>OU744299.1:20605767-23310740 GCA_916610205.1 Griposia aprilina | reverse complement strand
TCCGTTTATCGACTTTAATTGTATTCTGGTGTCAGTACTGCGAGCTCAAGTCTTTTTATATCTACGTAACGGTCCTGCATTTGTAGGATAATTTTGTCTTGTCGTTTCTTGTTTGTTTATTTTGTTGTTCCTGGGATATTTTCTGTGCCTATCCCCTCTTTACAGGGATACAGAAGTATCACCAGGGCCCTCCGGTCGGTCTATTTGATGAATTTAACGTTCACACAAACCACCGCCATGCATCGCACTATCCGCACACCGCCCAAGAAGGACGCGAGCTCGCCGGTAGTCGGAGGTTCACCGCACTCGATGAAGAAGGCTGGACCCTTGCCTCCCAGTGTGAGGCGAAGCATCGGGGAATGGGAGGCCGGGAACGCTGAGTCCCAGACTAAGTCCCCGGTAAACCCAAAGTGTGTCACACCCAGTACCTCTCAGCAGTCCTCCGGCAATCCGACGATGCGCCATGTCCCAGCGGCTACCGCAGTACTGCCAAAAAGGCCTGATCTAGGTTTTCCTAGTATCACGGCGGAGGCGAGAGCCTGCCTGGAAAAAGCTAAGCTCCACCTAAAAAACTCGCGAAATCTGAAGGCGGAAATAAAAAATGAAGTGACAGCGGCGTTGGAACGACTGTACGCGCTGGTAAAATTAACGGACAAAGGGAAAAACGAGAAGGACCGACGGGAGGAAATCGAACCTCGCATGACTAAAGAAAAAGGGGATGAACTGGGGAGCCTCACCTGGTTGCGCTCCGCACTAGAAGAGCAAACCCTGATAGTGAAGGAGGGCAACCGGATGATCAGGCAGCTCCAGGTGGAAATGCGAGATGAAAAGGCGGCACAGAAATCCTTGGTCGCAGAGAGGTGCAATGGCGAAGACATCCTAAATGGAATTCGGGCGCTCGAGGAGACCACGAAACAAATGGGGAAGATGGTTTCCGAAATTAAGGAAAGAGCTCCAACATATGCGGAGGCCCTGACCGCGCCCCAAAACACCTGGGGCCAAAAACCGAAACACTCGGTCATTGTGTCGTCAGATGTAGTGATGGATACCAGCACGGAAGTGGTGGGAAGGGTCAAGGAGGTACTGGACGCGAAGAAGAGCGGCGTGCAGATCGAGAGGGTCCGAAAAGTCAAGGACAAGAGGGTTATCCTGAGCTTTACCAACAGGGAGGAGATGGTAAAAACAACAGCCCATCTCCAAAAGGACAAACATCTGAAAGTGGAAGAGGCAAAAAATCGGAACCCACTAGTAATGATCAGGGACCTCTTGTCCTATAACAGTGACGAGGATATCTTGACTGCCCTAAAGACCCAGAATGCCCGTCTGCTGGAGGATCTGACGGCCGAGGAAGCGACTGCCACGGTCAAGTACCGGAGGAGGGCCCGGAACTCGTTGGAGAGCCATGTCGTCCTACAGGTGACACCGAAGTTGTGGCAGAGACTCACAGTGGCTGGTAGGATCTTTATTGATCTGCAGTGCGTCAGAGTCCAAGACCAAACGCCCTTGGTACAATGTACGAGGTGCTTGGCATATGGACATGGCCGAAAGTTGTGCACGGAACCTGCGGATCTCTGTAACTATTGCGGGGGTCCACATCTCAAGGCCGAATGTACCGTGTTAGCCACGGGCGACAGACCCACGTGTAAAAACTGCGCCAAAGAAAAACATGACGATACAGGCCATACGGTGTATAGTCAGGACTGCCCGGTACGTAGAAAGTGGGATGCATTGGCGCGGGCCGCAATAGCGTATTGCTAAGGTGGTCACGGGGGTTACACGGACGGCAGCTACTCATCTATACGCTGCAGCGCAAGCTAACCTCCAACGAAAACAACTGGCGACCAACGAACTCATGCTCGAGGCTAAGAAACGAAAAATAGCCTTCGCACTGGTCCAGGAGCCGTATGTGGGAAGTATTAAGGCAATGAGGTCGTACGGGGGGGCTAGGGTCTACCAGAACTCGGACTGTGGCGGGGGCACTGTAAAGGCGGCGATAGTCGTGTTTAATCATGACATCGATGTTATTCAGTGCCCCAAATTCACCACCAACAACATCGTGGTGGTGAAGCTGCGAACGAGCGCGTGGGAGATGCTCGCCGTCTCGTACTACTTCGAGCCAGACCAACCCATTGGGCCATACTTGGACCACTTAACAGCTGCTATTAATGAGCTAAGGCCTGGTAAAGCCATCATTGGAGGGGACGCTAACGCTAAAAGTGTGTGGTGGGGAAGCAGTGCCATAGACGATAGAGGCGACGAACTGGTCGGAATGATTGGAGAGCTCCAACTGCAGGTACTTAACTGCGGGAACAAACCCACCTTCGATACCATCAGAGGTGGACGAAGAATCACAAGTCACGTCGACGTGACCCTAGGTACAGAGGACCTGCTCGACCTGGTAGAGGAATGGACGGTGGCCGAAGACCTAACGAGCTCGGACCACAACGGCATAATAATAAAAATTAAACTACAAAAAGGGAAGGGTATTAGTATCAATAGAACTACTAGAAAATACAATACAAAAAAAGCTAATTGGGAACTTTTTGATGCAAAAATGGACCAATTAAAAATAGGAAATCAAATCAATAAAGTATATATAGAACAAATAAATGACAAGGAAAATTTAGACAACACAATTGGAAAATACATAGAAATAATAACCGAAGCATGTAATGAATCAATACCAAAAAAGAAAGAAAACCAAACACTTACTATGCCGTGGTGGTCCGAAGAACTCGAAGCAATGAAGCACGACGTCGCTACCAGGAAGAGAAGAATCCGATGCGCTGCTCCGTCACGTAGGGAAGGTGTGGTCGCGTTGTACCTGCAAGAAAAAGAAAAATATGAACTGGAGGTTAAGAAACGTTCCACCGAGAGTTGGAAGGGATTTTGCGAGAAACAAACCAGGGAGGGGGTTTGGGAGGGAATTTACAGGGTAATAAAGAGCACGGAACGAAGGCAAGAAGATCTGCCGCTGGTATGGAATGGGAGGGAAGTAGGGCAGGAAGAATCTGCGAGATTACTGGCAGAAACGTTCTACCCGGAAGATATAGAGGAGGAGGATAGCTCAGACCATCGTCGGATCAGGGCTCTTGCTGACCGCGTAAACGACTGGAGCCATCATGAGACCCATGATCCAGAGTTTACGACGGAGGAGCTCAGATTCGCGACGGAGAGCTTCAATCCGAAGAAGGCACCCGGAGTAGACGGCTTCACAGCCGACATCTGCCAGCGTGTAATACTGCAGGATATGGAGTTGCACCTGGCCATATTCAATAAGTGCTGGCATCTGACGCACTTCCCCACAGCGTGGAAAGAGGCCACCGTGGTGGTGCTGAGGAAGCCTGGGAAGGACAATTACTCCAGTCCCAAGTCCTATAGGCCTATTGGACTGTTGCCAGTGATGGGTAAAATGCTGGAGAAGATGATGGTCAGAAGGCTGGTTTGGTACTTGGCACCCCGAATTAGTCCTCGCCAGTATGGCTTCATGCCACAGCGAAGCACGGAAGACTCCCTCTATGACCTGATAGCCCACGTGAGAGGCAAACTCCAAGAGAGGAAGCTCATCACGATGGTCTCATTGGATATAGAGGGAGCCTTCGACAGTGCTTGGTGGCCAGCCATAAAGGTCAGACTGGCGGAGGAAAAGTGCCCGGCGAACCTCATGAGGATGTTAGCCAGCTACCTGAGTGACCGCAAGGTCCGGGTACGGTATGCAGGCCATGAGTTCGCGAAAAGCACTAATAAAGGGTGTGTCCAGGGATCAATAGGCGGTCCCATTATGTGGAATCTCCTGCTGAACCCATTGCTGGTGAGTCTCACGGAACGAGGCGACTATTGCCAGGCTTTTGCTGACGATGTGGTGCTCGTTTTTTCGGGGGAGACAGCCCTGGAAATCGAGGGACAGGCCAATGCCGCTCTCGAACATGTTCGGAAGTGGGGTGTCATGAATAAGCTCAGGTTCGCGCCACACAAAACCTGTGCCATGGTAGTCACCAGAAAGCTTAAGTATGACACGCCACGGCTGACCATGGGAGGGATCGACATTGGAATGTCCTCGGAAATGAAGATCCTGGGTCTCACAGTAGACTCCAAGTTGACCTTCAATAGCCATACGGCTAACGTATGTAAAAAGGCACTTGGTGTCTACAAACAGCTGTCGAGAGCCGCCAGGGTCAGTTGGGGTCTCCACCCGGAAATAGTCCGCATCATATACACCGCTACGGTGGAGCCCATAATTACATACGCAGCCAGCGCCTGGTCCTCAGCATCAAAAAAGTTGGGAGTCCAACGCCACCTCAATGCTGTCCAGAGAGGCTTTGCCCAAAAACTGTGTGGAGCATACCGCACGGCCTCTCTTCACTCAGCGCTGGTACTGGCTGGAATATTGCCACTTGACCTCCGCATACAAGAGGCAGCCGCCCTGTATGAGGCGAGGAGAGGGGCATCCCGGCCGGAGCTAGTAGATAGAGAGGTCGAGCGGAGAGCTCCATACTCCTGCACACCTCATCCGGGGAAGCATACTGCGATCGAGTTCGTGAGTCTGGTAAACCAGGAGTCGGTAGATAGCCATAACAACCAGGCTATCCGGATATTTACCGACGGCAGCCGGATTGAGGGAAAGGTTGGAGCTGCACTATCCCTATGGGATAGCGTAGCGGAGGTGAAGACCCTTAAACTCAAGCTGGCCCCATACTGCACGGTATACCAGGCGGAACTCCTCGCGGTATGCAGAGCCACCGAGGAAATTAAACGGAGAAGCGAGGCGAGCTATGGGATCTACAGCGACTGTAGATCAGCCCTGGAGACCATAGCGAACCTCAGTACAACCCATCCTCTGGCAGTAGACACCCGCGAGAACCTAAGGGCCATTGAAAGCCAGAATAAAACTGTGTCTTTGTTCTGGATCAAGGCCCACGCGGGTCTTGCGGGAAATGAGAGGGCGGACGAACTGGCGAAGGATGCTGCTCTGCACTTAAAGACAAAACCCCACTATGACCTGTGCCCAGTCTCATTCATCAAACGACAGATCCGTAAGGGGTCGATTGATGAATGGAACAAAAGATATAAAGAGGGGACCACGGCAAGCGTAACAAAACTGTTTTTTCCCGAGGTGATTACCACCTACAAAATAGTTCGGCAAATGATCCCAACAAAGATTACCACCCAAGTGCTGACGGGGCACGGTGGGTTCTCGGAGTATTTGAACCGATTCAAGTGCAAAGAGAACTCATCGTGCATCTGCCAGCCCGGGACCCCCGAAACGGTTGAACATATTTTAATTGACTGCCCGGTTTACGCCCTAAAGAGACTTGAGGTCGAGAACGAACTGGAATGCGAAATCATAATAGATAACTTCCCAGAACTAATGTTAGGCAGTAGAAAGCGTAGGGAGAGGTTTATTAAATACTTTAAAGATATCGCTGAGCAGGTTATAGATAGAAATAAGTAAATAGAACAATAAATTTATGTTATAAATATATTACTATAAATATATTGATTAGCATATAAGAAATAAATGTGTAAATAAATTAACAATAAGGTGTTTAAAAGTAAGTTATGTATAATTATAAGAACATGCATAGAACATAAGGATGTCATATTGATTAGCATATAAGAAATAAATGTGTAAACAAACTAAAAATAAGGTGTTTAAAAAGAAGTTATGTATAATTATAAGAACATGCATAGAACATTAAGATGTCATCTTGATTAGCATATAAGTAATAAATGTGTAAGCAAATTAAAAATAAGGTGTTTAATAAGAACGTGTATTCCCTTCTGGCAAAAAAAAGGGATAGAATATAAGATAGGTATGTAAGCAAACCCTGTTTATCCCATCAGGATAGAATATTTATATACAATGTATAATTATAAGAAAATGCATTGAACATTAACATAAGCTATTTGTATCGAGGCACAATGTATGAGAAGATAAAATAAAGATAAACAGACGAAATAAAGAATAAACCCGTAGATACATCCCACTACATAGATAATTAAGGACTCTAATAATGTTAGAGGTAGCTCGCGGGCTGGGCCTTGCGCCCGGACAGGATAAAAAAAAAAAAAAAAAAAAAAAAAAAAAACCTAACCTAACCTAACCTAACCTAACCTAACCTAACCTAACCTAACCTAACCTAACCTAACCTAACCTAACCTAACCTAACCTAACCTAACCTAACCTAACCTAACCTAACCTAACCTAACCTAACCTAACCTAACCTAACCTAACCTAACCTAACCTAACCTAACCTAACCTAACCTAACCTAACCTAACCTAACCTAACCTTTTTTTTTTTTTTTTTTTTTTTTTTGATCCGGGGTGGAAAATCCTCATGGATGTCCCCCGCCCTGGGGGGGCGGAGGGGTCTGTCAGACTCTTACTGACTAAAAACCACCCCGCTGTTCCATCTCACACCTGCGCCGGGGGTCGCGGGAACATACGAATCTTCCGCAACCCCCGACTGGTGCCGGCCCGCCTCTGCGGGCCCCGTCCGGGCGAGCGGGGGGAGTGAGGTGTTTGACTCCCCCCGCGACGTCTAAGAGGGGCGCGCGTGGAACACTACGCGCCGCCGCCTCGGGTCCTGATGTATGGGGGGCGACGGACGTCCCCAAGTCCGTCGTCCCTGGACCCATTTAGGGGGGCTGGAAGAGGGCGTTGTCCGCCCTCCGCCGACGCCCGGTGCGCCTGCTGCGGGCCGGGTGAGAGGATGAGATCTCTCGCTCCCTTTCCGCAGCCTCCTTCTGCGAGATAACTGTTTCGCAGAAGGATACCACCGCGTCCCAGGACTCGTCGCCGCCGACCATAGCATTCACTACGGCCGGCAGCGACAGGTCACTGCCTACTCCTGAGATGAGGGCACGGCGCGGCTCCTCCCAAGCGGCACACTCTGCCAGCGTATGCCGCGCCGTGTCCTCCCGACAGTCGACGCAGTGGTGACACCGGGCGTCCGGCTCCCTGTTTATGCGACACAGGTACTTCCCGAAACAACCATGCCCCGAGAGCACCTGCGTCACCCGAAACGACAGGGAGCCGTGCCTCCTCCCGAGCCAGAGGTCGAGCACCGGCCGGATCGCCTCGATAGTGACGAGGCCGGCGGTAGGGCGTGAGAGCCTGTCCCGCCATTCCGCCACCAGGACCTCGCGGAGCTGCGACCGACGCTGCTCCATATGTCGCTGCATCGGTCGCTCGCCCCGCGCCTGCCATTCCTCGCGCCACCGGTACAGTGACGCGAGCACCTTCGCCTCCAGGTCCCAGGGCGGGGATCCGGCCAGTGCACAAGCCGCCTCGTAGGAGATCGTGCGGTACCCCCTTATGACTCTGACGGCCATCGCTCTCTGCGGCTTTCGCAGAACAGCAATGCTGCCGGCCGTCAGGTCAGCCGCCCAGATCGGGGCCCCGTAAAGGGCCATCGATCGCACGATCCCTACGTAGAGCCGCCTACAAGCGGCGCTCGGGCCCCCCAGATTGGGAAGTAGCGTTGACAGCGCCCCAGCCGCGCCCAACAACTTGGGCGCCAGCCGCCGGAAGTGGGGGCCGAAATCCCACCGACTGTCGAGCACCAAGCCCAGGTACTTCATGGTGGGCTCGACAGCGATTCGTACCCCTCCCACCACAATGTGGGATCCGGACGGTGGCGCCCGCCGGGGACCATGAAACACCATGGCCTCCGACTTGTTGAGGGCCACCTCCAGGCCGAGGCGCCGTATGCGGCTCACCGTCTGTGAAACCGCAGCCGTCGCCAGCAACGCTGCCTCCCTGTGCGAACTCCCCCGGGCCGTGACCAGCGTGTCGTCCGCGTAGCACGTCAGGTCGACGCCCGGTTGGAGTTCGCCTCTCAGCACCCAGTCGTACCCGATGTTCCACAGGAGCGGGCCCAGGACCGAGCCCTGTGGAACACCGCACGACATGTGGCGCTGGCTAACGCCATCGCGTCCCATGTAGGTGACACACCTCTCCGCCAAATAAGCCCCAACGATGCGGCGGAGGTAGAGAGGCACCCGATGATACCGCAGTGCCTCCCGAATACAACTCCAGGGCAGGGTGTTGAAGGCGTTGGAGATGTCCAAGGACACCGCCACCACCACCCCACCCCGGGACACCGTTTCCTCCGCCAGGACTCTCACCCGCGATATCGCGTGGATGGTGGAGCGCCCATGCCGAAAGCCGAACTGGCTCTCGTCCAGGTCCGGCCCTTCTCTGCACAAGTGGCCGACGAGGCGGGCTGCGAGTATCCGCTCCAGCAGCTTCCCCACCTCGTCTAGCAGCACTATGGGCCGGTACGCGGACGGCGAGTCCGCAGGGCGCCCCACCTTCCTGAGCAGGACCAGACGACCAGTCTTCCACAAAGTGGGAAACTGGCCCCGCTCAAGGCACGCTGTGTAGAGTCCTCTCAGCTGGGGCTCCAGCTCCTTCAGAGCGAGGGCTAACGCTCGGCCGTGGATCCCGTCGGGCCCCGGAGCCACGTTCTTGGCCCGGAGCCGCATCACGGCCGCCCTCATCTCTGCCTGTGTCACCTCTGGGACGCTAATGGCGTTCTCCTCTGTAGACTCTGCAGCTGTGGGCAAAGCCATCGGCGGCGGAGTATGCTCCGCTCTTGCCGGGAAGAGGGCTGCGACTACCTCCTCCAGCAGCTGGGGCTGAAGACTCTCCGTAAGTGGAGGCGCTGCGGCTCGAAGTTTCCCTCGAACCGCTCGATAAGGGCGCCCCCACGGATTCCCGTCTAGAGTCTCCAGCATCTCCTCCCTGGCTCGCGTTTTCGCCTCGCCGATGGCCAGCCACAGAGTCTCTTTAGCCGCGCGGTACACCTCATACAGCGCGGCTTCTTCGTCAGGGACCCGACGACGTCTCCTCCGGTAACGGGTGTACTGGCGTCTCACCGTCACACACGCGATGCGTAATTGCGCAATCGCGGCGGACCACCAGTACACCTGGCGCCTTGCTGACTGTGTGTGGACGCGGGGCATGGACGCGTCGCTGATTTGCGTCATCGCCCCGCTTAACCACAGCGCCTCCTGTTCGACGTCGATGGGTCCGCTCATTGCCGACTCCCGGATCCAGGCCTGGACAATAGCGGCCTCCTCGAGAAGCTCCCTGTCGATGCGCTTGAGCGCCCAGCGCGGGTCATCCGTTCGCAGGCCCGATGAACTGCGGCCGCCGGCGGTCTGGGCGGAGACGTCGAAACGGATGTATCGGTGATCCGACAACGTCTCCACCTCCGCGGCAACACGCCAGTCGCGAACACGGCTCGCAACAGCAGGGCTAGCGAACGAGACGTCCACTATTGACCCGCCCCGCTGCCGCACGCACGTGTGGACCGAGCCCACGTTCAGGACGACCAGGCCAGTCGTGACCGCCCACTCCTCCAGCGCCTCACCCCTAGCATCGGTCACCGGAGATCCCCACGCCGCAGACTTGGCGTTGAGATCCCCTAGCAACAGCACGGGGCGAGGATGGAGTCGGCCCACGACGGCACCCAACTCGACAAGGAAGCTTTCGAAGTCGGCGAGACTCTTGTTGGGCGAAAAATACGCCCCAACCACTCCAATGCCGTCCGCAAGGGCGGCCACCCAGCCGTGTCCTCGGGACGGGTTGACGAGAGCCCCGCCGATGATGGCCACCAAGCCATCCAGGTCCCCCACCCAGTTATCCCGGGGGGGGACAAAGTACGGCTCGGCAACCACAGCCACGCGAATCAACCACTCCGCCATGCTCTGGAGCAAGAGATCCTGAGCTCTGGCACAGTGGTTGAGATTGCCCTGGAGGAAATGGTAGAGCGCCATTAGGCGCAATCCATTCCCTCCGCACCATTCCTAGGCCGGGAGTCGGCCGAAGGGCAGCCAGGCTGAGGGGGGGGTAAAGAGCCCCCCGCAGTCTTGGCACCCCTTTTTCTCTTGCTGGCGGGGGCGCCACAGGCTTTTCCGCCCGCTCTGTGCCCGGCGGGCCTCCCTGCAGCTGTACAGAGGCTGCAGTTTGGCGCCGCGGAGCACTGGGCCGCCTTGTGGCCGGGCTGGCCGCAGCGATAGCACTGCTCGCTGCGGTCAACTTCGGCGGTGCACCGTGCCCTAACATGCCCAATGTCAAGGCACCGGTAGCACCGCATGGCCCTGGGCTGCAGCAGCTTGACACTCGCTGCAACCCATCCCACCAACAAACGCCCACCGCCAGCGACCTTGTTCGCCGCCGCCACCGGGCACCGCACCCAAATCGTGCCGAGCCCGGAAGCATCGGCGCGAAACTCGCCCGCCCGCACGTCGTCGGGCGGACATCCACCGACTCGGGCGACGGCCGCCACAACTTCGGCCGGAGTCGTCGAGTCGTCCAAGCCTCCAACGCGCAGCTCAGCGGTCTTCATCGGCCTGGACACCTTGACGTCCTCCGGGTTGAGGACCTCTCTCAGTTTGGCGGCCAGGATATCCGCCTTTTCGCCGCTAGAGGCACCCGACACCTCGAGCAGCCGCGCCCCCGTAATCGCCGGCTTCAGTCTGAAGCCGGACGGTGTGCCAAGGTCGGGGAACGCGACTTTGGCTTTTGCCTCCAAAAGGACCGCCTTGTAGGTGACGCCCCTTTCGATGGCTCCGGGCTGCAGCGTAATAACTACAGCCGCGGAGCGTGGGGCTCTGACCTTAGGCGGTCTCTGGGCCTTCTTCGCTGCCGGTGCCGGTGCTTCAGCGGGTGCCGGTGGCGCCTTCTTGCCCCCGTGACGGCGGCCTCTCTTGACAACCGTTGTCCAGGCCTCCGTTGTAGGATCGGGCGCGGCCGCCGGTGGCGCAGCCGCCCGGGAAGTGGAAACGGACGTACCCTTTGCGGGCTTTTTATTCCCCTTCTCGGTTCGGCTAGACTCTGCCGTCAATGCTATTACTGGCCCCTGCTTAGCGGGCGCTTCCTTCCTCCGTTTGTCCGCAGCAAGCGGTGGGCGGGGGGTTTCCGCCGGCGGGAGCCTTGCCTCTATGGCCTCCAAGCGGGCGCCCACCATCGTCCCACACTGCATCATGCAGATGCGGGCGATCTTTTCGATCTCCGCATCCGCAAGTGCAGGGATCGAACACGGGAGTGGCGCTGGAGTTGACGACGGGGCCGCGGCGGAAGAAGAGCCGGTGGCCGCGGGAGCAGCCCTCTGGGCAGCGAACTGCCGCTTGAGGTCTTCTAGTTCAGCTTGGAGACGGCTGTTTTCCTCCCATAGCTTCGCCGTCTCCTCCGTGCTAGTGCGGGTTAGGAGGACCTCAACCGCCTCCTTAATGCCGTCAGCCGCCTCTTTCAGGGCACGGGTGAATGTGCCCTTTAGGTTGCCCGATTTGGTGGCAACCTTCAGGACGACATCCACGCCGTCCAAAACTTGGCGGCTGAGCGCCACCGCTGTAGTGCTCTCCCCTGCAGCCATCCGGGTAGAGCGCCGCTCACGGACCTGTCGGGCCAACTCGCTGACCTCGTCAGCCGCGACAGTTTTCCGCTGCGCCCGCTTTGCAGCATTTGCCTCCGCTTTGTTGGACCCAAGCAGGGACACAGTGGAGCCCCCGCTTTGGTCCGCCTCCATGGCCTCCAGGCCGCTCTCCGCGCTCTCCACGCTCTCCACGGGAGCTGGCGCAGCGATCCGGCGTATCGGCATGAAGCGACCCCGCCTGTCACGCTCCGGTACCCGAGCGGGCAATCCGCCCGCCCCTGCACCACCTCGCCCTCTCTGTGCCTTTGGCACCTTCGCGGCCAACAGGTTCTCCTCGCTAGAGGAGAGGCTGCGTTTTCTCCTAGATTCCTCCAGGTCGTACAAACTGTCCCTGTCGGAACTTGAGCCTCCTCGGCTCTTGTTGCCGTCGGCGACGGCAAGCGGTGTGACCACCACGCGCAGGGGCTTCAGATTCTTCTGAAGCTCCTTTTCTCGCTGTTCGGTGGTGTTGGCGGTGTGTATGGAGCCTCCTCGGCTCTTGTTGCCATCGGCAAGCGGTTGACAAATATTGCCCCCCCCAGAATACGAATGGGGGCTTGACGTTCTGGAAGAGAACGTGGCGGATTCTCCGACTGCTGAGCAGCCGGTACCGCCCTGGGATAGATTATTTTTATTTGTCTTGTCCATTTTTTTTTTTGTTTTCCTTTCGAAGGGTGTGGTCCCTTTTCCCCCCTGTTAACCCCCCCAGCGCTAGCGACCGGATCCCCTCCGGCCATTCATCCCCTCGGCACGCTCGACCTTGGGATTGGGTTCATTTTTTAAAGAGGTTGTCTTCCTCTCCCCCTCCCAATCTACGCCTACGACCTGCCCTCTGCAATCAGAGGGGGTGTAGACGTTAGATGGCTACCAGGCCTACCCCAATGACGGACTGGCCGTCTCGCCCCTAGCCCGGTTCCCTTCACCTATCAACAAGGATGATAGGTGATTGGAACCATGACCCTTCCCCGTTTGTTGAAGATTAGCCGCCAGCCCCAATTGTCCACCACGAAAAGCAGGTGGGCAATTGGAGCTGACGTTGCCCAGGGTGCGCCACGAGGAGGCTCTTCAACATGCACCCTAACCTAACCTAACCTAACCTAACCTAACCTAACCTAACCTAACCTAACCTAACCTAACCTAACCTAACCTTTTTTTTTTTTTTTTTTTGTTCCGGGGTGGAAAATCCTCATGGATGTCCTCCGTCCTGGGGGGCGGAGGGGTCTGTCAGACTCTTACTGACTAAAAACCACCCCGGTGTTCCCTTCCCACACTTGCACCGGGGATCATGGGAACTTGTGCGCCTTCCACGATCCCCGGCTAGTGCCGGCCCGCCTCTGCGGGCCTCCTCAAGTCCGCGGGGGGAGTGAGGTGTAAAACTCCCCCCGCGACGTCGAATAGGGGCGCGCGTGGAACACTACGCGCCGCCGCCTCGGGTCCTGTTATATGAGGGGCGGCGGACATCCCCAGGTCCGCCGTCCCTCTGGACCCGTTTATGGGGGCTGGAAGAGGGCGTTGTCCGCCCTCCGCCGACGCCCGGTACGTCTGCTGCGGATCGGGAGAGTGGCCTCGACCTCTCTCAACCTTTCCGCAGCCTCCTTCTGTGAAATGACGGTTTCACAGAAGGAGATCACCGCATCCCACGACTCGCCGCTCCCGACCATCGAACAAGCGACGGCCGGAAGTGACAAGTCGGCTCCAACTACTGACACGAGGGCACGGCGCGGTTCCTCCCATGCGGCACACTCTGCCAGCGTATGCCACGCCGTGTCCTCCGGACAGTTGACGCAGTGATGACACCGAGCGTCCGGCTCCCTGTTTATGCGACTCAGGTACTTCCCAAAGCAACCATGCCCCGAGAGCACCTGAGTCACCCTAAACGACAGGGAGCCGTGCCTCCTCCCGAGCCATTCGTTGAGCACCGGCCGGACCGCCTCGATGGTGACGAGACCGGCGGTAGGGCGTGAGAGCCTGTCCCGCCACTCCGTCACCAGGACCTCGCGGAGCTGCGACCGACGCAGCTCGATCTCTCGCTGCATCGGTCCACCAGCCCGCGACCGCACCTCCTCGCGCCACCGGTACAGAGACGCGAGGGCTCTCGCCTCTAGGTCCCAAGGCGGAGATCCGGCTAGTGCACAAGCCGCCTCGTAGGAGATCGTGCGATACCCCCTGATAGCCCTGACGGCCGTCGCCCTCTGTGGTTTTCGCAGCACTGCGATGCTGCCGGCCGTCAGGTCAGAGGCCCACACCGGGGCCCCGTACAGGGCCATGGATCGCACGACCCCGAGGTATAACCTCCTACAGGCGGTGCTCGGGCCCCCCAGATTGGGAAGCAGCGTTGCGAGCGCGCCCGCCGCGCCCATCAACTTGGGCGCCAGTCGCTGAAAGTGGGGGCCGAAGTCCCACCGGCTGTCGAGCACCAGTCCTAGGTACTTCATGGTAGACTCGACAGCAATTTGTGCCCCCCCGACCACGATGTGTGATCCCGGCGCTGGCGCCCGCCGAGGGCCGTGAAAAACCACAGCCTCCGACTTGTTGAGGGCCACCTCCAGGCCCAGGCGCCGTATGCGGCCCACTACCCGCGCAACCGCAGCCGTCGCCAGCAACGCTGCCTCCCTGTGCGAGCTCCCCCGGGCCGTGACCAGCGTGTCATCCGCGTAACACGTCAGGTCCACTCCCGGTTGGCGCTCGCCCCTCAGCACCCAGTCGTACCCGATGTTCCACAGGAGCGGGCCCAGGACCGAGCCCTGTGGAACACCGCACGACATGTCGCGCCGGCCCACGCCGTCGCGTCCCCTATAGGTGACACACCTTTCAGCCAAATAAGCCCCAACGATGTGGCGGAGGTACGGGGGCACCCTATGGTAGCACAGTGCCTCCCGAATACAGCTCCAGGGCAGGGTGTTGAACGCGTTGGAGATGTCCAAGGATACCGCCAACATCACCCCGCCCCGGGACACCGCTTCCTCCGCCAGGACTCTAACCCGCATAATGGCGTCTACAGTGGAGCGCCCATTTCGAAACCCGAACTGACTGTCATCCAGATCCGGCCCCTCTCTGTACAAGTGGCCGACGAGGCGGGCTGCAATTATCCGCTCAAAAAGCTTGCCCACCTCGTCCAGCAGTACTATGGGCCGGTATGCGGACGGCGAGTCCGCTGGGCGCCCGGCCTTCCTGAGCAGGACCAGTCGACCTGTTTTCCACTGGGTAGGGAACCGGCCCTGCTCAAGGCAAGCTGTGTAGAGTGCTTTCAGCTGGGGCTCTAGCTCTTCCAGAGCGAGGACGAGCGCTCGGCCAGGAACTCCATCGGGCCCCGGGGCAACAGTTTTGGCCCGGAGCCGTGTTATGGCTGTCCTCATCTCCGGCTGTGTCACCTCAGGGACGCTAACGACTCCCTCATCATCCAACTCTGCGGCTGTGGGCATAGCCATCGGCGGCGGTATATGCTCTTCTCTAGCAGGGAAGAGGGTGGCGACCACTTCATCCAGCAGCTGAGGCTGCAGACTCTCAGTGAGTGGGGGTGCCCAGGCACGAAGTTTGCCTCGGACCGCACGATAAGGGCGCCCCCACGGATCTCCGTCTAGGGTCGCCAACATCTCCTCCCTGGCTCGAGTCTTTGACTCGCCGATGGCCAGCCACAGAGTCTCCTTAGCCGCGCGGTACACCTCATACAGCGCGGCTTCTTCTTCCGGAACCCGTCGACGTCTCCTCCGGTATCTGGTGTACTGGCGCCTAACCTCCACGCACGTCACGCGCAATTGCGCGATGTTGGCGGACCACCAGTACAGCTGGCGCCTTGTGGGCTGTGTGCGGATACGGGGCATGGACGCATCGCAAATTTGCGTCATTGCCCCGCGGAACCACTGCGCCTCCGCTTCGACGTCGATGGGTTCGGTCGTCTGTGACTCCCGGACCCAGGCCTGGATTATTGCGGCCTCCTCGAGAAGTTCCCTGTCAATTCGCTTAAGCGACCAGCGAGGACCCTCCGTTTGCGGGGCCGATGGATGGCTGCCGCCCGTAGTCTGGGTGGAGACGTCGAATCGAATATATCGATGGTCCGATAGCGTCTCCACTTCTACGGCAACTCGCCAGTCGTGTACACGGCCCACAACAGCGGAGCTAGCGAACGAGACGTCCACTATGGACCCGCCCCGCTGCCGCACGCACGTGTACACTGAGCCCTGATTCAGGATGGTCAGGCCGGTCTCGACCGCCCACTCTTCCAACACTTCACCCCTGGGATCGGTGATCGGGGATCCCCACGCCACAGACTTGGCGTTTAGATCCCCGAGCAACACCACCGGGCGAGGGTGGAACCGGCTCACGACGGCACCTAGCTCGACAAGGAACCTCTCGAAGTCAGCGAGACTCTTGTTGGGAGAGAAATATGCCCCAATTATGACAATTCCGTCCGCGAAGGCTGCCACCCAGCCGTGTCCTCGAGACGGGCTGACAAGAGTCTCGCCAATGATGGCCACCAAACCGTCCAGGTCCCCTGCCCAGTTATCGAGTGGGGGGACGTAATACGGCTCGGCGACCACAGCCACGTGGATCAACCACTCTGCCATGCTCTGGAGCAATAGATCCTGAGCTCTGGCAGCGTGATTGATATTAGCCTGGAGGAAACGGAATTGTGCCATCAGTGGCATTCCATTTCCTCGGCTTCTCCTTCCCTGGGCCGGGAGTCCGCTATTGGGTTGCTAGGCTGTGGGAGGGGCGCAGGTCCTCCGACAAACCCAGTCCTCTTTTTTTTGGCTTTGGGTGCCTTGCATGCCTTTCCGCCAAGTCTGTGCTCCGCGGGCTTTCCTGCAGCTGCACAAAGACTGCAGTTTGGTGCCGCGGAGCACTGAGCCGCCTTGTGGCCGGGTTGACCGCAGCGAAAGCATAATTCACTGCGATCAGTTTGCGCAGTGCATTGTGCCCGGACATGCCCCTTTTCCAGGCACCTATAGCACTGCACAGCCCTCCTTGGCAGGAGTTTGACCCTGGCAGACACCCAACCCACCAGCAGCCGTCCACCGTCTACCACCTTATTCGCAGCCGCTACCGGGCACCGCACCCAAACCGTGCCCAGCCCGGCCGCGCTGTTGCGAATTTCGCCCGCCCACACACTCTCGGGCGGACACCCGCCATTTCGGGCGATGGCCGCCACAACTTCCTCCGGGGTCACCGAGTCGTCCAGCCCATCAACGCGCAATTCAGCCGTTAAAGTGGGCCTGGATACCCGGGCGTCCTCTGGCTTGAGGACCTCCCGGAGCTTGGTGGCCAGAACGTCTGCCCTCTCCTGCCTTGCAGCACCTGACACCTCAAGCACCCTGGCACCCGTGGCTGCCGCTCTAAAAACGAAGCCAGCCGGGGCGCCAAAATCGCCGAAGTTCAGCTTCTGCCGCATCTCCGCTAGGACCGACTTATAAGTCACTCCCCTATTTACAGCTTCGGGCTGCAACGTTATAACTACAGCCTCCGAGCGCGGGGGGGTGACCTTGGGTGGCCTTGTGCCCTCTGGAGCCGGTCCCTTGGGGGATGCCTGCTGTGCCGCCTTCTTCTTTTTGGGGCCCCTCTTCACCACCGTCGTCCAGGCCTCCTGGGTGGGAGGCGCGGTCGCCGGGAACGCGCTCTTTTGGGAAGGCGCTGAAGCTGCACCCACAGCCTTCCCTTTACGATGGCCCTGTTTACCCACTGTTGTTTGGATAGGAGGAGTGATCGCCGGCAGCAAGCTTGCTTGGGAAGGGGGTGCGGACGCACCCTTCACGGGATTTTTGGTCCCCTCCACAGTCCTCATCGTGGCGGACTCCTCCGTTCTCCTCTTATCCGCCGCAAGAGGGGGTCGGAGTATTTCGGCTGGGGGGAGTCGTGACTCCATGTCCTCCAGTCGGGCACTCACCATGCTCCCACACTGCAGCATGCATATCCTTGCCACCCTCTCAATGTCGTAGTCTGACAGGGCAAGTGCAGATGCAGGCGGTGATGCAGGCGCGGGGGCCGGCAAAGGCGTGGCGGGAGAGGGGACGGTAGCCTCGGGAGCTGCCTGCCGCTGCCTGATATTCCTCTGAGTGGCAAACTCCCGTTTGAGTTCCTCCAGCTCGGATCGGAGACGGCTGTTCTCCTCCCATAACTTAGCCGTCTCCTCCGAGGTCGTGCGGTCAAGGAGGAGCTCAACCGCCTCCTTGATTCCCTCAGCCGCCTCTTTAAGGGCGCGCGTGAACGACCCCTTCAGGTTGCCGGATTTGGTGGCAACCTTCAGGACAACGTCCACGCCGTCTAACACCTGGCGGCTGAGAGCCTCTGCCGTTGAGCTCTCCCCTTTAGCTGCCTGGGCAGACCGGCGCTCCCGGGCTTGACGGGCCATTTCGGCGACCTCGTCAGCCGCGACCGCTCTGCTCTGAGCACGCTTCGCGGCGTAGGCATCTGCCTTCGTGCTCACAAGTGAGACGGTGCCCCGTCCCGGCTCCTCAGTTGAGACCCCGGGGTCACTCTCTCCGCCAATTCCCGGCGCATCAGGCCGCTTGAAGCGACCCCGACAGTCGCGCGACGACATCAGAGCGGGCGCTCCCAGAGAAGTCCCGCGACCTCTCCCTCTCCTCGCTTTCGCAACCTTAGCGGCCGGAAGATTTTCCTCACTTGAGGATAGACCCGCTGACACCGCGAGGTGCAAATCACAGTCGCGCGGACGTTTGCCCCAAAATTTGGAGCACCCACGCGAGTCCTGGTCGGACATGCTTTGATCCCCTGAGGGACAGGAGCCTCCTCGGCTCTTGTTGCCATCGGCAAACGGTGGACATTGGTTGCCCCCCCCAGAATACGATTGGGGGCTTGACGTTCCCGAAGGGAACGTGGCGGATTCTCCGGCTGCTGAGCAGCCGGTACCGCCCTGGGGTAGTTTATTTCCCTCTGTCTTGTTCATTTTTGTTTTTTCCTTTGAAGGGTGCGGTCCCTTTTTCCCCTGTTAACCCCCCCCTGCGCTAGTGACCGGATCCCCTCCGGCCATTCATCCCCTCGGCACGCTCGACCTTGGGATTGGGTTAATTTTTTATAGAGGTTGTCTTCCTCTTCCCCTCCCAATGTACGCCTACGACCTGCCCTCTGCAATCAGAGGGGGTGTAGACGTTAGATGGCCACCACGCCTACCCCAATGACGGACTGGCCGTCTCGCCCCTAGCCCGGTTCCCATCACCGATCAACTAGGATGATAGGTGATTGGAACCATGACCCTTCCCCGTTTGTTGAAGATTAGCCGCCAGCCCCAATTGTCCACCACCAAAAGCAGGTGGGCAATTGGAGCTGACGTTGCCCAGAGCGCGCCACGAGGAGGCTCTTCAACATGCACCCCAACCTAACCTAACCTAACCTAACCTAACCTAACCTAACCTAACCTAACCTAACCTAACCTAACCTAACCTAACCTAACCTAACCTAACCTAACCTAACCTAACCTAACCTAACCTAACCTAACCTAACCTAACCTAACCTAACCTAACCTAACCTAACCTAACCTAACCTAACCTAACCTAACCTAACCTAACCTAACCTAACCTAACCTAACCTAACCTAACCTAACCTAACCTAACCTAACCTAACCTAACCTAACCTAACCTAACCTAACCTAACCTAACCTAACCTAACCTAACCTAACCTAACCTAACCTAACCTAACCTAACCTAACCTAACCTAACCTAACCTAACCTAACCTAACCTAACCTAACCTAACCTAACCTAACCTAACCTAACCTAACCTAACCTAACCTAACCTAACCTAACCTAACCTAACCTAACCTAACCTAACCTAACCTAACCTAACCTAACCTAACCTAACCTAACCTAACCTAACCTAACCTAACCTAACCTAACCTAACCTAACCTAACCTAACCTAACCTAACCTAACCTAACCTAACCTAACCTAACCTAACCTAACCTAACCTAACCTAACCTAACCTAACCTAACCTAACCTAACCTAACCTTTTTTTTTTTTTTTTTTTTGATCCGGGGTGGAAAATCCTCATGGATGTCCCCCGCCCTGGGGGGGCGGAGGGGTCTGTCAGACTCTTACTGACTAAAAACCACCCCGGTGTTCCATCTCACACCTGCGCCGGGGGTCGCGGGAACATACGAATCTTCCGCAACCCCCGACTGGTGCCGGCCCGCCTCTGCGGGCCCCGTCCGGGCGAGCGGGGGGAGTGAGGTGTTTGACTCCCCCCGCGACGTCTAAGAGGGGCGCGCGTGGAACACTACGCGCCGCCGCCTCGGGTCCTGATGTATGGGGGGCGACGGACGTCCCCAAGTCCGTCGTCCCTGGACCCATTTAGGGGGGCTGGAAGAGGGCGTTGTCCGCCCTCCGCCGACGCCCGGTGCGCCTGCTGCGGGCCGGGTGAGAGGATGAGATCTCTCGCTCCCTTTCCGCAGCCTCCTTCTGCGAGATAACTGTTTCGCAGAAGGATACCACCGCGTCCCAGGACTCGTCGCCGCCGACCATAGCATTCACTACGGCCGGCAGCGACAGGTCACTGCCTACTCCTGAGATGAGGGCACGGCGCGGCTCCTCCCAAGCGGCACACTCTGCCAGCGTATGCCGCGCCGTGTCCTCCCGACAGTCGACGCAGTGGTGACACCGGGCGTCCGGCTCCCTGTTTATGCGACACAGGTACTTCCCGAAACAACCATGCCCCGAGAGCACCTGCGTCACCCGAAACGACAGGGAGCCGTGCCTCCTCCCGAGCCAGAGGTCGAGCACCGGCCGGATCGCCTCGATAGTGACGAGGCCGGCGGTAGGGCGTGAGAGCCTGTCCCGCCATTCCGCCACCAGGACCTCGCGGAGCTGCGACCGACGCTGCTCCATATGTCGCTGCATCGGTCGCTCGCCCCGCGCCTGCCATTCCTCGCGCCACCGGTACAGTGACGCGAGCACCTTCGCCTCCAGGTCCCAGGGCGGGGATCCGGCCAGTGCACAAGCCGCCTCGTAGGAGATCGTGCGGTACCCCCTTATGACTCTGACGGCCATCGCTCTCTGCGGCTTTCGCAGAACAGCAATGCTGCCGGCCGTCAGGTCAGCCGCCCAGATCGGGGCCCCGTAAAGGGCCATCGATCGCACGATCCCTACGTAGAGCCGCCTACAAGCGGCGCTCGGGCCCCCCAGATTGGGAAGTAGCGTTGACAGCGCCCCAGCCGCGCCCAACAACTTGGGCGCCAGCCGCCGGAAGTGGGGGCCGAAATCCCACCGACTGTCGAGCACCAAGCCCAGGTACTTCATGGTGGGCTCGACAGCGATTCGTACCCCTCCCACCACAATGTGGGATCCGGACGGTGGCGCCCGCCGGGGACCATGAAACACCATGGCCTCCGACTTGTTGAGGGCCACCTCCAGGCCGAGGCGCCGTATGCGGCTCACCGTCTGTGAAACCGCAGCCGTCGCCAGCAACGCTGCCTCCCTGTGCGAACTCCCCCGGGCCGTGACCAGCGTGTCGTCCGCGTAGCACGTCAGGTCGACGCCCGGTTGGAGTTCGCCTCTCAGCACCCAGTCGTACCCGATGTTCCACAGGAGCGGGCCCAGGACCGAGCCCTGTGGAACACCGCACGACATGTGGCGCTGGCTAACGCCATCGCAACCTAACCTAACCTAACCTAACCTAACCTAACCTTTTTTTTTTTTTTTTTTTTTTTTTTTTTTTTTTTTTTTTTTTTTTTTTTTTTTTTTTGATCCGGGGTGGAAAATCCTCATGGATGTCCCCCGCCCTGGGGGGGCGGAGGGGTCTGTCAGACTCTTACTGACTAAAAACCACCCCGGTGTTCCATCTCACACCTGCGTCGGGGGTCGCGGGAACATACGAATCTTCCGCAACCCCCGACTGGTGCCGGCCCGCCTCTGCGGGCCCCGTCCGGTCGAGCGGGGGGAGTGAGGTGTTTGACTTCCCCCGCGACGTCTAAGAGGGGCGCGCGTGAAACACTACGCGCCGCCGCCTCGGGTCCTGATGTATGGGGGGCGACGGACGTCCCCAAGTCCGTCGTCCCTGGACCCATTTAGGGGGGCTGGAAGAGGGCGTTGTCCGCCCTCCGCCGACGCCCGGTGCGCCTGCTGCGGGCCGGGTGAGAGGATGAGATCTCTCGCTCCCTTTCCGCAGCCTCCTTCTGCGAGATAACTGTTTCGCAGAAGGATACCACCGCGTCCCAGGACTCGTCGCCGCCGACCATAGCATTCACTACGGCCGGCAGCGACAGGTCACTGCCTACTCCTGAGATGAGGGCACGGCGCGGCTCCTCCCAAGCGGCACACTCTGCCAGCGTATGCCGCGCCGTGTCCTCCCGACAGTCGACGCAGTGGTGACACCGGGCGTCCGGCTCCCTGTTTATGCGACACAGGTACTTCCCGAAGCAACCATGCCCCGAGAGCACCTGCGTCACCCGAAACGACAGGGAGCCGTGCCTCCTCCCGAGCCAGAGGTCGAGCACCGGCCGGACCGCCTCGATAGTGACGAGGCCGGCGGTAGGGCGTGAGAGCCTAACCTAACCTTTTTTTTTTTTTTTTTTTGTTTTTTTTTTTGATCCGGGGTGGAAAATCCTCATGGATGTCCCCCGCCCTGGGGGGGCGGAGGGGTCTGTCAGACTCTTACTGACTAAAAACCACCCCGGTGTTCCATCTCACACCTGCGTCGGGGGTCGCGGGAACATACGAATCTTCCGCAACAACCTAACCTAACCTTTTTTTTTTTTTTTTTTTTTTTTTATCCGGGGTGGAAAATCCTCATGGATGTCCCCCGCCCTGGGGGGGCGGAGGGGTCTGTCAGACTCTTACTGACTAAAAACCACCCCGGTGTTCCATCTCACACCTGCGTCGGGGGTCGCGGGAACATACGAATCTTCCGCAACCCCCGACTGGTGCCGGCCCGCCTCTGCGGGCCCCGTCCGGTCGAGCGGGGGGAGTGAGGTGTTTGACTCCCCCCGCGACGTCTAAGAGGGGCGCGCGTGGAACACTACGCGCCGCCGCCTCGGGTCCTGATGTATGGGGGGCGACGGACGTCCCCAAGTCCGTCGTCCCTGGACCCATTTAGGGGGGCTGGAAGAGGGCGTTGTCCGCCCTCCGCCGACGCCCGGTGCGCCTGCTGCGGGCCGGGTGAGAGGATGAGATCTCTCGCTCCCTTTCCGCAGCCTCCTTCTGCGAGATAACTGTTTCGCAGAAGGATACCACCGCGTCCCAGGACTTGTCGCCGCCGACCATAGCATTCACTACGGCCGGCAGCGACAGGTCACTGCCTACTCCTGAGATGAGGGCACGGCGCGGCTCCTCCCAAGCGGCACACTCTGCCAGCGTATGCCGCGCCGTGTCCTCCCGACAGTCGACGCAGTGGTGACACCGGGCGTCCGGCTCCCTGTTTATGCGACACAGGTACTTCCCGAAACAACCATGCCCCGAGAGCACCTGCGTCACCCGAAACGACAGGGAGCCGTGCCTCCTCCGAGCCAGAGGTCGAGCACCGGCCGGACCGCCTCGATAGTGACGAGGCCGGCGGTAGGGCGTGAGAGCCTGTCCCGCCATTCCGCCACCAGGACCTCGCGGAGCTGCGACCGACGCTGCTCCATATGTCGCTGCATCGGTCGCTCGCCCCGCGCCCGCCATTCCTCGCGCCACCGGTACAGTGACGCGAGCACCTTCGCCTCAAGGTCCCAGGGCGGGGATCCGGCCAGTGCACAAGCCGCCTCGTAGGAGATCGTGCGGTACCCCCTTATGACTCTGACGGCCATCGCTCTCTGCGGCTTTCGCAGAACAGCAATGCTGCCGGCCGTCAGGTCAGCCGCCCAGATCGGGGCCCCGTAAAGGGCCATCGATCGCACGATCCCTACGTAGAGCCGCCTACAAGCGGCGCTCGGGCCCCCCAGATTGGGAAGCAGCGTTGACAGTGCCCCAGCCGCGCCCAACAACTTGGGCGCCAGCCGCCGGAAGTGGGGGCCGAAATCCCACCGACTGTCGAGCACCAAGCCCAGGTACTTCATGGTGGGCTCGACAGCGATTCGTACCCCTCCCACCACAATGTGGGATCCGGACGGTGGCGCCCGCCGGGGACCATGAAACACCATGGCCTCCGACTTGTTGAGGGCCACCTCCAGGCCGAGGCGCCGTATGCGGCTCACCGTCTGTGAAACCGCAGCCGTCGCCAGCAACGCTGCCTCCCTGTGCGAACTCCCCCGGGCCGTGACCAGCGTGTCGTCCGCGTAGCACGTCAGGTCGACGCCCGGTTGGAGTTCGCCTCTCAGCACCCAGTCGTACCCGATGTTCCACAGGAGCGGGCCCAGGACCGAGCCCTGTGGAACACCGCACGACATGTGGCGCTGGCTAAC
The DNA here is from genome assembly GCA_916610205.1 of Griposia aprilina. Taxonomy (NCBI): domain Eukaryota; kingdom Metazoa; phylum Arthropoda; class Insecta; order Lepidoptera; family Noctuidae; genus Griposia; species Griposia aprilina. Next base: position 23,286,994 of record OU744299.1, on the reverse strand, counting down.
GCCATCGCGTCCCATGTAGGTGACACACCTCTCCGCCAAATAAGCCCCAACGATGCGGCGGAGGTAGAGAGGCACCCGATGATACCGCAGTGCCTCCCGAATACAACTCCAGGGCAGGGTGTTGAATGCGTTGGAGATGTCCAAGGACACCGCCACCACCACCCCACCTCGGGACACCGTTTCCTCCGCCAGGACTCTCACCCGCGATATCGCGTGGATGGTGGAGCGCCCATGCCGAAAGCCGAACTGGCTCTCGTCCAGGTCCGGCCCTTCTCTGCACAAGTGGCCGACGAGGCGGGCTGCGAGTATCCGCTCCAGCAGCTTCCCCACCTCGTCTAGCAGCACTATGGGCCGGTACGCGGACGGCGAGTCCGCAGGGCGCCCCACCTTCCTGAGCAGGACCAGACGACCAGTCTTCCACAAAGTGGGAAACTGGCCCCGCTCAAGGCACGCTGTGTAGAGTCCTCTCAGCTGGGGCTCCAGCTCCTTCAGAGCGAGGGCTAACGCTCGGCCGTGGATCCCGTCGGGCCCCGGAGCCACGTTCTTGGCCCGGAGCCGCATCACGGCCGCCCTCATCTCTGCCTGTGTCACCTCTGGGACGCTAATGGCGTTCTCCTCTGTAGACTCTGCAGCTGTGGGCAAAGCCATCGGCGGCGGAGTATGCTCCGTTCTTGCCGGGAAGAGGGCTGCAACTACCTCCTCCAGCAGCTCGGGCTGAAGACTCTCCGTAAGTGGAGGCGCTGCGGCTCGAAGTTTCCCTCGAACCGCTCGATAAGGGCGCCCCCATGGATTCCCGTCTAGAGTCTCCAGCATCTCCTCCCTGGCTCGCGTTTTCGCCTCGCCGACGGCCAGCCACAGAGTCTCTTTAGCCGCGCGGTACACCTCATACAGCGCGGCTTCTTCGTCAGGGACCCGACGACGTCTCCTCCGGTAACGGGTGTACTGGCGTCTCACCGTCACACACGCGATGCGTAATTGCGCAATCGCGGCGGACCACCAGTACACCTGGCGCCTTGCTGACTGTGTGTGGACGCGGGGCATGGACGCGTCGCTGATTTGCGTCATCGCCCCGCGGAACCACAGCGCCTCCTGTTCGACGTCGATGGGTCCGCTCATTGCCGACTCCCGGATCCAGGCCTGGACAATAGCGGCCTCCTCGAGAAGCTCCCTGTCGATGCGCTTGAGCGCCCAGCGCGGGTCATCCGTTCGCAGGCCCGATGAACTGCGGCCGCCGGCGGTCTGGGCGGAGACGTCAAAACGGATGTATCGGTGATCCGACAACGTCTCCACCTCCGCGGCAATACGCCAGTCGCGAACACGGCTCGCAACAGCAGGGCTAGCGAACGAGACGTCCACTATTGACCCGCCCCGCTGCCGCACGCACGTGTGGACCGAGCCCACGTTCAGGACGACCAGGCCAGTCGTGACCGCCCACTCCTCCAGCGCCTCACCCCTAGCATCGGTCACCGGAGATCCCCACGCCGCAGACTTGGCGTTGAGATCCCCTAGCAACAGCACGGGGCGAGGATGGAGTCGGCCCACGACGGCACCCAACTCGACAAGGAAGCTTTCGAAGTCGGCGAGACTCTTGTTGGGCGAAAAATACGCCCCAACCACGCCAATGCCGTCCGCAAGGGCGGCCACCCAGCCGTGTCCTCGGGACGGGTTGACGAGAGCCCCGCCGATGATGGCCACCAAGCCATCCAGGTCCCCCACCCAGTTATCCCGGGGGGGGACAAAGTACGGCTCGGCGACCACAGCCACGCGAATCAACCACTCCGCCATGCTCTGGAGCAAGAGATCCTGAGCTCTGGCACAGTGGTTGAGATTGCCCTGGAGGAAATGGTAGAGCGCCATTAGGCGCAATCCATTCCCTACGCACCATTCCTAGGCCGGGAGTCGGCCGAAGGGCAGCCAGGCTGAGGGGGGGGTAAAGAGCCCCCCGCAGTCTTGGCACCCCTTTTTCTCTTGCTGGCGGGGGCGCCACAGGCTTTTCCGCCCGCTCTGTGCCCGGCGGGCCTCCCTGCAGCTGTACAGAGGCTGCAGTTTGGCGCCGCGGAGCACTGGGCCGCCTTGTGGCCGGGCTGGCCGCAGCGATAGCACTGCTCGCTGCGGTCAACTTCGCCGGTGCACCGTGCCCTAACATGCCCAATGTCAAGGCACCGGTAGCACCGCATGGCCCTGGGCTGCAGCAGCTTGACACTCGCTGCAACCCATCCCACCAACAAACGCCCACCGCCAGCGACCTTGTTCGCCGCCGCCACCGGGCACCGCACCCAAATCGTGCCGAGCCCGGAAGCATCGGCGCGAAACTCGCCCGCCCGCACGTCGTCGGGCGGACATCCACCGACTCGGGCGACGGCCGCCACAACTTCGGCCGGAGTCGTCGAGTCGTCCAAGCCTCCAACGCGCAGCTCAGCGGTCTTCATCGGCCTGGACACCTTGACGTCCTCCGGGTTGAGGACCTCTCTCAGTTTGGCGGCCAGGATATCCGCCTTTTCGCCGCTAGAGGCACCCGACACCTCGAGCAGCCGCGCCCCCGTAATCGCCGGCTTCAGTCTGAAGCCGGACGGTGTGCCAAGGTCGGGGAACGCGACTTTGGCTTTTGCCTCCATAAGGACCGCCTTGTAGGTGACGCCTCTTTCGACGGCTTCGGGCTGCAGCGTAATAACTACAGCCGCGGAGCGTGGGGCTCTGATCTTAGGCGGTCCCTGGGCCTTCTTTGGTGCCGGTGTCGGTGCCCCTGCCGGTGCCGGTGGTGCCGTCTTCCTCCCGTTACGGTGGCCCTTCTTGACGACCGTCGTCCAGGCCTCCGTGGTAGGCCCAGGCGCGGCCGCCGGTGGCGCAGCCGCCCGGGAAGTGGGCACGGACGAACCCTCTGCGGGCTTTTCGGTCCCCCTCCCGGACTGGCTCGACTCTGCCGCCGTGGTTATTAGTGGCCCCTGATTAGCCGGCCCCTCTTTTCTCCGCTTGTCCGCAGCGAGCGGTGGGCGGAGGGTTTCCGCTGGCAGGAGCCTTGCCTCTATGGCCTCCAAGCGGGCACCCACCATCGTCCCACACTGCATCATGCAGATGCGGGCGATCTTTTCGATCTCCGCATCCGCAAGTGCAGGGGTCGAACACGGGACCGGCGCTGGAGTCGACGACGGCGCCGCGACGGAAGAAGAGCCGGTGGCCGCGGGAGCAGCCCTCTGGGCAGCGAACTGCCGCTTGAGGTCCTCCAGCTCAGCTCGGAGACGGCCGTTCTCCTCCCATAGCTTCGCCGTCTCCTCTGTGCTAGTGCGGGTTAGGAGGACCTCAACCGCCTCCTTAATTCCGTTAGCCGCCTCTTTCAGGGCACGGGTGAATGTGCCCTTCAGGTTGCCCGATTTGGTGGCAACCTTCAGGACGACATCCACGCCGTCCAAGACTTGGCGGCTAAGCGCCACCGCTGTAACGCTCCCGCCGTCAGCCATCCGGGTAGAGCGCCGCTCACGGGCCTGTCGGGCCAACTCGCTGACCTCGTCAGCCGCGACAGTCTTTCGCTGCGCCCGTTTTGCAGCACTCGCCTCCGCTCTGTTCGATCCCAGCAGGGACACAGTGGAGCCCCCGCTCAGGTCCGCCTCCATGGGCTCGGGGCCGCTCTCCGCGCTCTCCACGCGCTCCACTGGAGCTGGCGTGTTGGTCCGGCGTACGGGCATGAAGCGACCCCTTCCGTCACGTTCCGGCACCCGAGCGGGCAATCCGCCCGCCACCGCACCACCTCGCCCTCTCTGTGCCTTTGGCACCTTCGCAGCCAACAGGTTCTCCTCACTAGAGGAGAGGCTGCGTTTCCTCCTAGATAACCTAACCTAACCTAACCTAACCTAACCGACCACCAGTACACGGCGCGCCTGGGTAGTGGTCGGCGAGACCGAGGCATGCTAGAGTTGCATACCTCGGTCAGAGACCCCCTCAGGCGCCCCGCCACGGTATCCACATCCAGGCCGGCGGAAGGCGGCGAAAACCAATCCTGGATGAACGCTGCCTCCCCTGCTGCCTCCCTGTCCAGGCGGGTGAGAGCCCACCGCGGGAACGGCGATCGCCCCGAGAGGGGCCGCGTCTCTCCGGGGCCACCGGTGGAGATATCGAACCGTACGTAGCGGTGGTCCGACATAGTCTCCACCAGGTCCACCCGCCAGTTTAACACGCGCGCGGCCAACGCAGGGGTGGCGAAAGTGACGTCCACTATTGAGCCACCCTGCCGCCGCACGCATGTCTGGACGCTTCCTCTATTCAAGAGGGAGAGTCCAGAGGAGGCTGCCCACATCTCCACTGCCCGCCCGCGAGCGTTGGTGGCCGGGCTACCCCAGTTCACCGACTTGGCATTCAGGTCTCCCAGTACGGAGACCTGACGCGGCGCCGCCCTGCCGACCACGGCGGCCAGGACTCCGAGATAGTTCTCGAAGTCCTGAAGAGGGCGGTTTGGGGAGAAATAGACGCCCACAAGGGCTATTTCTCCCCACGCGGTAGCCACGTATCCCGGTCCCTTCTCTAATAGCGAGAGGGGAGGGGAGTCTGTGGAAGACCGCGCCGCTAGTGCCACCAAGCCGTCCTCGTCACCCAGCCAGTTGCCGGGGATTGAGTAGGGCTCGGCGACCACCGCTACGTTCACCAACCACTCGGCCATGACCTGCACCACCAAGTCCTGGGCTGCCCTGCAGTGATTGGCGTTCGCCTGGAGGATGTGGTAGTTGGAAACCATTATTCCAGCATCCCACATCCCTCCTCGGCTACCGCCGCTGGAGCTACAGCGGCGACGACGGCGGTGGTGGTGGTAGCAGCAGGGCGAACCTGCGCCGGCACTATGCCCTTCCTCGCGGGCGGCTTGCAGCTCCTGCCCGTCATCCTGTGGTCCGCGGGGCGGCCACTGGCGGCACACGCCGCGCAGCGTAGCGTGGCAGCGCGACAAGCGGCACTCTTGTGTCCCTCCTGCCCGCACCGGAAGCAAGACTCTCCCCAGTCGGACTTGGAGGGACACGTGGCTCGGGTGTGGCCGAACGCGAAGCACTTGAAGCAGCGCATAGGCTGGTCTTCAAGTGGCCGGACCACAGCTGAGCTGAGCCCCACAAGCAGCCGTCCTTTGGTCGCAGTAAGGACGGCCCCGGCCGCAGCGACTGGGCACTCGACGCGGATGGTGCCCATGCCGCGGCGCCCGAGCCTGATAGCTCCACCCTTTACTGCGCCAGCGTCGCAGCCTCCGGCCGTCGCAACGGCCGCCACCACGTCCTCTTTGGTGACCGAATCGTCCAGATCGGCCACCTCCAAGGCTGCGGTCTTTACAGGCCTGACGACCGTTGCCGCTTCCGCGATGACCTCCTGCAGCATTCCCGCGAAGAGGTCCGCGTTTGCGCCGCGCTGCTCCCCCGAAAACTCGAAAATTCGAGCCCCAGCCAGGGTACGGCGGCACGTGATGTTGCCGATCCCCAGCCGGGAGGGATCCGCGTTGGTACGTACTCGTACTCGTACGGACTCGTACGTCTCGCCCCTCTCCACGGCCTCCGGGGTGATGGTCACCACGACCGCCGCGGTTTTGGGAGGAACCAGCTTCTTCCCGCCGGCTAGACCCTTTTTCGCCGCTGGGGCAGTTGCACTGGGGTTGGGGGTCGACCTTTGCCCTTTTCCCCCCCTGACCACTTTCGTCCACGGCTGGTTGGACGGGGTGGTGGAGGGAAGAAGGGCGTCCTCTTCCTGTGAGTTCCGGGGGGCCGCTGGAGCGGCAGACGACCCAGACGCTCCCTCCGCGCTAGTGGTTGGCGTTTGAGGGGGCACAGTGGTCCTCTTGCCCTTACCTTTGCCCTTGGAGGGCTTCTGGGCCCGGGGCTGCTCGGCCAATGCCGGGCCTCCCAGAGGCGCAGGTTCCGGCTCCGTCGGCAGTGGACTCTTATCCGCCGCTAGCGGCGGGCGGAGCCGCTTCTCTGGCAAGAGACGGTCTTCGATGCCCGCGAAGCAGCCTCTGATGAAGGCCCTCTCCTCCATGACAACCCCGCGGATTACCGCCTCAAGGCTGGCATGGGAAGAGGAGCCCTCCACCGCCGTACCCGGGGCAGATTGGGCAGGCTGGGCCGTGACCTCGGCCAGCTTCTGGTGTAGCTGGCTGACCTCCGCCTGCAGACGATCTACCTTCGCCTGCAGCTGCCGCGTCTCGTCCGTGGCCGTCCGCTTCACCAGCTCTATCACGATGCCGTGCATGCTTGCGGCCCGGCATTTGAGGGCCTTCTGGAAGGTCCCCTTCAAATTGGAGGACTTTGAGGCGACCTCCAGAACCTCCTCCTTGTCCTCCTGCGCCATGCGCTCCAATTCCGCCAGGGAGTGGTCAGCATAAAGCACGTTAGACGCACCATAGCCAGCCCTCGACCTGGCGGCTTGCGCCTGCCCCTCCTTTGCGGCGACCCTCTCCTCCAGGTCTTCCTGGAGTTGCGCCCTTTTAGCCAGGTTTAGCTGGCGCTCGGCGTCCACCAAGCCCACATCGTGGGCAAGAGCCGAAGCAGAAGTCGAAGCCTTTTTAGACTTCGACTTCTTCTTCGACCTACTCGCAACCGACTCCGAGGAGCCCCCGGACCCGAGCCTCAGATCGGCCCTCTTCCGCTTGGGGCGTTCGTTTTCGGCCGCCGACGTGTCCATATTGGACTCGTCGGCGTCTGACAACTCGTCCGGCCTGCTGAAGAAGCTGACCGCAGATGGTGCGCAGTCCGCTTCCGACGCCAAAGCGCCGCCGGCGTGGCCCTGAGAAGGGCCGTTGAACCTAACCTAACCTAACCTAACCTTTTTTTTTTTTTTTTTTTTTTTTTTTTTTTTTTTCGCTGAGAAATGCTTTATGCATTCCCGCTCGTGGGGGGACGAGACGGGATATGTGGGACTCCTGTCGGAATGACAGTATACCCACTAAAACTCAGCGGTGTTCCCACATCGCCGTGATGGGAAGGCCATGGGAATCCGGCTCAGCCTTTGCATCCACAACCCTCCCGGCGCGTGCCCGCCTAGCTGGCGGGCCCCGCATTCCCCCCAGCTTGGGGGGCTACGGGAATGGCCGAGAACACCTGGCCATTCCCGTCCGACACTGGTGGAGGCCTGTGCAATACAGGCAAGGGCGCCCCCGCACCCGCTGCCTGCTGGCCTCCACCTGGGAGGAGTCGGAGATGACTATCAAACTGACGTCTTCTTCGACCCCTCCTCCGCCTTCGGAGCGACGCCGTGTGAGGATCGTCCTCCCGCGCGCGCTCAGCCGCCTCCTTCTGGGACATGACGTGTTCGCAGAAGGAGGCGACTGCCGCCCAGGACCTCTCATCCTGCAGCATGGCATTAACCAAGCCGGGAAGTGAGAGGTCCGGTCCGATCACCGTGATGAGACTGCGGCGCGTCTCGGACCACGACGGGCACACCTCGAGGGTGTGCTGCGCCGTGTCCTCCACCGCGCCACAGTCGTGGCACGACGGCGTCTCCTCCCGTCCTATCCGGTGCAGGTACGATCCGAAGCAACCGTGTCCGGACCGCACCTGCACCAGACGGAACGAGAGGAACCCATGTGACCGCTCGAGCCAGTCTCGCAACACTGGCCCAATCGCGTCTAGGGTTCGGCGGCCAAAGGCTGCGGTGGCGAGCTCCCCCGTCCAATGGAGAACGATGGCATCCCTCGCCTCCCGCCGGACGGCCTCCCGCTCTTCCGGGGCTGGGCGTTCTCCTCCCGCTCTCCGCCCCGCCGTCCATTCATATACTCTGGCGAGCACCCACGTCTCGAGTTCCCAAGGAGGGGTGCCGGCCAGAGCACATGCTGCCGCGAAGCCCACTGTGCGGTAGGCCCGAGCCGCCCGCTGGGCTATGGCCCTTTGGGGCGCCCGCAAGGCGGCGGCGTTCTCCCTCCTTTGGAGGGAGTCCTCCCAGATAGGAGCCCCGTAAAGGGCCATACTCCTCAAGATACCGGCGTAAAGTTGCCGGCATCGCGCGCTGGGCCTCCCCAAGTTGGGAAGCAGCCAGGAGAGGGCGCCTGCGGTCTTCAGCAGGCGCGACGACAACCCGCTAAAGTGCGGGCCGAAGCGCCACCTGCTGTCGAGTACAAGGCCCAGATATTTCATCTGGGCCTTCACCTCAATCCTGACGCCCTCCACGAAGATGTGGGCATAACCTAACCTAACCTAACCTAACCTAACCCAGTCTGGCCCCAACCACCGCCGCGAACGCCACGTTTTCCGTTCGTCTCCCGCTCGAAAAATCAATAAAAGTGGTAAAAAGTTGTTCGATTTTAACAAGTTTGGTGTCTGTGTGTGTGGAAAAGTGTAAGCTATACGACCCCGTGAAAAAAAAAAAAAGTTACTACCCGGATTACAGTGTATTAACATCAACACCTGAAAAACCTCAATATTTTGAGGTTAAACTTCACATAAAAATATTCAATCGAATACGCTGCTCAAACAAGAGCGGTAACCCCCCCTTTTTATTGAAGAAAAGGGTGGGGACCGTGCCCGCACATCCTTCACACCACCCAGAAACTTCAAAAACCTGGTGCTCTAGCTTTTATTCTGGAAAAACCAAAAACCACGTGGACTGAAAATTCAGAAGGCGTGGAGCCAGACGCCTGAAATTTTGCAGCCAGCATCTCCTCCTACAGTAAAGACGGTAACAGCAAAAATTTTTTGTATAATCACTACAACCGATTTTTAAAAGGACTTAGAATCTTAAAAATTTAGACGTCCATATCTTCGGTCCTTATCAAGATTTTCAAAATTTTCAACTGCAGTCCTTGGCGCGCTTCTTAGCATAATAGAGATCCTAAGTTTTAGATTTTTAGTTTAAATAGTTTTAAAATTATAAGGTATTTCATAAGAAAATCACTTTTTCAGGATTTTTTCTACTTTGTTTTTAAATTTTAAAATATTTGTTTATTGCACCTTGTAGCGTTCTAATTTAAGTATTTAATATAATTTTTTCAGAATTTTCCAATGTGTAGTTCCTAAGATATCGAATTTTAATTGTTTTTTGGCTTTAATTCAAAATTTAATAGAAGTTAACCATATTTGACACCAGAACAGGGTCCAATACACCCATTGTGACTTATTTAAGCCCAAACACTGTCTGTGTATCTCCAAATTTGGCTGTTTTGACAAAATCACGCCATCTTGGTTTTTAGGTTACAAATTTCAGAACACGATATCTTGGGAACCGCTGGTCCGATCATTCTCTGATTTTCACTTCGGCCAGTAGTAAACTGCCAACTTTAAGTGTGGATGTATTTCAGGCTGTTTCAGGCCAAAAAGTATTTTGTCGCTGGAATTGCTTTCAGAAGATACCTGAAGTGACGCCGAGCTGTGCATCCAAAACCCCGTCCCTCTGCGACGAAGGGTTCCAAAATTACGGGCATTTTAAATTGACGTTTGACAGTTCGGCGGCCATTTTGTTTATTTTCAAACCGCCATATCTCCTGAACTAGAGGTCGTGGGAGATTGCCGTTTTGCATATAGGATTCAGGGTACTAGTGTCCTGTCTACCCCACGTTTTCAGGCGGTTTGGAACGAAAAATTTTCGGGGTCCTGAAAGCATTTTCGGCGGACAGGGGAACTCAGGCCGAGTTGGGAGAGCCCAAACTCGAGGGGTCTGCGACTCCCCCGAAGGAAGTTATCCGCTGTCAAAGTTAACCTTTGACAGGACCGCGGCCATTTTGGAAAAAATTCAAACACCTATAGCTTCCAAACGGAGAGTCGTAGAGGGCCGGGGTTTTCTCTGTGCATATCGGCAGACCATAGGGTATATGTCGGAATATTTTTCAGGTGTTTTCAGGATATAAAAATTTTTCAGGCTGAAAACCATTCCGGTAGATTGGTCTCGCTGAGCCAAGTGCGAAAAGCCAAAACACCAGGGTCTTTGGACCAGTGGTTCCGGAGATAACCACTTGTAACCACTTTTGGCTGCCATCTTGGCAAAAAAACCAAAAACTTCAAGTAAGGATATCTCCGTAATCCCTTGGTGTAACCGCACCGAGTTTGGTGTCATCGTAAAGGGTTTGGCGAGAGCTATCTATTGAAAAACCTTGTTTGACTCTACATAGAGTCCTGACGAAGATCGCTATTTATTTGCGTTTTTTTTATTATTTTCTTTTTGACATTTTGAAGGGATTCTCGACTGTTTTCATGCTTGACCCGTTCTTTTGAACGTAAGTCCGACCGCGACAACTCTGTTTATACTTTTACACTGTTTTATCGTCCCTATTGACGTTTTTATTTACTTATATTATTTTTAATTTATATTTGACGCATACCTCCCAGAATGTTCGGTTTTAGAACACCGGCAAAGGCCAATGGTGAAAAGTCACCGTCTAAACCTGGGGCAGTTGCCCCTCCAGATGTTAGACGCAGCATAGGGGAGTGGGAAGCCGCAAACAGCAGCCCCACCCTCTCGACAGCTGAAAAGACGTCGCAGGCCGGCCCTGCAAAAACTAAAACTAAGCTTGCTTTTACGCAGGAGAGCAAAGCTAAAATAAGGAAGTCCGTTGACGGAAACTCTCCGCCTAAATACGCGGACCGTACAGCGGAGGCCAAAGCCTGCCTAATAAAGGCTAAATATCACATTGACAGCTCCAGAAATACCAAGACGGAGATAAAGAACGCTGTCGTTGTAGCCACGGAACGACTGTACAATTTAGTTAAGTTAGTCGAATCGGAGCTAAAAGCGTTAAAGCTAAAAACGACCAGCAAAGGGCCAGGGGTAGTGACAGAGCCAAAGCCTCTAGCCAAAGATTCAACTTCTCCTTCTCTCGAAGAATCTGACACAAGTAGGATCCTACTTACAATGCAAGAACACACAAAGCTCCTAGCATTAAATAATAAGAAAATAGAGGAGCTCAAGGAGAAAATAGACCACCAAAATGAGTTCTTGGATAGGGGTACCTATGCGAGTGTGGCCGCAACTCGCCCCGAGAAATCACTGCCAAGGCGGAGCACGCTTCACTCTATCGTTATTACGTCCAAAGACGAGACAGAGACTGGAGATGAAGTACTGGAGAAAGTGCGAAATACGGTAGACGCAAAGGAAGGATGGGTGAAAGTGGATAAGGTGAGGAAGGCGAAGGACAGAAAGATAATTATGGGCTTTCAAAATACCGAAGAAAGGGATAAGATAAAAGGAAAGTTGGCAAGGGATAATCAGGACCTCCATGTCGAGGAGGTGAAAAACAAAGACCCGATGCTGATCCTCAGGAGCGTCCTCTCTGTAAACTCAGACGAGGACATTCTCAAAGCGTTGAGGAATCAGAATCGAGACATTTTTCGCAACCTCGACAAGGAGGAGGACAGAGTGGTGGTGAGGTTCCGGAGGAGGACCAGGAACCCACACACCTGTCACGTTGTGGTTGGCGTCTCGCCAATCATTTGGGGACGGGCAACAGAACTCGGATGCCTGCACGTGGACCTCCAGCGCGTGAGGGTTGAAGATCAAACCCCACTGGTACAGTGCACGCGCTGTCTGGGCTACGGGCATGGCAGACGTTACTGTAAGGAACCGGCGGACCTGTGCTGTCACTGCGGTGGGCCGCACCTGAAGTCGGAATGTGCCGACTTTTTAACGGGTGTCCCGCCTAAGTGCCAGAACTGCACAAGAGCCAAGCTCACGGACGTCGGCCACAACGCTTTTAGCTTGGAATGTCCGACCCGCCGCAAGTGGGATGAAATAGCAAGGTCTACTGTAGCATACTGCTAAGGGCACCCAAGGCAACCCAAACCTCTACAGACTAGTACAGGCAAACCTCCAGCGGAAAAGACTGGCGACCAACGAACTTATGACCGAGGCGGAAAAGCGCGGGGTCGCCGTTGCTCTCCTCCAGGAACCATACGTTGGCGGGGCAAAGGTGATGAGGAGTCACAGGGGCGTTCGGGTCTTCCAGAGCACTGACACCGGAGATGGGACAGTTAAGGCCGCAATAGTGGTCTTCGATAAAGACCTCATCGTCGAGCAATACCCGAAACTCACCACGAACAACATCACCGTGGTGGGGATCCGAACCAGTGCCTGGAAGATCATGCTTGTCTCCTTTTACTTTGAGCCGGACCAGCCCATCGGACCTTATCTCGAGCACCTCAAATGCGTTGAAGAAGAGGTAGGTTCCAGAATGTTGGTTATTGGAGGAGACGCAAACGCCAAAAGTACCTGGTGGGGAAGCCTGACCATTGACCGCAGGGGTGAAGAAGTGTCTGGAGCTCTCGACGAGCTGGATCTGAACATCCTCAACAGAGGGGAAATTCCGACCTTCGACACGATCAGAGGGGGGATACGATACTGCAGCCACGTTGACATTACGGCTTGCTCGACGGATATCCTGGACCTAGTGGACGACTGGAGAATAGACGAAGGACTCACGAGCTCGGATCACAACGGTATTGTTTTTAATATAAAATTAAAAAAGTCCAAAGGCATACAAATAAATAGAACAACTAGAATTTTTAACACGAAAAAAGCAAATTGGCCCGAGTTTCGTAAGAAACTCGGCCAATTAATGCAAGAGAGTAAATTAAACCAAATAGAAATAGATAAATTAAATACAGCAGAACAACTAGATTCAATAACCAATCTTTATATCAAATTTATTAAAGACACGTGCATTTCATCAATTCCGACGAAGAAAACAAATGAAGTTTTTACTTTACCGTGGTGGTCCGAGAAACTCGAGGGTATGAAGAAAGAGGTCGCCACCTTGAAACGTAGAGTTAGGAGTGCTGCACCAGTCCGCAGATCGAAGGTCGTTGAAGAGTACCTGAAACTGAAAGCTGAGTATGAGACGGAGGCAGCCAAAGACGAGATCGAGAGCTGGAAGAATTTTTGCACAAGACAGGATAGAGAAGGGGTTTGGGAAGGCATTTACCGGGTGATAGGTAGGACCAAGGGAAGAGGAGAGGACCAGCCATTAGTGAAGGATGGGGATGTTCTGGACGCAAAAGGTTCGGTGGAATTACTGGCGAAAACCTTCTACCCAGAAGACCACTCAGACACTGACAGCACCTGCCACCGCCAAATAAGAGAAAAGGCCGATGTAGTGAATGCTGGAGGGCCAGATGAATCGTGCGAACCACCATTCACAATGGCCGAGCTGATGGCAGCGTGCGGGTCCTTTAACGCCAAAAAAGCGCCAGGAGCAGACGGCTTCACGGCCGATATCTGCTGCCAAGCTATTAGAAGTTCCCCTGAGATAGCCTTGGCTCTCCTGAATGGCTGCCTGAGAACCTACCTCTTCCCCGAAATTTGGAAAGAAGCAACGGTCATTATCTTGAAGAAGCCTGGGAAAACGGACTACAACACCCCAAAGACGTACAGACCAATCGGTCTATTACCTATATTCGGTAAAATTTACGAGAAGATGTTGGTGGCCCGCCTCAAGTTTCATCTTATTCCCAGGATGAGTACTCGACAGTATGGATTCATGCCCCAGAAGAGCACCGAGGACTCTCTCTATGTACTAATGCAACACATACGCGGTAAGCTGGAACTAAAGAAAATAGTAGTCCTTGTATCATTGGACATAGAGGGAGCCTTTGACAGCGCATGGTGGCCAGCCATAAGGGTCCGTCTGGCCGAGGAACAGTGCCCAGTTGGCTTGAGGAGGGTCATCGACAGCTATCTCGAGAACCGAAGGGTCAGGGTCAGGTACGCAGGTGAAGAGTGCTGCAAGGCCACAAGCAAGGGCTGCGTCCAGGGTTCTATTGGAGGACCAATACTCTGGAACCTGTTGCTGGACCCGCTTCTAAAGAGCTTGGAAGCTAGGGATGACTATTGCCAGGCCTTTGCAGACGATATTGTGCTGATTTTCGATGGTGACACAGCGTTGGAGATCGAGGGACGTGCCAATGCCGCTCTCGGACATGTTTGGGCGTGGGGCGTTCAAAACAAACTAAAATTTGCACCACAGAAAACCAATGCAATGGTTATAACGCGCAAACTAAAATACGACACCCCGCGCCTGAGCATGGGCGGGATCGACATTGCCATGTCCAACGAGATAAAAATCCTGGGTGTCATCATCGACAAAAAGCTGACTTTCAACGCACACGTCGCAAATGTATGCAGAAAGGCAATAGGCATCCACAAGCAATTAACCAGGGCAGCAAAGACTAGCTGGGGGCTTCACCCTGAGGTGATCAGAGTGATATATGTGGCCACCGTCGAACCAATCATCCTGTACGCCGCCAGCGTATGGGCTCCAGCCGTAGAAAAGCTAGGTATTAAGAAGCAACTGGGAGCAGTCCAGCGTGGCATTGCGCAAAAGCTGTGCAAAGGATACCGGACGGTCTCCTTAAACTCTGCGCTAGTGCTGGCTGGGATACTACCTCTCGACCTGCGAGTCCGCGAAGCTGCATCGCTATATGAGGCCAGGAGAGGGGTGCCTCAGCCAGCACTTGGCGACAGGAGCGTCGAGCAGGCCGCCTCGGCAATGGAGGCTCCACACCCTGCAGAGCGCGCTGAGCTAGAGCTCGTAAGCCTGGTAAACCAAGAGCAACTAGATGCGCAGAACAAATTTGAGGTTCGTATCTTTACGGACGGGAGCAAGATTGGGGGCAAGGTTGGAGCGGCACTATCCATATGGAGTGGTAACGCAGAAACCAAAGCTCTCAAACTTGCTCTCCCACACTATTCCACCGTTTACCAGGCTGAGCTTCTGGCGATATGCGTCGCAACCAGGCTGATCCAAAAGCACAGTGCGCAATCGTTTGGAATTTTCAGCGACTCCATGGCGGCCCTCCAAACCATCCAGAACTACAATCGACACCACCCCTTGGCAGTAGAGGCAAGGGCTAACCTTAGGTCCCTCTCTGTCCAAAACAAGGTGGTTACCTTGTTTTGGATAAAAGCTCATGCAGGGCTGGAGGGGAATGAGAGGGCTGATGAACTAGCCAAGGGGGCCGCTGAGGGTTCCAAACGGAAGCCCGACTACGATCTGTGTCCGGTTTCATACGTCAAGCGATGCCTTCGAATGGCAACTCTTGACGTGTGGAACCAAAGATACAACACCGGAGGAACCGCTTCAGTAACGAAACTGTTTTTCCCGGATGCGGTGGCGGCCTACAGGATTATCAGGAAGTGCAAAATAAACAGCGTAACAACCCAAATCATGACGGGGCACGGTGGGTTCTCGGAATACTTGAATCGCTTCAAGTGCAAGGAGAGCCCATCATGCATTTGCGATCCTGAAATCGCAGAAACGGTCCCACATATATTATTCAGCTGTCCCGTTTTCGACAGAGAGAGACTTGAGGCTGAGCACGTAGTCGAGACTAAACTCGAAGCCGAAAATATGTGGCTTATAATGCAAAGTAAAAAGAGAGAGCTGTTTTTGGAATATTGCGTGAAAATTTGTGGGAAAGTAATAAAAAGAAACAGAAGTGCCTAGATAAAAATGTTTGCATAATATTGTATAAAATATTAGGGTCAAGCATTGAAAATAGACGTAATAAATAAATTTGCCGGGAAACGCCTGAAAACAAATTAACATATAGATTGCCCATATTCATAACTAGAGTGTAAGTAGTCGTAAGAAACTGTCCTAGAACTAAGAATAGAGAAATAAAAAATTACTGTTTGAACCGAATAACAAATGTACTAGTATTAAGAAGTAGAAAATAGAAGTAGTCCCAAACTGTTAGTAGGACATAGAAATAAGCTAGAATAAGAATGATTGTAAAGATTAATAAAAACAATTGTGTCGTCTTATCCCTGAAATAAAGAACAAAGAGGAATAGAGAACAGAATAGTTGAAAAGTAGAAGGGCATCCCAACCTTAAAGATAGAAAGAGGAAAGAATAGAAGAAAGATAAAGTATGTGGAATACAAGTACGAGAGGAATAAATGCGAGAACTAGTATGAACGTTAAGCCTAGCACAGGCTCCGATTATGTTGGAGGTAGAAGTATTATTAATAAAAAAAAAAAAAAAAAAACCTAACCTAACCTAACCTAACCTAACCTTTTTTTTTTTTTTTTTTTTTTTTCGCTGAGAAATGCTTTATGCATTCCCGCTCGTGGGGGGACGAGACGGGATATGTGGGACTCCTGTCGGAATGACAGTATACCCACTAAAACTCAGCGGTGTTCCCACATCGCCGTAATGGGAAGGCCATGGGAATCCGGCTCAGCCATTGCATCCACAACCCTCCCGGCGCGTGCCCGCCTAGCTGGCGGGCCCCGCATTCCCCCCAGCTTGGGGGGCTACGGGAATGGCCGTGAACACCTGGCCATTCCCGTCCGGCACTGGTGGAGGCCTGTGTAATACAGGCAAGGGCGCCCCCGCACCCGCTGCCTGCTGGCCTCCACCAGGGAGGAGTCGGAGATGACTATCAAACTGACGTCTTCTTAGACCCCTCCTCCGCCTTCGGAGCGACGCCGCGTGAGGATCGTCCTCCCGCGCGCGCTCAGCCGCCTCCTTCTGGGACATGACGTGTTCGCAGAAGGAGGCGACTGCCGCCCAGGACCTCTCATCCTGCAGCATGGCATTAATCAAGCCGGGAAGTGAGAGGTCCGGTCCGGTCACCGCGATGAGACAGCGGCGCGTCTCGGACCACGACGGGCACACCTCGAGGGTGTGCTGCGCCGTGTCGTCCACCGCGCCACAGTCGTGGCACGACGGCGTCTCCTCCCGTCCTATCCGGTGCAGGTACGATCCGAAGCAACCGTGTCCGGACAGCACCTGCACCAGACGGAACGAGAAGAACCCATGCGACCGCTCGAGCCAGTCTAGCAACACTGGCCCAATCGCGTCTAGGGTTCGGCGGCCAAAAGCTGCGGTGGCGAGCTCCCCCGTCCAATGGAGGACGATGGCATCCCTCGCCTCCCGCCGGACGGCCTCCCGCTCTTCTGGGGCTGGACGTTCTCCTCCCACTCTCCGCCCCGCCGTCCATTCATATACTCTGGCGAGCACCCACGCCTCGAGTTCCCAAGGAGGGGTGCCGGCCAGAGCACATGCTGCCGCGAAGCCCACTGTGCGGTAGGCCCGCACCGCCCGTTGGGCTATGGCCCTTTGGGGCGCCCGCAAGGCGGCGGCGTTCTCCCTCCTTTGGAGGGAGTCCTCCCAGATAGGAGCCCCGTAAAGGGCCATACTCCTCAAGATGCCGGCGTAAAGTTGCCGGCATCGCGCGCTGGGCCTCCCCAAGTTGGGTAGCAGCCACGAGAGCGCGCCTGCGGCCTTCAGCAGGCGCGACGACAGCCCGCTAAAATGCGGACCGAAGCGCCACCTGCTGTCGAGTACAAGGCCCAGATATTTCATCTGGGCCTTCACCTCAATTCTGATGCCCTCCACGAAAATGTGGGCATCAGGTGGGGGGCGCCGCCGAGGCCCGTGGAAGAACACGGCCTCGGTCTTGTGCAGCGCCACAAACTAACCTTTTTTTTTTTTTTTTCGCTGAGAAATGCTTTATGCATTCCCGCTCGTGGGGGGACGAGACGGGATATGTGGGACTCCTGTCGGAATGACAGTATACCCACTAAAACTCAGCGGTGTTCCCACATCGCCGTGATGGGAAGGCCATGGGAATCCGGCTCAGCCTTTGCATCCACAACCCTCCCGGCGCGTGCCCGCCTAGCTGGCGGGCCCCGCATTCCCCCCAGCTTGGGGGGCTACGGGAATGGCCGAGAACACCTGGCCATTCCCGTCCGACACTGGTGGAGGCCTGTGCAATACAGGCAAGGGCGCCCCCGCACCCGCTGCCTGCTGGCCTCCACCTGGGAGGAGTCGGAGATGACTATCAAACTGACGTCTTCTTCGACCCCTCCTCCGCCTTCGGAGCGACGCCGCGTGAGGATCGTCCTCCCGCGCGCGCTCAGCCGCCTCCTTCTGGGACATGACGTGTTCGCAGAAGGCGGCGTCTGCCGCCCAGGACCTCTCATCCTGCAGCATGGCATTAACCAAGCCGGGAAGTGAGAGGTCCGGTCCGATCACCGCGATGAGACTGCGGTGCGTCTCGGACCACGACGGGCACACCTCGAGGGTGTGCTGCGCCGTGTCCTCCACCGCGCCACGGTCGTGGCATGACGGCGTCTCCTCCCGTCCTATCCGGTGCAGGTACGATCCGAAGCAACCGTGTCCGGACAGCACCTGCACCAGACGGAACGAGAAGAACCCATGCGACCGCTCGAGCCAGTCTAGCAACACTGGCCCAATCGCGTCTAGGGTTCGGCGGCCAAAAGCTGCGGTGGCGAGCTCCCCCGTCCAATGGAGGACGATGGCATCCCTCGCCTCCCGCCGGACGGCCTCCCGCTCTTCCGGGGCTGGGCGTTCTCCTCCCGCTCTCCGCCCCGCCGTCCATTCATATACTCTGGCGAGCACCCACGCCTCGAGTTCCCAAGGAGGGGTGCCGGCCAGAGCACATGCTGCCGCGATGCCCACTGTGCGGTAGGCCCGCGCCGCCCGTTGGGCTATGGCCCTTTGGGGCGCCCGCAAGGCGGCGGCGTTCTCCCTCCTTTGGAGGGAGTCCTCCCAGATAGGAGCCCCGTAAAGGGCCATACTCCTCAAGATGCCGGCGTAAAGTTGCCGGCATCGCGCGCTGGGCCTCCCCAAGTTGGGTAGCAGCCACGAGAGCGCGCCTGCGGCCTTCAGCAGGCGCGACGACAGCCCGCTAAAATGCGGACCGAAGCGCCACCTGCTGTCGAGTACAAGGCCCAGATATTTCATCTGGGCCTTCACCTCAATTCTGACGCCCTCCACGAAGATGTGGGCATCAGGTGGGGGGCGCCGCCGAGGCCCGTGGAAGAACACGGCCTCGGTCTTGTGCAGCGCCACCGTTAAACCTAGGCGGTGGATCCTCCCCGCGACCAAGGATCCACCCGCCGAGGCCAGATTGGCCGCCTCCCTAAAACTCTCCCCCCGGGCGGTGAGGAGAGTGTGCCACAACCTAACCTAACCTTTTTTTTTTTTTTTTTTTTATCCGGGGTGGAAAATCCTCATGGATGTCCCCCGCCCTGGGGGGGCGGAGGGGTCTGTCAGACTCTTACTGACTAAAAACCACCCCGGTGTTCCATCTCACACCTGCGTCGGGGGTCGCGGGAACATACGAATCTTCCGCAACCCCCGACTGGTGCCGGCCCGCCTCTGCGGGCCCCGTCCGGTCGAGCGGGGGGAGTGAGGTGTTTGACTCCCCCCGCGACGTCTAAGAGGGGCGCGCGTGGAACACTACGCGCCGCCGCCTCGGGTCCTGATGTATGGGGGGCGACGGACGTCCCCAAGTCCGTCGTCCCTGGACCCATTTAGGGGGGCTGGAAGAGGGCGTTGTCCGCCCTCCGCCGACGCCCGGTGCGCCTGCTGCGGGCCGGGTGAGAGGATGACATCTCTCGCTCCCTTTCCGCAGCCTCCTTCTGCGAGATAACTGTTTCGCAGAAGGATACCACCGCGTCCCAGGACTCGTCGCCGCCGACCATAGCATTCACTACGGCCGGCAGCGACAGGTCACTGCCTACTCCTGAGATGAGGGCACGGCGCGGCTCCTCCCAAGCGGCACACTCTGCCAGCGTATGCCGCGCCGTGTCCTCCCGACAGTCGACGCAGTGGTGACACCGGGCGTCCGGCTCCCTGTTTATGCGACACAGGTACTTACCGAAACAACCATGCCCCGAGAGCACCTGCGTCACCCGAAACGACAGGGAGCCGTGCCTCCTCCCGAGCCAGAGGTCGAGCACCGGCCGGACCGCCTCGATAGTGACGAGGCCGGCTGTAGGGCGTGAGAGCCTGTCCCGCCATTCCGCCACCAGGACCTAACCTAACCTAACCTTTTTTTTTTTTTTTTTTGTTCCGGGGCGGAAAATCCTCATGGATGTCCTCCGTCCTGGGGGGGCGGAGGGATCTGTCAGACTCTTACTGACTAAAAACCACCCCGGTGTTCCTTTCCCACACTTGCACCGGGGATCATGGGAACTTGTGCGCCTTCCACGATCCCCGGCTAGTGCCGGTCCGCCTCTGCGGGCCTCCTCAAGTCCGCGGGGGGAGTGAGGTGTAAAACTCCCCCCGCGACGTCGAATAGGGGCGCGCGTGGAACACTACGCGCCGCCGCCTCGGGTCCTGTTAGATGAGGGGCGGCGGACATCCCCAGGTCCGCCGTCCCTCTGGACCCGTTTATAGGGGCTGGAAGAGGGCGTTGTCCGCCCTCCGCCGACACCCGGTACGTCTGCTGCGGATCGGGAGAGTGGCCTCGACCTCTCTCAACCTTTCCGCAGCCTCCTTCTGTGAAATGACGGTTTCACAGAAGGAGATCACCGCATCCCACGACTCGCCGCTCCCGACCATCGAACAAGCGACGGCCGGAAGTGACAAGTCGGCTCCAACTACTGACACGAGGGCACGGCGCGGTTCCTCCCATGCGGCACACTCTGCCAGCGTATGCCACGCCGTGTCCTCCGGACAGTTGACGCAGTGATGACACCGAGCGTCCGGCTCCCTGTTTATGCGACTCAGGTACTTCCCAAAGCAACCATGCCCCGAGAGCACCTGAGTCACCCTAAACGACAGGGAGCCGTGCCTCCTCCCGAGCCATTCGTTGAGCACCGGCCGGACCGCCTCGATGGTGACGAGACCGGCGGTAGGGCGTGAGAGCCTGTCCCGCCACTCCGTCACCAGGACCTCGCGGAGCTGCGACCGACGCAGCTCGATCTCGCGCTGCATCGGTCCACCGGCCCGCGACCGCACCTCCTCGCGCCACCGCTGCACCGGTACAGAGACGCGAGGGCTCTCGCCTCTAGGTCCCAAGGCGGAGATCCGGCTAGTGCACAAGCCGCCTCAGGGACGCTAACGACTCCCTCATCATCCAACTCTGCGGCTGTGGGCATAGCCATCGGCGGCGGTATATGCTCTTCTCTAGCAGGGAAGAGGGTGGCGACCACTTCATCCAGTAGCTGAGGCTGCAGACTCTCAGTGAGTGGGGGTGCCCAGGCACGAAGTTTGCCTCGGACCGCACGATAAGGGCGCCCCCACGGATCTCCGTCTAGGGTCGCCAACATCTCCTCCCTGGCTCGAGTCTTTGACTCGCCGATGGCCAGCCACAGAGTCTCCTTAGCCGCGCGGTACACCTCATACAGCGCGGCTTCTTCTTCCGGAACCCGTCGACGTCTCCTCCGGTATCTGGTGTACTGGCGCCTAACCTCCACGCACGTCACGCGCAATTGCGCGATGTTGGCGGACCACCAGTACAGCTGGCGCCTTGTGGGCTGTGTGCGGATACGGGGCATGGACGCATCGCAAATTTGCGTCATTGCCCCGCGGAACCACTGCGCCTCCGCTTCGACGTCGATGGGTTCGGTCGTCTGTGACTCCCGGACCCAGGCCTGGATTATTGCGGCCTCCTCGAGAAGTTCCCTGTCAATTTGCTTAAGCGACCAGCGAGGACCCTCCGTTTGCGGGGCCGATGGATGGCTGCCGCCCGTAGTCTGGGTGGAGACGTCGAATCGAATATATCGATGGTCCGATAGCGTCTCCACTTCTACGGCAACTCGCCAGTCGTGTACACGGCCCACAACAGCGGAGCTAGCGAACGAGACGTCCACTATGGACCCACCCCGCTGCCGCACGCACGTGTACACTGAGCCCTGATTCAGGATGGTCAGGCCGGTCTCGACCGCCCACTCTTCCAACACTTCACCCCTGGGATCGGTGATCGGGGATCCCCACGCCACAGACTTGGCGTTTAGATCCCCGAGCAACACCACCGGGCGAGGGTGGAACCGGCTCACGACGGCACCTAGCTCGACAAGGAACCTCTCGAAAACAGCGAGACTCTTGTTGGGAGAGAAATATGCCCCAATTATGACAATTCCGTCCGCCAAGGCTGCCATCCAGCCGTGTCCTCGGGACGGGCTGACAAGAGTCTCGCCAATGATGGCCACCAAACCGTCCAGGTCCCCTGCCCAGTTATCGAGTGGGGGGACGTAATACGGCTCGGCGACCACAGCCACGTGGATCAACCACTCTGCCATGCTCTGGAGCAATAGATCCTGAGCTCTGGCAGCGTGATTGATATTAGCCTGGAGGAAACGGAATTGTGCCATCAGTGGCATTCCATTTCCTCGGCTTCTCCTTCCCTGGGCCGGGAGTCCACTATTGGGTTGCTAGGCTGTGGGAGGGGCGCAGGTCCTTCGACAAACCCAGTCCTCTTTTTTTTGGCTTTGGGTGCCTTGCATGCCTTTCCGCCAAGTCTGTGCTCCGCGGGCTTTCCTGCAGCTGCACAAAGACTGCAGTTTGGTGCCGCGGAGCACTGAGCCGCCTTGTGGCCGGGTTGACCGCAGCGAAAGCATAATTCACTGCGATCAGTTTGCGCAGTGCATTGTGCTCGGACATGCCCCTTTTCCAGGCACCTATAGCACTGCACAGCCCTCCTTGGCAGAAGTTTGACCCTGGCAGACACCCAACCCACAAGCAGCCGTCCACCGTCTACCACCTTATTCGCAGCCGCTACCGGGCACCGCACCCAAACCGTGCCCAGCCCGGCCGCGCTGTTGCGAATTTCGCCCGCCCACACACTCTCGGGCGGACACCCGCCATTTCGGGCGATGGCCGCCACAACTTCCTCCGGGGTCACCGAGTCGTCCAGCCCATCAACGCGCAATTCAGCCGTTAAAGTGGGCCTGGATACCCGGGCGTCCTCTGGCTTGAGGACCTCCCGGAGCTTGGTGGCCAGAACGTCTGCCCTCTCCTGCCTTGCAGCACCCGACACCTCAAGCACCCTGGCACCCGTGGCTGCCGTTCTAAAAACGAAGCCAGCCGGGGCGCCAAAATCGCCGAAGTTCAGCTTCTGCCGCATCTCCGCTAGGACTGACTTATAAGTCACTCCCCTATTTACAGCTTCGGGCTGCAACGTTATAACTACAGCCTCCGAGCGCGGGGGGGTGACCTTGGGTGGCCTTGTGCCCTCTGGAGCCGGTCCCTTGGGGGATGCCTGCTGTGCCGCCTTCTTCTTTTTGGGGCCCCTCTTCACCACCGTCGTCCAGGCCTCCTGGGTGGGAGGCGCGGTCGCCGGGAACGCGCTCTTTTGGGAAGGCGCTGAAGCTGCACCCACAGCCTTCCCTTTACGATGGCCCTGTTTACCCACTGTTGTTTGGATAGGAGGAGTGGTCGCCGGCAGCAAGCTTGCTTGGGAAGGGGGTGCGGACGCACCCTTCACGGGATTTTTGGTCCCCTCCACAGTCCTCATCGTGGCGGACTCCTCCGTTCTCCTCTTATCCGCCGCAAGAGGGGGTCGGAGTATTTCGGCTGGGGGGAGTCGTGACTCCATGTCCTCCAGTCGGGCACTCACCATGCTCCCACACTGCAGCATGCATATCCTTGCCACCCTCTCAATGTCGTGGTCTGACAGGGCAAGTGCAGATGCAGGCGGTGATGCAGGCGCGGGGGCCGGCAAAGGCGTGGCGGGAGAGGGGACGGTAGCCTCGGGAGCTGCCTGCCGCTGCCTGATATTCCTCTGAGTGGCAAACTCCCGTTTGAGTTCCTCCAGCTCGGATCGGAGACGGCTGTTCTCCTCCCATAACTTAGCCGTCTCCTCCGAGGTCGTGCGGTCAAGGAGGAGCTCAACCGCCTCCTTGATTCCCTCAGCCGCCTCTTTAAGGGCGCGCGTGAACGACCCCTTCAGGTTGCCGAATTTGGTGGCAACCTTCAGGACAACGTCCACGCCGTCCAACACCTGGCGGCTGAGAGCCTCTGCCGTTGAGCTCTCCCCTTTAGCTGCCTGGGCAGACCGGCGCTCCCGGGCTTGACGGGCCATTTCGGCGACCTCGTCAGCCGCGACCGCTCTGCTCTGAGCACGCTTCGCGGCGTAGGCATCTGCCTTCGTGCTCAAAAGTGAGACGGTGCCCCGTCCCGGCTCCGCAGTTGAGACCCCGGGGTCACTCTCTCCGCCAATTCCCGGCGCATCAGGCCGCTTGAAGCGACCCCGACAGTCGCGCGACGACATCAGAGCGGGCGCTCCCAGAGAAGTCCCGCGACCTCTCCCTCTCCTCGCTTTCGCAACCTTAGCGGCCGGAAGATTTTCCTCACTTGAGGATAGAC
The DNA here is from genome assembly GCA_916610205.1 of Griposia aprilina. NCBI lineage: Eukaryota > Metazoa > Arthropoda > Insecta > Lepidoptera > Noctuidae > Griposia > Griposia aprilina. The sequence goes on along the minus strand of OU744299.1, from coordinate 23,262,989 downwards.
CCGCTGACACCGCGAGGTGTAAATCACAGTCGCGCGGACGTTTGCCCCAAAATTTGGAGCACCCACGCGAGTCCTGGTCGGACATGCTTTGATCCCCTGAGGGACAGGAGCCTCCTCGGCTCTTGTTGCCATCGGCAAACGGTGGACATTGGTTGCCCCCCCCCAGAATACGATTGGGGGCTTGACGTTCCCGAAGGGAACGTGGCGGATTCTCCGGCTGCTGAGCAGCCGGTACCGCCCTGGGGTAGTTTATTGCCCTCTGTCTTGTTCATTTTTGTTGTTTGCCTTTGAAGGGTGTGGTCCCTATTCTCCCCTATTAACCCCCCCAGCGCTAGCGACCGGATCCCCTCCGGCCATTCATCCCCTCGGCACGCTCGACCTTGGGATTGGGTTAATTTTTTATAGAGGTTGTGTTCCTCTCCCCCTCCCAATCTACGCCTACGACCTGCCCTCTGCAATCAGAGGGGGTGTAGATGTTAGATGGCCACCAGGCCTACCCCAATGACGGACTGGCCGTCTCGCCCCTAGCCCGATTCCCATCACCGATCAACAAGGATGATAGGTGATTGGAACCATGACCCTTCCCCGTTTGTTGAAGATTAGCCGCCAGCCCCAATTGTCCACCACCAAAAGCAGGTGGGCAATTGGAGCTGACGTTGCCCAGGGTGCGCCACGAGGAGGCTCTTCAACATGCACCCCAACCTAACCTAACCTTTTTTTTTTTTTTTTTGATCCGGGGTGGAAAATCCTCATGGATGTCCCCCGCCCTGGGGGGGCGGAGGGGTCTGTCAGACTCTTACTGACTAAAAACCACCCCGGTGTTCCATCTCACACCTGCGTCGGGGGTTGCGGAAGATTCGTATGTTCCCGCGACCCCCGACTGGTGCCGGCCCGCCTCTGCGGGCCCCGTCCGGTCGAGCGGGGGGAGTGAGGTGTTTGACTCCCCCCGCGACGTCTAAGAGGGGCGCGCGTGGAACACTACGCGCCGCCGCCTCGGGTCCTGATGTATGGGGGGCGACGGACGTCCCCAAGTCCGTCGTCCCTGGACCCATTTAGGGGGGCTGAAAGAGGGCGTTGTCCGCCCTCCGCCGACGCCCGGTGCGCCTGCTGCGGGCCGGGTGAGAGGATGAGATCTCTCGCTCCCTTTCCGCAGCCTCCTTCTGCGAGATAACTGTTTCGCAGAAGGATACCACCGCGTCCCAGGACTCGTCGCCGCCGACCATAGCATTCACTACGGCCGGCAGCGACAGGTCACTGCCTACTCCTGAGATGAGGGCACGGCGCGGCTCCTCCCAAGCGGTACACTCTGCCAGCGTATGCCGCGCCGTGTCCTCCCGACAGTCGACGCAGTGGTGACACCGGGCGTCCGGCTCCCTGTTTATGCGACACAGGTACTTCCCGAAACAACCATGCCCCGAGAGCACCTGCGTCACCCGAAACGACAGGGAGCCGTGCCTCCTCCCGAGCCAGAGGTCGAGCACCGGCCGGACCGCCTCGATAGTGACGAGGCCGGCGGTAGGGCGTGAGAGCCTGTCCCGCCATTCCGCCACCAGGACCTCGCGGAGCTGCGACCGACGCTGCTCCATATGTCGCTGCATCGGTCGCTCGCCCCGCGCCCGCCATTCCTCGCGCCACCGGTACAGTGACGCGAGCACCTTCGCCTCCAGGTCCCAGGGCGGGGATCCGGCCAGTGCACAAGCCGCCTCGTAGGAGATCGTGCGGTACCCCCTTATGACTCTGACGGCCATCGCTCTCTGCGGCTTTCGCAGAACAGCAATGCTGCCGGCCGTCAGGTCAGCCGCCCAGATCGGGGCCCCGTAAAGGGCCATCGATCGCACGATTCCTACGTAGAGCCGCCTACAAGCGGCGCTCGGGCCCCCCAGATTGGGAAGCAGTGTTGACAGCGCCCCAGCCGCGCCCAACAACTTGGGCGCCAGCCGCCGGAAGTGGGGGCCGAAATCCCACCTACTGTCGAGCACCAAGCCCAGGTACTTCATGGTGGGCTCGACAGCGATTCGTACCCCCCCCACCACAATGTGGGATCCCGACGGTGGCGCCCGCCGGGGACCATGAAACACCATGGCCTCCGACTTGTTGAGGGCCACCTCCAAGCCGTTGTCTCTAATGGCGTTCTCCTCTGTAGACTCTGCAGCTGTGGGCAAAGCCATCGGCGGCGGAGTATGCTCCGCTCTTGCCGGGAAGAGGGCTGCAACTACCTCCTCCAGCAGCTCGGGCTGAAGACACTCCGTAAGTGGAGGCGCTGCGGCTCGAAGTTTCCCTCGAACCGCTCGATAAGGGCGCCCCCATGGATTCCCGTCTAGAGTCTCCAGCATCTCCTCCCTGGCTCGCGTTTTCGCCTCGCCGACGGCCAGCCACAGAGTGTCTTTAGCCGCGCGGTACACCTCATACAGCGCGAACCTAACCTAACCTTTTTTTTTTTTTTTTGTTGCTGAGAAATGCTTTATGCATTCCCGCTCGTGGGGGGACGAGACGGGATATGTGGGACTCCTGTCGGAATGACAGTATACCCACTAAAACTCAGCGGTGTTCCCACATCGCCGTGATGGGAGGGCCATGGGAATCCGGCTCAGCCTTTGCATCCACAACCCTCCCGGCGCGTGCCCACCTAGCTGGCGGGCCCCGCATGCCCCCCAGCTTGGGGGGCTACGGGAATGGCCGGGAACATCTGGCCATTCCCGTCCGACACTGGTGGAGGCCTGTGCAATACAGGCAAGGGCGCCCCCGCACCCGCTGCCTGCTGGCCTCCACCTGGGAGGAGTCGGAGATGACTTTCATACTGACGTCTTCTTCGACCCCTCCTCCGCCTTCGGAGCGACGCCGCGTGAGGATCGTCCTTCCGCGCGCGCTCAGCCGCCTCCTTCTGGGACATGACGTGTTCGCAGAAGGAGGCGACTGCCGACCAGGACCTCTCATCCTGCAGCATGGCATTAACCAAGCCGGGAAGTGAGAGGTCCGGTCCGATCACCGCGATGAGACTGCGGCGCGTCTCGGACCACGACGGGCACACCTCGAGGGTGTGCTGCGCCGTGTCGTCCACCGCGCCACAGTCGTGGCACGACGGCGTCTCCTCGCGTCCTATCCGGTGCAGGTACGATCCGAAGCAACCGTGTCCGGACAGCACCTGCACCAGACGGAACGAGAGGAACCCATGCGACCGCTCGAGCCAGTCTCGCAACACTGGCCCAATCGCGTCTAGGGTTCGGCGACCAAAAGCTGCGGTGGCGAGCTCCCCCGTCCAATGGAGGACGATGGCATCCCTCGCCTCCCGCCGGACGGCCTCCCGCTCTTCCGGGGCTGGGCGTTCTCCTCCCGCTCTCCGCCCCACCGTCCATTCATATACTCTGGTGAGCACCCACGCCTCGAGTTCCCAAGGAGGGGTGCCGGCCAGAGCACATGCTGCCGCGAAGCCCACTGTGCGGTAGGCCCGCGCCGCCCGCTGGGCTATGGCCCTTTGGGGCGCCCGCAAGGCGGCGGCGTTCTCCCACCTTTGGAGGGAGTCCTCCCAGATAGGAGCCGCATAAAGGGCCATACTCCTCAAGATGCCAGCGTAAAGTTGCCGGCATCGCGCGCTGGGCCTCCCCAAGTTGGGTAGCAGCCACGAGAGCGCGCCTGCGGCCTTCAGCAGGCGCGACGACAGCCCGCTAAAATGCGGACCGAAGCGCCACCTGCTGTCAATTTCAATTTCAATTTCAATTTATTTAATAAAAACGTTTACAAAAGGTGTAAATTTAGCCAATAGTAGTATAAATATCCTATACAATTATAGTGCGTACTAATAAACTAAAGCTAAAATATTTTTAATTACAGGTGCAAGTAATGATGATTCGGAATTAGAATGCTTAGCGTCCCGCCCGAACTAGGTTTATTCAAACCTGTGTTTCAGACGAGTACAACTCAATTCTGATGCCCTCCACGAAAATGTGGGCATCAGGTGGGGGGCGCCGACGAGGCCCGTGGAAGAACACGGCCTCGGTCTTGTGCAGCGCCACCGTTAAACCTAGGCGGCGGATCCTCCCCGCGACCAAGGATCCACCCGCCGAGGCCAGATTGGCCGCCTCCCTAAAACTCCCCCCCCGGGCGGTGAGGAGAGTGTCATCCGCATAGCAAATGACACTCGTGCCCCGAAGGAGAGTTCCCCGCAAGAGCCAATCATAGGCGATGTTCCAGAGGACAGGTCCTATGACTGACCCCTGCGGAACGCCGGCTTCGACGGCGTACCGCCGGACTTGGCCAGCCCTATTAACGAGGACGATCGTCCGATCCTCTAAGTAGCTGGCCAGCAGACGACGCATGTATAGGGGCACTCTGTGGAATCGGAGTGCCTCTAGGATGGTGGAGTGGGGAACGGAGTTGAAGGCATTGGCTATATCGAATGACACAGCCAACAATCCGTCCCTCGCCTCCATCGCCCCCTTCACCTGACCCTTGAGGCGGGCCAGCGCGTCCACCGTGGAGCGCTCAGCCCGAAAGCCGAACTGAGCGTCCGACAAGTCCGGCCCGATACTCCGCAGGTGGCTGTTTAGGCGGCCAGCGATTATCCCCTCGAACATTTTGCCGACCTCATCGAGCAGAACGATGGGCCGGTATGCCGAGGGGGAGTCCGCCGGGCGGCCCTCCTTGCGAAGGAGGCACAACTGCCCCTCCTTCCACGGTTTCGGGAACCTCCCACACGCAAGACATGCGCTGAAGAGATCCCGAAACCTCTCCTCCATTTGAGTGGCAGCGATCGCCACCACTCTTGCCGAAACACCGTCGGGGCCCGGAGCCGTCTTCTTGGCGCAGATGTGGACAATCGCCGCGCGGAGTTCCGACTCCGTGACAGGGGGGGCCTCCTCTTCTTCCTCAGCTGGCGGAGCTATCCCTAGCGGTACGCCCATAACTGGTGGGGTGAAGTTGTCCCTGCACGGGAACAAGGACTGAACCACCCCATCCAGGAATGAGGGCTCCAGAGTCTCGGCCACTGGGGGACCAAAGGGGCGCAATTTGTTGCGCGCCGCCTTATAAGGTCTCCCGTAGGGGTCGCTGTCGAGACCCTCCAGCATCTCCGCTCTCGCCGAGTCTCTGGCGGCGGCGATGGCCGCCTTTCGCAAGTCGTCACTCCATCTGGCCGGCGGGCGTCCTACACTACGTTTCCCCAAGCGCGGTCTCCACTCTAGAACTCGTTTTCCCCAACGATTGTCGGTTCTGCGAGAGATGTGACCAGCCCATTGCCACTTCAGCTTGCTTAGTCTTCTCGCAGGTCATGACATATATTTGGATGGAGTGACTCCACTGCCGTATTGGGTTGGCTTCAAGGAAACCCAAGTCGATGGAAAACGTTCGTAGCAAACAGAACAATACAAATAACTGATAGCATTCAACCACAATCTTGGCGATATGTAAAATCAAGTGAAAATCCCGCTGACTGCGGAAGCCGAGGACTCAGAGTGGCTCAATTGAATGATTATCGTTTGTGGTGGCAAGGACCAACATGGTTACAGTCTTTTGAAGCAACGAAAGAAAAACTAGCAATCAGTTCTCAATACACATGTTGAACTCAAATCAGTCTATCATTTAAATGTACCCTACCCGTTCCCTATCATGTTCTCTAATTTTCCCTGTATTTAAGGAGAATTATTAAGGGCTAATAATTGTCTTTGAAAAAATGTCTTTCGTTGTCGCAAACTGCTGATTGCTAAATAACACTGAAAATAATCGCTTGCCGTAACGATGCTTACGACAAATGCAAGTCTCTACATCCGAGATACCGTGCAAAATCGTCCATAACCTTGAATAAAGATGTCGATACGCTAGCGAAGACACAGATAACTAGAGCGAAGAGCGTATGCTTAGTTCGGTTTTTCAAACATAATTATTGGCCGTAACAAATTCTACTTGAATATAGGGAAAATTAGAGAACATGATTTCATAATAATAAATATTTTTCTTGAACATTGTATTTATTTATTTATTTATTTATTTAAGGATTACCAACGAGATACATTACAATTATCTTTTACAATAATAAAATCTTGTCTATTAAACCTTATCGTGTAATGCACACTCAATTACAGGTAACCACAGCTCACATATTATCGAGTACACATGCTCTGAATACATAATTAAAATTAAGAATACATAAAAAAAACAATATTCATGCTATTATAAAAAATGTACATGCTAATAAAAAAAAGTTTTAATTTACAATAATACAATACAGTAACCAAGCATTAATTTGATTTTCATTATTATGTCTGAATTAATTAATAAAAAATAATAAAACAAAAAAAATAAAAAGGAATAACAGAGAATAGTTTAAAATAGAATTATAAGTGAATTGAGTTTAATATAATAAAAAATTAAAATTGTTAATTTATTGTTAAATTATTTAAATATTGGAATGATAAGTCAAATGTCCTCTAACCGAAAGTGCCTATATAATTTATTTTTAAAAGTGTTAAGACTGTCATGATTGATATCAATCTCAGCTATGCGGCATAGAGCATTGTACAACTTGGTAGCCCTCGTTAAGGGAGAGTTGTCACCTAAGTTGGTTTTGTGCAAAGATTGTCTGAACAGATTATAGGTATGTGCCCGTGGTAACCTTCCAGGCACATTAATATATATTTTGGATAGTAGGTCAGCAGTTGTATAGTGGCTATGTAAAAAATATCTTGCGAACACTATTTTTCATGGAAACTAATTAGTATCGATAATCATTTTAAGGGGGATGCGCCAAGAAAGCCCGCAAAATTCAAATTTTCTTACGTTTTTTGAAATTTGCAGGTCAGTATCAGGTCGTATGGTGATCTAAATATGATTCGCGACCGTATCAAATATGGCTTTACAGAATTATAATCATTAGAATCAGCAATACAACTCCTTAAGTTAGAATTGCCATCAAATGTCATGATTTCATGAAATAGTTATTCAATAAGGTAATATGAACTTATAAAGATGTATTGTTGATTTTAATTATTATAATTCTGTAAAACCATATTTGTTACGGTTGCGAATCATATTTTAATCAAAATGCAACCCGACAGTGACCCGCAAATTGCAAGAAACGTAACAAAATTTGAATTTCGCGGGCTACCCTGAAGGTTCCGCCTTAAATAAGTTATTAAATAACTAAGGATATTAAAACCTGCCTCTTTGCAACATTATTAACCTAATGCCAAACTTGTGAAGTGTCAATTTCAAGTCATTATGGTCTTGTTTATCTCTTGTTTTGCAAACAAACTATTTATTTTCAATGATAGTTGCTTAATAAATTTTCATACATATGACAAGGATAAAACATATTATTACTCGGCTAAACCATTTTGGCTCAAGCGGCGACCCTACTTGCATATAGTTTCTCATTAAAGTATATAACAGCTGCGCTAAAAGACACTTGAGAAGTACTACAGAAACTCCTGGCTATTGCATTTGAAGAACTTTAGCAAGTTCACCTAGGAGCTCGATAAACACGTCTCCTGTCGTTCTGTATAGGTACACAAATTAACAAATCCAAGGGATTTTCACTTTCGTGAGATTAGCCGTCTCATAACCATTATCAAGGCTGTCGGAGGACTCGTGAGGCAGCATGAACCAACGTTCTACATTTCAGAAGACCACATAGCTAGGAGATGCGTCAATAGTCGTCGCTATCTGCTGTAGTGAGGGAACGAGGTAGAAAAAGAAGAAAAAAACAATTTGAACTAAGTGAATAGTGTTAGCTTACATTTTCATTTGATAAATATTTTTCGATAGGTATGCAACATGCCCCGTGTTATCAGTGTCTAGATTATTAGGATATGTAAACTTAAGAGATGATTGTGATAAATGCTAATAGAAATTTAATAAAGTCGAAAACATGGTTTGTGGTTTTGTGTTATTTATTTTTCAATAGAATAAAATAGAATATTTATTTACAAAGAATGTATAATACTAAAATCAGTTGTTACAGTTGTGAGGAATCTATGTACATTGTACCTAATATAGCAGGCTAATTTAATACATTTAAATTAACCACAAAATCTAAATTTCAATTAAGTTAACCTATCGGCTTAGAAATCTTGTACAGAATAATAAAAAAATGTATTAATGATGCTGTTCTCGTAGCTATTTTAAAAATTTTGGCAACGGTAGATCTATAATATTGTTAGGTATTATAATATAAATTATAGGTGAGGGGCCATACAGATAACTTTTCTTGAGTAAAGAAGTTTAAGAATCCCGTGCATAACACATTCTGATATTGCCCATTGACATTGTGTCACCCTATGTAAAATTTCTAAATTTATGTCTGTAATTTTTATGGTGTACATAATACAGCGTGTGAATTTGTGAACATTGTATTATTAACATTGTTGGTAAGTAGTTTTAAGGTCAGTTTTTTTACCATGTTTTTTAAAAAAAATGTATTTAATAACAATTGCTTCTCGCCATCAAACTATAAAGTTTGGCGATTAAAATTATAAGAACAAAAATTATGTACATGAGTGTGTACATTAATAAAAAAATAAAAAATAAATGAAGTACCTGGGGTTGTTGCTCGATAGTCGGTGGGATTTCGGCTCCCACTTCCGGTGACTGGCGCCCAAGTTGTTGGGCGCGGCTGGGGCGCTGTCAACGCTGCTTTCCAATCTGGGGGGCCCAAGCACCACGTCTCCGAGTCCGTCGCCCCTCATACATCCGGACCCAAGGTGGCGGCAGCTAGTGTTCCACGCGCGCCCTTCTTTATCGTCGCGGGGGGAGTCAAACACCTTACTCCGCCGCTCGACCAGACGGGGCCCGCAGAGGCGGGCCGGCACTAGTCGGGGGTTGCAGAATAATCGAACGTTACCGCGAATCCCAGCGCAGGTGTGAGATGGAACACCGGCGTGGTTTTTAGTCAGTAAGAGTCTGACAGACCCCTCCTCTCCCCAGGCCGGAGGACATCCATGAAGATTTTGCACCCGGATCAAAAAAAAATAGTTTAGGGTAGGTTTTTTTTTTTTCGGCAGAAATGGGAAATCCTCGTGGGCGCCCAGACTGCCTCACAGACGAGCCAATCCGGGCAGTGCCGGAATCTTACCGGCTAAAACCACACTCCTGCCTTACTTATTCCACAGTTTGCTGTCATACATTTTTTTTGCCTCATGAGCTCCACTTACAATTGGTAACTCCAGAGTACAACGTTTCTTAATATATACTTATTCATACATACTTATTAACTAGAGTGACTCCACCACTTATACTTGGAGGATATTTTTATTGACTAGAATTTTTTTTTTTTTTTTTCTAGACCCTGGTTGCGACTTATCTGGGTTTAATGCGAATACGTTCCTGTCTACTATCTTCATCAATACCTACTGCTAATAACAAAAGGCCCTCGTCATCTGATGAAGAACCCATTATTAACTCCTCATGCTCAGAAAATACGCCCAGATCTGCCCTCGTCCTCCACAAAGCCATAAGAATGTGTTGCAGACGAAAGTAAACTTTATCAGTAAAAGTTAAAGTTACTTTTAAGAAATCACATAAAGTGATAACTATGAGTCCATAAAATTAATTAATTACGCCTACCTAAGTCCGAATCTAATTTGGCAAGGAGATATATGATATCCTGGGGAAGGACATAGGCTACTTTTTGTCCCGGTACCACGTTGCCTTGGGATAATTTCCAACATCCGCGCGGGCGAAGCCGTAGTAGGTCGTAAGCTAGTGTAATATAGAGCAGCACGTGGCGTGTGCGGCGCGGCCCTGCGCATAGCGGCTGGCTTGCTGCCGCTTCAAAAGGGTACTTTCCTTTGACCGAACCGCGCGCCGCCAAAACCATTACAAAGTAATAATAATAATAATAATAATAATAATCATTTATTTCGGACATAATTAAAATCCATAATGAGTTAGTAACAGAAAAGCTTACAACTATGTTAGTAACCTTAGACAAAATAAATTAATCAAAAAAGTTTATCTACTTCATAAATTTAGTTCATAAATTTTCCCTCTGCACCGGGCAAGCAGGCATGCCTACGGGACCAGTGCGCCAGGAAAGGGCAGTCCGGTCTTTCAGCAATAACGCTTAGGATGCTGTTGGGACTCCCACGTATCCTACGCATCAAGGAGGCCGCCCTTTTGCGCATGATAGCTTCAAAACTATCTATGCCTGCTTGAGCAAACATGCCCGACGCGCTACAAAACCGCGGAAGCCCCAGCAGCACCCGGAAGGCGTTATTATATTGAATACGAAGAGCGTTGTAGGCCTTCTGCGTATACTTGATCCACAGGCTGCAGGTGTAAAAAGTCTGGCAGTAGGCCTTAAACAGTGTAAGTTTCACTTCTTTAGTACACCTAGCAAACCTGCGGGCCAACATATTACATCGGACCGACAACGCTCTTCTCTCTCTCTCCAAATCATCATCATCACTCAAATCCTCATTCAAAACGTGCCCAAGGTATTTAAATTGAGATACTCTCTTAAGTGGTTCCCCATAAAGGAAGACTGGAGGAACCGCCTTAGGTTTTCGGGAACCAACACGAAAAACCATGACCTCACTCTTCTAATTGCAATGTAACTCTTTTATCATTGCAATCAGATACAAATTGGAATTATTGACATTTGCAAGGACTTTTAGTTTCAAATAGTTGGTTGGTGGTTGGGTTTGAAGTTAATTTCATCAAACATCCTAATTTATACCATAAAAAAATTAGATAAGAGTCACATTTCAATGACTTACTATTTTGCTTATGATATTATTTTATTTTGGAATAAAACGTTAAATCAACTTAGGTTAGGTTGGCTTATAACGACAGACCGGAGAATCGAACCTAGGAGTCTAGACTCCAACTCCAACTCATGACACTAGACTGAGCGTGGGGTCCTAGGACCCCACGCTCAGCAAACACGCACAGACCTACCTTCGTGCTCTGACAAAGATCGTCTATTAAGAGCTCAGTTTGGATGGCGCCACCATTTATACTCTCTTGTGTCGCGTCGCCGTACCAAATGTACCTTTGGTGTCGCACTGCTCGTCGCTCCGCTTAGCTGTCGCGCCAGGTCGCTCCTGTGTGTACTGCCACGCACGTTTTCATAGAAATTGTTCTACGTGTCGTAGATAGATGGTGCCGCAGTAGAGCGGACAGCACCATGTAAAAATTTGATTCATAAACGAATAATCATGTGATCGGAAACTCAAGCGAACCCTACCGCTTGGACACGATCGCCGGTGGAGGGGATGCAGCGAGGACTGGCGGAGAGACCGAGTGTGGCGTCAGTCTACAGTTGACAGTCGAGCTCAGACATTCTTGGCAAACGCTCAGTACCAACGCACGTGTTTGTTTCTGACGCACGTGTTTATTTCGTTCGCACTAGCGAAAAATAATAATAATATTAATAATGGCGACACCGCCGTGTCAACAAACTGTCTAATTTTCCATTTTTTTATAATTTCAACAGTAATAATAATTTTGACTCATTCTTGCAATAGTTCATCATCTTATACCAAACCAAAAACCTGAAAACCATTTTTAAACGAAAAAAGAGCCATATTACCAGAATGGAATAAATTTAAACAAAAACTGCCGAATCAGATGTCACCTCCGATAAAACAAGCAATAAATAGAAAAATGTAGATATGTTGACGATATCAGCCGCACTACGAGCACGCTCACCAACTCCGGATTCCTCGCTCAGCTCCGCCTCGCCGTCTCCGGTATCCAGCCCCATTGTAAGCGCTGTGACGACACCGGCCGCGGTAGTTGCGTCGAGCTCGAGCGATGAATATTTTTCCCCGCCCACGACGCCACCACCTGCTCGTCGACGGGGAGGACACCGGCCGTCGGACGGCTTAGGACCTCGAGGCCCACCGGCCTTTGATAGGGTCCCAGTTCCCGGCGGAAGTGTGCAGCGCATGAAATGGACACGATCCATTAACGAAAACGTCATGCGCTCATACTATGGGGCTACAGAGGGGGGAAACAATCTGACCGCTTACCGTGTTCGGATGCTCTCTCTTTTTCAGGTGCTTGAGCCAGCTGTCAACGTTTCAGCACAACGACTGTCAGATCAGGTGCGGGTCATCCAACGTAATCATATGTTGGATGACACTGTACTTGATCGCCTACGGAGTGAAATGCAGAATAGTCATGTCATTGCCCCCCCGTCGCAGACTGTTGTAGTACTACCACAGTTTATCACAAGTCAAGCAGACGAGGGGAGTGATGACAGGGCTACAAACGTAAATACCCAGCGCAATGAGGAATTGATGAGTGCTTTGGAGGGTGCGATTCGGGTATATCGGTTCATGTTGCCCGAACTTAGATCACGCTTACCTCGTTTGCCCATGCATAACAAAAATAGGGCGCTGGCGGCGGCTCTGGATTCGCAGTTGTTAAACTATTTTGATGATTGCGAAGACCTCACCGATATTCATTCGATTCTGTTCTGCGCGGCTGTAGCGGCATGTCATGTAGCTCACGTCAAATTTGCTAATAATTGTAGAGCTACACGACCGAAACCAGCCGTACCAGTTTGGCAGTGCAGAATTGAGCGCCGTATTGGTAGGGCCAGAGCTCTCATTGGCAAACTAACCTGCTTCAGGGAGGGCAATACTCGCCCTAGAGTGATGCGCTTTGTGAGACACGCGTTCGCAGGGACTGATATCAGCTCTCAGGACTATAATTATGTCCTGTGTCACAGAGCGCATCGACTTCCTGAAGCAGAAAGTGTATGCCTGGGTGAACCGGATTCGTAGGTATAAGCGGCGAGTGGAGCGGTACACTCAGAATCGCACCTTCCAGCGCGATGAAAAGTGGGTTTATAGGGATTGGGAGCGACCGGATCAAGGTGTGGCTGACACGTGCCTACCAGATGATGACGCCATGTGTTCTTTCTGGCGCAATATCTGGTCGGTGCCTGTCAGTCAAACCGAAGGTGATTGGGCTCGGGAAGTCGAGCGAGCCTGCGATCCAATACCAGAAATGGGGGCTATTACCATCTGCCCCCAAGATGTAACCCGTGCAGTCGGCCCGCTGCCTAGCTGGAAGTCTCCAGGGCCGCACGGACTGCACAACTTCTGGATCAAATGGTTAGGTAGGTCGCACGTTCCCTTGGCGGCTCAGTACCAGGTTGCTTTGGAATCTGGTTCGCTACCCCAATTCCTAACAACAGGAGTTACCCACCTGCTTCATAAATCAGGTAGCACTGCGGAACCCAAAAATTATAGGCCGATCACGTGTTTACCGACGGTCTATAAAGTTCTTACATCCATTTTGAGAGCTAAAATTAACAAACATATAGACACCAACTCCATCATGTCTCCTTCTCAAAATGGATGTAGGAACGGGTCCCGTGGTACTAAGGAGCTACTCCTCATTGATATGGCCATTAGCCAACAGGTTCGCCGTTCCCGAAAGGATCTGTCGACATGTTGGATAGATTACAAGAAGGCCTACGACTCGATGCCACATACATGGCTTATGAGGGTGCTGGAGTTGTTTAAAGTAGATGCAACTATGCGCACCTTCCTGAAGTCATGTATGGGGCAATGGAGAACGGTCCTTCACTATCCAGGATGTCGAAATGTCCAGAGGAATAACGAACCGATAAGGATCGAGCGTGGCATATTTCAGGGTGATAGTTTGAGTCCGCTTTGGTTCTGCTTAGCCTTGAATCCTCTAAGTGCACTGTTGGAGAATTCAGGTCTAGGCTATCGGCTGAGGAGAGGTGGTCAGGTTATATCTCACCTCCTCTACATGGATGACCTAAAACTCTATGCCCCCAACAATTTGCAACTAATGGAGCTACTGAAAGTAACTGAAACTTTCAGTAGCACCATCAGGATGGAATTTGGTGTGGACAAATGTGCGGTCATGCATGTAAGGCGAGGGGAGATTGTGGAATCCGTGGGAACCCAACTCTCGGATTCCATGAACCTTAGAGCCCTCTCCGCATCCGAAACCTATAAGTATTTGGGTATGTCGGAAGCGTTGGGCATCAATGGTACTGACATGAAGCAGTCGTTAAAGGAACGCTTCTTTGGCCGCCTGAAAAAAGTATTTAATAGTCTTTTATCAGGCGGAAACAAGGTGCGCGCCTTTAACGGTTGAGTTATGCCGGTTTTGATATACTCTTTCGGCATACTCAAATGGACTCAAACCGAACTCTACGCCCTGGATAGGAAGGTCCGTACACTGTTGACTGCAAATCGAATGCATCACCCACGATCATCGATAATGAGGCTGTATATCCCGTGAAAGTGTGGAGGTCGAGGCTTTTTAAATGCTAAGACCCTCCACAATTGCGAGATATGCAGTCTCAAGGAATATCAGGGAATATCTCAATGAGAGAGAACACTGTGTTCGGACCTGACGTGTCGTGAGTTCGATCCCTGCGAATTTATGTATAAAAAATAATAAAAATAGTTACATTATTGTTTTTTATGTTTTTCTGAGTACTAAAGTGTTATAATAAGTGTAAACTATAACTGAGCATATTATAAAACCTAAAAACCGGCGACGCGGACGTATAAAACTAAAAACAGTGAAATGAAAAGAGTGATAAACGATAACAGGAAATGTGAATATAAATTAAAAAACAACACGAACAAATAACAAATACATACAACACCATACAACTAATGATACACAATCTGTTAATCAATTTTTAAAAGTGGAAAAACAATCCCAAATAAGTAAACAATTGTTTTTTTTTTTTTCTAAAAGCAAGTGAACAAAGAAACTGTGCAAAAAACTCCATGCATGAATCATATTTAACCGCCACTAGTTAATTTAAAAATCTCTTATCTACATTTGGATCCACAATTCCATCGACTTACTTAACTGTGCGAATAGCTCCGGCATTAACGTAGCCACACCTGAGAACGGTGTGGCTTGAGATCGATCCCCACGATTCGATAACTCATTTTGTAAGTTGTGTTGTTTCTGACAATGTCTACAGAAATAAACCACAACGTAACTTTCCGACGACGTAACCAGTTGGTTAGATCAAAATCAATAGATTCTTTAAGTCATGACTTATCTTTGGACAAAACAAATTCGGACATAAGTACAAGAAGTCTGGATCTAACAACGGGTATAAGCAGAAATCAATTAGAAGAAATGAAGGTCAAAATATCACAGTTAAAAGAACAATTTGAACTAACACAAAATGAATTGGACAAGGTGATATGCGAAAACAATGAACTAAAAGAAACAGTATCAAGACAGCAAGTGTATATTAATGCATTGAAGGAAATTAGTACCAGTCCCAGAAAGTCGCAAAGACAAAAGTTACTGTCTGTACGAAGGAAAAAAAATAGGCGTTCTATTACGGACGATCTACGTGTGGTATCCTTAGCCCAAGAATGCTCTTCCAGCCACAGTGAAAAGGACTACATTGAGAGCTCAAACATTTTAGTAGAGTCAAATCATTTTGATGAATCTCCAAGTAAGGTAGACGATGACATAACATCAGAAACCTTTGTATCCATATCTGATGTGCAGGAAAACCTAAATATGGAAAAAATTAACAACGACCTTAATAAGTTATGTATATTAAGTGATAATAATGTTAATGCCATATTAAGTATTGCCGAAAACACCTTTCCAGATGACAAAATATGCCACTATTGTATGCCGAAGGCGGGTATTATGGAACTCCTTGCATCAGTAGACACAAAACTTATAAATTACACTCTTAATGACTATTGTATAATCTCCCTAGGTGAACAAGACTTTTTAGTCTCCAAAAATTATGCAAAATTAGTAGACTATATAAAATGTAAAATCGAAAAGATATTGCATACGAATATTATTGTATGTTGTCCTATTTTTAAATTAAAATCGAATACTAGTTTGTTTAATACCAGAATAGAAGCCTTTAATCGACTCTTGCACCTAAGTAATCAGAATTTTAAATTTGCATACACTTTCGATACTAACAAAAAACTAGAATATTCCAATGAAATGTTTTCTAAGTATACCGGCAAAGTTAATAATACAGCAATTAAAAATGTCTTCAGTAACCTGAAAAACTATTTGGAGCTTTTTAAAGTTTCAGATCACGAACATACTTGTAGTTATAATAACTTTAATATGACGCCAGTATATGAAGATAGTGAAAAGTCTCGGTTGAAACCTGGTACAATTCCTTATTACTTCAACAAAATGAACACAGACCAATTTTCATCAAAAATTGTATCTGATTATAGCACAGTTATTAACGACACTGATCTTTTTCGCGAATAATGAATCAAATTCAGTCTGTAAAAGTACTTTGATGCAGAAAACCAGCTGTTTATGGATTTTTCATCAAAATTTATGTGGAATAAGTAATAAAAAAACTGAGCTCGAATTATACATTACAACCATGGGTATTCAGTTAGACTTTCTGTGTATAACAGAACATTTCTTAAATCAACAGTCTGCTCATCTTTTAACTTTTCCAATTATAATTTAGTATCATACAACACACGATCGAACAAAAAAAGGGGAGGTAGTCTTATTTTAGCCCATATAGATAAAGAAAGTGAAAATATTGATTTTGTAAAAAAAATGTATAGATCGGATAGTTTTGAAATATGTGGGGTTAGAGATCTTGAAACAGGGTTAAATCTGTGTTGTTGCTGCAGAAGTCCTTATGATAAAAAATTTGAAAGTTTTATATTATAGTTTAGAAAAGTTGTTAGAACATTTTATTACCAAGAAGTGCATTATATGTGGTGACTTTAATATTGACGTACTTTTTGACAGTAAGAAACGTGCTGAATTTTTAAGCATATTGACATGTTATAATTTTCGATACCTTATAAATACTCCTACTTTTATACGGAACAATGCATACTCGTGTTTAGACAACGTAATTACAAATCTCGCGGATGAAGACATAGATCAGTGTTTTGTTGATCACAATGGCTTGGCAGATGGTCATGGTGGACTTTTCTGCAATGTAGTTCTTGAAAAAATAAATAAGAATTCGAAAAACTGTAATCAAAATATAATAATAAAAAATAAAAAAAATAATGATAAAAATAGTATTGCTTTCAAGAGATGTATTGGTAATATAAATTGGACTAATGAAATGAAATGAAATGAAATGAAATGAAATAATTTATTTGCTATGAATGTAGGTACAAAAATATGGTGTTAAGTAAGAGAAGGATCCAGTACATTCTACCGTGAGGCATGCAATTTATTTTTAATATTTTATAATTGAATTAATTATGAAATAATTAAAAAACAACAAACATTTAACTTATTTTCAAATGATTAAAAACGTCAATAAAAATATAAAATCATTCAATTTGTAAATTCGTTCAGTGGTAAACAATGTAAAAAAAATAAAATAAAAAGAAAATAATAGTCAATAATACAAGTCAATAATAAGTTAATAATTAGTCAATAATACAATGTCAGTAATAAGTTATTAATTAGTCAAATAATACAATCAAAATCTGAATAAAATAGAATAAAATCATGAGGAAAATCATTGTTTATATATAATCATATGGATTTGTCATTCAAAAAATCATCTATTGTATAATAACATTTTTCAATTAGCAATTTATTTATTTTCTTTTTAAATATTTGTAATGTGCAATTTTTAATATCGTCAGGAATTTTATTGTATACCACTGGTCCCATATGGATAATATTCTTTTTCAGCAGTGCCGTTTTAAATTTGCCTGTATGTAAAATATGGGAATAAATAGTTTTATAAGCTTGGTCTTGTCTTGTTGGTCTTGTCTTGTAAGTCTTGGTAATGCATTCCAAGATTGTTACCGAAAGAAGTCAATTAGAATAAAACCATATAAAAACACATCAATACAGTGGATTACTAAAGGGGTTAGAGTCTCAAGTAAAATGAAGAGAGTACTATGCTCAGGTACAGTAAATAATGCCAGCATAAAAAAGTATAAAAACAACTATGTTCGAATTTATAGAAGAGTTATTCAGCAAACTAAGAAAAAGGCCATAATAAATAATTTAAATACCGCTAAAAATATAACAAAACAGACGCGGAAACTTGTTAATGAATGTACAAAGAAAACAACAAATAGGAATTGTAGAAATTTAATCCTAAAAGTGAATAATAAAGTGATGACTGACCCCCAGCAGGTCGCAAATCAATTCATTGACAGTTTTGTGTTCAAATCGTCACTCGCTAGCAATGAAAAAGAAAGGGCAATGACTTTTCTATTAGATAGTACGAAAAGAGTAGACAGTGATTTAACCTTCTACACACTACACTATCTGAAATTACAAAGATTATCGGTAAAATTTTCAAACACAAAAAGGCACCAAATTTTAACATAGCTAAGCATTGTTCCAGATATCAAGCAGTCGAGTTATTTAATAGGTTACCGACTGATTTAAAATTATTAATTTATAGCTCTCACTCATTTAAACCTAAATTAAAAGCCTTCTTATAGAAAAAATGTTTATACTCGGTATCAGAATATATGTCAAATGATAAATGATAAAATGTATGACGGATCGTCAGGATGGTTTGAGCTACGATCTGCCATCACGCAGGTTTATGTGGGTATCGTACAAATAGATAACAATTACTTAGGCAAATAATCACTACACTTTAATCACTGGTTACAATTAACTAATAACGGGCTGGTATGATGATGATTGTTCAACAAAACGTAGGACAGTTCCGAAGAGTCTTCACTGCTCGATCGCCAGGATAAGGAATGCCCCGACTTGGAGCGTTCTCTTCAACCTCGTAACCGACCGGAAACGCCTCGACTCTGTCTAAGCGCGCCAACTCTAGTCCTGATAGTTGCCGCTAGGTGGCGTGCTTTGTTTTGTTGTAAACGTCAATTGCCGGATGCGACACGGCCATCCTGCGACGACACACGTCCTCGTGTGTTAATCTGAAACAATATTTCAACACCGCAGTATACGTTTGGCTATGCCTGACATCAATTCAAAGTGTATGTTGCTAGCTGCTTGTTTTAAATTAAAGAAATTTGGACTATACAGTTTGTTTATTTAACTAACAATTACATGACATTTTAACATCGTTCTACTAACATCCAAAATAACAAAATCAATTTAAAACAATACCTAAACAATTAGGTTACAAGTAAAATTGTAGACAGATAACAATTCAATAAGCAACATGACAATCAATCAGAGTCCAGGTACTATTGAGGATTATGTACACTGATAATTTAAGAATTGATCCAAAGTTATTAACCAATTAAAGCCCCAGGAATCTCATTCGCGGTCAACAATTACAGCTATAACATAGCTGCCTCTCATTTGTCACATACGCACTTCCCGGAGGAATGCCGAGTCATCCTTGACTCTACGGTCTTGGCTTCGAGGCTAGACCCGACCATACTACCCAGAGCTACCGCGTACCACGTACCCACGGTCTAGCAAGTAGATGCCGATTTCTAACGGGCTATGGCTACGATACTCTGGTACGGTCTCCGACCCAACGAATCGAGAACCCGTGCTTCTCACAAAAACAATTCAATTCGACTCTATCTCCACTATCTCGTCTTCCTCAACAACCTCAATAGGTACTTGGCCTTCAGGCATTTTTCTAACGCGATCGTGTGCATACTTGTAGGTACGCTTATTTACCAACGACTTTAAAAGATAACGATCTCCATCTAAGATCTCTACAATTTGAAATGGTCCTCTATACTTGGCATCTAACTTTGTTTGATTGCGCTCCTCATTTTCTATTAAAACAAACTCACCGATGGAGAATTTACAAACGTTAGCCTTATTGCGATCATAACGTTCTTTATCATAACGCGAGGATTTTTCAATATTTTCAGATGCTAATTGCCTAACTTCGTCAAGATTTACGGTTTCGTCTAGGTCATTAGCCATTAAATCAAGGGGACGCGCAACTTTGCCTATAAGAAGCTCTAATGGGCTAGCTTTTGTTACTCGACTTACTGTACAATTCAAAGCTAACTGTACTTTGCCTAGTGAATCTTGCCATGACCTATCTATGTCAGACTCTACTGCAGTCAGCATTGACTTTAAGGCGCTCATTACACGTTCCATCGGGTGTTATGAAGGCCATTCGCTCA
Organism: Griposia aprilina; assembly: GCA_916610205.1. Taxonomy (NCBI): domain Eukaryota; kingdom Metazoa; phylum Arthropoda; class Insecta; order Lepidoptera; family Noctuidae; genus Griposia; species Griposia aprilina. The sequence goes on along the minus strand of OU744299.1, from coordinate 23,242,956 downwards.
ATCGATTTGTCTTGGACTGGTAATAAATGAAAACCGCTCGCACAGTCTAATTTTGTAAAATAATTAGCACCATGAAGTCGCGAAATTTGATCAGAAATCAACGGCAGTGGGAAACGATCCGGAACTGTATTGGTATTCAACTCCCTATAGTCTATGCACATACGATGTGACCCGTCTTGTTTATTTACTAAAAGCGCGGGACTAGCAAAAGGAGAACAGCTAGGCCGTATGATGTTCGCCTGTAATAATTCTTCAACCCTATCGCGTATTATTTGACGTTCCGTCGGAGAACATCTATATGGTCGCCTCTGAACAGTAAGATTCTGATCAATAAGCCTAATTTCTAACTCGCCAGTAGTCACGCGACTAGTAGGAAAACCGGTTATGAAAAAGTCCGAATATTGTTGTAAAATTCTTTCAAGGTCGGGTTTTCTATCCAAAGATATGTCAGTGTCAATGCAATTAAAATCATTTCTATGGAAGAGGTAATCATCACTCGATTTGCAAACATTTACAATCTTGTCCTTTGACAAAGTAAACTCAGATGCGGTCATACTGACTCTAAAACCGTTACACAAAATCTCTCGACCTAATAAAATATCACTGCGTAGGTACTCATCAGGCAAAACGTGAAATAATATCTCCATCGTAAAATCATTAATTTGTACTCGAGACAACAATTGTAGGGTACTCTTAACTTTGTCATTACCGATACCAATTAGAGAAATCACATTATCAAATCGCTTTCCTTTAAATTTACTCGCAATACTTTCTTTTACTAAAGAAAATTCTGCACCCGAATCGTAATCAAATTTAAAATGCTCACCAAAATGTTCCAATGTACCCGACGGGGGCTCGACCACGCATAGGTCGACTCGCTTCTCCGCGGGGACGGCGGTTCCAGACGCGGGGGCTGTGCAGCGGCTCGCGATGTGGCCCAGCGCGCCACACTTGTAGCACGTGAGCGAGCCGGTCTGCCGTTGTCCAAGGCTCGAAGTAGCCACTGGTGCTGGAGATGGTTTCTTCACGTTGATCTTCTTCGTACGGCATTCTGCTTGCTTGTGTCCCAACTTCCCGCATGCATGGCATTTTATTGGAAGCGGTGACGAAAATCTTGGTCGTTTTTCATTTCCTGCATCAGCCGTCGTTCGGCCATCTGAAGGGTTTTTGCGCTTTAGGTAGGAGAACGCCTGTAGTTCTTGCTGCAATTGATGACGCGTCTTGATTTCTGTAGTGAATGCAAGCCGTTGCAAGCGCGTGTCTATTTGTGCCAAATGAGCGATAATTGTTGACACTGCTATTTGTTCAACGCTTAAATCCTTCCACTGATTTAACAGAGACGTAATTAAGCGACTCGAATAGGCAGCGTAAGTTTCGTCATCTTTAGGTTTTTCGTTATTAATTTTAATGAGGGTAGCTGCAGATGTCTCGACGCACACAAATCTTGATTTAAATAACTCCTTAAATTGTGCCCACGTTATGCCTGAATAACTTACTTGTGATAGCCATGTAGATGCTGAGCCTTTTAACGCTTTACTGATGGTCATAATAAGCTGACTCCCTTCCAACGCACACTCTCCAAAACACAAGTCTGCAGTTGAACACCATGATGCCGCGTCAGACTCTTGTTTATCAGGATTGAACTCCGGTAAAACCACGTGGTTGTTCACACTTGGGCTCTTCAAAGCGTGTATCAGTGCTTGCATTTGCTGGTTTTGTAACTCGAAAAGTAACCGCCATTGTGTATCATTGTTGCTCACACTGCTTGTCGATTCATTTGCACGACTGTATCCCGCTTCTGATGACGGATCGTCAGGATGGTTTGAGCTACGATCTGCCATCACGCAGGTTTATGTGGGTATCGTACAAATAGATAACAATTACTTAGGCAAATAATCACTACACTTTAATCACTGGTTACAATTAACTAATAACGGGCTGGTATGATGATGATTGTTCAACAAAACGTAGGACAGTTCCGAAGAGTCTTCACTGCTCGATCGCCAGGATAAGGAATGCCCCGACTTGGAGCGTTCTCTTCAACCTCGTAACCGACCGGAAACGCCTCGACTCTGTCTAAGCGCGCCAACTCTAGTCCTGATAGTTGCCGCTAGGTGGCGTGCTTTGTTTTGTTGTAAACGTCAATTGCCGGATGCGACATGTATATGTATGATCATAATAGTCACCTATAGTAAAAGCAGTGAACAAGCTATACGATAAATTATCTTTTGACCTAAACACTAGGACCTTTATAATTTATACTCTCAATTGTTAAAATTTTATTGACATTGAATTTTACATAATTACCTACTGATATAAATTTGACATTGTATTTATTTGTTGATATATTTTAAATTAATTTGACTCTTGAACTAACTTTTCACTTCAATTTTAATTAGGGTTTTGAATGTTTTTGTTTCTGCATGTGATAATTTTATTTAATATGTAATGTTCAACACAATGTTAATTGTTAATGAATAAAATAAATGTAATGAAATGAAATATTTCTTAGAAACCGACGTGAGTATGCATCGAGATGTGGTCACAGTGGACAAGGGCCTCACCCCGCTCTCGTTAGCTAAAGAGAACTGGCGAAAACCAGTAGTGCTTGACACTAATGATCGCATGGAAGTATGGCAGAGTAAGGAGCTTCACGAACGCTTTTTTCGGGCTCTACATGGGCCCGATGTAGACCAACTAGTGTAGGTAGCCTGGCTGCGTTTCGGTGACCTCTTTGGAGAAACCGAAGGTTTTGTCTGTGCAATTATGGACGAAGTTATGATGACAAACAATTACCGGAGATTTGTTGTGAAAGACGGCATGGTTGACATCTGTCGGACATGCCACCGTCCGGGTGAATCAATCAGACATATTGTCTCCGGATGTTCTCGTCTAGCTAACGAAGAGTACTTGCATAGACACAACCTTGTAGCCAGGATTATCCATCAGCAACTTGCTCTGAAATACAGCCTTGTAGAATCGGAAGTGCCGTACTACAGGTATGTGCCCGACCCAGTTCTCGAAAATGGAGATATCACATTGTACTGGGATCGATCCATCATCACTGACAGTACTATTGTTGCCAATAAGCCTGATATAGTGGTGGTGGATCGATTAGAGCGGCGCGCAATGATTGTTGACATAACGGTCTTGCATGACGGGAACCTCGTGAAAGCCGAGAAAGATAAACAAATCAAGTATCTTGACTTGGCTCGCGTGGTTGTCGACATGTGGGATGTGGACTCAGCGATCATTGTGCCGATAGTCGCGACAGCCAATGGCTTAATAGCCAAGAGCCTCGACCAACACCTGAGGAGGCTCTCGTTGGGCAGCTGGATCAAGGGCTTGATTCAGAAAGCGGTACTTCTAGACACGGCTCGCATTGTTAGAAGGTTCCTCTCTCTGGAGCCCTGACCACCGGTAGCTTGGACCCTGTTCCCGATACCGGTGGGCTACTATTTATTATATTTTTAAATGTTTTTATATTTTTTATATTCTAATATTTAAAAATGTAAATAATGAAATAAAGGAAATTATAATAATAATTTCAATATGTACAGGAGGCGGCGGCCATCTGAAGGCGACGCCGCGCTTTCTATCGTAACGAACAATAAAATATCTTTAATTAACTATTATTAAAGTTATTTTAAATTTAAATTATCTTTTCGTTTGAGTACCCACTACAGTGCTCGCACCTACCTAAACTATATCGGATCGTGAAGAAGATCCGATGTTTCGCATCTCGGCCACCCATGATGCGACATACGGATATAATATCGCAGAATCGCGCCGCACCGTCGCGTCGCGCCCGTCTGTACGAGCCTTTAATGCAGTGGCGTGGGTACAATAGAATTAGATGCTAGGTGGATGGATGTTGGAGGTGATGGTATTGTGAAATAGAAGTTGTGTTGAAAAATCTAAATTGTAATTGTTGGACAAACAAGTAATGAAAGTTAAGTTGTCACATGTTCATGTATCAAGTCAAGAAAAGTCAACTACCTATCTACCATCATTGAAGGATTACGTCGTCGTCGTCGCCGGGCTCGGTACTCTGTTGAGCTCGTATCCAATAAACACGGGTTCAGCACTCAGGGGCCGGCTGCGGCGCACAACTACTCACATACACCGACGTAGTTCAGTGGGCTACACTCTCGAAGCCTCGACTTACTGGAGACTTGCCTCAGATCGGCAATTCCGCAGCTAGGATTATGAAATGGCTCAGCTCAATTAAAACACAGTTCTTATTAAAAATGTTTATTTCTTTATTATTACAATGGAAGTCATGTCATGAACAGAGATTTGAAATGTTTTTTGCACAAAGTTTCGCCGCCTCGCAATTATTATCTTTCATTCCGAGTTTAGTAGATAGGCATTATTTACATATACGAGTTAATTAAAATAATGTAACAGCATTGATTATTTAATTTAAACATCATAATTGATTGATGCATTAAAAACATTATATGCTGAGCTTAGTAGCTCAGCATATATTACATTTGTGTATATTAAAATGTGATGGCTTGCTGGTCCTACTTAAAAAAACGATAGAAATCATACTTGTATAAAATCTCGTAACCTGCTGAACAGTTTCAGAGACAGTATTTTTTCCAGACAGACACCACAGTAGACGCAAACAGTCCTTCTGTCGCTACAATATACCAAAGAGACAGGTCAGTACCTAACAGCATTGAGGCGATGTCCTAATAGAACGCGATGCGACCACCGTATATTCGCGCGATCTATGTTCGTATGAAGTCATGATCAAACGTTGTGTGAACGAGAAACGAGTGTTGCGAAAAACTCTTTTCCAAAAAAAAACAACGGACTTTAAAAAAAACACTACAAAGTGAAAAATAACTTTAATTTCGAAAGTCGGTGTCTTTGGGTCAGTATTTTAGTTTTTTGCTACCGTCTTCCGAAATTAAAGTTATTTTTCACGTTGTTGTGTTATTTTTTGAAGTCGGTTGACTTTTTTATGGACAAAAGTTTTTTATTTTTAACTTTGTAGTGAGTGAGTTATAAATTTATCTAAGTTAGAATAGCCTAAACCATCAGCTCCATTTCACCAGCATTGTGACGAGCATAAATTGCTTAGCAACCATATTTAAGTAATCCAAACGCAACCCGTGACATACTTATTATTGAGTAGTTCCGATGGGCGCTTCTGGTCTTCATTATCAGATCCGCTTCACCGAATGGTACTTTCTGAGAGCAAATCTGCCGTCCTTTAACTAGAAAGCCGTTAACCCTCAAATGGTCATTTTTCACTTTTAAATAGAAAGTAACAGAGTTCAAAATTCTCTATCTTTCTGTCTAAGAAACATTTTTACAATATAAATAGTTCCAAAGATATGAAAATTTCGTAGGCCGTTAAGTAACATAATTTATGACGATTCCATCACTTGAAAGTGTCTAACCCACACTTCTTCGCTTAATGTACTTTAAAATACCTTAACTGCCCGATGTGATGATAATTTTCTAGCCTTCTACTTAACTACAAGTACGTTATCTGATTATTCTTGACTATAGAGAAGCAAAAGGACTATAACTACTTTATTGTTAAGCATTTAAAGAACAGTTTCAGTGAAAAACTTAACTTATTTGCAGTTACCCGCCCTTAACGCTATTTTAGTTAAGCATTTAATTCTGTTAATTTCTCACAAAACTTTACTTGAAAATAATTCTTGCCTATTTGATGAAAATGGTGCAAACAAAAAATATTTTGCTTAGCTACAAAGCAGCTAAGCCTCATTACTTAGCTACAAGGCAGTTTGCCGACTCTCGCGCTGCGTTCAATGCGGGTGTGCTCGGGGTGACCAAAAAGAAACCCGAAAAGGTGGTTTTGAAAACAGATAGCACTTTAGCCTACGTATGTAAAATTTTCTTTTTGACCACCTTGGGTTTTGCAAATATCAATGATAAAATTCTATCTAGCTTCCTCGACGACAACTAATATATAGACAAACGTGGACAATACAATACAACTCCAAATTTTATCGTGGAAGTTATCACTAAACATATCGAATCCTTCAACCCATCTGCGCCGCATTATCGACGTGAGCATGCTCCAAATCATTGCTACGAGTAAAATAAGCGTTAAATTCATGTACAAAGCACCCCAACGTAAAAATTGGATACGAAATGTATAGATCTCTTTTGAAAAGCATGAATATATCGTTTGCTCGCCTTGGTAATGAGGAATGTGATCTATGTGACTGAAATACATTGCACAAATCTGATACTAATCATGACGCTCGAAATTAAATAATAGCCAATTGCACAGCTTGCGAGGAGTGGGCTGTTTACCACGAGAAATACACAAATGCCAGACAGTTATAATAATGAAAACCAGATATATTACAATAGTGACTTGGAAAAGGTAATAATGCTGCCAAGGCGCGAAACATTTGGGCACGCCACTATTGCGGCGGTAAGTCCCCTCTTTGAGGAGTGGATTAAAAGGCGCCACAGCGGCCTCACCTTCCGCCTGACGCAAGTCCTCACCGGACATGGCTGTTTCGGGAGGTTCCTGTTCCGGATAAGACGGGAGGAAACGCCCGGGTGTTACCATTGTAAGGATCGACCGGAGGACACGGTGGAGCATACGGTGGAGGTCTGCCCGGTTTAGGCGGAGCACCGCCTTGTACTCGCGAAGGCGATCGGCGGCAGCAATCTCTCGCGTCCGGCCCTGGTACAGGCCATGTTATGAAGTGAGAGGGCATAGGAAGCCGTCACCTCCTGTGAAGCAGTTATGCTCGCAAAGGAGGATGCGGAGCGCGTGGGAGTGAGGCAATCGTTGCGCCCTCACGCCCCTAGTCGCCGCAGGAGGAGACACCCTGGGCGTCGGGAGACATAGCCGATTCACGGGCACCGTAGGCGCGGGCTTGTGGACGGCGAGCAATAGGTAGCTCGCCGTCCGGTAAGGACCAGGACCACGTCGACGGCACGTTATGTTCTAGGCACGTCTCAAAGAGATGTCAGCGCCAATTGACAGGGTCCGCTAGGGCCGATGCCTGCCAGGGTCGCGGGTTTGTCCGAAAGGGTTACCGTAGCCCTGGCACACAGGCAACTGAGGGTAGATGGGTGGGTTTTAGTCAGTAAAAGTCTGACCCGCCCGCCCTCCCGCTCCGTTTCGCGAAACATTCAAAGCGGTTATATTTTGTCCAAGACTAACCGCATTTAATCAAACCTTCGCTCCAGTTGGAAAAATCACCAAGGACTCTAAGCCACTTGCGGCTATTTGGTTCGATGTTATCGCTGGGAGAAAACAAGACATAATAAGTACATATTGAAACATTTTCTTACGTTTCCGTGATGTCAAAACAATACTTATTTGGATGGACAAACATAATAACCAAGAATAAAATGTTTTTCTGGTAAAATTTACACATTATTCGTTATGATAATGAACATTAGCAAAAGACCAGTCACAGTATAATATGTTTTTTTGTATATTACTTATTGATCTGAATATGTGCCTTTTTATCATGTCTGTCTATGACTATGTTTAGTGTAGATACTGTTAAGTTCCTAAATACTTGAAACTACAAGCTTTGGCTCGTGGATCCGACCGCGTGGAGGTCGGAAAAGTATTAAATATCTTATTCCAGGTCTGGTCTACCAGTGTGCCAAACTTCAATTAAATCCGATAAGCTGTTGAGGCGTGACTAATGAACAAGCAAAATACATACAAACTTAACAACTTTATCAACTCATAAACATCAAACTTACCTACCTACTTTCAAATCCATACTTAGTACTTTCCCGTAGGATCATTCGCAACCTCAACGCACGCGTAACCACGGGCAAAAGCTAGTTTATAATATTTGTAGGATTAAGATTTGATACATTTAATTTGTATACTTGAAAAGTGATTTTAGAATTGTTTTTTTCTATGTTTTATTTTTATTTTTTCGGAGTACATTTTTAGTTTTTTTATTACTTTTATTTGTCATAATCTAAAAAAAGACTGAAATTGCCTCATGACTGATATAACGTAACCTTAGTTTATTAAATTAATTTAGTAAGAAGTTTTCAATTAATTTAGCTCCATAGGTTCTGAGTTGAGCTGTAGGATTACTGACAAATGCGTGCACTGACTGGACAGGTCCAATCACTCTGTGTGGTTTTTCCTCAAAAGACCATTTCAGACACAAATCTTCAAGGTCTTCACATGATCTGACCAAGATTATGTCTGGACTTTAAAAGAGACTGTGACCTCTGAGTTTGTTTCGGCCTTTCTTCTCAGAGTAGTCAGATAGGAAACGCCTACCTCATCTAGTTTTTAAAATATGATTAACGTGTAAAAGTGTTTGTTCAAACCTACTTACAGAAATAAAATCATTTATCAACGAAACAATGAAGAACATACATTAAGTTTAATTGTCCATGCCTAATTGTGATCTCATGATCTGTAAAAGCTAAATTAGTTATTAGTTGAATATTGCTTAGTAAAATTATATTTCATATACCTTTTAAATGTTGAAATATACTTTAGATTTTTAAAAGAACATGTCTTTAGTTTCTCACATATTCCCATATGAATGCTGAACTATAAAGAAGTTAACCACAAGCGAAATATTTTTAGCCACCTTTAAGTTTAGTAAAGTAGTTAAGATTTTACAAATGTTCCATATATCATTAGCAATAATTAGCTTAAAAGCATCTAAAGCCCCGTAACTGCTCATTAGGAAAGTTATTGAAATTTAAATCGAAGCAAATGTCATAGCTATAAAGCAGTTATGTCACTTAACAACTTTTTAGTTAGGTATTTCTAAATAAATTTAACAAACAGTAGGAAGGTTAGACATTTAGATAAATTGCTTCACTAAAAAGCCGCTAAGGTATGGTTAACGGCCTTTTAGCACAGTAATGTGATGCAATAACTAGATAACATGCTTAACAAAATAAAAAAAAATCATTTTAAAAGTAATTAATAAGACTTTCTGGACAGAAAGGATTCTTTAGGATAAACAGAAATAAATATCAATTAACGTGTCCAACAATCATTAACCTAAGTGTCATAGTTTTCAAGAAACATCGATTTCCGCGTTTTTTGCCATTTTCTCGAAAACAACTTTTTGGGCTTAACGGCCTTCTAGTTAAAGGACGGCAGAAATACACGAGTTACTATAAAAAATACCCAAATCGCTCTAGTTGTGCCCATAAAATTTGAGGATTTCCCTCGACTTCCGTGGGATCCCCTCTTCAGATTCTGATTTGGTAATAATGGGACCACCATTACGAACATACCCTTTCAAACAAAAATAATTTTCAAAATCGGTCCACAATTGACGGAGAAATCGGTGAACATACATAAAAAAAAACATACATACAGCCGAACATAATACAACCTCCTCTTTCTTGGAAGTCGGTTAAAAACGCGATCGCTTTCCATTAGGACACGTGAAATGACTTCCTGACTTCGTTTGCCGATATAATGTCTTCCAGTAATGACTCGAAGACATTATATCGGCAAACCTATGCGGCATTATACAAGTATGTGCACATTACTGGCACGAACATACGAAAGAGAATTTTGTAGAGACGGCGTGACGCAATTTACGAACTTGAATTTGATTAACGAAATACTGTTGTATCGAAGTAATAATTCGACGAGTCTCTTATTTACAGGATGATGTCAGTTCTAACAGCCATATGTACAGGAGGCGGCGGCCATCTGATGGCGACGCCGCGCTTTCTATCGTAACGAACAATAAAATATTAAGAAGAGCCGCACGCCGTGCAACAGTTGCGCCACGGTCGCGCCACAGTCGCACCGCAGTTGCGCAGTTGCAGTGCACGACGCCCACTACTGCGACCCACTAAACTTCGTTCTCAAGGTTGTGTATTAACAGTGGTTAAAATGAAAAAGGATCAATTTCACCACACCAAATAAAATAAATATGGGAATTTATAATTCAAGGCGCTTTAGTTGTGGTAACCTTGCAAACGAATTTTAGTGGCAAATGTCAAAATATATAATTAAATTATTTACACTATAAATAGAAGACTACGGACTGCATCGTGAGCAACGATTTGTTTTCACAACGTCGACGCCACCGCGCGCCGCTGCTTTGAAAACTTTTAAACTTACTTCATAATAACATTACTACCACACCGCCGCGCCGCGTATATCGTGGCGCACACGTCGTGCGTACCATTACCCGCGACTTTACTCCAATTAATTATAACAATGAGTTCACATCGGTTCATAAATAGAACACAGTTGAAGTAGTAATCATTATTACTTCGGATTGTGGGTCCAAATACTGTGCCTGTGTAGAAATACAGGTGTTTAATAATATTTACAGAGTATTAATAATAGATAAGTGTTAAAGTGGACGAGAGTCATGTGACGGCGAGCGCGAGCAGCAGGCAGGCGAGACCCGCGCCCCCCGTGCCCCCCGCCGCACCCGACGTATTTCGGCTCAGCGTGGCCGCCATCTTGTCGCCTGCAACACACAAACACTGCTGAGTGCTGCCGTCTCCTGCGCATACATACACATACGCTCATGCTGTGAGAAGAAAGGAGAGAGCACTGACTGCCTTCGGAGACGTAGACGTAGATGTGCGCGGGCTCGGTGTTGGCGGCGGCGCACGTGTAGTTGCCGGAATGCTGCGGGCCGGCGGCGCGGATGGCCAGCGCCGACTGGGTTTTTGGCCCTGGCTCCGTGAGCACGGTGACGCCCCGCGCTGCATCGTAGTTGATCATGCGCGCGTTGTGGTACCAGAACACGTACTGCGGCGGCACCGGACTCTGCGCACACACCACACTATTGTACTCACTGTTACTTTACTGAACACAAGCTCAGGAGTCGTACCTTCTCTATGATGCAGACCAGGTTAATGGTGGAGCCAACGTCAACGTGGTGCTCGTCGGCGCCGAGGATGAAAGCCTCGGGCACGGCGATGTGCAGGTGCACCAGCCGCGACAGCGTTCCGCCGCCCGTCGACACCTGCACACGCGCACACGTCACACGCTGCCGCTAGTTTGAGCTATCATTCGCACTCATACGTACCTGGCACTCGTAGGTGCCGTTGTCACGCTTTTGCACGTATTTGATCTGTAGGATCCAGTCGTCGGAGCCCTCGCTGTGCAACACCTGAAAGATCGGTAGGTTTAACAAAGTCCGTGTCCAGGAAATGGCTCACTCCTGCTACGAGATCAAAGCCAACAATGAGGGTCTAATGTTATTATTACCGAAATCAATAAAACGCATTTGTGACGTGTTGTCATTTGTATAAATTATCATGTAGTTAAAACATTTTAAAAGTATGACGGCGCTTCAATATTTAAATTAGTGTTAGTTAGATTTCCTAGACGTCGCTGTTAGTTTAGAGTGTCGTGAACATGAATTATCTGTGTTTGCTACGTCACATCATATGATACGACACTCTGACACAACACCGAGCGCTACTGCGGATTAAAGCGACGACTTGCTGGCAGTATGGTTTGAGACTTGGTCGAGATAGCACAAGCGAGCTACGCGTTCGGTGGAGTGTCTTAATTGTGCTACCTATTTTGTGGTGAATATTTTATAAAGGATTAATGTTTAAAATAAAGTGATTTTGCTATAACGAGTGTCTCTATTTTATTCGCCCGCCAATCCACGCCTACCTACAAAGTGCAACTTCAGAATTTGGATCATGGATCCAATAAATATCACTGATGAGGGCCAAGTCCCTTCATCAGAAGTGGGATCCGAAGGGCAAATGCCTGAAGAAGATAACGACGAAAGTGTAGTGGCTCCGCCAACGTCTAACTTATTGCAAAATATGGAGATTTTGCTTTCGCGCAAAACTGCTGGCAACCGCTCAACCAGAAACGTCAAATTTCAACGCAACTGCGTGATTGATACGGTTTGATCCTGATGCTGCTGATGCTGCCATAGAAGGTTGGTGCAACATTACGGAAATAATTATTCATAGCCGAAAGCTAGATGGTGCCGAATTAATGTTAGCCCCCTTTCTAGCCATATCATCTCTCACACAGAAAATCACACTACTGTATGGTCAAAAATTTAACTTAAATCGGTAAATAGATATTGATACCAATCGTTTGTTAAGTTTCAACTCAACTCAACTCAAAGCATTTATTTCAAATAAACCAGTTACAGGCACTTTTGAATTGTCAAAGGGTCAGTCAGTCAGAAAAATGAAGCTAGTTGCCCATTCCAAAGCATAGTAGGTACCTATGGAGAAGAACGGGCAAGAAATTCCACGGACTCTCTTTTAAATCAACATAAAGGGTGTAAGGGACAGCCCTTCGTAAACTAACAGGGTACATTCAGCTCCTTATTTTGAATCTTATTCCACCGGAAATTTACTTAGGTATTTTTTTTTTGTCGTTTTTTTAGTTTTTATTCCTTTATTTCAATGTAAAATTACATTCTCTGTACGCAGCGATCCATTTATATAAATAAAACAGCTTAAATAAAGAAACAGCAATGGATGTTGAAATGCTTTAACGTACGACGCGAGAAATCAGCTGTTCACTTTCTGCCTAACTACAGAGTTCATAGAACTCACAGCATACTTCTTTTGTACGTTACGCGACCATCTGCTCAATTGTTCGCTTTCGCTCGCTTCAATGTGACGTAATAAATCAGGTGGCGCGAGCGCGCTTGGGGATAGATGCTATTGACTCCATGGCGAGGAGGGCGGGGCGGCCAAAGGCTCACTCGCTGCCGTTCGCTACGTGCGTTTGCGACGGAAACGATACATTGCGTGTGAGGTAATAAAACAAATCAGGTTTATTAGATTCCCATAAGGTTCCTGAAATAATTTCATGTACCAGTCATCTTAGTATGATATACTGAATTCACCCCATCAGTCTACGGAGGGCTGTCCCTTACACCATGTATAGTTGTAAAAAAAAATTAAAAAATGGTTACATAATTCATGTTGAAATTATACTCGTACATGTAAGAACGATGTAGAAAGACGTGCACGTTAAAAGCGTCAGTAATAAAAAGATAAAAACAAAAAAAAAACAATTCAAAAGACAAAAACAATTCAAATATTAAATTAAATTAAAATAAGCCGTGGCAGCCAAGAGATGACCAGTCCCTACTGACGGTGCCCGTTCACGAACATGACGTATGGATCAGCACCATTCAGCTCAACCATTTTGAAGGTAACTTAATGATCCAACACACACGCCACCACCAGCGAGACATTAGAGTGAGCATGACATACTCTCAGCCGCCAGGGCAGATTCAAGTCAATGAAAGACGAACCTAGTAAATGGTGGCTTTATAGTAGGTAGATAGTGCTCACACGTCATGTGCTATGCAATTATACATTGTTAAGAGATTTACAATGCAAATATTATAATTTTTACAGTCTTCAGCAGCTCGAACAATATTTTCGAATGCTAATCAATTAATTTATGCGCCCCTGTGGAGCAGGACCAACGTTGAGCCAAGCATCTTTGTCAGCGATGTAATCCCCAAACTTATAATATGCTTGGCTGCATAATGAGCGATATATACAAGATTTACGTTTAATTCAGTTGGAGTATGTGGGGAGGCATTTTAATGTAACATTTTAAACAGTTCCCCGTGAAAGATGAGTCTACTTTAACCAGTCTGAAACCTGCTTGAACTAATTGGTCCCTTTTTCTAGTCCTATAGTTATGTCTTTCACCTCTTTTACTGAAAAGATTTAATTTTGTTCACTTGTTCTGAGAAAGGGAAAAAGAATTTAACCATTTTTTTTATTTTTTTATTTGAAAAGTCGAGTTCTTAGTCTTGCATGTAGGCTAAAGAGATTTTTCAAATAAATTAAGTATTCCTATGAATACTTAATTTATTTGAAAAAACAAAAAAAAAAAAAAACAACAAATTTTCCAAAAAATGACGCGAGACTGACGTTTGATCATCTTGTTACAATAAACTACTTTGGATTTTGAAAATTAAAAATATTATTAACATCACTGTAAAGTCTACTTGCATGTAGCTTGACCACTTTTTTTACTTCCATACAAAATTTAGTAGAAAAAAAATGTTGAAATAACGCACTTTCTGGGAAACTTCTACACAAATAAGTATTTTTTTCTAATGCTTAGAAAAAATTTAAGGAAATTTAAAAAATTTGATATTAAACTTAAGTTATCCTTATAATAGAATCTAAATTTTATTTTATAAATAAACAACAACTTAATTTCGTAATTAAAGTGTAAAGGGAACTATTTATCGACCGCGCAAAAATGATCCCGTCAGTAGCGACCGGGCCTTCCCAGCGTGAGGACGTATCACTTTGCATAGCAGGCGCGCGTGTTCTACCTAAATATATTCCAGAAATTGTACGCCAACTACCACATTTCGATCCGGTAAGTATTAATTTTATTCGTTCTTTGCTTCTTTATGAAGAATATAAATATTTTGCATGCCTAGTCTTTATATTGGTATATAAAATACCGGTGTGCGAGTGTTCGAAATTCTTCTCTATTTACCGGCTTGACCGATTTTGATGATTATGATGGCCTGTTGTCGCAGAACAACGTCTATCTACCGGGTCCGCTTATGATAATTAGATTGTTTGTTTCATCGTTATTTTTTTTAATGATTGACTATGTTTTTAGTTTGACTACTTAATCGATGGAAAATTTGGAGAGCAGTGGTAGCCCAGTGGAGAGCAGTGGTAGCTCAGTGGAGAGCAGTGGTGGTTCAGTGGTAATGACCGCAAGTTACGAGTACTAAGTAGGTCGTGGGTTCGAACTCAGACAGGCGCTTTACTTTGTGTAAATTATTTCATCACCGCTGCTCTCAAAACGGTGAAGGAAAACATCGTGAGGAAACCGGCATGTCCTAGAACCAAAAATTCGAAGACATGTGACATCTACCAACCCGCACTGGGCCTGCGTGCTGTATCCCAGCAGTGGGAACATTAGGCTGAATATGATACCGTTTACCAACCCGCACTGGGGCCAACCTGCACTGGGCCCGCGTGTTGGATTTCGGCCCACTCTCTCTTACCGAGAGGAGGCCTGAGTCTCAACAATATGAAAATTATAGGCTGATCATGGTATTAACGTATAATTTTTTTATAGATAATGGGTCGGAAGAAAGGATCACATTACCAGCTGGCTTAGCACAAGCACCATTTTGTCGACGGAAGAGTAGACAATAATGACGTTCCGCGCGACGGCAGCAAAGTAGAAATAGTCAACTGCACGTTTTACGAAATTCCGGAGTTTATTCACGATTTTCTTTTATTTTGCTTATATCTCGAAAATGGTGTGTCCTATCGCAAAAAATATTATCATTTCGACCCCCTTTATGAAACTCCTAAACCCCTAAAACACAACATGTAGGTAATAATTTTTCACATTTTCCTTACAAAATGTATAAATTAAATTTTTCCATTCAATTTTTATACATTGTGGCCGTCGAGTAAAAAGTTTTTTACTGTTTTAGCATGGTGATTAGAAACTCAAATGTTTTCTCTACCTTAGACAACTGTCTTCTGAAATAGTCTACATTAAACAGGACCTAGACAACGGTCAGTAGAAACGAAAGACAAAATGACTGATTTTAGAAGGATTTTTACGGTGCGATGTCAAAAATGGAGAAACGAAAAGTTACTTTGTATGCAAATAGCCGTGTCTATTGTTCGAAGAAGTAGACAGAGTCATGCTAAGCCTGCAGTGCGTCACCAAAAAAAGAAGACGAAAACGAAACGTGGCATTGGCACATATGAGACAAATTCTTACAGAACTTAAGTTCTGTAAGAATTTGTTTGTTTGTTTTTTTTTTTTTGTTTGACTGTTATGGTCCACAATATGAAAATTAACATTGTATGTTTGTTTGTTATGAATTACTTATAGACTACACTGACCTATGGTGGGAATATTCTCACCACTAGATGTAGATAATTTATGTGAACTTTTATATAGGATATCAGTACGAGTAGGAAATCCTAATTTACGGAATGTATTTAATGACAAAATGTTAGTATCAGCCCTAGTGTCTATAAGGAAACTGATGTTATGGTTATTAATTGACAGATTTGTTCTCCATGACTCGGTGTTGACATTATTTATGTGAATAGTGTTTAAAAACCAATCACTTTTTGTATCATTGACATTATGTTCAGACTGGACTAATTTTATATTTTTATGATGACAAGCATGTGCATAATGATTATATTTACCACAATTATTACATTTGATCCCTCTAGCTGGGCATTTGAAACGGTGGACTTGTAAACACCTACTGCATGTTTTTTGTGCTGGACTGGATACCCGCTGACTTGATTGTGGTCTGGACTTCGACGATTGTCTGCTCCTGCTTATTCCTTGTGCTGTCACTGTACGCTGTTTTGATCTATTGTTAGTATAATTGTTACTTGGGGTCGACTGTACATGTCCAATGCATGACGATTCCTCCAAGGTCCTCGCTTGCTGTCTTGTTGTTTCCATCTGCTTGGCTAACTGCACCGTTTGATCTAGTGACTCCGGTTTCTGTACAAGAATCCGTTCTTTAATGTACTGGTTTTTTGAATTGAGATTCCAGCTAAATATATCTCTGACAAGACTATCTTCCAATTTATCAAATCCGCACTGTCTTTCTATATTTCTAAGATCCGTGACATACTCATCTATGGATTCTTCGAGACTTTGTCGTCTATTGAAAAGCTTATGACGTTCCATGGTCACATTGATTTGTGGTATGAAATGATTCGTAAATCTTTCAGTCAGTTCTTTATATTTAATGGTATCAATGTCCATGTTAAAGGAATAGAAAATGGTTAAAGCATCTGTACCAATGAAGTGTAGTAGAATTGCTACCTTCCGTCGATCGTCTGCATTTTCTAAATTATTTGCTCTCAAGTAGATTTTAAGTTGAGTGTACCAGTTCTTCCACGTTAATGGCATGTTGGTATTTCGTAGGTCTAGAGGTCTAAGAGAGCCTGCGCCAACGAATGGTGATTGAGTCGCAGTAATTGCGCTCTTTTGTACGCCATCTTGTCGCGTTGTTTTTTCTTCGGCCATGTTTTAAGTGAATCTTGACTAATCTCGTACCTCGTATATGCCGTGTAGAATTCTTCAGTTGTTTTCTTCTGACACCATGTTATATTGTTCAATGTAGTGAACATTTCATGGAAACAACGTCTCCTCGTTTTTGTATTTATTTAATAGAACGTGTACAGGATAACATATTGACAGGTCGACACAGGAGAGAAGAGGGGCGAGTTGACGTAATGTCATGCGCTCAACGACAATAGATAGACTCAGTGTTGCTATATGCAACATTGACCACACACTACTACTTAATAAAATCGCATACAATGGAATTAGAGGGGACCTATTACGTTGGTTTATATCTTACATAACTAACAGAACACAAAAGGTGGTTGTTAATGGCTTTGGATCTGGCTCATTTTGGGTCACCTCCGGTGTACCACAAGGTTCTATTTTAGGCCCTTTATTATTAATTTTATACATTAATGACATAAAAGACTGTTTTCAAAATTCAAAATTTCTTCTCTACGCGGACGATTTAAAGGTCTATAAAATTATTTCTGATAAAGTCAATTGTCTTTACCTCCAGCAGGATTGAGACCGTTTCTCTATCTACTGCTCCTCCAATAAGCTTTACCTCAGTCTTCCTAAGTGTCATGTTATAACATTTACTAAAAAGAAAAATATTACTGAGTTCGACTATCGTCTTGCCTATACGCCAATTAGTAAAGTAAGTTTTCTCCGCAATCTTGGTGTTCTGCTAGATTCGAAGCTCCATCTGGATACTCATATAGAAAAAAATGTTAACAAAGCCTATCAAATGTTTGGTTTTGTCATGAGATCTTCCAGGGATTTTCGTCGAACTTCCACCTTTTTGCACTTATACAAATCAATAATTAGGCCACAGTTAGAGTTTTCAGTACCTATTTGGAACCCTTTTTACGTAAAATATATTGAACAACTAGAACTAGTACAACGTAAATACCTTCGTGCAATTAATTTAAGATGTTATCGCAATAAAATGTCATCAACCACTTACTTCTTAAAAAGTATGATCTTCTAACCTTACAATCAAGACGGAAACTTCTGGAAGTTATGACTCTGTTCAATATATGCCGCAATAATTTTGATTATCCGGACTTAGTCAGGAGTCTCTGTTACCTGGTTCCTCGGAAAGTTCATTTACGTGAGGTACGCACTCGACGTCTATTCGCTACTCGTCTCTGTAAATCCAACGCTGGTTCGCGTTCACCACTTCATCGCAAACTCATCACTCAAACTCATTATTGTATGTCTCAACCAAAGTTGAGACATACAATAATGAGTTCTTTCATTCTTTTTCTTAGTAAAAAAACATTTAAGAAACAAATCCAAGCAACCCTAAAGTATCAGCAAAGTATTATATAATGATGTAAAGATCGCTTTTAGCGATAAGACCGCCCATTGTGTCACCCTATGTAAATTTTCTACATTTATATCTGTAAGTTTATGGTGTTCATAATAAAGAGTATTCTATTCTATAGAATAGAATACTCTTTATTACTCTCTCTCTTTTTTTATAAATAACAAAATCCAGATATGAGTTCTAGGATAATGTCATTTTAGATATTGTATCTGTGTGACTGGCTAGTTTTTAAATACTTTTTATTGTAATCTGTGGAGAACGTAGTGGGCAGCATAACTATTTAAAATATTATATTTAAGATATTATGACTGTTTTTATTGTGCTACTGTTTTTTTTTTCCTTAAATAAATAAATAAGGTTCTACTAAACTGAGCGCAAGTTTATCTAGTCCGTAATGCTCAAATTTTAAGAGTAAGGTTTCGTGTTCAACGCAGTCAAATGCCTGGGAGAGGTCACAAAAGATTCCTATGGCATCTTGGGCCTCCTCCTACGCTGTATATAAATGTGTTTTAATAAAGTGATACTGGCGTCACTCGTACAACGTCCTTTGGTGAAACCATATTGCTGATCGTGTAAGATTTTGTTGGTGTTAAAATGAATAAGCATCTGATTGAGCATTACCTTTTCGAAAACCTTGCTGAATACCGGCAACACGGATACTGGTCTATAATTGTTGGTGTCTTTGCTGTCCCCAGATTTAAAAAGTGGTATAATCTTACTGTATTTCATTAAATCCGGGAAGACTCCATGATCTACACACAAATTAAATATCAAAGCTAGGTATGGTGCTATTGTCTTGATTATGGATGTTCAAACTTTGATTGACATTCCCTATAGATCTGGGGTCAATTTGATTTTTATGTGCCGAAAACCTTTTATAACTATCATAGGGTTGATATGTTTAAATTGAAATTCAACCGGGCAGCCTGGAACGTTCGCTCTTAATTAATCAATTGAGACATCCGGTGAGGAATTTAAAGCATCCGTCGTTTTAAATGGTATATCAGTAAAGAAATTTACAAATTCTTGAACTACTTCTATGTTAGAGCTTATGGCACCACGTGAAGTCTCCAATGTATAATCAGTGCTTCGTATTTTTTTCCTACTAGTTTCGTTATTTATAACTTTCCAAACTGTTCTTATTTTTATTTATTTATTCAAACTAAGCTGAGAATCAGCACTTTTTGAACGTCAAACTGACACAAGACAGTCCCCCAAAACGCCCACCTCTCACCGCTCCCTAGTACTTTAGCTGCGAACAAGAAGTGGCGCAACAAACTCCCCTAAGCACAACTGTTTGCTCAGTTAGAAGAACTGGATTCTATATGATAGTAAGTAATTACATTACGAAAAACAAGACATTAAATTATTTGCCATATGTCAGCTAGCACACGCCAATATACCAACAAAAACATTGAAAACTATACATACTCAAGCAGAAATAAATAATAAAAACGTCAACAGAACTTAATACCTAAATAATAGCCTCCAGGCATAATGGGCGTGCCCCCTTACATATGAAATGCTGCATTATGTTCATATAGCTGTAACTTGAAGTCAAAAATTATAAACTAGGACCTTCGTAGTAAAATAAATAAACAGTTAAATACTAATAACAATAACAAAACCATGGTCAGCAAGACGACCTGTCACCACAATTAGCGCCTGTTCATGAGCATAACGCAAAGATCTGCCATCACCCGCCTCGCCATATTTGAGGAAAGGAGGCAACCCGACCCCCGACGCTACCGCAAGCAGTGACATCTAAGGGAGCATGACGAACTTGCTGCCGGTCGCTCAGACAAGAATAAAATGAACAATTGTCGAGGTCGCTCTGACCACATATTGCAATACAACTCATTAAAAAAAACCATTGAAATGAGTAGATTATGTCAATAATAAATGAAAATAAAATAAAACTAAATTTACTTATCATAACATAACATAACATCACGCCTGTATTCCCCGAAGGGTTAGGCAGAAGTGTACCTATAGTACACCCACATTTCGCCAGTTATGTTAAATTTACTTATATTTTAGTCAAATAAAATATGAAGTCATATGATCTGTCAGTAGGTAAGCTAATTCCGGAGAAAGAACATGAACGTTGTCTTGAATTAATCACAGCGACCAACTATTGTTATCGTTTAAGTAGTCGTTGATAGAATAGTATGCCTTTGAACCAAAATTGGATTTTACTTGAGCTTTAAGCGCATTTAAAGGCAAATCTAGCAAAGAAGAGGGTAGCTTGTTATAAAAGGTTATATGCAGCCCAACAAATGAGTTATGTACCTTATGAAGCCCGTGAAAGGGCGCAAGTAGTTTGTCCTTGTTTCTAGGGTTAATGAATGAATGGTTAATATGATGAATATCACTGTTTTTTGTACAAGTGTATATTATTCCTAATTTAAAAGTTGTTGGTGAAGATGAATTGTGATGCCACCATGCGAATACCAATACCTTTGTAAAAAGTCCCTCAGAGAAACTAGCACCTAGCTGGTAAATTTCTCGAACAGCTCGTTTTGAATAACTTGGTTAGGGTTTTCAGAAAAGTAATGTCTTCATGTTTGTATAGTAAGTTTACAAATGGGTACCAACGGTACCCACATGAACAACCTGCCTGACTGAAACTGCGCGCCGGTATCAATTAGCGCGGCAGTCGCCCGCTCAGCCACTGCACCGATAACGCTGATACAAAGAACTTATTTTATCTAAAGAGTTGAAATGATAATGTTTGTGTGAAAATGTAACGGCTGGTGTAGACGTGCTGAGTAGGGATGGTTGCGTAGTACCTGGAACCGTTCGTCGTTGGTGTACATGAGCACGCCGGAGCTGATGATGTGCCAGTCGCGGCGCCGCACCCACGACACCTGCACACAACACGCGCGTTACACAAGCAGTGGGGCAGAGAGGTAGCGGCACACGGTACTACTGGTACTGACGCCGCGCTCGCCGAGGTTGCGCACGGGGCAGTGCAGGAAGGCCACGGCGCCGAGCTGCACCAGCACGTCCTCCTGCGTGTTGTTGATGCTGGGCTCGCGGTGCAGCGCCTCCAGCGAGCCGTACCACAGCTCGCGCCACGCTGGCACCTCCGCCACTTCAGCCATCTCCAGTTCGGTGACCTCCATGGCGGCGTCTGCGCCACCCGCGCCCTCCGCACCCGCGCCCACCACTTCTACCGATGCGGCATCGCGGTGCACTTGCCACGCTCGCTCTGCACATGCACCCGGAAATTAGTGTGATCACCCGCAGGTGATCCGTTGAGATGGGTAATGTTTAGTATGAATTAATTCGAAATTATTAGACGTAGAAAAATGTGGGAACCACATCGTTGATTTTAGAGTTAAGAAAAACTTCATAAAATGGTTAAAAAAAACGATATTTCAAATGGGCCACACTTTCCGAGCGCAATTTTATGGGGTCATATTTTTACCGTGACTGTGTCGTTAAAAATACGGCAAGGCCAATCAGAAAGTGATCGCTCTTCATATTACAGTCGTTTCACGGCTCAGTTACCTCTTACAGTAACCTTACAGCAACGAGAATAAAGATCACTGTGATGCAAAATCAGAAGTACATTAACTGTGGAAGGACTGTACTTCCCGAACAGTGTGACAGGCAGAGACAGGCTTCCCTTTTTCTCCTATTTGCAGGATGGCTCTGCGCAGTGACGGACTGGGCGGTAATACTAACGGCTGGTGGGTAAGGGGCCGGCGGCAGCAGCCAGCGCGGCCAGCAGCGCCACGGAGAGCGCGCGCGCCGCCCGCGCCATGCCACGCTGCACGCGCTGCGCTGCCGCACGCGCGCCCTACATCCCGCACCGCGCGCACCTCACCTGCACACACGCCATCAAATATACGTTACTACAAAAAAAAAAAAAAAACCGTCGTCGTCGTCGTCGTCGTCGTGTCGTCGTATGTTAAAAAGCCGTCTGTTAGAGAAAGCCTATTACAGCACTGACGAATTTCTGACTGATAAATTATTCTGACTTGTGTGAAATATCTAGATTTTGTTCCTATTTACTTTGACATTTAATTGCTATTATAATGTACATTTTCTATGAGTTGATTTGATGACACTATTATGAAGTATATTTTAATTTCTATGTTCTACTCGTAATTTGTAATACTTTGAATAATGGATAAATTTGTAATTAATTGATGTTTACCTATTTATATTTGTACGCCGTTAAGGCAAAACATGACTGTGATTAATTTAATGTAACATCTTGCATGCCATGTTATTGTGTGTATACTCATGTTTTGGACAAATAAATTATCTTATCTTATCTTATCTTACACAATTAGCTGCGACTCTAACCCCACCACATATCATCAGCAACAGCCTGTGGTAGTCTAATCGCACATCTGAATCCTACTCTCTTCTAGCCTCTACCAGCCATTAATAATAATAATAATAGTTATTTATTTGCTCTCAAAAGGTACAATTTTGGTACATGATGTTACGAAATGTGCGGGTTCACCGTACTGAATTTTCGAACGATTTTTACTGTTGTTATACATTTATATTTATTTTATAAATAATAACTAAGCATTTTTGATGCATTATAGTGACTAAAGCAACAAAATCCTGCATTTAATTGTTCATTTAATCACAATACATAACAATATTATGTGTACCGTAACATACCTCGTAGTATATAAAAACTTTTTTACAAAAAAACAACCGACTTCCAAAAAAAACACTAAAAGACGTGAAAAATAACTTTAATTTCGGAAGTCGGTGTCTGGTTTTGTATTTTCGTTTTTGGTCACCGACTTCCGAAATTAAAGTTATTTTTCACGTCTTTTAGTGTTTTTTTTGGAAGTCGGTTGTTTTTTTGTAAAAAAGTTTTTATTTTTCACTTTTTAGTTGCGGTACCTACCCCACACAAATTCTTATACCACTACTTGGTGTGTAAATATCAGTGACAGGAAATTATTAACACATCGTCCATATAAACTAAGTGGAAAAAATATGCAATATTAAAGATAACTCAAAAACTACTGGTCAGACCTTGATCAAATTTAAATGGGACCACATGTGAAGCACCACCTATCAAATAAAAAAAGAATCATCCAAATCGGTTCACCCAGAAAAAAGTTATGAGCTAACACACATAAAAAAAAAAAAAAAAAAAAAAAAAAAAAAAAAAACATACAGACGAATTGAGAACCTCCTCCTTTTTGTGAAGTCGGTTAAAAATAAAGATAAAACTTGTTTATCTGATCCTGCGGCAATCGCTCCCAATGGAATTTTAACAAGTCTTTCAGTTGTTGGGGTACCGACACTCCGTCCAGGTTCTCTAGAACACGTCTCGTCTCTGGAGCATGTCCCATGCGTGCTCGATGGGATTGAGGTCTGGCGATTCTGCTGGCCACGGCAATACCTGGATGTTTTCCATTGCCAAGTACTCTTTGGTCCTCCAAGCTGTGTGCAAACGCGCATTGTCATGTATCAGCGAGAAATATGAGTCAAGACTTTGTGCAAATGGGTGAACATAAGACCCGAGGACATCTTCAACGTAACTTTCAGCGTTCATATTGCCATCTATAAAAACGGGCTCAGTTCGTCTGTTCCTCATAATACTCGCCCATACCATCACTGTGGAGCCACTGTAAGGGTGCACTTCCTAGACGCATCTCAGCCGTACAGCATTTCTGGGATGACTATATAAATCCAAACCGTTACTCATCGCAAAAAAAAAAATATGCCATTGCTCCTGGGTCCATGTCAAGTATTCCCTACACCATTCGTTTCGATGGGCGCGATTCCCATAGCGTATAGTTGGGCACCTAATTGGGCGTCGTGCTCGTATTCATGCAGCCTATTTCTCACGGTTTGGTGGCTAACAACAACACCGCTTGAGAATTGCAGCTGTAAACCTATCTCCCGGGCGGTTAACATCGGCTGACGTCTTACAGTCAGTACAGTTGTATGTATCGGTCCTGTCGAGCAGTTGTACTCCTTTCACGTCCTGGGTGCTGCTCAGCATCATCCCTTGTATTAACGTAACGCTGCCAAAGACGACAAATCACGCTCCTATTGACACCACAATGCCGAGATACCTGGGACTGATTTCTTCCCGCTTGCAGTATTCCTACAACGCTCTGAATTTCATCAGCAGTCAAATGACATCGCTCCATGACATAAAAAATTACTCACCACAATTTTTTTTCAAAAACTGTTCATCTCAAAATGATAGAAATGAGACAAATACCAAAGAACAAGGGCGAATTCTTATTTGAAATAAATTTGAACGTCTAAAAGTGACACTTATACGAAAGAAAATCAATTATTATATCAATATATCTACGTTTTTTTTAACTATCATATTATCTATTGAAGGCCGAGTAAAAAAATAATGTTTAATGAAAAGTTATTTGACTATTTCGTTCTAAAAGATTAGGAAATTGTTGGTTGGATTGGTTTAGTATTTCCATTTTATATTTATTTTCCTAAATCGTAGGTATAGCGTAATTATCGTGGTGTTGTTTTCATTTTTAGTTTGTTATTATATTAACACGGAGTAAATGAATAAATAACACATTTATTTTGTTGTCTCTATATCAAAGCTTATTCTGTGTTCTTACTTAGATAAACATATTGCAGTAAAGTGGAAAAAATATCAAATGTTATGGCAATGCGGAACTAAAAAGACTAGTACCCATGTAAGTCTTAAAAAAATATAGCTTGGTTGTAGACATTGACAACCATTGACGAAACACGACGCTGATAAACTAAAGCACGCAGTCCAGCTCTCTACATCTGGACTTTCCGCCGACGAACCCAGTAAGCGCAAACCTCGTATCGTGGTTGTAGGAGTGCCGACTTCCTTGGCTGAAAATGAGGTGTTCAGGTGCATTTTCGAACAAAACGTAGCCGACAAGTTACCAGCGATGTCATTGGAATCGTTCTTGACCTTAATAAAATTAAGCCACAAATCGGGGAAGAGAGATGCTACGACCTGTAACTACGTTGTTGAAGTTTCAGCTGAAATACGTAAAGCCGTAATCCCTCAATCAAGGCTTTTTATAAATTGGATATCCTGTCCTGTCAGAGACTTTACATTGGTAACAAGGTGTTATAAATGCCAACAATATGGCCATGCAGCAAAAACTTGCCGTGAGATCGTTTCAACGTGTGGTCACTGTGGTGACGCTGGCCATTCGATTTCTGATTGCGTGAAGAAAGCCGACATTCCGAAATGTGCAACTTGCTCACGCTTTAAAAAGCCCAGTGATCTCAAAACGGGAGATGCCGATTGCCCTGCTAGGAAAATAGCAGAATACAGGTATATTAACTCCATTGATTGTGAGGGCACATAGTGCATCATACTCAAGGCCAGACTTCCGTATCCTTGTTGCGGACTCAACAATATACCTGACCACTGAGCTGTCCTACTTACCAACGATTCGCTGCTGCCTAAGCACATAAATGCCGATCGCTTCAAAAACCTAATGTAGCCTTGAAGGCGATTTAAATGCAACATTTCTTTCAACCTAGTTAATAATTCTGCTGACTCAATCATATGCGTGTAACTAAGTGCTAAAAACAATTTTCCGTAAATAATATAGAAGTTATCTATATGTTTAAGACCTTAACTATTAGTGTTTAAGTAAATTATAACATAATAAATTAACTATGTCACTAATCTTAAAACTTACGTTAAATATTGTTAAGAAATCAGTTGTCCTAATAGTAATTGTAAGACCTCATGCCACCTGTGATACAGGTTTATCCTAGTACAGGCATTCTACTTTGTAATACCTATATTATTTCTAAGATTTATACCTACTGTATTTTACCAACTTGTATTTTTTTATAAATATTTATTATTATTATTATTATTATTGACTTGACAGTTTACAACTTTTGACCAGAAGCTTGCGC
Source organism: Griposia aprilina (assembly GCA_916610205.1). Lineage (NCBI taxonomy): Eukaryota > Metazoa > Arthropoda > Insecta > Lepidoptera > Noctuidae > Griposia > Griposia aprilina. The sequence goes on along the minus strand of OU744299.1, from coordinate 23,216,689 downwards.
TCTGTCCTGTGTTGTTCAAAAGTTCAACACTGAATATCTATTTATCTCCGCCTTCTCTAACAACAAATGTTACACAAACTAGCTCAAAAAATGACAACTGAGTTTAGTAATAATAATAATAATCCATTTATTGCACGCGACGCAGGCCCATAGATACATACCTTAATCTAAACATGCATATTTTTATTATAATAACAGCAAATTATTGTACACGAAGTGATGGCTGTGTCGGCGCCGTGTTGCGCTGCGTAGTGTCGCGTAACCTTCCACGAAAACGTCGGTACGCCACACCTTTCGGCCAAAACTCTTCTTTCATGAAAGTTTCTAGGTACTGAGTTGGAACCCGCACCATAAATGACTTGAAGTTTATGTTATGGCGTGACTCCAACTTCTCTACTCTCAAGGTCCACCTGGTCTTGATTCTGATGTATTCCACGATGTCTTCAGTCATCGCGGAGTGATGCAGACGGGATACGTACAGCTGCGTCAACGGTGTAGCAGGACGCAGCAACATATTCCCGGTCCCGCCAGAGCAGTACCACATCGATTACGGCAAGTGGGCTTCCTTCGCTTCGACTCCACCGTCACGAAGCCCTCCTTGTCTGGCTGCCCCTTCTTAGCGACTGGGGACGAAATGCTGGACGCCGGTGCATTGCGGCTCTTAGATTCATCCTCAGTTGGTTTTGCACTTTTAGCAAAAACTTTCATCGTTATCTGCTCCTTTTGGATGGGAGGTTGTGCAGCGGCTGCTGGGTAAGCACGGCGAGGTGTTGACGTACTAACTTGTGACGTCGCCTCTACTGCGGTAGAGGCAGGATCGGCGGGGCGCGGTAATGCATGGCTTGCAGTGACGGCGGCCGGTGACGAGTCCAATTTCGCTGACTCGAAACTGGACAGCGATGCGTTGTTTGCACCACAACGAGTGTTCACCTTTGATGCGAACTCAGGTGACCTACATACCGCTACAGTTTTATGTAACTCAACCATATCGGCACGTAACTCACTGATGGTGTTTTGAGACGCATCCAGCTTGAACTTCATCTCGGCCAGGCTTGCTTTCAGAGTAACAATATCCTTCAGCAACCTGGTGACGTCGACGTGGTCTAAAGTGACGGGGGACAGCTTCCGCAGCTTTTTTGCCACAAAAGACGGCACGTCGTCAGGATCAGTCTCCTTAAACACCCGAAACATGTCTTGGAGACTCCTCTCTCCCGTTTCGTCCCTCCTGCGGGACGGCATTCGGTCGGCTAAGTCGAGCGACGTGTATAGTGTCGTCTTTGCACTGCATATCTCGTCTTCGGTGTAGCTCGAAATGCAGATCTGCATGAGGCTAACTTCGTCCATGACGTCCAATTGATGTTGCAAGAACGTCAGGAGCTCGTTACTATGAGTTTTTCGGAACCCATGACGGCGTCGGCTAATGCCACGCTAAGCGCGAATTAAATAATTCGTAGCGAATTGTGATGCGCGACCGTTTCCGAGCGCGCATCGCACTCGAGTATGTAATATATTATATGTATAGTAATATATTTTTAATTTAAAGACGTAATAATTCAGTTTCAAATAAAGCAATGTATGGGAAGCTGCCATTGTTCTTTTATCAAGCAACGAATACACATGAAATCGGGAAAAAACAATTAGCTTTTATTTTAATGCAAACAAAACACAATCGAAAAGTTAATACATATATTTTTAAAATCAGCCAGTATATGTTTCCGAGATCAAAAAGATTGTATACCAATCTACATTGTTAAGAAAAAATAAAGTATCAAATAATAAAACATGCAGTTTCTGTAAATGATGCGTATTGCTTATACTTGTTTGATGTGTGTATATAATATCATCTATCACCATCACCGTCCGAAACACTTAGTCGCCTCTTCAAAGAACCATCCATTATCAACACGTCTGGCTAGAGTAGGACCCCTTGTCTTATTTATCTATATAAATGCGATTTTGAACATATTCAATACTTGTAGATGTAAGTCCACGTTTCGGCACCGTATGTAATCGTTCTTTGAAGAATAAAATCAGAAACGAAGTTATCCGGAAAAGAACCGGAGTTACCGACATAGCATGCAGAGTAAGCAAGCTGAAGTGGCAGTAGGCTGGCCATGTTTGTCGGAGGACCGATGGCCGGTCGAGCAGACGAGTCCTGGAGTGGCGACCGCGTATCGGCAAGCGTAGTATGAGACGCCCCCCAGCTAGATGGACCGACGACCTCAAAAAAGTGGCTGGGACCGACTGGACGCGGAAGGCGGAGGACAGGGTGTTGTGGCGCAGCATGGGAGAGGCCTATATCCAGCAGTGGACTGCGATTGGCTGAGTTGAGATGTAAGTCAACATTGTAAAACAAGGCTAAGAACTACAACAAACAACAACACACAACACAATAACAACACAACAGCAACAACGAACAACAACAACTACAACAACTCAACAACAACAAAACACAACACAACAACAACACCACCGTTGTACAACTTGTAAATGAATGTCCTAAGCCACGTTATGTTGATCCTATCAGTATTGTATTTACAATACTATTGATATTACTAGCGATATTATTATATCGCTTGGCAATTAAAGGGTACCTAGTATTCATATTTAGCCGCGAATCGCGGGGCAGACGGGTGGGACGGCGAGCGGCGGGGCGGCGGACTCGTGTGCATGAGCTAATGCCGGTGATTGATTACCTCTCACGCGCCGAGATTGATGAGTTTTTTACGATCCGCCGCCCGTACCTGTCGCACACACGCCTCACACAGCTCACACGGACGTTGAACACGCCGATATGTCAACATATTAGTAGTAGATGTCAGTCAAAGAAGGATTTGTTTGGAATCATTAATTCTAAATTAATTTTTCAAGTTGTTGTCCGACCCGGTGATTTAAGATTAAATGATAATGATAAATGATAAATGATAAATGATTTTATTTCTGTAAGTAGGTTTATACAAACACTTTTACACGTCAATCATATTTTTAAAACTAGATGAGGTCGGCGTTTCCTATCTGACTACTCTGAGAAGAAAGGCCGAAACAAACTCAGAGGTCACAGACTCTTTTAAAGTCCAGACATAATCTTGGTCAGATCATGTGAAGACCATGTAGATTTATGTCTGAAATGGTCTTTTGAGGAAAAACCACACCGAATGAGTGGACCTGTCCAGTCAGTGCACGCATTTGTCACTAATCGTGGAGCTCAACTCAGAACTTAAGGAGCTCAACCACTCGACGAACAATACTAAAGAAAGGACATTTGGGTAGGCCGCATAAAGCACTCAAACTGCCAGGTTATCATTGAAACTACCTGAGAAAGTGAAAAATAAAAATAAAAAATAAAAGTTACCTGCATAGTCCTCACATTCACAATAAATAAATAATAATACTATACTTCACAAAGTAAATTGTCATGAAATTGTATATATAGTAATTATCAAAATGTCAAAATTTATGTAAAATAAAAAACATTTTTTTTCTGCAAAAATATAAAATAATCAAAAAAAAAACATTCAGTACGCAAAAATTGGAGCAACTCAATCCCAAGCCTTTTTGTCCTCAATATAATCCTTAACGGTATAAAAAGCTTTCTGGCACAACTTACGTTTAATTAATGATTTGAATTTATTAAGGCTTAGATCTTGAACGTGGCTTGGAAGTTTATTATAAAAGCGAATACAATGACACCTGAACGAGCCGCCTATTTTTTTGAGCCTTGTTGTAGGTACAACAAATTTGTGTTTATTCCTAGTATTTATATTATGGATTACAAATTAACTCGGCATTTAACCTTACGAGCACTCTCATTTACAACAATGTTAAATTGACGAGGAATACTTCAATAGTAGAGCAATATTCTGGAGCAGTATCTACCCAACAGACAGGTGACAGTCACCTGCTGGCTGACAGTTGGCTGGCTGGCAGGACGGCACCAGCTCAAAGCACAACACACCACCAAGGTTCTTTTGGTGAGCACTCAGCATGGCAACGTGTGACGCAGAACAACAGACACGTGCCAGTGAAAGGTATCACCTTCCCCTCTCACGTATGTATGGATATTGCGTCGCGCGTATCCCCTCCCAATACTCCACGGTTAAAACAGTACTTTCCACAAGTGTCAAGCCGGAGGAATTTGTAGATAATTTCTTTTTGAACTTGAGGCAAGGGAGCGACTGCAACTGGCCGCCACCCTCGCTACCGAACTGGTTCGCTGACTAGTCTGGCAGCCGCTCGCCACTACAACGAGAGCGCATGGGGCGAGGATTGCCCAGCGTGGTCCAAGGTGATGCCCTTCAGTCATGAGCATAAGAAGAATCAATTGAAACGTCACGAATTGTTCCAGTAATAGTTAAGTGCTCGTCATGCAGGTGAGACATGGCAGGTACATACCGGCCATGCCAGCCCATGGGCAGCTGCCCAGCCCATGTTCCATGCGTGAACCAGGATCTCTGCGGCACATGCCTCACCGAGATCTTAGTTCACGCAAAATAGTGTGCTGTGTGTCAACTGGCAAACAAGATCGTGACACGCGATCATCGAATATGAAATGCGTCGCTAGCTCAGCACTACGTTTGTGCGCGTTTCTACCAGCGTTAGGAAGCATTATTTTTTTGGGTTCTGTACCCAAAGGGTGAAAATGGGATCCTGTTACTAGGCCGTCTGTCGGTCACAGGGCTGTCTCTTTTAACTGCTATAGCACAGAAAACGTGTCAAGTATGGCAAGTGAAACGGTAAACTAAACTGGTTTTGGTGGTACATTAGTGCGCGAGACCGACTTGCAGTTGGCCGGTTTTTTATTGAATATTTCTACCGAAAACAAGTAAATCAGGCCAGTGCGGCTTGTTTTATCGTGGATTCGTGCGCCATGAATTCATGATATAGAACTGATGAGCTGCTATAGGTGCCATGGGTGGTTCCTGCCTGATATAAACAATTTTGCAGTTTGTGACCGGCGCGGCGGCCGGAAGTAGAACAGATGGAACTATCGTCTATAGGAAGGTCACCATGACCGGAAACACCGCTGCCACACCACAGCGTCAATGCAGCCGTAACGCAGCCCCAATCCAAGCCGCAGGGAATGTCAACGCGACTATGTCTAATTTGATTTATTAAACGACCTAGAAAGATTGAAACTTTTGCAAGTTCAGCCGAATTGCCGACGAGCCTCGAAGCGGAACGAACAACGTTAGCAGTTAGCGACCCTACTTCTGGGCAAAAATATTAGTATCGCCGCAAATTATGTATCTGGTTAAAGAAAGCTAAATATTTCTTTTGGTATTTTGCGCAAAGGTCGAACATTAAAGGAACATTATAATAAGAAAGTACGTATAAAAAGGAGAAGATTTACTTCGGCACAGGACATTGATGACACACAGACAATGAGCACTTCGCACAGAACAGCCGGTAAAGCACGCTTTTGTGTGAAGCGCGAGCTGTTTGAATCGGCACAGTTCTGCCGAGAGCACAGTCCCTCACATATTGTGTCAACACGTGACTCACGCCTCACGTGCACCGCACACTGCACACCCTGAACACACTGCACACCTCGCCCTTCAAACCAACAACACAACGTCTTCTTAAAACCTAAAGAAGTATACGACGGTCTTAATAACGTGTTCAATTCTAGTTTTTATACATAGCATAGAACTTTAATTCAATAATATTGAGGTTCACACTTCTTACGTGTTTTTGGCAACAGCCGATGTTGACATTATTTTACAAGAGATCTGCCCTTTCTGATTAGATCTAGGAATTATCGAGGGTATGTGTAGGTACGATGACTGTCCCGGTTAGTTGCTGTTATTATACAAGTGACGTACAAATGCATCGTCCCCGATGGTTATCACAACATCCAGTCCTCGCTGGATGTGCGAGGACGAGCGGTAGCTCGGCAGCTTGGTGCGGACGCCGGCAGGTGGAGGCGCGTAGCACCGAAGCAGCGGAGTTGTCACGCTGTGGTCACACACTCTCATGCACACACAGTGCTCACACACACATACACAGTGGCACTGAACACGCGGCGAGCAGCGCGTGATGCGTGTCGAACTGTCGAGTATGGCGCGACGCGCTGACGCTCGACGTATGTGCTCGGCGGCGGGCAAGCGGTGACTGGACGCGAGCGCGCGCGGGAACCCGCGCTGTGAGGAACTTACAGTTCCAAGCCGGGAGCTGTGACCTAAAAATATGACCGCTCTCAATAGACAGACTCATGGTCTAAAAACACAAGGTCTGGCATTCCGGGAGTGACACATGATTACGTCACTATCCAGTTGCCGTTTTATTACAACAAAACACGAATTATGGAAACATTTTCAGTCACCATTCTGTTAAAAAATATAAATATAAAAGGCACTTAAATTGTAGTTTCTTTTTTGTCGTCAAACGAAGCAATTCAATTTGAACATATAGTACCAACGTAATTGTTAATTAAAACCTCATTGTTTTATCGGATTCGCACAGATAATAAAGGCGGTTGGGGTGTTATTATTACACACTACTGGTAACACAGTGGTGATGACGTAGGCTTGTGTCTCCCATGTGGCCACTGTGTCTCGGAATGTTATACCTGGCGAAGTATATTATTATACCATGGACAGGCTCAATTTATATTGAGTCTGTCTATTGATTAATGAGATATTATGATTTTACGTTAGATACCATGACATGAAATGAAGCCAAATACGATTGGAAATGCCTGCTCTCTCCATAGACTAAGTTCACTGTTGTTGTAAGTTCAATAATGCGGAACATCTTAAGCCATGGACAAACACACATGATATGACACACATTACACACACACACACATGACATGGTTAAACTGAACAGGCGAACCTTAACTGGTGATCATGCCTCAATTTGGCCTGATCGGACACGTCCAAATACGTGAAACGATCTCATCAGTTTGAACGATGTTTCAAAAGTAGTTATCTAGTTACCCTACCCACCTTGAAGCCATAACATCACACATAGTATATTTTTTAAAGGTGACGCGTAACAGAAAGGTTACTTATTTATGTACCAAAACCGTTACTTAATTGCAACTATAACAATTTCTGGTATGTATTAATTTAGTAATAGGTAACAATAGTTAGGAGAGTGCCTCAGACCACTTACCATCTGCATAGATGTACTCGTGGAGATGGTACTTGCACAACCAAAAAAATTGGAGTCAGCTCCTGGAGTAGCGGGTACCCTTATCGACTGTAACGCCGAAGGGTGGCGTGGGTGTGCGCGGCGTGCGGGGTGCGGGGTACGGGCACCGCGGGGGCGCACGGCGGAGGGCGGGGCGCGTGACGTCACGCCGAGCACAGCGCGCCGCGCGGCACAGCCAGGCGGAGCCTGATCCTGTATGCGCACCTACGGCGTAGCACTCGTAGCGCGCTGCAAGATTGTGCCTAACGGCCAAAATTTATGACGTACCCCGTTCTATCTTTATTCGTATTAATCCCGATCTTTGTCCACTGCATATTCATTGATCGATCTCTTATCCAATAATCTCCACTCGGCTGTTCGAATGTTATGTCAAAATGTTAAGGTGAATATAAAACGCGAAATGTCATTTTGTAACAACGAACAATCTGTTATCCGCCTGCTTAAAGATTAAAGATGTAAACTCAGTCAATGGATTGGTCGGCAAGCTTCACACTAGAAATATATTTAAATCCCAATCATAGATTTAAAAATTACGAGTAGATAAGAATTGCTAAGCCGAACAGCTGCAGCTTGATCGTAGCTACCGTGGCCAAACAGAATCAGTTACGTTGAAGGACCTGTAGACAACGTGGTTGAATAGCACCAGTTACGCCGTAGCACCCGTAGCCGCCGCGGTCGCACAGCACCAGCTACGCCGTAGCACCCATAACTACCGCGGTCGCACATCAGCAGCTACGCCGTAGCACACGTAGCTACCGCGGTTGCACAGCACCAGCTACGCCGTAGCACCCATAGCCCCCGCGGTCGCACAGCATTACCTTATTGCACGACTCATGATGCGAAGCATCAGAGAGTGCTTTACGATCGAAAATTTTTTTTCCGCCTCATTTTGGCGGCTATTTTTATTATTATAGCCTTGTTAGTTCACGGAATCAAGATATTTTGCATACTATTTTCGAGATAATTTAATGGAGATTAATTTCATACTTTTTAAAAATTGATTTACTGCAATAGAATTGGAAAAAACACCAAAAAAGGTTAAAAAAAAATCCTGTCCGTCATGTGTGAAACCCGGAAACACTGTAACTTGTGAAAAAATCCATTATTTGAGTTTTTTTTTTTTTAAATTCTAATCGGCGATTGTAGGTCACTGAATGCGAATGATTAATTAATTCAGTGTCGTTTAATTGCAATTAATAAAAAACGAAAACTACAAGACTGTATATCTATATATATCCATAGAAAATTAACATTTGGACGGTGATATATCTATAGTTATTATGTACATTTATTCCACCAGGGGCGCTTGTGCAGTACCTTCTTCCTACTACAGCTGTTTTTTCGGCAATTAATTTTGAACGACTTAAGTTTTCTTTTTTTATTTTTTATTTCATAATTAAATGAGCATTATGAGTCGTGCACTTTTGAATTTTCCAAATTATTTTTGTGCTAACGTGTGCGGAAGGTAATGATAGTCAGTACTGCAGCAGCCATACACTTCGTGAAGGCGTCGCAGCTGTAACGTCTCGAATAGTTCTGCGAAAACAAATTGTAAGTTTACTCCGCGTTAAAATCCGTGTGTTAGATGGTAATATCCGCCGCGGCTGTTCCGCTCGTAGCTAAGGTCATTGGAACAAGTGAATAGGAATATCGGGATTCTGCCGTTTTGCCGAAAATATTTTGCCAAAATTTCACAACCCAAACAAATTTTAGCAACCTTTTTTTATACCAATGCAATGTTTGGAATGATTTTAGTACGCACATTTTCATTTGGTCAAATTTTTACTTGGTAGAATATTACCAAGGATAATGTCATTAAGGCATTTGGTCTTTAATCAAATGATTTATTACAGCAAACAACATTTAGACAATAAACGTTTGGTCTAATGATTTGTTATGACAAAAAATATAATGGCAAAAATACGTTTTTTTGGGAATTATTTAATAAATGCAATTTTATTTTAATATAATCATCTAATCAAGGGTAAAAAAGCAAGGGTGGGATAGGATGCAAGAGCGAGCGAAGCAAGCTCGGGACTTAGGGCACCCCGACTCGGACAGGCAAGGTTAGAAGGGGATGGCGGGGTCTGGAAGACCCCGCCATCCCCTTCGTGGTTATTTTTTTTTAAACCACCCAGAAGTAGGAGCCCCTCAGAGCGGGGCTCCGTCGTCTAAGCCTTGTAATAGAAATGGTAAATTGAAAACTGACGATACTAAATATTTGGCTTATTTTATTTTGCGTAAAATATATTATACCAACTGAAATATTTGACTACATAAAAATTGGTAATAGTACTAGTTGGTAAACAAGTTATTTTTTAAACGTTCACTTGCCAAACATTAGGTTTGCGTTACAATTATTTGTGAAGAGATTTTTTGCTAAGTAATAATTTGGCAAATGAAATTATACTGAAAATTGTTTGGGAAGTGATAATTTGGCAATTTCTTTTCGATGAAACAAGGGAGACCCAGGAATATCTGCACTTTTGAAGTATTGCAAGTTTTAGCTGTCACTCACTAGGAGCGGCATTTTCATTATTTTGCTATATGACTACTAGCTTTTGCCCGCGGCTTCGCCCGCGTGGATGTTGGAAATTATCCACGGGAAAATACTACCGGGACAATAAGTACCGTTCAGCCGTTTTTGCGCCAATCTGGGACAAACAGACAAACAGACAAAAATTCTAAGAAATATTTTTTCGTCACAGACTCGTTCCTATATCTCGCAGCAATAACGTTTTTCAAAAATATTCAATGTACAGTTTTGACTTTGCTACTATTCTATTATGTTCTATAAATTATACTAGCTTCTGCCCACGACTTCGTCCACGTGAAATTTCTTGTTCCCCCGTCCCGCCCCGTCATATCGCATCGCCCGCCTGTTCTATTACTTCATTTTCGCTAAGCGTTATTTCTGACTGTTACATTTTTTTCGGTTGCTAAGGGCCGTAGCGTGATGTTAAATATCCTATAACCCTGTTAAATAGACGATAAAATGCAAAAATACTTTTTCAAATCCAACTGGTTTTCCAGAGATTAGCGCGTTCAAACAAACAAACAAACTTCAGCTTTATCATTACTATAGATTAGTGTTTGGCATGAAATTATGACATGTACTTCTACTTATCTATAAAATTATTATTCACATTTATTACAAATTCTACAAATAAATTAAAAGTATGCACATCTAAATAAAAAAATAAAAAAAAGAAGGAAAAGAATCGGCATCAAAAAATTCGTCCGCATCGCTGTCGACAGGAAAAGTGCCCAAAAGGCTGGCAGCATTGCCACGTTGTATAGCTCGATGCTGATTTTTTGGCCAAAAAATAGGCCAGCCCTCTGGTCATGTGAAGAGTCGACCAACCACTTGACTATGTCTCCAAAAACCAAGTGAGCACTCGGACCCCACGACCCTAGTGTTTCAACCCCAAACGGCTCGAACATATAACTCCCAATAAGATTCGAATATTTTCGCCGTTTAAGGTTTTCCGCACCAGCAGCAGCCGCCCCAGCACAGCCCGCCGTGCTAGGAAGATGGGATGACGCAAGCGTGTCGACACACGTCGCATCCCACACCAAAAGCCTGCCTATCTTCCAGGGCATTATGGTCATTCCATCTGGTCTCTTGCCAAGCCGTTGGGTTCTAAAACAGCTGGCACCCCGGCGGTGGCAAGAGCATGGCGGATTATGTCATTAATGCAGGCGTGCCGTGCTATCCGGCCTGCGCTCTTACTGCAAGATAGGCCATGGTGTCCGAGGCAGTCAACAGCTTCACCGCAATGCAATGGCAGCGATGCGGAGCCCCTAAAGGAGCGCCCAGACGCAGACAAGTAGCGAGCCGGAAAGTAGTGTCACCCAGCATAGTAACTATGTTGGGTAACGGTAGTACCTGAAGCCAGAGGCCCGACTCCCGTTCTCCTACAGCCAGCAGGCGGGCACGCACTTATTACGGTAGTAAAGCAAGACGACCCAAAAACAAAAAAACAAGGGCACTACCTACCTTTTCTCAAAGCGTTTCGTCGTATTTTCACGCCCTCATAGTTTAGACCTGGATAATGCTACACAGCTCAAATTCTCAGGATAAAATGTAGGTAGCAAATTTGTAAAACACACTTAGTTTAATGAAACTGAAAAATGAATGAAGGAAAAAAAACGTGGAAAAATCACAACACGAAAATACGTCGAATTTGTTACTGACTGACTTACTCATCAAAACCTCTAGGACACTTCCAGAAGTCCTAGAAAATGGAAATTTGGTATGCAGGCTAAGATTTTCAAACAAACAAAAAAAAATTAAGATATCTTTCACCCTCTAAACCCCTTAAAGGGAGATGCAAGTCATAGATTTTTACCAAGGTATAATGATTATAGAGTACTCTGCCTGTAGAGTTCGGGGCTTGGCTCTACATTAGATCTGATAACTTTTTAACAGTGAAAGCGTAATGTACTTTCTTGGCAACCTACTTTACATGAAATGTTTTTGGCGGGTACCTAACATATTCATCGTCCGGAACCCTCTCCACGCGAGTTCATCTCGCACTTGTCCGGTTTTTTTTTATTTCGTTTATGTGACGTTCGATTACCTAAGCTATTTTGTATGCCTTCTGGTGGGACATTAGTATGTAACTATGTATATAACATCTGTATAATTTTATACCCTATGTTCACAAAATATTATAAATGAATTTATATTTGAATTTGATATGCTAAACTGAGTCCCTTTTGGTATTTGCTATGTATTTTTAACTGTTTATTGCCAATAAAAGTATTTTCTTTCTTTCGTTTATTAATATAGTTTTTAAATGTGGAAATGGTTTTGAATATTATTATATTTGACGGCGCGCGATTATTTAGTCGATTTATTGTAACACTTTTTAAAAGTTGTAATCGATTATTTTTACTCTGTGGTTTAGAATTTATTTCTTTAGTGGTGGTGGTTCGAGCACATTGTGTTGCGGTCGTCACGCAGTGCACAGGCACAAATCCATTGGCTCTAAATTTTATAGTTAAGTATCGTTGCCATATTTGAAAGTAAATTAAGTGCGTTATTTTGCGAGTATTATTTTCCAAACACCTGCACGTACACGCCCATGATGAAGGACCAACAGATAACGGATCAGCAGCGACACGTGGTGTCTCAGCCGCTCGAACATCCGTCATATTTATAAATAACATTATAAATTCGAAAGTAACTCTGGTGAAAGTAAGGTCTGTTACACGCCTATACCACTGAATGGATTTCTATAAAATTTGGCAAGGAGATAAATGGTATCCTGGAGAAAGACATATGCTACTTTATGTCTTAAAAATAATTCTAAAGGGGATGAAAGTTTGTATGGGAAACCCAGCATTTCTTAAGTTAGGGTTATGAAAATTCAAATTTAAAATACACATTTAATATTGAAATGTTTGTGTACCTCTTCATGAAAGATTTAAGGGGTGGAAAATATAGTCATAGTCCGTGTCCCAAGGCAGCATTTTGACTTTTTTAATTAAAATCGGTTCAGTCGGTCTTTATTACAATTTAAAATCATTAAATAACTTGCCAACATGTTAGTATTACGTGGTCAATGATGGCGCTAGAGTATATAAAATCATTGGTGATAATATTAAATTGAATAATTATTATTTTTAAGTTAGACTTCTAGGCCCACTTGCACCACAAATCACTAAATGCATTTAGTTCGTTTGATTTATGTCATTCGTTTGAACACGACAGGGACCGAATGATGGTTTGAACACGTTTAGGATCACTACACCAAGAAATCGCTGAATGCCCTGCGCGTAAAATATAATAATGCATTCAGGATGTTGTTGCGACTGCCCCGTTTCTGCAGCGCTTCGGAAATATTTGCTGAGACCCACACAGATGGCTTTCAAGCTATAGTTCGTAAAAAAACCGCGTCGCTGCTGAGCAGAGTGCGAGGTAGTCGCAACTATATCCTGAGAGCTGTGGCGGAGAGCTATACTCCAAATATTCGGCATTTTATCCGGAGGTTGCTCAGGTAGGGAAACATATTTTCTTGCCTGGTCATCCTCTGCGTGGAGTGTGCATTATTGTATTGTATTTTATTTTATTTTGTACCTACCTATATCTACTACTAGCACTAGAATATAAGTTGTTTTTGTAATACCAACATAATATGGACCTCTGTTGTCTGTAATAAATGTTTTTTTTTTTTTTTAATTTTAATGTACAAATCAGTGTCATAAAAATTATAAATTATACAATTAAATCAGCAATCAGATTAATTTTGCCTAGATATTCTGTTTCGAAGACATTGTATTTTTATGATGCATGCCCTGTGATTCTACACCCAGGATTGGCTCTAGACAAAGGATCTCTTTAACGGTCAACAGTGCAGACACGACATTTAATATATTACGCATACAATTATGATAGCTCGTTCTAAAGTTTACCATGATCTGGCTGCTGCAACCAGGACTGGCGCCATATGAGAGAACTCCTCAGTGGTCAACAGCACAGGCACGAAATGTTGTATAAGTATTCATTCATTGGATTTGTCTTTACAAGTAACTTTCAAGAGAAGGAAGGTGATGGAAAAGATATATAAGAGATTCTAATGCTAAAAAGTAAAAAATAAAATGTAAGTAAGTAAAAACCTTTTTAAAAACAAGCTTATAATGAAATAAAAAGTACTCAATAAAATTTACGTTAACATAAAACTTTTATATTTCCTTAAAAGCTTGAGGCATGAATCCTTCTTATACTTTAAGATAAGAGTAGTTGAAATATAGGGTATTCAGATCTTATCATTCAGATCTGAATACCCTATATTTCACAGTTCAACCATTCGAGTATCCCTATGACTATTCGACATTCAGAATCCTCTATTCAAAACGAATGTTAATTGTATTCAGAATCATCTATTCAAAGTGACTGTTGCATTCAGATCGAAATGAGACATCTATTCAAGATCGTTTATACTAATCTTACTATCGTTTATAATACTCCATTCGGAATTAAACTTCTACTATCGGGATTTTATTCTATGATGGTGTATATTTATTACTGAGAGTTACCTATTAGGTATTTATAAGTTACATGTAGGTATTTCCTTCCCTTGCAGGGAGACAAAATTTTCATTTAGTAATGTATGATGCAGTGATGTGAATTTATTATGGGTTAATGTGGTCTCTGAGTATAATACAAATACCAACGTCGTTTAAAAATCTTATTCATAATCAGTTGCTAAGCACGACTGATTGTTTACATAACAAACACATTCCCATTCCCGTAAAGGAAGCAGATTGTATTCTTTTCTACCCATCGTGTGCCTCATAGCTATAAAGTTATAATTATTAATTTACATCAGAAATCAGCATGTAGTATTTCGATTAAACCAATATACCACATTCCTAATGTATACCTACGACTACGACAAATGAATAGGTTTACATTATGAGTACAGACTCATGTCATGACTTGTTATTATTCATACAATAACAAGTATGGGTATGTGTATAAAATGTAAGTGTACCCTATCATAAAGAAGTGTTAAGTAATTTTAATTAATGTGTAACTAAGTATTTGTCTATTTGTTTGTTTGTTTGTCTGTTTGGTGTGGTGGTGACTTTTATTTTGATATTTTACTAACAGGAGTGATAGAAATAAAACAGCTGAAATATAATTATAATAATCTTTCTTTATTCATGAATATGAGACAACCATACGGAGATTGAATTGATTGTTTATTCACATTTTTTTATGCAATTTGCTTAAAATATCCTTAACACATTTATAAATATCATCATTAAATACATTCCCCACAACATGTTGGACACATATATTGGCATTACAATCACATGGTGAATTTGTGAATTCTTCCGCGTCAAAAACTTGTATTCGTATTATTTTACTACGATGACCGGTTGATGGTTTCTGTATGTATGAGTAAACAACATCACTTCTTCGTCTTTTATTATTGTTACTGTTGTTACTATTGCTGCAAGGTGGTGTTTCCTCAAATTGAAATGGTTGAAATGGTCTTTCTCTTTCCGAATAGTTGACCACTTTTTGACGTAGGGCTTGTTCAGCAGGAATTGGTGAGTATGAAGAATTAGTGGGGAAAATATCGCTGGACATCTGAAACAAAGAAGTAGATATTAATTAAATAATACTTAAATTACAAGTTAACGAAGACAAATGAACTATCCTAGAATAGACCCCTGTGAAAATATTAAAAATTCATTTATAATACACATTTTAATATTTTTATTAATAAGTAATTTAAAATACTTTTTGATATTTTACTTACCGACATCGCAGAGCAGATAAGTCAATTCGAATGATTTTTTTTTGGTATCTTGGATTGATTTATATAGGTAGTAATCCATTTTTTTTTTTTTGTCATTAAGGTTCATTTTAATTTTGTTTTTATGTATGTAAAGTAATCCGAAACTGACGGCTCCTCTTGCCTCCATATGGCTAGGAATTATTGACACGTGCACAAAGATGGATTTCAATCTCCAGACGAGTGTTATAATCGCTGCGTTTTAAACGCTGGATTCTGACTCGTCACATCTCCAAACTTTGTTTTTTTTTTCTAAGTAAGTATAAAATTCACTCCTGTTGATTTAAGTAAGTACCTACATAAGATTCAAAATCGCTTATCATTCGTCTTATATAAAACGCTGTAAACTTAAAACCGCTACGATTTGTACGCTCGTGTAGGTAATTGTCAATTTTTGCAAGTATGCAGTTTTTACAAATTTGGATTGAATGACGTGATTTTAGGCCTATAAAAACGCATCGCAAATTAGTCTCCGGCACAATTCCTCTCTGGAACGAATCCTCTCTGCAAGGAATCAACGCTCCGAGCTCCTAATCAAGCTACCTGTCTCCTAAGCAAGCATCAATCAAGAATGTAAGTACCTATTCATAATCATATCTAACTATTGAATAGTCAGAATCATGTATTAATTGATTTATTCAAGTATTAAAATGTTAACCGTCAATAGTTAGCACACTTAGCTCAGAGGCTGAGTGATGCTTTTTTAACCGACTTCACAAAAAGGAGGAGGTTCTCAATTCGTCTGTATGTTTTTTTTTTTTTTTTTTTTTTTTTTTTTTTTTTTATGTGTGTTAGCTTATAACTTTTTTCTGGTTGAACCGATTTGGATGATTCTTTTTGTATTTGGTAGCTGGTGCTTCACATGTGGTCCCATTTAAATTTGATCAAGGTCTGACCAGTAGTTTTTGAGTTATCCTTAATACTGCATATTTTTGCCACTTAGTTTATATGGATGATGTGCTAATATTTTCCTGTCACTGTTATTTACACACCAAGTAGTGGTATACGAATTTGTGCGGGGTAGGTACCGCAACTAAAAAGTGAAAAATAAAAACTTTTTTACAAAAAAACAACCGACTTCCAACAAAAACACTAAAAGATGTGAAAAATAACTTTAATTTCGGAAGTCGGTGGCCAAAAACGAAAATACAAAAACTTTTTTACAAAAAAACAACCGACTTCCAAAAAAAAACACTAAAAGACGTGAAAAATAACTTTAATTTCGGAATTCGGTGTCTTTGGTTTTGTATTTTCGTTTTAGGCCACCGACTTCCGAAATTAAAGTTATTTTTCACGTCTTTTAGTGTTTTTTTTTGGAAGTCGGTTGTTTTTTTGTAAAAAAGTTTTTATTTTTCACTTTTTAGTTGCGGTACCTACCCCACACAAATTCGTATACCACTACTTGGTGTGTAAATAACAGTGACAGGAAATTATTAACACATCATCCATATAAACTAAGTGGAAAAAATATGCAGTATTAAGGATAACCCAAAAAGTACTGGTCAGACCTTGATCAAATTTAAATGGGACCACATGTGAAGCACCACCTACATAATACAAAAAGAATCATCCAAATCGGTTCAACCAGAAAAAAGTTATGAGCTAACACACATAAAAAAAAAAAAAAAAAAAAAAAAAAAAAAAAAAAAAAAAAAAAACATACAGACGAATTGAGAACCTCCTCCTTTTTGTGAAGTCGGTTAAAAACTAAAGACACCGAATTCCGAAATTAAAGTTATTTTTCACATCTTTTAGTGTTTTTGTTGGAAGTCGGTTGTTTTTTTTTTGTACCGCAGGTTCGATTCCTGCACAGATCAAATGCTAGATTTGTATTTTTTTTTTATTTTTTTTTTATTAACATGGTCAGCACAGTGGCTGACTGATCGATTTTGTAAGCATTTTGTGTCCTGGATTCGATTCCTTCACAAAATCAAACGATATTTGTATCTGTTAATTATTTATCTTCGTCACGATCAGTTACTTTTCAAATGTAGGAATTATGAAGGAAATGGATTGATTGCAATGCACTAATATTTAATTATTTGTTTTTGTTCACAGGTCGAAACTACTTAACAACGACCTTTTCCTCTCCAGCGATGACTCTGAACAAGAGGCGAAGTCGAAGAGGAAGACTGAAGAAAGAAAAACGAAGCGGG
Organism: Griposia aprilina; assembly: GCA_916610205.1. Lineage (NCBI taxonomy): Eukaryota > Metazoa > Arthropoda > Insecta > Lepidoptera > Noctuidae > Griposia > Griposia aprilina. The sequence goes on along the minus strand of OU744299.1, from coordinate 23,199,063 downwards.
AAAGGTCCAGCAAGTTGAGCGAAGAGTCGACAAGCGCGAAAAAATCGAAGCCGATCATTTCACCAGTATCACCGTCAGCTCGAATTACAGCTGGTGAATTATTCGGTGAAGACAGTGATATTGAAGAAAGCGTCATCCCAACACAGAGATCCCACAAAACTGGTAATATACCACCACTATACTCATATTTTACTAGAAGGATGGCCAAGGGATATTCTCGACAGATAAGTGAGACTAAAGAAGGAAAATATTATGTTGAAGTGAAAATTTACAATACGGAAGAAATAAAAAAAATAATGCCTATAAATAGATGGCGCTCGGCCATAACTACCATTAAGACGAAATTAGACGAAAATAAAGAATCTTGGGCCCACATAAAGGAGTTTGTTAAAGCAACTCAAAATGATTTTAAAAACTGTGCTATCACCCACATGGGTGCCTATGATTAACTAGGTGTCAGTCGATATTTGCTTATATACTTAGTTTAAATTGTATCTTCTTTTAATTTTTAATTGTATTTACCTACATACATAATATGTCTTATTAATACTATATTTTATAAGTATGATGTTGCAGTATTAATAAATATTGTATAAGTAATCTCGTCATCGGTTTTCTTTTTTACAGTTACACACCTCAACAGCAAACCGAGATCTAGAAAGTCAATAACCTGTTATAAATGTAAAATTGAAATACCAGAAAATCAGTATTCCTATCATATGAGAACGAATATACACAAAGCAAATTGTTTATTGAATACCAAGTTCACAGATATTCATATTATTGCAACAGCATTCAAAAACAGATTAATGACATACAGATTGAATGTCACTCGGGAAGACGAGTACCTCGGTGTAGAGGCGTTCCTGGGTGATCATCTAATAAATATAACAGAATTGATAAATATGTCACTTAATGAACACAATTGGATAAAATTGAGTTTTGAATTGTTTGCCTATTTTATGTTATCAAAATCAGACGAACAACAATTAAAGTCGTTTAATACCAAATATGAAATTTTAAATAAGAACACTGATTTGAATGAATTATTAACCAAAGTAATAAACAAACTAAATAATAAATTAACCGAGTTCCAGCACTGTCAATCTGGTTGGACATTTATTTCTATGAGTCATCTCGAAATTAATATAAACAAGTATTCCCCTATGAGAGGTGGGTCTTATATAGAACTGCCGTCAGCTATTAAGCACACGAAAAGTTGTATAAATATAAAAAATAATGATAATTGTTGTTTACTATGGAGTATAGTTGCTGGATTATACCCAGCTAAAAATAATGTTTGCAGAACAAGTTCATACCCCCATTATACCTCTGTTTTAAATATTGAGGGAATGTCATTTCCTCCTACGATAAATGATATTAAAACGTTAGAAAAAAATAATTCCAACATCAGTTTAAATATATACGGTATACAAAATAATATTGTGACTGGACCTCTTTATATAACACTAAATAGAAGAAAAAATCATTTTAATTTACTTTATATAGAAAAAAAATCTATCGGACACTACTGTCTAATTAAAGATTTAATACGTCTAGTGCGACGTCAAGTGACTCGTTCTAAAGGAAAACTTTATTTATGTGATGCATGTCTACAACTATTTAGTAACGAAAATAGACACAAGACTCATAACTGCTCTAAGATTTTAACTATATTACCTGAACACAATTCTGTACTAAAGTTCAAACATTATGAGAGACAGCAAAAAATTAATTTCATAATTTATGCTGATTTTGAATGTATGTTAATAGACTATAGTGAAAGTAACTCTTTGAATACTCAGAAACTAAAAACACACCAACCTTCATGTTTCGCTTATTATATATGTTGCGCACATAATGATCAATTAAACAAGTATGTTACATATCGAGGTATAGATTGCGTAGAAATATTTGTTAAATATTTAATAAAAGACGTTAAATATATACATAACATTTTAAGTAGTAAAAAGCCAATGACTCCATTATCAGCAGAACAAGAGATGGATTATCGAAATTCGACTACATGTCACATATGCAAACAATTATTACTGAATGATAAAGTCCGAGATCATGATCATATTACATCCGAGTATCGTGGGGCAGCGCACTCGCATTGTAATTTGATGTATAGAGTTTGTTCATTCATTCCTGTTGTCTTTCATAATTTGTCTGGATATGACTCACATTTATTCATTGAAGAATTAGCAAAGTATGAAGGTTCTATTAATATAATACCGAAAACTAAAGAAAAATACCTTTCAATAATAAAACTAATAAATACAGAAAAAAACAATCAACCTATACAAATAAAGTTTATTGATTCCTTTCAATTTCTTAGTTCTAGTCTAGATGCACTAAGTAAAAGTTTATCAGAAAACGATTTTTTAAACTTATCAAGAGAGTTTACTGATAAAAGACAATTTGATTTAATGCGAAAAAAAGGTGTTTATCCATATGATTATATTGATTCTTGGTCTAAATTTGATGAGACGAAACTTCCCTTAAAGTATCATTTTTATAACAGTCTATGCGAAAAACATATAACTAATGAAGAATATTTACACGCTCAAACAGTTTGGAATACATTCGAAATAAAATCTCTTGGTGAATATACAGATTTATACATAAAATGTGATGTGCTTTTACTATGTGATATATTTGAACAATTTAGAAAAACAAGTTTACATTACTATAAGTTGGATCCGGCTTATTATGTAACATCACCGAGCTTAAGTTGGGATGCAATGCTTCTATATACCGACACTGAACTTGAGTTGATAAGTGATTTACAAATGTACGAGTTATTAGAAAAAGGAATTCGTGGTGGGCTAGCACAATGTACTCTACGTCATGCTGTAGCAAACAATAAATATTTACCGTATTTTAATGAGCTCGAACCAAGTAGTTATTTAATATATCTTGATTGTAATAATCTATATGGCTATGCTATGATGAAGAAACTTCCTATAAAAGAATTTAAGTTCTTGAGTCTGAAAGAAATTAGCAAGTTTGATGTAAATGATGTGTCAGATGATAGTGATTATGGTTATATTTTGGAAGTAGACTTAAATTATCCAAATTATTTACATTACAAGCATAAAGACTTACCTTTTGCAGTGGATAAAATAGTACCTCCTTATGGAAAAACATTAAAATTGGTTGCAAATCTCTATGATAAGCAAAAGTATGTAATTCATTATGTTCACTTGAAAGAATGTTTGAAAAAAGGTCTGATTTTAATAAAGATTCATCGTATAATTAGCTTCAGGCAAGAATGCTTTCTCAAAAAATACATTGATCTGAATACTAGGCTTCGTCAAAATTCCAAAACTGCTTTCGAGAAGGACTTTTTCAAATTATTGAATAATGCCATATTCGGAAAAACTATCGAAAATAAACGTAAGCAAGCCGATGTAAAATTAGTAACAAAGTGGACAGATACCAGAAATAAAACAAATAAGCATCTTGGCGCTGAAAAATTGATATGTAAACCAAATTTAAAAAGTGTATCAATTTTTTCAGAAAATTTCGTAGCTGTGGAATTGTACCGGGAAAAGGTTGTTTTAGATAGACCTATTTATATTGGATTTACCGTTTTGGAATATTCGAAGCAACATTTATACCAATTTCATTATGACTTTATTAAAAATAAATACGAAAATAATGCTGAGTTGTGCTATACAGATACTGATAGCCTATTATATTTAATTTATACAGATGATTTTTATCATGATATGCATGATGATCTTACCAAGTTTGATACCAGTAATTTTGGAATGAATAATCCATATCACATACCGCAACTTAATGCTAAAATTCCTGGATTATGGAAACATGAGGTTGGTGACGATTTAATCACAGAATTTACCGGTTTAAGAGCTAAATTATATTTTATAGACAGTGTGAAGACTGAAATTAAAAAAGCTAAAGGTGTTTCTAAGTATGTAACTTGTAACCTAAAATTGAATGATTATAACAATGTACTTCTGACAAATAAAACGCATAGATGTAAAATGAATATGATAAAATCAATTAAACATGTTTTATACACTCAGCAAGTAGATAAACAAGTTTTAGAAAGAAACGATGACAAAGTTCAAGTATTACAGGATCAAATTCATACATTACCCTGGGGGCATTGTGATTCTATGTTTGTAGATTATTCCAGTGATGTATAATCTGTTAATGTGTATTATTTTTATTACTAGTTTTTTAACTTTAAGCTATTATTTTATAGCATTAAGTATGATTTAATTTGTTAATAAAGGTACCTATAATTAGGTATATGTAATTACATCAAACTTTGTTTTATTTATTGTTGATCCCTATATATACACATGTCATTTACATTTATTTTACATTTTGACAATGAAGTTCATCAAGCAACCACAGACTTTAGAAGTTAATAATATAAAATTAGAAAATCAAACACGTAAAGTGAAACATAGCGCACTCTTACCAGACACTATTAGATGTATAATATGCGGTCCATCTAACTGTGGGAAAACTAACATAATGCTTAATTTAATATTACATGAAAATGGTCTCAAGTTTAAGCATATTTACTTATACTCGAAGACGGCTTTCCAGCCAAAATATTGTTTTTTTGAAACAAGTTATGAGTTACATACCAGGTGCTAACTTCTTTGTCTTCAATGATAATAAAGAAGTCATACACCCAAATGATGCTTTAACTAATGCAGTAATGATTTTTGATGATGTAGCATGCGAAAATCAAATCAATATTCGTAATTACTTTGCAATGGGGAGACACAAACAGATAGATTGTTTTTACCTATCACAAACCTATTCCAAAATACCTAAACAACTTATACGAGATAATGTTAATCTTTTAATAATCTTCAAACAAGACGAGATAAACTTAAAACATATATACAATGAGCACGTAAACACAGATATCGAATGGTTTCAATTTAAACCATTCGAGTATCCCTATGACTATTCGACATTCAGAATCCTCTATTCAAAACGAATGTTAATTGTATTCAGAATCATCTATTCAAAGTGACTGTTGCATTCAGATCGAAATGAGACATCTATTCAAGATCGTTTATACTAATCTTACTATCGTTTATAATACTCCATTCGGAATTAAACTTCTACTGAGTATTCCTATGACTATTCAAGTGACCCCTTAATCATTTCAGTTTATTCCTCTGTAACCTCATAATATATTTAATTATTCAAAATGTTCACCATGTCTCTGTTTTTCAATCAAAGCCACTTATTTCTTCGTCAAGTCATAAAATGGTCTACTAACAATATTTTAGACTTGTTTATTCAATAACATTTTTTAAAATTAAAATGCTGTATAGTAGAAGTGTAAGCATACTCATCAACAGCATTTGTTCGTGTGTGTAAATGAACAGAGCAGTTCAATATGAACTACTCATTATAACAAGCTGTTCAGTATGAACTTTTGATGGCGGTAACTGTTATAACAAATATTGCTAGTGTTTAAGAAATAAAACTGATAAGTAGGTCAAGTTAAAATATTTATTTCTACATAATTACAAAAATAATATAAAGTACATTTTGATAAGATACATTTTTTTTTAAAGCAATGATACAATCAGTTTTATTTCTTAAACACTAGCAATATTTGTTATAACAGTTACCGCCATCAAAAGTTCATACTGAACAGCTTGTTATAATGAGTAGTTCATATTGAACTGCTCTGTTCATTTACACACACGAACAAATGCTGTTGATGAGTATGCTTACACTTCTACTATACAGCATTTTAATTTTAAAAAATGTTATTGAATAAACAAGTCTAAAATATTGTTAGTAGACCATTTTATGACTTGACGAAGAAATAAGTGGCTTTGATTGAAAAACAGAGACATGGTGAACATTTTGAATAATTAAATATATTATGAGGTTACAGAGGAATAAACTGAAATGATTAAGGGGTCACTTGAATAGTCATAGGAATACTCAGTAGAAGTTTAATTCCGAATGGAGTATTATAAACGATAGTAAGATTAGTATAAACGATCTTGAATAGATGTCTCATTTCGATCTGAATGCAACAGTCACTTTGAATAGATGATTCTGAATACAATTAACATTCGTTTTGAATAGAGGATTCTGAATGTCGAATAGTCATAGGGATACTCGAATGGTTGAACTGTGAAATATACTCGTAGGGTATTCAGATCTGATAACATTGTATAAAAACTATTCAACTTCATCTGACATTAAAAGTTGTATGCATCATACCAATATATGCGCCTTAAAAAATGTATTTTGTTTAAATAAGTGGTGTGAAGAAAATAATGTTCTCATCTAATAAATTAAGAACTGCTTATTACATAAATATTTACAATATAAGTGCTTCAAAGTGTATCTTGCTAAAATAGTGTTTTTATTTAAGAAGTAGAAATAAATATTTACAATTAAACTACTCTGCAGTCTTATTTTTCGAACACCTATGATATCAATACAATATAAAATTAAGTATTTCATTAGTAGTAAAAACTTCTATATGTCATTCCTGCTCAATTACAACTCGGAACACCACATCTTTATAAATTGAGATCACCAGATACAAGTCTTCATTAATCTTTTATACTTACCTGTATCGAGACCTTCTTATAAATGATTCAAAATTATTTCAGCCCACGATATGAAATATATAATAAACATAAAATTCGATTATGTTCATTTCGACATTATTGGGCTACAGTAGATTCAAAACGAAGATTGGTGATGGAAATGGCTGATGCAGGTTTTTTTTACTGTGGAAGTGGTTTAAACGATAAAGTTATGTGCTTTTCGTGTGGAGGTGGCATCGAAGATTGGGAGTATTATGATGATCCTTGGATGCAACATGCTATATTTTTTCCTGATTGCTTTTATTTAAATGCTGTAAAAGGAACAGATTATCTTGACAAAACAAAACGTCTATTTTTTAAAGAAACAAAAATATAAAATTATTTTAAAGTGGAAGAGGATTATTATATTGACTGTCCGCTGAATAAGCTACTAAATGCTATTAGCAATGGAGTCTAAGCAACTATAAATTACTTACAGTCATTATAAACCGACATTCGATTCCTACCATTGTAGTAAAAGGTTGAGTCCTAAACTGAATTAAACAATTTAAAAATAAATTGTATAAAGTATAATTAATAGCTACCATGCAAGATTCAGTGAAATATACTTCTGAAGGCAATTGTAAAATTATTATCCAGAACGCTAACGGCGAGGCTATATTTTTCCGAGAAATGCAGCCCGCTCATAAAAAATCAAGCGCAGATTTATCAAAACCTCAGGTTAGAGATACAACGCAAGAAGATTTATTCTATCAAAACATGCATAATACAATAAATTCAGGACACATTCAAGAACTTGTCTTTAAAAGTGGTAGCAGAGAGCTAACATTCTCACGAGTTAACGATATGCAGATTGGTGCTGAAAAATTGAAAGCGGGTTCCACAAAGTGTAAGGACACTGGCACATCATCAATGAGGAACATAATACGTGATTTAGTGATACCTGATTCAGAAGACATTATATGCTATCAAATTCTACCAGAAGATGAAATTCCTTTTATTTAAATCAGTTTGAAATAAATTTCAATTCCAATCAGTTGAAAAGTAACAGAGGTTGAATAGATATGGACTGGGCAGACACGTTTACAGATCTTCTTTCCTATTTAAATAGGTGAAAAGTGATAATTGAACGTTTCTAGATCAGATCAGGTGTTTTGAAGAGTAGTTGAAGATACTATTCACATGAATAAATATGAATAGTGGAAATTAGGGTATCCAGATCTTTTTTTTTGATCTGGATTAACATTCGTTTTGAAAAGAGGATTCTGAATGTCGAATAGCCATAGGGATACTCGAATGGTTGAACTGTGAAATATAGGGTATTCAGATCTGAATGATAAGATCTGAATACCCTATATTTCAACTACTGATAAGCCGCAAGCTTCTAAAAAAATATTAAAGTTTTATGTTAACGTAAGTTTTATTCAGTATTTTTTAGTTCATTAGAAGCTTATTTTTAAAAAGGTTTTCTACTTACATTTTTTTACATAATTTGCTGAAGAGGTGTTGCCTGATCCAATGGCTACGCTGTGGAAATGCACGCAGTACGCTTCACGCAACATGAATATAGAAAAAAAAATACTAGTTAGTTCCGAACTCGTGACCTCATGCTTGAGACGACCCTATTGTCTTTCTTAGGCACAAGGTCACGGGAAGCTGCTATCAGCTTCCGGCCTTTTGAGCCATTGCGGTGTGATCGTCGTATCGGCTGATTATATTGCCGTAAGTGCCTTGCAGATAGCCGGTGGAGGTGGAGCGTGGTGGTGGTATGCGTGACACGCTGTGCACGTCGTGTGCGCGCGGAGTGATTGATGCCACGTCCGCATACTGCCTCACAGAACAAGAAGCGATACTTCGTTTGCATCTTAGCTCCAACGAAGTGCACGAATAGTGTGAGTACGAGTGTGTGAATCGAGCTGCGTGTGTAGGGGTGCGCTCTAAAGAATTTCCCTTTCATCGCGGAGGAATTTAATTAGATGTGTGTGCTAATGACGCACCGGTGTCGAGTGATATTGTCTCAAACGCGCAGCTGTCACAAATCGCGGCTGCTTAGTAAACTCCATTACACATCTGTGTGCCCCCTCCACCCCCCACTCCCCTAGCCTCCATCCCACCGCGAGGCAATAATAACAGTACTAGCGACTCGATTGAATGCGACCATTTTATGAGCAGACTGTAGGGTTGCCAGCTCGAGTGCGTCACGATTGCCCGAATGATCGTTTGACCGATGAACATTTGAACTGGTTGCCTCTTGTACTTCGGCGTTGTATAAACGATGGGCTTCGACATAAATATAATAATGGAGTGGCAGATAGCATACGTTCTTTAAAAATGAGAATGTGAGAAGATCGTGGTCACGGGATATGTCGTGCACTGTGAACATGATTGACTGGTGAAATGACGACATTGGAGAGATGACGCAATTCAGTGGCGTGAAGTCACGCGTCTTATTGCTCGCTGCGTGCTGAGTGCGGACGAAATGCACACTTAAAGCATGGCGCCTCCACTACATTACATTTAACTAAACGGCAATAATGACGCAGACGAAGCTGAAGTAGTACGTAGGGAGACATATAACGTAGCGGTATGTAACTTCTGTTTACCCCCAGTGTGTGTTATACTCTCTTACAACGTGTGCGTGTAGCGTGTGAAATTGCTGTTGCATCGTGAACTCCTTATTTGTTCTGACTGAACGCCCACCAGGTGATCAGAAAATTACATATACAAACTTATTAGAATGTGTGAAAAAAATTGGCTTAGGCGGCAGTTACATTCGTCGTCATCGTGGACCTGTACTCCTGTACCTCCATGTCCGGACAATAACTTAGTATTCTGACTAATTGGACTTCCGTTTACATCAGCGACAGACGGCGGGCGCCAACGCCAGCGGGGTGCTTGCGGGCTGCGCGCGCGCGGGGCTTATCGTGTCCGCATTACTGTTGTTTGTTGTACGTTAACCTCGTTATGTGGGGATCTTTGCACCATGCACAGTGTTTATGGTTAGTCGATTCGTTTTTAGTTAATTTATAAACAATTAATTAGCAACACTATCTACGATATATCACTATCTCTTCTATTATATACGCTTATAAAATCTCCGGAAGCTTTATTTGCTTAATCCATTAAAAACCTGAGAACAATTCCCCAACATGGTCCTAACGAGCCGAGCAAATAACAGCGGCCTTAGGAAAAATAAAGGATATTATGGATCTTACAAAATTTGCGAAAAATTGGCAATCATTTCATGACGCCATTTTTTACGCCTTCGAACATGCACGTTCGAAACCTATTCGGCGGAACACGAAGTTTCCTATTTGGAGATTATGGATGACTGGATGTGGATAACACAGTGTTCAGTAACTAAGTAAATACCTGGTACTCAAAATAGGTTTGTTAAGGCTATATTTCGCATAAGTTAACGATTATGTAAAGGACAGTATCTACCTAATCTTTTTTGACTGTCCAACCAAAATAATGTAATTATTTATTTGCAGTTACTTATTTACATATTTTAAACGACGTAGGATCTAGGTAGGTACTATTTGTTAGTCAACTAATTTACCATTATAACTATAAACATTGTCACAATGATTGTTCATATTATCTTCTAATATAATCAAATAAAATCAAAATATTTTAATTCACATAAACCTACATGGGCACATAAGAAACGTCAGAAGCTAGGTGCACGGTTCCAATTGGTTGTTTCATATAGAGAAGAGCCGGCAAGAAACTCCACGGTTACTCTTTTAAAAATAAGTTGCTTTTACAATGTTTCAAATTATAGTGTCGATAGGTGTAAATAGAATAGAATAGAATGTATTTATTTGTCAGAATATTGTACAAAGTTGTCATGTTCATTATGTATTTCGATCATAATATCCTGCCGTTTCCGGCGTAAAAATATGGATTATAAAATTATGGGTCATCATTACATTAAAATTAATTTAGAATTATTAGAGTTACAAATAATTAAAATAAATTGAACAATAGTTGTAAAAGAGATTAATAATATAAGTCAAAATTCAGGTCAAGGAGATTAAATATGATTTATAGGCAATAATGTCAAATATTTAGGTAAATTTTTCATTCATAAAATCTTCAGTCGAGTAATAATAATAATAATAATAATAATTTTGTGTGTTGTGTGTTTGAGTGTGTTGTGTGCAGCGCATGAAATGGACTCAGTCTATGAACGAGAACGTCATGCGCGCATATTACAGGTCTACAGAGGGGGGAACTAACCTCACTGCGTACCGTGATAGGATGCTGTCTCTGTTTCAGGAACTGGAAACAACCGTCAACGTCTCGGCCCAACGACTGTCGGATGAGGTGCGGGTCATCCAACGAAGCCATAGGTTGGACGATGCTGCACTTGATAGGCTGCGCTCAGAACTGAGCAACCATATTATCTCGACTCCGGCACAAACCGCGGTACAAGCATTAACCATTGATGAAATACAGCCGCGGTCTAATCATGGTATAGAAGTGGAAGATGATAGGGTTGCTTCAGTAAGTAGCCAGTGCAATGTCCGATTGAGGAGCGCACTGGAGGATGCATTCCGTGAGTACAGATCCACTCCGACCGAACTTAGAACCCGATTACCACGCCTACCTATGCACAAAAAGAGTAGGGCGCTAGTGTGTGCCCTGGACTCGCAGCTTAAGAATGTGTTCGAGAGCAGCGAGAATCTCATTGATACATACTCGATCCTGTATTGCGCGGCTGTTGCGGCATATCGTTTAGCTAACGTCAGGTTTCCAAACTGTGACGGAGCTACTCGACCAAAACCAGCCGTACCAGCCTGGCAGTGCAGGATCGAGCGTCGTATCGATGGGGCTAGGGTACTCATTGGCAAAGTACACTGCTTCAGGGAGGGGAATAACCGACCACGAGTGATGCGCTTTGTAAGGCGGGCATTCTCGGGGACTGGAATCAGCCCTCGAGAATACATGTCCCCTGCCACAGAGCGCATCGACTTCCTAAAGCAGAAAGTTTGTGCATGGGCGAGCCGTATTCGGCGGTATAAGCGGCGGGTTGATCGGTACACGCAGAATCGCATGTTTCAGAGCGATGAGAGATGGGTGTATAGAGCTTGGGAGCGACCTGAACAAAATGTGACGGACGAGTGCCGCCCAGATGACGCCACCACGAGTACATTCTGGCGCAGCATCTGGTCAGTGCCCGTCTGTCACGTTGAAGCTGACTGGATACGGGATGTCGGGCGGGCGTGTGAAACTGTACCAGAAATGGATGCAGTCCTAATTACGCCATTAGACGTCGCCAGAGCAGTCCGTCCGTTACCGAATTGGAAATCACCGGGACCGGACGGATTGCACAACTTTTGGTTGAAATGGCTAATTAATTCACACGCTTGCCTGGCATCTCAGTACCAGTCATCATTAGAGTCTGGGTCGCTTCCGCAGTTTCTAACAACAGGCGTTACCCACCTGCTCCATAAGTCAGGTAGTCCCACGGGTCCCAAGAATTATAGACCGATCACTTGTTTATCGACGGTCTATAAAGTTCTTACATCCATTTTGAGAGCTAAAATTAACAAACATATAGACACCAACTCCATCATGTCTCCTTCTCAAAATGGATGTAGGAACGGGTCCCGTGGTACTAAGGAGCTACTCCTCATCGATATGGCTATAAGCCAACAGGTTCGTCGATCCCGCAAGGATCTGTCGACATGCTGGATAGATTATAAGAAGGCCTACGACTCGGTACCACATACATGGCTCATGAGGGTGCTGGAGTTGTACAAGATAGATACAAAGCTACGCACCTTCTTTAGATCGTGTATGGGGGCAATGGAGAACGGTTCTTCGCTATCCAGGGTGTCGACAGATCCAGGCGAATGATGAGCCTGTATGGATTAAACGGGGAAAATTTCAGGGCGACAGTTTGAGTCCACTTTGGTTCTGCTTAGCCCTGAATCCTCTATCCTGATTCTTCGAACGTATGAAAATCGGAAAACAAACAAATCGCATGTACGACTTTTGGTAAAATAAATTTCGTGATTTTTAGGGTTCCGTGATTCTAACAAGGAACCCTTATAGTTTCGTCATGTCCGCCTGTCTGTCCGAGGTTTTGCTAAGAGACCGTTAGTACTAGAAAGCTGTAATTTTGTAGTAGTGTGTAATATCAATACGCCGACAAAGTGATAAAATAAAATTTAGTAAAAAAAAATTTTTTAGGGTTGCTCCCCTTCATTTGAAGTGGGGATGAATATTTTTTTCGTCGTCTACCCCATTGTGTGGGGTATCGTTGAATAGGTCTTCTAAAATGACTTGGGGGTTGCTAAAATTACTTTTCCGGTTTAATGCTCCATTCACGAAATATTAAACTTCAAAGTGCACATTTTTGTTCCAGTAGGGCGTCCCCCCCCTCCTCTAAAAGCTGAACTGCTGGCTTGAAAGATCTGGAAAAATTCACGATGATAGTGCATTTTATAAACTTTAAAGGAACATTATAGCGGTTAAGATGACTTTATTAGTTTAGCAGTAAAAGTCGTTGAACTTGGGTGTCGGATAATTTTGTACCAAATACAAAATCCTTAGCATTAATCCTTTAAAGTGACTAAGATGAAGTAGTTGCGTGTTTTTAACAGGTTAAGACTTGCATTGAAAAACAAAATATGAAATAAAAAACTTAAATTATCATAACTTTCACAATACTGCCGCTAGATGGCGCTGTACCAACGGGTTACGGTTTTTTTATTCGAGTACATTTAGAAGTCACAGATGAACTTTGTTTAATTTTCGAATTACAATTCTGTGAATTGAAATAATAACTTGGCAGCAATCGTACTCTTATTTTTTTGCTTTAGCAGGAAGAAAGTGGTTATTTTTAGTGAATGTCTAATCTGATTAAATAATTATCTTCGAAAATCAACATTTTGTCTTTAGTTTAGTATCGCTATTCGATAACAGGTGGCGTTGTGCCGTGACGTCACTTTTGTAGATCGCGGTGTTAAGATTTTCTTGCAAGGTATGCCCTCCGTGGTTACGTTATGTTGCTTTGAATACTTTTGTCATATATTTACTATGCGAGATATTTTTGGGACGTTGTACTGTACAGTTAACTGGCTCACGGTCACTCACCCTCATTCATACGGTAACACCGCATGAGGGTGAGTGACCGTGAGCCAGTTAGTCCGTGTTACTTGACTATGCGAGTGTTTTGGGGTTTTGACTTGGTTTAAATCACATAAAAAAGAGCTCATACTACTGACTGTGCTTCGCCTACATCCCTTATACCATTATATCTGATGTGAAAATTAAATTCAGTGCGTCAACTAAAGCAGCGATCGTAAAAAAAGAACCAAAAGAACAAAATTGCAGAACGGATGATCATACACTTGGATATAAATTGTGGTGCTCGCCGTAGCCACCACTTTACCTGTTACTGCTGTGCACTACTGTTACAAGTAATGCAGCAGTAGTGTGGTCTGTCGAGGACACCCCGCTGGCCGCGCGCCGCTCGCCTGGGCCCCACATGGCATGGGCCCCGGCGGGAAGCAGCATCACCAGTAGATACCACTACACTGCTACACTATACACCCCTGCTTATTCCTTCAGGAAACAAAGGCGTGATGTTATGTTATGGTAATGCACTGGTTTTGCTTTAACGTGGACTGCTAACGAAAGATATTTCTACGTAATTCGTAGGTCTGCCGTAGCCTCGTAGCCAAGCTACGGCGTAGTACACAAACGACCGTAGCAAGTAGTTAGCGGGCGCAACTCATTTAATACTTTGATTGCGTTGCGTAAAACGCTCGCTGGCATAGTTTAAAGTAGTTCAAGTGCGCAGGTTGGCGCGGTCCCAACTCCCAACCGACTAACTTACTTCAACACTCAATTTGTAAAGTCAAACACAAGGCACGGTAGCAGCATTTTAGTACATTTACCTTCTACTGATAAACATCCCACATTATTAGTACTTTCTCTTTTTGAGGTAACACAAACACGGCATTCACGGCAGCCAGCAAAAGAGATCGCCGGATGTACTTGAAGTTTAGAAAGAAACCGATGAATGTTTTCGAATAAAATAAAATAAAGTTAATAGAAAAAAAATGGTCATTTATCAAAATAAATTTCGTTCGAAAATATTCATCGGTTTCTTACTAAACTTCATCTATATCCGGCAAGCCTGGATACTTATCTCCTTTGTTGACTGTACATGCTACAAGTAACATACAAAAAAGGAAAAACTTAAAGAACATCATAAAATTCATCGAGATTTCTGTATTATGATTACGTAAGTTGAATATGAATGCATTATACACACCAACGTTCCGGAATAAAATCTCCAAATGATTTTGAAAATCTCATCAAAATTCGTTACGCAGTTTTACAGAACAACGCGCGGTCACAAAGAAGCGATAAGTGACTTTAATTTATAATATGTATACCTAGATATGTAGGTATATGCCGATCTCGATTGACCAGTTGGTGGGAGACCGTGCCTCGGTGATGAATCTCGGCGACAAGCATCAGTCCCGAGCGTGCGGAGAGCATGCGCGGCATCACGCCCGTGTGCGGTCGCTACCGGTAAAGCTATAGCTTAGCTACGAGTGCAGGCAAGGTGTGGGGTGACACAATTTAGATTGCCCTCGAAGAAAAGATTTATGTATGTACAAGTATGCATCCGCTGATGTTTACCCGATGCCGATGCGAAACAAGTAGATGTACGGAACGTATTGGGAACACTTTCATTGCGCGGTCAGCTAAGAAGTGGAAGTTCCTGCCAGAGTCTGTTTTCTGATAAGTACCTATAACCTGGGGGACTTGAGTCGAGAGTCGTGGTTACTTCTAATTACAGTAAGCGTGGTCCATCGTCGACCACTTCAAATGTCGACACCATCAAGTGAGACAGCGGTCCGACCCGAACCTGTCGATATGAATAACGTGCGCTTGCTACTCATCGCTTTTTGCGCTCCAGTTTCGTAACTATTGCTATTGCTATTGCTATTTTAGTTTAACGTTTCAAACTGAATCGTCATCACATTTAAATTTTTCAATTTTCTATTTCAATTTATATATTTAGTAACAATTTACATTGCGTTCGAATATAAATCAGCATGAAACATTATCAAAATTATCATTGTATTAGATGTACAAATTTTCATTTAAATTTGTACATCTAATATATACATTCAATTAAATTAAAATTAGTAATAAATATTTATATAAAATGTAAAATACCATGCAAACATACATTTTTAAACCATTATGTCAATAAATTAATGGCAATTTAAACGAAAAATAATAATCAAAAATAAAAGTCATAATTATGAACAGGGTACACAATAAAACACCACAAACAAATAATTACATATCAGTTTGAAGAGCAATAAGACTATTTCACATCATCTTTCCAACAGGAACGGCTTTAGCCTTGCCTGGAATGAGCTACAGTATGTACAGTATGCGTTTTAAATCCAGCGGTAATTTAATAAATATTTGAACTGCCTGATACTGAGGACTATGCTTAACTGTTCTATAAGTCGGTATGATTTTGTTTCCAGTCTTTTCTACGCGATTTTTCCCTTACAAGCGTCCTTTGTCCTCGACTGTTTCATTTTGTTTTTAAAGTAAGTATTAGTAGTAAGTGTTTTTTAAACGATTAAGGTAAGGTAAGGTTTTTTTAAAGTTTACTGTGAGAATAACAAGTTCTTTAAAATAATATGGGCGACAGGTGTCTCGTTAAGAAATACGGACAATGGTTCGGATTGCTGTTTTTAACCGACTTCACAAAAAGGAGGAGGTTCTCAATTCGTCTGTATGTTTTTTTTTATTTTTTTTATTTGTGTTAGCTCAGAATTTTTTTCTGGGTGAACCGATTTGGATGATTCTTTTTTTATTTGATAGGTGGTGCTTCACATGTAGTCCCATTTAAATTTGATCAAGGTCTGACCAGTAGTTTTTAACCGACATCCAAAAAGGAGGAGGTTATATGTTCGACTGTATGTATGTTTTTTTTCTTTATAAGTATTTCACGGGTTGCTATTCGATTTTAATATGGTTGCTAAGCAATTTATGCTCGTCACAATGCATATGGTGAAATGGAGCTGATGATGGCTTCATCATCAGCTCCAGTGCTGTTGGTTCTTAACAAGAGAACTCCTCAACAATTAAAGTCCCTGCGTCGGGAAAAGGAATATTTTGTAAATGATAAATGATAAATGATAAATGATTTTATTTCTGTAAGTAGGTTTGTACAAACACTTTTACACGTCAATCATATTTTTAAACTAGATGAGGTCGGCGTTTCCTATCTGACTACTCTGAGAAGAAAGGCCGAAACAAACTCAGAGGTCACAGTCTCTTTTAAAGTCCAAACATAATCTTGGTCAGATCTTGTGAAGACCATGTAGATTGGTATCTGAAATGGTCTTTTGAGGAAAGAACCACACAGATTGAGTGGACCTGTCCAGTCAGTGCACGCATTTGTCAGTAATCGTGCAGCTCAACTCAGGAAGTCAGGACTTAAGGAGCTCAACGATTCGACGAACAATACCAAAGAAAGGACATTTGGGTAGGCCACATAAATTACTCAATCTGCCAGATCATGATCAAAATTAACTGCGAAAAAAAAGTAGTGACCCACATAATCCTCACATTCACAATAATTAAAATAACATAATACTTTACAAGTAAATACTCATGTCATTGTGTATATAAAATTCAACAACGTCAATGTGTATATAACAAATCGGACATAATGTTTGAGAACAATGTAGATTGGTGTCTGAAATGGTCTTTTGAGGAAAGAACCACACAGATTAAGTGGACCTGTCCAGTCAGTGCACGCATTTGTCAGTAACCGTGCAGCTCAACTCAGAACTTAAGGAGCTCAACGATTCGACGAACAATACCAAAGAAAGGACATTTGGGTAGGCCGCATAAACTACTTAAACTGCCAGATCAAGAACTGAAACAATGACCCGCATAGTCCTCATATTCTCAATAATGAAAATAATATAATACTTTTTACAGTAAATATTCATGTCTAAAATAGCTAGCAAATTAAAATCAACATTCACCGTGTAAATTTATTGGAGCAGCTCAATCCCAAGCCTTTTTGTCCTCAATATAGTCTTTCACAGTATAATAAGCTTTCTGGCATAGGTTCCTTTTTTTTAAAAGATTTGAATTTATCAAAGCTTAGATCTTGAATGTGGCTAGGAAGTTTATTATAAAAACGTATACATTGGCATCTAAACGAGCCACCTATTTCCTTGAGCCTGGTTGTAGGAACAATAAATTTGTGTTTGTTTCTAGTATTTATATTGTAGATATCATTGTATTTTTTAAACAGATTAATGTTTTTATGTGCATACAAAAGATTTTCATAAATATACTGAGAAGGCACAGTAATTATATTAATCTCTTTAAATTTATCTCTGAGGGAGTGTCTGGGACTTAATTTATTGATTGAACGAATTGCCCTTTTTTGTAAAACGAAAATTGTCTGGATATCGGCGGCATTTCCCCACAACAGAATACCGTACGACATCACACTATGAAAATAACTAAAGTATACTAAGCGGTCTGTCTCTAAATCAGTTAAACCGCGAATTTTTCTAACGGCGTATGCTGCGGAGCTAAGCTTTTTTGACAATTTATCTATGTGGGGGCCCCATTGAAGCTTGGTATCCAAAGTTATGCCTCAGAAAACTGTGGTATTTTCGGGTTTCAGCAAATCACCCTTTATGAGAACACTAGTTTCTACTTGTCTAACATGAGGTATCGTAAACTTAATACATTTAGATTTTTTCTCGTTAAGAAGTAGGTTATTAACATTAAACCAGTTAACTACTATTGCAAGGGCGCTATTTACATTGTCAGTAATCAGCTGCTGACGTTTCAGTTTAAATAAAAGTGAAGTGTCGTCTGCAAATAACACTATATCATGTTTATCCTTTATGAGGTAAGGCAAGTCATTTATATAAATAAGAAATAAAAATGGCCCAAGAATTGAGCCCTGGGGGACACCCATTCTTACTACCGATCCGGGTGATCTTTTTCCATTAACATCAACTCTCTGAATCCTATCACTTAAGTAAGAAGATCCAGAGAGGCGTTTCGGATTCCGTAGTGGTGCAGTTTCCTGATCAATGTTTCATGAAGAACACAATCGAATGCCTTGGACAAATCGCAAAAGATTCCCAAAGCATCGCATTTGTCCTCTCATGCATCATAAACATGTCCTAAAAGTTCAACTCCGGCATCAGTAGTTGAACGACCCCTCGTAAAACCGAACTGTTTGTTATGCAGTAATTTGTGATTATTAAAAAATCCTTGCATTTGATTCAAAATAAGTTTTTCAAAATTTTTAGTAAATGTAGGTAGTACTGAAATAGGTCTATAATTAGTAGGGTCTGATGTACTACCCGATTTAAATAACGGTATTATTTTACTGTTTTTCATAAGATCAGAAAACTCACCACGATCAATACAATTATTAAAAATAACAGCTAAAGTAGGTGCTACAATGTTTATTATGGACTTAGCAACGTCCACAGAATTACCCCATAGATCTGCCGTCTTTTTAACATTTAATGTGTGAAAGGTTTTAATTATATCTTTGCAGGTGACATATTGGAAATGAAATTCAGAATCACATACAGGAACGTTTTCCTTAAGTAAAGACTCTGCAGCAGTGGGTGATGAGTTTAGAGATTTAGTAGTGGATACGGGAACATCAGCAAAGAAATTTTCAAAGGCCGCGGCTACTTGGGAATCTGAATTAATTATATTGTCATCAATATCAAGCGTGTAGTTACTACATCGGTTGCATGACCTTCCCGTTTCGCTGTTAATGATACTCCATGTCATTTTAATTACATTACTACTATTTTAATTTTTTGAACTCAAATAACGTGACTTGGTCATATTGCAAACTTTTTTAAATAATTTTGAATAATTCTTAACATACAAATTTAATTCAGCAGTGTTTATACAAGTCCGTTCATCATATAATTCATAAAGTCGTTTTCTACTTTTATGTATACCAATGGTGGCCCAGTCACTGAAGGAAGCGTTACTATTCACCGAGAAAGTCTTTGGAATGAATGTGTTATCAAATTGTGTGCAATACATATTAAAAAAATCATTATATTGTTCATTAGGGTCATCATTAGTCGACAAAAATGGTAATTTACTTAAAAGTTTAGTTTTAAATGTTTCCAAGCGATTACTAGTTTTTGGGGTAACAGTGATATCTTTTTTAATAACTTTTTTATTAATATTAGGAATAATGATCAATTGTCCGCAATGATCAGAGTCTATTAAATTAATCATTTCTTTATGGGTTGGTGTAACATCTGTGTAAATGTTATCTAGGCATGTGGCACTAGTGGGAGTTATTCTAGTGGGCTCCAAAAATTGGTTAGCAAGATTGTATGACTGAAACAAACTTATAATTTTAGTACTTAACCCAGAATTTTCTAACAAATTAATATTAAAATCACCACAAGTTATGATAGACTTGTTTGAATTACAAATTTTGTGCAACACTTCATCCATAACCTTTAAAAGGTGATGAGCAGTTGACATTAGGCTATTGTAACTTAGATTTATTAATAACTGACTCACTAAAAAGTGAAAAATGAAATCTTTTTTACAAAGAAAACAACCGACTTCAAAAAAAACACTACAAAGTGAAAAATAACTTTAATTTCGGAAGTCGGTGGCAAAAAAACAAAATACAGATACAAAGACACCGACTTCCGAAATTAAAGTTATTTTTCACGTCTTTTAGTGTTTTTTGCGTAAGTCGGTTGTTTTTGTGTAAAAAAGATTTTTTGGAGAATGAATGCCCTATGCCAGTTGTAATGGTAGCTGTTTCCCCAAAACTATATGCTATACCTCAGTTTGGACTCAATCAGCGCATAGTATACTGTACGGGCGTGATCACTGGACTCGACGTGCATTTAGGAGGTCGTAGTACCTATCCAGAATATACACATCCGAATAGGCCCCTCACTGTCTCAGCGGCGCTGACGTCCTGTACCGACCGGTTGCAGGTATTTTCCGAATGTAACTATATCCTGAAGTCTATGTGGATACGGGTATGTTTTGAAGAAGTAATAACCCAGAAACTAAACTTTTCAGGGGTTTTATTTTGAAGCACTAGATGATATAGAGTACATTATCGATGACTACTAATGTAGGGTCAACCAACATGTAACGGGCGTATAATAAAGAGATGTTGATTCACTAGATGGTAGGTGACTACTGCTTAAATGGACATGTTTATTCACTACATTATAGATGACTACTGCGAGGATTTGTCAAGAGACGGTCCTTTCATACGTTTGGAGTGTGTAAAAACTATTTCATAATGATTAAAATCGTGCAATCGTGCAAACATAGGTGTGCCACTGCGTAGTGATTCAGAGTGGAAAAAACCCTTGTGCGTCATTACTTTACAACATGGAAGTAGTTTAACAGCGTGGGAAAAATCCCAATTAAAATATTGATATAACTACTTTCTGTACACTTGTTTATTTTCCAGTTAAACTTATAGCGATTTACTTTTACCTAATATGGCTAGTAATAACTTAAGTTAGACCATTACAACTTGGTTTTTTCAGGGCGTGACGTGCCTCTGAAAGCAGGTTGGATAAATCATATTTACGAACTTAGCGAACTATTAGTGTTACAACTTATAAACTCAATCAAATAGTCTTTTCTCATGGACTAGATAGGTACCTGAAGGTTAGGTCCTGGGCTAGGTCTTGGTCTAGGATATCTGGACTACACAAAAAAAAACTATAAATTACGGCTATGTAGTCCACTTAATTGAGATTATAACAGTTGTACTCACGATTTCTTTGTAAAATCACTATCTTGCGTATCATTCTAAGCTTTTACGCAATTCCATACATGATTTAAAGTTTTGGTGATACATCGTCGCGAACACATAGTATACCATTTTTAAATGTTTTATGCTTACTTCATCTCTAAGAGTTCTAAAGTCATAGCATGCAGATGATATAGATGAATCCAAAGCTGCTAATTATTTCTTCCAATTCAATAATTCATCAATATAAATTCCAAAAAACTTAACATCTCTGACAAACTCAATTTTAACTTTGTCTAGTTCAAACTCAAATTCAAACTCAAACTCAAAGCATTTATTTCAAATAAACCAATTACAGGCACTTTTGAATTGTCAAGGATTTGGTCCGTCAGAAAAATGAAGCTAGTTGCCCATTCCAAAACGTAGTAGGTACCTATGGAGAAGAACGGGCAAGAAACTCCACGGACACTCTTTTAAATCAACATAACGTTACAAAACATATTTGGTTACATCATTCATGTTGAAATTATACATGTCAGAACGATGTAAAAAGACGTACACGTTAAAAGCGTCCGTAATAAAAAAAAAAACAATTCAGAAATTGAATTCAATGTCCATGTTGTCTTTGTTACGCGCAGTAGTTTTAAATAAAATTATTTTGGTTTTAGTCGTATTTATTTTAAGCATATTCGCAATAAACCATAAATGAACGGCCTCTAGAGCTACGTTCACCTTAATAGTAAGGTCTTGGATATCGTTAGCTGCAACTATAGCGTTTGTGTCATCCGCAAAGACTACAAGTTGTATGTCCGGTAAAAGTTTAGTGCGAAATTGATTAGTCATTAGTGAACAATATGTATAATAAAGGGTCCAAAATTGATCATTGAGGCACGCCGGCTGTAATGCTTAACATAGATGATCTGTAGTTGCTCATATATCCGTTTGATTTTGTAGGATCAAGTTCGACAAAAACAACAATTGCATTGCAGTACTTGCCTTGCGGAGGTGGTTGGGTCGTAGGTGGGCGCGCGACGGGCGTGCCGCTGTGTACTGTGAGGGAGTACGGGCGCGGGTCACTGGCGTGAAATACTAGAGCATCACGAGCGGCACACGACACACACGATACACATGATGCAGGTGCCCCGCGGCATAGTTGCTGCGCTGAGTGCGCTGTCCGGCAAGCGCACCACACGTGTTCGCTCCTCGGCTCGTGTTAAATAATTCAGGCGCCACAGCTGCACAATCTCTCTGATTACATTAGTAAATGTCGTGGATACGTGCCGCCTGCGCACTGCTCATACTGCACTCTATACAGCGTGTGCTTCTCGTTCATGTAAGTACGAGTCGTTGCCTCCATCTCAATTTCTTCAAGAGTTAACTACACTTTAACTAAGGCCCCGCATTACAAAGTTTGCGTAGATTGTGTAGTTATATAATTATTACCTATAATATCTGTATTAAAAACAAGCAGTTGGATTGCTTATTATGAATAATCGAAATGGTAAGATTACAACAACATCTAAGTCAATATTATACTATTGTGGAAACAGTGAGCGCAAATACAAAGCAACTTCATTAATAACGAGCGGGCTGGAGCGGCGGCGGGGGGGACAAGGGGGGGGGGGATGTCCACTAATAAATCGAGGCGCAGAAACGTTCGCAGTCTCTCAAACATGTCGCCTCTGAAATGGACAATTAATGGGATAAAAGTGCCATTTGCTCACTTCAGATGTCGCTGTTATCCAACGTCCAAGAATTTGAGAGGTAGCTGTCACAGTCCATACGTTGTTTGTATACAAGCGACTTCTTTTACGCATAATTATATTCCCCGTTGCCCTGCTGTTGACTGCAAAACTATGGGGACCCATGTATTTGTCAAAGATTAAAAAAAACGAAAATTGTGGTAGAAAGCTCTCCGAAAAAAATTGGAAACCCGATATTTCGTCGAGACTATGTGCTATTCTTTTTAAACCTGAAGACTTTTGTGGCAGAAATTCGTATACAGGTGATGCTCCCGAGAGAACCAAGTCCGTTTTTATTACCTACAGGCGCTGGTGGTGTGATATTACGTAAATTATAGTAAATATGTGTGTGTTTACATTAACATATTAGATCACTGCTAGAATTACCATCTCTGAAGTTTTTCAGTCAGGAAGATCATCCTCGAGTTATTTTATTTATTTATTTAAATGCCTTAAAACTATCATTACAGATTACCTAATGCTATAGCCAAGTCACACACACAAAATTAAAATTAAAGCACAAAATACATAACAAGATCATAAAGATCATTGTTTGTAACACAATATAAACAGTAGCACCTTTGCGAATTCACCCCAGTGACATGTAAATATATCAATTTCGACCTGAATATAATTGATAGTACGAATTGCTAGAGTCAGAGGGGTTTTGGACAGCAAGTTGGTCCTGGCTGATGGTACGACCAGCAGTGGCGGGGGCCGTCGCCTCCACACGTAACGGTCGGGTACGCACAAGTGCAAACGCTGCAGCACTCGCGGGTTGTGCTCTATGCCTCGGAGCAGTTTCACCATGTACGACACCAGCGCAAATTCCTGTCGCACCTCGAGTTGATTGTACTCCACCATACCCAGTACGAATAGAGTGGGGTATATCAAAGGGTAAAATGGGTATACCCCATAAAGTTTCTTGTACAGGTACCGCGTGAACTTGTTCTGGACTCGCTCCAACATCACTGAATATTTAGCCTCATGTGGAGCCCATATGACAGCACTATGTTCCAGATGACTCCTGACTAATGCGTCATACAGGACTCTGATGGCCTCAGAACAAACCCCAAGTTTCTAAATGCCTATTTGCAGATCTTAGTAATATGATCGCGAAACTACAGCTCAGGAGTGAGAACAACCCCTAAATCCCTTACCTGCGTGACTCGTTGCATCGGTACTGCGTGCACTCCGTACTCGTAGAGTAGAGGTGCATGTGCGCGGGTGAAACTTATCACCGAGCACTTGGATACGTTGAAGTAGAGCTTGTTCTCATGACTCCATTCCACTATCCTATCAATGTCATCCTGCAAACGTATGCAATCAGACTCTGTCCTGACCTCCAATAGCAACTTGAGGTCATCTGCGAATAACAAACAAAATCCATTCTTGACGACTTCTGTTAAATCGTTTATCATTATTGTAAATTCCAGAGGCCCCATGTTGCTGCCTTGATTCACCCCAGACCAGGTGTAATACAGATTGGACTCGCAGCCGTTGCAGTCAACATACTGCTGTCTGTCTTGCATATAGCTGGCTAAGAACTGCAATAGATGTGGTGTACTACCGATTTCTGCTAGCTTACGTAATAATATGTCATTATCGACGGTGTCGAACGCTTTTTTGAAGTCAAAATAAGCAGCATGAACCTGCACACCAGCATCTACCGTTGGCACCACCTGTGACATGAAGTTAAGGAGATTGGTGGCAGTGCTGCGCTCCGGTCGGAACCCGTGCTGCGCATCCGATAGCTGAGCGCGGACCTGCTACTGCACGCTGCGCTGTATGGCGGACTCGAAAACCTAGGCTGGCGACGACAACACGGCCACCGGTCCATATCCACTGATGTCCGATCCTGCCTTGCCTTTGGGGACTGGAATGACACGCGTTATCTTCCATCGAGTCGGAAACGTCGCAGATTGGCGACATGTTTTAAATATACAGGGTGCCATTGAAGTCATGGGCAATATTTAAACTAAGACACTACTCATGATACTATTTGCATTAGTGCTACTATTACGCAATACAAAAATATTATTAATGCAAGTATGGAAACCTTAAAAATGAAGTAAGTCATATTGCAAAAGGCTATTATTGCAAATAAACACTAAACATAATAAAAATAAAATACTTCATGAACATCAATAAGTCTTGAAGTATCAAAATATGAAAGCGCAGTACAGAGCGGAAAGAAAAGTAGGTAAACAAACATCAAAATACTACCTAATAGCTATAACAGGTTCATTGCGGCCGGCCGGCCGGCACGTGACCTCAAAGAATAGGCTAAGCCGCCGCCCGGCCGCCCCGCACTCTCTCCGTCCCGCTCTCCCTCACTCGCAAAAGTACGAATATCACCCCCGCGCGGGGGTGGCCTCCCCAACCAGTGTCATAACGACTGCACAGGTGTGTTGACGCATGATATTGATTTACGATTGATCCGGACGTAATCGCCGCACGCGCCTCACTCTTCTTGCCCTTGCGGGCTTGGATTGCAGTGCATTAAGTATTAGTGGACTAATTGTGAACCGCGATGCCTCGACCGCGTAATGTGCAGGCTAGGTACACAAACCAACAATACCTACAAATGGTTCTACTTTACAATGGTACAAGTTTATTACGAGCTCGTGAAATGTTCCATCGCCGCTACCCGAACGTCCCTATTCCTTCTCGGGGTCTCATTTTAAGAACGACGCAGAACCTGTTAGATTATTCGTCTTTTCACGTGCCGGCCCCCATTTCACTTTCAAAAGGTGCAAGAATTAACATTGGCGGATTACACACCCCGGCGAGAGTTTTGTAACTGGCTTTTACAAAATTTAAATAATAATATTTTGTGGACTGATGAAGCCACATTCACCAGAATCGGACTATTCACGAACATTGGTGGAGTGGACGTGGACGCAACCCCCATGTAACACGCCGTGACGGTTTTCAACATCGATTTTCTGTAAATGTCTGGGCAGGCATTTTAAACGAAATCATAATCGGACCATACTTCATTGAAGGAAGTCTAACCGGAACAAACTACTTACAGTTGTTGAGGGAAGTTGTGGCAGAGCATGCACTGGAAGAAGTACCTAATCTGTACTATCAGCACGACGGTGCCCCGGCGCATTTCCGACGCGATGTCCGTGCCTATCTTACTGAAACTTTTGGCGAGCGATGGATAGGTCGCGGTGGGCCCGTGCCTTGGCCAGCTAGGTCGCCTGATTTAACACCCCTGGACTTTTACCTATGGGGTGAAATTAAAAGAATTGTGTATGAGCGGGAAAGTGAGCCGAGAGAAGATTTAAAAAACAAAATTATTACCGCATTCGAATTAGTGAAATCACAGGAATTTGTGTTGACCAGAGTGAAAGACAATCACAGACGTCGGGCTCAGTTGTGTATTGAAAAAGGCGGTGGACGTAAGGTGGTAAGTGCTAGTTAATAAGTTAGTTAAAATTATTGTAATTACACATCGTGATTCCTGAACTATTATTGTAAATACTGTGATGTCAACTTTGTAAATACGCCAAAATTACAGGAAATTAATTTTACCTACACATTTATTTTATTTTAATATGTGTTATTTATCGTAGTTTTGACCGTCCGGTCCTAAGCCGGCAAAGTATGAAGGGAAAGTTGGAATGAATTAGGAATCAAATCGTTAGCAACTTACATATGTCACGGGAGTCGGCGGGGTCAAGGCGTTCACGCGGAATGACAAGTAGGTATCTACCACCCGCACGGCGCGCGGCGTAGTCTACCTACAGCAGGATTCGCTCGTGTCGCGATGCGCGACTTTGATACTTCATATGACTTAGTACATTTTAAAGGTTTTCCATACTTGCATTAATAATATTTTTGATTTGCGTAACAGTAGCCTTAATGCAAATAGTATCATGAGTAGTGTCTTAGTTTAAAATATTGCCCATGACTTCAATTGCACCCTGTATAGTGCAGAGGTTCCGCTAATACCCTACCACAATCCCTGAATAGGAAGGCTGGTATACCATCCGGGCCTTCGGAACGCTTGGGTTTTAGGCACTCGAGTGCCTCTCTAACTTCCTTAAGACTCAGCGAGTTTAGTTGCACGCGCGACCCACTTATGGCCCCCGCCGCCGCCGTCACCGCGGCCGCTTGTGGGTCAAGTTGTGGTGGGTCACTACTGTACTCTGACTCAAAAAACATCGCAAATTGCTTGGCACATTCCAGATCCGTTAGGTGTTGACCATCCTTAATAATAGTTTGTCTGTTAGTTGCGCTGGTCTTAGATCGTATATATTGCCATAATGACTTTGGATCTTTCGTTAGTTTTCAACTCTGGTCAGGTCATTCCTGTCGTACGCCTCCAGTCTTCACCTAAAAATTAACTTCAAGTTAACAAACGCGAGTAGTCACATAGGAAACGCCGACCTCATCTAGTTTAAAAAATATGATTGACGTGTAAAAGTGTTTGTAAAAACCTACATACAGAAATAAAATCATTTATCATTTATCATAACCTATAAATTATAAAACGTTCATAATTTATTGTATTTTCTACTAAAGCTGTTTTTTACCAGTGGTAGACGCTTCCCTTTTCCTTAGGTCGTCTTTTAATAGTGTTACACATCAAGTCTCATAGATATTTATCTAGTTTTCGTTTAATTTGTAAACGTTGGAGTGTGCTGCCACGTATGATGAACTTTCTGTTTTTAACCCCATTGTAAATACTTGAGAATATCCGACAGCCTGTGCGCACCGCACAGTGCACAGTGCACACGGGGCAGAGCTCCCGGGCAGCGCGCAGCGGCGACGCACAACGCACAGAAATGTTACTGTGACAGTATGTAGTAATGTAAGTTTAAGAGTTTTAAAAGAATGCTAACTATTTTAGATATGAATATTTATTGTAAAAGGTATTCTATTTGTTAGATTACACTAGAATACTAAAGGGCTAGAGCAAGTAAAGTACAGGTAGACGAATAAATTCATAGACAGCCCATTGCAGGAAAACTACTAAAGGAACAATAATACTCACTTTTCAAATCACACTCGTTTATTTCTCCAAATAATCATACTTTGCCTATTTTTGATAATTCCTTAGCAATCATCACTTAATCGCTATCCATAGATCAATTATTTAGTTCAGCACTCGTAAGAAACACTCGAAGGCTTACGTCCGAATTCCACAAGAGCTCAAGTCAGAATGCCATTCCCCGTTGCCGCAATAATGTCCCCACCCTTAATTCTAAAACGTTATTTAATATTACTTCCGGACTAGCACGTGTTCAAATGTTGCCATAAAAATAACTATTAAAATCAAATTAAATACTAGATTTTTTAAAGAACCTAATATTATTATTTTAATTATTATAATGTGAGGACTATGTGGGTCACTGTTTCATTTTTAATTATGGTCTGGCAGTTAAGTAGTTTATGCGGCCTACCCAGATATCCTTTCTTTGGTATTGCTCGTCGAATCGTTGAGCTCCTTAAGTTTTGAGTTGAGGTGCACGATTACTGACAAATGCATGAACTGACTGCACAGGTCCACTCAATCTGTGTGGTTCTTTCCTCAAAAGCCATTTCAGACACCAATCTACATGGTCTTCACATGATTTGACTAAGATTATGTTTGGACTTAAAAGAGACTGTGACCTCTGAGTTTCTTATAAGATAAGATAAGATATATTTATTTGCATAAACATGTGTACACATACAAGAATTAAAAAAAAAAAACGTGCATGCAAGATAACATAATGAATAAATAATACAGGTTCAGACATGTTTGCCACATACTATGGCATGCAAATATGAATAGTTATGATTGTTACTAATTAATTTCAAGTCAATATCCTTAATTTTAAGTGAATTCAGCAAACGAAATTAAATTAAACTGTCAACAGCAAGTAAAAAAATATCTATGTCAAAACAAATGCTTCTGTCCGAATTTCGTTAATATTTATTATTATAGTATCATTATTATAGAATTATGTCATGAAGTCAAATTAGAATTATTTGAGTATAACAATTTATTTATTTATAATATTAAATATGTCTAAATAATACATAATGTCAAAATTTATCTGCCAAGAAATCTGTGACACTATAATAACATTTTTGACATAGCATAGTTTTCAATTTTTGTTTAAATAAATTAACATGTTTGTTTTTTAGCTCCTTTGGCAATTTATTACACATGACTGGTGCAATATGAAAAATACTTTTATACATTAAGGCAGTATTCGTTTTGCGAACACAGAGACGACTTTCATCTCTTTGAGTACGATTGAAATGCTAGCACAAAAAGTTCAGGATTTTGCTTCACAAAGACAGCTACTTCAAATATATACAGTGATGGCAATGGTAAGATCTTGTGTTCTCTAAAGAAAGGTACACAACTCTCGGTAGATTTTAAACTGAACATAACCCGAATGCACCGTTTCTGTGCCTTAAAGACAAGATCTTTGTTGGTGGAGTTCCCCCAAAAAGTTATGCCATATCTGAGGATAGACGCCACGAGCCCATGGTATGCAGTTATGAGTGCTTTTGAATTTATTTTAAATGCAAGTTCATGTAGGGCATAAGCTGATCGACTCACTCGCTTGCACAATTGTTGAATATGAGGTTTTCAAGTCATTTTATCATCAATATACAAGCCGAGAAAATTTTGTAGTGTCTGTTTTCTCAATAGGCTGGTTGTTAAGATTAACGTTAAGGTTATTTTGAGTTAGTATACGTTGTCTGAAGTTCAATAATTTTGTTTTTTCTAAGGTGGCTTTTAAATTATTTACATTCAACCAATTGATAACAGAGCTCAAGGCGCTGTTTAAGTCATCTTCATACGTATTTTTGTCTTGACATTTGACACTAATAGTGCTATCATCCGCAACGAGAGCTATAGGATTATAAATGGCATTGGGTAGGTCATTAATGTACAATATAAACAGCGGTGGACCGAGAACTTTCGGCCTTTCTTCTCAGAGTAGTCAGATGGAAACGTCGACCTAATCTAGTTTTAAAAATATGATTGACATGTAAAAGTGTTTGTACAAATTTACATATAGAAATTAAATAATTTATCATTTAAGTCCGTTATAAAGGGTACAGTAAAGTGCTTCGACGACGATTCAGCATTAGTGGTTGTTTCCCAGGGCGGCGGAAAAGTGATGTCCTGATTTTCTAAGACAACAAATCAGCCGAAATTACTGAATTAAATTGTCGTCGCTCTTCGACGCTGTGTACTCCACCGCTGGACTGTTCCTGCACAAATGCTATACCTGACAGATAATAATAATAATGGAGCGATACACTCAGAATCGTACCTTCCAGCGCGATGAAAGGTGGGTTTATAGGGATTGGGAGCGACCGGATCAAGGTGTAGCTGACATGTGCCTACCAGATGATGATGCCATGTGTTCTTTCTGGCGCAATATTTGGTCGGTGCCCGTCAGTCGCAACGAAAGTGATTGGGCTGGGGAAGTCGAGCGAGCCTGCGATCTTATACCAGAAATGGGGGCTGTTACCATTTGCCCCCAAGATGTAACTTGTGCAGTCCGTCCGCTGCCTAACTAGAAGTCTCCAGGGCCGGACGGACTGCAAAACTTTTGGATCAAATGGTTCGTAAGATTGCACGCTCGCTTGGTGGCTCACTACCAGACTGCTTTGGAATCTGGATCGCTACCCCAGTTCCTAACAACAGGAGTTACCCACCTGCTCCATAAATCAGATAGCACTGCAGACCCCAAAAATTATAGACCGATCACGTGTTTACCGACGGTCTATAAAGTTCTTACATCCATTTTAAGAGCTAATTTCAAACATATAGACACCAACTCCATTATGTCTCCTTCTCAAAATGGATGTAGGAACGGGTCCCGTGTTACTAAAGAGCTACTCCTCATTGATATGGCCATTAGCCAACAGGTTCGTCGTTCCCGAAAGGATCTGTCGACATGTTGGATAGATTACAAAATGGCCATCTGTCGACATGTTGGATAGAGTACAAGAAGGGCTATGACTCGGTGCCACATACATGGCTTATGATGGTGCTGGAGTTGTATAAAGTAGATACAACTCTGCGCACCTTCCTGATGTCATGTATGGGGCAATGGAGAACGGTCCTTCATTATATATGTTCATTGTATATGTTTAGGTTAAGGTATTTTTCTATGGGCCTGTGTCGCCTGAAATAAATGGTATTATTATTATTATTATTATTATTATCCAGGATGTCGAAATGTCCAGAGGAATTGTAGCGGTATCAACATCGGCACATGCGAGCTGCCTCGTTGGTCTACTGGTCGCAAGCGCTACTGCTGAGCAAGAGGTCTTGGGTTCGATTCCCGGGTCGGGCAAAGTGTTATTGGGTTTTTCCATCTGGAATTTCTCGGTAGCAGCCCGGAGTCTGGATTTGTGCCCGGTTGATGGCAATAGGCTCGCCTCCTATTACATGGGACTTTAACATAACTGGCGAAATGTGGGTGTGCCATAAGTACACCTCTGCCTAACCCTTCGGGGAATACAGGCGTGATGTTATGTTATGTGTATGAGTGAACTTTACACCCTGTTCCTCATACCTCTATAGAATAGCGAACCGATAAGGATCGAGCGAGGCATATTGCAGGGTGATAGTTTGAGTCCGCTTTGGTTCTGCTCAGCCTTGAATCTTCTTACCACACTGCTGGAAGATTCAGGTCTAGGCTATCGGCTGAGAAGAGGTGGTCAGGTTATATCTCATCTGTTCTACATGGATGACCCAAAACTCTTTGCCCCCAACAATTTTCAACTGATGGAGCTACTGAAAATAACTGAAACTTTCAGTAGCGCCATCAGGATGGAATTTGGTTTGGGCAAATGTGCGGTCATGCATGTAAAGCGAGGGGAGATTGTGGAATCCGTCGGAACCCAACTCTCGGATTCCATAAGCCTTAGAAACCTCTCCGCATCCGAAACACACCTGGATCACCTGTTATTGGCAACTGTATAAGCCCATGGCTGTTACCTAGTATTATGTGATATTTTGTATACAGAAGCTGTTGGTGTACCTTTTTGAAATAAATAAATAAAACCTACGAGTATAAGTATTTGGGTATGTCGGAAGCTTTGGGCATCAATGGTACTGACATGAGGCAATCGTTAAAGGAACGCTTCTTTGCCCGCCTGAAAAAGTATTTAATAGTCAATAGAAATAGAGATAAATCAATCAATCAATAGAGATAGTTTAATTGTCAGGTGGAAACAAGGTGCGCACCTTTAACGATTGGGTCATGCTGGTTTTGATGTACTCTTTCGGTATACTCAAATGGACTCAGACTGAACTGGACACAGTGGATAAGGGTCCGGACGCTGCTGACTGCAAATCAAATGCATCACCCACAGTCATCGGTAATGAGGTTGTATATCCCGCAAAATTGTGGAGGTCGAGGCTTTTTAAA
Source organism: Griposia aprilina (assembly GCA_916610205.1). Taxonomy (NCBI): domain Eukaryota; kingdom Metazoa; phylum Arthropoda; class Insecta; order Lepidoptera; family Noctuidae; genus Griposia; species Griposia aprilina. Next base: position 23,166,512 of record OU744299.1, on the reverse strand, counting down.
TGCTAAGACCCTCCATAATCGTGAGATATGCAGTCTCAGGGAATATTTCCTAGAAGCCGACGTGGGGATGCATCGAGATGTGGTCGTGGTGGACAAAGGACTCACCCCGCTCTCCTTGGCTAAAGAGAACTGGCGCAAAACCAGTAGTGCTTGACACTAATGATCGCATGGAGGTATGGCAGAGTAAGGAGCTTCACGGACCCTTTTTCCGAGCCCTACATGGACCCGATGTAAATCTGCAAGCGTCCGTAGCCTGGCTACATTTCGGTGACCTCTTTGGGGAAACCGAAGGTTTTGTCTGTGCAATTATGGACAAAGTTATGATGACGAACAATTACCGGAGATTTATTGTGAAAGACGGCACGGTGGACATCTGTCGGGCGTGCCACCATCCGGGGGAATCAATTAGACATATTATGTCTGGGTTTTCTCATCTAGCTAACGAAGAATACTTGCATAGACACAACCTTGTAGCCAGGATTATCCATCAGCAACTTGCTCTGAAATACAGCTTTGTGGAATCGGAAGTGCCGTACTACAGGTATGTGCCCGACCCAGTTCTCGAAAATGGAAATATCACATTGTACTGGGATCGATCCATCATCACTGACAGGACTATTGTTGACAATAAGCCTGATATAGTGGTGGTGGATCGAAGAGAGCGGCGCGCAATGATCGTTGACATAGTGATCACGTATGACGGCAATCTTGTGAAAACCGAGAAAGATAAACAAATCAAGTATCTTGACTTGGGTCGCGAGGTTGCCGACATGTGGGACGTGGACTCAGCGAACATTGTGCCGATAGTTGTGACAGCCAATGGCTTAATAGCCAAGAGCCTCGACCAACACCTACGGAGGCTCTCGTTGGGCAGCTGGATTAAGGGCTTGATTCAGAAGGCAGTACTTCTGGACAAGGCTCGCATTGTTAGAAGGTTCCTCTCTCTGGAGCCCTGACCGCCGCTAGTTTGGACCCTGTTCCCGATACCGGTGGGCTACAATTTTTTATATTTTAAAATGTTTTTTATATTCTAATATTTTAAAGCTTAATTTATATGTGGTGTACATTTTAATGTAATAAAGGAAATAATAATATATTTAGATACTAGCTTTTGCCCGCAGCTTCACCCGCGTGGATGTCGAAAAATATCCCATGGGAACGTACTACCGGGATTAAAAGTACCCTATGTGTTAATCCAGGTAAACAATGTATTAATTCTGTAAAACATTGTTTTCATGTAACTCCGTTGGTTTATGCGGTGCACGCCAGTAAAGCCCCCAGTTGGCATATTTTTTTCCGACATTTTCAACAACCATCATCATATTTCAGCCAATTCACAAAAAAAAAAAATGAATTATACACCTAACTAAAACTCCCTCACGAATCATTCCGTCTATTAGTGAAAACTGTATGAAAATCCAATCTGTACGTCTTTTTTAAGTTCATCGTGTTGAGACAGACAGACAGACTCGGCGGGGCCACTTTGTTTTATAATATGTTGTAAAGATAGTGATATCATAGTGATAGATATTAATTATTTATTAAAATATTTAAAATGTATGTACATACCTATTGTGTCTATGTTTATGTCTCAGTTAATTAATGGTAGGTAGTACAACATTACATTATTGTAGTGTTTCCTAATTAGAATGAGCTACCTTCGAAAAGTTCAGCGGATAAAGTACCATAATCAATTAATGAATTACGAACAACATGATAGATTATGATATTAATCAAAGAGCGGGCAATCGAGACATGACGTTGATGAAGTGGTCGACACGCGGAGCTAATCTTGACGAATGGTGACGCGCCGGAGATCGACCGACCCATACCTCCGACAGCGCCGCCAACGAGCGCTCGCTCAACAGAGCGAGGCGCGGCCGACCCCACCGCCGGGCGCCGCATCCGTCACATGTTTGAACTACTGGTTGTCGTATGCTAGTAACAGCACTTTCGTTTTAAACAGCCATTGTGTGCCTGCAGTTTCTGAAAAAGCGCATCATGTCAGGAATAGATAGTTGATAATAATGACCCTGAATGTTAATGAATATACTTTCTGTTCTTCGTGCATGTGATCAAGATCAAGGTAAATACTCTAATCTATATATTCTTAGGGACTAGGAGGGGTATTAAATTAAAAAAAACAACTGTCAGATCAGCATAACTTATATTTAAATAACGAACCAAATAATTAACACGAATAATCACCCACTATTTAATAGGAAACAATCAACTTAAACAAAGGCAATATTTGCACATAGAAACGAAATGACCACGAAACAAAGACTTAGCTGTGATCCGAGACGAAATCCAACGACCTCACTGCGCAAACGCTGCGTGGGAAAAGGGGCGCGGCTTTTTTTTTTTGCCTATTTAGCAGCTCGTAGTTGTAACCTTGGAGGTCGTGGCTACTTAACCGGACATTCCTGTGGGTGCCTTAAGCTAACTTAAAGCCTCCAGCCAGGGGCGAATTTCTCAATTTCTAAGTGACCGCACGCTAAGGGCACCCCTTGTGAGGTACGAACCTCGGCTTAGGACGTCACTGAGGTGAGGGCAGCAAGGCGGGAGAGGCTGGATTGAATTCATATCATTATTATTAAACGGGGAATTTAAAGCTACAGGCTCAGCTACGGCGCGGGCAGGCCGCAAGCAAGCTGGCGTCGAACAAGGGTCGGAAGGGGGGATGGCTCGATTGACAACCGCTTTTATAGGCGTTGGAGTGACGTCTCAGATGACAGCTGTACAGAAACTCATTCTTAACCTATTACGACTTCTCCTGACTGTGCACCGTCCTCGGACACGTCTGATGTGGCGGTGTCTTGAGCTTGATTCTCAGCTTGGCTCGCAGGTGGATCAGTCGAGGGTCCTGCCTCCGCGTGAGCATCTTCGCCTGAAATCATGACATGATTAGTGAGGACCCAGAAAGCTAATTTTTGGCCTATTCAATCATTCATCACACATTTGAGGCCCCCTTTCAATGAAACAGTCCAGCTAAGATATCAAATCAATTTCAGTCAATCACATTTATATTGTTCTCACATTCATTGTAGTCGCCTCAGTTCCAATTAACAGGTTTAAAGCGGATGATTTCGTGGTTTCATGTTTTGTAATATTTAAAACTAATTGAAGTTTCCATAGCAAATCAGACCAACAAGTGTTTTTATTTCTCGTCTCGATGCGAATCATATTCAAAACAGTGCATATATAACGCTCCGCCTGGCCGTTTGCATGATGCAGCATCATGCAAACGGCCAGGCAGACATTCACTATATCACACCCGAGATGCATCATTGATGCATCTCGGGTGTGATATAGTGAATGTTGCAGCCCATTTCGGTAACTAAACTTACAAAACTAGATGCCTCAAACTTATGACCACGGTCACAAACTAGTAATTTTGGAACGCCAAACAATGAGACCGCGTTATTAAACACGCGCTTTAATTCCTCTGCGTCTTGTCGAATCGTAGGGTAAAGCAGACAAAATTTTGTGAATTAATCGATCAAGACTAGCACAAACTTGTAACCATTCGATTCTGGCAATGGACCCAAAGCGTCGACATGTATAGTGCTGAATGGAATGTCTGATTTTTCCCATGATATTATGGGTTGTAATGGGGCTCGAGGGACACGTTTTTTGGGAATACAAGTAATATAGTAGGACACATATTTGCACACGAAAGCTTTAAGTCCGGGAAACCATAAATGCTTTAGGATGATATCAAATGTTTTCTCCACCCCGATGTGCTCATGCTCATCGTGATATATCTGTAGCAGGCTTAGCCTGTGGCCTTTGGGGAATATAGCACAATAGGCGAGATTCTTCACCAGTAAGCGAGAAACGGTAATATAAGACATCATGTTGACAGACGTAACGCGCTCAAATTACCCTCATTTAACTTTTGAATGAGTTCCTGGGTCTCATTATCTGCGCTTTGTGGCAATCTGAGCCCAGTTGCGAGGTCTGTCAACCTGACTTACATGCGCCACCAGTGGATTCCTGCTTAAATAGTCGGCATGTGACATAAGTGCGCCTTCTCGATACTCGATCGTGAAGTTAAAATCTTGCAGGTAAATCCACCAGCGTGCCACTCGAGGAAGCAAGTCTTTCTAATCTATCTTGGTCAGATCATGTGAAGATAAGATAAGATAAGATAATATATATTTGCTTAAACATATGTCATACATACAAACCAAGAGCAAGACCATGTAGATTTATATCTGAAATGGTCTTTTGAGGAAAAACCACACAGATTGAGTGGACCTGTCCAGTCAGTGCACGCATTTGACACTAATCGTGGAGCTCAACTCAGAACTTAAGGATGTATGGGGGCTACTACCATCACAATGCTCCAAGTCAACCTCATCTGCCCCTGATACATCTTGCTAAATAACAAACGAGGCTCTGACAACCGACAGATGGCGGTATAATCATCACAACACTGGCGTAGTTAAATCTACAGGCAGGTGACGGGCAGCAGCGACACCAGTGCGATAAACTACGCCCTGCGGCACCCAACCCGCATGCCCAGCGTGGCAACTATGGGCATTACCTTCAAATGAACGACACAACACAAAAAAGGCACCTAGTTCCCGGCCGCCCTGCTATTCCTGATCAAGGTGGCGGTCACGGTAACGCAACTGACCGCTCAGGTTGGATGACCACTTAGAGCAGCTCGAAACGGAACTGGTAAGGATAAGGTGGCGCATTCTGGGGTTATGCGAAGTCCGAAGAGAGGGTGAGGACACCATAACGCTAGAATCGGGTCACCTTATGTATTACCGGGAGGGTGACCAGCAATCCCAAGGTGGCGTAGGGTTCCTCGTTCATAAAGTCCTCACTGATAGCGTTGTTGAGATCTCCAGTGTATCGACCAGGGTAGCGTACCTCATACTTAAACTGACCGAAAAGTATAGCCTTAAGGTCATACAGGTTTACGCACCGACGTCGGCGCACTCGGATGACGCAGTAGAAGAAATGTATGAAGACATCTCTTCAGCTCTTCACAAGACCACGAAGACGCACTATTACGTTGTCATGAGGGACTTCAACGTTAAAGTGGGAGTATGAAATAGCAGCGAATCGAAAGTTGGTCCACACGGTTATGGAAGCAGGACCCACAGGGGGCAAATGCTCTTCAACTTTTTGGAGAAAGAGGGGTTCTTCCTAATGTATACGTTCTATAAGAAGCAATCCCAAAGAAAGTGGACGTGGCGAAGCCCTGATGATGTGACAAAGATCGAGATAGACTTCATCATGACGGATAAAAAGCACATATTCAGAGACGTCTTTGTGGTCAAAAGGTTTAACACCGATAGTGACCACCGACTCCTACGAGGCTCTCTGAATATCAACTTTAACCTAGAAAGATCCCGTTTGATGAAGTCTACGCTCCGACCTAACCAGCTCCAAACCAATGTGGTATCAGAACAGTTCCAACTACATCTGGAAAACCGCTTTGCTGTTCTGGAAACTACAATTGACGTCGACGAGGCCCTACAACAAGTGGTGGGAATCCTAAGGGAAGAAGGGTCGAAGTTCTGTCAGCTGCAACGTCCTGGTACGAAGTCCAAACTCTCGGTGGAGACTCTTCGGCTTATGGATGAGAGGCGGAATGACGTGCATGCCACTTCGTCGGAAAAGCGGGCTCTTAATCGAAATATCAGCAAGCTGGTGCGACGGGACCTCCGATGCTCTAACACGCGCCGCATAGAAAAGGCTATAGAGCAAAATCGGGGGTCCAAAGTCTTCGCACAGCAATTGAGGAGGCCCCATCTGACGAAGCTTAAAACATCTTCTGGCAATACCGACACCTCAGTGCCGGCTATTCACGCCGGGATAGAAGACTTCTATGTCCGACTATACGACTGGCATGCTGTACGACCCGAACCTAGCAGTGAAGATTCCCGAGCCATATTGATTCGCCACTACACCGATGATCTGCCGGAAGTCAGCCTTGACGAGATCGAGATAGCCCTCAAACAGCTTAAAAATGGAAAAGCCCCGGGGGATGACGGAGTTACCTCAGAGCTCTTAAAAGCAGCAGGGAGACCTGTACTTCAAGAGCTCCAAAAGCTGTTTAACTCTGTTTTGAACGATGGGAGAACTCCAAAGGCGTGGAACAGAAGCAATGTAGTGTTATTTTTTTAAAAAGGAGATCAAACGCTGCTTAAAAACTACAGGCCAATATCGCTTCTGAGCCATGTCTATCAGTTGTTTTCGAGGGTAGTCTCGAATCGTCTATCGAGAAGACTTGATGAGTCTCAACTTCCAGAGCAGGCTGAGTTTCGATCGGGTTACGGGACCATAGACCACATCCACACAGTGCGGCAGGTTATACAGAAGACCGAAGAGTATAACCAGCCCCTGTGTCTTGGTTTTGTGAACTATGAGAAAGCCTTCGACTCTGTCGAGACCTGGGCTGTGCTCGAGTCCCTGCAGCGATGCCAAGTGGACTGGCGATACATCGATGTGATGATGCCGCAAATATGTCCGTTCAGGTACAGAACCGGCAGACTAAACATATCCAGCTGCGCAGGGGAGTGAGACAGGGGGATGTCATATCCCCAAAACTGTTTACTGGTGCCCTGAAAGATATGTTTAGGACGCTGGACCGGAATGGAACGGGCAAAAACATAAATGGCGAGTACATCTCACGCCTACGATTCGCCGATGATATTGTCCTTATGGCGCAGTCGCTGCAGGATCTTGAACGAATGCTGACTGACCTAGCCGTTGCCTCTCGACGCATCGGTCTTGGACATAGACAAAACCAAGGTTATGTTTAACGCCCTTATTACCCCGAGTCCGATTGTCATTGACGGTGTCCCCATTGAAGTTGTTCAGGAATATGTTTACCTCGGGCAGAATATGCAGTTGGGTAGGAACAATTTTGAGAGGGAAGCCGATAGAAGGATTCAGCTGGGATGGGCAGCATTTGGTAAACTTCGTCAGGTCTTCTCGTCGTCCATACCGCAGTGCCTAAAGACGAAAGTCTTCAACGCGTGCGTCCTACCAGTTATGACTTACGGAGCCGAAACGTGGACACTCACGGTAAGACTGATCCATAAGTTTAAAGTTGCTCAGCGAACTATGGAGAGGGCTATGCTTGGAGTCTCTCTGAAGGATAAAATCCGAAACGAGGTTATCCGTCAGAGAACCAAAGTAACCGACATAGCCCGAAGACTAAGCAAGCTGAAGTGGCAATGGGCTGGTACATCTCTCGCACAACTGACAATCGTTGGGGAAAACGAGTTCTAGAGTGAAGAACGCGTTTGGGCAAACGTAGTATGGGACGCGCACCGGCCAGATGGAGTGACGACTTGCGAAAGGCGGCTGGCAGAGACTGGATGAGGAGAGCCGAGGATCGGGCTCAGTGGCGTTCACTAGGAGAGGCCTACATCCAGCAGTGGACGAATATAGGCTGATGATGATGATGAAGATTTTGCGCTGAATCGGCCTGACCTGACCATAATTATGATATAATGCGGCCTAGGTACTCTACTTCGGTGGTTAGAAACGAGCATTTTCGGACATTGACTGAGAAGGCGGCTTCGGTGAGTGTTTGAAGCAATTCGTGTAATAATTTAATGCTATTAGCAATGGTTTCACTCAGAAGGAGGACATCGTCTACGTACACCAGAACATTTCCGGCCTCAATCAACTTCCGAAGAGTACTGTTTATTATTCTCTGGTAAACGGTGGAGGAATTACATAAGCCACATGGCATTTTCAAAAACTTAAAGTGGCCTTCGGGAGTGACACAACCAGTTTTGTGGATAGAATCCGCATGACTCGGTATCTGATAAAAATGTGAGGCCGTACCAAGACAGGAGAAGTATTTAGAGGGTCCTAGGCGATCGATATGGTTGTCTATGAGAGAGAGTGGATATCTGTCCTTAACGGTAATCCGATTGAGAGCACGAAAATTCACGCATAACTTATCAGAGCCGTCTTTCTTTTTCATGAGTAAAAAATCATTTTTACAAAAAAAAAACAACCCACTTCAAAAAAACACACTACAAAGTGAAAAATAGCTTTAATTTCGTAAGTCGGTGTCTTTGGATCTGGATTTTAGTTTTTTGCCACCGACTTCCAATATTAAAGTTATTTTTCACTTTGTAGTGTTTTTTTGAAGTCGGTTGTTTTTTTTAGTAAAAAAGATTTTTATTTTTCCCTTTTTAGTGAGTCAGTTATTAATTTATCTAAGTTATAATAGCCTAATGTCAACTGCTCATCACCTTTTACAAAATATTCGTTTTCCCAATGCAGAGACGTTAATTGTTGAGTAGTTCTCCTGGCAAGAACCAAAAGAACTGGTGCTGATGGTAAAGCCACCATCAGCTCCATTTCAACATATTATATACATTGTGACGAGCATAAATTGCTTAGCAAACATATTAAAGTAAGCTTATTCGAATCGCAACCCGTGAAATACTTATAATTGAGTAGTTCCGGTTGCCACCAATGGCCTTCATCATCAGGTCCACTTCACCGAATGCTGCTTTCCAATAGCAAATGCACGAGTTACTATAAAATATACCCAAATCGCTATAGGTGTGCCTATATAATTTGAGGATTTTCCTCGATTTCCATGGGATCCCTTCATCAGATTCTGACTTGGTGACAATGGGACCACCTCGAGAGCATCCCCTTTCGAACAAAAAAAGAATTTTGCAAATCCGTTTATATATGACAGAGTTATGCCCGAAAATATAAAAAAAAATATAAACATCCGAATTGATAACCTCCTCCTTTTTGAAGTCGGTTAAAAATAGGACTGACGTACTCAGATTCCGAATCTCTTATTATGTTTTTATCCAACAAATCTTGTATGATCTCTCTTACTTTAATTTTTGCTTGGTAGGAAAGGTGGTTGGGATGATAAAATATAGGCGTCTCGCTTATCAAACTGATATGCACCCGTCCTATTTTTAACCGACATCAAAAAGGAGGAGGCTGCCAATTTGCATGTTCTTTTTTTTTGTATGTATGTTCGGGCATAACTCTGTCATATATAGACGGATTCGCCTTTTTTTTTTGTTTGAAAGGGTATACTCTCGAGGTGGTCCCACTGTCACCAAGTCAGAATCTGTTGAAGGGATCTCATGGAAATCAAGGAAAATCCTCTAAATTTATAGGCACATCAATAGCGGTTTGGGTATTTTTTATAGTAACTCGTGCATGTGCTCTCGGAAAGCACCATTCGGTGAAGTGGAAGACCAGAGCTGGCCACCGGAACTACTCATTGTCGTTGCGATTCGATTACTTTAATATGTTTTTTAAGCAAGTTAAGCTCATCACAATACATATGGTGAAATGGAGCTAATAGTGGCTTCACCATCAGCTCCAGTTCTTCTCGTTTTTATACCAGGAGAACTTCTCAACAATTAACGTCCCTGCATCGGGAAAAGCAATGTTTTGTAAACGGTGATGAGCAGTTGAAATAAGGCTATTGTAACTTAGATAAATAACAATAACTGACCCACTAAAAAGTGAAAAGTAAAATACATTTTTACAAAAAAAGACAACCGACTTCTAAAAAAAACACCACAAAGTGAAAAATAACTTTCATTTCATTTCATTTAAAAAGCGTAAGGAACTTCGTTCCGGACGGGGTCGCGGGGCGGGGGTCCCCCGAACCCACACGTTTTTTTTTGCTATTAGTACCGTGTATACCTTCATATGCATTTAGTAAAAGGCTGTTATTTTGAAAATAAACAGACGCTTCAATTTTATTTATTTGTATCGTATGTATGTATATGTAGATTTATGTAAATCTTTCATTATTTATTTTTATGTTTATTCCTTCAGGTCAAACGTATCATATGAAGAAATGTAAATCATAAACTTCTGTCTATTTTCATAATGATGTAACACAATTTTTCGTTTGTATAAACTATCACCAATTACAAACTCCAAAATTAATGTGCCTTTCATTTATCACTTACCTAATCAACTTGGTCATTATTTTTCAGAAGCAGATCCTGAACTTATTTCGTTAACACTTGTGCTAATGCATGGTTGTATCTGATCCACAGCCCAAATATTACAATAGGTACTGCTTTTTGCCAATTTTAGACCCTGATAAGCTTGAGACTTCATACCTATCATTACCTAAACCTTTTGAGATTCTGTAGGAACCCGAGTATACAGGCCGTACTGTTTTTGATTGTTTGACTAAGTCACACCATTAGGAACTAGAACTAGAACTCAGGCCAGTAGCGATATCATTCTGAAAACAGTGGCAAATAGTGTCAATTCTCCCATTTTGAGGCATTTTGTGGCGAGGATGGCCAGGTACCTTGTATCGTACTTGGTCATCTCCTGTGCAAAATGCTTCAAATTCAAACTCTGTTATAATAAGAATATTACTACTAATACTAGCTTTAAGGTATTATTAACATTATGGATATCTGTTGTCCGAATAAAGGATTTTTTTTTAAGTCCCCTATTTCATATAATTATCTTAGCTAACATTGATTATTCGATATGTGTTCACTAACTTCTTATTGCACTAAAGTCCCTACACAACTGTCTTGTGTCTAAAAATATTTTATTCATAATATATTCTCATTTTAGAACAAACAGAGCTTCTGGTGGGGTTATAATGTGATTGTAAACTAAAACAATTTAATTCCTTGATGTTATTATCAATAACTAGTTTTTTTTAAGCTCTAACCAGTAGAATATCCTATCGTTTCGTGTTTTTTTACTTCATCGAAGTAACGTCTGCAACTGTAGCAGTTGACCTATTATCAATTCGATTTGTTTCGTTACTCCGACGTTTCATTTGGTCGAAAAGCTTTTTACCGAAGTTACACTTAGCCGAAATAACATTTGTTCGACGTATTATGTTTCCGAACATTAACATACTGCTGTTTTAATTACAGTAATGGCACTTAATAAAACAGTTGATTATGAACAAAAGTGGTTTTAAGTGGCCCCAGTAAGAAGCATGCAAGCAGGTATGCACATGCAAGCAGGCATGCAACATGCAGCAAGCATTGTTTCTGACCCGGCTCCGGCGCTGCGGGGTTTGGAAGGCCCCACGCGAGCTTATCGTCGCAGATGGTTTTAATGCTCACCACCGCTGCTTCGGTTTGCTGCATCCTCAGCCGCGGCGGCTGGCCTTCAAACTACCTGCTCCTCCACTCGCGGGCCACCCCACCCCTCCGCGACTACGCGGGCTTAAATTACACTCTAGGGGTAGGGCAGACAAGACTGCGTGAAATCGGTTTTGCAGCGATTCGTTTCTCACAAAATTTTGTAGCACGACATATTGAAGTTTTATGAGACTATTTTAATTTAATATTGAAAATGCTACCATAACCGGCTATACATTTTGTGACCAAATAATATTCCGTAAAATGTTGTTTCGGTGTGGTGAAAACATGGCAAATAAATCATTTGGCAAATGAAAAAAGTTATTTTGTAAATCGGCGAAATATAGTTCGGTAAAATAATACTTAAGACACATGATACTTCGATGATCTAAAAATATGTCAAATAATGCATAAAGTAAAAAGACGTAGGTCAATAGTTTTCGGTAAAATTTAATTCAAACAAAAAAATATTGGAAAAGTGATCGGTTCCCCTTGTAAACACTTTATTTAATCCAACGTTGATAATTATTATAATTGCGACAGCTACCTAAGATGAATACCGTGGAGTCCTCAACTGCAGAAGTATAATATAATATTTAATGAAATCTGTGAGTAAAAATATAATCCTTGAAAACGTATAGTTTGATAATACTATTATTTTCAGGCAAGATTTTATTACAAAAAATATTTTAGTAATTATTTTGTTTTCTAATTTGGTTTGAAAAACAGTCTTTAGTTTTATGTACATATTTTTGACAATTAAATTAAATGATAAAATCTACTGCTTTCTTGCCTGATATATCACATGCATTCAACAAAATAATTATAGCGTAATGGTAATCAGTATTTCAAATAACAAAGCATCATAATTAGTGTCAGGAGGAAACGCACGTTTTAAATTATGTTGCCGTTCTAACCACATATATTTTATAGTTAAAGCCCTTCATACCATCTTTTGGTATGACCTACTAATCGTGGCAAAGCAAAATGGGTCGTTTGTTGATCAGACCAACCAATAGCTATGAGCACATTCGTCGAATTTAGTTAGCCAGGTAGTAGATACCGGGCTAACTAAATAAAGTCTTTGAATTTTAAAGGACGGGTCATATTCATGAATTATGTTTTTATCTCATTTTAATGAAAAATATGAAGACTGATCAGGTTTCACACGAGGAGAAATAAAGCTCATTATACAGCATCCGCTAGCGATGGAAAGATCAAAACCTACATCAAACGTATACTTGTCAAAAATGCATGTTATAACATTAAAGACTACGTTGAAGACAAGGAAGTTTGGCAATAATTCCTTCTGCACATGTGGCTTCCCTGGTACCACATTAACGGCATCACTAAGTAAATGTCTATTAACTGTTCCCAAATTATGTTATTTTTTGTTTCTTTTTACTTACTTTTTTGACATAATCTCATTATTTGACATTATATACCTCAGATTCTTATTTCAACTCCGTATTTATGGCTTTTGTGGATAGGATTATTATTCAGATTTGTTACAGTTCTAATGGAAATCATGTTATTTGTTCTAAATAGGCTTTTATTTTTATATAGATTCTTCTACATTTTGTAAATGTGAGAACGTTTTAGGCCTCACTTGTAGACTGCAGATTTGTGGGCCTTTTTATATTTTGTTGAGCACCTCTTACTTGTTGACAGGCCTACACTGTCCCCCCATATCTATCAACACTGTAATTGGAAACGTTGTAAAAGCCCCTTATTTTTAAAAGAGTAACCGTGGAGTTTCTTGCCGGCTCTTCTCCATAGGAAACAACCAATTGGAACCGTGCACCTAGCTTCTGACGTTTCATAAGTGCCCATGTTGGTTTATGTGAAATAAAATATTGTGATTTGATTTGATTTGATTGAACGTCAATAAATGAAAATTTAATCTGTGTAGGGAACTCGCGGGTAGTTATAGTGAGAGTGATATATCTACTACTGCCGTTCAAGGTGTTCCAGTAGATGTTCTGATTGACAGCGGTGTGATTAATATTTCTTTGATCTCTTCAGACGTCGCCAAACTATTTTCCTGTCCGCGTAGGTCCACTTTGTGCGTTATTAAAGGGGTGAGCGATAGCGAAATAGTTTCTCGAGAACACGTGACTCTCACTATCGAGTTCGAACACATTTCCCTCGAAGTAGATTTAGTAGTGATCCTCCCTCTTCATGCGTGAACGCTACAATTTTTATCGGCACGGATGTTCTTAACAGGAACGACATTTTTTACGTTCGCACAAAACATAAACAATACTTGAGCCATGCCTCAAATTAAGTTTTTCAAGTAAACTCCACTCAAACTGATATGCGAATTAAAGTAGATTTGCCCGTTGACGGAGACGATTTTGCTACGTTAATGGTCGTCATTAATGAGTTCTCCAAGTTTCTAATATCTGGCACTGCTACCAATGTAGTGAAAAAACTTTTTTACAAAAACAAAACAACCGACTTCAAAAAAAAAAGACAACCGACTTCTAAAAAAAACACCACAAAGTGAAAAATAACTTTCATTTCGGAAGTCGGTGGCAAAAAAATAAAATACAGATCGTTATACAGAAAGTAATTTTTCACTTTGTGGTGTTTTTTTTAGAAGTCGGTTGCCGCCGCGGCTGAGGATGCAGCAAGCCGAAGCAGCGGTGGTGAGCATTAAAACCATCTGCGACGATAAGCTCGCGTGGGGCCTTCCAAACCCCGCAGCGCCGGAGCCGGGTCAGAAACAATGCTTGCTGCATGTTGCATGCCTGCTTGCATGTGCATACCTGCTTGCATGCTTCTTACTGGGGCCACTTAAAACCACTTTTGTTCATAATCAACTGTTTTATAAAGTGCCATTACTGTAATTAAAACAGCAGTATGTTAATGTTCGGAAACATAATACTTCGAACAAATGTTATTTCGGCTAAGTGTAACTTCGGTAAAAAGCTTTTCGACCAAATGAAACGTCGGAGTAACGAAAAAAATCGAATTGATAATAGGTCAACTGCTACAGTTGCAGACGTTACTTCGATGAAGTAAAAAACACGAAACGATAGGATATTCTACTAGTTAGAGCTTAAAAAAAACTAGTTATTGATAATAACATCAAGGAATTAAATTGTTTTAGTTTACAATCAGATTATAACCCCACCAGAAGCTCTGTTTGTTCTAAAATGAGAATATATTATGAATAAAATATTTTTAGACACAAGACAGTTGTGTAGGGACTTTAGTGCAATAAGAAGTTAGTGAACACATATCGAATAATCAATGTTAGCTAAGATAATTATATGAAATAAGGGACTTAAAAAAAAAAACTTTATTCGGACAACAGAGATCCATAATGTTAATAATACCTTAAAGCTAGTATTAGTAGTAATATTCTTATTATAACAGAGTTTGAATTTGAAGCATTTTGCACAGGAGATGACCAAGTACGATACAAGGTACCTGGCCATCCTCGCCACAAAATGCCTCAAAATGGGAGAATTGACACTATTTGCCACTGTTTTCAGAATGCTATCGCTACTGGCCTGAGTTCTAGTTCTAGTTCCTAATGGTGTGACTTAGTCAAACAATCAAAAACAGTACGGCCTGTATACTCGGGTTCCTACAGAATCTCAAAAGGTTTAGGTAATGATAGGTATGAAGTCTCAAGCATACCAGGGTCTAAAATTGGCAAAAAGCAGTACCTATTGTAATATTTGGGCTGTGGATCAGATACAAGCAAGCATTAGCACAAGTGTTAACGAAATAAGTTCAGGATCTGCTTCTGAAAAATAATGACCAAGTTGATTAGGTAAGTGATAAATGAAAGGCACATTAATTTTGGAGTTTGTAATTGGTGATAGTTTATACAAACGAAAAATTGTGTTACATCATTATGAAAATAGACAGAAGTTTATGATTTACATTACTTCATATGATACGTTTGACCTGAAGGAATAAACATAAAAATAAATAATGAAAGATTTACATAAATCTACATATACATACATACGATACAAATAAATAAAATTGAAGCGTCTGTTTATTTTCAAAATAACAGCCTTTTACTAAATGCATATGAAGGTATACACGGTACTAATAGCAAAAAAAAACGTGTGGGTTCGGGGGACCCCCGCCCCGCGACCCCGTCCGGAACGAAGTTCCTTACGCTTTTTCTTCAACTCAGAATGTAATTCGATATGGAGATTTAGATTGTATGATGATACATTTGAACATTTCAGCAGCCGCCAACTTAGATGTTCATTTTGAACTCTTTATAGGCTTAAGCACCCCTGAAAACCATGAAAACTATCTCTCTCTCTCTCTCTCTCTCTCTCTCTGGCTCTTTCTATTATAAGTCGCAGGAAGTGGGCAAAATGCTTTTTCGTTACGTGACGATTTCTACAATTTTACTTCTACCGCAAGCTGTGTTAAAGAACTTCGTTCAAAAAAATATCTGGGGGCACGGTAGTGCCCCCGCCAAGACGAGCCAAGCGAAGCGCAAGGGCACTACCTACCTTTTCTCGAAGTGTTTCGTCGTTTTTTTGAACCCTCATAGAGTTGGTTTCCGATGTACCAGATAGTTCATATTCTCAGAATATGATTTCAATAATAGACTAATTAAACATACGAAGTCTCAATTAAATAACTCCAATACTTTAAATTTTATTGATATCTAAAATACACCGATTTCGTCACTGACACACTCACTGATACACCGACACACTGATGATCATCAAAATGTTTGGCAAGTTCCTGAAGTGCTAGAAAGCTGAAATCTGGTATGTAATCTAAGTTTAGTATACAACCATAAAAAAAAATCATAAACTTATAACTTTCGCCCCCCATCCCCTAAAATGGGGGGGGGGGGTGGAAGTTTGAATGAGACTTTCACCAATTTTATGAATTAGGACATGAAAGTTTACACGGGACTGTAGACAGTAACTAAAAAACCTATTAATAAGTACTTACAAGAACCTCCGCCTTAATCAAGAGTCTCATGGTAGGTCTCAGTTATTTACGCCCTTTGACGACGAGGTGAGCAAATTGATTGTTGATGTGCAAATCCGATACTGCTGATGTGCAAGAAATACACCCCAAAAAAAGAAGAAAAAAATAAACACTAAAAAGACTGCCTAGCAACTTACAAAAAGAACTGAAATCCCACCAAAACCATTTCATGTAAAATGTTGCCAAGACTACCACATAAGGTTTGCTCTGTGGAAAAGATATCAGATCTCATATAGAGCCAAGCTTCTGAATCTACACGGCCGAACTCTACCGACCCTAACTTCACAAATTCTACATATCAGTAAAAATGTATGGCTTGGCTGTTTCGCTACCGTCGTGGAGGTGATGCGAATATTTAGTTTCTGAAGTAAGTAACGAAACAGCCAAGCCATACATTTTTCGTAAGTCGTGAGTTGGTTGGCTTGAAACAAGTGTTCTCATCAACATCTCCCACCTAACACATAGGCCATTCATTGGAAGTCGTACGGTGGCTGGCTGGTGAGAGTACTTGACCAGTGCAATGAGCGACGGGTGTAAATTACTATTGCAAAGTATGAATGACCTAATGAAAATCAGAAATCAAAAGAATTAGATTATGTGATATCTTAGGGTCTCCCTTGTTTCATCGAAAAGAAATTGCCAAATTATCACTTCCCAAACAATTTTCCGCATAATTTCATTTGCCAAATTATTACATAGCAAAAAATCTCTTCACAAATAATTGTAACGCAAACCTAATGTTTGGCAAGTGAACGTTTAAAAAATAACTTGTTTACCAACTAGTACTATTACCAATTTTTATGTAGTCAAATATTTCAGATGGTATAATATATTTTACGCAAAATAAAATAAGTCAAATATTTAGTATCGTCAGTTTTCAATTTACCATTTCTATTATAAGGCTTAGACGTCGGAGCCCCACCTAGCGGGGCTCCTACTTCTAGGTGGTTTAAAAAAAAATAACCACGAAGGGGATGGCGGGGTCTTTCAGACCCCGCCATCCCCTTCTAACCTAACCTGTCCGAGTCGGGGTGCCCTAAGTTCCGAGCTCGCTTCGCTCGCTCTTGCTTCCTATCACACCCTTGCTTTTTTACCCTTGAATAAATGATTATATTAAAATAAAATTGCATTTTTTTAATAATTCCCAAAAAAACTTATTTTTGCCTTTATATTTTTTGTCATAACAAATCATTAGACCAAACGTTTATTGTCTAAAGATTGTTTGCTGTAATAAATCATTTGATTAAAGACCAAATGCCTTAATGACATTATCCTTGGTAATATTCTACCAAGTAAAAATTTGACCAAATGAAAATGTGCGTACTAAAAATATTCCAAACATTGCATTGGTATAAAAAAGGTTGCTAAAATTTGTTTGGGTAGTGAAATTTTGCCAAAATCTTTTCGGAAAAACGGCAGGATCCCGATATCTTACCTTTTAACGGGTTTCTGTGTTTTGTAGTAAATTGTCACTGACTAATTATTTCACAGTTTCTGAGAATATCGTTAGCTGATGTTTTAATTAGATACTGTAATAATTAACGCTAAATAATCAGATCTTCTATAATATTGATTGAACAAACAAGCACCATAGCATTTGTAATTTATATTTTGAGGACAAACCTAAAGTCAGGAAGGCCGAATGTTAGCTTATGGTTTATATTATGGCGGATTATTTTGTTAAAGTTTTATTTAATTATTTGAGATTTTACGCAAGCGACTATCGGTGCTGAAAATACCGTCTCCGTTTAGTTATCGGAAATCGATTGCAAATTGAATTAAAATCATAATATTTTATTTCTGAAAGTTGCTTAGCACACCACCTATTTACCGTTTTTAGATGTATAAAGGTATAAAAGCATATGTCAGTGCATTTTAAAGTAAGTTCTGTGTAGAATAAAGAGCTTTATAGTTACGCTGCTCGTTTTCTTGTCCCAATCCGTTCTGATTTCCTACAGTAGCTATTGCAGCGTAGAGCTTGCTGCTAACACGCCGGGGACTCAAATCCCGGCGTGAGGTAGCTAAAAATCAAACACACACGAAGCAAAAATAAGTAAAATTTATTGGTATATTTAAAAAACAATCCGAAAATATATAATAAAAGAAAATAGGCAAAAACAAAATAAGATTCAGTCGCTAGTCGTTGGGATTTTAAGGTTAAATTACTAACAAAAAAATAATCACAACTCGATTTTGAGTGTCGCTATATGGTCTTTTACACAAATAAGCAGAAAATTAAGGTTTGGTTAGGACAACTTTTGAAAAAGATTACAAGATCTGATGAATATGAATTTAGGAAATTACTTAAAAGATAGGATTCGTTGATAAAAATCTAAAGAATGTCTCTCGTCGATCTCGTCTATAATCGTCGTCTAGATCGTCTCTATTGATGCTGGTGCGTTATAGCGCGAAACAAAAATAAATAAATAAAATACTTCTCCAAGCACCTGGACCTGTGTCGTCAACCCTGCTCATGCAACGGTCCCATGGCTCTCAGCACGCTCGGACTTCAGCAGCCGGCAGACGATGGAAGTAGTAGGCGAACAATAAATGACTGGGTAAGCCAAAGACCAAAAAAAGGTGGTCTTTCAATCAAAAGAAAAAGATACGATAAATTCCCGGGAACGTACAGTCGATCAATATATACGCTGAATACTCAGATAACGTGGTTAAACATTTATCATTTTAAAATCACATTCGAAGAATGTTTTAATATTAATAAGCAGAAATAAGATTATTTTCATTGAAATTCCAACGACAGAAAAAAATAAGCATTCAATTTTTTTCTTGACAATATTGTTTAGAACAATTGTCAACTTTGGAAAATACAAAAAAAAGAAAATTATAAAGCAAAACGATTGACGCGTAAATCAATTTGAGAACAAAAAGTATTTAATTGCAGGAATTATACTGCAGTATGCAAAGTAATTAACATTACGGAACACAGAAAATAAAATAAAATATTTGTCATATATGTCAGCTAGCCACGCCAACCAACTAACAAATACAATGAAAACTATACTCAAACAAAAAAAAAACAAAAAATTAAAAATGAAGACAAAACTTAATAACTAAATAAAAGCCTCCAGGCTTATAAGGCGTGACTGCTTTTTTTATTACATTGGATTTGGTACCCTACAGTAAAAAGGCACATCGAGAACTTATTGTTTTTACATACTCCTTTCAGTATTCACATGTTGTAAGCATTGCTGGATTATGTTCATATAGCTGTAACTCGAAGTCGCAAATGATAAACTAGGACCATCGAAGTAAAATTAACAAACAGTTTACTAATAACAATAACAAAACCATGGTCAGCAAGACGACCAGTCACAACGAGCAGCACCCGTTCACGAGCATAACGCTAAGATCTGCCATTACCCGTCTCGCCATAATTGAGGAAAGGAGGCAACCCGACCACTGACGCTACCGCAAGCAGTGACATCTAAGGGAGCATGAAGAACTTGCTGCCGGTTGCTCAAACAAGAATAATTATGATCAAATGTTGAGGTCGCTATATACAACTCATTAAAAAAAACATTGTAGTAAGTAGATTATGTCAATAATAAATGAAAATAAATTGACTTACTTAAACATTTGTGTACCTAAATAAATAATAATAATTATTATTAAATTGACTTATACAGTCAAATAAAGTAACAATTATAATGAACTTATATAACCTGTCAGTAGGAAAGCTAATTCTGTAGAAAGAACATAAACATAGTCTTGAGTTAATCACAGCGACCAACTATTGTTATCGTTTAAGTAGTCGTTGATAGAATAGTATGCCAGTAAGATTATACCCAGCCCAATAATTGAGTTATGTACCTTATGATACAGGTAGTAAGGTAACAGGTAACAGGTAACAGGTAGTAAGGGTGATCCCTCTAATTATAGACCTATATCTGTGCTACCAGCATTGAGTAAAATCTATGAAAAAAACATGCTAGACCAGATGTTGTCACATTTCAACTCAAATGGGATTTTACGTAGTCGCCAATTTGGTTTCACGAAAGGTAGGTTGACGACTGACGCGGGAGTAAAACTCATCAGTCACATTTTGGAATCCTGGGATAAGTCCCAGGATGCGATTGGCATTTTGTGTGACCTCCCAAAAGCGTTTGACTGCGTTGACCACAATACACTGATCTGTAAATTACACCACTACGGAATTCGTGGACAAGCTGCTGATCTTGTTCTTTCCTATCTATCAAACAGGCAGCAAAAAGTAAACTTTAACGGGGCGACGTCCTCGGGGTCCTTAGTTAAGATGGGCGTACCTCAAGGTTCAATTCTTGGCCCTTTCCTATTTCTAGTTTATATTAATGACCTGCCTTACATGACGGCTAACTTATCGGATATAATTCTATTCGCTGATGACACTTCTCTTATTTTTAAAATAGATAGTAAATATACGGATGTCTTACATGTGAACGATAGTCTAGCAGTGCTTTCGAAATGGTTCGCAGCAAATAATCTTTAACTTAATGCGAACAAAACTAAAAGTCTTAAGTTTTCGTCACCAAATGTACCCCAAGTGGGTCTAAATTTAAAACTTGGTGGCAAGGAACTAGATGTTATTACGGAAACTGTATTTCTAGGAATTACTTTAGATTCAAAATTGCAATGGTGTGCCCACATTAGAGCTCTTTCAGGTAGATTAAGTTCAGCTGCATATGCAGTAAGAAAAATAAGGCTGTTGACTGATATAGCCACTGCTAGGTTAGTATACTTTGCTTATTTCCACAGTATTATGTCTTATGGTGTTCTGCTGTGGGGATCGGCAGCTGACGTAGATTCAATTTTCATTTTACAAAAGAGGGCAATCCGCGCGATCTATAAAATGGGTCCTCGCGAGTCTCTTAGAAACAAATTCAAAGAGATTGATATACTAACTCTGCCTTCTCTTTATATCTTAGAAAGTATTTTGTATGTTCGCAAAAACCTAGGACTTTTCAAAATAAGAAGCGATTTCCATAATATAAATACACGTAGCAAAAATTAAATTGTAATACCCAAATTTAGATTAACTAAAACAAGCAAGTCATTTCTCATAAACAGTATCCGCTTTTATAAGAAGTTGCCAAAGTCAGTTGCAGAACTTAGCGATGGAAAATTCATAACCCACATCAAACGTATACTTATCAAAAATGCATATTATAACATTAAAGACTACGTTGAAGACAAGGAAGTTTGGCAATAATTCCTTCTGCACATGTGGCTTCCCTGGTACCACATTAACGGCATCACTAAGTAAATGTATATTAACTGTTCCCAAATTACGAAGTTTTTTGTTTCATTTTAGTTACTTCTTTGACATAATCTCATTATTTGACATTATGTACTTCGGATTCTTATTTCAACTCCTTATTTATGGCTTTTGTGGATAGGATTTTGATTCCGATTTGTTACAGTAGTAATGGCAATCATGTCATTTAGTCTAAATAGGCTTTTATTTTTATATAGATTCTTTTATATTTTGTGAATGTGAGAACGTTCTAGACCTAACTTGTAGACTAGATTTGTGGACCTTTTTATATTTTGTTGAGTACATGTTACTTGTTGACAGGCCTACACTGTCCTCCCATATCTATCAACACTGTAATTGGAAACATTGTAAAAGCCCCTTATTTCTAAAAGAGTAACCGTGGAGTTTCTTGCCGGCTCTTCTCCATAGGAAACAACCAATTGGAACCGTGCACCTAGCTTCTGACGTTTCATAAGTGCCCATGTTGGTTTATGTGAAATAAAATATTTTGATTTTGATTTTTATGAAGCCGGTGAAACGGAGCACTTCGTTTGTCCTTATTTCTAGTGTTGAAATTGTGAATATCACTATTTTTAACCGACTTCGAAAAGGAGGAGGTTATCAATTCGGATGCTTATACTCGTATATATTTTTTTTATGTATGTTCGAGCATAACTTCATCATATATAGACGGATTTGCAAAATTCTTATTTGTTTGAAAGGGTATACTTTCGAGGTGGTCCCATTGTCACCAAGTTGGGATCTGATGAAGGGATCTCATGGAAATCGAGGGAAATCCTCAAATTTTACAGGCACGCCTATAGCGATTTGGGTATTTTTTATAGTAACTCGTGCATTTGCTCTCGGAAAGTACCATTCGGTGAAGTGAAACTGATGATGAAGACCAGAGGTGGCCACCGGAACTACTCAATTATAAGTATTTCACGGGTTACGATTCGATTACTTTAATATGGTTCTAAGCAATTTATTAATTTTATTTAATTTTGAAATTTAATAATTTTGAAAACAACAAGTAAATAATAAATAAAAAATATATGACTAACATTATCTGAAAGATAATTTTATTGCCTACAAAAATGACCTGAATGTTAATGGTCGTATTTTTCATAGTTCAAAAGTTATATTAACTTTAAAGTCAACAAATGGATCAGCTGCTGCAAGTTTTGTAGCACGTGTATTTTCAAAATTACATAAAAAATAATATTTTTTTTTTTTCGGTATTTTAATGCACGAGGTCGTTTTTGTAATTATTATTACTTACAGGAAAAAAATAAAACAAAGTTGAGAATTTGTTTATAACAAATTGTAAAGTTAATAAACAATGCTATTGTTAACGAAAAAAAAAATTTTTTCTGTAATTATTAGAGAAAGGTCAATTATGATTTTTAGAAAAAAAAAAAATTCTTAACTAATAATTTAAACAACAAATAAAAAAAAAACGATTATAATAATAATAATAATAAACTGGCAACACCGCTGTGTCAACAAACCGTCTAATTTTCCACTTTTTTAAAATTTCAACAGTAATAATAATATTAACTCATTCTTACAATAGTTCATCATTTTAAAGCAAACCTAAAACCTGAAAACCATTTTTTAATCGAAAAGAGAGCCATAATACCAGAATGCACTAAAATTTGAACAAAAACTGCCGAATCGGAGGTGACATGACAGATGTCACCTCCGATAAAACAAGCTATAAAATAAATAGGAAAATGAAGATATGTTGACCAGATCAGCCGCACTACGAGCACGCCTACCAACTCCGGATTCCTCGCTCAGCTCCGCCTCGCCGCCGCCGGTATCCAGCCCCATTGTGAGCGCTGTGACGACACCGGCCGCGGTAGTTGCGTCGAGCTCGAGTGATGAATATTTTTCCCCGCCCACGACGCCACCACCTGCTCGTCGACGGGGAGGACACCGGTCGCCGGACGGCTTAGGACCTCGAGGCCCACCGGCCTCTGATAGGGTCCCAGCTCCCGGCGGAAGTGTGCAGCGCATGAGATGGACACAGTCCATTAACGAAAACGTCATGCGCTCATACTATGGGGCTACAGAGGGGGGAAACAATCTGACCGCGTACCGTGTTCGGATGCTCTCTCTTTTTCAGGTGCTTGAGCCAGCTGTCAACGTTTCGGCACAACGACTGTCGGATCAGGTGCGGGTCATCCAACGGAATCATATGTTGGATGACACTGTACTTGATCGCCTGCGGAGTGAAATGCAGAGTAGTCATGTCATCGCCCCCCCGTCGCAAACTGTTGTAGTACTACCACAGCCTATCACAAGTCATGACGAGGGCAGTGATGACAGGGCTACAAACGTAAGTACCCAGTGCAATGAGGAATTGAGGAGTGCTTTGGAGGGTGCGATTCGGGAATATCGGTTCATGTCGCCCGAACTTAGACCACGCTTACCTCGTTTGCCCATGCATAACAAAAATAGGGCGCTGGTGGCGGCTCTGGATTCGCAGTTGTCAAACTATTTTGATGACTGCGTAGACCTCACCGATACTCATTCGATTCTGTACTGCGCGGCTGTAGCGGCATGTCGTGTAGCTCACGTCAAATTTGCTAATGATTCTAGAGCTACACGACCGAAACCAGCCGTACCAGCTTGGCAGTGCAGGATTGAGCGTCGTATTGGTGGGGCCAGAGCGCTCATCGGCAAACTAATCTGCTTCAGGGAGGGCAATACTCGCCCTAGAGTGATGCGCTTTGTGAGACGCGCGTTCGCAGGGACTGATGTCAGCCCTCAGGACTATATATCCTGTGTCACAGAGCGCATCGACTTCCTGAAGCAGAAAGTGTATGCATGGGCAAGCCGTATCCGTAGGTATAAGCGGCGAGTGGAACGATACACTCAGAATCGCACCTTCCAGCGCGATGAAAGGTGGGTTTATAGGGATTGGGAGCGACCGGATCAAGGTGTGGCTGACACGTACCTGCCAGATGATGATGCCATGTGTTCTTTCTGGCACAATATCTGGTCGGTGCCTGTCAGTCACACCGAAGGTGATTGGACTCGGGAAGTCGAGCGAGCCTGCGAACCAATACCAGAAATGGGGGCTATTACCATCTGCCCCCAAGACGTGGCTCGTGCAGTCCGTCCGTTGCCTAACTGGAAGTCTCCAGGGCCGGACGGGCTGCACAACTTTTGGATAAAATGGTTTTTAAAGTCGCACGCTCGCTTGGCGGCTCAGTTCCAGGCTGCTTTAGAGTCTGGTTCGCTACCCCAGTTCCTAACGACAGGAGTTACCCACCTGCTCCATAAATCAGGTAGCATCGCGGAACCCAAAAACTATAGACCGATAACGTGTTTACCGACGGTCTATAAAGTTCTTACATCCATCTTGAGAGCTAAAATTAACAAACATATAGACACCAACTCCATCATGTCTGCCTCTCAAAATGGATGTAGGAACGGATCCCGCGGTACTAAGGAGCTACTCCTCATTGATATGGCCATTAGCCAACAGGTTCGTCGTTCCCGAAAGGATCTGTCGACATGTTGGATAGATTACAAGAAGGCCTATGACTCGGTGCCACATACATGGCTCATGAGGGTGCTGGAGTTGTATAAAGTAGATGCAACTCTGCGCACCTTCCTGAAGTCGTGTATGGGGCAATGGAGGACGGTCCTTCGCTATCCAACATGTCGAAATACCCAGAGGAATAGCGAGCCGATAAGGATCGAGCGAGGAATATTTCAGGGTGGTAGTTTGAGTCCACTTTGGTTTTGCTTAGCCTTGAATCCTCTAAGCACACTGCTGGAGGATTCAGGTCTAGGCTATCGGTTGAGGAGAGGTGGTCGGGTTATATCTCACCTCCTCTACATGGATGACCTCAAACTCTTTGCCCCAAACAATTTGCAACTGATAGAGCTACTGAAAGTAACTGAAACTTTCAGTAGTGCCATCAGGATGGAATTTGGTTTGGACAAATGTGCGGTCATGCATGTAAAGCGAGGGGAGATTGTGGAATCCGTGGGAACCCAACTCTCGGATTCCATGAACCTTAGAGCCCTCTCGGCATCCGAAACCTATAAGTATTTGGGTATGTCGGAAGCGCTAGGCGTCAATAATACTGACATGAAGCAATCGTTGAAGGAGCGCTTCTTTGGCCGCCTGAAGAAAGTATTTAATAGTCTTCTATCAGGCGGAAACAAGGTGCGCGCCTTCAACGGTTGGGTCATGCCGGTTCTGATGTACTCTTTTGGCATACTCAAATGGACTCAGACCGAACTCGATACCCTGGATAGGAGGGTCCGGACGCTGCTGACTGCAAATCGAATGCATCACCCACGGTCTTCGGTAATGAGGCTGTATATCCCGCGAAAGTGTGGAGGTCGAGGTTTTTTAAATGCTAAGACCCTCCACAATCGCGAGATATGCAGTCTCAGGGAATATTTCCTAGAAGCCGACGTGGGGATGCATCGAGATGTGGTCGCGGTGGACAAGGGCCTCACCCCGCTCTCCTTGGCTAAAGAGAACTGGCGCAAACCAGTAGTACTCGACACTAACGATCGCATGGAGGTATGGCAGAGTAAGGAGCTTCACGGACGCTTTTTCCGGGCCTTACATGGACCCGATGTAGATGTACAAGCGTCCGTAGCCTGGCTACGTTTCGGTGACCTCTTTGGGGAAACCGAAGGTTTTGTCTGTGCAATTATGGACGAAGTTATGATGACGAACAATTACCGGAGATTTATTGTGAAAGACGGTACGGTTGACATCTGTCGGGCATGCCACCGTCCGGGAGAATCAATTAGACATATTATCTCTGGGTGTTCTCGTCTAGCTAATGAAGAGTACTTGCATAGACACAACCTTGTAGCCAGGATTATCCATCAGCAACTTGCTTTGAAATACAGCTTTGTGGAATCGGAAGTGCCGTAGTACAGGTATGTGCCCGACCCAGTTCTCGAAAATGGAACTATCACACTGTACTGGGATCGATCCATCATCACTGACAGGACTATTATTGCCAATAAGCCTGACATAGTGCTGGTGGATCGAAGAGAGCGGCGCGCAATGATCGTTGACATAACGATCCCGCATGACGGGAACCTCGTGAAAGCCGAGAAAGATAAACAAATCAAGTATCTTGACTTGGCTCGCGAGGTTGTCGACATGTGGGACGTGGACTCAGCTATCATTGTGCCGATAGTCGTGACAGCCAATGGTTTAATAGCGAAGAGCCTCGACCAACACCTGAGGAGGCTCTCGTTGAGCAGCTGGATCAAGGGCTTGATTCAGAAGGCGGTACTTCTGGACACGGCTCGCATTGTTAGGAGGTTCCTCTCTCTGGAGCCCTGACCGCCGGTAGCTTGGACCCTGTTCCCGATACCGGTGGGCTACTATTTTTTGTATTTTTAAATGTTTTTATATTTTTTTTTATATTCTAATATTTAAAAATATAATTTATATGTATATAGTGAAATAAAGGAAATAATAATAATAATAATAATAAATCTTTTTATTTCGGGCAACTATATGGTCCATAGATTGTTAGTAACAGTTATACACTTAAAATACTATTGTTAGTGACTTAACTAAAGACGAATTCATGCGAAGACCACCCAACAACTACACCCCCAGAGACTATGGAATAAGCCTTCGCACAAATTGCCTTATTACGGCGGAGGAAATGTCTGTCGCCACAGCCATCAGAATACTATTGCGACTGCCTCTTATTCTGCTCAGGAGTGAGGCTGTTTTTTTGCGGATGATGGCATGGAATCCATCGGTATGATTTACCGCAAACATCTCTGAGGCACTGCAAAAACGAGGCAGTCGCAACAGCATCCTAAAAACATTATTATATTGGACCCGCAGGACATCCAGCGATCTTTTCGAGTAGTTGACCCAAAGATTACCGGTGTACAGATTCTGACAATCAGCTTTAAAAAGCGTTATCTTAACTTGGTCTGTACACCGAGCAAATCTTCGTGCCAACATATTACCCCTGACCGCTAGAGCCCTGCGCTCCCTCTCAATGTCACAATGGTCCCTGAGGTCTTCGGTAAGAAAATGCCCAAGATATTTAAACTTTGTGACTCTACGTATTGGCGTACCGTTTATGAAAAGATCGAGGACATGCTCCCTGCGCTTACCCGCAACCCCAAAGACCATGTATTCACATTTTTTGGCATTATAGACCATTCCATGAGCAGCAGCGTAGGTCTCACATACTTTGAGCAACTCCACGATTGCTCCCGGCGACGGTCCCAGCAGCACCATGTCGTCCGCATAACTGATGTTGTACAACTACAACTACAACTACAACAACACGTACGTTGTATTCTACAACTTACACCATTTACCCTGCATCCGACACGCATGCTGCTGAGCTCGGCAATGAGGTCGTTTACATATAGATTGAAGAGCCGGGGAGACGACAAACCACCCTGCCTCACCCCGCACTCCAACCCATATGACTCCGAGAGCGCATTAGACCACCTAACACGATTCGTCTGGCTACGATACCAAAACTGCAATACACTGAGCAGTCCTACCGGTATACCCCTACTCCTCAATTTACTCCAAAGCATATCATAGGAAACGAGCTCGAAAGCCTTGGAGAGATCAAGGAAGCAGGCGTACACCGGCGTCTTACGGTCAGTGTAGTATTTGACAGCATGCTTGACACCTAGGATAGCACTTTCGGTAGACAGCCCAGGACAAAACCCAAACTGTGCATCGTGAAGCTGTATATATTTTGCCAAATAAGAGTCAAGCACACTGTCCAACACCTTAGCCGCAACAGTTGCAAGAGAGATCGGGCGATAATTGCCTATGTCCGAGATGTCTCCTGTCCTATTCTTGGCGATGGGTACAACAATGGTCTTGATTAAGTCTGCCGGTAAATACGAATGGCTGAGACACATCGTATAGAACAAGGACAGGACCCTCGGCATATGCATGCCCGCATATTTAAGATGTTCTATGCTAAGCCCATCATGTCCGGGGGATTTTCCCCTACTCATACTACTTATCACCGACCTTACTTGCTTCGTGGTGAAGCGCAGTAGCGGCTCCTCCCCTCGGTCATGAGACACAGAGCCGATTCCTGACACAGAGGGGCCAAGTGGAGACCTTACTGTGAAATGCTCCCTGAATAGATTAGCAATGTCCCCAAGCTCAGTAACCCCTCCCACGTCCGCCGCGAGACCAGGCTTAGCCTCCAACTTACCTGTGGACTTCCAAAAAGCACAGAAATTATTATTTGCTCGTTGTTCTGCTAATATGTCCATCTTAATTTGATCTTGCCTATTTTGACAATACTTTAGGCGACTTTTGAAAATTCTACGTGCCTCATACATCTGATCATAAACAGTACCAGAGGTTGGTCGATCAGCTAAAACCCAGTCTTGGAAACTAAGCCTGGCCTCTCGGTGAGCGTCTCGAACATGTTTGTTCCACCCACATAACGGATTACCCCGCTTAGGTCTCTGGTGTACTTCATTAGATCCCCTCGCTGCCTCACAAAGGACATCTACAATATTATTGTACATCTTATCAAGGACCAGTTTGTGATCATCCAAGTTGCATGACCCATGACTGCACACCGCAAACTCCTGTGGGAAGTCTATCTCTCGCAGTTTATCAGAACACAAACGATGATAATTCTCGATCTCTTTTTTATTTCTGACGCCCCAGGCAACAGTACTGCGGGGTGCAGCCCCGGTCGTCAACTTTGGCCTAACTATATCTAAGTTACACACAATAAATATAGGTAAGTGATCAGACACATACACATCTTCATCAATACCTACACTAACAATTGTCTGCCAGGCAGACGAAGAGACCACACAATGGTCTAACCACCTCCTGCAACCATGAGCCTCGCTAATGAAGGTATAGTAGCTTAGATCGTATCCTAACTTCTTTGTATCCGCGCAGACCCAGGATTGATCGTTACAAAAACTTAATAGCTCGACATAAAATAATTCTTGCGGATGTGCATTAAAATCGCCCATAATATATATGTTTTCAACATCATGTGTCGCAATTATTGCACTTACCTCACTTAAGACCTCGGTAAACAAAGGCAGGTTTTCCGGTGAGTTTGTAGGCATATAAACCGAAAATACAATAACAGAGCGACCACCAGAGACAGCTTTAATGGCCACTAACCGAGAGCTATTACAGGATATTACCGAGACAGACTCAAAAACACCCTTTCTCCAGAGTATAGCCACCCCTCCGTACGGCCGCCCCCTTAGGAGCCCTTCTGATGTGTCTACCGCAGACCTCCCAGCGAATTCAAATTCCTGACTTATCGATCCTAACATTGAGATATCATGAGGCAGCAGCCAAGTCTCCTGCAGGCAAATCAAATCTGACCAATCACATATTGTTCTAATATTATCTACTGATCTTTTCGCAGATTTACAATTAAAACTAGTTATTTTTACATGACCGTTATTTTGACAATCCATACTGAATTTTAATCTAAGTAACTGTATGGGCCTGTCTATTTGTCCGGTACGTAAAATGTACAAAACGCCTAAAAGCAATACCATCGGGCCACAACTCATTATTCAAAAACATGTCCACCTTGTGTTTAGATACATATAACTTGTAAGCGCTATACTTTTTATACGACTTGATGTTTAGCTTTTTTAAAGATACACTTTCATTAGTCTTACTCTTTATATAATTAATAATGTCAGCATCACAGGCCTCCGTATTCACGTTCGATATTAATAGCGGTACTTTAATATCAGCCGCACGGAATTTACTGTCCGGTACAATAGATGCACGGCCTTTTTGGCTTGTAAATGTATAGGATTTCGAACGCGAACGATTATGTTGCACTAATTTCCACTCATTCGTTTTCGGTTGACTCACCACTATTTTAGAGACAACCTTATCACAATTATCTATCGACGGTATATTTGCACATTGCACTGTTGATTGCTGGAGCACATTCGACACCTTCGCATCCGTAGCGGCTGACGCACTGGCGATGGTCACCCGCTTTCCAGCGGTGGGGGAATTGACGGGCGTACGCGCACAGGCCGAGCTGTACGAAACCGCGGTGCTTGCAGTGGCCTCCACGCGCTCCAATTGTCGCTCTGTCTCGCTCCCATATAGACCGCTCTCATCAAATTTGCACATCATGCAGTCCGTCTCGCTCGGTTCCTTCGGAACCGCAGTCGCTGTTTGGGCCTCCACATGCCCGCAATGCTCTGTCGCTGCGTTATGTCCTTGCAAGACAGAGAAGCAATCATTACCGCCGCTGACCAGTGTCGATGACGCACCTTTTGCCGAGAGGTGGTTCAACTTGCCATCAGCTGAGTATTTTATAGGTAAATATTGTAATCCTATAGGTCCACTGTCTAGTGTAAAGCTGTTTTGTAAACATGCTCCTCTTCTCGCATTAACATTACCGCGCTTAACAGTAGGATTATCGTGTATCAACGATGCCTGCTTTAGACTAGTCACTTCTATTTGAAGCGATAGAAACTGCTCCTTTGACACGGTATTGTCTTCTAAAACGCTGATCTGGTTTTTCAGTTTTATAATATCCTTTAGGAGACACGTTACATCTACATGGTCAAAAGTTACCGGAGGGAGTTTATTCAGCTCCTTCGCCACAAATATCGGGAATAATTCAGTACTGGTACCCTTCATGAGACAAATCATATCGTCTAGATCCCGTGACATTTTCTTTTTTCCTTCCTTTCGACGCACTGGCATCTTCTTTCCGCTGGGGATAGACTGAAACAGCAGAGACTTTGCCTGCACAATGTCCTCAGCAGAGAAAGAGGAACAACACACTTGATGAACACTCTCTTCATCCATAACATCCAATACATTCCGTAGAAATGCTAACAGTTCGTTGATGACAACATTGCAATTAGCGCACTTCACAGTATGAGACGACATTATTTTCGATTAGTCACCGCCCCGGTTACAGCGGCATCGCAAACTCGTCCGCTACGTGTCGCGTACGATGCGAGACTAATTATAAACAATTAAAAAAAATTATTAAGAAATTTTTTTTTTTCTAAAAATCATAATTGACAGTTCTCTATAAAATTGTAAAAAAAAAAATTTCAAAAATATACAAAATAGTCCATTTGTTAACAAAATGTTTATAAACAAATGGATAAAAAAAATATTTTTTTCAATTAAAAGATGTCTTTTATTGACATAAAAACGAAAATATAATAATAAATAAAGAAAAAAATTTTCTTTACAACATAATTGTGCTTTTTCTTTTTTTGTTAACTTAAAAAAATTATTATTAACAAAATATTAACAATTTCATAACTTAGACGACGCAATCTTGTTTAATATATTTATAAGAAGAGGTCCACGAAGCGAAATAATTTTAAGGTAATTATTTAAACATTTTTTTTAGTTTAGAAGGATGATGGAAATTGGACAAAATTTTCTTAATTAACAACCGTCTAGAATATTGAAAAATATGTTTTTATAAAAAATTCCAACGGGAATAATTTTTTTAAAGTGTTTAGATTATGCAATAATTTTTTTAGATTTTTCAATTAACTTTAAGTACTTGAAAAATTTTTTTTTAAGTGACGTACTCGCTTTCGAGGCCGTGCGCGCAACCTAACAATGGCGCGCGGCGGGCTATTTTCAGCGTTAAATTAAAATTATAAATAATGGAGCTACAGTTCCGGGAGTTGGAACTTTTTTTTACTAAATTTCCTCCTCTTTAAGGATCTTTTTTTCAAATTTCGAAAATATTTATAGTTTACGGACAATAAGCAATAAACGAAACGCTATTTTTTGAAGGTGTTTAATTGTTAATAACTTTTGGAATTTTTTATGTGCTAATTCAATTTTTTAGCACAATGGTCTAGACATTATTCCGAATCGAATGAGCTAAACCACATAATTTTAGCAGTAGTATGTCGAATTAACACCATTTTTAACTTGTCGACTAGACTAGTTGACATTAGGCTATTGTAACTTAGATAAATTAATAGCTGACTCACTAAAAAGTGAAAAATAAAAAACGTTTTTACAAAAAAAAAACAACCGACTTCAAAAAAAAAGTTTTTTTTATTGTATAAGTATATATTTTGCCAAATATAACAAATGTTGGCGAAGAAGAACTGTCATGCCACCGTGAGAACACCAATATCTTTAAAAAAAACTCTCAGAGTAACTCTGGCACATAGTTGGTAAATCGCTCGCACAGCTCCTTTTTGAAGGACAAATACATTTTGAAAAGGGAATAGTTTTTGAATTTCTGTCAAAAGATGGAAATCCTCTATCAAGTCGTATTCCTCCTATAATCCTGCAACAGGTTTGAGGCCAAATCAATAAATTTATCAATCTAATATTATTAATTAATTGGCTAATGCATGCTGGCACCGGGTAAACAATTATTAATTAGGTATATCGCCCGTACCGAACATAGCAGACCGCCGTCGACTACAAATAGAACGACGCGGTCAAATAAGAAAATTTCAAGAGCACGCGAAGACTTACTGAAGATTAAGTTGGAGCTTGCTCAATTAGCACTTCAAAGAGCCGAAGAAGAAGATTCCGATGGCTACATGGATGATAGAGAATCAAACAATGAGTACGTGCGTTCGTGGCTTGAAGAGGCACCTGAGCCTGAGCCACTGAAGGAGGACGACGCCGCCGAGGGGGACAATAGAAATAGAAACTGCGGTATGCCCCCCCCTGCGGACTTCGAAACTATAGCGGACCTCCGAACACAAGAACCACTGTCGCATCCTATAGTGAATGAAGTGAAGAACATAGTCCCGACAGAGGGAACAGTAGAACCCAAGGGGAATGAGTCACTCCGTCCATTCATAACGGAGCTGACATCCGCTATAGCGTCGCTAGCCGACAGGAAAACAGAACAGTGGACACCGAATCACCCCTCGGCATCGAAGGTCATCATGACCTTACCCAACTTCAGTGGGGCACATACAGAATGGCTTTCATTTCGTGCCATCTACGAGACGACTTGTAGATATTTCAACGATGTTGAAAATACAGCAAGGCTCAGAAGGAGCCTCCGTGGACGAGCATTGGAAACAGAGAACTCAGAACTCATCGGACATGCCAAACCAGATGACATCATGAGGGAACTAGAGCTGCAGTTCGGCGATCCAGACTCGATCGCTCAAGCAGAAACAGACAGACTGCGTGGGCTGCCACGCTGCGGCGAAGCACCCAAGGACATCTGCAACTTTGCAAGTCGGGTCAGAAGCGGAGTAGTCACATTACGCGCACTCAAGAAGGATCATTACCTGATCAATGCTGACCTGATGCGACTGCTCACAGAGAAGTTGCTGAACTCCCTACGTGTACAATGGTACAGAACGTACACCGAGAAGCACCAGTCACTGCCAGGCCTCTCACTCTTCAGCGAATTCATCACCGAACAAGCTCGTTTTTGCAGTGCTTTCGCTCCGCCCGAGAATATCAACCCCGTCGAGGCTGCAGTGAGCAAGCGTGTCACACAGAGGACTTACACAGCTACAGACAAGTCGGCAAAAAGATGCCGTATCTGTGAGAAGGAGGGACACTACGCTTCGGACTGCAAAAAGTTCAAGGATGGATCGAATGACAAGAAATGGGAACTCGCAAAGAAACATCGGTTGTGTTTCCGTTGCTTGCGAACCCGTGCAGCTGGTACACATAAGAAGCAGGAAGCCACCTGGGAGTTGGGAAGCAGGAGACAGTCACGAAGATAAGCAGCTGGCAGCCGTCTGAAGATATCTGCAACTATAGGTGTAGGACGTCAGCGCCGTCTGGACAGGGAGGCCTATCCTCACACACACATAGGGATACACCTGGATAGGCTTACACACTCCCTACACCCTTCACGTCCGACGATCACGCCCGTCCGGCACATCTGCTGGTCCTTCGAGCCGGATCTGAACCAGCGACCTATTGTTGCTAACACTGTTTAGATTTATACTCTTTTCAAAACGTTGACCTTGACATAGGTAGACCATAACCTGGATTAGGACATATGATACTTTTTATCCCGATATTCTCACGGGGTCGAGACTTATGCACGTGAAACCGCGGGGCGCAGCTAGTGTAATATATAATCTTCATGAATTTTATTAATGTATTTAGGATCTCCAACAAAACATATTCAAATCACACAAAATGATAAACAGTTGATACTGGGCGTGGTCTTATGTTATGCGAGTAATATTTTTCAACAATTCAAAATGGACACGTTAGCTTTTCTCGTCCAGTTCGGTTTAAAGATCTAATAAATTCCGAACAGTTTTTCTACGGTGAATTGCATAAACTCGTTGTATAGATAGAGAACATAAAAACGCTAGTCTGTTATATTTCAAAGCTGCTGGTACAAGACCAGATATACAAATATAACTGACGGAAATTATCCGAACAATTTAACTAAAAGCTGTAAAGTGTCGCGCGAATCACTCTCGCACCACTTTCGAATGCCAACGAAGGAGCACTAAGTCTTATAATATTATTTATGGTACAGCAACACATCTCCCGCGAGCAGTCGGGAGCAGTCGGGAGCAGTCGCGAGCATGGGACGATTACAATACGCGCAATATAATAATGCACTGAGAGTGCTGCTGCGGCTGCCGTGGCGTTGTAGTGCGTCAGGGATGTTTGCAGATAATAATATTAATGGTTTTGCTGCCATTATTAGGAATAGGTGTGCATCCCTGATGACGCGTGTTCGCGGCAGCACCAACAGTATTCTCAATGTATTCGCAGAACGGTGGGATTCCCCGATGTTGCGGAGGTGGATGCAGCTCCACGCTGATTTTTAATTGTAGTATGTTGATTGGTGTCTGTAACCTACTAACACTAGCAGTTAAGTAAAATTGTTACTAACACTATGGACTCCCAGTCTGAAATAAAAGTTTTCTATTCTATTCTATTCTATAACCGCAGGAGATCGAGCCGCGGCGCCTCTGCGAGCGAGTGGCGAGCCGCATGCCACACATAACTTCTTACAGCAGCTACTCTCTACTGAACACATTATCTCGTCTGCACTAGTGCGCCCACAGAGCGTTTATTAGTTCCGATCCATTTCACTAGTGACGTTATCACGTTGTCAGGCCACGACTTATGAACTCTTAGAGATGAAGTTAGCATAACATATTTAAAAATGGTATACTATGCGCTGATTGAGTCCAAACTGAGGTATAGCATACAGTTTTCGGGAAACAGCTACCATTACAACTGGCATAGGGCATTCATTCTCCAAAAAAGAGCGATCCGAACCATTGTCCGCATTTCTCAACGAGAAACACGTCGGCCATATTTCAAAGAACTTGGTATTCTCACAGTACCTAGCCTTTACGTAGTAGTATTGTTAAACACTTTAAAAAAATATGTATAAGACTACGAAACAGACGAAAACAGGCTGGTTAGGGAAAATTCGCGTAGAAAAGACTTTGGAAACAAAATCATACCGACTTTTGGAGTAGTTAAGCATAGTCCACAGTATCAGGCAGTTCAAATATTTAATAAATTACCGCTTGAGTTAAAAAGCATACCGTACACAGGCTCATATAGGGCAAGACTCAAGGCATTCCTATTGGAAAAATGTATCTACTCATTAGATGAGTTGTAATAGTCCTATAATTGCTCTTTAACCTGACATGTAATTATTTTTTATGATGTTTTATTGTGTACCGTGTTCATATGACTTTTATTTGTATTTTTTGATTATTCTTTTTCGATTAAATTGCAATTATTTTATTGACATAATGGTTTAATAATTTATGTTTGCATGTTAATTTACATTTTACTTAAATAATTTCTCAATCATTTTCCAATTTTAATTTAATTGCATGTTTTCATATGTGTAGGTATATTTGTACATGTAATACTCTTGTTAATGTTAATGTTTCATGCTGGATTATATTCAAACGCAATGTAAATTGTTACTGAATAAATAAATTGAAACTTGAAAATTGACTCGCCGGGTCGAGTCGTGGCCTGCGCCTTCGACAACACCCAGTGCAGCCTACAAGATATGTGTCGTCATCACATCACTACAACGGCGACGGCTGCTCTCGACCCAGAATAGAAAATGGTTGGTACCGTGCACCTAAATGATATTCCACATGTACCTAATTTTGTTTAGTTTTTAAGATTTAACATTTATCTGTCTTAGACCATTTTTAAGTGGTCTAAGGAATCTGTTTAATCAACAAGCTTGCCAGCCTCCCCCCCCGAACTTCTACCCCCTCCCCTACCACTACGTGCCAACAACTCAGCACTCGGAAAAATACGTTAACGATGACTTACTTTTTATATTAAACGAGTTTACAAATGGCGGCGACAAGTTTTAACGAATTGTTAACAAAAACTCGCGCGCGGTATAATGAGTCAACTTGTGAGCCGAATCGCTGCGAAGTCACGTTCCCAAGGCGCCACCATTGTTTCTGCGGAGCACATCGAACACAGAGTACAGACCTACTATGGAGTGTGCATGTGTGCGTGCGCGATGCGAGGACAGCCGCTCTGTTTACCTGTTGTCAATACAGTTGAACAAGGCACGTATTTGTGCAGCGCTGAATAGTATTTAGAGCACGCTGAGCTCACGGCACACAATACGCGCCCTACTTCCCCGAATGACATCATTACGCGGTGCACACGTTTTGCGCGGATGAGCAACGTTAGCTGGTGATAATAAATCGCAGTTCCTACCACCTTCAGCATCGCGCCTTGTTGTACAGGACAGCATGGAGTAGTCTCGGGCGTGGTTACATAGTGAGCCAGTCTGGTACAGCTGTTCCGCTACAGAAAAAGGCAAACGCTGTAATTATAAACTGTTCGTTTTAGTTATTAAAATAAGAAAAACAACTGTCAGATCAGCCCAACTTATATTCAAATAACGAACCAAATAATTAACACGAATAATCACGCACTATTTAATAGGAAACAATCAACTTAAACAAAGGCAATATTTGCACATAGAAACGAAATGACCACGAAACAAAGACTTAGCTGTGATCCGAAACGAAATCCAACGACCTCACTGCGCAAACGCTGCGTGGGAAAAGGGGCGCGGGTTTTTTTTTTGCCTATTTAGCAGCTCGTAGTTGTAACCTTGGGGGTCGTGGCTACTTAACCGGACATTCCTGTGGGTGCCTTAAGCTAACTTAAAGCCTCCAGCCAGGGGCGCATTTCTCAATTTCTAAGTGACCGCACGCTAAGGGCACCCCCTGTGGGGTACGAACCTCGGCTTAGGGCGTCACTGATGTGAGGGCAGCAAGGTGGGACAGGCTGGATCGAATTGATATCATTATTATTCAATGGGGAATTTAAAGCTACAGGCTCAGCTAAGGCGCGGGCTGGCGCTTCGTCGAGCATTCTCCATAAATGAGATGCATGTTGGCGTATCGAGATGGCATGATAACACACTACACAAAACACGGGATTACGATTAAAACAAGTCCGGGGTCGTCAGAAACAGCGCAGATAAATCCAAATCACAATGCAAATCAAGTCCAATAAACAAAGCCACAGTTGTAAGTACGAAGTCAATACAAATACAGAAAGATGCGTAGTAAACGCAAGAGCGTTCCGTACTGCAGTATTGCACAATTTACCTAACGCGTCCCTGTTTCGCCAGAGTGGCATCTCTATCTGTTTCACTCACATAGACGAAATGATGTGTCAATCCGTCTCGCTCTTAGATAAAAGTAG
Source organism: Griposia aprilina (assembly GCA_916610205.1). Classification (NCBI taxonomy): domain Eukaryota; kingdom Metazoa; phylum Arthropoda; class Insecta; order Lepidoptera; family Noctuidae; genus Griposia; species Griposia aprilina. The sequence continues at coordinate 23,128,486 of OU744299.1, read as the reverse complement.
CGTCACTATCTATCTCGCTCACACTTAACAAAGTAGCGTCACCATCTGTCTCACTCGCACTAGTCAAATAACGTCACTCTTCGTCTCAATCGAACTTGTATGAAATCCGGATTCATTAAAAAAAAAAAAAAACCTCAATTAAGAAGTCTAATGTTGTGTTAAGAAGTATAGTGGCATACTATTTTGGAATCCTGACTAAACGCGCCATCTTTTAAAGTTACTTTCCAAAATAGTGTAGTACATTTTTTTTACACGACACGGGGTTAAATTTGGGTGATGTAATAATTTTGAATTCAATGTTGGGCAAAAATCTAACATTTTATTTAAAACTGAGGTAGTTATATTTTAAATTTTAACTGTAATTTACAGAAAGGTTATTCATGGTTACGTCACAGAAAAAAACTGACGAAAAGTTAATATTTGTAGTCACAGGACTTGAAAGTTCATCACAGGGTGTCACTTTTTGAGATTTATTTTTGAATCCATAAAATTTGAAAAGTACATGACCAAGATTTTTTTTTATATTTTTCTAATAACTGTCACGTCTTGGCCTATTGCCCGTTTTCGGCTTGACGTTGTTTTCTGGGATACGTTGTATATGTATATAATAAAGCTGAGTTTGTTTGTTTGTGCTAATACGTGGAACTACCAGTCAGATTCGAATTTTATTTTTGCATTTAGATAGCCCAATTCTTGAAGAAGGTCACAACATCACGCTACGCTCTGCTCTTATGGGTCGTCTCATATGAGTCGAGCAATAAGAAAAAAGTCAGAAAGAACGCTAAGCGAAAACGAATTAATAGCGTGGGCGGGCGATTCAATGCCTGCCAGGGTCGCGGATTGTTCGAAAGAGATACCGTGGCCCTGGCACACAGGCAACTGAAGGAACACGGGTGGGTTTTATTCAGTAAAAGTCTGACACGCCCTCCTGCTCCGCCCAGAGCAGGAGAAATTATTTAAAAATTATGTATAAAAGTAATTATAATTATTAATTATACTAGCAGACCCCGTTAATTGGTGCTGACATCTCTTGGAGGTGCGCGTGGAACACAACGCGCCCTCGATCCGGGCCTGGTCCTTACAGGACGGCGAGCTACCCATTGCTCGCCGTCCGCAAGCCTGCGCCTACGGTGGCCGGGAATCAGCTATCGAATCCCGACGCCTAGGGTGTCTCCTCCTGTGGCGACAAGGGGCGTGAGGGCGCAACGATTCACCCTTACGCGCTCCGCCTGCTCCTTCACGAGCATTACTGCTTCGCAGAAGGAGGTGACGGCTTCCCATGCCTCTCGCTCCGTACCATTGCCTGGACCAGGGCTGGATGCGAAGGATCACCGCCACCGAGCGCCCCCGCGAGGATACGGTGGTGCTCCGCCTAAGCCGGGCAGACCTCCACCGTATGCTCCACCATGTCCTCCGGGTGATCCACACAATGGTAACACCCGGGCGTTTCCTGCTGCCTTATCCAGAACAGGAACCTCCCGCAACAGCCATGCCCGGTGAGGACCTGCATCAGACGGAAGGTGAGGACGACGTGACGCCTCTCAAGCCACTCCTCAAAGAGGGGACTTACCGCCGCTCAGATCAGAGATCAGAAGTGGGGCCACTAAAGGTGAACGGCAGATTTAGTACAGGATACTTTTTTTGTTGTTTTGTTATGGAATTTGTACCACTTATTAACGCAACTAAGCCATTTTCATGTAAGTATACTATTTTTAATAATAATAATAATAATATTTTTTGTATTTTTAAATGTTTTTATATCTTTTATATTCTATTATTTAAAAATAAAATTTATATGTATATATTGAAATAAAGGATATATCCTTTATTTCAATATATACATATAAATTTAATAATAATAATAAACATTTATATTGATTTATTTGATAAGTAAACATTAGCTCCTGTCGATCGTATTTAAAAATATTTCGGATAAATCGCATAGTGAATGATAAGTTAATTAGTATACATAAAAGTGCTAATAGTGTAACAAACTTAAGGTGAAAGTGTTATCTGCGTTCAACTGCTTCGATTAAGGAAAAATAATATGAAGTCATAATCAACGATCTGAACATGACTGTCAGAAAATGTAATAAAACCGGCAGCAGTGGAGTTTAAACGATAATCCTGATGAAAATAACAACTGGAAACCTACGTATGTACTGCTTTACTCATAACTGCAAAAATCTAAGTCATTTAATTACTTAAATCTAGAAACAACTTTAAGCGTCTACAACGCACACTGCGTCGAGTAGCTGTTAACTATTGTTTGAAAAGGTCGGCAGTTGACAAGATTACTCCAACTTTGAAATCAAAGATGGCAGCAGTTTGTATGACCGTTCAACAATAAGAGCAAAGCGACATCTATTGCCTAATAGCAAAATCTGATTCTATCGACGTTTCCAGCTAATACTTAAAAATCACAGTAGATGACACTAGTTACTATTGCAACTTGAGAACGAATAGATAACGACATCTCCTATCGAATAGCTTACTTACTACTGCTACTATCAACCATTACTAAGATGTCAAATAAAACAAACACCAGTAGTAGCGACCGCCAGATGGCAGCGATGGTAACATGTTTTAAATGCAAGAAAAGTGTTAATATAAAATCTACTGCGTTATGTTCCGTGTGCAATAATAGATTTGAACCGGATTGTGATGGATATCCTGAACAAACATATAAACTATTAAACCAGGAATCAAAAAAGAAATGGCGCTGCAAAAAATGTGCAAAAATTGGAGGAAAAAATGAAATGACTACCATTGACAACAATTCATCCAATATCACAACGAGAAAAAAACAAAATCCTTCCCTACTCACAGTCTCGCCGAAGCAAACCAAGAAATGCAACAAAGAGCGCTTAACAAATAATGCATCATTGATGGATTCTCAAATTCTTTCAGACCAAGAAACAACACGAGACTCAATAATCTCACCCAATAAACTATCGAGGAGCTTAGATGGTACAATATCTGACTTAATTTCCGTAACGGAGATAAAAGAAGTTTTAACACAGCGCACCTTAAAGCTTAATAGTACGGAACAGGAGCTGGATAACATGATATTGGAAAATAACAATCTTCATAAACATATAGACCAACTGACCGCGGAAAATAATATACTAAAATCGTTGTGTAATTCATCATCAATAATAGAGAACTCTCCGGGCATGAAACAGAAAAAGTATCCTCAAACTCCTTTACGACAACATGAGTCTACACCAGTTTCTTCAAGAAAAAACTTAGATCCTTTACACATAATACGCCTGGAACAAAAAATAGGAAATTTGCAGCAGCAACTAAAAAATGCAGAACAGGATATTAAAAACCTCACACAACAACTTACATCCCTAACGCATCGTCTGCATAATAATACCAATATTAACAATAATACTATGAGTACCTCTCAGTCAAAATTATATTCAGATCATCTACAGACTCAAAATGACGAGCAAAATGATACATCAAGAAGATGGAAACAAAAAAACAAACTATGTATTCTGAGCAACGATAAAAACATAGGATCATTAACATTAATTGAAGAAATTTTCTCAAATGGCTTTGATTACTGCCATTACGTCATGCCCCGTTGCAATATAGAGCATCTTCTGGAAAACTTGGAAAATAAACTGAAAGATTTTAACCTAAATGACTACTGCATTATTTTTATTGGAGGAGACGATATCAGGGAACACGGTAACTATTTAAATATAATAAACAATATAAGACAATCATTACAAAACCTTACCCATACCAATGTAGTTCTCTGTTTACCTACGTATATAGCTGGTGCTCCGATATATAACTTTAAGGTGGAAATATTCAATAACCTTCTATATACAGACCTGCAGAATCACAAGTATGCATACTACCTGGACAGCAATAGTGAATTATCTCATGAAATGTTTTCATACAAAAATGGCAAGATAAATAAATACGGAGTAAGAAAAATATATGATAGGATCAAGAGTAACATATTGGTTGACCTAGACATATACAACGAAAACGAAAAACCTAACGTTTTAAAATGTCCGGAAAATCACTTAGCACAATCTGATCAGTTTTTTCTATAATTATATTTCAATTATGCATCAGAATATCGCTGGACTAATAAATAAATGTGACCAATTGTTACTGCATGTACATGCAGTAACCGATACCATGGATGTTATTTGTGTTAGGTACTGAACACTTCATAGAGGCTGGACATGAAGATATTTTATATGTTCCTAATTATAAGTTAGCAGCTTGCTACTCCAGAGACACAAAAAGAGGAGGAGCATGCATATTAGTAAAACACAACCATGAATATAAAGAGCTAGAAGATATCAAGAAGTTATCAGTCCAAGGTGTATTTGAATGTTGTGCAATCGAGCTAACGCAGCATAGTATCATCATTTTGTGTATCTATAGGGTACCTAAATCCAGTAATATTGATACATTTTACTTAAAATTAAATGTTATTCTATCAAAGATTTGTTATAAAAAGCGCAAGAGTGTCATTATATGTGGTGACTTTAATATTAATACATTGAAAAATGATAGGAATTCTCTTGAATTTACAAATTATTTATTAAGCTATAACCTAAAATTGCAAGTTCACCAACCAACCAGACTAAAAAGTAACACATGTATTGACAACTTTGCGCATAATTTACAACGAAAGTGTGTCCATCAAGTAATAGATCTTAACATTTCGGATCATACAGCTCAAACTTTAAAAATTCCCGTAAGAAATACTTGTACATTAGACAGTTGGACTATTAAATTACGTGACTACAGCCATGATAACCTTCTAAAATTTAAATCTTGTATAGCTGCATTGTCATTTGGGAATATTTATCATACAAGTGACCCCAATATGGCATACAACGACTTTATTGATTTATTTAAACTGTTTTATGATTTATGTTTCCCCATGAAAAATGTAAAAATTAAGTCAAAGATTGTTCCTGATTGGATAACGCCTGGCATAAAACGTTGCAGTAAAGTCAAACGCCGTTGTTTATGGCAATTAAGAAGAAATCCTAATAACGATAACATAAATAAATATAGAAATTATTCACGAAAACTTAAAAAAAATATAAATTTAACTCAAAAAGCTAAAAATAACCATAAAATTTTAACATCCACAAATAAATCAAAGGACACGTGGAAAATCATAAAGGAGAATAAATATCGCTCACCCACTAAAAGCATTACTGAAATAAAGGAAAATGGTATTACATTAACAAGTCCCAGTAAAATTGCAAATGCATTCAACGAGTATTTTGTAAATCAACCACGAATACTTTCAAGCACCACAAAGTCTCAATATAACAAGTACCCACACGTGGACCATCCCTTCTTTAGTCAGTCCATGTTTTTAGCCCCTACCACCCCATACGAAGTACATCGTATTATTCTAGACCTAAAAAATAAAACTAGCGTCGGGTATGACGACATTTCGACAAAAGTTTTAAAATTCGTGTCACAAATAATATCAGGTCATATTAGCCATATAATAAACTTATGTATTTCGTCTGGAATATTTCCTGAAATATTAAAACAGACTATTATAAAACCGCTATTCAAAAAAGGAAATAAATCTCACATGCAAAATTATAGACCTATTGCGCTCATACCTGTTATATCAAAGATATTTGAAAAGGTAATTTACCGATCCTTACAGTCCTACCTAACTAAAAATAAAATTCTAGCAAAGGAACAGAAAGGATTCAGACAAAACATGACAGTGAATGTAGCAATTTATGATTTACTTAATATTGTAGTGCCAGATATGGACAAAAGAACCAGAACCAGTGCAATATTTATGGATATGACGAAAGCATTCGACCTAGTAGACCACGATATATTAATAAATAAGCTCAATATGTATGGAATAAGAGGAAATGTACTCTCGTTAATAAATTCCTACCTTAGTAATAGGAAACAATTCACAGAAATCAGACGAATTTGTAAAAAGTCCAAGAAAGAAATTAAATATATATCTGAAGTATATACAAATTCTTATGGCGTGCCACAAGGCAGCGTGTTAGGCCCTCCGCTTTTCCTTGTGTATATAAATAACTTTCCTAGGCACGTGTATTATCCAATGATTCTTTTTGCTGATGACAGTACATTAGTAGTAAGACAACTTGATGAGAATAACCGCGAGACAGAAATAAAAAATGCATTGAAACAATCGACTGAATGGCTTGACCAAAATAATCTTATCTTAAATTTAAGTAAAACTAAAATTATAAATTTCCGACAAAGAACTGCTTCTACTGCGTCTGATATAATTTTTAATAAGGAAAAAATTGAAGCAGTTTCAAGCACTAAATTTCTAGGCCTAACAATTGACTACAAATTGAATTGGAAAGAACATGCAGCTCTACTAATAGCACGACTTAGTAAATATTCATTTGTTTTATATAAACTTAGCAAAGTAGCCAATAGATCAGCAGTCGTTGCCGCCTATTTTGGTTATGTTGATTCCATACTCCGCTATGGTATAATTTTTTGGGGCAACTCCTGTGAAAAAACCTCTGTTTTCAAGGCACAAAAACGTTGTTTAAGGTCCATATGCAGTTTGAAATCGATAGATAGTTGTAAGCCATATTTTATTGACCTCAAAATATTAACATTACCATGTCTCTATATATATGAAACCGCAATTTTTGTAAAGAAAAATATTGAACTATTTCGCAAAAAAACAGAACATCATCCTAAATCAACAAGACAAGTTTATCGTCATGAATTGTACTTAAGGCCTTCAAAAACCTCCCTCATGCACAATAGCATTCTGTGCATGGCACCTAAAATCTATAACAAATTGCCTAATTCTATTAAAGATTATAATTTATTGCAGTTTAAACGAAAATTATATAATTTATTAATCCACAAATGCTATTATTCAATTACTGAATTTCTTTATGACAAAAATATTTAATTGACAATTTGATTATTTACTTATCTGACATTACTTTATATAGCTTCATGTACCTTGCATAATAATATAATATACTTCAGTAATAATGAACGAATTTTCTTAAAAAAGTGTAAGCCCAATGGGTAGTTTTTTGAGCACAATGTTTGTATTTTATAAGACCATGTAACCTCACCAAAAAACACACTTAATAAATGATTTGATTTGATTTGATTTGATTTATTTCACACCAGGTCCATATTTTGTTAGTAACAATGTACTTAAAAAACGAATGTTAGTATTGGCAACAAAATTAAATAACGACATGAAGCCGCACCCACCTTTGCAGCATGGGGGACTCCCACGGATCAGTAAAAATACCCACTATAGTGTTGGTACTGCCACGAACGCGAGTGAGTAGGGAGGCGCATCTTTTCTTAACGATAGCGGCAAAGCCATCAATCCGCGCCTCAGCAAACATCCCTGAAGCACTGCAACGCCATGGCAGCCCCAACAGTACCCTGAGTGCATTATTATATTGGACACGCAGGTCGCTGTATGCCCGCTGCGAATAACTGACCCACAGGCTGCAGGTGTAAAAAGATTGGCAATATACTTTAAAAAGCGTGATTTTAACCGAATTCGTACACCGTGCAAATCTGCGGGCCAGCATGTTACAACGGACAGCCAGCGACCTGCATTCCCTTTCTATGTCTAGATTATCGCTCAAATCATCGGTGACCCAGTGACCCAAATATTTAAATTTAGATACCCTACACAGAGGAGTGCCGTACAGTGATACATTGGGAAATGCTGGGTAAGAAAAACCACGGGCTTTAAAGAGCATTAGTTCACTCTTCCCGATATAATATTTGAGTCCATGAGTCACCGCATATGATTCACATATCGACACTAACCTCCTCATAGCACTGATTGATGGACTCAGCAACACCATGTCGTCTGCGTAACTAAGATTATTCCTTACACACTCCGTCAATATGACATCCGACCTTGGTGCTGCTGAGCTCAAAAATCAGCCTGTTAATGTACAGGTTGAACAAGCGAGGCGAGCTTAATCCGCCCTGCCTCACTCCGCATTCCAACCGGTACAAACTCGACTTGGAACCGTTCCACCTTACACAATTGCGTTGGTTGCTATACCAATACTTAAATATTGATATAACTTCAATTGGTACAAAAGTTTCAGACAACAACTTATTCCACAAAACGTTATAACTGACAAGATCTAAAGCCTTCGATAGGTCCAAAAAACAGGCAAATACGGGCGTTTTTCTATCCTTGTAGTACTGCACAGTCTGCTTTAGACACAATATAGCGCTATCAGTGGATAGCCCTGGCCTAAAGCCAAATTGAGCGTCATGCAGTATTAGATGCTTAGCTAATTGTTCGTCAATCAGACTGTCCAGCACCTTGGCTGAAACAGTTGCCAAGGATAGGCCATAGGCCTGTAATTTGAGGCATCAGAGGCATCCCCAGTTTTATTTTTAATAACAGGCACCACAACTGTAAACATGGAGTTATTTGGTAAATAACAGTGACTGATACACATATTAAAAAACATGGCAAGTACGCGTGGCAAGTGCACCCCAGCATATTTCAGATGTTCGATACTGAGGCCATCGTGACCTGGTGACTTACCTCTTTTCATTAAATTTAGGTTTAAAGATATTTATTCTCAAAAAAGACACAAAGTCACTTACTTGAGAACAATGCTTAAGATAAATTATATAAATATAAAGTTCGTCACAGACGTCACGGTGGCAATTATGATACAGCTCCAGATACAAGAAAGAAGGATACAGTGCATCCAATGCATTCAGTTTTTATTAAGGGTGTTATTTGTGATTATATCAATCAATCAATCAATAATTTATTTTGTTAAACGCAGCCAATTGAGTCTTGAATGCATTGAACGAGTGCAACCTCCTTATATATGAGGGTATATTGTTATATAATTGTGCTCCTTCAAAAGTTAACATTTTTTTGCCAAACTTGGTTCTGATCTTCGGTAAAATCAGAAAACTAGCTCGGCGACTGCTACGTTGGGTTACTTGTTTTACTTTAGTAAACGATAAATTAGTCTGTATACTTTTTTGAGTGCCTTACGAATGAAAATACATGTATTGTAAATATATAACTGTCTAATGTTCATTATTTTGGTTTCTTCATAAATTTTGCATGTTGATGTTAAATATGGGTAGCCAAAAATCATTTTTACTATCTTGTTTTGTGCGACTTGGAGACTTGCTAGCTTCGTCTTGGCCGCACTGCCCCAAATTTCAATCAGATATAGTAGGTGTGGTTTTACTAAGGCGTTATAGATGGTGTGACGCAGTCTATGTGGAATACATCGAACTATGCTTCGGAGAGATCCAAGTAGCGACGTAAGCTTTGTTTTTATATGATCCAAGTGAACAATCCACGATAGATAACCATAAATTCTTAATCCAAGATATTTTTCACAAGATTTTTGCTGTAAGGGCACATTATTGATAACTAATGGATTATGTGGAGGTATAATTTTATTTTTTGCTTTGAACAAGATATAGCATGTTTTAGAAATATTTATAGTTAATAAGTTAAATTGCAACCATGAAAAAAGGGTGTTTAAATCATCTTGAGCCTGGGAAACTAAATCATGAATGGAAGAGCCGAAATAAAATAAGCAAGTGTCATCTGCGTATAGAGTAAGATGGCCATGTAGTTTTATTTCCTGAATATTATTTATATAAATTAAAAAGAGCAGGGGCCCCAATATTGATCCCTGGGGAACTCCACACGTTATAGGTAATGTGCTACTTTGAAAATTATTATCCGTTCTAACTAACTGCGACCTGTTTTTTAGATAGGAATCGAACATTCATAAGGCACTACCGGTAATATTGATGGTCTCTAGCTTTTTAAGTAGCAATTCATGACTTATGGTGTCGAACGCTTTTTTAAGGTCAATAAAGATACCAAGGACTATGTTTTTTCTATCTATATTTTGCTTAATTTTAGTAACGAGATCGACTGTAGCTGTTAGCGCGCTGCTTTTTGGTCTAAAGCCGTATTGTCTGTCTGAAAGAAAGTTAATAGAAGTTAAATGTTTATCTAATCGGTTATGCAGGATTTTTTCTAATATCTTTGATAATACAGGCAACACTGAAATAGGTCGGTAGTTACCTGGGTCCATTTTTGAATCCGATTTGTGAATGGGAGTTACTTTCGCCATTTTCAGGGTATCGGGAAAATTACCTTCAGCTAGCAGTTTGTTGAAGCATTTGCTCAGGTTGTTCGCTATTATATTGTTTATGCATTTTATTGCTTTGGTAGTAATTCCATCCAATCCAGTACTACAGTTAGGGTCGAGTTTTGATATAATTTTTGTAATTTCAGTTGCAGAACACGGATCAAGAGTTGATAATATTGGAGTATTCACGGGAGGAGCTTTTGGTAAAGCATGTGTATGATTATCATGAAATGATCTAGGTATTTCATTTGCTAAAAGGGGACCTACCGTTGCAAAGTACTCGTTGAAAATCTGGCAAATTTCGTTTGGGTTTGTAATGTGTTTTGAATTGATCAATAGTTTCGAAGGAGCACAATTTTGTTTAATTTTATTGTTTGCTAGGATGTTTACCAAATTCCACATTTTTCTAGGTTTATTAATACAATTACTAAATTTGTTATAGTAGAAAATATTCTTTGTATCTTGCATGTGTTTGGCAACATGTATTCTTTTTGAGATAAATTCTGCTGAATTTACCACCGAAACAACTTCCTTAGGAGTAAATCGAACGTTAATGACCCCAGAAACGGCCTCAGCATCGACAAACCGTGTCGTTCCAAGAAGTGGTGACTCAACCTTAAACTGCTGCTTAAATAAGTTTGCTATTTCTGTTGGCTCATGCACGCCCGCCACGCTCACCGGAAAACTCGACCGCGGATTTAATTTATTTGTTGCCTTCCAAAATGCACCAAACTGCTTGTTTGTCTGATTTTTAGCTATAATATCCATTTTTATTTGCTGTTCATTATCCAGACAATATTTCAGCTTATCTTTAAAAACCTTCCTAGATTTACACATATTTGTGTTAATGCACCCCGATGTGGGTTTATTATACAGCAACCATGTCTGATAATGCATGCGAGCTTCCCTGCGAGCGTCACGAACATGAACATTCCAACCAGTCACATATTTTCTTTTACAACGCAGGTTATCAGCACCTATATACGAAATATCAGCACCTTCTTTCAAAATACTTTTAAATGTGTCGTACATTAATTTCATCTAACAGTTTGTGGTGGCTAGTATCAGAGCACATTCCATGCTAACAATAACGAAATTCCGAAGGAAAATCTATTAATCTTAATTTTGAATGACAAAAGTTTGAATAATTTAATGATTTTTAGAACTTCGGATTAATTAATAATATCAAGAAAAATAATTTAATAAATAAACGTAATAGAATCGTAAACTAAATTCAGTTATGTTTTAAGAAGTTGCCATATGTAAAATAACACAAATATCGAAATTTTATTAATTATTTAGAAATAGAAATAACGTTAATTAAAATTAAACACTTCATATTAAGGATGCATAATTGTTGCATAAAATCATAATAGTTAAAGATTTAATGTTGGGAATGATTTTCGTCATCCAAATTTTTTTGTTCATATGGCAATTATTTATTGACAGCTAAAGAAAATCTGTCTTTCAGTTCTGAGTTCAGTTATATGCTGTTGTTTTGGATTGTGGTTTGTGACTGCATCTAAGCAATTTAGCGAATTATTGGGGTACCTAAGCTATGCTCGTCATGAGGGTATTACCCGACCTGCCCCCTTCTTAGATGAAGTAATATGAATAATAAATTAGTTAATAAGTACAACAAAATAAATGTACTTACAAAAACAAAGTATTGTTTGTGTGTAGGTACTCTCAAAACCCCATCAGAACTTCATCACTATCAAACTATTGCATTCCGCTGCTAGACAGGTATCTCCTAACGTACCCCACTGAGTAGTTACGATCCTCAGTGGGAAGTAAAACACTACAAAGACAGCGACAAGCAATCTAGAACATTTACTTTATCACCAAACCATTGTTTATACCTATAAGTAACAATCTGCATTAGTACACTAGAACATAACCTTAAAAAATAAAACTGGTTAAAACTTCTACGTCCCAACTTCTAAAAATCTAAGAATTTAAAAAGAACTTATCTATCATAATAACTACCAATTAAAACAAAAAATATCCCAAAACACGAAATTTTACTAGCTGTACCAAATTCCCGTATAAGCCTGCCGTTCGCCTTTGATTTACACTAGGGAACAATCAACTTATATCGTTGTTTTAAAAAATGTCTCGATCAAGATTGCGTAGTGTGTCGTCCGAATCGAACGTTGTCTAAATTAGTTATAGGTGTGTAGTAGGAATCAAATAGATTATAATTGTGTAATTAATTTGTGTTACTCCTCATTGTGTTTTTTTAATTATCATATTATTTAATTTCGTTATATGTAATAGTTTATAGTTGTGTTGTAGGCATTAAAAAGCGTGTAAATTATAAGTAAATAATAATGTATTATATTTCATAAATTAATATTTATATAAAGAATGCGAGTTTACACAGAAATTTACACGCTTTTTAATGCCTACAATACAAATATAAACTATTACATATAACGAAATTAAATAATATGATAATTAAAAAAACACAATGAGGAGTAACACAAATTAATTACACAATTATAATATATTTGATTCCTACTACACACCTATAACTAATTTAGACAACGATATATTAACGTGAGAAGTTATAATGAATTACTAATCGAAAGTAAACAAGAAATAAAAGAAACACAATAACACAACACACAACGCTAAGCTTAAAGCAATAAAATTAGCTAAAATAGGAGATTGCATACTCATTACTCATAGCGCTCCCAGACTTAACAATTTAACACCCAACTAGATTTTCTACAAAAAATTGATCGTATCGAAGCAAGTTGTTTGGAAATGCTAGTAAATTAATAGATAGTCAATCAAATGAAGGGTCTGACTTACATAAGCGGCGGTATCCCGCCGCGACATTATAACTCAAACTCAAAGCATTTATTTCAAATAAACCAATTACAGGCACTTTTGAATGGTCAAAGGGTCAGTCAGTCAGAAAAATGAAGCTAGTTGCCCATTCCAAAGCGTAGTAGGTACCTATGGAGAAGAACGGGCAAGAAACTCCACGGACACTCTTTTAAATCAACATATAGTTACAAAAAACAAATTGTTTACATCATTCATGTTCAAATTAAAAATGTGAGAACGATGTAGAAAGACGTGCACGTTTAAAGTAAATTTTGACGTTCAAAAGTGCCTTTTCATGTGCCTATTTGAAATAAACGATTTGACTTTGACTTTGACTTATCCGTAAAAACAACTCAAAAATTTAAATTAAAATAAACCGTGGCAGCCAAGAGTTGACCAGTCCCTACTGACGGCGCCCGTTCACGAACATGACGCATGGATCAGCACCATTCAGCTCAACCATTTGGAAGGGACGCCAGGGCACATTCAAGTCAATGAAAGACGAGCCTAGTAAATGGTGGCTTTATAGTAGGTACATAGTGCTCACACATGTGCTATGCAATTATACATTGTTAAGAGATTGAATTTATACAATGCAAAGATGTTGATGTTTTTACAATCTTCAGCAGCTCCAACAATATTTTCGAATGCTAATCAATTATTTTATGCCCCCCTGTGGAGCAGGACCAGCGTTGAGCCAAGCATCTTTGTCAGCGATGTAATCCCCCAACTTATAATATGCTTGGCTGCATTGTGCGTTTTATACAAGATTTAAAATTTGTTTCATTCAGTTGGAGTATGTGGGGAGGTATTTTGTTGTAACATTTTAAACAGTACCCCATGAAGGATGAGTCTACTTTAGCCAGTCTGAAACCTGGTTGAACTAGTTAGTAGAGTTATATAGCGCCATTTCAACGAGTAAACCTTATCGTGCCATCCATCAATTTCTATAGCTAATTAAAATATATGGTGTTACTCAATCGAATTTGATGGCTCAACGATAGGCATTATTTTTGAATTTTTAAATGCTCGCTTTTCTTTTTTGCGTTGGGGGTTTTCTTAATTTTTTGATTCTTGATTAGCTCGCAATAGAGAAGCCGTCAGGTTAAGCAGTGGTTGACAAGGTGTCTTTGGATGGGTGACCATTTTGATTCTTGATTAGCTTGCAATAGTGAAGCCGCCAGGTTAAGCAGCGCTTGCCAAGGTCAGTCTTTGGATGGGTGACCATTTTGATTCTTGATAAGCTCGCAATAGAGAAGCCGTCAGGTTAAGCAGTGGTTGACAAGGTGTCTTTGGATGGGTGACCATTTTGATTCTTGATTAGCTTGCAATAGTGAAGCCGCCAGGTTAAGCAGCGCTTGCCAAGGTCAGTCTTTGGATGAGTGACCATTTTGATTCTTGATAAGCTCGCAATAGTGAAGCCGCCAGGTTAAGCAGCGCTTGCCAAGATCAGTCTTTGGATGGATGACGATTTTGATTTTTGGGTAGGCCTTCAGAAAAACGAAGCATTAGTCAATATACAGCCATTAACACGGGATAAATGATACCTTCCTGACTTCGTTCTTCTTCTAGTTTACCTAACTAGTTATATTCATGCTTAGTCCTCGATAAATATCCTGATTTACTATGTATTTCCACTATGGTCCATCGTGTACACGCGAATATTTAGAGAATAAAATCTTGCAAAAAAAAAAACTTTTATCCTGGCAACTTTATCCAGTTTATGTCATTCATTATTTTCGCGTCGTGTAGCGCACGTCATTTTAAAGAAAATTATCACATTTTCTTAAAAGAACTATTTATTTTGAATATTAATAACGATAAACAATGCCAGACGACAAAATGTGGAAGAAACGGCGTAGTCAAGCTCGACGGCGACGTCGACTAACTAAAGTTGTCATTGGCGTCCTCTTTCGAGTCAGTAAAACATGTCGATCAGGAAAATGTAAACGAAGAAGAAACAGGTATGTGTGTGATATTATTGAAAAATTTCAGTGGATTACGATGAGTGATTTGGATTGCAAAACAGCAGAGGCTTACAATCATTATCCGCCATGTTGCTGGTGCTCGGTCCATCCATTCTTGTCAAACGTATTGTAACATGAAGTTCGTGTTACGACAGGACCTCGAGACTGGACCTCGAACCTCAAGTAGAGGAGAAAAGCACAAAATATAATGTACTTATATCTAGAAGTTCTATGATATGTACACTTAGTCTTTCTCTCATGAGAATATTACAATTACATCGAGGCCTCGAGGCTGGATATTGAAACCTCAAGTTGAGGAGAAAAGCACAAAATATAATGTATATCTAGAAGTTCTATGATATGTACACTTAGTCTTTCTCTCATGAGAATATTACTACAATTACATCGAGGCCTCGAGGCTGGATATTGAAACCTCAAGTTGAGGAAAAAAGCACTAAATATAATGTATATCTAGAAGTTCTATGATATACACATAGTATTTTTTTCTCTGGTGATAAATTATTATTACATTTGATAAACAATTAAGTATCAGTTCTTTACACATAATACTTATTATGTATCATCAGACTTAGTTAGTCTAATGATTATTGTGTACGTTGGAGATACGAGTACCCAAGAACTAAGGACGATAGTTTTATGAAGTTGTATGAGGCAATGCTATCTGCCTTGGGAAACCTGTCCAGCTTTGAGAAAACCTAAATGTATTAGGTACTTAAAAGTCTTTAAATTGATAAAGTTATATAAATGAAGGATTACCTATATATAAAAACAATCAATACTATTACTGTTAAATTTACTATTAGTACTGGATGCCTCAAAATTGAACATGAAATTAAAAGGTTTGCTGAGTGACCCAACCAAAGAAAAGGGTGAACCGCTGCAGGGATGGCATTACCAGCAGTGTAACAGTATTGATACTTTGATAAAACCAACCAAAACACAAAGAATGTTACAGATGTTTCAAGACTGAAAAGTGATTCACATTATAATGATACCTGTACTCGAAGAAAATTATTTGCTGTTAACCTAGATAAAAACAATATTAAAACAACAGATGCAGCAAAACAGAACAGTCTCCTGTTTGGTGAAAAATTTAATGAATATGTCAAGTCTGCAAATGCAATGAATTAATTAATTATTACAAATATAAGGAAAACTTCAATGTCCCCCTTCACATTCGAGTCGAGCCAAACAGAGGGGAGGCAGGTATCAACCTAGGACCTATGGGAGGTACCTACCAACAGCAGAGGACATCATCAGACAAGAAGTACCTACACAAACATGTACGTCTAACATAGAGGTATAGACATTTGCATGTCGCCTTAAATCTTTCTTGTTGGCAAAAGATTAACAAGATGAAAGTTATCTTGTCATGGATAAAGGGATATAAAATTCCATTTAAGGAAATTCCCACACAATATAATATCTATCATCAAAAAATTGTGCATTTTCAGAGTCTGAAAATAGCAACAGAAATTAGTAGGTTGTTAGATTGAGTGTAATAAGTGTGCACCTTTCAGTGGACAGTTTTTCTCAAAAATATTTGCTGTGCCCAAACAAATGGAGGTACCAGACTTATGGGGCTTACAAGAGCTAAAACGCGTTCACTGTCGGATTGCATAGAAAAGAAAGAGACGTGCGATGACACAATGCTGGTAATTTATTGCAAAATATGAAGCAAAACTGGATTTACAAAAAATCTATTCATTGGACAAAAAAATTAAAACACTATTACGTTAGTATGTTGCTTGTAGAATAATCTGACAAAAAATCTGAATGTTTGCATGTTTATTAGTATGGTTTTTAATAGTCAAAAAAATTTTTTAGAGGTGTCTTTGTGATTTTTTTCTATCATATCAAGTTAATTGTATTATGTTTTCAACACATTATTTAACTAGCATATATCCTGCAGATTATCATATATTTTTCTGATTTTGTTTACTGCAGTGGATCATATATTTTTATCCATACAGAACTTTTAAAATGATAGACATTATGTCTATCATTTTAAATGTTCTGTATTCAAGTTCTTAGAACTTTATGTAAACTCATTTCTAAAAAATATTACATATTGTGCACAATTGATTTAAAAGATGCCTATTTTCAATACCAATGAACATTGATGACAAAGGAAATTTGAGGGTTTATTGTAAAAACAATATTAATGAATTTCATTTTTGTATCACAAATACATCGAATTCTCACACACATTCACCAAAAAACACTGTATTACGATAACACAATTGTATATGGTGTAGGCAATGATAACACAACTCATTCCACTTTGAAACAATAAAAAAAACACCATAAAAACTATTTGTTTACACAACGACAAACACTCAAGTTTCGGCGGGCGCGCGCGGTCATCAACACACTGTCGTAAACGCTGATGGCCTACGTGATGCACAGTACCCCCGCCTACCACGACGATTCTCATGTTACGCGGGAATCGCCGAATTATACTCTTGGAAATACGATTACGATGACAATACGCACTTATATCAGTAGCTTTTAACCAAATTGTGTTTGTTGATTAATAAGCTAGCTACTTATGTCTATTTCCAACAATAAATAAGAATATTTATCATAAAACATTACTAAATACGGCGGCCATCGGGATCAAAATTAGTGCATTGTAAAAGTTTCGTTAATTTTTCACTGAAATATTTAGCACTTTTTGTTATACTATCACTCAATATGAAATCTGCACTTATTTCTCAGTGATTCTGTATAACATTCTTATAAGAATACGCTCTGTTTACTTCTTTAATCCATTTTTTTATTCACAAACAAAACAGTCACACACGAGTTTTGACAAGTATGGCGACGTGTTGCGTGTTGTTGTGTGTTTTTGTGTTGTGTTGTGTACATTGGTTACATTCCGAATTACGCCATAATCACTCACAGCGCTCACGCCAATAATTTGCATTCCGATTTAGATATTACGATTATGACAGCTGAGAGCTGTTAACAGTTCGGAACGCTCGTGAACGCGCTCACAGTGCTCGCTCATCGTCAACAACGTAGTTCCCAATGTAGTCTGTGACGTCAACGCCAAACCATGCACAATAAAGAAAGACCGACTGGATATTTTTGATGTGAAACATCTATAGCCGCGGGTAAAACCGATTGTGAGCGTGGCGACGCGTGGTGACGCGTCGCTAAAATAATTTCGATGTTTCACATCTGCCAGGCGACCCGTGACGGCTCACAATTTTTAACACAAGTTTTTTTTAATACTTTATACAAGGTGGAATTTTGTAATGCCACCTGGAGGGAAAGTACTCTTAATACTGCAGATAGAAAATTTTACTCAAAGGAAACATTCCTTTATTTTTTATTAGAAAGCAAACTGCATTCAAATATTTTCGAAAATTCTCTTCTCCCACACCCGGGAATCGAACCGGCTAAAATCTGAAAAAAATATACCCTGTACTTTTATTGCATCGATCGTTAGGGTCAATTATAAGGATGAAATCTCTCTAACAAACATGATAAATTTAATGAAAGGAAAACCAGGAAATCTGAAGTTACAAATTCAATGAGTCAAGTTAAACTCTTTAACTAACATCCATCTTTTGTAATGCAGACTCCTTTGCGACATACTCGTAGCTGCGTGTATGAGGTAATTTAAATATGGAATGTTAGATTAAAATTTGAAAATTAGATTGTCATAGTTGTTATTCACATTTGATTCGTTTTTACAACTCATTTCACATTTTGTCTCACGGTGAAAATGGCTTATCAAGAACAGTTTGATTTAATGGAAGCTTATTTTTTAAATAACAAAAACGTGAATCTAGCTCTGCGGTGGTATGGAGAGAGATATCAAGACCGACAGGCACCAACTCGGTTCGTATTGAAAAGAATGGTAGAAAATTTAAAGAATACGGGTGGTTTCAAGAAGAGACGGCAAACTATTCAGCAAAACTATTTCGATTTTGAACTAGATGTTTTAACATACTTTGAATCATTTCCAAAGGCTTCAAGTAGAGATGCTGCCAATGAATTAGGAACAACCCACACTCGCGTACTTAAAGTGCTGAAAAAGTATAAGTATAAATGCTATCGTGAAGGTCGGTTGGTGCAAAAATTGCATATTGGGGATCGTGACAGACGATTACAATTTTGTGAAAACATGCTTGGAGAAATTGACCGAAACCCTAATTTTTTGAGTAACATTGTATGGTCTGACGAAACTAACTTCAGCAATAATGGCATGTACAATCGCCGCAATAACCATTATTGGTCTCGAGTGAATCCTGTTCGTGTTCATGAAACTAACAATCAAGTAAGATTTTCTTTCAACGTTTGGTGCGGAATTATGAGAAATAATGTAGTGTTAGTCCACGTGTACGAAGATCATTTAAACACTGTCAAGTATATTGAAATACTGGATCTCTTAAGAAACGAGTTAAATGGTTTCCCCGAGGAAGAGCGAAACCAAATAATTCTACAGCAAGATGGTGCTCCTGCACATAACAGCAGAATCACTACTGCCTACATTAATAACCATTTTAATACCTGGATTGGTACAAACGGCACAATCAGATGGCCTGCGAGATCGCCAGATCTCACCCCATTAGATTTTTTTTTGTGGGGATATGTAAAAAATCAAATTTACATGAAATCTTATGCGAATGACAACGAGTTGAGAGTTGAAGTTCAGAATACGATTTATAATATTCACCACAACACTTTATTAAAGGTTACTAGAAATGAATTCGTTAAAAGAATAAATTTGTGTATCCAAGAGAATGGAGCCCATTTCGAGCAACTAATTAGTTAGTTTACCATTTTTTGTAAATAATTAAATTAATTTAAGATTTCCTGGTTTTCATTTAATTTATCATGTTAGAGAGATTTCATCCTTATAATTGACCCTAACGATCGATGCAATAAAAGTACAGGGTATAATTTTTTCAGATTTTAGCCGGTTCGATTCCCGGGTGTGGGAGAAGAGAATTTTCGAAAATATTTGAATGCAGTTTGCTTTCTATTCAAAAATAAAGGAATGTTTCCTTTAAGTAAAACTTTCTATCTGCAGTATTAAGAGTACTTTCCCTCCAGGTGGCATTACAAAATTCCACCCTGTATATGTTAGTGTAATAAAACTGCTTCACTCCAGTATAGTTATTTATTAATTTAGTACTACAATATAACAACTCTGTATATCTGGAGATGGAAACGGAAAATGTAAAAGACCAATTGTGCGTTCGACCTCAACGCCACAACCGAACCGCCCCACTTATCAGATCCGCTCTCCCGCCATTACTTTTTTTTTCAGCCTTTTCAAAAAGAAACACGTGTTGGTATTGCCAGCACAATTACTCGATTACAAATAATCGAATACAAAAATAAATTACATTAAAACTTTGATCACAATAAATTGCGTCAAATAATCCATTATAAATCAAAACCTAACACCCGTCCATCCTGACAACGTGTATGTCCTCATACACGGTATCAAGTAAAGACTTTAACCTAACACATGGCTCAGTACATATAATTTAATTGCACACTGTGAATACATAATCGAGAGTACAATACAAAACATTTTTTTAAAAAGATATAAAAAAATAAAAATAAAAAAACAACTTTTGGAGTTTCTTAAACTACTCCAACTTTGGAGTTCCCCATATGTCTCCAACTTTTGGAGTTCCCTAAGCTTCTCCAACTTTTGGAGATCCCCATGCGTCTCCAACTTTTGGAGTTCTCTAACTTATGGAGTTCCCTAAGCTTCTCCAACTTTTGGAGATCCCCATACATCTCCAACTTTTGGAGTTCCCTAAGCTTCTCCAACTTTTGGAGATCCCCAGACGTCTCCAACTTTTGGAGTTCCCTAAGCTTCTCCAACTTTTGGAATTCCCCCCATGTCTCAATCAATACAATACAAATCAAAATAGTAAGTATAGTATACAGTTAATTGTACTCTTCTCTTTTTTTTTTTTTTATTCCTTTTTAATTTTAAAACAATCTCAGAAATCGCATATTAAATATCACAAAATAACTAATAAAGGACATGGCTAAATAGAAGTATGGGCGACTGCCCTAGCAATGTATAAACACTGTACCTAGTAATATGTAATGCTGAATAGGTGAATATTAATATTTCGTCTAAATAAAGTTTGAGGAACTTTCTATATCGTTACAATCTTGAAAATTAAATCGTGGAAACTCACTACATCAATAGGTATACAAACTTGTAAAAGAAAAAGATTTCTTGAGGAAAATCACCCTGCTCATACATGTTAAACGTTCTGGTTAAATAAGGAGACATAAATTATTGAAATAAAATAACAAAAATGACATTTATTCATTTGTTATGCAAGTAAGTACATTCATTATTTACTAAGGAGCAAAAGTGATTCATTTAGTAAATGGAGATTATTCTGTTAATCTCACAAGTACATTATCTAGAAATGAAGCCGGAGCAGACAACATGTTCTGGTATCTCGCCCACCCCAAAAACCAGACCACTGTCATGACGTGACAGCAGCAGCCAACAGTTCTGTGTCCCACAATACAGCTGCAGTAATATGCAAGTATGTCTTCTAAGGGATTACTTGTACTTTCGCTTTCATATAATATGTAGACATAGTAAACTCTTTGGCTGATATGCCTCGATTTAATTCGGCCTCTTAAGAGTTGAGGTCTCGATCCGCCTAAATGAATGATTCTCTCAAGTTCCGGGCACACTTCAACTTCATAAACACCATTTGCTCTAATATGCTCTCCCGTAGTATGACCGGGCTTGTTTAACCTGATAAGGTCCTAATGCCAACAATATTAACTGATTATGTTCCAAAATTGGAAAATTCTCCAATTGGGGCAGGTTTCCATCCACTCTAGAAAAAATTGTTCTTTGCCTCAATAGGCAAAGAACAATTTTTATTATAATTATAATATTTTTTTTTTTTTTTTTTTTTTTCTTTTGGTAGGGAAAATAATCTCAATAGATTATTTTCCCTACCAAAAGATCCTAAATTATTAGGCAGCGCTATATACCGTGCCACTCTTTGAATTATTTCATCTGAGTTTGGACCATCTTCTATAAGAATGTGGTATTTATTCAATAGAGCTGCAGCTATTTTAAAATCGTCCATCAGGTGGGGTGAAGCTATATTGAAAAATCGTTGTCGAAATAATTTGAAATCGCGTTTAAAGTGTCCATTTACCACTTCTACCACCCACCTGCATTACTTTTCTGCTTTTATTTGCTTGCTCAGTTGACAATTGCGTTTGACCAGCGTTCAGTGACTCAGGTTTATGAATCTGAAAGCCTAATCTTTCTAATAGTGGTATGGCGTCCCTGAACCCTCTATCTAAAATAAAAACATCATTATGCTGAAAGAGCTGACGATATACACTATCATCTGCTTGAAACAAATTAATCATAATCTCGGCATCAGTTTGAGTAGCAGCAAATGGTCCAACAACATCAATAATATGCCCATCACATGACACAATCATAAATGGTTTCACAAAATTATCATATTTATGCAAGCTGTAAGTTTTTTTTTGGAACAGGTAATTCGAACTTTTCTGTAAGTATATATATGTGCCATCAAATATGGTTATGGCAGCTCTATTTTCAAATGCATTACCAAAAAGAGCATTTGGAATGCTTAAATTCTTGTTTAGAATATCCATATGGGTCATATGGTGTGGGCCTATAAAGTTAGGTACTAAATATTGCATTAAACACTGTCTGATTGTTTTCAATATAAGTGATATGGTGGGGCGTGACAAGGCAAAAATTGTTGAGAGTCGTTTGTCAGTTTTCCCTGTTCTTAATTTTGCTAAATAAATAGCCAAAGCATTTTTAGGCCTCTTGAATGTGAGGGGAGGCAAAATATTAAATATGTCCAAAAAATTGGCAACTGTTAAACCTGTCCAATAGTGACATACCACATTTTGCATCTCAGCAACCTTTTCAAAATCAAATGTTGGTTTGTCTGACTTTGCAATAGATATTATATCTTCTATTTGGTTTGCAGTGAAATTCGAGTATATATTGTTATTTTCAATCAATATGTGCCAAACATTCAGAGTCAAATGTGTCTCACAAACCCTAGTACTGCGGGGAATATAAAAATTATGTTTTTCAACAAGCATCTTTTTTATAAACCCCGGGATTACATGTAACTGTTGTTCAAAGACACAACCATTAAACACACAGTGTGTTGAGGTGTTTGCAGCCCGCTTATAATTTGGCAGATTTATATCAAGTTCTGGTACAGGTCTAGGTGCTGGTTCAGGTTCAGGTCTAGGTACTGGTTCAGGTTCAGGTCCAGGTCCTGGTCCTGGTGTTGATTCAGGTTCAGGAAGAAATACACGATTTCGGTCCCGATTTGACTGGCGTTGATTTCTCATCCAACAGGGATGACACACATAGTTCATAACCTAAAAGAAAAAGTCAATTCAGGATATTTATGGAGTCATCACAGGCCACGAATGTTTATGCAATGAACATAAGTGTTTGTATTGGAATGGGTGTTTACAAAAAAAAAGAAGTATTATATCCATTGTCTAGTACTCATATTACAAGCTCTACTTAGTTTGGGACTAGATGGTGCTGTGTAAAATGTCTCAAATATTTATTATTAATATTATGAAGTATACATTGAATTAATATAAGAAAACACACATAATAGAGAGATCAGGGACAGGACTGACTATTTGCAGGCGGATGAACTAATTGTCCGAAAGGGTAGATCCATCCATGCATTGGATGGGCATTTAAGTATGAAAGAACACATTGTGTTTAAACATCATTTTAATTACCTGATAGAAAGCTGAATGTGACCTTGGTAAATTCTGAAACATTGAATTGTTCCTTTCCACTGCATGGTGTTGCAGACTTCTCACAAAACGGCCACAAGTAATGCACACCATTGTATGCCCAAATAAACGAGCATCACCAGCTATTTCCGAACTCAGAAGTTCAAAACATGGATGACAAATGTTGGCATCCATTGGAACCTACAACAAACATAATTACATGAGAACTGTGGTAAACATCCGGCAAATCGCATTTACATTGAGTTGCTTCTCATATTTGTTGGTCGTGGTATGATTTCAGCTAACTAGATGACTTACCTCCATAGTTAACCATCGTCCTAAGATAGTGAGTAGAAGGGCAGGCAAAGAAGACGTGATATGCCTCCGCAGTCTTTGCGTTGCGACACCACAGTTTATGCATCTCATGATGAATCAATAGGCAAGGCAAGTCCGTGTAGAGTAGCAGAAGGTCAGTAGGTAGATGAGCATACACAATAAGTCCAATAAACAAGCGAGGGTCAAAATTAAATAGCGAAAATACTGAGAAAACACAACGAACGAACGAACAGCAAAGCGATCAAACGACGTCTAACCACAGAGTATATTAACTATTATGGAATGACTCGACTAGGGATACGAAAAAATAATTGATCACTCATTGGTATCGATACTTTTGTTGCGATACTTATGTTGGTATCGATTATAGATTACAGTATAGATAGTGTATCGATACTTTCGTTTCGATATCGTAACCCTAGACTTGACTGACTATTGTTTTGTTTTTTTATACAGATATGATTGAACTTGGTATGAAACAGAATCGATTACATAATTGAAAATACCATTATTGTTCTTATCGATCATTATTTAGTCAACATACTTCGACATACAATAGTTTCTTATATTGAGATGGATATTGGATCATTTGAATAGATTTAACAAAGAGTTTACACATTAACCGGAGCTTTTCGTGTTTCTTTTTGCTTCTAATTGAATCAAGTGTAATCGAGAAGAATCGATAGAATCGATTTGTCGCTTTTGGGTGTCGGCACTATTTAGGCCCCGTTTCTTTCCAGATTTTGTCAATAATTTCTAGAAATCAAATAACGACAATCAAAGAAATCGACGTATTCAGACGTATTGTGATACAAAAATAAATAAAATATAATCATTAATACTGTTCATTTCAGCTTAAGCAAATATCTTTAAAAGTAGGTTGATTGTCCACATTTTCGTAGAATGGAACGTCATAATCTTACGCTTTTTCTCCTTGTGACTTGTCAAACAAAAAACATGAAAAATACTTTTAATTATTTGATTTGTTCGCAAAAGTTCTAGGAGAATATTAAAACCGTAATAAATTATTAATGAATATTTAAATGTTACGAGCCAGTGAGACATTTCTATACATGTTAAGGGCAGTTGTTTAGCCATGTCTTTTGTCTAAATGACACTTTTTTGTTTTTATATCTCGCAAGCTTCATGTCATATAGCTTGCAACCTCATCTTATCAAAATCATGTAAATTTATAAAGTATTTTCCATTTTTATTTATACATTTTTTTAAATCTAATTAATTTTCTTCACAATTACCAATTTCATCATCATCAGAACTACTTTCATTAAGCTCTAAAGCAGCTACATGAACCCATGGCAACATGCTATTTGCAGCTACTACCGTTTTGTGTTTATTTTTCGTGGTACTTAATCCGAGAATCACGGCTAACTGATATCGATCATTTCCGAGTGACGCAACTACGCGAGATGGACCTACGTAAGCGGAAAGAAGCTTTTTACTTTTACCTTCATTATTAAATGAGGTTTTCGTAATCTTTACTAAATCTCCTATTGCGTACGTACGAGCTGGACGTCTATCCCTATCATAGCGATGTTTTTGTTTAGCCTATTCTTCGTCAATCTTATCTTTTACCTGCTCGCGAATAGTTACAAGATCAGTTGTGTCCCTAGTAGCTTGACGTATTTCATTTAACCGTGGATCTATTTCACTACTCATATGAGTACCGAACATTACTTCCGCTGGGGTTCTCCCCGTTGTTTTCTGTATGGTATTATTTAAACCCCACTGAATTTTGCCTACCTTGGTATCCCAAACCCTTTCGTCGTCCCCGAGATTCTGCGCCGTTAAGGAATTCAGAAAAGTACGGTTGTACCGTAATCTACTTGGCCATTTGACTGTGGGCTAGCGACAGCATTCAACACATGCTTTATACCCTTTTCGGCACAGAATCTTTTGAACGCATGAGAGGTGAAACACGTACCACGGTCACTAATTATGCGATCGGGTGTTCTAAAAACGTCAAAAATGTCTAACAATACATTAATAGCGGTTAAGGTTTTCGTATTTATGAACGGTTTTATGAAAATAAATTTAGTGAAGGCATCGACTGCTACTAGCAATTAAGAATGACCTTTCTTAGACTTAATAAAGGGACCAAGGTGGTCGATGTGGAGCGTGTGGAACGGGATTTCTATTTTGGGTATAGGATGCAATAGACCCTCGCACCTGTTTGACCCCCTTTTCGAATATGCGCATTCAAGACATGCCTTAACGTATTTTTTTACGAATTTTGCCATACGAGGAAACCAATAAGCCCCTTTAATACGCTCTAAAGTTTTTTCAACGCCAAGATGACCTATGTCATCGTGGTTAAGACGACATAACTGCCATCTAGCTCCTTTTGGAACTACCCAACGAAGTTTAGTAGTGTCGCCTTCGACACACTTATATATATTAGCCCTTCCGGGTCCAATTTCGTATGCAACATATCGCGAATCCTATTCAACTCTGAATCACCCAACTGAACAGTAAGCAACCAATCATCACTATTTAATAACATTACCATGGGATATGTATCAACTTCACTAGACGGATTCTCAGTTTGGGGATGTCTAGACAATGCGTCAACATGCGACATCTTGACACCAGGGCGATACTCAATTACACATTCAAACTCCTGCATCAAGAGCCACCACCTTGCAATTCGAGGAATTAAATCGCGCTTTGTAAAAGTAGTTCTTAGAGCCGCGCAGTCTGACACAATTTTAAATTTCTGCCGCAATAAGTACGAGTATACCCTAAATTTCTTTAGAGAGCAGATGACCGCCAAGTTTCTAACTCATATGAGTGGAAGTTTTTCTCTTCCGGAGAAGTTTGGCGGCTGTAAAAAGCCACGGGATTCAAAGATTTAGAACCAGACGGGCGCTGCAAGAGTATTCCACCGATTCCAACACGGCTGGCGTCGGTATGCAGCTCAGTTTCGGCAGATGGATCATAGATCGCCAGCACTGGTCTTGCAACGAGTTTCTCTTTAAGTGTATTGAACGCTTGCTCCTGCTCGCAAGACCACACCCAGGAAACGTCTTTCTTTAACAATTTGCTGAGATGGTGTGCGATTTGAGCAAAATCCTGAATAAATTTGCGAAAGTAGCTCGCTAGCCCCAAAAACTGGCGTACACCATGCTGATTTGAAGGACGAGGAAAATCTGTTACTGACTGTATCTTCTTAATGCCCGGTCTTACGCCCGCGGAACTAATTTCGTAGCCTAAATAATCTAACTTATCTTTTAGAAATTGGCACTTTGTCAAGTTAAGCGTTAAGTTAGCCTTTTCAAGCAACTTCAATATGTGCTCTAACTTAACCAAACAGTTGTCTATGCTCGTTCCGTAAATAAGCAGATCATCTAGATAAGCTGTAGCTTCATTGAACCGCGCAGAACCCAAAACCTTGTTCATCATGCGCTGAAAGACTGCTGGCGCATTCGCTAAACCGAACGACATACGGCTAAATTCGTACTGACCGTCCGGCATCACGAAAGAAGTTAGCGATTTTGACTTCTCTGAGATAGGCACCTGGTAATAACCGGATGCCAAATCTAGAGAGATAAAGCAAACTTGTCCGGACAACCTAGCAATTTCATCGTCTGTTATTGGCATGGGGTAACGTTCTTTCACCGTTATCGAGTTGAGCATCCTATAATCGATGCATAACCGGAGCTTACCATCCTTTTTGCGAATCAATACGATAGGACTTGCATACTCGGACGCTGACGCTCTGATGATACCGGCGCCGAGCATGTCATCCACCATTTCGCGAACGTTTTGACGCTCGTTGTGGGACAATCGATATGGACGGTAAACTACCGGTGTTTTGCTGTTTAACTCGATGTTCATCTCTACAACATCGGTGCAACCTAGTTCTTCAAACGAGGAAGCAAAACAATGCTTGTATTTTTGCAATAAATCGAATAGCTTGGATTTGTCCGATTCATTTACCGACTCTCCGACACGGATCTGGCTAGTGTCAAAGTTATTACGGAGGGTCGAGGGAACTGAGGCGCCTAGTGCAAGGACTCGATTAACAACTTTGACGACTACTGCCCGACCTAGGTTTGACCCTAAAGGTAACGAGAATTGTGAACTAAGAGGCGTTAAATCGTCAAATGTCCTACCATGTTTGACTAAATACAATCCACCCGTCAGAACACATTGTTGATGTGGCTTTCCAAACAACTTGCCATCTAACATAATGTATCCCTCACAGAGAGGCTCTACTGAAGCTCTTACTGAGGCTCTTTCAAATAACATCACACTGCTGGGCACACTAAATTTAACCACATTGTCACTATCTGTTTGCATTTGTGAAAATGGCATCACAAATTCACAAATCACAAATTGCAAATCTGTGGCAGTTTTATGCACAACAACGTGAGGCTGCTCTGTGAAAGTTTAACCAACTAAAACTGGCACATCTAAGTATTTATCACTCACTACACGGCAAGTAATATTAGCGGGTACATTGTCTACAGAAAGTTCAACGTTAACTTTTCCTACCGATTGTACTAATTCATTACCAAAACCCTTCAAAATTGTCTGTACACCATCATGCTGAAGTCCTAGTTCCACTCCTAGAGATTCGGTAATCAGCGAGACCTCGCTGCCAAAATCAATGAAGGACTTTACATGCCGACCATTAATTATTATCGTTTTAATAAATTTAGAATTTGGTTTAGAGGCCGAAATAAGCATAGTTTTGGTCTGATCCTTAGCCTTAATCTTTTCAGAATTTACATAACATTTTTCAGCAGTATGACCAACTTTGCTACACTTGGTACACGTTATGAGGGGCTTCGGGCATCTAGAGAAAATATAATATAATAATCCCTTCGCCTTGCAATTGAAACAGTGGAAACTTGAGGAACCATTGGTTTTGGTAACCATTGGCTTAACATTTGCTACGTCTGAATTGTTCCCTGATCTAAACCAAGAGTTAGCTACGCGTTCGCTTACATTAGTACTCTCCTTACTACTCATTAGATACTGCAGTAACTGATCAGGATGACTGCACCTTAGTGCTAAGGCCCCGGATTTCACCGACTTATCACTAATTCCGTAAATAATGCAGTCAACCGCGCATTTGTCATAAATATCACACTGATTTAAAAGAGCTAATTTATCATAAAAATAGTTTTCAATGGGTTCATTGTATCTACTTCTTCGCTTTAGCATCTCCTCCAGGGCTTGGCCATAATTTTTTTCGAATGGAAATGCACTTAATAACTTTTCTTGCCACTCAGGCCACGAAAACATAATAGAATTTAAACTCTCATACCAGGTTTTGGCCAACCCCTGGAGTTTTTGCATCGCGTGATGAATAGTTGTTCTTTCGTCCCATCCATAAACAGAAGCACACTCGTTAACCTTTTTTTATCCATACGTCAATGCGTTGATTTTTCAACGAAGGGTTAAACTCTGGCAAAATGTTATTAGAATCGTTACTTCGGTTCATCGGTGCAGTTGACGGCTGGGACGCAAGTTGTTTAATAGAACTTAACAAATAAGCTATATCTTTGGTACTAAAGGAAACGTTACTTGATATTTCAGGCTGTGCCACCCTAATAGAAACATTATCATAGCTGTTACTGTAACGACTATGCGTACGACGACGACTTGGCTTCACATAGTTTTCGCGATGTAACGAAGATTCACAAGAACGCGGAATATACCGGCGCTTTGACGATAAACGACTACGTGCTCTGCTCACCTCGTTTTCCATAGCTTTGAGACGCTCTCGCTCTCGTTCTAGCTCCTTCTCCTTCTCGCGTAGACCCGAAGAAGTAGGACTCCGGCAAAGACTGCGACTTCGTCTTCAAAGAAGCCTCGCACTGCTGCC
Source organism: Griposia aprilina (assembly GCA_916610205.1). Classification (NCBI taxonomy): domain Eukaryota; kingdom Metazoa; phylum Arthropoda; class Insecta; order Lepidoptera; family Noctuidae; genus Griposia; species Griposia aprilina. The sequence goes on along the minus strand of OU744299.1, from coordinate 23,098,517 downwards.
GCTACGTGCTCTTAATCTGGCGTCAGGTGTGTGACGACTTCGACTTCGATGGCGCCTGTGATTGTTATGCCTCGCATCGCCGTTATGATGCGCTGTCGGTCTGGCTTCAGCTGTGTGGCGCGATTGACTCCTCATTGGCGTTGATAGGCGCCGCGAGCTAGTCCCTTGATCGCGTGGCATCGTTAGAAATCCATAAAACGGAAATAAAAAAAATGGGTTAGCATTGATAAACTAAAAAAAACTACCCAAAAACGTAATGAAAAGTTTTGCAGGGTATTTTTCCTTATATCTCAGAAACGGTGCGTCTGAGCTCAAAAATAACGAAATTTTCCACCCCTTTTGTAAATCCCACGAAAGGGACAAGAATCCTAAAGCAACCGGCTTTTTATTTATTTTTAAGAAATCTTTTTTTTTTTTACCCGCGAATTTTATTACTGTCACAAAACACATTAAACGTGGTTTTAACAATATTTCAATGTTATAGAATCATGATCTATAATCACCGGGTTAAAACACGTGCAGGAAACTATGTTGAAGCACTTGTAACGTATAAATAGGCGTGTACTTACCACTTCTGAATTGTAATAAAACTGCTTCACTCCAGTATAGTTATTTATTAATTTAGTACTACAATATAACAACTCTGTATATCTGCAGATGGAAACGAAAAATGTAAAAGACCAATTGTGCGTTCGACCTCAACGCCACAACCGAACCGCCCCACTTATCAGATCCGCTCTCCCGCCATTACTTTTTTTTTAGCCTTTTTAAAAAGAAACACGTGTTGGTATTGCCAGCACAATTAGTCGATTACAAATAATCGAATACAAAAATAAATTACATTAAAACTTTGATCACAATAAATTGCGTCAAATAATCCATTATAAATCAAAACCTAACATTAGTTTGTAAGGTTATGTCTGTGGGCCATTTTGCCTGAAATAAATGTTTTATTATTTATTATTATTATGTTATTTTGACGTTCGAAAAGTGCTGATTCTCCGCCTAATTTGAATAAATTACTTTTGATTTTGATTTCATGTGCCAAATTCATTCAAATCTATTCAGCTGTTTTAGCGAGAAATCGCAACAAACAAACATACAAAAAATCAAATCTTTTCTCTGTATAATATTTGTTTAGATAACATAAATGCTTTACCAGTTTCCTAAAATGCGATGAATAATAGGACGACTTTTCCTATGACTTAGGATATTGAAGTGAAGTGGTCGCTTATATGTATAGTCTGCACTACTCACACGAATGCACAAACCCCGATCCCTAAAGTTAGGTTATTTCAATGCCAATGGCATCCAAGGTCAGCGCGACGAAATCGGTACCTTCCTCCGCGACCACCAGATCGATGTCCTCCTCGTACAGGAGACATTTCTAAAACCCCACATGCGAACGCCGTCGATAGCGAACTATCGGGTTGTTCGAAACGACAGGACTCGGTGTCACAAGGGTGGCACCCTCATTTACTACAAAAAATCCCTCTACTGCATCCCCTTGGACCCGCCCCCCCACTCACGACTAGAAGTCTCCATTTGCCGGCTAGGCATGACAGGCCACCAACCGATCACCTTGGTATCGGTCTACCTCCCCCCTACGAACCAATCAGAGAACTTCCAACTCTTGACTGACGACCTGACCTTACTCCTCGGCCTGAGTGACTCCGTTATCATAGCGGGGGATCTCAACGCCAAACATCACGCCTGGAATAGTACCAGAATCTCTACCCGAGGGAGACACTTGTTCGACCTCTGTACCCCTCTAAATTTCGATGTCATCGCCCCGATGACTCCCACTCATTTCCCCCACTCGGTTGACCATACCCCTGACGTGCTCGATGTATCACTTTTAAAGAATATCAACCTACGGTTGGATTCTATAGAGGTGATACACGAACTATCATCTGACCACCGACCAGTTGTGCTTAAGCTAGCCCCTCGCGTAGGCCTCCCCGACCCCGACTAACCTCCCTCCACAAAAGTGGTAACGGACTGGAGGAAAGTAAGCGAACGCCTGAAATCCAACACGTCCCCCCACCTAGACTCCATCCCCGACCTCTTTGACTCTATCGCTGACACGACGGCTGCGATCGACTCATTCACTGGACACGTACAATCAGTGCTGAACGATTGTTCAAGGGAAGTTCCAGCGACGGCCGACCGTCGCTGGAAGTTGCCGGACGATGTACGTGAACTGATGACTGAGAAGAACGCGGCTGTCCGTGCGTACAGCAGCTTTCCCTGCGACGCGAACCGAGCCCATATGCGCTACTTACAGCGAGCTGTAAGGACACGTGTAGCGGAGCATCGGGAAACGGGCTGGGATAAGTTGCTGAGCGAACTAGAGCCTACCCACCTAGCATTCTGGGAGCTTCAGAGGAAACTCAAATCCCGAGAAGTAGCCCCTATGCCCCCCTTGATCCGCCCAGACAATACCATCGCTTTCGATGATGTCGACAAGGCCGAGTGCCTAGCCGACAGTCTTGAGGCCCAATGTTCGCCCAGCTCTCAACCTGTAGACCAAGCTCACCTCTCTGAGGTCGACGCCGAAGTCGAAAGGAGAGCCTCCCTCCCCCCCGTAGAAGACCCCGAGTGCCCTCTGCCTCCCGTCACCCCCGACGAAGTGCAAGAGCTCATAAAGGGCCTTAAGCCCCGTAAAGCCCCCGGTTCTGATGGAATGACCAATAAGGTGTTCCAACTTTTCCCTGCCCACCTGATCATGCTAATGACCACCATGTTCAATGGTGCCATGAGCAATAACATCTTCCCCCAAGCGTGGAAACAGGCCACTGTCATCGGCATTCCCAAGCTGGGCAAGCCTAAATCCGCTCCCTCCAGCTACCGCCCCATCAGTCTCCGTAATGTCATCGGCAAAATCTATGAGAGGCTTATTTATAAGCGTCTCAGAGACTATGCCAAGACGAAAGGTCTCATTCCCAACGAGCAGTTCGGTTTCCGAACCCAACACTCGTGCGTCCAACAGGTCCACCGTATCGTCGAACACATAAGCGTTGGCTTCCAACGTGGTTCGTTGACGGGGGCTGTTTTCTTTGATATAGCGAAAGCGTTCGACAAAGTCTGGCACAATGGCTTATTATATAAGCTATACCAACTTAAAGTGCCAGATCGTCTCGTGCTCATCCTGCGAGACTTTTTGTCGAACCGCACCTTCCGATTCCGCATCGAAGGAGCGCTATCCTCCCCCCGTCCCATTCGCGCCGGAGTCCCTCAGGGCTCCGTGCTCGCCCCTCTCATTTTCACGCTTTTCACCAGCGATATCCCCAAAAGTAAAAGGGCTCAGTTGGCTCTGTTCGCAGACGATACGGCCATTTACTACACCGGCGTAAGCCCCGACGCGATATTTCGCACTCTCCAAACCACAGTCAACCAACTCGGTGACTGGTTTAGGAAGTGGAGAATCGAAGTCAATCCCGATAAGAGTCAAGCGGTTCTATTTTCGAAACCGAGACTCAACCCCACCCCTCCCCGTCCGATCACCATGTTCGGCAAGCCTATCCCTTGGGAGAAGCGAGCCAAATACTTGGGTGTCACTCTAGACCATAGACTCTCTTTCGGTGAGCACATAAAGCAGGCGCGTTCGCGCGCCGCTTTCGCTCTCGGTAGACTCCACTCCCTATTGAATGCACGCAGCAAATTGTCACTCAAGTACAAATTGCGCATTTACACAGCGTGCATTCGCCCAATCATGACCTACGCGAGCGTGGTTTTCGCACACTCGAAACCCCACCACATCCATAGGATGCAGACCCTCCAAAACCGGTTCCTCCGTAGGGCAACCGGCTCCCCCTGGTTCGTTCGGAACGAGATCCTCCATCTCGATCTTAAAATCCCCACTATCCGTCAGTTCATGAAGCGCATTTCCAAGCGCTTCTTCGACTCCGCGGCCTCACATCGCAACCCTCTGGTTGTCGAGGCTGCCAGATATGCCCCCTCTCGCATTAGTCGTACTCGCCGTCCAAGGCATGCCCTGTCCGACCCCGATGACCCCATAACCCTCCTCCAGGAGAGCAGTAGGGCCACCAGTACAGTACACGAAAACAGACCGCCATCGTTCCGACCTCGCCGCCGAGGTCCTACGCGACGCCCCCGACGTAATTGTCCCCCCCCCCCCGACCCTTGCTCGACGACGCGCCAGCCCGCGCCGTAGCTGAGCCTGTAGTTTTAAATTCCCCAGTTAATAATAATATAATTTAGATCCAGCCTGTCCCATATTGCTGCCCTCCCCTCAGTGACGCCCTAAGCCGAGGTTCGTACCCCACAGGGGGTGCCCTTAGCGTGCGGTCACCTAATTTTTAAGTATTTTTCGCCCCTGGCTGAAGGCTTTAAGTTAGTAGCTTAAGGCACCCACAGGTTTGCCCGGTTAAGTAGCCAGGACCTTAGTGGTCATAACTACGAGCTGCCCAATAGGATAAAAAAAAAAAAAAAAAAAAAAAAAAAAAAAAAAAACAACAACAAAAAAAAACACTAATGCACCGCACATGCTCCGCCCATGCTCCGCACCGAGCGGCGCGGCGGCGCCGGCGTGCTGCCGTATTCGCTGAGCTCCTCACAAAGTGCCCGTTTACAAAGATATTATTCCAAGAGATTATTTATTTAGCTCACTGGTCGTGAGTTCGTGCCGTCACACAAGGCTCTCGTGAATCATGCGCCGCTTGAAGCCGCCCGACACCCTGTATGAGTTATGCACAGCACCACATCGTACTCCGCACCACAACGTTCACGGCCGAGCTATACTAATAATGCTGTACATCCCTTACGAAGAATTTCAAACATCTCGATATAATGCCAACGATCGCTGACGTAAAGCCGACGAAGGCAAACTGTAATGAAAGTAAATGCTCAGAGAGCAGCGTACAAATAGAATGGGATGACCTCACTAATGGCGTTTACGATCGCTAGCCGGTGTGCCGACTGCCGGTCAGAGTCTGCGGAACATGGGACGGGGGGGGGGCGGGACGGCTCGCTACATCATATCCGTCTCGTCATCACTTAATACAAGGCTGGCTCATAGTAACGCACTTATCTCGCATTGCGTTAATAACTAAGCGACTTTCAGTAGAAACACACGGGACTGTGAGCAGCGCGGGTGCTATTGATAATATCCACAGACGCGGATAATTATTACTTTGTCTCTTAAACGATATCTTTCATAATCGAAACGATTAAACCAAGAAAGATATAGAAATATTTTAGAAGCATAATCGGCCTATATCGTTTCCGCTACTGGGACACAGGCCGCCTCTCGGTGAGAGTCGGCTACCACTGGGCACTGGGCCACCTCTGCTCTCAATTCTATAATTTATATACATTTTAGTATTTTGAAAATGTTGCATGCCGTAAGGTAAAATGTATCGGGTACTATCTATTATTATAAAACTCCACCCTATCTGTATACCTACATTCTATGCAAATAAATGATTTCTATTTGACATTATTATACACAATTTAAATCAATACTAAAGCTACGGTTTCCTAGAAGAGCGTTTCCGTCATATTTTTAACGGACGTCATGATAATCTGTAATTTTCAACAATATTTGACGTTAGGTGTCAAAAGCTCTTTGTATTTGGACAATACGGCCGCATGTGGCGGTCGCCGCCCTTCTAGGAAACTGCAGCTTTAGTATCGCAGTGCGTGCCGCCGCGCCCTGCCTGGGCCAGCTTGCGCCTCGGGTCTCGTACAGTGTATTCGAACTTATGAACCATATTGCGCTAAATAAACATCACTAAATACTTCTACGAGATATAACTCGTCGGTGAATGATAGTGTACCGAGTTCAGCGTCGACACCCGACACTACTGCGCGGTATGAGGGGGTCACACGCATCATAATGAGGACAAGAGAAGCTAATAAATACATCACAAGTTGACAGCACATACATCTCGCGCTCCAAACGACGCTGACCGTTATTGTGATTTACTATCTTTATCTGACACTTGTCTCGGATGTGGGCGAGTTACGTTAAAATCAGGCAGGGAAAACGTGTTGTCAAATGTTTTGAAACATTTGTGGTCTTTGAGTTACATACATTGAACAAAAAAATTTAATTAAAAAAAAACCAATTACAAAGTACGTTTACATACAAGATTTTGAGATCACCTTTTAATCAAAAAACTGATTGTGTTAGGAGGCTTCGTTCTTCTACCATTTTTGCAATTGAGTGTATAAGTACAAAAACAAAATAATTCAAACAAAAGTTTGTTAAAAAAGAGAAAAAGGCAAAAATGCGCGTATTTGTGTGATGTGTGCAAGTATGGGTGAGTGTGCTAGTGTGAGGGCGTGTAGTGTGTACACTGTAGAGTGTAAGAGTTAAAATTAGTATAGATCTATAAAGAGTATTCGTTTAAGTGTCAGTGTAGCTTAGCCCTGCGATAGTGTCAAATACGGCTTCCCCCACTAACCATCCACACACCAACCCGCGGTAAGTAAATAGGTTATTGAAGCGTATATTGTAGTGTTTTTCTTCCATTGACTTGAATGTGCCCTGGCGGCTGAGAGTATGTCATGCTCACTCTAATGTCTCGCTGGTGGTGGCGTGTGTGTTGGATCATTAAGTTCCCTTCAAAATGGTTGAGCTGAATAGTGCTGATCCATGCGTCATGTTCGTGAACGGGCGCCGTCAGTGGGGACTGGTCATTTCTTAGCTGCCACGACTTATTTTAACTTAATTTAATATTTTAATTGCTTTTGTCTTTTTATTACGGACGCTTTTAACGTTCTGCGTCGTTCTCACATGCATAATTTCAACATGAACGATGTAATCAATATTTTGTAACCATTTTTTGATTTAAAAGAGTGTCCATGGAGTTTCTTGCCCGTTCTTCTCCATAGGTACCTACTACGCTTTGGAATGGGTAACTACTGACTGACCGACCCCTTGACAATTCAAAAGTGCCTGTAATTGGTTTATTTGACATAAATGCTTTGAGTTTGAGTTTATAACAATAGACTCAACATCTTCGTAAGTATTAGTCCTTAGCCATTCTGTTACAACTTTTTTAGTCTCGGACCTTTCTCCTTTACTTACGTAGCTTTTTATTTAGCACTTGGTACTTGTATAAGTGGGAAGACTGTCTTGCCTTTTGGCAAAAAGAGATTTAACTGTGACCGTTGGAGCGACTAAATAGCTCCTTCTGCTACTTGGCTTAAAGGGATCATAATTATGGGAGAGATGTGTGTTTTCTTAGAATTAGTTGAAAGAAATATTTTTTTCTTACAGAAAGAAGGTCAAATAATTGGTAAAGGCTTTGGGTAGGGAATCTATAGGGTTTAAAGAACATTACCTTAAGCAATTTTCTCTTCGCCCTCTCAAGTTCTAGAAATTTTATGTTTGTTGTCCCTCCCCAACATGGCAGACAGGACGTGAGGATCGACTGGGCCAATGGTATGTACTCTTGCTTCAGAAGTTTATTTGAAGCCACATGTTGCAGTGTTTTAAAAGTCCATATAATTTTCCTAACTTTTTTCACAATCAGTTCGGAATGCATGTGCCAGGACATGCGCTGATCAATCATAGCACCTAGATATTTAGTATGTTGTAACCTAACAATTTTTATACGTAAGCAGTCGGGTATTACGGGGTTGGGACAGTTCTGGATCTTTATTTGGAATTCTGGTGACGGTTGCAAGTTATTATACTTTGTAAAGCGAATGTAGTCCAAGTTTGATGCATTTAGTGTGAGGAGACTATGATTTAACCAAGCTGCTATCCTCGCCAGACCACTCTTTGCCAATCCTTTAAAATTAGCCCAAGTCTTAGAAACAAACACAATGGCGATATCGTCAGCGTATGAGAATATGACCCCAGCATCTATCTTCATGTTGCATACGTAATTAATATAAATAAGGAATAAGGTCGAACTAAAGACGCTACCCTGACCGACTCCGAAAGTAACAGTTACTTCGGAACTAGTGAATTTCCCAATTTTAACCTTTTGCTTGCGATTGTTCAAAAAAGATTCAAATAGTTCCTGGGGGGTTGCCTTATGCCGATGCTTTCGAGACTATGTAAAAGTATGGGGTCAGACACTGTGTCAAAAGCCTTTTTAAGGTCAAAGAAAGCAACTACACATTTGCTACCGTTATCCACATTATCTACCAGAGCAGACGTTAGTGACAGAACTGCATCCCCAGTAGACTTTCCCTGTCTAAACCGAAACTGAGATAGTGAAAATAGTACAGGTACCTTAGGCTGGGCTTAACATTCACAACACCGCGGCGTTCTTTGTGAAGGAGCTGTTTGGAATTGTTAAACTGTTTTCGACACAAGCAGGTACCTAGTAGTGTCAGACAGGAATGTGCCACTATAGATACCATTATACATCCCTACGGCAACATATGAACCAATCGTACATTGGTTCAGTTCATGTGTTGCTGGTATGGTAATCGCAATATGTACTTCAGTTGGATAGGCGAGTCTACAGAGCAACAGTGATCAGGAGGTCGCACGTCGGTTGTTTCTCTGTGATTGGGTTCCTAATCATGTTATTATCAACGCAGGGGTAGCAGGCTCGCGGTCGCGAGCGCCGCACACCATTCCGCGGTCCTTGTATACAAATAGGCAGCTGACGAGCCAAAAGAACAAGTGCTCATTGTTCCTAATTATTTCTGGAAATGTCCGCGCTATCATTAGGTGCACCTAAGCAGGGATTCCACTCAGAGCACTCATTTCAACGGCACTTGACCAAACGGTATTGACACACAGTCTAAACTACTGAAAATTTGGCTTAGGAAAACTGATAGACTGTTCCTGTGTGAAATCCACATGGACGAAGTTGCGTACAGAATTATAGTTGAGCGCATTTCGTCAGCACAAAAGCTAATCTTGTTGTTTTCTCAGGGGAAGCTCCAAGTCCGTCCATATTTTATAAGGCTCTGTGAATAGCTAAGTCTATAACCGACCGCTAACTAGTTCGGACAGTTCATTCCGCAGGTTGGAGCATCGATCCACAGTTTCCAACAACTTGTAATTAGCTTTCCCAGGAAAATATTATGTAAGTTGTACGTTATTTTATGAATTTTGGATGCATCATGGCTTTGTTGACTACCCGGTCTGGTGTCCCGCTACAGCTGAGTCCTGGGCCAGACGCGGGACGATAAAAGGGCGGCGTGGCACTACGCGGCAGTCAGCACGTAATAGGCTCAACGCGCGCTTCACTATTAACTGTGAAGGCTCAGCACCGCCGCTCGCTGGCCTGCTTAGATTCTCAACCATAATATTAAACTGGGTTCAACTGCCCCGCCCCATCCCCCGCCCGCACCCCGCACGCCCTAGCTTCTTTTTTAATGATAATCCATTTGTGTTGCATATTAATTTAGTTATTGGAGTTGAATCCCAAACTCAGTTACGGATAACTTGTAAGGCGCTCTAATTCACTTACGTACATTTCCTGTAAAAAATTATGACGTCGTAGGTATGTGCTCTAGCCCGAGTCCGCGGCGCCAAGCGCGGCGTAACGCATATTTTACCTCCTTTACAGTATTTCGCGCGCTTCACAATTTTACATTTGATTCATGTCGGTTCCATTCTATGGATAAATGTGATATCGTACATCTCATTTCACGGCAACCACCTCATTTATAAAGCTAGAAATGTATAACAATGTATTCAAATGAATGGCATTCGAGTGGGGAGGCACGCGCTGATAGTAGCATTACGTATAGTGGAACACATTACTGTTCAATATCACGTCACAGTCGCTGCCATTATCGTCCACTTGCGTAGCCTCAAAGCCTTCACAGGCTCACTGCACCAATTACATTGAAAATGATGCGAGTGTAGCGTTCGATATCTACAATATCGTATTAGTGACGTGCTTTGTGAAATCGATTACATTTAGAACGAATTAGTAGTCTATTACAGCCACATGCCGACGGGCGCGGGCGGCGACGCGCTGCGTAGCTTAACCGTAGCTCTGGCGTAGCACTCACGTAGCCCTCACGTAGCACCAGTGACCGCGGTCCAACTGCTTTACCGGTAATTACCTAAGGGATCGCTGGTCCACAGGCTACGTGTGCGTGTGTACGTGCACTTGTGTGTGTGTGAGCGGATACAAATAAGCGATGCTCGGGTTTATTGGTGAGTCGTCGCCGGTGGGCTGAAATCGTGAAGTAGGGACTCAAGGATTCGTATTTACATTTTTGAAATGTATATACTTCTAAACTATAATTACAAAGAGAAAAAAAAAAAGTATGTTTCTTTGTTACGCTTTCACGCTAAAACGGCTGGATGGATTTGGGTGAAATTTGGCACATGGGTAGACCAAGACCTGGATTAGGACATAGGATACTTTTTCCCGATATTCCTATGGGATTGAGACGTATGCGGGTGAAACCGTGGGGCTCAGCTAGTGTACAATATTTTTACGTTACGTGACTTTTTTCATCAACTCATTACTTACAGAATTATACTTCTTTATAAGGTATGTTTTTTGTTTGTTGTATTAGGTTAGTATTAAATTAACTATTATAGTATTGGAAAATACAGGGTGGCAGGGAAATACAGGATGGCAGGGAAATACAGGGTGGCAGGGAAATACAGGATGGCAGGGAAATACAGGGTGGCAGGGAAATCGACGAACTATCTGTTACCATGGATTCAGCACATGATTCTGCACCTGCGTTGAAATGTTTCGTCGGTATTTTTTAAATTTAAAGCTGTTCCATACATTTTGTCCCCGTAGCTGTAGGTATTGCACTTTTTATGAAACAGCAGATTTGTTTTTGATAACTGACGATACATTTCTAAGCTAGGGGGTCTAGTATCATGTGCTGAATTTATTGTTACAGTTTGCGCGTCGATGTCCCTGCCAGCCTGTACTCAAATTAGACAGTTCCGTAGGACGTGCAAAGATATTCCACACCTCTCCGGTGACGTAATTTGTTTGTGTCCAAAACACGTCCAAACCGGCTTTATTATCAGACGTGCACCAATCAGAGGACAGTGCATTTGTAGGTAGATGGTCACCGATAGGATAGGAAACGCCAAACGATGACCTTAGTTCGTCGTCACCTACCTTTACACACGGACTACCCCTAATTTGATTTTTGTGAAGTTACGATTTAAGAGTAGTTTTGCAAATGTTTCGTGATTTATTTGTGAAATTGAAAGTAGCTGGCAGTATTAAATATATTTTTTGTTGTTTAATGCCAATTAGTCAAAAATATCTGATTTAAACGATGATAATGATAAAAAACTAAAGGAGTTCTGTATAAAGTATTGCTATAATATTAATAGGAAATGGGAATGTGCTCATCGTAAGGAAGAATTATTCAAAATTTATTACGATTCGGTTAGTGGACTGCCTCGATGGTCTAGTGGTCGCAAGTGCTACTGATGAGCATGAGGTCCTGGGTTCGATTCCCGGGTCGGGCAAAGTGTTATTGGGTTTTTCCATCTGGAATTTCTCGGTAGCAGCCCGGAGTCTAGATTTGTGCCCGGTTGATGGCAATAGGCTCGCCCCCTATTACATGGGACTTAAACATAACTGGCGAAATATGGGTGCGCTATAGGTACACCTCTGCCTAACCCTTCGGGGAATACAGGCGTGATGTTATGTTATGTGTGTTAGTGGACGCTATACGTGTCGATCATCTTATGTGATTCCTAACTCTAAATTCACTAATTGGTCGCAATTAGCTATATCCAATTCCTTGTTACTCATTAAGGCCCACTCGCACGTTTAGTAGGGCTAAATGAATAAATTTAGAGTTTGTAAACTCGGAGTTAAGTAATTATCATTTTAACTTTTAATACACGTTGCGCCACTAAAAAGTAACACTGGGTTAGTAAACCTGATACTTGTGTTTTTTGAGTTGGAACATTGCAGGTTAATCGACGAAACATAAAATAGAATTGCAATTGCCCTGATAAGTAATCTGACCAAAAATGAATGAATGAGCAATGAACGGAAATTGTATATCCATCTCATACAGACTACATTACGATACGTAACATTCTCGGGGCTGGCTGGATGGCTCCAACGCGTATGTACAAGTACACCCGTGGTGGGGCGATCCAGACCGCCAGGCACTTCTTCTCCTGCAACCGAGCGGGTGGGCAGGTTGCGGATAGCCCAACTTCGGCTGCGGGACCGACTGTCAGAGGTCAGTTTCGCAGTCGGAGCATCTTGACAGAGATCCCGGACAAGAGAAGTTCCCGCAAGCTAAATCCCCGGCTCAGGGTAACCTATACACCCCTCTTCCTGTGTACCAATTGCCTAAACATTCCATCCCTCCATATCCAGATATCCCCTCGGTCCCAAACCCCTAGGCCAAAATCCCAGACCTAGGGTGACCCCAATGAATCCTTACCCACTACCAAATGCCTTCCCTCCTATCCCCATATCCCGTCGGTCCTAGAGGAGGGGTAACCTCGATTCCAAAAAAGCCCACCCCCCAAATCAAATATAAAATGCAGAAGGACAAAGAAAGTACCCAGGTGGGTCCCGGCCAAGCCGGGGAATCCCACACCGCCACGGCGGTCAGCCCCCAACGTAATCTGGGGGGGGCACCCAACTGCAGCTTGTATCCGCGCTTCTTAGCGCGCCCGGCAGCTGATTTAGCGCCAACCACCCAGGCAGCGACTTACGCGCCAAAAGACCCAACACCGGCTGCGATCAACGCGCCTATGTCTACCACCCCGGCTGCGACTCACGCGCCAACACCGACCACGACGGGTATGCCTCCCACGAGCCTCTGGCAACAGAGCATCGTGCGGAACAGCGTAACCAACCCCGACAATGACCAAGACCGACACAGACAGACAGGGGCGGGAAAGGATGACGGGCCTGGCAGCTCCACCACTCTCCCGGCTGAGGAAGTACGCCTGCTGAATAAGCGCGGAAAATCCATGGCCCGGGAGAGGAAAGTAGGCGACCGAACGCACGACACCCGCGAAGGCACCAGCCAGCGCGAAGTGCAATCGGACGCCGAAAGAGCAGTACGCGACCAGCCGCGAGTACGCGAAGGGGTAACCCAGCGCGAAAAGCGGCCGGACACGGAACTAAGCGGGCAGGGGCAAGTACGCGAAGGGGCAACCCAGCGCGAAAAACCCCTGAACGCGACAGGGTCTGCCGGGGCCGCCAGTCGATCCCAAGACCCCGACGTTACCCACGACCGACCTCGACCTAGGAGGAACAGGGGAAAGCGGGCTGGAGCCCCACGCGAGCAGGCGCCGCTGGCAACCACCATCCTGCCAGGCACCTCCGAACCGCAGCCTGGACCAAGCGGTACAGGACCGGGGAAGAGGGGGCGCCCTGACGAATCGGCTTCACCGAGTGCACTACAGGGGGGCGCCAAACGCGTGAGGGTCCACTCCGCTCAGGGGGAGCGGAGAACCTACGCGCGAGCCACAAAGGATATTCCTGCGCGGCTGGCCGTAGCTATCTGCTTCCCTCCCCCGTCTAGAGACCTGACCAGGGTAGAGGCGGAACACATAAAGGCGAATCTAGAGAGCCTGTTAATGGACACCGACCCGACGACACCACTCCCTGCCTTCCGTGGATACCCACGGGTAGCGGAAGGTACTGTGCAGATGTGGTGTGAGGACGACCATGCCCTGACCTGGCTGACCCAGAACGTGCCCCTGATAAGACTCCCCGACACTGACCTCACACTAACGGTACTACGACAATCCGACGTGCCCACCCGCGTTCGAGCCTCACTTTTCGTCCCTCGGTACAGAGGTGACATAGTCCGGCTCCAAAGTGTTCTGATTCGTCAGAACACTTGGTATGACATCGCTAGGTGGTCATTGTACAGGGCCACTACCGTCGGTGGCGACAACCATGGGACTTTTTTGACCCTGGGGGTGCCACCGGAGGAAGCGGAACGGGTTCTGGCCCGGGAGCGACGGATATCGTACCTTCTAGGGTCGATATACGTACGCTTCTGGCCCACGACCCGACCCCCTGACACAGAGACCGACTGCACAGACGGGACAGGAACGACGCCGACATTGACACAGACCAACGACCCAGACATAGCGCAACTGGAGGAGGTCATGGCCCGAGCGGCAATGGCTGACGCCGAGGACACCATACCGCCCGAATCTCCTGGCTGGAACGAGCAGATTTTAGCCTCGTCGCCGGGCGATTATCACGACGTCCATGGTGAGGGGGAGGCGGAGAAACTGTCCGATGGCACCATCTCCGACTAACCCCACCCCACCGCCGTCATCAACCCTCAACATCATACAAACCAACCTCCAACATAGCCAGACTGCCACGGCTAGCCTACGCAGAGCCCTGGAGGTTAAGCCCCGAACCATCGCACTGATCCAGGAGCCGTGGATCAGGAGCAACAAAATATGCGGCCTCGGTAACACCGGAGGTAAGCTGATTCTCAACACAAACAGTCCAGACAAACCTAGAACCTGTGTCTACATACCCAAAGAAATCCCTACCACACCACTCACTCAATTCTGTTCCAGAGACCTGACAGCTGTCAGGCTCCAGACTGAAGGTGACGTTCCAGATGTCGTGCTAGCCTCGGTTTATATGCCAGGCGAGGACGCAAACTGCCCGCCGCAGGAGATGGCCGACTTAGTGCAGCACTGCGAGCGCACCAAGCTGGACCTGATCATCTGCACCGACTCAAACGCCCACCACCCGCTCTGGGGCAGCGACGCACCGAACTCCAGAGGAGAGGTACTATCCACCTATTTATTCTCTACTAACCTTAACATTGTAAACCGGGGCTCTGAACCCACTTGGGTCACAGTCCGAGGACAAACAATCATAGACTTAACGCTTGCTACAGAAAACGCGACAAACCTTATCACAAACTGGCACGTGTCGGACGAGCCTTCTTGTTCCGACCATAGAAGAATCCGGTTCACACTAAATACTACCACAAAAAACCCTGCACCTAGACGAAACCCGCGACGCACTGATGTACCCGGCTACAAATGTCTCCTAGCGTCTCTACTAGCCAGACATCTATCACAGGTGACTATAAGAGACACTGCACAACTGGAATACACCGTGATAAAACTATCAGAATACCTAACCGAAGCATACCATGCATGCTGCAAACTAAGGGCGCCAAAAACCATCAGGGACAGGAACCCCTGGTGGAATGCAGAACTTAGTAAACTCAGAGATATACTTCGAAAACAATTCAACAGAGCCAAGAACACTAGACTCCCGGATGACTGGGAGATATACAAAGAAACCCAATACACATACAAAAAGTGTATCAGAACTGCCAGAAGAACAGCGTGGCGGAAATTCTGTGAATCCATCGAGACCAACAATGAAGCCGCAAGGGTGAGGAAGATCCTATCAACGGATCAGGACCGAACCCTTGGCGCGCTGAAAAAACCCGATAACTCCTACACACTAAGTGACCTTGAAACCAGCAAGGTCCTTCTCGAGACTCACTTCCCAGACTGTATAGTCCTAGAGGACAGACAGTGGGAGGCTGAGCCAGTATGGACCCCAACGGGTCAAGACTGGTCAAGAGCCCAAGGCATTGTAACAGAAGATCGGCTAAAGTGGGCTATTAACACATTCCAGCCGTACAAATCCGCAGGGCTGGATGGCATCTTCCCAGCCCTATTACAGTGGGGCATTGACCCCTTGACGCCATGCATGGTGGAGATCTATCGAGCTTGCATAGCACTCAGATATGTACCCCTAGCATGGCGTGAAGTGAAAGTCATTTTCATACCCAAACCCGGTAAAACCGACTATACACAACCCAAGGCCTATAGGCCTATAAGCCTCACATCCTTTCTACTGAAAACCCTAGAGAGACTCTGCGATAGACACATACGTGACGGACCTCTCCGGGTAAAACCACTTCACAAACAACAGCATGCGTACTCCACAGGCAGATCAACGGAATCCGCGCTACATAGCGTGGTATCCAAAATTGAATGCGCAGTGGACCATAAATGCTCGGCACTGGCCGCCTTCATAGACATTGAGGGCGCCTTTGACAAAACCACGTTTAATAGTATCAACATGGCCCTCGACAAACACAGCATAGACTCGACTCTAAGCGGATGGATCACCAATATGCTCAAACTGAGAGCTGTACAAGTCACCGTGAACGACACTACAAGGGCCATTGTGGCGAAGGGCTGTCCGCAAGGGGGAGTTCTCTCGCCACTCCTATGGAACCTGGTCGTAGACAGCCTCATCAAAACACTCAATGACAAAGGCTACTTCACAGTAGGTTACGCCGACGACATAACTATAATAGTAAATGGTACCCACGAAAACACCTTATGCAACCTCATGCGCCAAGCCTTGAAAATAGTAGAGGTCTGGTGCAATAAACACCAGCTATCAGTGAACCCGACAAAGACCGAACTGATTCTCTTCACAAAAAAGAGGAAGTTGATGACACTCCAATTACCACGTTTCTTTGGTACTACCCTAAGCCTTTCAACCGAAACCAAATACCTGGGCATATATTTGGACAAACAGCTGAACTGGGCAAAACATACTAATTACATCACCACAAAAGCCAGCATATCCCTGTGGCAATGCAAGCGAATGCTTGGCAGGAATTGGGGAATAAGCCCCAAGGTCACTTACTGGCTGTACACCACAATCATCCGGCCAATTATAACATATGGCTCACTAGTCTGGTGGCCCAGGACAGATTTGAGCACAGCCCAGAGAGACCTAGAAAAACTGCAACGGTTTGCTTGTGTAGCTATCACTGGCTGCATGAGAACCACACCCACTGCTGCCCTACAGGCGATGCTTGGACTGCCACCTCTACACCTCATCGTGCGTGAGGAGGCAGCCCTGGCTGCCTTCAGGCTGCACATAGCAGGGACCCTAAGCAAGGACTCTAGAGTCAAACACATACGCATTAAGGAAGATGCGATCAAACGACAACCTTTGATGGCATCACCCTGCGACAAAGCCCCGAAACTGCACTACTTTCAAAGGCATTATAACATAATACTCACAGAAGAACGTTGCGACTACTCAGGCCCGAAAGAGCTGAGAGTATATACCGACGGATCTAAGACCGACGCCGGAACCGGAGTCGGAGTTTTCTCGCACGACCTTAATATAAATATATCCAGCCCACTGGGAATGTTCAACACCGTCTACCAGGCGGAGTGTGTGGGCATTACACTAGCGGTGTCCGCCATAGAGGCCAGGAAAGTCATGGACTCCCACATACGCATACTCTCTGACAGTGCCTCAGTCCTCCAATCCTTGGGGAGGAAGTATATTACCTCAAGTATAATACTGGAATGTCACAATGCTCTAGAACGTGTGGCGGTGTCCAACCGTAACACAGTGACACTGCAATGGATTAAAGGGCACAGTGGATCACTGGGTAATGATGCAGCTGACGAACTGGCTAGAAGAGCATCCAGCGCGTCAGTCTGTGGACCCGAACCCATCGTGCCCATTCCCTTTAACCAGCTACGGAGATGGTTACAGGAGTACACCCATACACAAGCGGAGAGCTTGTGGACCTCGACACCCGGCTGTAGGCAGTCCAGGGAAGCCATGCCATCCTTAGATGGCAAGCTTACCAAACGTTTATTACGTCTGGACAGGAACGGTCTGCGCCTGGTGACGGGGACCATCACGGGTCACTGCTCGCTAAACAAACACTTTCACACAATAGGCATAACGGACAGTCCTCTGTGCAGGGCCTGCATGGAGGCTGAGGAAACCGTTGCGCATGTGCTCTTTGAATGCACTTGCGTCACACAAATTAGGTCACAAACCCTCGGGGCACCCATATCCTACACAAATGCTCTCAGCAGACCAGGAGATATCGCCAACTTCTGGAGGGAGGTGGGCTGGTTGGAATAACCACCGACGGCCGCCATGGCCCACGCACAATGGTCCATATGAAGGACTAAGTGCGGAAACCATAACCCAAAGAAGAAGAAGAAGAAGATACGTAACATTTTCTTGTCTTTGAATTTTATAACATGAAATTCAATTACAATCGTATTATTGGTGGTTTCCATGGAGACTGTTATGTACGCGGGTGCGGGGAGAGGGGTACACAACTGAAACACTCGCTAGCTAGCAACGCACTGGTTTATTTGAGAGTTGGACTCACAGATGCCATAGATAGCGCGGAGGGGGAGCGCGCCTTGCACACATACATAACAATTCCTCCCTCTAGTCCAAAAACACACAATACAAATTAACATCCTTAGTAGGTATCCATAACATAATATACTCTAATCTAAAAAAGCACAAAGTACCTAAAAGTACTTTTTATAACAAATAACGGGGCGATTACGTAACGACCTCTTTGGCGTAGCAATTATTGACTCATCGTGTCGTGTGGTCTGGGTATCGAGTTCAGTCCCTGCTTTGTGACCAACATCCTCGGAGTTCGAATGTCTCTCTGTTTTTTCGACATCTACATCGACCGTACCAGCTTGTTGTTCATCACCATGGGCCTGTTGTGGGTCCTTTTCAGACTCGTCCTCTCTCGGTGACGAAGACGTACTTTGTGCGCATAATTCTGCTCTTCTCCCTCTGGCCGAACTACCCGGCAAGGGATCTGGTAAGTGAGGTTCCGGCTGGAGTATGTGCGTTTCAGGAGCAGCTGGTGACGGGGTAGGTGACGGTGATGACGCAGTCGACGAGGACGGCGAGACTTGCGGTGACGGTTGCGGTGCCGGGGAACAAGATGACCCAGGTAAGTCCACTTTCGAATATTGTTCATTATCCTCTTTGTTGTTACTTGTTCCTTTATAAAGCATCAGCTGATTTATATGCCTTTTGTAACTTTCTGAACTATGATTGTCTTTTACTAGATACAATACTTTTCCTATTCTTTTAAGTATGACGCCCTTACACCATGTATAACTGGCTTTATTAACAAACTTTTTGTATAATACAACATCGTTTTTTTCAAAAAAAATCGTTTTACTTAGTCCTTGTTGCTTAGTTTGCATACACTGTTGATTTTTTACAACGTTAGATACAGACTGTGACAAGGGTGCCGATGACTTTGGATCCATCAGATCTAATCGCGACCTTAACTTATGACCAAACACCAATTGCGCAGGGGACAACCCAGTAGCAGAGTGAACGGAATTACGATAATCCATAAGGTATTTTAGTAATTTCATCGATGTTCCTTTCGCGCTATGAGTCGACATAATACGAGACTTTATTCCCTTTTTAATTACCTTAACAAAACTTTCGGCCTGACCGTTACTAGGTGGGTGATAGACTGGTGACGTCATATGCAAAATCCCGTTTGCCGCGCAAAATAGTTCAAATTCCCGGGAACAGAAAGCTGTGCCATTATCACTTACTATTGTTTTCGGAACTCCGAACCTTGACATAAAATCACACAGCTTCTCAATCACGGCATTCGAGGAAGTAGCCGTGTTCATGTTGTAAACTTCTACCCATTTGGTATGTGCATCTACCGCTACCAAATAAACGCAACCTTTAATCGGACCTGGGAAGTATAGACTTCCCAGGTCCGATTAAAGGTTGCGTTACTTGCGTACTTTGTCCCTTCTACAGAATACACATAGGTGTATTCTGTAGAAGGGACAAAGTGGAAATTCCCAGCGAGACGGGCGGTGCGCGCGGCGGTGAGGGGCGCAACTGAATACATACATCACATGAACCTATGCTTGTTTCTATAGCCTGGTCAATTCCCGGGAACCAAAATCTTGATCGCGCTTCGGCCTTAGTTTTTACTATGCCTAAATGGGATGAATGTAATTCTTTAAGAATGATTTTATATAAGCTCGAAGGAATAACCACTCTGTGGCCTCTCATGACACAACCATTCTCATAGGATAATTGTGACCTACACAAGAAGTACGGTTTTACCCGTATATCGTTTAACTTCGGTGGCCAACCATTCAAAATAAAGTCTTTTACTACCCTTAAAACTACGTCACTATTTGTCTCTTCCCGCAATTTATCTAATGTCACGGGCATGCTTCCATCTACAACAAAACAAACATAAGTCGCTCGATCGTATGATACTTCGCAATCACAACACTTACACTGTTCGGTGCACGCGCACTCGTGAACCGCGCGCGACAAGCTTGCCCGGGAGAAATAATCCGCGCTGTTATCAGCGCTGCGAACATACTCTATTTTATAGTTATAGCTACTTAAGAACAAGGCGTACCGTTGTAGCCTGTTTGCTGATATTTCTGGTATGCCCTTATGGGGCCCAAAAATTGCCACTAAGGGCTTGTGATCCGTTCGAAGAATAAACGGTTCCGATCTTGCATACAAATATTGATGAAACCGACGCACGCCGTAAATAATGGCGGTTGCTTCCTTTTGGATCTGAGCATATCGCTTTTCAGCGGAGTTTAAGGTACGCGAAACAAATGAAATAGGTTTTTCCACACCGTCTGAACCTACTTGTGAGAGGACTGCTCCCAACCCACTTGGGGAAGCGTCTACCGTTAATATTATCGTCGCGTTCGGGTCAAAATGCCCGAGAACCTGTTCCGATGTCATGAACTCTTTTATTGACCTGAAAGCAGAGGCATGAATATCAGTCCATGTCCACTCACAACCCTTTTTTAACAGATCGTACAATGGACTGAGGATGGTGGATGCATTAGGTACGAAATTCCTGTAATAGTTAATTAGTCCCAAAAACGATTGAAGCTGATTAATATTTGTGGGCACCGGTGCTTCTAACATTGCTTTAATTTTTCCCGGCTCTTATTTTAGGCCATCTTTAGTGATAATATAACCTAGATAACTAATTTCGTCTTGAAAGAAACTACATTTTTCTTTTTGTAATGTTAAACCTGCTTCTTCTAAGCGCTTCAAAACGAAATTTAGTTTTTGTAAATGCTCCTGCCTATCCTTTCCCGTTATTAAAATATCGTCTAGCAGGCATAACACTCCGTCTATACCGGATAACAAGCCCTCGATAGCGCGCTGAAAGATAGACGGCGCGCTGGCTAACCCAAACACTAAACGTGTAAATCTATATAGCCCACGGTTTGTATTAATGCAGGTTAGATTTTTTGACTCACTGTCTAAAACTAATTGGTTATAGGCCATAGATAAATCAAGTTTGCTAAACTGTTGACCGCCCTGGATTTTTGAAAATAGTTCGTTAGTCGTGGGGAGCGGATACTGTTCTACTAGTAACTGTTTATTTATACTAACTGAATAGTCGGCACACAATCTGACTGTCCCGTTTCGCTTTAGAACTGGAACTATCGGTGAAGCATATTCCGAATATTCTACGGATTCAAGAATACCTAAATCGACCAATCTGTCGATTTCTTTGTCGACCAATGCACGCAACGCAAACGGTACGGGGCGCGCTTTACAAAAGACCGGTTTTGCTCCTTCTTTCAACGATAGTCTTATTTTGTACTTGTTAAATCTTCCTAAATCATCCGAAAATAACTTCGGGTATTGCAATTGCAACTCAGTAGTTTTACAAAAGTTGACCGGTATTAACTGTAAGCGAAACAATGATAAGAAATCTCGACCAAGAATGGGAGGCCCGCCGTCGCGGACCACATATAATATAAGTACATAACATTCGTTTGGTCCGCGTAGTGTATTTGTAGACGCAACGTACCTAGGCACACAATTTTCCCGCCATTATACGTTATTAGCTGTTTACATGTACTTGATAATGGCACGTTTTTGAAATTACTTTTGTAAAACCCCTCCGAAACAACGGTCACCACGGACCGGCTATCAATCTCGAATTTGAATGGCACGTTATCAATCCATACAGTTTCTACCATGGGTTCTCCCCTGAATGAACGAATATAGTACAGCTTACCGTCATCGTCATCCTCACCCTTGTCACCGCTATCCACCTGTACGTAATTCACTTTTGGGCACATTTTACGCAGGTGCCCTTTTACGTGACACTTTTTGCAAATATACTCGTAATTTGCGAATCTACAATCAGCCGATTTATGATACGTATATCCACAAACACTACATTTCACTTTCACTATACTACTACCACTTTTTCCTTTATCAGCTATCTTGAAAAGCTGCTGGTTTGCCACGGAAGCCTGCGCCAGGGCTCCCGCGCTGGCCACGGCGGCAGCGCGCGAACATCGTAGGTTTTCTGCCATCTCCACGACCTTGGCTAGCGTGAGGTCGGCTAGGTCTTTCGAGTACAGCTTCTCCTTCTCTCGTCCTGGCTGCATCCCCATAATGAACTTGTCGCGGAGTGCCTCCTCCACGTTGAGAAAGGCGCATTTTTCTGTCAGTCCTCGCAATCTCGCTGCCCATTGAGAATGAGATTCCCCTGCTTGTTGAGACGCCGCGTAGAAGTTGTGACGCTCACCAAACCCGACACATTTGGGGGTAAAATGGTTGTCCAGTAGTAACAAAAGGTCTTCATAGGGTACATCTTCAACAGCTTTAGGTAAAACTAAATCGGTTGTTAGTTTATATGTACCCTCAGTGAGTGCGCTGAGCAAGATGGCCTTTCGTTTTTCACCCGCGGTATCCGTCTTCTCGTTGATGCCATTTGCAACGAAATATTGCGCTATACGCCCTTTGTACGTTTTCCATGTCTGTGTGTTATGATCGAAAGTATGTAGAATTCCAAATTGCACAGAACTAGACATTTGCAACACGTGGTAGGTAAAATTCTCGTCGCCAGTGTTATGTACGCGGGTGCGGGGAGAGGGGTACACAACTGAAACACTCGCTAGCTAGCAACGCACTGGTTTATTTGAGAGTTGGACTCACAGATGCCATAGATAGCGCGGAGGTGGAGCGCGCCTTGCACACATACATAACAGAGACCCATGAACGTGCAAGTGGCCCTAAGTGGTCTTACATGTTGGCGACTCCCACTGGGCGGTCCTAGAAAGAGACGCTGTCAGTTTTGTGAGTGTCATACGAAGTGATGTCCCAAAAGTGACTTTGATTCGGAATCGAACCGGGGACGCCTCGTACTACTGACAGCTGAGCGGCTCGTTTGCTTAGCCATCGCGACACCGTGCAAGTAGCACCGGACTTCGAAATCACGATCGGCTACGCGCGACCCGCAGCGCCGCTACGAATGTCACGACGCGACGGCTACAGGAGCTACGAGCCTACGGGTCGCCAACGAACACTGCATCGGCTTCGCTCTCGCAGCAACAGATATACGCAATGTTCGACTTGTTTACCTTGAACTGCGTTTGTTAATAATAATAAATTAATTTATTTCAGGTAAATAACACCCTTTGCCAATTAAAAATTAATATAAATCACATAAAGTAAATAAAATAAAATCCCACATAAGATCAAATAACATTAAATGTTAAAGTAATAAAATAAAATTAAATAAATCATCAAAACAATAAAATTAATACCTTCTCTATAACACTGGTACAGCGACATGTCTGCTGGAACAATGTCGGATGAAGGGGCAGTCCAGCTTTCCCGCAATCCTCGCAAGTACGATGTTAGGTCTAACCCGTACCCTGCGCACCACGGACGCAGCGCGCATGCGCATGGTCGCGTGGAAGCTGTCGGTGCGCGCCTCTGCGAACATACCCGAGCCGCTGCAATGTGGGGGAAACCCATCACTGCCCTAAACGCGTTATTGTAATGGACGCGGGTGGCGCTGTAACTTCTGTTAGAGTAGTGAGCCCACAGACTTGAGGAGTGTAGCGATGATAAATGATAAGTGATTTTATTTCTGTAAGTAGGTTTGTACAAACACTTTTACACGTCAATCATATTTTAAAACTAGATGAGGTCAGCATTTCCTATCTGACTACTTGGAGAAGAAAGGCCGTAACAAACTCAGAGGTCACAGTCTCTTTTAAAGTTCAGACATAATCTTGGTCAGATCATGGAAGACCATGTAGATTTGTGTCTGAAATGGTCTTTTGAGGAAAAACCACGCAGATTGAGTGGACCTGTCCAGTCAGTGCACGCATTTGTCAGTAATCGTGGAGCTCACACGTGGATGTACAGTACGCTCTAAAGAGCGTGGCCTTCAGAGCGGGTAGTAACCAAAATTGCCTATCTTCAATTTGATTTTTCATGAAATTAATAAGACTTAGGTATAAAATAAAAGTAATATGAGTAACTGCATGATATTTTCAAACTTTTTGTGGAACAGAAACACAAAATGTTAAAATTTTCTCGATAAAACAACATCACGACGTTACCTCTAATTTTCTCGTATTTTCAATTTGTACTTAACATGCTAATGACTAATATGATAAAAATTAGACGATTATTTGTATTAATACAAGTCAAAAAAAATTGTGGAGGCGTTTTTTGAAATTCCTTTTATTTTTAGTTTTATTACGACTACAAGCTTTATGTACTTACGACGTTTTTAGTTCATGGAAGAAGTCATCATCCATCGCACGTTGCGGGAACTTCAAGCATATTTTTGTTTCACAAATCAGTCGCCGTCGCTCTGTTGAGACGAGAGGACTACGCTGGAATTTTCGGCTGTTCTGGGATATCAATTATTTGCGTAATTAATATTTTCGTAATTTACCACATTGTAGGTAAGAGACTGTGAAATAGAAAACATGAAAAAAAACACTAAAACCACTTGCGAAACGATTATTAAAATCGTTAAGAATTGATAAACTAAATAAATACCGCGGCTAAACTATAAAATAAAAATATTATAATAATTCAATGTTGATATTTGAAAACTCAAGATGACATACATTTAATTGACAGATTTTTGACTGGTATACTACAACTAGCGCCATTGCTCTGCATTTCGGTCAATTTTCTTGCCGAGAAAATTCACAACATAGAGTTTGTGCTTAAGATTTTAGATCTTATTGTTATTATCTCAAGATCCAAATTCGTTTACTCCCACTTTCGTTGACAAACTCCGGGTAAGGGTAACCTTAGACGAACCATTTCCAGCGACTTTCGACCAACCCCCGAATCAAGTTGAAACTCGAAATTTAACATATAGGAGATCTAATACTATAAGTGGAGTTAACCAAATAACTAAACCGGAAAACTAAAATAGCTAATGGATTTATTGCAGGCAAAAGTACGAAACGGTATGCACGAGACATGACATTTTTCATACGGATAGTGGTCTCATGACAAGATTCCTTTTTATGGTGGGGATGAGTAACGGTTGTGTCGGATCACAATGATTGGGACTGTCGGCTTGCTATTCAAAGCTAAAGTTTCAACAGTTACAAAAGAGGAACCTAATAAACTTTTGAGTTTCTTTGGCACGCATATATGCCAATTATTTTGTCAGTAAAGCCGACTAATGTACTGTATGTTCCGAAATTGGCCTATTTTTCAAATTTTTTTTGGCGAGGTTTTTTTTCTACTCGCGCTCCGCGCAGGTTAGGTTTTCACGGTTTTCATAACACATGCCATTTGACTTTGCACAATACAGTGCAAAATCCACCACACCCATATTATTTTTTACTTGGTAACACGGTTGCTAATTGGCTTTGCACGATCCTGCAAAGCAATATCCACGATATACCATTATATTTTTTTTACTTGGTGAACACTGTTTTCCACGAAGACGTCGTGAGGTCCAACTTGTAGAAGGCCCTTAGTAAAATTTGGTTATATTGGAATTTGAACTTTGTCACATCAGCATTGAGTTGCTAGTTCCAAAACATGACTATGATCCATGATTCTGGATTCAAGCTTAGCGTATAATATAGGCAAAATAAACAGATGTTTTTCCTACTGAAGACTTTCATTGAAAATAAAGGGACTGGACAATGATCATATTTCGTTTAAATATTGTAATTGAAAAACCATTCGAGGATTAGAGTTGCTGATCACAGCGGTCCAACAAATTTCCTTAGATGATTGCTATTTTTGTTTAATTGATTTCATTTTCTCAAAGTAAAAAAACGGAAGGTAAGTGATGCGATTATAATTATTCGATTTCATATGGTCAAAAAAGCAAGTTTATTGAGTTTGATTTTATCATCATGTAGGTAGTATCATGAGTATGTAGTATAGGACTTTGATGGAAGTGCTTTGCTTTTTAGCGTTCCGTGCCTCAAAGGGAAAAATCGAAACACTTAGGTATAGAATCACTTTGTTATCCATCATCTGTCTGACCCCTTTTCTGAGGAATGCGCGGGCGGTATCAAGTTGAAATTGAACTGTATTACTTTGAAGCTGTAAAAAAATCGAGCTTCTAAGACGTTTACTTAGAATCTTGGCATAAATTTTCATTCATTTCGCATATTTTGACACTCGCAAACAAATTTAAAACCATAGGATACATCCGGTTGACCTAGAATCACGAAATGTGGTAAGAAGCAAGGTCTCACAGTACAAATAGGTACAGGAAAATATCTGGAAATCCTTCATTTGTAGTTATATTACATAATGTAGGGGACCATATTTTCTCAACTACAACGTTAAGTTTGCCTTTCAATTCGGAATCGAAAATTTAAAGGCCGTATCTTGAATTAACATTTACTCTTTATTTCATTCAAGTCGGTCTACTCTCCAATTTAACAACCCACCAGCATCGGTAACAGATTTAAGGACATACAATAATATTGAATAATATACCTACTTGTAGGTATATACACAGCAATCATACATCATGGTACATTGAATAGAGCGGTTTCATCTGATTATTTTGCGTATACATACCACACACAAGAGTCAAATTCAAATGCCTAGATATATGCCGGGCGAAAAGTTTCTGCTGGCGGGAAGGGATTGTGTTTTGTTTTCGTCGTGTTTGATGAGAGGGGTAGGCAAAGAGGCGCGGGTGAAACTTGATTTTTTTCTGTCTTGCTGCGCCCTCTTAAATCAGCTGTATTTCCCGAGATGTGGAAGATTATCCGGGTCATACCGATACCGAAGGGAGGTTCGAGAACTAAACTTGAACAATAAAGACCGGTTGCTGTATTGTCAACAACGGCTAATGTATTAGAATCTGCTATTTATAAGAAATAATATCAGCAAGTTAGCTCTCAACTCACCGACGCGCAGCATGGATTTCGGTCGAATAGAAATACTACGAGCAATTTTCTTAGCTACATGGCGGAAGTGGTCTCAATAATGGACAGTGGGGGGCAAGCTGATGCTGCATACTTCGACTTTTATAAAAGCGTTTGATTTAGTCGATAATGACGTATTACTGAAAAAGTTGGAGGGGTCGGTTTCAACCCGCATTTACTTAAGTTTTTTGCGGGTTATATGAGTAACAGGCAACAGTATAATTATTGACTATGCAGCATACCAATCGAAGGCATACTATACAGGGTGATTGAAAGATGGGTGCAAAGCTTTAAGGTGAAGATAGTACAGACAATTTAGAACCATTTAAGCCATGGTTGTATTAGACGAAGTCTTACAAATTTTTTTTAACCTCATTTTAATGTATTTTTTTTTTTCGAAAATTCCCAAAATTTTAACTAAACGGCTTATTTATGGCCAAACTGTATTATAAATTAATTTATTTTAATTTTATTTAATTAAAGTAATGTGTAAGTAATCTAGCATAACATGTTTTAGGCCTTTGTGTCGTTAGACATTTTTTTACAGACATTTAAAGATCATACAAATTTTAAAAATTCAGAAATACTTTTTGGAAACGTTATTAAAAAAAAAAAAAACGAAGGGTGCTTTTTTTGTTCAACCCTTTTTGAAAACACGATTGATAATCGCTCTTTCCCTTGAGGTATTATTTACGCGGATATCTTAAAAATTATTGAAATTAGGACCTTCAAACCAATTTGAGGGAGAAATTTAAAATTTTAGGCAGACCAATTAAAACAAAATTTTTGCTTAAAAAAATACTTTATTTGTTCGAAATGATAACTTAGTTCAATTCTAAGAATTTTTTGCACATGCAAATTGAGGGGATTATCTAAACAATGGCCGCAGTGCGCGGTTGGACGGCATTTTCAGGTAGAACGCCCAGTGAATAGAAAATAGCAATAAATACGTTAGTTTTTACAGCAAAATGGTATTAGTCACTAAGGCAACAAAGTCGGGTTTTTATTTAGTTAGGGTCAGTCAGTCTGTGTTAAAGCGGTTACATCTTTTACTTATTACAATTAGTTGAATTAGTCAAACCACAGTTGCCCATGTGAGAGGACGTTGTCGGGTTGATTCGCAATTTACTGTGTTCAGTTGTAGCCCTTTGCGTTCCTGCACGTGTTGTTTGCGTTAGTTTTGAAAAATTTTGTTTCACCGTGTACAGTCGTAGCCCCAAGCTCCTGCACGTGTTGATTTTCGAGTTAATTGTGTTGAGTTGACATTTAGTGCGCTCCTACGCCGTTTTTTTTTAAATTGTTAAGTGGCTATGGCTACTTTTTCCAATCAGGAATATGTGGATACCGTATTTATGTATGGCAGAGCAGACGGCAATGCAGCCTTGGCGCGACGGATGTATCAAGAACGCTATCCGAATCGCAGGGTACCAAATGTGCGAGTGTTTTACTACACTTTTCATCGACTTGCCCAAGATGGGTTTCACCGCGTGGAACCTGGAGTCAACACAGGCAGACATGCAGCCGACGTCGAAGAAAACATTTTGGCAGCATTTCAAGCGGATCCTACTACCAGCACCAGAGCAGTAGCTCAAAATCTTAACATTTCACAATGGAAGGTATGGCATACAATGCACTAAAATGATAAATATCCGTGCCATGACAAGGGTGTGCAAGGTCTGGAAAAGCAAGATACCCAAAGAAGAATACAGTTCTGCCGTTTCCTCCTCAACAGAGACATCGCAGACGCGAGGTTCCTGAAATTAATCTTGTGGACGGACGAAATCAAATCTTCTAGGGAGGGCATTACAAACTTTCATAACCTCCATGAATGGGCCGACAAAGAGAACAATCCACATTTTAAGAAGCAGGCGTCGTTTCAGAGGAAATTCTCTGTCAATGTATGGGCTGGAGTAATTGGCAGGACATTGATTGGTCCCCACTTCTTACCGGATAATTTGAATGGTGTAAATTATTCGCACTTTCTACAAGTTGATTTACCAGTGCTGATAGAGGGAACCGATGTCCCGATATTCCAAAGAGACCGAACAGTCATCTTTCAGCAAGGCGGCTGTCTAGCGCATTGGACGTTAAATGTAAGGCAACACTTAAATAATTGCTTCCCTGACGGCTGGATCGTCAGAGATAGACCCATCCCTTGGCCCGCTCGCTCAGCTGATCTGACCCCGCTGGACTTTTTCGCGTGGGGCCGGGCCAAGGAACTTGTGTATACGAATGTTGAAATAAACACGAGAGAAGAATTGATGGAGAGAATTAATTTAGCGTTTGAAACAATGAAGCTGGAGATGATGTTGAAAATAACAACAACAGAAGTGAGAAGACGGAGCCGTGCTTGTATTAGGATTCACAGCAGACATTTTAAATATGAAAAATAAATCATTTTAATTCAAATGTTGTTTTAATTAAACTGCCTAAAATTTCAAATTTCTCCCTCAAATTGGTTTGTAGGTCCTAATTTCAATAATTTGTAAGATATCCGCGTAAATAATACCTCAAGGGAAAGAGCGATTATCAAGCATATTTTCAAAAAGGGTTGAACAAAAAAAACACACTTTGTTTTTTTTTTATAAGGTTTTTTTTGGTTTAATTTTTAAAATTTGTATGATCTTTAAATGTCTGTAAAAAAAAATTTTTTCTAGATTGCTAACACATTACTATAATTAAATAAAATAAAAATAAATTAATTTATCATTCAATTTAGCCATAAATAAGCAGTTTAGTTAAAATTTTGGGAATTTTCGAAAAAAAACTAAACGAATAGATTTTTTTTTAAATGGTAAGACTTCGTCTAAAACAACCATAGCTTAAATGGTTCTAAATTGTCTGTACTGTCTTCACCTTAAAGCTTTGCACCCATCTCGCAATCACCCTGTATAGATCTGGTGTGAGCCAGGGAAGAAATATAGGGCCCCTTGGGGTTCTCTTAATGATAAATGACCTGCCAAGTGTTGTACAAGATGCTAAGTGCTTACTTTTTCCGACGATCTCAAACTTTCTCTCCCCATAACAAACATGGATGACTGTGAAAGACTGCAGAGAAATATAGAAAGAGTAGTAACTTGGAGCAAGAGTAATCTCCTGCAGTTTAATACATCTAAGTGTGTGACCGAGTCTGTCGCGCGCACGCACGCCCTTTAGATATAGTTAAACGGTGGGCGGGGTATCGATGGCTAGGGTCACTGAAGTGAAGGACTTCGGTGTCCGTTTGACGACTGGACTAACGTTTCGTGATCATATAGTTACGATATGCAAAAAAACACTTAGAAACCTAGGATTTATATGAAAGCTATAACGGCAATGTATAATGCTTTATTAAGGAGCCAAATCTAGAATGTAATGCAATTATCTGGACTGCGCATGATACTAAATATAGTCTCATGTTGGTGCGCGTACGAAATTAATTTATTAGATATAAATATTATGAGGAATACGGGGCGTATCCATTTTATCCGTTGATGTATCCAACACCTGTATCTTAGGCGTGGACCGATATAATGAACTGAGGGTCAGGAGGCAACTCACACTTGTTACTTATGTCTTTAAGATAATTCGAGGGAAGACACACAATGCGGATATATTGCAAAGGCTGGAACTAGTCGTGTCAGACAGCTATGTGGGTCGTCGTCAGCCGCGGTTGCTGGCAGTGGCGCGCGCGTCCTGGCTCGCTGCGTGAGGCATCGCGCGCGCGTCCTGGCTCGCTGCGTGTGGCACCGCGCGCGCGTCCTGGCTCGCTGCGTGAGGCACCGCGCGCGCGTCCTGGCTCGCTGCGTGAGGCACCGCGCGCGCGTCCTGGCTCGCTGCGTGTGGCACCGCGCGCGCGTCCTGGCTCGCTGCGTGTGGCACCGCGCGCGCGTCCTGGCTCGCTGCGTGAGGCACCGCGCGCGCGTCCTGGCTCGCTGCGTGAGGCACCGCGCGCGCGTCCTGGCTCGCTGCGTGAGGCACCGCGCGCGCGTCCTGGCTCGCTGCGTGAGGCACCGCGCGCGCGTCCTGGCTCGCTGCGTGAGGCACCGCGCGCCGCGCTCTCCGCCTCATTGCTGATGACGTCGACATATTTTGTTGCGCTTTAGGTGAATTTGAAAGAATAGCTACTTATAGAATTTGTTATAGTACAAGCAGTGGAACTATTTATTTTTTAAGTGTACTGAAATATCGCATTGGGTCTAGCCTGTAAGGATATTTGTATGTTCCTATAGTGAATAAATAAATGAATAAAAATAAAACTTGACTTTGGCCCGTAAATGTAGCTAAGACCAGCCTAAGAGCTGAGAAAAAAGCACTCCCAATAATAATATTAATATTAGATATATTAATTATTATTATATAATAATAATATTGTTTCATTATCACGATAGCGGGAAACAATGAGCGCTCCCCCTCATAGGCATCCTGGCATTTTTTATATTTTCGACAGCAGCTATAAAATTGTATTTATGTTTCAGTCCGTGTCGAGAAACGTGCAAAAGTTGTATTGTATTCGCGTGCAGTATAATAAATTAAACTTATTAAACAAATCGGCGCAACCCGCAACCCCGAGCGCACAATCGCCGCTCGCGCCACTACCCCGCGCGCCACTACCCCGCGCGCCACTACCCCGCGCGCCACTACCCCGCGCGCCACTACCCCGCGCGCCACTACCCCGCGCGCCACTACCCCGCGCGCCACTACCCCGCGCGCCACTACCCCGCGCGCCACTACCCCGCGCGCCACATGCATGTGCCAGCGCTCTGTGCCATCAGCTGCCGAGCCGCTGCGCTGCGCTGGTGGTACTCACCGCTGCGCTGTACGGAGCAATGTTTATACATCAGTCATACCTAGTTATTTCACTAATTGCAATATAACGGATATGCAATATGACGGTAGTCAGAAGTACATCGCCCCAGAGTATCATCTACTTTAAAAGCAGTAAGACTTGTAAACTCGCAATGCATACGGAAAACTGTTTGTTTCCGACGGGGCCTAAGGCTAGGCTCATTGTTGGAATAGCCAATTTAACTGACGGTTTCCACTTGCCTAGCCGTCGCGTCGTATGAGCGTTGTTGCCCCCCCCCCCCCCCCCCCACCGGCGCCACGCGACTGACGACTCGGACAAGTTGGCTGAAAGTTCAAACAAGGAAACAGTTTCAAGGTAAACAAAAGGTAAAGGTAAAACGGGTGAAACTAACAAAAAAACAACCGACTTCCAAAAAAAACACTAAAAGACGTGAAAAATAACTTTAATTTCGGAAGTCGGTGCCTTTGGTTTTGTATTTTCGTGTTTGGCCACCGACTTCCGAAATTAAAGTTATTTTTCACGTCTTTTAGTGTTTTTTTTGGAAGTCGGTTGTTTTTTTGTAAAAAAGTTTTTATTTTTCACTTTTTAGTTGCGGTACCTACCCCACACAAATTCGTATACCATTACTTGGTGTGTAAATAACAGTGACAGGAAATTATTAACACATCATCCATATAAACTAAGTGGAAAAAATCTGCAGTATTAAGGATAACTCAAAAACTATTGGTCAGACCTTGACCAAATTTAAATGGGACCACATGTGAAGCACCACCTATCAAATAAAAAAAGAATCATCCCAATCGGTTCACCCAGAAAAAAGTTATGAGCTAACACACATAAAAAAAAAAAAAAACATACAGACGAATTGAGAACCTCCTCCTTTTTGTGAAGTCGGTTAATAAAAAGAAACGAATGTTCACAATTACTTAAACGCTGTTATGTTGTTAGCTGAGAATGTACACTACTTACTACCTACTTACGATTAGTTGAGCCAGTTGTTTATTTTAAGACTAAGGAGGTTTGTTCATACAACGTCATTCAACCCTGCCTTCGCAGAAGTTTATTATTGTATTAATACTCGTTACAAAGATGCGAATGCGAAAACTTGCGACTTTTGTTCAGTGTTAGTTAACAAAATTAGACAAATGAGGAAAAATCCACTGTATTATGACGAATCATACAATCTGCCTGCGACATATATAAGCTAACAGACTTAAAATAATAATAATATGTACACGTATATTAAAAAGAGGGGAAAGAATCATAGGGCATCAGAACATTCGTCCGCATCTCTGTCAACAGGAATCTCGTTATACTCGAACAGAGACACGAGTCAGAGAAAGTAGTGTTGGACGGTCGTCTGACGTCGGCGTTCTCAATTCTTCTTCGTGTCGATGATTCTAATAAAATATATTATATAAGTTTCGACTAGAATTCAGCCAAATCGACAGCGTAAGCAAAGGCCTGGCAAATGCTTATAGTCAGCGCACTCCTCGGCTCAGCGAGGCGGTACTGTGCTGGCCTTCACCTAGCCACATCTATGCGTCCATGCTCGCCTTGTCACTGTTGCACGGAGGTTGCTGGCGAGTGCATGCTGAGCGATATCATTGTGTCATTAGAGGATATCACTATCATAGCTTGTTCAGTTTATTATTACAGATCATCATTGTGCACGTCACAACAACGGAAACATCCCTAATGACGTTATTCCTTCCATCATAAATGGCGAGTTATCGTAAAGCCGAACATCTGCAAGGAACGGGAATGTTATGCGAGCAGAGAGTCGTACCGTGAGCATTCGCCGACATCGACTGCGGCGTCTACAAACACTACGGTTTACGAGCGATGGTTACTTTTTACGTTCGCAATAAGTTGATCGCGGTGGCGTGACGACACCACGCACAGGTGGCGCCGCCCTGTGACGTCATGCACACGTAATGTGTAGTGCTGATACTTACGCACATTTACAGATTTCAGGCGCACTATAGTATAGAAAGCCTATCTACCGTATAAACCTGATCACGCGTGTCCGACTCTTAACTAGCTTTTTTTAATATGTATACTAATAATGGTGTTCATATTTGTTAGTACTGATAATAATTATAAGCTATGCTTGGGTCGCCTGCGCACAAACAATAATAAATACGAGAATAAAACTTTAATATCAACCGCCGCCGTCAAATTATTCTGGTCGTTCTACATGCACACAGATATAATTATAGGTATCTAAAATAAAGTCCTCAATCCTTACGAGCATTGTTCTGTCGAGTCGTGAATGTCAACAAGTAAACCATCAATCTTATATTTTAACATTGACGCTAGCTGACAAGGGGCGTGCTGTCAGTCGCGCGCGCGGCTCCAGCGCCGAGCACACGCGCGTGGGCGCGGCGTGAGGCGGAGCGGGACATCGTGCATGCGACATGACAAGCAGGTGGGCGACAAGGGACGCGCACTAGTAAACGATGCAGAAAAGCGAGTGCAAAAAACAGCTCCAATAGAACTGACAGTCTTTCACACGGCTGTTCGCGTTTCTAGCCAAATGACAACTCTACGGTTCCAGAGTTCATCGACATAAATTGGAGGAATATCATGATAATCGGAATAAATTGGAGGGATTCGAGAAAAATGTCGAATTAAATCTAGCAACATCAGTTTCGTTTAATACAATACCTACCGACGTTTCTCTACGGTAAGTACTGATTATTGGGTCTGTTCGCTGTTATTTACCAGTAACTCCCAGTCCACACTTAATAGTTTCTAAAGCACCAAGATCACCAAATGATTGACTGCCAGCAAACGATAACCATAATTAATGAATTCAAAAGGCAAATTCACATTCCTTTATCAAACTGTGGTATGTAATAATGAAATAACAAGGTCACTGGTTAGTCAGTAGTTATTTACAAGCGTGTACGCTGTACAGCCAGCAAGTGTCGACGTCGCACATGATGCACAAGAATAAAAAACCGAGCAGAAGGAAAGCTTAACAGAGCTCAAAATTCTTACCTACTTTCATAGGGCTGTCACTCGGTTATTGACAATAAAAAAAGGGCAAGCGCGAGTGGGGATTCGGCAATGAGCACGGACGGACGGACGGACGGACGGGTGGACAGACCGACGGACGGATGGACAGACCGACAGACGAATGGACGAACAGGCACTGTGACTGAGGTGATCCCCTAAGTTTTCCGTTTTCCAATTTTGGTACGGAAAATAAAAAATAGTGTAGCTTTGAAAGATGAAATGGTTTATTTAAAATTTGTTTGTTTAAAATTAAGTAGGTACAAAAAACCAAAGTAAGTTAAGTAGGTACATTTAATTCCTAACCAAATGCCAGACATTTGAGATCAAAATGGCCAGTTCGACAAAACGCCCATTTCATATATGTAAGGACCTAAGTATAAGATTACTATGAGTTACGGACAGACGGACATGGGGAAACTATAATGTTTTCTTTCTTGTTTTACTATTTGACGAACGTAAGTTATGTATCTAATAGAAAAGGTCAAACGGAATCTTGCTAAGACGGCCTACAAACACTTTGGTACCTACCTAAAACCTACTTGTTACGTATGGAAAAAACCAAACCATTTTCATAACGTTTATTTTGTGTATCTTTATAATAAATAAGCTTTGAGGCCCCGCCGCCGCTGCGACTCTACATGTTTACATCTTTAAGTACCTATCAAGTCGTTATGCTGACCACCGCAAATCATAGAGTACACATTTGCTTGGCAAAAATCATTTCGCCCGCGCTTTACACGCGCGATCCGACCGCGAATTTAGTTCGTCTTCTGCCATCATACAGTGCGCATCTAATTGCGCACTACGCGATCTATGAGTCGTGTCGCCGACGCAGGGTCTCAGGCACCTTTACATTAAACTGTTTCATTATTTACCCGACTAATCGCGTACCTGCGTGCTGTACGCAATATTAAGTGGTCCTGTCGAGCCGGATCTAGGATCTCGGTCACGTGTTTAGTCGGACTAAAACCTGTGTGCAGGGATGTCACTGCTTCGCACACCCCCAAAGGGTGTTATAACACGTAGTAAGCGTGCCACGGAGCAGCTGACTACTAGTAAAAGTGACCAGTTACTGGTAAAATCAGTAAAAAGTGATAAAACCGCGAGTTCGTCGGCGGCGGCCCGTAAAAGGCTTGAGTATGAAGCGGCTCAACTTCAAGCATAAATTGACCTCGATTTAGCACAAAAAAGTGCACAAATTCAGAAGGACTTGCTTTCGAAAAAACTAGAAGTCGATATAGCAGACTTACAAGAGGGCTCGGTCTCGAAAAGTTCGAGAATGGTCGAGTCGTGGTTCGACAAGCAAGATGGCATTGCGTCCGTCGCTAAAAGCAATTGTGCAGAAAATGTCGATCCTTTATATTCGATGCCGATGGGTAATAAAACCTGGAATCATACAGAGTAGCAACAGGTCTTCGTCAGCGAGCGCCCGCCACATGGCGACAGCATCAACCGGTTGACGGAGGCATTGCACCAAGTACTTAATAGAAGTAACGTTCGTGATAACAACAGAGAACTCCTTGCGCGCCTAGCAACATCAAAAGATTTGCCGGTGTTCGACGGTGATCCTATGCAGTGGCTGCAGTTCAAGGAGTCATATAAAGAGTCGTCACACTTATGCAGTTATAGCGACGCAGAAAACATTTGGCGGTTACGAAAGTGTCTACGTGGTGAAGCAAAAGAAGCTGTGTCATCACTGCTCATCTTCAACACAACACCGCAAGCTATAATTGACACCTTAGAATTACGATTTGGCAGACCCGAGTGTATAATTAATAAAATATTCACTCAACTCAAGAAAATTCACCCACTTCGGACTGCATACCACACGGAGATCGTGAATTTCTCGATAAAAGTTAAAAACTACGTCACAGCTGTTAAAGCTATTAAGTTGCAGGAATACCTACAAAGTCCGGAAACGACGTCAATAATACTTTCAAAATTACCGCCCGCCCTTATCAATAAGTGGGCCGAGTATACCTACAAGAGACAGGATAGTTCTATACCTAAACTAGAAATGCTGTCGGAGTTTTTATACAGAGAAGCAACTATCGCCGCAAGTCCGGACGGTCTAACGAGGGTGTATAGTGTCAAAAGTGGTAGTTCCGTAACAAAAAGAACTGTTACAAAATTATGTAACCTAGATCTTATTTAATGATTTAAGGAAAGGTAACATTGTTTGTTGATTCACAATGTTTAAAATATGCTCTGAAGAAATGCAGTACCTATTAACTTTGTTGATAATTGTTTTATGCATGTCAAATATTAATATCACAGACCCCCACCTACAGATTTATATAACGTTGTGTAGTGGTAATCTCATAATTATGTATCAATTTTAATCATTGTTTCTTAAAAGACCTACAGGCCTTTTAGTGGGCGGTATGTTGTGAGTAGTTGTGACGTATTGCGTTCAACGTGCATACCTACTTACTTATAACTAGATATAGGTCATTAGAATATATTTAATAGGCATTTCTTCAAACAGAAACTAGTAGCTCAATACACTTGTAGTACAACACACGTCTTCTCTTATTAAAATCCTTACAAAGCAAAGTGAACCTTATCACCTTCAAGAATTATTATTTAGAAACAAAATTATATTGAAAATAGAAATGTTACATATATTTTATATTATTCATCATTCAATAATCTTGGTAAATAAATTTAATAAAAAAAAAACCTTCCATTTAGACCTTATAGTAAATATAAAACGTTTCAAAGAAATAACTACAAGGATCTGTACCGGACGGGCGAGATCGCTGGACTTGACGTACTACATCCAGAATATACAGCATCCGAATAGGCCCCTCACTGTCTCAGCGGCGCTGACGTCCTGTACCGACAGGTTGGGGTATTTTCCGAATGTAACTATATCCTGAAGTCTATGTGGATACGGGTATGTTTTGAAGAAGTAATAACACAGAAACTAAACTTTTCAGGGGTTTTATTTTGAAGCACTAGATGATATAAAGTACATTATCGATGACTACTAATGTAGGGTGAACCAACATGTAACGGGCGTACAATGAAGAGATGTTGATTCACTAGATGATAGGTGACTACTAAAAGGATATGTTTTTTTTTTTTTTTTTCCTGTTGGGCAGCTCGTAGTTATGACCACTAAGGTCCTGGCTACTTAACCGGGCAAGCCTGTGGGTGCCTTAAGCTACTAACTTAAAGCCTCCTGCCAGGGGCGAAAATTCTTAAAAATTAGGTGACCGCACGCTAAGGGCACCCCCTGTGGGGTACGAACCTCGGCTTAGGGGGTCACTGAGGGGAGGGCAGCAAGATGGGACAGGCTGGATCGAGATAATATTATTATTAACAAGGGAATTTAAAACTACAGGCTCAGCTACGGCGCGGGCTGGCGCGTCGTCGAGCAAGGGTCGGGGGGGGGGGTAAAAGGATATGTCAAGAGATGGTCCTTTTATACAGTTGGAGTGCGGAAAACCTATTGCATAATGATTAAATTCGTGCAATCGTGCAAGCACAGGTGTGCCACTGCGTTGTGATTCAGAGTGGAAAAAACCCTTGTGCGTCATTGCTTTACAACATGGAAGTAGTTTAACAGCGTGGGAAAAATCCCAATTAAAATATTCAAACTAAAATAATCAAACTGTGTGAAGCGATGCGTGTATGTATTTTTGGAACTGTTAGATCGTTAGTGGTTTTAAATAAGTGGAGATAGCTGCTTTTGATTTTCAAGAACCCCGTATTGAAAATAAGTTACGCGTTGAAGTGGCATATTAGAGTACAATAGGCCTTAAAGATGCAATCATGTTAGGTTCCAAAAGGGCCGCAAAACGATCCCTTTAGCCACTACAGGTGACAACACTACTCTATTATACTAGTCATTTGGAAATAGAAGTACCAAATAAGGGTTTTTTTTTTTTTAAAGGTACATTACTGTTTTTGCACCTAAAGTCGAGGTGTTGTGGTGAATTATAGTTCATGACAACTAATCTTATTCCACACCTTTTTAAAAGCGATTAAAAATAGCCAGATTTAGTCAGGCAGCCAAAATTTTAGGTGACAAAAGTCAAATTCAGAATAGCAAAATTGGCATTTTCACTAAACTAATAATT
This sequence comes from Griposia aprilina, assembly GCA_916610205.1. Classification (NCBI taxonomy): domain Eukaryota; kingdom Metazoa; phylum Arthropoda; class Insecta; order Lepidoptera; family Noctuidae; genus Griposia; species Griposia aprilina. The sequence goes on along the minus strand of OU744299.1, from coordinate 23,059,678 downwards.
CAGTGCCATCTTAGTGCTGTCAAACTAAAATATTGTTAAGTTGTATAAATTTAGTCTATTTCAAAATGGAAAATGATCGTTTGACACGAATAAACTAAATTTTAGTGATTTTTAGTCTAGTTTAGAGAATTCTGTGACACCATTATCAACTTTATGCAACCTTAAAAAATGAAGTGGAAACAAAATACATTCATAAGCAACTACGACTGATAGGACGTCCTCATATACAAATATGAGTAGTGTTTGAAGCTATAAGTTTTATCAAACACTGTTAAACCACTCATTTGCAACTTAAAGCTATAAGATAAGTTGCAAAATTCACTAATGTGCTACTTGGGTAATTTAGTTTTTTTACCGAGTTCCCAAAAAGAAGGAGGTTATAATTATGTTCGGCTGTATGTTTGTTTTTTTTAATGTATGTTCACCTATTTCTCCGTCAATTTTATTGTAGACCGATTTTGAAAATTCTTTGTTTTTTGAAAGGGTAAACTCTCAAGGTGGTCCTATTGTCACCAAGTCAGAATCTGATGAGGGGATCCCATGGAAATCAAGGGTAATCCTAAAATTTTATAGGCACAACTACAGCGATTTGGGTACGTATTATAGTTACTCGTGCATTTGCTCTCGGGAATCACCATTCGGTGAAGTGGAATTGATAATGAAGACCCGAGGTGGCCACCGGAACTATTCAATACTAAGTATTTCACGGGTTGCGATTCGATTACTTTAATATGATTGCTAAGCAATTTATGCTCGTCACAACGCATATGGTGAAATGGAGCTGATGGTGGATTCACCATTAGCTCCAGTTCTTTTGGTTCTTACCAGGAGAACTCCTCAACAATTAACGTCCCTGCATCGGGAAAAGGAATATTTTGTAAAAGGTGATAAGCAGTTGACATTAGGCTATTCTAACTTAGATAAATTAATAAATGACTAACAAAAAAGTGAAAAAAAATAATAATTTCGGAAGTCGCGGTGGCAAAAAACTGTTTCCTATGCAAGATTCGCTAATGTTTTCTTATTAAAGCTAAATGTGAACGATGTCAATAAAAGTAGAGCATTATATTATAACTTGCTTTTGCCCGTAGCTTCACCTGTAATTATTTCACAGGTACGTACTACCAGGATAACAGAATCCTACTTCCTCACCCAGGGCATGGTCTACCTGTGTGCTAAAAATCGAAATCCGTTCAGCCATTAAGGCGTGATAAGGTAACAGACAGCATTTGTAATATTAATAATAGATATGTACGTATACGCTGAATAACTACTATAATGTTGTTATTATGACCCGAGTGGAGTCTTCTCGACTTGCTACGCCGGCTACGAAACCGTTGCATACACTTAGCAGTCGTAGCGCTACTACGTGTAGAGTCAACGAGCAAGCTTGCTTGTTATCCAAATTATACATAATTATTTTTGTATATTTAAACTTATTTAAGTTATTAAAAATACATCACAATTAACTAACTAACGATAAGGGTATGTGTGATGTGCAGTAAGCGCGCTGCTCACCAAAATGGCCGAACAAAGAGAGGCAGCTTCTGCTGATACGCTCAGCTCAATCAAGCCGTGAATCATGATAACTGTCGGCCAAAAAGCGATTCAAGCGGAGTGTTTACCTTGCTTTGATTGCAGCGCTTTCAGCCTAACTCCCGCTCAATGGATGTGCGTTGCATGAAACATGCGAAATAATAGCTGGAGCATGTATTCATTAAGGCTCACAATAGGTTTAGCAGTGTGCGCAATTACATGGCAGTGCTTGTGCTGTATGTGACCAGTACTGACATGCCTTGCCTGTGTACGTCGGTGTCCTCGCATCACGCTGCAGACACAGGAGCGCGCAGCTGACACCACCTTGACATACACTTGCTGAATGACAACAGAGCCATTGTGAGAACACAGCAGCTCGTCCCACGCGCGCTACTCACCTCGTCCCACGTGTGCTCAGTAGCTCGTCCCATGCGCGCTCAGCAGCTCGTCCCACGCGCGCTACTCACCTCGTCCCACGCGCGCTACTCACCTCGTCCCACGCGCGCTACGCACCTCGTCCCACGCGCGCTACGCACCTCGTCCCACCTGCGCTCAGCAGCTCGTCACACGCGCCCTCTGCAGCTCGACACATGCGCCCTCAGCAGCTCGTCCCACGCGCGCTACGCACCTCGTTCCACGCGCGCTCAGTAGCTCAACACATGCAAGCTCAGCAGCTTGTCCCACGCGCGCTGCGCACCTCGTCCCTCACGCTCTCAGCAGCTCGTCCCACGCTCGCTCATCAGCTCGGCTCACGCGCGCTCAGCAGTTTGCTGCAATAGATAACGTGCGGCAAGAGGCCTCCAGTCTTGCAATCCAATTGCCTTATGTATGGCGCTGCAGTTATGTTGCTTAATTAATGTCCTATTTGTCAAAGATGTACAGAAAGGCATTTGTGTAAGTGCAGAAGTACTATGTACATACTATATTATCCGTGGAGTTACCCGTTCTTGTCCATAGGTACCTACTATGCTTTGGAATGAGCAACTAGCTTTATCTTTCCAACTGACCGACCCCTTGGCAATTAAAAAGTGCCTGTAATTGGTTTATTTGAAGTAAATGCTTTGGATTGAGTTCGCATATGTCCTGGTAATGTTGGAGAGGGCACCACGCCCACGGTGCGATCACATGAGGCATACACTACGCTCCGGCGCGAGGCACCGCATTGTGCGCCTCTCCACGTCTGGCGAGCACCCTCTGTCACTCGCTACTTACTCTTATTTATTTGATTATCGCCGTCTACTGTACCCCTTCGAGTGCCTTTAGTCTCCGCTTCAAGCACTTTCCACTTTTTGTAGCTTACGCCATCGTTTGTGCGGTATGAGCCGTGACTCATTACGACCAATCTGATGGAGCATTGCGCTCGCGGGGAGCGGGGCGCGGGGAGTGGGGCGGGGGTCGGACCAGAACTTCTGTTATCTAATTTATCGTCATACCCGATTACGAACATACGGTTAGAAAGGCGATGCTTTTTCACTGAAATTCTAATAAATTCTGAGGGTAAAAAGGACATCATTACATTTTAACCATCGTGAATTATTTTAAAACCTCAAACAAACGCGGCGCTATAGAAGACTTTTCAAAAATGTTAAAACAGATTTTACCACACCTTGAAGGGTAGTTTTAATATATCTATAAAGAAAAAAAAACACTTACCCAGTGCTTTTTTTCTATAATGTATGTAGTGGTAAATTATGTTCCTATCCTATGTTGCCATGCCCGCGTGACTAGTTGTTGCCTCCGGCTTTGCTTAAATTTTACCGAATTAATAAAAATCTGTTAATAAGTACCGACACACGTTCGAGTAAGAGCCGCGATATTGAGTAGATGTGAATAAAGAAATAAAACATACCAATAGTCATAGAAATCAGATATTTATTATACCAAAATTAACAAAACAAAATTTTAATGAAAAAATATTTTGGGCTACTTACTTGACGAGATTCCACTAAATCAACAAACAGACTGAATCAACATTTTATATATTTCGATTTAACTAGATTTTTATTTGATTTAACTGGACAGTTTTGACTAGATTTAATATGTTTCGCGATTTGACACCGTGATACGTACCCATATTAATATAACAACAGTTGGCGCGCAAGGGAACTCTTGATGCTGACACCTTATCCTATTAATGTGGAGAAAAAATAAGAACAATATTAACACCTACAAAATACTTTTATAGTGTTAAAATTGTGCTGTAGAATAATTGTATGAGAAACAATAAAACTTTTATTAGGTATTTAGTGTTTGGTACATACCTACACAACTGCAAACGGTAAAAGATTTGGGTATGTACTCGGAAAAAGCTTCCTCACACCAGAGCAAGCAAAATATACTGCCAAAACATTTTCAAGTGAAATGAAGCTCATTCTGCAGTACTTTTTGATTGACTACTCTGTACCGCCGCGCGTCACCGCCGCGCGTCACCGCCGCGCGTCACCGCCGCGCGTCACCGCCGCGCGTCACCGCCGCGCGTCACCGCCGCCGCCGCGCCGCGCCGGCTGACGAAACAAACTTATTTTATCAGCAAACTGTTCTGGACTGTTCTGGTCAGGTGCGTAGTACTCACAACCGGCGTGCGTGTATGACCAGATGTTTGAACGTAAACGAGGCAAAAGGAGTTTGTATGGATCGTAGCAGGTGGCGTTCTGTAGTTTCTGCCTACCCCCATGGGAAGAATCTTCAGCTGTAGTCCACCAAATTCCAATTTTCTTTGGTTTTATGGTTCTACATCAATCGTCACAACGTTTGACGATTGATATGAAATTGATGATTATTATTCAGTAAATATATCATTCCTACAGTCGCGATTTGCATTTTGATCAACATACGACGTAAAACAGAGCTGTAATTTGCAAAAAACTAAAGAAAATTTGAATTTGGCGGACTACGCTGAGGTTTCACCTTAATATCGTCGTGCTCGCGGGTCTACACGAGGCGGTACAGTCACGAGCAGAGCACGCAACAGTATACACGAGGCGGTACAGTCACGAGCAGAGCACACAACAGCGCTACGCCCGCCGCCGCCGCCGCCGCCACGCCGCACACTGGTCTGAAAATCAAGCTCGATACTCATAGAAACTTAACGTCAGAAATTAATAAATAAAAATATGTTTTGTTTTAGTATACCTCCCTTTGTTTTACTAATTCATTATGAAGAGTATGAGTAGCTCCATGCGTGAGTTTTATTTTATTTTATTTTTTTGTTTGTAATAAAACACTTAAAGTGCTTTTTTTCAAAACTGAATAGAACTGATGGGCTGATACTCACATGAGCTATTGCACCATACACGGCGATCAAGATGACATACAATTATTGGGCCTTTCGGTGCCGTTTTGCATGTAGCAAGCTTTGGACATTTTGAATTTACAGTTGATGATCTTTCAAATCTTTGACATAATTAAATGAAGTAACCAACCACATAACTGATATTGTCGTTAGTTAATAACCTGCTAATGACTTTTATAATGAAAATATTAGAAAACGATGTAGATTATTTACATTTTACTACAAAATTCATTTCGCGAAATAACTCATTTGTTAATCACCGTCATTATTGTTGAATTTTAATTTAATAAGCATTATGGGACAGCGAGCGTTAATGAGGGTAGTTATAATATAAATAGGACATTTAAACTAACTTCACTCAGTAGCTCTTTGCACTTGTGCGCGCTTACTATACTTATTACGTTCGATTTGTTTTCGTGTTATGATAGAAGGTTTTAGTACCAATTTGGATATATTTATGTTTGTGGCTAACATAGCTGTTTCTCACAGCCCAGTGTATTATATGATTTTTTTGTCAATGCCGTTGATTTGTCAGAAAACGAAAATAAAGAATTGAAACAATTCTGTCAGACTCATGTGTGTTCGTTGAGGAACAAATGGATAAAAAAGTATGAGACATGGCTACAAGAAGACATAAAATGGCCTGAGTTCATGAAGGACAAGATGACACCTTCTTTAGTGTTAGAAGAGCAGCAACCATGTTGCAGTTTTGACTTCGGTGTAAATGAGGGTGCAACATCATACAAACCGGAGACGTGCAGTGTTGGAACATCAACTGTTGTGAGTCCAAGAAAAGTGTTCTCGGAGCTAAGCCCGCTACAGAAGAGAAGAAGAGTGAAACAGCTCCTCACGCATAGCACGGAAAGCCTTGCTTATGCAACTGGTTTAAGTGCAGATAACAAAAATGTAGCAGATATAATAAAATTGATCACAGAGCATCCCGAAGAGGCTACAAAGATAAAGGAATTGTTGAAGTCCAAGACAGCTATGCCCATATATTCCGCTGATAAAGCTTTAGGAATTCTGACTTCATTGAAGCTTTCGAAATGGCAGTATATAACATTAATAGCTTGTGCAAAAGAAGAAGGAATACTACTATATCGTTCATATACTGCTATCTTAGAGGCGAAGAAGGACTGTTACCCACCAAAAGACACCATAGAAATCACCGAAAGAGGGGTAAAAGTAAAGCTTCAAGCAATTTTGGACAAAACTGTTGCTAGATTTGGGAAATTCCTATGTTTGGAAGCTTCGCTAGCTGGCAAAGAGCTAACATTGATATGCAAGTGGGGCTTTTATGGTGCTTCAGGGCAAAGTTTGTACAAACAAACTATGGCGGGTGAAGATGATTCAAGCAATTTTATGTGTTCTTTTGTGCCTCTGCGCTTAGTTTGTGGTGAAGAAAAGCTATGGGAGAATCCAAAGCCATCTTCCACAATGTTCTGCAGACCGCTCTATTTTAAATTTGCAAATGAAAACCAATTAAATATTAAGGAAGAACAGGCTTTGAATGAAGCTGAGATTGCAGCACTGGAGCCGTCTATTATGGGAATTCATACTGTTAAGCACTCAATGCTTATGACCATGATAGATGGTAAAACCACTTCGCAACTGTCAAATACTTCAACGCAGACTTGTGACATCTGTAAAGCTACCCCTTCGGAAATGAATAAGTTAGAGAAGATCTCAGAGTAAGTTTTGAATAATTTGATATATTTCAGATTACCGTAACGCTGTCCGTAAACCTGTTTCAACAGATATATATCAGTATGGTTTATCTACACTTCATGCTTGGATTAGATGAATGGAGTGCCTACTCCATATTTCGTATGGACTAGACTTCAAAACATGGCAAGCCAGAGATGCAGACAGCAAAGAGTCATTGAAGAGTAGAAAACAAACCATACAGCAGAAGTTCCGTGATGAAATGGGCCTCCTAGTAGACATCGTTAAACAAGGTGAGTTACGAGTATGATAACAGTCGTTGTTCTTAAATCTTATTTTTTTCAAATAACGTTAGTTCTATTTATTCTTTACAAAGTTGTGGATTAGTTTTGATTCATTTATAATTTTTGTTTCAGGTTCCGGAACCAAAAACGATGGAAACACAGCGAGGATTTTTTTTGGTAATCCTGCCAATACTGCAGCTATTACAGGCTTGGATCCTAGTTTGATCCAAAGATTTGCAACACTTTTGCGTGTGATGGCCTGTGGGGAGCCCATAAATGTTGAGGCGTTTAAAAACTTTGCGCGCCATACAGCAGAATTGTATTTGGAGCTCTATGGCTGGTATTACATGCCTTCGAGTTAAACACTTCAATATTATGCCCATTGGCAAATTATCTGAAGAGGCATCGGAAGCCAGAAACAAAGACTTCAAGAAAATCCGAGAACAGCATTCGCGCAAATTTTGTCGAAAAGCGACAAACGAAGACATTTTCAATGGTCTCCTTGTCTCGTCAGATCCCTACCTGTCCAGCATAAGACCTGTGCTGAGAAAATCAGTAAATACACCTATTACTGATGATATGAAATCTCTTCTCATTGGTGACGATGCAGATCTAGACAAAGAGAATGTTGAATTTATTGATATTAACGCGTCAATGCTGGCCTCGGATTTAGAGGACTGACGACAGCAAAGATACTCTCTGCTAATCGTTTTTGTATAACTAGTTATAGCAAATAATTATAATAAAATAATAATAAGAATATAATTAAATTAATTAATAATTAAATAATATAATTAATTAGAAATATAATTAAACTGTAATATTTAATATAATAGGTCTTTACCTATGAAATTGCCGTTTTGTATGAAAAAATTTAAACGAATTTTTTTCATGAATTTTTTATTTGTATTAATCGAAGTAATCACCCATGCAATCAATGCATCTTTGCCATCGCAGTGGCAGTTTATTGATGCCCTTCTTAAAGAAATCAGCTGGACGGGAGGCAACAAATTCTTCAAAGGCATTTTGTACTGCCTCTCGGGTAATAAATTTTTTTCCCGCCAAGAAGTTATCCAAATTCTGGAAAAAGTAGTAGTCTGTAGGCGCAAGGTCTGGTGAGTAGGGCGGATGACGGAGAGCTTCCAACCCCAGTTCTTGCAACTTGGAGACCGTCTGCTGTGCAGTATGAGGTCGCGCGTTGTCGTGCAGGAGCAGCGGAGACGAGCGATTGACCAATGCTGGTTGGAGATGCGCCAGCTTCTCCATCATTGTGTTCAGTTCTTCACAGTACACATCTGCAGTAATGCTCACCCCGTTTGGTAAGAAGCTGTGATGAATCACACCGGCGCTAGACCACCAAACAGTGACCATCACTTTTCTAGGGGTAAGTTTTCGTTTAGGGCATTGTTTAGGTGCTGAACCAGGATCCAACCAACTTGCTGAGCGCTTACGGTTATCAAACAGAATCCATTTTTCATCGCAGGTAACAATGCGGTTCAAAATTCCTTCATTTGTGTGTCTGTTGAGCAGTGCAAGGCACGTCTCGACGCGTACTTCGCGCTGGCGATCATTGAGTTCGTGGGGCACCCATTTGTCAAGCTTTTTTACCTTGCCAATTTGACGCAAATGGACCAATATTGTTTTGACGCTAACGTCGAAAGCTGCTGCTAATTCAGCCGTAGATTGTGTATCATCAGCTTCCACAATCGCCTTTAATTCGTCATTGTCGACCAAAGTCTTCGGACGACCGCGAGGTTCATTTTTCAGGTCGAAATTTCCAGAACGGAAGCGAGCAAACCAATAACAGGTGGTGCGTTGGTTTGTAGTGTTAGCTCCGTAAACGTCGTTGATGTTGCGTGCCGCTTGTGCCGCGTTGCTGCCACGACGGTACTCATATTCCATAATTACTCGAATTTTTAACGTATCCATGATGACGAAAAAGATTGAAATGCGATGAAAATGTAACACTAATCAATAAAGAAATGACTACTTTTAAAAAAAAAAAACCATGTTTTTAAAATAAAATTAATTTGAAATTAGAATTCTTAGCCAAACAAAAATTATTTTGATTTGAAATGGCCAGTACTGCAGAACGGCAATTTCATAGGTAAAGACCTAATATCATAGTTCCTAATAGGAGCTTTAAATCGTTGTTGTAGTCTTAAATTGACCTATGTACAATTTTGACGTTACTTTTATTGTTATTGCCTTTCTTGCACATAATTTTTGTTGTAATGTATTAGTATTAACTATTTCATTAACAGTTCCCCCAAACGTATTTTACATTAACTATTTAATACATGTTTTTATCTTTCTTCACTTTTAACCATATATTTAAAAATAAAAATGTAAAAACATCCTTAGTACATATTTATTCCTTACTAGCTGCACCCCGCGGTTTCACCCGCTTAAGTCTCGATTCCGTGGGAATATCGAGATAAAAAGTATCCTATGTGTTATTCCAGGTTATAAACTATATGTTTGCTAAATTTCATCCAAATCCGTTCAGCCGTTTGAGCGTGAATAAGAGACAAACACACACACACACACACACACACACAAAGTTTCGCCTTTATAATCACACTAATATTATAAAGGCGAAAGTTTGTGAGTGTGTGGGGGTGTGTGTGTGTATGTATGTTTGTCTCTTCTTGTATGAGTATTAGTTTACATACTATTTTCATATTCAAAGCGATATGTAACTTCACAAAATACCATCAAAAATTTGAAAGATCACCAACTGTAAATTCAAAATTTCCAAAGCAAACATGCAAAGCGGCACCGAAAGGCACAAGAATTGTATGTTATCTTGATCGCCGTGTATGGTGCAATAGCTCATGTGAGTACCAGCCCATCAGTTCTATTCGGTTTTGAACTAAGCACTTTAAGTGTTTTATTCCATACAAAAAAAAAAAAAAAACTCACGCATGGAGCTACTCATACCCTTCATACTATATTAGTAAAACAAAGGGAGGTAATAAACACAAAACAAATTTTTATTTATTAATTTCTGACATTAAGTTTCTATGAGTATGGAGCTTGATTTTCCGACCACTGTGCGCCGCCGTCAGCTGCGCGCCACATTCCGCTACATTATCCTAATAGTAGTGCAGCGACTCACGCGACGTGTTTTTATTAACATTATACAACTGTTGCCGCGTCACGTTTCGTGTCGTGTCACTGTGCAAGCGTGTCGCGGTACTATGCACGTGTGAGAGTATTCATATTTATAGGCGAATAACTGATTGATTATTGATCACAAATATTGATGTTGTTTATTGATTTAAAATCTTGAATCACAATATGAACGTCAGCTGTCAGATGACAAAGATATTGACGTATGGAAACGTTCCATTTCAACTATATTTTATTAAAAGTAAATTATTATTTTATAAATAGAAAGGTCTTAATTTAAAATATATGTTATTAGCATTTATTTAATTGATATTTCATAGACAAAAGTATTTAATGTAAATGGTATTTATTCTGACTTAAAAGGCCGCTTCACAAACAACGATTCTAGAGTTTTCAAACAAGTCATGTTTGGTGGTTTTACATAATCAAAACAAATGTATATTGTCTTAGTATTACAATAAATTATTAAATAATAATTAATATGATACTAGTAGTATTTCTCATGATTTAATATTGCAATTTAAAAGTAACAAGTTGTTTTAGACGATTCTCAGATCTTAAAGATGATGTTAATATAATATAAGATTTTACTTAAAGATTACAAATAAATACATACTAAATTGCTAAATAATGTTGTGAAGTTTTAAAATAGTTCCACTATACTAGATTTGTTAATTAATACCTATAATAGAAGATATTTAGCAATTATGTACAACCATCTCTGATTGGTCTAAAAAAGCGGCAGAATGGGCGGCAATGTTTGTGGTACTGACTGGTAATATGGGGGGATTTTAATGAGTTATCGCCAATTTTGAAGGGGATCTTGGTTCGGATGGTTTGACGAGAGAGGACAGACTCACAGATCCTGAGTGGTGTCCAATGTCCATAATATTAATTTGTTAAGAGCCAATGTACCTATGGAAATCACGCTGCATAGCGAAGTTCTTCCTATATTGTAAAATAGATTGAACTATGATCATCACATCACTTGTAGTGAAAGATCGACTGACCACAATGTTCATGTAAGTTAAGTATATAATTGATATTATAATATTGATTAGTATTGCTGATCTATGTTGTTATGTATATGTTATACATATAGCTAATATTGCTTATGTATGTTAAATCGAATTAAGGAAAATTCATGTTCTTTCTTTACATTGACAAAGTTGCTAACTTTGAGAAACGGACCTTGTGTTAACAATAATAATATGCTAATGTGAAAATGTGTTGACAAAAGACTAAAACAAGCTGCCATGGAGTTTCTTATCTTTCTTCTCCATGAAGACCTAGTTTTGGAACGGATAATAGCTTTCTCATTAACGTTACCTACATATATTTATTGACAAGCCTAATTGAAATAAATGCCTGGCCTTGTCTTTCTGTGCTTTTCTTCATAAAATCCCTTCCCAACACACCATCATCATAGATACTTTCTTACATATTAAATAACTAGCCATTCTGACACTCAAAGCTTACTAATTAAGTGGAAGCCAATACATATAAATGTAGTATTTCATCCACTTTCTAACACACGCATGTCGCATCACCTGTGTACGTGTGTTAATAACGTGTCCGCTCAAAGAATCATCAGTTCTAACACACGCATGTCGCATCACCTGTGTACGTGTGTTAATAACGTGTCCGCTCAAAGAATCATCAGTTCTAACACACGCATGTCGCATCACCTGTGTACGTGTGTTAATAACGTGTCCGCTCAAAGAATCATCAGTTCTAACACACGCATGTCGCATCACCTGTGTACGTGTGTTAATAACGTGTCCGCTCAAAGAATCATCAGTTCGTCACTAACACACGCATGTCGCATCACCTGTGTACGTGTGTTAATAACGTGTCCGCTCAAAGAATCATCAGTTCGTCACTAACGCCCCTCATCATCTCTCCGCCCTCATCCCAATTAGTTTGTGGACGGCGCCACATGGCTTCTTCTTCCATCTCTTATAAAGTAACATAAGAATTTATTTATTAATTAAAGAAATACTTAAACCATTTTATTTTTACTCTGGCACTGTTCGAGTTCTTCTGTTCTGTCGCCCCAAGCGCCGTATCTTTGACCAAAGTGTCCTTCATAGTTCCATACCGACATATCTACTTCACGGAGAAGGTACGCTTCACTCGTTATCATCAGCCATATTTTAACTACTGTGGGCGTACTATGGAAAGTGTTGGTTATTGCGCAATAGAAAAGCCGTTTGCAGTTCAAATCAAATTATAATATTTACGATCCAATTAATCACTGTAGCGAATCACACACTGTGGTACACGACACAAATAAACAGAACGCGCGACAGTTTCTAAACGTGTTCACTGCTTGGCCGCCACCGACCAACTCTGCTTTAACTCTGGTCGAGCTTTATGTTGTAGACACTGTCAATCGCCACCTGGTGGCGCTGGCATCCCGATTACCCAAAGTCAAACGATTGATTTAACGTATTTCCGACATACTTATAAGTTAAATGAGTGATTGTTAAAATTTTAAGTGATAGCCCATATTATATGGCAATAAAAATATATATTAAGTTGCCCAACCTGTTTAAAACTGAAAAATCAGTAACAATATTCCAAAGAAGGCTAAAACTATACCTAATCCAAAAAAAAACTATTCAGTTAAAGAATATCTAGTCGAGCTTAAAATAACGATTTTCTCTCATGTGCAAAAGTGGCGATCTGTCCTTTACAAACAATACGATTTAATGTATCCTATTTAACTTCAAATTATAATTTTAATTTGTACTGCCTTAAAAGCATTAATATTGCTGAATAATTGCGTTAAATTCATTATTATTGACATTTAAATTTGACATGACAAAATTTTCTCAATTTAATTGTACTAATATAATAGAAAATAATTAAGTAATAATAATGTTTAATGCATGCTAATTTAGAATGATAAGGGCAGGCGAATGATAATTGCAATGCTTGTAAAAGGCTGCTAAGTCATAAGTACTAACATAAGATAACAGCAACATTGTAACACTTAGTTCGCAATAAACGTTTTGACTTTGACTTAGTTATATTTTGGGATGACACTTAATTATGAATCTGTATAACTTGTAAAGTGTCAAAGGCCGAACTTCATGATTGTGTAATTAATTTAAATGTCGCATAGCTGTAGATTTATCACTTTCGCCTTGCTTAATTAATTACATTATTATAAAAATAAAAAGGATTTCGGTGTGACTGCCTGTATTAAAATAACTTACTTCAGCTATTACGGGCAGGCATCTGCAACATGTTCAGTTCAGTGCCAGGGCTGGCGCTCGGGCGGTCCGTGAGTCAGAGGCGGTGCCAGATGCCGGGTGCTTTCGTTTTGTACCGCTTGTTGCTGCCCCGTATCTTGTTATCATTCATACGACTAGTAACCTGCTCATATCTCACACAATTTATGTTTAGGACACGAGTCAAGTACGACATTAAAACAAACTCGTTCGGAATGTTAAGTAGAGATGAGCGCTAGCGATAAATACCTCGCATTATTCGCACTGGCAGGCGCGCACTGCTCGCTGCGCACGCTGCACCGGCGCGGCGGCGGCGGTATGGAACACCTCAGCTCATTGTCTCAAGTGTTGCCTCTTACGATGTCTCCTGTTCAAATGAGAGGTTTGTTCTATGTATAGTTGAGTTCATGAGGGGTAATTTCAACGAAACACATTGCTAAGCGTGTATAGATATTATTTTTGAAAGTGGGTGTTATTAACCGTTCAATAACGATGGGTATCGAAACTATATCATCGTTGGTAGTTGGCTCATAGTGGTGTCGTGATTTCAGAACGGCGTTCAATTAGTGGCGTCCAATTAGCGAGACAAATTCGATCACTGTGTGATGTCAGTTCAATCCCTTCGACGTTTCTAATAGTGATTGAATAGCTCTGGTGCAGTAGTGCGAGGGCGCTGGCACCCGCGCCGGCCAGATTAGCTTCAATAGCTCTGGTGCAGTAGTGCGAGGGCGCTGGCACCCGCGCCGGCCAGATTAGCTTCAATAGCTCTGGTGCAGTAGTGCGAGGGCGCTGGCACCCGCGCCGGCCAGATTAGCTTCAATAGCTCTGGTGCAGTAGTGCGAGGGCGCTGGCACCCGCGCCGGCCAGATTAGCTTCAATAGCTCTGGTGCAGTAGTGCGAGGGCGCTGGCACCCGCGCCGGCCAGATTAGCTTCAATAGCTCTGGTGCAGTAGTGCGAGGGCGCTGGCACCCGCGCCGGCCAGATTAGCTTCAATAGCTCTGGTGCAGTAGTGCGAGGGCGCTGGCACCCGCGCCGGCCAGATTAGCTTCAATAGCTCTGGTGCAGTAGTGCGAGGGCGCTGGCACCCGCGCCGGCCAGATTAGCTTCAATAGCTCTGGTGCAGTAGTGCGAGGGCGCTGGCACCCGCGCCGGCCAGATTAGCTTCAATAGCTCTGGTGCAGTAGTGCGAGGGCGCTGGCACCCGCGCCGGCCAGATTAGCTTCAATAGCTCTGGTGCAGTAGTGCGAGGGCGCTGGCACCCGCGCCGGCCAGATTAGCTTCAATAGCTCTGGTGCAGTAGTGCGAGGGCGCTGGCACCCGCGCCGGCCAGATTAGCTTCAATAGCTCTGGTGCAGTAGTGCGAGGGCGCTGGCACCCGCGCCGGCCAGATTAGCTTCAATAGCTCTGGTGCAGTAGTGCGAGGGCGCTGGCACCCGCGCCGGCCAGATTAGCTTCAATAGCTCTGGTGCAGTAGTGCGAGGGCGCTGGCACCCGCGCCGGCCAGATTAGCTTCAATAGCTCTGGTGCAGTAGTGCGAGGGCGCTGGCACCCGCGCCGGCCAGATTAGCTTCAATAGCTCTGGTGCAGTAGTGCGAGGGCGCTGGCACCCGCGCCGGCCAGATTAGCTTCAATAGCTCTGGTGCAGTAGTGCGAGGGCGCTGGCACCCGCGCCGGCCAGATTAGCTTCAATAGCTCTGGTGCAGTAGTGCGAGGGCGCTGGCACCCGCGCCGGCCAGATTAGCTTCAATAGCTCTGGTGCAGTAGTGCGAGGGCGCTGGCACCCGCGCCGGCCAGATTAGCTTCAATAGCTCTGGTGCAGTAGTGCGAGGGCGCTGGCACCCGCGCCGGCCAGATTAGCTTCAATAGCTCTGGTGCAGTAGTGCGAGGGCGCTGGCACCCGCGCCGGCCAGATTAGCTTCAATAGCTCTGGTGCAGTAGTGCGAGGGCGCTGGCACCCGCGCCGGCCAGATTAGCTTCAATAGCTCTGGTGCAGTAGTGCGAGGGCGCTGGCACCCGCGCCGGCCAGATTAGCTTCAATAGCTCTGGTGCAGTAGTGCGAGGGCGCTGGCACCCGCGCCGGCCAGATTAGCTTCAATAGCTCTGGTGCAGTAGTGCGAGGGCGCTGGCACCCGCGCCGGCCAGATTAGCTTCAATAGCTCTGGTGCAGTAGTGCGAGGGCGCTGGCACCCGCGCCGGCCAGATTAGCTTCAATAGCTCTGGTGCAGTAGTGCGAGGGCGCTGGCACCCGCGCCGGCCAGATTAGCTTCAATAGCTCTGGTGCAGTAGTGCGAGGGCGCTGGCACCCGCGCCGGCCAGATTAGCTTCAATAGCTCTGGTGCAGTAGTGCGAGGGCGCTGGCACCCGCGCCGGCCAGATTAGCTTCAATAGCTCTGGTGCAGTAGTGCGAGGGCGCTGGCACCCGCGCCGGCCAGATTAGCTTCAATAGCTCTGGTGCAGTAGTGCGAGGGCGCTGGCACCCGCGCCGGCCAGATTAGCTTCAATAGCTCTGGTGCAGTAGTGCGAGGGCGCTGGCACCCGCGCCGGCCAGATTAGCTTCAATAGCTCTGGTGCAGTAGTGCGAGGGCGCTGGCACCCGCGCCGGCCAGATTAGCTTCAATAGCTCTGGTGCAGTAGTGCGAGGGCGCTGGCACCCGCGCCGGCCAGATTAGCTTCAATAGCTCTGGTGCAGTAGTGCGAGGGCGCTGGCACCCGCGCCGGCCAGATTAGCTTCAATAGCTCTGGTGCAGTAGTGCGAGGGCGCTGGCACCCGCGCCGGCCAGATTAGCTTCAATAGCTCTGGTGCAGTAGTGCGAGGGCGCTGGCACCCGCGCCGGCCAGATTAGCTTCAATAGCTCTGGTGCAGTAGTGCGAGGGCGCTGGCACCCGCGCCGGCCAGATTAGCTTCAATAGCTCTGGTGCAGTAGTGCGAGGGCGCTGGCACCCGCGCCGGCCAGATTAGCTTCAATAGCTCTGGTGCAGTAGTGCGAGGGCGCTGGCACCCGCGCCGGCCAGATTAGCTTCAATAGCTCTGGTGCAGTAGTGCGAGGGCGCTGGCACCCGCGCCGGCCAGATTAGCTTCAATAGCTCTGGTGCAGTAGTGCGAGGGCGCTGGCACCCGCGCCGGCCAGATTAGCTTCAATAGCTCTGGTGCAGTAGTGCGAGGGCGCTGGCACCCGCGCCGGCCAGATTAGCTTCAATAGCTCTGGTGCAGTAGTGCGAGGGCGCTGGCACCCGCGCCGGCCAGATTAGCTTCAATAGCTCTGGTGCAGTAGTGCGAGGGCGCTGGCACCCGCGCCGGCCAGATTAGCTTCAATAGCTCTGGTGCAGTAGTGCGAGGGCGCTGGCACCCGCGCCGGCCAGATTAGCTTCAATAGCTCTGGTGCAGTAGTGCGAGGGCGCTGGCACCCGCGCCGGCCAGATTAGCTTCAATAGCTCTGGTGCAGTAGTGCGAGGGCGCTGGCACCCGCGCCGGCCAGATTAGCTTCAATAGCTCTGGTGCAGTAGTGCGAGGGCGCTGGCACCCGCGCCGGCCAGATTAGCTTCAATAGCTCTGGTGCAGTAGTGCGAGGGCGCTGGCACCCGCGCCGGCCAGATTAGCTTCAATAGCTCTGGTGCAGTAGTGCGAGGGCGCTGGCACCCGCGCCGGCCAGATTAGCTTCAATAGCTCTGGTGCAGTAGTGCGAGGGCGCTGGCACCCGCGCCGGCCAGATTAGCTTCAATAGCTCTGGTGCAGTAGTGCGAGGGCGCTGGCACCCGCGCCGGCCAGATTAGCTTCAATAGCTCTGGTGCAGTAGTGCGAGGGCGCTGGCACCCGCGCCGGCCAGATTAGCTTCAATAGCTCTGGTGCAGTAGTGCGAGGGCGCTGGCACCCGCGCCGGCCAGATTAGCTTCAATAGCTCTGGTGCAGTAGTGCGAGGGCGCTGGCACCCGCGCCGGCCAGATTAGCTTCAATAGCTCTGGTGCAGTAGTGCGAGGGCGCTGGCACCCGCGCCGGCCAGATTAGCTTCAATAGCTCTGGTGCAGTAGTGCGAGGGCGCTGGCACCCGCGCCGGCCAGATTAGCTTCAATAGCTCTGGTGCAGTAGTGCGAGGGCGCTGGCACCCGCGCCGGCCAGATTAGCTTCAATAGCTCTGGTGCAGTAGTGCGAGGGCGCTGGCACCCGCGCCGGCCAGATTAGCTTCAATAGCTCTGGTGCAGTAGTGCGAGGGCGCTGGCACCCGCGCCGGCCAGATTAGCTTCAATAGCTCTGGTGCAGTAGTGCGAGGGCGCTGGCACCCGCGCCGGCCAGATTAGCTTCAATAGCTCTGGTGCAGTAGTGCGAGGGCGCTGGCACCCGCGCCGGCCAGATTAGCTTCAATAGCTCTGGTGCAGTAGTGCGAGGGCGCTGGCACCCGCGCCGGCCAGATTAGCTTCAATAGCTCTGGTGCAGTAGTGCGAGGGCGCTGGCACCCGCGCCGGCCAGATTAGCTTCAATAGCTCTGGTGCAGTAGTGCGAGGGCGCTGGCACCCGCGCCGGCCAGATTAGCTTCAATAGCTCTGGTGCAGTAGTGCGAGGGCGCTGGCACCCGCGCCGGCCAGATTAGCTTCAATAGCTCTGGTGCAGTAGTGCGAGGGCGCTGGCACCCGCGCCGGCCAGATTAGCTTCAATAGCTCTGGTGCAGTAGTGCGAGGGCGCTGGCACCCGCGCCGGCCAGATTAGCTTCAATAGCTCTGGTGCAGTAGTGCGAGGGCGCTGGCACCCGCGCCGGCCAGATTAGCTTCAATAGCTCTGGTGCAGTAGTGCGAGGGCGCTGGCACCCGCGCCGGCCAGATTAGCTTCAATAGCTCTGGTGCAGTAGTGCGAGGGCGCTGGCACCCGCGCCGGCCAGATTAGCTTCAATAGCTCTGGTGCAGTAGTGCGAGGGCGCTGGCACCCGCGCCGGCCAGATTAGCTTCAATAGCTCTGGTGCAGTAGTGCGAGGGCGCTGGCACCCGCGCCGGCCAGATTAGCTTCAATAGCTCTGGTGCAGTAGTGCGAGGGCGCTGGCACCCGCGCCGGCCAGATTAGCTTCAATAGCTCTGGTGCAGTAGTGCGAGGGCGCTGGCACCCGCGCCGGCCAGATTAGCTTCAATAGCTCTGGTGCAGTAGTGCGAGGGCGCTGGCACCCGCGCCGGCCAGATTAGCTTCAATAGCTCTGGTGCAGTAGTGCGAGGGCGCTGGCACCCGCGCCGGCCAGATTAGCTTCAATAGCTCTGGTGCAGTAGTGCGAGGGCGCTGGCACCCGCGCCGGCCAGATTAGCTTCAATAGCTCTGGTGCAGTAGTGCGAGGGCGCTGGCACCCGCGCCGGCCAGATTAGCTTCAATAGCTCTGGTGCAGTAGTGCGAGGGCGCTGGCACCCGCGCCGGCCAGATTAGCTTCAATAGCTCTGGTGCAGTAGTGCGAGGGCGCTGGCACCCGCGCCGGCCAGATTAGCTTCAATAGCTCTGGTGCAGTAGTGCGAGGGCGCTGGCACCCGCGCCGGCCAGATTAGCTTCAATAGCTCTGGTGCAGTAGTGCGAGGGCGCTGGCACCCGCGCCGGCCAGATTAGCTTCAATAGCTCTGGTGCAGTAGTGCGAGGGCGCTGGCACCCGCGCCGGCCAGATTAGCTTCAATAGCTCTGGTGCAGTAGTGCGAGGGCGCTGGCACCCGCGCCGGCCAGATTAGCTTCAATAGCTCTGGTGCAGTAGTGCGAGGGCGCTGGCACCCGCGCCGGCCAGATTAGCTTCAATAGCTCTGGTGCAGTAGTGCGAGGGCGCTGGCACCCGCGCCGGCCAGATTAGCTTCAATAGCTCTGGTGCAGTAGTGCGAGGGCGCTGGCACCCGCGCCGGCCAGATTAGCTTCAATAGCTCTGGTGCAGTAGTGCGAGGGCGCTGGCACCCGCGCCGGCCAGATTAGCTTCAATAGCTCTGGTGCAGTAGTGCGAGGGCGCTGGCACCCGCGCCGGCCAGATTAGCTTCAATCAACAATCGCGAGGCAATCACAGTCGCTCGTCGACGTTCGTATATCTGTGTCGAAGTGTGTCGAGTGCTGAGAGCTCGCAACACATCTCTGTACGAGAAATATTCAGTTGATGTCGGTCACGTTCAGTATGTCGCTCGTTCAATGTTCGCGTTGCATTTTTGAGCTTCGCGTCGGTGCACGGTGGCGGGAACGTTTACGCACAGCGGCAGTGACGCTCTTTGTGAATTACCAGCTATTCACTGAGTACCTGACGTTCTCTGAATGTTGTTGTCTAGTGACACGACATAGCTTACACTGGAGTCTGTGGACGTAAAAGAGTCATCAGCGAGCTTACGGCATTGTTTCTGCTGTTGGGTTGTTTTATTTAGCATATTTCTGGTTTTACATTTCAATGAACACCAATCATGTAAACCACATCGAAGTTGAATTTATAAAATCGCATGGAAAAACTACTTTTGCAGATTTATAACAAATATACATGTATATCAAACAATATTAATAACTCATTTTGAATCCACAGAAGTGCTGAATTTAGAGATGTCCATGTGTCACTACAGACACGCTCAACACGACCCCTGGTCCGCCTGCTTACCTCAGTCACTACGACCCCTGTCCGCCTGCTTACCTCGCTCAACACGACCCCTGGTCTGCCTGATTACCTCGTCCACCATGACCCCTGGTCCGTCTGCTTAACTCGCTCAACACGACCCCTGCCCGCCTGCTTACATCGCTCACCACGAAACCTGTCCGCCTGCATACCTCGGTCACTACCACCCCTGTCCACCTACTTACCTCGCTCTCTACCACCCCCGTCCGTCAGCTTATCTCGCTCACCACGACCCCTGTCCGCCTTCTTACCTCGCTCACTACCACCCCTGTTCGGCTGCTTACCTTGCTCACCACAACCCCTGTCCGCCTGCTTACTTTGCTCAGTACCACCCCTGTCCACCTGCTTACCTCACTCACCACGAACTTGTCCACCTACTTCCCTCGCTCACTACTATCTCTGTCCGTCTGCTTATGTCGTGTACCACGACCCCTGTCCGCCTGCTTACCTCGCTCACTACCACCCTTGTCCGCCTGCTTACCTCGCTCATCACGAAACCTGTCCACCTACTTACCTCGCTCACTACCACCCCTGTCCGTCTGCTTATCTCGCTCACCACGATCCCTGTCCGCCTGCTTACCGTACTCACCACAAACCCTGTCCGCCTGCTCACCTCGTTCACCACGAACCCTGTGCGCCTGCTCACTTCACTCACCACGAACCCTGTCCGCCTGCTTACCTCGCTCACTACCACCCTTTTCCACCTGCTTACCTCGCTCAACACGACCCCTAAATCGCACAACGAGAGCTACCTATGACCTATGCTTTGTGTGGAAACACAGTCATGAACAAAGAGAAATACACCATTACCCAAATATAACAGCCACAATACAACAAAGAGCGCCGCCGCCGACGCCCGCCGCGCTTAAACACAGATTGGCGCTAATCAGCTTACGCACCACTCCCGCCCCCCCACCACCTCAATATTTACGCACGAGATCCTATCACGTCACGAGCCGACATCGTGCGATGTAATTCTTACCACACTCACACACACACACCATAAATAGCATTCGCTCCTACCTGGACTAGTCTGACCACTGGCATTATGAAACGTAGGTGTAACGTTTGAATGTTGTTTTAGTAGTACGAACTAGCTTGGTACGACATATTGCGAGAAATATTTCAGAAAATTGTAAAATCTGTACAAGTTGTAATTGAAATAACAGACAACCTAAAAAGTTGTTCAAATTGATGACGTCATTATAAACTACTTTTACTATGGAACCAACCCTGAAAACGCTAGATAAAAATCTGCTTCTACATACATTTGTGCTCGCTAAAATACAAGGAACAGCAGATTTTCATTTCGCGATCTAAGGGTTGTTCCCATCCCATAGTATTTTTTTAAAGTATAATATTAAGTACAATGACCCCTTTTCAGGTGTAGGACACCTTGTATATACTCGTACGATTGTTTACTAACGTGGCAGACAGAAAGTTATTGTATTGTATCTTTAGCGCCCGGTGTCCCGTCAAAGTGTCATCCCGTGAGGGCCCGGGCAACTGGGGAGGTAGCCTCATCACAAATGTGGTGCCATTATTAGCTTGACGACATCCAAATACTAATATTCATTTGTGATAAAAAATAATTTAACTGAGTATTCAAAAAATACCTTTTTTTTTCGGAGGGAGCCCTTCTAAAAGCACCAGACCTCTAGGGACGGAGATCGGGGAGAGTGAGATTTTTACCTCAGAAAAAACTTTTTTACAAAAAAAACAACCGACTTCCAAAAAAAACACTAAAAGACGTGAAAAATAACTTTAATTTCGGAAGTCGGTGTCTTTGGTTTTGTATTTTCGTTTTTGGCCACCGACTTCCGAAATTAAAGTTATTTTTCACGTCTTTTAGTGTTTTTTTGGAAGTCGGTTGTTGTTTTGGAAAAAAGTTTTTATTTTTCACTTTTTTGTTGCGATACCTACCCCACACAAATTCGTATACCACTACTTGGTGAGTAAATAACAGTGCCAGGAAATTATTAACACATCATCCATATAAACTAAGTGGAAGAAATATGCAGTATTAAGGATAACTCAAAAACTACTGGTCAGACCTTTATTAAATTTAAATGGGACCACATGTGAAGCATCACCTATCAAATAAAAAAATAATCATCCAAATCGGTTCACCTAGAAAAAAGTTCTGAGCTAACACATAAAAAAAAAAAAAAAACATACTGGCGAATTGAGAACCTCCTCCTTTTTGTGAAGTCGGTTAAAAACCACCCCGGTGATCACCATCAGCACATGGGGGAGGGGGGACCCGATTCCTCTTAAAATAAAAAATAAGAAAGAAAACAAATACCTGTCGCTCCTTTATTATACACAAACCAACACACAATATTATCGTACTAACTGGAGCGCTCGAAGGTACAAACGGCTTTGTCTCAGATTTAATATAAATGAATAAGTGGTAGGTAATTTCCTGCTCACATTTTTCGAATACGCGACGAGTTGTGGCAAAAACAGCAGGAAATTAGTTTTAAATATTAAATGTTACTAAGAACTACATCGCGAGCAGCTAATAGAAGCGTACCAATACCGTAGCAATAAATGATTGAGTATTGAGTACCAACTTGCCTTGTGTTGGAAATAAGAAATACGTTCGCGACAGATCCTAGGCGCACTCGCGTAGCGCCGCGTAGCGCTATGCTACGGCTATACTCAGACGCGCTACGAGCTCGGCACGAGACACGACGCACTCTGGCGTGACGTTTAGTACCAGACACTCAAACACAGGCAGTTCTTGCAGACGATGCTTAACAATGTTTGTTGGCTTTATGTACGAATATAAATATATAATTTGAATTTATACACTTTTTAACACAGCGTGCGTTTTTGTTAACAATAATTTATTAAGCCAAATAGTTTACATAAAGTAAAATATCCATACCTTATGTTGTCGATTTAAAAGTTTATTGGTGCTACTCGGCTAGTTCAACAAGTAAATAACAAAAGGCGTAACTGCAAGGTAACCACTTTATTTATTAATTAAACAATTATAACAAAGTTGTTTATTAGCTCAACACCTAGCCAAGCCAGTACTTCTTTCTTAAAAGAAGGTTCATATACATGTTTGCCACATTATAGGGTAGATTTTTGTATGTTTATATTAACACTAGTACTCATAAACATGAGTCGTCCAGATGAAGACAAGAGGAGCAGCTTTGATAGCGCTTCGTCGTGAGACAACGTTATAAAACGTTACATTACCTCGGACCGAGGAGCGCCACTGCTCATCACATCACTAGCCTTACACTTAGCTGTCGAGTAGATGATGTCGTATACAGGCTACTGCGCCGCAACGCAACGCAGTGCAAAAATCCTACTTCATCACTTTCGTACACTTTCTATGAACCAACGCGGGTACAGGCAGGCTTCACTTTTTTGGTTGAAAATGCGTTGCATTGCGGTGGCCCGTTGTGGCTATAAAGTGAGCTAGGCTTTAAGGCCTGGTGGCACCTAACTGAGATGACCTCCTCAAACATTCTCGAGACATGTGAGTAGTGCACCCGCCACCGAGCCTGTAACATCATGGATGTGTATTTGTCAGAGCAAAGCGAAGCGACGCGTGACGCTGCGTGAAGGCAGGAGTCACGGCGTGATGCGACTGGATTCTGCGCTATTTTGATATGACGTTTGTCAGAGTAACGCAGCTGTCGCGTTAGCATCGCAAGACGAGGAAACAATTTGACCGGATGTTTTGTACGATAGCAAACATAACAATATTTTTAAGATAGCTTCGCACAGCAATGTTTATCTAAGAGTATCTTTAAGACCGTGTATGGTACATGTAACGGTTCCCGCGACCGCGCGCCGCGCGCCGCGCCGTCCTGCTTGTTCCGGCAGATCCCGGCACTACTCGTGGAGGCGGCGCGTGTCGTTTCCAAGGTACAGCGTGTTCATTGTAACTTCGCACCAACACCCTTCTAATAGCGCGCGTTGTTAGTAATATTTTACGAAGAAAAGAATATTATTTAATAAAAAACAGCACTAACACTACGTGTATTTTGTTTTTTGCTCAGACTTACCTTAAACGGGCGCTTATAATGCACAAAGCATTTAGCTTACGTTCCCTCCCGCTATGTGAAAACATCAACTAATTTATGTTTTTCTAAGAGACTTTGCCTTCCAAAAATGCTGGGCGTTTCAGACACCAGCGCTGTGTGCGTGTGTAACAAGATACAGTGCACGAGCGCAGGCGCGGCGGAGCCTTCACTGAACGTGATGAGTACCACTTCAGCATCCTGCGAAATGCTGAATGAAAGTCCTGCAAACCCCAATAAATGCGAAATTCTCGTGCACCAGATAAACATACTCGTAAACTCTGACATAAATTATTGAAGCGTGGAATTGCCAGAACATAATACACAACATATAAAAATCCCAAATATTTATATTTCACCGTCAATATCATTAAACCGTCCCGAATGTTATTAAATTGCACAATAAATAACGGATAAAGCGGTGCAGAAGTGTGAAGTAATTCCATAATAAGTCATGAATCACTAGGCGCTCCCAGGGGAGAGCGTGGTGCGCGGGGACCTCCGACTCAGCTCTGCGGACGAAGATCGGAACACATCTGGAACAGTTCATCTGTTTGAGGTCGTCTTCTTAACGTGTCATCAAGAGGGAAATTGACTTGATGCAATCCAACATAAGCTCATCTGAGCAAGTGGACGCGTTTCTCCGCGACAAGGGACGGACGCGCGATGGAATTATTTTTGAAATTATGAATTATAATATTACGTCGCGGTCATGATGCGGCACGGTATTGCACGGCACGGCACGGCGCGGCATGGCACGGAACGGCAAGTCTTGGCACAGCGGTGTTCACACGCGGCGCTTATTTCCCCAGGCCTGGACACGGGACTTGATGCGCCTACTTACAATTTTATACTAAACCTGATTACAGCGTTAATTCGTAAAAGGGAAAAATCACTTTGCAGGAACTGGATTCACGAATATTAATGGATTATAAAACGTTGTCTATCTGTTATCTCTATGGGGTCTTTTTTGTTTTATGTTTTAAGTGGGACTTCATCAAATGACCTGCTCTGGGCGGAGCGGAAGGGCGTGTCAGACTCTTACTGACTAAAACCCACCCGTGTTCGTTCAGTTGCCTGTGCGTCAGGGCCACGGTAACTCTTTCGAAGAATCCGCGACCCCGGCAGGTAATCTCTATGTAATCTGTGATGCAAATTATGCATGATGCTCTCATTTCCACACAGACACACGTCAGTAATGTTTTTAATGCTATTTCTAAAGGACTGAGCTTTCTCAATTGTTATAACTGGCTACTGGCATGTGACTTTATAGTTTGGTAAATATACAACAATGGTCTACCATCTAGAGATTATATGTATGCACGTATGTGTTGGGGTAGGTAGTAGGGTAATTAATAATATAGTAACTGGTTTATTTGTATGGCTTTAATAATTATATATATTCAAGCATTTTTTTTCTTAATTGGCATTGTTCATGAAGAAACCATCGTAATTATTGTAAAATGGTAAAGGTTTGATGTCAAGCTCGAGAGATTCAGTTACAATAAAAAGAACATCACTTCAGTTTTTAATTGACTTCCAAAAAGTAGGAGATTAGGTCCTTACATATGGTCAGATGTTTTTGGAAAAAGCAAAACTATTTTTTATTTAATCAATCACAGTAGGTACCGTTATGATCTATGCACTTTTGCCATTTTATGGGGAGTTCATTGATTCCTTTGCTGAAAAAATTGCCGAGAATCAACAAAATCTTTGAAGGTGTTTTGCACTGCCTCATCTGAATGGATTTTTTTCCAATTAAGAAGTTGTCCAAATTCCGAAAAAGTGGTAATCGGTTGGAGCATACTCCAAAAAAAAAAAGGTCCGGGGAGTATGGTGGGTGACGGAGACATTCCAATCCTAGCTCCTCTAGTTTCGCCACCGTCTGTTGTGCAGTGTGTCTAGCGTTGTCCTGAAGCAGCAGTCGGCTAGAACGGTTGACCAATCTCGGCTGTTTAACGGCTAGCTTTTCCATCATGGTTTCCAATCGTCTGACCAGATCTTAGGAAGCTGTAGTGGATGACACCAATGCTGGTCCACCAGACACTAACCAGTACCTTTTTTGAAATGAAATGAAATGAAATGATATTTTTTTGCAAGAATTGTAGTACATAAAGATGGTTGGCTTTTTTTAAACAATTTCTAAAAACAATTTGCTAGAACTAGCATGCAAAATTACAAAATTATTGTTACATTAATGAAGTTAATAAAATTGGTACATAAATCATAGTTATTCAATTTAAAATGTCAAGTATTTGTCAAATTATAATAGTAAGATCATAGATAAATGATTATATCGCGCTATCCAAAAACAATAGCTCCGTGAATGCGGCAACTCATTATTATAGTGTGTGTAAGACATCGCCACTTGACATTTGTCAGTTGACATTGACAACTAGTGTGCGTGAAGATTGTGATACCAGCTGCGCAACTGTTACCCGAGTTAATGGGAAAAATATTTTATGCTATGGTCTATCATTTAAGTTATAAATGTAGCTCAGAAAATATTTAAAAATGAACAATAAATTAAAATCGTATGTATAAATATATTTGTGTATACGTTACGTGTAAGTTTCTTCTTTAGAAAAATGGAAGGTAGGTATGTATATCAATGAATAGAAGATTAAAAAATATTAAAAAATTATAATTAATTAATTATTAAAAATGATTCTAATGTGTTCTCTCACGTATCCTTCATCCCCTCGAATATTTTTTTCGCAAATATTTTTGATGTACAGACACGAAGTTTACATTTCAGGAACATGAGTCGAAATACGAAAAATAAAGTTGGTTTTCCCGTAGTAAGCCAATCAACTGATTGCGCATTTTTTATGGGAAGACGTTTTTTTTTGGAACGAAGTTCCTTATCGCGCGTTGCGAAAGGGGGCTAGACGGAAAAAATTAAGACCAAAAGTTGTAACGACACTTTATAACGACACTTTTTTTGTAACGACACTTTTTATAGTGAAACTTTTATTACATCTCCTCAAACTTTTTCGTCTGTGTGTTGCATGTCGCGTGACGGTCCGCCGCGGTGTAGGGATAAAGTGAAAGGCGCTCATCAGAGCCTCAGAATAATAACTAAAGCATAGAAGGAAGGATAAAATAGCAACTGAACTCAATATATTTGGTTCATTTGGTTCACGAAAGTTTTGTAAAAGACGGAACGTTGTTATTTATGCTCCTCAGTTTTTAAATAATTAAAGTGGTAAAAAGTGGATATTGTGACAATAATATACTGTTAGCTTAAAGCCAGTGAAATGACCTTTTGAACAGAGTGGTTCTTATAGAAATCGGCTTAAGTTATACAGAGTAATATCAAAATTAAAACTGTGGAAAAAAACTCAAAATTTGAATAGTGTGATAACGAACTCTATCCCTGACCTACGACAACCCGCGGAGCGCTCGATACCTCCCGCGCTAACCGCCACTGCCCGTTGTCGCCTGCGCACTAATCATCGCTCAGCGCGTGACCATAAAAATAATAAATGAACAATTTTTTTTTGGATATGCGCCATCTAGTGCAGAAACAACAAGTTAACAGTGATACCAACTAATAACAGGTGTTACCATATAATAAAAATGTGCGTGTGTACTGAGGGACCACACTGCAATTAAAACTTTAGGGCAGAGCCATCTAGTTTGCAAACTATACACTATCGGTCAGTATACTTAATGATCACAAATTTCATTAGAGTTATTAATGTTCATTTGACCTGATTGAATCTACTATGGGATGCAAGTGAAGAGGGTGCGAGTTCAAATCCTAACAAAATATCCGAAAAATAATTGCTCTTTTTGAGGTCAGATTAAACTTGTGTCTAAATAATCAATATAGTTTAATAATAATAATCAAAAATAAAAGAATGAATATTTTCTTGGGAAATATAACATTCCGTAGCAAAAACTTCCGTACCAATTCGGACCCAAGTACAGATGACGTCGACAATGACGTAACGTCAGAGACACTAGAATACACCTCTAATAGCTTACTAGATATATCTGAGGATGAAGACGAGGTAAAAATACTAAGAGATAAAATACAAAACCTTGAATCAGAATTAAATAGCGCCCATAAAGAAATAGAATCATTGAATCAAGAAAATACTGAACTCAAACACTTAAATGACTTAGTTAAAAAAGCCAGTTGTACAAAAAAGTGACAACAAAAAGCCCTATTAAGTCAAACCGAAATACACCTAAGAAAAAACCTCTCACAAATTTTAAGACAAAGCAGACACAAACTGATACTTTATCAATCCAAAAAAAATACACTGAAACTCGGGATAAGCAGCAAGACAACAAAAACGGCTACATACAAAAGGCGCGAAATAAAGATACATTAAATAAAAACAGTACTAAACATATGACTCAACCAATTTGTAGAAAAAAAAAGTATGTATAATTAGCGCGGAACAGACATTCAAGCTCATAAACATTGCACAAAATGTATTAGCAGAAGATCAAGATGAAATATGTCACTATCTAACACCGAGAGTAGGCATAGAACAACTTCTCAATGGTATTGAGTCAAAACTATCTGACTTCACAATTGATGACCATTGCATAATACTAATAGGATCAGAAGACTTTAAAGTAACAAATGACTACCACAAAATTATAATCTACATAAGAAATGTGTTAGGTAGAATAAAACATACTAACATAATTTTGTGCTTCCCTACATTTGTCTATGGAGATCATAATATCATATACAACTGGAGGATAGAAACATTTAATAACCTACTCTACTTGGATCTGCTGACTTATGAACACGCCTACTACCTGGAGTCAAATCGAAACCTTAAGTGTGACTTTAGCATGTTTCGCGAAAAATCGGGCTTAATAAACTACACTGCAATGAGAACCATTTTTGAAGATATAAAACTTCTAATAAGTGACCTACAATACTCTAACATGAATACTTCAGTGAAACTGACAGTAACGGATTTGCTATTTGTGACGAAGTTTCTGCGGATAATAATAATAAAGACGACACCTGTAATGAGCAATCAACGAGCTTTTTTAGTAACTAAATATTTACACATAATGCATCAAAATATTTCTGGATTGTTTGCTAAATCAGATGCAATAACAGAGTGCCTAGAAGAGTTAGCAGATATAAAGTCATGTGTGGACATACTATGCATTACAGAACATTTTATTATGGAGGGCTATGAACAGTATCTGAATATACCTATTTATCAGCTTGCGGCATGCTACACAAGAAAGGAAAGTAAAAGAGGTGGAGCATGCATACTTGTTAGAAACGGACTTCAATATAAGGAAATTGAAACAAATTACAAAAATGTCAGAAACCGGTGTTTTTGAATGTTGTGCCGTCGAATTGATTAACTATAAAATTGTAATAGCTTGTATTTATAGAGTTCCAAACGCCAATAATTTGAACGTGTTCATGGAAAAACTACATATGTTTTTACGAGAACTCACTAATAAATCTTTTCGAAATATTGTAATAGCGGGATATTTCAATATAAATGTCTTAAAAAAATCTTACCAAACTTTAGATTTTGAATGTCTCTTATTGAGTTATAATTTAAGATTATCTGTCAATCAGCCTACTAGAATAAAGAGTCAAACATGTATAGATAACATTATACAAAACTTTAAAAGAGCCTGTAAAGTTGAAGTACTTGAATTCGCGCTATCCGATCACACAGCGCAATAAAATAAAACAATCTAGTAATAAATCTAAAACCAGTTGGAAAATTATTAATAACTCAAAGCATAACATACCACGAAATGTTATCACAAAAATAAAAGTAAACAGTGACACTATAACAGATCCCCAGAAAATAGCTAACGAATTTAACAAGTACTTTATTGAAAAAGTAGTCCCGCTTGTTGATTCAGGAAATCAAGTCACTTCTAAAATCCCAAATAGAGAAAAATCATTTTTTATGCCCCCTTGTATACCGCAGGACGTGTTTAGAATAATCAAACTATTGAAAAATACGAACAGCGTGGGTTATGACGGGATATCAACAAAAATAGTTAAGTTGGTGGCTCCAGAAATTTGTACGCATCTAAGCCATCTGATTAATTTAAGTATAAGTAGTGGCATATTCCCTGATGCTTCAAAAAAAATCAATTGTAAAACGTATATTTAAAAAAGAAAATAGAGAATCCATGGAATTTTACAGACCTATTTTGATTATTAGTGTTTTCGCCAAAAATTTTGAAAAGTACATATATATAGAATTAAGTGCTTATTTAGAAAAAACATAATATACTAGTTAACGAACAAAAAGGATTCAGAGAAAACCGAACTATAAATATGGCTGTTTATGATTTCCTACATAAGGTTATGGTAAGTGTCGATAGAACCAATCCCGTCTGCACCATATTCTGTGATATGACGCAGGCGTTTGATTACGTCAGGCATGATATTTTAATAAATAAATTGGAAGCATACGGTATAAGAGGCAATGTTCTACAATTATTAAAAACATATCTGGATAACAGAAAACAGGTCACGGAGATATCTAGGATAAATGTTAAAACTAAATGTGAAGAAATATTTCATTCGCACGAACAAGTAGTCAAGTATGGAGTCCCCCAGGGTAGTGTGATGGGCCCCCCACTATTCATAGTATATATTAATGACTTACCTAAACATGTAGACCAACCAGTTACACTCTTTGCTGATGATAGCACTATCACAATTCAATGTAATACTAAAGATAGCTATAATAACGACATTAATAATTCTCTGACATCAATAATAAATTGGATGAATAATAATAATCTAAAAATTAATCATAATAAAACTAACATAATGCACTTCAGTCAACGTTTATCAACTATGACTGATCTTAACATCCAATACAATAATAGAACTATTACAGAAGTTGACAACACTAAATTCCTTGGAATGGTGATTGACAAAAAGCTAAATTGTTACGCGCTGTTCAAACTGGTCTCAGTGCTTAACACTGAATCATTACTCACGGCTTATCACGGTTTGGTTTCTTCACATTTAAGGTATGGGATAATTTTCTGGGGAAACTCAACCGACAAGGACATACCCTTTAAAGCCCAAAAATGGTGCATCAGGACTATGTTTAAATTACAGTCAATCGAAAGTTGTAAGCCCTACTTTAAAAAATATAAAATTTTAACTCTGCCTTGCCTTTACATTGTAGACATTGTCATGTTTGTAAAGTCAAATTGACACTTATTTCCACGTCAATCAGAAGTGGTCGATCGCAACCATATTAGACGCGATGACAGTATTCTCTGTCTACATAGATCGAAAACCGCATTAATGCACAAAAGTGTTTTCTGTATGGCCTCTAAAATTTTCAATAAACTCCCAAATTGTTGGAAGGAACTTAATGTCCGTCAATTAAAAAATAAATTAAAGATACTGCTAGAAGGGAAAGCATATTACAGTATCCTAGAATTTCTTAATGATAACATCTAATGCCGTGTAGTAATCAATGTTATCAATACATCTTTGACATAATCTACTTGGAGCAATATTAATGCTATGATGATAATTTTAGTTGACATTTAACATTAACATTGACATTTATTTTTATTTTTTCATATACTTAATATATTTTTTTTCAAAATTGACATATTTTACAGTTTTGCTCATATGTAATCTATACTAACTTTTATTAATAAATTTAAATATTTGTACGCCACTAAGGCCAAACATGACTGATCTTAAACTATAATGTAATTTAATAACTCGCATGCTCTGTATGTGTACTCATGTTTCCACAAATAAACAATCTTGAATCTTGAATCTTGACTTATGGAGGCTGCTGATATGTTAGAGATGGACACGCGTACAAAAGACATTCGAAATTTCGAAATTTTGTAGGTTGTCACTAATTTTATTCTGACTAATGATGTGACTCACGCACTTTCAACGTCGATAAATTTATCGATGACATGCATTAATTGCCAAAATGAATGTCTGTGATGGGATATATTACACTTTCTTGAAATATATAAATTATAGCAAAAATCGTGAATGAATGAGCATAGGGAAATTATTAATCTTCAAATAAATCAACAAATTTTATGGAAAAATTAAATCTATTTTAAAATTCGACTATTTGTTACAGCTTAAGCTTTTTTTTTGGGTTGGAAATCATCAAATGACCTCTCTCGCTCTGGGCGGAGCGGAAGGGCGTGTCAGACTCTTACTGACTAAAACCCACCCGTGTTCCTTCAGTTGCCTGTGCGCCAGGGCCACGGTAACTCTTTCGAACAATCCGCGACCCTGGTAGGACAGCTTAAGCTCTAGGGTTAAAATGTAATGGACGACATTTTAAGTAGAATAGGTCGAGTCAGTCGAGGTTCATAAGTAAAAAAAATAACAAGCATATGTAGTAGGTATAAAATCATGTTTGGAATAGCAATAATAATTTCCAATTAGATATAGCTTTAGCTTTGTATATTGTAAGGGCACATTGAAGTCAATGAAAGACGAACCTATTAAATGGTGACTTTATAGTAGGTACATACAGCGCTCACACATGTGGTATGCAATTATACAATACTGAGAGCTTGAATTTATACAATGCAAAGATAGTTTTTACAATCTTCAGCAGCTTCAACAGTAGTTTCAAATGCTACTCAATTAGTTTATGCGCCCTTGTGGAGCAGGACCAAATTGAGCCAAGCATTTTTATTAGCGATGTAATCCCTCAACTTATAATATGCTTGGCTGCATAGTGTGCGTTTTATACAAGATTTAAATTTCGTTTTATGCAGTTAAAGTATATGGGGCGGTATTTTATTGTAATATTTCAAACAGTACTCCATGAAAGATGAGTCTAGTTTAGCCAGCCTGAAATCTGGTTGAACTAACTGTGTCTTTCACCTCTTTTACTAAAAAGATTTATAGTTTTTTTTTTAAAGATTTTTCTGTACGTATATGATGTTTTCATAGATATATTGACAATAAGGTACCGTCATGATATTAATATCTTTAAATATCGAAGTCGTCTCCATTTTGCAGTTTCATTGTAAACATAAATGAATCCAAAGTAAAATGCTTGGAGCAAATGTGACTATGCTTTTTTTCGAGTTCAATTTCTTCTACCAATGCTATTTACCCATAATTTTTTTTCACATCGTGTTTAGGAAATCTGTAAAATAAAAGTATCGACAATATTATTTACGTCACTATGCATATTTATGATAACCTCAAAGAAATTTCCGAATAGTCGCTAAAACTTCTACTGAAATAGTTATTACGACTGCTTTCCACTACAAAGTGATTCAACAAACCTTGTTTTATTTTATATTTCTAATTGGTTATCAGCTCGCATTAGACAAATAATTTGACAAAAACTTACCGATGGAAAGTCAATAGTTGTTGGTTATTTTCTTTTCGGAAAGAATGGGACTTGCAGCCCGTTGGGGGCTGCAAGTCCCATTTACACACAAGACATTATACCACAGACTCCGCACACTCACTATGTATATTTATACAAAGAATTCGTGCAATCTAACAACAGAATGATTATAAAAATATCATGTAACCATGGGAGCATAGATAAATGATTAGTCTCGCTGCGCTCGACTAGATACCGCCGGAGTACTTGTCAATTGCGGCAAAAAATACTACGCTGAAATCGGCGTACCCGAGCCAGTCACACTGCAAGCTGTGTATGACGTGTATGTGCCAAATGTTTTATTAAATTTTGGGCATAATCCGAAGTAAAATGCCAGTTTGTTTAGTGAAACTGTATAAAAATAATACTACAAGAAATAAGAAGGACACTGGGATCACATACCATCGTTAAGTATCGTATAATTTCGAAATTGCAACATAGAATAACATGAACCCGAAACGCCATTCAGTGTTGCCGCGTATACAAGAATCAAGTTCCCCGTGGATGAGATTTTTATAATGTGAATTTATTGTTTTTGTATTTTATTATATTTATTCTATTTCATTTATCTAACCTAGTTATTATATACTTAACCTAGTTCTATAAATTATTTAATGTTTATTTTTGTAATCTATACACATAAGGTGTAAAAATGTTTGCTGACACTATTTCAGGGGGTGATTCTACGAGTATCCATGAAACTGAACAACTTTCCCCAAGGAACATGAACCGAAAAATTTAAAAAAAAAACCGTCTTGCCATAAAGAATGCGCAATCAGCTGATTGGCTTACTACGGGAAAACCAACTTTTTTTTTCGTATTTCGAGTTTTCGACTCATGTTCCTGAAATGAAAGCTTCGTGTCTGTACATCAACAATATTTGCGAAAAAGTATTCGAGGGGATGAAGGATACGTGAGAGAACACATTAGGTTTTTTTTTTTTTATATAATTTTTAAGCTTCTAATCATTGATAAACATACCTACCTTGCATTTTTCTAAAGAAGAAACCTACACCTCACGTATACACAAATTTATTTATACATTCGCTTTTAATTTATTGTTCATTTTTAAGTATTTTCTGAGCTACATTTATAAATTAACTAATAGACCGCAGCATAAAATATTTTTCCCATTAACTCGGGAACAGTTGAGCAGCTGGTATCACAATATTCACGCACACTAGTTGTCAATGTCAACTGACAAATGTCAAGTGGCGATGTCTTACACACACTACAATAATGAGTTGCCGCATTCACGGAGCTATTGTTTTTGGATAGCGCGGTATCTAGTCGAGCGCAGCGAGACTAATCATTTATCTAAGAGTAAGATGTCAATTTCAGTGTCAATCTTTGAAGTCTAAATACTCACCGACAGAATAGAATGATTTTTCTATTAGCCATTTGAATATCGCCGCTTTAAATCGATTGATTGGTAGTTCTCTATACGATTTTGGTAGTTTATTAAATATCCTTATAACCATTGGAAAGCAACTTCTGTGATATAAATGGCTTTTCATTGGAGGAATAATTAATCTATCAGGATATCTTGTCTTAAACGTAACAGTGTCTCCAAGACGTTGAAATAAGTCGGAGTGCAATATAACAAATTTACAGCATTCAAATATGTCCATACCGGGAACAGTTAATATTTTTAAATCTTTAAAAAGAGGTTTACATGAAGTCAAAGGTGGCACATCACAAAGAGCACGGATACATTGTTATTGGACTATAAATACCCATTTATAAGAACAGAATTCCCCCATAGCACAATGCCGTATCTAATGTTAGAAGCTACGTAACCATGATACGCTAAGAGGACTGTTTTGAGGTTGGCTATTTTACAAAGTCTCCACAAGGCAAAAGCGAAGCGATTAATCTTATTTGTGACTTTTAAGCAGTGAGGTTTCCATGTGCAGCCACTGTCTACCGTTATACTAAGAAAAATGGCTTGGTGAGCTTCATTAATTCTTTGATCGGAATAAGTGATCATAAGGTCAGAATATGATTTCCTATTGTGGAATTGAACGACGGAGGTTTAATCAATGTTCACTTTTAAATTATTATTACTAAGCCATGTTATAATAGCATCAACCGTTTCATTAATTTCAGTAATAAAATTAAACATTTTATTTTATTTTATGTTGTTTGTTTGAGTCAACTTTCGCTTGGGGCAGGATTTAGCCGGTTCTCCTGGATTTAACCACAGTGTGTGTAACGTGACGCAGTAGTCGACTCGTGTTTGTTGGTTTGCTTCACTTAGTCCATGCGGTACTCATTTTTCAAGCTTTTTAATTTTTTCAATTTGTTTCAAATGATTCAAAATGGTTTTATCACTCACACCGAAGCCTGCAGCTAACTCTGACGTGGTTTGAGATGGATCCGCTTCCACGATCACTTTCAATTCCTCATTGACAACTAGGGTCTCCGGCCGTCCACGAGGTTTGTTCTGGAAGTCAAAATTTCCAGAACGAAAGCGTTGGAACCAAAAACGTACTGTGTTTTCTTTTACAATAATCCTTCGAGCAGTTTCTGCAGCGCTAGTGCCACGATGGAATTCGTATTCGAACATAATGCGATATTTTATGTTTTCCATATTGAGCACAGAACGACGTCAAAGCAAAATTAAATGGCGCGAAAACAAATTAATTATTACATTCAAAACACAAATAGACACGCTTTAAATTAAAATAAATTTGAATTTGAAATTCTTAACCAAACGCCGGCTTTTTGAGATCAAAGTGGCCAGTTCTATAAAACATCAATTTCATATGTAAGGACCTAAATTATGTTCGGCTGTATGTTTTTTTTATGAATGTTTACTGATTTCTCTGTTAATTGTGGACTGATTTTGAAAATTCCTTTTTCGTTTGAAAGGGTAAGCTTTCAAGGTAGTCTCATTGTCACCAAGTCAGAATCTGCGAGGGGATCCCATGGAAATCGAGGGAATTCCTCAAATTTTATAGGCACAACTACAGCGATTTGGGTATTTTTTTATAGTAACTCGTGCATTTGCTCTCGGTAAGCATCATTCGGTGAAGTGGAAGTGATAATGAAGAACAGAGGTGGCCACCGGAACTACTAAATAATAAGAATTTCATGGGTTGAGATTCGATCAGAATCAGAATCAGAATGCTTTATTTGTAAACATAGGTCAAATTACAACAGTGTGCGAGATGTTACAGATTAGTAGATCCTCTATGTTTTGCCCTAAGGCGTACAAATATATTTAACAAGGACATTAAATTATTACTTGTATCTATCTTAAAATCTCCTTGACATCCAATTAACATTGTCGAATTTTTGACTGTTAACACAAACTTAACTTTGTGGTAGAATTATGTAAACTTTCACATTAGTAATAAAGTCAATATTGACAGGTACATGCATAACAATAAATAAATCTGAATACAATCAATAAATGTCTAATAGTTTAGGTCACATTTCACATTAATGCTAATGTCAAACAAAATTCAAAAATCGTCAAAATAGGTGAGGTGATGCACAATTTTCTGAAGCAGTAATTATAGAATAAATAAAATAATACTATATTTTATTACTTTAATATGGTTGCTAATCAATTTATGCTCGTCACAATGAGAGTATACTCTTTCAAACAAAAAAGGAATTTTGCAAATCCGTTTCTATATGACGGAGTTATGCCCGAACATACATAAAAAAAATACAAACATCCAAATTGATAACCTCCTCCTTTTTGAAGTTGGTTAAAAACGAATCCAAATGAAGTCCTATATGAAGTGTTCCAATGAAAACTGTAACAAAGTGTACGAGTTGGAATGCCTTGGAATGCCTTTGAAGGATTTTGATGCGTTCTCACTGGAAGAAAAGAATCAATGGGTATGTCCTGAATGTATTTCCTCTAAACATAAGCCTAAACGAGATGCTGATACTCCGATTCGTAGGGTATCTGGAATGGAGGAAACTTTTACGACGGTAAGTAATGTAAATACTCAGCTCGGCAGTCGTATCAAGATACCAGAAAAACAGTGCCAAGTTGTTAAAAGCAAAACAAGTTTTTGGCTGAGATTAAAGGTTTCCGATCAGAGTTAATAGCACGCTTAGATAAACAGGAAAATGCAATTAGACTTGTTCAGGAAGTATGTTGCGGTACGAAATCCGAGTTGCAAGAGTTACGAAAATGCATGACGGTACTTGAACAAAAAGTTGGGAAGGTGGATGCTCTTGAAAACCAACTAAAAGTGCTAATTACTCGTAATCAACACTTGGAAAACTTGATTAGTACTTCAATAACGTCAGAACCCTCGGATAGCATAATGAACACCTCAGAAAAAACTACAACATTTGCTGAGGCGGTACATGTAAAACTCGCAGATAACATTGTCAAGGTTAACGCCGCTTGCGTACAAAAATCAGGTGTGGCCACGAAATCTGTGGATCGAGCCATGATACGAAGGAGCAAGGAAATATCACATTCACAGGCAAAGCAACAATCGTGCGCAAAAAAATCGGTGGAACGGCCAATGGTTCAAGTGGGAAAGAAAGTTTTACACGCAGAAGAACAGTCCTTAATTATAACCGATGATGGAGTGGATGATAAGGAAGATAAAAAGGAGGTTTGGACTACAGTTCATAGGAAAAAAGGAAAACTTCAGTCTTCAGTTTTTTTATTTTTGTGTTTGGTGTTTCACGTACTGTGTCCAAATAAACTTTATTCATTCTTTCTTTCTTTCTTTTCTTTAAAGATGTTAAAAGAGGCAAAAATGCAAATAAAACGGAAATACAGGCAACGGAGCGGAATAAATATCTCCATGTATGGCGGTTGCATCCGGAAACTACGGTAGGAAAGTTAATAGCTCATGTAAAACACGTCTGCGGCTCTGAAGTTATGGTGAAGATTGAAAAGATAACGCATAAAACGGAAAGAGACTATGCTTCTTTTATTATTGGCATTTCTGAGGGATTCTATGCCAAAATATGCCAACCGGAAGTATGGCCTTTAAACGCGGAGTTTAGTGAATGGATCTGGTTTCGGAAGTCAAAAAATAAATCCCAGGAAGACAAATAGAAATATAGAATTTTTATATCAAAATGTAAGAGCTTTACGTACGAAAGTGAACATGTTTTATGAAAATATAGAATCATCGGGCGTCGATTTATTCGCTATCACAGAAACTGGTTGCAATGAGTCTATACACAACGCAGAGTTAATACCACCTGGTTTTCAAATACTAAGATGCGATCGAACAGATGGACGGAAGCAAGGAGGCGCGCTTCTCGTGGCCACACACCAGCTTGAACTACGAAGTGTAACGGTACTTGGGAACGTCAACATCAATACTTGTACGTTTGAATTAGTTGCTGCTACTGTGCATGCTCTAAATAAATATTTATTTTTGAGTTGTGTTGTGTATATCCCAACAAATAGTGATGAGAGGGAATATTTATGATGTTATTTGGAATATTGGAACAGCTATCTGTTAGATATAAGGAAATAATTGTAGTAGGGGATTTTAACCTACATTCATGTAACGTCAACATTTTAAACTATTATGAATACTTCCTTTCTTTTTGCGAATTCATTCAGCGAAATCAGGTACCAAACTGCAATAATCGTCAGTTGGATTTGGTGCTCTGTTCCTTAAGTCTAGGTGATGACATAATCGTGAGTGAAGCGGACGAGGCGCTTGTGCCGATCGACTCGTATCATCCGCCTCTCACAATCTGCGTGCCGGTGAGCAACCGCGTGCGCACTGGTAGTTCCTCAGCCGCGGCGGCCGTCTCCCCACCTCACAGTAGCGTAGGAGAGAGAGAGGATTGTCCGCAGTGGAACTTCGTTAAAGCGGATTTCAATTTATTATATTCGTTGCTGTGGGGTAATGATTGGAGCCCAATTTACGGTATACAGGAGCCAGAATAGGCGTTGAATTATTTTTATGAAACTGTAAATGGTATTATAAATGATTGCGTTCCCAAAAAAATGCGAAAACCGGTAAACTCCAGGTACCATTACCCTGAGTGGTACATGGCCGATATTATTCGCGACATAAAAGTTAAGGCTACGTTGCATAAACAGTATAAAATAGGTGAGTTGACGAGTGTTCGCGACATGTTTGCTGAGTGCAGGGCAAAATTAAAGGTGAGGTTAAAGGATGCGCATGAGCGGCATCAAGAAAAGGTTCAGCTTAGGCTTACTGAAGACCCGAAGTCCTTCTGGAACTATGTGAGGGCAAAAAAGGGAACGGAAAACCGTAAAAATATTACAAAGGATGGACGTATTTTACCGAATTCGGAATGTGCTCAAGAGTTCGCGCATTTTTTCCATTCTGTGTACAGTACTGAAACTGCCAGTCTGGACATAGACGCGGCGGTGGCTGCGAGTGGCAGCAGCAGTTCACGGATGCACATAGATCGTTTAAACTTGAACCAGGTACATGAAGCATTAGCACGACCTAAACCAAAACGTTCCGCGGGCCCGGATGGCATTCCCGCATTTGTTGTTAGGGATTGCGAAGCGGTTCTGGCGGGGCCGCTCATGCACATTTATAATCTGTGTCTCGACTCATCATATTTTCCTGAGCGTTGGAAAACTACGCGGGTAATTCCAGTACTTAAGGGTGAAGCAGGATCGGAGGTGTATGGGTTTAGACCAGTGGCAGTTTTGTCGAAACCAGCAAAAATATTTGAGGCGGGTATACAGCGATGCGTGTTCGAACAAGTATCTGCTTCTTTGTCGGATGCTCAACACGGGTTGGGAGGCCACTTGTCTGTTATTCGCGGACGATCTGAAACTGTATTTGGCCATTAAAGATGAAAGGGACTGTGTTCGTCTTCAGAGTGACGTGAACAGAGTAGTCGAGTGGAGTAGAAAAAATAAGCTACATTTCAATATGTCGAAGTGCTCGATCATGACGTTCAGCCGCATGAGAGTTCCTCTCCACCACGACTATGAGCTAGACAACGCAACGATGAAAAGGGTAGAAACGGTACGTGATCTAGGAGTACACCTTAACAAGGAGTTGTCATTTCGCGATCACATAGTCAAAGTTTGCAAAAGAGCGTATAGGAGCCTTGGTTTCGTACTTTGTCGTGCTCAAGAGTTCAAACACATTAAAGCTATTACAACTTTGTACAATGCGCTGATAAGAAGTCAGTTGGAGTGTAATGCAATCAATTGGGCACCACATGAAACTAAATACAGTCTCATGTTGGAACGCATACAAAATAAATTCATAAGGTTTCTGTACAGGAGACTGTATGGAGTAAATCCTTATTATCCATTGATGTACCCGACCTTGTTTGTTCTAGGCATGGTTGGGTACAACAAGTTAAAATTAAGAAGGGATATGACTCTCGCCATTTATATTTTTAAATTAATTAATGGTAAAATTAATAATCAGGGGGTATTAAAGGAGGTGAATCTGTGCGTGCCCGACAACTACGTAATGAGGCGGAGACGGCCGCAACTGCTGGCAGTGCCGAGCGGCAGGACTAACTTGCTTCTAAAAGCTCCAGTTACTCGCGCCTTAAGGACACTTAATGAAGTCGCCGAAAGGATTGATATTTTTTACTGTTCATTGAATGAATTCGCAAGAATAACTGCATACCATTTGTGTTACTATTTGTAAAATAAGCATAAGCTAAGTACCACCCTATCGCTTTGGGATATCCTGTTATGATAGAAGTGTTGTGTAAATAAATAAATAAATAATAATAATAAATAATTTCTTTATTTCATTAAACACATATAAATTATATTTTTAAATATAAGAATATAAAAACATTTAAAAATAATAAAAAATAGTAGCCCATCGGTATCGGGAACAGGGTCCAAGCTACCGGTGATCAGGGCTCCAGAGAGAGGATCCTCCTAACAATGCGAGCTGTGTTCAGAAGTACCGCCTTCTGAATCAAGCCCTTGATCCAGCTGCCAACGAGAGCCTCCGTAGGTGTTGGTCGAGGCTCTTGGCTATTAAGCCATTGGTTGTCACGCCTATCGGCACAATGATCGCTGAGTCCACGTCCCACATGTCGGCAACCTCGCGACCCAAGTCAAGATACTTGATTTGTTTATCTTTCTCGACTTTCACGATGTTCCCGTCATGCGGTATCGTTATGTCAACGATCATTGCGCACCGCTCTCTTCGATCCACCACCACTATATCAGGCTTATTGGCAACAGTAGTCCTGTCAGTGATGATGGATCGATCTCAGTACAATGTGATATTTCGATCTTCGAGAACTGGGTCGGGCACATACCTGTAGTACGGCACTTCCGATTCCACAAAGCTGTATTTCAGAGCAAGTTGCTGATGGATAATCCTGGCTACAAGGTTGTGTCTATGCAAGTATTCTTCGTTAGCTAGTCGAGAACATCCAGAGATAATATACCTAATTGATTCCCCCGGACGGTGGCACGCCCGACAGATGTCCACCGTGCCGTCTTTCACAATAAATCTCCGGTAATTGTTCGTCATCATAACTTCGTCCATAATTGCACAGACAAAACCTTCGGTTTCCCCAAAGAGGTCACCGAAACGTAGCCAGGCTACGGACGCTTATTGATCTACGTCGGATCCATGTAGAGCCCGGAAAAAGCGTCCGTGAAGCTCCTTACTCTGCCATACCTCCATGTGATCTTTAGTGTCAAGCACTACTGGCTTGAGCCAGTTCTCTTTAGCCAAGGAGAGCGGGGTGAGGCCCTTGTCCACCGCGACCACATCTCGATGCATCCCCACGTTGGCTTCTAGGAAATATTCCCTGAGACTGCATATCTCGCGATTGTGGAGGGTCATAGCATTTAAAAAGCCTTGACCTCCACACTTGCGCGGGATATACAGCCTCATTACCGATGACTGTGGGTGATGCATTTGATTTGCAGTCAGCAGCGTTCGGACCCTTCTATTCAGGGTGTCGAGTTCGGTCTGAGTCCCCTTGAGTATGCCGAAAGAGTACATCAGAACCAGCATGACCCAACTGTTCTGGCGCGCACCTTGTTTCCGCCTGATAGAAGACTATTAAATACTTTCTTCAGGCGGCCAAAGAAGCGCTCCTTCTACGAGTGATTCATGTCAGTATGACTGATGCCCAACGCTTCCGACATACTCAAATACTTATAGGTTTCGGATGTGGAGAAGTCTCTAAGATTTATGGAATCCGAGACTTGGGTTCCAACGGATTCCATAATCTCCCCTTGCTTTACATGCCTCACCGCACATTTTTCGATTCCATCGTAATGGCACTACTGAAAGTTTCAGTTACTTTCAGTAGCTCCATCAGTGGCAAATTGTATGGGGCAAAGAGTTTGAGCTCATCTATGTAGAGGAGGTGAGATCTGACCTGAATCCTCCAGCAGTGTGCTTAGATGATTCAAGGCTAAGCAGAACCAAAGCGGACTCAAACTATCACCCTGAAATATTCCTCGCTCGATCCTTATCGGCTCGCTATTCCTCTGGATA
Organism: Griposia aprilina; assembly: GCA_916610205.1. NCBI lineage: Eukaryota > Metazoa > Arthropoda > Insecta > Lepidoptera > Noctuidae > Griposia > Griposia aprilina. Next base: position 23,017,076 of record OU744299.1, on the reverse strand, counting down.
TTTCGACATGCTGGATAGCGAAGGACCATCCTCCATTGCCCAATACACGACATCAGGAATGTGCACAGAGTTGCATCTACTTTATACAACTCCAGCATCCTCATGAGCCATGTAAATGTCACCGAGTCATAGGCCTTCTTGTAATCTATCCAACATGTCAACAGATCCTTTCGGGAACTACGAACCTGTTGGCTAATGGCCATATCAATGAGGAGTAGCTCCTTAGTATCGCGGGACCGGTTTCTACATCCATTTTGAGAAGGAGACATGATGTAGTTGGTGTCTATATTATGTTTGTTAATTTTATCTCTCAAAATGGATGTAAGAACTTTATAGACCGTCGGTAAACACGCGATCGGCCTATAATTTTTGGGTTCCGCGGTACTACCTGATTTATGGAGCAGCAGGCTTAGCACAAAAACCGTCTTATCGACGGAAGAATAGACAAAAATGACGTTTCGTGAAGATAATACGACGGCAGCAAAGTAGAAAGAGTCAACTGCACTTTTTACGAAATTCAGTAATTTATTCACGTTTATCTTTTATTTTGCTTATATCTCGAAAATGGTGTGTCCTATCGTAAACATAATGAAAATTTCGTCCCCTTTTATGATACGCTTAAACCCCTAAAACTCAACATGTAGGTAATCATTTTTCACGTTTTCCATACAAAAAGTGAAAAAATCCTTTTTTCCATTCTATTTTCGTACTTTGTGGCCGTCGAGTAAAAACTTTTCTACTGTCTTTAGCATGGCGATTAAAAGATCAAATTTTCTTTACTATCTTAGAAACTGTCTTCTGAAATAGTCTACATTAAAAAGGACCTAGACAACGATCGGCAGAAACGAAAGACAAAAATAATTACAGATTTTAGAAGGATTTTTACGGTGCGAAAATGAAGAAACGAAATGTCACTTTGTATGGGAATAGCCGTGTCTATTCTTCGAAGAGATAGACAGCGTTATGCTAAGCCCGGTGGATAACTCTTGTCGTTAGAGACTGGGGTAGTGAAGCAGACACCAAATTAAATATATTTTGTGAGGGAGACTCACATGTATTCTTATTTTTATGTCTCCGTTATACAAGCTCTAATGTTATATCCGTGCTGATAGTTTCAATTGCTGCAACTACTTCTTCATAGTCTCCATTTCAAAACAATAATAAAAGGTAGATTTTGTCTGAATCGTCTAATTTTTTATCAATATTTTCTATTTCAAATTAAATCTTTTAATTTATTTTTAAATGTTCTTCTAACGTATCGTTTCTTTGTAATTTTATACTTAACAATGTCTTTTTCAATGTAATTTTTGTAAAAACTTCATAAACATTTCTTTTGCATTCGAACATCTTGTATTATAGATAAATGCTTGTCTGATATGTCCCTCTCAAAGAGAGGAGACCTGTGTCCCAGCAGTGGGAACATTATAGGCTGATTATGCATGCTTGTCTGATATACCTATGTACTTACATTGAACAATTATTGGTTTTGCTGAATTATTGACTTTTAATTTTTCATCTTTAGTCATTTCTATAAATTATCATATTTTAGTACCATTTTATGTTCTATTAATGATTTCACTCTTTTCCAGTTTGAATAATTTAGCCCTTCAATATTGGCAAAAAAAAAATATATGTAGTTATATTTCTTCTTCTTACCTTCTGCATTTACTGAATATGCCCCTAACCTTAGGTTGCGGTAATTAATAATAATACCATTTATTTCAGGCGAAACAGGCCCATAGAAAAATACCTTAACCTAAACATACATATTTTTATATAAACAAAAGTTGTGTTAGTAAAAGGCTTAAGACTATGTTAGTAGCGCTTCACTTTGCACTAGCTTAACTTTATGCTGTCCAGTGGAACTTGTCCGCGGAAGCGACGGAACACCACGTCCTGCGGCCAAAAGTGTTCTTCCATGACGAGGGGCAGATAACAGTTCGGTACACGCACGACGAACGCCTTAAAGTTGACGTTCCGGTGCGATTCCAGTAACTGCACCCTGGGCGTGTACCTCGTCTTTTGGCGCACGTACTCCACGATGTCCTCCGCCTTAGTGGTGTAGTGCAGGCGGGAGATGTACACCAGTGTGTTCGGCTTTGCGGCACGCAGGCTCACTTCAGGCTCCGCAGGAGCTTTGCCACAGCGGTTCTGGTTTGTTCGCGATCGGCGCTTACTTCTTTGCACCGTCATAAAACCATCATCATTACCAGCCCTATTTGGCGCCTTCTCTGGCATGGGCTTGATACTAGGAGCGCCACGGGCACTCGCGGTGACGCTAGCGAAATCCCTTTGTAGGGGTTTCGTCGGAGCTGCAGACACTGGCAGCGGGATGGGACAAGGGGCGCGGACGGCATTGCGAGGAGCAGCCGCGGTGATCAGCACGGGGCTGCGGGGCGCGCCGGTGCGGCACTCTGCAAGCTCAGCAATCGATGTATGCGCTGGCGACGAAACTGCTGACGCGGAATTCGACGACGATATATCGAGGCTGGCTCCGCGACACGCATTTACGTTTGACGCATCGACAGGTGACCTAATTACCGCCACACTGTTTCGCAACTCGCTAACTTCTTTGCGCAATAAAGCGACAGTGTACTTAGTGTGTGTTTTGGGATGCATCTAATTTCGTCAGCACATCCGCGAGGCGGGCCTTTAGAAAAACAATGTCCTTCAGAAGACTCGTTACATCGACGTGGTCGAAGGTGACGGGAGAAAGCTTGTGTAGCTCCTTCGCCACAAATGTCGGCACATCGTGAGGGTCGGTCTCCTTGAATAGCGTGATAATATCCTGCAGGCTCCTTTTAGTCCCGTCACTCCGGCGGGACACCATCTGGTCGCGCTTGTTCAGCACACTGAACAACAACAGCTTTCCAGCAGCTATGTCATCCTCGCTGAAGTTCGATGCGCAGATCTGGACAGCTGACACTTCGTCCATCACATCCAGCTTCTGCTGCAGGAACGCCAGCAACTCGTTCGCCACTAGTTCACTACTCATGGCGGGTAAATTACGAGCGACAGCTTGCGCCGTGCTAACCGACATAAAGAATATGCAAACGCGACCGCATCGGAACGCAGTGGAAGCGAGTAACTATTTGTGTGGCTTTAATAATCATATATTCAAGCACACAAATTTTTCTCAATTGACATGTTATAGTAAAAAGAACTTCACTTCACTTTTTCTGTGTAGTAGTCGCATAGATAATTGAGTTTGTATTCCGACAATATGTACACCACGTACACGAAATAATATGGAAGAGATTGGACGTAAGTACTTACACATAAAAGCTTGCGGTTCTTTAAAAAGCATTCCTCCTGTAGTAATAAGTGTTCAGGTCAAACCCCTGCCTCCATATTATGAATCGAACAAATTACATACTTAAGCTATACGACCTCAGAAAATAAAATACGTATTACTCGGCGGCAAACGTATCTAAAGCAGAGAATCGTAACGCAATCGATATAAAAATAGAGCTTGTATGGTCCTTGGGAATTAACCTTGGGGGGTTAGCGACGACCATGGAGCGCGGTGCGTAGCGGTGCGTAGCGGTGCGGTGCGGTGCGGTGCGGTGCGGTGCGGTGCGGTGCAGTGCTGCATGGTGGCCCGTGCCCGCACCGTTCTGTCCGTTGCTCCCTGATATAGTGATATTTGCAGCACGTCGACACTAGCCCGGCACTGTTATCATTGTAGATGATAATTATACTCTCACACATCGCGGTGAATCCTAAACGAATAATTTAAAAACGAAGCGTATGTTAAACACAAGAACTTGGTATATCAGTATCCAATATCTCGAGTCCTCTCACAAGTAGGTCGAAGTAGCCGCTGCTGACAATAAATCATGTGGACGTCCAGGCGTACTGCCGGCTCGCTGCCGGCTCGCTGCCGGCACGCTCTCGGCTCACTCCGGGCGCGGGGCGGGTCTGCGTGGCATATTGTTAACATTACCAGCTCGCATCGAGTACGTTACTCACTTTATTTTTATTTCACTTAGACCGGATCCCGTCTCGGTGCAGTTTAATACGTTTCAATAATGGAAGTCCCAATTTAGATTAACTCAGTAATAAGAAGTAGGCATGGCGCCGCGCCGTGTTCGCGCCAGTCTAGGATAGCGTTCGACATGCGGCAGAACAGGATGCGCTCTCGTATGTGGCGCATCGTTCAGCCGTGTGTAGCTACACGTACAGCAACAAAAAGAAACTACAGAAACCTTGTTCCAAACTTCGACGTTGATATAGATACACACTCTACATACATACCCTCTCACCGTTGGTTTCACGTGTTGGCAACATTGAGATCTCAACAGAGTCTTGCTCCTGACGCACATAACCGGCCGCTTATACAACATAACAGTAACAATACAACACAACTTGGAGACCCTACATACACGAGGTTGGACCTTCGCTCGTATTGCGGTGTAGGGGCTTTGGTTTCGAGATAGAGAACCAACAGCAGCGACATCATAACTACCTCAGTCGAAATCTGTCGCACTCGATACAGTAAGCTCGGACAGTAAGCACTCGGGTAACATAAATATGAATATAAATATAATATACTGAACCCTTTATTTATGTAGGTCCACGCGAGTCAAACGACATTCCAGGCCCTCCTGAAAGTCCAAAAACTTTAATAATGGACGGGAATAAAAAGTCCTCACACATCCGTTGTTGAACTACTGCTTTTAGTTTTTATAACTTCTGATTGAAGATTGCCTTGAACTTTCTTAACTTTACCGAACCAGTTGTGCTGCGTTTGTTTAACAGAATGCCTAACGAAGCTTCGTAATGAGGTCTGTAGTATATTTGTAGGCGGTTACTTAAACAAAGCTCGAGTACAGTCGCGCACAGTCACCGCTCGTACTGTCGCCAGTCAGTGGCGATGGCGCGAGCCGCGAGCTCCTGCCTGACGACAATACTTGTGTGCGTGACTGTACGCGCACGCCGACGCAACAGTCGCGTGCCGTGCACACATTTCTATGTAAATGTATAACACAACCGAACGTAGGCTGAGACGTGATTGCGAAGGAGTGCCAGCCGACACAAAGGGGACGTGACGCCTATAGCAATGCTCTTACAATACCCAATACCTACAGAACGTACACTTTTGGCATTAACGATACCCGTTAACAGTGAGTTGTTCACGTCACTCGTACAATCAAGCATACTGTTACATCTTACATCTGTACCCCTTCTGGCTTACTCAGCAGTCTACACTGCTGAGCTGTTTGTTGCTGCTAATGCAGCTTTCTGTCACTCCTCTGTCCCCCTCCTCGCAGTCCAGCAAGTCAGTCGTCTCCCAACCATCCTACCGTGCACTTGTATCTTGCACTCGGATCTTATATTAATACCTACATAGTTTATTTTAGCATAAAGTGGTTTCCGTTTTTAAAAACCTAATCCGGAACCCAGTTATTACATTGGTGGCAGCGTCAATGGAAAAGAGAAAATCTTGAAATCCTTCCAAAGAGTGCTCAGTTCCAAAGCCCTAAGTTTTAAAGTGATAGGTGCCAAAAATGAGAGTGCTTAAGTGCCTTAAGACTTCTAGAGACGACTCACCTCACCAGTAAGCCCGGTACTGACCAAATTCAAGGTCAATCCAGTTCCAGTTCCAGTTCTAGTTCTAGCAAAAACATGAAGAAAGTGTGCGTCATAATACTGTCAGTTGTGAACATACTTTCCCATAATAGTAAAGTGATCAAAGTACAACTTACAAATAACTTACAATGGCTTATCTCGAACATTCCACTCCATACATCATACCAACGGGTGTTATGTCTCGCCCGTCGCAGTTCCAGTCTCAACACAAAGCATGGGCGAAGACTTCTGAATACATACTTTGTCTACTAAGGCCTAATAATCTTGGGGTTTATTTATGAACGTTGCTTATAGTTAAGTAATGATTAGCGACTGTTTAACTACACATTTCTGATGTTTAAACGTATCTTAACTTTAAGGAAAGTTTGTGAATAAAGGCGTATATTTCCAGATTTGTTATAGTTAACTAATCTTATTCTTTTAGTATTAATAACTTGTCATTGTTGTCAACCATGTCCACAGATTCAAAGAACCTGAAAGAGGAGTCTAGAGAAGGAATACCTTTAAATGTAATCCTAAAATTCATTAAGCCCTTTGATGGCAGCCGAGAAAAACTAAAAGCATTTATAAACAATGGCGATAGTGCAATTTCCCCAGCCTCCACTTATCAAGTCGACATCGTCTTCAAATTCATCAGCCAATTGGACGGGAAAGCCGAGATTACATATTCGATTGAAGGATTTTATTCATGGCCATCCCTTAAAGATTTCCTTCAGAACCAATTTGGAGAGCGTAAACATTACGCCCATCTTTTTGCAGAGCTCCAGGATTGCAGGCAAGGTGTCCAGCCGGCTTAGCATGACGCTATCTATCTCTTCGAAGAATAGAGACGGCTATTCCCATACAAAGTGACATTTCGTTTCTCTATTTTTGACATCGCACCGTTAAAATCCTTCTAAAATCTGTCATTTTGTCTTTCGTTTCTGTCGATCGTTGTCTAGGTCCTTTTTAATGTAGACTATTTCAGAAGACAGTTGTCTAAGGTAGTGAAGACGAACTGATTTTTTAATCGCCATGCTAAAGACGGTAGAAAACTTTTTACTCGACGGCCACAAAGTATAAAAATAAAAAGGAAAAAAGGAATTTTTCACTTTTTGTATGGAAAATGTGAAAAATTATTACCTACGTGTTGAGTTGTAGGGGTTTAAGGGTTTCATAAAGGGGGTTGCAATTTTCATTATTTTTACGATAGGACACACCATTTTCGAGATATAAGCAAAATAAAAGATAAACGTTAATAAATTACTGAATTAAAACGTAAAAAGTGCAGTTGACGCTTTCTACTTTGCTGCCGTCGTACTGTCTTCACGAAACGTAATTTTTGTCTATTCTTCCGTCGACAAGACGGTGCTTGTGCTACGCCTGCAGGAGAATTTTAACTAATTCTCACTTAGAATAGAAACCGGTCTGTCTAAATTACGAGTACTTACAGAAATCTCCACATCCAGTCACAGAAAGAATGAATTCCCGGCAGAGAAGCTGCAATGGAGGACCTTGCCCTCCATACCTTTACGATTGGCCTCACCCCTCACATAGCTAACATTGTTAGGTATACAAATGAAGGCAACTCTAATTTCTGAGGTTCTAAATATAGTCGGATACGCTCACTTCACCTAATAAAATAGTGTGGAACCTTTGACGTGAGTTCCGTTTCTGATACGCGTAAGGCAATAATATAATAATAATAATAATAATAATAATCGTTTATTTATAGAGGGACACATTTACAAAAAATACCTTAACAATTATAATAGAACACAGTTGCTAATTTGCCTGAACTAGGTTGAACCTGTGCTTCAGGCTAGAAAGTGCATAAATACTTAATGTAATAAATTATCAATGAGCGTAAAGTTACAACTAAAATAAAACTTAGCTAAATAAATGTAAAATAGCATGTTAGCGGTACTATTTGCAGACAACAAGGAGATCTTCTGTCTGTGCATAATTGATGGTTAGTAAATACTTAAGTATAATGTTTTTACAGCTATAGTAATTTAATTTATAGATACTTAGTTTTTTATTTAATCTATTGTACAGAAATGGGCCCAAAAATGTGAAAAATCTTTCTACAAAGACATGTTTTGAGGTTGCATTAGATATGCATACTATATCATTCCGTCTCTTGTTAGTATTGTCAGCATTGTAGGTAAGCATGGTGTGCTGTTTTAATACTAATTGCATTATGCAAAAGCTGGCGAACCGTCAGTACGTTGCAGGATTTATATAGCAGATCTGTGGGAAAGAAGAAGGGATGGAAGTTTGCTACCTTTAAAATAGCTCTCTGAGCTCTTTCAAGAGGAAGCAAATTAGTTTTTGGTGCGCCACCCCAAGAAGTGATACAGTATTGAATTATAGATTGACATAGGGCCAAATAAACTTGCGATATTAATTTTGAATCTGCTAATGTTCGCAATTTCTTAAAAACATATATTAGTTTGCGCACTCTTTTAACTAGGCTTTCAATATGTTTTCTAAAAGAAAGTGTATCGTCCATTATAACCCCCAGGTATTTTATGTTGCTCGTTTTGAGGATAAAAGGACAATTACACGTGTTGACTGTACGGTTTCCACAGTGATGGGCATATAGATGAGGGTTAGTAATGTTAAGTTGAGGCTTGCGCATGGAGAAGTGTATATATTTTGTCTTGTCGGCATTTAATGTTAGTAAACTGCTTTGAAGCCAATTAGTCACAGTATTAAAACCTAGTTGAGCGATTTCAAACAGTTCGCTACTGGATGTAGCGGTATATATTAACGCCGTATCGTCGGCGTATGATATAATTTTTCCATCTTTAATATTTAAATTACACAAATCATTAATATAAATCAGGAATAGGGTGGGGCCTAGAATACTTCCCTGAGGAACACCAAAACCAGTATTTTTCTGCTCATCACTTGTAATATTATCCATTCTAACACATTGACACCGGCCGTTTAAATAGTCAGTAAAAAGTTTCAGCAGCGTTCCCCTTATTCCTATGGTCTCTAATTTGTTCAGAAGAACAGAAACAGACACCGTGTCGAAGGCCTTGGCTAAATCGAGAAAGACTCCCAGGGTCTGGTTTCCTTTGCCGAGTTCTTCTGAAATATAATCAGTCAGGCTATGCACCGCATCGGCTGTCGATAGTTTGGCTCTAAAACCAAATTGCGCAGGGGATAAGATGTTGTTTTTTTCCAGGTAATTGACTAGTCTACTGTTTATGATTTTCTCTAGTATTTTTGAAATTGAGGGGAGTAAGGATATTGGCCTGTAATTATTAACTGTGTCTTTACATCCAGATTTAAAGATAGGGATTACAACTGCCTTTTTTAGACAACTAGGGAAAATTCCTTTGGAAAGACAGATTCGAAATATATGAGTTAAGGGTGGTACCAAAATATGCTTAAAGAGTTTAAGGATCTTATTGCTTATATTATCCCATCCAACTGCACAGTCATCCTTTAGCCCAGAAATGATTCGGGTTATTTCATCTTCATCAGTGTCCAAAATAGCAAAAGATTTCGGGTAACAGCTATTGTTTGGGTTTTGAAAAGATAGTTGGTCGCAATATTTCGGAATCTGTTCGGCAAGAGTTTTTCCAACATTTACAAAAAAGTTATTTACATTGTTAGCTGATAAGAGTGGTGAAGAATTAGCAAGCAGTAAACTCGAATTTGATTCACGCTGTTTAGACATATTGGTGACATTTTTAATATGTTTCCAGAGTTGTTTGCTATTTTTACCTGCTATATTGAATTCGTTTTTATCATAATTATTTTTTATATTTTTTAGGAGATTGTTGCAAAAATTCCTGTATCTTTTATAGGTGGTTAGAATTATTACATTATCAGGGTATCTCTTAGTTTTCTGATGAAGTTTATCTCTGTGTCTTATACACCGAATTAGTCCAGGAGTAATCCATGGTTTAATATTATAAAGTTTCTTGTTTACTGTAGAAACTGTCGTGTTACGTAATATTGCTTGTTGTACATTTTTTATTAAATACGACAAAGCCAAATTAGCGTCAGCGGTATTGTAAAGTAGGCTAAAATCAATGTTGCATAAATCATATTCGAGTCTGTTTATATTTAATTTGCTAATAGTCTGAGGACGATTTAGCTTAGGCAGCGTTAAATTTACAGTTAGTAGGACTGCGTGATGGTCAGTAATTGTTGAGTTAGTAACAAGCGTAATATATGATAGGCTAGTTTTGATCATCATATGATCAAGGCAGGAACCGCTCTGATGAGTTGGTAATGTGTGAGCGGGGAGAAAACCATGGAATAAGCAGATATTAAGATAATCTTGGGTCCCTGCATCGCAGTTTTCGGAGCCAATATTTATATTTAAGTCACTTGTTAGTATAATATTCTTAAATGGGCTTAGTGTTTCAAAAATCTGATTTAAGGATTTGTTAAAAGGATCTAAGTTTCTAGCGGAAGGGGATCTATACATAGCTATTATCGCTGTGGTTGAACCAATTTTGATGACTAAACAGTTACTCATACAGTCACGTAGAGTATGTTCCTCGACTGTCACCTTTAATGATTCCTTAACAAAGACTACCTCACCATCATTTTGATTGTGGTTTATTGTGGTATGCAATAAGTTGTACCCCGGTATTACTGGAAGGTTATCGTAGCGATTAGATAGCCAGCACTCGGTAAGTACCATTGTATCACAATCAAAGTTAAGTCTATGAAGAAAAATATTAAAGCTATCTATGTTCTTATAAATACTCCGGATGTTTTGGGTCAGTACGGTTAGTGCATTTTGATAGTCGGAAAGATATTTTCTGCAGTCCTCAACGTCACAAGTCTTTGACACAGTTAAAAATGTGTTATCTATATCGGTAATTAAATTTTCATCTATACTAAACTAAAAACAAATAACAATAAGTCTAAAATACAAACAAGTATGTGGCGCTCTTAGGCGCCTTCATAATCTATCGAATTTATATACCTGTATTCGGCAGCTTTTTTAGCCGGGCAATCTGTGTCTCCCGTCTTGTGGTTGGCTTGTTTTTTAAAGCGCAAACATGTAGCACATTTTGGAGGATTGGCTTTCTTTGCGCAGTCTTGGAGTGAGTGCCCTTCTTCACCGCAATGTCCACATGTGGGGGCAGTTATTTTGCAAGTCTTGACTGCATGACCGTACTGCTGGCAGTTGAAACATCTAGTTACCAGTGTGAAGTCTCGTACCGGGCAGGACGTCCAATTTATAAATAATCTGTCCTGTGTGATGAGGGCTTTACGAATGATGGCTGGAACTTCTATAATAAAGTTCCAATTCTCAGCATCTTTCCTGCCTGATTTGTGGCTCAGTTTTATTGAGGTCAAAAATGTATCTTGGGACATAGTCGGCAGTTTGTCGGCCAAATTTTGTTCATAAATACATTTATAAACCTCATTTTCAGCCATTGCTGTGGGAACTCCTATAACGATATGCGAGGTTTGCGCTTTTGAGGTTCGTTGACGGTAAGTCCTGACGAAGCGAGTTGGACTGTTTGTTTGAGCTTATCTAGGTCATCTTTGGTCTCAGTGCTGATTATGAGTCCTCCTTTTCCTATTTTGCGTACGCCTCGTACTTTAAGCTTCATTTCTCCAGGGCATATGATTTTCAGACAGTCTGATAGGTCTCGAGCTTCGGTCATGGTTTTGAGGGAGGTATGGGTTTGTATGGCTTTTTGCTTAAGCGACTGGTATTGAACAGCCATTTGCGAAACTCCATGTCTTACTTTTCGGCATAGATTGCTTATTTTTAGCTTCTGCTCAGCGTTTAGCTTTCCATCAGAAGCAATGGCACATATCTCACTCAGGCACTGCTCAATAGATCCCATCCAGTTCTGGATCTCAGGAGTGGAAACTACTTCAACCGTATCAGCTTGGTCCTGTCTTGGTTGTTGGGGTGGTGTCGATGCCGGGGTCGGTACCGGGATTGGTGTTGGTGGAGGGCTGCGTCGTATCATCGCGCTTCGATTAAAGGGGCTGCCTTCCATATATCACAGGATATTACAAAATAATCGAGTCAGTTCATTATTTTAGCTTGTCACTTAAAATGTTTCACTGTATAACACGCTAATACACTAAAACTAGGTCAATACTTGCGAGTTGAAAAAAAATTAAACTTCATCACGATCTTTAAAGAAAGTATTTTGTTTTTTGTTCAAGTAACCCAATGCTTCAGCTTCAGAATGAAGTCAGCACACAAGTCGGCCGGTGCCTGTGTGTGTTTGTGTGTGCAGGCGGTCTCCTTCCGTTCCATTGGTCGTCCGTGGCTGATGAATGGGCCGTGGCGATGGCAGCGCGCCGGCGAAGCCGCACTTAATTGAGTTATTTTCTCTCAATCCGCTGCCTTCTCGACCATAATATATCCACTTAGATAAATATGGTCGTTGTTTCAAAATCAAAATATTTTATTTCACATAGACCTACATGGGCACTTATGAAACGTCAGAAGCTAGGTGCACGGTTCCAATTGGTTGTTTGCTATGGAGAAAAGCCGGCAAGAAACTCCACGGTTACTCTTAAAAAATAATTGGCTTTTACAGAGTTTTCAAATTACAGTATTAATAGGTATGGGAGGACAGATTAGGCCTGTTAACAAGTAACATGTACTTAACGAAATAGAAAAAAGGTCTACAAATCTACAGTCTACAAGTTAAGCTTACAACGTTCTCACATTCATAAAAAATAGAAGAATCTATATAAAAGATAAATACAATAATAAAAATATAAGCCTATTTAAGCCAAATGACATGATTGCTATTACAACTGTTTCATTATGATCAACCGTATTTTATTGTCTATGGGTGAGATAATCGGAAACTAAATAAGAAGAAGATCACCTGATTCAAGTTATTAAAAGAGCCCTTACTGTAACTACATTTGTTTAATATGTCTAATGACACGGATAACTGTCCCAATAACATTATTGGCAGGATAAAAAGTAGCCTAGATGTCCTTCTGCAAGACCCAGGCTACCTGTTATAACATTTCATAACGATATAGGCGTGAAAAGATATCAGACAGACATATTTGCATTCGCATTTATAATATTAATAAAACAAGTATGGATGTGTGGATTAAAATAGATACCAACATATCATCTGTACAACAATGTAGGTGACTATTCAATATTAATATATATATACCCAGGACGACCTACGTATAATAAAATGTAATAAAAAGTAATCAGATAACAACTCTTTGATGTTATTGTTCGCGTAATTCAAATCGTAAAATTGGTAATTTGGCGGGAGACGTTATTCGTATTGAAGCGTATTGTCTCATCTCAATAAATAACGAGCTCTAGCTTCAGCTCCGGTTACTCGACGAGGACGAGACTTAATATTTTTGTAATGGAAGAAATTAGATAAACAATAATAAAAATGTAAAATGTAAATATATAGTGCATGTGGTGTTAGCCTGGAAGTAATTGTTGCACTTATAAATGTATATCGTGTCGTTTTAAATGAATGTATGTGTAAATAATTGTAGGCTAACCTATTAATAAATAAAATAAGAAAAACGTAGATACCATACGAGTACCCACCCAGTGCGGCGCAGGAGGTTGTGGTCCGTAGGAGGCCACGCTATAGATAGTAATGACAGATAATATATAATTTATAGCAGCCGGTGAGTCGCCTTCATTATCTGCTGACTGATACGTTTGTGGAGCACCCCCTTCCCCAGCGCCGGCCTCGCTCCGCCGACAGCGTCAAGTCGTCGTCGCTAAGAAAACAATATTTAGATGCATAATATTTGCCGCACTTTGTCACCGCTCAAAAGCACAAATTAAACTGCACACGAAAATTTATCCTTACTTGCTTTGTAGCTGAAAATAAGATAGCGGTGCTCGTGTTTAATGACCGAAAGAGCGCGAAGCGTCTCCGTTTCAGCTCGGGCAAAAAAGCTTTCGTATGTCCGGTTGTTCAGCAGATGTCCGACTGTTCTCCTCTACAGGTCGCATTTCTCAACCGATTGTCGTATTGGGCTTTAAAGACAATGGCGGACAAAGGCGAAGCCAGTCTCCATACAAAAAAGTTCGATCCCCTTTTGTGAGCAGGTTCGATAATTATATGTTTGTTTATTGAAAATTCAGATTTTCGAAATTTTTCAAAATCGCGAAGATATGGGCGTATAAAATCGTAAAAAAAAAACAGCCATGTCGCTCTCTTTGCGCGCGCTTTTTGTTTTAAGGTGCGCGGTGAACATTTATTCAGTTTGAAGCTATACAAAGACAGACTCACGAGGTCTACAGCTCACAGAGCCACTAATTAGTAGTGGGAATTACTTGGCAGTTGCCACTTGGCACCTCACCGATATTTTGTTCGTGCAGGTTTTTATAGCGTGTCCCCTTCTGAGTTTCCATTTGCTAAACATATTATGAGCAAAATATATTGAGAACTCTTTTTGCCCAAGAAAACATGCATATAATGAGGAAAACTTCTGACATACTTCCACGTGTTTGTACTTAAATTAATTAAATCATATTACAATTCGTTCGGTTGCACGATTACGCCGACAACGGCCGACATGTTGCGTTCATATCGGCATCCACTAAAACGATTGGAGGGTCCAGAACGATGTCAGTGCTAGTGTGACTGTCTGTCACCTATTCCTATTTCATTACAAAACAAAAAAACACTGGCAAATGGCTCGGCCCACTTAAGAACGCATAAATTCTCTATTTAATGGAAAACAAACTAGGCACAAGTAGGTCTGGTCAGGTCGAATGCAATAATTCAACAAATTCTAAAGAAACGCGTAAAATATCCGATTTCGAAGTACGACTCACAATGCTAGTGCCTCATCTGGTGACGATAAGGGACCCAAGCATACTCAAACAGGCCCTTAACAAAATTGAGAAATTGTACAAAAACGGCCTTAAACCTATTCAGCGAAAGTGCGGGAATTTGGGTCTATGTTCTAAAAAAGTTAACAGGCTGGAGGCTGAGTGTGATGGATTTTATGAGATGGAAGGAGAACGAATATAATGGCAGTTGACTTAGGACCGCGAGAGGCGACAGACACGTATAGTCTAGGCTAGTTAAGTTAGGAGACTTGGTGAATGCCAAGAGGTCATGTCCTAGTGTGCTGTCATATGAGAACGATTAATACTAAATATAGTGGGGTTGAAGCCCAGATTAGACTAATCTAGTATTAAACGTGATATTTGCTAAATTAGATTTTTAAGACTGCGTCACGTGCTGCCTAGGTCTATACAGAGTAGCGGTAGGTAGTTAAGCCGGATCGAAATGTGCTCACTCAAATTTATATTTCTCTTGCGCAATCAATATTGATATACTGTATTCTTGTTTAGGGTGGGGCAACAAAATCTAAATTCATCCAATTGGAGCGAGCACAACGAGCCCTGCTTAAAATAATGCACTTTAAAAAAAGGAGATATTCTACAGAGAACCTTTACAAACTTAGTGATGTATTGTTAGTTAAGAAACTATACATTACTCCAATAATTTAAAAAAAGCACAAAACCTTACCATATAATTCGGATATACACTCTAGGAGAAGAAAACACAATATAGTTCAAATGCCTATAACCAAGACCAAATTCGGATCTATTCAATTTAGTAAACGATCAGCTCAATTGTATAACAAAATAAATAAAGAAATTTTCGTATATTAAAAAATCTTATCATATATGTTGATTGACTGGATAAAACCAATGACATATGAAATTACTGAAGCTCTCCTACAAAACGTAACTTAATACATGTACACGACCCGATCACACACAGTCTCTCCCATACCTACACGTACATTCACACGCACCCATACTCACCATTACACTCGTAACACTCAACAACACATGCACACTCATGCACACACTCACTCACGTTCACATAATTATATTTTGTTTTACCACACCCATGTACCTACTGTTTTTATTGCGTTTTAAGTAGTTACTTACTGTTGTGAAGGAGCGGAGTCCTCTAATACAGGCATTATCTGCGTAAATAAAGACTCCAAACCCAAATTGTTTGTGTATAACTTTTGGACACAATAAACGTTATTATTATTTATTTATCTCTTCACATTTCTCGGGACCCTGGGATCCCGGACCTTTGGAAGGCATACGAGGGGCCGAAGCCAACTCGCAGAGGCCCGTTAGACGTTTTATTATTATTTCCTTTATTTCATTATTTACATATAAATTACATTTTTAAATATTGGAATATAAAAAATATAAAAACATTTAAAAATATAAAAAATAGTAGCCCACCGGTATCGGGAACAGGGTCCAAGCTACCGGCGGTCAGGGCTCCAGAGAGAGGAACCTCCTAACAATGCGAGCCGTGTCCAGAAGTACCGCTTTCTGAATCAAGCCCTTGATCCAACTGCCCAACGAGAGCCTCCTCAGGTGTTGGTCGAGGCTCTTGGCTATTAAGCCATTGGCTGTTATTATTATTATTATTATTTGTGGGTGTGTTTTTGGTTAGACTGGGTGAGTCTTTCTTTAGAATAATTATTATCCTAGGCTGATAGAGTTATTAGTTAATTAGTTGTTATAGCTTATCAGACAGAGACAAGTTGCTGAGGAGTTAGTTGCGCCACTTCTTCTCCCCAGCTCAAACACTAGGAAGTGATGAAGGGTGGGCTCTTTGGGGCTGTTTATAGATTTGCAAGAGAATTGATCAACAACCCTTTTAATTAATTATGTTTAAGTTTTGATTCTTTACTCTAAAGCTAGTAATTCTTGAATTTCGTATATTTCATCTCCGACCAATAATTCGGTCAGACCGACATAAACTCGTGTCATAAACACGGGCATGTGGCTCGTGTCGTGGCATGCTTGTTGTGCAAAGGGTGAATTTCCAGGAGTTTGGGTGACTACATCTATTTCATATCCAGTCTAAGGACTGATGGACCATGTCTCCTTAAGGGTATGATGCCGATGCATTGCCGCTAGAACTAGCCGCCCCGTTGCGTTGCTAGACAGGGCTGGGCGCACGGTTGCCGCAGAGGAAGCCGCTTCGTCATGTTTATCAGTTCGAGATGTCTCCAAAAGAGCGTGATGCCGATGCAATGATAGTTCTCCGAGTGTAAGTGTGAGGTATCGTGTGAGAGACGACTGAACAAATACCTGTCCCGCTAGCGTATGGGTTACTCACAAGTTTATATGATAATATCTTTGCTTTGCCCTCTATTATGTAGATTTGTAAACCCTCATCCAATGTATTTTCATAATTATGAATTTATAAGTCTTATTTTAGTTTCAATCATTTCCCTGCCTTATTAATGGGACAAGGAATAGGACTTCTTCCTATTTGGGAATTAATTTAATCTCTATCGGTGGGAGAGTGTCCAGTCCGGCGACGAGCTCTACGGGGCCGTACGGGATGGAGTGTGGCCTTTTTCCCAAAAGGTGAAACCGAACTATAAACTAATAGTAACATAATTGTATAATAAAAAAAAGACACAATTAGGAAAAACGAAAATTTTATCAGCCTCGGGTTATTTCGGAACAGTCACACTAGCAGTGGTGGAATTCATTGCCTACCGATATTATACTGTGAAGTTATTTTTGGAATAACATAAATTATTGGTGATTGATAACATCAACATTTTATTAAGTCAAAGTCAAAGTATTTATTAGTGTGATTTTTGGTGATACGAGTACAGTAGCTCTTATAGTTAGATTATGGTAACTCAAAAAACTACCCATTAGGGCATACACTATTTAACAATATAAGAATTTAAAATCGAAATTACATATAAATTAAAAAAAAAAAAAATTTGAATACAATAATTTTTTAAAGTAAACATTTAGAATATATTTAATTATTATAATAAATATTCAGAACACAATTAATAAGTGAAGTTTTTGAATTTCCAAGCATAAATACATAATTATTATTTAGTTTATTACATTTTGTCAAGAAGGAATTCGTCAATGGTGTAGTAGCATTTTTCAATCAAAAAATTACTTAGTCGCCGTTTAAATTGTGTCAAGTTTAAATCTTTAATGTCATTTGGTACGTTATTGAATATTTTCGGAGCCATGCAGAGGATGCTTTTGTGCATAAGGGCGGTCTTTGAGGCTCTTAGACATAATTCGTGACGATATTCTTTTCTTGTCGATCTATAGCGTTGCTCTGATGCTTTTGTAAACAGTTCACTAGTTTTCGTGACAAACAATGAGGTCTCATATATGTAAAGACTAGATAATGTTAGTATTTTAAGAGATTTAAAATGCGGTTTGCAAGTTTCCGTTGGTTTAAGACTACATATCGATCAAATGCACACCTTCTGTGCTTTAAAAATATTATTTATCTCGCAGGAATTTGCTCAAAAAATGACTCCGTAACGTAATATGGAATCTACATAGGCATAATACGCAGCTACAGCAGCTGCCTGATTAATATATTTACATAAGTTGATATAGAGCAAAGGCGAATCTACTTCATTTTGTTATAAGAATTGATGCATGTTGTTTCCACGTCAGTTTAGAGTCAATTGTCAAGCCTAAAAACTTTATATCCTCTACTTCTGCAATTCTGTTATCGTCAGAACTTATATTTATGTCAGGAGTAGTCAATCTTTGGCGAAACTGCATAATTTTAGTTTAATTTAAATTTAATTTTAAATTATTATGTTCAAGCCAGTTAATTGATTGTTGCAATGCGTCTTTGATGTCACATTCATAGTTTCTATTTTTATTATTTCTTACTATTATCGTGCTGTCATCGGCAAAAAGAACCATAGGAAAATTGACGTGTTTTGGAAAGTCATTTATGTAAGCTAAAAACAACGGCGGACCCAATAAGCTACCCTGGGGTAGACCAAAAGTGATTTTACGTTTCTCTGAAATTTACTTAAATTCTTTTTTATCCTTCTTAGAAATCCGTCTAATTTCCGTACACTGTTCTATTGTCTAAATAAGACTGTATAAGAGAACGTGCATTGCCCCTTATTCCATATGCATTAAGTTTCTGTAGTAGTATATTATGATCAACTAAATCGAATGTTTTCGACATGTCCATAAATATATCGCTAATAGGAATTCTTTCATTAATATCTGTCATTATAATATTAAGAAAATCATTATTAATAATTAAAACTAATTTATTTTCACAGAAAGATAAAAAAGAACAACCAGCACGTATTCGTGTAGGTGTAGACCGTGTACACACTTAAAAAACTCACTCACATATGACACGTTCAAAACTCAAACATAGTTTTATAAGATTTATGTTACTAACCTCTTCTATGGACTGTAGTTGTCTGAGAATAAACATTGTTTTTTTTTTTAATAATTTATAAATATGCACTCGCAAGAAGAAACAACAAGCCATTGAATATATTTTTCGTGAATGGAAATGCCGCCGACATTCAGACTATCTTTGTTTTACAGAAAATAGCTGTTCAGTCAATTTATAAATGAAGTCCGAGACAATCTCTCAGAGGGAAATTTAAGGAGATTAATGTAATGACTATATACATATAGTAGTAGTATAGTATATTTTTGAAAATTGCTTATTTGCCCATTAAAATATAAAATTGTTTAAAAATACAGTGATATCATAATATAAATACTAGGAAGAAATACAAAGTTGTACCTATTACAAGGGTCAAGAAAATAGGTGGCTCGTTCAGATGATAATGAATACGCTTTTATAATAAACTTCCAAGCCACGTTCAAGATCTAACCCTTAATAAATTCAAATCATTCATTAAACGTTAGTTGTGCCAGAAAGCCTTTTGTACCCGTTAAAGATTACGAGATTCAGGACAAAAAGGCTTGGGATCGAGTTGCTCCAATTTTTGCATACTGATTGTTTTTTTTTTTGCATTTTTTTTCATAATATGAAAAAGAGTATATTATACTCTTTAACATTTGATCATAATCACTATACCATGACATGACAATTTACTTTGTGAAGTATAATATTAATATTTAATTATTGTGAATGTAAGGACTATGTGAGTCACTTTTTTATTATTTTTTCACTTTCTCAGTTAGTTTTAATGATAATCTGACAGTTTGAGTGGTTTATGCGGCCTACCCAACTGTCATTTCTTTGGTATTGTTCGTCGAGTGGTTGAGCTCCTTAAGTTCTGAGTTGAGCTACACGATTACTGACAAATGCGTGCACTGACTGGACAGGACTACTCAATCTGTGTGGTTTTTCCTCAAAAGACCCTTTCAGACATAAATCTACATGGTCTTAACATGATCTGACCAAGATTATGTCTGGACTTTAAAAGAGACTGTGACCTCTGAGTTTGTTTCGGCCTTTCTTCTCAGAGTAGTCAGATAGGAAACGCCGACCTCATCTAGTTTTTAATATATGATTGACGTGTAAAAATGTTTGTACAACACTAGCTACAGTAAAAAAAAAAATTGAGGCTAGCCCAAATAACCTAGAATTTAAACGTTGTGACGGAAGACGGTTACGTGATCTGTATAAATGAAACCACGTACCTTGTCAGCATAAAGTATATTGATTTAAATGAGAAAAGGGGGTAGATAAGTCTATGGTCACAAGTTTCCCTAACTTCCCTTGGGAGTAGCGCAGTACTCTCCTGCTCAGCCCGGTGTGATGCAGCCCGCAGCGGTGTGGCACGCTGTAGACGCCAGGAAAGGTGACGGCCGGCAGATGGTCTTGCCAGACCCTTGGAGCGAGCTCGACGCGGCCACGAGGGTAAAATAGGTACCCGGCGCGGAGCGCGTTTGTGCGCTGATTTGGCGGAAGGTGGTGACCCGGAACTTGGCGCCTGGATGCCTCCGGTGCTTCCGGATTAACTTGGCAGATGGGAAACCGGAACTTTGGAGTATGTAAGCCGGAACTTCGGGCCATGGAATTAACATCCAGTGTGTCACAAGATGGCCAATAGGTCATCTCCGCTGATTGTGACACCAAGGCATAAGCGAAGCGAGATGTACTATGCGCTAATGAAGGTGATGAGTGGTTGTCACAATCAGTACGAGTTTACAAAATGTAAGTGAGAAGCACATGATGACTTCCACATTTTTAAGTCATGGAATATTCCATAAAATGTGCAGCGATAATAGCAAATAGGTTGCTTAGCAAATATTTACGCGGAAGGCATACTAATTTATAACAAAAGAAGTTGTGAGTATAAAGGGAACGCCGTATGATGTCCTAGCTAAGTAGGTACTACACACGAAATATAAAAGCGACATTGTTTAACACTTACCCAATATGGGGATTAAACTGAGTTTATTAGACTCTTAATAGTATTAAAAAAACAAACGGCAACCACCGTGGCTGTTCCGGAGGGCACACGTATGAAGGTCGAGCCGCTGAGAATGAGCGACGCCAACGCGTGCCCCCGAAGCCAGCATATGACGGTCTGACGACTCGGCGCGCACAATTGACGGACGGGCCTGCCAGGTCTGCCAGGGCGGTGACGAGGAAAGGGAACAGGGGACCGCTATGCAAACGAGAGCACCTGTGGCGACCCCAAGGTCACGCGCATTGCGTTGAATAAAGATGTTGGCAATTTGGTTCAATTAAAGTAAACAAAATGCTTTTAAGAAGCCTATTTCAATGGTTAAAACGTTATTCTAAGTAATTTATAATTATTTTAAAGAAACGGAACGTTACAACGTATAGATTTTATATACCATACAAAAGTTACGATAGAAGGTCCATGAAAAAATATTTTAATTCCTCAATGCGTTAGATGCCAATATGGGCACACTAAAAACTAACTGCATGCGTCCCTACCGATGCGTTAAATGCTCAGATGGACATAGAACCATAGTCTGCCTAAAAACGACAGAAATACACTAGCTACCTGTATTGTGCATTGGCGACCACCCTGCCAACTACAAGGGGTGCCAAGAATACAAGGAGATTCGCGCAAGGAAAATTTGACAGCTACCCTACGAAAAAGCGACCATTACCAAATATGAAGAATCCAAAAACAAAATACTGATCTCTTTCAAATACACACATCAACACCCGTGTAGGGATATTTCGGTTGTTCTCAATTGGCTCAAGATTGCTTATTATATAGCATAGAACATGAACATATTTTAATAAAGCCCATTTATCTGACTATACTTCAGAATAAAACAAAACAAAACCGTAAATAAAATTTTATTTAAATAAAGACTAAAAGTGAAATTAATACTTAATGGTAAAACCAACGATGAATGTGTTTTTCAAGAAAAAGTGAAAAATAAAGCGAAATGATTCCGTTTTTTTTAAATTATGCGAAAACTTTGTAGTCAGCAAAACCACCCATGACACCCATCAACGGTCCTGCAACGGTTTTTCATGGTTTGAATCAAGTTATCAAAGTCTTGCTGCGGGACATTGTCCCAGGTCCTGCTAAGATGCCAAAAAAGTTGCTCCTCAGTCGCACTGTTTGTAGAAAAATTCTTCAAAGCCCTTCTTTAGTGCATGTCCCACGCGTGCTCTATGGGGTTTAGGTCTGGTGATTGCGCGGGCCAGTTCAAGACCGATACGTCGTCCTCTTGCAGCCAGCTGGTCACCACTCGCGCTGAGTGCCGACGGGCATTGTCGTGCATAAGTCTGAATTCTCGGCCCATTTGGAGTCGATGGGGGTAAACTATTGGTACTATCACCTGGTTACAGTATTTTTTAGCAGTCATGGTGTTTCTGATCTAAACGAGGTCTGTTCTTCCAACAACCCGAATTCCCGCCCAAACCATAATTGTCCCGCCGTAGTACTTCCTGAGGGTGTTGCAAATGGCTCTCACGACCAGGAACTTGCCATACGCGTACTCTTCGCGGATCAGGATGGAAACCAAATCGGGGCTCATCGGTAAACAGCACTACAGACTACTGGTTACCTTCCCAGAGCAATTTTTCCCGAGCCCACTGTAATCTTCGTCCACGATTTCATTCTCTCCCATAGAAGCTGGAGTGCCCCAGGATTCTGTGCTGTGCCCTGTTCTCTACACAGTCTACACTGCTGACCAACCCACCTCAAAATGAATTGTTACTATAATCTATGCTGATGACACCGCAGTCCTATCCTGCGATAAAGACCAGATTAGAGCATCCACGAAACTCCAAGAACACTTGAACAAGATTGGATCATGGCTGAAAAAGTGGAGAATCAAGGCTAGTGC
Source organism: Griposia aprilina (assembly GCA_916610205.1). Classification (NCBI taxonomy): domain Eukaryota; kingdom Metazoa; phylum Arthropoda; class Insecta; order Lepidoptera; family Noctuidae; genus Griposia; species Griposia aprilina. The sequence continues at coordinate 22,994,410 of OU744299.1, read as the reverse complement.
TGCCAAGTCTGTCCATATTACCTTCGCCCTAAGAAGAGGGGACTGCTCACAAGTGAAACTCGGTAAAGACGATCTGCCTCAGAAAAGTACTGCCAAATACCTAAGTATGCACATCGACAGAAAACGTCTCTGGCGTAAACCTAAAAAAACCAAAAGGGATCAAGAAAACATAAAATTAAGAGACATTCACTGGCTCGTGGGCAGATAGGCAGACAGTCATCACTAAACTTGGGAATAAAACTTCTTATCTATAAATGCATCCTTAAACCTGTATGGACAAATGGTATAGAGATCTGGGGAGCGGCAAGCCACTCAAATATTGAGATATTAAAGCGCTTACAAAATAAAGCACTAAAAATCTTAAGTGGTGCACCTTGGTTCACAAAAAAAACATAGAAGTACATGAGTACCTACAAAACCCAACTATCGAGGGGGTTGTAGAAAGATCCTACAAGAATTACAAGGAAAGACTCCAACGACATAAAAATGAACTCGCTGTAACACTTCTAAAGTCCTCAGACTCTATCTACAGATTTAAAAGAGAACGAATAGCGTCAATCTAACCAACACCAAATCTAATAACAAGATAACGCATCGCAGGATGTGAACAATCTAAAACTGCCAAGTGAAGTAACAACCAATGTGGTTAAAGCTCAAGGGCTGATTGCAGATCGAAAAACATAAAAAATATCGCTTTATATGTAGGTAACGAACTTCTTTATGAAGTACGCACCGTCACGTTGGTGAATACCGTAATAATACCGTAAAACAAAGGTATCATTCGAACGATACCCAATACGTGAATAGATACACAATTTACTATTTAGTGTCGCTATTAACCGTAATAACTAAAGCGATATAAAGCCGCTAGGTACAGTACATACACAGTAGCAGCCGCCGCGCAATCAACATCAATAAACCGTTTTTAACCGGCCACCGCACAGCGCGCAATTGAAATCGAGCGTTAATCGATTCATTAGTAATAACGCGCTCGCCCGGTGCGCCGCCGCCACCGCGCCGGGCGAGTGCGTTATATCGATATCCGGATTTATTGATACTTGATAGTCAATAGTGAGCACGGTACCCTGCATTTTGCAACGAAAATAACGTTGACGATAGTTAATCGCGGCGTTAAATCAATCATCCGCCGGCACTAATCTATGCCACTGCAGTGAGCTCACTGACCGACACAGCAGGTGCTAGTGCCACTAGTTTTAAGCGGAATAGACTAATACGCTACTAGAGATTTCCTCTAAATTCTGATAGTATCTGTAAATATATCGACGACCGCAAAGTATACAGACTGGCAGGGATATCTACTTAAAAACTGTCACCAGAAATTCAGCACATGATTCTAGACCCGCGAGCTTAGAAATTATTGGTTATAAAAAAAAACAACTGTTTGATAGAAAAGTGCAATACATACGCGGTAAAAGCTATTTTTTAACCGACGAAAAAGGAGGAGTTTCTCAAGTCGCCCCATATTTTTTTTTTTTTATGTATGAGCACTCATAACTTTTTACAGAGTAGTCAGATTTTGATGATTCTTTTTTTTGTTTTAATAACCGAGGAAAAATTTCAACGCAAGGGCTCAGAATCAAGTTCTGAATCCATGGTTACAGTTCACACGTCGATGTCCTGCCACCCTGCATACATATACTGAATCCATGGTTACATTTCGCACGTCGATGTCCTGCCACCATGCATACATATACTGAATCCATGGTTACAGTTCGCACGTCGATAGCCTGCCACCCTGCATACATATACTGAATCCATGGTTACAGTTCGCACGACGATGTCCTGCCACCCTGCATACATATACTGAATCCATGGTTACAGTTCGCACGTCGATGTCCTGCCACCCTGCATACATATACTGAATCCATGGTTACAGTTCGCACGTCGATGTCCTGCCACCCTACATACATATACTGAATCCATGGTTACAGTTCGCACGTCGATGTCCTGCCACCCTGCATACATATACTGAATCCATGGTTACAGTTCGCACGTCGATGTCCTGCCACCCTGCATACATATACTGAATCCATGGTTACAGTTCGCACGTCGATGTCCTGCCACCCTGCATACATATACTGAATCCATGGTTACATTTCGCACGTCGATGTCCTGCCACCCTACATACATATACTGAATCCATGGTTACAGTTCACACGTCGATGTCCTGCCACCCTGTATACATATACTGAATCCATGGTTACAGTTCGCACGTCGATAGCCTGCCACCCTGCATACATATACTGAATCCATGGTTACAGTTCGCACGTCGATATCCTGCCACCCTGCATACATATACTGAATCCATGGTTACAGTTCGCACGTCGATGTCCTGCCACCCTGCATACATATACTGAATCCATGGTTACAGTTCACACGTCGATGTCCTGCCACCCTGTATACATATACTGAATCCATGGTTACAGTTCGCACGTCGATAGCCTGCCACCCTGCATACATATACTGAATCCATGGTTACAGTTCGCACGTCGATATCCTGCCACCGTGCATACATATACTGAATCCATGGTTACAGTTTGCACGTCGATGTCCCTGCCACCCTGCTTACCGTTATATACTAAAACCATCATTTTACAGAAGAGCGTTTTGAACGAAACTGATAATTAATTGAAGAACAAAGCTATCTTCTTCTATTTTGCAACGTTTCGTTAATAGGGCCATTACCAAGGAAATGGTTAAGGCCAATTATTGTAATGTAATTATATTTTTTTCCAAAATACGGTGAACTACTTCGTACGAAAAAGTAAACTACTTAATTGAGTCACCTGCCATATATCCGCATCTACGCGTGACTTCCAAATTGCTTAAGGCTCCCGCAGATAGGCGCGACGCGATCGACGGTGCGACGCGACTCTTGTAGAACAATTTCCGTGAAGTCTTCATAGAAATTATTCTATTGAGTCGCGTCGCGCTTGTTTGGGGGAGCCTGTAAGCTAAAATGATAAATGATTTTATTTCTGTAAGTAGGTTTATACAAACACTTTTACACGTCAATCATATTTTTAAAACTAGATGAGATCGGCGTTTCCTATCTGACTACTCTGAGAAGAAAGGCCGAAACAAACTCAGAGGTCACAGACTCTTTTAAAGTCCAGACATAATCTTGGTCAGATCATGTGAAGACCATGTAGATTTATGTCTGAAATGGTCTTTTGAGGAAAAACCACACAGAATGAGTGGACCTGTCCAGTCAGTGCACGCATTTGTCACTAATCGTGGTGCTCAACTCAGAACTTAAGGTGCTCCACCACTCGACGAACAATACCAAAGAAAGGACATTTGGGTAGGCCGCATAAAGCACTCAAACTGCCAGATTACCATTAAAACTACCTGAGAAAGTGAAAAAATAAAATAAAAAAATAAAGTTACCTACATAGTCCTCACATTCACAATAAATAAATAATAATACTATACTTCACAAAGTAAATTGTCATGAAATTGTATATATAATAATTATCAAAATGTGAATATTTATGTAAAATAAAAAACTAAAAAATATAGCAAAAATAAAAAATAATCAAATAAAAAAAAAACATTCAGTATGCCAAAAATTGGAGCAACTCAATCCCAAGCCTTTTTGTCCTCAATATAATCCTTAACGGTATAAAAAGCTTTCTGGCACAACTTACGTATAATTAATGATTTGAATTTATTAAGGCTTAGATCTTGAACGTGGCTTGGAAGTTTATTATAAAAGCGTATACATTGACACCTGAACGAGCCGCCTATTTTTTTGAGCCTTGTTGTAGGTACAACAAATTTGTGTTTATTCCTTGTATTTATATTATGGATATCACTGTATTTTTTAAACAATTTTATATTTTTATGTGCTTAAAAAAGATTTTCATAAATATATTGAGAAGCATTAATCTCCTTAAATTTCTCTCTGGGAGATTGTCTCGGACTTAATTATAAATTGATCGAACAGCTCTTTTCTGCAAAATAAAAATAGTCTGAATGTCGGCGGCATTTCCCTATAACAGAATACGGTACGACATAACACTATGAAAATAACTAAAGTACACTAAACGGGCTGTCTCTGTGTCGGTTAAATTACGAATTTTTCTAACAGCGTATGCTGCGGAGCTTAGCTTTTTTGACAATTTATCTATATGTGGGCCCCACTGAAGCTTAGCATCCAAAGTTAAGCCCAAGAATACTGTGCTATCTTCAGGATTCAATTATTCGCCCTTCATTAATACATTCGTTTTCACCTGTCTAACGTGAGGTAGCGTAAACTTAATGCATTTGGTTTTTTTTTCGTTAAGGAGTAAATTATTGACATTGAACCAGTAAACTACTTTTGAAATCGCGCTATTTACATCTTCAGTAACCAGGTGCTGACGTTTAATTTTAAACAAAAGTGAAGTATCATCTGCAAACAACACTATATCATGATTATCCTTTATGAGGTACGGCAAGTCATTAATATAAATAAGAAACAAGAAAGGACCAAGAATTGAGCCCTGCGGGACTCCCATTGTCACTATAGATCCGGGAGATCTTTTTCCATTAACGTCAACGCTCTGAATCCTTTAAATATTAAAACAGTTAATACTATTCTTTTGTATTTTACATGGTTGCTTGCTATAATAATTAAAGATATGTAATAATTTTCATATATATTTCATATATTTTCAAATAATAAACGCCGACGTGACTTATTATTATTGTTGCCCTAAAATAACGCAAGTATAAAAAATTGCTGTTACTGATCTTTGTTTACAACATTAGTAGGAGAATGCGCCGATTGTCCGACGTATACACGGACTAAGGCTATATGTCCGTGTCTACTTCATCACTTTGTGTAAAATAGGTGTAGTATTCTTTATTTAGGTGATATTTTACATCTTTAGAATTTTAACAAAAAAATAATCCTTTGATAAAACAAAGAATAATTCTGAATCGAATTATGTAAAACGGTGATTTTCGTAAAAATTGCGGTTGACATTTTGTACTTTGCTGCCGTTGATTGTTGCCATCTATACATACATTCATTTAAATAAAATTTAAGTGTCTGTTATAACGGGTGTAAAAAGACACATAACGAAGCCGAGAGTCGCGTGTACTCCTCGTCATTGTATTTTTTTTTTGTACTGGACCATACCTGGGAACCTTCTGGTTACGGAGATATGGAACGTCAAAACTCCAACTTTTACTGACTTTTTATACGAAAATAGGCTTTCGATGTTATACGTACAACTTTTAAATAAAGCGGAAAAAACACTTATTCTATCACACGTAAATAAACTAGACATTTTTCTGAAAAACGATTTGACATTACGAGTATATACTCGTAATGTCAAATCGTTTTTCAGAAAAATGTCTAGTTTATTTACGTGTGATTTAAGGTGAAACGATTTAGCTCAATGATTGAAATTTGATTCTATATTTATCATACTTTTACCAAATAAAAACCTATCGAAAAACCAAATAATATTTGTTCATTATCTCAATATGATAATGATACTCGCTGAATACTTAGTAGCACATCCGCATCATGGCATTCAAAAGTGAGTGACGAGTGCACACATTAGAATAGAATACTCTTTAATATGTGCACCATAAAAATGACAGATATACTACTACTACTTTAGTCCTTTGTGGAGTACTTAGCTATACTTACCTACGTACGGTTTTCGTTGTATAATTCAGTTGATTTGCGCTCATTCACCGCGCGGTCGCCGCGCGCCGTTCGGTAATAGAATAGGAGCCTAATGTCTCAATCGCGGCGTCTCCGAGGCGGCTCTTCGTTAATTTCTGTCATTAAACTGAAATATAGCTCTGTTATAATTTCATATAAATCTGGCTGCTGATTGTCGGCGTCGGCGGTGGTTCTGTACTTCTGTCTAATTAAGGACGGTATTGTTTGTTTGCTGAAGAAGGACGCGACTTCTTATTTGTTTACGACGCCGATCCTCACTGATTTATGTGTTCGCAATCGGCGAAAATACGTCCATATATTATGTGGTGCGCGGCGGTGCGTGTTCACAATATCGCAATGAGTCACGCGCGCGCTCGGCCGCACGCGCTTTGCCAGTGTGTGTCAGTGCAGCACTGCCGCGCTCAGCCCCCCTCGGCTGCACATATGGGCTGCAGGGCGAGCATCACTACTGCTGCTACTATCGCCTAAGAAACCACTCGAGGTAGCACACTATCACACTACGACACATGGAGTCAGATCAGGAGATACGCTGACGTACGAGTACCTATATAGGTACTCACATAGATATGTGACTCGTGAAAGGCCACGCCGCGCACAAATTCGTCTGCACCTCTGTGTGAGCGGGTCGTCGACACTGGACACTTTAACTGAGTATTCAGCAGGCATTATTGGAACAGACACAAGTACATGCCTATGATAAGTCACGCTATTACGTCCCTACCTGTAAATACAACTTCGATACAGTAAATTACTTTTCAACACATTTGCTCAAAAAATGCATTTACGATGCCTGTATACATTGTTAGAAAGTTAAAAATTACGCACCATACTTCGGAACGTGCGGTGAAATAGGTACTCACACCTAAGTACATGTTTTACCGCATACTCGGTTCTATAGCGCCGTGAGTATCCTTTACGGTTTATTTTTAATTTCCATAAAAAAAATATAAGAATTCCACCAAAGAGTTTCACATTACGAGAATAAATAAGCTGAATAATCGAACCTCCTTGGAAGCGCTTTTGCTCAATATGTTTGTCTCACTTTAATACTAAAGAGAGAGTGAGACGAAACGTGGTGAAAATTAGAACTACATATAGTTCTAATTTTCACCACGCGCATGTGGCGCCATTTACAATTCGCGCCATTTTGATATTGGAAACATCAAAGATTATTGCGACTTTCCAACTGATATTTAAAAACAAAATAATATTATGAGTTCTAGCGAGGAATCCGATATTATTGTTCTGTTTTCTCGCAAATGTGTTGAAAAACGTTGTATGACATATGTGTGGAAATTGGTTTTTATAAACTCGTGACTATGGTAAGCCCTCGACTTTGTCTCGGGCTTACATTCGTCAAGTCGTTTGTAAAAACCAACTTACCGCACTAGTATCATAAATAAATATTATAAAACTGTAGGTAACCGAAAAGAGAAATGGTTTTTTGATGTGTTAGCGCTCGGTCTACGGTAGGGGCAAGCTGGGACTTCGAGCTTCAGACGCGTAAGCGTAAGATTTGGAGGGTCAGATGACGTCAGCGTAAGACCCGTGTCTATGTGAGCGCGTGAACCAAACTGATGCGAGCTCACATGTTTACACATCAATTTTCGTGAGTGCCAAACCAACTCACACCGATTTTTTTTTTATTTATTGTTTTTTTCATATTCATTATAATTATAAAGTCTGCCAAATTGCATAACAGTTTCTCGGCAGTAGTTCTCGTCTAGCGACGGATTACAACAAATGAAAGGAGACAGGGATTTCTGGGCCAGATTGTAATAAGTTGAGATATGGTTTAAAAAAAGCGTCATATTTTTCTATTTCAAAATACAAAAAAAATAGAAGAATTCAATTCACAATCTGGAAGACGAGAAATCTTAAAAATAAGTTTATGTCAAGAATAAAAGGGGATATCGATTACTATAATCGATTAATGTGAATGAGTTTCAATAATTGAACACAATATCACTTGCACCAGATGATTGATTCAGTAAAAGTACATATAAACTACTTCCGTAGTTAATATAAATCCGTCCGTAGTTTAAAAAAAATAAAATATGAACATAGTAAAAATAAATCTTAAAGTTGATTCTCGTTTACAAATCGATTTATTACTTGTATTTTATCAACTGTATTTTTAATCTGTGCTGGCAGTGACAGCCACAGAATACTTTTTGATAGCTCTAGTAGACTGTCAATCACTCGTTTCGTAGTATCGTTTAGTGCGTGTGCGTTTTGATTGTTTACCGTTGTTTTATTGATATTTTCTTCGACTACTGCTTCCTTTTTACGGACTTCTGATATTGCTAAACTTTTACGACCCTTGCTATCATACTGGACACGGATAATCTCGTTTTCTCGTCTGACTTTGGCTCGCTTATTAGGATTTTACGGCCTGTATATCGATTGGATATTGACACCATGGATCGCTGTGTTAATTGTGGTATAGCGACTAGTTGCTGTAATACACTTGGCCGACGAGCTTTAGATGATGTAACGACACTGGCAGTGATTCGTCGTTGGCGTGCACCACAACCTGTAAGTACACAGCTGTGGTCGTTCTCTGGCATCACGAGTTAGCCACCTACTTAACACGGACTCAACTAGTGAATTGAGAATTTAAATAATTAATTTTAATTTGGCAAACGAATGGTAGGCTGCTGTGCACATGTAATGTCTATAATATGGCACCTTACTTGGGCTAGGTACCAAGATAATATAGTACCACCTGCACAATTCTTAGAAGATATTTTAATAATAATTGAAGATGACTAAAAGATAAATATTATTCATAAAGTTATTTTTTATTTTAAACATCATCTCATCAAGAAACTCAAAAATAATTAGGAGATAGGGGATCTCCTAATTATTTGTGAGTTTCCTAATGTCCCCCACTCAATACAATACAATAAATATAGTAAACAACAGTCTAATATAATAAAATAGCAATCACTCTTCAAAAATCAGCAGTTTAATATAAGTTGTTGCTAATGCAAGTACCTTTTGCAGTGAAAGACTTAAATGGAAAATATACTATATAATTATGAAAGTCGTAAAGAGAGATTTACAAAAGATTATGAGAAAACAACTTGACGGTTTCACTTGACACACCCCAGTGACACAATGTTTTCTTTTTCTATGTGTAATTATATGGTCACTGCAGCTGTGTAGCATATCAAACCTTTAACACTTTCCCTCAGCTGCTAGTGGACCTTCTAATCCCTCAGACCCAAGTTCTTACAAAGTTCCTGTAATCTCGATCTGGGCAAGGCCTTAGTCAGTAGATCTGCCAGCTGTGTAGCAGAGCTGGTCCTTTCGACAACAATGTCATTTTCAAACACAAGTTCTCTTACATAAAAGTGTCTGATACTAATATGAAACTCCGGATTATGTGCTAGTTTCACAGCAGCTTCGTTATTGACAAATAATACTGGGATTTCTTTCTGACCATTCAAATCTTTAAATAGTCTTTTTAGCCAAAACACTTCTCTTGCAGCCTCACTCGCTGCCACAAGCTCGGCTTCTGTGGTGCTAATGGCAACTGAAGCTTGTCGTTGACTGATCCAAGAGATTGCACCTCTTGAAAATAAACACAATACTCCTGTCGTAGAGCGACCTCTTTTGAAACATCCAGCATGATCAGCATCACTGTAGGCTTTGATTTTGTTAAGAGAATCCGCATCATGAACATATAGAATTCCTCTTGATAATGTTCCTTTCAGATAGCGCATTATGCGCTTTACCATACACCAATCACTTGAAGTCGGCTTTTCTAAGCTCCTCGAAGCCACACCTACAGCATAAGCCAAATCAGGGCGAGTGCCCACCATCAAGTAGGCGAGCGAGCCTACTGCTTCTCTGTAAGGAAATGACTGTGACCCATTCTCAGCTTTCCCTGTTGCAATAATTCCTTCTTTTTGTAAAGGAGTCGACACTGGATTGCAGTCTGTCATATTGAATCTCTCCAAAACCTTTCTTGCATAAGCTTCTTGCTTTATTAAAATCGAGCCATCTTCCATTTGCTCTATTTCTAATCCGAGATAATATAAAGCTGGTTTGGTTGTGATAAGCAAAATCTTTTTCAAGTCATTGATGAACTCATTTGCAAGGTTTTTATCAGTCGCTGCAACTAAACCATCATCGACGTACAGTGTTAATATGATTTTCTTATCACCCATAGTTTTCATATAAAGACATGGATCCGCGTCGCTGGCCTTAAAACCTAAAGATTTAGAAGATTCTGAAAAACAAGAATTCCTGCAGCGCGGTGCCTGCTTTAATCCGTAGGGGCTCTTTTTTAGGTGACATACTCTTGATGTCCCATCCTCAAAGCCTTCTGGTTGCATCATGTAAATATCTTCATTCAAAACCCCGTTGAGGAAGGCTGTTGCAACATCAAACTGAATAAGATGCAGTTTCTCTCTTGCCGCAACACTGAGCAAAGATCTTACAGATCTGGCTACCAGGCTGAAGGTTTCATTAAAGTCAAAACCCTTCTTTTGTCTAAACCCTTTCACGACTAATCGGGTTTTATATTTCTCGACTGTACCGTCAGGGTTGGATTTAACTTTAAAAACCCATTTACATGGCAGGGCTTGACGATCTCTCGGTAGATTTTGCAAGTCCCACACTTTAAACTTCTGTAAAGAATCGATTTCATTCTTCATGGCTTCTAACCATCTATCTTTACTTGTACCACTTGATACTGCTTCTTTATATGTTGAAGGTTCACTTTCTATAATTGAATCGACCAAGAATAATTGAAAGTCATCCAATTTTCGTGGAGGTGATAGTGTACTTCTGTCTCTGAGATTATACTTTTGATTTTTCATTTTCTATGATCTCACTATCTTGTTCTCCCTCTAATTGGACTGACTGTCTTGCAGGAGAAGCTACATGTTGCGAAAAATCTTCTTCCGGAAGGATCACTCCCTCTGTCTCCTGTCCTATCAAATCAGAATCTCCCTCTATCTCACCGCTCACTGGTAAATTGATGTCTTCCTGAGGACCAAGTCCCAAGGCCATTGGGATTCTCAACTCCATGGTTGGACAAAAGGTGACATCTCTAGATCTTTCGGTCTGTTTTCCATTCCGTATTCGATATCCGTGGTCGTTATCATATCCGATAAGTCTGCCTTTAGTAGCTTTCTTATTCAGCTTCTTCCTTTTTTGTTTAGGAATGTGAAAGAAACATTCACTCCCTATCACACGCAAGTGTGAGATCTTAGGCTTCTTCTTATGTCACAGCTCATACGGTCCTTTCCCTTCTTCTCTTGTGGGTCCCGTGCGGTTGAGGACGTATGCAGCTGTATTGATAAGCTCTGCCCACAGGGCTTGTGGAAATTCATCTCCTGCGTGCAAGTATGAACGAGCTGTTTCCACAAGAGTCCTGTTCTCTCTTTCTGCGCACCCATTTTGTTCGGGCGTGTATAGCATCGTGAGCCGCTGGAATATTCCCTGCCTGTTAAGAACCTCCCGAACCGCTTTATTATTAAATTCACCGCCATTGTCGCTCAAAAACGTTTTGACTGTATGTCCAGCATTTTTGGCTTCTTTCAGAAATTGAATAATCTTGTCTTTTACTTCACTTTTGTTTCGAATGAAATAAACATGACGAAACGCGGAGAAGTCATCCTTTAAAAGGACAAAGTAGTGACATTTCGAGTAACTTTCAGGGAATGGTCCGCATACATCGGCGTGAACCAACTCTCCAGGCATAGTAGCTCTTTGCCAAATCTCTTTTGCCAAATTTAAGACGCTGTGCCTTCTCTTAAATGCAGCCTTCGCACTGTATATCATCTTTATCATCTAGATTGATCCCCAGTTCCCTCTTGACAAGATCTTTGACATATTTCTTCTTCTGGTGACCAAATCTTTCATGATATAGCTGGAGTAAGGTCGATGGGTTAGCAGCATTAATCTCTACAGGTTTGTTTGGTAGAACTGTCTTCATTTGTAACTTATACAGTCCTCCACTCTGCGTCCTGTTTCCAACTGCTAAAATCTGACCATTTAATTCCAGTCTACACTCTTTCATGGTGGAAATAAAAGTACTATTTTGCAGTTTATCTTGTGCAGCTAACATAGATAACAAATTCTTTGTAAGCTTTGGTACATACCAGACATCACTCAAAGTTAAATTCATTATTTTGCCATTAACGCTGGTTTGAACTACCACAGACCCTTTTCCTTTTGCAGGAACTACAGTCCCATCTGCCGTTGTAACGGTGTGGTTCGATCCAAAGTCCTCAAAATAAGTGAATATGTCTCCTCTATTGGTAACGTGAGTTGTGGCACCATTATCTCCGTACCAATTTTCTGTATCGCTTTCTTCAGAGCAAGTGTAAATCATTAAAGTTATATTCTGCACTTGCTGCTGCTTGGACAAAGCCTGTGTAGGTTTCTTCGGTCTGCCGTCATTAATCCACTGTTTGCAATTCTTAATGCGGTGACCTATTTTCGAGCAGTACCTGCATCTTATCTTCTCGTCTCTTAACTGCGATTTATGCTGCACCTTTGAGGTAGAGGCGAGCACTTCCTGAGTCTCCTCAATATGACCACCTAGAACCCTTTCGTACCCGCAAAGTTGTGCTGTCAGTGATTCAATTGTCCTCTATTGTATGTTTAGCAGCATCCAACTTGATTTGAAACTAAAAAAAAATTCATTGAGGGAATCTAAAATTTTACAGATCAAGAACATTTCCGGCAACTTCATATTAGGATCGGTCTTCAAAGGTTCAGCATTCAAATTGTTCCATATGTTTTTAAGTTTCGACATCCTGGTAGATGCGTCATCCGCAGAATTATTTTTGAAGCTAAAGAATTGCATGCACAAAGTGTATGCTCTGTCTTCTGATTGACCGTCAAACAAGCGGTGAAGTTCCTGCCATACTTCGTATGCTGTTTCAAATCGCATGACTTTCATTAGATTCTCTTCGGTCATATTGCTTGTTATGATTAGTAGAGCGTTGCTGTCTGCCTTCCTATATTTGATCAATTCTGCATTATAAGCCATCAGTGCACCATCGCCTATTCCTAAAACTGGTTTTCGAAGTTTTCCTTCTGCCGCCTCCATGGCACCTTCTGTGCCCCGCAGCATGATGGACACCTTATACTTCCATGTAGCCCAATTCTGGCTACCTATGAGCCGACCGATCTGAATCTTGGTGGTGGTGAAATTTTCCATTTTAACAGCACCAAAAAAAAACTTTTGTTTTTTTTTCGCTGTTAATACTTTCTGGGTCTTATCCTTGTTATCCTGGGTATATACGCTGGGTTTCCTGGGTGTTCTGGGCCCATAACCTAATGCAAGTACCTTTTGCAGTGAAAGACTTAAATGGAAAATATACTATATAATTATGAAAGTCGTAAAGAGAGATGTACAAAAGATTAGGAGAAAACAACTTGACGGTTTAACTTGACACACACCAGTGACACAATGTTTTCTTTTTCTATGTGTAATTATATGTCACTGCAGCTGTGTAGCATATCAAACCTTTAACAGTTGCCAATTCATTGCATAACCTCACTTCTAGAAAACCTCGTATAACGCTGCTCTCAGATTGCCAAAATTCGCCGAATTTTCAGTGATGCTTTGTTATTTATTATTTATTTATTTATTTATTTATAGTTAATTAAAACGGCACAGGTCCAATTACATTAATTAACATAGAATTATAAAAATTAAAATAAAATAAGCATTCAAATAACATACAATACAAAAAATTAAATTCAAAGATATACAATTCGTGGATAAAATTAATATATAAGCCATTAATTGACAGTAATTTCATATTTTTACACCCTGGCCCAAAAATGTATGAACGCGTATCCGTCTCCTTTTGAAAATTAATGTGCTAAAACTTAAGTATGGTAAGTAAACTATAAAATAATAAATACAAAAAAAAATACAAAAATGTTTATTGTGAAAAATAGAAAATTACATTGTAATTTTTTTTTTTTAAACTTTCCCCCCTGTAGGAACTTCTCCTGTGTTGTAGGTGCGTTTACAAACATTCAAATTCACATACACAAACAGCCAGACCTGGAACAACTACTTGTAGATCATACAAATATTTGTTCCGTGCGGGAATCGAACCCGCGACACGCAACGCAGCAGTCAATCGCTTAACCACTGCGCCAACCGTGCCGGCAAAAACGTGTGTAGGGTGCATCCCTAACATAAGTAATGTCAATGCAAATGTAAAATGTCAATGCAAATGTAAAATGTCAAAGGAGATTGACCATTTTTGTATGGACGTTGGACCAAGTACTGCCCAACATTGAATCATAGTGCACAATGTTCCTTAGACTAATACTAGTCTGTAACCAAAAGCGCTTCAGAATCTATCCGAGGAGTATTGAGAAAAAAATATCTATTGTATAGGTTTTACATTGACGAAAAATCATAATCAACAGCTTATTTTTAAAATAAAAGACGGTATATTATAAACAATGGATTATTTTATTATAAAAACACTTAGTTAAGGATAGTCATTGAATCAATCAATTGTTATTCCTTACATAGGTTTACAACATAATAAATTATCCTCTATACGGCCTCATGTAAACATTAAAATACCTAATCAATCGTCATCCTCATCGTCGTCTATAATTATTGAATCTAAAAATAAAGTAGGGCGCCTCAAAACTTCTTGGTGCCTAGCCCACCCCAAAAACCAAACTAAGCAAACAACGTGGGCACAACTGCCGATCGTCCTTCGCCCAGTAAAACATGAGCAGCAATAATTTTGAACGGAATCGAGCCCATAATTGTTCTCGTCAATTAAAATAAAGCAATGATACACTTTTGAAGATGTATGTCTGCTGTTTATGTGCGCTCGAATTAGTTGCACATTGCTGGTGGGCATCAAAAAATCGGAGAGGTCGTTAAGGCGACCGTTATAGTTTTGAATAATAAATGTGTCCGTGGTGCGTATATGCTCGCTGTAATAGCTAGGCGCAAGTTTGATTTGGTACGTTCCTACTGTAAAGAGAGTTAATTCCTCCGGTGTTAACATGGGAAATGAAGCAACATTATCCCTACCTACTGAAATATTTTCGAAGTTGACTCTGTTCCGGTTTAGCCTTCTTTCATCAACATACTCAGCTAAGTGATTGGCAACATTCAGCCGCTCTCTGGCTATATTGATACATTCACGTGCATTGGTATTGTCTATAATATCAACATGGAAGGCATTAGTTATCGCTGCAGCGATCCGAAAATCTGTATTAAAGTGGCTCATGGCCAGAATACAGTATTCTTGACGAAAAATCTTAAAATCCCGTTTTAGTCGTCCATTTACCACCTCAACATGCCACCGGCAAATGGTGCTCAACCGCGATTTATTGGCGTCGAGTGTGGTAAGTTGCAAGCCTCTTCTGGTCTGCGATTTTAGCATGATGCCGACATATCCGTGGCTTTCTAAAGACACAATAGAATCGCGAAAACCTCTGTCTAATATGAAAATATCACCCGCCTGTAACAGCCAATGAATGACTCTATCCGGCCCATCTAGAAGGTTGTTTAAAATGGTTGCGTCATTCGTAAGCACAGCATAGGGCCCACAAACCTCAATAATGTGTCCATCGCATGTGACTATCAAAAATGGTTTTAATAGGTTCCTGTACTTGTGCATGCTGTACGTGTCTTTTTGAAACGAGAAATTGGAACTTTTTTGTATATACATATACTTGTAGGTACCGTCACATATAACAACAGCTTCCTGATTATTTGCAAACAATGCGTTAGGAACTGCTAGATTTCTTTCAACGATCTGCTCTCTAGAAATATGGTCGAATCCCAAGAGGCGAGGGACAAAATCACTATCCAGACACTCCCTAGCTATTTTCATTCTTCGTTCTAGATTTGGACGAGACATGTTGAAAAACGTAGCGAGTCGTTCATTGGATTCTCCAGTTCTCATTTGAGCAAGTATTATACCTAATGCGGTTCGTGGATTTTGACACCTTTGTGCTAAAAGTGGAGTTTGATTAAAGAATCTTTCGAATTCATCTCGAGTGCGGCCTGTCCAATAATGCAATTCTTGATCATGCAGCGCATTAAGGTTCTCAAAATCGATAACTTGACTTCTGGGTTCTTTTAGTAATTCTAACATATCAAAAACTTGGTGGGGACTAAAATCAAAACAACGATTTGGTGCCGTAAAAATATCATCCCAGGTGTTGTCTTCTAAATGCTCCTGACACACACGTGCGTATGGTGGAACTTAATAATTATTATTAATAAGTAACTGCACTTTTGAACTTTTTGGTAGTCGCCGACGAGTATTATTTATGCAATTGTACACCATGCAAGCATTTGACATATTCGGGGCTCGGCAATAATTTCCAGGAAGGTGAAATGTTACGTTTTGTCCTAGAATGTCGTCCTCCGCGGGCTGATCTTCCACGGCTGGTAGATTTTCCATGGCAGGCGGATTATCCGCAGCAGGTGGATTTTCCACATCAGGTGCATCTTCCATAGCAGGAACATCTACCACAGCAAGCGCATCTTCCGCAGCAGGTGCATCTTCCGCAGTAGGTGCATCTTCCACAGCGGGCATTGCAGGCAACGTCCCACGGCGAGCTCTTGTCCAACAGTTGTGGCAGAGGTATTCCTCATTATTGAAAGTTATCTGGAACCAATAAAAAAATGATAAACATGTAACCCACGGCATAACATGAACCTGAAGTATAGTCGAATTATATTGTATACTAGAACCGGGGAGTAGGAATAGGTATTCAAGAGCTGATAAGAGAAAACGTTCAGCTAGCTACAGTCAACGTGTTTTATAATAATTCGTTGTGTAAGAAATCATTTCACTATAATAATATCTATCTCAACGTCACCACGTAACTTCTACAAATCAACGATAGAAAATGCACGCAACTAGTGGTAACACAAAATGTAGTTTTAAATAAAATAAGTAGGTACATACAAAACAAACAACATACAACTTATTTTAACCATCAATCAGCAACTGGCAGGTAACTAGGAGGGTCACAGTGACTCAACGATCTTGGTGCGCAGGTAGCGGACTACCGATAACTGGACCGATTTGTTGGAAATTTCTATGGTTGTTGACATTTAGGGTCCCACGACTCTGATAACGTGTAGACTATAACTATTTATAACGAGTTCCTGTGCGGTTACTTGCAGTTTCTATCCAAGTGGAGTCGAGATTTTATAGTAGGTATGTACCTACTTCTATTTATTTATTTATTTATTTATTTATTTATTTATTTATTTGGTACACCAACAGCAGTACATACAAAAGATTAAAAAAAAAAGAACAATAAAATAATAAAAGTAAGTAGTTTTAAGTAGATATCTAAGAACGCATTTGTTATGATTTAAGTAATGTAAATAATTGCTTAGCTGTTGAGATAATGGCTTACACAAAGTAATAATATAACTACTTAAATAAAAGTTAAGCACTTACCTCACGTGATAGAGCTTGAATGATGTTTTGAACTGTATGTTGATGTTCGTTTTGAAGATCTCCAGTTAACGTATATCTTCTGATTCGTTCTACAGAACGATCACAAAACAAACACACTTTGTGATGTGGTTGATACATCGCGAAATCCAAATGAATAGCCAGGTCAACAGGTGATGTAGATACGATAGTCCATAAGTAATGCCGGGTTGTAAAAAAATAAGGAGATAGATAAGCGCACAGTACACAACGGTTCACGTCAAAGAGTGATGTTAGACTGCGATACAAACAAAATGGCGCGCGCGCAAGCCGGTATAGAGAAACCCACCGTGCGCGAAAGAGACAGACACATACCAAATCTGAATATGAGCAAGCGAGACTTATGATTTCTCTCAACTCTCGCTGTGAATTAAAAATCGAGACAGCGCTATACAAAGCTGTCATTTTCGTATAGAGCTTACAAAAAAACTTGCTTCGAGCGAGACTAGCGAGGTCAGGACTGGACTTGGGAGGTAGAATAAGTAAGATAATAATATTATTTCACGAAAAAGCTAAAAAAAAAATCAAGAGTTAAAGCACCAAAAAGTCATAAGATATGTTTTTAGATATCATATAACCCCGTGGATGTTTTTTTTTACTGTCTATTCATGTAAGGAAACAAATGAAAGTATTCCCATGCCTGGGCAGCATTTGGTCCAGATCGGTCAATCTCCTTTAAACTTAAATGCAGAAAATGTCAGTGAATGCTCAACGGGATGAATCTAAACAAAAATGCAAGTTGTCCGACTCAAACCACGTCTAATTGAACACTAAAAATGTAATATACATCAAATGCATAGAATAATGCAATATGTCAGTGTCAATGTACTGCCAAATGTAGGTCGCGTCCAAAGTGCAGATACGCGAGCTTGCTGGCAAACTTATTGTAATGAAATATGTTTTAAAAACCATGTACGTGCACCGTACATATTGCCACAACAAAGAAAGAATTAACTAAATACAACAATCCCAAAATATGTAACACATAATAAAGTAAGAATGTAAAAAACAATGTAAAAAATGTAAAAATGCAGGGTTCTAATGTAAATATGATTGATCTACGACTACTATAAAGAAATGTAACTAAAGTCTATAAATAGAATGTCACCATAATAATAAATTAGCACACATCACTATGTTTTTCAGTGTCAAATTTCACTTCACTTGTGGTAGGGTTAACACACGACACTTTGTTCACTTTTGAGTCCCGTTTGTCGATCTTGCTGTTCCTGTCCTCGTTGTCATGATCTCTTCTGCTTCTGCTTCTCGCGTCTTGCGGACCCTCCCCCTGTCTTTGGGTTACCATCTTTCGCCAAAAGTACACTGATGTTACAAACAGTGCAACGCTAATCGCAATAACCACATAGATTGCAATGTAGTGATGAACGTCGTGAGTGGATAAGGTGTCTAGCTTAGACTGTTCTTCTATAGAGCGTAGTTCTGTGTCAATCTTCTTGAACGTCTCTTCGTGCGTTTCAATATGCAGCTATGAGTTACGAATCGAGGTATTGAGTATTTGTTTATTGGAGAGATCGTGGGCATGATCATCGCATTTCATCATTTCATTGACTAAAATGTCACTTGTATGTTCCATATATGCGTGCAATGTGAATGAGTCGCCTTGCAAGTTGCATCCTTGTTTCAGCCTTATCAGACCCCAGTGACGTAACGTCTCCGATGTCATTTGAGTGCCGCACACTAATTGTACTTCGCACGTGTCACAACAATAATAAAACCAGGTGATTTGTTTATGTAATTTGACCTATTTGTCGGCGCCTACTTTTATTTTCGTACGGCAATAAACACTGTGTTCTTCGTTGTCTCGAATCAGCTGTACATCGCAAATAGATTTGTGACGATCGCCGGTATTGTAAATAGGGTGATTTAGTTTGCGCAGTAGAATTTGGTCATGTAATTTTTGGCATGGATTAATGTCATATTTTTCGAGGGGTATAAATGAGTATTGGTTGGCGTTAAATGCTATTAATGCAGAGTTGGGAATAACGTACATTACCCGATTTATGTCAATACGTGGAGGAATGCTGATAAGTCTGTTAAGTCCGTATAGGGCATCACTCAAGATCGGTACCTTTATTTCCGTCAACAGGTATTGAATCGCGAGGTAGTAATCGAGCTAATCTATCTAGTTCGCTTTGCATTTGGGTTGTTTGTCAGTGTCAGTGTTTTTTTTTTGTTCCTCAGCCACCCTAGTGGTACCAGTTTTGTAATAGGGCGTTTAGTTTCGCCTTTTGCAGTTTGTAATGTCACAACTCTAGTGTGGCCGTCCTTTCCAGGGTGTAACTCCGCTACACGACCCAGTGCCCATTTTCGTGCAGGTAATCTTTCATCTATAATGCACACGATGTCATCTTTTTTATGTTAGTATTCTGTCGTTTCCACTTTAGTCTTGCTTGTAGTTGTTGGAGGTACTCTTGCGACCATTTCTTCCAGAAATCCTTGCTAAGTTGTTATACAATTTGCCATCTCGTGTTTAAACGGTAAGTATTGTCCATGTCGGGTTCTGGAGTTGTCGTGAGTGACGTGCCGGTTAAGAAATGTCCTGGAGTTAAACAGTTAATCTGTTCGGCGTTCTCTGTAACGGTGCATAGTGGTAGTGAGTTCAAGCAAGCCTCTATCTGACATAGCAGAGTGCTAAATTCTTCGTATGTCAGACGTTGGTCTCCAATGACCCGTTTGAGATGATACTTCATGCTCTTCACAGCGGCTTCCCACAGTCCGCCTGTGCTCGGCCAGACTGGGGCATTGAAGTGCCATTTAACTCCCATCTCTGATATTTTGCCCAAGAAGAAGTTGTCAATGTTTTATAAAATGCATTTGTATTGTTGCAATAGGATCCGATTTGCACCCACAAAATTCGTGCCGTTGTCACTGTACATGTCACGTGGCGTACCTCGACGTGCGCAGAAGCGCTTGAAAGCCGATAGGAATGCTGTACTGGATAGTTCTGATACCAGTTCTAGATGGATGGCTTTAGTTGCTAGACAAACAAATACTGCAACGTACGCCAGCAACGTTCTGACGCGTCGGCCTTTACTTGCCTTGATCTCAACGTGTCCAGTAAAATCGACACCTGTATGTGTAAAAGGGCGAGATACTGTCACTCTAGGCTTTGGTAGATCAGCCATAATCTGGTTTGTTTGTTTAGCATTATTCGGCGACATGTTACGCATTTATGTAAGACCTTTTTGACGGCGCGATGTCCTCCTACGATCCAAACTCTTTGTCGTAGATGTGTTTGTTGTCATGTGGTAGTAGAACTGGATGTTTAGTGTCTTCGTGTAAATTTGAGTTACGTAACCTTCCACCCACTCGCAGAATGTCATGTTTGTCAAGGAATGGATTTAAACTCAAAAGGTTACTTTTTGTGCCTACCTTTGTTTTCCTTCAATCTCATAATCTCGTCATTGAAGGCATGCAATAGAATATTTTTCATTATTAGGTTTTCAGCGCTTTGTAGTTCTGTAGATGTCAAATAAGTAGTAGTAAGATTAGTGTCGGTCTTCGAACAGCTGTTTATAAAACGTTTTATCCAGGCAATGACCCTTGTAATACGAGTCAAATCACTGTGTCTGTCTAATAACTCAATTACTATTGAAGACGGTTCACATTTCACAACATACGTTTGCATTTGTTTTTGTTTTGATTCGCATGTTATCGGTGTAATTGCAATTTTGTCAAATGTATCTTCACTGTTATTTTTCATCCAATAGGGACCTTGCCACCACAAAGGATGTTGCAATAGTTGGGAACAACTGATTCCACGTGATGCACAATCTGCAGCATTTTCCTCGGACTTGACATAACTCCAGTGCTGTTTTGGAATTACATCATGCACTTGCTGTACTCTGTTGCTGACGAACGACTTCCATTTGGTGATGTCACCATTCAGCCAGCCTAATACAATCATAGAGTCCGTCCAGGCGTATGTATTTTTGTGCACATTGTCCCATTTAAAGGCTGTCAGGACCTTTTTCATGAGCCGTAAAAGTAGTAGCGCTCCACATAATTCGAGTCGCGGTAGTGTCAATTTTTTGTTGATTGGCGATAACCTCGATTTTACAGGCTCGTTTTTGTCATTTGTTGTCAGCAGGTATAAAGCGCATGCGTAGGCCTTTTCAGACGCATCGCAGAACCCATGTACGTGGAATAGTTTCATAATATCTCCGAGCCACCTTGGTATTTGATGTTCGGTTATGTTGTGTAAGTCGCTAGTAAACTGCTTCCATTCTTCTTGCACGCTGTCAGGTAAGGTTTCATCCCACTCGCATCCCGATAGCCAGACGCTTTGGAAAAGCAGTTTTGCTCTTACTATCAAAGGTGTCAGCCAGCCCAGTGGGTCGAAAATTTTCGAGATTTCCGATAGTAGCTTCCTTTTTGTCAAATTGTATTTTGTTTGTAAACGAAAATGGGTCAGTTGTAGGATTCCACTGGACCCCCAGGGCTTTTGTCATTCCATCGTTTGTAAAATGCATTGTCGTTTGGTTAAGATCTGAAGAAGATAAGCTTTCAATCAAGGTCTGGTCGTTGCTTGACCACTTCCGTAGTGTAAGGCCAGCTCCACTCAACATGTCGATGAGTTGCTTTTGAGTTTCTTGTACTCGTTCGATGGAGTTGTTGCCACTTAGGACGTCATCAACGTACATCTCGTTAGCGACGACATCCGCCGTTAACGAATATTTCTGTGCATCATCGTCTGCAAGCTGTTTCTGCGTTCCATGAGCTAGGAATGGTGCTGCCTTGGTGCCATATGTCACTGTGCATAACTGGAACTCCTTTAAAGGACCTTGGTTGGATTCCCTCCACACGATCTTTTGCAAGTGTTGATCATCTTCATGGACAAGGATCATGCGATACATCTTCTCACAATCTGCAGTAAAGACGTATTTGTATAGCCGCCAACGTAATAATAATGTCAATAGATCTTGATGAAGCTTAGGACCACACTCCATCAAGTCATTCAGGCTGTAACCTGTGTCAGTTTTCTGGGAGGCGTTAAAAATCACCCTCAATTTTGATGTCACTGAGTCCTGTTTTAGGACTCCATGGTGAGGTAAGTAGCATGCCGTGTTGCAGCCAGGTTTGCTCTCCTTCATGTGTCCCATTTCCAGGTACTCTTGCATAAATTTGATGTAACTATCTGATAATTTGTCATCCCTGCCTAATCTCCTTTCTAATTGCATAAACTGTGCTACAGCTCGTGGCTTTGACTTGCCCAGCAGCTGCTTAAAATTAGCCTTCATTGGCAAACGAACTGCATATCTGCCATCACCTAATCGCTTGGTTGTTGTAGTATAGAACTCCTCACAATATCGTTCCTCTGACGTCATAGAACTGCATGCATCTCCATTGATGTCTTCCACTTCCCAGTATTTTGTCAAGTCATTAACTTCATTAACTACGACGTTGCAATTAAATTTTTTGGCGACATTGTCTGACAATATCCAACCCAACCATGTTTGTTGAGCTATGGGTTCATTAACCTCCCCTTTGACTAAGCCATTCATGAGTATTTCGGAAAAAAACGTGTGCATCCAGAAGTATGTCAATGGGCCTAGATAAGTTGTAATCTGGGTCGGCTAGTGTGATGTCTGTCACATGAGCCCAAGGTTTCTTTGTAAATGTAACGTTAGGCAGACTGTTTACTACCCGTGTCATTATTAACGCTTCCGTTGTAAACTGGAAGTCGTTATGTAAGGACTTGCAGGATAGATGGACCTTTTCTTTACTCCTGTTGGATAAAGTACCGATCCCGCTTATGTTTGCACTCAGCTGTTGACGCTTTATGCCCAATCTTTGAGCTGCATTATCCGTTATCAACGTAATTTGTGAGCCTTGATCAACTAAAGCCCTTAGTGTAATGTAGTCACCTCCAGCCGTGGCTGCTTGCAGTAATGCTGTTGGTAATAATATTTCATCATCATTATTTGATGCGAAGTTGTTTTGCAGATTTTTATTTGACCTAGTTGAAGTCGATGACGACGGTTTAGGGGCTGTTTGTATTGCTGAGGGCGTTTGCGCTGATTTCACAATATCGCTGTGCAGAAGTGTGTTATGTTGTTCGTTGTAATCTCTGCATCTTTTCTGTGACGCACAGTATCCCTTAGTATGTACATACAAACAATTTTTGCATATTTTATTGTTTTCTTTGAATGCCATTTTTTCTTGACTTAGCATGTCAGTGAATTTAGAGCATTGAAATATTGCATGATTGGTGTTGCACAATGGACAAATAATCTTGCTGAATTGCCTAGCGTTTGAAGCATGGAAATCGCGAGAATAGTTTGATGAACTTTTATTTGGTTGTAAATTTGCGGATTTGGAATTATTGCCGAACGGATGTGGCGTCTTAAAGTGTGGTTTTGATGCAAATTTATCACCGTTTTCTGGCTTTTTCCTGTGCAATGGTTCTAATGCCATAAACTTGTTTTCGACGAAATCCATAAAATGATTGTATGTTGGTATCTCGCGCGGATCCGACCTTGACTGCATGTATTCCGAATACGTTTCGGAGTCTAATTTTTCGCATAAAACGTAAACTAGTACCGGATCCCATGAGCTTGTATCTACGCCCAAATTATGTATCGCGTTTATGGTTTCGTTGCTAGTGTCATATAACCGCTTGAGTTCGAATGCAGATTGTTTTTGCAAATTAGGTTGACGCATAAATACCTGGAAATTTCTGGTAAATAACAGAAACTTATTATTATATCTATGTTTCAAAATTTCCCAACACGTGTCATAATTTTCGGGTGCAATGTGTAAATGCTGCACGAGCTTCTCCGCTTCACCGCGAAGTCTACCCTTTAGATGCTGCATTTTCCGAGTTTTTGCAATCGCTGAATTATTATGAATCGCTTCTACGTAGAGATCCATAAAAGATCCATAGTTCCCGTTAAATAATAATAATAATATAACTTTTATTTCAGACAATTATAACAGTCCATATTAATACACTTTAAGAAACATAACTGATGGGCCAAATTCTAGCCACTAGACTATTAAAATAAAATAAAATAAATTGATCATGCATTACAAAAATAAATTAAAATATTATTAACATAGCTTAATATCTTCATATTACCCGCTTAACCAAGGATCTCCATAGCGGAGAAGAGATCCTATCTGCTCTATCTGCAGTCCTCAGAATTCCGTTGCAGTTGCCACGCATTCTGCAGATCAGGGATACAGTTTTCTTGCGGATGACGGCATGAAAGCCATCAGTTCGATATAGCACAAACATCCCCGATGCACTACAGAAGCGGGGCAGCCCTAACATCATCCTAAAGATGTTATTATACTGGACGCGCAGGACATCCAGCGTTAAAGATAGGTATGTCAATTTTAGGCAATGTTTGCTGTTGGTGTATAGAAGCGTTTAATTTCGTGTTCAACGCCCGTTTCATATTTGTAAATGCATTTTCATGACGACAGAACTCATCTTATTAGGCCTGTGAATTCCCCTCTAATATGCCATCAATTTGTAAATGCAATTTGTCAATTGCAGTCCACCGAAACTCCACAGTCTTAAGCATATCCTCAATTTCCCATTTCTCCTTAACCTCGTCTAAGCTTCGATTTACTAACCTAGTGAATGCACGGAAGTTAGCTTGTTGCAACTGCTGTAACTCGAGTAGCTTGTCCGCTGCTCCTAAAGATGTCTCAAACAGGGTTTTGTCAAACTCCACGTTTAACTTACTATGGCCAGCGTTGCTGGGTCCAGCAAGAGTCCTCGCCTCGAACGCTGCAATTTCCTGGCGCGTTCCATGGTACCAACTCGTAATGACCTCATAAATGTTACCGGTGAAATATTGATGATCTTTCTTTTCTACTGCACTCAGCTCCCGGTTCTTCTCTTCACATTCCGCCCATAGCACATCTAACCTCTCCAGCCTGTCACGAATGTAATCAGTGGTCTTCCTGCTCGCTGAATCCTTATTAAAATTAGAATGGACTCTCTTCACTTCCTCGAGGATCTCAGCTTGACGCACGATTAAACCCTCCATTGTAAAGCCGTAAGATAAATAATGAACGATCTTACTTGAAATTCAGGAACTCTCCCTGTACGCAAATGCAATGTAATGTGACGCTCTGGAACCTGGACCGCTGCTACCTCCCCGAATGCTCCTGCACGGCAACACACGTGGCACGGTATGACACGACACGACCCGGATCCCGCGCGGCGACTTATCGACCGATGTATCGGACTGTACGGTACTTGCATTAGTTACGAAGGACCAAAAAATTATGTAGGGTGCATCCCTAACATAAGTAATGTCAATGCAAATGTAAAATGTCAATGCAAATGTAAAATGTCAATGCAAATGTAAAATGTCAATGCAACTGTAAAATGTCAATGCAACTGTAAAATGTCAATGCAAATGTAAAATGTCAATGCAACTGTAAAATGTCAATGCAACTGTAAAATGTCAATGCAACTGTAAAATGTCAATGCAAATGTAAAATGTCAATGCAACTGTAAAATGTCAATGCAACTGTAAAATGTCAATGCAACTGTAAAATGTCAATGCAACTGTAAAATGTCAATGCAACTGTAAAATGTCAATGCAAATGTAAAATGTCAATGCAACTGTAAAATGTCAATGCAACTGTAAAATGTCAATGCAACTGTAAAATGTCAATGCAACTGTAAAATGTCAATGCAAATGTAAAATGTCAATGCAACTGTAAAATGTCAATGCAACTGTAAAATGTCAATGCAAATGTAAAATGTCAATGCAAATGTAAAATGTCAAATTTAAACTTAAATGCAGAAAATGTCAGTAAATGCTCAACGGGATGAATCTAAACAAAAATGCAAGTTGTCCGACTCAAACCACGTCTTATTGAACACTAAAAATGTTATATACATAAAATGCATAGAATAATGCAATATGTCAGTGTCAATGCACTGCCAAATGTAGGTCGCGTCCAAAGTGCAGATACGCGAGCCTACTGGCGAACTTATTGTAATGAAATATGTTTTAAAAACCATGTACGTGCACCGTACAACGTGTGTCAATTTAAACATGTTTGGAGCCTCCTTTTAAGCAAACAATGCCTGTATTAGAAGGCTCCGCTCTTTCACATCGTTGTCGTACACTTAGCCTAACTAGTGTTAATATAGTGTACTGGGACCTTAAGGGTAAACATGCAATGCCAGTACATTTTGCTGTATTTAGCTTACATTTACTAACCTTATGAAAATAAAAATCTTTAAGTAAAGTTGTAATTTAAATTATTAACAGTAAAATAAAACTTATTCCCAGTTAGTGCATGTGATGTGGTGTATAGTGTGGTGTGGTAAGTAGTGCGGTGTTATATGTGGTATGTGGCGAGGCGCGTGATGTGGTGTGAAGTTTGGCGTGGTGCGTGGTGTGCTGTGAGGTGTATGGTGTATGGTATGGTGTGAGGTGTAGTATGGTGAGGTGTGGTGTGGTGTGGTGTGGTGTGGTGTGGTGTGGTGTGGTGTGGTGTGGTGTGGTGCGGTGTGGTGTGGTGTGGTGTAGTGTAGTGCGGTGCGGTGTGGTGTGTTGTAGTGTGGTGTGTGTGATGAGGTATGTGGTGTGGCATGGTGTGTGGGTGTGTGGTATTTTAAGTTATGGTATGTATGTCGGAAATACGTTAAATCAATCGTTTGACTTTGACTAATCGGGTCGCCAGCGCCACCAGGTGGCGCTAGTGAGTCTATAACGCTAACGCTTGACCAGAGTACAGCAGAGTTTGTTGTTGGCGTTTAAGCAGTGAACACGTTTATAAACTGTTGCGCGTTCCGTATAGTTGTGTCGTGTACCTACAGTGTGTGATTCAGTAGTGTGATTAATTTAATCGTACATTATAATTTGATTTGAACTGCATACGGTTTTTCTATTGCGCAATAACCAACATTACCCATAGTACGCCCACAGTAGTTAAAATATGGCTGATAATAACAAGAGACACGTACCTTCTCCGTCATGTATATCAGTCAGATGCAAAAATCCATGGACAATACAGAAATAAAATTGTGGAAGCGAGAAATGACGCCATCTACCGTGAAACCAGCTATCGACTAACAAAATTTAATTATGCTGTTACTAGATGGCGTTGCTTTGCTTTAAATTATAAAATATTTTTGTAGTTTCTTTTTAATAATAATAATAATAATAGTTAAATAGTTAGGAAGTTCATGCAAATGGAGGAAAATTAAAGTACCCCTCTTAACTAATATATTTCAGTAAAACCACTCAATTTACTACAGATTCAGATTCAGATTCAGATTACTTTATTTGCTAAAACATGTGTGTACATACAATATAATGAAACAATGCATGCAAGGTGTTATAATACATAGAGTTATGCTAACATGTTTACCATACTGCCATGGTGTGCAAATATGAATTTAAGTTTAGAATTTAAAAAATAATAATAACTACACTAATTAAACTGGACAATGCTGACATAAACAAATTAATAAAATTGATTGATTACATAATTAATTCATATAGAAATAGATAAGTAGGAGTTACATACAAAATTGACAAATATTCAATTATTTAAACGTAAAAAATGTAATCTAATGTCAACGTAGGTCCAAAAAACATTATCAAAATCATTGTTACATTACATACAGTTCAGATTAAATTAACTTGTAAAAGAGCATGTCAATTTAAAATGATTCCATTAAAAATTCATACACATCATAATATGCTTTACTAGCTAAAAAAGATTTAACTTTTCTTTTAAATGCTTCTAGGCCTAGCTCTTTCCAGCTATTGGGCAGCTTATTGAAAATAATGGGAGCCATACAAAAAACACTCTTGCGCATAAGTGCAGTCCGAGACCTATGTTGACAGAGTTGACTGTTATCACGTCTATTTCTAGGAAACAGGTCTGCCATGCGGGGAAATAGACTAGGATTTTTTTTAACAAATATCACGATTTCTAAAATATAAATTGATGGTAAAGTCAAGATGTTGTGGCTTATGAAAAACGGCTTGCAGCTATCAGTCATTTTTAATTTTAATATAGATCTAAGGCATCTTTTTTGGGCTTTAAATGCAATATCTCTATCCGTAGAGAGTCCCCAAAAAATAATGCCGTATCTGATAATGGGCTCAGCTATGCCGTAATAGGCGGTTAATAGGGCATCAGTATTTAGTAACCGCGATAGTTTATATAGCGCGAATGAACTGTTACTTAGTTTTTTGCTAATAACCTCTATGTGAGCCTTCCAATTTAAATTACGATCTATGGTTAATCCTAAAAACTTAGTGGAATTTACTGCGTCAATTACATTATTATTATATTTAATTTGAAAATTTGGAAATTTTAACTGCCTTTGGCTAAAATGCATTATTAATGTTTTATTTAAGTTGATATTGAGGTTATTATTTTCTAACCATATAATTGCTTTGTTTAATGTTTTATTTATATCAGTTTCATACATTCGCTTATTATCACAAGGAATGGTTATCGTGCTGTCATCTGCAAATAGTGTCATACTGTGTTTTATACATTTAGGAAAATCGTTGATGTAAATGGTAAAAAGCGGTGGTCCTAATACGCTTCCTTGGGGTACGCCAAAGTTGACGTTACGCTCCCCAGATGTAAAAATTTCTTCACGTTTAGTGCTCACATTAATCATCGTTATTTCTGTTGTTTGCTTCCTTTCTTGTAAATATGATTGTAAGAGCTTTTGAACATTTCCTCTTATACCATACGCTTCGAGCTTTTTTAATAGAATATTATGCTGAACATAATCAAATGCCTGCGTCATGTCGCAGTAAATTGCACAGATTGGTGTATTTTTATCCATATTTATCATTATTTTATGTAGAAAGTCGTAAACCGCCATATTGATTGTTTTACTCTTTCTAAAACCATTTTCCTCATTACAAATTATATTATGTTTATCTATATATGTGCTTATTTTTCGAGAAATATATTTTTCAAATATTTTAGAGAAAATGGATAACAATGATATTGGTCTATAATTTTGCATCAAGTCTTTCTCATGCTTCTTATGTAATGGCTTTACTATAGATTTCTTTAAAGCATTAGGAAACGTGCCTTCACAAATACACAAGTTCATTATATGACACAGTGGGCCACATACAATGTCAGCGACTATTTTAATAATCCTTGTACTAACACCATCATAACCTACACTCTTCGTGTTTTTGAGGGCTAAAACGATTTTGAAAATGTCTGTAGGCAAGCTGGGAGCCATAAACATCGAATCCTTCCTATTCAGGATATGGTTTGTGACATTTGCTCGTGCGGTAATTGGTTTTACTTTGTCAATAAAAAAATCATTAAACAGGGTTGTAATTTGTTTATGGTCTGAGATAATTGTATTGTTGATACGAATTTTATTAATGTTATTCTTAGGAGTATTCAGTTCATTTTCATTAATAATTTGCCATGTCGTTTTAGATTTATTACTAGACGTTTGTATTTTATAAGTATTCTGTACTTTTTTTGTCAAATAGACGACCTTTTTAAACGTATTACAGTAATTCTTAAATAGAGTTTTGTTTCGTTGCGAGGGTTTCAATCGATACTGCCATAATAATTGGCGTTTCTTTGCACTACATTTTTTTATACCGCGCGATACCCACTTTTGCTTTTTGAATACTTTCATAGAGATTGGTATTTTAGGAAAACATTGGTTATATAGTAACAAAAACATTTCTGTGAATGCATTGTAAGCTAAGTTAGGATCATTAGATTCATATACATCTGAAAATGTCAAGCTACTCAAATATGATTTAAATTTATTGACACTGTCATTATTATAATCACGTCTAAGTATACGCCATTGTTTTAAAGAACAGACAGTTTTAATTGGGCATTTGAGGAGTTGAGCCGTGTGATCAGAGAGAGCTAATCTAAAGCTACTGTTTGTTAGGTCTTTATTAATTCTTGTATTTTACAGTCTTACCGATTCATACTGTTTTTGACAGCCGTCAAAGCATACATTTTCGCGGGACTAATGTTGCCATCAATATTTAACATTCGTCCCCTTTTTAAAACTAAGTCCTTAACTTATAGATCTAGCCGGTCAGGAGCTTTTCTTATTCTAACGGATCTACGGACGACAGGCGGAGGAGACTCAATATTTGAATTTCCAGGAGTATCCCTGTCCTTATCCAAACTACTGTTGTGAAATCCTTCCTCTTCCCTATGATTTCCTAAATCCGCTTCACTGGTGTTATCAAAGCCTAAAGTTCTGTCGACTCTGTCACTAGTTAAATACTGAGGTGAAGATTCATGTCCCAAAGTCTCCTGCACCTGCTCAGGCCCCACATCTAACTCATCTTTAATACGAGTATACTCAATACTCAATTCTTTATTGCATTCCATATGTATTACATAGATGGTCTAAAAAAGTAAAAGATCAATATGGACCCTGTCGGGCACAGCAACATTAGGAGAGAGGAAGAGAGCTAAGCAGCAATTCAAGCAATTCAATATTATTAAAAATTATTAGATGAGTTTAATTGGGTTTATAATTATGTATATTTATATATTAATAGGTTTGTGTATAGTATATTAGTTATTTTTATTTTATTTTATGTATTGCACAATAATAATATAGGTAATTATTGTGAAATTCTTAGTAGTACTTATTTTTATTATTATTAAATTATGCTATTATTTATGTATTCATATTTTCATATTTATGTTTGATTTTCTATATTCTTATTATATTATACCTATATATTTTATAATGTTTGGTGAATAAGAGAGAGATTTTTATTTTTTAGTTTGCAATAGATTTGTCATCTAAAAACTCCTTTACTGAGTAGTATGACTTAGATTCCAGAAATTGTTTCAATTTATTAATAAATACATTTGTTTTTCTTACTTCTCTAATGTCATTTGGTAATTGGTTATATATTTTAATGGACATAACTAAAGGGCTAGTTGAGTGTATTTTGAGTCGGGATTGAGGTATGTTTATTTTGTTTTTGTTGTGTCGAAAGGTGTATCTTGTTTGTGTTTCTTCGCAAGTGGTGTAAAAATCTGGGTGATTTTTGACAAATTTACATAATTCTAAGATATATAAACAGGGAAGTGTGAGTATTTTGTGTTTTAGGAAGTGTGGTTTGCAGCTATCTGACTGGTCTATGTTGGTTATTATTCGAATTAACTTCTTTTGTAAAATAAATATGGTTTGTGAATCTGTACTGTTACCCCACAGCATGACCCCATAGCTGAGCCATGCGTGGGCATATGCATAGTAAGTGACAAGTGCAGTTTGCAGGGTGGTAGTTTTTTTAATTTCGCGTAGGGCATAAGAAAATTTGGATAGTTTTGCTCTTACTTTCTGTATATGGGATTTCCAATTTATGTGGGTATCTATAGACAAACCGAGGAGAGTAAATTCATTTACTTGTTCCAGTTTTGCATTATTAAAAATGAAATTTAGTTTTAATGGGGATTTTTGATGGGGATGAAAAGTAATTAATTTTGTTTTGGTGAAGTTAATTTCTAGATTATGGTTTTCCAACCAGTTTACAGCTGTAGAAAGAAGGGAGTTTAATTTGGCGTTTATATTGTCATCGTTTAGGCATGAGGTGAGCAGAGATATATCGTCCGCAAATAGAACACATGGTTCGTTTATAATTTTAGGAAGGTCATTTATGTAGATGAGAAACAAAAGGCAGCCTATTACACTCCCTTGGGGAATTGAAGCGTTAACTGCTTTTCTGTCGGATCTCATTTTAATTATTTCATTAGTTTTGTTATCGAAATATTCAATTTCTACTAGTTGTACCCTATCCTTTAGGTATGATGCAAACCATTCATGAGCTTTTCCTCTTATTCCTATCCCATGCGACTTGTCTAATAGTATTTTAAATTGTACCTTATCATAGGCTTTGGTCATGTCGAGCAGCATACCTATGGCGTATTTTTTATTATTAATAATAGTTAGAGCCTCTTGTACGTATTTGTAGACTGCTAACGTTGTAGACCTGTTTTTACGAAAGCCATTTTGGCAGTCGTCAAGTATTTTATATTTTTCACAAAAAGAGTATAGGCGGTCACACATAGCCTTCTCAAAGATTTTAGACGCAGTTGGTAACAGCGCGATAGGGCGATAGTTGTTAGGGTCGGTTTTAGAATTTTTCTTATGTATGGGTTTTATCAGAGCGTTTTTAAGTTGACTGGGAAAGGTTCCCTCTTCAAACGATTGGTTAATTAATTTATAAAATGGTAGGGTTAGCTCGTCTGCACATTGCTTAAGTAGAAATGGGGGAAGTTCGTCTACTCCAAAGCTCTTTTTATTTTTTAGATTTTTTATTATTTTATTTACTTCATAGGGATCGACAGGGCTGAGAAACATGGTGTTTTCTGTGGGGTACATCACAGGGGCTCCTTTTGCTGGTGAGGTTTTTTCCCCAATAGAAGCAAAGAAGTCATTGAAAATATTAGCTATTTGGTTAGGTTCAGTTATCAAGTTATCATTTTTATGTAATTTTATGTTAATTTTTTCGTTTTTTATTGATTTATTTGTTCTTTCGTTTATTATATTCCACATAGTTTTTACTTTATTTGTTGACTTTTTTATTTTATTTATATATTGTAGTTTCTTTGCTGTCGTTACAGATTGCTTTAGGGTTTTTTCGTATTTTTTATAATATTTTGATAATATAGGATTATTTGTTTTAATGGTAAGCATTTTAAGCAGTCTTTTATTTTTGCATGATAATTTAATACCCTTTGTTAGCCAGTACTTCTTAAATATCGTTTTTATTTTTATTCGCTGCAACGGAATATACACATTTAAAATTTTATTTAATATATTATTAAATGCAATGTAGTTTTCATTTATATTTTTATTTGATTGTATTATTTCATTCCAATTTTGATTTTTTAATTCAGATTTAAAGTTTTCTACATTTTGGGTATTAAATAATCTTTTTTTAGCGAACCAGTTTGTTTTTTTATTGCTGTCGCTAAGTAATTTCATGTGAAAGATGGTTGCACAGTGGTCTGAGAAACCTAATTCTTCTACGGTGGTATAAGTATGTCTATAATTAAAATTTGTAAAAATTAAGTCTAAGCATGTTGAGGTAGTTTGTGAGATACGTGTAGGGACTTTGATATGTTGTATGAATTTATGTTGCAACATTAGATCTAAGAACAAGTTAGTTTTTAAACAGCTGTCTAAGATATTTATATTTAAATCTCCTCCTAATATCACGTTATATCTTAAATATTTATTATTAATATAATACATCATTTCTTTTAATTGGCGAGTAAATACTTCCTCCTCTCTTCTATTCCAATAACTTGTAACTATAAGTACATTCTCATTAGGTAATTCTATTGCACATAGTTCTATACAATACTCAACAGACATATTACTAATATCACAAACTTCCTTGTATTTGAAATGGTTTTGTAACAAGATACAGACGCCGCCGCCTGCTCGAGTGCGGCGACAGTAAGATGCTGCAATTTTGTAGCCGCTAAACTGTAAGTTACTCAACTTTTCTGGTGATAGCCATGTCTCACATAGGCATATAGCGTTATACATTGTTTTTTCATGGATGAAGGCTTCAAGTAGATGTTGTTTGTTACAGATGCTTTGTATGTTTTGATAAAGAATTTTAAAATGTTGTTCTGTGGTTTCGAAAAGTATTATTTTTAGTATATTCGTTATTATTTGGTTTGTAATGTTGTGTAGTGAGGGTTTTTTCGTCGTTGTTTATTTGTTCGTTAGATTGGGCGCTTTTGCAGTACTTCGTCTCTCTGGTCGCCTCTTCTCTAGTTAATATCCGTTTCCCATCTATAAATAATTTGTTATTTCGTATTACTGCATACTGTCCATTTTTTCGTGCTCTTAGCATTTCCTCACGCATTAACTTTCTTTCTTTCCGTGCATTTTCATTTAGAAATTCGGACACATGTATGCTAGTTCCTTGGAAATAGTGACTGTTTTCAACAATGTGCCTAGCCATTTTTTTGCTTAGAAGCTCAATAATTAGGGGTCTGCTTTTTGTGGTAAATCTTCCTATACGATTTGTTTCTTCTATGTATCCGTTTAGGTCTACATGCAGAATTTCATAGAACATTTCAATCAATCTGCAGTGTAGTTCATAGTCAGACTCATTGTAGTATTCGGAGAAGCCATAGATTACTATTTTCTTTGAGTAGTTTTCAGCATCTTTAATTTCTGGAGTTGGAGATAGATGCTTCAAATTTTGTATTTCGTTTTTCAGGGTTTCATTTTCTTTGCTTAGCTTTTCTATTTTTTTGTTTATTTCTGCTATCTCATGAGTTGTTTTATCGTTTTATTTATGTAAGAAGTTTGTTTTTCCTTCAAAATCCTCTTTGAGCTTGGTTATTGCTTTATTTACTTCAATTTCAATTGTATTTTGTAGTTCTGATATTATAAATTTATTATTTTCTTTTAAGCGCTGTATTATAATTTCGCTCAGATTTTCTAGTGAAAAGGTCGCTTTTATACCCGCGTTTATATTAATATCCGTAACTTCTTGGTGTATAGTATCACCAAGAAGGCAAGAGTCTTCTGATAATGTACTATCATTGCTGAAAGTAGTCTTCTTTCTGATGGTAATATTATTGTTGGTAGTATTTTCTAGGGGGGAATTTGACAGATTTGTTCTTTTGTAGTCTTGAGGTCGTATCGGAGTGTCTATATTGCCGGTTTTCGGAGCATTGCAGCGGCATGCTTGACATTGCCATGATTCTTTATGCTCTAACGTCATGCTCTTGAAGAGATCAATTGTCGTGTTCGCACATTGTAGATCATATTTATCCTGACAAAAATAACAGACAAGCATTTCCATGCCTTGTGGGTTTTGTTGACATCCTGCACACACAACCGTAGACGACATCTATTATATATTTATAATAGCGCCCTCTAGTTAGTAATGTATGTAATTGCGTCGAAACTCAATAAGTAGCCGAGTGTTGATAGTTGTCAATATTACGATAGTGTTATCGCTATTTGACGCTAGATGGCGCCGTCAGGCATGCAGAATGATTTGCACTTTTTATTGTTTTCTATTATTTAACCACTTAAGTATTCAATATCTGTTTCTCACCTTTTCGGGATGCTTTTCAATTTATTTCCCATTCAATCCAACTGGACTTATTTTCACTTTAACTACTTTTTCCAGTCACTAAGTAGTACACATTTGAATTTTTGTCGTTAACGTTGACACAGTTTTTAATTTGAAAATTTCTTCACTTTTCTTGGTATATTATAATAAACTATAACTTCTTTCACTGTTATTTTTTTAAATTTTCCACTTTTAGTTACTTTTTGTTAAGATATCTATTTTTAAGAGTAAAAAATACACAGAGCTAATGTTTACTTGCGCACTGCAGCGCCCTCTCCCCGTATCTACACTCCCTGCGCATGGTCTTAGAGAAGAAGCATGATAATGTTTATGAACTCCCTCAACATTTACTAAATATCTAACTACACTTAGTCTCTTTAAAATGACTCCCTTGACCCATCCTTTCCCTTTACTAAGTTCTTTACACCAAATCTTAGCCCCTTCTTGAAATACCATGCTTTTCTTTTCATTCACTTTACAAGTTTTTTTTGAAATAACATTATGTGGTTTCATTAAATCAAATCTAGTCCGGGGTTTTTGTTTGAACAAAATCTCATTTGGAGACATACCTGTTACATTTGGAGTGTTTCTATATGTAAATAGAAAATTTTGTAAAAGTACTTCTGGACTTAATTTAGAATTTTCATTTCCCAGTCTACTTAAACATTTTTTAATAGTTTGCACTGTTCTCTCAGCCATCCCATTAGACTGTGGGTGGTAGGGAGGAGATTTCACTGCTTCACATCCATTTACTTTTAAAAAATTCACAAATTCAACAGAATTAAGAGGACCATTATCACTTGCTAATGTAGCAGGTATACCAATAACAGCAAAAGTTTTACACAATTTTCCACTACCTGATGAACAGTTGTACTCTGCATAATGTGCACATCTAACCATTTTGATCGTGAATCAACAATCAGGAAATATGTAATAGAATTTATATAACAAAAATCAACGTGTACTCTCTCAAAATTTCTTTTAGTTTTGATCCAAGGAGTGAGTGGGCATGCATTTGTAAAACTTCTAGTTGCCTGACAAATCTCACAAGCCTGTACAAGTTTTTCAATGTCCTGTCCTAAATTTGGCCACCAGCAATATTCCCTCATTAGCATTTTTGATTGGACAACACCTTGATGAGATTCATGAAACATACTAAGAACTTTTGATCTTAACTTAAGTGGTATAATAACTCTACTACCCCATAATAAACACCTCTGTTCAACACATAATTCAGCGCGCTTTGAAAAATAGGGTTTTAAACTTTTATCACATACACTATTTGGCCAACCA
This sequence comes from Griposia aprilina, assembly GCA_916610205.1. Lineage (NCBI taxonomy): Eukaryota > Metazoa > Arthropoda > Insecta > Lepidoptera > Noctuidae > Griposia > Griposia aprilina. The sequence goes on along the minus strand of OU744299.1, from coordinate 22,957,829 downwards.
GTTATGACATATTCATAAACTTTACATAAAATTGGATCTGTTCGTGTATAAAAAGCAATATCTTTAAAATCCAAAGGAGGATTTTCTGAAAAACTCAAAAAAAAATACTGTATCACATACTTCTGCAACTTCTGGCAAAGGCAGACGTGATAAAGCATCTGCATTACCCAATAAAGTTCCTTTCCTATAACTTATCTCATAAGTATATCCAGAAAGAAGTAGAGCCCATCTTTGAAGTCTAGCATTGGCAGTCACAGGAATTCTTTTAAGAGGATCAAAAACAAATTTTAATGGTTGATGATCAGTGATCAAAATAAATTTACGGCCATACAAAAACTTATGAAACTTTTTTATTGCAAAAATTATAGCTAAAGCTTCCTTTTCCACTTGTGAGTAATTTCTTTGTGCACTGTTTAAAGTTCCAGATGCAAAACTTATGGGCTCTTCATCTATTTTGTGACTAAGTACTGCCCCAACTCCATACTCACTTGCATCTGTTGTTAAATACAATTCTTTATTCACATCACAATGGACCAAAAGTTGATTTTTAATCAATAATTGCTTACTATTTTTAAATGCCTTTTCACAGTCCTCAGACCACTGAAAAAGAGTGTTGTTTTTTAATAATTTATGCAGAGGTGATAAGGTTTCTGACAACCTTGGCAAAAATTTACAATAACAATTTAAAAGTCCAAGATAAGCTTGTAATTGAGTTACTGTTTTAGGAGCTGGAGCTCTTATAATGGCTTCTACTTTATCTGACAAGGGTTTAATTCCTGTTTTGTCAATGTGATGTCCTAAAAACTTAATATCATTACAGAAAAAATGTCATTTATACAAATTAACTTTCACATTATATGCTTCTAAACGTTCTAAAACCTGAGTTAAATGGTAATAACAGTCAGAAAGACTATTTCTCTTTATAACAACATCATCTATAAAACATTTCACATTGTCCAACTCTTGTAAAATTTGATCCATAGCACATTGAAATACAGAAGGTCCACTAGATACACCAAATTGCAACCTAGTGGGTCTAAACAATCCTAAATGTGTATTAATAGTCATGTATTCACGAGAACCCTCTTCTAATAACAATTGTTGATATGCTCCTGTTAAATCTAAAACACAGAAAAAACTACCCCCACTTAGCGCTGCAAATATGTCCTCTAGTATTGGTAATGGATAGTGCTCAGTGTCCAACACTCTATTAAGTGTGACTTTGTAATCCACACAAACACGCAGCTTCTTATACCCTTTCTGAGCCAATACTATTGGGCTGGCCCAACTACTATGCCTTACTCTTTCAATAATTCCTGCTTTTTCTAGACTTAATAATTCCTTTTCAACTTCCTCTTTCTTGGAATATGGAATAGTATAAGCTTTGTGAAAAATATGCTCAGCACCTTGTTTAAGCTTTAAACTAGCTTTCAAATTTAATATGTGAGATGATCTATCTTTCTCAAAAACTTGCTTATATTTTGTTTTAATCTTTTCTACTAATATATCCTTGTCACTGTCTACCGATTTTACCTGTCTTATCTCAAAATACTTTTGCCATTTAGGGAATATGATTCTTAACCAATTTCTACCCACTAACGGAACAAAATACTTTTCACAATCAATAACAACCAAATACAATTCTCGTTTTACATTACTAAATGTAATTTTAAAAGATCCTAGAATATTTAGAATCTCACCTGACACTGACTTTAACCTATAGTTACACTTATTTAAAACACTTTTTGCAAAATATTCATCAAAATCTCTTTTATGTATTACTGATTTACAGGCTACTGTGTCCACTTGCATTTCTAAAATTTGTCCACTTTTCAGTCATAATGGCATCCATGCAATGTCTTTTCCACTAGACAGTTGCTGAATACTGCCAAGAATGACTTCTCCCTCCTCAGTATCCTGTTTTTCAGTATGCTGCTCATCCATTTGCTTCAACATGTTTCTTCCTCCCAATGAACGGAAACGACACTTTGATGCAAGGTGACCTGGTCTGTTACAGTGAAAACACACCTAATTCTTATTGAAACACTTGTCAGACATATGCTTGCCACCGCAACGAGTGCACTCACCATTATTTCAGGCATTAGATACATTGCCTCTTGCACCATCCCCGTTACTTATTTGGCTATGTCCCTGCATTTGAAAAGGAGAGCGTTTCTGTACCGTAACCTGCTTTTGAAGGATCTGTACACTCACATCATGCTGAATGTTTCTTGTTTCGTTTTCAGCACTTTCATATGCTGTTGCTATCTTCACTGCTTCTTCAAAAGAAAGGCTGTCACCAACTGTCAAGAGCTTCTTAATGAGTTGTTCTCGAGATAACCCACACACCAAACGATCTCTTAAAGCTTCGTTGAGAAAAGTACCGAAATTACATGGAGCAGCTTTTCTTTTGACTTCCACTACAAAATCATTAACGCTTTGCTCTTCTTTTTGTTTACATTTGTAAAACTCATACCGGCCGGCTACAGCGGATTTTTTTATCACATAATGTCGAGTCAGAGTCTCGATCAGTTCCGGATAGGTTTTGGCCGCAGGTGAATCTGGAGATACTAAATTTTTCAATACGTTGTACGTTTCTGGCCCAATAAGGGTAATGAGCATTGGTACCTTCATGGCTTCCTTCACCTAGTTTACTATGAAAAACTGTTCCATCCGCTCACTATAATCTTTGAAATCTTGTTTCTCTGCATTAAAATGTTCAATGCTACCAATTAACGCCATGTTAATCCTCGTCGCCAATAATATATTTCAGTAAAACCACTCAATTTACCACTGTTTGTTAGGTTTTTATTAATTCTTGTATTTTTCAGTCTTACCGATTCATACTGTTTTTGACAACCGTCAAAGCATACATTTTCGCGGGTCTAATGTTGCCATCAATATATAACATTAACATTAATTCTACTTGATCACCACACATGCTATATTGACTTGGCTTGGGCCCGTTAATGTAGCTTAAACTAGCCAAAGAGCTAAGAAACAAAATTTGTTTACCAAAAATAATAATAATTTTATTTCAGGAAATTATTCCCATATTCGCATTACAAATTACATAGAAAAATATACTTATGGATTCATTACTTATACAAAAAATTAATTAAATTAGATTGATTGATTTGTTTGATTTTTTTTTGATTTTTTGTTTGTTGTCTCTTCAAACATTCATATAATTTATAGTTTCTTTTAAAGAAAGTTGTTCCTAACTATTAAGTATGTTAAAATTGAATATAAATTTTTAAGTATCTGATTTTCTAAGTTTTAGTTTTCAAGCTTGAGAGGTTAGGTTGAATATGGATTCATAAATAATTGGTAGGTAGTATAAATAATACTTAAATCGAAGAGTTATGACTTAGCTCAATTGATCGTTCGCTAATAAGTTCATTTCGATTACCTCGTTCGAGTTCCTTTTGATCAGTTTTTATTTTTAATTAGGTGAATTACTTATTTTACCAAAATGAGTACGCGTTGTAACATTGATTTCGTTACAAGACCTCAAATAATTGCTTTGCATAATCAAGGCAAAAACTTGTCAGAAATAGCCAGAGAGACCGTTGTAAACGTAAGTAGTTTTATCTTTACACTTTTATATTAAAAACAAACTCCATTATTTTTTATTATTATACTACATAATAATCATTATTGGATATTATATATTTCTGTTTTATTATTGCAGAGAAAAATGTTCTAAGTGTACGACGATTTTAAGAAGAGGGTACTTTGTAACACCATCAAAGAACTGGTAGACCACAACTTATAAACACATTGCAGCATCAAACCATGATAAGGGAGTATAAAGAAAATAGATTTCTGCCGACGAACTACTACGCTGGTTTATTTGACACAAGTTTTTACACTGTCCGTCGTGCTCTTCATAGTGAAGGGCTGCATTATCGAAGGCATGCTGTTAAACCTTTGCTCACGGAAAACCATAAAAGGGCAAGATTACAGTTCGCTTTGGATCACATAAACTTCGATTGGAGTAATGTCATCTTTACCGATGAAAAATCTTTTAATAGAAATTTAGAGACCAATATAGAAGGCGAAACCATATTCAATACATTGGAAAAGTTTTGTGATGAGAAAGAGATTCCCTTGAAAAATATTATATCAGTTGCTACGGATGGCGCTCCGGCTATGACTGGGTTCCTATAAAGGCTTCATAGCGTACTTAAAAATATTATATCAGTTGCTACAGATGGCGCTCCGGCTATGACTGGGTTCCTATAAAGGCTTTGTAGGAACGCTGACACATTCGTTTTGTATTCATTTGTATGTGCAGCGATCGGCGACGCTAGTTCGCCCGTAACCACCGCCCGCTATAGACGCAATTATCATATATCGTATAAGTATACTGTGTAATACGAAAGGTGATTAAAAGTAACATCCAAGGAAACCAAAGTTTAATTTCTCTCCGTACACACACACACAATATATAATACAATACACGCAAATACTAAATTGGTGACCCCGACGACTGATAAAACCCGACGTGATATAAAAACAGTGTGTGTACGTGATCGAGAACGGGCAACTCAAAACAACCGCGTTCTATAGTGAGGAACTATCGTTTTTACGTTTATAAAAGGAAACGCAACAGTGGAAAATGGCACATGAAGGAAAATTGTCTGCTGACGAGAAGATGTCAAGCGAAGGTTTCCTCTCACCTGTCTCCATAACCGACAAGATCGAAAATTTTTGGAAGAGGGCACCGGAATTATGGTTCATAAAAGCAGAGGCGATAATAAATCCACAAAAGATGTCCGACGATTCCAGGTATCGGATTATCCTTTCAAAATTAAACCTCGAGGTCACGGAACAAGTTGCGGATATCTTAATAGATCCGCCCAAAGAGAAGAAATATGAGACCTTGAAGCGAAGATTAATTTCGGTGTACAAAGAGTCAGCGGAACGACAAATCAAGAAGTTGATTGGAGAAATGGAGCTAGGCGATCAACAGCCATCGCACCTCCTTCGTAAAATGCGTGACCTGGCCAGAGGAAAAGTAACCGATGACACACTCAAGGTAATGTGGAAAAATCATTTACCACCATCAGTACGTGGAGTTTTGGCAGTGACTGATGAGGAAAGTTTGGAGAAATTGGCGTCGATTGCAGACAAGGTCGCTGAAACTATCACCCCAATACACAGCATCGCCGGTGTAAAGGAAGAAACAGGATCACAAGGCAAGGATGATTTGGTGATAGCGGAAATCAATAAATTAAGCGACAGATTACGCAACATTGAAAACAGTTCCAGAGGTCGCTCGCGAGATAGTAGACCTAGACGATTCCGAGCCAGATCAAGATCGGACTCCAGGCCTACAAGACATGCGAAGGCATTAGAAGATGACCCAAACTGGTTATGTTTTTACCACTTCAGATATCGCAACAAGGCGAATAAATGTGTTAAACCGTGCAACTGGAAGAAGAGAAACGCCAAGCCATCGGAAAACTAGAAGCGGTACAGTCAGCGACGGGAGGCTGCGACCGCCAGCACGGCAATCACCGTCTATGTGTCAAGGACAGGAATTCAGGTTTGAACTTTTTAGTGGATAGTGGTGCAAATGTGTCTGTTCTACCACGCAGTTTTGTTTTTAAGAAAAACAACGCACATAGTGTTTGTTATAAGTTGTACGCTGCGAACGGTACCGAGATTAATACGTACGGTACGCACATTTTAGAACTAGACTTAAATCTTAGACGAGCATTCCGTTGGTTATTTACGATAGCGGACGTACAGCAACCAATATTAGGTGCTGACTTCTTAGCTAATCATAAGTTGTTAATTGATTTGAACGGACGAAGGCTAGTCGATCAGGTTACTAACTTTAGTACGAGAGGAAACCTCTCTAGTTCGACAGAGCCCACGCTAAAAACCATTGTTGATAATTGCCACTATTATGAGTTGTTGAATAAGTTCCCAGAATTAACTAAGCCTGTTTCATATAAGGAGACACCTAGACATAGCGTTTGCCACCAAATAGAAACAACAGGTACTCCAGTGCATGCACGAGCGAGACAGCTACCACCGGACAGGTATGTAAAAGCCAAAAACGAATTTAGGGTTATGCAAGAGCTGGGGATTTGTAGGCCGAGTCATAGCGCTTGGGCAAGCCCCCTGCACGTGGTACCCAAGAAAGACGGTAATATTAGGCCATGTGGCGATTATAGGCGTTTAAATGCGATTACTAAACCGGATCGCTACCCTGTACCCCGTCTTCATGATTTCACGTATATTTTGGCTAATAAGAAAATTTTTACTAAGTTAGATGTTAATCGAGCATATAATTGTATACCTGTCGCGGAAAATGACATCGAAAAGACCGCTGTTATAACACCTTTTGGTTTATTTGAATTTATGCGCATGCCGTTTGGATTAAGAAACGCCGCACAAACGTTCCAACGTTTCATGCATCATACTGTATTGCAAGGTTTAGATTTTTTATTTAACTACGTAGATGACGTAATAATCGCATCAGAAAACGAGATGCAGCATAAACAGCATCTAGAAAAAGTTTTTGAACGATTTAACGAATTCGGCATAACGATTAATTACTCTAAATGCAGTTTTGGTAAAGAAAAATTAGACTTTTTAGGGTATGAAGTATCTGTAGAGGGAAGCAGACCTCTAGAAGATAAAGTTAAAGCCATTTTAAATTTTCCCAAACCGGAAACTATTGAGGAATTGAGAAGATTTTTGGGAATGATGAATTTTTATAGGGCAAGCATACCCCAATCAGCTGATCATCAGACAGAGTTAAATAAGTACCTAGGAAATTCGAAACGTAAAGATAAAACTAAAATTAACTGGACAGAATTAGCCGAACGCAATTTTGAGCAATGTAAAGAGGACTTAAAGAATGCAGTTTTATTATCGTATCCAACGACAGATACCCCTTTAGCATTAATGACCGATGCGTCAGACACGTGTATAGGTGCAACATTACAACAATACGTGGATAGCAAGTGGAAACCTTTAGGATATTTTTCTAAAAAGTTGACAGAGGCACAAATTAAATATAGTACATATGATAGAGAACTATTAGGAATTTATTTGGCAATCATTCATTTTCGTAATATGGTAGAAGGTCAAGAGTTAATTATTTTTACAGATCACAAGCCCTTATCTTTTGCATTTAATAAAACAGGTACAAATAGGGAAACCTCACGAAGAGCTAGGCAAATTATGTTCATTAGCGAATTTAGTACAGACATAAGGCACATTAGTGGGTATGATAACGTTGTAGCAGACACTTTATCTAGAGTAGCAACAATATCGTGTCCCACGCCGCTCAATTACGCAGAACTTGCAGCTGCACAGGAAACGGACACCGAGCTAGCAAAATTGCAACGCGAGTCAAAGAACAATAACAACGTGGTGTTGAAACGTGTAACCTTATTTAATTCAGAGAAATACGTTGTTTGCGAAGTTTCAACCGACTCAGCACGTCCGTACTTGACAGTCGAATTTCGACGTTTAGCTTTCGATTCGATACATAATTTGAGTCATCCAGGCATTAAAGCAAGTAGGAAACTAATTAGTGATAGATATTTTTGGCCAAACATGAATTTGGATGTTGGAAAATGGGCAAAAACGTGCGTGAAATGTCAAAGAGCGAAAATACAAAAACATACTATTTCCGATTTAGAAACTTTCGAGAGTAGTAAGCGCTTCGAACATATACATATAGACATTGTAGGACCTTTACCAACTTCATCTGAGGGATTTAGGTATTGTTTAACAATCATAGATAGATTCACGCGTTGGCCAGAGGCATTTCCGATAAAAGAGATAACTGCAGAAGTAGTAGCTAAGACATTATATGAAGGTTGGATTTGTCGTTATGGGTGTCCAGTTAAACTTACAAGTGATCAGGGAAGACAGTTTGAAAACAATTTGTTTAAAGAATTAATGTCGCTAATGGGAATTCAGAAAACGCGTACCACTCCTTACCATCCTCAATGTAATGGAACCGTAGAACGGTGGCATAGATCTTTGAAATCCGCGTTAAAAGCACGTTTAGATACCAAATGCTGGGTAGATGAGATAGCAACGGCAATGTTAGGGCTACGCACAACGATCAGATCCGATACAGGCGTAACCGCAGCACAAATGTTGTATGGTAGCAACATTAGGCTACCAGGTGAATTTTACGACACTAGTAGTGTGAAGTCGTACGATGATAACAGTTTTGTAAACAAACTAAAAAATGTGATTGATGGATTTAAGCCATCCAGTAGAGGTGATAAGTCACCCCACAAGATTTTTGTACACAGAGATTTATATAATAGCAAATATGTATTTATTAGGAATGACGCAGTACGGAAACCATTACAACCTCCGTACGATGGACCATATCGCGTCATCACTAGAAACGAAAAAGTATATCGTGTACAGTTACCGGATAGACAAACTAACGTGTCTATAGATCGCTTAAAACCAGCATACATATTAAATGATAGTGAATCGCCATCAGAAAAAATAGATAAACAGATCGTAGATAAAACTGATAGTAAAATAGTCACAAAACCTCAGAAGAAAGTAACTTTTCAAACAGGCGAACCAAGTAGCGATACATATACTACACGAACTGGTCGACTAAGCAAAAGACCATTGAAATATCGTTGAATTTGCAAACAAATATTAAGGTCAAATACATTGAACATAAGCGCGGAGCAACAATTTTTTTTACATTATAAAGATTATAATTGTCGTGAAATAATACTACGTTACATACATAAATTAAAATAAATAAGTAATATGGGTTCCAATCAGACAAAGGAAAATGTCATTGTTAACGAAAACTTGTCAAATGTGGCACAAGTGGACACAAAATTGAATATTATAGGCATAGTTATGATAGTAACCATAGCACTATTGGCCATGTTGTTGATCTATGCAGGGAAACGAAGGTGTATCAAAAGCATACAAAAATGGTTAAAGAAGGAAGTGGTGGCAAGTTCAATAGCTATACCGAGCATTAAGGTGGAAACTGTCCAGTCACCACAACTATCAACTAATCCCAAAGTCATATACTAGTGATAACCTGCTCACAAACCATCGTCCATTCAAATCAAGTCGTGCCAAAATATGTGTAATTGTGAAAAGTGAATGCGAATTTTTTGAATGTGTTTTTACTGGCGTCATCATGACGAATACTGAGGACTCTGAGGGGTGAATTTTTATTATAGCAGAGTATGTCGTCATGGTGACTACCCTTAACTATTTTTTAAAATTAATATTATAACAATGTAATAACAACAATACGGTACCATTATATCTAAGGTAACCGCACACTGTATAACGTAGGCGAGTTTATACTCGCATTGAATAAGTTGTTTAGCATTAAGATAATTTTATTGTAATAAAGTCATGTTGGCATATGCCTTTGAATAATAAAAAATAGTTTCAAGAGTAACACTGCTGATACCTTTTGTAATACCAGCGTGATAATACAACTAAAAATTTTCAATACCATAACATTGTTTAGCATGATCATGTAGGTGACGCAATCGCGCACCAGTATCTGGTTACGAGAGTGTTTACTATAGCTAAGTTATGCTTATGCAAAATCATTGTAACTTGAAGTAGCTAACCAGGAATGTATTTAGTCATGTTATTATTGGATTCTAGACTGATGAAATTATTTTGTAACCATATTTTTTTTTAAATAAAAAATAAAAAAAAGGGAGGAATAGTGTAGGAACGCTGACACATTCGTTTTGTATTCATTTGTATGTGCAGCGATCGGCGACGCTAGTTCGCCCGTAACCACCGCCCGCTATAGACGCAATTATCATATATCGTATAAGTATACTGTGTAATACGAAAGGTGATTAAAAGTAACATCCAAGGAAACCAAAGTTTAATTTCTCTCCGTACACACACACACAATATATAATACAATACACGCAAATACTAAAGCTTCATAGCGTACTTAAAAATATTATATCAGTTGCTACAGATGGCGCTCCGGCTATGACTGGGTTCCTATAAAGGCTTCATAGCGTACTTAAAAATATTATATCAGTTGCTACAGATGGCGCTCCGGCTATGACTGGGTTCCTATAAAGGCTTCATAGCGTACTTAAAAATATTATATCAGTTGCTACAGATGGCGCTCCGGCTATGACTGGGTTCCTATAAAGGCTTCATAGCGTACTTAAAAATATTATATCAGTTGCTACAGATGGCGCTCCGGCTATGACTGGGTTCCTATAAAGGCTTCATAGCGTACTTAAAAATATTATATCAGTTGCTACAGATGGCGCTCCGGCTATGACTGGGTTCCTATAAAGGCTTCATAGCGTACTTAAAAATATTATATCAGTTGCTACAGATGGCGCTCCGGCTATGACTGGGTTCCTATAAAGGCTTCATAGCGTACTTAAAAATATTACATCAGTTGCTACAGATGGCGCTCCGGCTATGACTGGGTTCCTATAAAGGCTTCATAGCGTACTTAAAAAACAAAATCCCAGATGTCCTTGCTGTACATTGCGTTATTCATAGACAACATTTGGTTGCTAGAAATTTAAGTGAACGACTATTTCAATCACTGCAATATGTCATCAAAGCAGTCAATAAAATCTGTAACAGCTCTTTGAATGATAGATTATTTCATCAGCTTTGTGTTACTAATGACGAAGATTTCAACCGTTTGTTGTTTCATACTGAAGTTCGTTGGCTATCGAGAGGCAATTGTCGGACTCGATTTTACAACCTGTTTGACTCTGTGATAGAGTTCTTGGAAACTAATGATATAGAATTGCGCAACAAGCTCATTACATCAAAGAATGATATAGCTTACATGACAGACCTTTATAAATTATTCAACGACATGAATCTCCAACTGCAAAGTGATGAACTAAAGTTAATTAAAACAAAAAATGCCGTTGCTGCTTTCGCAGCTAATTTGCTTCTACACAAAAAGAATATGGGCAGATGTGAGTTTCACAATTTTCCGAATTTATCAGTATCCTGCAGTAACGACGACTTGTTTGCCTATTGCCAACATTTGGCAAACCTCCACATTGACTTCACCGAACGATACCAGGACATTTTTAACTTGGAAATACCAGAGTGGGTGTTGGATCCATTTTCAAATGTCAACACAGCAGCATCACCTCAGCTGAAAGAAGAACTTATAGAATTGACAACGAACGAGGAAATAAAAATCAAGTTCAAAAATGTCTACCAAGAATTTTGGCTACAAAAACCGATCCCGCAATTGTACACTGGATTGTGGTCAATCGTTCAACGATTGTTGATAGCATTCCTATCGTCATATTTGTGTGAACGTGGATTTAGTGCTGTGGCAACGCTGCTTACTAAAAAGAGAAATAGTTTGCATGTTACGGAACGTGGCTACTTGCGGCTGTTCTTGAGTAAATTGGAACGTGATATCAACAAACTTATTAAACAGCATCAGATTCATCCTTTACATTAGTTTTTATATTAGAATCGATTATGTTTGTTTTATTTTGAATAAAAGATACTCTGACTGAATACTAGAAAGTTGCGTTTCAATCATCATTCTCATTGGCAGGTGTAGCCCGAGAGACTTAACTTGAGACCGGAGCGCCGTTGTGTACTACCTACTGCGCTCAGGTCTCAAGTTAACTGTTGCGGGTTATAGTAAAAGTCTCGTTTATAATGAATGTTTAATCTCCACTAACATAGCTCACAATAATTAATTTAATTTGAAGTTATAGTGGTTTTTATGTAGGTGAAAAAATGGGGACGCTAAAATAGTTACATATTTATGATATTAGTGCGGTAACTTGGTTTTTACAAACGAGTAGACGAATGTAAGCCCGAGACGAAGTCGAGGGCTTACCATAGTCACGAGTTTGTAAATATCAATTTCCGCACGTGTGTCATACATCGTTTTTCAACACATTTGCGTGAAAACAGTACAATATTAATATCGGATTCCTTGCTTGAACTCATTTATTATTACTTTGTTTAAAAATATCAGTCGGAAAGTCGCAAGAATCTTTGACGTTTCTAATATGAAAATGACACGATTTGCAAATGGCGCCATGTGCGCGTGGTAAAAATTAGAACTACATCTTTCGTCTCATTTTCTCTTTAGTATTAAAGTGAGACAAACGTATTGAGCAAAAGCGCTTCCAAGGAGGTTCGATTATTCAGCTTATTTATTATCGTAATGTGAAACTCCTTGGTGTAGTTCTTATAAATTTTTTGAACGAAATTATAAATAAACCGTTAAGGATACGCACGGCGCTATACAACGTAGTTTGCGGTAAAACAGGTACTTTTGTGTGAGTACCTATTTTACCGCACGCGCCGTTGTATGGTGCGTAATTTTTAACTTTCGAACCATGTACTCCAAAAATGCATTTTTTGAGCAAATGTGTTGAAAAATAATTTATTCTCAAAGTGGGCAGTAGACAAAATAAGTTTGGGAACCCCTGGTCTACCTCACGTAGTTCAGAAGTCATTCTAACCACACATAAAACAAAGATGTGAAACCTAGAATAAGCTTGTCATTGTGAGGAAAAAAAAAACTCTGCACCAATCGTACCGACTTACCATTAAGTAGATAACTATAGGATGTTTTGATCATTGACATTGTTTTGACATAAGTTCATCTAACGAGTCGAACTAGATATTGTTGTTTATAAACTTTAAGTACACATCGCACCGTTGATTAGGGCGTTCTGCATAACGCGCTGAAGCGTAATCAGATGAAAAGTGTATCTGAGGTTGAATAGATAAAAAGTCACGGCTATAGAATTGTGGGTTCTGAATCACGGCTAGAGAATTGGGGGTTCTGCATTACGGCTCAAGCGCAGCGAGAGCAGGTGATTCAGAACCCTCAATTCTATACCCGTGATTCAGAACCTCAATTATAACCTACTGACAGCAAAGATACCAACAAGTATAGACCAGCATCCGTGTTGCCTTTATTCAGCAAGATTTTCAAAAATGTAATGCTCAATCAGATTCTAAATCATTTTAACACCAACCAAATCTTACACGATCATCAATATTGTTTCACAATAAAATTCATTCTCGTGCCGCCTAACACCTGAGGGAGTCCGCGGTAAATATATTGTAAATAGGCGTCGTGTTTGCTCTCTCTTCGTTTGTTGCGCAAATTGGTTCGTGCGACACAAGTAAGCACGTGCACGGCTGTGCGGGCGCGGCGGGTGCGGCGGGCGTTGCTTCACGTTCGTTTCGCTATTTGTCGCGAGTGCGTTGTGAAGATTTTTGCTGAGCATCTCTCGTCACACGCGGTGTGTAATGGCGTACTCGGCTGGAGCGTGTGAACACAATTGCTTCTCCTTGTATATAAATAGCGCAGTCATTTGTTTCGGGCTATTAATTACACGCGGTACAGTCGGCGCGCGAATGTGTGGCACAGAGCCGTGCCCGGCGCGGGGCGTTCGCGGGATTTAAAATATTAATACCTTTTAGAAAGTTCTAATTCCGTAGTTTATTTAGTGTCCCATGTTATCCCAGACATTTAAATAAAATTTTCCGCGGAGTGGTCCATTAATTATTGACAATCCTGAGTTAAATGCTGTTAATTGTGGTGTAGCATATTGAGTGCGGAGTGTGAGGCGCGGGGTGGGGTTGCAATTGGGGGAGGGGAGGTACGTACTCTGTAGGTGCCAACGTAAATTATAATAATTCAAACGTAGGTACTTATTTACAAGGGGTCCCGTTCAAATGAGAAAATTGATACAACGCTAAACGAACTCCGCTTTTATTAATTCGAGATCTAATATAAAATTGTGCCACACATTCGCGCACCGACTGTACCGCGTGTAATTAATAGCCCGAAACAAATGACTGCGCTATTTATGTACAAGGAGAGGCAATTGTGTTCACACGCTCCAGCCGAGTACGCCATTACACACCGCGTGTGACGAGAGATGCTCAGCTAAAATCTTCACAATGCACTCACGACAAATAGCGAAATGAACGTGAAGCAACGCCCGCCGCACCCGCCGCGCCCGCACAGCCGTGCACGTGCTTACTTGTGTCGAGGCTGTGGCGACTGTGTTGCGACTGTGCCCCTACTGTAGCGCGACTGTGGCGCGACTGTGATGCAATTGTGGCGCGACTCTAGCGCGACTGTGGTGCGACCGCTTCACAGACGCAGACAGCGCGATACCTGATCTATCAGACGTCCATGTGGCGAATGTTACAACGCGAGTCAACTGGCAGTGATCAAGCAGGTGGAGGTCGCGCCCGCAGTGGACGGATATAAATAACATCTTATTACAAAATAAAAAAGAAGATTTTGTGCATCTATTGCGGATTATAAACATATAAAATAATTATAAATCTTTTTATTTGAATTTTTTATTTTATTTTATAACAATTATGTAACACATAAATAGCTATTTTTATTTTATCTTTATTTAGTTTTGGTATTTATTATTTATTTCTGTATCTGTCCGTCACAGCAGCGGGCCCTATCAGAATACCAGCGCTGCGACACTTATTTTTTAAATGTCGCAGCATCATGCTGAGATAGGGGCCTTTTGGCCTCGTACAGGACTTTCTGTTGTTATTTTCATTTTACTTTTGTTTTTATTTTATTATTTTTTGTTTTTATAAGTGTGTTTAGTTTAGTTTCTGATAATCCTGTGCGAGTCCCAATAAATACTTTTTCTTTCTTTCTTTCTATTGTTGCAGTACCTAGGTAGTCGTCTATCTCAATATGCTGTCCGTTTCAGTAGGTACACTAGTATGTTCACTGCTGCACTGGTGGACTATAATTGAATCTCTGTGAACATCGGAATGCGTGAGCATTGTTTTTATTGTGGCTTAACAATGTTACGAGTGTTCGTCGTCACAATATGTCAGACCACAATACATAATATGCAAACCTAGACAGTATAAACGTTGTTGTCATAGAAATAAAAATCCGGAGCGCCGTTCCTAGATTACACATAAAAGTAGCAGTACGGCGACCGCGGACTGAAACCGTGCGCTGCGCGCTGGTACACTTACCTGCGAGCTGTACGCGGTGGGGGTCGTGGGACCGAGAACTTCTGGCAACAACCAGCACACGGGTGTTAACGACACTCTATCAACTTTAGCATTCTAGTTTGTTATCAAATTGTCCATTTGTAAATAGATATTATAAATATAAACGTGACACATAACGCAACATAACGTCAGTGTTGTGTGTCCCCGTGGGCCGGTGGGTCGGTTGACCGCTACAATGGACGGACCTCGATCCAATTCAATCATTTATTCAGTGCAAAGGTCCCGCCATACATTTTTGCGCGTCATACTGAAATAACGGATGGACTTACTATAAACTACAGAACACCCTCGGGAAACAAACGCTGAACTAAATAAGGCCTAAGGCATTAAGTCCGCCTTTGTATACTATTGTGTGCGAGAAGTTTTAATAAATAAATAAATAAACAAGAATCGGAAGGTGATCCATTTAACAACCGGACTTCGTGAAATAAACATGCTACGAAGAAACGATGCAACTATCACGTGAAGACAGAAAGTGAATCCTCTTTTGGTAGGTGCGGGCGGCGCTCGCAGCTCGCCTACGCCGAGATGCGGAATGTAAGAGTCAATAACTTGGCCGATGCCGACAACATAGCCCAAAAACTAATATTTCTGCCCGTGACTCCGGTAAATTTACCGGATATCCGGCTTGATGGCAAGTTCCTGGAGCCCGGCCGGGCGTGAAATTACATAATACGGATAGTGGACCGTGGACGGACCTGTGTGTTACGTGTACAGGTTATCGTACATGCGCGGGTTTACGACGCGGTGACGGTCACCGGAACGTAGTGGGGTGAGTAGTAGGTACCACCGCGACATGACGCGGTGACGGTCACCGGCACTTAGTGGGGTGAGCAGTAGGTACCACCGCTACACGACGCGGTGACGGTCACCGGCACGTAGTGGGGTGAGCAGTAGGTACTACCGTGACATGACGCGGTGACGGTCACCGGCACGTAGTGGGGTGAGCAGTAGGTACCACCGTGACACGACGCGGAGACGGTTACCGGCACGTAGTGGGGTGAGCAGTAGGTACCACCGCTACACGACGCGGTGACGGTCACCGGCACGTAGTGGGGTGAGCAGTAGGTACCACCGCGACACGACGTGGTGACGGTACCGGCACTTAGTGGGGTGAGCAGTAGGTACCACCGCTACACGACGCGGTGGCGGTCACCGGCAAGTAGTAGGGTGAGCAGTAGGTACTACCGTGACACGACGAAGTGACGGTCACCGGCACGTAGTGGGGTGAGCAGTAGGTACCACCGCGACACGACGCGGTGACGGTCACCGGCACGTAGTGGAGTGAGCAGAAGGTACCACCGCAACACGACGCGGTGACGGTCACCAGCACGTAGTGGGGTGAGCAGTAGGTACCACCCCTACACGACGCGGTGACGGTCACCGGCACTTAGTGGGGTGACCAGTAGGTACCACCGCTACACGACGCGGTGACGGTCACCGGCACGTAGTGGGGTGAGCAGTAGGTACCACCGCGACATGACGCGGTGACGATCACCGGTACGTATTGGGGTGAGCAGTAGGTACCACCGCGACATGACGCTGTGACGGTCACCGGCACGTAGTGGGGTGAGCAGTAGGTACCACTGCGAGACGTGCCGCCGTCTATAGTTTTTACAGAAGAGATAAAAACATTCAACATGATATAAGAGAACAATAATTCTTCTGAATAATATATAAGATTTATATCCGGCCACCGCACACTCCTCCAGTCTGTCGATTGCCGAGCTCACAGTCCGTCTCTAATAATAATAATAAGATTATTAGTACATAAAAACAACAACACAGTACATAGCCTGGAAATAGAGGGTTGTACTACCAATATTAAAATTATAGTCAGCTTTTCGGCCTCCTAAACTAGGTACGCAGACCTGTATCTCAGGAGTCGGAAAGGTTTTGCGACATCAATTTATACAGTTACTTTAGTTAGTTTATTAGTACAGTGGTAGTTAACTCAGCAGATAGAGTGAATGATTGGGTTGTCTATCTAGGAGTGTGTATATGAATGTAGACTGTGTGTAGGGAGGTGTGCATGTGAAGTGTGAGTGGTTGATAAACTTTATTGCGAGTTAGGTTTGATAAGGTTAACATTAAATAGCCAATATATTGCGAGTTAGGTTTGATAAGGTTAACATTAAATAGCCAATATATTGCGAGTTAGGTTTGATAAGGTTAACATTAAATAGCCAATATATTTTCAGTTGTTTGTAAGTACATATTATTGAAGGTCAAGAGAGGAACTGTCCGAGTCTCAGCACGTTCTTAAACCTAAGTTCATTGTCCGCAGAACCAGAAACGCTTTCATCAAGAATTTTAAGCAGAAGCGAGTTTTCCTCAACTCAAGTTGTCATCTGTGATGTGAGGGGCACAGGGAGGGCGGGAGGAGCAGGGTGCGGGGCGTGGTGGGTGCGGGGTACAACTAGACAATATATCTGTGCGGGCGTTTTAAAACTTTGTGCTCCATAATAGTAGTGTTTGCAAAGTTCGCGGTGTAAACTGCGCCCGGCGGGGCAGGGCTGCCGACTATGTCTACGTTAATATAGGAATAGAATCAAGATACTTAGTTACATCTGCGTGGTGAGTAAGGGTGGTTCGAGCTCGCGTGATACAGAGTGACAGGCGCCTTAAGACATTGTATCTGTCCTCGCATTAACTCACATCGATGACCCAGATATGATCCTGCCACTGCGACTATCCGCTTTAATTTGTTTCTACCTGGCTGCTCGCGTCATATTTTGGAACTGTTGCAATTTTTGCACGTTTTCCAATCGGATCGTGCCCCACCACAACACTTCATTTAAAGCGTAAGACTTTATTGTGGAGACCCGAACGACCCGCTTAGTGCTCTCTCACACACTCGAAGTAAACGATATACGGTTTCTCTTTTCTTTAGTAGTTTATAACACTTCAGTCAGGTAATAAGAACAATAGAACCGCTGTGGTAAAGCTCCTGCGGAGCCTGAAGTGAGCCTGCGTGCCGCAAAGCCGAACACACCGGTGTACATCTCCCGCCTGCACTACACCACTAAGGCGGAGGACATCGTGGAGTACGTGCGCCAAAAGACGAGGTACACGCCCAGGGTGCAGTTACTGGAATCGCACCGGAAAGTCAAGTTCAAGGCGTTCGTCGTGCGTGTACCGAACTGTTATCTGCCCCTCGTCATGGAAGAACACTTTTGGCCGCAGGACGTGGTGTTCCGTCGCTTGCGCGGACAAGTTCCATTGGACAGCATAAAGTTAAGCTAGTGCAAAGTGAAGCGCTACTAACATAGTCTTAAGCCTTTTACTAACACACCTTTTGTTATAAAAATATGTATGTTTAGGTTAAGGTATTTTTCTATGGGCCTGTGTCGCCTGAAATAAATGGTATTATTATTATTTTATTATTATTAATAGTTTGAACGAAACGCAAGCCGGACGTAGCACCCGCCGGTGCCGGCCGGTGTGCTGGTGGTGCGGTGGTACGGTAAGAGATGGTGCGGTGGTACGGTAAGCGGTGGCGCGGTGGTGCGGTGATGCGGTGGCGCGGTGGTGCGGCGATAGGGCTCTCACGTTTTTACATTCTCATAAAATTACTGTTTGTTGCAGTTAATGCAGCCCTAACGGCGGCCGCGAGTTATTGCAAACGTGCACAGCTGCCCCTTTTTCTGAGGCACCATCTTTCACACCTGATTTAAACCTTCCATTGCTACAAATAAAGGTGATATTCCCTTGCAGATGTTCCAGAGCAAAGCGACGATATTAATGAATTTCCGCCGCTCCCCGGCACACCTCGGTAAACTTGGTGGCAAGTTAAATGGATATAGTTTTCATTCGATATGCTTTTCGTTATAGTATCGAAGTTGGCGCGAGCAGTGATTGTCTAATTTACTAAAGACAATTGTTTAACGTTCGCGCGGGAGACTTCCACAGACTTCAAGTAAAGGAACATTGTCAGCATTTCGGTAATGTTGAAGCTAGTGGCACAACAACTTCCAGCATTTCACTTTCTACAGAGGCCTACATAAAAGAACCAGTTTAAAGCACTTTACAGGACAGAACCGGTGTTGCTGTCCATTGTCCTGCTCTGTGCTGTCACTTATGTAAGCCAGGGAGAGTGCCTACACGCCGCTATGTAGGGCGCATCGCGCTAGCGCCGCTCTTATTACGTCATAAGCTATTGTCACCGCCGCGGTGCTTATGCTCCACTATAGCCAAAGTACTACATACTTCAAGTGTGTCTAATGCAACGGCAGCAAGCCGGCTGTCCGTACTCACTGCCAGAAACTCACAGCAGGCCGTCTGTCCGTACTCATTTCCAGGTATTCATAGCAGACGGTAGTCCGTACTCACTGCCAGGTATTCACAGCAGGCCGGCTGTCGGTACTCACTGCCAGGTACTCACAGCCAAGTTTAAGAGTGTTGTGTCTATGTGCTGCTTCCTTGAGTTACAGCGTACATAATATTAATAACACGTGTTTGCTTGTCCTCACAGCACTCGTGTGTAATGTGGTACCAATGTGCGCCTCCCCTGCCACGCACCGCCGCGCACCGCCGCGCAGCAAAGGCTCGGGAGGGAATGATGTTTATTCGTAATTTAAAAATGTTGTCTTATTTAAAAGTGTGTACGGTGTAGCGCAGGTGTTGACATACCGTTAGTTTTTACTATTCCCGGCGGTGCCGCCGTGCAGGATGCAGCTGGCCGCCGTGAGTGTGTGCAGGTACGTGTACGCGTCGCTCGCCAGCCGACGTGAGGCAGTGCAAGCAGCACCGCAACCGCAGCAACACTCATTTATATTTTTATTTCAGCGTTAGAGTGATGCCAAGAAATAATCCGCTGCCGTTCTCTTGTGAGGCGCGCCGCACCGCACCGCAACGTCCCCGTACCGCACCGCCCGCCGCTCTCACCAGCTTATTATTTATCCAATTTCAGTTGCCTAGTTAGTGTTGGAAGTTTGTAACGTAATTAAAAAACTGCGGACTTGCGCTATACTCAAAGTTACTGGAAAAACCAGCTCGCTTAAGTGCACTTTTCGGTGTATCTGTTGTACGTTCGAGCATAACCAGAATGTTTAATGACTTAGCTTCGTTCGTAATGCAGTCGGCGGCGGCACCGCTCCAGTGAGCCTTCGACTAAAAGCACGTTGAAATATCATGGAAATAGTAACAGCACCTTGTAGTTACCGATGTCCTGTAGTTAGGTAGAGCTGAGGAACATTTGAATTCAATCATTTTCCAATCACACCAGTCAAAGACGCAATCAGCAGTAATTTACAAACACACACAATCTGGCTCGCCTGCCGACTCGCCGACTCGCCGATACGCCGCTCGCTACTCTCTCTAAATCAATACAGAGGTATTATTTTTCCTTGATTAAACGATTTGAGTAAATTGTGAAAATTTAATTGGATTTATTTTCAAGAAATAATGGGATATCGAATAGGTCGTTATCGGTGGTGGTGACAGCTCGTGAATATGAAGTATGTTGAGTTGTGTGAAGCGACTGAGGCAAGGCACTAACGCACGGCGAGGCACTAACGCACGGCGAGGCACACGCTGCAAGCGACACGTTCAGCCGCGTGCTGACGATGACAGCATCTAACTAATTGGCTCGCCGCAGATGCCGTGAAGTCGTACCTACTAAATGTTA
This sequence comes from Griposia aprilina, assembly GCA_916610205.1. Classification (NCBI taxonomy): domain Eukaryota; kingdom Metazoa; phylum Arthropoda; class Insecta; order Lepidoptera; family Noctuidae; genus Griposia; species Griposia aprilina. The sequence goes on along the minus strand of OU744299.1, from coordinate 22,937,146 downwards.
TCGCCCTACAAGCCAACGATACAAACGTGAGTTTGAGTGACCTCTTTCTACATTATTCTCCGCACATTTGTTTTAAAAGAAAGAAAGTCCGCTCCATATAATTGCGCGGTAAGTAATAAGCAAAACGAAAAGCTTAGCTTTAGCGAGCCTACCTATTGTTTGGTCCCATTACAACGTTTAGTACCCTTTACCGCGCGCCTTTGCCGCGCGGTACACTGCCGCGCCGTGTGTAGTCTTTACCGCGCGAGCCGAGAGTGAGCGTGTGCGCGCGCCCTTACCGCGCGGTACACTGCTGCGCCGCGCCGTGTGTAGTCCTAACCGCGCGAGCCGAGCGTGAGCGTGTGCGCGCGCCCTTATCGCGCCGAGCCGAGCGCGGAGTGTGGAGTAACACGCTGGAATAGCAATTAACTAAATATATTTTAATGTTGCTTCAAGTACAGTAGGTTGTACGTGTTGTTGCTTTATGCGTCCCAACAAAACGGAAAGCAGTTTAGTGTTTTAAAAAAAATCTGTAATATTCTTTTGTTCAACTTGAAATGCATTAAGCTAATAACAATAACCTGTAACTTACAGATAACAACGGTAATCTCAAAGGATAACCGTAACGTAGCCGTGCGTAGCCCGTAGCACGGCTCGTAGCAGCTTGTAGCGGCTCGTAGCGGTCGCATAGCGCTGGATTCAATTACAATAACATTATCTACGAAACCATTAGAAAGAAAGCATTACTTTTATTATGTTGTCAGTTCACGGAGCTGCTATGTGCGCCGCTTGGCGCATAGTTTTATTGCAATAACATTTTAATAATTTCATGAACATGTGCATGATTTCGGTTTGCACTTCGTAGCACACTGCTGCACTGGCACTATGGCGTTACGTTAATACGCAGTTCTTTGTATTGTAATGTTAACTAAGTTTTTGTCTGCTTTTGCTAGGATTCCTTATCGTATGTATGAAGTGAAATAAGTTATCTTTAAACATAATTAGTATTCATCTTTTAAAGATTATTATTATACATGATCTTTATGTTTTATTATTTATTGTGTGATTGACAAACAGTAAATAAAGTTAATTTGTTAATTTCAGGAAAGCACCTGCAACTTAGATGTCAACTAAGCAAGAGCAAATCGAAGAAGCGAACATAATCACCCATCCACGCCCACGGCCCCCCTCCGCACCCCGCTCACAGCCCCGCACTCGCCTTACAACATAACATGAGCCTACACTTCGAGTATTTTACTGAAGATTCACAACTCGTTATTACAATATAAGTTGCCACAGACGACGTGCTGTGGCAACTCAACGACATGACAGTTTCATCATATTTTTTTAACAACATTTATTCAGAATTAAAATGTAAAGTTCACAAATAATATTCCACTTCACGCTACGAATCTATATAAAACACCTAAGGAATATCATAAGTGTGTCGCTACGGGTATTTTTTTTTTATAGTATAAGTTATTTAAAAAGAATCATCGATACGTCGAAGGGAAGAATGTAGATTGCAAATACTTCAAGTATACCTTGATTGCGTGGAACGTGGCGCGTGGCGCGTGGTGAGTGGCGCGTGGCGCGTGGCGCTTGGCTCTAGGCGCGTGGCGCGTGGCCCGTGGCGCTAGGCGCGTGGCGCTAGGCGCGTGGCGCTAGGCGCGTGGCGCTAGGCGCGTGGCGCTAGGCGCGTGGCGCTAGGCGCGTGGCGTGTGGAGGGTAGCGGCGCGCGACTCTTATTTATAGCGCAATTGTTCGCATTGTTCCAACTTAGTTGTTACACGTAACTGCATTAAGTGACCTTACATTCTAAGAACTCTTACACAGTCACGTGCATTAGGTATCTACCTCAATATTTTAAACATAAAGACTTTAATACCCTACGTGAGACTAATACAAAATTGTATCGATTAGTTGGCTGAATTATAGCCAAATGCAAAGCGAACATTTGAATAAATTAATTTCCCTTAGTTTGGCGATTGTAGCAAATGAACTGTTTAAATGTTCAGTGAATATAATTGTTTCAGTCGGTGAACTTATATCTGCATAATGTAGCCGATAGGCCTCGTAATGGTACTGTTCATGTCCTGCACCACATTTTTTATTTATTTTCCAATAGGTACATCTTAAGTATAGATATGTACTGAGCATTCGCAGTTTACGGTTTAAAAGTAGTGCACCAGTCAGAACAACCCGAGGGACTGTAAACAGTACCTACATGCTCGCACTCACGATTCCCGGCATCCACCTGACGTCACCACTAACGGGTGGTACTCTCGCGTGATGCTGTTATCTCTACCAGATGTTACGAGTAAACTTGAATATTAATTGCGCTCTCTTCCCAAAGCGCGGGTTTATCTGCAGGTAACAATGCTACTGTTGCATTTTCTTTATTGACTACTTACTTACATATCTGAGTAGCCAACAAAGAAAATTAAAGAACGGAAATACATTCTACGTATATAGGTACATAAAATGTATTCCTGTTCTTTGAAAACACTTCTAAAAATATTATTCTTTCCCTGTATAAAGACAAACAGCAAACTTTGACATTTTTATCATAAGATGGCACAACAATATTATATTGTTTATGAAAAATGTGATAGAACAAGTTATTACTCATCTCTAACAAGAAGACGACGCTGGCAGACTCGACTACATAGTGACGCGTCACGTCGCGGCCGAGGCGGCGAGCGAGGCGTGGCGCGAGTGAAGCGGCAAGAGAGCGAGGCACGCGGCGAGGCGTAACCCGGCGGCGGCGGCGCGGTGGAGGCGACGACGCGGTTGTGTTGACTTCATTTAAACACCGCGAGTCGCCTTAACGCGCGCTACTTACTGCGTCATCCGGCCGCTTAGAGCCGACACTATTTATTTGCTACACAGTTAAACAGCCACAAAAAGCGCGGTAAGTGCTGGAGGATTTGCGTTTCCAGGGCTTGAACTGTAGCGCGACGGAAAACGCAGGTGTAATGTTTCTGCGAGTTAATTTACTGAACTGAGAAGAGAAACAAAAAACGATAAGGTACTTAAACAGCCCGGGCCGACCGCTCGCTGCGTTAAGACCGCAGATTTGTTCCCCGGATTAGGAGCATATTATTAATAGGAGTGTTTGTGCCGACTCTTGTTGTTTATCCATACATAAAGCGAATTCAATGCTGTATTTGATGTTTACATGTTTTTTGGTCACAGGAGCTGGTAGCCATTCAACCATATTTTTTGGAAAACTGATACTTAAGTTATCTAATTCAGTGGTTGCTACTTACAAAAGTTACTGAAGTACAAATTTATTATTAAAAATAATGGAATGTGCCCTTGATTTCGCCCAGTTATCTGCCATTTTGAAATTTTAGTTTACTGATACGTTTATCTAGGTACCTAGAATTCTAATAAATAAATAAGATACTCGTAAATTCATAAAGTTTCTTCTTTCACGTTGTAGTTGAAATTGTGAGGTTGGCTTATCTTGGTAGGCTTGTGTTCATATTATACCCACATAATGTCTCGTGAATGTTGAACACACATGCATCCAATGTGTCCATCTATCATGTGAGTGATTTTCTCAAGCGTAATTTGTTGGCGGCGTGGCAGAAATTAATATCTTAAAAAAACGTTCAATAAAGTTTTTTTTAAAGAAAGTATAGGTACCTACATATGCTGATCAGGCTGTAATTATTTTAATAGAAAACATATTAGTAGTTAGAAAAAAAATGTTATTTAGCATTATTCGAAGTTTGGTGGCGCGTCCACAATCTGTTTTTCTGGGAATTAGCACCGCACCGCTTAAACGAACACTAGTTTGCTAAAAATAACAAATTTTATTTGCATTCAGTATTAGTTTTTCTATCTGATGATAGTTTTATTGTTATATTTAGTGCAACACTTTAATCACGACACTAGCACCGTTCACTTCGTTTAGACATATACTCACGCGTAGCAGTGACATGTGTGCCATCCTGTTGTGACTTCCCGCTAAAGACGTAAATGATAAATGTTAAATGATCCATGATTTTATTTCTGTAAGTAGGTTTATACAAACACTTTTATACGTCAACCATATTTTTAAAACTAGATGAGGTCGGCGTTTCCTATCTGACTACTCTGAGAAGAAAGGCCGAAACAAACTCAGAGGTCACAGTCTCTTTTAAAGTCCAGACATAATCTTAGTCAGATCATGTGAAGACCATGTAGATTGGTATCTGAAATGGTCTTTTGAGGAAAGAACCACACCGATTAAGTGGATCTGTCCAGTCAGTGCACGCATTTGTCAGGAACCGTGCAGCTCAACTCCGAACTTAAGGAGCTCAACGATTCGATGAACAATACCAAAGAAAGGTAATTTGGGTAGGCCGCATAAACTACTTAAACTGCCAGATCAAGAATAAATATGAAACAATGACCCACATAGTCCTCATATTCACATTAATGAAAATAATATAATACTTTTTCCAGTATATAGATTAAATATCCAGTAATATTCAGTAAGCAAGTCTTTTCGTAGTAATCGGACAAAAAACCGGTGTTGTAAAATATATTTATAATAATAAGGTTTGGTACGCTTTTAAAATGATGCATAAAATATAATTATTATATTTGTATTACATAGTAGTTTTTAAAATAAACATATTAAACAAGATTCTAATTGTGGTGGTGCAATTTTGGTGATTTCGGTGGTATTTTACCAATCACCAAAACTGCTTCGTAACATCAAACATTTTTTTAGAGTTACGTACCTAAACGAAAAACGAAAAAAGGAACCGTAATAAGATAACTTGATCTAGAAGTAGAGTAGGTATATTATAAGAGAGCTTGAGAGTGATGAAGAATCAAGAAATAGTATAATTCTGCACTCGTAATTCTTTCAAGATGTTCGTGTACTGTACGCCTGTATGAACAACGCTTTTTAGATAATACTGAACCCCGAAAAAATACTAAATTTTTACATAATTATGTTAAGTATTATTTGTATTCCAGCATGACAAAGAAAAAATCTAAGTTTACACACGCGGAGTGCTTGGAGAGGAAAAGGATGTCAGATAGGACGAGAAGAAAAAATCGGAATTATTCCGTCAAACTAGAGCCATTGCGATGAAAAGAAAGTTGTATCAAATGATTGTTACTCGTAACATGACATGTTAAAAAATTACTGATAAAAATAATATAACTGATCATGATTATGATGATGTTTTTTTTTATAATTTAAGACTGATGAATTGACAAGACAGAAAGGTAAGAAAGTTCTATTTGTTGATTGTTGTTTTTTTATTAATCTCAATCAGTTATTATTTTATTAAAATATTTATTCACTACAAAAAGGGTTTCTTTTATTTATAATTTGGTGTACTCGTAGTGAAACAATTTTGGTGTCAAGACTTTCTAATTGTGGTGACTGAAATAAATTCTTGACTCGATATTTAAAATTTTAGACTCAGATATCAATTTTGTTGTCATAAAAATTCTGGTGTCGACAATATATTAGAAGCTTTCAGGATTAAATAAATTTTTCTTACATCTTATGTAACTGAATACGTATTTTATGCATATCAACATCATAGACTATTAAAAAAAAGCAGAAACAAAATTTCCCACCAAAATTAGGTAATAAATCATAGTTGTTAAATTCACTCATGTAATGTATGCGGGTGCGCACACTGGGCCCGAACCCTGGCCGGCTCGCTCCCGTGCGCTAATCAGGTGTGCCGGGCCTCACGCCCGCACCGCGCCGCGCCCGGCGACTTCATGTGTTTCAGGTTACGTAATAACAATACACGGAAGGCACACTTGTTACCACACATACATGGAGCGACGGCCACCTGTGCTGGGCACTGACAGCATACAGGTCACTCACACGTGTATGATAGTTTGTCAGCCCTTGGTTCTCGTGTTGGGGTGAGCTTGCGACGATGCGCGACGGCGCGTTGTGCGGAGTGGGCACTCTTGTCGAGCCTGTCGCGCGGCGGCGCACAGTGGTCTGAAAATCAAGCTCCATACTCATAGAAACTTAACGTCAGAAATTAATAAATAAAAATATATTTTGTGTTTAGTATACCTCCCTCTGTTTTACTAATATAGTATGAAGAGTATGAGTAGCTCCATGAGTAAGAAAAAAATTTTTTTTTTTTTTTGTATGGAATGAAACACTTAAAGTGCTTTTTTTCAAAACTGAATAGAACTGATGGGCTGGTACTCACATGAGCTATTGCACCATACACGGCGATCAAGATGACATGCAATTCTTGTGCCTTTCGGTGCCGCTTTGCATGTAGCAAGCTTTGGAAATTTTGAATTTACAGTTGGTGATCTTTCAAATCTTTGACATAATTAAATGAAGTAACCAACCACATAACTGATATTGTCGTTAGTTAATAACCTGCTAATGACTTTTAAAATGAAAATATTAGAAAACGATGTAGATTATTTACATTTTACTACAAAATTCATTTCGCGAAATAACTCATTTGTTAATCACCGTAATTATTGTTGAATTTTAATTTAATAAGCACTATGGGACAGCGAGCGTTAATGAGGGTAGTTATAATATAAATAGGACATTTAAACTAACTTCACTTAGTAGCTCTTTGCACTTGTGCGCGCTTACTACACTTATTACGTTCGATTTGTTTTCGTGTTATGATGGAAGGTTTTAGTACCAATTTAGATATTTTTATGTTTGTGGCTAACAATAGCTGTTTCTCACAGCCCAGTGTATTATATGAAGTTTTTTGTCAATGCCGTTGATTTGTCAGAAAACGAAAATAAAGTATTGCAACAATTCTGTCAGACTCATGTGTGTTCGTTGAGGAACAAATGGATCTCGTGTAATCGCACGAGACATACTTTCATAAAAAAGTATGAGACATGGCTGCAAGAAGACATAAAATGGCCTGAGTTCATGAAGGACAAGATGACACCTTCTTTAGTGTTAGAAGAGCAGCAACCATGTTCCAGTTTTGACTTCGGTGTAAATGAGGGTGCATCAACATCATACAAACCGGAGACGTGCAGTGTTGGAACATCAACTGTTGTGAGTCCAAGAAAAGTGTTCTCGGAGCTAAGCCCGCTACAGAAGAGAAGAAGAGTGAAAGAGCTCCTCACGCATAGCACTGAAAGCCTTGCTTATGCAACTGGTTTAAGTGCAGATAACAAAAATGTAGCAGATATAATAAAATTGATCACAGAGCATCCCGAAGAGGCTACAAAGATAAAGGAATTGTTGAAGTCCAAGAAAGCTATGCTCATATATTCCGCTGATAAAGCTTTAGGAATTCTGACTTCATTGAAGCTTTCGAAATGGCAGTATACAACATTAAGAGCTTGTGCATAAGAAGAAGGAATACTACTATATCCTTCATATACTGCTATCTTAGAGGCGAAGAAGGACTGTTACCTACCAAAAGACACCATGAAAACACCGAAAGAGGGGTAAAAGTAAAGCTTCAAGCGATTTTGGACAAAACTGTTGCTAGATTTGGGGAATTCCTACGTTTGGAATCTTCGCTAGATGGCAAAGAGCTAACATTGATATGCAAGTGGGGCTTTGATGGTGCTTCAGGGCAAAGTTTGTCCAAACAAACTATGGCGGGTGAAGATGATTCAAGCAATTTTATGTGTTCTTTTGGGCCTCTGCGCTTAGTTTGTGGTGAAGAAAAGTTATGGGAGAATCCAAAGCCATCTTCCACAATGTTCTGCAGACCGCTCCATTTTAAATTTGCAAATGAAAACCAATTAAATAATAAGGAAGAACAGGCTTTGATTGAAGCTGAGATTGCAGCACTGGATCCGTCTATTATGGGAATTCATACTGTTAAGCACTCAATGCTTATGACCATGATAGATGGTAAAATCACTTCGCAACTGTCAAATACTTCAACGCAAACTTGTGACATCTGTAAAGCTACCCCTTCGGAAATGAATAAGTTAGAGAAGATCCGAGTAAGTTTTGAATAATTTGATATATTTCAGATTACCGTAATGCTGTGTATCTTTTTATTAATTAATTCACTTTCTTTCCAGAAAACCTGTTTCAACAGATATATATCAGTATGGTTTATCTACACTTCATGCTTGGGTTAGATGTATGGAGTGCCTACTCCATATTTCGTATAGAATAGACTTCAAAACATGGCAAGCTAGAGATGCAGACAGCAAAGAGTCATTGAAGAGTAGAAAACAAACCATACAGCAGAAGTTCCGTGATGAAATGGGCCTCCTAGTAGACATCGTTAAACAAGGTGAGTTATGATAACAGTCGTTGTTCTCAAATCTTATTTTTTTCAAATAACGTTAGTTTTATTTATTCTTTACAAAGTTGTGGATTAGTTTGATTCATTTATAATTTTTGTTTCAGGTTCCGGAACCACAAACGATGGAAACACAGCGAGGATTTTTTTTGGTAATCCTGCCAATACTGCAGCTATTACAGGCTTGGATCCTAGTTTGATCCAAAGATTTGCAACACTTTTGCGTGTGATGGCCTGTGGGGAGCCCATAAATGTTGAGGCGTTTAAAAACTTTGCGCGCCAAACAGCAGAATTGTATGTGGAGCTCTATGGCTGGTATTACATGCCTTCGAGTGTCCACAAACTTTTACTGCACGGTGCTGAAGTTATTATACACTTGAATATTATGCCCATTGGCAAATTATCTGAAGAGGCATCGGAAGCCAGAAACTAAGACTTCAAGAAAATCCCAGAACATCAGTCGCGCAAATTTTGTCGAAAAGCGACAAACGAAGACATTTTCAATGGTCTCCTTGTCTTGTCAGATCCCTACCTGTCCAGCATAAGACCTGTGCTGAGAAAATCAGTAAATACACCTATTACTGATGATATGAAATCTCTTCTCATTGGTGACGATGCAGATCTAGACAAAGAGAATGTTGTATTTATTGATATTAACGCGTCAATGCTGGACTCGGATTTAGAGGACTGACGACAGCAAAGATACTCTCTGCTAATCGTTTTTGTATAACTAGTTATAGCAAATAATTATAATAAAATAATAATAAGAATATAATTAAATTAATTAATAATTAATTAATATAATTAATTAGTAATATAATTAAACAGTAATATTTAATATATCATAGTTATAGGAGCTGTAAATAGTTGTTGTAGTCTTAAATTGACCAATGTACAATTTTGACGTTACTTTTATTGTTATTGCCTTTCTTGCACATAATTTTTGTTGTAATGTATTAGTATTAACTATTTCATTAACAGTTCCCCCAAACGTATTTTACATTAACTATTTAATACATGTTTTTATCTTTCTTCACTTTTAACCATATATTTAAAAATAAAAATGTAAAAACATCCTTAGTACATATTTATTCCTTACTAGCTGCACCCCGCGGTTTCACCCGCTTAAGTCTCGATTCCGTGGGAATATCGAGATAAAAAGTATCCTATGTGTTATTCCAGGTTATAAACTATATGTTTGCTAAATTTCATCCAAATCCGTTCAGCCGTTTGAGCGTGAATAAGAGACAAACACACACACACACACACACAAAGTTTCGCCTTTATAATCACACTAATATTATAAAGGCGAAAGTTTGTGTGTGTGTATGTTTGTCTCTTCTTGTATGAGTATTAGTTTACATACTATTTTCATATTCAAAGCGATATATAACTTCACAAAATACCATCAAAGATTTGAAAGATCACCAACTGTAAATTCGAAATTTCCAAAGCTTGCTACATGCAAAGCGGCACCGAAAGGCACAAGAATTGTATGTTATCTTGATCGCCGTGTATGGTGCAATAGCTCATGTGAGTACCAGCCTATCAGTTCTATTCAGTTTTGAAAAAAAGCACTTTAAGTGTTTTATTCCATACAAAAAAAAAACAAATTTTTTTTTCTCACGCATGAAGCTACTCATACCCTTCATACTATATTAGTAAAACAAAGGGAGGTATACTAAACACAAAACATATTTTTATTTATTAATTTCTGACATTAAGTTTCTATGAGTATGGAGCTTGATTTTCAGACCACTGTGCGGCGGCGGCGTCACGGCCGCGGCTGAGCTGAAACTCGACGGATTCATTTAAATATTTATATTGCTCTGAGTCCGTCTCGTGCGGCCACGTTCACACTCCACCCCTGCTGTGGCGTAATTCAGTTCCTTCTCATGACTATTTACTTCAAATACGCGCACGGTGATTATAATCAATTCGTTTAATGAAATACTGTTATGTACCTTCGCAAATACAAATAACTGTGTTTTTGTTACAACGATTAGTTTAGTCACGTATCTAACTAACTGCATGTACTTATTGCTACTAACTGCTACAATTGCTACTAACTGCATATACCCTTGTGTGAGGCGACAAGCGACGTCGCATCCACCGTCCGACTACGACTGATTCGCGTGATTTACCGCGCACTATCTTCGGCCACACGTCGCGCCGCACCGCACCGCACCGCACCGCACCGCACCGCAACGCACCGCACCGCACCGCACCGCAACGCCGCCGCCAGCAGATAGTGGGCCAGCACCGCTTTGTCGCCATAATATTTCGGCGATACATTACGATAGCGGCTTACACATTAAAGCCCCGCATACAGAGCGAAATTCCATTGTTTCCCGCAGTGGCCGCCAGCGCCCGCCGCGCCGCACCCGGCGATTTGCTCTATTTGCCATCACTGCCGCAACTAGTCGCTTGCTCCGTAACTTTACTCACAAACTACACACAGTTACACTTACGGCTGAATTTGCCGCTGAACTGAATATTTTTTTGTGAGAAACTGAGTTGTAAACTTATAGCGAGAAGTTAAAGTACCTCAGAATGCGTAAATTGTCCTAGCATGCATGGCTGGAGTGTAAACAGTTCTGCAGTATTCACTTTGTACGAGTAATTTATTTTTTTATTCTCATTTTATTGAATCAATCTAAATGGACTACAATAAACGAACTAACACTAAAATATATATATGACTAGCGACCCGCCCCGGCTTCGCTCGGCTGCTATGTAGATACTAATGTGATGTCAGTGTGGAGTGATTAATAATATTATTACACGATACATTTATGAAGCAGCAGTAATGGTAAAACGCGATTTAAATAATTTTGGCACATTGAGAAGTGCACGGTATAAAAATGTATTAAGCGGAATTAAGTGTAGAACAGTTAAGTTTAAAACAAGTATATTTGGGATAGGAGTAAAAAATTATAACAAAATACCAAAATATATAAAAAGCAGTGTAACCTCACATAGTTTAAAAAAAAAACTAAAGGAATTCTTGATACGTAAAGCCTACTATTCAATCAATGACTTTCTATATGACAATTATATTGATGACAACACCAAGAAATAAGCTATGATAATGTCTCAATGAGTAATTTAATTTTGTATGACATCAATAACCACCCACCTGACCAGACCAGACCAGTTGATGTCCAAAAAAGCACGACTGGCTGTTCACAATGGTGTGCTGGTGCCTACGCTTATGTATGGAAGTCAGTGTTGGGTGTAGCGAAAGAAGCATGAAAGTAGAATAAATGCTGTAGAAATGCGTTCCTTGCGAAGCATGTGTGGTGAGACTATGAATGATGTGATAACGTAACGGTGCGGTTTAAAGGAAGATGTAGTCACAAAAATTGAAAAGAGTATGCTAAGATGGTTTGGTCATGTTGAGAGGATGAATGAAGGGCGATTAACAAAAGGTATTTACAAGGCAGATGTGAGTGCAAACGCCGGGAGGGGACGCCCTAGGAAGACATATACTGACCTTATTGGTAATGTTCTTCAGAAAGGTCAGGTGCGTAGTACTCACAACCAGCGTGCGTGTATGACCAGATGTATGAACGTAAACGACGCAAAAGGAGTATGTATGGATCGTAGCAGGTGGCGTTCTGTAGTTTCTGCCTACCTCCATGGGAAGAAGGCGTGAGTTTATGTTTATGTATCAATAACATATTTAATGAAATCAACGAATAATTAATTTATTATGGCATCAATGAGTAATTTAATTTTAAAGAAATCAATGAATAATTTAATTGGTATGAAATCAATGCCTACTACTTAATTCTTTTATCCGACTTTGTGAATGAACAACTATATTAATGCATGAGTAATGATGGACGTTGACATAAGACGAACAATGATTTTAATGTTAGATAAGTATGGGACCAGTATTAAATATTGTACACCTTATAGGTATGTCACAGCGATCCTTTATAATAATTATGAGAACTGATATTTCACCTGTGACAAACAATAAATGAATTTGAATTTGAATTTGACTATACTAATTGTCTAAAAGGATTAAGATACATAATAGTAATAAGTAGTCTCCTTACACACACACACACACACACACATACTGCACACATACATTCAAACAACGTCCATACAGTCCACTCATTCAAATACTGAAAGTGTAAGTTCAGTGCAAAATAAATGTGCTTTGAGTAAAGACGCTTAACGAGTTATTATTTCACCAAACAAATAGATATAGACCTTATTGTACTAAACATATGGTCCATATCGAGCTGGATTTATCGAGTCACATCGGGCGATCGTCGTCATTGTAAGAACAAAAGCATTCCTGAGCGGATTATCTTGCTACCATCGATCGTTATAACAAGTCATTAGCAAAATAATCATAATCATAATCATTTATTAATTTGCGAATATGGGTACAAAGTAAAAAAAGGTCTTAAACAAACAATAGTGTCCATTAGCCATATCCTACCGTAAGGCATGCAAATTTACACACATTATATAATATGTTTATTCTGTAAATATTCAGTGACAGAGTAATACGCTTTTTTTAGTAACAGTGTTTTGATATTGTTTTTAAATATACTTATATCACTTATCTCCAGAAATGAGTTTGGTAAATGGTTATATATGCGTGGAGCCATACATAATATACTTTTATTTAACAACGCAGTTTTATTACAAGGTAAACATATATTGAATTTGTATCTTTTGCTATGTTCAAAATATATACAGGGTGATTGGAAGATGGGTGCAAAGCTTTAAGGCGAAGATAGTACAGACAATTTAGAACCATTTAAGCCATGGTTGTCTTAGAAGAAGTCTTACCGAATATTTTTAACCAAATTTTTAAGTTTTTTTTCGGAAATTCTCAAAATTTAATGTAAACTGCATAATTATGGCCAAATTGAATGATAAATGAATTCATTTTTTATTTTTTAATTAAAGTAATGTGTAAGCAATCAAGCAAAACATGTTTTAGGCTTCTGTATCATTAGACATTTTTTTTACAGACATTTAAGCTCAGAAAAAATAAAAAAATTGTACAATACGTCTTTTAAATCTTATTAAAAAAAAAAACAGAGGGTGCTTTTTTTGTTCAAACCTTTTTGAAGACATGCTTGATAATCGCTCTTTCTTTTGAGGTATCATTTATGCGGATATCTTACAAATTATTGAAATTAGGGCCTACAAACCCATTTGAGGGAGAATTTTTTTATTTTAGGCAGACTAATTAAAACAACATTTGAATTAAAATTAATTATTTTTCATGTTCAAAATGACGGCCGTGATTCCTAATACAAGCACGGCCCCGTCTTCTAACTTCTGTAGTCGTTATTTTCAACATCATCTCCTGCTTCATTGTCTCAAACGCTGAATTTATTCTTTGTATCAATTCTTCTCTAGTGTTTATTTCTATGTTGTTATACACCAGTTCCTTGGCCCGGCCCCACACGAAAAAGTCCAACGGGGTCAGATCTGGGGAGCGAGCGGGCCAAGGGATGGGTCCATCCCTGCCGATCCAGCTATCAGGAAAGCAATTGTTGAGGTGTTCCCTTACATTTAAAGTCCAATGCGCTGGACAGCCGTCTTGCTGAAAGATGACTGTTCGGTCTCTTTCGAAGATCGGGACACCTGATTCCTCTACCAGCAGTGGTAAATCAATTTGCAGAAATTGCAATTTCATTGCCATTCAATGGATCAGGCAAAAAGTGGGGCCCAATCAATGTTCTGCCAATTATTCCAGCCCATACATTCACAGAGAATTTCATCTGAAATGACACCTGCTTCTTAAAATGTGGATTGTTGTCTGCGTCGGCCCATTCATGGATGTTGTGAAAGATTGTAATACCTTCCCTTGAAAATTTACTTTCATCCGTCCCAAGATTGATTTCAGAAACCACGCATCTTCGATGTCTCTGTGAGGAGAAAACGGCAGAACTGAATACTTCTTTGAGGATCTTGCTCTACTAGACCTTGCACACTCCTGCCATGGAACGGATACTTATCATTTTGGTGCATTGTATGCCACACCTTCCATTGAGAAATGTTTAAATTTCGAGCTACTGCTCTAGTACTGGTAGTAGGATCCGCTTGAAATGCTGCTAAAATGTCTTCGTCGACGGCAGTTTCGTGTCTGCCCGGGTTGACTCCAGGTTCCACGCGGTGAAACCCATCTTGGGCAAGACGACGAAACGTGTTGTAAAACACTCAGACATTCGGTATCCTGCGATTCGGATAGCGCTCTTGATACATCCGTCGCACCAAAGATCCATTGCCGTCTGCTCTACCGTACATAAATACGATATCCGCATATTCTTGATTGGAAAAAGTAGCCATAGTCACTTAACAATTAAGAAAAACGGCGTAGGAGCGCACTAAATGTCAACTCAACACAATTAAGTCAAAAATCAACACGTGCAGGAGCGCGAGGCTACGACTGGACACGGTGAAACAAAAAAGTTCAAAACTAACGCAAACAACACGTGCAGGAACGCAAAGGGCTACAACTGAACACGGTAAATTGTGAATCAACACGACAACGTCCACTCACAAGGGCAGTAGTTTGACTAATAAGTAAAAGATGTAACGGCTTCATCACAGACCGACTGACCCTGACTAAAGAGACTTTGTTGCCTCAGTAACTAAGACCATTTTGCTGTAAAAACCAACTCTTATCGCTTTTTGCTATTCATTGGGCGTTCTACCTGGAAATGCCGTCGCACCGCGCTCGGTAGCCATTGTTTAGAGAATCCCCTCAATGGGTTCCCCTCAATTGGTTCCTGCATGTGCCAAAAATTCTTAGAATTGAACAATGTTATCATTTCGAGCACATAAAGTATTCTTTTAAGCAAAAATTTTGTGTTTTGTTAGACTGCCTAAAATTTAAAATTTCTTTCTCGAATTGGTTTGTAGGTCCTAATTTCAATAATTTGTAAGATATCCGCATAAATGATACCTCAAAAGAAAGAGCGATTATCAAGCATGTCTTCAAAAAGGTTTGAACAAAAAAAGCACCCTCCGTTTTTTTTTTAAATAAGGTTTAAAAGACGTATTGTACAATTTTTTTATTTTTTCTGAGCTTTAAATATCTGTAAAAAAAATGTCTAATGACACAGAAGCTTAAGACATGTTTTGCTTGGTTGCTTACACATTACTTTAATTAAATAAATAAAAAATGAATTCATTTATCATTCAATTTGGCCATAATTATGCAGTTTACATTAAATTTTGAGAATTTCCGAAAAAAACTTAAAAATTTGGTTAAAAAATTTTGGTAAGACTTCGTCTAAGACAACCATGGCTTAAATGGTTCTAAATTGTCTATACTATCTTCACCTTAAAGCTTTGCACCCATCTTCCAATCACCCTGTATATTATATTGTATTCAAAATTTTATATCTATTTTGTTTGGATTTGGAGTTTCAACGTTTTACACACTATTGTGCACAATGGAGGGGCTTCTAGCCTATCAAAAAGAAATACTGGAGAACTTGAAGAAAGCGGAGAAAAACTACAAAAAGACACCCAAAGATCGAATCAAAAAACCTTATATAGAAACCAGATTGGACAATTTGGAGCAGTTATGGACAGTTTTCAAAGATGGACACAAAGCTATCACAGGCAAAGCGACCCAAAAGAAAAGACAGGATACCTATTTTACTGAGGATATGTATGAAGAGTTCGAAGAAGCATATGTATCATACAAGACTTCATTGAAGGAAGCCCTGCAGCCCTATCTTGCGTCATCGAGTGGAACCTCATCCGTAACACCGAAATCCGACAACGAAATTTGTGTGAGTTTGGTATCAGCAAAAAGCAAAGTTGCCCCTATTGAGAAGGAGATATCTATCCCAAGACTAGAGTTGTGCGGTGCAGGTCTAGCAGCAAAGTTAATATTTGAGGTGTCTCAAATAATGAACATACCAAAGAAAAACTTGTATGCGTGGTCCGCTTCTACAATAGTTCTAGCCTGGCTTAGAGGAGGGTCTAGCCGCTGGACTACTTTTGTGAGCAATCGTGTGTCTGAAATTCTCAATATTTTAGAATACGATCAATGGAGGCATGTTACAACTGATTCGAATCCTGCTGATTGTGTTTCAAGAGGCATGGCTACACAAGATTTACTTGAACATTCCCTATGGTGGGCAGGACCCTCTTGGCTTTCACAATCAACTGCACAGTTAAATAACTGTAATGATAATATTCAGGATACTCATGAAGAAGAAAGACATACATCTTTAACTGTTTTACCTGTATTGAAGAATGTTTTTTTTTGGACTATGTTTTCATCACTATCTAAAACCTTAAAGGCCATATCATATTGGAGAAGAGTTTTACAGAATTTAAGATTACCAAAAGACAAACAAAAATTATATTCAAACATAATTACACCTGCAGAACTAAATATGAGTTGAGTTATATGCATCAAACAGGTTCAAGAAGAGCATTTTAGTGAAGAAATAAAGCAGATAAAGATGAAGATGTTCGTCCCCAAAAAAAGTAGACTCCGCACCCTTTGTCCCATTTTTGATGAAAATGGAATATTAAGAGTGGACGGTCGTATTGATGAGTCAGAAGTCGTATATGATACCAAGCATCCTATACTTATGTCTGCTAAGAGTCATCTTACCAAGCTCATAATTAAGGATGCTCATATCAAAACCTGTCACGGAGGACCACAAGCTATGTTGTGCTATTTAAAAACTAAATATTGAATATTGCGAGCAAAGGAGATCGTTAAAAGTCACTATAGAGCGTGTGTTAAGTGCTTGAGACATTCCAAGTCTAAAAGCAATCAACTGATGGGTCAAATTCCAGAACATAGGTAGAAACCGACCCGACCTTTTAAATCATCTGGTTGTGATTACTTGGGGCTTATTAGTGTTAGATTTTCACCCGGAAGAGGATCGAAATCCTACAAGGGATATATTTGTTTATTTATTTGCCTGGTTACTCGAGCCATCCATTTGCAAGTGGTAACTGATCTATCGTCAAAGGCGTTCATTGCAGCGTTCAAGCGTTTCACAGCACGACGAGGTCACTGTCAAGACTTATTTAGTGACAATGGCACTAACTTTGTTGGTGCCAACAAACAACTTCGTGAAATGTTTGATCGAGCTAAATCCACTGTGCCGCGTGAAATTGAAGAACTATTGAGTTTGGAGAGAACAACATGGCATTTTATACCCCCACACGCACCTAATTTCGGAGGTCTCTGGGAGGCCGGTGTACGTAGTGTTAAAACACATTTATATAAGGTAATTGGAAATAGCACACTTACCTATGAGGAGTTGTCTACTGTTTTAGTACAGATCGAGGCTTGCCTCAACTCCCGACCAATTACAGCAATGAGAGATGATCATAACGAACCTCAAGCTTTAACACCAGGTCATTTTCTTATAGGTGAGCCATTAATAAGTATTCCCGATGAAGATAATTCAAATCATAATATTGTAGGTCTGGATAGATGGAGATTGACACAAAAAATGGTTAGTCATTTTTGGAAGCGATGGTATAGGGAGTATTTGGTTAACCTTAATCAACGATATAAATGGACACCCAGAAATTTGAGCCTGAAATTGGTGACATAGTAATTTTAAAAGACGATAATATCCCACCTGCTAAATTGATTTTAGGAAAAATAACAAAAAAATACTTAGGGCCTGACAATATTGCACGGGTTGTATCTGTTAAATGCAAGAATGGCGAATTTAAACGTCCCATTAGTAAATGATGTATTTTACCTAAGTGAATTGATTGTTTACTATTGTATTGGTTGTTGTATAACCATGATGTCATAATGTATCTGTACCTACTTACCAATTATGAAATAGCTTTTGATTCTGATAAAATAGAATAAATAGATATTAAGTTTACATCATACGAACTTCTATTGTTACAAGGCTAATTCTGTCATGTTTTCATAACCATGATTTGTGTTAATTTTAACTTATTTTTTTGCATTTTTTGTCACCCCCACCGGTTAGTTTATCATATTCAAAATTCATTGAATTGTCATGTAGCATCACGGTGGGCGGTTATGTCTTTGTATAGAGATAAAGAATTCGATAATTACTGATAGTAACTCTTAGAGTTCTATTAAAATCGATAACACTAATGTAATAAGCATAGATTCTGTGTTTTTTTTGTATATTTTTCGTGTTTATATTTTATTTATACTCAACTGTTTATATGGTTTATTAAAGTACTGCGTCCTTTGGTGGGCGGTATGTCTAAAATGATTAAGATACATAATAGTAATAAGTAGTCTCCTTACACACACACACATACTGCACACATAGTGTCAAACAACGTCCATACAGTCCACTCATTCAAATATTGAAAGTGTAAGTTCAGTGCAAAATAAATGGGCTTTGAGTAAAGACGCATAACGAGTTATTATTTCACCAAACAAATAGATATAGACCTTATTGTACTAAACACTAATAATATGATACTACATTATACTATTGTATATATCTTTATATACAACTAGCTTTTGCCCGCGGCTTCGCCCGCATGGATGTCGGAAATTATCCCACGGTAACGTACTACCGGGATAAAAAGTATCCTACGTGTTAATCCAGGTTATAAACTCTGTGTTCCAAATTCCATTCAAATCCGTTTAATAGTATTTACGTGAACGAGTAACAAACATCCATCCATCCATCCATCCAACCATCCATCCTCACAAACTTTCACATTTATAACACTAGCTTTCGCGCGTGGCTTCGCCCGCGTGGATGTCGGAAATTATCCCACGGGAATTTACTACCGGGATAAAAAGTATCCTACGTGTTCATCCAGGTTATAAACTATCTTCGGGTGACGCAGGTGCTCTCGGGGCATGGTTGCTTCGGGAAGTACCTGTGTCGCATAAACAGGGAGCCGGATGCCCGGTGTCACCACTCCGTCGACTGCCGGGAAGACACGGCGCGGCACACGCTGGCAGAGTGTAACGCTTGGGAGGAACCGCGCCGTGCCCTCATCTCAGGAGTAGGCAGTGACCTGTCGCGGCCGGCCGTAGTGAATGCTATGGTCGGTGGCGACGAGTCCTGGGACGCGGTGGTATCCTTCTGCGAAACAGTGATCTCGCAGAAGGAGGCTGCGGAAAAGGAGCGAGAGATTTCATCCTCTCACCCGGCCCCGCAGCAGGCGCACCGAGCGTGGGTGGAGGGCGGACAACGCCCTCTTCTAGCCCCCCTAAATGGATCCAGGGACGACGGACTTGGGGACGTCCATCGCCCCCCATACATCAGGACCCGAGGTGGTGGCGCGTAGTGTTCCATGCGTGCCCCTCTTTGACATTGCGGGGGGAGTCAAACACCTCACTTCCCCCACTCGACCGGACGGGGCCCGCAGAGGCGAGCCAGCACCAGTCGGGGGCTGGGAAAAATCGTACGTTGCCGGGACTCCCGGCGTAGGTGTGAGACGGAACACCGGGCGGTTTTTAGTCAGTAAGAGTCTGACAGACCCCTCCGCCCCGCCAGGGCGGAGGACATCCATGAGGATTTTCCAGCCCGCATTAAAAAAAAAAAGTGATAAACTACCTGTGTTCCAAATTTGATCCAAATTCGTTTAGTAGTTTTTGCGTGAAAGAGTAACAAATATCCATCCATCCATACATCCATCCATCCATCCATCCATCCATCCATCCATCCATCCATCCATCCATTAATCCATCCATCCGCACAAACTTTCACATTTATAATATTAGTAGGATAGTAGGATGTCTACAGCTGTTTTTACCTGCTGCTGGTGTGCTGTCTGGACCTTAAATATGACTACCCAATGATCTGTGATATCTTAGTTTAATCTTCTAACCATGGTAATACGAAACGGACAAATAGGCCTTCCAGGGAGGGGGGGACTTCCAGGGCAGTAACAGCTCTATATTAGATCTCATCGTCGCGCGTTCGTATTTTCGAAGATAGACGATGGTTGCTGAAGCGCATACTTTTGGTTGGACATCTATGCGTACGTTATCAACCTTGGTAAATTAGCTAAACGGTTTACTAATGTTTCACCAAAACACTATTGTCAAATTCTTAGTTTACAACCAACGTTTCGTATACTATTTATTTCACAAACAACTTAATCCGCAAATATTTTATTTTATAAACACTCGCTTTACAAACATTTATTTGGCAATTGCTTCTCTTTACAAATCTTTTGGATGATATTTAATCATTTATACATTTTTCATATAATACATATTTAGATTCTTTTGGAAGAATCACGTTTAATACTAAATATCAATTTTTATAATACATTTTCTAAACCAGTGACACAATATTTCAAAATAAATATGGAATATGGAGTAGAAAAAAACATAGATATTAAGCCAAGAATTTGCATATTAGATTTCGAAAAAGCGGCTTATCATAAGCTTGCGATCAAATTTTGAAACCGTAAACCTACATGGTTGCAATTTCCATTTGGGTCAAATAATTTACAGGCAAATACTGAAGTTCTATAAACCTATTAAAGTATGTTTTTTTCCATATAATCTAGTCGTTTCTGGCACTCGCCGGCCGCTGCCACGGCACCGGTCGCTTCGCTCGCTCGGCTCGTGCGTAGAGGGTCACAGCTTTAACATAATCGAACCAATTTAAAAAAAAAAATAACGTTAATTAAGTAGTTCGGTTCCGGGTAGCGCAAGTCGTTTCTGGCTTATAAAAGAGATGTTTCATTTTTGGCTAGCACTTGTACATTACATCAAAAAACGGGGAAAAATACACAGAATTCAGGAAAAATATTATTCCGTGAATTTGAGAATGTTATGTTTGTTGTACAAATTAAAGTTTTTCAATTATTGGCATTGTCATCGTTATCGCCACACTATGGCGGCTTTCTGACAACATGCGTTCTGAAATCAGAATGGATCTGAAATTAATGTGAAACCGTAAATACGAAAAAAGAAAAAAAAATTATAGAGGTATTGCTGTATTATTATTTTATCTATTACACCTATTTCTAATGTTTTATTAATGGAAAAATCGTATTAATCGATCGTCGTGTTTTTAATCGTATTTCTATTAATCAAATCTACTTGGCCAGTGTACTTCTGATTTCGGAACATTTTATTTGAATTGTTTGTCAAACAATACGTTGTTTAAAAAAAGATTATCGGATAATTATTTTCTTATGTGAATTATTTGGCAAACTTGTTGTTGTATAATGATGAAATGACAAATCATGCTTTTGCCAATCGTTGCTTGTCAAGTAAAAATTAGTTTTGGTGAACTGACAGGACACCTAGCTAAACATTCAAAATATTTTAATTTATCTTTTCAGAAGACGTTGATTCGAACAGTACTATGAAATCGATTTACAAAATTTCCTAATCAATATGATATCAGGTCTAATCATTTATTATCAAGCCCACGTCCATCAATAGTGTAATTCACCCTAAATGGATCAGTTTGACAGTGCAAGCGGGATAGAGTGATACATGGCTCGGGGAAATGGGGGCTAACATTATGAAATTGAGCTGTTCTATTACAAGCTCTTTTCTAAAACCAATAAAAAGGAATAAAAATAAGAGTTATATAAATAACATACAAAACCAACATAGCGAACATGCCAAAGCTAACACAAACTTGCAGCTACAAGATAAAAAAAATGAAGATGCCCGTAGTCCATAAACAAGTGAAGAGTGACTGCTTCCACATAGTCCCACAATAAATCCTACATGAATATAACTGAATAGTGTCGATGTGAACGAACCACATGATCCCACGGTTGAGTTCACTCTGGGACCTATTTAATGTGTTTTGTTTATGGTGGGAAATAGAGCGGTTAGTCTCGCTCGAGCCCGGAAAGCGGCCGGCGGCCCGCCCCCGACCAGTCCAGCCCGTAGTGCGCCGCACACAACATCAACCCAACAACTATATTTATTTGGAATAAAATATTATTAATTCTACTTATACTAAATGTGAGACATTTTTCTGCATAGTCTACTGTAGGTAGTTGAATGTAAAGGAGACAAGAAATAGACCCCAACATACTCTAAAATGGCACCATCTAGCAGTTTGACGTCAGCACCAGAAATAACACGTTACTGTTAATAATCGCTATCGTATTGTAAGATACAGTTCAAGTGACAGCAACTAGTGGCTCTAATTAGTACGGCTTAGATAATATACCTACAGTAGGTAGGTAAGTGGGTACGTAAGTATGTACACAGAGCACGCTTATCATCACTAACTTAACATTGAGCTCTGTATATTCAAAGAAAGGACAATTAATGTTTTCTTGTCTGTTGTCGATAGCAGTTATAGATTTAATTAAGATAAGCGTTATCTATTGTTTCTGGAACAAAACGGGTTAAGCGTTGGCTTCAGTGTGCGGTCCATTGACTCACGCCGAGCTTGTTTAATATGATAGTAAACTATTAATTTATGTATAACTAAAGCGAATAATCAGTCGCAAGTTTCTCGAAGTACGGAAACTATTCTGTAAGCATTATTAATGAGACGGGAACCAAGCACAAACCTCTGGCGAGATTGTGGGCCGCAGGTGAACGCACGCGCACGCAGGGGCGAGTTACTTGCGAACTGGAGGAGTCTGTCTGTCAGAACCGAATCAGAATAACATTTTATTTGCCTATTTCGTGTCACAAAATGTCTCTGTGGCCGGTGCAGGTGGGCCGCGCGGCCGTACAGAGGTGAGTCAGCTAAATTGCTAGTGCTAATGGATCTATGTTTGTTGTGTTCTGCTTATTCGCAAGAAGTGAGACTATACAAACAGATTGCGTGTTTTATTTATGTTGTATGCTTATTGCTTACCGTTAGGCATTATTATAGAAAATGATCATGTTTGCGATTCGGAATTTCATTTCGAACATATTACCTGTAGAGATATAACTAAGACCTTTCACACTTTAAATGTAAAAAAGACTGCAGATCTGTGGGGTAATTCTGTAGAAGTTGCTAAGTCTATTATTGACATTGTAGCACCTACTTTAGCTCTTATCTTTAATAATTGTATGGACTGTGGGGAGTTTCCTGACCTTATGAAAAAAAGTAAAATTATACCTTTGTTTAAATCAGGTAGTACTTCAGACCCCACAAACTATAGACCTATTTCAGTACTACCTACTTTTAGTTTTTTTTTTTAATAAACATAAATTATTACATAGCAAACAGTTTGGTTTTACTAGGGGTCGTTCAACTACTGATGCTGGTGTTGAACTTTTAGGACATATTTATAATGCATGGGAAGATAAATGCGATGCCTTCGGCATCTTTTGTGACTTGTCCAAGGCATTCGATTGCGTTTTTCATGAAACTTTAATCAGGAAACTCCGCCACTACGGGATCCGGAACACCGCTCTGGATCTTCTTACTTCATACTTGAGTAATAGGATTCAGAGCGTTGACGTTAATGGAAAAAGATCTCCCGGATCTATAGTAACAATGGGAGTCCCGCAGGGCTCAATTCTTGGTTCTTTCTTGATTCTTATTTATATTAATGACTTGCCGTACCTCATAAAGGAAAATCATGATATAGTGTTGTTTGCGGATGATACTTCACTTTTGTTTAAACTTAAACGTCAGCAGCTGGTTACTGACGATGTAAATAGCGCGATGTCAAAAGTAGTTTACTGGTTCAATGTCAATAATTTACTCCTTAACGGAAAAAAAACCAAATGCATTAAGTTTACGTTACCTCACGTTAGACAGGTGAAAACGAATGTATTAATGAAGGGCGAAGAGTTGAATCCTGAAGATAGCACAGTATTCTTTCAGTGGGGCCCACATATAGATAAATTGTCAAAAAAGCTAAGCTCCGCAGCATACGCTGTTAGAAAAAATCGTAATTTAACCGACACAGAGACAGCCCGTTTAGTGTACTTTAGCTATTTTCATAGTGTTATGTCGTACGGTATTCTGTTTTGGGGAAATGCCGCCGACATTCAGACTATTTTTATTTTGCAGAAAAGAGCTTTTCGATCAATTTATAAATTAAGCCCGAGACAATCTCTCAGAGAGAAATTTAAGGAGATTAATGTAATGACTGTGCCTTCTCAATATGTTTATGAAAATCTTTTATATGCACATAAAAATATAAAATTGTTTAAAAAATACAGTGATATCCATAATATAAATACTAGCAATAAACACAAATTTGTTGTACCTACAACAAGGCTCAAAAAAATAGGCGACTCGTTCAGGTGTCAATGTATTCGCTTTTATAATAAACTTCCAAGCCACGTTCAAGATCTAAGCCTTAATAAATCCAAATCATTAATTAAACGTAAGTTGTGCCAGAAAGCTTTTTATACCGTTAAGGATTATATTGAGGACAAAAAGGCTTGGGATTGAGTTGCTCCAATTTTTGCATACTGAATGTTGTTTTTTTTGATTATTTTATATTTTTGCTAAATTTTTAACGTTTTTATTTTACATAAATTTTGAAATTTTGATAATTATTATATATACAATTTCATGACAATTTACTTTGTGAAGTATAGTATTATTATTTATTTATTGTGAATGTGAGGACTATGTAGGTAACTTTTATTTTTTATTTTAATTTTTCACTTTCTCAGGTAGTTTCAATGATAATCTGGCAGTTTGAGTGCTTTATGCGGCCTACCCAACTGTCATTTCTTTGGTATTGTTCGTCGAGTGGTTGAGCTCCTTAAGTTCTGAGTTGAGCTCCACGATTAGTGACAAATGCGTGCACTGACTGGACAGGTCCACTCATTCTGTGTGGTTTTTCCTCAAAAGACCATTTCAGACATAAATCTACATGGTCTTCACATGATCTGAAGATCCAAGATTATGTCTGGACTTTAAAAGAGACTGTGACCTCTGAGTTTGTTTCGGCCTTTCTTCTCAGAGTAGTCAGATAGGAAACGCTGACCTCATCTAGTTTTAAAAATATGATTGACGTGTAAAAGTGTTTGTATAAACCTACTTACAGAAATAAAATCATTTATCATTATCATTTATTATTGTTATTTTTCACTTTATTTTAAGGGGACGCGGAGCTTTCGTTTTGTCGGTAGCCCACTGCTTGTATGCAGCATGCTGAGTGGAAGCCTTCTTGTCACAGTTATGACGTGCAGCTATTGACTATTTCTGTTTTGTGCTCGTGATTATAGATCTATATTGTTTTTTTTTTTTTGAGATCGGTTTGCTCTTGACTCTAGTCTAGGTCAGAGATGACAGAGACAAAGTTGACGATGGAGTGAACTTACCCAGAAGAAGCCTGTTCACTCTCAGTTTGAACAGATTTGGGTTGTATGCGTTCGGAAACACAGACGCAGGTAGAGAGTTCCACTCTTTTGCCGTGCGCATTATAAAGGACATTTGGAAGCGCTTAGTGCGAATTGGTGGAATAGTATTGGTGGGTAGGGATGGTAACTTGCAGTGCGTCTAGATGTCCGATGGTAGAAGGGGGCCGGTGGAATGAGGTCGTGGAGTTCTTGGGCACACTCACCGAACTACAATTTGTAGAAGGCCGACAAGCAGGCAACCTTGCGGCGATGAGCCAAGCTGTGAAGCTTGGCATCCACCAGTTTTATGTCGCCAATGTGCCTCTTAGCTCTGCGTTCCACCGAGTCAAGCGCGGCAAGTTGGTATTTAGCTGAGCCAACCCAAAAGTGACTGCAATACTCCATGCAGGATCGGACTTTCGCTTTGTAAAGGGTTAAAAGCAGTCCAGGCGTAAAGTATCGCTTCACCCTATTTAGGATGCCCAGCTTCTTGGCCGCAGTTTGGGCTTTGTACTCGATGATGGCGCCGAAGTTGAGACAAGATGTCCTGAATACCAGGCTGAAGTAGGTCATTGATGTGCAGCAGGAAAAGAGTTGCAGAGAGAACAAACCCCTGTGGAACTCCGGTTTCAATAGCCATAAGGTCAGAGGAGCAGCCGTCTACGACTACTCTGATCGACCGTTCACTAAGGAAGTCTGATATTCAGCTACAAAAATCAGCCGGGATGCCATAAGCAGGAAGCTTGCTGAGCAGACCAGCGTGCCAGAAGCTGTCAAAGACCTTCGAGATATCAAGCGATACAGCAAGTGCCTCACCGTGTTTCTCGATGGCTTCGCCCCAGCAGTGCGTGACATACACAAGAAGATCGCCAGTTGACCGTCCTCGGCGAAAGCCATATTGACGGTCACTGAGGAGATCATTGTCTTCAAGGAGGTCAGCAACTTACTGTTTAGTACCCTTTCCATAACTTTGCACAGAATGGTGGTAATAGCGATTGGACGGTAATGGGCAGGGTCTGCACGGTTGTACATTTGCAAGCTTCCAGGAATTTGGCACCGTTCTCTTTTCAAGAGAGAAGCGGAACAAGCGCGTCAACACAGGAGACAGTTCAGGCACACACTGCCTCAACACTCTCGCTGGAATGCCGTCAGGCCTGCTGGCCTTATCCACGTCTAGACTGCAAAAGACTCTTCGGACCTCTTTAATGTGAACTGCGATCTCCGGCATCGTGAAGTCAGTACAGTAAGTGGTTGCTTGGAGCCAGCGTTTAGACGTGAATTGCTTGCAAAGAGAGATGCAGATAGATTTGCTTTCTCACTTGCAGAGTGAGCCATTGACCCATCAGGTTTCATCATTGGAGGCAATGTGGGATGACAGAAATTCGTTTCAACCGCTTTAGACAGGGACCAGAACTGTTTACTACCCGGAGTGTGCAATGTTAGTTTGGCCCCAATACGTCCGACATGGTCAAAACGTGCGCCACGTAAAACCCGTTTGCAGAGCTTGGCGGCAGAATGGAAGGCTCTTTTCTTCGCGCGAACCCTACGTGCTCTCACTTTGCGGTCGCGGACCTTGACACAGGCTCGGTAGGAAGACTCTTTACGGGCCTCAGCGTGGGCGCATTCTGCATTATACCAAGGCCGGGATTTGTGACCGAGCGGGATGCTGGAGAATGGAATAAAATACTCCATCCCCTGCCGAATCACGTCTATAACCACGTCAGCACAGCACGAGGGGTCACCTGAGGAGAAAAAAACTTGCCGCCATGGATAAGACGCAAAAAAGTGCCCCATCTCATTCCAATCCGCTGACTCATATCGCCATACACGCCTCGTGCCTCTAGTACTCTCCTCCGGCGGAGAGCAGGTCGATATGGATTTCACCAGACAGTGGTCAGATGTTCCCAGCGGAGCTGAGACCGATACTGAATGACTGTCCGGATCAGTTGCCAGCAGAAGGTTCAAGCATTTGGGTGTATGGCCGTCAACATCCGGTACCCGCGTTGCCACATTCACCAACTGGGTTAGATCTAGCGTTAAAGTAAACTTGCGCGTCTCTAACCCGGTATGGTCAGTTTTCTGGTACGGGAACAACCACTCTTTACGATGGGCGTTGAAGTCCCCCAAAAAAATGAGCTTCGCTCATCAGTCAGTCGACTCCACGAGGAAATTAAAGAGCGCTGTTGTCTCCTGGTCACCGCTGTGCAATCGATAGACGCCGATGTAGAGAGATTTCTCCACGCCAGTGTCCACAAGTAGCCATATGGCAGAAAAACCCGTTTTCTTAAAGCAACGGAGATGACGACAACAAATGTCATCGCGGACGTACACACAGACCCCAGCTTGTTTCTTAAAATTGTGTTCAAGAGAGTAACCCGGGTAGTTGAGGTACGCCACATCCGACGGGGTTGTTATCTTCGTCTCCGTTAGGAAAAACAGGCGCGGCTTCTCAGTCTCAAGGTGGTGATGGACCGGATCGAGATTGGATTGCACTCCCCTGATATTAGTAAGGTGCACTTTTAGTGGGAGGAAGTGCAGCCGTTGTTTAACCTTATTCTTCTTTGCTTTGGTCATTTTGAGTAGAGTTGTTGAGGAAAAAAGGTGACTTGTCGAGGCGCTGCTCAGTAATCCAACTGGAACACTAGACCTAACCAAACCTATGGGGAACTCATTTGGAGATTGCGGGGACGTCCGACCCCCCCGGATATGGCCACCAGGTCCTGCCATCCAGTCGCCGGCTGGCAGGGTAGAGCATAACGGGATTTTTCGCGAGTCGGCGGGGCAGCGTTTTGCACGTGGCTGGCGCGCTACTCGGGACTCCTACTGACTGCGGTCGGCCAACGGCTGGCACCGTTCTTCGGATCCCGCTACCCTCCAAAATGTCTGTCCAAAACTCGGCAAGTTATGCCCAGAGACCAAGACCGGTTCTGAACAGCGCAACTGACAATCTCCTACTCCCCCAAAGGCACTGGCACTCCCACACACCGACGGAACACAGCAAGCTATTTGGCGCCAGACTCCGGTGGGGATGGTGGTCGCGAGACAGGCGGCCCCTTGCGGAGCCTAGCCCGCTAAGTGGGATCGTTCAGCCGTACCACAGGCAAGCCTGTGGTGCCGTTGCCCGCATGGACCACTAGGAGGTAGAACCCATACCACCCCAAAACTCTTTCGAACAATCCGCGACCCCGGCACGCATCGGCCTTATCGGACCCCGTCAATGCTGCTGACATCTCTATGACGCACGCGTGGATCACGACGCGCCTGTGACCTGGGCCTGGTCCTTACCGGATGGGGAGCTGCCCGTTGCTCGCCGTCCGCAAGCCCGCGCCTACGGTGGCCGAGAATTGGCTATCGATTCCCGACGTCCAGGGCATCTCCTCCTGCGGTGACTAGGGGCGTGACGGCGCAACGATTACTTCTCCCTCACGCGCTCTGCCTTCTCTTTCGCGAGCATTACTGCTTCGCAGAAGGA
Source organism: Griposia aprilina (assembly GCA_916610205.1). NCBI lineage: Eukaryota > Metazoa > Arthropoda > Insecta > Lepidoptera > Noctuidae > Griposia > Griposia aprilina. Next base: position 22,908,228 of record OU744299.1, on the reverse strand, counting down.
GGTGACGGCTTCCCATTCCCTCTCGCTCCATACCATGGCCTGGACCAGGGCCGGACGCAAGAGATCGCCGCCACCGATCGCCCCCGCGAGGACACGGTGCTGCTCCGCCTAAGCCGGGCAGCCCTCCATCGTATGCTCCACCTTGTCCTCCTAGTGATCCATACAGTGGTGAAACTCGGGCGTTTCCTCCCGCCTTACACGAAACAGGAAACCCCCAAAACAACCATGTCCGGTGAGTCACTGCGTTAGGCGGAAGGTGAGGACGCCGTGGTGCCATTCAAGCTACTCCTCAAAGAGAGGACTTACCGCCGCAAATTGGTCGTGCCCATCTGTGATTAACCCTGAGGAGGTTTAATTCGCCGTGCGCTTGGTAGGCGTCTCCGGGGATTCAAGATCTTCTATTTCTAATTTTGCAATATTTTCAAACATTTTGGTATTAAGGTCCTCGGCGTGTAGGTGCCAGGCTTTTAAATCTGTCATCTCCCAGATCATTTCAGTGGGTGTTCGTCTTAGTAATTGTGCGGCATTTTTCAGTGCCAGTCTGTATCGGCGTTCGATTTTGCTTAGGTTCGTTGCGCTATACCTTGAGAGTAGTTTCACCACTCTGTAGTCCATCAGCGGTAAAATTCAGGCCTGAATGATGGCCAGTTTCGTGTTTAGTTCTGTCTTTGCATTTTATCCTGTCATTGGACCAAGGGCTCCTCTGACTTGTTTTATTTTTTTGACGACCTTATCGGTGTGCTGGTTCATCTTCATGTGTTTGTCGAACATAACACCGATGTATCTGATCTGCTTTTGATAGTGCAACATTTGTTGTTTCAGTATCACTGTTGACCAGTATTGTTTCTTTTCCGAAAACCAGATGTATTCTGTTTTCTCGATGTTACATTTTAACCCCCATCTCGTGTAGTAGTCAACGATGTCTTCCGATGCCCATTCAGCACGCATCGTCGCGTGTTCTGGGTTCGTGGCTCTGTAGAGTATACAGAGATCATCCGCATACTGTGAGAGTTTGAGACTTCTGATGTAGTCTTGTATATCCCAAATATCATGGAGGTACAAATTCTACCGGCTACTTATCTAGTGACAAATTTAAATAGTCCCAGTGTCCCACCGCGTGAGTATTTATTTGCGTTATTTGAATGTATTTTCCGCTGTTCTAGACTAATAGTAATAAGAAAATAATAACTCTAGACTAGACTCTTTGAAAACTATATATATTGGCATTGATATAACTAGTATATCAATGCATATTGTTATAAAGATCTCTGGTGTTGAGTTTCATTTCCAGGTGCTTGAAACAAAACCTTCACATACACTACGTAAAGTACAGTCGATAAGTACCTACGTAATAGTTATTTGTTATACAAGAGTGCAAAGTTGATTTTTAACCGCGTGCTCAATTTTGATGACCGAGCAAGCGAAGGATTCTAAAATTGAATCACGAGTGCAGCGAGTGATTCAAAAATTAGAATCCTGAGCGTCAGCGAGGGAATCAAAAGAGCACGAGGTGTTAAATCTTTGCACTCGAGTGCAACACGTAACTTTTCATCCCACCTCAGCGAGGAAATGACTAAATGCAATAAAAGCATTAACAATCACAAGATACTTTTATTTCAGTTTAGGTATTAATATTTATTAGGTACTACATTATGATAGGTAAGTATTACAGAATAATCTTTAAACTATTTCAAATAATACTTAGGTATAATTAAGAAACATTTTAAATATCGTTGCTACAGTTACTTAAGTTGAGTGTAATATTTTTGTTAGGTACCTACTGTAATGTTGGTGTCAGTGACTTGTGTACTGTTTTTCGGTAAACTATCTGTCATACTTAATAGTTGTACCGATTCATCGGATTCCCTTGGCGTAAATTTTGGCGAGAGAGGGCGATGGTTAGGTGTTTCGTAACGGCTTATTTTTGATGTAGAAGGGCCAGTCCAAGGATCCGACTGAGGCTCTTTCAGTGTAATGGCTCCTTTGATGCCTTTACATATTTTAGACTTATTTTGGATGGTATCCCTCTACAACCGCATTGGACTTCCAGCTTCCATGGCGCTTAAGAGACAGGAGATCAGCTCCTGAATCGGCCATAAGTGTGGCTGAAGTTCGTCGGAAACAATGACCCGTGTACAACAGGGGTTCTTGCGAATGACGAAGTTGCGGTCTCTTTTTGTATTTGTAATAAGTAAATTCATTAATAGTTAGTCATCTGAATATTTCTCAATGTTTTTGATATTAAGTTGTGTTAGTCGTTAGTTCATTAGTTCGATATGCTCCATTTATACCAATAATAAGAATAACCTGTAACGTAAAAAGTATTGTAGTAGATAAATTAATAACATGTATATGCATGTGTGAGAGTATTCATATTTATAGGCGAATAACTGATTGATTATTGATCACAAATATTGATGTTGTTTATTGAAATAATTTAGAATCACAATATGAACGTCAGCTGTCAGATGACAAAGACATTGACGTATGGAAACGTTCCATTTCAACTATATTTTATTAAACGTAAATTATTATTTTATAAATAGAAAGGTCTTAATTTAAAATATGTTATTAACATTTATTTAATTGATAATTCATAGACAGAAGTATTTAATGTAAATGGTATTTATTCGAACTTAAAAGGCCGCTTCACAAACAACTATTCTAGAGTTTTCAAACAAGTCATGTTTGGTGGTCTTACATAATCAAAACAAATGTTTATTATCTTAGCATTACAATAAATGATTAAATAATAATTAATATGATACTAGTAATATTTCTCATGATTTAATATTGCAATTTAAAAGTAACAAGTTATTTTAGACGATTCTCAGATCTTAAAGATGATGTTAATATAATATAAGATTTTACTTAAAGATTACAAATAAATACTTAATAAATTGCTAAATAATCTTATGAAGTTTTAAAATAGTTCCACTATACTAGATTTGTTAATTAATACATAAATTAGAAGATATTTAGCAATTATGTACATACAACCATCTCTGATTGGTCTAAAATGGCGGCAGAATGGGCGGCAATGTTTGTGGTACTGATTGGTAATATAAGGAGTTACCGCCAATTTCGAAAGGGGGTCTTGGTTCGAATGGTTGGACGAGATAGGACAGACTCACAGATCCTGAGTGGTGTCCATTGTCCATAATAATAATTTGCTAAAAGCCAATGTACCTAAGAAAATCACGCTGCCTATCAAAGTTCTTCCTATATTGTAAAATGGATTGAATTATGAACATCACATCACTTCTAGTGAAAGATCGGCTGACTACAATGTTCATGTAAGTTACCTACATATTTGATATTATAATATTGATTAGTATTGCTGATCTATGTTGTACTGTATGTGTGATACTTATAAGTAGCTAATATTTCTTATGTGTGTTAAATCGAATTAAGGAATATTCATGTTCTTTCTTTACATTGACAAAGTTGCTAACTTAGAGAAACGGACCTTGTGTTAACAATAATAATAAGCTAACGTAAAAATGTGTTGATACAATATTTTATAACAAGCTGCCATGGAGTTTCTTATCCCTCTTCTCCATGTAGACCTAGTTTTGGAACGGATAATAGCTTTCTCATTAACGTTACCTACATATAATAGGTCTTTACCTATGAAATTGCCGTTTTGTATGAAAAAATTTAAACGAATTTTTTTCATGAATTTTTTATTTGTATTAATCGAAGTAATCACCCATGCAATCAATGCATCTTTGCCATCGCAGTGGCAGTTTATTGATGCCCTTCTTAAAGAAATCAGCTGGACGGGAGGCAACAAATTCTTCAAAGGCATTTTGTACTGCCTCTCGGGTATTAAATTTTTTTCCCGCCAAGAAGTTATCCAAATTCTGGAAAAAGTAGTAGTCTGTAGGCGCAAGGTCTGGTGAGTAGGGCGGATGACGGAGAGCTTCCAACCCCAGTTCTTGCAACTTGGAGACCGTCTGCTGTGCAGTATGAGGTCGCGCGTTGTCGTGCAGGAGCAGCGGAGACGAGCGATTGACCAATGCTGGTTGGAGATGCGCCAGCTTCTCCATCATTGTGTTCAGTTCTTCACAGTACACATCTGCAGTAATGCTCACCCCGTTTGGTAAGAAGCTGTGATGAATCACACCGGCGCTAGACCACCAAACAGTGACCATCACTTTTCTAGGGGTAAGTTTTCGTTTAGGGCATTTTTTAGGTGCTGAACCAGGATCCAACCAACTTGCTGAGCGCTTACGGTTATCAAACAGAATCCATTTTTCATCGCAGGTAACAATGCGGTTCAAAATTCCTTCATTTGTGTGTCTGTTGAGCAGTGCAAGGCACGTCTCGACGCGTACTTCGCGCTGGCGATCATTGAGTTCGTGGGGCACCCATTTGTCAAGCTTTTTTACCTTGCCAATTTGACGCAAATGGACCAATATTGTTTTGACGCTAACGTCGAAAGCTGCTGCTAATTCAGCCGTAGATTGTGTATCATCAGCTTCCACAATCGCCTTTAATTCGTCATTGTCGACCAAAGTCTTCGGACGACCGCGAGGTTCATTTTTCAGGTCGAAATTTCCAGAACGGAAGCGAGCAAACCAATAACAGGTGGTGCGTTGGTTTGTAGTGTTAGCTCCGTAAACGTCGTTGATGTTGCGTGCCGCTTGTGCCGCGTTGCTGCCACGACGGTACTCATATTCCATAATTACTCGAATTTTTAACGTATCCATGATGACGAAAAAGATTGAAATGCGATGAAAATGTAACACTAATCAATAAAGAAATGACTACTTTTAGAAAAAAAAATCCATGTTTTTAAAATAAAATTAATTTGAAATTAGAATTCTTAGCCAAACAAAAATTATTTTGATTTGAAATGGCCAGTACTGCAGAACGGCAATTTCATAGGTAAAGACCTAATATTATTGACAAGCCTAATTGAAATAAATGCCTGGCCTTGTCTTTCTGTGCTTTTCTTCATAAAATCCTTTCCCAACACACCATAATCATAGGTACTTTCTTACATATTAAATAACTAGCCATTCTGACACTCAAAGCTAACTAATTAAGTGGATGCCAATACCTATAAATGTAGTATTTCATCCACTTTCTAACACATGCATAATTATGTCTATCGACATCTACTAAGTACGTATTAGATTATGTTAAGTAGTTGATTAATATACTTAAGTAGATACTGAATGTGCAACTGACGTACTTTTGCCGCCAAATATACGGAATCAGGTTCTTCGTTAAGAAAGTTTTCAATTTTAGATGCTGTGAAAACCTTCGATTTTTTTGGTTGATGACCAACTGAGGCTCTTTTTAAAAATGCCACTAATTTAGGATAGGTGCCGATATGTATGTAATTTTTCATCTTTATTCTTGCTTTCAGCATTGAATACGTACTCCATGGAGTGCTTGATTTCTTGGTCTCAGATAATTCAATAAATTATGCCAGCAAAACGTTTTCTGAGAAAGTTTTGGCTCCTTTAGCTAGTCGCCACGTGTTAAACATATCGTACTGTTTCAAATACTTCTCTCGTGATTGTTGAGGGAGAAAGCTCATTAGCGCAATAGTAACAGTTTCAGTCAGTTCTGTTGGCGTCAAATAAACTTCCTCGTCGCTAGAATTACTCATTTTAGGTTATTCACTTGTTTTCAAGTTTCTTGTTTTTAACCTAAGGTTTTAACAATATGACGTGAAAAAAAATGGCGCGCGCAAAGCAAATTAAAAAAAAAGTACACCAAGAAGGTTCCGAGTCTGAGTTTTTAACAAATTAAAAAAGGTTGTATGATATATTCGGCACCATGGAGGTAGAAGTAAATAGATTAATGATGTTTTGAATTCACAAACTTAGTGCATGCGATGTTCTAAATTCAATTTACTTTATCCTCTAGCAGCTAAAAACTGCTTTTGCACTCAGATATCGAAGGGCAAAAATACTCTTTCCGAGATAGGGGGATGAAAAGGTAATTAACTGCGCGAGTGTTGATCTAGGACAGAAACAAAAACATGGAGTGTAATTTAAACATTGTTTCATATAAACTGCTTGTTTAGAACGAGCTTAAAGTAATGAGTTTGTGTTGTGTTACAGCAGCAGTGTACAGTGTAGTATCAACAGTACATTCGACGCTCGTCTCGTTACACAGTCAGTTGTCTCAGACGCACAAGGCGCACGAGTTAAGAGTGTTAGAGGGGAACATTCATGATTTACATAATGCTAATAAATAGTGTTCTTAGTCGGGGAGCTCGTGTTTCTCCCGCGTACAGCGGCTCGGGATAACACACTAGCTTCGGGACCACACGGCATAGATACATCAGAATGTTCAGTTAGAGCGGTGCGACGGGAGTACATTCCCGCGCCGGGACGGCATCCATAATACTACTACACCTGTCCAATACGTAGCAAGCGGCATAGGCTAGAATATAAGTATAATGTGAGAAGGCTAGGTCGCGCGGCATCGCGTCGAGTAACATCTGCTACAACAAGCTATCAAATACAAACAGTCTACAACTAATATAGCAGCTAACGAATAGAGAGTGCCCACCTTTCAGGTAGTGAAGTTTTATTCATTTCTCAAAGACAGAGAAAACTATAGTTTTGTATAATTTTGAAGCTTTTTTCAGTTTTGTAAATGTGAGTAGGTACCGGATTCGTTTATTATATCACTATTATGTAGGTATGTTGATTTGTAAGCATGGCAGTTGAGACTGTCATGCTTACTTAAATGTCTCTCACTGATGGTGGAGCGTGTGCTGGATCATTCGGTTCCCTACACAATGGTTGAGCTGGATGGTGCTGGTCCACGCGTCATGTTCGTGAACGGATGGCGTCGGTTGGGACTGGTCATCTCTTAACTGCCACGGCTTATTTTATTTTTATCTTATATTTTGAATTGTTTCTTAATATATTTTTTTACATTGTTCTCAGATATAAAGCAAAAAGAAAATATACCCAAGATTTTGTAATATCTTGATTTAAGAGCGCATACAGTGGTCCACTAGTACCACTCCTTTAAAAAAATATTATCTCGTGACTGAGAAGGAATTTTGAAAAACGGCTCAATAAGCGACCTTGGTAAGTGTGTCAAGATTTTTCTAAAACCTTTTAAAAACTTTCATATTGAGACACGAAGCAAAAAAATTCGATATAAAAAAAAGCGGCCACATTAATTTAGATCGTATTTTGTTGCTTCGTGTCTTTGAAAGAAGAGTGTCCTTGGAGTTTCTTGCCCGTACTTCTCCATAGAGATCTACCTTTTGGAATGGGCAGCTAGCTTCAACTTTCTGACTAACTGACCGACTCTTTGACAATTCAAAATTGCCTGTAAATGGTTTAATTAAAATAAATGCTTTCAGTTTGACTTTTGCAGTGTGTCAGGGGGTCTACTCTCTAAGCACAAAATCCGTAGTTTTGGCCGAAGTAACGGGCGTTTGCTACTCCGTATTCCCTATGGATATAACATCAGTTAGGGGCCCGAACTAAGAATGAATGACAACACGATTTGATAGTTATCCTTCCTACCAAAGTGTACATGCCCGTCTAAAAAAAATTTTTTATCGGGAGTAGGGTTAATTTCGAAGTATCGAACTACTTTCGGAAGGGCCCGTTTCTTGGTTGACGGACTTAGAGAGTAGGCCCGCAGTTGTGGGTCTTCTGCTTATCTTAACAGCGCGCGCTAACTACGTCACACAGGTACGCACGTGGTATAGGTATGTACCTGCCATCATAAATCCCACCTCTATACGGAGCAGTCTCGCTCTGAGTTATACCCGCGATGCTAATACGTGTATATCTGACCCGATGCCTCGGCTCCGAGCCCATGCCACTTTAATAAGAAACAATGGATCATAGTGGTGCGTCATATTGTTAGTGCATGTCAGTAGACAGGCGGCGCCGGAGATCAGGTGACGCCTGAATGGGGGGTTTCATTAAAACCCGAGCAATCTAAAGTTCGAGAAGTAATCACGAGTTGGCGCACTTCTTTGTGAGCAGTCGATGGTTGCCCCGCGTCTGGCCGCCGCGCGACGCACTATACTGCGCTTCTCTGTATCTCACAGCGCAGCGTGATGATGAAAGTGGTGATGTGTGAGCGAACAGGTCGAACGAAGAACATCGTGACGTCACATAAAAAAGGATCCGATTCCCCTACGGAACAATTATTTGTAGACATTTTGTGATATTGCAAGAAAATGTTCACACGTGTTTACTTTACTTTACATAGCATCACGCCTGTATTCCCCGAAGGGTTAGGCAGAGGTTTACTTAGAGTACACGCACATCACGCCAATTATGTTTAAGTTCCATTTAATGGGGGGCGAACTTATTGCCATTAACTGGGCACATATCCAGACTCCAAGCTGCTACTGAGAAATTCCAGATGGAAGAACCCAATAACACTTTGCCCGACCTGGGAATCGAACCCAGGACCTCATGCTCAGCAGTACCGCTTGCGAGCATTAGACCAACCAGAAAGTGAAAACGTTTATCTAAACCATTAGTACCTATACTCAGGGTAACATTAGTACATATAGTCAGGGTAACATTGTTGAAAATGTTGGTCGCCTTGGGCCCGTGTCAAGCTCACAGCGCTTGTAACCAGAAAACTTGAGGGTTGGCATTGAAGGAGCCAAAGAAATGATAAAAAAATTGGTTGTCAGCTAACTATCACATTTCATCTGTGGGACTATTGACACATCTGCTCTATACCAACTGTATCCATGAGCACTTCGAAGTCATGATAACAAAAGCGCCGGTGCCTTTATTATCTACCAACACACACTCACCATTGTATATAGGTAGGCTTGTTATCTAACTGCATTCTGCCAAAACAGTCAATAATCTATTTCAATGATAGCCGCTGCGGTGCTGATAGATAGATTTCTGTTTAGATGCATAGAACAAAATTCTCAGCTATATGACCAGTGTGTCCATAATTCGGTGTAAGCCCAGGCGCGAAGTGCGTGGTCGGCAGGCACCTCCAGTAATGTAGGAAGGTATTAAAGACGGTTTGGCAGCCGCGCGGTGCGGCCCGCGTCTGAAGTGGTCCGGTATACGGCGCGCACCCCGTCGACCATTATTTATATGAAACGCTCAAGATCAAGGTTATTAACTTCTTTATTTTGTATAAAATTAAGATGTTATTAGAATAAAAACAGATTTTTTCGCATCGAATCTTTGCGCAGACGTAAAAAAATGTCCCAGTCATGTTGTGTAACAACGTGGGGATTTTTTACAAGTAACTTTGAGTGAACTAAGTGTTACATACATTGTTTAAGATCGTTAGCGACGAAGAGAGAAATTGACGCGTTGTCACACCTGCCCGAACACCTGCACGCTCGAACTGTCACACTCCTACACTCACGACAACAACCAAAATTACATATAAATAAGTTCAACGTAAGTGTATGTGACACATCAGTAACTACTCACACAGTCTACATCAGTATACTCGTATCTCTCACAGCGCTAAGTCATGTAATATGCCTACTCAAATTGACCCTACAAATGGAACAACAATATAAATTAATGTAACGCGGGCTATTCAAACGTGACAGTTAATTGAACCGGTTCGTTGTGCCACACACAAACTTGCAGGAATGCCGCACAAGCTGCTAATTGCGGCACTATTCATAAACTTAACTCTACAGAATACAATAGGAAGGCGCAGAAACTCCACTCTATACAAATATGCATTAGTTTACGCACGCATAGAGAACATTTAGTTTTTTCTTATTTACTTTTAAATAACGTTATCACATGTATTTTATTTTGCCGGGAAAATATGAATTAAGCATATCTTCTTTTAATTGTTAAGAAATTCGAGAATATCTCACGGCGCGAGCGTATCTACTGGTCATAGCTTATCCAGGGATATCTATCCTTTACAAATTGCGATATCTGGGTACTTATACAGAAACATTGTCGCATTAATCTGCGACTCCTTAGTTCGACTCCCACAAGTTCTGCACGAATAAATAACTAGCGGGGTTTCGGTGTCAGGACGCAACCCTTCCCGTGCTGTTGACAGCTAATCAAGAGTTTAAGGTCGCTGTCAATCAACGTTCCTTCCTTGAACTGCACAGTGTATGCCCTTGACGAGTAAGTTCCTGTTTATTATGCATTCCAGATGATCCAGTAATATGCCTACGTAATGATGTACAATGTCAACAGTTTGCGTCATCTCATGTTTGTGTAGCTCTCCCCTCTATAGCTAGTCGCCACAGCCTTGATTAGCGTCACATACAAACGTCGTCAAGTTAATACACCCTAACAATATTCAGAGGTGGACAGTCCACAGCGTATCACGTGTGATGTGATAGCTGAGCTATATTCCTTAGTTTACGATCTGACCCCATCTCACGTAATCACGCGCTGAACGAAGAAAAATAGAGAACATAATAACCTTGAGTGCCTTACTTCTGACGAAGAGTTACGACTTACTCGCCCTTGGTATAATTAATAGGTATTGTTCATCGCTGGCCTAAATAATATGACATCAGAGTAGCCGGGAGCTCGGGAGCGGCTATATTACTTATAAGATCGCGGCCTGCGCCGGAATTCACTCGCAATTCGTCCTTCGACGTCAAACGACGGCCAACGCCGGCACAATGGAAGTATTTCTCATTACATCGATCTCGGCAGATAAACAAAATGCCATCCCTTCGAATTTCTACTGTTTTATTAAAACAACGCGCAGGAACTAAGCAACAAGGGATCCGCCATGCCTGTAGTCACCTGAGTGACATACTTCATTATATAAAACGTATTTATCTGCCTGTGGGTCAGCTACATGTGCCACCGCACGTCCGTGCTGAGCTCACCTCCTGGCGAACGCAAGCAAACGTGGCTTTGCTTTTGTTAAACACACCTACTCGGTTACATTAATTAACGTCAGTTCATCACAGGATACAAGAGCACGCCATTATCACCTCTTCTTACCCGTGGTAAGGTTACAAATGGCGTGCACGGACCAAGCGATGGAACGCCAGTGACGTAACCGGTCGGCACAAAGGGTTCCTGCTAAATACCTGCGCGGTCGGCGGACAAATATTTACAGGCGCAAGGTATTTCACCGGATCGCGAAGTTATGCGTGTACTAATTCCGGAGCAATGAGCGCGTATTTATTTAGGTGCCTTTACTATCTAAAATTAGGGATTACATTAATTATCGGAGGCGGGAAGCCGCAACTGTTCTCGCTCACGTTCCGTTTATATTGTTGGGCGAGCTCCGGGGGGTAGTTTACAAGAAACAACGCGCCATATTTACAACGCAGGAAATAAAATAACGAATAATTTATTGTTATTTACTTTATGTCTCATGAATACAGAGTCGCGGAGAAACTAAGCTGAGGCTCAGCGCGGAGTCGCTCAGTAGGAGGAGTAGCCATGTAATGTGGCGGCACTTGACACCGCGACGCTAATTTGTATCTCAGCAAAAGATTATGAAGTCTGTCTGTAATGTGAGGAGGGAGGTATAGCGGGTGAGGGGTGGGTGAGGGGCGGGGGTGTGCTCATCAACCGACGACAAACGTATGCTAATGAGGGCTCCGATGAGTATCGGAGACACACACCGCAACACAAGCACACACACAGTGTCGCAAATAAAATCAAAACACCACTTCATCTATGATAAGATCAATCTGTAGGTTAGGAACAGCAAACAGTACGAGATTGGTCGACAAAAGGAAAAGAAATGCGCCATATTCATTACTAAAACTAGAAGGTACAGACGAGTGCAACTTCAAGCGGCTTCAAATGAAACAACACAAGTGATGCGGACTGCGGTGATAAGCAACTAAGTGCATGCTGGTTCACAAACAACTTCCATTTGTGACTTTCTAAGTTAGCCGCACTACCGTCACTTTGCATCCCAACTTGGCGTGCGCTAACTCCGCACAACGCATTCAGCTGTCGGACGAATAGTCCGTCGACGTAAATAACACAATAACATAAATTACCGTGAACACAATAATATTTCATTAAGCCAGCAACAAACATACATAAAATACAGCTCGAGCGTGATTAAAGTTTTAAAAACAAATCCATTAATTGAGAGAACAAAACAAATGTCCGCGATTAAACTGAATAATATCAGAGAGTTAAACCGAATCATATCAAAGAGGTAAACCGAATCATATCAGAGAGCTAAAACGAATCATATCAGAGAGCTAAACCGAACGCAATTGTTCCGTCCGAGCAGCCGCGCCAGCACAGGCGCACTGTTACACAATCATATTAGAGAGCTAAACCAAACGCGATTGTTCTGTCTGAGCAGCCACGCCAGCACAAGCCGCTGTTACACAATCATATCAGAGAGCTAAACCAAACGCAATTGTTCCGTCCGAGCAGCCGTGCCAGCACAGGCGCACTTTTACACCATCATATCAGAGAGCTAAACCAAACGCAATTGTCCCGTCTGAGGCGCCGCGCGAGCACAGGCACACTGTTACACAATCAGCGAGGGATTCATTAACAGTTGACAAAAGTTTAGAAAATTGAGGCGTTCACTGCACGGACCGAGCTCTGACTGAGAATCAAACAAATTAGCGTTCACATTCCTTTGCTTGGTAAATCGTACGTATTTTTAGAATTTGGTAACTACTCCCAAGCGCAGAATAATTAAATTTATTATACTAACTATCATCATTTCAAATCATATCAAATCGAAATTATTCGTAAATGTAGGTTTCAATATAATAGGATGTTATAATAAGATGGTCAGTTCGCTACATTTTACTCGATTTAGTGGTGTCGAAACAACAGTTACACATTTAAAATGGAATAACTAATTACGTCCTTACGTACTAACACAGAATTACTAATGTCAAAATATTAATAATCTAAATATAATATTAAAATAACCTAAATGTCAGTAGTGTCTTCCATAAACTCAGTTGTGGAGTAAAAAAAAGTAAGTTTATGAATAAAAATTGTTACAGTTTCTTTTTTTTTAAACATTAGTATTATTAAGGTTCTTTATCTTTCGTGGAATCTTATTGAAAATAACTGGAGCCATTCGATAAATACTTTTACGTAGGAGGGCTGTTTTACTGCTCATTTTTATTTAAGACTCATATATGCTACTTATGGAAGGAATAAAGCAAAACAAACGACGCTAATCGTCGCAAGACTATTCTGTTAACGGCTACAACAGCGTAGCCACGTTTGCTACAGGCGTAGCTAGAACATCGTCTACCGCGTAGCAACCCGAAAGCTTATTTTATCTTATCAGAAATCCATGTTAATAAAACTTGTACTAAGTATAATAATACGTCAATGAAATCATGTAAGCAGGTATATTGTGCTCGAGTTACACGTAAAAGTTATTTGCTTCAACCGTGTAACGTGAGACGGTTAGCGACGGGCAATTTGTCACTCTCGGAGCAATAGTCAATCATCAAACGTCGACCTCGTTCCGCCCTAATTCACATCGAGGTGACGAAAAGCGTTTAACTTTGGCCTTTTAAGATTATTAATACTTTAATAACAAGTATTTATATCGATCACACAAGTGTATCGTTATATCGGTAAATCTCATTTCAATCCGTTTTGAACTCAAGTTTGAATGAATGAAAAGCCGCCAAAATTGGTCAAAATCCGCCTCCCGGAACTGAGCCAGCGCGCGGCGCTGCTGCATACGTGTAATGTTGTTGGACGGAGCATGCGGCAGTCATAGCTTGTTGCGCGACGCATCGCTGCTGCATACGTGTGATGTTGTTGGACGGAGCATGCGGCAGTCATAGCTTGTTGCGCGACGCATCGCTGCTGCATACGTGTGATGTTGTTGGACGGAGCATGCGGCAGTCATAGCTTGTTGAGCGACGCATCGCTGCTGCATACGTGTGATGTTGTTGGACGGAGCATGCGGCAGTCATAGCTTGTTGAGCGAAGCATCGGTGCTGCATACGTGTGATGATGTTGGACGGAGCATGCGGCAGTCATAGCTTGTTGAGCGACGCATCGCTGCTGCATACGTGTGATGTTGTTGGACGGAGCATGCGGCAGTCATAGCTTGTTGAGCGACGCATCGCTGCTGCATACGTGTGACGTTGTTGGACGGAGCATGCGGCAGTCATAGCTTGTTGAGCGACGCATCGCTGCTGCATACGTGTGATGTTGTTGGACGGAGCATGTGGCAGTCATAGCTTGTTGAGCGACGCATCGCTGCTGCATAAAGACGAGAGCGCGACCGGCCTGGGGGCAGGACCCCGGAGACCGTGGGCCCGCAAGGCCCAGTGTCACACACTACATCTCGTTAACTGCCCCAAATTTACCCCCCCCCCCCTCTCGCCCCCCTCCCTCTCCAGACTGACCGCAGCCCGTGAATATTCATAAATGCCACTATCCAACGCACCATGATATTAAAGTAAGTTAATTTCTAACGTTGAATAAACCCACATTTAATTTTATGAATGCAACATTAAGGGCTTGTAATAGGCTTGTTCAGCTGAAATTCATATTTCACCCCCGCGCCTGGTATCTTTCTATCCCGCTCGCACTGTCAAACTGATTCGGTTAGGGTGAACTGAACTATTGTTGGAAGGATGCCAGAAATAAAATGATTAAACTTATTATTAATTTATAACATTAGTATAAAAATAGCTTTCACATTGTATGTACAGTGTATATAAAATAATAGCCTTTTAAATGGGCAGGTAAATAATAAGTACAACAAAAAGAAAAACATGGTAGGCCTTCATCTTTCGTATAGAAACAACGACAAAATTAAATGGCGATGGATGGATGGATGGGATGGATTTGTGGCCAGTACCGACGTCTATACCGCCACAAACGAACTACGCAAGACATGTGACTGACGTCAAAATCCTACATCACGGAAGCAAAGTTTACTGCGAAATGTGCAATATACCGCATTAATTTTCAATGACCAACCAAAGAAAATTGCTCTGCCGCCATACATTGTCATCCTAAAACAGCGACAGCCAAATAAAATTACTTGTCTTTATGCTGTTTTTTTTGCCAAAAAATAGGCCAGCCCTCTGGTCATGTGAAGAGTCGACCAACCGCTTTGCGATTTCTCGAAAACTAAGTGGGCACTCGGACCGCATGGCCCTAGGTTTTAACCCAATACTCGTACGGCTGGAACATATAAGTCCCTATAAGATTGAAGTATTTGCGCCGTTTGAAGTTTTACGCACCTGCAGCAGCCACTCCAGCACAGCCCGCCGTGCTAGGAAGATGGGATGGCGCAAGGGAGTCAACACAACATGTTAATGAAATGAAATTGAATTGTATTTTTTATTTTGAATAATAAATTAAAATACAAATTTTAAATTATTGTTGGACTATGATGCCACGGAGCTGCTACTGATTGTTCACTCATAATGTTTAATAATTTCGTGTTTTTGACTGTAACAAACCCTACACACTCACACTCACAATCATTCTACCTCTCCTTACACTTCACATGCACACTACACATACATTACACTACACCAACTTTTTTTTTGTTTTTTTTCTGTTTAGTTAATTTAAACATGTCTGTTTTTATTTTCCCTTCATCAATATTTAATTTGTCTATAGTTTTAAAATTTACTACTGCAGTGTTAATTATATTTAATTCGGGATGATAGCCTGATGATCCGTCTCACAGGGTATGGACGCCAGACTCACAAAGGATTATATTATGTGTATTGTTGTGGAATCGCTTGTCTGTATGTTTATAAATATGTGAACCTTTGTGAAGAGAGAAAATAAAGATATATTATTATTATATTTTTATGTAAGTAACATATCTCGGGTTTATGGGGTCCCAGACCTTTGGATGGCGTACGAGGGGCCGAGACCAACTCGCAGAGGCCCCTTAGAAAATTTTACATGGAATGGGGCACCTACCGACAATTATCCCTGTATGCACTGTGCAAGTACAACCAAGGACAACCCCCGGTTGATGTCGGACTATTGCAGGATATGGAAACAAAGATATTGGACTATTGATTTGGGTAGCTTAAGTGGACTGGTTATCTAGGACTATGGAAAGTCTATGGCCCCTGCCTGACCACTGTTTTATATAAAATACAAAGATAAAATGGCAGGGCGTGACTTGCACACTCAATAATGGGCCCCCAAAAACGGTCGCTAGCCGTGAAAAAGTGTCGTAGCGACAAGGGGGCAATATGTCCTGAGGTACTTATTAGGAGTGGAGAGGTATCTCACGGCTATCAGGACAATCCCGGAAGTATGGTCAAGATACCTAGCAGCATCTTACTGGAATACTTCCTTCCTCCGAGCACGTTTGCTCTTGCGAATCTCCACTCAAGCCGGCTAGTAACGGCAAGAAAGAGGTGGGAGCTTTGTTCCTCGTCATTGTTCACTCCAGCCGGCTAATAAAGGCAAGCCAGAGGTGAGAAACAAGAGTTCTCCCGGGAGATACGGTACGTGGGGTCGCTACTACCCAACAGCTCGCCACATGCTGCCCTTTTAAATTCAATTGTATTTTAGGCTGATCTATACAGATTAAAAGTTATTAAAAATACGCGATTTGCCCCCCAGGCGCAGGCAGACCACGACTTTACATGCTTTTGGAGGCATGGGGGCAAGGGCGGATCCAGGATTTATTTCTGGGAGGGGCACATGGGCCAGACAGTCAAGAACTGTCTCCCACATCTAGTATTGCACTATGTTGTTTTTGGGATGAATTCTTTTTCAATACCTAACGTATAAGAATAACTAAAAAAAAATACAATTTTTGCACACCGCCATACGACATATACAGAAATATAAGTAACTTTGTCGACATAGGTAGTAAAGTTAAGAATTAAGTGATCCTGGGCTGCAAAAACGAGCGAAGCAAGCTCAATAACTTTAGCACCCCACCTCAAATTGGTTTGGTTAGTTTTTTTTTGACCATTCACAGTATTGGCTATATATCAAACTCAAACTCAAAACTCAAGGCATTTATTTCAAATAAACCAATTACAGGCACTTTTGAATTGTCAAAGGGTCAGTCAATCAGAAAAATGAAGCTAGTTGCCCATTCCAAAGCGTAGTAGGTACCTATGGAGAAGAACGGGCAAGAAACTCCATGGACACTCTTTTAAATCAACATATAGTTATAAAAAACAAATTGTTTACATCATTCATGTTCAAATTAAAAATGTGAGAACGATGTAGAAAGACGTGCACGTTTAAAGTATCCGTAATAAAAAAGATAAAAAAACAATTCAAAAATTTAAATAAAAATAAGCCGTGGCAGCCAAGAGTTGACCAGTCCCTACTGACGGCGCCCGTTCACGAACATGACGTATGGATCAGCACCATTCAGCTCAACCATTTTGAAGGGAACTTAATCATCCAACACACACGCCACCACCAGCGAGACATTTGAGTGAGCATGACATACTCTCAGCCGCCAGGGCACATTCAAGTCAATGAAAGACGAGCCTAGTAAATGGTGACTTTATAGTAGGTACATAGTGCTCACACATGTGGTATGCAATTATACATTGTTAAGACATTGAATTTATACAATGCAAAGATGTTGTTTTTACAATCTTCAGCAGCTCCAACAATATTTTCGAATGCTAATCAATTAATTTATGCGCCCCTGTAAGAGCAGGACCAGCGTTGAGCCAAGCATCTTTGTCAGCGATGTAATCCCCCAACTTATAATATGCTTGGCTGCATAGTGTGCGTTTTATACAAGATTTAAATTTTGTTTCATTCAGTTGGAGTACTATTTTACATGAGTTCAAGAAAGCTGTACAATCTTTTGACGCGTGAGGTCCCTCAGACCACGCTATCTTTTTAGCATTATTTATGTTATCCTGGAATCATCTCGCCGACTCTCGGCCGGTGCATTATTGGCTTAGCAGACTTCAGTACCCGAGTACGAACTGACTGCACCATTATGAACCTTAGTGACTCCTCGCCCACATTTGGGAGTGGCGCGAGGAGGCGAAACGCCGGGGCGTAACTCCGCTGCCGCGAGAGATCGCGGCACAGCGGACAGAGCTCTGGCGGGATCTCATGGCGGCATGGAGAGTGCGACTGTCGCAACCCAGCGCTGGGCACGCCACAATTGCGGCGGTAAGTCCCGCCTTTGAGGATTGGCTTGAGAGGCGCCACGGCGTCCTCACCTTCCGCCTGACGTAGGTCCTCACCGGACATGGCTGTTTCGGGAGGTTCCTGTTTCGGATAAGGCGGGAGGAAACGCCCGGGTGTTGGCATTGTGTGGATCGACCGGAGGACACGGTGGAGCATACGGTGGAGGTCTGCCCAGCTTGGGTGGAGCACCGCCGTGTCCTCGTGACGGCGATTGGCGGCGGCGATCTCTCGCGTCCGGCCCTGGTACAGGCCATGGTACGGAGCGAGAGGGAATGGGAAGCCGTCACCTCCTTCTGTGAAGCAGTAATGCTCGCGAAGGAGGAGGTGGAGCGCGTGAGGGTGCGGCAATCGTTGCGCCCTCACGCCCCTAGTCGCCGCAGGAGGAGACAGCCTGGGCGTCGGGAGTCAATTGCCGACTCCCGGCCACCGTAGGCGCGGGCTTGCGGACGGCGAGCAATGGGCAGCTCGCCGTCCGGTAAGGACCAGGCGCGGGTCGACGGCGCGTCGTGTTCCACGCGCGCCTCAAAGAGATGTCAGCATCATTGAAGGGGTCCGATAGGGCCGATGCCTGCCGGGGTCGCGGATTGTTCGAAAGAGTTACCGTGGCCCTGGCGCACAGGCAACTGAAGGAACACGGGTGGGTTTTAGTCAGTAAGAGTCTGACACGCCCTTCCGCTCCGCCCAGAGCGGGAGAGGTCATTTGATGATTACACACCCAAAAAAATAAATAAAGTAGTTACGCGACAGCTGCAGATATATTAGGTATTTCTTCAGCGTTCATCATTGAAGCAATGTCATGATGGATATGCAGTCAGGCCAGTCCATCCAAACGTTTCGATTATATTTCACAAAAACCGTTTGGGGGGGGGGGGGGCACGTGCCCCTGTGTCCCCCCCCCGAATCCGCCCTTGCATGGGGGTATTACAACAACTTCTAGTTCTAATCTACGGCTGTTTTGTAACATTCATTAAGTCAAATGTATGGTTACTATAAATTTGTTAAAAACCGTTCTCTAAAAAATAAAATGATTAAAGTATCTAAGTAAACCAAAAAGTTTTTTTCTGAATATAAGTATATTGGAGACACCGTAAAATTTTGATAACTCTCGAAAATAGGTACATTCACCTACCTAAATGTTTGACAAGTTTTTGACATTGACATGAAATTATGATATTGAACCCTTTTAAATATGTTTTTATAAATGAAAATTGCAATATTTGGAAAAAATAAAATTACGGGTGGCTTATTTTTACACGTAAATATCATTTTACTTTAATACATAATTCTTCAGAACATAAAACGTTGTCAATCGGGTATTTTGAGTGCAAGCGAAGTGACATAGGTTCCCCGTTTGATAGCCGAAGCGGTACTTACAAGTACTGAATCGGGGTCCTGTCGGGGGCCGGGCGGCAGGGCGGTCCTAGTTTTGAGTTGTTATAAAACTTGATATTTGCCATCTCCCATCTCATCTTTTTACGGTTAATGTAACGTTGAAAAAACAAAAAAGAACAGATGGTATCTGCTTTAGGTATAGTTCGATTAGCCTGCAAAGTTTCATGACCTAATTTGAAAATTTTGATTGAATATTATCGATTTATTGTACGGTTCAGAGGTAACTTTGAGATATCTTTGTATCGAGAAAATGTTATGCAATCGTGTATTCGAAACAGATAGTACTTAGTAGAAGTCCTTATCTGTACTGCATATTAATTTGAAAGTGAATACTACAGTACTGTTGAAACTACAGCCATTCATGTTAAGACAATCTTCGCAATCTGTGGTAGTACAAGCCCTTAAGTAGGTAGGTAATGTATAGTGTTGGATTCAGAAATAAAGTAAACAGACATACTATGTTTGTTTGATCGTATACATTATTTGTACAAGCTAATTAACTAGATGACGTACTTCTGCTGTGAAATAAAAGAAGTGAAAACTTTCTTCTTTAAACTTGGGGAAAAAATGCAAAGTTTATGTATGGAGCTTTACATACAGTTTATTGAACCACAGTGCGCCAGTGAGCCAGTATTAGTGCACCAGTGAGCGACTACTAGTGCGCCAGTGAGTCATTACTAGTGTGCTGCCTCAGCTAGTGAACTGGCTCATAAATGGTTTGCTTCTATTGCACGATTAGTTTACGACACTGTTCCTTCAACTACATTGAACGTTGTTTGCTTAGGAAGAATTGTGTTGAATTAGGGCTTCGCAGGCATCCGACTGATAACCAATTTTGGTGAGTTAGGGCTCCGCAAGCAGCTGACTGATTCCCAATTGTGGTGAGTTAGGGCTCCGCAGGCAGCCGACTGATTCCCAATTGTGGTGAGTTAGGGCTCTGCAAGAAGCCGACTGATTCCCAATTGTGGTGAGTTAGGGCTCCGCAAGCAGCCGACTGATTCCCAATTATGGTGAGTTAGGACCCCGCAGGCAGCCGACTGATTCCCAACCAAACAGCTTAGTCGGAATACAAAATGATGGAATAATGCACTTCTTATGCATCGAGTTAACACTTCAACTCGATGTCGAATCGGCGCCGATTGCGGCCGATGCCGACAATATAGTTGTAGCAGTCGCCGAAACTTGACGAGTTCCTATTTTAGTGCGCACACGTCACAGGCAGTTTTGACCCGACTAAGGCAAAGCCAAAGGAGCGTTATGATTTTAACAGGCTATCTATGTATGTATGTTCATTTGTTCGCTCATAACTCCTAAATTACTCATCGTATTTTGACAAACGAGGTACCGTTGGGTTATAGGTTATTATGCCATCACGTAAAATCCAACATGGCGGCTTGTAGCAAAAGTAAAGTGTTACCGAAAAAAAGGGTAGATATATCTAGTTGGTATCGACTGAAAGGACTTAGGAGTTCTTTCTGAAATATCGCAATATTTTTTTTTTACTTTATGGTAACTTTTGTTTGCCATGTCTCGCGGCTGTAGCGCGTGGAGTAATGACTCTGGTTATACGGAAACCGAAAACAATCGAGATCGATATATATCTAGTTTTTTCCTTTAGTTGGCTTGTGTGTCGTAGGTAGTCCGGCTTTAGATTTAAACTTTCTTAGTGTTGTCTAACGGCTGGCTACTTTATTGTTGGCTTATAGGTATTACTCTGTTAGATACATTACTGAAAATTTTAATAATATGATTTGTAATGTTATGAGAAAAAAAATGCACTATAACCTCAATTTTAAAATTGCACACGAGGCATTCACCAATAAACTAAGTCATCTGTGAGAAGTTGGCGCCGGACACCACCGTACGAGCACCACCAATGAACCAATGAAGCATGTTTAGTTGTTTACAAATACAATCGGATGTCTGCAGCAACCGTTACAGCGCACTGAGTCTTTAATATACGATTATTTTATTTTATTTATTCGGGAAAACAAATAATAATAACACATTAAGAATTACGAAAGGATAGGATACAGAAATTATACAAATGTGAAATCAACCACGTTCTCCACAGATACACAATGAGATAATTTGGTAAATTTTAAGACAAGCATTGTAAACAATAAAAAAGAGGAATATTAATAGTATAATATCAATAAAACATAAAAAATAATTATCAACTCGAAAAAAACAAGAAGCAGCATTCATTTGTTTGAAATAATATTCGAACTTTGAATTAATTTCAATAAAACTAATCGTCTCTTTATTTTCAATGCCGAAACAAAACCTTCAATGTGTGGCTGAAAGTGAAAATGTTTCGACAACTTTCATTCAAACTGCCAGGGTACCAAACAACAGAATTTCTGGCCAGAGAAGCCAAGAGAACAGATGGGTGTAGTTCCGGCGCCACTTGAGGACCGGCACGGGGCTCCCCGAATCAATCGATATCGAGCATAAAATAACCACGACGGCAGTCACGGCACTGAGCACTAAACCTGCTACCACTACGTGTGGCCATAAGGACCGAACAATGTTTTATGACACACATAAACGAATGAAAAAAATTGCTAGATGCAAACATTTGTGAAACTTTATGAGGACAGCGCAGTTTAAACTTGAGCTTCAGTGTACACTAAAGACGCTCCCCCACCGGGAGCATGCGCCTGTAATGTAACAATACAAAGTTCCACAGTAGCGGCGGGCTGTGCACGTACACTGCGCGGGCCGTCAGCTGCGAGCTGGAGAGGCGCTCTCTCACCCCGGGAGCATTCGCCTGTAATGTAAACTTTACCTGCGAAATAGCCGCGGTACTTCTACTGTTGCTGCTACTAATTGTGCTCTGGTGTGGAGCACAAGTAGTAGCAGCAGCAGTAGAAGTAGCGCGGTTAGGTCGCAGGTAAAGGTTGCATTACAGGCGAATGCTCCCGGTGAGAGAGCGCCTCTACACACAGCAGAAAAGTAACACACATGCTCGTTGAAGAACGTTGCATCGTTGCGTTCTTCACTACAACCTAACAGTCACGAGGGTGTGATGAAGGTTGGTTTCTGGTGTGCCTTCTGCAATGTTTACCTGGTTGCGGCTGGTTGTCGGCGATGATGAATTACGCGTGTCCGTCGCGACGCCGCGCGCCGCCGGGGATTCGTTCCCACTGACTGATTAAGAGAGTCCCGGTTTACTTTGACGTCACTTTATCACATTTATAAAGGTCTGATCACATTTATAAAGGTAATTCCCAATACGTAATTGATTGTATGTTGATAAAGTTCACGCTATGATCTCCTAGGAGAATATCACACTGCTTGCAAGGGTGACTTCGTTATACGTACCGACGTAACACAATACAACACATACATGTTCTATGTACATGTACTGTGCACAAACTAAACTCGCAGAATTCTTGAAAAACAAATATTGTTTAAACTCAATTATTTCTTGGCAGTGAAAGCCGCGTACTTATAAGGGCAAATTAACTTCGTTTTGTTTGAACAAATCGCACGAGCGCAGCGCATTAAACAAACGACTGTTGTTCCTGACGCCATTAAAATCCTATTTCCCGCAATCGACTCGCTATTAGCACGCCATCCTCACACGCGCCAAGTAACCTTGCGGCTCGCCACGACGAAAAGGGTGCCCATTCATTGTATGCGTTGTTGCTGTTTCCTGAATGAAGACAACGCTGTTCATCTAGAGTTATAGTCGAACAGGAACAAGCGGCTTACTTGAACAGCGGATGGCGCCCTAATTACGCAATTAAACTACCTCCATAAAGCTAAACTACGGCAAGTTTCCGCCGCGCCAAGGTCACTGCGCAAAGGTCACCGCAGGCGGAACAGTTGCTTTGATATTTAATAACAGTGATAGGTATCGGCCGCCAGGTCTTGTTTCTACTTGGAAATAATTCTGCGACTTTCACAACAGGTAACTTATTTAGGCGTCAAATAGATTGTTTGTTCGAAAAGTCCCGGCAAAATTAAGTTATATAACATGAGATAGCGTGGCGTAGCCTGTAAGGGACGCGAGGGCCGCGCGAGCCGCGTGGGCCGCGCGATATGGTCCTCGCACAGTACCGCCCTACAAGGTCTCTGTAAATTAACTCTTAAACATACGCGCGACCAAGCCGAGGGAACGTCGGGGAGTTTCCGTTCACCCAGAAACAAACTTCATTCTGCTTTATGACATCCAATTAAAATGCTAATATATTTATTTAGTCGGAATAGGCGCGCGGCTGACGAGAGGCCCGCTCAGCGTTCCGACTCATGAACTCGCGTAGATCGTCCGACGCGCTACTTGTAGAGTTGTAACACTTTTGTCGTGTAAAGTTCCTGTCATTAGACGTTTTAATTGTGTAAGGAAAAATACGGCATTTGTTATGGAAAATCTCGAGGAAGTGTCTGTGAATACTTTTATAACGTCAATAAAGAAATGTTAAATGTAAAGTTAGTAATTAGATACTGTTATATAACTTACATTTCTCTTAACAGACTCTCGGGTCGATTCTATTTCAATATCAGTTCCGACGTAACATAATACAAGCGAAGCCGACGTTATTTGCCATAGCACATATTTCTGTGCCTACGTCAAATGCCGTCGCCAGTTCGTACGAAACTAGATTTTTTCGTAAAGAGATCATTGCAAACTCTCCGCGATATCGCAGATATGTCAGATTGTCGATGACAGTCGCGACGACAGTGTTTTGTCTCTCTCACACGTAGGTGAGTGGGCAAATAGTGACAAGCACGGACAAAGGACATAGTTAGTACAGGAAACGCGGGAGACAGCGGCGTAATAGTACCGTCGCGTCATGCCGACCCTCGTCACGTCACGCGTCGGCGTCACGCGTCACACAACGGGACGGCATCGTCATCGATGAACACTCCAACAGATATACAGATTCTTCACTTTGTGTGCAAACGTCAGAGACATAGATACAATCAGCTCAGAGGCCGGTTGCGCCGTTCTAAGAGGCACGGGGAGTGAAGCCCCAGACTGACACATACAGATACGATCTCCATAGTAGTCTCGGTAGTTTGCACTATGAATTCTCTTTCTGAGTAAACGAGCCCCACGAATTTCTGCCTATGTTTAGTTCTATGATATACATTGTTCGATTGCGACTTCTAAACGTATTCAGTCAGACGACTTATCCGTCACCAACATGTGCTGCTGTACCTGCCTGCTTGATATTTCTGCTCCTCTACTTTGAAAAACCACAGTGAACATTGTAAATTGTGGGTAATGCTAATGAGCAGACCGGCTCATTAGATCGCTATAAATTAGGTCAAACGATGCGAACATGTTGGTCGAGCCGACCGATAGCTTGTTATGTAATCCACACCTATTAGTTTATTGTATGGCAACCACGCTGCCGCGCTGCCACGCTGCCGCGCTGCCACGCTGCCGCGCTGCCATGCTGCCGTGCTGCCACGCTGGCACGCTGCCACGCTGCCACACTGCCAAGCTGCCACGCTGCCGCGCTGCCACGCTGCCGTGCTGCCATGCTGCCGTGCTGCCACGC
The DNA here is from genome assembly GCA_916610205.1 of Griposia aprilina. Classification (NCBI taxonomy): domain Eukaryota; kingdom Metazoa; phylum Arthropoda; class Insecta; order Lepidoptera; family Noctuidae; genus Griposia; species Griposia aprilina. The sequence goes on along the minus strand of OU744299.1, from coordinate 22,883,261 downwards.
TGCCGCGCTGCCGCGCTGCCAAGCTGCCACGCTGCCGCGCTGCCATGCTGCCGTGCTGCCACGCTGGCACGCTGCCGCGCTGCCAAGCTGGCACGCTGCCGCGCTGCCGCGCTGCCAAGCTGCCACGCTGCCGCGCTGCCAAGCTGCCACGCTGCCGCGCTGCCATGCTGCCGTGCTGCCACGCTGGCACGCTGCCGCGCTGCCGCGCTGCCAAGCTGCCACGCTGCCGTTTATTTGTTTTTTCCGGCATTCGAACAACTTAGTGCTTGCGAGCTATTGTTCGTATTTACTTAATAATGATACCTTATACGGTATGGTGTATTTATTATGTCTATGTAAAACACATGATTGCAAATTATTATAAAAAAAAAACGCTGACTATAACGTTAACGTTAATAACGTTTTGCTGCCTCATTCCATTTAAATTTGTCAAGGGGCCTCTGCGAGTTGGTTTCGGGCCCTCATACGCCTTCCAAAGGATCGGGACCCCATGTTCTCGAAATATGTAAACATATAAAAATAATAATAATAAGTCCCACTGCCGTATCTCTACGTTGACGTCGTGGTGAGGCTTGCATGCTCCTGAACTCTAGGTCTGTACCGGTAGAGTTTACTTTGCCGAAACAGGTCTAGGGTGAGGAGCCAAACCAAGAGAGATACAGTATACGAGTCACTCTTATCGTACATGGCACGCGCGCATTGCACAGATCAGCGCTTTTCCATCGGCTTGCACAAATCATAGTGTAACGCGACAGTACACAATCAGCGCTCATAATCAGCTGTACTCATTCATATAGCATTAGTTACGTGGCAGTTAAATATATTCAATTAACCATCATCTTTGGCTATCCGTGACTTATCATTCAAGCTAACAACCAAGGTGTGTGCGACCCATTCAGCAGCGCCTACATCTTTTTGGTCCTTCGAGCAGCGAGATTTTAAGTGTTTCGCGTTTTTTTGTGCGGTGGCGATTCGGTTGGGCTGGCCGACCAAAAGCAGCATCTCACCAGTTCAACAGTGGAAGCATCACCGGGACAGAGGATACGGAACGCGGAAATCATTGCACCAGCAGCAGTAAATACAAGAGATCACCGAAGCACATCAGCAGTATCGTCAGGAACAGATTTGGTGACTCGAAATATTTATCATAATTTTTTCCATCATGGAGGGAGTTATTCAAACTCAATATCAAGTCATGGAGACCATGCATAAACTTCTGATCAATTTAAAAAAGACGGAGAAAGCCGTAAGAGTCCCGACAGTGTGCAGAAGAAAAAACTTTTTTACAAAAAAACAACCGACTTCCACAAAAACACTAAAAGACGTGAAAAATAACTTTAATTTCGGAAGTCGGTGGCCAAAAACGAAAATACAAAACTAAAGACACCGACTTCCGAAATTAAAGTTACTTTTCACGTCTTTTAGTGTTTTTTGGCTTTTCACGTCTTTTTAGTTGCGGTACGAGTACCTACCCGACACAAATTCGTATACCACTACTTGGTGTGTAAATAACAGTGACAGGAAATTATTAACACATCATCCATATAAACTAAATGGAAAAAATAAGCAGTATTAAGGAGAACTAAAAAACTACTGGTCAGACCTTGATCAAATTTAAATGGGACCACATGTGAAGTACCAGCTATCAAATAAAAAAAGTATCATCCAAATCGGTTCACCCAGATAAAAGTTCTGAGCAAACACACATAAAAAAAAAAACATACAGGCGAATTGAGAAACTCCTCCTTTTTGTGAAGTCGGTTAAAAATAGACCTTCTCGACAAGTATTGGGCAGAATTTCAAAATAACCACGAGAAGATTCGCGAGCGCGAAGATCCTTCTCATCAATACTTTGTGCAAGATGCCCATGAACAAACAAGACAATTTTACAGAAGCACTAGGGAACTCTTTATCAAGTATTTAACACAAGAGCAAAAACCAGCTTCACCCGTATTAAAGCCGTCAGCGTTTACGTTCGAGTTGGCACCGTCGACCTCTCTGTCATCGGATCCAAAACTCCTTCAAGAGCAAGGTTCAGGTGGAGCTGTACGCGGTAACCAATCATGCCTTTCAATAAAGGTGCCTGAATTAGCTGAGATCGCGAGTAACAGCAAAACAGACGAAATGCTACGCAAACAACGAAGCAATATCAAAGCGTTCCAAAGAACCGCATCAAACATCAACGTGGACCTCCTCAAAGAAAATTGGCAGTTTGAAGACGCCTTAAAGGTGATAGAGGCAAGGTGGAAAGCAGTTGATTCACTTTATTGGGACCTAGACAGTTTGTCCAATGAAGCCGACGTGCAATATGAGATGTCTTACAATACGTGCGAACTAGTTTATAACCAAATGAAAGCAACCATTAACTCCAAAATGTGGTCAGTTACTCACCGAGAAAGGTCGTCGCCGAAGATCGAATTTCCAACCTTTAGTGGTAGGTACGAACACTGGACAGCATTCAAACATTTATTTGTTGAGACTATACATTCTAGTCCGTCTCTTTCTAACGCACAGAGAATGCAGTTTCTCAAAAGCAAAGTGAAAGGTGAAGCCGAGAAACTCATTCAGCATTTTTCAATCAGCTCGGAAAATTATGAGACTGCATGGGAGATCCTCAACCATAGATACAACAACAGAAAACTGATCTTCACGTCACATCTCAGTTCATTGCTCGGTGTTCCTATCACTCAAAATTTATCAGCAGGATCAGTCAAAAAACTCCACGATACGACAAAAGAATGTATCAATGCGATCAAAAATCTTAGTGTCGATACGTCATCGTGAGACCCAATAATGGTAAACTAGCTTTCACAAAAGTTGGATACGGCGACTCATAACGACTACTTAGAGTCACTGGCGGAGCCGTGTGAGCTACCCAACATAGCAGATTTTCTCGATTTTCTAGAAAGAAAATTTACATCATGGGAATCATCTCGTCGTAAACCAGAAACAACAAAACCATGTCAGTCGGAGCCTGCACAGACAAACAAGAAATTTCATTCATACAAAGCATTCAGCGCAAATCAGAACAGAAATAATAAGTATAAATCAAATTCATTGACAAAAGACAACGATAATGCAACAAACTGTCCAAATCGCAATCAAGAGCACCAGTTGTTTTCGTGCAAAAAAAAACTCGAATTACAGCCTGACACTAAACGGAAGGCAGTTGCGAAGTACAATTTATGCAAAAACTGCATAAACGTACACACAAATAGCAAGGAATGTTCTGCAACTCAGATCACAATACATTGCTTCACGACTCTTACGGCAAAGTGGGTGAAGAGAAATCAAACAGCAATTCAGTGCAGCAAACAACAGCTGGCACTGATAGCAAGAAAACAACAAGTGACAGCAGCAATCACGTGTCTCAAGAAGACGTATCAGAAACTCTGCTTACCACAGCATTGATCAAAGTGCAAGCATACGATGGGTCCCTGATAACTTTACGAGCGCTCCTTGATCAGGGTTCACAAACATCCCTGATAACGGAAAAAGCAGCACAGAAACTACGACTACCCCGTGCTCGCTGCAAAGGTGTCATATTCGGTGTCGGGGCGAAAGAAAATAATTGCAAAGGTGTCATATGAATCACGCGCAGGGCCTTTCACGGTGATTATAAAAACATTGCTTAAAACACACGATGGCAGTCTCCGTCGATAGTCCGGGTGAAACCGAATTGGGCATCGTGACAATTTATACGACTCGCCATATGTGTATCAAGCAAACAGTCTTAGTACCTTAGCTGTAACAGTCGCCAAGGAAATTCGCGTTTGCGGGGTTTGTAACATCGCCCATTCTGTTCTTTAGTATCGGGCTATCGGCACGACAATGGTCTTCATAAGCTTATCTGACAAGTACGAGTGACATAAACATAACGAATAAAATGTTGCCAACACCCTCAGTGAATGACTATAATACATTATTATAAATTCTCATAACTACCCAAACAGAACTCTGCGATACAACGATAACAATAACTAAACTACTAAGACTAATCCAACAACACAAACACTAATCCAACAACACAAACACTGTTGGGAATCGACCCCAACTCCTTATCTGCATGCCGCCTGGTCTGCATGAACAGACGGCTTGATCAACGCGTCATCGGCAAGTTGAGGCGCGGCGCGGCCGCGACACGGCTCGGCCGCGACACGGCTCGGCCCAACGACCACTCGCGTCCTTGAACTCCACCGTGACGGACGATTCTCCACTCTAACTTAACCATTTTATTGTTTTGTCCAGGACAGTTTTATTATTGTAATAAGCACGGCATTAAACCATTGCCTATTTCATAGAGTCACTCTTTTATTGCTCCCCGCGCTGACATTGGTACTTCAAGGAACTCGCCGCTTTTATTTACAAAAAGTAACGGTCTCGGAAGAAAAAAATTCAAACTTGAAGCTCTTCAATTGCGGTCTTCAGCGGCGATAGTTACAGCAGGCGTCATCAATAACCTGTTGGAGACACTTCGCGTAGCACCCGCACACGCCCAGAGGACGAAGTCATCCAGAGGTTAACCGGCGTCGGACTTCGGACCCGTTGAATGTTCGAGTCATCGTCTCGGACAAAGAAGAAGAAGAACGTAAAATGGCAGATCATCATTTATCCTGTGGATGGTTTAGACATTCTGTGTGTTTGTTCCAATTTAGGACCTATTTATTCCTATACTTTGTCTCATTTCATTAAATAGCAATATTTATGTGAATGCTTTAATTTATCTTCAATTTAAGTCGTTCAGTAACAATCATTCTTATCAAACCACTTTTCTGCTTAGTAAGCTAAAAATAACGGTTAAATTTACCATATGTTTACGCAATTCCTTCGCTTCACTATAACAGCTGATCGCTCGGCGACGTACTCGTTACCATCGCATCAGCTGTTCCTTTATTCGCACCGTCGCGCGTCAAGTCATTCAGAAATCATTAGCAAGTTACATTTGTTATTGCTTTTAAATTAAACTGGTTAATTATCTCATTAGCCTATTTACTAGTTTGCTACTGGTGTATTGATCGCTGTGGCTGACGAAAAAGTTGAAAATTTCGTTAATAAACGCAACTGTATGAAATAAAAGGACACAAATTTTAACAACTACCTGCACATGCTTATACGAGGGCGGGTCAATAAGTCCGTGACTTTTGGAATAAAACACAGATTTTTTGATAAAAAAATAATTTTATTTTTCAACGTAGTCTCCCTTGAGCTCTATACACTTTGTCCAACGCTTCTCCAATTTTTTTATCCCTTCCAAAAAAAATGATTTGTCGAGGTCCTCAAAATAGGCCTTTGTTTGCGAGATGACTTCATCATTGGAGTCAAATCTTTTTCCACCAAGCCATTTCTTCAGGTTTGGGAACAAGAAGTAGTCGCTCGGAGCCAAATCTGGAGAATAGGGCGGATGAGGGAGCAATTCATAGCCCAATTCATGGATTTTTGCCATGGCAACTGCACATGTGTGCACCCTTGCATTGTCTTGGTGGAAAAGAACTTTTTTCTTGGCCAAATGAGGTCGGTTTTTTTTCAAATCGTCATTGAATCGGTCCAATAAGTTGGCATAATATTCCCCATTGATTGTTCTTCCCTTTTGAAGGTAGTCAATGTGGATTATCCCGCGTGCATCCCAAAAAACAGTCGCCATAACTTTATTGGCTGACAAACCCACCTTGGCCTTCTTCGGCGCCGATTCACCCTTAGAAACCCACTGTTTTGACTGTTGTTTGGTCTCTGGTGTGTTGTGATGGATCCATGTTTCGTCCACGGTTACAAAACGGCGCAAAAACTCCTCCATATTGCGATTAAACAACGCCAAACCTTCCTGTGAAGTTGTTACACGATTGCGTTTGTGGTCGACTGTGAGCAAACGCGGCACCCATCTTGCGGAAAGCTTTCTCATGCCCAAGTGATCATTCAAAATTGAAACCACTGAGCCATGCGAGATCCCTACGGCTTCCACAATCTCTTGCACTTTCAATCTTCGGTCGGCCAACACCATATCGTGAATTTTTTCGATTGTTTCGGGTGTAGAGACCTCAACTGGGCGTCCAGGACGTTCGGCATCTTCAGTGCTTGTACGGCCACAACGAAATTCAGTAAACCACTTTTTTACCATTGAAATCGATGGTGCAGAGTCCCCAGAGTATTTATCAAGCTTAGCCTTGGTCTCGGTAATGGTTTTTTTTCGCAAGAAATAATGCTTAATAAGCACACGAAATTCACTTTTTTCCATTTTCTCCTCAAATTAGTGAGTATTCTGATAAAAATAGCTGTCAAACACAAACTAACTGACGCAGCAAGTTTAAATTTTGACAGGAGTCAACTGACAGATGCCTGTTGACAGGAGCAGTGTTGCTGTTTCAGTAAAGAGGTCAGAAATTCAAAAAGTCACGGACTTATTGACCCGCCCTCGTAAGTTCCACCTTTACAACTTTTAGACTTACAGCCTTATTTATAAAAATCTCGCTAATGACTGATTAGCCACTGACTAGCTAACTAATTAGTTAGCTGTTAATCAATGATTAACTTTTCTTTATTAATAAACGCTAGTTAGCAGGTGATTAGTTGCGAAACGAAATAGAGGTGAAATTATGTGTTCGGCACAGATTATATTCAAAATAGTCGACTCAAAATCAAAATTTTAAGAATAAATTTGTCAAACACAAGATTTTTGTATCTGTCGTGACTTTGACAGACAAAAGTCAAAACAAATATTGGAAAATTTGAACTTGAATAAAATGATTTACTAAGTTTATTTCATTGTGTTCGGGATGGTAGCAATAAAAATAATAAGCTCCAATAAAATTGGAGTAATCTAAATCTTTGAATTTATATCTACTTGCTAATGTAAACTGACCAAATGAATATTAAAGCAATAGCCGATAATAGCCACATATATATATTATATGTATTTTCATGTCCTATACGCCTTTTAACACGAATATACTCTTTATTAAATGTTTGTAGGTACTTGTGCCTATTTTATATTACTTCCTATTGCTTTTGCACCAGGGTTTCAGTGTCTTTTAATAACAATTATTGTTTACACTGATAATAAAAAGTAATGAATAGTAAAAAGTAACAATTGGTTGTTTACAGATACAAGTTTGACTGCTGCTATGAAAGCCACTCGCGCCTAGCACCAATACTATTCAACTATTTGCAAAGACGGCGAGGGACGAGACAACAATGCTACGTGAAAAAGATGAGGAATGAGTGGCATGAGAAAAAATGGCACGGTCCATGTCTTTGGAGGAAGAATAAATTGGAAATCAAAAATAATGAACTTATAACAAAAATTTAGTTTTATTATGTATCAAAATAAATTGCTTCTACAAAATGTCTCTTGTTTTTGTGTGTGACTGCCACAACGTTGTTTTTCTTTAGTTCTGGGCCTTAAAACTGGCGTCATAAGATGAGGGGCACATGGGATAACACATTGGATAACCACAATCTCCCATGAGCTTCCTCACGAACTCATTCTCTTCAAACCTCCTGAGCTAGGTGCTCAGGAGGTTTGAAGAGAATGAGTTCGTTCTGAGCCTCCTCCTGATTGAGCTTTTCCTATAGATACTTTCATCTTATGTACTTCGAATGAAGAATATGTAATAGGTAGATATTCTCGTAGTGGATTTAAACGAAGTTTGTAGGTATTCCTCCGTCTACTTCCAGCCGGCGGCGGCGTCTCAAAATTACTTAATTCTTTGCATCGTTCTGGAATCCCGTAAAAGATTGTCGAATTCCATATTTACTAAGGCACAACTCGATATTAGGGACAAAATAACCTAGAAGCCCACAATAATCGTATTAAATCCATCAGCTGATTCATATAAAATCCGCCATCTTGCCTCTTAGCATCCTCTTAACAGTGCACCGGTGGTGTTTAATTTTGACAGCTACTAATCAATTGCTTAACGACCTCTTAGCGCTAAATACCGTTTATGAATAAGAATTTTGCTAATCAGTTGCTTAGCAATTGATTAAAATTTAAGAGACGTTTATAAATAAGACTGTTAGAGACCAGATTTAATAAATTCGATAGCTTAAGTGTGGATTTCGACAAATGACATTGCGACAACGAGGTGTTGTTGGACAACCCCGACGACGAGAACGAGTGACGTGAGCAGTTCGAGACCCAGTATTATAAGCTGGTGGCGACGGCGCGGCGCGGAGTCTGCTCGGTGCTCGTCCCCCCCAGTCTTGCAGTCTTCGAGGTGGTTCCATAACGAGTGACGAGGATATAAAGGAAGGTGGCTTTAAATATAATTGTATGAGGTTGCCAAAAAATAATTTACCTATTTTCCACGGTCTATATACTATCAACACTGGCTAGAATTTAGAGATACTTATAATACTTCACTCGTTCATTCACGGTCGGACATTGACAACATTAATATATTGCACTACCTGCGTTCTTCTCTTAAAGATAGTGCGCTGTTAATTATAGATAATTTAGATTTTAGAACTCAGAGTCTCAGAATCATGAGTCTGCTTGGAATTTATTGTGTAATATACGACAACAAAACATTGCTCGTTAATAATCATGTTCATGCATTGTTTAACGTTGAACGTATGCAATGTGAATCTTGTTCTTCCAGTCGTAATCATATCGACGCCACGAATGCACCTTCGTGCATTAAAAACTTTAGGTCAACCAACTGAATATTGTGATACCCTCATTTTTCATATGAAAGCAGAAAACCTTGACAGTGTCACACGAGGGGTATAGGAAGAACACAGAAACACGCTTATTGATCCACTTTAGACATTTTTATTAATTTTCTTAGCAACAGAGCTGCCTTATTAAAAACTATACAAGAACATAAAACACATACATAGTAATAATATACAAAAATCTGACATGATCAAACATAATTCCAACATTCTTACAGCTACAAAATCAAATGAATTTAAAAATAATATTAATTAAAAGATATTTAAATGTCATATGTGCAATCAACCTCATTTCTTATTCAATTGTCAAGCATTTGGAGCCCTTACTACAGAAGATCTTCTTCAAAAGGCTAAAGAAGCAAAAGTCTGTCTTGATTGTTTTCGACCAGGGCACGGAGAATCTAGGTGCAATCTTGTTCCTTGCTTATTAGCAAGGAACAATATTTTGCAAAAAAAAACATAGTACTCTGCTTCATTCACATCAGGTAGAAACAACCCCTACTCTTGAGCCAGTTATCCCCGTCAATAACTTTGCGGGTACAACAAGCGTCTAACAGTTCACTACTCCTCCGAATGTCTTTTATTTCCACAGCGCTTGTGAGAGTGGTTGACAGCAAGGGCAACGTGCACACCGCCCGAGTGCTGCTCGATAATGGTAGCACGGGTAACTTCGTTGCTGAGTCATTTTGCGGTAAGCTGGGTTTGTCGCGACATAGTGCGAACGCCATTGTGACAGGTAAAAATAATAATTCATCTCGTAGTAAACAGTCTTTCAGTCTACCATTATTAATATGTCCATCCATAATGACGATTATAATCGTACTGTACACTGCCATATTTTACATCAGATCACTAAAGCTTTGTAACCGACTTCATTCATAAACGTCGATAACATTCCTCTACCTATAGGAATAAGTGTAGCTGACCCTTCTTTTAATATACCGTCAGCAATAGACATCTTAGTTGTGGCCTAAGTATTCTAGTCCGTCTTATGCAATAATTCTATTGACTTGGGTAAAAATCAGTCCAAGTTGTATGAAAAAAACTGAGATGGCTGGTGTCAGGATACGTTACCCGCCATAAGTCACACTCTTCTTCTCTCGTTTGTCCTTTTTTAATTAAACGTGGACGCCGATCCAGTTTTATCTTGTTTCTCGGTATCAGATACCATCGCAGCCAAGCACTCCCTATCTCCTGATAAGCGCTCCTGTAAGTAGAGCTTTAAGAAATACTCCACTCGTATGGTCGGCGGTCGCTTTGTGGTGACCATGCCGCTGAAGGAAAAAACTTCAGTCTTGGGCAGTTCACTTCAAAACACAAAGTGTCGGTTCATGTCACTTCAATTTCTTATAGGCTTTGTCTTCAAATATAGGTAAAAAAATAGGGCGTCCGCCTATCTGTCCTCATAATAATTTTGACTAATTGGTATTTATACCTGTGGCGCGTGAAGCTACCTACCATCGACACATAATCCGGCGGATCTTGTTTCCCGCGGGCTGAAGGCTGATTCCATCAGTTGTTCATCCTTGTTGTGGGCTGGTTCTACTTTGCTCAGAATGCCCAATCATAACGAGAGACACGATCTACCAGTACTGGTTTAAGTTCTGTTGTACCTACATACTAACAATATTTCATAAGTAGACTCTTTATGTAGTGTAGTTAAACATAAGTCTTAGTTTCTTAAGGTTCTTAACATTTCTTAGTTTATACAATTTATATTTTATTACCTCCTGTTTTGTTGTCCTCCTGTTTTATGTCCTCATATTTATACTTCAATAACCTATGAATAAATTAGATAATTCATACATATTATGTGACCTTACTTGTGATACAAAGTATTACATTTTGTATTGTAGCGTTGTTTACGCTGAGTTAGTGGTGCTAACAGACAGGAGAAACAGAGATTGCAATGTGGCAATTTTATCTGCAATTCAACACAAGCCTGTCATATCGAACTCATTGTTGCGCTATCTAGTGAAACTTACGTATCCGCTCTTCAATCATTTGTCGGAATTCACTATACACTTCCTAACTTCTTAACATTATTCTCCTATTTATACTCTTTAATTGCTTGCTAGTTATGAGAAATAGCTACCTGCCTCATTCAAATAAAAGCTGGTTTAAATTCCTATCCTCTTAGTCCCCTTCTCTCAGAACATCTCAACTCTTTCACTGTCACTCCTTCTGTTTCAAATTGGACGGCCACTTAATTCTACTCTCATCCACAGACTTCTGATGGCAATGTGACACACCTGCAGCGCTTTGGCAGCAGCATATTTGGAAGAGTCTTGAGTGTTTACCTTGTCGGTGAGTACAACAAACGGCATCATTTAGAGGACATACATTCATATTTGCCCCCTTCCAGATGTTTGAATTCTCCGCTTCAACCCGGGCAGCTTGTTGGGATTCGACCCCAACTCCTTGCGCGCGGCCTGCACGAGCAGGCGGCGTGCTCAACGCGTCACCGGCAAGCTGAGGCGCGGCCGCCACACGGCTCGGCCTGACGACCACTCGCTTCAACGGACTCCACCGCGACGGACGATACTGCTCTCTTAATCTTAAACTACTTATATTATTTACTGTTTGTCCAATAAAGTTTATAATTTTTAATAAGCTCGGCCATAAACCATTGCTTAAAATACAGTCCACTTTTTTATTGATCCCCGCGCCAACAAACACAATAACTAAACTACAAACACTAATCCAAGAACACATACAGCAGCAGTTTACTTACAACAGAATGATCTAGTCGCTGGTTGTTACTTGTTACTAACTTTATATAGCTACAACGCGAAATTTCATATCTGTTATTTAACTTGGCCGATTGATCCGCCTGCGTGGGTTACTGCTGCAAGCACACTAATTGCTACTGAAGTACAAAAGTCAACTAATAACGTAAAGCGATAGAATGTCAGAATACTAGTAACAGCTCAGTGCTCAATGCTCAGCTTCTGCAGCACACTTCCTTGATTCGTTATTCATGAGGAGCAAATAGCACGCGGTTCTGCGACAAGTTTGAAGTCCTAATGAGGAGATCCTCGTGAGTCGCGCCGTCCTAGACTGGGAATCGCGCATATTTGCATAAGTAATGTGCCCCCTCCCCCACGCGCTGCACAACTTACTAATTAGATCAAACTGCGGAGAGCACCACCACATACACACGCACACACACATGATATGACGATGACTTTGAAAACGAAAGGTGCAGGTTTTTTTTAACAGACATACACTCTCTGTAATTTAAATGTTTCAAATCAAATCAAATAAAAAAATAAATTGTACCCTATATGTATCTTACAACACCGAGCTAGAGATCTTGTTTATTAATTCCACTCAGTGCCCACTAAAATAAACAATAAATATGAGTCTGAAGGCGAACATTAAATATAGATGTCTGTATAACTCTGTATGGTCGTTATATGATATACACCTCGGTGTGTACGCGCGTGTTCCGCTCCGATGACTCGGCCAGTTTCCTCTCGCGATGATTTATTCCGTCACCGCGCTATACTATTAAACTCATAAATTGGCAACTTTCTCCCTTTTACTTAGAGATCGTTACCTCACTCTAAATTATTGCCTATTTTCTTTTTCCTGCTTCGTAACTTTTGTAAAAAGAAATGTTTTTCTTCGACTTTTTCCCTCAATTTCTAATGAAATTATATAAATCATCGTTAGACATTAATGGTGTCATAACACGCTGTATTGTATATTCCGCTTAGTAGAGTCCCGCAGACTGTACATGTTGACGTAGTACCCATCACGTCAGTGAACATGCATGGCGGTCAACATACATTATGTTTGTGACCGAGAACTAATGTATGTAATTTGTCTTTTGCAACGATGTCTGTATGCGGGCTAGAAGCATCAAGAATCGGTGGTCCCACGCCGTGTGTCTCCACTAGTCAACAATTCGTCATTATGAAACAGAGATCAATCATTATAGTATTAACTTCGACTCGTTTGTTTCCCAAATAAGGACCGATAAATTGCGGCAATGAAAAATGTATTATCAAGCCATTGCATGAAAAATGGTCGGCGTGGTGTCAGCTTGCGTTAACTTGGCAAAATATAATATTAGCGAGTGATCAGTGTTCTAGAGAGGTACAAGTTTCCCTAAAGTAAATTAATTAGTTATCTAATAAGTTGAGAAGAAAATTTGCAGAATTTAATTTGATACAGTAGCAGACAAGTTTATTACGGCGTTTAAGGACGAACAGGAAACTCGAGAGCTGTTTTGTATACGAAGACCTCGATACCGGGGCTCGTGGAAGCCACTGCTCGAGGAAGCCCATTCGACAGAAACGTTATGCAGCTAGTAAAATGAGTAAAATACTTTAACGCTAAGTTAAGAGTTAGAGTCACCCGACCCTTTCCGGCAATGTTAAGAGTTAGAGTCACCCGAATCCTTCCAACAATGTTAAGAGTTAGAGTCACCCGACCCCTTCCGGCAATGTTAAGAGAAAGTCAACCGTCCACTTCCGGCAATGTTAAGAGTTAGACTCACCCGACCCCTTCCGGTAATGTTAAGAGATAGACAACCGACCCCTTCCGGCAATGTTAAGAGTTAGAGTCACCCGAACCCTTCCAGCAATGTTAAGAGTTAGAGTCACCCGACCCCTTCCGCCAATGTTAAGAGAAAGTCAACCGTCCACTTCCGGCAACGTTAAGAGTTAGAGTCACCCGACCCCTTCCGGCAATGTTAAGAGTCAGGGCACGTTCCCACTAGGTCGTGACGATTAACTTATCGTTGGACGACTGTTGTCTCTAGCTGATCCCACTATATCGGCTGTTTATCATCACTGTATCGTCGAAATATTTTATCGTTGAACGACTGTCGTATCTAGCTGTTTCCATTGGATTGTGACGACATTTTTACTGTTCACGGCAGTCGCTGTGTCGTTTGCACATCAGTTGCCTCTACGTTCTTTTGAAGAACGAGACGATATTTTTATCGTGGCTACGATAGATAGTAGCAATAACGACACATGGTTTGCCGTCACGATAAATCGTGACGTTTTTGTTATCGTTTTACGACTATCGTGTTAGCCGTTCCCATTGACTTGACAATCTGTCGTCACTCCAAAAAAAAAAAGTCGTGGACGACAGTTAATCGTGTTGTCCTATATGTGAACACCTCCATTTAAATACACAAGCCACGACGCCTTAAACGACACGATAATATGTCGACTATACATAGTGGGAACGGCGCCTTAGAGTCACCTGACCCCTTCCGACAATGTACTGAACATGTAGAGTTTAACAGAAACCGTGTGATACTCTTGTGTACTGTCTCGTGCCTAATGACGATGAGGACTAAATTAATTGTACGCTTTGTGTTGTTCCTCGCAATGATATCTCATCGCTTACGTCACTAGTAATCGAATGCCTTGCGCTCTCTGAAAGAAATTAATATGAGCTTGTAAGCTGCGCATAACAACATTATACAACGTGCGCTCACTCTTCTTATTGTGCCGACTTTGTTTTCATCGTGTGAAAACATTCAGAACAAGTGAACTCAAGTCCCTGCTGACACTAGTGTGCCTAAACAAACCTTGATAACGAACATTAGGTATACCACACCACTGAGTTGTATGGCGACGTGTGTTTGATTACACTAATACGGATATATGAATCCTCCGCTGTAGCGGTGCATATTTGTTGCGCTGTGGTTTAGTTTGCTAATTGCTAATTTACTAATAACGTACTAATAATTCGGTATTGCCTAATGATAGTTGGTATTTAGAGACATAAAGTGAGAATGAGGTTCACCTTTATGCAATAAATTCGCAGACAAGCAATTATGTCCTGTGGGGCTCATCTTTTGTAGGGGCCCCCGAGTGGCACGCGGCCGTGCCCTGCACCGAATGTTCTGCATACAATTATGTCCTGTGGGGCTCATCTCTTGTGGGGGCCCCCGAGTGGCACGCGGCCGTGCCCTGCACCGAATGTTCTGCATACAATTATGTCCTGTGGGGCTCATGTCTTGTGGGAGCCCCCGAGTGGCACGCGGCCGTGCCCTGCACCGAATGTTCTGCATAGAATTATGTCCTGTGGGGCTCATCTCTTGTGGGGGCCCCCGAGTGGCACGCGGCCGTGCCCTGCACCGAATGTTCTGCATAGAATTATGTCCTGTGGGGCTCATCTCTTGTGGGGGCCCCCGAGTGGCACGCGGCCGTGCCCTGCACCGAATGTTCTGCATAGAATTATGTCCTGTGGGGCTCATCTCTTGTGGAGGCCCCCGAGTGGCACGCGGCCGTGCCCTGCACCGAATGTTCTGCATACAATTATGTCCTGTGGGGCTCATGTCTTGTGGGGGCCCCCGAGTGGCACGCGGCCGTGCCTTGCACCGAATGTTCTGCATACAATTATGTCCTGTGGGGCTCATCTCTTGTGGGGGCCCCCGAGTGGCACTCGGCCGTGCCTTGCACCGAATGTTCTGCATACAATTATGTCCTGTGGGGCTCATCTCTTGTGGGGGCCCCCGAGTGGCACGCGGCCGTGCCCTGCACCGAATGTTCTGCATACAATTATGTCCTGTGGGGCTCATCTCTTGTGGGGGCCCCCGAGTCGCACGCGGCCGTGCCCTGCACCGAATGTTCTGCATACAATTATGTCCTGTGGGGCTCATCTCTTGTGGGGGCCCCCGAGAGGCACGCGGCCGTGCCCTGCACCGAATGTTCTGCATACAATTATGTCCTGTGGGGCTCATCTCTTGTGGGGGCCCCCGAGTGGCACGCGGCCGTGCCCTGCACCGAATGTTCTGGATACAATTATGTCCTGTGGGGCTCATCTCTTGTGGCGGCCCCCGAGTGGCACGCGGCCGTGCCCTGCACCGAATGTTCTGCATACAATTATGTCCTGTGGGGCTCATCTCTTGTGGGGGCCCCCGAGTGGCACGCGGCCGTGCCCTGCACCGAATGTTCTGCATACAATTATGTCCTGTGGGGCTCATCTCTTGTGGGGGCCCCCGAGTGACACGCGGCCGTGCCCTGCACCGAATGTTCTGCATACAATTATGTCCTGTGGGGCTCAGTTCTTGTGGGGGCCCCCGAGTGGCACGCGGCCGTGCCCTGCACCGAATGTTCTGCATACAATTATGTCCTGTGGGGCTCATCTCTTGTGGGGGCCCCCGAGAGGCACGCGGCCGTGCCCTGCACCGAATGTTCTGCATACAATTATGTCCTGTGGGGCTCATCTCTTGTGGGGGCCCCCGAGTGGCACGCGGCCGTGCCCTGCACCGAATGTTCTGCATACAATTATGTCCTGTGGGGCTCATCTCTTGTGGGGGCCCCCGAGAGGCACGCGGCCGTGCCCTGCACCGAATGTTCTGCATACAATTATGTCCTGTGGGGCTCATCTCTTGTGGGGGCCCCCGAGTGGCACGCGGCCGTGCCCTGCACCGAATGTTCTGCATACAATTATGTCCTGTGGGGCTCATCTCTTGTGGGGGCCCCCGAGAGGCACGTGGCCGTGCCCTGCACCGAATGTTCTGCATACAATTATGTCCTGTGGGGCTCATCTCTTGTGGGGGCCCCCGAGTGGCACGCGGCCGTGCCCTGCACCGAATGTTCTGCATACAATTATGTCCTGTGGGGCTCATCTCTTGTGGGGGCCCCCGAGTGGCACGCGGCCGTGCCCTGCACCGAATGTTCTGCATACAATTATGTCCTGTGGGGCTCATCTCTTGTGGGGGCCCCCGAGTGGCACGCGGCCGTGCCCTGCACCGAATGTTCTGCATACAATTATGTCCTGTGGGGCTCAGTTCTTGTGGGGGCCCCCGAGTGGCACGCGGCCGTGCCCTGCACCGAATGTTCTGCATACAATTATGTCCTGTGGGGCTCATCTTTTGTGGGGGCCCCCGAGTGGCACGCGGCCGTGCCCTGCACCGAATGTTCTGCATAGAATTATGTCCTGTGGGGCTCATCTCTTGTGGGGGCCCCCGAGTGGCACGCGGCCGTGCCCTGCACCGAATGTTCTGCATACAATTATGTCCTGTGGGGCTCATCTCTTGTGGGGGCCCCCGAGAGGCACGCGGCCGTGCCCTGCACCGAATGTTCTGCATACAATTATGTCCTGTGGGGCTCATCTCTTGTGGGGGCCCCCGAGAGGCACGCGGCCGTGCCCTGCACCGAATGTTCTGCATACAATTATGTCCTGTGGGGCTCATCTCTTGTGGGGGCCCCCGAGTGGCACGCGGCCGTGCCCTGCACCGAATGTTCTGCATACAATTATGTCCTGTGGGGCTCATCTCTTGTGGGGGCCCCCGAGAGGCACGCGGCCGTGCCCTGCACCGAATGTTCTGCATACAATTATGTCCTGTGGGGCTCATCTCTTGTGGGGGCCCCCGAGTGGCACGCGGCCGTGCCCTGCACCGAATGTTCTGCATACAATTATGTCCTGTGGGGCTCAGTTCTTGTGGGGGCCCCCGAGTGGCACGCGGCCGTGCCCTGCACCGAATGTTCTGCATACAATTATGTCCTGTGGGGCTCATCTTTTGTGGGGGCCCCCGAGTGGCACGCGGCCGTGCCCTGCACCGAATGTTCTGCATACAATTATGTCCTGTGGGGCTCATCTCTTGTGGGGGCCCCCGAGTGGCACGCGGCCGTGCCCTGCACCGAATGTTCTGGATACAATTATGTCCTGTGGGGCTCATCTCTTGTGGCGGCCCCCAAGTGGCACGCGGCCGTGCCCTGCACCGAATGTTCTGCATACAATTATGTCCTGTGGGGCTCATCTCTTGTGGGGGCCCCCGAGTGGCACGCGGCCGTGCCCTGCACCGAATGTTCTGCATACAATTATGTCCTGTGGGGCTCATCTCTTGTGGGGGCCCCCGAGTGACACGCGGCCGTGCCCTGCACCGAATGTTCTGCATACAATTATGTCCTGTGGGGCTCAGTTCTTGTGGGGGCCCCCGAGTGGCACGCGGCCGTGCCCTGCACCGAATGTTCTGCATACAATTATGTCCTGTGGGGCTCATCTTTTGTGGGGGCCCCCGAGTGGCACGCGGCCGTGCCCTGCACCGAATGTTCTGCATAGAATTATGTCCTGTGGGGCTCATCTCTTGTGGGGGCCCCCGAGTGGCACACGGCCGTGCCCTGCACCGAATGTTCTGCATACAATTATGTCCTGTGGGGCTCATCTCTTGTGGGGGCCCCCGAGTGACACGCGGCCGTGCCCTGCACCGAATGTTCTGCATACAATTATGTCCTGTGGGGCTCATCTCTTGTGGGGGCCCCCGAGTGGCACGCGGCCGTGCCCTGCACCGAATGTTCTGCATACAATTATGTCCTGTGGGGCTCATCTCTTGTGGGGGCCCCCGAGTGGCACGCGGCCGTGCCCTGCACCGAATGTTCTGCATACAATTATGTCCTGTGGGGCTCATCTCTTGTGGGGGCCCCCGAGTGACACGCGGCCGTGCCCTGCACCAAATGTTCTGCATACAATTATATCCTGTCGGGCTCATCTCTTGTGGGGGCCCCCGAGTGGCACGCGGCCGTGCCCTGCACCGAATGTTCTGCATACAATTATGTCCTGTGGGGCTCATCTCTTGTGGGGGCCCCCGAGTGGCACGCGGCCGTGCCCTGCACCGAATGTTCTGCATACAATTATGTCCTGTGGGGCTCATCTCTTGTGGGGGCCCCCGAGTGGCACGCGGCCGTGCCCTGCACCGAATGTTCTGCATACAATTATGTCCTGTGGGCCTCATCTCTTGTGGGGGCCCCCGAGTGGCACGCGGCCGTGCCCTGCACCGAATGTTCTGCATACAATTATGTCCTGTGGGCCTCATCTCTTGTGGGGGCCCCCGAGTGGCACGCGGCCGTGCCCTGCACCGAATGTTCTGCATACAATTATGTCCTGTGGGCCTCATCTCTTGTGGGGGCCCCCGAGTGGCACGCGGCCGTGCCCTGCACCGAATGTTCTGCATACAAAGAGTCGTTGAATAGTAAAGCAATGCAGAGCGGCACCGCAGCGCGGCGCGGCTCGGTATGTTCTACACTATGACCGAACACAGGCCACTCACCGCGATGTCGCAGCCTCGACACCTGCAGCACGTTCACTACGTTGTCACAAAGCTCCACGCCGCCGCCGCCAGACTACACACATGGCTCCTGAAACAATAGAATTACCAAGTATGTATATTGTACTGGTGTTCCTAAACGAGAGCAGTCCTGGCCCAAGGTTTATTGGCTCGACTTACGCATCGCAAGTCGTGGGTTCGAACCCGGGCAGGCACCTTACTTTGTGTCATTTATTTAAATACCACTGCTCTAAAAACGGTGTAGGAAAACATAGTGAGGAAACCAGGACTACCTAGAACTCAAAATTCGAAGACATGTGACATCCAAAAATGCGCAGTGGGCCCGCGTGCTGGATTATGGCACACTCGCTCTCACAGAGGTGAGGCCTGTGTCACGGCAGTGGGAAAATTATAGGCTAATTATGCTGTAGGTACCTATTTATTTATTTATTTGTTAACACATGTAAAGAAATACAGATCTTCTGTTTGATGAACAGAGCGCTATGTTATGCCAGGAGGCGTACAACTATGGTGTGCAAATCTAGCTGAGGATTACAAATTAAAATCTACTAAAAATATTAGAAAATAAATTGAACAATTACTTATTATTTAATACTCTAATTATGTCAGACCAAACTGAGGTATTATTAAAATGTCAAATATCTATGTCAAAATAATTTAATTTCAATATTAATAATTATAATTCTAAATTAATTAGTCATTTAAGTATTCGTCAATAGCAAAGTAACATTTATCAATCAAGAACGATTTAATTTTTTTCTTAATTTGTGCAAAATTTAATTATTTTATGGCGTTTGGAATTTTATTACAAATCCGTGGAGCCATACCCAGCACACTTTTTTTTACTAATGCAGTTTTACATTTATAATTAATCAAATAATTTTTGTACTGACTACAAATTATGTAGGTGGATGTATACTACATTTCATGTATCAATAGATACATCTTCTATATCTGAAGAATGAAACGTCGAAATATAATTATTTAATGCACAGGGCATACAAATGAAGCTGACGTACGCAGCTAACTTTATGTTGGGTGCTGCGGGGACCGGCCAGCTCCAGTAAGTTTCTATCAGAAACAAAGTGACAGTAAGACGTCGGCTTGCTGAATCTAACTTAAAACCCCTTAGACCTGCAAACGGCCCTAAACTGGAGCGTGGGCATCGTATTTCAAGACTAAGATATGCCCAGAGCCACGTAAATTGGAGTATTGAAGATTGGTCAAAAGTTATGTTCTCCGACGAATCAAAATTTATGCTCTACAAGCACGATGGAAGACACAGAGTGTATCGAAGACCAGGGGAAAGATTCAAGCAAGCATGCATCGAAGAAAAAGTAGCCTACGGTGGTGGGTCTGTACTTGTGTGGGCCGGAATTTCTTCTGAAAGTCGCACAGAGCTGGTGATCATAGAAAACGGCTCTTTAACTAGCGTAAGATATGTGGAAGAAATCCTCAATGATCACGTTGGTCCATTTATGGTCAATTTAGGTGAGGATGCTATATTTATGCATGACAATGCCCGACCTCATACAGGTAGGATTGTGAATGACTACCTTCAAGAGATGAACATTACTCGTATGGAGTGGCCAGCGCGCAGCCCGGATATCAACCCGATCGAGCATGCTTGGGACGAGCTAGGCAGATGCGTAAAACAACGAAACCCTCCCCCAATCACGCTTCGTGAGCTCAAAATTGCTCTCACAGAGGAATGGGAGAATATTCCCCAAAATCGTATAAGGAACTTGGTGTACAGCATGCCAAACCGCGTAAACGCAGTAATGGAAGCACGAGGAGGCAATACGAAGTATTAAATTCAAGAAAATCGTAATAAAGTTCAAAAATTTCATGTTTCCTATTTTTGTTTTAAGGAGAGATCAGCAGTTTTTTTCTTTATGTAATTTTGTGTTAATAAAATGTATGGTGACTCATATTTTTTTTACTTTCATTTAAGGAGTATTACATTGTCTATTAAATACAATTTATTGCATTAACCTATCATTTTTAGTTTCCGAGATTTTTAACATTCTTTAAGTGACCCGGATTCATTGCTCTCGAGTGTATTTTAAGAGATACACCTTTAGCTGGTATAGAACCTATACACACGAGAAAATATTTTTAGCCGCGCCGCGCCGCCGCGTCTGGGTGCCTCATCTATTCTGAGTCGGGCAGCGTGTTGGTGAGGTTGTGTTCGCATGCATGCCTCCGCACGACCGCGCAAGCGCAGTACTTAATGCGTGTCCGGTTACCGCACTCCACAGTGTGTGTGCTGCCGGACGCAAACACCTGCCCTCACCTCATTACATGGGACCTAACAATATCACTGGGGACGGGGTTTGGATGAAAGGCATACGAATAGGCCATGACCTGGAATAAAATATAGAATACTTTTATCCCGGTAGTAAGTTCCCGAAGTATAATTTCCCACCCCCACACGAACGAAGCCGAGGGCAAAAGCTGTACTCATCTTCTTCTTCTTTCTATAAAAACCAATTGCTGTTCGTTAGTCTCGCAAGAACTCATAAACGGCTAAAGCGATTTGAATATTTTTTATTTTGTTCGCTGTAATAAAGGGGTGGTTTGAAAAAATGCAACACATTGGCTCGTCTTCTATCTTCTTCTTAAAAAAATCAATTGCAGTTCGTTAGTCTCGCCAAAACTCGAAAAGGGCTTGACCGATTGCGATGAAACTTTGGTAAGTGGTTGTGTGCGCGCCGGAGAAAGTTTTAAACGGCATTGCAACGCATGCCGGACATTAGCTAGTATATATATAATTCTTGTATACGTGTGTATGTCACTGAAATCCTCCTAAAAGGAAGGACCGATTTTGGATTTTTTTTTTGTGTGTGAGTGGGTCCTCGGACAACGTCTGTCAAGCCCACCAGCATACTTCTATAAAACAAAAACTATGATAATAATGTCAGCATTGGTTGAGAGCTTCAACCGTAAATAGATTACTATTTACACGTGAAACTATCAATGAGTACTAAGTTTGCGCAACTACTTTCGTAATGTAAATTCAGCATATGAGCGTGATATTGTAGCTACGTCGTAGCAGCGACCTACGGCGTAGCCACGAGCTACGGCGTAGCAGTACGAGTGCAATTCTTTACGTAAGCAGAGAATATAGCTTTAAAAATGGCCATAGCGGATAAGAGCTCACCAAATCCGACAGACGAGTATGACGTGAGATACTGATAATATCTAGTCGTCCTCGTCTCTCATACTCGTTGACGAAATAAGTCATCTTTGCGGAAATCACACAACCACCAGCTGACACTTACGATATAAATTGTCACGACGTGCGAAAATATTCAGCCACATTTTACAGGTGGGGCACATCCCGATGACATAGGCTTGGCTCTTCACTCCGGCGTGAATACGGTGATGTTTTAGCATTTTTGTGCATATCATATTTACCCAATCGACGAATACATTACAATACATTTACTCGCACGTCAGTATCGGATATTCGTAGCCACTGAAATAACACTGGATCTGCGGATTTTTCAATTCTTCACTCGGTATAATTTTGCAATGGTCTGTGGAGTTTGGACCGTCATGGACTCGCGCTGGCTGTGAGCCACTGAGTTAACTACAGTTAGTTGAATTATGGATTCATATAAGTTGACTAAGGTTAGCCTAATTTAAAATTATATACGTACAGCAAACTTGGCATACGTACCCGTAAATATCATCTTGGAACAGATTTTGTCGCTAGAGACTAATCGTGTACGGTCAGCAACCGCACATTGTACTTTGGCCTAGTTACAAAATACTGCAAATATGGTTAAATAAGAAAATGTACTCGTAGTATCATCACGGACGCAAGTACGTGAGTCTTCGGTTTTACATCGAGTTCGCACAACATTAACATTTTATAACATTTACTATTACATAAATTTAGTACTGTTTATCATTAAATACCTTATTGAAACATTAACATTCAACATTACATGTAAGGGCTTGCCCTTACAAATCATATCGCGCTGAACACGCAACTTTATAAGATATTTTAGTTTATTATTAGGCCTACGCATTTGTTCTTGCCAATTATTTGAAATAACCGATTACAATATATATCTGTAATACTATCTTATTTCTACAAAAAAAATAAATTAAAAATTAAAAAAACCCCAACGCAAAAAAGAAAAGCGAACATTTCAAAAGTCAAAAATAATGCCTATCGTTGAGCCATCAAATTCGATTGAGTAACACCATATATTTTAATTAGGTATAGAAATTGATGGATGGCACGATAAGGTATGCTCGTTGAAATGGCGCTATAATGTCACCCATTTAAGACCTACGGTGCCGCAGACAGACACACAGACACAGACACACACACATAGCGGTCAAACTTATAACACCCCTCTTTTTGCGGCGGGGGTTCAACATAGATGTAGCAATGTAATCATTAGTCGTCCTACGCTCGGAAGCGTTTTAATCTGACGGGACTTCAAATAGTGCTCGCTCGAACTGTGGATATAATATTATAATAATAATAACTTTCTAATATCAATCGAAACGTGAAACGGTTGCAATCGATAATCAAAAAACAACTACGTACGAGTAGTAGGTACGTAGTAGAATTTCAAAAATAATGAAAGCGGCTTACACACACAGAAAATACTGTCTTCAAATCTACGTGGTTTTATACGAATGAACTTAATTCCGAATTCTAATGATACCCGACAAAAATATCAAAAAAGGAAATGAAAAATTCCATTTGATTTAACATGCTAACGTAACGACTGTGTAAAGTAAAAACTGCGATCAACCTGCCGCACGTGCCTTAAAGACCGATCGCTTGAAGCGAGCGGTGCAAGCGGAGCGTCCCGAGGCGGATCAGCCGCGAGCCGCGAGCGACAAGCGAACAAAGCACCCGACTATTAAACAATAACAAAAGATAATTACGACAATTACAATAAACAAAGGAATTTTTCCTTCAGTTACGACACGCAGCCGCAGACCGCGCACCAATAATATTTTCACAAAGAAAATTAATTATTCTTAATGCCGTAGCGAAAGTTTTTGCGAAGAATCGATTTAAGACGAAAAACCAAACGAAAAAACCAGAAACTTCGGCTATTAGTGAAATAGAGTTGAAAGTTAAAATCTGCTGCGAAAACCTCGCGTTCATTTATTTTGTGAAATGATAAATGTTTCAATGTTCATCGACGATGTTCAATCACATTTGTTCTTGAGCTTGAACAATTTTATACAAATGCTTTAAATTTCATTTCTTCTAATCAGAAATAGACTCTACACAACTACGAGTAGGTAGCTGAAAGAGACGCATACTCAACGCACATATACGGTGAGTACCAAAGGAATAGAGGGTCCCATTGTAATCTGAACACTTCGCCTTGAAATATTCATAGGCGTCCGTAGCACGCAGATCAGAGTCTCACGGCGAGGAGGGTTCCGTCGAGCATTAGCCGCAATCAGAGTGTTTATTTGACAGTTCCAACGCAAGCCATCGGCCGCGGCTCTGACACGGTGCTAATGATTAGGTACATCGATGGCCATGGTCCACTCAAAATCAATTAAAATGTATGAAGTGGACTAATAAAAAGTAAACTAAGAGAAATAAAAGCTCGGATCACCGTAACCGAGTGGTAAATAAAGAAATAGAGAGGGTGGGAGGTGGGGTGGGGTCGAGCTGAGCGGGTTGGGTGTGGAGGTGGGGGTGGGACGACGACAAGCCAGACCCGGGCGGCGCGGCGCGGCGCGCGCGGCACGAACGTTTGTTTCTTTTTAATTAAGCGAGTGCGCTACAGTCGCGCCACGACGCGCCCCGCTGCCGCCGCCACGCGGACTCGTAGCACACGCGCAGTGTGTGGCGAACAGACAGGTAACAAGCAACCACACGCGCAACGCACCGCAAACAGACGGTTCTACTATATTCATATAAATGTCCATTGTATACCTTGATCTATTAGTAACAAACATTAAGTGGAATACATGTTGACACCCACGCCAGCCTCCCCCAGTATTGAATATTAAATCATAATAAAAAATCGCTTTTCTTTGTCACTTTCGTTACCAAAGTTATTCCTAACATTGATATTCTATTTTTACCTGTGAGCAACGAAATCATTTAAATTAATCAATCTGTGTAGCCACCTCCGTATTATCATTGGCTTTATATTTATTTGTAACATCTGTTTATACCTACCTGTATTAAGCAAATAAATAATTTGATTTGATTTATATAAAAGAGTAATTAATAAAAGAAGCCTGTTATTTCTTCCAATTTAACAACCTTATAAACATTTATATTTATGTAAATACCAACTACTTACAAATTAGATAAAAATTAAATTAAATTATTGATTATTTGCTCATACATAAAAGCTAGATAAGAATAATATCTACTATAGATACCTACATTGTAACAGGCTACTTCTCACTACCTACCGCTCTGCTTCCAACCGTGTTAAGGCTCGTACACACAAGCGCGACGTGACAGCACGACACAAAGGCGCCGCTCGTCGCGCGGCACGTGGCGCCTTTGTGTACGCTATCGCGTCGCGCCAGTGTGTACGAACATTTAGTCTAATGCGGCGTCACAACATTCCGTACGTATAAGATACTGTATATACCCTACCCAATTATTTTAAAATCAATAATAATCTCATTAGTTATTAGGTAACTATAATTCATCAAATTAACTCTTCATCACTAAGATACAATCGTGTAAAACGACGTCACAGATCCCAAACTAGCTTCGTCCAATGGAGGGCCGAACACACACACAGCCGGCACAGGCGGCACAGTCCGGCACAAAGAGCTTCGCCATCCTTTGAAGTGGGCCCTCATTGCGGCGCGATTAATTCCCGCACACTGCTCGCCGCAAATAGTTTACTCCAGACATTGAATTTGTGAACAATTACGACAAACTTGAACTATACCGCTTTCTACCGCCACGAGGGAGCCTGGCTGAGAGCACCACGTAATCATCTGAGCCGGACAGAAAGAGAAGTATGGTGTCGAACAGCAAAACTTATATCATTTGGAAGAATATAAGCAACGCCACATTAACTAAGTGCCTCTAATATCAATCAAATTAATATATCTGAAATACGCTTGTCAAGCCTTAAATAACAATGCGCAATTAACTGCTGAATTCACAGCGAGCTGGAAAATAATCACTAACAAACCTAGGGAGAGCACTTTAGTATGCGTGACACATGCAATTCAATAAAGGCTTTGTAAGAACATGAAGATTTTCTTTCTGCAATGAGATGTGCTGCCAGCTCGCGGAGAGGTACTAACTTTCTCGCGGCATCCACCGCGGTGCGGGCACAGTGCAGCGAGGAGCAATGTGAACCGAGTCGGCAATGTACATCACGAAAACGACGCACGACGGCCGCACAACACACTCTCCACGTATTCTTCCTGTTAATGATCGCTACAAAACAACAGCACGTTCGATGTAATGAAATCTTGATAAGCTCGCGCTAGCACGCGCGTTGATGTACTACTCCGCGGAGACCGCTCAGCTAGATGTATGACACGATGCCGCTGTAACAACAGTCTAGCCTATAACCGTGCGCGCCTCTATCTCGGGTATCTAGGTACTTCACAAGAAATAGGAAAGCTCTCTGATTTAGGAATCAATTCAGCTTTATACCTTTCAAAATCTATTCAGGATGATTTCGTTCTGAGTACGCACTAATCCTCTTGGAGTTCGCTTTACAAACGAAATAGAGTACCTAACGATAAGTAAATAGAGAAGAGATTACGAAGGATTGAACCCATTCAATCAGAGTGTTTCAGTCATAGTAGCTGTATAACAAGGTGAAACAGGGCATAGTTGTAAGACGTTGTAAGGCGTGTAATAACTAGACTCGGGCGAAACTTGGCACATATTCCAAGTTGTGAGATCTGTTCGTCAAGATCTGCAGTGAACCAACACAAAACTACGAACATTCGCTAAACATTTCAAGAAACTCCATCTGGAAGCCGCAATAAAGTTAATCAGAAGAAAATGGACGAAGCGGGAAGCCATGTGGCCAAGAGAAACAATATCACAAGTTATATGAATGCAAGCTCGGGTGCTATAAGACTTATAAGTTACAAATGACGTCTGCGGGTGGTCGCCGCGCCTGCCCGGTGCCGGGAGGAAGGCCGGGCACAGAAGATTCACTCGACACAATAATAAGTAAATGCATGACACTAACGCACTGCCGTAAAATATCGCTAAACGTAAGTGATCAACGTCAACATATTTAGATTTCTCTATTAGAAGATATATTATGGAGAATGTCTGTCATTTGTTACCGGCGAGATATTTATAGCTAATCACCGAACATCACGAATGCTACTACGCCGCAACACTTACCCCTTATTAATACGGGGCTTACACACCAAATGATTTCATTATGCGTATCATTAGCTGTAGGTCTTCGGTGTCAGTTGATCGGTTCATCTCATAAAAGCTAATGATACGTTGACCTAGGGGACGCTCACTCATTCATTGACCTCTCTTCGCACTGTTTATTCCATCGTTATGTGCACTCTGTGCGGTAACTACTCTGTGCCGCGATTCATTAGTATGCCAGACGATCGTGCGTTTTGTAAGTAAAAGAAACTTTATTACGCTGTGTATATTTGCATCGGTAATGAAACAATTTGCTGCCACGAAGACTTCGCTGATATTTCATCAGTTGTAACCTGATTGAATATATTATGAGCGTATTGCAAATTATTACATTTTGGGAGCGAAGAGAATGCGTAAATTGCTATGACTAATCACCAATTTAACTGTAAAGGATTAGTCTGCTTTCTGAAGATCTTAGACTAAGTACAACATTTACATTATATATTTATATTAACATTATGGAACAAGATTTTTTATTTTCTTTGACTCTCTTATTCTTGGAGCTTGTATTCGTATACACAAACGAGCACATCGTCACCGCATCTGCACACACAAGCACAACAGAACACTCAACAGAATTGACATTGTCTTACAACAAATCATCACGGCGGCGGCGGCAGTGATGTAAACAACGGGTCAATAGTTTACAAGATGACGGCATTGTTACTAACTGAGCTGTCACCAGCTGCTCAGGACCGGCTTATCACGTCACTCTGTCATTATCATAATTTACTCCGCCAACTTATTCAAATAATATGTATTTGTATTACCATTTGTACTACAAGAACATTATGATTGTTCGAAGTCAGAAAATTGTGAATGTATAAATAAGATAGTTATACCGTTTATATTAAAAGACATTTTATTTTTACCCGTCTTCCCCAGAAGGAGGGTAATGTCTTCATAATATGAAATGAGATACCTAACTCTGTTTTTAAGATTTCATTTCGCAGTCGTGCTCAGACAATAAGTTTCAGACGCAAATAATGTGCACGGGCTGCTGTGGAAACTGCTCACACAGAGACTTAGAAAAGAAAGAGTTATGATCGGAGCTAGTTGCACAGCGCAGCGACTGTGCAAATAAATAAAGCTGACAATATCGGGCGCCGATGCAGCGCTGCAGCTGCCAGCCGCGCGCTCACCACTCAGCTCACCGCACACCGCTTATCGCTCACAGTGGGCTGGCCGGCCACCAAGTTGCCCGCATTTTTAGTCCCTCATTTGTCAAATTTACGTGCGTCAGGAGTATTAAACTGAGCTTCCTCAACCAGACGCCGCGGGCCGACGCGCACCAGATTGCCGCACCGAATACTCTCACATTTTCCCGCGTTTAAAACTGAAACACGGCTGCGCACACGGCCGATACCTCATAACCGTATCGTAACTTTAAGCTACGAGCCTGCTCTGCGGGGAATACTCAAATTATTCATATTTACCGTTCTCTAAGATTGGAAAGGGTACTATAACGTGTGCTAGCTGTACGTAGCACGTAGTCGTGGAAGCGTTCGCTGCACGTCCATATTGTTACAATTTAAATTCATCACGGAGCACCGCGTGCCCGCTGCTGCTCCCTAGGTGATAAGTTCTTAGGATTTGGCTCTTGATACATGATCGTAGTTGGTGTAACATATCTGCTCATCACATGGGTAAGGGATGCTAAATAAGGTAAAAGCGCATTCCACTGCTACGCGCAGTTCAAAGATGGAGTTCTTAAACTTGAACTTAACTGCAACTTCACCGCAACTTGATTGGCGCGTCATGACATTATGTAATTAGCATTAGCTAATCACGTAATGTCTGACAGCTACAATATTATTTTTATATAATATATTATGAGCAGAGTGAACAATTTAGAATTAAAAAAAAACATAACGACCACAAAATAAAGGTTATATTTCTCTCAACAAATAATTAACAAAAGATAGATCTTAAAAACACAAATAACTAAATACGCCTAGCTAAAACCCGTCCTAACACTCTAAGCGCCTAAAATGAAATGACCGAGGCAATGAGCTCGCCGCTGCAGCTGTCCGTCTGCCCCACTCTTGCGCCTCGTGACGTCATTCAGCCGCCACGCCTTCAATCGCAGGATTCTCCGCTAACACGGCCTCTCCTGACAGCGGCGCGTCCTCGCCCGCCTGATTTAGTGGTGGAGTAGCCTCACTGGAGCTGAACCCTGGTGGTCCTGAAGTACCATCTTCACAACCATTTTCATTAGTGCCTGAAACAGTTATATTGTTTGCATTAGTTCAACGTTTTTTTCAGCCGTATAACTGAAGGAAACAGAGGCTTCAGCGTGCTTCAGTACAGTCATACTCCAGAATGCTCTTGGGTAGAAGAGCCGTATCGTAATCGTTAGCCATTTATCAGAAACAGAGCCCTCGGGATGTTACTAACGCGCATCAAGTCCAAGTAGGTACTGTTCACTGTGAACACTAAGACAGAGCCCTCGGGATGTCCAAATACTAAGCGTCACCAAATCCTCGATCAGATGACGATCTCAACTTGTAAACATTAAGGCAGAGCCCTCAGGGTGCCCAAGCCCTTTCGCAACACACATGACAGAGGCCTCGGCATGTCCCAATTCAATTACCAAAATTATTTCATGCATGAAACAGAGGTCGACATGTCTCAAACAAGAAATAAATGGGTAAAACTACTTACTGTCAAAAAATGCACTGCACACATCAGGTGTCCATTCTCCACGCCACAAAGTTATGTACTCTGCGGCCGCTTGCGTGGTCTTACCATACGAATCCGCTATAAGTTTCAGTTCATAACGTCCATGAGGCAATACCTTAATAATTTGGTATGGGCCACGCATACATGCGTCTAACTTGCCCTTGGACTGACTGCCCTTGTGCACAAAAACGACGTCATGGACAGTGAAACTGCGCGGCGGCTTCCGTTTTTCATTAATGCGGGCGTCTTGTCGAACTCTGTTCTCATCCAGAAGTTCGGAGGCGCGCTGTCTGGCCAGCTCACGCAGGGACTCCCTGTTGGGACTCGTACCTTCCAGGGCCACATCGCGCACAATAGAGCGTAGGACGGGTGTGGTAGCTTCGCTGCCGGATAATAAATTCATAGGTGAATATTGAGTAGATTTATGCTTTGTAATGTTCAGAGTGAGCTGTAATTTGCCTAATACATCTGACCACTTTTCATTTCTAAAGTTAACTTCAACTCTTATCATGTTTAGAACGGTTCTGCAATATCGCTCAGCCTGACCATTACTTTGATGCATTTCAGGTGTTATTAAATATAATTCGCCCCCCAATTCACGTACCCAAGTTGCAAACGTTGAACTCTCGTACAGTCGCCCACGGTCAGCGACGATCAATTTGGGCATACCAAACATTGATATTGCCGATTCAAAAACGCGTTTCAACTCGTTTGCATCTTGTTTACGTATCGGATACAATAAGCAAAATTTTGTAAAAGTATCGACAATAATTACAACAAATTTAAATCCGTTAGAAACAGGGAGTGGCCCCAAAGCGTCACTATGTATGCATTCAAACGGAATATTGGGCTTACTCCACGATTCTATAGGCTGTAACGGTTGTCTTGGAACTTTTTTTATGAGCTATGCAGACAATACAATGTTGTACATATTTTTTAACAAACTTAGCAAGGCCAGGGAACCAGAAATAATTTAAAATTAGGTCAATTGTTTTATCTGTGCCAATGTGATGGTGTTCATCATGAAAAATTCTTAAAAGGCTGAGGCGATATCCTTTCGGTATATAACACAAATAACGTGGTTCTTCACCAGTTTTTACATATTTGTAATAAAGGACATCGTTTCGCTTGATGTAACGATTAGAATTGAGTTCACCCTCATTTAACTTTTGCAACAGAGAATGCGTTTCTTCGTCCGCAAACTGTGCCAAATGTGCCCAGTTATGTGGTTTCTGTATTTCGCACACATTTACTGGATTACGACTCAGATAATCAACATGAGATAAATTAATGCCTTTACCGTACTCTAAATCAATGTCATAATCCTGTAAATACATCCACCACCTAGCAACTCTTGGCAATAGATCTCGCTTTCTTTGTGTAAGTTTTAAAGCGTTGCAATCAGTTACCACTTTGAACTTAATACCAATAAGGTAGTGCCGGAAATGTTGTAGTGCTTTTACCACTGCCAACGTTTCCAACTCGTAAGAGTGGTAACGTGGCTCTGCCCCCTGAGTTACTTTACTGAAATACGCGACAGGTCTTTTGAGTTTATTAATGTCGGTCTGTAATAGCACCGCACCATATCCCACCGCAGAGGCGTCTGTGTGAACCTCCGTCGGGAAAGACGGATCAAATATTGCTAGAGCAGGCTCATTGGTTAAGCACTTTATTATGTCTTGACGAACAGACTCACGTTCCTCATTCCATTGAAATGGGACGCCTTTGCGTAGGAGATGTGCAATGCAAGCAGTCTTGACTGAGTCATTTGGTACATATCGTCTAAAATATCCAGCCAGCCCTAAGAATTGCCTCACTTGCTTCACGTTACCTGGGATTGGGGCATTGGTTAATGCCTCAACCTTATGACGGCTCGGTCTAACCTGACCGTTACTAATTAATCTACCTAGATATTCAATCTCCTCAGTGAGGAAAATACACTTTTTCAGGTTTATAGAGAACCCCGCTTGAGTTAATGTTTGTAAGACCTCTCGTAAATTTTCTAACCCTTCATCTACTGTCAATGAAGGCAATAATACGTCGTCAACGTACACTAAAACCTTGCCCGATTCAATAAACGTACGCAGAGTTTGGCTTATAATACGTTGATAGACAACTGGCGCGTTGGCCAAACCATATGGCATCTTAAGATACTCAAAGTGGCCTTCAGGAGTAACGAAGCCAGTTAACGGTATAGAATCGCTATCCACCTTAATCTGATGAAAGCCTGTAGCCATATCAATACTGGTGAAGTATTTACTTTTACCTAAGCGGTCTACATAGTCGTCGATCAGAGGCAATGGATAACGATCCTTTACAGTTATCGCATTTAGAGCGCGGTAGTCCACGCACATTCTATCACTGCCATCCTTTTTCTTGACTAGCAGTATCGGACTGGAATATTCCGATTCAGACTCCCTTATAATATTTTTGTCAAGTAGTTCCCGGGTAATATCGCGCACACGCAATTTTTCTTCATGAGATAATTTATACGGTCTGTAAACTATAGGTACACTACTATTAAGCCTAATATGCATAGAACCGGTATTTACAGTGGTTGTGGCCGTACCAGTAATAAGAAATTCCGAGAAGTCCGCGATAATTGATAACAAACGATCCTTTTCAATACCTAACAACGGTGTTTGAATAACAGAGTCAGTGTTTGATTTTATGGGAAATACCCGGTCTATTCGCATAAGACGCTGCTGGCCTTTCGATCTTATATACGTAATTCCGTCTCTGTTTAGAACGTCGGTACCAATAATCACAGGAGTACTCATATATTTATCGGCGATTACATACAATTTAATTTCTAATGTTAATTCAAGAAACTCGACGGTTAACACCGTGTAAAAACTCGATTGTATTTTCTTTTCGCCTAACCCACAAAACGAACGAAATGACGGTATTTGTTTGCATTGAAAATGCTTAATAAGGCTATCTGAAATAAGGGATACTACCGAGCCGCTATCTATTAATATGTCCACGGGTACACCTTGAATCACGGCTGTGGCTATATCATTTTTCTTATAGTCACCCTCTGTATTACGGCAAAAATTAATGTTTGACTTCCCTCGTGACTCTGAACGTTGCTTTGTAAAACACTCTTCTATGCTATGACCCGATTTTTTGCAAAAGGAACATATTATAGGTTTGTTGGAAGTATTATTTGAAGTTGAATTGTTATTATAGGTACTGGGGGTAGATTGCGAAGACTTGGTACAAGCTTGTTCGTCCGTTTTTTTACGTTTGGTACAAGAATATTGTTTGTGACCGAAGCTACCACAGGAAAAGCACTTTGACCTAGTTTCACCATGATCACGTTTGCGATGGTAACCATTATGGGGCCTAGCATCGGTATTACTTGTACGTTGATTAGGTTTATGATTAGAAGCTAATGTAGCGGGCTTAACATAAATCGAGAGAAAGCTAACTTAATATTCTGGTTTCAGTTTGGCATTGGTCGCGACGGCACGTATTTGTAGATCGGCGATACCGCGTATAACTATAGCAGTCATAAGTTCGTCACTTAATCCACCTACTATTCGAAGACGTAATAGGGATCGTCGTTCATAATCTGCATACGTAGTGTAATGCTCGGAATTTGTACTCATGACTTGAAATAAAATGTTTGCTACATCTACCTTACGCAGACACAGTGGCTTAAACTCTCGTTTAAAGTTTGACCAACTCCGATCATTCGTAACCCACTCATTTAGCCACTGTTTCGCGTCTCCTTTTAAACAATTTCCTATCCTAGCTAAGCATTCTCGATCATCCCAACAATTTAAACTACACGCATGATCGACTTCGTTACACCAAACGTCAATATCGTTAATAGCAGGGTCAAAATTTGAGACATAAATATGGTTTGATCTTACCGCGCTCAGCTTGCCAATCGCACTTACAATCTGGTCGGTCATTTTACCCATCGTGTCGTTACAACCAAGCGAGCTTGCAGGTACAGGAACCGACAGGTCGGTAGTCGAGACGCCGAGCAGCGACGGCGCAGGCGCCGCTATGGCGGGCGTCGGCGCTCGCGCATCGGCGCTTGACGACAACGCGGCGACACCGTCACCGCACGAACTGCGCTCGATACCGTTACTACTTTGATTGCTACCCACATTTTGCTCTAATGAATTAATACGGTTCATCAAAACTTGAAGAGTTTGTTGCAAATCTATATCTGGTGTACGGTCCCGCGTCTTGCTGCGTCTACTAGATTTACTTTTACTCCGTCTGGGCATTCTGCTAGTAGAATATTCAAACTGCAGAACGTACCAGTGGAGGTCCCTACTATAAAGAATGAACTAAAATGCAATAACTGGTCAGAATGCCAAATCTCAGTGTAGATAGCTATGAGAGCTATCCCACTTCTGATATGAGCAGAGTGAACAATTTAGAATTAAAAAAAAACATAACGACCACAAAATAAAGGTTATATTTCTCTCAACAAATAATTAACAAAAGATAGATCTTAAAAACACAAATAACTAAATACGCCTAGCTAAAACCCGTCCTAACACTCTAAGCGCCTAAAATGAAATGACCGAGGCAATGAGCTCGCCGCTGCAGCTGTCCGTCTGCCCCACTCTTGCGCCTCGTGACGTCATTCAGCCGCCACGCCTTCAATCGCAGGATTCTCCGCTAACAATATATTATTATATATTATATTATAATAATAATATATTTTTATACAATATTATTAGCTATCGATACTGATCCTTCGAGAATAGCACACGCACAGGCCTGGAATACTTGTCTTTCATCATAAATCAAGGCAAGTATTCCAGGGCTCTGCGTAGGAAGTCCATAATACTGCAGAAGTGGAATTTATTATTGAGTTGTGCGGTGGGGCGAGTGAGCCCGCAGCCTCCCGCCTCATTAGCGTAAGCAACAAGGGCTGCTAGGCAATCTCCGCGTAATTTATTATTGAGTTGTGCGGTGGGGCGACTGAGCCCGCAGCCTCCCGTCTCATTAGCGTAAGCAACAAGGGCTGCTAGGCAATCTCCGCGTAATTTATTATTGAGTTGTGCGATGGGGCGAGTGAGCCCGAAGCCTCCCGTCTCAGTAGCGTAAGCAACAAGGGCTGCTAGGCAATCTCCGCGTAATTTATTATTGAGTTGTGCGGTGGGGCGAGTGAGCCCGCAGCCTCCCGTCTCATTAGCGTAAGCAATAAGGGCTCCTAGGCAATCTCCGCGTAATTTATTATTGAGTTGTGCGGTGGGGCGAGTGAGCCCGCAGCCTCCCGTCTCATTAGCGTAAGCAACAAGGGCTGCTAGGCAATCTCCGCGTAATTTATTATTGAGTTGTGCGGTGGGGCGAGTGAGCCCGCAGCCTCCCATCTCATTAGCGTAAGCAACAAGGGCTGCTAGGCAATCTCCGCGTAATTTATTATTGAGTTGTGCGGTGGGGCGAGTGAACCCGCAGCCTCCCGTCTCATTAGCGTAAGCAACAAGGGTTGCTACGCAATCTCCGCGTAATTTATTATTGAGTTGTGCGGTGGGGCGAGTGAGCCCGCAGCCTCCCGTCTTATTACCGTAAGCAACAAGGGCTGCTAGGCAATCTCCGCGTAATTTATTATTGAGTTGTGCGGTGGGGCGAGTGAGCCCGCAGCCTCCCGTCTCATTAGCGTAAGCAACAAGGGCTGCTGGGCAATCTCCGCGTAATTTATTATTGAGTTGTGCGGTGGGGCGAGTGAGCCCGCAGCCTCCCGTCTCATTAGCGTAAGCAACAAGGGCTGCTAGGCAATCTCCGCGTAATTTATTATTGAGTTGTGCGGTGGGGCGAGTGAGCCCGCAGCCTCCCGTCTCATTAGCGTAAGCAACAAGGGCTGCTAGGCAATCTCCGCGTAATTTATTATTGAGTTGTGCGATGGGGCGAGTGAGCCCGCAGCCTCCCGTCTCATTAGCGTAAGCAACAAGGGCTGCTAGGCAAACTCCGCGTAATTTATTATTGAGTTGTGCGGTGGGGCGAGTGAGCCCGCAGCCTCCCGTCTCATTAGCGTAAGCAACAAGGGCTGCTAGGCAATCTCCGCGTAATTTATTATTGAGTTGTGCGGTGGGGCGAGTGAGCCCGCAGCCTCCCGTCTCATTAGCATAAGCAACAAGGGCTGCTACGCAATCTCCGCGTAATTTATTATTGAGTTGTGCGGTGGGGCGAGTGAGCCCGCAGCCTCCCGTCTCATTAGCGTAAGCAACAAGGGCTGCTAGGCAATCTCCGCGTAATTTATTATTGAGTTGTGCGGTGGGGCGAGTGAGCCCGCAGCCTCCCGTCTCATTAGCGTAAGCAACAAGGGCTGCTAGGCAATCTCCGCGTAATTTATTATTGAGTTGTGCGGTGGGGCGAGTGAGCCCGCAGCCTGCCGTCTCATTAGCGTAAGCAACAAGGGCTGCTAGGCAATCTCCGCGTAATTTGGTTACACCGCGGCACGGACACAGTACAATTAAGTAAACAGTATTACGTCTTCATATAAATCGGACGAAATAACACGCTTCGAAGTTGCATCGCTTGTTTAGTGTATAGCTGTTTGAATTCATTAATATCGAAACCTAGTTTTATTTTTTTATTTTATTACCTACTTACTCGGCAAGGTAAGTCCATAAAAGTAACATTTAGTATTATAAATTTTTATTTGTTTATGTTATGTAGGTATTTCTTTATTTATTCAAGCGTAGCGAGCATAAACTCCTTAAGTTTAGTAGGTGAGTATCTCTCTTTTTAGATGCGATCGATGCCCAATTTAAGGAACAAAATATAACTTCTGCTCGCAGCTCCGCCCGCGTGAATTTCAGTCTGTCATGGAAAGTCTTTATCGGACGTCCCGGGGATCAAAATTCGTTCGTGAAATCTAAACCATTCATGCAAATGTATTGATGTAAAATGCAATTTTTATCTA
This sequence comes from Griposia aprilina, assembly GCA_916610205.1. NCBI lineage: Eukaryota > Metazoa > Arthropoda > Insecta > Lepidoptera > Noctuidae > Griposia > Griposia aprilina. The sequence continues at coordinate 22,846,580 of OU744299.1, read as the reverse complement.
CATAAAATTTCCCTGACGATAAGCAAATTTATTTCGATAGGTTTAACATTACCTGCTTAAATTACTCTAGATTTTACATATTTGTTTAACACAACTCTGTCATACTGCTTACTTTATTAATTATACTGAGGTACGGATGGCGCTTCACTTCGCACAACTTCGTTGTTCCTATTGTTGCTAATCGCTGACTTCAGGACACGGCTCGTGTAGATGCTGCGGTCTTCTCTCTCTGTAATATTTCTTCCTATTATTTCAATACCAGCATTACTAGACTGTGGCCTGTCGTGACGAGCGGCCTTCTCATAAGAATGGTAAATTACCAACGTTCGATTATCTGAATGAGCAGTAAGTATATAAATATGAGAAACGGTCCTTAAGGTATCTGCACCAATCAGTAGTACTCAAATAGACTTTAATTATTCATTAATTTTGAGCAATAAGTACCTACTTAAACTACTACAATTAAGTATTGGTACGTTATTGGGTTTTTCTATCTGGAATTTCTCTGTAGCAGCCCGGAGTCTGGATTTGTGGCCGGTTGATGGCAATAGACACCTCTATAACATGGGACTTAAACATTACTGGTGAAATGTGGATGTACTATAGGAAAACCTCTGCCCAACCCCTTGGGGAAACAAGGCGTGGTGTATATGTGTACGTTATTGCATTACTACACCGGTAAAATTGTTGAAGTCGAATGGAAACTATAATTATGGTCAGGTTTATTCTGCTCGTAAGAGGTATTGCATTACTGATCGCTTACTGAACATGTGCCTCTCAACTTCAAGGCATTGCATGGCACCAACTGTAAGATACTGTTAGTAATATCGCTACACTCAATTATGATAAAGTACTGACCAACTATTAAAAAACTAAAAGTCCGCGATACGCGCGCTTGCTGATTGGTAGTGTCGTGTTCTTGAAAATGGCTTCTAACGTGGTAAAGTGTAACTCATGCATTGTTGTTGTAAATGAGGTGCTCGATTGATTTATAATAAGCAATAAAATGGACGTTTATTCATATTATATATGTGATTGTGTGATACTTTGAGTACTGTGGGAGTCAGGCATACCATACAACATCAAGCTCAAACAACAGGGGGTCTACTCTCTAAGCACGAAGTCCGTACTTTCGGCCTTCGTTACGGGCGTTTCCTACTCCGTATTACCTACGGACTTACGATTAGTCCCGAACCCGAACTAAGAATGAATTACAACACGATTTGACAGTTGTCCTTACTCCCGATGTGTTTTGCCCGTCCGAAAAGTTGAATTTGACACTCGTATTGACGGATCGTTATGTCATTTGATACGATATCAAAATAGTTATCGTGCCGCCGACGGAAATTAAAGTTTGGCAAAAGTTCGAAACTATGGCTGCTTTTTTAATGTTCAAATAAGCTCTACAGGAAGAGCGGAGGCGATGTCGATTATACTTGCGCTAAAACTTTCGGTTGGCGAGCATTCCCGACGTTGAGTTCATAGGGTATTACAGCCTGGAATTATTTGAAGACTTGTGTGAGGATATACCTCTTTTGCCTCAAAAAATACGACGAAATGGTGTTGATCCAAGAATTAAGGTAATTGTTTGATACAAGAATGAAGGACTTAAGCTAAGGATATACTTATTGAAAATTCTGCAAATTATTGAGTTGTAATTACTGTTGTTTTTGTTTACTTTTAGATCCTTGCTGCTCTTAACTTTTATGCCCGGGGGAGCTAACAAGTTGCAGTGGGCCGTAGCAGACTTACATTTGGAATTTTAAAAGGCTGATGGAGATGCCTCTTGGCAGCAAGAGAGCAACATTAAGAACCCATCACAGCAGGTATTTGTCATAATTTACACTATAACTATATTTTTCCTTAATATGCATTGAACAGGTGGACAGTATTTTTTTCATCAATTTCAGAGCAAATATTATTTTTGCAGGTAAAATTGTCATTGCTTGATATTGTGTACAACAGACATGTGTAATCGGGCAGTTTTAACTTGCCTCACCAAGGCAGACCTACAATTAGAGCGCAGTATATAGAGAGGACAGCAATATGAGTCCATGTCCGCTCATCAAGCTCTTCAGCAAGGGCAAAGAGTGATAGACTGATTAGTGCATTTGCTGGACAGAAATAGGTACTTATTAAATGCAGTCTCAAAAGAAAACTACTCTACTAAGAAAACAAGTCATTAAATACATAGGGTGTTTATATTTATGTTATTTTTTTGAGTATTTATTTTACAAACTGTTTATTTTGCTTTCAGGACATAATGGGTGTTGCGACTGGCGGAAGATTCCAAAAGAAAATGATAAGAAAAAAGATTTCCAAAATAAAAGTATTGTTTTTAGTAACAAAATGTTCTCTTTTTATTTAGCACCAAACAAATTGAAAAAAATTAAAATCAACAATACACTATATCAACCAAAACATAGATTTTCTTTCATTTATCTATTGTAGTCTTAAATTATTGCTACGAACTTAGTTTTTCTTACTTGTCTACTTTATCGACAATACATAATTTTTCTTTTATTCTAGACCAATCTCAAATTAAAAACCAACATTATACAATCAAAAGTTTTTTTTTACCAATCATCACATACCATTTTCTATTACTAGTCTATTTGAATCTTAAATAATTGCTAGTAACTGACGAGCTTTCATTCAGTGAATTATTGAGTTGGAAGACCAGAGACTCCAAGCAACAAAATAAATAAGGAGCTCGGAAAATAAATGTAGCAACATTATGAACAATTTTGCAATTATAGTTATATGTATAGCTAGCAATCTAAATGTTTCTAGTTATGTACTAAGTTACAAAGTTCATCGAGCACTTCATTTCTCCGTTTCGATTAGTAGTCTTTGTTCTGCCACCTCATTAATTCGGCTTCTTGCTGAGTCGGCAGCGGGACGTTGCCTCGTACTCATGGATGTGCATGTGCACGGCGAGAATTTAATACTGTAAACAAATGAAATTAAATTTCAGTTAGTTTTAAGCAATTTTCTGAAACATGATTTGCATAATCTCTTTTCTACTGAACAATAATACAGACTTCACAAATTTTGCATTGGCAACTCCCGCTCCAGTGCCTCAGTGGACATTGAGGGTTGCTCCTGGGAAAGTGGGTTGCAGTAGATATTTGGGTGGGTGTGATGGCTGCTGGGTCTTGTTTTACAGGTGGACCTACAACAGAAACTGAATATTATTGACGGATACAACAAACATATAATTATGTATCTGTTATTTATTATTATTTAATAAAAAAAAAGTCACGGTAAAGACTCAGTGGTTTGTTGTTTTTACCATTTAAACAAACTTACTATCATAAATTATAAATTTAATTATTACTTACCAATTGAAAAGCTGGCACTCTTGCCTTGGCTGCTGGCTGTCCAAAACCCTCTTCCATAATTGATAGTATCCTCAATTCCACTTGGGTGAGAGTTGTTGCTACCGATGGGATTCCACCTGGAGCACATGCTGACCGTCTGACAGCTTCAGTAGCTTTACTGGCTAAATGCTTTTTGGTCAGCCCACACCTAAAATATTGTTAATTTTAATTACATAAAAAAACGATATAAAGCCAGTATACTCGTAGGCCCTCCTACAGATAGTATTTGGAGGATGACTGATTATCATTGTATGCAATATACTGATGACAAGACTTAAAATCATATTAATATTGACGAGTAATGTATTTTATTTTATTTATTTATTTATTTAAGGATTACCAACGAGATACATTACAATTATCTTTTACAATAATAAAATTTTGTCTATTAAACCTTATCGTGTAATGCAAACTCAATTACAGGTAACCACAGCTCACACATTATCGAGTACACATGCTCTGAATACATAATTAAAGGATACATAAAAAAAACAATATTCATGCTATTATAAAAAATGTACAAGCTAATAAAAAAAAAAGTTTTAATTTACAATAATACAATACAGTAACCAAGCATTAATTTGATTTTCATTATTATGTCTGAATTAATTAATAAAAAATAATAAAACAAAAAAAAAAATGGAATAACAGAGAATAGTTTAAAATAGAATTATAAGTGATTGAGTTTAATATAATAAAAAATTAAAATTGTTAATTTATTGTTAAATTATTTAAATATTGGAATGATAAGTCAAATGTCCTCTAACCGAAAGTGCTTATATAATTTCTTTTTAAAAGTGTTAAGACTGTCATGATTGATATCAATCTCAGCTATGCGGCATAGAGCATTGTACAACTTGGTAGCCCTCGTTAAGGGAGAGTTGTCACCTAAGTTGGTTTTGTGCAAAAATTGTCTGAACAGATTATAGGTATGTGACCGTGGTAACCTTCCAGGCACATTAATATATATTTTGGATAGTAGGTCAGTGTTTAGTTTAGATGTTACCAATTTGTAAAGGAAACAAAGATCGAGTACTTTTCTACGATTAGTGAGGCTTTGGAGTTTAAAGTGGTGAACACGATCTTTATAAGATTTTAATTGTTTCGAGGTTTTGTTTTGTGAGGATAGATGATACAAGAACCTCCTTTGGACTCGCTCAATACGTTGCTTATGAATGTTATAACGGGGAGACCATACCTGTGAACAGTATTCCAGATTACTACGAACCAACGTCTCATATAGGATAATTTTGGTCTTAGAGTTGTTGAATGGCTTTGAGGTCCTTAATACAAAACCGAGCATTTTGTTTGCGTTTGATATCATCTTATCTATATGGTCGCTGTAGGTCAATTTGCTATCCATCAAGATTCCCAGATCCCGGACTGTATCAACTTCGTTGAGAGTCTTGCCCGAAATAGAGTATTTTGTATTAATAATATTTTTGTTGCGACAAAATTTTATATGCAAACATTTTTGTAAATTTAAGCTCATCCTATTTTCTTTACACCACTCAACTAATCTATCCAAGTCAGCTTGTAGCAATTGTTGATCGTCTATAGATTTTATGGGAAGGGTTAACTTGAGATCATCTGCAAATAAATAAGATTCTGCGTGATGGAAGCAGTGGATGATGGTATTAATAAAGATATTGAAAAGCAAAGGTCCTAAGTGGGAGCCTTGTGGTACCCCAGACGTCACACAAAAATACTCAGATCGGACTCCATTCAAAACAACAAATGATAAACGATCATTAAGGTATGATTGAAACCATTGCAATAGTGGACCGTAGATTCCGCAGCTCTCGAGTCTCTGTATTAAAAGTTGGTGGTCTACTTTGTCGAACGCTTTACTAAAATCAGTGTAAACTGCGTCAACCTGAATCCGTCGGTCCACAAACTCTATGACATTTTCTGAAAAAGCTACCAGATTTGTGTGAGTTGATCTGCCTTGAAAGAAACCATGTTGATTACCTATTATGTGATTTTTCAAGTGGCTGTACAAATAAGGATACAATAATAGCTCGAAAACTTTAGGGATAATAGAAATAATTGATATAGGTCTATAATTTTTTATATCATTTCTGCGACCATTTTTAAAAATAGGGACTATTTTAGCTTTCTTCCACGCGGATGGGAAACAACCTGTTTCAAGTGAGCGGTTAAAAAGAAAGGTTAAAGGCGCAGAGAATGACTTCGCGCACTTAGCGAGGAGAATTGGGGGAAGCTCGTCAGGACCTGGTCCTTTGCGTACGTCCAGACATTTTAGTTTGCTAGCGACCATATCCTCTGTAAGCAATATGTGACTTAATACATTCAGGCTTCCACAACTTAATGAACTATTTGATGTATTTGTTAGCTGTGTGGTGTCGTTCTGATTATACACCGATGAAAAGTTCTTTGCGTATAGTTGACAGATATCGGTACTGCTCTCAGCTACTTCATTGTTTAAGTTAATTTTTTCCGGGATTGTACTTTTATTTTTACGCTTATGTTTAATATATGTCCAAAAGTATTTAGAATTAGTTTTTATTCTAGCTTCAATTTTTTTTATATATGCAATGTAAGATGATTTGTTTAATAACCGGCACCTCTCTTTCAGTAATGCTAAATTAATCTTATCAATAGCGTTGTTGTATTTTTTTACCCTTATTCTAAGGTTGTATGTTTGCTTCAGTAATTTAGTGAGATCTTTCGTAAACCACGGTGGTTGTTTATTGTTCTTTACTTTATATGAAAAAGGAACGTTGTTGTTAATAGCACCCATTACCCTTTCGTAAAATATTTCAACCATTTCATCTATGGTCTCACAGTTTTGTAACGTTGTAGTCCAGTTTATAGAGTCAAGGTGTTGTGTTATAGCTTGATAATCAGCCTTGTGATAGTTACGGTTGGGTAACATACTGCAGTTCAGAGTTCTTTCTCGACGTATATCTAAATAGATCAGTAGAGGAGGATGATGTGAGTCTACTTTAGATAGGGGATCAGTGCATTCGTTCACCTTAACATTAGTTACATCAGCCAAAACCAGATCTAAGACCTTTGATTTATCATTCCTGACATTATTAAACTGTTCTAAACCATGCAACGCAACGAACTCAGTAAAAAGGTGGTTAGTTAAACAATTAGTGGTCTCAGGGACTAGGCAGCTACTATTATCGCTGTTGAGCCAATTGATGTTAGTCAGATTAAAGTCACCTGCTATGAAAGTATTGCCCTCTGTACTTATGACTTTGCCCGCATTCTCAAGGTAATGCTCCAAAACATCAACCCTAACTGGGGAGGGAATATAGACCGCGCAAAAGCAAATACTAATTGCATTGTGTTTGGTTTTAACTTGAACTTTAACCCATAGATCTTCACACAAACTGTTATAAGACGCCACTTCAATAGAATTATGTCTTTTTAAAATAGCGATCAATACTCCACCTCCAGTCCTCTTCCTACAAAGCTCGTTAAGTTCACGGTCTCTTCTGTATACAATGTAACGGTCATCGAATAATTCTGTACTGGAGATATCATCACTAAGCCAAGTTTCCGTAAGAATTATAACATCGTAATTATTAATTAATATGTTGTGATACAAATCATGCGTTTTTGTCTTTAGACCTCTAGTATTTTGGTAATAAATTTGGAATTCTGCGAATTATAAATTATTTGTTCATTAAACATTTCAAAAAAAAAAAACATTGGTAAAACAAATTAAACTATTTTAACTAGAGAGTCCATGTCTTTTATAAGCAGGCGTTCAGAAGTTTCGTTTTTCTTTGCAAAAATACGACCATTTCGCACCCATACAAACTTGTAGTTCTTCTCCTTGGCTGCCATCCTCGTAGCATGGTGTAAAGATCTATTTTGTGGTGCTAAGTGCTCAGCTACATAGACTGGCTTTTTATCGCCCCCTATGCCCAGGTGGGCAGTGTTAAGTTTATCCGTCTTATTGGCTTTATTAAACTTAATCACGGCAGCTAGTATTTCATCGCGTACTGCAGGAGAAGTAAGTTTAACAATTACAGATCTAGGTCGCGTTCCCTCTGGGTTTTGTTTAGCAATCCTAGTAGACATAACAATATCATTTTCTTTTAAAGGGCATGATATTACTTTACATAACTGCACTATCGTGACATTAAGATTTTCAGACTTGTACTCAGGCACAGATATAATTTCTATGTTACAAGATCTGGCATGTTGTTCCATCTGAGTTAATCTAAAAGTTAGTTCTTTAATTAAAGGTATCATGCTGTTATTCTCTTTTTGTAGATGATCTATTTGCCTTGACCTTTCTTCAAAAATTAAGTGCATATCATCATATTGCTTGCTTGTAAACTCCAGCGACTCTTTCATCTGACTTAGTTCCGAGCTGATATCCTTTAGTTCGCCTCTAATGCTCTCCTGCACAATATTTCTAATATCGGTAGTTAGGAGGCTACGCAGTTCGGTGCATATGATGTCTCGAATCAATTCTGGTGTAATAATAGACTGATTTGCTTCATCGTTGAATTTATCAGGTGATGGTGGACCGTCACTGGCGACACTGAACGCTGGCTAGCCCGCGGGCCACAAGGAGGGTTGAATATGGCGTACGTAACGCTGATTGGCTGACCACATCAGCAGATCTCTAAGACAGCTGATCAGCCAATAGGATGTAAGCAGTGTTTAAGTGTTTAAGAGTATTGTATAAATATTAGTTTAGAAATAAATTCGTTACCATTCCCAAACCGAGTGTTTTACTGAACGGTTCAAGTAGAATCCCATAAAAGCATTAGTCGTATATTTATAAGTGCTTTTTCGGAGTCGGATATTGAAAATGCTGAGGATCTGCTTGTTTTTGCATTCTATTTCGACGGTAGAGCGGAAGAAAATAAAGGAAGAGGGACGGTAAAATGATTCGCAATATTGATGATATTGTCTGTTTATTAAAAGAAACGGACCCAGAAGAAATTCCGATATTTGTGGCTCGAGACCAATGAGGTTAAACATCATTGCTCGAGACCTGCAAAAACTACCACCTGTATTGTACGACCAATGCCATATCGATATAACAAAGTTATTAAAAGACATAGTAAAGATGTAGAGTGAAATTACTCAGATAAAGGAACAGTATGCCACTGCTGACCAGTTACGCCAGATAAAGTTGGATCTTGAATCCGATAAAAAAATCCGTCAATGGTTAATTATTTTCCGTGTAATGTGAACACAACACAAGGTGCCTCGGGGATTAATATATATAAAGACAGCAACAGTGGCCCTGTTGGTTTGCCACCCATATGTTTGGAAGATGAAAACCAGTGCAAAGGCCGTTTGCAAAATCGAGTAAGAGGGTTACTTGTAAAACACCTCAACCGGTACGTGCGAAACAGAGCAGCCGATCCGAAGCGTCGCGCGAGGCTGACGAAGCGGCCGATTAGCGGCAGCAGCCGGGACGATCATCCATGAGATCGCACGATCATCTACGAGGCGCAAGCGCCTCGCTTATCTATGCGGGCGTTGGGACATACGAGCGTTCCGAATGTACAACATGTCGTCACACAAAACCAAAAATGTTTTGCTGATATCGTACGCGATGGGCAATGGAAACCGGAACCTAATCATAATAAAAAAAAAATGTTCATAATGGGTGGATTGAGGTACAGAGAAAAAGACAATAATAAGTATCGTTTAATTGGAAACAAAGATAAGGCTGTTATAGACTCTGAAATTAAATTAAAAGCAGCAGATATACAAACTCCCATGTACATTTATAATATGGCGCAGGAAGTGACCGGGTGTGACATAGTAAACTACATTAGACAGAAATGTAATGTAACCATCACGTTAGAAAAAAATAAAATGGAAAAGATTATAATGGTTATAAAGTTTTTGTTTCAAAATATAAATTGGACATGTTTATGGAATCAAATTTTTGCCCAAAAGGAATAGCTTTTCGTCGTTTTATAATCTTCGATCGGCTAGTAAAAGCCAGAGAGGATACTCTGAAAAGCGTTGCTAACCCAAATCATGATATTTTCAACTAAGTTAGTAAGTTACAACTGCAAAAGTGTGACGCGTTCGGTTGAATGTATAGGTACGCCGAATTCGTAAGACGACAGATGTAATTGCCTTACAAGAAACTTGGTCGCTACCTCACAGCGTCCCATATCTGGGTGCATAGACAACGACTTGGTTTCGTCGGTAACTCAGCTGAATTAGAATTAGAATTTATTTATTTATAAGAATGTAGTTTTACATAGTATGGTATTAATATTTAAAAAACGAACGACGAAACGACGGCTGTGGATGCCTCTGCCGCACACATCAGGGAAGACCGTATGGAGGTGAGGCCGTATCATGGAGGACAAGTTCGCTTCCCACAGTGACAGTGCCACTGTAGGCTATTGCAGGTGCAGGATCGATGGTAGGAAATTACAAGACGTGACGAAGTTATAAAACACACTATTTATTCTTTAAATAAACTTTACACTGAATTACTATTGAAGATAAAACTGATTAGAAACTAAACTGTAATTGTCGAACCATGTCAATCAACCAGGCAAATGTTAAGACTGTGCCGAGCAAAAGCGGCGAAAGCTATTTAGGTATTAAACTTCTTGCGCTCACTGTGTGTGCAGTCACGCACACAGCTGCGCTCGCATACGTGCGTGGCTGTTGAAAAACAAAACTAGGTAACTTACATTTAGTCAAATATGGCAACGTGTGGATTGTGAGTGAATATAATTCTAGTACATTATTTTTACCTGAGCTTAATAAGTTTTTCTACTTTGGTTTGAAATGAAAACAATTAGTGCAATCTTTTCAAAAACGTAAAAAAGTGTATCAAAAGCTATTTATTTTAAGCTTTATTTCGATTTGTACAAAATTTCTTTTGAAACAACTTTATATCAAAGTTACCAATGCATGTTACGTTTAAAAAATGTGCCAAAAATGTATACATTATAATTTATAAGACAAGTAAACAAAAAAAATCAGTACCGTTTTATAGGTACATTATGGATCGTATCAAACAGCAGGGTGGGTAATAATAAATACAGTATTTATATTTCCTTAATTATTATATTATAACAACACAAATAGTAAATTGTTTAACAAGGGACGTCTCTGATACTATTATTTATATTATCTACTAATCATTACATATTCTTTTACGTTTCACATTTGTCAATTTTTCATCTTCAGTTTTTCGCTTATTTTTCTTTGCCCGTGCATTGATTGCTTCTAGGATGTATTCGGGTTCTTTGATTTCCATTTGTCTGTCTAATCTGGAGTCGACTATTTCCTTTTCGTACCCCTTTAGTCATTTTTAAACAGTTCAAATTACAACCAAAGGCCGAGTTGTGATTTGCAATATTTTGAAATTGTTCATAAACATACGCAAAATCAACTATTCTGTTGCCATTTGTCACAAAAACTTTTTGATTGTCGGTTTCTTTCCCTATAATTATTTCAGAATTAGTACCATTGTCTTCTAGCGATTTCTGTAATACAATTAAAATAAATTGTGAATTAAATTTAACATAACTCACAAATATTTTCAACCATTGTCAAAGTCTACAAATGCACATGGCAGGTCCCATAAAAAGCTAAATTGGATCATAAACCTACATCGAAATGTTTTTCGCGTTGCTGTACTTGTATATTTAGGTCTGAGTGTTCTTCATTTTCATATTTTCTGACACTTTTTGAGTTGGGTATAAAATTATCTTTATCTCCTTCTATATCATTCGAATCCGTTGACCTAGAATAAAACAAGAAACAATTGTCAATAAAATAGATATGCAGAAACAATATAGGTACACTTAATACGAGTAATCATTAGTGCCATATCGCTATAATATAAGAATAAAAACAATAGAACCGCCTCAAACAGTCAAAGGGCTCCTGCGGTCGGCTGTGCATCTTGCAACTAGTAATGGCAAACGTTCTTTACCTAAAGTATCTATGCGATACATAGGTACTTACCTAAGTAAGTTTATAAATAAATAATATTATTTATAGGATTTGTGAATCTAGCTCTAAGAGACAGAGAATCAATCTTAAACTAGGAGATGATACGTACCGATTTTGAAGAACGGCTTTTTTCTTGAATTGGTTCCTTTTCTATAATATCTCTCCTTTCGCTTTCCCATTTTTCCTAATACATTAAGTAAATATTTCCTAAAACAATAGGTGATGCTATAAAACGTATGTAAATTTACAAAATTTTTTACTCATTCGGTTAACGTAATTGCTTACAAGATAAAAATCATAAGATGATGTAGGTAGTGAAATTAAATTTAAGATATCGAAAATGTCACGTACCTTATTTTTCTATACAACAGAATGTATCTACTCGGTAATTCGCGATCGATGCGCTCGCTCTGTAAAGTGACGTGATGACGCTCTGAGCTCTCGAGGACGACTGAATTGTTGGTTTTTTTTTTTTTTTTTTTTTTTTTTTTTTCCTATTGGGCAGCTCGTAGTTTTGACCACTAAGGTCCTGGCTACTTAACCGGGCAAACCTGTGGGTGCCTTAAGCTACTAACTTAAAGCCTCCAGCCAGGGGCGAACAATACTTAAATTTAAGTGACCGCACGCTAAGGGCACCCCCTGTGGGGTACGAACCTCGGCTTAGGGCGTCACTGAGGGGAGGGCAGCAAGATGGGACAGGCTGGATCTAAATTATATTATTATTATACTGGGGAATTTAAAGCTACAGGCTCAGCTACGGCGCGGGCTGGCGCGTCGTCGAGCAAGGGTCGGGGGGGGGGACAATTACGTCGGGGGCGTCGCGTAGGACCTCGGCGGCGAGGTCGGAACGATGGCGGTCTGTGTTTGTGCACTGTACTGGTGGCCCTACTGCTCTCCTGGAGGAGGGTTATGGGGTCATCGGGGTCGGTCAGGGCATGCCTTGGACGGCGGGTACGACTAATGCGGGAGGGGGCATATCTGGCAGCCTCGACAACCAGAGGGTTGCGATGTGAGGCCGCGGAGTCGAAGAAGCGCTTGGAAATGCGCTTCATGAACTGACGGATAGTGGGGATTTTAAGGTCGAGATGGAGGATCTCGTTCCGAACGAACCAAGGGGAGCCGGTTGCCCTACGGAGGAACCGGTTTTGGAGGGTCTGCATCCTATGGATGTGATGGGGTTTCGAGTGTGCGAAAACCACACTCGCGTAGGTCATGATGGGACGAATGCACGCTGTGTAAATGCGCAATTTGCACTTGAGTGACAATTTGCTGCGTGCATTCAATAGGAAGTGGAGTCTACCGAGAGCGAAAGCGGCGCGCGAACGCGCCTGCTTTATGTGCTCACCGAAAGAGAGTCTGTGGTCTAGAGTGACACCCAAGTATTTGGCTCGCTTCTCCCAAGGGATAGGCTTGCCGAACATGGTGATCGGACGGGGAGGGGTGGGGTTGAGTCTCGGTTTCGAAAATAGAACCGCTTGACTCTTATCGGGGTTTACTTCGATTCTCCACTTCCTAAACCAGTCACCGAGTTGGTTGACTGTGGTTTGGAGAGTGCGAGATATCGCGTCGGGGCTTACGCCGGTGTAGTAGATGGCCGTATCGTCTGCGAACAGAGCCAACTGAGCCCTTTTACTCTTGGGGATATCGCTGGTGAAAAGCGTGAAAATGAGAGGGGCGAGCACGGAGCCCTGAGGGACTCCGGCGCGAATGGGACGGGGGGAGGATAGCGCTCCTTCGATGCGGAATCGGAAGGTGCGGTTCGACAGAAAGTCTCGCAGGATGAGCACGAGACGATCTGGCACTTTAAGTTGGTATAGCTTATATAATAAGCCATTGTGCCAGACTTTGTCGAACGCTTTCGCTATGTCGAAGAAAACAGCACCCGTCAACGAACCACGTTGGAAGCCAACGCTTATGTGTTCGACGATACGGTGGACCTGTTGGACGCACGAGTGTTGGGTTCGGAAACCGAACTGCTCGTTGGGAATGAGACCTTTCGTCTCGGCATAGTCTCTGAGACGCTTATAAATAAGCCTCTCATAGATCTTGCCGATGACATTGAGGAGACTGATGGGGCGGTAGCTGGAGGGAGCGGATTTGGGCTTGCCCGGCTTGGGAATACCGATGACAGTGGCCTGTTTCCACGCTTGGGGGAAGATGTTATTGCTCATGGCACCATTGAAGATGGTGGTCATTAGCATGATCAGGTGGGCAGGGAACAGTTGGAACACCTTATTGGTCATTCCATCAGAACCGGGGGCTTTACGGGGCTTAAGGCCCTTTATGAGCTCTTGCACTTCGTCGGGGGTGACGGGAGGCAGAGGGCACTCGGGGTCTTCTACGGGGGGGAGGGAGGCTCTCCTTTCGACTTCGGCGTCGACCTCAGAGAGGTGAGCTTGGTCTACAGGTTGAGAGCTGGGCGAACATTGGGCCTCAAGACTGTCGGCTAGGCACTCGGCCTTGTCGACATCATCGAAAGCGATGGTATTGTCTGGGCGGATCAAGGGGGGCATAGGGGCTACTTCTCGGGATTTGAGTTTCCTCTGAAGCTCCCAGAATGCTAGGTGGGTAGGCTCAAGTTCGCTCAGCAACTCATCCCAGCCCGTTTCCCGATGCTCCGCTACACGTGTCCTTACAGCTCGCTGTAAGTAGCGCATATGGGCTCGGTTCGCGTCGCAGGGAAAGTTGCTGTACGCACGGACAGCCGCGTTCTTCTCAGTCATCAGTTCACGTACATCGTCCGGCAACTTCCAGCGACGGTCGTCCGTCGCTGGAACTTCCCTTGAACAATCGTTCAGGACTGATTGTACGTGTCCAGTGAATGAGTCGATCGCGGCCGTCGTGTCAGCGATAGAGTCGAAGAGGTCGGGGATGGAGTCTAGGTGGGGGGACGTGTTGGATTTCAGGCGTTCGCTTACTTTCCTCCAGTCCGTTACCACTTTGGTGGAGGGGGGTTGGTCGGGGTCAGGGAGGCCTACGCGAGGGGCTAGCTTAAGCACAACTGGTCGGTGGTCAGATGATAGTTCGTGTATCACCTCTATAGAATCCAACCGTAGGTTGATATTCTTTAAAAGTGATACATCGAGCACGTCAGGGGTATGGTCAACCAAGTGAGGGAAGTGAGTGGGAGTCATCGGGGCGATGACATCAAAATTTAGAGGGGTGCAGAGGTCGAACAAGTGTCTCCCTCGGGTAGAGATTCTGGTACTATTCCAGGCGTGGTGTTTGGCGTTGAGATCCCCCGCTATGATAACGGAGTCACTCAGGCCGAGGAGTAAGGTCAGGTCGTCAGTCAAGAGTTGGAAGTTCTCTGAATGGCTCGTAGGGGGGAGGTAGACCGATACCAAAGTGATCGGTTGGTGGCCTGTCATGCCTAGTCGGCAAATGGAGACTTCTAGTCGTGAGAGGGGGGGCGGGTCCAAGGGGATGCAGTAGAGGGATTTTCTGTAGTAAATGAGGGTGCCACCCTTGTGACACCGAGTCCTGTCGTTTCGAACAACCCGATAGTTCGCTATCGACGGCGTTCGCGTGTGGGGTTTTAGGAAAGTCTCCTGTACGAGGAGGACATCGATCTGGTGGTCGCGGAGGAAGATACCGATTTCGTCGCGCTGACCTTGGATGCCATTGGCATTGAAATAACCTAGCTTTAGGGATCGGGGTTTTAAACGCGAGAGGATTCCGTTATCCATTAGTGGGATTGGGAGAGTTTACGAATGACTGTAACGCGTGCGTAATGTCCGGGTACGCGTTATATATGCACTGAATGGCATAAAGGTTACCGGCATTTCTGGCGGCAACGATTTCATTGGCCATTTGACGGGCGCGAGGGGTGAGGAAGGCAGTGAATGTGCCTGAGATCACGTTGAACGGATCCATGGGGTTGGGGCCTACAGCCACGGGTGTGGATGAGGAAGGAACGGGCGCGACTGGGGCGGGGGTGGTGGCTTTAGGAGCCGGGGGGTTAGTAGCGAGGGGCGCGGGTGCGCGCGCGGGCGCGGGCGCGGGTGCGGGCGCGGCCGCGAGCGCGTGTGCGCGAATGCGGGGGTCCATCTGATGAGCGATGAGGGGCGGAGGGGGGGGTTGGTTGCGTACCAGGGGCGGGAAGGCCTGTTGGTGCTGGGATAAATTCCAAGCGTTGGGTCTCTGGGGACTCAGACGCTCGGGAAGTTGGGTGGAGGGGGCTTCCCTTCCCTGACGAGCGTCCGTACGCTTCGCCAGTTTGGGATTCGTTGCCTTAGGGGCTTTGGGGCAGCCACGGTAGTTGGCTGGATGCCCGGAGAGGCCACACAGCACACAGCTGGGTGGTTCCGTGCATAGGGTACGGTCCTTTGGGCGGGAGCACTCGGAAGTGCCATGCCCACCCAGGCACTTGACGCACCTGGGTGTGGCATGGCAATTCTTTTGGGAGTGACCGTATAGTTGGCAGCGGTGACACTGGCCAACTATTCCAGTCTTGCGGGGCTTCTGGATATCGAATCCAGTGAGATGACAAAGGGACTTGATCTTGAAGATCGGGTGGTGTCCTTCGACGGGGGGGCATACAACAAGGACCATGTTGTATGGCTCGCCGCCTCGGGCACGGTGCATGCGGTGCACCTCGGCTACAGGGATGCCTTGTGAGACAAGGTCTTCCTTAAGATCGGAGGTAGCGATCTCCTTTGGGATCCTATTGATGACTACGCGGGTCTGACGGTCCTCGGGGAGGGAGTACGTGTGAAAGGACACACCACGTGCTCTGAGGAGCTTAGTAAGTTCCCTATAATCGTTAGATTTAGGGACTTGGACTTTGATGCCCTGCTCGGTTGAACGGGCACTGGTGAAGCCGATCCTGAGATCGACGCACCATTTGGACACTTCAGTCCATTTAGCTTTGTCTTGGATGAAGACAGGGGGGGGGGGTGGGGGTCTTTTTGGGGTTGCTTTCAAGTAAAGCATTGAGAGCCGGGGGGGGGCTTAACGCGGGGGGGGGGCCGGTCGTGATGGCGACGACGGGGGTCGGTGTCGCAAGGGTGGGCGGGGGAGTGACCGATTGGTCCCTAAGTTTATTTGCCTGCGAAGAGGCGAAGTTCTTTTTCCTCTTGGAGGAAGAGGTGACGGTCTGGAAACCGTCATCCTCGGAGGAGGAGTTCGTCAGGGTTTCCGAGCCTGAGGAGTACGGGGAGACGGGGCGTCTAGTTGTTGTCCGATGGTCGGTTTCCATCGGTACGGGGGGGAGGGGGGTGGTTTGCACCGGGGGGGGGGCCTCTAGTGCATCGCTAAAGTTAGCGATAGCGGCAGAGTTGTCGGAAGGACAGGGGGTGGGGGGCTGCAAAGCAGCGAACTTAGCGCCATATTTGGCGATGAACTCAGGGTCCTTGAAGAGGACCTCCTTGAAAAATGCTAATATTAAGGCATCCCCCATGTTGGGGGTGCGGGGCTACTACTTGGGGGGGATGGT
Source organism: Griposia aprilina (assembly GCA_916610205.1). NCBI lineage: Eukaryota > Metazoa > Arthropoda > Insecta > Lepidoptera > Noctuidae > Griposia > Griposia aprilina. The sequence continues at coordinate 22,829,819 of OU744299.1, read as the reverse complement.
GGAATATAGGATTCCGGCCTAAAAATTCCCTATGCCTAACTCCCCGGGTGGGTGTTCCCGGGGATGAGTTACCCTCCCTGTCGGGTATAGACAGGGAGGTGAGTACCTATGGTGAGCCTTAAGCTTGTAAACCCGTCGCCAGTCTTATTGTGCGAACGGGGCCCTGACAGTCTAGCGCGAAGGGTGTAGACACACCCTAGAGACACTAGGTGAGTAGCTGGGGAAGGAAAACTGTCACCAGAGCCGACTAGGAGATCCCCCAAGGCCGGTTAGCTCTGGGACCCGTCCAACTGACTGCCTCACCCTGAAAGGGTTCGGCGGGTGTGTTGGGACAACACCCCACTCGGATCGTTAACACCGCTAGGTATCCACCGAGGACCACGAAACTGTGGTTTTGCCCAGAAGGGGCCTAGTGAAGCTACTCACACAAACGCGCAGTTAAAGAAATATCACTTGCCTTGAAAAAGGCAGTTTTTAATTGATCACTTGATACGACCAATTAATTAAATAAATTTAATTAATTGTTCGACGATCGGATGCGGCCGGGGCGGCAGCGGGGGCGCTACGAGGTTCGCAGCGAGAAGAATTAAACTTCGACAAAAATCGAAAACGGGAGAGCGCAAGCACACAACCGTTCGCGACCGATGCCGAGAGTCTAATGGTGTGAATTGTTGGTGGCGCGTGGCACGTATTTAGGCGGCACAACGCGTTCATAGTAATTTTGTATGGCGAATTCGGAGCGCATTTTGAATAAAAATATATTAAATCTTCTAGACAATATTACGAAAATATGAGACACAAAAATGAAAGATTATTTATTAGAGATTTGGTTGAATTAATATCTACAGAATATTTCAATGGAAAAATACATGAAATCCCATGAATGCCAGCACGCGTTTTTGTAGATTTTTGCTCAACTTCAAATGAGTACATTTAAAAAACTATACCATATTTCATATGTTTGCCTCGCAAACATTGTAAACACATTATCTGTGGTAATAATTATGTAGATTTTAATTGTGTAAATAAACGATTTTAGTTAATATCAACATAACTGTAACTGTTATTTTTGCGCTTTTTGCTCTGCACAGTCTTAATTGAAGTACATTCTGAAATACACGTTGTATTATAATGATGTTGTCGAAATAAAAGAGAACTGTTTAGTTCCACGATTCGTATAATAATGCCAATAATTAGTGTGTGCAGTTACATATATAAGGTTAGGCGAGCTGCACACTACACCTCCCCTTTTTTTAAAAAAAAAATGGCTTTATTATCTAAGTACTTACATAAAACATTTTTTTTTTTTAACAAAAAAAACAACATATTTTTAAATAATTATACTTTTTACCATTACATTATATAAAAAATAACATCATATCAAAACCAAAATATATTAAGTAACAAACAGTTTTGTATTGTTTTTATGAATTACATATTCTTTGTCACCTTTTAAAATTTTAACATTGGGTGATACATCTTCTATTACTCTATATGGTCCTAAATAAATGTTATCTAACTTATTTCCTACTTGATTTTTAATTAGAACTAAGTCTCCACTCTTATATTGTAATCCGTTTACATTTTTATCAAAATTATATTTTCTTAACTCCTTACTAAATAATAAATTATTTCTAGCTTCAGCTTGTGCTCTTTGTAGTCTGTATTTTAGTTCCAAAGGGTAAGATTCAGGATTATATAATGGATCAACATAAGAACTTTGTGCAATATTAGATGGTAAATTACAATTCTTTCCAAATACTAGCTCAAATGGAGTGTATTTTGTCTCAGAGTGTACCTACTGCAGTGTTAAATGAAAAGCACCAGAATGGAAGCCAACTGCTCCAATCAGATTTATTATTATCACACTGAATCCTAAGATAAGCTCCTAGAACCTTATGAGTGTTTTCCAATCCTCCCTGAGTTTCATGATGATAGGCTGTTGAATGCAGTTTATTTATATGCAACAAATTGCAAATCTCAGTAAAAACTGATGACATAAACTCTGTTCCCTGGTCTGTTATTATTTCTTTAGGAATACCATATCTCAGAATAAAATTGTTTACAAATAACCTAGCTACAGAAATAGTATCTTTCCTCTCTAAAGGATAAGCTTCAACGTATTTTGTTAAATCGCACTGTAATGTCAGAACGTACTTATAATTTAAATTATCTACATCTAAAGGACCCATTAAATCTAAACTTACTCTTTCAAAAGCAGTGGATGCTGTTGATGTTATAACCATCGGTTCCTTTGTATGTCTATTGGAATGCTTTTGAATCTGACAACTTCTACATTTCTTTACGAATTCTGTTACATCGTTAGTCATTCCTGGCCAATAATAGTACTTCCTAATATTATTTAACATTCTGTTTATTCCCGCGTGGCCGCTGGTGGGTAATAAGTGGAAGTCATTCAAGATCACTGTTTTCGTGTCTTTGTCAGAAACTCTTGTCACATCTTTAATAACAAGTAGCTTAGGGAAGTCATTCAAATGACTCATTTCCTTTATAAAATTGTTAACAAAAATTTCATAGCGCTTCGTTTTAATTATTATGAGCTCATTTATTTTGATTTGCTTGCAAAAACGTTGTAATTCTCTCGCTAACACACTTACGGTCGATAACGATCGAGAAATCACATAAATTGCTGATTTTTCAGGAACGAATTTGCAGTTACCATTGTCACTAGTGTAATGTTTTGATTTTTCTATCTGATTTATAGTATTTTTATTACTAAATAATATCAATTCAATGCTGTCAGTCGGTCGTTTGAGGATTTCCACTACCTTAGGTTGATCAGGCCTTGGAGTAGAGGATACCTCGGTAGTCATGTCGTTGTTGTCACAGTCAGTGCGCAACCTTCGAGTCTGTGCCCTTGTCATGACTGATACTGCATGTTTGTTCAGATCCTTTAAACTGTTGGATGTAATAGGTATCCGGCTCAATGCATCTGCAGCTGCGTTGTGCCGTCCTGGGACATAGCTGATTTCAAAGTCGTATTCTTCAAGATATAATCTAAACTTTGTCAACCGGCTTGAAGGATCGGTCATATTAAATAAATAAATCAATGGCTTATGGTCTGTTTTTATGTAAAACTTTTTCCCATATAAATAAGGTCTAAAATGTCGAACTGCCCAAACAATAGCAAGTAATTCTAACTCAATCACAGGGTATCGCGTCTCAGCTGGTTTCAAGTTACGGCTTGCGTACGCGACTACCTTGCCATTGCTATTAGACAGTACGGCGCCTAATCCTAGTTTTGATGCGTCAGTTTGTAACGTGAAAGTGTTCTTGTCGCTAAAGTCTGGATAGTCAAGTATAGTCGGACTAATAAGAATCTGCTTTAACTTGTAAAATGCTCGCTCGCATTCATCACTCCATACGAATACTACATCTTTTTTACATAACGCATTCAAATGATAGGCTATTTCAGCAAACTTCGGAATAAAACGTCTATAATAATTTGCGAATGCTACAAATCTCTTGACGTCGTCTACATTTTGCGGGACTGGATATTTTTGTAGGCATTCTACCTTCGATGGATCGGGAAATATTCCTTCTGAGGTTATTTTATGTCCTAAATAAACGATTTCTTTACGTAAAAATTCACACTTTAGCGGATTTAGTTTTAGATTCACCCTTCTTAGGCATTCTAAAATTTTTATAAGATTCTTGTTATGCGTTTCGAGACAATTTCCTACGACAATGCAATCATCTTGATATAAAAAGCATGATTTATAATTTAATCCTGACATTGCTATTGTCATGAGACGAGCAAAAGCACTAGGCGATGTTTTAAGTCCCATTGGACATCGTTTCATTTGATACTGCTTGTCTGTTGTAAATGCAGTGTACTTCCTAGACTGTTCTTCTAAGGATAGCTGATAGTAACCTTGACTAAGATCTAATTTTGAAAAATAGATGTTATTAGATAACGAATCTAGTATCTCAGTGATATTAGGTAACGGAAACTTATCATCCTGTATTCTATTATTGAGTTGGCGATAGTCCACTACAAGTCTCCATTTTCTTTCTCCTGACCTATCTGTCTTTTTAGGTACTAATAGAACTGGACTTGACCATTCTGAAATAGTCTCTTCAATAATATCATTTTTAACCATTTCATCTATTTGTCTTTGTACTTCGCCTTTCAATGCTTTAGGCAATCGATAAGGCTTGACGTATGCTGGTGAAGTATTTTCTTTTAGTTTTATTGAGTGCTCTATTAAATTAGTTGTTGTGAGCGTATCTCCTGGCAAATGGAAAACATCGGCATTTTTGGCACATACGTTTTCAATACCTCTTTGTTCCTCTTTATTTAAATAGGTATTTAGTTGTAACGTAGTAAGTAAAGTTTTAACTCTATCCACAGAAATGTTATCGTCGTCGAACTTGCAAACGTAAAAATTATTTAAGCAACTAATACTTAAATCTGAAGTATTTATGTCAACCGAATTATCAGTTGTATTTAATATCCTAACTGGAATAAGTCCATTGTGTGGCTTCGATACTACACCTGCTGTAAACACACCTTTGTAAATTTCCTTTGACAAAACGACGCAATCACTGTTGTGTGACGTCGGGATGTGTTTAATTACTTCACAACGAGGCGGAATTGTAAATAAATTCCTATTAACATGAACACTAACAGACTGGTCTCGGGTTTCCAAACTCAGAGTACCATCTTTATAGTTTAATACAGCGTTATACCGCTCGAAAAAATCTTGCCCGAGTATACCTTCTGCAGCACAAGATAAGTGTTCAAATATGTAAAACTTTTGTTGAAAAGTTACATTATTAATTATAATTTCTAAATAAATGTGTCCCATGGACTCTAAATTACCACTAATTCCTTTAATGACTATCTTATCTTGTTTTACTAAATTCAATAAATTCCTATGTCGCGACAACCATTCATACTTTAACACACATAAACTAGCTCCACTATCTATCAGTAAATTAAGATCAACATCACTATTTGTTAACCGACAATTAATAATACAAAAATTACAAAAACTAAAAATAGAATGTGTGTACGATTTAGGTACGAAAAAATTCTAGGCTTTCATTTGCTTGGTTTGTTTTTTCATTTGCATTGCACAAGTTGTCATGGACATTGGACTGTTGCGCGTTATGTTGAACACGCTGACAACGCACCGGACGTCCGCGGAACTGCTGACGTTGTTCACCTGAGTTTTTACCTCGATTAACGCTGCTTAAAGTTCTTTGACCTGTGCTATTTTCATTATTTTTAACATAATTATGGTTATACGCTTTATTTCTGTTATAAAATTGTCTATTTCCTCGGCCTCGATTGCCTCTAAAGCTACCTCTTCTATAATTTTGGTTAGTCCTAAATTGCAGAACCTGATCTTGTGGCGGGACTGACAAGGTTTCTTCATCTACCGCAGCCGTTATAGCTTCAGGCAATGATGTAAACTGACGTGAGGCAATGATGGTGCCGAGCCGCTTATCAGCCAACCCATCACTAAACCGTTTAATAGCAGTCTTCTCATTGAGTGGACGCAAAACCTCATATGCATCACGCTCATTGTTAGCCTGCGCAATCGTGAGATTGACAAATAACTCTTCGATCTCCGTACCGAATTTTTCTATACTCCTACGGCCTTGAGTCGCCGTAAACAATTGACTTTGTAAAGCTACATACGATTTCTTCGGTAACAAGTAAACGCGAATATCTTCTACCAATTTTTCTATGTTTGTGTAGTTAGTTTTAAGTCGTAATTTTGCACTAGGCGAGAGACGTGTTTTTAACACAAACTGTATTAATTGACTCTTACTGGCTTCATTAATAAGCGAACTATAAAGTAAGATACCATCTATAAGCTGATTTGTCACCTGCTCCTGGCCATTCAACACTGGCAACAGGGAAATTGCAGTTTTAATATCAAATGCGTCAGCCATTTTTGTAAGACAATCAGTATATTCTATAATATCTTTAGAACTAGTTTGACAACTACTATCTACTAAAGAAAGTAAACTTTTTATCTTCTGATAATTCGACTGAATTTCATTAATTAATGATTGGAAAACCTCACAAGCACCTTTATCTAACTTGCGATTTATAACTTCTTGGTTCAACTGAGTCAAAATACAATCCAATTTACTATATTCTTTTCCTGCTTCCTCTAGTTTCTTTAAAGCTAAATCTTTTCTACGCCTATCTGGACCTAGTTTTACTAAATATTCTCTTAGATATTTTAATCTAGCGTGCAGATCTTGTAATTGTTGGGACATTCCTAATCTCCAGAACAAAATATACAAAAATGCATGATCCAGTTACAGTAACATGAAATATAGTAGAATATATAAAAAATAATGCTTGCGTTGCAAAACTTACATTGCAGTAGTTACTTATTTTACTGACAACGATTATGTAGGTCACGACGTCTCACGTGGCTTGGACGAACGAACTCCTCAGCACTGGTCTGGAACTGACTCCCAGCTGCTCCACATCGGACCCGTACAATTCAACTCCCGGCACCCTGCATATCCTCTCATCATAAGGCTTGAGCATTCTCCCAGCACCCGGCAGCAACGTTCCTTTTCTGTCTTCTTATTTAATGATTTCACCTCTTCAAACAAATTCTTCTATTGGGATTCTGATTCTTCTACAAATTTTTAAAATCTTCTTCGCTTCCTTTCTTCTTATAATTTCCGTCTTCACAAACTTCAACTTCTATGGTTTAAATAATCTTCATAATTTATTTGACTCGTTCGTAGTCTTCCATAACGCGTAGATTGCAAAATTTTAATTGCTGGCTAAGGGTCGCCATGTATTATAATGATGTTGTCGAAATAAAAGAGAACTGTTTAGTTCCACGATTCGTATAATAATGCCAATAATTAGTGTGTGCAGTTACATATATAAGGTTAGGCGAGCTGCACACTACAACGTTTAATACACACAATAATACAATAAGATCAGATCCTCCTCCATTACTACTACCTACTTATACTGAAAAACACAAGAGAAACACTGACTGTAGCCGCATTTGGTCCCCATATGTATAACCAAAACACTATGGCACAAGTAGTGGATGGACTTCTATGTTGAGTGGAATATTTTAGAGGGCTCACCCAATACGACTCAAATGTGGCGCGGACGCTTTGGTCAGGCAGAAACTTGTACTCCGACAAGTTCAAACCTGCACCCCGGCGTGCGTCATCGGTCCATGACATTGAAATTCGCTACCGACAAGTTACAACCTGCTCCCCTGCTGCCCGTGATCTGTCCCTGTGTGCGTCTATGAACGTTTTAGTTCTTGCTACTCGCCACCAGGTGCGATATAAATTGCTGTGGTTCTCAACAGCCACCATGCTCTAGTGTGCGTCTGGTAGCAGTGAAACTCGAATTCACTGATCGTACTATAATCGTTTTTTCTGTGCATATGCCAACAGACTCAACAGATAACTTAGTAGAATTTACCGAACGTTTATCTGAAATAAATGCCATTATTGAAAGTATTATTGTAGAATCAGTGTTTATATTGGGTGATTTCAACGCACATTCAGGTGAGCGTTTTGATACTGAAGTAAAACACTTCTGCCGAAGAGTTGTGTTCGTGCGTCAACAGAGAACTATTGCCGTCGGTTACATACACTTTTGTGAGTGACGCACATGGATCGCTGCGCTGCACGCTGGCTTGACCACTATGTCGTGACTAGTGCCGCGCGGCACGCTGTTGTTGGTGCGTCTGTTCTTTATGACATTTACTGGTCCGACCACTATCCTATACAATTCGAGTGTGATCTAGGATTAATTAAACCTAAAAGCATGCTGTCTAAAACTAACATTAGTAGTAATCAAGTGACATGGGGTGAAATGGACCGTAACCAAATTTATGAATACAATAGGCTATGTCATGTTAAACTGCAAAATGTTGATTTTCCGTCTGATAAAATATGTTCCAACACACACCATAGATATTGTTTAGATAACTTGTGTGATGGAATAGTACGAATATTAACAGATGCGTCTAAATGTTCAGCGTTTGTTAGAAAAAGACGTAAAAAAAAAACAACCGACTTCCAACAAAAACACTAAAAGACGTGAAAAATAACTTTAATTTCGGAATTCGGTGTCTTTGGTTTTGTATTTTCGTTTTTGGCCACCGACTTCCGAAATTAAAGTTATTTTTCACGTCTTTTAGTGTTTTTGTTGGAAGTCGGTTGTTTTTTTGTAAAAAAGTTTTTATTTTTCACTTTTTAGTTGCGATACCTACCCCACACAAATTCGTATACCACTACTTGGCTTGTAAATAACAGTGACAGGAAATTATTAGCACATCATCCATATAAACTAAGTGGCAAAAATATGCAGTATTAAGGATAACTCAAAAACTACTGGTCAGACCTTGATCAAATTTAAATGGGACCACATGTGAACCACCAGCTACCAAATGCAAAAAGAATCATCCAAATCGGTTCAACCAGAAAAAAGTTATGAGCTAACACACATAAAAAAAAAAAAAAAAAAAAAAAAAAAAAAAAAAAAAACATACAGACGAATTGAGAACCTCCTCCTTTTTGTGAAGTCGGTTAAAAAGGTAGCATATCTGGGTGGAACAGATACGTCAGGGATGTTCATGTGAAGGCCAGACTTTGCTTTCAGATATGGGTGCTGAATGGAACACCCTCTGTCAGATATGTTTACGAAGCATGTCTGAATCCAGGAAACTTTTAAGTCCCAATTGAAGTGGTGTCAGGATAACGAGCAAAAAATTAAAATGGACATAATTGCAGACCACCACTGCAAGAAGGATTTGAAGTCAATCCAATATATGTCTGCATATAAAGCAATCCAATATGTTACTAAATAAATAAATAAAGGTAGCGATCAAGACACTTTCAGCATACAATCACCAATTTTATTGTATGCTGAAAGTGACTTGATAGTTACCTTTATTTAGTAACATAATTATATTAACCACTTCACACTGCCACCACATTAGTATCTACATTGCACCCGTGCGAAGCTGGGGCGGGTCACTAGTTGATATACACGGTGACATTTGAATCACCGTTTTTTCTAGAACAAACGTTGTTCAGACCATGGTCTACTACTATTCTATAGCATCAAATATGTTATTAAAACAAACTAAACTAGGCGTTTTCAAATTAGTCTTATGTTGCTCAAACGTATTCAAACATTAACCGTAACATCAAAGTACTCATTGCGATCGGTCCACGTGGACTACAAGGATGTCCGGCCAATGCTGGCCGAAATGCAAATAAATCATTAGCCAATGACATGGAATAGTGTGAAGTACTGCTCCGCCCATTTCTTTTGTTGACTGCCGCGAGGCGCTCGAGCCGCCCGGTGACCGGCCGGGCCGGTAACCAGTCTAACGCGAAATATCTCGAGCGAGCGACGAATATGCATCCGATATTTACGTCACAGGCACGCATCGCGCACTTTGTTGTGAAAATGATTTCAATCTATTCGAATGTGGAGTGGTTGGATATGGTGCGTTTTTACACAATTGTTGTTGTTATTGTATAATTTTATTTTTTATTAAGTTTAAAATGTTAAATGCATGCTAATTTAGAATGATAATTGCAATGCTTGTAAAAGGCTGCTAAGTCATAAGTACTAACATAAGATAACACCAACATTGTAACACTTTATTCGCAATAAACGTTTTGACTTTGACTTTGACTTTGACTTTGACAATCTGACGGAAGCTAGGCGCATGTATTCTCAACCAGATCATTTAGCGGCGCTGCGCAGGCGAGGGATCATGAACCCGCAGATTCTGAAGAACCTGCTGCTACTTGCAGCTACACAGCGGCTACTGGATCACGGCCAATTCACAGTGCCGAATTATGCCCAAGGACGTGGTATAGGTCCTCAGTACTCAGCCACATTCGAACAGCAACTACCCGAGTACTTCGCACGCAACCCACGGAATAGTACCAGACATGCAGCAAGGCGATTTAATGTCAGTCAATTTTACGTATGGAGCCTGCTGAACTGATTGGGTAAACATCCATACCATTTCCGTCGCACGCAAGGACTTTATGACGCTGACCCCCACGCACGCATAGTTCTCTGTACGTGGCTGCTGGATAATCCAGAAGCTAATATTCTGTGGACGGACGAGTCTACCTTCACGCGCGTAGGAATGTTTAATATTCACAATGAACATTAATGGGCGTTTAACAATCCACACGCAATTAAAGAACACTCTCACCAAATTCGGTTCAGTGTCAATGTGTGGGCCGAGATTATGAATGACGTGTTAATTTGGGCCATTGTTTATCAACGGAAATTTAAATGGTGCCACCTATTTGGACATGCTCACAAGAGTGATACCAAACTTAATGGAAGACGTACCCATAACTTACCTTCGGGAAATGTACTATCAACATGATGGCTGCCCCGCACACTATGCGATTCAAGTACGCACGTACAAATTTGGTCAAAGGTGGATCGGGAGAGGTGGCCCTATGGCATGGCCAGCCAGAAACCCCGATTTAATTCCACTGGACTATTTTTTGTGGTCGGAGTTAAAAAGGCTGGTCTACACTGATGAAGCCACAAGTAGGGACCAGCTTAAACAAAAAAATGAAAGTGCGTTCGAAACAATGAGCAGTGATACAAACATTTTGCGAAAACTAAAAGACAACTTGCAAAAACGTGCTCGACTGTGTATTGAAGTCAATGGACAACATTTTGAGTAATTATTTCAATACACGTATGAAGTTTAAATACTGTTATTTATTGTGTAAATACCTAGTTGATTCTAAATTAATCGTTGTAAATAGTCTGATTCCAATTTTTTTATTACGCCTGAAATCTTGCTGACAATTTTGTACCTAAATTCTGAACTGTGATTTAAGAAAGTAACTAAGTAGGCAGGTATCTACTTTACTCACCAAAATTAATAATTAACTTCAACTAGAGTTTCTGACGGTACTAAGCCCGGTAAGTATGAAGTGAAAATTGGAGTCTATCAATGTTGTCTTGGTGCTCACGGATCTAACCCGGTATTATGGTAAGTTTTGTTTTTCTCTTGTCCCTGTAATATCCCAATAAATAAATAATACCTAATAATGTCACGTTCGATACAATAGGTACCCGTACCTAGTACCTACAGGAAAGACTTAAACCATGTCTGATAGTACACACGGCTACATATCAACTTATACATTTCCAGTATAAGCTGATCTCGCATTGTTTAGGATTTCCGTACAATTATATCTCAGCTTATACTGGAAATGTATAGCTTGATATGTAGCCGTGTGTACCTACCGTAAGTTTGCACCTAGAACGAAATGATAAAATTAGAGGTCAACGACCTCGCTGCACCATCGGTACGGTGCGTTGCGTTGTGAAATCCTGCATAGCAAGTAAATACATACCAAAGTTTACCATTAATAGCCAAAGCTATACCAAGCCAAAAAAATCTGTTTTAAAGTAGCCACATAACGGTTTGTAATCTTCAAAATGTAGAATGCTAATTCATATCTAAAGTAAATGCAACAGAATTTACTCCGTGATCCAAAGTCTGGAAGCTCTTTTTGGTGCTTATTTTCATGGGCCTTGATTTGATAATTGTTACTTGTAAACTTTTTATTGGTCTGAGCTTGTAAACTAAAACTTTTAACGGCTTAAAAAACCCAAGGGATTAGGCCGCCAAAGTTCTCGGAATTGAAGTGTAAACATACTTGTTTTTTTGTCACCCGCCCAGCTGCGTGAAATGACGTCATGGTATTGTAAACATTGTGTGTTGAAATATAATATTGTTCGGGGACCTCTTCGCGCAAATTCCACAATCAATGTTTACAAAAAAACCCACCCGGGTTTTTTTTATTGATAAGTGTAAAATAGGGTATTGTCATGTTATGAGATTAAAAACTTTTTGAAATAATTGTTAATTTTTTTAATTAACGACCTTGTTACAAGAAACGGGGAAAAATTCCTTCACACTGACTTCTTACTAGAATTGATAATACATTACAAGGTAAAACAGAACTAATACACACATACTGTGTTAGCCTATTGCATAACGATTCTAAAAACACAACTTTTAGTCATCTCACGTAAGTAACTTTCGAGATATCGTCGTTTTAGTCAAGGGCGCCATTATCGTGCAGGTTCCGTGACAAATGCGCGTTTCGCGCGTAAATTGCCAGTTGAGAGGCAGTGATAAAATACCTACCGAAGTTAACTTTTAACTTTGGTATTTTGTAGTAAGACGTACAAAAATAAGTTCTTACTAAATTCCGTTAATGGAGGTACATTTCCGTGTAGAGTGTAGACAATGCTTTGACAATGTGTGTTGTACCGTGCGTAAGTCGCTACCCGCGCCGCAAATACTATGAGACGCGAGTGCCGCAGTGTCTGTGTTGCAGGGAGTATCGATAATCCCGGCATTTTTAACTTTAACTTTTGTGTTTTTTCGAAACTCAATAAAGTTTCTTTTTTTTATTGGATGCTATAGAATGGTAGTAGACCATGGTCTGAACAACGTTTGTTCTAACAAAACTGTGATTCAAATGTCACCGTATATATGCCGGCGCGCGATGATTTAGTCGATTTATTGTAACACTTTTTGAAAGTTGTAATCGATTATTTTTACTCTGTGGTTTAGAATTTATTTCTATAGTGGTATTTTTAACTTAGAGCGGGTAACACCGAATGGGGTTGTGAGTGTCATGGCGGTTAGGCGAGCACCTTTTGATGCGATCATCACGCGGTGCACACGCACAAATCCATTGGCTCTAAATCCAAGTTTAACAATGATTGCGATTAGACTTAATCAGTGTTAATCATTGTAATCATTACTTTTTATAATTAAGTCTCGTTGCGATATTTGAAAGTAAATTAAGTGCGTTATTTTGTGAGTATTATTTTCCAAACACCTGCACGTATACGCTCATGATGAAGGACCAACAGATGACGGATCAGCAGCGACACGTGGTGTCTCAGCCGCTCGAACATCCCGTCATATATAACTTCTTTTGTAACTACGTTTAAAAATTTAAAAATTTAATTTAATTATTAAATTTGAATCACCCCCGACACAAACAGAAACTATAAAATGTAAAAAAAAAAACTGGGCCGGGTCCTTTGACTTTAATATTTAAAAACTTAATTAGTAATATTTTGTGATTCAAGCGTCGTTGAGTCGGGGGACCGCATACGGTGACGAAGTGCTCTGACCCGAATGGGATAGGCTGATGTACGAAACTAAATTCTTACGTACTTACGTAAGAACTTAGTTATCTTATCTTTTAAGGCATACTTATGCCTTAAAAGAAATAAAATAAATAGCTAACTATCCATAATTTCAGACTAGTATAATTTTTTATAATATAATTAATGCGTGTAACTAATTGTTTTTCTGTTTTTTATTTTATTTATTAAGCGGTCCCCCGACGCGACGACGCTTGAATTGACGCTTGAAATATTAATTAAGCTAATTAAGTATTTAAATATTAAAGTTAAAGGACCAGGCCCAAGTTTTTTTTTTTACTTTTTATAGTTTTTTTGTTTTTGTTTTGGGGGATTTTAAATTTAAAATTTAATTAGGTATTGGTACAACAATCAGAAAAATAGTGTCAGATGGGCAGGCTCTTTCTTGGATGTGTACAGGTTGCAGTGCGGGGTGAGACAGGGTGGACTAATTTCACCGAAGCTTGTCCGAAGTCGTGTTAGGTCCAGTATCAACAGTATATAGTAGCCGTGATATAGCAGTATATAGTAGCAGTGGACAGTTCCTCCCTTACCTGATTTTATTTTGTGTTTTTTTGTTTTGTTTGCTTTATTTTGATGTGAATTAGGTGTTTTTAAAATGTGTGTTTGAAATATGGATGTTGTCTGAAATAAATGTTTATTATTATTTTCGTTTATTTATGTTATTACATATTAAATAAATTTTTTAATATTTTATACGAAAAACATTTATAAATATAACAAAAATGGTGGCCCATCGGCATCAGAAACAGGGTCCAAGCTGCCGGTGGTCAGGGCTGTAGAGAGAGGAACCTCTTCACTATGCATGCCGTGTCCAGGAGTACTGCTCTCTGAATCAAGCCCTTGACCCAGCTGCGCAATGAGACCCTCCTGAGATGTTGGTCGAGGCTCTCCGCTATTAGGCAATTTACTGTAACGATTATCGGTACAATGATTGCAGAGTCCATGTCCCACATGTCGACAATCTCGTGTGCAAAGTCAAGATCCTTGATTTTTTTTATCTTTTTCAGCTTCCACAAAATTCTCGTCATGAGGGACAGCGATATGAAAAATCATTGTACGGCGCTCTCGTCGATCTATCATCACAATATCAGGCTTATTGGCTACAATAGTCTTGTCAGTGATGATAGATCCCAGTACAATGTGGTGTGACCATTTTCGAGAACTGGGTCGGGCACGTACCTGTAGTATGGTACTTCGGACTTCACAAGGTTGTACTGCAAGGCAAGTTGCTGGTGGATAATCCTAGCCACTAGATTGTGTTTGTGCAAGTACTCGCCGTTAGCAAGACGAGAACAACCGGAAACTATATGTCGGATTGATTCACCGGGACGGTGGCATGCCCGACAGATGACAACCGTGCCGTCCTTGACAATGTATTTCCGATAATTATTCGTCATGATAATTTCATTCATAATCGCACAAACTTATTATTATTATGTAGTGGCCTACGGACTTAAAGTCTACGTAAATTATTAAATTAAAACTAAAACTAAATTAAATATAAATTATGTATTTCTTCAGTAAAATTAATTATAATTTATATACACATATTTGCAAAAGAACTTAAAACTAGACTTATTTATAATCAACATGTAAAACAAAACTATTTACATTAATTAACTCAATATTCAATGAACTAACAGACCAGTACAAACATTGTATTAGTAAATAATTACTTATCAGCTAGCCGGCATAGCTATGACGCGTCTATCGTTCTCGCAACGATCGGGCGCTCGCGCTTCGTCATACGAGCCGTGTGCGTGAGCGGGACAGCATCATCATGCGTTGCGCTTACACACCGACAGGCGACGCGAGCTAACCATGACTTGCAAGTTAGTATGCTCGCTCCGCGCATAGCCGGTTCCAATCTAGCGATCCTAGTTTTACCGCGCTAACTGATAAACCCTAAAACCTTATTGCGTTTATGTTTAAACTGTTATTCGTGCTATCCTCTGCTATCTTCATTTCTATCACTCCTTCTTAAACTAAGTGAACTCTTGTGTGTGTGAACTGAAACCTGTGTCTGTGTATCTAATAAACTTTCATACTTCTTCTTGTTTACTTGGACTTATTACTTCTACCTACCACACACACTACCTACACTACAATTATAAACGTTAATTAGATACCTAATTAATGAAAACATGTAAAGTCAGAGATATTCTCTCACTTGTAATGTGCGGCGTTAGCGTTCCGGCGCAAATTGGATTAGCTCAAGTTTGACGTACTAATAAATTACACGCTCCGTGTAAAACACTGAAACCCGTGTAAGTGAGTAATGAAGAAATCCGCGCGTAATGAGGCGCGCGCGATAAGGTCGCAAAGGTGCGTGCGGCGCGGGGCGGCCGACGCGACACACCACGTTAACGCGCTTCGCAAGCGTGCGCGGTAGTTATTCTACATACATTTCAGCCACTGCCGGCAGGTACCTACGTGGCTACGTGATACACACCTGCCACACATGTGTATTGTGCTGAATGTACCTAATCCCACAATTGTAGGAGGTAGGTACCTGCATATCAAGCCAGCTGTTTGTATTGTATAGCTCACTATCATACCAATACAAATGTGTGATTTATAATATTGTGCCTGAAACATTCTATTCTTTTAAGTAATATCAAAATGCATACCTAAGTAATTGATATAATTCTTCTGATGCGTTAAATATAAGGCATATTAAACCTTACACTAATTAAATTTTCAATTCAGTTCAAAAGTCTTCCAATTACGTTTCAGCGCTGAATATCCAATCAAGCCGTTCATTTATTATTTATTCACTGTTAATATAGTCAAGCTTCAATTAAAAAACTCAGTTTTTCCAGCTCCCTACCACCTGGTATGGACAAACGATCTCATCATATTCATATTTATTGCTGCCAGTGCCCGTCAAGATGGAGGGACCAAATCTTGGATTTCAAATCAGCCTACATACAATTTTAAAACTGTAAATCTACTATTTGCTACCTATCTAATAATTTTAGCTACCTTAATGTATACGTAGTTATTTAACAAAATCCTTGGTTCCTCCATTTTGACGTCAAGATGGAGGGACCAGATAGATGGGCTGGTCGGAGTAGTATCCTACTTATATGTATAGTGTTACAGTATCATAGTTTTACTTTAGAAAAATGAAATTTGATTGTCCTTAACATGAATCGTTTGAGAAACATTGACCATAACCGTTGGTCCTTCCATAATGATGATTCAACAATTTGGTCAGACCTGTTAAAGGATAGTCTGTTTTTGTTTTCCGAAGTCATTATAATAGGTTGGGGAAAAAGTTTCTTCGCATTTTTTAAGAAAATTCAAAACATTTTTTAATATAGTTTATTTACATTTAACTAAAGTATGTAGGTACTATTTTGTTCGATAACTTTTTGCCATCTTGTAGGTAGGGACACGATCCCATTGCTATAGAAATTTTGGGACTTCTGATCAAAATACCGCGACAAGTGGTTTTGGCAGTCCTCTCGTGATGTTAACCTGACACTGCCTAAAGAATTCTGAGGAGAACGAAACAGGTGGAAATCTGAAGGTACAAGGTCAGGACTATACGGCGGATGCATTAACACCTCCCAGCCAAACTCTCTTAATTTTTGCTGAGTGGCTAAAGATGTGTGAGGTCTAGCGTTATCATGATGAAAAACCACACCCCTTCTGTTGATTAATTCCAGCCGCTTTCTCTCAACTTCTTGCTTAAATCTCATCAGTTGTTTGCAGTAGAGTTCAGAATCGATGGTCCTGCCTGGTGGTAACAGCTCATAATGAATAATGCCCTTCCAATCCCACCACACACACAGCATCACCTTGTTGCGAGTTAACCTGGTGCATAAAAACATTCAAGGGTTTTTGAAGAAAGATTTAGAAGTAGAATTATTCCTGAATTATAGCAATATAAATATTCTTTGTGTGACAGAACATTGGCTTAAAAGCCACCAGTTCATGTTCAATTTTAGTAATCACCAGGTTGGTAGTTCGTTCAGCAGAGTAAATGCTATACATGGTGGCTCATTAAATTATAGTAAATAACCAGCTTAAATTTAAAGACCGCAAGGATATTGTGAGCCTATCTGTTGAGCGGACAATTGAAGTAGCTTGTATAGAATTGGAGCAGTTCATTATATTAAGTGTGTACAGACCACCTTCAGGATTGTATGATTGTTTTGAAAAAGTTATGGATGAAGTGTTGCACAAAATTTGTAATTCAAACAAGTCTATCATAACTTGTGGTGATTTTAATGTTAATTTGTTAGAAAATTCTGGGTTAAGTACTAAAATTATGAGTTTGTTTCAGTCATACAATCTTGCTAACCAATTTTTGGAGCCCACTAGAATAACTCCCACTAGTGCCACATGCCTAGATAACATTTACACAGATGTTACACCAACCCATAAAGAAATGATTAATTTAATAGACTCTGATCATTGCGGACAATTGATCATTATTCCTAATATTAACAAAAAAGTTATTAAAAAAGATATCACTGTTACCCCAAAAACTAGTAATCGCTTGGAAACATTTAAAACTAAACTTTTAAGTAAATTACCATTTTTGTCGACTAATGATGACCCTAATGAACAATATAATGTTTTTTTTTTAATATGTATTGCACACAATTTGATAACACATTCATTCCAAAGACTTTCTCGGTGAATAGTAACGCTTCCTTCAGTGACTGGGCCACCATTGGTATACATAAAAGTAGAAAACGACTTTATGAATTATATGATGAACGGACTTGTATAAACACTGCTGAATTTAATTTATATGTTAAGAATTATTCAAAATTATTTAAAAAAGTTTGTAGTATGGCCAAGTCACGTTATTTGAGTTCAAAAATTAAAAATAGTAGTAATGTAATTAAAATGACATGGAGTATCATTAACAGCGAAACGGGAAGGTCATGCAACCGATATAGTAACTACACGCTTGATATTGATGACAATATAATTAATTCAGATTCCCAAGTCGCCGCGGCCTTTGAAAATTTCTTTGCTGATGTTCCCGTATCCACTACTAAATCTCTAAACTCATCACCCACTGCTGCAAAGTCTTTACTTAAGGAAACCGTTCCTGTATGTGATTCCGAATTTCATTTCCAATATGTCACCTGCAAAGATATAATTAAAACCTTTCACACATTAAATGTTAAAAAGACCGCAGATCTATGGGGTAATTCTGTGGACGTTTGCTAAGTCCATAATAAACATTGTAGCACCTACTTTAGCTGTTATTTTTAATAATTGTATTGACCGTGGTGAGTTTCCTGATCTTATGAAAAACAGTAAAATAATACCGTTATTTAAATCGGGTAGTACATCAGACCCTACTAATTATAGACCTATTTCAGTACTACCTACCTTTAGTAAAATTTTTGAAAAACTTATTTTGAATCAAATGCAAGGATTTTTTAATAAACACAAATTACTGCATAACAAACAGTTCGGTTTTACGAGGGGTCGTTCGACTACTGATGCCGGAGTTGAACTTTTAGGACATGTTTATGATGCATGCGAGGACAAATGCGATGCTTTGGGAATCTTTTGCGATTTGTCCAAAGCATTTGATTGTGTTCTTCATGAAATCAGATCAGGAAACTGCACCACTACGGAATCCGAAACGCCTCTCTGGATCTTCTTACTTCTTACTTAAGTGATAGGATTCAGAGAGTTGATGTTAATGGAAAAAGATCACCCGGATCGGTAGTAAGAATGGGGGTCCCCCAGGGCTCAATTCTTGGGCCATTTTTATTTCTTATTTATATAAATGACTTGCCTTACCTCATAAAGGATAAACATGATATACTGTTATTTGCAGACGACACTTCACTTTTATTTAAACTGAAACGTCAGCAGCTGATTACTGACAATGTAAATAGCGCCCTTGCAATAGTAGTTAACTGGTTTAATGTTAATAACCTACTTCTTAACGAGAAAAAAACTAAATGTATTAAGTTTACGATACCTCATGTTAGACAAGTAGAAACTAGTGTTCTCATAAAGGGTGAAGTGCTGAAACCCGAAAATACCACAGTTTTCTTAGGCATAACTTTGGATACCAAGCTTCAATGGGGCCCCCACATAGATAAATTGTCAAAAAAGCTTAGCTCTGCAGCATACGCCGTTAGAAAAATTCGTGGTTTAACTGATTTAGAGACAGCCCGTTTAGTATACTTTAGTTATTTTCATAGTGTGATGTCGTACGGTATTCTGTTGTGGGGAAATGCCACCGATATCCAGACAATTTTCGTTTTACAAAAAAGGGCAATTCGTTTAATCTATAAATTAAGTCCCAGACACTCCCTCAGAGATTAATATAATTACTGTGCCTTCTCAGTATATTTATGAAAATCTTTTGTATGCACATAAAAATATTAATCTGTTTAAAAAATACAGTGATATCCATAATATAAATACTAGAAACAAACACAAATTTATTGTTCCTACAACCAGGCTCAAGAAAATATTGTATGGATCGACCGGAGGACACGGAGGAGCACACGGTGGAGGTCTGCCCGGCTTGGGCGGAGCACCGCCGTGTCCTCGTGGCGGCGATCGGCGGCGGCGATCTCTCGCGTCCGGCCCTGGTTCAGGCCATAGTACGGAGCGAGAGAGAATGGGAAGCAGTCACCTCCTTCTGCGAAGCAGTAATGCTCGCGAAGGAGGAGGCGGAGCGCGTGAGGGAGAGGCAATCATTGCGCCCTCACGCCCCTAGTCACCGCAGGAGGAGACACCCTGGGCGTCGGGAGTCGATAGCCGACTCCCGGCCACCGTAGGCGCGTGCCTGCGGACGGCGAGCAATGGGCAGCTCGCCGTCCGGTAAGGACCAGGCCCGGGTCGACGGCGCGTTGTGTTCCACGCGCGCCTCAAAGAGTTGTCAGCATAATTGACGGGGTCCGATAGGGCCGATGCCTGCCGGGGTCGCGGATTGTTCGAAAGAGTTACCGTGGCTCTGGCGCACAGGCAACTGAAGGAACACGGGTGGGTTTTAGTCAGTAAGAGTCTGACACGCCCTTCCGCTCCGCCCAGAGCGGGAGAGGTCATTTGATGATTTCCCATCAACAAAAAAAAAAAAAAAAGGCTCAAGAAAATAGGTGGCACGTTTAGATGCCAATGTATACGTTTTTATAATAAACTTCCTAGCCACATTCAATATCTAAGCTTTAATAAATTCAAATCTTTTATAAAACGGAAACTATGCCAGAAAGCCTATTATACTGTGAAAAACTATATTGAGGACAAAAAGGCTTGGGATTGAGCTGCTACAATAAATTTACACGGTGAATGTTGATTTTAATTTGCTAGCTATTTTAGACATGAATATTTACTGTAAAAAGTATTATATTATTTTCATTATTGAGAATATGAGGACTATGTGGGTCATTGTTTCAGTTATATTCTTGATCTGGCAGTTTAAGTAGTTTATGCGGCGTACCCAAATGTCCTTTCTTTGGTATTGTTCGTCGAATCGTTGAGCTCCTTAAGTTCTGAGTTGAGCTGCACGGTTACTGACAAATGCGTGCACTGACTGGACAGGTCCACTTAATCTGTGTGGTTCTTTCCTCAAAAGACCATTTCAGACACCAATCTACATGGTTCTCAAACATTATGTCCGATTTTTTATATACACATTGACATTGTTGAATTTTATATACACAATGACATGAGTATTTACTTGTGAAGTATTATGTTATTTTAATTATTGTGAATGTGAGGATTATGTGGGTCATTGCTTTTTTTTTCGCAGTTAATTTTGATCATGATCTGGCAGATTGAGTAATTTATGTGGCCTACCCAAATGTCCTTTCTTTGGTATTGTTCATCGAATCGTTGAGCTCCTTAAGTCCTGACTTCCTGAGTTGAGCTGCACGATTACTGACAAATGCGTGCACTGACTGGACAGGTCCACTCAATCTGTGTGGTTCTTTCCTCAAAAGACCATTTCAGATACCAATCTACATAGTCTTCACATGATCTGACCAAGATTATGTCTGGACTTTAAAAGACACTGTGACCTCTGAGTTTGTTTCGGCCTTTCTTCTCAGAGTAGTCAGATAGGAAACGCCGACCTCATCTAGTTTAAAAATATGATTGACGTGTAAAAGTGTTTGTACAAACCTACTTACAGAAATAAAATAATTTATCATTTATCATTTATCATTATCATTTAACCCGGGTTTCGCCACAGTCTGTGAAGCCTGACCGGCCTTTGACCACGACCTTTTTCGCACGTTCTTGTCGTACGTGATCCACTTTTCATCACCAGTTATCAGCTTCTTCAAAAATGGTTCGGTTTCATTACGTCGTAATAAAGA
Organism: Griposia aprilina; assembly: GCA_916610205.1. NCBI lineage: Eukaryota > Metazoa > Arthropoda > Insecta > Lepidoptera > Noctuidae > Griposia > Griposia aprilina. Next base: position 22,808,273 of record OU744299.1, on the reverse strand, counting down.
ATCACAAATGAGTACACGGTTCATTAGGTTTCTTTCAGTGAGCTCGTGAGGTACCCAAATATCGAGCTTTTTTGTGTACCCAGTTTTTTTCAAATGTGCCAAAACTGTTTTGTGGTCAATTCCTAGTTCTTCAGCTACGACGTAACGTAAATGATACCAAAACCAGCCAGATACAAATGCTATAGCCAAAGAGCTTTTATTACAAGTTCATACATACTATAATGCGAAAAGACTTTTTCCCCAACCTAATATTTAGTACCTATTTTCTACCTTTAGATTTTGTAAATGTCTTAAATTAAAGTTTAACCTAAAAAAAAGAAACTCACAATTTTTTATAGTTATTTTTTTTTATTTTAGATGGGTTTGCTCTTGACTCTAGTCTAGGTCAGAGATGACAGAGACAAAGTCGACGATGGAGTGAGCTTACCCAGAAGAAGCCTGTTCACTCTCACATTGTAGAGATTTGGGTTGTTTGCGGTCGGAAACACAGGCGCAGGTAGAGAATCCCACTCTTTTGCTGTGCGCATTATATTATTATTGTTTATTTATTATATTTAGAGGCAAGGTGTAAATAATTGAAATATCTGTAACCCAAAAGTATAATTGAACTCATATTTATGAACAACTGTCACAATGGTACTAAACCGAAAATCGCGAAACAAAATATCAGTTGTTCCAAACATTTTGTCCATGCCATGTAAAAATATTTGTATGGAACCGCAGACTTCTTTTTTCTTCGCGATACAGGTCTTTAAGTTATTTCAACTACATCTTGTTTCTCCTCAAGGTTGCCTGAAAGAAATTGCTGGTCAGCAGTTAACTGTTGCTGCTACTGTTAGCCTGCATCATCCCACTGCTGGGCAAAGGCCACTCTCCATGACTTCCAGTTCTTTAGCAGTTAGAAAATATTGAAATCGAGAGGCTATTTCTATGGAACATATTTATTAACACCACAATTATTGTTATTATTTATTCTATTCTTAACACAGCGCAATAATAAAAATACTAAACACAAACAAAATAAAAAGATTTGTGTATTACAAATCATAAAACAACTTAAAATAAAATCACACCAAAAACATTACTCGCCCCCTTAATAGATAATGTTTCAAAAAATTGCTTAAAGCCTCGTGCAATAAAACCTAAACCTGTGGTGCTCTTATTTCTCGCAATTGTGTGTTCCAATTAGTTGTCGTTGACTACCACATTGATACAAATCCCATTTGTTATTTTTTTTTAACAAGTTTATTAATTAGCTTCTTGCTATGCTTGGCTGAGGCTTACATACTCTGCCTCTGTGGAGGACAGCACCACGCAACCTTTCTTACGGCTTTTCTATGATACTATACTATCTCCTAGTCTAAACATGAAACCTGTACAGGATTTCCTATCATATGACCCGTTTTGTTAAAAGTTAGTCCAAAGTTCGACCGCCCCTTTAAATTTACATAACATACATACATAATCCACCTGTGCACCCGTTTACATAACATACATACATAATCAGCCTATAACGTTCCCACTGCTGGGATACCGGCCTGCTCTCTGTAAGAGGGAGTGGGCCGTAATCCACCACGCAGGCCCAGTGCGGGTTGATAAATGTCACATGTCTTCGAATTGTTTGGTTCTAGGATATGCCGGTTTCCTCACGATGTTTTCCTTCACCGTTTTGAGAGCAGCGGTGATGCAGTTAAATACACAAACTAAAATAAATCATGTCACAACAGGGAGGAGGCCTGTACTCAGCAGTGGGCGGAACACGGCAGCCGTTGATGATGACAAGGGTAATTTAACAAAATAATTATGGAAGAACGTAAATTAAACAATAAGGTGCAAAAAAGTCTGGCTTTTGGTGACTGGAGTATTCATGTCATCATAACAGGTCTATCTCCCTAAACCTCTCGAACAATTTGCCTGTAGCCAACAGTTCCACACACATAACAGATGTTTATCTGTCCTGTGGTTCCAGACACCGGTGGAACAAAATCGATCACCGAAAGAATTATGTAATATTTTTCTCCTAGTGTTAAGTGTGTAGGGATTTCGTATTGTATATTTAATTTTTCATTGCTACAAAGTTTGTGAATATATAAACTGTGTAATAAACTTTATTTATCATCACATTATTTATTTTTGTACACAAACATTACGTTTTATTTTAGATACAATGATATTTAATTTTTTAATTTATATACGCTTTAAAATAATTATTTAAGTATTAATTTTCGCGTAATCTGTAGGTAGAAAATGAATAGATTATGAAACATTAATACTTGACGTCGAAAATCGCAAATAAATCAGCGGTTCCATACAAATATTTTCATATGGCGTGGACCAAATGTTTGGAACAACAGATTTTTTTTTTCGTGATTTTCGGGTTGGTTTCATTGTGACAGTTGTTAATAATTATGAGTTAAATTATCGGTTTGGCTTACAGATATTTTAATTACACCGTATTTGTACTAAAAATAATTATTACTTTTTAAGTTAAACTTTAACGTAAGACGTAACGCATAATCTAATGGTAGAAAATAGCGTTCAGGGGCAAAATGTACAATTGTCAAAATGTCCAATCTTTGAGAATCTAGCTTTGTTCAATAACTCATCAAAGCGCTTTTTTAATACTTATGACAAACAATACATACAAACTACTAAAAGAATCACAATATGTTTTATTTATACGTAACAAATTAAAAGACCGGAGAAGACCACAACATACCCGAAATCACAATTTTTGTCGTAATGTAATATAAAAAATACAAAACTCAAAAAACTCAAAGCATTTATTTCAAATAAACCAATTACAGGCACTTTTGAATTGTCAATGAGTCAGTCAGTCAGAAAAATGAAGCTAGTTGCCCATTCCAAAGCGTAGTTGGTACCTATGGAGAAGAACGGGCAAGAAACTTCATGGACACTCTTTTAATCAACATCATATTTTTATAATTATAAATTGAAACAAACATTAAACATAGTTTTATATAACCAAGGTAAGACATAAAAAATACTTTATGTCCTACCTTGCTTAGCGAAGCAAGTAATAATCAAAATAATTTTTATTCATAATCAACGAGCATTTTTTTTAATTAAAAAAGGGCTTTGATGAGTTATTAAACAAAGGGAAATGCCTACTCTCCATAGTGTCCCAGGCCCAAGATGGACATCAAATATTACTATAAAAATGGAGTGTTTTAAAATCGTAATAGTATTGGATATCTAAAAAATATATTCAAATTGATGCCAGTACTTAAAAAAAAAAATTTTTTGAGGTTAATTTTCATTAAGAAAAGTTGAAAGACTATGATATAATTTAAGAACTTTTCTGTTTTCAATGCATGATAATTGATTATGATAGGAATTCCTTATATGTTTTTATCCAATTGTAGTTATTATGTATACAAAAAAAAACACATTTGCTATTTTAATTAACTGTATTCTCTTCATTGTCATATACAATTAGCAAATCATCTAAAAATGGCGCAGGAGGGCATATATTTGATTCATATTTTGCCCAACCTATATGTATACCAAAGCACAGTCATGGACTCATGGTATGTGCACAACAACCTACCGTGCTTATTTCTATTATGCAATTACAATAGTATCCATCAATCGTCTCTCTACCAGCATTATTATTATTTATTTTATTGTACACAAAATATACTTTACGGCTTATATGTCTACTTTGTATTTTGGCACGCAAAAGCCAGCAGTTTTCATTAATTCGCTTGGTAGGTTGCTATTTTGTTCTCTACATATTTCAATATTATACATACCGTTGCCCCGGCAAGGTATGATTTTGAATCTCGGTCAGGTTAAAACCACAATTCACACCATGTTCATCAGTCATTGTATAAAACGTTATTGATCGGTATTCAAAATCGAATGCAGCCGTGATCCTTGATTCCAGAGCCAAAGTTGTCGTTAAAGGTGAGTACAAAATCCATAAAACAAAGCCAAAGTCCTTGGTAAAAATTCGAATCAAGTCCCTATAAGAAAGCCAGGTCGCAGTAAAAGAAATCGAAGAAAAATCAAAACACATCCACATTGAGTGCAACAAGCGAAGTGTCACTTGTCAGATATAATTCAGTGTTGTCACTATCACGAAAAAATAATAACATTGAATCGATATATCGATTACTTTTTTATATAACCGATAATTAATTATTTTTCTTTTTGATGAGAATCATCTGTAGCCGCGGGTTAAACCAATTGTTGGCGTGGGGACGCGTCGCCACTATACAAAATAGTTTCGATGTTTCACATCTGCCAGCCGTCCCTTGACGGCTCAATATTTTATTTTTTTGGAGTACACATTAGTTTTTAGTTTCATGTATATTTACTTTTATTTGGTTTTTTATTACAATAGCAGTAAAGTCCTGTGGGTATGCCATTGAGGTTATTGTTTTTATTTATAAATCGATTCAAATCGATTGATTAATGATAATACTTAAAATATGATTTTGATGCTGGCAATATTTTTCCGGCGAGCGTCAAAATCAGAAAACTTCTTGTTTTTTCAATAGAGTTACTGTTTTTTATCGAATTGTTATAGATTGTAGTGGCGCTCATTTAGAAGAAAGTAAATACATATTTTATTATGGCAAAATTAATGCATAAAGTCTTTTTTCTCTAGTCTAATGTCCACTGAGGGCCTCAAATGGGCATTTCCCTTTGCTACTTTCTCAATGTCAAACCATATCGTATTTAATTTAACAATTTTAGTACCTATTTTGTAACTAGATGGCGTTGGCGTCGAGTTACATCTCGCTATAGTTTGGTTACCGTGCAAAGTACAAGTAGCTTAGAAATTTTATAATTTGTTGCCCCGTCCGATCACCATGTTCGGCAAGCCTATCCCTTGGGAGAAGCGAGCCAAATACTTGGGTGTCACTCTGGACCACAGACTCTCTTTCGGCGAGCACATAAAGCAGGCGCGTTCGCGCGCCGCTTTCGCTCTCGGTAGACTCCACTTCCTATTGAATGCACGCAGCAAATTGTCACTCAAGTGCAAATTGCGCATTTACACAGCGTGCATTCGTCCCATCATGACCTACGCGAGTGTGGTTTTCGCACACTCGAAACCCCACCACATCCATAGGATGCAGACCCTCCAAAACCGGTTCCTCCGTAGGGCAACCGGCTCCCCTTGGTTCGTTCGGAACGAGATCCTCCATCTCGACCTTAAAATCCCCACTATCCGTCAGTTCATGAAGCGCATTTCCAAGCGCTTCTTCGACTCCGCGGCCTCACATCGCAACCCTCTGGTTGTCGAGGCTGCCAGATATGCCCCCTCCCGCATTAGTCGTACCCGCCGTCCAAGGCATGCCCTGACCGACCCCGATGACCCCATAACCCTCCTCCAGGAGAGCAGTAGGGCCACCAGTACAGTGCACAAACACAGACCGCCATCGTTCCGACCTCGCCGCCGAGGTCCTACGCGACGCCCCCGACGTAATTGTCCCCCCCCCCGACCCTTGCTCGACGACGCGCCAGCCCGCGCCGTAGCTGAGCCTGTAGCTTTAAATTCCCCAGTATAATAATAATATAATTTAGATCCAGCCTGTCCCATCTTGCTGCCCTCCCCTCAGTGACGCCCTAAGCCGAGGTTCGTACCCCACAGGGGGTGCCCTTAGCGTGCGGTCACCTAAATTTAAGTATTGTTCGCCCCTGGCTGGAGGCTTTAAGTTAGTAGCTTAAGGCACCCACAGGTTTGCCCGGTTAAGTAGCCAGGACCTTAGTGGTCAAAACTACGAGCTGCCCAATAGGAAAAAAAAAAAAAAAAAAAAAAAAAAAAAAATTTGTTGTTGATATTCTGTATTCTGGGTGAACTGTAATATACTGTGTTATATCGCATAGTACGAGTTTAATTGAGGACCTTGGGTTGGAGATTTTACATGGTCCTTCGAAACCGGATCAGTGCGTAATATTGCGCACCGAGTTTTTGTGTATCAGCACAGAAAGCAGTGGTGGATCGCCACTGAAGTGCTTTAGCGTCGCCTGCCGAGGGCGCGACCACGGAGACCGAGTGTTTCTGAGGACGTCGCCTGCAGAGGGCGCCACCGCTGCAAGTTCTGCGGGTTTCCGGACATCCCAAGTGTGGACAACCGGATCTAGAATAAGTGGAAGTGGCATCCCAAGTAGCTGAGCACCAAAGCGGAGAGCGTACTGCGCGCCCCCTGGCGGGCGTTAGCAACAAATAAATTGGAGAAGTAATAGTGAGTGACGTGTTGTGGATTTAGAAAATAAAACCGTGAGTACAATTTTATTTGTGAAGTTATAAAAATTTGGAACTTTAAATTTAACGTAAAAATCAAGACTTAGAATAATTTCAGTAGTTTAGACTTAGAATATTTAAGAAAAAAGTGAACCGACGGGGAACCTATGCCCGATTTTCTAAAAAGTTTTATGTTAAAAACACTTGTAAAATTTTCTGTTGTTGTCATGGACTTAGAATAATTTCATCAGTTTTACACTTGTAAAATTACTGTGTTCTTGTGCAACTTGTTTTTTTGTTTGAGAATTAATTCAATAGTTTGATAGCACTTTATAGTCATGGATTCATTAGTTAACTTACAACTTGATAACAAGAGAAATATTGAAAAAGGTAGAATAAATTATAAAAAATGTCCTAAAGGTCGGATAACATTGTCTTATTTAGAAACCAGGTTGGAAGCATTAGAACAACTGTGGTCTAATTTTATAAAAACGCACAGGAACATATTAGAAAAACTAGATTTGAAACATAATTACTTTACTTCAGAAACATATGACAATACTGAGGATATTTACATAACTTATAAATCCGAGTTAAAAGAGTCTATTAAACAACTAACACCTACAAAGGCAAGTGTAGATAAAGAGTCATCGTCAAATAAGTATATGAATGTGAAATTACCTAAGGTTGTTATTCCTACTTTCTCTGGCAAGTATACGGAGTGGACTTCATTCCGTGATTTGTTTTTATCACTTATCCACAAAAATGATTCAATTGACGATGTACAAAAACTACATTACTTGAAAGGTCATTTATCGGGTGAACCAGAACAATTATTACGTCACACTCCTGTGACAGCCGCAAATTTTCAGGAATGTTGGCAAATCTTAAATAAACGCTATAATAATATACGATATTTGTCTAATTCTATGTTGAAGAGACTGATAAATCAATCAAATGTTACAGAGTCATCAACTGCGGTTAAAGAATTATTGGATACCACTGTGGACTGTTTGCATGGCTTAAGTACTCTCGGCATTGATGTTAAATCATGGGATGCTATAGTCACTTATATAATAAGCGCTAAGCTAGATAGTGAATCGCGAAAGTTGTGGGAATTGAAAATTAGTGCAGATGAACATTTACCAACGTTTGAAGAATTTAAAACATTTTTAGAGTCAAGGTTTCGCTCTTTGGAGTACTTAGACACATCCAAGTCAAAGCAGAAGTCCACAGATAGTAAACCAAAGGTTTTTCACGCAGTCAAATCAAATAGTAACAACTCTGTACAAATTGTATGTCCATTCTGTAAACAAGATCATTATATAAGTCATTGTAAACAGTTTAGTAAAGAAGGTCACCAAACTCGAAGTGAATTCGTCCGAACTCACAATTTGTGTTACAATTGTTTAGGCGCGAATCATTCAATTAAGTATTGTCGTGCTAAAACATCATGTCACGTTTGCAAGCGCAGACACCCCTCATTATTACACCCCAAGGCATCCTCAAGATCATCGTCACCCAATAGCCATCCGGTTGAGGCAGTAGCTGTCAAATCAGCAGTGTCCACGCTGCAAACTGCTTCCGGTTCGGCAAAAGAAGCAGAGTCTTCAACCATAGCGACACACTTTTCTACAAAGGTTGTGCCAAATCGAGTTTTATTAACGACCGCTCTCGTCGAAGCACAGACACAGAATGGTCGTAAACAATTGCTGAGGGCGTTATTGGATCAAGGATCCCAGGCCTCTTTCATAACCGAGTCAGCAGTCCAAATGCTCGGAATAAAGAAAATACAAAATAATAGTATAGTCTCAGGCATAGGAGGTGACGAAGGCGCTTTTGCCTCTAGATTCATGGTTTGCGTAACCATCCATTCATGTCACGATCCAAATGCAATTATTCAAGTTCGAGCATATGTGTTAAGTAAAATTACAACGTTGATTCCGTCAACTAAACTGTGTATATCAACTTGGCCTCAACTAGAAGATATAACTCTGGCGGACCCAGAGTACCACACTCCAAACAAAATCGACGTTTTGTTTGGAGCAGAAGTTTACAGCCAAGTTATTAAAGAGGGTTTAGTCAAACACACTCCAGGGCCCATAATTGCCCAAAATACAACCCTGGGATGGATTTTGTCTGGACTAACACCCACAGATTGCGATCTCAATTCAGCAAATTGTCACAAGGTTATAGTTAGTATGCATTCACACCTCAGTGACAATGATATGCTCAAACAGTTTTGGGAGATCGAATCTGATGTTGCTAATACAAAAAAAATACTTACCCAAGAAGAACAGCTGTGCGAAGAATTCTTCACTCGTACTACTCAACGAGACGCTACCGGGCGATACGTAGTCAAGCTTCCATTTCGGAAATCAGATCCACGAAGTAAAATCGGATACACCAGAGACATTGCACTGAAACGATTTCATCATCTCGAACAGCGTTTTAAGAAAAATCATGAGATCAAAAGAAAATATACCGAAGTAATCCAAGAATACCTTGACCTTGGACACATGAAGATGGTGTCTCACGAAACTGATACTAAGCAGTCAGAAGCAGTCTATCTGCCTCACCACGCAGTGGTTCGCGAGGATAAGACCACTACCAAAATCAGAGTTGTGTTCGACGCTTCTTCTAAAGGTTCTAATGGTGGATCCCTTAATGATATGTTGATGGTAGGTCCTACCATACAACTGGAATTACGTCACATCATCATGAGATGGCGTACGTATCCAATTGTTTTATGTGCAGATATAGTAAAAATATATCGGCAGATCAAAGTCGCTCCTGAAGACACACACTTCCAGAGACTACTTTGGCCGAGTGAACCTGCATCTGAAATGAAAGAGTATGAGTTGCTGAGAGTTACCTTTGGCACTGCGTCCGCGCCTTACCTGGCCGTGAAGTCGTTGCAGCAGCTAACACACGATGAGGGAGCTGAGTTTCCGCTGGTATCTGAAACATTAAAAAGCGAATTTTATGTAGATGATTATATGTCAGGATGTCAAACGGTAGACGAAGGAAAAAGGATTCACAGGGAAATGGAAAAACTACTGGAAAAAGGTGGGTTTCAGTTACAGAAGTGGATGACAAACAACAAGGAATTAGCAGAGGAAATATTGGGAGAAGGTACAAATCAGGAAGGATTAGTAGAGATAAAACTAAACGAAAGAAAAATTAATGACTGCGGTATGCGTATTATCTTTCAAAATGTATTGTTAACCATAACAGAGATATCATCGACCCAATGTGAATCTTCTGCAGATGAAAAATATTGTGAACATGAAAACTTCTTTCGTGTATAAACATATTAATATTCTGCATCAAAATATAAATGGACTATTGAACAAATCTCATATGTTTACCGTCGAACTTAATGGACTATTCGATTCAGGAAAAATAATTGATGTGCTATGTTTTTCAGAGCACCATATGATAGTATCTAATGTTAACTTGTTACATATTCCTAATTTTACACTTGCTACACATTTCACTAGCAAATCCCGATATGGTGGTACTTGCATAATGATACGAAACGGAATTAAGTATAGAACTTTGGAGTCGGTGGGAAAGTATTGTGTTTCTAATATATGTAATTGAATGTTGCGCAGTAGAACTCACTGACCATAACATCATTGTGATGTGTGTCTATAGGAGTCCACTTAATAAGCACATAAAAAGTAAACTTGAGATATTTTTCAATAACCTTAATATTCTCTTAAAGTCTTTTTCATTACACACTAACAAAAAACTTATTCTATGCGGTGATTTCAACATTGATCTTTTAAAAAAGACCACATGTTTAGAGCAGCTCAAATATCTTATATCGGGGTACAATCTCAAATTTGAAATAAAAGTTCCAACAAGACTAAGCAGCGGGACTTGCATAGATAACATAATTCACAATGTACGAGGATCAAAAGGAGAAGTCTTAGAACTGGCGGTATCGGATCATACGGCACAACTTTTACGATGTCCAGTTAGACGAACATGCATATCAAATTACTGGTTCTCAACTAAACGAGATTACTCAAAAGAAAACGTTCAGAAATTCATAGACAACATCAAAGCTATCACTTTTGCTGACGTATACGAGGAAGCGGATCCCACTAAGGCATTCAAACTATTCTATGACCTGTTTAAGTTGCTATATGATTTGTGCTTTCCAAATATAAAAATACGTATATCAACTAAAGAAAAAGCAAAATGGATTAGTCGTGGCATTAGGATTTGCAGTAAGAGAAAAAGAGAATTGCTGTGGAAATACCGGTCATTACCAAATAAGCAAAATAAAGCAAACTTTAAAAAGCTTTCAAATCGGCTGAAGAAAGTTATAAATCTAACACAGAGAGCCCATAATAATCGTTTAGTACATTCTGCTCAGAATCTATGTAAAGCAACATGGAAAGTAACAAATAAAAATAAGACTAAACATCGTAATTTGCCAGACGAAACCATAATAAAAATCAAGTCAAATGACAAAACCTTAACTAATCCTCTTGAAATAGGACAAGTTTTTAACGATTACTTTGTAGATCAAGTGAAACCAGTTACTAATTTAGACTGTAATAAAAATAAACATAACATAAGCAGTAGAATTACTTCTATGTTTATGTCGCCCACAATACTACTAGAAATTCACCAAATTATAATGTCACTAAAGAATACGTATAGCACTGGGTATGACGATATAAGTACAAACATTATTAAACGGGTATCCACAATAATTGCTCCTGTTTTGAGTCACTTTATCAATATGTGCATATGCCATGGCTACTTTCCTGAAGAATTAAAAATAACAATTATAAAACCTCTCTTCAAGAAAGACAACAGAGACGATATGTCCTGCTATAGACCTATAGCGCTAGTACCGATTTTTTCAAAAATATTCGAGCAAGCAATATATTATCAACTTACTTCATACTTTGAGAAAAATTGCCTATTCGTTGATAATCAGAAAGGTTTTAGGAAAAATAGATCTATTGACATGGCCATCTACGATTTCTTACATATGGTTAGCGGCAGAGTGGATAAGAGGCTACCAACTCTGGCGCATTATATGGACATGTCAAAAGCTTTTGATCGTGTAGACCATAAAATACTAATAAGTAAACTTAACGCATACGGAATAAGACGAAATATTTCAGATTTAATCGAATCTTATCTTTGTGATAGGCAAAAAATAACGAAAATTAGTAGAATATCTAAAAAAAACTAAATAGTATATAAATCTAGCCAGAGAACGGTAAATTATGGAGTACCACAAGGTAGTGTGTGTCTCACAACTAAACACACACACCCACACATACAACCACACCACACACACCCACGCATACATCTACACCACAAACACCCACCTACACCACACACACTTTGCTTACATAAATATTAATAAGTGTTAAGTACATAAATGTTTAACTAAGGTTTATGCCTACTACAAAGTGCAGCAAATTGTAAATGAACTGTAAGAGGAAGGGGCCTGTGTCTGTAACACAGTCTATACTAGCACAGACACAGACGTTCACTCTGTCTCAAATAATGCGTAAGAAAAAAAGAAGTACAATGTACTTCTTTTTTTATGTTTGATTGAGATGGACGAATTGTATTTGGCTTTTGATAATAAAGATTATTATTATTATCGGGAGCGTTCTTTTTTCTCAGCTTTTAGGCTGATTTACCTACATTTACGGGCCAAAGCCAATTAAATGCAGCGTGTGGTGAATTTTATGGTGAGAATGTACTTTCGTCTAACTGCATGAACTTCCTAACGATTCTGCATGTGTTCAGGATGGCTGCTTTCTGCAGATTAATGTAAAGGGATTCTTCTAGGTCTATTAATTTTAGGCTTCGGAGGAGATGGTTGGGAATAACACCTGTCGTAGAGAGAACGACAGGAACAACATAAACTTTATCTTATCTCCAAATTCTTGTAACTTCTTCTTTGAGGTCAACGTATTTGCTTATTTTTTCTGCGATTGTTTTTTGTAGGTTATGGGTGTTGGGAACTGCAATGTCTATGACGTAAGTGGTTTTTCTTATTTTATTCTGTAGGGTTATGTCTGGTCTATTAAAGTGGATGGTCCTATCTGTAAGTATGGCGCGATCGTAATACAGTTTATGTGTGTCATTTTCTAGGATAGTTTGTGGCGTGTACTTATAATAGGGAGTGTTAGTGTTTTGAATGAGACTGTGTTTGAGTGCTAGTTTTAGATGGATAATGTTTGCAACCTGGTTGTGCCTGTGAGTGGAGTCAGTCTGAGTGAGGGTTATGCATGCTCCTGTTATGTGTTGTATGGTTTCTGATTGAATATGGCACCTGCGGCATTTGTCGTTTGTGATGGTAGGGTCTTTAATGATAAATTTTCTGTAGTTTTTGGTGTTGATTATTTGATCTTGTATAGCTATGATAAAGCCTTCTGTTTCAGGGAAAAGGTTTCCTATTTTAAGCCACTTATTTGATGCTAATTTGTTTATGTGGGGCTGCTCTAGGTCATGGGGGTGTCTACCGTGAAGGACTTTCTTTTTCCAGTTTTAAATTTTTTGGTTTTGCGGGTCGGTGATGTTTATGTCTTGTATATTTTGTTCATTTAAGTTAAGCGGGGTGTAGTTAAAATCATTTAAGGTAATAGCTTTGTGAATATTACTTGTGAGAGATTTTGTGTAGAAAAATGTTTTTAACCTAGTAATTTGTTTCTGCCAAAGGTGCTGTATGTCGATTAGGCCTCTCCCTCCATTTTGTCTTTGGATGGTGAGTCGTTCGATCGCAGATTTAGGATGTAGGTTGTTGTGTTTTGTGAGTGCTGTGCGTGTAGTTCTTTCTAACTGTTCGATGTCAGTTTTTGACCATTTTATTACTCCGAATGAGTAGGTCAATATTGGAATGGCAAAGGTATTCAAGGCTTTTATAAGATGCTTTCCAGATAGCTGTGTTTTGCAAATTGCGTTAATTCTTCTTCGATATTCTGTGGTCGAGTCCTTTAAGTTGCTTGTATCCTAAATATTTGTATATATCTGTTGGTTCCATAGCTGCTATTGTGTCGGTGTCACTGACTGCATAGTTGCCGGGTTTTACTTTTCCTTTTATAATATGCAAAGTCCTACACTTATCTAATCCAAATTGCATATTAATATCCTGACTAAATGTTGTGGTCACTTCTATAAGAGATTTCATTTCTTTTTCTGTTTTAGCGTATAATTTAATGTCATCCATATATATGAGATGCGAGACAATAATTTCTTCGGTATTGTTTTTAAAATTATATCCAGCCCGGCACCGATTGAGTAAGTGAGACAAGGGGTTTAGAGCGAGACAAAACCAAAGAGGGCTCAAGGAATCCCCCTGGTAGATACCCTTCCTAATATTTATCTGTCGAGTTATGAGAGTGCTGAGTCGATTATTTATCTGAAGTGTGGTTTTCCAGCGTGTCATTACAATGCGCAAGAAATCTATTATTTTGGAATTAATTTTATATATTTCTAGGATTTGTATTAGCCAAGAGTGTGGGATGCTATCGAAAGCTTTTTGGTAATCTATATAAGTACAGTGTAGGTTTCTATTTTTTGTGGTGGCATGTTTATGGATAGTAGAGTCTATAATTAACTGTTCTTTGCATCCCATGTGGCCTCTCCTGCATCCCTTTTGCTCCTCTGCTATCATATTGTGGTGTTCAATGTGTGAGGTGATTTTATTAGTGATTGCTGATGTTAGTATTTTATAAATTGTGGGTAGGCATGTCATTGGTCTGTATTGGGAAGGCTCTGCTGTGTATTTAGTTTTAGGTAGCATATAAGTTATTCCTGTGGCAATGAATTCGGGTATGTTTTGTTCTCCTAATACTATATCTGTTAAATTTTTTGCTATGGATTTGTGTAGTATCGTTAATTTTTTATACCAGAAATTTTGTATTTTGTCTATACCAGGTGACTTCCAATTATGTAGTCTAGCTGTTAAATAAGTAATTTCAGACTGTTATCTCCTTAAATTCCATTTCATCTATTGCTCTCCATTTTGTTGCTTCTTCTGTAATCCAAGTTGCTTTATCATTGTGATGTACGTGCTCTTCCCATATGTTAGACCAAAATGTTTCCAAGTGTTCTTTTGAGGGTGTGTTTGTGTAAGTTCTCTATTGTTGAATCGGTGTGTGCTTTCTGTATATTTCTATAAAATGTTTTTTCATTTGTAGAAAATATGGCATTATCTTTTTTGCGCTGTTGTGCCTTCAAATATCTCCTAAGCCTATGGACTTTAAGTGCCAATTTCTGTTTTAGTGTGTCCAAAAACTCTTCAGGTTTTCTATTATTATTTTCTATTAATATTGCTTCGACTCTTTTAACTACTTTATGTGATCTGATGCCGTTGATGTAATGTGTAAGTCGGCCACAGTCTGCTCTTAATTTTTCGATGTCTTTTTCTAGTCTCTGTTGCCATGCTGGTTTGACAATATGACTTGTTCTTGTGGCTCCTGTGTGGTCCGTGATTTTAAAATTCAGTTCTTCAGATATAACTACCGCTGTGCAATATATAAGTAAATGTATGTCTATAAGTTCGGTGTCATCAGATATAAATTGTATGAGTATACTTTCATTAAATAAATTAACTAAACGAAATAGGTTAAGGGTGTATTTAAGTTTAGGTAGTTTTGGTCGGACTGCTGGATCCATCCCAGAGTATTGCGTTATTGTTGTTCTAAATTTGTCATATATTTCTTGGATATACGAATCTGTAGTTAGGTTTTGATCTGTAACAACTAAGGATTCTATATCATTTTCGAGCGTTAGTGTTAAGGATTCGGTTTGTGTGGATGTGTGTGCTGTTTGCGTGTGAGCTTGTGATTGGTTATATGTTAGAGATTGACTATTAGGATGTAATTGAGTGAGTGATTGTGGTTGTTCTTGCATAATATTTTCGTTTGTGCTTTGTGTTAGTATGATAGTGTTAGTGTCTGCATAGTTTTCTGATTCTTGTCGTAATTGTGTGCGAACTTCTTCTTTTAACTGATCTAATTCGACTTGCGACAAGAGTTTATTCCTAACTATAGTTCTTCGTTGATCTGAAATCCGTTGTTCTGAAACGGAAATCTCAGGATATTGACGTGAAAAACGTTCATGCAGTTGTTGTCTGTAGGTGGTCATGTCGGTCTCTAATTTAGTGATGTATAGATAAGTTCGCATGATGAATAGGTTAACTTCTTTGCTCCATCTCATGCGAACTCTTGCTTTCCCAGCCTTGGTGGACGCGGGTAAGAAGGTAGATACCTCCCGCGCAACATTCAAGGCCAGAGTGGGTGAAACTGTATTCAAATAGTTAAGGGTGGTGACGATGATATGGGTGAAGATGGTATTGATGGTGATGATGTTCTTGAAAGTGCGTACGATACTGTACTTGGACTATAAGGCTCTACAGGGGTGTCTGTCCTGTTTGTCAGTCTATCACCATCGTCAATAGCTTTGGCTGTAGCATCTTTGTCGGTGGGAGCCCGCCTGTTTAACTCCTCACCGCTGACGGGTCGCATGCTGAGACACTTAGCGTCAGCTCCAAGTGCGCCCCGGCGATCGCCCCCGAGTAACGGTTCTATACGTTTTCTTTTTGAACGGGTCTCCATTTTTAAGTGGGTTTCCAGAGCCACGTTAGCCACGCTAGTAATTTCTCATTCGTGTGTCCGCCCCCCACGTGATTAGATGGTCAATCAGGACGTGTGGTTGTTTAGGGGGCTTATTATTATTTTAGGTAAACAAATTTTGTTTCTTAGCTCTTTGGCTAGTTTAAGCTACATTAACGGGCCCAAGCCAAGTCAATATAGCATGTGTGGTGATCAAGTAGAAATGTTAAGAGGGGTAATTTAATTTTCCTCCATTTGCATGAACTTTCTAACTATTCGGCAGGTATTTAAAATTGCGGCTTTTTGGAGTGTTATATAAATTGAGTCGTTCAGGTCTATTAGTTTAAGGCTGTGGTGCAGGTGATTGGGTATAACACCCGTCGTGGAGACCACAATGGGTACTACGAAGACTTTTTCCTGCCTCCAAATTCTGCTCACTTCTTCTTTCAGTTCAGCATATTTACTGATTTTTTCACCTATTGTTTTTTGTAAATTGTGTGTATTAGGGACTGCAATATCTATGAGGTATGTGAGTTTATTAACTTTATCTTGAAGGGTTACATCTGGTCTATTATAGTGAACGGTTCTGTCGGTTAGTATGGCGCGATCGTAGTACAGTTTGTGTGTGGTATTTTCTAGGACTGTTTGTGGTACGTACTTGTAATAAGGAGTGCTTGTATCTTGTATGAGTTTATATTTGACTGCTAGTTTTTGATGGATGACGTTTGCTACCTGATTGTGTCTGTGTGTATAGTCTGTTTGTGTGAGTGTTGTGCATGCCCCTGTTATGTGTTGTATGGTCTCTGGTTGGTTGTGACATTTGCGGCATTTATCGTTTGTTATTGTGGGGTCTTTTATAATGAATTTCCTGTAGTATTTAGTATTTATGATCTGATCCTGTATTGCAATAATAAATCCCTCGGTTTCCGGAAATAAGTTACCGATTTTAAGCCATTTATTTGACGCTATTGTATCTATATGAGATTGTTCTAGATCATGGGGGTGCCGTCCATGCAACACTTTTTTTTTCCAGTCTTCTAACTTTTGCTTGTGTGGGTCGTCATTGCTAGTCTGTTGCGTACCTACATGTTCGTGTAGGTTAAGTGGGGTGTAGCTGATGTCGTTCAAAACTACGGCTTTATGAATGTTGCTTGTGTGTGATTTAGAGTGAAAGAATGTTCTTAGTCTGGCTATCTGTTTCTGCCAAAGATGATGGATGTCTATAAGGCCTCTCCCACCGTGTTGTCGTTTGATGGTCAGTCTTTCTATTGCAGATTTAGGGTGTAGGTTATTGTGTTTAGTGAGTGTGGTGCGTGTTGTTCTCTCTATTTGCTGGATGTCAGTTTTTGACCATTTAATCACTCCAAACGAGTATGTTAATATTGGAATCGCGTAGGTGTTCAATGCTTTTATTAAATGTTTTCCGGAGAGTTGAGTTTTACATACTGCGATCACTCTTCTTTTGTATTCAGTGTTTAAGGTGTGTTTTATTGCTGTGTGATCTATTCCTTTGAGTTGTCTGTATCCTAAATATTTATACAAATCCGTTGTTTCCATAGCTGTGATTGAGTCAGTATTATTAATAGGATAGTCACCCAGTTTTATTTTGCCTCTTACTATATGATCTGTTTTGCATTTATCTAATCCAAATTGCATGTTAATATCTTTACTGAATTCTGTCGTGGTGTCTATTAATTTATTCATTTCTTTTTCAGACTTTGCGTATAGTTTTATGTCATCCATATAAATAAGATGTGAGATTACTGTTTCTTCTGTAGTATGTTTAAGGGAGTACCCGGCTTGACTGCGATGTAGTAGGTTGGACAGAGGGTTCAGAGCGAGGCAAACCATAATGGACTCAGAGAATCACCCTGATAAATAGGTACCCTTCTTTATGGATATCTGCCGAGTTGTGATAGTGTTGTTTAAGTAATTTAATTGGAGTGTAGTTCTCCAATGGGGCATGATATCCTGTAAGAAGTCTATTATTTTCGAATTTATTTTATAGATTTGTAGTATTTGAATTAACCAAGAGTGTGGAATGCTGTCGAATGCTTTTTTATAATCTATGTATGTGCAATGTAGACTTCTATTTTTTGTGGCGGCATGTTTGTGGATTATTGAATCTATAACTAGTTGTTCCTTACAGCCCATATGACCCCTTCTGCATCCTTTTTGTTCTTCTGCTATTATGTTGTGTTTTTCTATGTGTTTATTGATTTTTGTTGTGATTGCCGACGTTAGGATCTTGTATATTGTGGGTAGGCATGTAATTGGTCTGTATTGAGAAGGTTGTGGAGAGTACTGGGTTTTTGGTAACATGTAGGTTATTCCTGTGGCAATAAAATCAGGAATATTTTGTTTCCTTATGATGATTTGTGTTAAATTTTTAGCTAAGACTTTGTGTAATGACTCTAATTTTTTATACCAATAATTATGAATTTTATCAATACCAGGGGATTTCCAACTGTGTAGTCTCGCTGTTATACTAGTTATGTCAGACTCAGTTAACTCAATGAATTCCATTTCTTCTAATGAGCTCCATTTTGTTTCTTCGTCTGCTATCCAATCTGATTTTTCATTGTGTTGTAATTGCTCTTCCCATATCCCAGACCAAAATGTTTCTAGTTGTTCCGCTGTTGGTAATTCTACGTTGTTTTCGGTCGTTTGTGTAGTAGTGGCAGTTTGTGGTTTCTGTAAATTTCCGTAAAAGTTCTTTTCGTTTGGGGCAAACAACGAGTTATCCTTTATTCGTTCTTGTGCTTTCTTATATCTTCTCAACCTGTGAACTTTTAAGGCTAATTTCTGTTTCAATGTATCCAAGAATTCTTCCGGTTTTCTATTGTCATTTTCGTGTCCCGTGTGGGTAGCCATGTTTTTAAATATGGCTTCTACTCGCTTAACTACTTTGTTAGATCTATTGTTATTAATATAATGAGTTAGTCTACTGCAGTCTGCTCTAAGTTTTTCTATATCTTTTTCAAGCCTCTGTTGCCATGCTGGTTTCTTAATATTTCTTGATCTTGGATTACCTGTGTATTCTGTGATTTTAAAATTAAGTTCTTCGGAAATGACTAATGCAGTGCAATATATTAGAGTATGAACGTCTATTAGGTGAATTTCTTCGTTAATATATTGTTGGAGAATATTTTGATTAAATAAATAGACGAGCTGAGAAAGTTTTGGTGTGTATCTAAGTTTGGGCAGTTTTGGTCGAGCTGCCGGGTCCATACCGGAATATTGAGTGAGAGCTGTTTTAAATTTATCATGTATTTCTTGAATACGCGTCTCTGTGGACTGATTTATATTGATGTCGACTAGGGTCTCAATTTCATTTTCTAACATTATGGTTATACTTTCGGTTTGTGTAGATGTATGCGTGGTTTGTGAATTCGCTTGTGATTGAGAATATGGTTGAGATTGTGTGATAGTTTGAAATTGTATGATAGGTTCTGATTGACTGCATTGTTGTTCTTGTTGATTATACGCGGTTGTGTTTTGTGTTAATGCGGTAGTGATTACGCCCGCAGTATTTTCTGATTCTGTTTGTAGTTGTGGACGAACTTCTTCTTTTAACTGGGCTATTACGTCTTGCGACAAAAGTTTGTTCCTAACTATTATTCTTCTTTGATCTGAAATCCTTTGTTCTGTAACGGTAATCTCTGGGTATTGACGTCTAAAAAGTTCATGCAGTTGTTTTCTGTAAGTGGTCAGGTCAGTCTCTAATTTAGTGATGTATAGGTAAGTTCGCATGATGAATAGGTTAACTTCTTTGCTCCATCTCATGCGAACTCTGACTTTTCCAGCTTTGGTGGACGCGGGTAAAAAGGTAGATACCTCCCGCGCAACATTCAAGGAAGGAGTGGGTTGAGCTGAACTTATACTAGTAATGGGAGGTGATGATGATATGGAAGGTGACGATGGTATGGATGGTGATGATGGCCTAGAAGGTGTATATGATACTGTGCTTGGACTATACGGTTCTACAGGGGTGTTTGTCCTGACCGTCAGTCTGTCACCATCGTCAATGATATCGGCTGTAGCATCTTTGTCGGTGGGAGCCCGCCTGTTCAACTCCTCACCGCTGACGGGTCGCATGCTGAGACACCCGGCGTCAGCTCCGAGTGCGCCCCGGCGATCGCCCCCGGGCAGCGGTCCTAAACGTTTTCTTTTTGAACGTGTCTCCATTTTGAGTGGGTTTCCAGAGCCACGTTAGCCACGCCAGTAATTTCTTATTCGTGTGTCCGCCCCCCACGTGATTAGATGGTCAATCAGGACGTGTGGTTGTTTAGGGGGCTTATTATTATTATTATCATTTCCTTTATTTCATTATTTACATATAAATTACATTTTTAAATATTAGAATATAAAAAATATAAAAACATTTTAAAATATAAAAAATAGTAGCCCACCGGTATCGGGAACAGGGTCCAAGCTACCGGCGGTCAGGGCTCCAGAGAGAGGAACCTGCTAACAATGCGAGCCGTGTCCAGAAGTACCGCTTTCTGAATCAAGCCCTTGATCCAGCTGCCCAACGAGAGCCTCCTCAGGTGTTGGTCGAGGCTCTTGGCTATTAAGCCATTGGCTGTCACGACTATCGGCACAATGATCGCTGAGTCCACATCCCACATGTCGACAACCTCGCGAGCCAAGTCTAGATACTTGATTTGTTTATCTTTCTCGGCTTTCACGAGGTTCCCGTCATGCGGGATCGTTATGTCAACAATCATTGCGCGCCGCTCTAATCGATCCACCATCACTATATCAGGCTTATTGGCAATAATAGTCCTGTCAGTGATGATGGATCGATCCCAGTACAATGTGATATCTCCATTTTCGAGAACTGGGTCGGGCACATACCTGTAGTACGGCACTTCCGATTCTACAAGGCTGTATTTCAGAGCAAGTTGCTGATGGATAATCCTGGCTACAAGGTTGTGTCTATGCAAGTACTCTTCGTTAGCTAGACGAGAACATCCGGAGATAATATGTCTGATGGACTCACCCGGACGATGGCATGCCCGACACACGTCAACCATCCCGTCCTTCATAATATGTCTCCGGTAGTTATTCGTTAAGATAACTTCGTCCATAATTGCACAGACAAAACCTTCGGTTTCTCCAAAGAGGTCACCGAAACGCAGCCAGGCTACGGACGCTAGTTGGTCTACATCGGGCCCATGTAGAGCCCGAAAAAAGCGTCCGTGAAGCTCCTTACTCTGCCATACTTCCATGCGATCATTAGTGTCAAGCACTACTGGTTTGCGCCAGTTCTCTTTAGCTAAGGAGAGCGGGGTGAGGCCCTTGTCCACTGTGACCACATCTCGATGCATCCCCACGTCGGCTTCTAAGAAATATTCCCTGAGACTGCATATCTCGCGATTGTGGAGGGTCTTAGCATTTAAAAAGCCTCGACCTCCACACTTTCGCGGGATATACAGCCTCATTACCGATGATCGTGGGTGATGCATTCGATTTGCAGTCAGCAGTGTACGGACCTTCCTATCCAGGGCGTCGAGTTCGGTCTTATTATTATGATTTCCTTTATTTCATTATTTACATATAAATTACATTTTTAAATATTAGAATATAAAAAATATAAAAACATTTAAAAATATAAAAAAAAATAGTAGCCCACCGGTATCGGGAACAGGGTCCAAGCTACCGGCGGTCAGGGCTCCAGAGAGAGGAACCTCCTAACAATGCGAGCCGTGTCCAGAAGTACCGCTTTCTGAATCAAGCCCTTGATCCAACTGCCCAACGAGAGCCTCCTCAGGTGTTGGTCGAGGCTCTTGGCTATTAAGCCATTGGCTGTCACGACTATCGGCACAATGATCGCTGAGTCCACATCCCACATGTCGACAACCTCGCGAGCCAAGTCTAGATACTTGATTTGTTTATCTTTCTCGGCTTTCACGAGGTTCCCGTCATGCGGGACCGTTATGTCAACAATCATTGCGCGCCGCTCTAATCGATCCACCATCACTATATCAGGCTTATTGGCAACAATAGTCCTGTCAGTGATGATGGATCGATCCCAGTACAATGTGATATGTCCATTTTCGAGAACTGGGTCGGGCACATACCTGTAGTACGGCACTTCCGATTCCACAAGGCTGTATTTCAGAGCAAGTTGCTGATGGATAATCCTGGCTACAAGGTTGTGTCTATGCAAGTACTCTTCGTTAGCTAGACGAGAACAACCGGAGATAATATGTCTGATTGATTCACCCGGACGGTGGCATGCCCGACAGATGTCAACCGTGCCGTCTTTCACAATAAATCTCCGGTAATTGTTTGTCATCATAACTTCGTCCATAATTGCACAGACAAAACATTCGGTTTCTCCAAAGAGGTCACCGAAACGCAGCCAGGCTACGGACGCTAGTTGGTCTACATCGGGCCCATGTAGAGCCCGGAAAAAGCGTCCGTGAAGCTCCTTACTCTGCCATACTTCCATGCGATCATTAGTGTCAAGCACTACTGGCTTGCGCCAGTTCTCTTTAGCTAAGGAGAGCGGAGTGAGGCCCTTGTCCACTGTGACCACATCTCGATGCATCCCCACGTCGGCTTCTAAGAAATATTCCCTGAGACTGCATATCTCGCGATTGTGGAGGGTCTTAGCATTTAAAAAGCCTCGACCTCCACACTTTCGCGGGATATACAGCCTCATTACCGATGATCGTGGGTGATGCATTCGATTTGCAACGCCCAACGCTTCCGACATACCCAAATACTTATAGGTTTCGGATGCGGAGAGGGCTCTAAGGTTTATGGAATCCGAGAGTTGGGTTCCGACGGATTCCACAATCTCCCCTCGCTTTACATGCATGACCGCACATTTGTCCACACCAAATTCCATCCTGATGGCGCTACTGAAAGTTTCAGTTACTTTCAGTAGATCCATCAGTTGCGAATTGTTGGGTGCAAAAAGTTTTAGGTCATCCATGTAGAGGAGGTGAGATATAACCTGACCACCTCTCCTCAGCCGATAGCCTAGACCTGAATCCTCCAAGAGTGTGCTTAGAGGATTCAAGGCTAAGCAGAACCAAAGCGGACTCAAACTATCACCCTGAAATATGCCTCGCTCGATCCTTATCGGCTCGCTATTCCTTTGGGTATTTCGACATGCTGGATAGTGAAGGACCGTCCTCCATTGCCCCATACACGACATCAGGAAGGTGCGCAGAGTTGCCTCTACTTTATACAACTCCAGCACCCTCATGAGCCATGTATGTGGCACCGAGTCATAGGCCTTCTTGTAATCTATCCAACATGTCGACAGATCCTTTCGGGAACGACGAACCTGTTGGCTCATGGCCATATCAATGAGGAGTAGCTCCTTAGTACCACGGGACCCGTTCCTGCATCCATTTTGAGAAGGAGACATGATGTAGTTGGTGTCTATATGTTTGTTAATTTTATCTCTCAAAATGGATGTAAGAACTTTATAGACCGTCGGTAAACACGCGATCGGCCTATAATTCTTGGGTTCCGCAGTGCTACCTGATTTATGGAGCAGGTGGGTAACTCCTGTTGTTAGGAATTGGGGTAGCGAACCAGATTCTAAAGCAACCTGGTACTGAGCAGCCAAGCGAGCGTGCGATCTACCAAACCATTTGATCCAGAAGTTGTGCAGTCCGTCCGGCCCTGGAGACTTCCAGTTAGGCAGCGGGCGGACTGCACGAGTTACATCTTGGGGGCAGATGGTAATAGCCCCCATTTCTGGTATTGGATCACAGGCTCGCTCGACTTCCCGAGTCCAATCACCTTCGGTGTGACTGACAGGCACCGACCAGATATTGCGCCAGAAAGAACACATGGCATCATCATCTGGTAGGCACGTGTCAGCCACACCTTGATCCGGTCGCTCCCAACCCCTATAAACCCACCTTTCATCGCGCTGGAAGGTGCGATTCTGAGTGTACCGCTCCACTCGCCGCTTATACCTACGAATACGGTTCGCCCATGCATACACTTTCTGCTTCAGGAAGTCGATGCGCTCTGTGACACAGGACATGTAGTCCTGAGGGCTGATATTAGTCCCTGCGAACGCGCGTCTCACAAAGCGCATCACTCTAGGGCGAGTATTGCCCTCCCTGAAGCAGATTAGTTTGCCGATGAGTGCTCTGGCCCCACCAATACGGCGCTCAATTCTGCACTGCCAAGCTGGTACGGCTGGTTTCGGTCGTGTAGCTCTAGAATCATTAGCAAATTTGACGTGAGCTACACGACATGCCGCTACAGCCGCGCAGTACAGAATCGAATGTGTATCGGTGAGGTCTACGCAGTCATCAAAATAATTTGACAACTGCGCATCCAGTGCCGCCACCAGCACCCTATTTTTGTTATGCATTATTATTATTATCTCTTCACATTTCTCGGGACCCTGGGATCCCGGACCTTTGGAAGGCATACGAGGGGCCGAAGCCAACTCGCAGAGGCCCGTTAGACGTTTTTAATTAAATGAAGCACTAACCGATGATTATCCCTGTTCGGACTATATAAGTGCACCCAAGGACAACCCCCGGTTGGTGTAGGACTATTGCAAGATATGGAAACAAATATATAGGTCTATGGATTTGGGTAGCTTTAGTGGACTGGTTAACTAGGACTATGGAAAGACTATGGCCCCTGCCTGACCAATGTTTTATATAAAATACACAGATAAAATGGCAGGGGGTGACTTGCACACTCAATAATGGGCCCCCGAAAATGGTCGCTAGCACATAGTGTCGAAGTGACAAAGGGGCAACATGTCCTGAGGTGCTTATGAGGAGTGGAGAGGTATCCCACGGCTATCAGGACAATCCCGGAAGTACGGTCAAGATCCCTACCAGCATCTTACTGGAATACTTCCTTCCTCCGAGCACGTTTGCTCTTGCGAATCTCCACTCTAGCCGGCCAATAAAGGCAAGAAAGAGGCGGGAGCACTGTCCCTCTTCATTGTTCACTCCAGACGGCCTTATTATTATTATTATTAGTGTACTTAGGTCGCCCCTATTTATTGTTTATATTAATGACTTTCCGACAGCATCATCGTATCCTATGACAATGTTTGCAGATGACAGCACTTTGCTTTTTAATAGTGACGACTTGAGCACATTAGAGACTGAGATAAATTCTACCTTACTATCAGTTGTGAATTGACTGCAAAATAATAATTTGGTTATAAATCTTGATAAAACAGTGCTAATGAAATTTCAACAAAGAGTAAATTACAATCTGGTCTTAAATATTAAATACAAGGACACAATTATTAATGAAACAAATGTGACTAAATTTCTTGGACTAAACATCGAGAACACTTTAAAATGGAATTCACATATTGACAAAGTATGCAGTAAGCTAAACCAACATTCCTATGTTTTGCACATGCTAAATAAAACGGCCAATCGAGCAACAGTCTTAACGGCGTATCATGGTCTAGTAGCCTCAACACTGAGATATGGAATTATATTTTGGGGAAATGGCACGGGTAAAGATATGGCATTTAAGTGCCAAAAAAGGTGCATAAGAGCCATATATAATTTGCATACAACAGACAGCTGCAAACCGTTTTTTTTTTAAAACAAAAATATTAACTTTGCCGTCATTGTACATTTTTGAAACGTCTATGTTCGTCAAAAATAATTTACATAAATTTGCTCGCGTTACTAGTCAGCGCCGTTGTGACCGGCTACAAACAGTCGGATCTAGTACTGCACTATACAGAAACAGTATTTTTGTAATGGCTCCGAAGGTCTATAATAAATTACCAAAATGTATAAGAAGTGAAGATAGTGTTTGCAAATTCAAAAGTAAATTGTATTTATTTTTAATAGATAAGACATATTACTCTATCGAAGAATTTTTAAATGATAAAATATGACATTACCAGCTCTAATGTAGTTTACCTTTGACATGCATGGAAAAACTAAATTATAATTGATTAATTATTTATTACTAATACATTTAATTGACATTATTTACAATATGACATTACTAGCCTTTTAATTTATTTTACCATTGACATGCATGTAAAAAATTGATTATTTATTATTAATACATTTAATTGAAATTATTTATTCGAATATGACTTTGTATTCTATAAATTCAGACTGATTATTAAAAAACTAATATATTTGTACACCAATTTCATTGGTATGGCATAGAGCACGACTAAAATGTATACTTATGACCTTTATTGTAATACCTGTGTTCACAAATAAAGATTGATTGATTGATTGATTGATTGATTGTAGGACCAATGGTTATGGTCGATATTTCTCAAACGATTCATGTTAGGGACAAACAAATTTCATTATTCTAAAGTACGTAGGATACTGCTTCGACCAGCCCATCTATCTGGTCCCTCCATTTTGACGTCAAAATTAAGGGATCAAGGATTTTGTTAAATACCTACGTATACATTAAGGTAGCTAAAATTATTGGATAGGTAGCAAATAGTATAATAGGTTGGGGAAAAAGTTTCTTCGCATTTTTTAAGAAAATTCAAAACCTTTTTTAATAGTATCGAATTTCTTCATTGGATTCACTCATCTTGACAGTAGGAAAAACAAATGAAAATCACACATTTTCCTAATTTGAATTTGGAATTATGTTCTTTAAAATTTTAACTTTCAATGATACCAAAACCAGCCAGATACAAATAGTATAGTCAAAGAGATTTTATTACAAGTTCATACATACTATAATGCGAAAAGACTTTTTCCCCAACCTAATATTTACAGTTATAAACATGTATGTAGGCTGATTTGAAATCCAAGAAATGGTTCCTCCGTCATGACGGGCACTGCTGCCACATACAGGTAAACGTGAAACCAGCGAGACAACTTGCAGAAACCACGTGATCGTTGTGAACCCACCAACACATGAATGCCGGAGGAAACTTGAAGTGAACCTGTGACTGTAGTGACACCACTTGAGCTCTGCTTTTCGTAATATTTGCCTATGACTTTATTTACCGTGCCTTATTAATAATAAACTCAAACTCAAACTCAAAGCATTTATTTCAAATAAACCAATTACAGGCACTTTTGAATTGTCAAGGGGTCGGTCAGTCAGAAAGATGAAGCTAGTTACCCATTCCAAAGCGTAGTAGGTACCTATGGAGAAGAACGAGCAAGAAACTCCATGGACACTCTTTTAAATCAAAAAATTGTTACAAAATATTGATTACATCGTTCATGTTGAAATTATGCATGTGAGAATGATGCAGAACGTTAAAAGCGTCCGTAATAAAAAGACAAAAGCAATTCAAATATTAAATTAAATTAAAATAAGTCGTGGCAGCTAAAAAAATAACCAGTCCCCACTGACGGCGCCCGTTCACGAACATGACGCATGGATCAGCACCATTCAGCTCAACCATTTTGAAGGGAACTTAATGATCCAACACTCACGCCACCACCAGCGAGACATTAGAGTGAGCATGACATACTCGCAGCTGCCAGGGCACATTCAAGTCAATCAAAAAAAAAAAAACCCATTAAATGGTAGCTTTATTGTAGGTACATAGTACTCACACATGTGCTATGCAATTATACAATACTAAAACATTGAATTTATACAATGCAAAGATAAGTTTTTAAAATCTTTAGCAGCTCCAACAGTAGTTTCAAATGCTAATCAATTATTTTTTGCGCCCTTGTGGAGCAGGACCAGCGTTGAGCCAATCATTTTTATCAGCGATGTAATCCCCCAACTTATAATATGCTTGGCTGCATAGTGTGCGTTTTATACAAGATTTGAATTTAGTTTCATTCAGTTGAAGAATAAATATGAATGAATGAAGAAATAATAATAATATAACATTTATTTCACCTTACAAACAATACAGGATGGATTTTTGAGATGGGGCAGCATCTCAAAAATCCATCCTGTATAAAGTATAGAACAAAACTTGTGTTAAAAAATAGCTTAAAACTATGTTAGTAGCACTTCACTAGCTTGTCCTTGAGTGTGAGAGTCAAAATGGCGGGTGTACCTTAACTAATCGAATCATCCCATATACCAAAAAATATACCTAAAATGTACTATTAGGTACCTCGGTTTAAAAAATCGTACCTTCTTCAGAACGAAATTGGATCAAAATTTAGGTACACCCGCCATATTGACGTCAAAGTGGTGGGTGTTTGTTAATATATAAGGTCTATCCGCTCGTGATACAGTTTTATACTAGTACGAGGGGATAGGGCGAATCAGTCCGAAGACAACCAATCCATGTTATGTTTAAAATCTACCTTTTTCACACTATCCAACTGTTGATCTACCTAAATATTGTCAAAATAACTTTAAACGTTTTTTTTGTCTATTATGGGCTTATTATTAAGTTATTATTAAAAGAATAAGAATAAGAATAAGAATAAAATTTATTTGCATAAAAACATGGTATAGAAGATGGTACAAAAATTAAATACAGAGCATACATGTCTTTGCTTAACATTATAAGCGTGCAAATTTGTCGTGCATACATTTCATTATAATATTAATTAATTAATTATTATATGACATTTGGTACATTTAATTATATAATACATTAAAGTTTATAATTTATACATTTAAAATTTCAGTCATTTAATTTTTTTTGTCAAAAAATTCTTTTACACTATAAAAACTATTTGTGGACAGCCAATCATACAATTTACTTTTAAATAATCTTGTATTTAGAATTTTTAAGTCGCTCGGTATTTTATAAAATATTTCTACACACATATACAAACAGCTTTTATTATATTTAGCTAGCCTTGGCATGACATCCAGTACGAGCCTGTGAGGATCGCGCCGGTTTCGAGGAACTACATCATCTGCTTTTTTAAATAATTCCTTATGCTTCCACACAAACATACATATCTCATATATATATAGAGACGGTAGCGGTAACAAACCAAGTTTCTGAAATTACTCTGTATGGTTGTCTCATATTCATGAATAAAGAAATTATTATTATAAATTATTATTATTATCTATTCATACACGAAATATTTTAAGAGGTACATTTATAGCTGGTACAGAACCTATAGACACGATTTTTTTTTTTTAACTAAATGTTTTTTATTTTACGCAATTATTATAATTTTTAAACTGCTTGAGACATTTTGCATAAAACCTTTACTCCCCATTCTACGAGTATGAATGACCCGCCCGATGCGGCGAGGGAGGCGGCGCGCCGCCGCACAGTGGGCCCATACTGAAAATTAGTGGACATAGGCAACAAAGTTCCAATATCGATGCGATTTTTTTTTTATATGATGCGTTATGATATTCCTGACAACTTTTTTCTTATAAAATTTCTACTAAAGTTGATAGTTTATCTTGAAAAAAATTAATTAGATTTTTTTGTATGGAGCGAATCACGTTTAATTTTTTTTCTTCAATTGTGCTAATATGTTGGGTGTGTGGCGTGAGTATATGATAGCTAGGGTCATTCTCTATCCACGAAAAAAAATCAGCGCTGGCCATCTGCAGCATCGCGAGTAATCATTCGGTAAAAAAAAATGTTTTGTAAGATTTTTTTTGCCATTTAAAATAAATTCAAAGGTTTTTTTTTTGTCTCATTTGGCTGTTTTGACCTTCTTTTTAGTTAAATATATAGTTTTGATAGCGCATAGGTACTTATAACTAGTAATTCTGGTAGAGATTTAGTTATTATTGCATGTTATCGGTAGCACCTGCATTGTGATTGATGACTCATTTGTTTGTGCACTCGGTTAAGCGCATAACTAATGAGTCATCGAAAAATGCTCGTCTCTGATTGGCTGAATAATTTTCACTTACTGTTATGTCCACTACTTGAGTAATTAACACCAACTATAATACACATAACACACATACATTCAACATACATACATACATTTATACATTCATTAAGTCCATCTAGTTTCGCTCTTGTCGCTTATTTGTGAACACAGTGAAATACTTTTATTTTTATATTTACATTAGAACTATGGCTGGATTTTGTACCAGCCTAGATCTTTTTGTGAAATTAAGAAGTGGCGGTGATCTGAAAAATCATATGTTTCTATATGAAAGTATCATTTCTGTCTTGACTACTGAAGTTTCTGAAAAGACAAGAACCGAATCAAAGAGTTCTGTCGACTTTTTTGTGTAAATCTAAATAAAAAGTGGATAGAGTCAAGTAGAAATCAAAAAACTTTTATGAATCGTGTAAGTAATTGGAAGTGGTTGGAAAAAAACATCAACTGGCCTGTTTGTGACAGTGTTGACCTGAGAAGTGAGATGGGCTTTTCGGACGCAGCCTTACCTGAGCCTGTGGATATAGATTCCCATGTTCCTACTCTTGCAGTATGTACTGCGGAAGCGGGAACATCTACAGATAAGGAGCACAGAAAACCGTTCGAAGAGTTAAGTAATAAGCAAAAAAAAAGACGTTCTACTTCCATAGTAGAAGAAAATTCCGAGGAAGAGTTGCAGCACTGGTACATAACAAAATTGAAAGACAACGGCAAAACGAATCTGGCAAAAGTGGTCGAATACCTTTCCAGTAATCCAGATGCGCTATCCGAAGTAAAAGAGCGACTATTCAAAAAGCAGAGTACTGTCTCTGAAGATAAGTGTTTAGCTCTTTATACATCAGTTGCGCTCTCGAAATGGAAGTACTTAGCTCTTCGACAATTTCTGAAAGAAGAAAACTGTGCTGCCTTCCATCTTATCCAAAGCTTGTAAATGCCAAGAAAAGATGTTACCCACCACAAGAGAGTATGGAGATTACCGAAAAAGGAGCTCACATTAGATTGCAAGCGCTATTGGACCACACTGTGCAGAGGATTTTACTAGATATGAATTCTGTTGATAGGTCTCAAAATGAAGAACTCAAGTTGACCTGGAAATGGGGACTTGATGGTTCTTCGTCGCAGAGTAATTATAAACAGAAAACGTCAAAAACAGCTACAGAGTTCGATGATTCATCAGTAGTCATGATAAGCATCGTCCCTCTTCGGCTAGTGTCTACTAGCCCA
The DNA here is from genome assembly GCA_916610205.1 of Griposia aprilina. Lineage (NCBI taxonomy): Eukaryota > Metazoa > Arthropoda > Insecta > Lepidoptera > Noctuidae > Griposia > Griposia aprilina. Next base: position 22,777,470 of record OU744299.1, on the reverse strand, counting down.
TCATCTGGGAATGAAAATATAGTTTGGGAGAACCCCACACCTTGCTCAGCTCTGTACTGTCGACCAGTGAAGTTCACTTTCACTTCGGAGACAGCTGATTTTATAAATTCTGAAGAGTCTGAGATGAAAAAACAAATTGATGAACGAATATCTACACAGTGTGGAAATATGATTGTATCACATGAATTGCATATGACCATGATTGATGGAAAAGTGGCCAATATTATTGCTGAAGTACCATCATATGCAACGTGTCCCATTTGCTTGGCAAAACCGAGCGAGATGAATAATTTAGACGCTTTGACTTCCAAACCACTTCGTGAAGAAATTGACAAACAAGGAATTTCTTCACTGCATATGAAGATTCGGTGTATGGAATGTCTTCTCCATATATCTTATAATCTGGATTTTCAACGATGGACTGCTCGAGGCGAACATAAGGCTTTGAAACAAGCTAAAAAAATACCACGCAGCAAGAGTTTCGTGAGCAGACTGGAATGCTGATTGATATAGTCAAACAGGTATGTATTTAATTTTCGCTCTTTTTATGTTGTTTGTGTATTATATCTCTATGTATTGTATGTTACAGTATTGTTTTCCCATTTTAGGGTTTTGGAACTACAAATAACGGGAATTGTCGAAAACCGGATTTTCAGATTTTCCGTTATTCTACAAGCCATATCATCAGGCAAAAACATTGACTGTGAAAAATTTAGAAGATACTGTAGAAAAACAGCTGATGTGTACGTGCAACACTATTCGTGGTACAACATGCCAGTTAGTGTACATATACTTCTAATGCACGGTGCAGACATCTGTAACCACTTTGGTGTTTTGCCAATCGGTAAGTAAAAAATAAATATAGTTTGATGTATTATTTGACTCGATTGCGTTTTGAAATTAAAATGTATTCACTTATTCGTTTTAGGTATCTTATCTGAAGAAACTTCGGAAGCCCTTACGGGCTAAGGATTTCAGAAACGTCAGGGAGAGGCACACTCGGAAAACAGGGAGAATAGCAACAAACGAAGACATCCTCCATGGACTTCTAATAAGCTCTGATCCCCACATATCCTACATAAGGCCTAAAATAATGAAACAGGTTCATAATGAGTTGTTGCCTGAAGCAATTCAGTTGTTACAGACTACTGAGCCTCCCTGTGACAGTGAGATTATGGAGGAAGAAGAATGCCTCATAGCAGAGTCCGAAAATTTGCCGGACCCACTGGCACTTCTGGAACAAGAAATAATGTGATCCGGCTCTAGATTATTACCACAAAAGCCCATCAGGGCTAGGAATATGACAAACAGCCCTTTTCAGGTCTACAATTACTTCACAGTTTCATATTGATCATACGTACGATAACTTATACTATAATATACATACGCTTGATTATGTAGATAATTATCAACGACTTGCCCGTACAAATTTAAATTATTTCACCTATCATTAACAAAATTAGTATAACCTGAAACTTATTACGATATTTATTCAACAATAGATAATGTGCAGTTAAAAAAATAACACAGCCAATCAGAGACAAGCATTTTTCGGTGACTCGTCTGTTATGCGCTTAGCCGAGCGCACAAACAAATGAGTCATCAATCACAATGCAGGTGCTACCGATAACATAGCAATAATAACTAAATTTCTACCAGAATAATTAGTTATAAGTACCTATGCGTTATTAAAACTCTATATTTAATAAAGAGAAGGTCAATCAACCTAATGACACAAAAAATATACTTTGAATTTATTTTAAACGGAAATTAATTTCATACAAAATATATTTTTTTTACCGAATGATTACTCGAAATGCCGCAGATGGCCGGCGCTGATTTTTTTTTCCTGGATAGAGAATGACCCTAGCTATCATATACTCACGCCACATACCCAACATATTAGCACAATTGAAGAAAAAAAATTAAACGTGATTCGCTCCATACAAAAAAAACTAATTAATTTTTCTCAAGACAAACTATCAATTTTAGAAGAAATTTTATAAGAAAAAAAGTTGTCAGGAATATCATAACGCATCATATAGAAAAAATCGCATCGATATTGGAACTTTGTTGCCTATGTCCACAAATTTTCAGTATGGGCCCACTGTGCGCCGCATCGAGCGAGGCGTCTCATCTATTCTGTGTCGAGCAGCGTGTTGATGAGGTTGTGTTCGCATGCACGTCTCCGTGAGGCCGCGCAAGCTGCCGGACGCAAACACCTGCCCTGACCTTTTACATGGGCCCTAATAAACAATATTAGGTCTTTACCTATGAAATTGCCGTTCTGCAGTACTGGCCATTTCAAATCAAAATAATTTTTGTTTGGCTAAGAATTCTAATTTCAAATTAATTTTATTTTAAAAACATGGATTTTTTTTTCTAAAAGTAGTCATTTCTTTATTGATTAGTGTTACATTTTCATCGCATTTCAATCTTTTTCGTCATCATGGATACGTTAAAAATTCGAGTAATTATGGAATATGAGTACCGTCGTGGCAGCAACGCGGCACAAGCGGCACGCAACATCAACGACGTTTACGGAGCTAACACTACAAACCAACGCACCACCTGTTATTGGTTTGCTCGCTTCCGTTCTGGAAATTTCGACCTGAAAAATGAACCTCGCGGTCGTCCGAAGACTTTGGTCGACAATGACGAGTTAAAGGCGATTGTGGAAGCTGATGATACACAATCTACGGCTGAATTAGCAGCAGCTTTCGACGTTAGCGTCAAAACAATATTGGTCCATTTGCGTCAAATTGGCAAGGTAAAAAAGCTTGACAAATGGGTGCCCCACGAACTCAATGATCGCCAGCGCGAAGTACGCGTCGAGACGTGCCTTGCACTGCTCAACAGACACACAAATGAAGGAATTTTGAACCGCATTGTTACCTGCGATGAAAAATGGATTCTGTTTGATAACCGTAAGCGCTCAGCAAGTTGGTTGGATCCTGGTTCAGCACCTAAACAATGCCCTAAACGAAAACTTACCCCTAGAAAAGTGATGGTCACTGTTTGGTGGTCTAGCGCCGGTGTGATTCATCACAGCTTCTTACCAAACGGGGTGAGCATTACTGCAGATGTGTACTGTGAAGAACTGAACACAATGATGGAGAAGCTGGCGCATCTCCAACCAGCATTGGTCAATCGCTCGTCTCCGCTGCTCCTGCACGACAACGCGCGACCTCATACTGCACAGCAGACGGTCTCCAAGTTGCAAGAACTGGGGTTGGAAGCTCTCCGTCATCCGCCCTACTCACCAGACCTTGCGCCTACAGACTACTACTTTTTCCAGAATTTGGATAACTTCTTGGCGGGAAAAAAATTTAATACCCGAGAGGCAGTACAAAATGCCTTTGAAGAATTTGTTGCCTCCCGTCCAGCTGATTTCTTTAAGAAGGGCATCAATAAACTGCCACTGCGATGGCAAAGATGCATTGATTGCATGGGTGATTACTTCGATTAATACAAATAAAAAAATCATGAAAAAAATTCGTTTAAATTTTTTCATACAAAACGGCAATTTCATAGGTAAAGACCTATTATCATTGGTGGACTGTAGTAGACGTATGAAAATACACCTCTGCCTATCTCTACGGGGAATGCAGGCGTGATGATGTTAAAAATAAAACCAACGTAGGTAGACTTCGTAACTCTATCTAGTCTTATTTTAATAGGTTATCGCTTACAAAAATAATAAATGTGAATTTAAAATACAAATCCACCTAAACCTAAGTAGACCGGTACCTACATTATTAAATTCCCTCCTTAAAGTTTAACGAAAAGGAACCTAGGCGTGATTAAAACAAATTTTAATCCTAATCTACAGTACCTGCATATCGGTAAATTAGGTAAATACTAATAAACAGCTGATAGGTGCAACTCGAATTCGCATAAGTTAATGACCTCAGTGACGTTACGAGTGCATGGAGTTGTATCCGTCAGCTGATTGTTAGTTGCCTACCTCCCTACTCGTACAGATGTGAACATTAAGAAGTCTAAGTACGTGGCGTGGATTTATTTGATCAAAAATCGTACCATAGATTGGCAGACGTGGACATACGTGTAAGGTACACGCTGTTTCTCGCCTCGCAGTGGCCGAGTGATAAACGGGATAAATGGCTTGCCATGTTATCGTGGAATAACTTGCGGTATGATTCATCAAAAACTTATTTAACAAATAAATACCTATTGATTCTAATTCGCCATCACACTTCATCAGGCTTTGGACTGGCGAATTATTGATACAATAATTTGTTTAGGTAGGTAGCTACTTACCATTAGGTAACGCTGTCAATAATAAATAAATTATGATACTTATTATTCCACTTTATTATTATTGTTGTTGGTATGTCGACGTATTTAGTCACTTAGAAACATGTCGATTTTATACGAAATTCAGTTATGCCACTGAATAAGGTATGCAGGTGCCTTTTACGAATTACTGTACCAATAATTTGGCGTGTTTAAAAATTAGAATCAACTTATTTACATTAATTTAAAATGTACATACCTAATACCTACGTAGTTATTATTTACACTAATTGTTGTACAAATTCGCCCTGTCGTTGAACGCAGAGGGCTGCACGTTTTAATATGTGTCCTTGCACTTTTAATAATGTGTCTCTTTCACTATAGCCATCACTGCAAAAGCGTTCAAAAGATAAGGCGAGTCAGCTGGCCAGGCGACCGGTCCACCTCGACCTATCCAACGATTGCCGTACTCGTTTGAGAGGTATTCTCGAACACGCCTATCATAGTGCGCGGGTGCCCCATCATGCTGGAAGTTCATCGTCATTTTCCTTAAATAAATAAGTGGTATGTCGTCTAGCATGGTTGCTAGTTCACCTGTCAAAAAGTCTAGGTATGTTTGACCATTAAGCCGATCCAGAAACACAGGTCCCAACAGTCTATCGCCTAATTAACCCAGCCCACGCATTAACACTGAACTGGGTCTGAAAATGATCCGGCCTAACAACACGTGGATTTTCTGATGCCCACCAGTGCGCGTTGTGGATGTTAAACAACCCGACGCGCGTAAAGGTGGACTCGCCCGTCCACAGGATGCGCCGCGTCGGGTCTTGTAGTAACCAACGGCAAAATTCCACGCGTGGAGGTAAGTCCATCGGCTTTAATTCTTGCACACTCGTGAAGTGGAACGGGTGCTTCCCGTCACGCCGCAGAAGGCGCCAAACGGTCATTTTGCTCACGTTGAAAACGCGAGCGGCGTCTGATGTGCTGGCCATAGGGTGTCGCAAAAAGAAGTCTAGGATGTCGTCCTCAATTCTTGCTGGCACTCGTTGCCTGCCTCCGTCTGCAGCTGGTGGCATGTAGACCCCATAGTCCATATGGCGCTGTATAGCTCCTAGGATGGTCTGCAGTGATGGTCTTCTCCCAAATCGCTCCAAGAAGAAGGGTTGTGATGTGAGCAAAATATTTCCACCCTCATTGTAACACAGTACCATGTTCTGGTACTCCTGGTTGGTATACCTGTAGTTAGGCATTGTTGTTTCTTGCCCGAAGCCCGACGCATGTTAACTGTGGCGTGTGCGGTGCACAGAACACTATTACGTGCGGTACGACACACGGATTATGTGGGACTGAGAGGTGCGGGCAGGGAAGGGAGGCGCGCTCGGCGGCTCGCGGTTGTGCTCTTTGATCATTAATAAAAGCCGCGCGACATCTTAGCGGTGCCGAAATGTCGCCGCCTGCTTCAATGACAATAAATACTACGTAGGTAGAAACTAGCGTAATGGATGTTAAAAAACAAGATCGAGCCAGTATTTATTTTGTGTGTCAAGTAATATTTAATTATTTAATTTTTTAAATAATATAGTTAGATATCTTTTTTTTCGTGTTTATCGAGTCTGTACCAGCTATAGGTATATCCCTTAAAATATTTCGTCTATGAATAGATACACCTTATATTAATATTTATCCATTACTCATTAAATATAATTATATCGAAAAAATGTACCTCAAATGTACCCTAAATATTAAAATACCCACACTTGATCAGTTGATTAGTTCCTGAGAAATAAAACAACTAAGTTTCGTAATTACATAATTTTATAATTATCACGAAATAATTATCTAGACGCATACTTATTTATATATTTTTTGCCAAACCAAATGCAAATGATCATGTGAATAAAAGAAATCTAATATAGTTTGTAAAAAACATTGTTGTAACAAGCTTCCTAAACGCACACTTTTGTTAAGTGTGATGTGGGTACTTGGCAAATTATTTTCAATTTGTACTCTGTTTCTTTATTAATCATACGTGCTCCATAGTTTATAATAAGTGGATAACTTAATCATTCATACAATTTTCATTGCTATCATATTTAACTGTCATAATGTCATATTCCGTTTTATTTTCTGACCTTACATAATTTTCATTATTGCTGCTTTTAGCATCCACAGAAAACAACTATTCAAAATGTTTTTTAACTGATAGATAACGTGCTTTCGGGGATAGTTTGTGTTGCAGTTCTAAGGAAAATATTTCTCTGTATGGTGAAGGTAAATCCTTTTGTGATGGGAAATGCTGTTTGTACTTACAAAACACTTTTTTCTGTTCGTCCATATCAACAACATTTTTTTCCCACGTTTCATTAGGTATATGATCGCAATGAAAATTGTATGAATGATTAAGTTATCCACTTATTATAAACTTTGGTGCACGTATAATTAATAAAGAAACAGAGTACCAATTAAAAATAATTTACCAAGTACCCACATCACACTTAACAAAAGTGTGCGTTTAGAAAGCTTCTTAAAACAATGTTTTTTACAAACTATATGTGATTTCTTTTATTCACATAATCATTTGCATTTGGTTTGGCAGAAAAATATTTAAATAAGTATGCGTCTAGATGCGTCTAGATAAATATTTCGTGATAATTATAAAAATAAGTAATTATGAAACTTAGTAGTTTTATTTCTCAGGAACTAATCAACTGATCAAGTGTGGATATTTTTTTTATTTAGGGTACATTTTAGGTACATTTTTTCGATATAATTATATTTAATGAGTAATGGATAAATATTAATATATTTACAAACACCCGCCATTTTGCCGTCAATATGGCGGGTGTATCTACCTAAATTTTGATACAATTTCGTTCTGAAGAAGGTACATTTTTTTTAAACCGAGGTACCTACCTAATAGTACATTTTAGGTATTTTTTTTGGTAAATGGGATGATTCGATTAGTTTAGGTACGCTCGCCATTTTGACTCTCACCCTTGAGTTGCCTTGTGGTACTTGTCCGCGGAAGCGACGAAAGACCACTTCCTGCGGCCAAAAGTCTTCTGCCGTGACGACGGACAGGTAACAATTCGGTACGCGCACCACGAACACCGTTGCGTTGCGATATTGGTAGTGAGCCTTCTGTTACTTGCGTTCTGTTACAATTCAGGCAAAAACCTGCGATTTTCAAACTGTCAGACATTATAAAAACGAGCAATTCATCAATCAACATAACGTGTGTGGCTTTTAATTATTTACGGCGACAGAGGCGCGCGCCGCGCGACGGCGGCGTCGCGTCGCCCTGTGCGCCGCGCCGCGTGGTTACAATATATTATAAACTTATATTTTCATTAAACCACGCAGAATACCAAATTTCAAAAAACAAGTATGGTCTGAGAAAAACAGCGCAAACACACATCATCGACGGATTAATAACTAATTAATAACAGCCTGTGCACCGCGTACAGTCGCGGCTCGCATGGCCGACGTCATGCCTCGCCTGGAGTCGCGGCAGTGTGCAGTGTGGTGTGGGCCGCGAGCCTGTCCTGAAAGGCGTGCAAACAACGCTAACCGCTTAGCGCCAGGCGCGGATCGTGGGACCGCGGAGGCCCGGGGCTCGCGGGAGATTATAATTGACACCGCAGTCCTAGCTAACGTCGAGCTCGCCCACAGGGCCAGCTCAAACGTTAATACACCACTTTTAATAATTTCTCTTCTACTCTAATAACAACGTTATAGAGGTAGAAGCGGTGGGATAAGATTGTTGTAAAGCGTTCATGGAACGGACAACGTTTATTCATGCATGTAAAGTAATGCGGTCACTGACTCACAGCTTTACGTCCATGTATAATAAGCCTATAATATTTATGTGCAATTAATTTCTCGATAGAATTATATAGGTACTGTTCCAAGAATATAATGCAGCAATTGCGAACAAAATAAATACGAAAAATATGAAAGTGACTGTCGTGGCTGACCCAGAAAGTGTATCTTGAAATAGGCATTTATTTTCGAGCAGCGGCTGACCGTATATTTCGATAGTGCTCGTGAGAAGACACTTAATCGAACAATAGTTCAGCTGTGACCTAGTCTCACTAGCTGTCTAGTTTTATTTATAACTTTAATATAACATTAACATTTTCGATAATACGAGTAGTACCAAAAGCAAGGGGCACTGACCTAATTGCCGCTGAACGTCACAGCTCACTAAAACAATGCACGGTACGAGCTCATCTGTGGACCACACGGTGCGCGGCAGTCAGTGGTTTAGTTCAAGTACACTTGAACCCGATACAAGCTTAACTACACAATAACATATTTATAATAAGAAACAATTGTGATGACAAGGTGATTTATATTATTATATAAAAGTATATACCTCTGCCTAGACCTCCGTGTAAACAGGCGTAATGTTACGTCATGTTAAGTAGGGAAAAAAAAGAAAAAATCAAAACCTCGAGTTCAGCTCTCTGTACAGAGTAGGTATATGAACCGTAGCACATATCGGTGGGCTGTGGGACATCGCCGGGTAGGGGCACGTCAGCACGTAGGCTCATTACACCAGCTCGGTTTCACTACACACGACTTAGACAGACAGCCGGAATATCAAACAAAACAAACTCTAGATACTCTTGTTTCTTCAACAAGTCGTGGTCAGTGGTCAAGGGCGCGCCGTCACTCTAAATTTATTTCGGTTCAAAACAAGCATTATATTGTAATTTCTTTTGATTGTTGTTGTTTTCGTCGTGATTCTGGTATTTTTATTCGAAAAGTTACCATTATAAAACTGTAATACAACATCCAACATAAAGGTACGTATGCGATTCGGTCCATCATTAAATCTGATTTGAAAATGAGCCCGCGTTGCAGCCGCCACTAGTCGCCACCAATTACAAATAAATTTATCGTTTCACACCGCTCCCCGCGCTCCCCGCGCTCCCCGCACCCCCGCACCCCCGCACCCCCTCGGTGCCACGGAATACATTAGTCAACCACAACTTTGTTTGTGATCTTTCCATGAATGAGATACCAAATATTTAAGCTTACTACTCGTTATATCATTTAGGATTCGGGTCCCGAGTTGTCTCGTGTCTCGAAGTCCCGAGAGTTTTTGTAAATCCCGGACTTTTTGTGGATCCTGAGACTTTCATGTAAATAATTTTAAAACTGTTTAACACTTTCACTGTCCTAAGACAATTATCAATACAATTATTGCACGTCCAATAGTGCGTTATATACAATGCATGGACGTATGAACTTCAACCGCCGACCAATAGTGTTGTCCAAGTACGTCGAAACACGATCGATGTACTCGTATAGGTAACAAACATGGTCAAATCGTTGATCTCGTGTATATTTTGGCGGACTGTTTCATTGATAAACCTCTACGAGGAAAACGAAAGAGATAATTATGTACCTTAATAGATAAGTAAATTGCATAGACATGACATTGACAATGTCATTTTGTTTTTGATTGTGTGTTTATTGGTGAATAGTTATAATATTTTCTATTACTGGTCTTGGCTTCATTTTATCAACCATGACTCGGATTGTATCAGGCGATGATTTAGTGCGTATTTTAGAAGATAGTGATGGTGAAGATGAGGTACTAGAACGATTAGAGAATTTGCAAATATGGACCTGAATAAACAATTGAAGCCATTAATGAATGCATAAATGAAAATAATTTAATGGAAAATAATTTAGAAAGAAAAAAGAAAGAAAGAAAGAATAAAGTTTATTTCGTCACAGTACGTGAAACACAAAACACAAAAAAATAAAAAGTGATAACAGTGTGTGCCTCACGGCTGCGCCAAAAAGGTTCATTTCAGCATTAATGTCAGACAGATGCTGTCAGGAGCAGTGGTGGCCCAGTGGTATCGGCCCCGACTTACGAGTTGTAGGTCGTGGGTTCGAACCCAGGCAGGCCTGCTTTACTTTGTGTAAATAATTTCATCACCACTGCTTTCAAAACGGTGAAGGAAAACATCGTGAGGAAACCGGCATGACCTAGAACCAAAAATTCGAAGACATGTGACATCTACCAAGCCGCACTGGGCCCGCGTGGTAGATTACAGCCCATTCCCTCTCAAAGAGAGGAGGCCTGTGTCCCAGCAGTGGGAACATTATAGGCTGATTATGTTGATGCTGTCTGACGCTGGGTTTCTAATAAACCCTTAGGGACTAGTGACGGGGAGTACAAACAGTTTCAACATACCTAATATATATTTTTATACTTATAAATAAATGAATAAACTAGTACAAACTTACTTACTTAATTTCGCGGCATCTTCTACTTGGAACATGAATATACTACCTTTAGAAAGAGAATGCTTCATAGGCTATTTGAGTAAACGACAATTTCATCATTTCAATGCCGATTCCGATTTGTGGACTGTTTTTTTTTATATCTTGACAGATGATATAATCGATTTCATGATAGCGGAAACAAATACGTATGCGAGTCAACTTTTGCAACAAGCAAATATTCCAACTTATTCGCGTATAAAAAGATGGACGCCGGTGACTAGGACCGAAATGAGATCATATTTGGGCATTATATTATTAACTGGTTTGATTCCGTTCCCTACAATAGAATCATATTGGAAAAATAAAAAAATCTACTATCATCCATTATTTCACAATATCCACATGTCTTATAATAGGTTTTGTCTAATTTTGAGATGCTGGCATTTCGTTGATAACACGAATCATAATGAAGGACGTCTTTTTAAAATACAGCCATTAATTGACAAAATCATTTCAAATTTTAAAAGGATATATACACCAGGACCAGTAGTTGCAGTTGACGAATCTGTAGTGAAATTCAGAGGAAGACTGACTTTTAGAACATATAATCTAAACAAATCCGTTAAATACGGTATGCGAATTTATAAATTGTGTACAGACAAAGGGTACACATGGAATTATAAAGTTTTTGCAGGAGATAATGAAGTCACAGCTTGTCTTGATAAACCTGGTTCGTTAGTAGTACAATTAGGACAGGATTTACTAAATGAAGGGAGAATTTTTATAACTGACAATTATTACACCAGTGTATCATTAGCAAGATATCTTAAAGAGCGAAGCACGGATGTTTGTGGCACCATTCGCAGGAACAGACGACATCTGCCAAAAGAGGTTGCGCAAGCTATACTGACAACGGGTGAAATTGCCGTAATGCTAAATGACTGTATGAATGTTAATGAAATAAAAGAGACGTTGTCATGCTCTCGACTTGCCATGGTAAGGAGATGGAAATGACAAAAGGTTTCAGACCAATTATGAAACCGCAAATGATCATGGACTATAACAAGGGAAAATTAGGAATAGACCTGTCCGACCAACTTGCTAGTTATAACTCACCAGTACGCAAGTCTTGCATTTGGTATAAAAAGATCGCAATAGATCTTATTTCTATTGCAGTTGTAAATTCAATAATTATATTCAATGAAATAAATACATCAACAATGACAATGTTGAAAGTTCAAGAAATGATTGTGGAAAAGTTGTTGAACATACGAGATCCATCACCAACACAGCCAGTACTTAATATGACACATAAATTAACGAATATACCACGAAAACCCAACGGAAGGATAGTGCAGCGACGATGTACTGGTTGCTATAAAAAAATTACTAGTCAAACGACTGCTTCTAATGCCCGAAAAGGAGCGAAGCAAGTACAAACTGAATGTACAGCTTTTAATAAAGTTTTTTGTCTTTCATGTTACAATGAGGTTCATTATTAAATCGAAATGTCAGAATAAAAAAAATAATGATTTTTGAAAAAAGAATAAAGAAGAAATAAATGAAAATTTTATCTCCATTACGAAAATTGAGCCATTGTATTGTGGATTAAGATAGTTTAAAAATGGATTATAAAAAATAGTGGAGTCCTTATTTCGTAAAAGAAACGACCCAAAACAACTTTATAGTTTGTGCTTTGCAAAAGTCATCCAATTACTGAAACCGTACGTCGACGCCAGTTTGGAAAAATATGAAGTGTCATTATTGGACAATGTAAGGCATTTAAGACTTGTGTTTATTTACGAGTAGCTATAATATAGCTTACCAAGTTGAACAAGTATTTTTTTTGATTCAGGTACATGATCTAAAATGTGACTTAATCAATCTGGGTCTACCAAGAATTATATGGACAAATCTGTTTTTTAAATTTCTACCAAAACACACAATGGTGTACTTAAACGACGAGGGATTAATGTTTTCAGGCAAATGTGAGGATTGTAAAAATACATTTGTTGCCATTGACGATTTAGGTGACATAGTGCCACGATACAAAGTTAATTGTGTGGCACTTAATGCAGTATATTGTGTCGACTGTGGAGGTGACTTATTATGTCTCAAGAAAAGTTTATTAGCGTAGACCCCCCAAAGAAATAAAAAAAAAGTTTTATTTAAGTTGAATTTTAGTAAGAAAAACCATTTTTATTTTTGTATGATTAAAATATAATATACCAAGTTTTACTTTTATTTTTTTTACATATTAGATATGGCAACCTAGGGAGCCAGATTACGTACTTGGCAGGTTGAAAGAATTATCTGTTTTTTTTTATTTGATTGATTTTTCAAGTTTCTCGTGAACAACACTATTCTTGGTGGTTAATAGTGTATTGTATGTCATGCACGGACGTACGGAGCTAACTCATCAGTGCATTACATGTAATGCATGGACAGTGAAAGTGTTAATGTAAATAATTTTTCAGTTGCCAGTGCATTCAACAGATCGTCAAACCTTGCCATACTTTCTTAAGTGTTTATACACAACCAGCCTCAAACTTGTCATAATTTTTTATCGTTATGGAAGAAATACTACGTAAAGTTTTTGAAAATAATAATTTCGTTTTTGTTTGTGGTAATCTAATTATTGGTCTATTAGTCAATTCACCGGAAAAATGTAAGCTTATTTCATTGTTTAAATCATTCAATTTAAAATGTATATTTAATGAAGCGACTAGAATAACAGCAACCTCAGCTTCATGCATAATCAATGTATTTACTAATTGTAAAATAAAAGACTCGTCCTTAGTTAGTGGCATCAGGTCTGACCATACTGGTCAACTTGTATCGTTTGACTTAGATAAAAAGTTACACTTAGATAAAACCGTTGAATTATATAAAAGACCACTAACTAAAAATAAATTTAAAATGTTTAATAATAATGTTCTTATCATTCCTTCAACAGTTTTATTGATTCACAGGACCCTAATATAAACGACGGTATACTATTTTCTACGGTATGCCAAGAATTCAATAAAGCATCTCCTGTAAAAAAAGTTACAATCAACACTAAACTAAAATGTTGTGAATGGGCCACTGCTGGTTTTAGAAAAAGCAGAGGTATTTTATATAATATGTATCACGAGAAATCATTGATTCTGATCAAACCCTTCATGATTATGTAAGAAACTATTCCAAGATATTCAAAAGAGTCTGCGCTCAAGCTAAATCTAATTAAGAAGTAACTAAATTTGTATATCTATTAATAAAATAAAAGCTGTGTGGCAGGTAATTAACAAAGATACTGGAAACATAAAACAGTCAGATCAGAATGAATTGTCTCTAAAAATTGATAATGAAACCATTTCAGATAAGTTAAAAGTTGCTGAGACACTAGAACATTTCTTTACCAACATCCCAATAGAGGTTACGAAATCTCTCCCCACATCATCTATACTAGCTGAATCTCTTCTCAAAGAACACTTCAGTAAGAACGTTCGAAGTTTTGAATTCAAGCCCATTTCTATTGTCACAATTAAAAAAGCATTCAAAAGTCTTAACATAAAAAACACTGAAGGCTTATGGGGGATTTCCGTTAAGGTTCTTGTAGATATCATTGACGCTATTGCTCCTGTCCTAACATTCATATTTAATCAATGTTTAGACAGCGGTACGTTTCCTGATTTAATGAAACATAGTAAAGTAGTACCAATTTTCAAATCAGGTAGTAAGAGTGATCCCTCTAATTATAGGCCTATGTCTGTGCTACCGGCATTGAGTAAAATCTATGAAAAAATCATGCTAAACCAGGTGTCACATTCACCTCAAATGGGATTTTATATAGTCATCAAGGTAGTTCGACGACTGATGTGGGAGTAGAACTCATCAGTCACATTTTGGAACCCTGAGAGAAGTCTCAGGATGCAATTGGCATTTTCTGTGATCTCTCAAAAGCGTTTGACTGCGTTGACCACAATACACTGATCTGTAAATTACACCGCTACGGAATTCGTGGACAAGCTGCTGATCTTGTTCTTTCCTATCTATCAAATAGGCAGAAAAAGTAAACGTTAACGGGGCGACGTCCTCGGGGTCCTTAGTAAAGATGGGCGTACCCCAAAGTTCAATTCTTGGCCGTTTCCTACTTCTAGATTATATTAATCACCGTCCTTACATGATAGCTAGCTTATCGGATATAATTTTATTCGCTGATTATACTTCTCTTATTTTTTCAACAGATAGAAAAGCTTTTAATGAACTAAAAAGTACCAAATAAAACTAACGTTAACATAGAACTTTAATATTTTCTTAAAAGCTTGCGGCTTATCTTAAAGTCTAAGCAGGACGTTCACACCTCAAGCTTTTAAGAAAATATTAAAGTTCTATGTTAACGTTAGTTTTATTTAGTACTTTTTAGTTCATTAAAAGCTTGTTTTTCAAAAGGCTGTTTACTTACATTTTATTTTGTACTTTTAGCATTAGAATTTCTTTAAAAATCCGTTCTATCACCTGCTCTTGAAAGGTACTTGTAAAGACAAAACCAAAGAACCCAAACGCGCCTTTACATGCCACACTTTAGAACGGGTTATGATCATAATTTAATGAATACTTATACAACATTTCATGCCTGTGCTGTTGACTACTGAAGAGTTCTCTGTTAAGGAGCCAGTCCTGGGTGCAGCAGCCGGATCATGGTAAATTTTAGAACGAGCTATCTTAATTATATGCGTATATAAAATGTTGTGTCTCTGCTGTGGACCGTTGAGGACTTCCCTCGACTGGAGCCAATCCTGGGTGCACCAGCCAGGTCATGGTTTGACTTTAGAAGGAACTACCATAATTAAAGCGTATAAGCGTAAGCGTAGCGTAAAAATTAAATTGCGTATATTAAATGTCGTGTGTACACCGTTGACCGTTAAGGAGGTCCTTCGTCTGGAGCCAATCCTGTGTGTAGAGTTACAGCTCCATACTTCATAAAAATGCATTGTCTTAGAAACAGAATCAACGTGTGAAATTTCAACTCCGTAGGATAAGAGGCAGTGGTTTTTTTTTCAGCTTGCAAGATTTGCTCTGAACATACATACAAACATTAGAAGTTAACTAAAAGCTTGTAAATTAGGGAATGCTTCTCTGTGAGTGTGATGTGTGTGTTTGTGTGTTAGGGTGTGTGAGGGTGTGTCTGTGGGTATGTGTGTCTGAATACCAATGATTTGTGATCTTATCCGCTGGGACGCTTTTGGTATCAAAAGAATACCAGACTTTTCTAACACTAAATTGTACTCACGCGCTTAGGTATTCCCACTAAATTGTACACGTCATCTGACGCGTCGGCTCGCGCGTCGAGTGTTTGTAAACAAACCCGATAAGCGGCGTCATTTCTTGGTATTCTGCGACCGTTGTATTTTTTTATGAATGCTAGTGAGTAGGGCTATATTAAAGTGTGCGTTGTATTTGAATATACGATGTTTCCGTTTGTAGACGACTGTTTAAGATGAACAAAGACACTTTTTTCACAGATTCCAACAAGATTTTTTCTAATAAGAAAAACACGGGTTGTCCTATATGTTTTATGGTTTAAAAAACATGGTGTGTTAGTTCTTCATACGAAACATGAATAAAACCACTTACCACAGTACAATATTAATTATTTAAAAGCATCCAAAGTTGAGACTCACGACGGGTCGCTCGTTCAATGACAGCGAAAATGATATTTTTTAATGTCATAGACTAATTCCTTCTAGGGTTGTCATATCTCAAACGGTTCGGAAACAGATAACGTATGAAACTAAATCCATGGAATTGGAAAGTACCGCTTAATAGTGGTGATACAAGGATAAACAAGGATGAAAATAAAACCAAAAAAAATTGGTATGGCTTTCACACCATGGGCGCAAAACTTTGAAAACGTTTTGGTAGGAAATTCACACCATGGGCGCATTGCGGTGACCTCACATTGGGATCAAAAGCGTCCCAGGGGATACATACACTGTCCTTCAAAAATTAGTTCCACATTTTTTTAATTGCAATAACTTTTAAAGTACACAAGATTCGGATTAATAAAAATAATTACTATTTATATTAAAAAAAACGTTTAAATAGTCGATAACCTTCTTGTATGGCTGGAAAATCTTTATAAACACACACTACACACACAACACTCCTTTTCAAATTGCAGTCTTATTTTTTACTTTTTTATTTCTGTTTTTGTTTTCACACTGATTTCTTGATCGATGAATTTCGATTCGAAAGCCAAGGTATCTACGGCACTTAAACTTTACTTATCAAGCCTCTTTCATCTGAAAAATGTGCAAAAATCATGGCTTTTTTAGAACTAAACATTTTTATTTGCACTCTGTTCAAGTTAGCCGGGTGGCTGCAGATAATTAAGAATGTCGTGGCCGACCGTGGCCGCAACAGTGCGCGTTCGCGCTTAATCCACCCGACTCAGGGAACATCACCATTGAATCATCTAATAATGTGTAGGTACTAACTAACTACGTCTAACTTTTGCATTAAATGATGTTCGTTTTAATGCGCCGACTGGTTCCTCCGCGACTCTCGGCTCCGGCCCACAGCGGCACAGAGCCACAGAGCCGCGTGCACTGTCAGTGGTATCAGTATTTTACCAACAACGTCCCGCCCCCCCCCCCCCTCCCTGCGCTCTGCTACATTAGCCCGCCTCTCTACCCATTTAAATAATTCTCCACACAAAGGATTACCATCTTTTACGTTTGCACACAATGTAACACACTTAGCATGCCTTTATTACCTAACCTAGCTACTGTTTATCATGTTAGGTCGGCCTAATACAGAGTGACAGGTACAACAACGCGCAAACTGAAACCATGAATTCCACACATGATTCTAGACCCCCAAAGCAGAAAGGTTTAGTCAGTTATAAAAAAAAACTGCTAATTCATAGACAAGTGTAATAAGTACGCGGTCAAAATGTATGGCAAAGCGATTTTTTTTTTAAATTATTTGACGAAAAATTTCAAAGCAGGGTAGTTTAGAATCATGAACTGAATCCATGGTAGCAGGTTGTGCGTCGATCACCTGCCACCCTGTATAACAGCATTAGGTTCTGCTTCTTGTATAATTTGATGCGGCCTTCATAATTTATCATTCCAATGACCCCTCCCTCCCCCTTCCTCCCTCTTTTTCCTTATCAAATATCAAAGCCCTTAAAATTGTTACTTAAACACTGCTACGGGACTGCAGTGACAATGCGTCACATTAATGCACAAACAGCACAAACATTACACATTTTTATTCTACAATATGTAAATGAATATTTGACAATGGTGCCGATTCTCTTGTCACAAAATTTTCTAAACTAGACTAAAAATCACCAAAATTTTGTCTATTCCTGTCAAACTACGTTCCCCATTCTGAAATTGACACAACTTAATTATAATATAGTTTGACAGCACTAATGTCATTTTAGTTATTTAATTGAGTGAAAATGGCAATTTTGCTTTTGAGATTTGGACGTTTTTCACCTAAAATTTTGATTGTTATACTAAATCAGACTATTTTTAATCGCGATTAAAAAGGTGTGGAATAAAATTAATTGTCATGAACTAAAATTTACAAAGCACATTCTCTACTAGTTCT
Organism: Griposia aprilina; assembly: GCA_916610205.1. Lineage (NCBI taxonomy): Eukaryota > Metazoa > Arthropoda > Insecta > Lepidoptera > Noctuidae > Griposia > Griposia aprilina. The sequence continues at coordinate 22,759,356 of OU744299.1, read as the reverse complement.
TGAAAGTTTGGATGCTGTTGTCGATTCATGACATAACAAACAGACAGACTCAGACAAATTCGAGATGTCCCTGATAGGGCTTTCCTACGGCGACGAGAATACCGGAGATTTTGGTCAGTGCGTCGTCTTAGGGGCGTTACTCGAGATCACTTTTTTATAAGTAAACAATATTTTGCTCGCGGCATTGCTCGCGTGGAGGTCGCAAAAATCCTGTAAATCTTTCTCCATTAAAAATATAATATTCGTTGGTATTAGGATTAGGAAGTTACGAGTTGGCTTTAATACGTTGATATAAATAGCAAGATAATCATGCTACCTGAATAAACTTTTAAAAATATAGTTTGTCGATTTTAATCAAGTTAATGTTTTTTTTTCTTATTGACACAAAACGCCGAAGTTACATTACGAGTACGTTACCGAATACAGGTTATTGCATATTAATTTATTAGAATAAACGTTAATACAGTGTTACGCCGTCATTAAGGTCCCTGTAGTTCATTTAAATAATTATTTGATTTTACTCAGGTTTGTTTTTTGCACTTCGGATCATTTCGTTCAGTTTCATCCGCTCTTTATTTTAATTTCTGACAAATCTATAAAGGTTTACGCAACTTATCGATTGTCAGACTTGATTATAGTTGTGTCCAAATTGTTTTTAAGTTTAGAGAATCTTATCTGCAGAATAGCTTTAAAAATAAAATAGTAATAGTTTAGTTTAGTTCGGTGTACAAGAGAATCGGCACCATAGTGTATGATACAACATGTAGCGGTCACGCTCCGACTGCGGCACGTCCGCGTGGCGTGATGTTCACACAGCGTGGAGCGGCCTCTGTGAGCTGACCAAACGTGGCATCACAAAAGTAATTCTTTTAACACCATTATCATCATCTGCCTGCCTTTTCCCAACTACTTTGTGGTCGGCTTCCAGTTAAAACGAATGCAGCTGAATACCAGTATTTTACATGAAGCGACTGCCTATCTGACCTCCACAACCCAGTTATTGGGTACTACGATACCACTTGGTAAGACTGGTTGTCAGACTTTCGGGCTTCTGACGACCCATAACGACTGTCAAAGATCCACGAATGACAGTCAGGACCAAAGACTTAACGTGCTTTACGAAGCACGAATAGGGCTTGGTATATAAAGATGATCACCCATCCACGGATCTACCGCGGCAAGCGTAACTTAAGCTGATCGATCGACCCGTGCGGCTGTTTTTACTTGGCCACAAGCCTCTCGTCTAACATCATTATAGACTCACAAAATGTGCACACACTTAATTAAGTATACAAAATCTAAGTACAATATCAGATTAGTGACTAACGAGGTGCTCGCTTGCTGCATCGTTCGCGTCGTCGCCTGTGGGTCAACCATACTCCATACATTTGCATTGTTCGCTTCGTAATTACGAATGCCCGACAGCGGAACAAAGACATCTTCTCATCCCGGGAAGGAATGACAATTAATCACTGTATGTTGGTGACTATACAGACCACGTAAATATGTATAAGAGCAGGTTTTTATACCTACGATGATGGCCTTCACCGTATGTAGGCACTTGTTCCTCACCTCTATCACGACACTTTATCATTTATCGGTTCCGTGTCAATGTCATCGTTGGCGAAACTTGGTATCGAACACATACACTCGGATGATTTGATACTCACACCGCAATCAGAGTTCAGCCAACAACACAAAAACCCGGGAAGCCAGGAGAAGTCCACGTTCTGGGAACTTGGAAGGAACTCCTACCAAACTGTAACATGATAAGAGCACTACAGTGCCGCTCACTCGAACAAAAACTAGATTATACGCAGCAATACGAGTCATGTTTTACTGGAAACTGTTGTAACTATTCAGGGTTATCCGTAGTTTGTTGAAGGCCGGCCGCACCGCACACACAACATGTAACAGTTTGAATATTGAGTTATAACACTGTTAAAAGCACAATACGAGGATAAATTGATATAGTGAAACCATTGTCATGTCGTATTTGTACTTTGTAATTGAGAGTACATTATACATACATATAATGGTGAGTACATTGTAATTTGTTGTTTAAAAATAGGATGGAAGTGCAATGTAAGCTTACGAAAACAAGACCGTGACTTGAACACTAAAGTCTGAATTATTCATAAAAAGTTAAGGTTAAGGTTATAAAAGATCAAAAAATCCATGTATGCTTTCAAAAAATCTCTAAAGAAACACATTTTAGCGGATTTAAAATTTTAAGTTATCTTCGAGTACTAATCTAACCAATTTTTATTGTGTAATCGTCGCGTCGCCTTATATATTCTAATCAGAAATAAGTTTTTTCTCATATAAGTGAATGTAATTCATTTTGAGAAATAAAGTTCTTAAACCATATTATATCGTAAGCGGGATGTAATTGATCAGTTCATATCGGTCCAGTCCACCATAATTTATCATTCCAATGACCACTTAGCATAACAAATATCAAGGCCCATATAATTTTACCTAAACACTGCTACGGGACTGCGTCACATTAATGCACAAACAGCACAAACATTACACATTTGGAGCGTGGAGCGCCGGCCATCCGACCCTGGGGGCACTAGTCAATTGTCGGAGTATTGTCTGGCGCCGGGGGACGGTTATTAAACCAAATACAGATGTCAAGTCACCCCTACCGGAACACGACGGCCAGTGTGACCCCTGAACTGCTGGTAGGTACACCACACCGGATTACGACGACGTGTGTGACCCCTGAACTGCTGGTAGGTATACCACACCGGAACACGACGACCAGTGTGACCCCTGAACTGGTGGTAGGTACACCACACCGGAACACGACCGCCAGTTTGACCCCTGAACTGCTGGTAGGTACACCACATCGGAACACGAAGACCAGTGTGAACCCTGAACTGCTGGTAGGTACACCACACCGGAACACGACGGCCAGTGTGACCCCTGAACTGGTGGTAGGTACACCACACCGGAACACGACCACCAGTGTGACCCCTGAACTGCTGGTAGGTACACCACATCGGAACACGAAGACCAGTGTGAACCCTGAACTGCTGGTAGGTACACCACACCGGAACACGACGGCCAGTGTGACCCCTGAACTGCTGGTAGGTACACCACACCGGATTACGACGACGTGTGTGACCCCTGAACTGCTGGTAGGTATACCACACCGGAACACGACGACCAGTGTGACCCCTGAACTGGTGGTAGGTACACCACACCGGAACACGACGGCCAGTGTGACCCCTGAACTGCTGGTAGGTACACCACACCGGATTACGACGACGTGTGTGACCCCTGAACTGCTGGTAGGTATACCACACCGGAACACGACGACCAGTGTGACCCCTGAACTGGTGGTAGGTACACCACACCGGAACACGACCGCCAGTTTGACCCCTGAACTGCTGGTAGGTACACCACATCGGAACACGAAGACCAGTGTGAACCCTGAACTGCTGGTAGGTACACCACACCGGAACACGACGGCCAGTGTGACCCCTGAACTGGTGGTAGGTACACCACACCGGAACACGACCACCAGTGTGACCCCTGAACTGCTGGTAGGTACACCACATCGGAACACGAAGACCAGTGTGAACCCTGAACTGCTGGTAGGTACACCACACCGGAACACGACGGCCAGTGTGACCCCTGAACTGCTGGTAGGTACACCACACCGGAACACGACGACCAGTGTGACACCTGAACTGCTGGAATAGGAATCTTTAGTGACCTCTCCAAGGCATAGAGCAAGCCTTAGAGAGGTCACAAAAGATTCCTATGGTATCTTGGGTCTCCTCCGACGCTATAAATATATTGTGTTTTAATAAAGTGACACCGGCGTCAGTCGTACACGTCCTTTGGTGAAATGATATTGCTGATCGTGTAAGATTTTGTTGGTGTTAAACTGACCATCTGATTGAGCATTACCGTTTCATAAACCTTGCTGAATACCGGCAACACAGATACTGGTCTATAATTGTTGGTGTCTTTGCTGTCCCCAGATTTAAAAAGTGGTATAGCATAACTGTAAAATTTGGAAAGACTCGATCTACACACAAATTATATACCAAATCTAAGTATGGTGCTATAGTCTCGATTATGGATTTACAAACTTTGATTGACATTCCCCATAGATCTTCGGTCAATTTGATTTTTATTTTCCGAAAAGATTTTTTAACTATGATAGGGTTTATATGTTTAAATTGAAATTCAACCGGGCAGCCTGGCACGTTCGCTCTTAATAAATTAATTGAGACATCTAGTGAAGAACTTAAAGCTTCCGTCATTTTAGATGGTATATCAGTAAAGAAGTTTATAAATTCTAGAGCTACTTCTAAGTTAGAGCTTATGGCACCACGTGAAGTCTTTAATGTATAATCATTGCTTCGTACTTTTTTCCTTCTAGTTACGTTATTTATAACTTCCCAAACTGTTCTAATTTTATTTTCTGCGGGTTTGATCTTGTTGCTAATGTACAAGGCTTTAGGTAACTTGCAGGTATTCCTATTTTTTTTGGAATATTTAGCAACATACTTGTTGAAAGTTTCAGTGTTCATGGAAGGCTTAAGGCCATACAGCTCGAACAGTCTTTCCCTACTTATCCTAATACCTCTAGTTACAAACAAAAAATATTTGCCCTAACTTTATATTTAGTGACTGGTTACTAAATATTAAGTTAGGGCAAATATTATTTGTTTTCTTTTCAAAAGTTTTATCGAATTCATTGTGCACTACTGAAAAGAAACCCTCATACAATTTATTTGCATCTTCAGTATTATGGCCCCGAACATTTAACTTCTATCGTGCAATAACTATCGCGTGGAAATCCTCATTGATGTTCTCCACCCTGGGGTGAGTGAAAGGGTATATCAGACTTTAACTGACTAAATCCACACGGTGTTCTGTTGCTACCTTTAGCCGAGGTGCTGGAGTGCTTACGCATTTCAGCACGCTCCCCCGGCCAGGTGCTGGCCCGCATTAATTCATGCGCAGCCCCTCACCTTCAGCAGCCGCATACGGCCGCACTTCCTCAAGAGAGAGGCGAGCGCAGACCACAGCATGCCGCCGTCTCGGGCCTTTCACTGTTCAGGTAACAAACTCCCCAAGTCTGTTGCCTGCAAGCCTCACCTTAAGGCGGCCGGAGATCGTTCGACGCCTGGTGCGTTTGCTACGGATTGGAAGGGAGGTTGTATCCTCCCTCTCCCTTTCCGCCGCTTCCTTCGCGACCATCACTGCCTCACAGAAGTTGGTGACGGCATCCGCCTCGCTCTCACTTCCGACCATGGACTGGACTATGTCCGGAAGCGAGAGAGTATCCGCAGCACCAATCACCGCGACAAGTTTACGGCGCTGCACTACCCAAGCAGACCATTCCACAAGGGTGTGCTTCGTCGTGTCGTCGAGACAGTTGCAATGATGGTAACCGGGTGTCGATTCCCGATCTATGCAGCACAGTTACTTTCCGAAGCACCCATGTCCGGGCAATACCTGTGTCAGCCGGAAAGTAAGGGTGTCCTGCTTTCTCTCCAGCTACTCCCTCACAAAGAGTCTTACCGACGCTATAGTGGCATGCCCTGCGCTGGGTTGCGCAAGTCGCTGCTCCCGCTCCACCACTAGGGTCTGTCTGAGCTCAGATCTGTACACCTTGACATGACGAGTGCTCTTCCCACTCCTGCACGTCCCGGCGCCATCGATATAGTGATGCTAGGATTTTGGCATCAACTTCCTAGGGAGGTGATCCAGCCAAGAGGCTCGCCGCCTCGAAGGAGACCGTACGGTATCCTCTTATCACCCTGACTGCCATTGCTCTCTGTGTTCTTCTAAGTATTGCACAATGTTGCGAGCCGTCACAACCTGACGGCCCGCCTAAACAGGCGCTTCATAGAGCACCATGGACCGTATGATCCTGAAATATCTCAGGCAGGAGGTATTTGGCCCCCCCAGATTAGACAGCAAACTCAAACTCAAACTCAAAGCATTTATTTCAAATAAACCAATTACAGGCACTTTTGAATTGTCAAGGGGTCGGTCAGTCAGAAAGATGAAGCTAGTTACCCATTCCAAAGCGTAGTAGGTACCTATGGAGAAGAACGGGCAAGAAACTCCATGGACACTCTTTTAAATCAAAAAATGGTTACAAAAATATTGATTACATCGTTCATGTTGAAAGTATGCATGTGAGAACGATGCAGAACGTTAAAAGCGTCCGTAATAAAAAGACAAAAGCAATTCAAATATTAAATTAAATTAAAATAAGCCGTGGCAGCCAAGAAATGACCAGTCCCCACTGACGGCGCCCGTTCACGAACATGACGCATAGATCAGCACCATTCAGCTCAACCATTTTGAAGGGAACTTAATGATCCAACACACACGCCACCACCAGCGAGACATTAGAGTGAGCATGACAAACTCTCAGCCGCCAGGGCACATTCAAGTCAATGAAAGAAAAACCTATTAAATGGTAGCTTTATAGTAGGTGCATAGTACTCACACCTGTGCTCTGCAATTATACAATACTAAAACATTGAATTTATACAATGCAAAGATATGTTTTTAAAATCTTCAGCAGCTCCAACAGTAGTTTCAAATGCTAATCAATTATTTTATGCGCCCTTGTGGAGCAGGACCAGCGTTGAGCCAAGCATTTTTATCAGCGATGTAATCCCCCAACTTATAATATGCCTGGCTGCATAGTGTGCGTTTTATACAAGATTTGAATTTAGTTTCATTCAGTTGAAGAATATGGGGAGGTATTTTATTGAAACATTTTAAACAGTACCCCATAAAAGATGAGTCTACTTTAGCCAGCCTGAAACCTGGTTGAACTAATTGATCCCTATTTCTAGTGATATAATTGTGTCTTTCACCTCTTTTACTAAAAAGATGTAGATTTTTCCTTACGTACATGATGTTTTCATAGATATATTGACAAGGTACCGTCATGATGTTAATATCTTTAAACCGTTCCCTTAGAGAGTCGCGCCTGCGGAGGCCATATATGGCTCGGATGGCTCTTTTTTGCAGAATAAAAATAGACTCGACGTCTGCAGCCCGTCCCCATAGTAAAATACCGTACGACATAATACTATGGAAGTAACTAAAATAGACTAGCCTCGCGGTACCTACATCAGTAAATTGACGGATTTTTCTCACAGCATATGCTGCTGAACTTAGCCGTCCTGCAAGGGATGTTAAATGAGGACCCCATTGAAGCCTTGAGTCAAGCGTGATGCCCAGGAAAACAGTTTTATCGACGAATTCTAGTTTCTCTTGATTTAATACTATCTCACAATTTGTACTTTTGACATTTGGTAAGGAAAATCTAATACACTTAGTTTTATTCCCATTTAATACTAAATTATTAGCAGTGAACCAATTTTGGATCTGCAGTAGGGCGTTATTTACGTCGTCAAGATTTGATGCACGTCTATTAATTTTAAAAATTAAAGAAGTATCGTCAGCAAATAACACCATTTGTGGTAGGGTTTTTAACAAATGGGGTAGATCATTAATATATACTAAAAAGAGGAAAGGACCCAATATCGAGCCTTGTGGTACACCCATTTTTACTTTTAAACCGAGTGAATTGACACCATTTATTTGAACTTGCTGTTGTCTATCATTTAAATAAGATTCTACTAAACTGAGAGCAAGTTTTCCAAGTCCGTAATGCTCAAGTTTCAAGATTAGGGTTTCGTGGTCGACGCAATCAAATGCCTTGGAGAGGTCACAAAAGATTCCTACAGCGTCTTGGCCTTCTTCCCACGCCGTAAATATGTGTTTTAATAAGGTGACACCGGCGTCAGTCGTACAACGTCCCTTGGTGAAACCATACTGTTGATCATGTAAGATTTTATTGGTGTTAAAATGATTGAGCATTTGATTCAGCATTACCTTTTCAAACACCTTGCTGAAAACCGGCAACACGGATACGGGTCTATAATTATTGGTGTCTTTACTATCCCCTGATTTGAAAAGTGGTATTACCTTACTGTATTTCATTAGATCCGGGAAGACTCCTTGATCCACACACAAATTAAATATTAAGGCCAAGTACGGCGCTATAGTCTCAATAATGGAGGAACACACTTTGATAGACATTCCCCATATATCTTCGGTTAGTTTAATCTTGATTTGCTTGAAAGCTTTTAATACTATTATGGGGTTTATATGCTTGAATTTAAATTCAGTCGGGTAGGATGAAACGTTTGCTTTTAATATGTCAATAGAACGCGAGGGTGACGAGTTTAAGGTTTCAGTAGTTTTAAGTGGGATACTGGTAAAGAAATTTACAAATTCTTGAGCAACTTCTTTGTTAGTGCTTATGGGACCACGAGAAGTCTCGAGTTTGAAATCATTATTATGTCTTTTATTCCTGTTACTTTCATTATTGATAATTTTCCAAACCGTTTTTATTTTATTATCGGCTGATTTGATCTTGTTGCTAATGTACAAGGCTTTAGCTACCTTGCAGGTATTTTTAAAAGTTTTAGAGTAAGTAGCAACGTATTTATTAAAAGTTTCAGAGTTAATATAAGGCTTAAGGCCATACAGCTCAAATAATTTTTCCCTACTTTTCCTAATACCCTTAGTTGCCCAGTCACTGAACAAAAAATTTGGGCAAATAGTTTTTGTTTTCTTTTTTAAAGTAATATTGAACTCGGTGCGCACTACCGAAAAGAATTCCTCATACAAGTCATTTACATTATTTATAATATGGCTCGGTATACTTAACTTACTAATTAAGTTATTATTAAATTTATTTAGATTGTTGGGTGTTATTTGTCTAGATTGTATCTGAATTTTTTGTAATGATGTGTTGGACTTGAAAGCAACGGTTTGACCGCTGTGATCAGAAGGGAGATAATTTACGATGGCTTTAACTAAGTAGTCGCAGCTACAAAAAACATTATCAATACATGTAGCAGAATTTTTAGTTATGCGGGTTGGTTCTGAAAACACATTTGACAAATTGAATGATTTAAAAAGACTTAATAATCGACTGCTATTTGAACTATTCTCTAAGATATTAATATTGAAGTCACCACAGATAATTAGCGATTTTTTACCAGTTGCAAGCTTTGCTAGAAGATCTTCCATTACTGACTCAAATATGGAGTAGTTTTGATAATTTGGGGGTCTGTAAACGCACACTAAAACATGCTTATCTAGCTCTACACAGGACAGTTCAATATTATGTTCTACCGACAGATCAATTATATCTTTACGAGTCTTAGATTTAATAGAATTTCTAACTAAGATTAGTGAACCCCCACGCAGCATAGATTTTCGGTTAAAACAACTGCCCACACTATAATTTTCATAATTAATTAGCATTTCATAATCTTTCAACCAATGTTCAGTTAAACAAACAATTTCAAACCTGGTTTTTTCTAAAAATAGTTCAATTTCTAATTGTTTGGAAGCAAAACCTTGAATATTTTGATGAAATAATGTCAAGGAATTTTGCAAAGAACCTTTTTTACACTTAACTATTTGAGAGCAAGAAGACACTTTGTAGTTGGTAGGTATAACTATATTGTTACTGGTATCTTCTGTTGTCTTACTATCTAGTTTAAATCAACATCCAGAGTGAGCCCCAAGACTCCCATGCCATCACCAGGCAAAGAGATCCTACTACTTGTGGACCCCAGACAAGAATTTGCCAAAGTGACACATGGATCCTCCTTCGTACAATTATTGTAAACAGTTATAGCATTGGTGCTACAGTTATTTAAGGTGACCACCTGTACATTAGAATTATTACTAATAATTGTGGTGTTAATTAAAGAACAAGACTTCGACATACTACTTATGTCTGAGTTTATATAAGCTAATAGCCTCGCTATTTTATGTCTAAACCTAATGGGCAGATACACTGTATTCCTTGTCGATTTCAACTTATCAACAAAAATGTTGGTGTCAAAAAATATAAGTTTGTCACTGTAGTGACTTACTAAGAACTGAATATGCTTATTAAGCATATGTATATAATTGTTTTTCCTATTTGATAATCTCTCAAAATATGGAAAAGCACACAAAATAATTTTATTACAATTTATCTTTAACAACTCAGTAACACTGTCAGTGATATCTTCTGTTTTTACCTGGGAACTATTACCTATAAATACAGTAATGTTGGTATTAGTATTATATTCATTTCATTTTCCTTGAAGGATGTCCCAGGTAAACAATAGTTTTGAGTAGAAATACTCAGGTTATTACTAACTAATTTCCCTAACCCTCTTCCTATACTATCTGAAAACATAACTGACTGAAAACAAACTTGACTACTACAAGAGGAAACACTACTAGCTACTGACTGTACCACTTGAGATAATTCTTGCACAGTATCAGGTATAGTAGTAGCAGTATCAGCAAACGCGAGAGTGCATTTCCGGTGCCCATCAATCGGGGAGCAAACCGCTGAAAATGCGGCTCGAAGTTCCACCGGCTATCGATCACGAGTCCCAGGTACGTACTTCATCATCGACTCGATACCGATGTGGACACCTACTACCATGATGTTGATCCTGAAAGTGGCGCTTTCTGGGGCCCGTGGAAACAAAAGGGCTTCCGATTTATGAAATGCCACCTGGAGAACCAGCCGCCGCATCCTGCCTATGACTTCCGCGACCTCAGCTGTCACTAAGACAGTTGCCTGCCGGAGCGTCTTCCCCCGTATCATTACCAACCTGTCATTGGCGTAACAGATGATGCCGACGCACCGCGCAGCACCCAGTCGTATCCGATGTTACACAGGAGTGGCCCCAAAACCGAACCCTATGGAACACTGGACGCCATTTATCGCCGACCCCATCCTTCTCGACCCGGATAGATGACAAATCTGTCGCATCAGATAAGCCCCAATAATACGGCGAAGGTAGACTGGCGCCCTATGATACCGGAGTGCCTCCCCAATACAACTCCAGGGCAAGGTGTTGACGGCATTGGCGATGTCCAAAGACACTGCCAAGACGACCTCACTTCGGGCCACTGCTTCCTCTGCCAGGACCCTCACGTGCATGATCGCGTCGATTGTTGAGTGCCCCCGACGGAAACCAAACTGGTTAGCCGCCAGACTCGGCCCCTCTCTTGCCATGTGCTGGACTTATCCAGCACATGGCAAGAGAGGGGCCGAGAATTATTGCAGACCACCTTAGTGGTCTGCAATAATTCTCTCAAAGAGTTATCCCATCTTATCTAAAAATACAATGGGCCGGTACGTGGATGGAGAGTCAACAGGACGCCCTTCTTTTTTCTACAGGTCTAGCTTTCCAGTCGTCCCCTGGCTTGAAAATTGGCCCCTCTCGAATCATGTGCTCAAGAGTCCCACTAATCAGGGTCAGATAGCCCTGATGGCCTGAACCCATGCACGGCCAGTAATGCATTCTGCTTCTTTCCCACACAGAAAAAAAAAGGTCCTGGAGCAGTGTGTTTGGCCTGAAGTCTTTCTCTCTCAGTCTTTCGCTCTCAGTCCTACCTGGGTCATTTCAGGGGCGTCGTCATCATCATTTTCCACGCTGGACACCATAGTGGGCGGAACCATATGCGGTGGTGTATGCTCCCCTTGTGGGGGAATAAAGCACTCACCGCTCTCTCCAGCAGCTGCAGCCTACGGGACATTAGGGGCTCCCACGAGCAAAGTTAGCCCCTATCCAAACGGTAAGGGCGCCCCCACGGACCACATTCTAGAATTGCCAGCAATTTATCATGGGCTTGGACCCTTGCCCGCTTTATTTCCAGCTGAAGAGCCCATTAATACACCTGGTGCCTGGCAGATGGAGACTGAACGCAGGGCTTCGTAGCATCACAGATTTGTGTCATGGCCTCCCGAAAACATTCTGCCTTCTCCTCAATATCGACAGGCCTCACTGGTAAGTCCAATCAGACCTGCACCATTAACCTCTTGATTGGTTGATCGCTGTTTACCTAAATCGCCCTAATTGTCGATGTACTCTCAAGGTTATTTTGATTTTTCGGTAGGCCTTCAAAAAAACGGAGTATTCCTCAATATGCAGCCATTAACACGGGATAAATGATACCTTCCTGGCTTCATTATGAGTTTACCTAACTAGTTATACCATTCAATAACCAAATAAAACTGGCCTTATCTCACAGTGATGTGATATGTTTCCATTTTGATAATTTTCACTCACATGCCTTTGAACTTTATCACAAATACATCGAATTCTCACACACATTCACTAAAAAATACTTTACTACGATAATACAATATGTTTAAGCAATGATAACACAACTCATTCCACTTTGAAACAATAAAAAACACCATAAAAACTATTTGTTTACACAACGAAAAAAACTCAAGTTTTGGCGCGCGCTTGCGGTCGTTTACACACTGTCGTAAACACTGATGGCCTACGTGATGCACGGTACCCCCGCCAACCACGACGATTCTCATGGTACGCGAGAATCGCCGAATTTAACTCTTGGAAATACGATTACGATGACAATACGCACTTATATCAGTAGCTTTTAGCCAGATTATGTTCGTAGATTAATAGACTAGCTACTTGTGTATTTCCAGCAATAAATAAGAATATTTATGATGAAAACCTTACTAAATACGGCGGCCATCGAGGTCAAAATTAGTGCATTGTAAAAGTTTCGTTATTTTTTCACTGAAATATTTATCACTTTTCGATAAACTATTACTCAATACGAAATCTATACTTATTTCTCAGTAATTCTGTATAAAATTCTTATAAGATTACGCACTGTTTATTACTTCTTGAATCCATTTTTTTATTCACAGACAAAACAGTCACACACGAATTTTGACAAGTATGGCGACGTGTTGCGTCACCCACCCACAGACCAATTTTGTTTTTTCGTTCATTTCGTGGTGATTCCATTAAAATGTTACTAAAACCGGTCAATTATGAATCAATTATATGGCTATGGATCAAAGATCTACATATGACAGCCAGAACTAACGCAACGGCTTAACGTGCTTTACGAGGCACGGAGAGGGTCAACATTTAATTAATGGTCTCCCACCCACGAACCGACTGCAGCAAGCGTAGTTTAACCTTTGATCGGCCCGTGTGGTTGTTATTATTTAGTCACGGGCCCTACCCTAGAGATCGATATTCAATTATTTTTCTTTTTCTAATTGTTTGGTATTACCTATTTGACACAAACATTTTAACACTTATAATATCAACATCAGAATCGAACATGAGTGGCGTGTCTACACTGCGCATGGCACTGCATACAATAACCGTTACCCGAATAGCCTGTGAAGCACAAAATAATCTCGGTTGATAGACAGTACTCCACATTAGTGGTCGTAAGGCACGTTACGACAGTCGTAGCGCGTTATCTTTATGTTTACAAGCGAACTTATTGCCCGTTCATCTTCACATCAAAAACTAACAACACTACTACACAGATTGCCTTCACTCCAGCGGACTCTAAACGTAAACAGTTAACATAAATGTAGTTCGTTTATAATTTGTATGGCATATTGAAGTTATATTCTACTGACCTCTTTATGAAAGTCATCTGCTGCGTGGAAGGCTCAAATGCGCTGCCACTGGCCGCCTCCTCCTGCTCACTGATGCGTGACGTGCTCAAACAATAAGTAACACATTTTGAAGATTCAAACATTCAGTTTATACTTACAATTAATAAATTATAAAGATGGATGGAGTGGAGGACGGCCTGTGCCCAGGAGAGGGATAAGATATAACAGGCTAACAAAAAAAAGTGTAACATGATCGTAAAACTGCCCCATAGAGACTACAACAGAGCTATTTATTTTTTGGTATCGGGTTTGGCGGGTGTCCATCGCCCTGTGGCGGACGGCGGAGTATGTCAGACTTCTACTGACTAAAACCACCCCATGTTCCTTCGCACACTTGCACTGGGGGCTAGAGGGGCACTTAAGCACTCTTCAACGGAGCCACCAACTAGTGCCGGCCCGTCTACGCGGGCTCCGTCTGTTCAAGCGCGGCAGTGAGCTGTTTGACTCCCCCCGCGACGTCTAAGAGGGGCGCGCGTGGAACATTACGCGCCACCACCTTGGGCCTTATATGATAGGGGAAAGCGGCCGTCCCCGAGTCCGCAGTCCCTGGACTCATTTAAGGGCCGGAAGAGGACATTATCTGCCCTCTGCCGACGCCCGGTACGGCTGCTGCGGGCCGGGAGAGCACTCGAAATGACCATCTTCCTTTCCACTGGCTTCTTCTGCGACATGACATTTTCGCAGAAGGAGATCACTACGTCACATGACGCTGCGTTTCCGACCATAGAACGAATCACAGCTGTCAGCGACAGGCTTTCCACTTCCAAAACGAAGGCACCACGTGGCTCCTCCCAAGCTACACACTCTGCAAGCGTATGCCACGCTGTGTCCTTCCGACAATGGACGCAGTGATGACATAGAACGTCTGGCTCCCTGCCTATGCAATGCAGGTACTTTCCGAAACAGCCGTGCCCCGAGAGCACCTGTGTCGCCCTAAATGACAGGGAGCCATGCGTCCTCCCAAGCCAGTCGTCGAACACCGGTCGGACCGCCCCGATGGTGATGAGGCCGGCGGTAAAGTGCCAATCCTCTCCGCCCATTCCGCCACCAAGACCTGAAGGAGCTTGGTCCGGCGCAGCGAGATGTGCCGCTGCACCAGTACCATGTCCCGCGTCCGCGCCTTCGCACGCCACCGAGGCAATGACGCGAGGGCTCTCGCTTCCAGGTCCCACGGCGTGGATTCGGCAGTGCATATGCCGCCTCGTAGGAGATCGTGTAATACCGTCTGATGACTCTGACGGCCATCGCTCTATGCGGTATTCGCAACACTGCGATACTGCGGGCCGTCAGGTCAGCTGCCCACACTTGGGCCCCATATAGGGCCATGAATCGCACGATCCCCACGTACAACCGCCTGCAGACGGTGCTCGGATCCCCGCAAATTGGGAAGCAGCGGTGACAGCGTGCCTTATGCGCCCATCAACTTGTGCGCCAGCCGCCGAAAGTGGGGGAGGACTGAGGAGGGCGGCCGAAGGGTCTGGGCTGGGAGCAGTCTCCAAACCTCGAGGCGGGCATTCATCATTCCCCCTACTTGAAGCATGACGGTCCGGGCTAATTCCGCAACCAGCTCGACTTGCAGAGAGCCAGGTGCTGGAGTGGACGCAGAACGTGCAGGAGTCGCACGCTCTTGCTGCCGACAAAAGTCGGCCCTTAGAGCTGCAACCTTTGACAACCTATCACAACCGGATAGTTTCACATTTTCATTCTCCATTGTTTATTTTCAGTCAGACTTTTTGTTGCTTGATGAGGCTTTTGATCACGAGCGTCATAATTTATTCGTGCAGGTATTTATTCCGTGTCGTGTTTATGCGGTTCAATTGAACACTATCCCTATTTTTCGTAGCAACATGCACACCCTGGCCGGAAAACAATATAACATAAAACGCAAACAATTTCGCCCTCAGGGGGATAATCCTGTGTTCTTGAAAAAAGGATTAATATTAATGCCGACGCATTAAAATTAATCCTTTTATTTAATAATAATATTACCGGACCCTGTTAAACCACGGGTTTGTTCGGCGGTAAGTAACGATCGCAGCGGCTCGCGGCCCCAGGGCCCTGGGGTCCTACTGGTCCGCGACGGTCGAGGGCGCGACCACGAATTTATTAATTATGCAGTAAATACTGGCGTTTTCCGGGATGCGCCAACTAAAACACAACATCTGCCAGTCAAAATCACCGTTTATGAGCCCTTTCCTACGCAAATACATTAAATATGAGTACATGTGAACGGGCGCTCGGGCGCGAGTGCGGGGCGAGTGCGTGGCGAGAGCGGGGTGAGTGCGGGGCAAGTGCGTGGAGAGAGCGGGGCAAGTGCGTGGAAAGAGCGGGTCGAGTGCGGGGCTCGGTCGAGCGATGCTATCATCGCCTTGTTCATGTAGCGCACTTCATCGCCTGCCCTTTACCCGATACACCGACCATATATGAATTTTGATAATAACTTACTGCACACATACTCGTTTATAACAGACTAAACTACCCGTATACTACGAGATACAGGGAGCGCTCTGCTATCTGATTATACAGGATTTTAGGCAGACGGTTGAAGATAAGAAAATGGAGGATCCGTGGCACCGTCTGCTATATGTTTAGGCCCAATAACAATACCCAGGGCACACGCATTTTTTTTTAACGAAATTCGTCATTGCTCAAACTTCAAACGTCAATAATTTATTTTAATAAAAATAACTAAACTGACATTTTATTTTTCATCTAGAATAATGTAAAATCTAATAAAATTCGTATTTGACGCAGATGGTTACCAGCTCTTAGCTTAAATCCGAGCTCTTAAACTACGAACATATTTTAAAAAAATCCCGCAAGCCCGACATCGAACTGCGTTTAAAAAAAAACTAACAGTGATAGAGCAGTTCTAATTCTAGGAAAACATCTTTGGTTTATGACCGTTCTAACGGTATGCAATTGCACAATTTTTTTAAACTGGCATATTTCATCTGCAAAGACAAAATAATATAGAATAAAATTTAAAAGAAATTATTTTAGATAATGCGTATGGCCTGGGTCTTGTTACTGGGCCTAAACACGTAGCAGACGGCCCCACGGATCCGCCATTTTCGTATGTTCAACTGTCTACCTAACACCCTGTATATTGTTTATCACACTGAACCTACGAGATACAGGGCGCGCTCTGCTTTCTGATTATAATATTTACTACAATTTAAGTTTTATAAAGTTGGAGCTCAGGTTTTATACTTATATTAGGAACTATTCTGCTCAAAGAATAGGACATACTCGTAATATTTTTACAATCGTAACAAATACATTCTTTTATTTACAACGGAGTCGTATTTGCTTTTGATTTTATTAATTTTGTATTTTATAAAATTATATCTAAATTGTAAAGCGTGCAGCTTGAAAAGGAATGCTTAAAGGGCCACAAAGTTTGGTATCGAACAACAATTTAACTTGAGTGTTGGTTCGATAAAGTTGCTCTCCTGAGTCCAGAGGTGCTCGAATAACTGAGCCTACCAGAGCTGAATAAAAGTGAAATCGTCAAATTCCAACATTCAACTTTCTGAACACAATGAGAGAATATTAAGTCAATTTTATTGTCAGAGGGCACCGGAGCTCCTGTCCTAATACAAAGGGAACTTGCCTGTTGAGTGTAATGATGTATATATGTATAATGTGCAGGGCCCAAAGGAAAATTAACAGTGTGCCTGCACGGTGCAGGGGGCTGGCAGGAGTGGCAGGGTGGTAGGGGGGAGGGGTGACGACCTGCAGAACAAAAATAATGAATAGGCAATGCGCTGAGTGCAGCGATGCATGCTGCAGCGCCCCCGCGGCCCCGGAGCTGCGGCCGGGGCTTGCGTATTGTGATGAGAGCGACGCGCGACGTGCTCAGTGCTCAGTGCTCGCACTCGTATCCGATATACTTTATAGTCACTCATTTACTTGAGCCGTTACATTTTATGGGCAATTCGCGCGGACAAATACGAAATTGTTTAGTCAATATAAAAGTTTGGACTCGCTTCGGCACGAATCGTTCGGACCCGAATTTCCGTCGATAAAAAGTTGTACAATTTGTTTTTATTATTATTCTCGCTCGGGCTGGCCACGCGGCTGCTTCACGATGGGAGCAAGCGGCACGGGCTGACGTGTTGCTCCACTGTGGGAGGTTCCCGGTCTTTTTGTTGGGTACTAATTATAATCAGCTAAATATATTTTTGATTGCTCTAAATAGAGGGAAGTACCTAAAGGGAGAGTACTGAGTCCTTAGCCTTGCAGTTGAAAATACGGGCTGATGTAAATAATAGTATTATAATTATGATGAAAGAAATTGAATATTCATAAGTTAGTTATTCATAAGTTACAAGACGTGTTACCCAAACTACGTTCTAATAGCATGTCGTCGCATTGATTGCGCACACGTCACGAGTCTCCGCTCCTCTTAATTCAAACCGTAATGTAATGCTTATTGTAACGTTGTGTGGAAACGAGTGCCAGGCCTCTGAGCGGCTTGAACGTGTCAAAGGATAGGAGTAACGTCACTCGTCTTAGTGTTGAGACATCTTACATGCGCGTCACGTCTAATGTTGTACCTACTTTCCAATAAACTAAGCTCAGTTCAAATGACTTGACATTTCTAGTTCAATTATATTGTAGTTGATTCTTGTTCATTATAATATTACTTATGTATAAAATTCATTATAATATTACTTATATTGTTATTCGCGGTGCTTTTTTATAAGAAGCAACTCTTTTCTGTATCAGCTGTTTAATATCAACCAGATATCATAATCCATGGTAATATCTCACAATTCCTCATGTAGGACACGTGAACACAGGCACATAACGCTTCGAGCGGCCACCGCCTGGTCTGTGTCCGACCCAACGTCCCAATAACAAGTAAGTTTGCCCCTTTAGAGCCAGATCGGCGATTACACTGTATCTTTTAACGAGTATTCGCCTGGTCCGGAGCCGGTCCGGTCCGTCTGCCGACGACCGACACAATTTATGAATATTCCACGAAGTTAATAATCAATGCGTTTTCCTTAATCGGCTCGTTTTTTTGCGCCGCATCGCTTTACCGGTTTTTTATTTTTACTGGGCCTGTACCCACTCCTCATTTTGTCGGAAATCTGTTTAGCATTAAATAGAGGTTCCATAAAATACCTGTAGTTATTTTGCATGAGAATAGGCTGCTTTGTTATCGCTTTCAACAGTCTTCTGTTCTTTTGTCCTTCAGCTAGACATAAGTATGCTTCTCCAGAAATTCACAGAATTCAGAAAGCACTCCATCATGAATCGTGATCCTCATTACGTATACAAGAGCCTAGATCGAGTAGATAGAGCGTTGTTCAAGTAGTTGGCTCAACGAGCTTATACGGAGCCACTCTATTATGTAATGTTATTGGACGGAGCCGGGTGTGGGTATACTCGAGATATTTACGAGCGGCGGACAGCGAGCAGCGAGCGACGCGCGGCGGTGTGTACACTGTACTACACGAATGAACGTCCGCGCACAAAGAGATGACGTGCTGGGCTTTACGTAGTACTTCCGACATGTCCGCGATTCATTCGAACATTTCTCCGCTTTGCACACGGCATTACAAAGACGTCAGCCCGCGGACGAGTGACATTAAGAAAGGCTCAGGCGCTCCGGACAGCGCGCAGCGGCGGAGAAACGACGGCGGGATGACGACAGGGGATCGTCAAACTGAAGCACACGTCGCTAGTTAAGAATGAGTACACATGAGTGTGTCGCGATCAAATAGCGCTACCTGACAGCCACGCAACACTGTCATCGTTGTGTATCATTTTCATTACATAACGGACGTTTGTTAGTATGTACCTAAATAATATGGGTAATTCAACAAACGTGATCATGCGTTTTATAGCCCTTATTACACGTAGGTACCAAAATGTTATTACAAAATGATAGTAGAATGGAATAATATTGAACCCTATTATACCAATGAATGTTAGTTCAATTGTACCTGCGCAAAGCACCTGACATTATTATTTAATATCGCAATATTTAATCACTTTATGAAATGCTTACCGATCAGCTTCTAAGTGACGTTAACTCAACGAGAAGTCTTTAAAACATTATACTTGTAAAAGTTACCTACTTAGGCATAGCAAGATGTAAGATTATACAAAAATCGATTTAATATAGGATTGATGATGCGAAGTGGCGCGCTGTAGCTGTAGCTGACTCGGCACTACATCGGTGCGGCTCTGTCCAGGGACGGGCTGCGGGGCCGCGCCGCCCTCACCGCGCGCATCGTATAGAAACACTCGAGTTTCATTAATTGATAGTTTATTAATTACTAAACAATTGTCCCGTTTACTACTTCTGTTTAGCTAACAAGCGTTTAATAATAAATTCAATATTAATAACGAACAGTTGTTTTATAATAAATTAATTTATTGTTAGATTTCGCGAAATTGTGATATTAAAATGATTATTAATTTTCAGTAATTTTCCAGCAGCAGTAGGTTCTATCATTGATTAGTTGTAATTGTTACCTGAGCTAATTTTTTTTTTTTTTTTTTGTATGCACGTGTTTCTGTGACAAATAAACCAATTTTTCTTTCTTTCTTTTCTTTCTAATAATATCTTGTCAGGGATATGATAACAAACATGGCAGTTGTGAGCCTCATCCGCGCTGCTATAAGTCCAACTGCGTGTCTACGTAGAACTAGAACTGATAGAACCTACTGTATGGCTTCGCTGGGCAACATACATTAAATAAGGAGGTTAAGCGGATCATCCACGGCAACGGCAATATAAAACGAATATATTGAATACGGCGCGCTGCCGCCGCCGCCGGCCGGCCCTGCCTGCTGTCAGCACTCCACAATACATTTTATAAATTGCCTCCAATGGAGCAAGCCTTGCCCTCTTCAATTTTATAATATTCCCCGTATAAATAGGCCACTCTGAGCAAAGGCCTCCGATGTGGAGGATAAGAGTGAAAGATTAAAGTGTTTTGTTCGTCTGTCACGTGTCGCGCTCGCGCCACGTCGTGTCTGTGAACGTCTGATGACGTCGCGGAACGTGGCGGGGCTACTTGAAGGTGCGCGACTAATGTATCTGATACACATTCTGTTGGTATTCACAAAACGTCACTTTTGCGATGTTTTCTTAACAATGCTACTTGTGTTTAGATGTTGTCTGTTTTCATAGGCGTTAACGGAATAAGTACCTAATGGCAGTATGTAAATATACTTAGACTCAAAGGTTAGGTAAACTGTCAAGAAAACTTGTAACTAGATGTGACATTGATTGATTGGCCACCATCAGTACACATCGTGTAGCTCTGTGTACGTGAAAATACCACAAAGTTCAGATCTATACACGGAATACACGTAATGAATTTTTTTGTTACGAACGATCTCAAGAGGAACCTCGTTTAATAACTCTGCTGGGACTGGTCCAGTGCGGTGACTTTGCTGTCCATGTGAAGAGTAACCCCCCCCCCCCCCCTCCCTGGCGTGCCCGGGCCATGAAATGAGAGCAAGTTCCATCCTTATCTTTAAATAAGAAGATGAGTAAATAAATACACGTAGAACTACATAAAAAAAAACAAAATTCCGACGGCAACTAAAAATATCCTAGCACCAAAATCAGACTTGAAAACAGAGCTTGTTGGCATAAGGGAGCAGCAGTGGTGTGTAGCGTGGACACCCGGACTCACGGACGCTTCTGTTCAATTAGAGCGCGTCTGGCCGCACCATTAGCTCTAAGCGCGTTACCCAATTCGGCCGAAATTAATACACGCTATCCCACTGAACCCCGAGCTCCGAGCCTCGAGTCCCCGCCAGCTGTAGCCACAAGCCCCAAGCCCCCGCATGATGTAGTCACGACACCTTGGCCTAAATCAGTATTGTTTAAAGTTCTACCAGTTCCTCGCACACTATTTCATTTCGCAAAGGCGCAAAGAAAATTTAATTAGTTAATTTAATAGGACACCACACACCCGAGGACACCATTGTCTCGAGATAGCCTCAATCGGCCCGCTGCCGCGCTGCTCAAGTGCGCACAACACCGCTACACAAGTAGTCGCCGTATGACACGTACATATCTAATAGCTGCTAATGCTGAGACCAATAATTATATTATGATGGCTCATAACTGATTGAACGACCAAAGTTAACGTAAGTACACCTAAACACAGCAGTAAGATCCAAGCATCGGCCACCGACGCAACCTTACATCTGCGCGGCGATACCTCCATGACACATCACTGCCACGTGGTTGTGTGCTTGTTGCGCTGCAGTGCACCGTGCAAGTTTGCAGGCTATGATTTCATCCGGCGCGGACTACTCAGACGGATCACTCGTCCGATAAGCTGCGGCGCGACGCGGGGCGCAGGCGCGACCTCATCAGCGACCACATGTGTCTGCCCCTCGACACAATGACACACTGCACGTACCTAAGCGAGCCCTGGAGACCACTGCCTCAAAATAATAAACAGAAGAACCCTGAAAAATTAACTGTTGGTCTTACATTGGTTTCTGCTAGATATACTTTTTTTTATTGCTGAATGAGCCTGACCTCGATCACGTGCTTCTTAATAATTAAAATCACGGCGAAGGATTACATCTGGTTAGATCCGCAGCTTCTTGGACGACGTTCATGAAAATATATCCATAGAAATATCGTCAACAGATTTTTATATGAACACGGCACTGTGTCCCTACACAATAATCGAAAGAACCTTCTGAGCTCATCTATGATGCGGCACTGTAGTGTGCGTCCTAATTACACCTGTCGGAGTCAGTATACGGACTGTTGTACATTTCATAGTAATATGTTGGACCGTTGGATAGAGACCCGACACATAGGCACGTTCTCTCTAAGAACAGCGCAAGTTTATGTGGCAAACAGCGTGACGGCGTGTTTTCTTTCGACAAGAATACTTGAGTCTCTTTACTGATTTTTCGTAGCTCAATATATATAAATATGAATATGAAACAACACCAATAATGTCCGTGTAAGTATACGACAAGCCAAATAATTTACTCCCACATCAATATCATGATGTCGATATTTTATCCAGATATCGATTGTGGCACATCCCTACTGGACCGCTTTTACGCACTAATGGGAGGTCTAGTGGTGTACCTGGCGCGGTGACGTCACCGGTGCCGTGCAGCGGTTAATTAGCGGCAAACTATCGGCTATCAGGGGCCAGGGGCCCGGGGTGCGGCAGTGCCCCGGCTGTGACGAGGGTCGCGTGGGCCCCACTTATGTGACATCTCCTTTGTTAACGAGATGCGTGCGCTTATTCTGTTAGTGAGGCCGAACCGTCGGCACACGACAATCTTACGTGAGAAGACGTGGGTCGCAGCTAGAATAAGATGTTGTTGTTACATGATGGCACTATTGTACCCATTTGGCAATGTAACCTACATTACCAATAGTTCCATACATAGACATAAAAACATATGAAAATGATATAAACAGTTCCCTACAATATATTATTAATTGGTTAAAAATTTATAAATTAAAAATAAACTTAGATGAAACAAAAATAATGTCATTTTATCAACGGAAAAATCGAACACAATTAAATGTCATCCATGAAAATACAATAATAGCTGACACCAGTAATGCCAGGTTCTTGGGACTGCACTTAGACAGTCATCTATCTTGGAAATCTCACATTGAAATTATCTGCAAAAAGTTAAATCATTACTCTTATGCACTCTATAACTTGAGAAAGATTGTAAATGAGACCGTCGTCCTAGTAGTTAACAATGCCTACGTAACATCTACTTCACGCTATGGAATTATATACTGGGGAAATTCCACAGACACACTCATCGCATTCAAGGCGCAGAAGAAATGTTTACGATCTGTCTTCAAGCTAAAATCAACTGACAGTGGCCTGCCATTTTTTATAAAGTATAAGTTGCTAACCCTGCCATTTTATATATTTATATATTTATGAGACAGCAGTATTCGTGAAATCAAACTTACATCTATTTGAAATCCTGAAGTCAAAACATCGCAACAGTGAGATTTGTGCTAATACACACAACACAGAATTTTACACAAAAAAAAAAACTAGGCATAGCACCCAGATTATGTAACAAAATACCGAAGCCTATTAGAGACAAACGCGTTTGATTAATTAAAAAAACACATTTAAACAGTTTCTTATCGCAGAAGGCATATTATTCAGTTAATGAATACCTAAACGATAATACAAATTATGTGGATAAATATGTGCATTAAGAGTTAGAGGTAGTTAAATGCTGTGATTATATTATATTTGTCACCCTCTAAATATATATAATAAAATATAATAAAAATGTTTAATGTTGTTATTTCTACAAAATTAAATTTGTATAAGTTTTGTACGCATAATAAAATTATTAACATTGTTTTAGCATAAGTTTTATGTCA
Organism: Griposia aprilina; assembly: GCA_916610205.1. Lineage (NCBI taxonomy): Eukaryota > Metazoa > Arthropoda > Insecta > Lepidoptera > Noctuidae > Griposia > Griposia aprilina. The sequence continues at coordinate 22,735,420 of OU744299.1, read as the reverse complement.
TTTAGCGTGGAAACATTTTGTCATATAATTTTAAGGAAATTTAATTATATTACACACCTCAGTTTAGATACCTACTGGATTTTTGTACGCCGTCAACGGCAAAACATAGTGTACTAACACATATTTTATTTACAACACCTGTTTTTTACATCCACCTATGTTTTACAAATAAAAACTTTGACTTTGACTTTAAAATGAATAGTAGCCCTGCTTTTATTCGTAACAAATACAATTAAACGTTTACTGACAGACAATAATAAGATACATTCAATTTTAAAGTTGTTTTCTCTGCGCGGTAATTAGTTACCTATAACGTGATTAACATAAAATATCTGCTACGATACTTCGATATTCCGAGCACGTAATACGAAACGTAAAAACGAAAAGCTATGTCGTAGCAGGCAACGGCTACTAACTATACGCTACGACGTAGCTTGTATTACATAATTTATAATGATGTAGTATCGCTACGCCGTAGCTGTAAGTAATACGTCTGCGGCCGCCCACTTCGTAGCAAGAAAATGTCCATCGTAAGTACGTGGTGCGGTACGGCTACGTTGTAAGTACGTGGTGCGGTACGGTTACGTCGTAACTAGTCGTAGCACCGTAATGCCGTAATGTCGTAACCGTAATTTATTCGCAGCCGCTCGAGGCTCGCACAATAGCTTCTCCACGTACTCGCTACACTCGCTATATACGACCATATGGAAATGGTATTGCCTCGTAGACTGTGAGGTGGCGGAGAGAATACTTTTTAGTTCGTACTTTTAGTCTTAGAATAAGTCGGTGCCCATGTGGATACATACGTTGAGAATAGTTCACGTTGGCATTGTATTACAAAGAATTTGTAACCAGTTACTGATGCTCTGCTTTAGTCCTCAATAACGAAAACCTAGTTTTTAAAACTAGGTTTTCGTGAGTAGGTATAGGTATTATCTCATTTTGAGTAAAGCCCCGCGACGGCGGCGCGGGCGGGTCGTAATGACTCGCGGGCTCGGGCACAACATTAATGTACGCCCAATCAACATGGAGCCGCTCTTTGTGACGGCTTGCGGCTAGAGGGTGTTACACCAGTACATATCGTAGCGAAATAAAAATGAAAATTCACCACTTTAACACGTATAATCATATATAAAGATTAAAAAAATAATCACATCAAAAAGAAAAATAAGCTTATATTAAAAATCATTAAAACTGTTGCGGAACAGGTAATTTGGCCGAAATGAAAACATATTACGAGATAACTTAAGTTAAGGTACATCGGATGGTAAATCTTTGTTACGCATTTGGTTTCCGAACTAGGGAATCGATTGCAATCGGTTTTAGGTTCGTGACCACTAAATTACGTAAACTTTCAAATGAATATTATCTTATAAAGATAAACCTAAGTTATCCCGATAGAAACAGTCCTGGTTAAAGATCAACTAAATAGTACTCATAACTATAATAGTTAAGTGTGATGGTTTAAATAACAAGTCGATGCTGACGAACCGCAACCTCAAAGCGTGACACGCGTCGATAGAATCGCAGGTGCTACGACGATCATGTGTCGCGAACTAAATCGGTCTTGCCGGTCTCGAACTCCAAGGATTCTATGCGGCTGGTAAAAGCAACCCAAAAGCACGCAAGCCTCGTGAATAGTCCGGTGCCCGGGAAAAAGGGCCGGTAGCAGCCCTTTTTAACTGGTTCTCCACCTACGACAAATAAAATAGGGTATTTTCACCAGAGAAAAGGCTAAAACTTCCGCTGAGAGAGCAAATATGTAAGGGAAAGTACATACCAAATAAGAAGCATATCTTACATCACTTGTGCAGAACTCAGCAATATAACTTGGTTGACTGCAGATAACAGAACAAAATAACTTGAATCTTGATGAGGAATTAAGGTAAAGTATAATCAATGAAATTTACTTATCTCAATTTAAAATTAAAAGTCGTACAAAAGTCGACTGGATTGAATTCCTATTTTTTAGTTACATCTTAATCAAATACTTTGCTTTTCATTGTTTAAGAAATTTAAAATCTATGGCCAGTTACGAGTATACGAACTAGAAAAAAATGGTTGAAACCGCAGAGGTCACGCTGCAAAATGTATGTACGATATATTGGAAACTTATGTTAAAGAGCGGCACGTGAACCACAACCTCAAGGTATGTGCTTTACTTCACGTTACTTCACTGACTACTACTAATAGTACATACGGTCAAAGACACTGATTATAGCAACTGCTATAATCAGCGTCGCAGGACATTAATCCTACTAACTTGTAGGATTAATTTCCTTCGACCTCTACACGTAGGCACTCTGATGTGCTCCGGAGTGCTGTCGAGTTCGTGTTGACTTCTGTTCCTCTCAGCACTCGCTGCTAGCGCGCCGCAGACAGCGGCTAGTGTCACTTATTTGGAAAGTGTTTTGTTTGCTGTTTGTTGCTTCAGTGGTTGCGTGAGGATGCAAGGCAAGAGACCAGATACTGCTTTAAGATATTACAATGGCCAGCGGCTGACCGTTTGGACTTGTTTGAAGTAAACAATGGGCTCACCATGACACCCATTATTTACAGTACACACCTCAGGGTGTACGCTACCGATATATTTATTTTATGTCCACCACATGTGTTCATGACGCAAGATATCATGTTGCGATGTTAAGGTCAGGTGTTACACCGGCGTGTAAATGCTTGTTCGTTTACTCTCTTTATCGACCCACACAGACGGACATTCCCGAAAGGAGCGAAACTGCGCGGGCACCGCCCGGGCCGCGCGATACGACGTGACTTTATCTCCACTGAGTAATGGCGACCACGAGCCGACACTCGCTTGTAACTACACTCCTCTGATCCCCGTTAATCTCCGGATTATCAGCTCACAGCGCCGTCAGCCCCGTGACAGCTCACTCTTGTTTCCTGGTAAACGCGAGCCTATACCATAACCTGGTACAGTGAGCCCGACGTGACATGTCCTAGTAATAGTTTGACTTTGACATCACCTGTATTTCGTTACTTTATAGGCACTTTTCGTAGTTCAAGTGTTAACTGACATTAGGTTGACCGTACGTTCCGTAATCGTGCAGAGAATTGATTAGATCACAATATATTTTAAAACTTTTCTTTTTCTACTTTTATTTTCTTTGAATGTTATGTAACTATGCCTATAAGGTGTGTAAACATTAGAAGTAAAACCGAAATACTGTTTTAATGTACTGTTATATTATATGCTGTATTAATAAATACATCTAAACTCCATTCCACTCTGATCATAACTTGAACACAATAACTACGTCTGAGCCAAGCGGAGCGTGTGCCCGTGTGTTCTGAGCCAAGCGGAGCGTGTGACCGTGTATTTTGAGCCAAGCGGAGCGTGTGCCCGTGTGTTCTGAGCCAAGCGGACCGAGTGCCCGTATGTTCTGAGCCAAGCGGAGCGTGTGCCCGTGTGTTTGTGCCTGAAGGGAAATATGTCACATTCACTTATATATGTAAGTACTTCAAGTACCAATAATAATGTTGAGCGTACCGTCACCAGTTTTATTTCCAGGTCGGGCATAGTGTTGGATGGGTTTTCACATCAGGAATTTCTCAGTAGCAGCCCGTAGCCGGGCTACTGCTCGGTTCACGGCAATGTGCACGCCCCCATTACATGGAACTTCAACAGGAGTACATGTGAGATGTGACGCTCTGCGCGGTGTTCAGCGCAGTGCATTGCGTGAGCAACACGCTCTTGTTATAGGCGCAAGCAGAATGTAATAGACATTGTTAATTAATGTGTATTTAATCCGTGACGGGCAGCTGCTGCGTGCCGGAGCTGATCCGCCGACATCGTATAATCCACACCGATGGCCGTGCAGCTCACCCCCCCCCCCTCCGCATCAACACCACGGTGAGGGGTGGGAGGGGGCGTTAGGATCAAAGGGCTCACAGTGCCAGACAGAGAGCCACTCTCTCTTTGTTTTTAACCCAAGCAGACCTATTAAACATTTGGTATTAAATATGTTATAACGCACAAGACATACCGTTTACAAATTCTCTTTTGATGCGCGAGGAGAGTGTAACCTCAAAGGTCTCACTATAACTCATCACAGGTGAGTTGGTAGTTTAACTCTTCAATAGGTACCTATAACTGCTGTGCTATGTTTGATAAATGATAAATGATTTTATTTCTGTAAGTAGGTTTGTACAAACACTTTTACACGTCAATCATATTTTTAAACTAGATGAGGTCGGCGTTTCCTATCTGACTACTCTGAGAAGAAAGGCCGAAACAAACTCAGAGGTCACAGTCTCTTTTAAAGTCCAGACATAATCTTGGTCAGATCATGTGAAGACCATGTAGATTGGTATCTGAAATGGTCTTTTGAGGAAAGAACCACACAGATTGAGTGGACCTGTCCAGTCAGTGCACGCATTTGTCAGTAATCGTGCAGCTCAACTCAGGAAGTCAGAACTTAAGGAGCTCAACGATTCGACGAACAATACCAAAGAAAGGACATTTGGGTAGGCCACTTAAATTACTCAATCTGCCAGATCATGATCAAAATTAACTGCGAAAAAAAAAGCAATGACCCACATAATCCTCACATTCACAATAATTAAAATAACATACTACTTTACAAGTAAATACTCATGTCATTGTGTATATAAAATTCAACAATGTCAATGTGTATATAAAAAAATCGGACATAATGTTTGAGAACCATGTAGATTGGTGTCTGAAATGGTCTTTTGAGGAAAGAACCACACAGATTAAGTGGACCTGTCCAGTCAGTGCACGCATTTGTCAGTAACCGTGCAGCTCAACTCAGAACTTAAGGAGCTCAACGATTCGACGAACAATACCAAAGAAAGGACATTTGGGTAGGCCGCATAAACTACTTAAACTGCCAGATCAAGAATATAACTGAAACAATGACCCACATAGTCCTCATATTCTCAATAATGAAAATAATATAATACTTTTTACAGTAAATATTCATGTCTAAAATAGCTAGCAAATTAAAATCAACATTCACCGTGTAAATTTATTGGAGCAGCTCAATCCCAAGCCTTTTTGTCCTCAATATAGTCTTTCACAGTATAATAGGCTTTCTGGCATAGTTTCCGTTTTATAAAAGATTTGAATTTATTAAAGCTTAGATCTTGAATGTGGCTAGGAAGTTTATTATAAAAACGTATACATTGGCATCTAAACGAGCCACCTATTGTTTGTAAGTTCATGCTGTTCCAAAAAATATCTGTTATGTTGACATTCGTTTTATCTCACAATAGCACCTGCTGCCTGCCGCGCAACATCCGTTACATTTGTTACTGCCCGGCACCCTTTGATATCACAGGTATCTGCCTGTTGCAGAGCACTAAAGAATAAACATTTTAGTGGATGAATATTGTAAGAATTTTCCTGCAGAAATCCTAGTTCATGTTACTTTAATACTTGAAAAATTATCTCAATCGAACATCCGTGCAGCTACATCGGAAAGTTCCACCGGCGTCGAAGAGGTTAAGGGCGATAGCAGGGGAGAGGGGGCGTGGGGGGGCGCGGCTGAGATCCGACCACTTCAAGGAAATGCCTTTAAAATATTCTCGAGTGGCCGAACTTGGTAATCCTTACTCCGTATGCTTGCCCATGAACCAGGGCTCCGTCCAGAGGATTCCGGGCTCCGGGCACTCAGATAGGAACGTGCGTTTTTAACACTCATTAATTTTTTGTATATTTCGTGCGTCACGGTTTAAAATGAAATTCATTGTCTTTGATTTATCATTTATTTTCTAACACATTACATAGACGTCAACTTAACACGCGTTTTAGAATATTATAATTTGAAGTATACAATATCCTCAGTAAATCTACCTACAATACAGACTTAACTGATACGGCAGATCATACACGTATATATTATATATGTATGAAGTTACTGTTAAGCAGATTACGAGATAAGCGCACCCACACACACACACACGAGTACATAATATAGAGGTTATTCATATCTATAGGCGCTTAACCCAATCCATCGACTACATACATGCTGTCTCAACTCAGCTAACGCATCGGAGCGACGACGTCAGGCACGCGGGGGGCGGGGGAGCGGCCGCAACTCATCCCGGATTTTACAAATTGGCTCGAGTCAAATCCGCGGCCTCCGGACCGGGACCCCGGGCTTTTCTTAGAATTTCCGGGACCGCTTCCAAAAAACCTTTCCTGACAAATAAAATGTTCCTGCGGCCACCGGGAGCTGGGTGGGTTCCGGCACACACTCAGTTCGTCGCAGACAATGTCGATTGCTTTGAATAACGTCACCATGTTGGCTACTTTTGAGTAACTTAATTATTTTTAATAGTTCGTTGAAAGGCCGCTCTGCAACATCGAAATACTAGCTTCTTAATTAAAAAAGTTCCCTACAATGGCGAAATCAAATAAAATGTCAGAACTAATTATCAGAAAATGCATAATAGAGTTGTCGCGTGCAGCGAATGGATTAAGTTTGCAGGCATTAGCATTGCAGAGTGGCATTTCTTATTAAGTTCAGTTATTGTAGCGAGCGCGCGCCGGACACGCTTGATTTCCTCTCATTTTTTAATTAAGACAACTGTTCTATAAACAAATCCCCTTTTCCACTTTGTTTAATTGCTTCGAGGAAATATTGGTTGTCTTTTTTTTGTCCCATTGACTTCAATAAATCTCATTTCTTGAAAAGAGCACTTCTTTCCCGCACCCTTTCTCGGACCCCTCGTGCGGGCCCTGCTCGTCCGCACAAAACTCGCACGATTTATTGAATAGACTTTCATCGCACAATGGACACCATTCACTTGTTCAATACTTATGGCTGTTTATTCGTTGTTTGTCACAATACATCGGCTAACTCATTGTATACATACTCCTCTTCACTTCTGTACATTTTATTCCGAGGAGGCGCCAGAGTGCTCTACCACCGCCGCTGTCACTAACTTATGACTCTGGACAGTCAATATACCGAAAACTTCAATATTTTAATAGTAGGTGTAATTTATACACTTACCAAGTCGAAAATCTAAACATGACTGGAAAATTGCGCGCAGGATTGACTATTTACAAGCTTATCAAACTCAAACTCAAAGCATTTATTTCCAAATAAACCAATTACGTACGCAAGTTACGCACACATTCCGGCGTCATTTCCAGGTTGAGTCACCTCTTACTAGGCCTGTACACCGTACTGTGGTTGATGCTGGGGCCAACTCTGGGGACATTTCTATTGTTTTTACGGCGCACGAAGTTTCAGCCATTATAAAGAAAATGGAGAGGGGTAAATCCCCGGGTCATGATGGCCTCAGCATCGAAAACCTGAAGTATGCGGGGGGACACTTGCCTCGTGTGCTCGCTTTGTTTTTTAACATGTGCGTTAGTCACGGTTACTTACCGGATGACCTGATGTATACAATGGTAGTGCCTAATGTGGAAAATAAAACAAGGAATGTCTCTGACATTTCCAATTACACGCCCATTTCACTGGCCACTCGCATAGCAAAAGTTTTGGACAGCCTGCTTGATAAGCAATTGGCCAAACACCTCAAACTACATGATGCCCAGTTCAGTTTTTGTTCTGGACTGACAACTGAGAGTGCAATCTTGTGCCTCAAGCAGACTTTGATTTAGATTTTGTGGCGTAAACTAGAATGTGAAACGACGTTACCACCTGAAATAGTATCAGTAGTATAGTAGTGGGTAGGCTCGCACTCGGACGTGTATCGGTTGGAGTGCGGGGTGATGCAGGGGCGGCTCAACTCACCCCGTCTCTTCAACCTATACATGAACCCGCCGATCCATGAGCTCAGCAGCACCAATGTCGGATGACATTTTCTTGTAAATTTTGACGTTCAGAAGTGTGTTAGCGCGGGAGCAATGAAAGAAGTGGACTGTATCAAATAGGCAATGGTTTAATGCCGTTCGACAATTACAAAAATAAACTTTTCCGGACAAACAATTAGTGCTAATTATTTGGTTTTAAATTAAGAGAGGCGTATCGTCCGTCGCGGTGGAGTCCGAGGAAGCGAGTGGCCGTCGGGCCGAGCTGTGTCGCAGCCGCGCCGCGCCTCCGCTTGCCGGTGACGCGTTGATCACGCCGCCTGCTCGTGCAGGCCGCGCGCAAGGTGTTGGGGTCAATTCCCAACAAGTGCCTTTTATGTGCCTATTTGAAATAAATGATTTGACTTTGACTTTGACATTTTGACGGGGTATGCATTAACAATATTAATTATGCTGACGATATGGTGTTGCTGAGCCCTTCGATCGATGCTCTGAGTACTGATATGTGAATATTATGCAGTGAATCACGGACTCAAATATAATGTCACTGAGAGCGAGCTCATGGTTTTTAAAGCAGGCAGTGTGACAAACTCATATATTCCACATGTCGCACTTTGTGGAGAACCACTGAGGAGGGTGGACAAGTTTAAATCTCTGGGTTTCTGAACATCTAAGAGATAATTATGACATTGAAAGGGAACGTAGGTCGCTGGCTGTCCGTTGTAACATGCAGGCCCGCAGATTTGCACGATCTACGAAGCTAGTTAAAGTAACGCTTTCAAAGCTTACTGTCAGTCCTACTATACATGCAGCCTGTGTCAACTTCACTCAGCGGGCATACAGCGACCTACGCGTTCTATATAATAATGCACTGAGAGTGCTGCTGCAGCTGCCGTGGCGTTGTAGTGCGTCAGGGATGTTTGCAGATAATAATATTAATGGTTTTGCCGCCATTATTAGGAATAGATGTGCATCCCTGATGACGCGTGTCCGCGGCAGCACCAACAGTATTCTAAGTGTATTATGCAGATATATTATAATATGCAGATCGGTGGGATTCCCTGATGTTGCGGAGGTGGAAGCAGCTACACGCTGATTTTTTATTGTAGTATGTTGATTTGTGTCTGTAACCTACTAACACTAGAAGTTAAGTAAAATTGTTACTAATCCTATGGACTCCTGACTGGAATAAAAGTTTTATATTCTATTCTATTACAGGCACTTTTAAACTGTCAAGGGGTTGGTCAGTCAGAAAGATGGAGCTAGTGGCCCATTCCAAAGCGTAGTAGGTACTCAAAGTGAAAGTCAAATCATTTATTTCAAATAGGCACTTAAAAGGCACTTTTGAACGTCAAAGCGTTAAGTGTACTGTAGAGGTTGTCTGCATGTGTCAACCTTATGTTGAGAGGCTGGTTATATATTATCGCTGGTTTACCTCGAACAGTCAAGCAAGTTTAAAATAAGCTTTGGAAGGAAAAACGATAGTAGTTTGTAGGAGTTGTAGATAGGTACAGCGAATTCCTGCCGAAGTATTAGGAGAATTCGTTGATAAAATATAATTACATTCAATATTGTACTATGTGTATTACTCTACCAGAGCACGTCCGCCAATTACATACACAATATACACGTAGTCCGTTATAGTACCTATGGAGAAGAACGGGCAAGGAACTCCACGGACACTCTTTTAAATCGAATCTATCGTTGCAGGGACTCTTATTAGTTAGGCCGAAACTCTAAATACCGAATCACTTTATCCCAAATGAACGCTATCCCGAATCACTCTATCCCGAATGAACGCTATCCTGAATCATTCTATACCGAATTAATGCTATACCTACTGAATTACGTAATTCCGAACGAAGGCTATCCCTAAAACGATATGCCACTCGGGCACTCGTTACAATGCCCGACTTGGAAATCTCTAAATAGCCTTCGAACTCATGTCGGCCGGAACAAAGACAATCTCCATTATATTCATGAACGACTCAAATCTCAAGTGCGTATGCAGCGTCTCCCCACAGACAATGGCCCGTCTTGCGCCGCATGGCCTCTTACCTATGCACTTGATAACATTATGTCTGCGTCACGCGTCAGTGAGTTGCGATCGCGTACCTAGCAGAATTTTGGGCCAAACATATTTTATTTATTTTTTGCTATCGACACGCTATGTAGAAAAAGAAGACCCTCATCCTAAAACTGTGCTTAAAAGAGTAAATGGTATTAAAATATAAAACACTTCCAAGAACTTTCAAACGTAACAACAAAGCGAAAGGGACTACTTTTGATGAAAACAAGCATTTAGTTAGACAAACGATTTTTTGGTGGAAGCACAGTTGGGTATTAAGTAGATTTTTCACGCATGCACACTATTCATATTGCTATCGGCAGCAAAAAACAGTTTTGTGCAAAATGTGTGGCACCGTGAATGAAAAAAACAATTTATTTCTGGGGCCACTTAATCTATACATACATACGAGTATACATACAGATAAATAAAATTGGAGTGTCCGTTTGTAATATTAAAAAACCGGTTTTTACTAAATACATATGGATGTATACACGATACATATACCATTTTTTTTTTTTCAATTTTTTCTGTCTGTCTGTTTGTTCCGGCTAATCTCCGAAACGGCTGGATCGATTTTGACGGGACTTTCACTGGCAAATACCTGATGTTATAAAGAGTAGCATAGGCTACTTTAGACTACTTTTTATCCCGGTAGCGAATTCATGTAGGATAATTTCGTGGATCCGACGTCCACGCGGGCGAAGCCGCGGGCAGCAGCTAGTTCTAAATAATTTGTACTTAACCGATAATAATTAGCCTGAAAACGATTTCACATTATCTCGTAAAATTTTTGTAGAAATGATATCTTTTTTCAAATATCTAATGACTACATCATTAGATTTTACAAAAATCTCATAGAATAAAGGAAGTACGGTTTATTTTTTGCATGTAAACCTAAATTGGACTATCACTAACACTTTAAAATAAAAAATATGCAAATCGGTACAGCCCTTCTCAAGTGATGTGCTTAACAACGAACTGCATTTTTTTTAGTATATAGATTTAGAATGCGATAGTAACTCTCTCCCTGTTACCTTTCCACGCCTTAATGGCTGAAAGAATTTCGGCACACAAGTAGACCATGATCTGGGTTAGGACATAGGATACTTTTTATTCAGGCAGTGCGTTCCCGGGATAATTTCCAGCCTCCATGCGGGCGAAGCCGCGGGCAAAAGCTAATATATTCATAATGTTCACCGTTCACACTCGTGATTTCATTTGAAATAGAGGCAGTTCTGTTTTTATTGTTGGTTTGTTTACTACTATTTCTTATAAAATATTATAACAATTTTCTTAGACTACTTTCTTTGACTAACAGTTACTCTTTTTAGCCCAGGAAAATACGTGATATTTACTGTGAAAAAACCCTAGTGAAGAACTCTCACCTGCGTTATCTTTATTCAGGCATTAGAAATATTGTGTGATAAGTTCATTGCTACAACATTTGGACGTCAAACCTATATTTTACGAAATATTAGTAAAAATACTGACTTTCGAGACCTTTGAAGGTCGATTTTTTTGGGTATCGTAATGGTCTTTTCAGACAATATTTCGAATGCCTGTATAAAGGTAATCCCCGTGATAAATCAACACTAGATTTCATATTTTACAGATTTGCCAATTTCAATTTCAATTTCATTTATTCGTGAACAATTTACATTATGTTGAATATACCTACATGCAATTTACAAAATTATAAGAACTATGAATTATTAATAAACATTCCAAGAAATTCAAAATATAGTACCTAACAGTTTCAAATATAAAAATAAACAACAACAACAATAAAAATGCCATAAACATACAACTACTTTTTTATGCATAGCTTTAATTGAGGGTTAAACATAATTTTAGGGATAGCGTTCGTTGGAGATATCGTAATTTTGGACTCACGTTATTCGAGATAGAGTGCTTCGGGATAGCGTTCATTCGAGACAGAATGATTCGGGATAGCGTGCATTCGGAATAACGTGATTCGGGATAGCGTTATTAGGGATAAAGCGATTCGGCTAAGTGTTAATTCGGGATAGAGTGATTCGGGATTGCGTTCATTCGGGATAGAATGATTCGGGATTTCAAGTGTTGGCCTAACGTATAAGAGTCCGTTGCAGTACTAAATGCATAAAACAGCTTTTTTCTTCAATGAGTATAATTGTTAGAGTAGCATAGCTAAGTATATACTTAGCTGCTCTAACAGTTTTTTGACAACAACAACACACAACAGTTTTCTGTTTTGTTGTTCTAACAGTTTTTTGTTTTTAGACTGCTGGCCTTTAACCAGTACCAATTAATTATTCCACATTTCGCCCCAAATATAGCCCTGAGTAACTAGTGGGAAATGTCAACTGAAGAGTCGAATTACTGTTGTTATCAAAAGATCAACACAATATTAATCTTTATTTATCGTTTCCAGTATTTTGAAGCTTGCACACACACACACACACACACATAAACTCACGCCTTCTTCCCATGGGGGTAGGCAGAAACTACAGAACGCCACCTACTACGATCCTTACATACTCCTTTTGCCTCGTTTACGTTCATACATCTGGTCATACACGCACGCCGGTTGTGAGTACCTGCCCTTTCTGAAGAACATTACCAATAAGGTCACTATATGTCTTCCTTGGGCGCCCCCTCCCGGCGTTTCCACTCACATCTGCCTTGTAAATACCTTTTGTTAATCGCCCTTCATTCATCCATTCCATTCTTCATTCTTCATCCTTTTTTTTGAAGCTTGAACAAACTATAAGTTAGTTGACAGTAAAGTGAAATGCCTCACAAACAACCGGCGAGTCGTTTGATAGACTCCGTTCATGGCGGCCGTAACTCAACGCAAACTTTTTTGTTTTGCACGTCGATCACTTTGTATGATAATGTTCGCTTCTTAAATCGCTAGCAAACGAGACGAGCGAACTTCGGGCGTGAAACTTTGTCACGCAATAAATCTGTCGATAAAACGATGGGAGAGGAAAACAAAACATGTTGAGTAGTGGTCGCGGGTGACGGCGTGACAGCGCAGCGTGACAGTGAGACTCGTTGGTTAGTCGGCGACGCGAGTCGATGTGTCGCGAGTCGTGTCGAGCGCGACATTTGTCCCACACAATATGACAGGTCGCCGATGTCACGGCTAAAATTTTTGTCAGAAACACGACGTCGTTATTTTTGGTGGAATCGAATGCTTTTGCGTGGAAATCACTTTTAACGTGTTTGTTGGTACATCACCGCGCCGCGCCGTCGCCGATATCATAACACGACGCGGAAGATTTCACTGCTCGAATTAACATTTACCTAAGTACCCACATACAAAACTTTAAAGCCAATATTGATGTCCGACATGACCATGTTGTACAAAGGTAGTAAGTTCGCGCCTCCTCAACGGCTAAACAGAGAACTCTATTATTTCACAAAAAAAATCCTCCTTCGGAAGTTCAATTCGACGTACGTCAAAACAAAGTAGAGAAAAATTGGTCCCACGTACGCAACGTGTGCAACGCAGTCACTCAACAGAGATTTCCTAATGCACAGTTTAAAAAAATATAAAATCAAGTCCAGATGTCGACGTCGTTGCGTACGTGGGATCAGTTTGCCTCTACCTTAAAAGTGTCACGAAGACGAGCACTGACGACCACGAAAGCACTTCCGCTTACCATGCGCCACACACCACACACTAGACGCTACACGCCACACGCTATACGCCACAGGCTACCCGCCAGACGCTACACGCCACACGCTATACGCCACAGGCTACCCGCCACACGGTACACGCCACACGCTATACGCCACAGGCTACCCGCCACACACTACACGCCGCGCGCCACACGCCATTACCCACCGTCACCGACGGGGCACCTTGTCACATGATTATACAACAATGTTCTGTTCTTCCTGCTCAAAAATATTGAACACTAACATCTTTTATTAAACACTGTCTACATGTGCATTGGTGACAAACCTCAACGTCGGTCACCTGCATCGGGCGTTAACTCTCAGAGCAAGCAGGGGGTATTTGTATGCGCTCGCTCGGTGGTCGACGTTACATAAAACATTCAGCTGCACTTTTTCCGACTTTCAGTGAGATACTGTGTAGTGGCTGCAGACGGCTGCACGTCCATTGTCGCCGCAACTCCAGCCTAATGGCCAAAGTCGGCGGCCGCGCTCTAATTAAAATGTTTACCGGTTCTGCAAAACACATACAAAGCGTTGCGCGTCACATATTTCACGCGTACATTGTGTGCGCCGCCCGCTCCCGCGGGGATCACCGCCGCCGCCGATGCAAATAAAACACAACGCCCCGCGCCGCGCCCCATACGGCTCATATTTACTTTTCTTAATAATAAATGTACATTCTGTACGAACTATATATGGTAATACATTCAGTTAAAAATAAATTGGGATAGTAGGACGTATGTAGATACGCCAGCCGTCGATCCCTCTCGTGTGACTTGTTAGACGTCTTTATCTTAGCATGCGGACAGGTTAACGTCTTGGGATCTGATAAGCGGTTGCAGTGGCGAAGGCGAGGGGCTGGGCGGTGGAGGGGAAGTGCCAAATCCCGTTGATCCCGATCACCAGCTGTACGACGACTTCGTAAAAAATACAACCTCGCAAATATCCTGCTATCAATAATGCAGGAAATAAGTCTCGCAAAAATGATACTTAACTTCAAAGCGCTCCCACAGCGCGCGCTGTTTTCGCCGCTGTTTCTGAGGAATAAACGTCAAATTCGCGTAAAGCCGGATATTTTTACAATTCAAAGAGAAGGTAGGTCTCGGGGGCCATTTCGCGCTCGTCTCGAGGTAATACGTTAGGCGCAGTACATGCGAGCGACACGCGCGTGGTGCGACGCGGGACGAGGCTCTATCTGTTAGTGAAGCGAGGACATCGTTCTCGCGCCGGTCAACGCTCGACGCTCGCGGGGCCTTGTTTGTCTACTTTATCTTTATTGGCTCAAGGAGTCAAGGTACAGAACTGGAGACTGCGTCAGCAATCCGTGGGACCTAGTTTGTCTACTTCATCTGTGTTGGCACAAGGATTCAAGGTACAGAACTGGAGACTGCGCCAGCACACCGTGGGACCTAGTTTGTCTACTTCATCTGTGTAGGCTCAAGGAGTCAAGGTACAGAACTGGAGACTGCGCCAACACACCGTGAGACCTAGTTTGTCTACTTCATCTTTGTTGGCTCAAGGAGTCAAGATACAGAACTGGAGACTGCGCCAGCACACCATGGGACCTAGTTTGTCTACTTCATCTGTGTTGGCTCAAGGAGTCAAGGTACAGAACTGGAGACTGCGCCAACACACCGCGGGGCCTTGTTTGTCTACTTTATCTTTATTGGCTCAAGGAGTCAAGGTACAGAACTGGAGACTGCGTCAGCAATCCGTGGGACCTAGTTTGTCTACTTCATCTGTGTTGGCACAAGGATTCAAGGTACAGAACTGGAGACTGCGCCAGCACACCGTGGGACCTAGTTTGTCTACTTCATCTGTGTAGGCTCAAGGAGTCAAGGTACAGAACTGGAGACTGCGCCAACACACCGTGAGACCTAGTTTGTCTACTTCATCTTTGTTGGCTCAAGGAGTCAAGATACAGAACTGGAGACTGCGCCAGCACACCATGGGACCTAGTTTGTCTACTTCATCTGTGTTGGCTCAAGGAGTCAAGGTACAGAACTGGAGACTGCGCCAACACACCGTGGGACCTAGTTTGTCTACTTCATCTGTGTTAGCTCAAGGAGTGAAGATACAGAACTGGAGACTGCGCCAGCACGCCGTGGGACCTAGTTTATCTACTTCATCTGTATTGGCTCAAGGAGTCGAGGTACAGAACGGGAGACTGCGCCAACACACCGTGGGACCTAGTTTGTCTACTTCATCTGTGTTGGCTCAAGGAATCAAGGTACAGAACTGGAGACTGCGCCAACACACCGTAGGACCTAGTTTGTCTACTTCATCTGTGTTGGCTCAAGGAGTCAAGGTACAGAACTGGAGACTGCGCCAGCACACCGTGGGACCTAGTTTGTCTATTTCATCTGTGTTGGCTTAAGGAGCCAAGGTACAGAACTGGAGACTGCACCAGCACACCGTGGGACCTAGTTTGTCTACTTCATCTGTGTTGGCTCAAGGAGTCAAGGTACAGAACTGGAGACTACGCCAACACACGGCTTACTTTTGTTGTAAACATAGTCAATAAAAAAAAAAACAGAAAGTAATCATAATCGTTTACATGAAGGGATAGATAGCCTGAATTGAAAGTTTTAATGCTAAACTTTGAATGTATTTTCTTCAAAACGAGAAATTGGAAAGCAAACATTAAGCATGTTGTTTGAAATTCGTCCTTATCACGGTGTTGTAAACTGTTTTTTGGTTAGGAAGTTGAAGCCAGACGTAACTGCGGTTCTATTCTCTTGTGTTTCGCGCGGGGGTGCGGGCCGCGGGCCCCTCCCGTCTACGTTGGGTTTTGACTCGATTTACTCTCATGTTGACTTTGAAAATAAATTATCGTCTTACTCATAATCTGCCATTGATATCCTATTATTTTATTTTACAGTTGATATTCTAAGGTAGTTGCCTGTTAAAAAATAATATTGACTTCGACTTTATTTCTTCCTTGCGTTATTGAAATTAAAAGCTCTGTACTTAAGGATAAATAATCTGTAGCTATAACTACTGACATATTATTATTTATGTATAATGTACCAAATCATAATATTTGCAGTGCTAAAAAAAACGATATTTATTATTATATTTGTATAAATATCTAGGCGGGATCACCCACCGCGACCCACGGCCACGCTACTTACGGCTGAGAAGCTGGAAAACAAATGAACCGCGCAACTAACATGCATGTCCTCTCCGTGCCCATGATATGCTGCATGCAGCAGTAGAATTACAGCTTTATATTAAATCGATGATCACTAAACGAAGCTTTACTAAGGGCTGATTTTACCAAAGCCAGATATCTTTTATCAGTGGAATAAAACTGACGTCTGACAGTTCTAGTACCTATGGAAAACTGTCAAAAATTCTAAATTTATTCTCAGGATAAGATTTGTTCTAGGTGTAAAAGTTTGGTGTAATTCGCCCTAAGTAGTAAACACATTGCACTCGATATTTGTTGATTTCACGTCATATATCTGACACCACTATACTAACTTAAGTACTTCCGCATCTTCTGGAAATATGTAGTACCTCCATAACAGTATCAGCTAAGAATGTTAATGTTGTTAAATGTGAAGAATTACTCAGAGTCCTTCCGCGGTGGACTACACGAATCAGCCGCTGACCGCGGAGCGACGTGCGCAGCCTCCCATCTCAAGTAGTTAACACCACACGTGACATCTAACACAGCCATCGCACCCTTCACCAAGCTCTTTGATAAGCTCTGCAAGGTTGGGGCCACAACCCCGAGAGTGCCATAATGTCTCAACGTCATCTTTAAATGACAAGACGGAGTTATCATCGATGTCACGTGTGATGTCACGCCGAAGGAACAGTCGTCAAGCAGAAATATTATTTCAGTTTGAAACAATTCTAAATGATTAGCTCATTAAAAAACAGACACATTCAGGTAACTTTCGAAACATTCGAATGAAGCAATAACAACACACAACAACACATTTCTCGCTACATTTTTCTCAAGGAAATGATCTTCACTTTTCAGCTCCTGATAAAAAGCAGCACTAGGTACTCAGTTTCTTTTTTTTTAACTTGTGTGACGGAAAAGGTTTACGTAGTGGAGAGAAATAAGGCCACGCAAAGTCAACATAAAAAAGTATATTAATTATAAAAGATAGCAAAGGGGATAGGTAGGTTTATAGTCACCCAAATTGTCCTTAAATTCCCTTGGGAGTAGCGCAGTACTCTCCTGGCTCAGGCTGGTGTGACGATGTCTGCAGCGGTGTGCCACGCTGCAGACGCAGACGCCAGGAAAAGTGACGGTCGTCGTATGAAATCGCCAGACCCGTAGCGAGCACGACGCGACCACGCAGGTAAAATATGTACCCGGCGCGAAGCACGTGGTTGCCCAAAATCGCCCGAAGGTAGTGACCCGGAACTCAGTGCCCGGATGCCTCCAATATTTCGGAATTAACTTTGGAGATGATAGGCAAGCCGATACTTTGGACCCTGGAAATAATGTCGAGCGTCATAGATGGCCTATGGTCATCTCCGCTGATTGTGACACCAAAGCATAAGCGAGATATACTAGTGCGCTAATGAAGGTGGTGTGTGTGGCTGTCACAATCAGTACGGAGTTTACAAAATGGAAGTGAGAAGCACGATATGACTTGCAGATTTTGAATGTATGAAAAATTCCCTTTAAATGCACAGAGCTAATGGCTAACGGCGCAGTTGCGTTCACTAGGAGAGGCCTACGTCCAGCAGTGGACGAATATAGGCTAATGATGATCATGGTGATTAAATAGCAAATAGGTTGCATGGAGGAATAATAATGCAGAAGGCATAATAAGCTAAAAACAATAAGAAGTTATGAGCAAACAGGCACGCGCCCTAAGATGATCTAGATAGGTAGGTTGGTATGTTTGGGAAGTAATTAAACGACTAGGTGGCGTCCAAGCTAGTTTATTACTAAATGTGCGCGCGCGCCGGCCGTGCGCCGCGCGCTATACATAGGTGCATGTGCATACATACACCACATTCCTCCGCCATTACTCGTTAAATACTCTAAAACAATAAACAATACATATGTTAGGTTAGGGTAAACTTAAAAGAACTTTTTATAACATACTTCGTTTCTTTTCCTAACTGAACGACCGAGTCCGGATGTCCCACTGTCCGGTTCTGTTTGTTTGTCACCACAAGATACCGCATCAGCTGATCGTTCGGGCTCGGTACTTCCTGTTTCCTTTAACCCATCCCCCACATCAACATCCAACCCTTCTTCTACCCGTCCATCTATAACTTTTATATTTTCCTCTGTAGGAATGTTTGGTCCACCTTGGAGTTCAATAGCCGACTGTGAGGGTGAAGGTGGGCATGTTGGTGCGGTTGATGATTCATTAGTAGGCAAACTTAACACTGTCTGCTGCTGCCGGGACTCCGTGCATTCAGAAGTCTCAGCTGGCAAATATTCATCACAATAATTATCTATTGTTTTTAACCGACTTCAAAAAAAGGAGGAGGTTCTCAATTCGCCTGTATGTTTTTTTTTTTTTTTTTTGTAATTACATTTCCTTTTTGTTTACAAATTTGATCCAGATGTCTTTTACATACAGTATTATATTTTTCAATATACACATCAAAAACTCTTATACCTATTTTTCTTAATATTTTTCCTAATTCCCATTGCTCTTTCCTACCTGTAAACCATTTACACCATATAACTTCCCCCACCTGGAAATTTCTGCTTGATTTTAGTTTTACCTTTTCGTCACTCATATTTACATTTTTACATGGTAAAAGCACATCCAACCTAGACCGTAAATTTCTGCCAAACATTAACATAGCTGGTGTAATTCCCGTTGAACAATGTACAGTGTTACGATATTCAAACAAAAAACTCAGTAATTTCCCGTGTATTTCACGCTGTGAGATACTTTTGTTATCTATAATACATTTTAACATCTTTTTACAAGTTTTTACTGAATTTTCTGCTTGACCATTACTAGCAGGATGATAAACAGGGGAAGTTAAATGCTTAATACCGTTATTATAACAAAACTGCTGAAATTCGGTGGACCGAATTTTTGCGTCATTATCAGATACTATAACGTTTGGTATTCCAAATGTTGAAAATATGCCTTTCAATTTCATAATCAATGCATTTGTGGTGGTACCGCTGTTCATATGAATACATTCCAGCCATTTACTAAACGCGTCAATTACAACCAAATAAACACTCTGGCCTAAAGTCATGTAATCTATGTGGATACGATACCACGGCTGAGAAGGGCGAGGCCAAGGCGCGGGAACGGCGCGGGGCGGTGCGTTCCGAACTCGCGAGCACTCGTTACATTCACCTATCCACCGCTCGATGTCTTTATCAATACCCGGCCACCACATTCTACTGCGGGCTGCACTTTTGGTTTTTACAATGCCAAAATGAGCCGAGTGTAGTTCTTCTAACATTCTGTCCCTGTAAATCTTTGGAAGTATTATTCTATGCCCTCTAAACAGACACCCATCATTCATTTCCAAGTCAGTTTTACAGTAAAAATAAGGCAATACGGATTGACATGTAATTTTACGTGGCCAACCATGATTCATATACTTTACCACGGTGGCTAACACTGTATCGAGTTTTCTGGCATGATTGATATCATCGAATGAAATCGGTTTCGTAGTGGCATCATCGGAAATAGAAAAGAAATATCTGTGTGCTTATCTTCCCCCTTACAGACGAGTTGTGACTGAGGTAACGGCGCTCTAGAAAAATAATCTGCTACTAAATTATTTTTTGCAGTAATGTATTGTACTACATAGTTGTATGCAGACAATATTATTGCGTATCGTTGTAATCTTAACGCTGCCGTGACGGACACGCCATTCTTTTTTCCAAATATGGATAGAAGAGGTCTGTGGTCTGTTTCTAGAATGAAAGGCTCCTGCCTACCGTAAAGATACTGGTGAAAATGTTTCACACCAAATATGATGGCCGTTGCCTCTTTTTGAATCTGGCTATATACCTTCTCACTAACTGATAACGACCTAGAAGCAAAAGCAATTGGTCGCTCGCAGCCCTTATTGTCTACGTGAGAAAGAACCGCACCTAAACCCGACGGCCCCGCGTCCACAGTAAGTACCAATGGTACTGATGGGTCAAAATGTGCTAACAGCCGGTCGGAGGCCAACTCCTCCTTTACTTTGTCAAACGCATTTTGCTGACTTTCACCCCAATGCCATCTTATGCCTGTACGCAGTAATGTGTGTAACGGGTTTAATAAAGAAGAAGCATTCTGAACGAAATTTCGATAATAATTAACGACGCCCAAGAACCGTTTGGTTTCAAGGACGTTTGTAGGACGTGGCGCTTTTAAAATCGCATCTACCTTCTTGGGACACGTCCTAAGCCCATTCTTATCTATTACGTACCCTAGGTACGTGACACTGTCCTGGAAAAAGGCGCACTTGTCCTTTTGCAATCGTAATCCCGCATCCTGCATCCTTTTAAGAATTTCCTTAATCCTACACAAATGCAATTCACGAGTGGGAGCAGTACAACAGACGTCATCTAACCAACAAGTAACGCCCTCTATACCCGCTAACAACGTTTCCATAGCCCGTTGAAAAATGGCTGGCGCATTAGCAAGACCGTAAACTAGGCGGGTATATTTAAATAGTCCTTTAGGTGTATTTATTGTAGTGAGATCCTGTGACGAACTACACAATTTGAATTGATTATATGCATTACTTAAATCCAATTTCGAATACTGCAACCCTCCCCCAATTTTGGCAAATACCTCCTCTATGCGCGGCAATGGATATTTATCAATTTTTAGAATTTTATTCAGTGTACACGAAAAATCTCCAGCTACTTTTACTTGTCCATTCGCCTTTAATACAGGAACAATCGGTGTTGCGTACTCAGAGAAGTTTACAGGAACTAAAATACCTAAGTCTACGAGCCTGACTAACTCATCTTCAACTTTATTTTTAAGGGCAAAAGGAATAGAACGCGGCTTAAAAAATATAGGCCTCGCCCCCTCTTTGAGCTGAAAATCTATTTCGAACTTATTAAAACATCCTAGTTCTATCTTCCAAAGGTCAGGGAACTCATTTAACAGCTGCTGTACCTCCCCTGTACATTGATTATCAACATTGATTTTATTTACATAAGTTGAAGTAAAATATATTTTAAACTTAGACATGAAATCACGTCCTAGTAACGGTGGTCCGCCATTTTGTATAACATAAAACTTCATGTTCTGGCACGTGTTAAAATATGAAACCGTACAAATGAAATAGCCTATAGGAACAATTTTGTGCCCATTGTACAAACACATTCTCAAATCTGTATTAATTAAATTATACTTTTTGAAATGTTGTAGATATAACTTATCTCAAATTACACTAGTACCTGAACCAGAATCTAATTCCATATCAAATTTCGAGTTATTTATCTCTACTGAAATAATAATGGGATCATTATTAACATACCGCATATTGAACAGGTCGCATTCTTCACATTTGTGAGACTGTTCATCACTAACTAGGTGATGCAATTTTGATTTTTCACTTTTAGATTTGCACATTTTTTTTAAATGTCCTTTCCCGCCACAATTTTGGCAAGTATAATTTTTAAACCGGCACTTCACTGATTCGTGATTTTTATAACCACACACTGAACAACGCACACTGTTAACGGATCCACGTGCAGTCAAAGTAGTAGCTGCTGATGAATCTCGCCGTTCGCGAGCCTGCCCAACCCTGTAGACAGGTTCTTCCTTCACAGCCGCTGCTCCTGGCCCGCCATCCACAATTACATAGGTGCGAGCACCACGTGCGCATGCCGCCTGTTGAGCAACTTCGACCGCTTTTGCAAAGGTTAAAGTTGCCGAATCCTTCTCAAATAGACGGTCCCGTTCACGCCCTTCTCTTAGGCCTAAAATGAACTTATCTCGTAGCAAAGTGTCCAATAACTCCTCGCCGAATTCGCAATATACGGCGATTCCTCTCAAACGCGCCGCCCAGTCTTCGATACTTTCGCCTTCGGATATCACCGCGTCATAAAACTTGGCTCTGTCTACGAAAGTCGACCTTTTGGGTTTGAAATGACCGTTGAGCTTCGACACTAAGTCTTCGAAGGATACTGTACCCAGTTCCTTGGGATGAACCAGGTTCCTTGCCAGACGATATGTTTCATCTGACAAATGCGTGAGTAATAAGGACGCTTTGTCTCCCCCTTCTATTTTATTCAGCTTAATAAGCTGGTTTAATTTTCCATAAAATATTTGCCATTCTTGATTTTTGTGGTCAAATACATTTAAAGTTCCAATAAAACTCATTTTCTATGTTCTGACACACGCGCGGGTAAACAATTATTCTCGTCGCCAAATGGTATGTTTGGGAAGTAATTAAACGACTAGGTGGCGTCCAAGCTAGTTTATTACTAAATGTGCGCGCGCGCCGGCCGTGCGCCGCGCGCTATACATAGGTGCATGTGCATACATACACCACATAGGTACACAAAATATCTATAAAGCGACATTGTTCAACACTTAGCCATTAAGGGGTTTAAACTGAGTTTAATTAAGACTCATAACTATATACTATATGTAGTCAATTAGAAAATAAAAACGGTTATAACGGCGACAACCGTGGCTGAGGGACGGGACACGCATGGAGTTGCGCCGCTGAACAGCAGCGACGCGCGTATCTCAAAAATTAAAGTCTAAGTCATGTCAGCATAGGACGGTGAGCCTTGTCCCCGACGCGTGCGACGATGCTCAGGCCTCCAGGCTGGCGGTTCTGCCGCGGGTGGTGACAGGGCAGAGATAACAGAGAAACGCAAACCAAAAGTTCTCCCGATGCGACCCAAGGTCACGCGCATTGCGTTGATTATAGACGTCGGCAATTTGGTTTTATAAAAGTAAACAAATATGTTAAACTAGCTAATAAAATGCTTAAAAGAAGCCTAATCTACTGTTTAAATAGTTATGTAATTTATTAGGTACTTATTACTACTTTAATTTCTGTATTTATTTAAAACCACTCACCCATCACAAATACACAGGTTGTGGTTGTATAAGGACAAATCACCGAGCCGAAATCCAAGCATTATTCACAAAATCTAACTAAGCAACATTTGAGCAGAAATTATTGCTGCGAAACGCCTAATGATACCTGATTTTATTTCTGCAAGTAGGTTTGTACAAATACTACTTTTAGACGTCAATCATATTTTAAAAATCGACCAAGTGCGTGTCGGGCCACGCACAGTGTAGGGTTCCGTAGTAGCCCGTTATCACGTTAAAGTACGATTCTGTTGTTCTTTATTCTGAATAGGTATAAGTAATGGTAAAGATATTAGGAGTTAATGATTTACTGATTGACTATATAATACTGACTATATAATACTTGACTATATAAAAGAAATCAAACATTAAAGCAACTCCGAAATTTTAATTTAACCTACTTCTTTCGCTTTCTACTTAATCTATTATAGTTAACTATACAACGTCCCCAAAAAGATCTCGCATAGAAAATCTATGACAAGGGTGTCCAGAGTAAAACAAAAAGGTAACCACGGAGGTCATACCTTGCAACAGAAACTTAACACCGCTATCTACAAGAGTGACGCCACGGCACAATGCCGTCTGTTATCAAATAGCGATACTAAACTAATGACAAAATGTTGCTTTTCGAAGATAATTATTTAAACAGATAAGACATTAACTGATAACCACTTTCTTCCTGCTAAAGCTAAAAAAGTAAGAGTACGATTGCTGCCAAGTTATTATTTCAATTCACAAAATTGTAATTCGAAAAGTAAACCAAGATCGTTTGTGTCCTCGAATGAAAACGTAACCCGTTGATACAGCGCCATCTAGCGGCAGTATTGTGAAACTTATGATAATTTATTAAGTTTTTTTTTTTATTATTTTTTTACGTTTTTTTTTCAATGCAAGTCTTTACCCGTTATAAACAAGCAACTACTTCATCTTAGTCACTTTAAAGGATTAATGCTAAGGATTTTGTATTTGGTACAAAATTATCCAACACCCAAGTTCAACGACTATTACTGCTAAACTAATAAAGTTATCTTAACTGCTATAATGTTCCTTTAAAGTTCATGAAATGCACTATCATCTTGAATTTTTCCACATTTTTCAAGTCAGCAGTTTAGCTTTTAGAGGGGTGGTTTTTGGACAGAAATGTTTGTACTTAAATTCTAAAGAGACTGACGAAGCCGGATTTCTATTATTCCTTAAATCTAAAACTTCATAACCCACTAAAACCAAGGTAAAGCGAGTTTTACCCTGTTCTTTAACCCTTTCAGTCGCGCATTTTGTAGTTTTTATTTTTCGTCGCTGAAAACAAATCTGATGTCAAAAATGCAATAAACCGAAAATCTAATTGTTTAAATAACTTAATTTTGCAAAACATTCTACAAATAAACAATTTGCAACACGATTAACCCTCTAATAAATTCATTGTTTATTTCGTATCAGGAAAAAAAACTCATGATCACTAGAGTATAATATAAAATCAGTCATAATATAAAAAAATAAAAAATAAATTCAATTCATATGCATTTTTTATAAAAAAAAAAACAACCTAAATTCGCAAATACGTGAGAGAGTGTCTTTGGATTTTAATTTCAAACATATCTGTGCAGAAATGGTTTAATTTGGTTATTATTTGAGGTCTCTAGATGGTTTTGAACATTCTGTCCCCAATGTGCGCCCTACTGGAACAAAAATTTGCACTTTAAAGTTTAATATTTCGTAAACCCCAAGTTATTTTAGAAGACCTATTCAAAGATACCCCACATGATGGGGTAGACGCCGAAAAAATATGCATCCCCACTTCAGATGTAGGGTAGCTAGCCTAAAAAAGAATATTTTCTAAAATTTTACTTTACCACTTTTTTCGGTGTAATTGATTTACACACTCCTACAAAATTAAAGCTTTCTAGTACTATCAGCCTCTTAGCAAAACCTCGGACAGGTAGACGGATGGACGGACGGATTATTCTATTTTATTCTATTCATGACGAAACTATAAGGGTTTCTTGTCAGAACTACGGAACCCTAAAACTAGATGAGGTCGGCGTTTCCTATCTGACTACTGTTAGACGAAAGGTCGAAACAAACTCAGAGGTCACAATCTCTTTTAAAGTCCAGACATAATCTCGGTCAGATCATAATTATGAACATGAACATGACCATGTAGATTTATGTTTGAAAAGGTCTTTTGAGGAAAACCCACACAGATTGAGCGGCCCTGTCCAGTCAGTGCACGCATTTGTCAGTAATTGTGTAGCTCAACTCATAACTTAAGAAGCTCAACCACTCGACGAACAATACCAAAGAAAGGACATTTGGGTAGGCCGCATAAAGTACTCAAGCTGCCAGATTATCATTAAAACTAACTAAGAAAGTGAAAAAATAAAAAAGTGACTCACATAGTCGTCACTTTCACAATAATTAAATAATAATATTATACTTAACAAAGTAAATTTTCATGTCATTGTGTTTATAGTAAATAATTATTATTATCAAATATCAAAGATTATACAAAATAAAATGGAAAATAGTAAAAATAAAAAACATTCAGTACTTAGACAAAAATTGGAGCAACTCAATCCCAAGCCATTTTGTCCTCAATATAATCTATAATGGTATAAAAGGCTTTCTGGCACAACTTACGTTTAATGAATGATTTGAATTTATTAAGGCTTAGATCTTGAACGCGACTTGGAAGTTTATTAAAAATATATAATATTATATATGTTGTTTATTATTTTTTTATATGCGCGTCCACTTGAGAACCTACTCCTTTTTTTCGTCGGTTAATAACGGAACGGGCCACCTATTTTCTTGAGTCTTGTTGTAGGTACAACCAGTTTGTGTTTGTTCCTAATTTATATTATGGATATAACTGTATTTTGTAAACAATTTTATATTTTTATGGGCATATAAAAGATCTTCAAAAATATCTCTTATGAGGGAGGTTATTGTAGAGAAACCACCTTTTCTGTCAAAAGCATTTGACCGCGTTAATCACAAAATACTCTTGCACAAATTATATGAGTTTGGTATAAGAGGTAACGTGCATAAACTAATTGAATCCTATCTTAGTGACAGAAAACAGGTAGTAGAATTGAAAAGAATCTCCCAAATTACCAGAACTGAAGAGACCTTTACCTCTGAGGTTAGAAATATAAACTCTGGAGTCCCACAGGGCAGCATCCTAGGCCCACTGTTTTTTATAATTTATATAAATGACATGTCGACAGTTACAATGCATCATAGGACCCTATTTGCTGACGATAGTACGATACTGCTTACCGGTAATGATAGGACTGTTTTAAAAATTGACCTACTTAATACTCTGACAACAATTATAAAATGGCTTGATGAAAATGACCTGAAAATTAATCTAGAGAAAACATAAATCATGAATTTTAAACAGCGAGTAAAAGCAGATTGTGACTTAAACATACGTTACCATCAAACTGACATTGAGGAAATAAAAGTAACCAAATTTTTGGGTCTTCATATAGACAGTAAAGTAAACTGGAAAACACATACTGAGCAAGTGTGCAAGAGGCTTAGTCAGAGCTCTTATGCCCTCTACAGATTAAAGAAAAACATCAATCAACATGCATTACTAACTGCCTATCACGGATATGTTGCTTCGATCATACGCTATGGAATCATTTATTGGGGTAACTCTGTAGAAAAAGACCGTGCATTTAAAGCTCAAAAACGTTGTATTAGATCAATGTGCAATCTACAACGGATGGATTCATGTAAGCCACATTTCATAAATTTACAAATATTAACTCTCCCTATTGTATACATATATGAAACAATAATGTTCATAAAATCAAATCCAAATTTATTTGAATTTTATACTAGGACCAGACACAAAGACAAGTTGCGCATAGTACCTAGCAAAACAAAACTTTTGCATCAAAGCATCTTTTGTATGGGTCCACATATATTTAATAACCTTCCACCTTTTTTCAGAAATATGAGTGACACAAATACTTTAAAAAAAAGTTACATCAATTCCTGATAGCTAAATGTTATTATTCTATTAAAGATTTTTTAAATGACAAAACACAGAACCAGTCGACTTTTAATATGACAAACCAGAAATGAAAATTAAATGTAAAATACTGATAAACTCACGCAGTGATTTGTAGAATAATTTGGAATCTGACATTTAATCGACATTTAATTTATCATACAATGTGACTTGTAATCTGACTTAATATAATACCTAATGTATAATTTGTAAATATTAAGAACAAACCACAATTCCTCAAATAATTGTATATTAAAAAAAAATGTCAATGTACCCGATTATTATTGTTGTATTTTATATTAATTAGTGTTTAATATGTTCTTCTTTAACGATTTATGAATGTTGTATGCCTCAATGGCGAGACATAGCAGACCTATATGTATAACTATATTGTAATTGTAACATCATACCTTACCTATGTTCTACAATAAATTAATTTGAATTTGAATTTCTGTATAATATAGTATATTGGTACACGGACTTAAGATTAACACAATACACATTTGGGAACGAAGACCCTAAACTAAAATAGTACGTTTCGCGTAACAATGGCGGCACGAGGTAGGCACGTCGCGACATGCGCGGTAATATCAAATACGCGTCTATGCAGTAAGCGTGTGGGCAGCGGACTGGTGCGCATGGCGGCCGCGCCTTCCTCGCAACAGCCAGGCGAGGGAAAGAGATATATGCAGCTTATTCCCTGTATCGTGGCGGCACGCGACCGCGGGACGTTCGCAATGGCCGTAATTGCGTTTGGTTTGCTACATACTCCCCCTCCAGACCTAGAGAACGCCCTCGTTCCTGGACTGGTACACTAACAGCAGCATTAGCTGGACGTCCGCGATTTCGTTTTTGGAATAACGGGTTTTGGTAAGGAGTCGTCACTACCTCGGTAACGTGTAAGGTCCTCGGAATGATATTTCCCTATATCTACATTTGGTTGTTCTGTGCTCGCGATGGTGTACGTTGTCGGACTTACCATTTTAGTAATCTGGTAAGGGCCATCTCGGCGAGGGTAGAACTTAGAAGTGAGGTCTTTTGATCCTTTGCTCAATAAATGAGATTTAAGCATGACTAAATCACCTACCTCAAAGGCGTCAGATGTTCGGCGCGAAGCGTCGGCATACTGCTTTGTCTTGTCCTGCTGGATCTCGACGCGTTCTCGAACAGCTGACAGTGAATGCAGGAAGTTTTCGAGGTAAGGAGTCACTTGTGGGACAAAGTTTTCTTTCACCTTCATGGAACGAAGGTCGTGAACGACCTCTGTGGGTGACCGCATCTCTCTGCCAAAAGTCAAATAAGCCGGTGACTTGCCTGTTGTGCGACATTTCGCGCTCTTCAGGGCAAAGCGGATCACTGGCAACTTCTTCAACCTTGAGGTGTGGTCATCTGCCACGAAGTGGGCCAACATAGCTTTAAGGTCGCGGTTTTTTCGCTCTGCAGGATTAGCTTGTGGATGATACAGCGGGACAAAATTTTGTTTGATATCTCGGACTGACATACATTATCGCATCAAGGAGGAAACGAACTGGACACCGTTGTCCGAAATAATCCTGCGAGGCAGACCGAACCGCATGAAATATTCCTCGATGAGGACATGAGTGCAGGCTTCCGCTGTTGCTTCTTTTAGAGCAAACAGCTCTGACCATCGAGTAGCTGTGTCTTCTATAAGAAAAACCCACCGCTCCCCCTGGTCTCCTTCTGGAAGTGGGCCAAACAGGTCCATGGCCAACACCTCGTTCCGCTGGCTCATGACCGACGTTTGGAGTAAGCCTGGGGGTTTGGCGTTGTTGGCCTTATATCGCTGGCAGTGGATGCAGGCTGAGACATAATCGGTGATTATTCTCCGCATCCCTGTGAAATAATACAGCTGTGCTACCTTCTGGTAGGTTCTATCGATACCTGGGTGACCAGCTGTTTGAGAGTCATGTAACTCCTTCAAGATAGCTGCAACTTGATCGCCAGGTACAACTAACTGAGGGGATTCACTCTCGGAGTCCGGGTTGAAACGATACAGGACTCCTTGATCCATGAGGTAACCCCTTTCTAACCATCTTTTAGATGCAACATCATCTGGTCCTTCTAGTTCCTTAACGATCTTGTCCACTTCAGGATCCGAAGTCTGTTCCAGGCGAAGCTGACTAGGTGTCTTCGCGGGAAGATCGCAGATGACAGTACAAATACCGCAACTGTCGCTTGTGTCGCTAGAACAAATCGGTCTACTCAGCGTGTCTGCTTCGACATTCGCCTTACCTGGAGTATTCGAATTGGATATCAAAAGATTGGAGTTTCAGAGCCCAACGGACTAATCTGCCTGCTGGTGATTTCAGTGATAGCAACCAGCGTAGAGGCTGATGGTCACTGCCAATCACGACTGATTGACCGTCTAGGTAAGGCCGAAAACGTTCCACCGCCCACACTACAGCGAGTGCTTCCCGCTCCGTAGTGGAGTAATTGCGTTCAGCTGCGTTGAGGAGACGGCTGGCATATTCAATTGGCCTTTCCTGATTGCCGTCGCCCTGCAATAAAACTGCGCCCAAGACGTAGTTACTTGCGTCAGTACGCAGAATGAAAGGACGACTGAAATCGGCTTGCACCAGTATTGGAGCTGTGGTCAGTTTATTCTTTAGCTCATTAAATGCTTGGGTCTGTTCTGCGCCCCAGACCATACTTGACTTTTTCTAGTCAAGCGTGTCAATGGTTCGGCAACTTTTGAAAAGTTGGGTATGAATTTTCTGAACCACGAACAAGTTTGTAAAAAGGTTCTCAGGAGCTTTAGGTTTCCTGGTACCTTCATCTCGAGTACAGCACTCACCTTTTCTGGGTCGGTGGAAACACCTTTTTGTATAATAACGTGACCGAGATATTTAACGCTTTCCCGAGCAAAAGCGCACTTCTCCCTATTCACATGGAGGTTAAACTCGGCCAGACGTTTAAAAACTGCCTCAAGGTCTTGCAGATGCTGTTGGTATCCCTGAGATATTACTAAGAGATCGTCTAAATACGCTAGTAAAGTTACATCTTGTAAAGCAGAGCAGGATCGGAGATGATCAATGAGACGCTGAAAGGTAGCTGGCGCGTTGCGGAGACCGAACGGCATTCTTTTAAAACGGTAAGTACCTAGAGGACAGACAAAAGCTGTTTTGTCTCTATCAGCTTCCCTTACCCTAACCTGCCAATATGAAGATCGAAGGTCGAGCGTACTCATGTAACAGTCCCGTTTTGTGCTCTGAAGTAACTCGTCGATGCGTGGCATCGGATATGTATCAGCTTTGGTGACCGCATTCAAACGCCTGTAGTCGACGCAGAAGCGGATACTACCGTTGGACTTCGGCACCATCAGTGCCGGTGAACACCAAGCCGATTCACACTCTTCTATTATGTCATCCTGAAACATCTTACCTATTTCAGCTTTCATGAGCTCTTTTTTCGAAGGGTTTAGGCGGTAAGGAGGAACAGCAATTGGAGAATGCTCACCTGTATCAATACGGTGTTCCGCATACGGTGTTGGACCTCACCTGCTCTAAAGATGGGTGCGTGCCTGGTTAGGACGTCAGCGAGCGCTTGATTCTCAGCTGGTTTATGGTGAGTACCTTCATCATCCCTAAGTACATCTGTAGCGGCGCAGGACACGTCACGCGAGGTAGGTTCAAAGCACAAGTTATATGTTACCTTATCACTTTTACTAAAATACCAAACTTCTTTGCAAAAATCAATAACTACTCCTGCGGCGGTTATGAAATCGATACCTAATAACGACTCGTTATTTGTCGAGTCGGGAAAAATTAAAAATGGAATCGTAATAACTGCCGTTTCTAAGCACACCTCTAATGTGGTGGTAAGTACTTCCATCGTACGGATTACACCATCAGCTAGCTTAACTTCCCGTGTTGAAGAGCTGAGGGGATGACCTTGACGTAGAAGAAGAGTATATAACGTATGACCCGGAATGCAATGTTTGGCGGCGGTATCAATTAATGCGGTGCCAGAAAAACCCAATTTACTTGTATTAAAAATAGGTCGCAATTCGCGACCAATAGAGGGTCCCGAACGGTCGTTACACAAACATATCTCGGTTAAACATAAATGGGCATTATCCTTTTGATCTTTTAAATCACTACATAAAATATTTTTATGACATAGATGCACATTGTCCTTTGGATTTTTTAAATTGTTACACAAAACATCATTATTACATGTCTGGACATTGTCCTTTTGATTTTTTTAATTGCTAGTACTACACAAAATATTGTTTTGACGTGGATGGATCTTATAAAGATCACAATTATTATTGTTACACACATTTTTCGAAATTTATGAGTTATTAACATTATCATTATTGGAATTACACATATTATTAGTTAAACATTGTGGCCTAGCATCCCTTTGTTTAATAAAACAGTAACTCACGTTTTCTCGTGGAATAAAATTGTTTTCATCACAAATACAGTCTGACGCGAAGTTTTTAGTAAATAAATGAGATTGCACGGAATAAAAACTTTGACCACTACTTTTACTTTGTTCACTCTCACCTTGATTCTGCAACTTACGGCAATGTTCTTTGGTGTGGCCAAACCGTCTGCAGTATGTGCAGGAGGGCCGTGGCCTTTTTGCCGTGTCCTGGTTCGGTGGAACAGGCGCGGGCGGCGCGGCTGGAACAGGCACGAGTGGTGCGGGTGGAGCGGGCGGGTGTTGCACCGCAGCGGCGGGCGCGCCCTGGGCCTCCGCCCGTGCGTAGGCGAGACCACGCGCGGGGGCGCGGGGGCTATCGCGAGTGGCGGGTTGCGTGGACGTGCGTAATGTTGCCGGCGTTTGCGTTCGACGCTCACTCGCCGCTGGCGTAATGTTATTTACCTCGTCGAATGAATCCTCGATATTTCGTGCGAGGCGGAGTAATTCATAGAAACTACGGCACTCCTCTCTTCGTAGCCTTTTTCTTATTCTGCGGTGGAGAAGGCCGTAGGTCATGTCTATTTGAGCCGACGCCGACATATCATCTTTAGGTAAGCGTGCCAAAAGGGCGCGAATGCGCGCTACGAAAATATCTGTGTTTTCATTGCCCTGCGGTGTTGCAAACATTTCCAAGTATATTCGATGAGGCGGCCGGCGATCACCAAAGGCACTTACTAAGTTTTCTTTGGCTTCGCGCCATGACGAACAGAGTATTTTATTCCTTGCCACCACGTGGCCGCTTCATCCTTGAATAGGTAGGCTAAACCGCGCAGAATGTTTGAGTCCGCCACCTGCGCGCAATCGCTATAGGCCTCTATAGCGTCGATAAATGCTTCAACCGACTCCTTCGGTCGGCCGGAGAACGTGGCTTTGCAGCGGGCTAGGGTGTTGTGCCCCAGCAGCGCGAGTGATTCCGGGGTCGATGCACTCGCCCGCGACATCGAGTTGAGCAACTCCCTAAATGCTTCTGTTTGAGAGCGTTGGAGAGAGGCCATAATTGTCGCCATGTTTTCATTAGAGAACGTAGCGTTAGCATCGATGCGCGGCGAGGAAGAAAACGCGTCGTGGCTATCTTGGTTGGCGGACGCCGCGGTCGGCGTGTCTGGCCGCGAGGAGACGAGTAATGCGTCGTTAGCATCTTCCCTCCGACTCAGACTAGCCGCTCTACTCCTTGTCACTGGCATTTTAGTTATTCACTGCAAAACTCACAACTATGCACTATATTGTCACACGAAAAATAAATGTTGGGCGCCACATATGAGGGAGGTTATTGTAGAGAAACCACCTTTTCTGTATAATATAGTATATTGGTACACGGACTTAAGATTAACACAATACACATTTGGGAATGAAGACCCTAAACTAAAATAGTACTTTTCGCGTAACAATGGCGGCACGAGGTAGGCACGTCGCGACATGCGCGGTAATATCAAATACGCGTCTACGCAGTAAGCGTGTGGGCAGCGGACTGGCGCGCATGGCGGCCGCGCCTTCCTCGCAACAGCCAGGCGAGGGAAAGAGATATATACAGCTTATTCCCTGTATCGTGGCGGCACGCGACCGCGGGACGCTCGCCCTGGCCGTAATTGCGTTTGGTTTGCTACACTCTATATATTTCTTATTTAGTCTCGGATTCGGACTCGGACTTAATTTTTAAATTGATCGAACAGCTCTTTTCTGCAAAACAAAGATAGTCTGACTTTTATTTTTTGTATGAAAAACAAATAAGTAAACTATGATAGGGTAGGCTTGCAGTCTAACCGGATGCAGCTGAATACCAGTATTTTACACGGAGCGACTGCATATGGTTATTTGGTATGAAAACCCGCTGTTACATAAATGTGGCGTGCAATGTAACGTACACAAAACACTATGTATGTCTACCTGTATTTATGTTTACAGTGCGTATAAAACTTGACGACAGAAGCGGTGTTAGATTTGTTTCGGTCGCTGTCCTCAGACACGGGTGGACGTGTGTCGGACTGCCGCAGATCTTTTTTCTCTAAATTCCGTGATTGGTTAAATACAAATTCCGTGTTACTACGGAATTACGTGTTTTAAGCTATGTGAAATACGCACTGGGCGGTCCAAGAGAGGGAAAGAATCAGTTTCGTTGTTACCGTCGTAATTGATTAACTGAAAAGTAGCTGTGATTTGATGAGTTTTGAACCCGCGTGCACTCGTCGTGCAGCGGAGGCTGGAGCCACTGCGCCACGGAGCCAATAGCCGAGACGGCGAAATAGTGGACTGCTACGCGAGGCTGACGTCATGCGGGTGCGCTACGAACGGCTACATCGTGCTACGGAGTTGCTACGAAACAAGTATCGGCTACGCCAAGTATTCTGCGACCTCGGACGAACTAAGTATTGTATTTGTCGTAATAGGAGATCGCTTATGCTGTTTTCTACGAGTTTCCATTGCCAGGGATCAGGTTGTCAGGGAAGACACTTGTGTAGGCGAAAGTAACACGCACCAGTAAGATGGACAATTGTAATTTAAAGGCTTTAAGTCTTACATGAATTAACACACTAAGTTTTAGTTACGTCTAAATGCGAGAAGACGCGTTCACGAGTTCCCTGGGCTCAGAACATCGAGAAATACATCCATGTGAGCTAACAGTTCGTCTAGCAACCGTATGGTTCACTTGGCAAAAATAGAATGTCCAAAATCCAAACCGGTGTGGATTGGATTGGTGTGCCTATGCCTTTTAGCCTGGGGCCTTACTTCCCGCCCCTCGCCCCTTGACCACGTTCAGCAGCAAAAAAATGCATGCCCCTGCACGTATGCCCAAGTATTTCTAAAAACTAAAGTGTACAAAAAAACATGAGAGGCAATAAAGATGTTAGATTAATGGCTAGTTTATGAAGTGTTGTGGGAAAGGAACAAATTAATTAATTGACAAAACTTAACCGAGATAACGTTATTAGATTTATGATGACATGTTTACTCTTAATCTAACATTGGTGAATTTTACAAAGTAAATAGCATGTGAGTAATAATCATGCTTCAAATATGTACTGCAGGCGTTGTTTAGGCTGCGGTGATTGGCGCCCTGGCTTGGCGCCGACGTATTATAATTTGTATTTACTAACATTACTATGGCTTCGGATGTACGCCATCCCCTATTCCTGCTGTACATATAAACGATTTACCGAATGCCACCAATCATAAATGCGTGATGTTCGCCGACGATGTCTCGGTGATCGTACCGCAATAATAATACTCAAAACTACGAAAAAGAAGTACACGAGACAATAAATGACACAGTTGGTTGGTTAACACTAAATGGCCTTATGGTGAATTCGTCCAAAACAAAATATGTACATTTTAGCAACAACAATCAAGTTAAAAACCATAATTTCAACATTACATTCGAAGAAGAAAAAATAAATAGAGATGAAAATATTAGATTTCTTGGTATTACCTTAGCCGAGCACTGCAATTGGAAACAACATATAAATACAGTATGCAAGGGACTCAATAGATTCGTTTACGCTTTAAGACTGTTAAGGAGAGCAGTTAGCGAGACAGCAGCTCTTACTGCTTATCACGGCCACGTAAGCTCCATCTTAAGGTATGGGTTATTGTTATGGAGCAACTCGCCACGCATTAGCAGAGCTTTCATGATACAGAAAAAGTGAATCCGAGCGATAAGTAACGTCGGCTCTTTTGATAGATGCAGGCCACTTTTCAAAAAATTAGGAATACTTACTCTTCTATCTATGTACATAATGGAAATTGGGATGTTTGTAAGAAACCATTACATTTATTTGTGGACAGTAATGGAAACCGTAAATATAATTCAAGAGACCCCAGTAAATTGAACATTCATACTTCTTGTGGAAGTGCAATGCATAAGAAAAATAGTTATATCATGTCGATTAAAGTATACAACCATGTTCCACGTGTGTTGAGAGAACTTCCCTTAAATAAGTTTCAAAAGCAAATGAAATTATGGTTAATGGAGAATTGTTTTTATATTTAACTGTAAGACTTAATCCCTTTACTTAAGACTATTTATTGATCTGTTATATTTGTGACCTATTATATTATGTTTTGACTGTGTTTAAATTTACGCATGCCTCCTATAGGTGAGATGTGTAAAGCACTATACTTTCTTGTAACACCCATTGTACCATATCTCTGGCGAAATAAATGATTTATGATTATGATTATGGTTCATGGAAATTAGTGAACATGTGACAAGTAGACACAAACGACCCACGAAACAAGTGTCCCTGTCAAATCAGCAAAATTTAAACGACTTTCTTGCAACTTGGAAAAAAGACCAAGATACTCGTATTGCGCCACTGTTTCCGGCGACCAAACATAGTGCCAGTATCGCGAGTCAAGCGACGCACCGTGGGCCCAGTGCTGCCACCTGCGTCGCACCGGACGTTGGAACATTGCTGGCGAATCACTGGCTACCTGCATCGGCTGACGTGACTTCGGTGGGGATACCAAGTCTTTAAATACCCCGAGCAAGCGAGCTGAAGGGTAGTTCACTCGCGCTCGTCATAGAAACAACATCTCCATTGTTAAATACTGTCTTATTATAATTAATTAATATTTAGTTGTGGAATAAAAATGATTAAAGTGTTATCCATCTATTTATTCTTGCTTTAAGTAGACTCAACTTACACTCGATTGTCGAAAATGCTCGAGGAACAATCTACCTTGATAGAAAAATTTGTTGCAGACATAGGGGAAGTTAAGGTGCAAAACAGTAAAATACAGGAATCCAATAGCGAAATCCGTAAAATAAGTGCAGATTGAACAGTCCATGTCTTTTATGAATATAACATTTGAGGCTAAAGGAGAAGTGGAAGACTTAAAGAAGGAGCGTTACGATCAACGAGACCACAAAGAAACGCTCGATTTTTTTTTTACAGAACTACAACATAAGTCTCGTTCATCGTGCTTAGGGGTTAGAAACATCCCACAGCCTGAGAATGAGTCAACAATCAGCCTGGTGCATACAGTTTATAAAATCGGACAACTCGTTGGTGTGCCTATGTCTGAATCTGAGATACGAGATGTATTTCGCCTCCCTAGAAAATCAACACCAACTCCAACTCTTCACGTCCGATCATGGCGGAGTTTACAAGAGTGCAAACCAAACAAAATCTCTTGTCAGCAGTTCGTTCGTATAACACAGACAAGCACCCAAAGGAACAAAATCTGAATACAGAACAAATTGGTATACCAGGGAAACGCCTTCCAATATATGTTGCAGAGTAGGCCTAACTTGTAAACTGTAGATTTGTGGACATTTTTATATTTTGTTGAGTACCTGTTACTTGTTGACAAGCCTACACTGTCCTCCCATATCTATCAACACTGTAATTGGAAACATTGTAAAACTGTAGTTTCTTGCCGCTCTTCACCATAGGAAACAACCAATTGGATCCGTGAACCTAGCTACTGACGTTTCATAAGTGCCCATGTTGGTTTATGTGAAATAAAATATTTTGATTTGATTTGATTTGAGTAAATTTCCTCCAGTTCTAAAAAGTTTTTTATCAAGCACGACAACTTGCCAAAAAACAACTATTACTCATTCTGCTGAGTATGAAATAGTAATATATTCCTTTGTAAACAAGTGGAGGATAAGCAGCTACTAATACAAGCAGAAAAATGTCTTCAAGATTTGAGCAACATTAATATCTGACTAGCTAAACTTGTGGCATTATTGCTGTTTTTTTTTTTATATACATGTTCTATTTTGTAAGCTTAGTTATTAAATTTTACACATACACTCATCACGCAAGAGGAAAATACAATATTATATTCAATATACACAATTCACACATCACAATAAAATAAAATCGCATATTAACACACAAAACAACACAAACTGATTTGGTTGATGTTCGAATGTTTAGTAATACTTTAACTATTATAAATAGCTATCATAAACAATATTAATTAAGAAGTTTTCGAAATTTATATGATCTAGATCATTACTTAGACCATATAAGTTTCGAAAACTCCTTTAACTGTAAGTCTGTAACCCTGAAGACTGTCCCAAACTCAACTTAACTGGGAGTAATATAAATATACTACATTTGAACATACGTAGCGTAAACAAAAACTTTAACCAACTTCAAAGTATTGCTGAATTTGACAAAGATAGACTTTGAGATCATTCGGCAAACTAGCCCCCGTCAACTACGCCTTATTTTAAAAAATAATGACATTGGCCTTGAAAATTTCCTTGACCTCAGAGCTTGTTACAAGGTAATATTCCAAGATTTTGAGCATATTTTGGTTTCAGCTTGACCTTTGGTGTGTTCGACTTTGAATTTTGGGGTGTTGACCCTAGACCTTAAAGATGTCATTGACCTCATTATTGCTTGGAAACCAATTTAAACCCGCCACGTGAACTTCCCCACCCTTATTACTCCCACTATCCCATCACTCCCGAAAGCAACAATTGACGATTTTTTCTCGGCACCTTTGGTTTTGCTAGGTTTAGGGTTTTCAATAATACACGAAACGGGTATATCCTACCAAAAAAAAAAAAGCTACAGTGAAAAATCGCCGATCCAAAAGTACAATGATTCCAAGCATTTTAATCATGGTTTCTATAAGTCGTTTTGTCTGACTGTTATATATCTTTTCTAATCATGCTTCTCAAAGATATTGCTGCAACTTGATTATTATTTCAATAAGTAGATCATTGGTTAAAGTTAGTTAAATAATTTATTTCATTCTAAAACAAAACGTACTTCTATTTGAGTGAAGTTTATGTTGTTTTCTTTAGTACGTTCACGTTCTTTATTTCTTTGTACTTTTTGTTTGTTTCAAATCTTGCTGCCAACATTTAATTTAAGAAGGCATTTCTACTTTAGATTCTTCATGAAGATCACACACGTATTCAGCTCTCATGACAATACAAGGTGCAAATCATAATGTTGTGTAATCTGAGCAAGCCTAGGTACTTAGCACATACTGCAGAAGAAGTCTC
The DNA here is from genome assembly GCA_916610205.1 of Griposia aprilina. Classification (NCBI taxonomy): domain Eukaryota; kingdom Metazoa; phylum Arthropoda; class Insecta; order Lepidoptera; family Noctuidae; genus Griposia; species Griposia aprilina. The sequence continues at coordinate 22,696,441 of OU744299.1, read as the reverse complement.
CTTATTCCTCGTGCACCTAGTAGCTACTAACGATTTCTTTATGGATTCCGTCTACCTTCGATTTTCTTCTCCATAATTTTATTTAAATGATAGCACATAGCTCGTCTTTTACGCACGAGGAATACTGTCAAAACGAGGACTAGAATACACACAGTTTGGGAAATGTTGCAAACCGAGGTATTTTGTGTTAAAGTTAACTTATAGGTCCTCGGATAATACAACAAACGTGAAATGAGTGTAAAGAGGCTGTGTATGAGGCGACCGTGGCGCCACCTGGTGGATATACAATGCTTGTGTAAAATTATGAATAATCTTGATCAAACCGAGGTTCAGCGAACTTTTTCGCATTAAGTATACAGAATGAATCAAAATCGCTTGCAGAATACGAATCTTTGGTCAAGTCAAACGGCGGGACCCTCGAAAAGGTCCTCGGAAGTACCTTGTGTATTCATACGCACGTTGTCGGATGGTACTTAAAACAAATACACGCACGCACGCACCCTAACACACACATACACACACACTTACACTCCACACATAACTATACTTGAAATTGGAATCTGAGAAAATTATTAAATGCAGAACCAAAAACTCAATGACATACACGACAGGATTCAAATTCTATTGCAACTATTTTTTATTCTGTTTTTCTCAGTATCGTTTGTAAGTGGGGGTAAAAGTAAATTATCTGAGATTACGAATTATACCTAACTAATATCTGTAAATTCTCTAGTTTTATTTTTCTCATTTTATTCAGGATTTGTATGTGTACACATAGACATGGAAGAGGGAAGTCTTCTGTTACAGGATCTCCATACTTAAAAGAAGGCCTCTAAAATGTATTTGTTAGAACCTGTTGATTACGAAATAAATAAACTTATTATTATTAATTTTGCAAATAGGTAAGTTAAGTTACGTGTTAAGGTATGAGAGTGCTTAATCTACATCAGCGTACACGGTGTAAAGCGATGGATGCGACGAACATAATTGGTGTGAAGGTTATGTAGTTATACTGAATGCTTGGTTGTTCGTGGTCTAGATGCAGGCATTGTAATGGAGCGTCAAATGAAGGCTACCCACGCCACTCACTGGATGTTTACTGGAGAGACAAAAACACTATATTATCTTCCGAGTACTTACAGTTTCAATTCCTCTCTTTCTAAAGACAACCGTACTATGAACATAAAGATGAAAACAGGAAGATAGAGCGAGCACTAAAGATGAACACTGGAAGGTAGAGCGAGCACTAAAGATGAACACTGGAAGGTAGAGCGAGCACTAAAGATGAACACTGAAAGGTAGAGCGATCACTAAAGATGAAAACTGAAAGGTAGAGCGAGCACTAAATATGAACACTGAAAGGCAGAGCGAGCACTAAGGATGAACACTGGAAGATAGAACGAGCACTAAAGATGAACACTGGAAGGTAGAGCGAGCACTAAAGATGAACACTGAAAGGTAGAAAGAGCACTAAAGATGAACACTGGAAGGTAGAGCGAGCAGTAAAGATGAACACTGGATGGTAGAGCGAGCACTTAAGATGAAGACCGGAAGGTAGAGCCAGCACTAAAGATGAACACTGGAAGGTAGGGCGAGCACTAAAGATGAACACTGGAAGTTAGAGCGAGCACTAAAGATGAACACTGGAAGGTAGGGCGAGCACTAAAGATGAACACTGGAAGTTAGAGCGAGCACTAAAGATGAACACTGGAAGTTAGAGCGAGCACTAAAGATGAACACTGAAAGGTAGGGCGAGCACTAAAGATGAACACTGGAAGGTAAAGCGATCACTAAAGCGACTAAAGGAAAATTGGCCCGGCCCGGATCGGATCGGGCCGCACTTCGCCTACAAATATATCCAATTTCGTGGATTATATAAGTAACAGAACCGCGGTGGCAGCCATTTAAATACGCAGTTAAACGAAATTAAATAGCGCTCCTTTGTCTTCCGCGGAATGAGTTACAATCCCACGATATTCCCAGAAATAAATATTACATTTTAATTACTTTAAAACGTTATTTAGTTGGTTAATCTTCAAGGCTTTTTTCTGAAAATTAATTATTTTGTTTTCGCTCACTGGGTAATTGAGATTTGAAATAGACAAGTAGCGGCTGCTGGCGCTGGTACCAAGTTATTTTCAATTAAGGTTTTGATTTTTCCATAGAAAATAAAATACTAATAGTATATCCTAACTAACTAATAGTATATAACTATGTAGTATATATAAATGTATATAGGAATGACATCTCGGATGTCAATCAGTCATATGCTCTCTGTTTACGTTTCGGGAAATAAATAAAAAGACAAGTTTGTTTTGCAAAAGTTTATTGTTGAAATACATGTATAAGTGCAATTTACAAGTAACAATATTTGTCAGTGTTTATGTGCTGTGTTAAATATAGTAAACTCTAAAAACATTTTATCGATCCCTAGAATTATTTAAGTACCTGACACCCAAAGAAAAATTAACAGTGTTTTATTTGTGAGCGGGAAACAAACTGTGACCTAACTTTAGTGTGTGCGCACCTTTACGACGATACTGTGCGATCGGCCTATGGTGTCTATCCGTACCATACACACCGTGAAAACTGCCGTAAACGTGTTTCTCAAAATAGCGCCATCTGTTGCCTTATCGGTGTACTACTTGGACTGATCGATTAAATAAAAACATCAACAAGTTCACGATGGCTAAGTGTGGTTGTGGCAAGTTTCTGTCGTCAACAGAGGCCGCAAATTGCCATAAATGTAGGTCTTGGTATCATCGAGCGTGCGTGGGTATACAGAATACCGGCCCTTTAGCGACCCCCTGGCACTGTCCAGAGTGTACTAAGAACCTTGTGAGGGACAACCAGTCTGAAACGCCGGTAAGGCCGCGTACACCGGTGCCAGCTGCACACGACGAAAGCCTCGTTAACCTGATGGACTCCAGCCCCATAAATAGCACAGCCCTAGACGTCACTCAGGAGCTCAACCTGGACATCCTCAGGGCAGAGCTAAGCATTTTTAAGGAGGAATTTTTGAAGACCGTGCGGAGTGAATTCCAGCTGCTCCGTGATGATCTGTTCGAGCTAAGATCCTCTCTAAACGCAACCAACGATAGGATGAGTAATCTGAAGGAGAGAGTAGCAGTGTTAGAAAATAAACACACTGAGCCCCGAGTATCGACGGAGGTAAATGATTTGAAATCACAACTGCGGAGTGATATTAATGACCGAGATCAGGAGCTGCTCGCTAATAATATACAGATCAGTAACATACCCGAGACCAGTGGTGAAAATCCAATTCAGACGACAATGTTGGTTGCGTCTAAAATTGGCGTCAAAATAAAAGCGCGCGACATAGTGAGCGCCGAACGTATCGGAGGTAGGCGCATCAACGCGACGCAGGCGACAGCGCCGGTGGAGACCCGCCCCCGCTTCCTCGTAGTGCGCCTCGCGCGCCGTGACCTGCGAGACGAGCTGCTGGAGGGTGCACGAGTGCAACGCGGCATGACTACTGCGGACCTGGATTTGCCGGGCCCTGAGACGCGTTTTTACGTGAATGAGCGCCTTACGAAGGTGAATCGAGAGTTGTTTCGGAGCGCTCGTGAAGCAGGCAGTCGCCTCGGTTGGCAATTTGTATGGGCAAAACGAGGCCGTATTCTCGCCCGGTACAAACCTGGAGACGCCACTTGTCACATCAGCTGTGAGGCTGACTTACAGCGCACTTTCGGCGTGGCCCCGGCGGCACTGGGTAGCGGCGGCAATGCCGCACTTTAAAATTATCTTTTCATTTGTTTTTTTTTTGTTTTGTTAAACTAATTATTGTTATTTGTCTACTTTCCTATACTGTCACGCTGATTTTTAAAGTATGTTTATTTGTAGTAAGTGTCGGCATTTCAAAAATATTATGTTTGTTTTGCTACTATCTGCTATCTTTTCTAGCTGTAGGTCTGTGTCTCGCGGCGCACCTCAGTCAACTATACGTAAACCAGTTTTATAACACCACACCTATTTATCTACACCTATCTATTACAAAACTACTATTTGATTTTACAAACCTATTATTTATATACCGCAGCTTAAAACCGTTATTTTTTATATTACATTTTATTATATTCATTATTTACTTATTTAGAATTGGACTAAAGCTAATAATATTAATTGGAATTGAGACTACTGAATGTGCACTGATTATAATAATGATAGTATTGATATTGCTAAATGACGGAATATTTATTTTTTATAATTATAATGATGACTAAAGGCGAAAAGTTTCTTAAAGTTGGTTTTCTTAATGCTGGTTCATTGGGTACAGGTCATGATAACTTAATTGGTGCACTCGACAGGCATTGTTTTGACGTAATGGCCATTAACGAAACCTGGTTGCGACCGGGCGAGGAGGGGCGCGCTCCGGTGGTGCCGGGCTACCGTCTGCGCCACTTGCCGCGGCCGGCGAGTGTGCGCTCGGGTCGTGGTGGGGGCGTCGGCTTCTACCTGTGGCGGGGTTTGAGCGCGCGTACATGGACTGGTGCGATCGATCCCAGGTTCGATTCTGTCGAACAATTGTGGTTATCGATCTCATTGAACGGAAAAAAAATTGCTATAGGTACAGCCTACCGACCACCATGGCATGACCTGGTCCTTTTCCTGGATGCATTAACGGATTCCATTAGTTCACTGGGAAATTGCGACCACTACATATTACTTGGCGATTTCAATGTTAATTTGCTAGACACGAGCGGGATAAAAACTAAAAATATTAATGAGTTTATGAATTCCCTCAGTCTTTCACAATTGGTCACAACTCCTACCCACTTTACAGCATCCAGTGAAACTCTCATCGATCTCCTATGTACTGACCTGAGAGCAAGATATACAGCGGTAGAACCTTTTGGTTCAATCAACGGCCATTGTATTGTAGTTAGTGAATTTCACATTAAGCGTGACAAGTTCAAACCTTATTTAGTAAAATTTCGGCCTCTTAAAAATGTGTGCGCGGAAAGCTTTAATTTAGACTTATCGTTTTTGAACCTTCAAATTATTTCGTCGCTTGACAACGTTAATGATATGGTGCATGTCTTTAACACCCATATAATTACCCTGTTTGATGTTCACGCACCGATCAAGATGTCTACTGTAAAGGATAAGTCGTATCCGTGGATTACAGACACAATCAAAGTTATGATGCGTTTACGTGACGACGCACTTACTAGTTATAGGAAAACGAAAGCCGATTCCAAAAAAATACATTACAAAGAGCTAAAACACTTAGTGATTAGTTCATTGTACAATGAAAAAGTTGCGTATTTTAAGCACAACGTAAATAACAAAATACAAAACCCAAAATTATTATGGAAAAATCTAAAATCCACCTTATCGCCCTATAAGCCCAGACTAGACCTACCGCCGCACTTTACAGATCCTGACCTTATTATTAACAACTTTTTAATTGTCCCCGGTAACCCCTTGGCTAGTAGATCACTTGTAAATTACTATGAAAATCACAGACATGGTGAAAAAATATTCCTAATCACTCCAGTGGATGAAAACGATATCTCTCGCGTTATTTCCAGCCTTAAAAGTAACGCAGAGGGGTACGACAACATTACCCTGGATATGATTAACATGACTCTGCCTCACACGTTAAATGTTGTAACGGGCATAATAAACCGCTCCATAGTGACGTCTACGTTCCCCGACATATGGAAAATTGCCTCCGTTAGGCCGTTGCCAAAAAATTCAAACCCATCTACTTTAAAAGACCTACGCCCTATAAGTATATTACCATGTCTATCCAAAGTATTAGAAAAAGTCGTTAGCCGCCAATTAACGCATTTTTTGGAAAAAAATAACGTTCTACCTGATTTACAATCTGGTTTCAGAAAACAGCGCAGTACATCTACTGCTTTACTGGATGTTACTGATAATATATTATCTGCCCAAGATAGGGGAATGTGCTCATTATTGATCTTACTCGATTTTTCCCGGGCATTTGACACAATAAATATCCCGCTATTACTATCGAAGTTAAATTATTATGGTTTCGACCCCAGCGCCACGCAATGGTTCCGCAGCTATCTAAGTTATAGGGAACAACTTGTTGACTTGCGTTTGGGTGACGGCACTACCCTTAGATCCACACCTATTTCTGTAGAGAGAGGAGTCCCGCAGGGCTGTATATTGGGCCCGATTCTCTTTATTTTGTACTGTGCGGATATTATAAAATGTCTTCAGAGATGCAAGTACCACATATCTGCCGACGATATTCAACTTTATATATCCTTTAGACCAGACGAGTACGATAGTGCGATTAAGGATCTTAACGATGATCTTCAAAGAATCGCCACCTGGTCAGAAGAGCACTGCCTGTCGTTAAATCCAACAAAGACGAAATATATGGTATTTGGCACAAGACAACAGTTGGCTCGACTACCTGTGACATTTGACTTGATACTAATGGGCGAGCAAATCGAGCGAGTGTATGAAGCGCGGAATCTAGGTGTTGGCGACTGGCTGTGGTGCGACCTTTTTTGTAGTTATATTTCATGTTTTTTAAATATAGTTTTTTTATGTTCGTTTTTGTTGGTCATGCGTGTGTGGTTGTCAGGCTTCGTTAGAGCATTGTCTTAATATTTTAATAAATTCATAATATTGCTAATATACGTGTTTCTATCATTTCATTTCTACAGTCCACTAACTAATCCAATCCACTAGCTATCATTTTGGTCATTCGAGCCGCTTGTTCCCAACGAGTCACACCTCAACGGGTAACAGTGTGACTCGTTGGGAATGTTTTGGATAATAATTCCCAACGAGTCACAGTTACTGTTACACTGTTACTCGTTGGGATGATCCCACCTTGATTTAGGGTATCATTTAAGCTATCACCAATTTAATTAGTTTTGTGTTTCTTAAATAATAGGGTTTGTCCTCAAAATAGTAGATCTGTCACCAAAATGTAGTCACCAAACAATGCAAAATCAGTTCCACAATAAATCACCTAAAATCCTGAGATATAAGGTCTAGTACCAAATAAATGTTTTTGTATGTATTATAATAGGTGTGTCCTAATAAGTATTTCAACAATAATGAGGCGTAGCCGACGGAGTCCCGCTTCGCGGGACTCCTACTTCTGGGCGGTTTAAAAAAAAATAACCACGAAGGGGACGGCGGGGTCTTTCAGACCCCGCCGTCCCCTTCTAACCTAACCTGTCCGAGTCGGGGTGCCCCAAGTTGTACCAAATACCTGGGAACAATTTTTGTTTATCTGAGAACGAAAATATTTCGTGGCGATAGATGTATTGATACCCTAAATCAAGGTGGGATCATCCCAACGAGTAACAGTGTAACAGTAACTGTGACTCGTTGGGAATTATTATCCAAAACATTCCCAACGAGTCACACTGTTACCCGTTGAGGTGTGACTCGTTGGGAACAAGCTATTCGAGCCGTAAGTATAACATTCATTGTAATTACATCTGTAAATTTTTTTCACGTACTATTTCATAGTTTTCGCTTTCATTTCATTAACATTTCACGCATTATTCACGTAAATTTTACACCATGGTGGAAACACGTAGCAAGACAAAGCCAGACCTGACGGCTACGGGATTCGGACGGGTGCAACATTCACCGCGTGGCACCCGGCCGGTTTCAACCACTACAACCGAAGGCGCTTCGGCATTGCCTGATAGTGCGGGCATACAACAGGCGGGCACCGTTCCCTCTAGCGAGGCACAACCTGGTCCCGCTTCGGAACGCCCAGATGCTTGCGCTAGCACACATAACAAGGCGAATGTCAATGCGCCAACTAAACGCACTTCTAGTGTCCACAGCGGAATATCGCGCAGTGAGGCCACTCGCCACTCGTTTTCTTCGGCGACCGCCCGCGCACAGAAGCTGTCTCTTGAAGCAGTCGCGAAGCGGCGCCACGTGGAGCGCGAACGTCAACGGGATGAACGCGAGCGCGAACGCTACCAGGCAGAGCGCGAACGTCAGCAGGCAGAGCGCGAGCGCGAGCTCGAGCTCGCTCGCCTCGAAGCCGAGGCAGAGCAGGCCGAACTACAAGCGAACATCGCCGCCCTGGAAGCTTCAGATAAGTCAGCCAAATCTCGTAGTTCGTGCTTTTCTAGTCGTGTCTCTGAAAAGCGCACTGAAAGTTGGGTTTTAGAACAAAACTTAAACATGACCACGGCAACTCATAAAAACATGCCTGGTGAGGCTCCGACTGTCACCCTGGGTAACCGACAAGGACATCAGTCACAGCCGGCCGCCCTCACCAACACGGCACCGTTTTTCGTGCCCGACGTCGACCATAGAACCCGTTCTAAGCCCACATACGAGTATGCACCTCACGAAAATAACTACAACAACATGGCACATCAATCGCTACAATCTGAACGCTCCTCAGACCCTATAACCAAACTCGCACAAGCGATCAACTCTCTTTCGAACAGGCCAAAGAAATCCGAACTTGTCACATTCTCGGGTGATGTCAGTCAATGGATGGCTTTCAAGAGTAGCTACGAAAGAACTAAGTCAAATTTTTCCCCTTCAGAGAACTTAGAACGTCTGAACAACGCCGTACGCGGTCCGGCGTACCAGTCCGTCGCGTCTCCCCTGTGGATCTCCGGCGACCCCGGCGACTTTATGAAGGCCCTGGAGCAGACGTACGCACGACCGGAATTGCTGGTAGCCCGCGAGGTCACTGAGCTACGTAACAGTCCTAAGCTAAGTTCCCCCGAAGATTTAAACAGTTTAGCGAACAAACTACGTAATTTTGTTACAACTCTTAAACTACTGAAACAAAACGAGTATCTGTGTTCACCGGAGCTTTTTCAGTGCATTTTGATAAAACTGAGCGAACACACCAGAGCTCGCTTTACAGATTTTGTCTCTGCTTACGCACCCGAAGGACAATTAATCTCAAAATTGGAATTATTGTCACGCTTTCTTCTGACCGAAGCTGACAAACAATTAAAATACAATTTTGTTTCTGTCAGTACTGTTAAGGCTACGACTCCAACACATTCCTCTAAATTTCAACCGCGAAAGGAAACTATACACGCGACGCTGTCAAGCGACAAAACTCCCGAGTGCTGTATATATTGCAAACAAGGGCCACACAACATTAAAAGTTGTAAGAGTTTTTTACTTTTGAAACTCGACGACAGGTGGCGATGGGTACGTGAAAACAAAGTGTGCTATCGCTGCCTTAAGTCGAATCCGCACACGTGGAACAACTGCCGCGCGAAATGCTGTGGAGTTGACGGATGTTCGAGACGTCATAACGCACTCCTTCACGACACGGGAACCTCTAATGCTAAAATTTGCGTGGCACCCTGCGGACAGTGCAATAATACACAAGTATCTTCAGCTGAACCTACCGACCCTACCCATACGGCCGGTACCGACAGCAAAACCGAGTCTGCCGTTAAGATCACGAACACGTCTGATTTTCTTATTAATGCAACAGGGTCTCTGCCGTCAACGTCACGTCCCCGCGGTCTGCTGAAAGTGGTGCCGATTGTACTCGAGGGTCCCGACGGCGAGTTCGAGACGACAGCACTACTTGACGAGGGCAGTACGGCAACGTTGATTGACGGAGAGGTGATAGTATGCATCGGGGTGAAACCCACATCTCAAGAGCGTCTTAACATTGAAGGTGTCAGTGGTATGACCAAGGAAGTCGAAGTAAGCTATGTAGACTTTCATATTCGTGGACGTAACCGAACCGATCGTTACCTAGTGAAGCATGCGCGGGCCATTACACCATTAGGGCTTCGCGTACAAAATCATAACTTGGTAAACTTCTCGGATTATAGTCATCTGGCAGACTTATCTGACGAACTTTCGTACGCCGATACTCCACCAACTGTCCTCATCGGCGCGCCAGATTGGCACCTATCCTTGAGTCGCGAAGTACGTTGCGGAAAGAAGAACGAGCCCGTTGCCTCTAAAACTTTATTAGGTTGGGTACTTCATGGCGCACTTTCCGTTTCGTCCAAGTCACTTGAGTTCGTAAATCACATTTCGGACGATTTGGACGCCATCATTAAAAGACAATACGACATTGACGCTTTCGGTATTGCGAAAAGTGCTCCTCGCTTAAACGACGACGATAAACGGGCCATAGACATAATAGAATCTTCGGCTCGTCAACTCGACAATGGCCATTTTGAGGTGGGTCTACCCTGGAAACAAGATTTACCGGAAGTCATACCTGATAGTTATCCGCAGGCACTGTCCCGCTTCAAGGCTCTTGAACGTCTAATGGCAAAGGACCCAACGTTTGCCGCTGCTATTCAACAATTTATAGACGATGTTATTAGCAAGGGTTATGCCGAAGAGTGCGACCCACAGACGTACCATCAGCGGATTACACCAAATACATCGTGCATCAACCCAGACGGATCCATCCGCTGGTACCTACCTATCTTCGGCGTCCTTCACCCACAAAAAAAGAAGCTGAGAGCCGTCCACGACGCTGCTGCGGTCACGAAAGGTATAAGCCTCAACAGTCTATTACTACAAGGCCCCGATTTATTGTCACCCCTTCTTGACATTTTGTTCCGGTTTAGGGAAGGCGAAGTCGCCTTAAATGGGGACATCAAGGAAATGTTCCCACAAGTTAAAATCACTCCACGAGACAGGGATGCCCAACGCTTTCTTTGGCGCGGGAAGGACGGCAACCTCAAAGAGTACAGAATGTCATCTATGATATTTGGCGCAGTCTCATCCCCATTTATCGCGCTCTATATCAAAAATAAAAATGCCAAAATAATGGAAGCAGAGTTCCCAATGCCTGTAAAGCAATTATAGAAGACCATTATATGGATGATTATCTCAGAAGCCATTCCAACATTGATGACGCGGCTCGACTAGTCACTGAGATAGTCACTGTCCACAAGGCTGGCGGGTTCGAAATGCGTGCGTGGGTGTCAAATCGTCCAGACGCTCTCTCACTTGTTCCTAAAGAACTTAGAAGCGACGCTACTTCTGACGTTATGCTACCGCCTAGCACTGAGGTTGGCGTCTTGGGTGTCAAATGGGACCCACGCCAAGACTCGTTGGGCTTTCGCACCCTACCCCAGATACCCACTGAAACTTTGACCAAACGCAGTCTATTATCAAACGTTATGAAGGTTTACGATCCTCTCGGCCTTTTGATGCCAGTCATTATCTGGGGTCGTATCTTAATTCAAAGACTGTGGCGCGCAGGTCTTGGTTGGGATACGCCACTTCCCGAGGCGTAGGTATGTTAGTGAATGCGAGGACTGGTTTACACAATTACAGATTGCGGCCAACATAAAAAATCCTCGCTGGTACATGAATAGGTCAGATATTGTGAACGTTCAGCTGCACGTGGTGGCCGACGGCGGCGAGCAAGCCTTTGCCTGTGTTGCTTACTGGCGTTTCACTTACAGCGATAGCACCGTGTCTACGGCTCTCATCGGAAGCAAGGCACGCGTCTTGCCTCTCAAACCGGTTTCGATTCCTCGTTTAGAATTGCAAGCTGCGCTAATCGCCTCGCGGTATGCACAAACGATTTTGCAAACTCATCGTTTTCAGCCCTCCGAGACTATTTTTTGGACTGATTCAACCACAAACCACAGTCCTTAAGTGGCTTCGGAGTGATGCTCGCGCATTCAAAGCGTTTGTAGCACACAGGTTGGGAGAGATACTGGAGACCTCTAACCTGTCCAATTGGAGGTGGATCCCTACCTCTCTCAACGTTGCTGATGACGCAACAAAACCAAAAAATAATAATTTCACTGCATGTCATCGGTGGTTTACCGGGCCACCGTTTCTTATTGAACCACCATGCACGTGGCCTACCCAATACGACACTGACGTGGAAGAGAGTTCACTAGACCCTGAGTTAAAATCAGACCTGGTGGTTCTGCTCCTCGACACCCCGTCATCGAACTTACTCCCTGACCCGTCGCGTTTTAAGGTAAACACAGGTATTAACGATCCCCTTAAGGCAATTTTAAAATCAACCATATTTTTTTAGTATACTGGTTCCTCTAAAGATTAATAGTTTCATTTTATATGCTAGTGTTATGTATAAAAAATGTATTTACTGAATCAAATACATTTAAATAAAGGATTATCTTGTAAAAAATTATTTACAATGTGACTTAGTCGATTATTGCAATTACCGACCCATAAAAACGGCTGTGAAGCTATTAACGATTTTTATGCAGCTATTCCCGATCGTGTATGAGAGGAGGCCTTTTTCCAGCAGCTAGTGATGATGATGATTACCGATCTTAATAAAATAAAACAACATAAAAATGCAAATTAAATACTTATTCGTATTTTTTTTAGTTTTGGGAATATTAAACCTTTTTGATGCCTCATATACACTTGCACCGTCATTAATTGCTTTGATTGCTTCGGCGAGTTGTGTTTCACTGTATACTTGTCGCCGCTTTTGTGGCTCCATACTTCTGCAAAAAAATATAATTGTATGTTTTATGTTGCTTTAGCCAAGAAGTAGCATTTATTAATAGGTACCTATTATGTCATAAAAGTAGGTGACAAACTAAATAATCTATATACGATCGGTAATAGCTTCTTATAGTTGCTATTGCCGACCCTCATGGGTCGGTAATAAAGTATGTAAGTTTAAACATAAATTGTATTACCGACTCATAAAAATATGGTTATTTTAATTAAATTGACCTTCGGACTATAAAATAGATTATAACTGATTAATGTCACAAAAAATATGAACAAATGCACACTGTTTTAAACAAAAAAAACAATGATTTATTACTGTAACTATTCAATATCGATCCTCGAAAAATATCATAACTTTGGTTAAATTGACAACGCTAAAAGGTAAAAACTAGACAAAAAAGTTTAGTCGCTAATAGATTGTTCTAAAGACTGATAGCTTAGATTTAATCTGGTCCATAAAAATACTTGTGTTAGTGTGACTTAGTAACATAAAAGAACAATAAAACGAAAAGTTACGTTGCTGCCATTGCCGACTTATGGGTCGTTGATAGCTGCCACGACTAAAACTGATGAAGCTAACATCATCCCATTTTAATTTAAAGTTTTATCGTTTCAAATTACTTTTTATTAATAAAATGTCGTAAGAAATCAAGAGTTGACACATTTAGTAATATAAGATAAAGTATAGATGTCATTTGTTTGTATAAATGTCTTAAATAGAAAAGTCACGTACTTACTACAAGGGAACAGTACGACACTTCCTGCGTCCACGCTGCCCGCAGTAACTGACGTATTTTATCTCTTTTTAACCGACTTCAAAAAAAGGAGGAGGTTCTCAATTCGCCTGTATGTTTTTTTTTTTTTTTTTTTTTTTTTTTTTTTTTATGTGTGTTAGCTCATACCTCTTTCCTGGGTGAACCGATTTGGATGATTCTTTTTTTGTTAGAAAGGACATACCTCAAAGGTGGTCCCATGATAAGGAAACCAGGATCTGATGATGGAATCCCGGAGAAATCGAGGGGAACCTTCGAAAATCGTAGGAGCGCCTAGTGCGTTTGTTAATTTTTTCATTAAGTATTTTGAAGAACTACAATTTAATGAAGGTCTGGAATCGATCTGATGATGGAGCCGAAAGACAGTCGAGGGAATTCCTCAATGATTTACAGCAGTTACCTTGTGTTTGGGCTTGATTAATTTGTATTGATGAGAACTTTACACCTAGATGTGTTGTGACTGTCATTAGGGGTCTGATGATGAAGACGAAGGACAGTTAAGAGAACTCCTCAACGGTTTACAGTAGCTACCTTGTGATTCGACTTAATTCATTTATATTGATGAGAACTTTGCACCCATATGGGTTATAAGTGCCATTACAGGTCTGATGATGGAGACCATAGACAGTTGAAGGAATTCCTCAACGATTTACAGCAGTTACCTTGTGTTTGTGCTTGATTAATTTGTATTGATGAGAACTTTACACCTAGATGGGTTGTGACTGCCATTACCTCTGATAATTAATACGAAGGACAGTTAAGGGAACTCTTCAACGGTTTACAGTACCTACCTTGTGATTCGTTTTAATTCATTTATATTGATGAGAACTTTGCACTCATATGGGTTATAAGTGCCAATACAGGTCTGATGATGGAGACCATAGACAGTTGAAGGAATTCCTTAACGATTTACAGCAGTTACCTTGTGTTTGGGCTTGATTAATTTTTATTGATGAGAATACTATACCTAGATGTGTTATGACTGTTATTAGGGTTCTGATGATGAAGATGAAGGACAGTTAAGGGAACTCCGCAACGGTTTACAGTAGCCACCTTGTGTTTGGACTTAATTCATTTATATTGATGAGAACTTTGCACCCATATGTGTTATATGTGCCATTACAGGTCTGATGATGGAGACCATAGACAGTCGAGGGAATTCCTCAACGCTTTACAGCAGTTACCTTTTGTTGGGCTTACTTCATACGGTTCAATATTCCAAAATATTCAGGTCGTACAAAAATAATACCCAATTAAGATTGAAGTTTTTCATAGGGCAACCACTACCTACTAGTCATGCTGATGCGTTAATTTGAGACTGAATTTAAGTTGCGTAATCGCGTCATCTCTAGCAATGCTCTTTCGTTGGTTGCTAAGCAATTTATGCTTGTCACAATGCATATGGTGAAATGGAGCTGATGGTGGCTTCACCATCAGCTCCAGTTCTTCTGGTTTTTACCAAGAGAAATCCTCAACAATAAACTCCTCAATTCCTTGCATCGGGAAACGAAATATTTTGTAGAAGGTGATGAGCAGTTGACATTAGGCTATTGTAACTGCGATACATTATTGTCTAACCCACTAAAAAGTGAAAAATAAAAACTTTTTGACAAAAAAAACAACCGACTTCCAAAAAATACACTACAAAGTGAAAAATAACTTTAATTTCGGAAGTCGGTGGCAAAAAACTAAAATAAAGATCCAAAGACACCGACTTCCGAAATTAAAGTTATTTTTCACTTTGTAGTGTATTTTTTGGAAGTCGGTTGTTTTTTTTTGCACAGCTACTCACACTAACGTAAAAGTATACGATGCTCAAGGAATAAACGCGTGTGTAATCTTGCCTACCTATAGCTAGAATAGTTCTGGAAAAGTAAAGATTTCGAATTACTTTTATAGGTCGGTAATAACTACTACTAGATTTTCGATGGGTCGTTGATAGCTGCGTTTACCTTAGTTCTTGGCCACGTCTCCTTCGCACCGCCGCCCGCGTTCTCCAGGGCGCACGATTATTCAGGCTTAAACTGTCTCGGCCTATAACTCCAAATTCTAAATTGTATACAGACGGTACCACATCACCCTATCAACTTCACGCCGCGGACATCGTTGAAGCCGAGAAGATGGTACTCCAATAAGCTCAGGCAGAGAGTTTTTTCGAGGAGCTAACAGCTTTACAATCCTTGAAGCCAGTGCCCAGAAACAGCAGAATAGTGAAACTCGCACCGACACTCGATTTAGACGGTTTATTGAGACTAGACACACGGATAAGTTCTGCACCGGGAGTTAACAAGACCGCGAAGTCCCCGATGATGTCGTACGGTATTCTGTTGTGGGGAAATGCCGCCGATATCCAGACAATTTTCGTTTTACAAAAAAGGGCAATTCGTTCTATCTATAAATTAAGTCCCAGACACTCCCTCAGAGATAAATTTAAAGAGATTAATATAATTACTGTGCCTTCTCAGTATATTTATGAAAATCTTTTGTATGCACATAAAAATATTAATCTGTTTAAAAAATACAGTGATATCCACAATATAAATACTAGAAACAAACACAAATTTATTGTTCCTACAACCAGGCTCAAGAAAATAGGTGGCTCGTTTAGATGCCAATGTATACGTTTTTATAATAAACTTCCTAGCCACATTCAAGATCTAAGCTTTAATAAATTCAAATCTTTTATAAAACGGGAACTATGCCAGAAAGCCTATTATACTGTGAAAGACTATATTGAAGACAAAAAGGCTTGGGATTGAGCTGCTCCAATAAATTTACACGGTGAATGTTGATTTTAATTTGCTAGCTATTTTAGACATGAATATTTACTGTAAAAGTATTATATTATTTTCATTATTGAGAATATGAGGACTATGTGGGTCATTGTTTCAGTTATATTCTTGATCTGGCAGTTTAAGTAATTTATGCGGCCTACCCAAATGTCCTTTCTTTGGTATTGTTCGTCGAATCGTTGAGCTCCTTAAGTTCTGAGTTGAGCTGCACGGTTACTGACAAATGCGTGCACTGACTGGACAGGTCCACTTAATCTGTGTGGTTCTTTCCTCAAAAGACCATTTCAGACACCAATCTACATGGTTCTCAAACATTATGTCCGATTTTTTTATATACACATTGACATTGTTGAATTTTATATACACAATGACATGAGTATTTACTTGTAAAGTAGTATGTTATTTTAATTATTGTGAATGTGAGGATTATGTGGGTCATTGCTTTTTTTTTCGCAGTTAATTTTGATCATGATCTGGCAGATTGAGTAATTTAAGTGGCCTACCCAAATGTCCTTTCTTTGGTATTGTTCGTCGAATCGTTGAGCTCCTTAAGTTCTGACTTCCTGAGTTGAGCTGCACGATTACTGACAAATGCGTGCACTGACTGGACAGGTCCACTCAATCTGTGTGGTTCTTTCCTCAAAAGACCATTTCAGATACCAATCTACATGGTCTTCACATGATCTGACCAAGATTATGTCTGGACTTTAAAAGAGACTGTGACCTCTGAGTTTGTTTCGGCCTTTCTTCTCAGAGTAGTCAGATAGGAAACGCCGACCTCATCTAGTTTAAAAATATGATTGACGTGTAAAAGTGTTTGTACAAACCTACTTACAGAAATAAAATCATTTATCATTTATCATTTATAATTTATCCTCGACGGCCGCAACCATGCTGTACGACTACTCATCCTCTATGAACACAACAGAGCGTCGCATCACTTCAACGAACTAGTGCTGAACGAACTCCGACAGAAATATTGGATACTTAGAGCACGAGACAGCATCCGTAGCGTAGCACACGCCTGTTTACAATGCCGAAGGTGGAAAACCCAACCAACTCAACCCCAGATCGGGAACCTACCCCTTGAAAGACTCGACCATCACAAAAGGCCCTTCACACACGTCGGCCTCGACTATTTTGGCCCTATTATGATAAAAATATCCCGTCGCAAAGAGAAGAGATATGTCGCATTATACACGTGCTTAGTGACGAGAGCGCTTCACTTAGAATTAGTCACTTCACTATCATCAGACGCCGCCATAATGAGCCTGAGACGCTTCATTGCTCGCCGAGGGTCACCTACAACTATTTTCTCGGACAATGGCACAAACTTCGTTGGGGTCTCCCGCGAGTTACGCGGCCTACATGACGACTTGGTACAGGAATACGCCACCAATCACAAAATCGAATGGCGCTTCATTCCGCCCGCTTCTCCATTCATGGGCGGTGCGTGGGAAAGGCTCGTGCGAACCGTGAAAACAGCACTGAAATCTTGCCTCACCAACCAACCGCTCAAGGAAGACGTGCTGGCGACGCTCTTGATGGAGGCAGAAGCCATTGTAAACTCGCGGCCTTTGACCTATGTTCCTGCATCTCCCGACTCACCAGAGGCAATAACGCCATTTCATTTCATTCTTGGTACATCTTCTATTGCGCCATGGACCTCAACACTCACGGACGCAGACCTGCTGAGAAGGTGCGACTGGCGTAGAACCTTGCGACTCGCTGATAAATTCTGGGTACGATGGGTGCGTGAGTATCTGCCGACGCTCCGACCGAGAGGCCTCCCCACCAGCAACACAACAAATCTGAGTGAGGGGGATGTGGTGCTGATCGCTGACCCTAGCCTTCCTCGCGGTTTATGGCCCCTAGGAAGGATAGAGAAGGTGTACATAGGATCCGACGGAGCGGTCCGCGTAGCAGACGTCCGTACCAGTGGTGGCCTGCTGCGCCGACCGGCCCGAAAACTTGTTTTATTAGAAGCCGCACCCCAGGCAGACTCCACCGGTTGTTAGTGTTCCACTGGGGCTCCGGTATGTTGGCGACTGGCTGTGGTGCGACCTTTTTTGTAGTTATATGTCATGTTTTTTAAATATACATAGTTTTTTTATGTTCGTTTTTGTTGGTCATGTGTGTGTGGTTGTCAGGCTTCGTTAGAGCATTGTCTTAATATTTTAATAAATTCATAATATTGCTAATATACGTGTTTCTATCATTTCATTTCTACAGTCCACTAACTAATCCAATCCGCTAGCTATCACTAGGTGTTATTATGGACAAAGACCTTCGTTTTGAGAAACACGTGGCAGACTCGGTTAGAAACTGTTTTTATCGCCTAAAGGTTTTATACAATATGAGGCCTTACTTATCCGAAAAACTACGGGAACAGCTAGTGGAATCCCTGGTTCTGTCTAGGATGAACTACGCTGACACGGTTTACGGCCCACGCCTATTAGCTCGTACAGACCGCCTCATCCAAAGGGTACAAACGCTTGTGCTCGGTTTTGTTACGATATTCCTCGCAGAAGCCATGTAACACCTTTTCTAAACAAGCGCTTTACGCTGAAAATGAAGTCCAGACGCCAACTACACTTGGCTTGCCTTCTGTTCGGTGTGGTTAAATATCAGAAACCGGACTACCTATACAACAAGCTAAGTTGGGTTACAAGTAGACGGGAATGCGGTAGAAGGCAATGCTCACAACAACTCTCGATTCAGTCTCAGGGTACAGCCGCTTTTAGAGGCAGCTTTCGTTATGCGGCTTCCAAAGTGTGGAATAACCTGCCACCACCGATTAGAGTTATTAACACGATACACGCATTTAGACGACGCTTACGGCAGTACCTCATAGAAGCGCAACGGAAGCTGGATATGGTCACACTAAATGTCTCAATTATACATATAATATTTGTACCTACTTGCTTAAGTATGACTTAGTGTTGCTGTCGGTTTATCGGTCTTGCAAGGCTGTTATTGAACAGTACACTTTGGTGGCAATTGCTTTTGCTCATGCTTACGCCCGGCTCGGCTCGCTCGCTCGTGTCGTGTCCCGGGTCCAGAGGTTGCTGATGCTATATCCGGCATCGCTACGTCGCGTCCGATCGCAGATATGAGACCTGTAGAATACAGGACAACATATTAAAATAAGGTAAACGTTTATCAACGACTTAAGCATTGCTGAACCACGTTGGTTTTCATGCTTACCCAATGTGCCCGGCCTATTTGCACGCGACTGTGACGTGTGGTGTCGGGTTGGCGCCAATTCACCCATCCTTCACCAAAACCTGGCAGTGCAGTGGGCGAACCGTTGGTGTGGTTTGAAATTGTCATCCCCATAGAGAGGCATAAGGCTGTAGAAGGGAAACGTAATACTTGAAATGGGTACCCACCCGTCACATTATAAACAATTTAAGTATGTTGACTTTTTTCTGCAAGAACCTACTATTATTATTGTCTAGCGCTTACCTTTTTCATCCTAATCTTCTTCGTCTGTATACGCTTGATTTTACTTCCACTTCCACTTCCACATTCGCCAACAATGTTTGGCTCACTTATTTATGTACGTATATTCTATCGTAATATGTCAATCTAAATGCAACCCATAGGACGACATGTTAACATAACTAAAAGACAAGTTTGAAATAAATTAGGTAGTAAAACTGTCCGTAAGTAGCCCGACGCGTTCGGCTGCTTGCAGCGCATTGTGCGATAAGTGCACGGATTTATTAATTACACAATGTGTTGGAGCGTGGAAGTCTGACATCGTTCAAAACAGGTTTTGTTGTAAAAGTAAATAGATCTCTAGATACGATATCATGCGTCTGTCTCATTTTATTTGTCAGTTTGTTTATGTTTTGTTAGGCAGTTTTATTTAATACTATACTAATTATTTAAATATCCGTTATTATTATTCTCTTACAATCATTTATTTTATTTACATAAGTATACATATATAAACACATTGCAGTACAAAACTGATTTACATCCGTCACGTCACACTTCAGGTTCAGTTGAAAACCAGCGTCAGGCACTAGTTGTCTGACATTTTTGCTGAACTGGACCTATTTAGTGCAGCCGCGAGGCACACTTTCCTACTAATTTCTCACTATACACTTTACACTTTTTGTTTTATTATATGTTGTGTTGTGTGCCTTGTAGTTTGTGCTAAATAAATTCATTTCTTTCTTTCTTTCTTTCTTTCTTTCTTTCTTTATATCCCACCAAAACCATTTCATGTAAAATGTTGCCACGACGACTACATAAGGTTTGCCCTGTGGAAAAGATATCAGATCTCATGTAGAGCCAAGCTTCTGAATCTAAACGGCCGAATTCTACCGACCCTAACTTCACAAATTCTACATATCAGTAAAAATGTATGGCTTCGCCGTTTCGCTACCGTCGTGGAGGTGATGCGAATATTTAGTTTCTGAAGTAAGTAACGAAACAGCCAAGCCATACATTTTTACTGATATGTAGAATTTGTGAAGTTAGGGTCGGTAGAATTCGGCCGTGTAGATTCAGAAGCTTGGCTCTACATGAGATCTGATATCTTTTCCACAGGGCAAACCTTATGTGGTCGTCTTGGCAACATTTTACATGAAATGGTTTTGGTGGGATTTCAGTTCTTTTTGTAAGTTGCTAGGCAGTCTTTTTAGTGTTTATTTTTTTCTTCTTTTTTTGGGGTGTATTTCTTGCACATCAGCAATGTCGGTTTTGCACATCAACAGTCAATTTGCTCACCTCGTCGTCAAAGGGCGTAAATAACTGAAACCTACCATGAGACTCTTGATTAAGGCGGAGGTTCTTGTAAGTACTTATTAATAGGTTTTTTAGTTACTGTCTACAGTCCCGTGTAAACTTTCATGTCTTAATTCATAAAATTGATGAAAATCTCATTCAAGTTTCCACCCCCCCGCATTTTAGGGGATGGGGGGCGAAAGTAATAAGTTTATCTGGGGGCACGGTAGTGTTTTTTTGTATACTGAACTTTGTTTACATACCAAATTTCGACTTTCTAGCACTTCAGGAAGTACCCTAACATTTTGAAGTCTCATACAAACTTCCACCCCCACATTTTAGGGGATGGGGGGCGAAAGTTATGAGTTTATGATGTTTTTGTTTGTTGGTTGTATACTAAACTTAGATTACATACCAAATTTTAGCTTTCTAGCACTTCAGGAACTAGCCAAACATTTTGATGATCATCAGTGTGTCAGTGTATCAGTGACTGTGTCAGTGACGAAATCGGTGTATTTTAGATATCAATAAAATCTAAAGTATTAGAGCTATTCAATTGAGACTTTGTATGTTTAATTAGTCTATTATTGAAATCATATTCTGAGAATATGAACTATCTGGTACATCGGAAACCAACTCTATGAGGGTTCAAAAAAACGACGAAACACTTCGAGAAAAGGTAGGTAGTGCCCTTGCGCTTCGCTTGGCTCGTCTTGGCGGGGGCACTACCGTGCCCCCAGATACTAGTCAAAACAAAATAAGGGCCACCACGTTTTTACAGTAATCTAATGAATACTTGAGGTTCAAGGGTTGATTGATGATAAGATTGGATAAATTAATTGATTTTTATTGTAAACAGCATAAAATAATTAGGGAACCATTAAAAAAAACAATGACAATACTTTTTCAAAAAAAATACAATTCGGAAAAAAAATAACAGGGCGAAAAAAAGTATGAAAAAAAAGAAACGAAAAGTGTTGGTTGATTTGTGACTTTCCTCAATATCTGGTGTGCCCTCCTCGTTTTCTAATGCACTCCTGAAGCCTGGAAGGCACACTCTCCACCAGGTGTACCACTGATTCTTGAGGAATTTGTTCCCAATTTGATTTCAGAACGTTTATTAGCTGTCTTTCATTGTGCACGGGATGGTTTGTGCTTCGAACACTGCGTTTCAGTACATCCCATATGTGTTCAATGGGATTAAGATCCGGACTGTTTGCAGGCCAGGGCAACACCTGTGCAGCTCGCCGTCCGGTAAGGACCAGGCCCGGGTCAACGGCGCGTTGTGTTCCACGCGCGCCTCAAAGAGTTGTCAGCATAATTTACGGGGTCCGATAGGGCCGATGCCTGCCGGGGTCGCGGATTGTTCGAAAGAGTTACCGTGGCCCTGGCGCACAGGCAACTGAAGGAACACGGGTGGGTTTTAGTCAGTAAGAGTCTGACACGCCCTTCCGCTCCGCCCAGAGCGGGAGAGCTCATTTGATGATTTCCCACCCAAAAAAAAAAAGAAAAAAAAAAGGGCAATACCTGTATACCAGCCTCCTCTAGGGCCGCTTGGGTGGCCCTAGCTGTATGAGCGCGAGTATTATCGTGCATCAAATGAAATCTTGCACCGATTCTCTGTGCATATGAGACTACATGGGGTCCTAAGACCTCCTCGATATAACTTTGAGCTGTAATTGTGCCTTCGTTGAGAATTACCAACTCGGTTCTACCTGATATAGAGATTCCTCCCCACACCATAACATTGGGGCCCCCAAATCTGTCACTTTCATGGATACAAGCATCCGAAAATCACTCACCTTCACGCCTCCAGACCCTAATGCAACGGTCATCACTAAAAAAATTTACTTTGCACTCATCCGTAAACAATACTGTGCTCCAATCACTCATATCCCATGCCAGATGCTGCCTTGCGAACGATAATCGGTTTGCACGATGAACACTGGTTAATGGTATCCGCAGTACGCGTCTCCTGGAGAACTGCTGTAGGCCTAGCCAAGTTACAAACGTTTCGTATCGTATCTCTTTCTACAATCGTTAACGCTTTGGCGTAAGCAATTTTGGAAAACTATAAGTTGGTAGCCAAGTTGACGCGACTGACTCGATCGCTCGTTCTACAATGTCATTAGAAAAAACCTATACTTTAGTCTATGGTTAGCGTTCCTACAAACGTCAAACTAACCTTTGTTATTTAAAAGTCTATCATACTCGGGCACTTGAAAGTTTGAAACATAAACAATGACGTGATACGCGTCATGAACTAATATCGCCACTTACGAAACAAACAGAACAATTGTGTTTGACCCTTTACTTAATCAATATACTTTATTCACTGTATTTTTTCATAAATATACTGAGAAGGCACAGTCATTATATTATAATAATGTCCTAAAATTTATCTCTAAGGGAGTGTCTGGGACTTAATTTATTAATTGAACGAATGGGCAATTTGTTTTTTTGTAAAACAAAAATAGTCTGAATATCGGCGGCATTTCCCCTCAACAGAATACCGTACGACAACATATTTAAAGTATGCATTTTAAATGCTAAATGGTAAATAAAGTCCAAAATAATTGTAAATAAACAAAACACTTCTCGGTTTCAACACAGGTGTATCATATAGACGCCATTTAATTATCGTTAACTCTTGGGTCTCGGCGATCGCTTAGCTATCGTTCAAAAACTTCGATATCGTTTCGTTAGCGCTTGTCAAAACTGTAACCTGGCTACCATATGTATGGGATGTAGCGATCAACGTTGTAGAAACGATCACATTTCATTCTAACATTTTGAACGATCTGATAAGTTGTAAACTTGGCTACGAATTTTCTATTCGTTTGTTCTGACCACGTGACTTAACGTTGACATGATTTCATTCCTATACATTTGATTAGTTTTCTATTAGCGTTGTCGATTGTAGATTGTCAACTTGGCTAAGCCTGCTGGTCCTCGTGTAACCGATTTCTAATGGTTTGATCACTAACGCGTGTACCCATCGCCTGCCGCAAACGGTTTTCTAAGGAGCGGGCTGCGATGCAGCGTTTTCTGCACGCAGTCAAGTGCACGTAGTGGTCCTCTTGTGCGGTAGTTGCTCGAACTCTGCCAGATCCCCGTCTCCTGGTTAGTCTCCCAGTCTCTTGAAATCGATTCCAAGCATTCTGGATCGCTCGCCGGGAAAAACCCAGCTGCAACGCTACAGAACGCTGCGAATGGCCTTCTTGAAGCAATGTTACGGCCCTAATTACGGTTGGTAAGTCCATATGTCTTCGAATTCTCGGCATAACTATTTTTAAATGTTAATTCAGCCACTAGTTAAACAAAACTTAAACTGTTCTTGACAGATCGTCATTTTGACTGAGTTAAAATCCGTCTTAAAATCGGGTAGAATCAAGTGGTTACAATAAATTATCAAAAACTACCCACTTTAAACAATTATGCAGCTGGAATACTCAAAAAATGTTTGTAAACGAATAAGGTAACACTACAATAAACAATCAGCTACTTGAGAACGCATAAAAAATAAATTATCGCTACCGAGGAAAACACAAGTGGCCCTTATTTTGTTTTGAGTAATGCAGGATGATACCCTTATCATTAGTATAATATTTTGCGAATTTAAAATATGGTAAGTAATCGGACTTAACGACGCGGACGCCAAGAGTGCTCTGTGAGGCCCGGCCATGTAAGTAATCATAAACTGCCCACCAGCGGGGTAATTGCGTACCACACTAGCACTAAGAATGGCTTTCATTTTGACGTTCAACAACATTTATTTCAAACCATTTATTTCAATTAAACCATTTACAGGCACTTTGGAATTGTAAAAAAGTCGGTCAGTTAGTCAGAAATTTGAAGCTAGTTGCCCATTCCAAAACGTAGATCTCTATGTAGAAGATTTCATCATTTATTGCGTTATTTACGTTGTTGAGCAGATCCTTATAATTTCGTCATGTCGGTGTGTCCGCCTGTCCATCCGTCCGTCCGTCCGACCGCCTGGATTTTATAAAACCATTTTACTCGGAGCCTATTTGCACTAAGTACCTATATCGATTAAAAATAGGAAGAAAATTTAGGTATTCTGTGCACCGCTAAAGAATGATGTAGTGAAATTACGAAACAGACTCCCCAAATATACTAACTCACTTACTTGCTCCACACTCTTATCATTTATTTTCACATCACAAACTGATACAGCCTCTTCTCTTTCAAACACCATTACCTTCGTCTTATTCACATTTATATTCATCCCTTTGATCTTATATGATCATCCATCACAGTCATCATGTCTTGCAACTGTTCTGCTGACGATGGAAGTAGAACTTGATCATCTGCGTAGAAAAGGCATTTGACAGGCAACTCATTCATCGTCAATCCACACTCACCCTCTTTCAAATCTGTCAGACAACTATCCATGTACAAGTTGAACAGCCACGGTTTCACTACACAACCCTCTTTAACACCCCTCGAGATGCAGACCATTTCGTGTATGTCCCATTTATCCATCACAAGAATCCTTGTAGAGATTTCAGTGCCCGTACCAAGCGCCAGTCCACACCGTACAAGGATAGTTGCCACCACCACAGTTCTTCCCTCCACCCACGGTCGTAGGCTTTCTTCAAGTCACCGAAAGTGCAATAGACTTTCTTGTGCTTTGCCAGATGTTTTTCGGCTATGCACCTTAGGGAAAAGATCTGATCGACACAGCCCATTTCCTCTCTAAATCCTGCCTGCACATCCCATATTTTCTCAAATTTACTCTTATCACTCTATTTATGATCTCGCTCTGCTTAACGGTGTGTGCTATTCACGTTGAGACCATTGCTTCTATCACGACGGACTCGTCGATCATGGCACTGCATCGGATGGCAGCAAGGCGTGACTGGCCACGTCACTTATACTCCGATGATGGCACAAATCTAAAAGGCGCTGAAAAAGAACTCCAAGTGAGCTTACCCAGAAGAAGCCTGTTCACTCTCGCTTTGAAGAGATTTGGGTTTTATGCGGTCTGAAAAACAGCTGCGGATAGAGAGTTCCACTCTTTTGCTGTGCGCATTCTAAAGGACATTTGGAAGCGCTTAGTGTGAATTGGTGGAATACCAACTAGGTAGGGATGGTATCTTGCAGTGTGTCTAGATGTCCGATGGTAGAAGGGGGCCAGTGGAATGAGGTCGTGGAGTTTTTGGGCACACTCACCAAAGTACAATTTGTAGAAGACCAACAAGCAAGCAACCAACCACACCACACACACCCACACATACATCTACACCACAAACACCCACCCACACCACACACACTTTGCTTACATAAATATTAATAAGTGTTAAGTACATAAATGTTTAACTAAGGTTTATGCTTACCAGAACTACTACAAAGTGCAGGAAATTGTAAATGAACTGTAAGAGGAAGGCGCCTGTGTCTGTAACACAGTTTATACTAGCACAGACACAGACGTTCACTCTGTCTCAAATAATGCGTAGCATTGTACTTCTTTTTTTTTATGTTTGATTGAGATGGACGAATTGTATTTGGCTTTTGATAATAAAGATTATTATTATTATTTTTGTTAAACAAATTTTGTTTCTTAGCTCTTTGGCTAGTTTAAGCTACATTAACGGGCCCAAGCCAAGTCAATATAGCATGTGTGGTGATCAAGTAGAATTAATGTTAAGAGGGGTAATTTAATTTTCCTCCATTTGTATGAACTTCCTAACTATTCGGCAGGTATTTAAAATTGCGGCTTTTTGGAGTGTTATATAAATTGAGTCGTTCAGGTCTATTAGTTTAAGGCTGTGGTGCAGGTGATTGGGTATAACAACCGTCGTGGAGACCACAATAGGTACTACGAAGACTTTTTCCTGCCTCCAAATTCTGCTCACTTCTTCTTTCAGTTCAGCATATTTACTGATTTTTTCACCTATTGTTTTTTTGTAAATTGTGTGTATTAGGGACTGCAATATCTATGAGGTATGTGACTTTATTAACTTTATCTTGAAGGGTTATATCTGGTCTATTATAGTGAACGGTTCTGTCGGTTAGTATGGCGCGATCGTAGTACAGTTTGTGTGTGGTATTTTCTATGACTGTTTGTGGTACGTACTTGTAATAAGGAGTGCTTGTATCTTGTATGAGTTTATATTTGACTGCTAGTTTTTGATGGATGACGTTTGCTACCTGATTGTGTCTGTGTGTATAGTCTGTTTGTGTGAGTGTTGTGCATGCCCCTGTTATGTGTTGTATGGTCTCTGGTTGGTTGTGACATTTGCGGCATTTATCGTTTGTTATTGTGGGGTCTTTTATAATGAATTTCCTGTAGTTTTTAGTATTTATGATCTGATCCTGTATTGCAATAATAAATCCCTCGGTTTCCGGAAATAAGTTACCGATTTTAAGCCATTTATTTGACGCTATTGTATCTATATGAGATTGTTCTAGATCATGGGGGTGCCGTCCATGCAACACTTTTTTTTTCCAATCTTCTAACTTTTGCTTGTGTGGGTCGTCATTGCTAGTCTGTTGCGTACCTACATGTTCGTGTAGGTTAAGTGGGGTGTAGCTGATGTCGTTCAAAACTACGGCTTTATGAATGTTGCTTGTGTGTGATTTAGAGTGAAAGAATGTTCTTAGTCTGGCTATCTGTTTCTGCCAAAGATGATGGATGTCTATAAGGCCTCTCCCACCGTGGTGTCGTTTGATGGTCAGTCTTTCTATTGCAGATTTAGGGTGTAGGTTATTGTGTTTAGTGAGTGTGGTGCGTGTTGTTCTCTCTATTTGCTGGATGTCAGTTTTTGACCATTTAATCACTCCAAACGAGTATGTTAATATTGGAATCGCGTAGGTGTTCAATGCTTTTATTAAATGTTTTCCGGAGAGTTGAGTTTTACATACTGCGATCACTCTTCTTTTGTATTCAGTGTTTAAGGTGTGTTTTATTGCTGTGTGATCTATTCCTTTGAGTTGTCTGTATCCTAAATATTTATACAAATCATTATTATTATTATTTCCTTTATTTCATTATTTACATATAAATTACATTTTTAAATATTAGAATATAAAAATACAAAAACATTTAAAAATATAAAAAATAGTAGCCCACCGGTATCGGGAACAGGGTCCAAGCTACCGGCGGTCAGGGCAAATCGCAGTTAAGAGACGAGAAGATAAGATGCAGGTACTGCTCGAAAATAGGTCACCGCATTAAGAATTGCAAACAGTGGATTCATGATGGCAGACCGAAGAAACCTACACAGTCTTTGTCCAAGTAGAAGCAAGTGCAGAATATAACTTTAATGATTTACACTTGCTCTGAAGAAAGCGATACAGAAAATTGGTACGTAGATAATGGTGCCACAACTCACGTTACCAATAGAGGAGACATATTCACTTATTTTGAGGACTTTGCATCGAACCACACCGTTACAACGGCAGATGGGACTGTAGTTCCTGCAAAAGGAAAAGGGTCTGTGGTAGTTCAAACCAGCGTTAATGGCAAAATAATGAATTTAACTTTGAGTGATGTCTGGTATGTACCAAAGCTTACAAAGAATTTGTTATCTATGTTAGCTGCACAAGATAAACTGCAAAATAGTACTTTTATTTCCACCATGAAAGAGTGTAGACTGGAATTAAATGGTCAGATTTTAGCAGTTGGAAACAGGACGCAGAGTGGAGGACTGTATAAGTTACAAATGAAGGCAGTTCTACCAAACAAACCTGTAGAGATTAATGCTGTTAACCCATCGACCTTACTCCAGCTATATCATGAAAGATTTGGTCACCAGAACAAGAAATATGTCAAAGATCTTGTCAAGAGGGAACTGGGGATCAATCTAGATGATAAAGATGATATACAGTGCGAAGGCTGCATTTATGGGAAGGCACAGCGTCTTAAATTTGGCAAAAGAGAAAGAGCTACTATGCCTGGAGAGTTGGTTCACGCCGATGTTTGCGGACCATTCCCTGAAAGTTACTCGAAATGTCGCTACTTTGTCCTTTTAAAGGATGACTTCTCCGCGTTTCGTCATGTTTATTTCATTCGAAACAAAAGTGAAGTAAAAGACAAGATTATTCAATTTCTGAAAGAAGCCAAAAATGCTGGACATACAGTCAAAACGTTTTTGAGCGACAATGGCGGTGAATTTAATAATAAAGCGGTTCGGGAGGTTCTTAACAGGCAGGGAATAATCCAGCGGCTCACGATGCCATACACGCCCGAACAAAATGGGTGCGCAGAAAGAGAGAACAGGACTCTTGTGGAAACAGCTCGTTCATACATGCACGCAGTCAGCAGCACGCATCAATACAGCTGCATACGTCCTCAATCGCACGGGACCCACAAGAGAAGAAGGGAAAGTACCGTATGAGCTGTGGCATAAGAAGAAGCCTAAGATCTCACACTTGCGTGTGATAGGGAGTGAATGTTTCTTTCACATTCCCAAACAAAAAAGGAAGAAGCTAAATAAGAAAGCTACTAAAGGCAGACTTACCGGATATGATAACGACGACGGATATCGAATATGGAATGGAAAACAGACCGAAAGATCTAGAGATGTCACCCTTTGTCCAACCATGGAATTGAGAATCCCAATGGCCTTGGGACTTGGTCCTCAGGAAGACATCAATTTACCAGTGAGCGGTGAGATAGATAGATAGATTCTGATTTGATAGGACAGGAGACAGAGGGAGTGATTCTTCCGGAAGAAGATTTTTCGCAACATGTAGCTTCTCCTACAAGACAGTCAGTCCAATTAGAGGGAGAACAAGATAGTGAGATCATAGAAAATAAAAAAGCGTTTTCAGATTGTGATACTGAAGAGTTCGTAGATGCTATTCCTCCTGAAGTTGAGATGCCAATAAATTTAGAGAACGATGTTTCTATACCGGACGTTCCAAGGTATAATCTCAGCGACAGAAGTACACTACGACCTCCACGAAAATTGGATGACTTTCAATTATTCTTGGTCGATTCAATTATAGAAAGAGAACCTTCAACATATAAAGAAGCAGTATCAAGTGGTACAAGTAAAGATAGATGGTTAGAAGCTATGAAGAATGAAATCGATTCTTTACAGAAGTTTAAAGTGTGGGACTTGCAAAATCTACCGAGAGATCGTAAAGCCCTGCCATGTAAATGGGTTTTTAAAGTTAAATCCAACCCTGACGGTACAGTCGAGAAATATAAAGCCCGATTAGTCGTGAAAGGGTTTAGACAAAAGAAGGGTTTTGACTTTAATGAAACCTTCAGCCCGGTAGCTAGGCTGGCATCTGTAAGATCTTTGCTCAGTGTTGCGGCAAGAGAGAAACTGCATCTTATTCAGTTTGATGTTGCAACAGTCTTCCTCAACGGGGTTTTGAATGAAGATATTTACATGATGCAACCAGAAGGCTTTGAGGATGGGGCATCAAGAGTATGTCACCTAAAAAAGAGCCTCTAGGGATTAAAGCAGGCACCGCGCTGCTGGAATTCTTGTTTTTCAGAATCTCTTAAATCTTTAGGTTTTAAGGCCAGCGACGCGGATCCATGCCTTTATAAGAAAACTATGGGTGATAAGAAAATCATATTAACACTGTACGTCGATGATGGTTTAGTTGCAGCGAGTGATAAAAACCTTGCAAATGAGTTCATCAATGACTTGCAAAAGATTTTGCTTATCACAACCAAACCAGCTTAATATTATCTCGGATTAGAAATAGAGCAAATGGAAAATGGCTCGATTTTAATAAAGCAAGAAGCTTATGCACGAAAGGTTTTGGAGAGATTCAATATGAGAGACTGCAATCCAGTGTCGACTCCTTTACAAAAAGAGGGAATTATTGCAACAGGGAAAGCTGAGAATGGGTCACAGTCATTTCCTTACAGAGAAGCAGTAGGCTCGCTCGCCTACTTGATGGTGGGCACTCGCCCTGATTTAGCTTATGCTGTAGGAGTGGCTTCGACGAGCTTAGAAAAGCCGACTTCTAGTGATTGGTGTATGGTAAAGCGCATAATGCGCTATCTGAAAGGAACATTATCAAGAGGAATTCTATATGTTCATGATGCGGATTCTCCTAACAAAATCAAAGCCTACAGTGATGCTGATCATGCTGGATGTTTGAAAACAGGTCGCTCTACGACAGGAATATTGTGTTTATTTTCAAGAGGCGCAATCTCTTGGATCAGTCAACGACAAGCTTCAGTTGCCATTAGCACCACAGAAGCCGAGCTTGTGGCAGCGAGTGAGGCTGCAAGAGAAGTGTTTTGGCTAAAAAGACTATTTAAAGATTTGAATGGTCAGAAAGAAATCCCAGTATTATTTGTCGATAACGAAGCTGCTGTGAAACTAGCACATAATCCGGAGTTCCATCGAAGGACAAAACATATTCGTGTCAGACACTTTTATGTAAGAGAACTTGTGCTTGAAAATCACATTCTTGTCGAAAGGACCAGCTCTGCTACACAGCTGGCAGATCTACTGACTAAGGCCTTGCCCAGATCGAGATTACAGGAACTTTGTAAGAACTTGGGTCTGAGGGATTAGAAGGTCCACTAGCAGCTGAGGGAAAGTGTTAAAGGTTTGATATGCTACACAGCTGCAGTGACATATAATTACACATAGAAAAAGAAAACAGTGTGTCACTGGTGTGTGTCAAGTGAAACCGTCAAGTTGTTTTCTCCTAATCTTTTGTACATCTCTCTTTACGACTTTCATAATTATATAGTATATTTCCCATTTAAGTCTTTCACTGCAAAAGGTACTTGCATTAGATATGTCCATTTTCGAGAACTGGGTCGGGCACATACCTGTAGTACGGCACTTCCGATTCTACAAGGCTGTATTTCAGAGCAAGTTGCTGATGGATAATCCTGGCTACAAGGTTGTGTCTATGCAAGTACTCTTCGTTAGCTAGACGAGATCATCCGAAGATAATATGTCTGATTGATTTACCCGGACGGTGGCATGCCCGACAGATGTCAACCGTGCCGTCTTTCACAATAAATCTCCGGTAATTGCTTGTCATCATAACTTCGTCCATAATTGCACAGACAAAACCTTCGGTTTCTCCAAAGAGGTCACCGAAACGCAGCCAGGCTACGGACGCTAGTTGGTCTATATCGGGCCCTTGTAGAGCCCGGAAATAGCGTGCGTGAAGCTCCTTACTCTGCCATACTTCCATGCGATCATTAGTGTCAAGCACTACTGGCTTGCGCCAGTTCTCTTTAGCTAAGGAGAGCGGGGTGAGGCCCTTGTCCACTGTGACCACATCTCGATGCATTCCCACGTCGGCTTCTAAGAAATATTCCCTGAGACTGCATATCTCGCGATTGTGGAGGGCCTTAGCATTTAAAAAGCCTCGACCTCCACACTTTCGCGGGATATACAGCCTCATTACCGATGATCGTGGGTGATGCATTCGATTTGCAGTCAGCAGTGTACGGACCTTCCTATCCAGGGCGTCGAGTTCGGTCTGAGTCCATTTGAGTATGCCGAAAGAGTACATCAAAACCGGCATGACCCAACCGTTAAAGGCGCGCACCTTGTTTCCACCTGATAAAAGACTATTAAATACTTTTTTCAGGCGGCCAAAGAAGCGATCCTTTAACGACTGCTTCATGTCAGTACCATTGATGCCCAACGCTTCCGACATACCCAAATACTTATAGGTTTCGGATGCGGAGAGGGCTCTAAGGTTTATGGAATCCGAGAGTTGGGTTCCAACGGATTCCACAATCTCCCCTCGCTTGACATGCATGACCGCACATTTGTTCACACCAAATTCCATCCTGATGGCGCTACTGAAAGTTTCAGTTACTTTCAGTAGATCCATCAGTTGCGAATTGTTGGGTGCAAAAAGTTTTAGGTCATCCATGTAGAGGAGGTGAGATATAACCTGACCACCTCTCCTCAGCCGATAGCCTAGACCTGAATCCTCCAAGAGTGTGCTTAGAGGATTCAAGGCTAAGCAGAACCAAAGCGGACTCAAACTATCACCCTGAAATATGCGTCGCTCGATCCTTATCGGCTCGCTATTCCTTTGGGTATTTCGACATGCTGGATAGCGAAGGACCGTCCTCCATTGCCCCATACACGACATCAGGAAGGTGCGCAGAGTTGCCTCTACTTTATACAACTCCAGCACCCCTCATGAGCCATGTATGTGGCACCGAGTCATAGGCCTTCTTGTAATCTATCCAACATGTCGACAGATCCTTTCGGGAACGACGAACCTGTTGGCTAATGGCCATATCAATGAGGAGTAGCTCCTTAGTACCACGGGACCCGTTCCTGCATCCATTTTGAGAAGGAGACATGATGTAGTTGGTGTCTATATGTTTGTTAATTTTATCTCTCAAAATGGATGTAAGAACTTTATAGACCGTCGGTAAACACGCGATCGGCCTATAATTTTTGGGTTCCGCAGTGCTACCTGATTTATGGAGCAGGTGGGTAACTCCTGTTGTTAGGAATTGGGGTAGCGAACCAGATTCTAAAGCAACCTGGTACTGAGCAGCCAAGCGAGCGTGCGATCTACCAAACCATTTGATCCAGAAGTTGTGCAGTCCGTCCGGCCCTGGAGACTTCCAGTTAGGCAGCGGGCGGACTGCACGAGTTACATCTTGGGGGCAGATGGTAATAGCCCCCATTTCTGGTATTGGATCACAGGCTCGCTCGACTTCCCGAGTCCAATCACCTTCGGTGTGACTGACAGGCACCGACCAGATATTGCGCCAGAAAGAACACATGGCATCATCATCTGGTAGGCACGTGTCAGCCACACCTTGATCCGGTCGCTCCCAATCCCTATAAACCCACCTTTCATCGCGCTGGAAGGTGCGATTCTGAGTGTACCGCTCCACTCGCCGCTTATACCTACGAATATGGTTCGCCCATGCATACACTTTCTGCTTCAGGAAGTCGATGCGCTCTGTGACACAGGACATATAGTCCTGAGGACTGATATCAGTCCCTGCAAATGCGCGTCTCACAAAGCGCATCACTCTAGGGCGAGTATTGCCCTCCCTGAAGCAGATTAGTTTGCCGATGAGAGCTCTGGCCCCACCAATACGGCGCTCAATTCTGCACTGCCAAGCTGGTACGGCTGGTTTCGGTCGTGTAGCTCTAGAATCGTTAGCAAATTTGACGTGAGCTACACGACATGCCGCTACAGCCGCGCAGTACAGAATCGAATGTGTATCGGTGAGGTCTACGCAGTCATCAAAATAATTTGACAACTGCGCATCCAGCGCCACCACCAGCGCCCTATTTTTGTTATGCATGGGTAAACGAGGTAAGCGTGGTCTAAGTTCGGGCGATATGAACCGATATTCTCGAATCGCATCCTCCAAAGCACTCCTCAATTCATCATTGCACTGGGTACTTACGTTTGTAGCCCTATCATCACTCTCCTCGTCTGCTTGACTTGTTTTAGACTGTGGTAGTACTACAACAGTCTGCGACGGGGGGGCGATGACATGACTACTCTGCATTTCATTTCGCAGGCGATCAAGTACAGTGTCATCCAACATATGATTACGTTGGATGACCCGCACCTGATCCGACAGTCGTTGTGCCGTAACGTTGACAGCTGGCTCAAGCACCTGAAAAAAAGAGAGCATCCGAACACGTTACGCGGTCAGATTGTTTCCCCCCTCTGTAGCCCCATAGTATGAGCGCATGACGTTTTCATTGATGGATCGTGTCCATCTCATGCGCTGCACACTTCCGCCGGGAGCTGGGACCCTATCAGAGGCCGGTGGGCCTCGAGGTCCTAAACCGCCCGGCGGCCGGTGTCCTCCACGTCGACGAGCAGGTGGTGGCGTCGTGGGCGGGGAGAAATACTCGTCGCTCGAGCTCGACGCAACTACCGCGGCCGGTGTCGTCACAACGCTCACAGTGGGGCTGGATACCGGCGGCAGCGACGCGGAGCTGAGCGACGAGTCCGGAGGTGGTGGGCGTGCTTGGCGTGTGGCTGATCTTGTCAACATTTTATTTTCATCTTCATTTTCATATTTAGTTTTCATGTTTGTATTATCGGAGGTGACATCTGTCATGTCACCTCCGAATCGGCAGATTTTTATTAAATTTATTACATTTTGGTTTCTTTTTTGATTTTAAAATGGTTTCAAGTTTCAGGTTTTAAATAAAATGAAATACTATTGTAAGGCTGGGTCCAAATCACTTTCTCTATTAAAATTACAAAAAATTGGAAAACGAGACGTTTCTTTGATACGGTGTTGCCATTATTATTATTTCCTTTATTTCATTATTTACATATAAATTACATTTTTAAATATTAGAATATAAAAAATATAAAAACATTTAAAAATATAAAAAATAGTAGCCCACCGGTATCGGGAACAGGGTCCAAGCTACCGGCGGTCAGGGCTCCAGAGAGAGGAACCTCCTAACAATGCGAGCCGTGTCCAGAAGTACCGCTTTCTGAATCAAGCCCTTGATCCAACTGCCCAACGAGAGCCTCCTCAGGTGTTGGTCGAGGCTCTTGGCTATTAAGCCATTGGCTGTCACGACTATCGGCACAATGATCGCTGAGTCCACATCCCACATGTCGACAACCTCGCGAGCCAAGTCTAGATACTTGATTTGTTTATCTTATTATTATTAGTGAACAAAACTCTGCTTTAAATCTGGTCAAGCGTTATTTTATAGACTCTGTCGAGCGCCACCTGGTGGTACTGGCATCCTGATTCGTCAAAGTCAAACGATTGATTTAACGTATTTCCGACATATATATTTAACTAAACACCCAATTAAACTCATCTAATAAATTTTCAATAATATTGAATTGCTGCTTAGCCCTCTTCATCTCTCCTGATTTTGCTGTGCCCGACAGGGTCCATATAGATCTTTTACTTTGTTAGACCATCTATGTAATACATAATGGAATGCAATAAAGAATTGTGTATTCAGTATGAATAACTTGTTGATGTTTAACACTGTTTAAGCTAAAACAGAATTACATCTGCTTCTGTATATGCAATCGTTCCCAGCCTACTACTACTACTACTACTACTACTACTACTAGAGAACTTAATTTAAGAGTACATACCTGTGACGGTTCGAATAACTGTTTATTCCCAACATTAGAATAGGTATCACAAACTAAATATCTAGGTGTTATAGTTGACCAAAATCTATCCTGGTACCCCAGTCCACCTTGAACAGGTAAATACTAGAATTAGAAAACTGAGCTGGATTTTCAAAGAATATAGGTACTCATTAATTCGAATACCCCCAGACGCCTCCTTAACGAAATATACATAGCTTTGGTGCAATCTGACTTGACGTACTGCATCCCCATTTGGGGAGGAGCAGCCAAAACTAAATATATTGACCTTGACCGGGACAACGTGCTCTTATAATGTTAATGTATTTTAAAAACAGTCGATTGCCTACTCTAAGCCTTTACCAAATAAGCGACATACTCTCTGTGAGAAAACTTTATATTATTAAAACTATACTTAATAAACACAAATCCCTTCCTTATGACCCCAGACTAAAATTTAAAAAGAAGACAAGACCTAATAGCAGATGTTCCACAAACTAAAACTTCCCAATATCCAATACAAAAACCGCTCTGCTCAGCTGTACAACAAACAGATGTAATAAAGAAACATACATACGCAAAAAAAACAGCATGAATGCAAAAAAAGTACTAACTGAATGGATTAAACCACTTAGTTGTGAAGACACAGAGGCTTTCATTGTTCTAAATACACACCATGATTAGTCTTATGCTCAATGCCATTCTCTCATGTCATTCTCTCACCCACACACATTCACATACACAACACACATACACCCTGACGCACACTCTGCATATCTTTTAAATGTAACGCATTATACGAGTAGTTTTAAGTTATTTTATTTGTTTAAAAATGGTAAAAAAGAAATAAACAAGTATTTTATAAGCACTACTAATGCATGGAAGAGCGGTGTCTTCTAATACAGGCTTTATACGGTTAAAAGGAGGCTTCAATCACCACAGATTCAAGATAAACTTATTAATTCCAATAAACCTTTTTTTTATCTTTTTTTTTTCATAACCCAATGCGATAAATGCGCCTATCCTACCTTAATCGATACTAACTGGTGCCTATTTTTTTCCAAAAAGCCTGCGTTTTTAAGTTAATATAAACATACGTCTACCTATTTTATGGGTTTCAAATACGAAACAAGATAATAAAATATTAGTGCTAAAATCTTAGTTTTATTTACTTACCAGCTTAGCCCGCGGCATCACCAGCGTGGAGGTCGAAAAAAATCCTGTAGATCCTTTTCCATTAAAAATACATATATGCATACATAATACATAATATACATACTATATGCCAACTTTCGTATTCGGTCAAACGGATGTTGGAGTTCACTCACAAAATGTATTACTTATATTTAAAAACAAAACTCATAACACTACTAAAGTTTTAAATAATACAGGGTGTAAGGGACAGCCCTCCGCAAACTAACAGGGAGCATTCAGCTCCTTATTTTGAATCATATTCCACTGGAAATTTACTAGGAATATTTACATTTTTTTAGTTTTTATTCCTTCATTTCAATGTAAAATTACATTCTCTGTACGCAGCACTCCATTTATGTAAACAAAACAGCTTAAATCAAAAAAACAGCTATGTATGTTGTAATGCTCTAACCAACGCCGCGAGAACTCAGCTGTTCACTTTCTGCCTAGCTACAGAGTTCATCGAACTCACCGCATACTTCTTTTGTACTTCACGCGGCCATCTGCTCAATTGTTCGCTCTCGCTCGCTTCAATGTGACGTAATAAATCACGTGGCGCGAGCGCGCTTGGGCTAGATGCTATTGACACCGTGGTGGAGAGCGCGGGGTGGCCGAAGGCTCGCTCGCTGCCGTTCGCTACGTGCGTTTGCCACGGAACCAATACATTTCGTGTGAGGACATATCAGGTTTATTACTCGTAGATTCCCATGACGTTACTGAAATAATTTCATGTACCGGTCATCTTAGTAAGATATACGGAATTCACCCCATCAGTCTGCGGAGGGCTGTCCCTTACACCCTGTATAATTAAATCATGATTCGAAAGACACGTAGCGCCATCTAGCGTCTTAAGGCAATTCTGATCGTCGAAAGTTATTATTCTTTCCCTCGGGAACAATAAGTACTTTTTTTTGGATGGAATTCATGGAATGTACCCTATGCCTTTTTCTGTACCCCTTTTTTTTTTTCGGTGGGAAATCATCAAATGACCTCTCCCGCTCCGGGCGGAGCGGAAGGGCGTGTCAGACTCTTACTGACTAAAACCCACCCGTGTTCCTTCAGTTGCCTGTGCGCCAGGGCCCCGTTAACTCTTTCGAAGAATCCGCGACCCCGGCAGGCATCGGCCCTATCGGATCCCGTCCCTTAGGGCTGACATCTCTTTGAGGCGCGCGTGGAAGACGACGTGCTGTCGACTCGGGCCTGGTCCTTATCGGGCGGCGAGCTGCCCATTGCTCGCCGTCCGCAAGCCCGCACCTACGGTGGCCAGGAGTCGGCAATCGACTCCCGACACCCAGGATGTCTCCTCCTGCGGTGACTAGGAGCGTGAGGGCGCAACGATTACCTCACCCTTACGCGCTCCGCCTCCTCCTTCGCGAGCATCACTGCATCACATAAGGAGGTGACGGCTTCCCATTCCCTCTCGCTCCGTACCATGGCCTGGACCAGGGCCGAACACGAGAGATCGCCGCCGCTGATCGCCGCCACGAGGACACGGCGGTGCTCCGCCCAAGCCGGGCAGAGCTCCACCGTATGCTCCACCGTGTCCTCCGGTCGATCCACACAATGATAACACCCGGGCGTTTCCTCCAGCCTTATCTGAAACAGGAACCTTCCGAAACAGCCATGTCCGGTGAGGACCTGAGTCCGGTGGAAGGTGAGGACGCCGTGGCGCGTCTGAAGCCACTCCTCAAAGAGGAGACTTACCGCTGCAATTGTGGCGTGCCCAGCACTGGCTTGCGCCAGTCGCACTCTCCATGCCGCCATGAGGCCATGAGATCCCGCCGGAGCTCTGTCCGCTGTGCCGTGATTTCTTGCGGCAGCGGAGTTACGCCCCGGCGTTTCGCTTCCTCGCGCCACTCCCAAATGTGTGTGAGGACTTTTGCCTCCAGATCCTATATCGGCAATCCGGCAAGGAGGCTCGCCGCCTCGCAGGAAACCGTGCGGTATCCCCGGACCAGCCGGATGGCCATGACCCTCTGGGACGCGTTCAGCTGGCGTACGGGTCGGAGCCTCAAGGAACGTTTCCACACAGGTGCCCCGTAAAGGGCCATGGACCGCATGACTCCCGCGTAGAGCCTCCGGCAGGAGCCGTTTGGACCCCCTAGATTGGGCAGGAGCCGCTTCAAGGCAGCCCCGGCCCGGTCCAGTCTGGGAGCCAAACGTCGGAAATGCTCAACGAAATTCCACCGGCTGACGAGGACTAGTCCCAGGTACTTGATCGTTGACTCGACGCCCATGTGAACCCCTCCTGCCATTATTTGGAAACCCGACAGTGGCGCGTTCCCAGGACCATGAAAACACAGGTCCTCGGACTTGTGCAGGGCCATCTCGAGTCCCGATTGCCGGATCCTCTCAACGACTGTTTTCTGTACAATTGGTTCAGTGGTTTAGGCGTGAAAAGTTAACTAACAAACAAACTTATTTTCGCATTTAGAGATCTTAAAATTAAATCACTGGGGAATGTCTGTAAAAGTCTGTAGATCTCTCATCGAAATCATTACGCCCCATTTAATTTTAGCTTTCATATTTAACAAGAGTGTAGACCAATATAACAATTATAATGCAAATATAACGATTAGTTAGTCTAAAACCTCGTTGGTCTAGTGGTCGCAAGCGCTACTGCTGAGCATGAGGTGCTGGGTTCGATTCCAGGGTCGGGCAAAGTGTTATTGGGTTTTTCCATTTGGAATTTCTTGGTAGCAGCTCGGAGTCTGGATTTGTGCCCGGTTGATGGCAATAGGCTCGCCCCCTATTACATGGGACTTAAAACACAACTGGTGAAATGTGGGTGTACTATAGGTACACCTCTGCCTAACCCTTCGGGGAATACAGGCGTGATGTTATGTTATGTGATGTTAGTTAGTCTAAAAATAACAGACATTCTTCGAAGTCAGCGCGGGTATTGAATTGGGTACCTACTTAGAGACCACACGCACTACGCGGCCACAGTCACTGAGTCCCTTTACTGAACTATTGACCACAACGAATAAGGACCTACTTAGAGACCACGCGCACTACGCGGCCACAGTCACTGAGTCCCTTTACTGAACTATTGACAACAACGAATAAGGACCTACTTAGAGACCACGCGCACTACGCGGCCACAATCACTGAGTCCCTTTACTGAACTATTAACAACAACGAAGAACGACCTACGTAGAGACCACACACTACGCGGCCACAATCACCGAGTCCCTTTACTGAACTATTGACAACATTTTTTTTTTTTTTTTCCTTATTTGCAACTCGTAGTTGTGACCTCTGAGGTCCTGGCTACTTAACCGGTCTGTCCTGTGGTGCCTTAAGCTACTAACTTAAAGCCTCCAGCCAGGGGCGAATTACTTAATTTCTAGGTGACCACACGCTAAGGGCACCCCCTGTGGGGTACGGGCCTCGGCTTAGGGCGTCACTGAGGGGAGGGCAGGAAGGTGGGACAGGCTGGATCGAATTTATAATATAATAATATAACCCAATAATAATAGAATAATATAATAATATAGCCTGTAGCTTTAAATTCCCCGACTAATAATAATTAGTCGGGGAATTTAAAGCTACAGGCTCAGCTACGGCGCGGGGTGGCGCTTCGTCAAGCAAGGGTCGGGGGGGGGACAATTACGTCGGGGGCGTCGCGTTGGACCTCGGCGGCGAGGTCGGAACGATGGCGGTCTGTGTTTGTGCACTGTACTGGTGGCCCTACTGCTCTCCTGGAGGAGGGTTATGGGGTCATCGGGGTCGGTGAGGACATGCCTTGGACGGCGGGTATGACTGATACGGGAGGGGGTATAACTGGCAGCCTTGACAACCAGAGGGTTGCGATGTGAGGGCTGCGGAATCAAAGAAGTGGGGATTTTAAGATCGAGATGGAGGATCTCGTTCCGAACGAATCAAGGGGAGCCGGTTGCCCTACGGAGGAACCGGTTTTGGAGGGCTTGTATCCTATGGATGTGGTGGAGTTTCGTGTGTGCGAAAACCACACTCGCGTAGGTCATGATTGGGCGAATGCACGCTGTGTAAACGCGCAATTTGCACTTGAGTGACAATTTGCTGCGTGCATTCAATAGGAAGTGGAGCCTACCGAGAGCGAAAGCGGCGCGCGAACGTGCCTGCTTTATGTGCTCACCGAAGGAGAGGTGTTTGTCCAATACAACACCCAGGTATTTGGCTCGTTTCTCCTAAGGGATAAGCTTGCCGAACATGGTGATCGGACGGGGGGGAGCGCTACTGAGTCGCGGTTTCGAAAAGAGAACCGCTTGACTCTTGTCGGGATTGATTTCGATTATCCACTTTCTAAACCAGTCACCGAGTTGGTTAACCGAGGTTTGGAGAGTGCGAGATATCGCATCCTGGCTGAGGCCGGTATAGTAAATAGCCGTATCGTCTGCGAACAGAGCTAACTGAGCCTTTTTACTTTTCGGGATATCGCTGGTGAATAGCGTGAAAATGAGAGGGGCGAGCACGGAGCCCTGAGGGACTCCGGCGTAGATGGAACGGGGGGAGGATAGCGCTCCTTCGATGCGAAATCGGAAGGTGCGATTCGACCAAAAGTCTCGCAAGATGAGCACGAGACGATCTGGCACTTTAAGTTTGTATAGCTTTTATAATAAGCCATTGTGCCAGACTTTGTCGAACGCTTTCGTTATGTCGAAGAAAACAGCACCCGTCAACAAACCACGTTGGAAACCAACGCTTATGTGTTCGATGATACGGTGGACCTGTTGCACGCACGAGTGTTGGATTCGAAAACCGAACTGCTCGTCGGGGATGAGACCCTTTGTCTCGGCATAGTCTCTCAGTCGCTTATAAATAAGCCTCTCATATTTTGCCGAGGACATTAAGTAGACTGATGGGGCGGTAGCTGGAGGGAGCGGATTTAGGCTTGCCCGGCTTGGGAATACCGATGACAGTGGCCTGTCTCCACGCTTGGGGAAAGATGTTATTGCTCATGGCACCATTGAAGATGATGGTCATTAGCATGATCAGGTGGGCAGGGAAAAGCTGGAACACCTTATTGGTGATTCCATCAGAACCGGGGGCTTTGCGGGACTTAAGGGCCGTAATGAGTTCGTGCACTTATTCAGGGGTGACGGGGAGCAGAGGGAACTCGGGGTCTTGTACGGGGGGAGGGAGGCTCTCCCTTTCGACTTCGGCTTCGACCTCAGAGAGGTGAACTTGGTCTACAGGTTGAGAGCTGGGCAACCATTGGGCCTCAAGACTGTCGGCAAGGCACTCGGCCTTGTCGGCATCATCGAAAGCCATGGTATTGTCTAGTCGGATCAAGGGGGGCATAGGGTCTACTTCTCGGGATTTGACTTTCCTCTGAAGCTCCCAGAATGCTTGGTGGGTAGGCTCTAGCTCGTTCAACATCTCATCCCAGCCCGTTTCCCGATGCTCCGCTACACGTGTCCTTACAGCTCGCTGTAAGTAGCGCATATGGGCTCGGTTCGCGTTGCAGGGAAAGCTGCTGTACGCACGGACAGCCGCGTTCTTCTCAGTCATCAGTTCACGTACATCGTCCGGCAATTTCCAGCGATGGTCGTCCGTTGCTGGAACTTCCCATGAACAATCGTTCAGGACTGATTGTACGTGTCCAGTGAGTGAGTCGATCGCGGCCGTCGTGTCAGCGATAGAGTCAAAGTGATCGGGAATGGATTCTAAGTGGGGGACGTGTTGGATTTCAGGTGTTCGCTTACTTTCCTCCAGTGCGTTACCATTTTGGTCGAGGGGGGTTGGTCGGGATCGGGGAGACCTACGCGAGGGACTAGTTTTAGCACAACTGGTCGGTGGTCAGAATTAAGTTCGTGTATCACTTCTATAGAATCCAATCGTAGATTGATATTCTTTAGAAGTGACACATCGAGCACGTCACGGGTGTGGTCAACCGCGAGGGGGAAATGGGTGGGAGTCATCGGGGCGATGACATTGAAATTTAGAACGGGACAGAGGTCGAACAAGTATCTTCCCTGGGTGGAGATTCTGGTACTATTCCAGGCGTGATGTTTGGCATTGAGATCCCCCGTTATGATAACTGAGTCACTTAAGCCGAGGAGGATGGTCAGGTCATCAGTCAAGTGTTGGAAGTTCTCTGAACGGTTAGTGGGGGGCAGGTAAACCGATACCAAGGTGATCGGTAGGTGTCCTGTCATGCCTAGCCTACAAATGGAGACTTCTAGTCGCGAGAGGGGGCGTGGGTCCAAGGGGATGCAGTAGAGGGTTTTTTTATAATAGATGAGGGTGCCACCCTTGTGACACCGAGTCCTATCGTTTCGAACAACCCGATAGTTCGCTATCGACGGCGTTCGAATGTGGGGTTTTAGGAAGGTCTCCTGTAAGAGGAGGACATCGATTTGATGGTCACGGAGGAAAGTAGTGATTTCCTCGCGCTGACCTTGAATGCCATTGGCATGGAAATAACCTAACTTTAGGGATCGGGGTTTTATTGACAACAACAAATAAGGACCTACATATACTCGAAAGGTTTAGGTAGTTAAATAGAGGTAAACAAAAAAACCACGTGACTCATAGATGTTAAACCTTTTATTTCAAATGTTAAATTCATATTATTTTGAGTCCCATAATAAGAGGCTATATTCTGAATCTGAATTTGAGGAACTATCTGTCACATTAATAATAAAGCGTTCAGTGGTATCGTCAATTATTTGGTCGAATTTAAACATTTTCTGTTCTTCTTTTATTTCATGACCCTCGCAACTTTTCCAATTCTCAGCAGTCACATTAGCTAAAGCCTCTGGCAAAAGAATGTTTAGGTCAGACATTTTAAAAGTTTTATTTTTCTCGGCTACTAACCCTTTAACCTGGAGCCCATATT
Organism: Griposia aprilina; assembly: GCA_916610205.1. Lineage (NCBI taxonomy): Eukaryota > Metazoa > Arthropoda > Insecta > Lepidoptera > Noctuidae > Griposia > Griposia aprilina. The sequence goes on along the minus strand of OU744299.1, from coordinate 22,652,624 downwards.
AACTCAATTGAATGACGCTCAAAGTGGTATGGTCGCAGCCGCAATACAGTGACACCATTTAACATTTTTTCTAATTCATCCACATCATAAAAGGCATCTGGTTAACCAACTAAACGTAATACCTGCTACTTCAGTTGCCATACTACGTACATGTACGAAGCGTATAGTTTACGAATAAATGATAAAGTTTAACATACATTAATAAAAGAGGAAACTATCGTATAAATCGTAAATAACTTTAATTTTGTTGTAACGTATTTTTAAACAAGAAAGTGTCAACTATAAAAAACTCTTTTTACGATTTGTTTACCTTTATTTAACTACCTAAACCTTTCGATTACAGAGACCACGCGCATTGCTCGGTATTCGTTTTTGTCAATAGTTCAGTAAAAACTGATCTATTGATAAAAACGAATAAGTACCTACCCATGTATGTTTGGAAGAGTATATGGAGGTGTATTTAGAAACTTAGAACAAACTCTTGGCATATAATAATGTCATACGTGCGGCAGGCACATGCGGCTGCTCGACATATCTTTGCACACATGACCGCGTAATGAGCCGCTTTATATTCGGAGCCAGTTCAGACTATTCCCCACTTTCTATTGTCATGTTCGGTAAAGAGACAAAGGAATTAGTCATGCTCGGGTGACTTCTTCTTCACTAGCCGATCACTACGCACATGTAGGTAATGCATTATTCTAACGTCCCGGAAGAGCTGCGCTATTGCTTTAACTACACTGGATCGCAAACATTCCGGGTCGCTAATAAATGGCGTGATAGTTTCTTAAATACATAAGACCAATTTGCGAAACTATAATATATTGTAGAGGACTGATTAATATACAATATAAAAAGATGTGTAACACGTTTTGTACACTATATAACATACATACACATACGTAAACTCACGCCTTCTTCCCATGGGGGTAGGCAGAAAATACAGAACGCCACCTGCTACAATCCATACATACTCCTTTTGCCTCGTTTACGTTCATACATCTGGTCATACACGCACGCCGGTTGTGAGTACTACGCACCTGACCTTTCTGAAGAACATCACCAATAAGGTCACTATATGTCTTCCTAGGGACCCCGGCGTTTCCACTCACATCTGCCTTGTAAATATCTTTTGTTAATCGCCCTTCATTCATCCTCTCAACATGACCCAACCATCTTAGCATACTCTTTTAAATTTTTGTCACTACATCTTCCATTAAACCGCACCGTTCCCTTATCACATCATTCTTCAGTCTATCATTCATACACTATACAAGGTGCAGTTTTGGATCTGCAAAACATTTTAGGAGGTAATTATGTTAGTGATTCTCGACCCGAATCAACAATAAAATGGGCAGGTATTTCTTTTCATTTTATTCTTATTTACGGAAATCGGTAAGTGTGAACTCCCCTTTTTAAAAATGCGGCCAATCTGTACGTGTCCTTAAACTGCGCTTTCACACACACACACACAAACAAACGCAACCGACATTTCTTTCATAGATCCAAAGCACCAACCACCGCCCGCTCCCTCTCCCACTAGCCACGCCCCCGCGGCCATCGCAACTCGCAAGCACATAAATCGAATCAATTTATTAGTGTAATTGATGACGCCGGCGTGTGCATACGCTTGCAAATTCCGCCCCTCAAGTGCGCCTTCGATTAACGTCGCGATAGATACCTACTATCTAGTTGTGAAGATGACGGACCAATACTCCAATGAAGAGTTAGTTGGTGGAGATCGTTCGCTTGTATGCCATCAGTGGAGATAATGTATCTCGAGCCATCGAAATGTTCGCGGAGTTATACCCCAATCGGCAACGTCCCTCACACAGGGTAATGCTGGCTGCTACGCAGAGACTGCGCTATCATCGGCAGTTCGACGTTCCCGAGCATGCTGAAGGTCGCGGCAACGAAGGCCTGCCTGTCGCCTTGCAGGAAGATATCCTGGAATTCTTCCAGCGAGAGCCACTCCACAGTGTGGCGGCTACGGCACAAAGAAATGCAGCACCTTGTCATTACCGCATGGTACAGGATCTCCACCAACTTGATAACGCCACGCGAGTTACATTTTAGTTAGTCTGGTGTACACAGACGAAATCACCAGAGTTACCCAACTGCGTGCAAAAGTGATCAGTGCTTTCGACACATAAAAACGAATGTGTTTGTGTTACGTAAGCTGAAGGAAAATCAGCAACATCGTGCTAGACTGACGGTGGAAACTTTGAACAATCTCCAGGATACATAGACAATAATTTGTAAATACCATGTTAGCTAAATCTACTTGATCAGTGTAAATAAGTTGATTTAAATTTTTTAACTACCTACGCCAAAAATACCTATCAGACAAAATGAATCACTTAAAATCCCTAACACATGTCATGTGTACCTACCTACTTAACTAGCACGAATTATTCTAAGGTATTTTTGTCGGTACTCAGCCCGTTAAAAAGTAGGAAGGAAAAATAATCTACAAATAAAAACGAAAACCGTCCTTGGGGCTGAATTTACCTACAGAGCGCGCGCTGACTGCGCCAAGTACCTACATGCCTTATTATTATTATTAGGTGCCTACCTAAATCCCGCGCACGCGCTTCGATCATAGATACACAATTGTGTAACAGGACTGCTTACGTGCTATGTAAGGTTTATTTATCTCCGCCTATCATTTTATTCATCAGCTGATAGGTAACTAACGACGCCAACGTGAACTTTTTTTTGGCGCAGTTGTATCTACTTCCTACTATTATTATTTATCGTAATACCCCAGTGGTTAAGGCGTTCTCCTCTCATGCATGAGGTTGCGAGTCCGCAACTGAGCAAGTACCACTGTGTTATTTTTTTAATTCATAATGATGTAAGTACTTTTTAAATTTATCTGGGACATCATTGGAATTCCGTGTTTCGGTAAGCACTATTAAAGTCTTTGGTTCGAATTGATTTGTAGCTCTCGGACAGTCGTTAGGTACCACACGGGTCGGTACGGGTCAACGACCTTACAGCCCTGCCATATGGTCGTTGGTACGGGTAGTCAAAAGCCAGAAAGTCTGACAATTACTCTAACAAATGGGTATCGTGTTATCAACTGGTTTGCTGAGGTCTGATACGCAGTCGCCCTACGTGATTCACTGGCACTCCATGTAATGAGCTGCATACAGTTAGACTGAAAGCCGACCCTAAAATAGTTGGGAACAGGCTCGGCAGTTGATGAACATTTTCGCATTGTAATGATGCTTAAAAATGAGTTATTATTTAGCGAAATTTAAAACAATAATGTAGGTACCTACACTGTGATTTTCGAGTCTCAATCGAAGTGCGTGTGCGGTATGACGAGCTCGCAGGGGCGGGGCGTAACCATAGCAACGACCGCATTCACGCACAAAATGACATGACGCGCGATACATCGCAATGGTGATTCTGTTTTTTTGAAGAGGGTTATTAAGAGAGTTATTCTGAAAAACAATAAAATTGAAAAATCGTTTTTTTTTTTTTTTATTGATTATTGACTTGGTATCGTATTGTTATATGATTATTTACCAGTCTCGTAACAACCTCCTGAAATGTTTTGCAGGTTCAAAACTGCACCTTGTATAACTTTAATTAAATACTATTAAATAAGAAAATTTCGCTTCTAACTTAGGACAACAAAAATACATTTCGCAATAAATCTTAAAAAATAAAAGTATTTTTGCAAATTTAATATTTTATATTATCTCCACGAGCACGTATTTATTAAGATGAATGTGGCATGCTGTAAACCAAAATTGTAATACGATTTTGGTCTACGTTTGCCCATTCGTCCACTAGCGCATTCCTTAACTCGTGTAAGGTAACGGGAGCAGGAGAGCGTTGTCTCACGCATCTCGCGAGCTCGTCCCATGTTCTATGAGATTTAAGTCTGGGCTGCGAGCTGGCCACTCCATGCAGGTAATACCGACGTCTTGAATACGAGGGTGACACTGAATGTTCGTAGAAAATCAAAAACTGAACAAACTAGCAAGTTACTGAGAAAAGCCCTTCGCCCACTCGTCCTTGGGGGTCTCTTCGACCGCATTTTGAAATGCAGCCACTGCTTCCGCGGCGTCCATAAAACGTTTTCCACGAAGGTTTTATTTTATTTTCGGAAATAAATAAAAATCGCAAGGTGCGAGGTCAGTGCTATAGGGCGGGTGGCCCAGTAATTCCACGTCTGACGTCGCAAAGTAGTCGATTGTTTGCTTGGCGGTGTGCGACGAGGCGTTGTCGTAGTGAAGGAGGATCCTACTGCGAGGTCGTTTCTCCCGAACTTTATCCAAGACAAGTGGCAAACAATTGTTAGTGTACCACTCCGTAGTAACTGTATTTCGATCCTCTAAAACAAATGTTGCGTAATGAGCTGTCCTTCCGAAAAACGACGCCACCATCTTTTTTCAAACGCTTCGACCTCTCATCACTTTAGTTGGCAACTCCTCCGAAGGAAACACCCAGACAGCAGACTGTCTCTTACTTTCAGGATCATAACAATAAATCCAGCTTTCGTTACCCGTAAGTATGTCGAACACAGTATTTGAGTCACCTCCGTTAAATCTTTGAACCATTTCACGACACCAATCAACACGACGGAGTTTTTGGGCCTCTCTCAAATTATGAGGTGTCAACCGAGCACAAAGCTTCCTGACCGCTAAATGTTCATGGAGGATTTTGTGTACTTGACTCATACCGATGCCTAAGCTTGTCCGAATCTGCTGATAAGTCACTCTTTTGTCAGTATCTATCATGCGCCGCACAACACTGATGTTATCTTTAGTCGTCGCCGTAGAAGGCCGTCCCTCCCGCAGATCATCGGTGAGATTAGTGCGACCACGTTTAAACTCATTAAACCAGTTGTAAACAGTGGTAGGAGATGGGGCTTCATCGTGAAAGGCCAATCAACGTCTATCATAACTTTCTTGTTGACTTAAATGACATCGAATTCATTCATTCATTTGAACATATAGACAAAAAATAGGAATTACTTTGTCAACCTTAACACAAAAGTTTGAAAATGTAGGATGCAAGAGCAAGCGAAGCGAACTAGAAATTTTTCGCACCGCACATAAGGTTTCATTTGACTATTCGTACCTACATAAATAGGAGTTACTTTGTCAACTTATGCAGAGAAGTCTTAGGAAAAAGAGAATGTAGGTTGCAAAGTGAGCGAAGCAAGCTCGAAAGCTTTAGCACTCTACGTTTATATTTATCATGCATAGCGGGCCCCCGACTACTTACAATCTGCCTTTTACTTACTGAACATATTATTTAGGTCTTGTTTGGGATTTGATTAAAATGTATATCTCGAGTTTTGGAGGCCCCCCTATATCGGCGGCCAGAGGCGCATCGCACCACCCCTCTCCTCTTAGTCCGCCAGTGATTAGGGGGGCGCGTATGTTAACAAGTTGGGAATCCCTGATCTACACGAAACTTTTAGCAGGTACCTACGATAGCTGTGACAAATGAATCGCACCGCAGCGCAGCGCACTAAATAACACCACATCGTAAACAACTCAACACTATAATTATTAAATAATAAACTCGAGGACGCACGCATTACGCATTGAGCGTGGGATTCCTTAAAAAAGTGAGGTCTTCTTCGAGTCCTTTGTCGAAGAAGCAGTTGGAGGGCGGTCCGTTTTGTCCGGCGAGACAACGGTGCTGGCGCAGGAGCAGGTACAGCAGCAGGTTGTACTCCGAGGTGGCATTCTGCACCATCTTCAGCGTCACCTCCAGCTGCTCCTGCTGCGCATCCCACGCGCGCAGTCGTTCCACGCTCGCGCCCAGGTACTGGTTCAGCTGCACACAAAAAGCGCGTCAGCACGTGTCGCACCAAACCTAGCAGCTACCTACCCCCTATGGCACGAACCCGCAGACCTAATGGTTACTAGTGTATTATAGCAGAGTGCATAATCGGCCTGTACAACATATCATTCGGGTTTTTAGATAGATCAGTTAATTTCCTGAGTTAGGTAACTACAAAGATCGCTCAGTAGTCAGCAGGTGGGTTTAGGTACTGGGGATACCCTTTAATCTAGCGTTTTCGACCCTCATTCCCACTTACAGGGCATAGCTGCATGGGACAGAAATAAACCTGTATTTTTGCATGAAGCTTAAACACCAAATCAAATCGGAAATTATATCGGGTTGGGTTTAGAAACGTGCTGTCTTGCTGGAAAGAGTGTGAGACTATTTAGGGGTTCTAGAGGGTCTTCTAAACCCTCCACAACAATAATTTTTTGCCGGAGATGCGTTTTTTTTTAAATAAAAGTAGTATATTTTATGAGAAGTAACGTAAATATTTACGTAAAAAACCCAAAATTTAATTTGTTGATAAAGTAATGGGTTAGGTTAGGTTAAGTTAGAACTGTGACAAACCGCGTGCGAATTGAGCGGTGTCGCGGCAACGGCCGGTGAGCTTTACTTCTTAGTTATAATTCTTACCGAATAATTCCGATTTGTTAACCGCCCTCACGTAACTGCCGGTTCAGTCATTTTACTGGTTATGCGGACGACACGCTGGTCACGGCTCGGGGCAGGGGCGGATCCAGGATTTCATTTTGGGGGGGGGCCATTCTGACAAGATTCGGAGCTAGAGTTAAAATCACAACAGACACAGTCCCTCATCGCCCCCGTCATTGTCAGACTGGTGCGATGAGTTAGGGGTGACGGAAGGGGAGCTCGACCGAGCCGTGAAGCGCTTGGGGGCTTGCAACACCGCGCCAGGTCCGGATGGTATCCCTGGCCAGGCGTGGGTTCTAACTCTGGCTGCTCTGGTTTACCGCCTTAGACGGTTATTTATTAGCTGTCTCCATGCAGGCATGTTCCCCTCTGGTTGGAAGGAAGCTGGATTGGTTTTATTGAAGAAGGAAGGCAGGGCTGCAGAGTCTCCCTCTGCCTGTCCCATATGCCTGCTTGACGAGTCTTCAAAGCTCTTTGAAAAAGTGATTGCTGAATGGCTCGTCGAGCACCTGTCGCGAGTTGGTTATAGCCAGCCCGACCTTGCTGATAGCCAGTACGGCTTTCGGCAGCGGTGTTTTACCGAAGATTTTGTTTTATTTTATTTTATTCGGGAAACTTACAGCTAACTAATACAGTATTCCTAAATAATATGCAATGGAAGGCCATTTACAAGTTTCCACTGATAAACACTAGAATTAGAAAACCAAAAAAGAGTAAAGGTTGGTACAAAATACCTATAACATAAATTAGGAAATAAATATTACACGATTGACAAATACAAACTAAGAATAATTTAGATGCAAACAATTACTTTTCTGTAAAGAAGCTTTTCACCAACAAATGCTTAAGCCGAGAAACACTGGTATTGAATATTTCCAAATCATGTTCACCAGACAGTTTATTAAAACTTCTGCTCTCACGGATTAAAAACGAATTCTGTCTGTACGCGGACTTGGAATGAGGGACATGTAACAAGCAAGGTTTGCGAAATATTTTGCAGTGTGAGACTAATCCTATATTGCCTAACAGCTCAGGGCAATCTATGCTACCATTTGCAATTTTTAATAAGTACGTCAAATCAGCAATGCGCCTGCGCTCTTGCAGTGGTAAGATGTGAAACCTTTTACAACGCGCTATATAATTGGGAGTATATTTCCTAGTTTTGTACTGCAAGACACGTAGTAACCGCTTTTGAATTCCCTCTATTCTGTCTATATAAATACTATAATTAGGATTCCATACTTGTGAATCGTACTCCAAATGGCTGCGGACAAAAGCACAATAAAGAATTTTATACGTCTTTACGTTTTTTAAATCAGCTGTCAACCTAAGTATAAATCCAAGTGCTTTGGAAGCTTTATTAACAATGCTTTCGATGTGTGCATCAAAAAGCAACTTAGAGTCTAATCCTTACAACAGTATAACAGTATTATGTAACATATACTGAAACGTGATTGCATGTGGTTTGCGTGTGTAGGTACTAACAAAACATTTAGAAACATTCAGTTCAAGTTTATTCAGTAGACAATAACATTGAAGTGCATCTAAATCCCGCTGTAAATAAAAACAGTCGGAAAGTTCTGATATCGGGCATAACATTTTCATATCATCGGCGTAAAGAATTATTTTGGAACAGGTAAAGCACGAACCAATGTCATTTATGAAAATAATAAAAAGTAAAGGACCCAAAAGGGATCCTTGTGGTATTCCCGAGGGTATTTTAACAGGTACAGAACTGTATCCATTCAGTATAACTGTTTGACAGCGATTCTCAATATAAGAAGTAAACCATCTGAATAAATCGCCCCTGATACCCACTGCAAGCAGCTTACGTAAAAGGACACCGTGGTCTATATGGCCAAATGCCTTGCTGTAATCGTTGTAGACCACATCCACTTGAGAGGGTTCAGAAATGGTGGACGACAAGTAATCGGAACAGATAAGCAAATTTGACACAGTAGACCTGTTTTTTAAGAAGCGATTGTTTAATAGCACTATAAACTGAAGACTAAACAATTTTTTTTAAAACCTTTGCAAACAATCAAAGCTTAGATATTGGCCTGTAGTTTTCTTCTTTGTCTTTAGGGCCTTTTTTATGCACGGAGGTAATACGAGTATAAGCTGTCTTCCAAACATGTGGCACCACTCCCTCACTAAGAGAACGCCGAAATATTAGGGTAAGTGGTAAAGGTAAGCTTTATGCGCACCGAATTATAAGTATAGCAGGAATACCATCAGGCCCCGCTGACTTATTCACGTCAATAGCCTTTAGCAGTTTCAATACCTCAGTTTCGCAGAACTCAATAGAACTTATATCAGAGGCAGACGTTTGATAAAGACTATGCATGTTGCTATCCAACTGAGTTACATCGGGGATAGTGTTCTGGAGAAAATTTTACTTAAAAACTTCACTGAACATATTGCATATTTCATCACCCTGTCCCGACGAGCTATTTCGATACTTCATAACTGATGGAAATATATATGAAGACTGTTGCTTGCTTTTGAAAAAAGACCAAAATGCTTTAGGCGATTTATTAATACTACTTTCTATTACCTCAATATGCGATTCTTCGCGTCGGCGCGCTGTCGGAGCAGGTGGTGTCCCGGGGTGGGGTGGCGTTGGATATAAGTTTGGATATCGTCAACGCCTTCAACTCTTTATCCTGGGGTGCAACTAGGGAGGCACTAGTACATCACGAAGTGCCTCCCAACCTGCAAAGCATTGTCGGGGCATACCTACGCGACAGGCACATTCGCTATGTGGGCCGGGACGGTAGCGTTCAGTGGAAGGAGATTACGTGTAGGGTTGCGCAGGGGTCAGTTCTAGGTCCTCTCTTGTGGTCTCCTAGCTTACGACGCAGTCCTGCGTGTCGACCTCCCCGTCGGCGTTAATATCGTTTGCTACGCAGATGATACTCTATTCTCTATTCTCTATTATATTCTCTCTATTCTATTCTATTCTATTCCATTCTATACTCTGGTGTTGACCGGCGGGTACACCTTCGAGGAGACTATCCAGCTTTCTGAGCTCGGGGTGGCAAAAGTCGTGGGGTCAATTCGCGGGCTGGGTCTGGAGATAGCGCCTCAGAAAACTGAGGTGTTATGGTTTCACAAACTGCCGAGGAGCAGAGAGCCACCCAGCTCGTTGGTCCATGTCGGAGATGCGTAAGTCCAGGTGGGGTAAAAACAAAGTATATTGGCCTTATCTTGGACGGTCGGTGGGGCTTCGAAGAGCACTTCGAGCGCCTGGTTCCCTGGGTCCAGAAGGCAGTGGGTGCTGACTACTGCTCAATCTTGGGGGACCTCGGGAGGAAGTTCGCCGTCTCTACGTGGGTGTCGTGCGATCGATGGTCCTTTACGGGGCGCCTGTTTGTTCAAGTAGACTGTCAGCTAGGCGTCCGACGCTGCAGGACTAAAGTCAATAGACTGCAGCGGAAAATGGCCATTCGTATCGCACGAGGATACCGAACGATATTCTTTGAGGCGGCAACTCTCCTGGCGCGCTTTCCGCCGCTGGACATCCTGGCGGATATGGACGCGAAGGTCTACTACCAGATTCGCGTTATCCGCCAAAGTGGGAACACACGCTCGAGGAGTGCTTGGGCCTCCGAGCGGCGAGTCCTGGTTGCGAGGATCGGGCGAGACCTGTCTCTGCCGGCAGTAGTGAGGGCTATGCTGGCAGAGCCAGAGAATTGCATGGAAGTAGCCTCCTTTTATGAGACCCCTATGGTCAAGAAGGAGGCCGCCGAGCGGGATCGGGAGAAGGCTGATCCTGCTCGAAGAAGGAGGCGTCGGGCGGGGAGGCAACCGCCTTGGCTCCTAATACACCGAAATCCGCTTACCGATCAAGGTAGGCGGACCTTTGGGGTCGCAGGCGCACAGAGTGGGAACTCTGTCCGTCCACCGTGTGACCCCAGGGAAGACGGTGGCACAGTAATCACGTGCTGCCGTGCATAGCGAGGCTCAGGGGAGGCCCCTTTACAGTCTCCCCAGGGATTTGCCTTACAGGCGTTGCATAGGGTGGGGTTCTGGAATTGGTCTTTTAAGAGGAACCGGGGCCCCCATGATCACCGGGGTGGTTTTAGTGAGGTATAAATCCCACACTCCTCAACCACCGCCCCAGAGTTCGGGTGCCTTTTGAAGGTTTCCCACAGAAAACAAAAAAAAGATATTTAACCTATTACTTGATGAAGAAAATTCCGTATTCAGCGTTTTTAGAAATTAAACCGAAAAAATTAAAAAATTCAATTTTTAAGAATTTTTGTCCATTTCTAGATCGTAAGTGGACGTGGTTGCGAGGTGGGTTGCTTGCTAGTAGTCCTAAATATGTGCATGCTTGTTATGTCTTTGTAAATTAACTGAGAAGTAGAAATTCACGGTTCACCTGTTGAAAAGAATATAGGTATTTCTGTTTCCTGATATACCTACCTATGAGTAAGCTGATTAAAAGTGCACCTGAATTGAATCGAAAAGTTGAGTCGAGTTGCATGGGGAGGCAGCGTTGCTGGCTATGGCAGCAGCGGTCTCATAGGTGGTGAGTCGCATCCGACGCCTGAGCCTGGAGGTAGCCCTCAATAAGTCGAATGCCATCGCTTTCCATGGCCCCCGACGGGCGCCGCCGCCGAGACCACACATTGTGGTCGGGGGGGTCGAATCGCTGTCGAGTCAACCATTTGGTAAGAAGTGATCTGAGCGTTGTGGAAAGCTGAGGATTTAAGGGTATCCATCGTTCTAAAGAGGTCTAGACCAGCGGTAAGTTATAATATTAATATCTGCGGTCTGTATTTATGTCAGGAAAACGTTGGTAATTCGTACGTATCTCAATTACAAAACGTCCACCATAATCTTCCATTTAGCAACCGTTAGATACATTTATCGTAACTGGTGATTTTCACTTTGGTGGCGATGTTGAATAGCAACATTCTGATGACAGCTCGGGATTATACCCAAAGAAAGTATCTGTTTGATGTATTTTGGATTTCTTTGACACAATAAATGCGAGTAACCTGTCCCAGTTTAATGGTGAGCGTAATGTCAACGGTGAAGTCAAGGTGAATGAGTGTGCTGACCCCTTGGCGGTTCTTGTCGATGTACACTACAAACCACTAATTATTGACGCTGATATCGTTGAAGTCCATAAATATATTGAGAAACCTAGTGTAAAATATATATTTAATCAAAGTGATTACCCTGCAATTACTTCTGCACTAGATATTATAGACTGGAATACTTTGTTATCTGCTAGATCCTTAGACCAAGCTCTCTGCCTTTTCTATCAAAAACTATACGAGCTAAGGGACATGTATATTCCCGTTAAACCACTAAAGAAATCGTCACAACCCCCCCCCCCTATTTTTTTTTTGCGTTGGGAATCTTCAAATGACCTCTCCCACTCTGGGCGGAGCGCAAGGGCGTGTCAGACTCTTACTGACTAAAACCCACCCGTGTTCCTTCAGTTGCCTGTGCGCCAGGGCCACGGTAACTCTTTCGAACAATCCGCGACCCCGGCAGACACCCCCCCCCCCCCTGGAATTCATTTATTAAAATATTAAAAGAAATAGAATCAGACTCAAACTCTGATGATCTAGATACTAATGTAGACATTCATTCTTCTAGCTCGGTGAACCTGAGTACCGTTAGCGTGTCCTGACATGGTACTCAAGCTACTCAAGGGTCTGGACCTAACTAAATCTGGTGGGCCAGATTTGATACCCCCATTTTCATAATTAATTGTGCAAAGAGCCTTGTGAAATCAGTCTACTTGTTGTTTGAACGGTCATTCAGAGTGTGTCGTCCCGAAGATGTGGAAATCGGCATTCATCACACCCATTTATTAAAATTGGGATAAATCTAAGATAGAAAATTACCGCCCCATAACAAAACTATGTCTTTTCTCTGAATTTATGGAGCGAGTGGTGCATACGGGAGTTTATTCGGCCTTGCAGCGCTGTTTTGGCGACCAACAACATGGTTTCCTCAGATAACGGTCGACTGCTTCCAATTTGGTATTGTCCAATGAATTAAAAAGCCCCTGGAATGGATAAACGATGCCAGGTCGATGTTATCTACACGGACTACAGCAAGTTTTTCGACCGAATAGATCACCATGTGCTTCTTCAGAGAATCCATATTTAATACCATGCAAGTTTTTTTTTCAAGAGAAAGAAATTCCTATTCGAAATATTTTGCCAGTTGCTACAGATGGTGCTGCTCCAGCAATGACAGGGCGTCATAAGGGTTTAATTGTGCATTTAAAACTAGCAGTACCAAATGTACTCGCTGTACATTGTGTTATTCATCATCAGCACTTGGTTGCAAAAAATCTTAATGGACGCCTGCATACGTCGCTCCATTACATTGAGCCGTAATATTAGTGACATATGTTTTTTGGCAGGCATAGCAAATGGCTCGATTGATTGTCCGGAACTGCTCAGCAAAATACTTCTTCGCAGTTATCAAAATAACCTACGCAGACGACCTCTGCTACAGGCACCCAGCGCATCGACAAGTACAGGCGCAACGCTTTCTCTATTTGTAGTGTTAAAGACTTCAATAGTTTACCATCGCACCTGGAAATCGATCTATTTTGCACCAGAGCACACAGTATTAGAAAGATCCTAAACAAGGAATATTTTGGAAATAGTCATGAATAATTCGGTATATGATATCTAATGTATTGTTATATAGCCGCCCATATACGATTTAACTATTTTGACGCCTCACGACTCGACTAACTCTCCATTGGCAATTACCAAACTAAAAAAGGTTTTTTTTTCTCTCTTGGTTTGCAAATCGCTTTTACCGACCACCGCCTGTAGGCGGTCTTACGTGGGGATCATGCGATCGATGGCCCTCTATGGTGCCTCGGTATTGGCTGCGGACCTGACGGCCCGTCACATCGCAATACTGCGCAAACCGCAGAGAGCGATGGCCGTCAGTAATTAGAGAATATCACACAATCTCTTACGAGGCGGTTTCCGCATTGGCCAGATCCCCGCCGTGGGACCTGGAGGCGAAGACCCTTGCGACACTGCATCTGTGCCGCGAGGAGGCCAAGACACGGGACGAGAGACTGGTGCAGCAACAGATCACGCTGCGCCAGTTGGAGCTCCGTCAAGTCATGGTGGCGGAATAGCGGGAGAGGCTTTTGCACCCTACTGCGGGCCTAGGTGCAATCCAGGCGGTCCGGCCAATGTTCAACGACTGGCTCGAAAGGAGGCACGGCTCCCTGACGTTTAGGGTGTCGCAGCTGCTGTCGGGGCACGGTTGCTTCGGCATGTACCTATGTCGAATAAGCAGGGAGCCAGATGCTCGGTGCCATCTGCGCGTCCATTACCTGAAGGACACGGCGCGGCATACGCTGGCCGAATGTGTCGCATGGGAGAAGCCACGCCGTGGCCTCGTTTTGGAAACGAGTAGCGACCTATTGCTGTCATCCGTAGTTCGTTCAATGATCAGCAGTGCAGAGTCCTGGGACGCGGTTTGTTTCCTTCTGCGAAACAGGTATCTCGCAGGAGGATGCTGCAGAAAGGGAGAGGGAGATCACGAGTGCTTTCCCGTCCCGCAACAGGTGCACTGGGCGTCGGCGGAGGGCAAATAACGGCTTCTACTAGCCCCCTAAACCGGTCCAGGGGCGACGGACTCAGGGACATCCGTTGCCACCCATTCCACAGAACCCGAGATGGCGGCGCGTAGTGTTCCACAAGCGCCTCTCTTAGACGTAACGGGGGGAGTTCACCACCTCACTCCCTCCTATGGACGTGGCCCGCATAGTGCGGGCGATCACTAGTCCGGGGCAGATAAAGTCACATTCGCAACCGCAGCCACCCTAACGCAGGTGTACGAGGGCACACCGGGGAGGTTTTAGTCAGTAAGAGTCTGACAGACTCCTCTGCCCAACCCAGGGCGGAGGAAATCCAAAAAAAAAATTAGAACTGTGACCAACCGCACGCTAGCCGAGAGCGAGCGAAGCGAGCGGTGTCACGGCAGCAGCCGGCGTGCTTGACTTCCAAATTAGATTCTTACCCACTAATTTCGATCTGTTAACTGCCTTCACGTAACTGCCTGTTCATTAATTTTACTGCTTATACTAAAGTAGTGTGATAAATGAATGGCCAGTAAAAATGTTGGAATGGGCAGTTAGGTAAATAGTTCGGCACATAGTTCGGCAGTCCATAAATATTTACGTTCCTAACCTAAAAAATACGACTTTTCACTTTTATAGGTATTCAAAAAAACACGTCTCTGACAAAAACTAAATGTTGAGGAGTGGTCGATTCAGAAGACCCTCTAGAACCCTCAATTAGTCTCACATTCTTTTTAGCGAGGCTGCACGTTTCTAAACTTTAACCATTTTAACAACCATTAAAAAAAGATGATCAAGTTCTACTTGCATCGTCAGCAAAAGAGTTGCAAGACATGGTGACTGTGATGGATGAATCATATAAAATGAAAGGGATGAATATAAATGTAAATAAGAGGAAGGTCATGGTGTTTGAAAGAGAAGAGGATGTATTGGTATGTGATGTGAAATTAAATTATGATAAGAGTGTGGAGCAAGTAAGTGAGTTCGTATATTTGGGGAGTCTGTTTACAAGGGATGGAAAGATTGATGGAGATGTGGAAAGAAGGGTAAACGCGGGAAATAAAGCGAATGGTGCTACACATGCAATTGTGACCAACCAGTTGATGTCCAAAAAAGCACGACTGACTGTTCACAACGGTGTGCTGGTGCCTACGCTTATGTCTGGAAGTGAGTGTTGGGTGTAGCAATAGAAGCATGAAACTAGAATAAATGCTGTGGAAATGTGTTCCTTGCGAAACATGTGTGGTGTGACTATGAATGATAGGCTGAAGAATGATGTGATAAGGCAACGGTGCGGTTTAAAAGAAGATGTAGTGACAATAAAAAAATAAAAAAAGAGTATTCTAAGATTGTTTGGTCATGTTGAGAGGATGAATGAAGGGCGACTAACAAAAGGTATTTACAAGGCAGATGTGAGTGGAAACGCCGGGAGGGGACGCCCTAGGAAGACATATAGTGACCTTATTGGTTATGTTCTTCAGAAAGGTCAGGTGCGTAGTACTCACAACCAGCGTGCGTCTATGACCAGATGTATGAACGTAAACGAGGCAAAAGGAGTATGTAAGGATCGTAGCAGGTGGCGTTCCGTAGTTTCTGCCTACCCCCATGGGAAGAAGGCGTGAGTTTACGTATGTATGTATGTATGTAAAAAAAGATAATCAAATCAGAATGGTGCGCACCTTTACTATTCTTCTTTCCATCAGCTTTCTCTGTATCCACTCGCAAAGATATGTTGACATTCCCACTATCAGTAACGTTACTGTCACAAACAGGTCAAGCGGTGGTAACTGAACAAACGCGAAATCGACCCATCCGACGGCGCTGGGTGAACTCTCCGGCTGCTCCAGCAGCGGGTCCTCTACACCCAAGTACAGGTCCGGCACGTAGTACTGTGCAGGCAGCAGCAACAGCGCCACCACCGCCGTCACCACTAGCCCGCTCGAACAACCATTTAGCGCCATTCGTTACCCACATCCGTCCACCAAAATAACAAAAAATCACTGTACAGTATAAAATTGCCCGTTCATTTGTATGTTTTGTGTGCTAATTTTAATCATTTATTTACAGTCCTATTGCTATTATTGAGTCTATGACACATCCAAATTTTTCTTCAGGATTACACATGACATCCGCTTCTTGTATGCTTTCAAAAAAGATACTAAACGTAATTTATAAACAGAATGTTTTTTTTTTTTCATCAAATAACTCGGTAAAATGCTTGCCATGGAATAACACAATTATTTATTTATATTTTCCTCAGAAGCCCATTCATTGTATTGTATTTTAATAATCAATTATTTATTTTATTTTATTCATCTGAGTAATGCTAATTTAGTGACACTTATTACCTAATCTTAATTTTGTTAACATGCGGATAATGTAGTGGGCTGCAATGATATTATATTATCATTGGTGGGCTGCAATATTGTTAATACTACCTAGGAGCCTAGCCTATATTATTGCTATTTGTAAACATTTTATATTGTAGCTGTTTATTGTCCCCTAATAAATAATAAAATAAAAAAATGTCTACTGCTTACTACAAGCAGCATTATTTTTATTTTCTGTAACAGTTATGAAATGAGACAACAGTAAGTTGTCTCATACCTGTCTCATACCAGCCCAAACAAAATCGGTCACACTGAAGCACTTACAAAACGTAACTTTCTTGTCATTGTGAAAAGTAATGTCAGATGTTGAATAATGTGGCTTGTCTTGTCACAATTTTGTAAGCTTGTGTAAAGTTCAGTGTATTAAGCATTTACGGTACTGAAAATAAAACTAGGGAAATGCTTATTTTGTTAAATATGCTTACCAAATCAATTCCTGAATACCTACCACTTCAAAGATAGACATGATTATGAATACAATCTGCCCTAATCTGTCAGAGCCTGCAAATAAAAAACTCGAAATAACAATTAAAAATATTCTCTTGACAGTTCAAAACTAATGCTTAGTAGTGGTGGGCGTTGCGACGACGAACCGTTTACAAAGACCGTTTTGTGTTCTGCGACGATGAAACCGTTTTACGTCCTGGGTTCAAACAGTCTTCGTTGCACAAACTAGTCTTCGAATTTCTTGGTGCGATTTTTTATTTTACGCCTATGAAAATACAGTCGAGAACGCAATGGTTCAACTATCTCACTCACATTTGTCCGTCGCGTCGCGGTCGTTGTCGTCACTTGTACCGCGTTCGTTTATAAAACAGTCCTTAAAATAAAAAATAAATTTTTGTCACTGAAATAAAGTCGATAATGTATTACCAATTGTCAATGCCGTCGTTCGTGATGCGACGGTCAAACCCGTGCAAGCTTAAGGTTGTAGACCTAAAGCCCAAAGTCGACAAAATCAAAACAATAATTAAAGTATGTATATAAATGATCTTTTAAATACGCCTGGTAAAAAGATAAAAGTCTGTCCCAGCCAGTCCTAAGCATGGATAAGTATGAAGGGAAGCTCATTTCATCGTAGGTATAGTAAAGTCGATCGTTAAAACGAATTATGTACCTAATTAGTTATTAATTCCATACATTTCAAATCGTTGATAGTTTTAAGAAAAGAACTAAGAAACTGCAACTAGTTTTCTCGACGAAAACCTAGAAAACGCAATTCTATTCCATATTGGATAAGTTTCGTCCTATAAACCGTCTTCAACTTCAAACCAGTTGCAACGACGACCGTTTTCTGCAACCGTTTTCGTCGTCAGGAAAACGGTTGCGTTTCGTCCGTCAAAAATTCGACAACGACCCACCACTAATGCTAAATAAATGAAGATTTCGTACTTTAGCATGGAACGCAAACACCTTCGATGGATGATGTTGTTTCATTGTTTGTTTCGTTGTGCGATGACAGTTTTTGTATAAAAAAAAAAGGAATCAAGTTTTAAAACTACTTCAACAAACAAATTGTTGTGCGTTTTACGAGGAACTATCAATACAAAGGCATGTTATATTTTATTTTATAATGCATTTATAGCTTGGTATCGGTTCCGATCCTCTCATAATTTAATTCATCTACTTTCACACTTGCTCTGCATGTTTTTTTTTATTTAGTATTCAAACTGGTTCCTCTATGTGTTACTTCCATTTCAGGGCCAGCTGTTATGTGGAGGTGAGCGGCAAACAAAGGAGTTGATGGACATCTAGTTTCAATCTCACTATCATGAAGAAAGTTGTTTTATTCAAGAGCGAGTCGGAAGATTACGTGAAAGCTTTCTTGGACAACAACTACAGGACGGTGTTCGTGGAGCCGCTGCAGTTCGAGTTTACCAACAAACAACAACTCTCTGAGAAACTGCTACAAGATTACACCGGCATCATACTCACTAGCCCTAGAGCTATAGAAGCTGTCTCCAAGTGCTGGGACCCCACACGATTCGTGATATGGAACACAAAGAAAGTTTACACAGTGGGTGATGCAAGCTGCCACAAAATCAAACTACTGCTAGGCTTAGAAGCTCTAGGCATGTTATCAGGAAGTGCTGAAAATCTTGCGAAAATTATAGTTCAAGAAAATCCTTCAGAGTCAAAGTTTTTATTTCCATGTGGTAGTTTAAGATCAGAGAGTCTTCCAACTGTTCTACAATCCTCGCATGTCCCGCTGGATCCTCTGACCGTGTACGAGACCAAAGAAAATGAAAACTTGAAGACAGATCTGATGGAACTCAACGACGCAGACAGTCCGTGTTGCATGGTATTCTTCAGCCCCTCCGGATGTGAGTACATACACCGGCAGCTACAGACTTTCAGCAACAGCCTCTCAGAACTGCCGCACTTTGCTATTGGCAACTCAACAGCATACAAGATTGAGAATCTTGGGGTTGACGTAGCTGGAGTAGCGGCCAGACCCAAAGCTGACAGTCTGGTGGAGTCAGTACAGAAGTATTTCACAAGTGCACAGAGCAGTTAATACATGTGAGAGATGCTCATACTTATAACGTAAAGGTAATAATTAGTTAGGTTAGGCATAAAATGTTTACAAATGGTGTTGGATGTACAAAATATTTGTTGTTTTTATTATATATCAAGTGCAATAATTGTTATGAATACAGTCATTGAATTTTATAAGTTATTTAACTTAAGCTATGTTAATACTGTTGAAACCTGCATAAATAAGAGAGGCTTGGTGGTCCACTCACTGTGTGGCACGAATATCGTCTCATCATGTCAGTAGACTTGCTTGGCAGGACATAATGCCAGCAGCTATGTGGTTGGCTACACGTGCTCGGAGTGAGGCGCGCGCGGCGGCTTGGGCGGGCGGGAAACGTCCTACAGCCGTATCACCGTCACACGTCGTGCTCGGAGGGAGGCGTGCGAGGCAGCTGGGGCGGGCTGGACGCGTCCCACAGCTGTATCACCGTCACACGTCGTGCTCAGAGGGAGGCGCACGCGGCAGCTGGGGCGGGCTGGACGCGTCCCACAGCCGTATCACCGTCACACGTCATGCTCGGAGGGAGGCGCGCGCGGCGCCGGGGGCGGGCTGGACACGTCCCACAGCCGCATCACCGTCACGTACGTGATCACTGCACTCGCTATCACCATGCCTGCGTTCAGCACATTTAGTGGCTGGAATTCAAAGTATTAATTTCTATATTCTTTGTTAGTCAAGAGTGTCGTGACTCAGCGGTTCATTCTAACTAGTCTAACAAGTACCTACTTAGCTATACATTTGCCTTGTAATTCTTCTCGGGGAATTATTCCGAATACTACTCAATACTTCGGAATGTTTCGCGAATAATTCGACGGGAATACTTCGGAATATTTCGCTCCGGCAACGATATTCAAGACAACATTTTATAAGTAACTAGCGTTTACCCGCGACTTCATTCGCGTGGAAGTCGTAAGACACCTTAATATACAAAAAATTACAATGTGCGTGTGAACTGAGTGACCACAGGGAATTCGTAAAATAAAAATCCTAGGATTTAGTAAGTAGTAGACTGAAAACCGTGAAAACATCGTGAAGTGTCACGATGTTTTCACGGTTAGATTTTTAAAGAATAGCAATACAATTGTCCGTGTGAGAAGCAGCTCGACCTGAGGTCGACACTAGCGTTGCCGGAGCGAAATATTCCGAAGTATTCCCGTCGAATTATTCGCGAAACATTCGGAAGTATTGAGTAGTATTCGGAATTATTCCCCGAGAAGAAATATCTAGCTAAGTACATGTTTGGCCACGCATAGAGTAGGTAGTTGTGTAGGTAGTTAGTGGTAATGAACCTGCTGCGAGTCGCGGGGCGGGGTGGCACTGCCACGTGCAAGTGTTCGACTATTGATCGCTAGATGGCGACGCAATTACCATTGCAAATTACATATGTTCCGCGTTAATGATTGTGTATTCATACCCACGAATCTTCCTTCCTTCCTACCTTCCTAACCTTGGTCACTGCAGCAGCAGAAAGCGCACGCAGGCGAGCACTACTGATGGAAGTTGTACAGTTACAGCTTTTACGTTTACCCGTTAGAGGGCGTTAATGCCCGTGGCTATAAATATATTACTACGCGTTCATTAATAAAAATGAGTATAATACGATTTGAAAACTTCCGAATATTTCCTTTCATCTACTTAGATATGTACTTACGTAATAAGTTTTTTTATGCGGTTTAGGTGTGCAAGTGATGTTTTGCGAGAATACTATGTACATAAAGGTAAATAAGTAGGTAGGTACTAAGATGAGTTTATATTATATATTATTATTTACCGAGATACATAGTAAAACGGTACCTATTACCTATATTATTTCAATTGTTTCTTTATGTATGTACTTTAGTAAGATTTCGGTTGAACACTACCTCTAAAAAGAAGGAGATAATCTTTTTGGTAAAACATCGTCGTAAAAAAGTACGTAGGTAACCCTAACTTCTTATTTTTTTTTAAACCATTAGGTAGGTAAAGTACTTAAAAACATTTTTACGCTTGTACATAACATCCGCACAAAATCGACACAGTTTAAACTCATCCATACTAAAATAAAATAATAGGTACCTAGTCATAAGTAGATAACTACTTACAGGGAATTATTCCCGCATAGTAGGTACGTAGGCATCGAATAATACTTCGTTGATTATTGAATGAAGCGCTGGCGTCGCCGTGCGACTAACGAGGGAAGTTCTCCATTTACAGTTTTACTCTTGCTCGCTAGATGGCGTTAATTCACGTAACGCACCGACGAAATATCTAATACACGGCGAGTCTCCTCAAGCTACCTACGCATACATTCGTAAGTACTGGGAATAATTTAACTCTTAACCTTTCGTATGCCGGAACGTAGATCCACGCCAGACACAATGGCTTTTTAATTGTTTCTGTAATTACGGCATTCAACCGGTTAATAAGTAATAAAACGTAGGTCATCTACTTCATCCTTACAATATTTATTTTACTCTGCATTCTTGCTGCGGTAGTATTCCTTCCAATCGAAGTATTCTTTTGAATGTTTCCGAATTATTCCGAATACTTCCGAAGTTTTGCAACGCTAGTCGACACCCGCAAACTGCAGTAGTGATTTCCTATTGCTTGCGAAGTTTTTCGTTTTTAGTGAATTAATGAATCTCTGCGGTTGACTATTTACTCTAAGCTAACTGATGATTTCTTATAAATTATACCTGTCGAACAGCTATCACTAAAATAAAACAACAGTAGATTGTATAACACACGGGATTTCTCATTAACAGTCACTTAACCATACATATTTATCTATACATACTAAATATTATAAAGAGGTACCTAAAATTTGTTTGTTTGTAAGTATGTAATCTCTTGAACTACCGGTAGGATTTAAAAAATCTTTTTGCACCTGATAGCCCAATTCTTGAGGAATGCTATAGGCTATTTAAAATCACGCTTGGACCCGTGATAGGAGCCGTGCAAAAATAAAAAAAGTCAAAAACAACGCTAAGCAAAAACGAAGTAATAGCGCGGACAGGCGATGCGATGCGACGGGGTAGGTTGGGGAACAAGAAATTAGTCGCGGGCAGAAGCTAATTTTAATTATAATCAAAGATGACAGAAGAGGCCTTAACTATATGTTTTTCTATGTAGGTACGTTTTACGAACTACTTATCATAATATAATAGTTTATCAAAATATAAAAAAGGAAGCACAAAAAATATCAATTGTTCGGAATCGAATCGCTAAGCTATTTGCTTTGTTGAAAGTTGATTAAGTAGGCGTTCTTATATAGTAATATAATGTGTACATAGTGTGTATGTGTACATAGTAATGTACATAATGATTGACTGCATAACTCCCTAAAGACATAGCGAGATGGTAATCATTTAAAAGGTTATATCTGTAGCTATCTGCTATATTCGTTCCCTATTCAGCGCAGTGAAGTAAAAGAATAATTCGACTGTTGTCATACACTTGCACTGGTATATTGTGTTTTCTCTCATCTCGGTGTCATTTCCTACGAAATTTATAGGAGGTATTTTGCGATTCCTGACTTTTCTAAAAAACAGGACAGATTGGCATCAAAGATTTTTGATGTGAAAATTGATGTCCGTGACTACCGTAGGACCACCAACGCCAATCGCTTCCATATTTGGTAAATAATTAGTACTCGAACAACAAAATTGGTACCTTAGGAGTTTTCGAGAAAATCGTATTTGAAGGTGGTCCTGCGGTAGTCACGCTCCCTTCAGCAGGACCACCACCGGCGCCGAAACAGGGAGCATGCTACAGCTATTCTAAGTATACAAATAATTAGTACCCATAAATGTGATTCATTTCGTATAAAAAAAAGAACTGAAACATTTGTATTTACCGAGAAATCAACGATGATAACTTTCGCGCGCTATTTCAGCAGGACCACGACTTTGAATGTTGATTCCAGGTTTCAGGAGCTTGTCGCTTCCCTCAAACCTACATAGAAAATTAGTACCCTGCAAGATAAAATTAGTACCCGAAATTCAAAATTAGTGGTACTCTAGTAGTTTACGAGATATACCATGCCATTGGTGGGGTGGCGGTAGTCACGGTGTTAAATTTTCATTTCAAGATTTCCCTATTAAAAACTCTGTGTTATCTTCCCAATTTTATACAAAAATTAGTACTCCTAAAGAAGTTATAGTGACCAAAAATTCAGATTCCTAAGTTGTGTATTTCAAGAGAAATTAGCTATCATTACTTTTCCATACTAAATCTCCGCGTATAACCCGACCAAATTAAGTTTTCAATGGTATTGAGCTGTTTAGAAGATGTACATTCGTGGACATAAATTTACGGATGTCGGAATAGTATTAACAACAATTCAATATCTATAATTTTTATACCAACTGTGTACCTTTATAGGTATATTAAGAAAAAAATAAAACATAGCGCTACCCATGGCCTGTGATACCTTTGTTAATGACGGGTAGGTAGGGTAATCAAATAATTGTTTTTCTGTATTGTAAGTACCTACCTTCTGTGTTGTTATGTGAATATCATTAAAGAGCGATAGGTATGTCTTATTTATTTCTTTCCTACTAATTTATTGTTGCTGCAAGTAGTACCTAAGTATTAAAACATCTAATTTACTGCAGTAACAATATGTTGCTAATAACGTAAGTATAAAAGGATTACATAAGTAATAGGCATTATCTGTGGATCTTGGGTGTATCTTTAGTTACCTATTCAATACCTATTTTGTTAAAGCTAGGTTATGAAGTAGTCGGTGTACCTATTAAAAAAAAGGATTACATAAGTAATAGGTAACTTAATATTTAAATAATATGCATTGCAAAGGGCACATCACGCATATTTTAGGAAATATGTGTATTCATATCAATGTGACCTAGGTACCTATTATGTTCGTCAAGCACATATATTTAAAATACCTAAATCAACTTACAATAACGTTACCATCGAATTATTTCTGTAACTTTCGATTGCTAATTAGCCCTAAAAAGGCACCAAGGCTGGATCGGAATTAACGACGATTCGATCTATAATTAATAAAACTTATTGGATTTATGCTTGTGTTTTCGATTAAAAATACACCTACTACTTCGTAACCTAGCTGTAACAAAATAGGTATTGGTGCCGATTCTGTTGTACACCGAACTAATCTATCACTAAAATTCCTTACTTTTGGCTGTGAGAATCTTACAGATATTCTACAAAAAAAATATCTCTAAATTTAAAAATAATTTTGACGTACGGTAACTAAAATTTAATTTGACAATCGCGACTCCATGTGGTAGGTACTTGTTTGCCCGTGATTTTTCTTTAGAGCCGGAGGCACGCAAAGGGGGGCAGCCTCGACGTGTTTTATATGGATTTTTTACTTTTTGTATAGAAAATATGAAAAAAAAAAATTACCTACGTGTAGAGTTTTAGGGGTTTAAGGGTTTCATAAAGGGGGTCGAAATTTTCATTATTTTTGCGATAAGACACCATTTTCGAGATATAAGCAAAATAAAATAAAAAAAGACACAGTACTGTTTTTGCACCTGAAGTCGAGGTGTTGT
Source organism: Griposia aprilina (assembly GCA_916610205.1). NCBI lineage: Eukaryota > Metazoa > Arthropoda > Insecta > Lepidoptera > Noctuidae > Griposia > Griposia aprilina. Next base: position 22,628,114 of record OU744299.1, on the reverse strand, counting down.
GGTTCATGACAAATAATTTTATTCCACACCTTTTTAATCGCGATTAAAAATAGCTAGATTTAGTTAGACAACCAAAATTTTTGGTGAACAACGTCAAATTCAGAATAGAAAAATTGGCATTTTCACTAAACTAATAATTCATTGCCATCTTATTGCTGTCAAACTAAAATATAGTTAAGTTGTCTCACTTTAGTCTATTTCAGAATGAGAAATCGTCGTTTTACAGGAATAAACTAAATTTTAGTGATTTTTAGTCTAGTTTAGAGAATTTTGTGACAAGAGAATCGACACCATTGAATAGGTAACTAAAGATACACCCAAGATCCACAGATAATGCCTATTACTTATGTAATCCTTTTATACTTACGTTATTAGCAACATAATATTGTTACTGCAGTAAATTAGGTTTTTAATACATACTTAGTACTGCTTGCAGCAACGGTAAATTAATAGGAAAGAAATAAATAAGAAATACCTATCGCTCTTTAATGATATTCATAACAACACAGAAGGTGGGTACTTACAATACAGAAAAACAATTATTTGATTACTCTACCTACCCGTCATTAATAAAGGTATCACAGGCCATGGGTAACGATAGGTTTTATTTTTTTGTTAATATGTACCTATAAAGGTACACAGTTGGTATAAAAATTATAGATATTGAATTGTTGTTAATACTATTCCGACATCCGTAAAGGGCAATGCCTACTCTCCATAGTGTCCTAGGCCCAAGATGGACATCAAATATTACTATAAAAATGGATTGTTTTAAAATCTTAATAGTATTGGATATCTAAAAAATATATTCAAATTGATGGCAGTACTTAAAAAAAAAAAACGTTTTGAGGTTAATTTTCTCTAAGAAAAGGTCTATGGAGGACTATGATATAATTTAAGAACTTTTCTGTTTTCAATGCTTGTTGACTAAGATAGGAATTCCTAATATTTTTAGCCAATTGTATTTATTAGGGTATACAAAAAAACACATTTGCTATTTTAATTACTATATGCTCTTCATTTTCATATACAATTAGCAAATCGTCTAAAAATGGAGCAGGAATATATTTGATTCATATTTTGCCCAACCTATTTGTATACCAAAGCACAGTCATGGTATGTGCACAACAACCTACCGTGCTTTTTCCTATTATGCAATTACAATAGTATTCATCAATTGCCTGTCTGCCAGCATTATTATTATTTATTTTAATGTACACAAAATATACCTTACAGCTTATATGTCTACTTTGTATTTTGGCACGCAAAAGCCAGCCGATTTCATTAATTCGCTTGCTAAGTTGCTATTGTATTCTCTACATATTTCAATACTATACATACCGTTGCCCCGGCAAGGTATGATTTTGAATCTCGGTCAGGTTAAAACCATAATTCACACAATGTTCTTCAGTCATTGCATAAAACGTTATTGATCGGTATCCAAAATTGAATGCAGCCGTGATCCTTGATTCCAGAGCCAAAGTTGTCGTTAAAGGTGAGTACAAAATCCATAAAACATTGGAATCAAGTCCCTATAAGAAAGCCAGGTCGCATTAAAAGAAATCGAAGAAAAATCAAAACACATCCACATTGAGCGCAACAAGCGAAGTGTCACTTGTCAGATTCAATTCAGTGTTGTCACTATCACGAAAAAATAATAACATTAAATCGATATATCGATTACTTTTTTAAATAACCGATAATTGATTTATTTTTCTTTTTGATGAGAAACATCTATAGCCGCGGGTTAAATCGATGGTTGGCGTGGCGACACGTCGCCACTATACAAAATAGTTTCGATGTTTCACATCTGCCAGCCGTCCCGTGACGGCTCAATTTTTTTTTTCTAGTTCGCATTTGTGTTTAGTTTCATGTATATTTACTTTTATTTGGTTTTTGATTACAATACCAGTAAAGTCCCGTGAGTATGCCATTGTGGTTATTGTTTTTATTTATAAATCGATTCAAATCGATTGATTAATGATAATACTTAAAATATGGTTTTGATGCTGGCAATATTTTTCCAGCGAGCGTCAAAATCAGAAAACTTCTTGTTTTTTCAATAGATTTACTTTTTTTTATCGAATTGTTATAGATTGCAGTGGCGCTCATTTGGAAGAAAGTAAATACATATTTTATTATGGCAAAATTAATGCATAAAGTATTTTTTCTCTAGTCTAATGTCCACTGAGGGCCTCAAATGGGCATTTCCCTTTATGTGCACGAATGTACATCTTCTAAACAGCTCAATACCATTAACAACTTAATTTGGTCGGGTTATACGCGGAGATTTAGTATGGAAAAGTAATGAAAGCTAATTTCTCTTGAAATACACAACTTAGGAATCTGAATTTTTGGTCACTATAACTTCTTTAGGAGTACTAATTTTTGTATAAAATTGGGAAGATAACACAGAGTTTTTAATAGGGAAATCTTGAAATGAAAATTTAAAACCGTGACTACCGCCACCCCACCAATGGCATGGTATATCTCGTAAACTACTGGAGTACTAATTATGAATTTTGGGTACTAATTTTATCTTGCAGGGTACCTACTAATTTTCTATGTAGGTTTGAGGGAAGCGACAAGCTCCTGAAACCTGGAATCAACATTCAAAGTCGTGGTCCTGCTGAAATAGCGCGCGAAAGTTATCATCGTTAATTTCTCGGTAAATACAATTGTTTCAGTTCTTTTTTTTTACGATATGAATCACATTTATGGGTACTAATTATTAGTATACTTAGAATAGCTGTAGCATGCTCCCTGTTTCGGCGCCGGTGGTGGTCCTGCTGAAGGGAGCGTGACTACCGCAGGACCACCTTCAAATATGATTTTCTCGAAAACTACTAAGGTACCAATTTTGTTGTTCGAGTACTAATTAGTACCAATTGAGTACTAATTATTTACCAAATATGGAAGCGATTGGCGTTGGTGGTCCTGCGGTAGTCACGGACATTGAAAATTGGCCATTTTCTTGCTGACTACATTTTTGGTTTTTTATTTGTGAATGTAGATCAAAATGTTTTACAAAGTTAAGAACAGGCTCCTAAGACCGTTTTCTTGTAGCAACAGCGATTAAGGTACACGGTGCAAATCTATTCGGTTTACATCGCACACTGCTGTGTCGGTATGAATAGTTACGCACACAAACGTTAAATAACACCACGAGAGGGAGCTCTGTTTTTTATTAGTGTGCGTATGTCGCACCAATAGTCAATAACTATAACACCAATAAATAGTAATAATTCATTTAAGTAATTGAATTAGTTATAATATTTCGCACTTGTTCATTGTCACAGGTTTGGCACAATGGCTAACGTCTCTGGTTAGTGAACAAGGAGTCGTAAGTTCAAATCTCGGGTGCAAAACATTATTTTCATTTTGCTATCATAATTTTTCTAACACATTCATTTCCTAGTTGAATTGTTAACGATTCAGCCCCGTTCATAGATCAGTAATTTACAACGTTTGAGACACGAGCACGGAATTCTCAGCCAATTTATTTTGACCGTTTAGGATATATCTACCCACAATTTTTGTATTTTTTTTTTTACCTTTCACCTTAACTTATAATAATGAGCGTTCTCAGTTGTCAATCTACGAGTATAATTTGCACTACTAAGTATATTGATTACTACTCATATTCCTGTGCGTTCTATGTTCCTGATCTCAATTGTGCTTGAACTTGATCCAACCATGCAGCATTTAACAATGTTTAAAAAGTCGGAAATCGTTGTTTTGCATGAGCAAAACATTTCCATTAGTGAAATTGCAGGTGCTTGGTGCTTATTAATATCGGTGAGTAACAGTTACTTTTGACATAATCATTTTCATTACGTTACGCGTTAGTAATAGAATAGAATAGAATATAAAACTTTTATTTCAGACTGGGAGTCCATAGTGTTACAAACAATTTTACTTAATTGCTAGTGTTAGTAGGTTACAGACACAAATCAACATCCTACAATTAAAAATCAGCGTGGAGCTGCATCCACCTCCGCAACATCGGGGAATCCCACCGATCTGCGAATACTCTGAGAATACTGTTGGTGCTGCCGCGAACACGCGTCATCAGGGATGCACACCTATTCCTAATAATGGCGGCAAAACCATTAATATTATTATCTGCAAACATCCCTGACGCACTACAACGCCACGGCAGCCGCAGCAGCACTCTCAGTGCATTATTATATTGAACGCGTAGGTCGCTGTATGCCCGCTGAGTGAAGTTGACCCACAGGCTGCACGTGTAGAAGGATTGACAGTAAGCTTTGAATAGCCTTACTAATAAAATAAAAACGTTGTTAATACTTCAACTCAAGTTCTAAACTCATCTCACCTTAGAATGATTAACTATGACTACATTAATGTAAAATATTGCAATTGAGAGTTATATGAATATATCAGAATATTATACTATAGTTAAAGGGGAGTAAGTGGCCCTACCAACATCTGAAGAGCCAAAGTCAACCTCACCTGCCCGCGGAACACCCTGCTGAATTTACCAACTAGGCTCTGACGAATCGCCACTTATGAGGTTTTGTAACAAACTTATCCTCGTTTGTGGCCCGTGCGGTTTCCGGATAGAATAGAACCAACCCATTTCATCCCGTGGGTGTCGTAAAAGGCGACTAAGGGAACAGCTGAGGCATTCTATTGTTTGCCTCTGTGTGGTACTAACAACACACATCCAAGCTAAGATTGCCGTGCCGAGAGCTGCATGGCTAGGAGGGAGCCTAGTCGCAAGCGTGCCTGTTGTCTGGGATCGGGCACCCCCAGGCACTAACTACCCTTACCTCTACATGTGGGGCTCTGTACAGTGTCGACAGATTTTTTCCTCTGCTTTTCGTGGGAACTAAATGAGTATTTCAATTAACAATCAAGTCGGAGGCGGCGGTGATGCTCGCCACACACCACGTCAGTTTTTTCCACGGGGCGAAAAGCGAGCGGCAGAATGTCGCTTAACTACGCTGAATGTGCAGGGAGGTATAAAAGATAAGATGGATGAGGTGTGTGAGATGGTGATGGATAAAAGGATAGATGTACTTTGTGTGAATGAGACGAAAAGAAAGGGAGTGGACATATCTAAACACGGTTCTCTGACCGCTATCTGGTCCGGTGTTCAAGAGGCACATAGGGCCTGTCAGGGTGTGGGGGTGGTCCTCTCCGAGCGGATGATGAAATGTGTGAAAGATTATGTTTGCGTGAGTCCCAGGATTCTATGGGTAAGAACAAAAGTGGGCTAAACCCTATCTTTATTTTGTGCGTTTATGCACCCGATATGGGAAGCTCGCCTTCGGAGAGGGATGAATTTTGGGGCAGTTTAAGGGATTTAGTAAATGGATGTAGGTCAAACGAGAAGATTGTTATGCTTGGAGACTTTAATGGTTGGGTTGGTGTGAAGAGGAATGGGTACGAAAAAGTATTAGGTGCGTATGGGGATGATAGAGTGAATGAGAATGGGATGAGGTTACTAGATATATGTGTAGAGAAGAATTTGTCTGTTATGAACACTATGTTTAATCATAGAAAGGTTCACAGGTATACGTGGGAAAGGCAAGACAGCAGAAGTATGATCGACTTTGTGTTTGTGGATGAAAGATTAAAGTGTAAAGTTACAGATAATAATAATAATAATAATAAAGGACTTTGCATATTATAAAAGGAAAAGTAAAACCCGGCAACTATGCAGTCAGTGACACCGACACAATAGCAGCTATGGAACCAACAGATATATACAAATATTTAGGATACAAGCAACTTAAAGGACTCGACCACACGTCAATTAAACAGACACTAAATACAGAATATCGAAGAAGAATTAACGCAATTTGCAAAACACAGCTATCTGGAAAGCATCTTATAAAAGCCTTGAATACCTTTGCCATTCCAATATTGACCTACTCATTCGGAGTAATAAAATGGTCAAAAACTGACATCGAACAGTTAGAAAGAACTACACGCACAACACTCACAAAACACAACACCCTACATCCTAAATCTGCGATCGAACGACTCACCATCAAAAGACAAAATGGAGGGAGAGGCCTAATCGACATACAGCACCTTTGGCAGAAACAAATTACTAGGTTAAAAAATATTTTTCTACACAAAATCTCTCACAAGTAATATTCACAAAGCTATTACCTTAAATGATTTTAACTACACCCCGCTTAACTTAAATGAACAAAATATACAAGACATAAACATCACCGACCCGCAAAACCAAAAAATTGAAACTGGAAAAAAAAAGTCCTTCACGGTAGACACCCCCATGACCTAGAGCAGCCCCACATAAACAAATTAGCATCAAATAAGTGGCTTAAAATAGGAAACCTTTTCCCTGAAACAGAAGGCTTTATCATAGCTATACAAGATCAAATAATCAACACCAAAAACTACAGAAAATTTATCATTAAAGACCCTACCATCACAAACGACAAATGCCGCAGGTGCCATATTCAATCAGAAACCATACAACACATAACAGGAGCATGCATAACCCTCACTCAGACTGACCCCACTCACAGGCACAACCAGGTTGCAAACATTATCCTTGTACGGTGTGGACTGGCGCTTAGTATGGGCACTGAAATCTTTATACAAGGATTCCAGTGCTTGTGTTAGGATAAATGGGGCATACACGAACTGGTTCTGCATCTCGAGGGGTGTTAGACAGGGTTGTGTAGCGTCACCATGGCTGTTCAACTTGTACATGGATAGTTGTCTGACAGATTTGAAAGAGGGTGAGTATGGATTGACGATGAATGAGTTGCCTGTCAAATGCCTTCTCTACGCAGATGATCAAGTTCTACTTGCATCGTCAGCGGAAGGGTTGCAATACATGGTGACTGTGATGGATGAATCATATAAAATTAAAGGGATGAATATAAATGCGAATAAGACGAAGGTCATGGTGTTTGCAAGAGAAGAGGATGCATCGGTATGTGATGTGAAATTAAATGATAAGTGTGTGGAGCAAGTAAGTGAGTTCGTATATTTGGGGAGTCTATTTACAAGGGATGGAAAGATTGATGGAAATGTAGAAAGAAGGGTAAATGCGGGAAATAAAGTGAATGGTGCTACACATGCAATTGTAAACAACCAGTTGATGTCCAAAAAAGCGCGACTGGTTGTTCACAATGGTGTGCTGGTGCCTACGCTTATGTATGGAAGTGAGTGTTGGGTGTGGCGAAAGAAGCATGAAAGTAGAATAAATGCTGTGGAAATGCGTTCCTTGCGAAGCATGTGTGGTGTGACTATGAATGATAGACTGAAGAATGATGTGATAAGGCAACGGTGCGGTTTAAAAGAAGATATTGTAGTGACAAAAATTTAAAAGAGTATGCTAAGATGGTTGGGTCATGTTGAGAGGATGAATGAAGGGCGATTAACAAAAGGTATTTACAAGGCAGATGTGAGTGGAAACGCCGGGAGGGGACGCCCTAGGAAGACATATAGTGACCTTATTGGTGATGTTCTTCAGAAAGGTCAGGTGCGTAGTACTCACAACCGGCGTGCGTGTATGACCAGATGTATGAACGTAAACGAGGCAAAAGGAGTATCTATGGATCGTAGCAGGTGGCGTTCTGTAGTTTCTGCCTACCCCCATGGGAAGAAGGCGTGAGTTTATGTATGTATGTATGTACACTAAAGTTATTTTTTATCATAATTTGATTTTGATAATATTATTACATCTTGAATTTATGACGCAAAATAAGTAATAAATTAATTATGCTTTTTACACCAATCCTACACTGTTTATTTTTGATATTTCAAATATTATTTTGTTTTTATCCATAGAAGAGAACCGTGCAGTTATGGGTCCATCGGTATGCGGATTCTAGAGAAGTAGACCATCGTTGACGTGGGCCAAAACCGAAGGCGAATTCTTCAGCTCGTCACTACGACATTGTGGCAAAGCACAGAGCTAAGCCGTTTTTATCCACCAGTATAACTGCAACAGCACATAGTGTGTGCTTACAAACGGTGCGAAATGACCTGCATGAAGCTGATTTACGCTGTAGTAAGCCAGCAGTTTTGCTGTCCACCGCTCACCGACAAACACGACTTCTGTTCGCGCGGTCATATAGGTATATAAATTTTAATTGGGAAAATATAGTGGTTATTTTTAATTATGAAAAATGTTTTAAGTCGGATAAGGATGGAGTGAAATGATAAAGTGTAAGTGATGTTATTGTTGTGCAGTTAGACGTTGTCATAATTCACATTACCTCCAATTTCACTTTATTTAAATTTGTATATTTACTTTGAAAAAATATTTACGTCTATTCTTATTCAACAAAAAATCCATATCTTCTCCTATAAACTAGTAAAGAAGTTACCACAGCAGTGTTCTACTTGTCCAAAAGTTTGGGAATCTGTATAAATTATTTTGCATTAATTGAATCATTGTATTGGCCACACGTAGTTTTTTATTTCCTAACATTTACCTAGCCCATGCCAAATTGAACCTTAAGCCAAGTTTTGTAAGAAACATAATAGTCGAAACGAGCTGGCTCATTCACTAATAACCGAAGAGATAAGCCTAGTTTATTTAATAAAATATCTCATTTTATTTTATTGGTTTTATTTAATTACCTTTTTAATTTTTGTTTGAGTAATTTTATTTGGTACAAAATTGATGTATTTATTAAGACAAAAATAAAAACCTGTAAAACTATATTCCTCTACCGAGGTTTGAACTTACGAAACGAAGTTAAGTCGTCATCTATGCTAGGTGCTTTCATCGACCGACTATGGGATCCATACTAATGCTGTTGAAATATTATAACTCATTCAATTATGATTATTATACATTGGTATATGTGGGTATATCATACGCACACAGTGACAATAACCCGTGTGTGGGATGTAAACCGAATAGATTTGCTGTGTGTACCTGCCCTTATTGCCCCATCTCAAAAATCCACCTTGTACATGTCATGATTGACTGCTTAGCTCCATAAAGGTATAGCGTGATGATAATCATTTAAAAGGTTTAATCCGTATCTGCAATATTTTGGCTCGTCTTTTACAATTTGCGATAAACTATAGAAGAATATGAAAAAAATTGCAATATTGCTCAATCCCCTATAGGGGATTGAGCAATATTGCAATTATTAGGCTATAAATTATCACGCTATTTGCTATGGCAAATAGCGTGATAATTTATAGCCTACAGCTAGATTGACTAGACTTCTAAGGAATATCTTTGCAAAATTTTAACAAAATCTATTCGGTAGTTTTGGTGTGATGCTGGAACATACGTTCAGAAAAACAGAAAAAACAAAAATTCTAAAATATATCATTTCCGTCACTAGAATTGTTCCCAGTCCTCGCAAAACTTACAAGAAATTCAAAAACCCAATGTACTGTTTTGACTTCGCTACGATTTTATAACAGATACTACTTATATACAGACAAATAAAGATTCAAACAACAATATTTTCAGCTTTATAATCATTCTCAGACCTACGAAAAATTCAATAATAACAATGTAACGTTTTGACTTCGCTACGATTTTATTATTTGTATAGATGATGGCTTTTCCATTTAAACAATACGAGTAAGTAATGTTTTTCTTATCGTCAGCCTATAGCAGTCCGCTGCGAAATATAGGCATTATAGGCCCCTTCAATTGCACGACATTCAACTCGATCCTCGGCTACTCTCATCCATGTCCAGGCTCCTTCTGAACATTGTCTCTCCACCTAGCCTGAGCTCGTCCTACCTTAGGTTTGCTGATTCGCGATCTCAAGAACACCGTAATCGGTGGGCGATGATATGTTAGTCGGGACACTTACCTACATATAATTATAAAGATGATCTGTGGCACTCACCCCGTGCAAGTAGCTGACGAGACTGTAGAACTCGCAGACCGTCATGCTTAGCACCGCTGTCACCAGCAGCAACAAGCCCATCACCGTGGACACTATGATGTCCTGTGCACAACGATACATTAGCTGATGTTTCGTAGCCGAAACAGCGCACACCAGATATGTACCTAGGTACTAACAGTGAGTAGGTAGGGCTGCGGGGCCTTGAGCGGCAAGTCGAGCACGACGCCACCGAAGAGCAGCGCGGAGGCGGCGCCGCACGCCAGCGCCGCGCCCGCCGCGCTCGGCGCCAGCGCGGGTGCGCCCGGGCACGCCGCCCAGCCCAGGGACAGCACCGCCGACACCACGCACACGACCTGTCGACACGCGCCGTGCACACGTCACTGCACCCGCCGTGGTTGGATGCCGCCCGATAATATCGCACAGGACGACATGCGACCACGATTATGAGGTTATGAAACAAACCTTGTTCTAGTGGTCGCAAGAGCTACTGCTGAGCATGAGGTCCTGGTTTCGATTCCCGGGTCGGGCAAAGTGTTATTGAGTTTTGCCATCTGGAATTTCTCGGTAGCAGCCCGGAGTCTGGATTTGTGCCCGGTTGATGGCAATAGGCTCGCCCCCTATTACATGGGACTTAAACATAACTGGCGAAATGTGGGTGTGCTATAGGGACACCTCTGCTTAACCCTTCTGGGAATACAGGCGTGATGTTATGTATGTTATGTTATGTGAAACAAAATAAATAGGTATCTATTTAGTGGGAACGTTACGATGATTTGATTTGTTATCTGTTTCAGAAAGAAATATTGTCTTCTTTTCATGCTTTTTAGCAGATTTTTTTCATACTCAGCTTACGAGTATTTTGTCCTATTTTATTTAGAACTTTTAAGTTTTCTTTTTGTTAAGAGGTTTTTTCCAGCCAGCACGACTACTGAGCTTGGGGTCCTACGGGTTCAATCCTCATGTCTAACAAACTGTTATTGAGCTCTATTGAGATCGTCCCGAATTCCCGATAGATGGCAATAGGCTCGCCCCACGACAAGTATAGACTTGAGCAGTGTGCCTGTGCTATGTTTGTCTGTCCCTTCTGGGAATACATAGGTAAGCGTGATGTTATCTCTGTAGATATGAGGCACATTATTGATTAGGCGAAGTTTTCGTAAAGAGTAGGTACGTCGCTGTCGCTATCGGTTGATCTGTAGATTGTATCTGAGTATTACTTATTAAACCTACATAATAAGTACCTAATGTTTATATTATACTTATGTAATCAGATCGAATAGAGTAGCAAATCATGTTTACTCATTTAGTTTAGGAAGCAACTGTTAAAAACGAAGTAGTTACCTATTCTAGTAGGTACATGACAAACATCCTGTTAGTAATTTTTACAACCGCGACTCCGCACGCAGTCCCGGTGCATCTTCATGCATAACATTGATGACCTACCCAAGTGTTCTTTTTAGACGAATATAAGTACCTAATTTCTTCTATATTTTTGGAAACACGTACTGTCTTGGCTTAGATTCTCTGTGGAGATAACACAGACACGTACTTGGTGACTGTAGATAGATATAGTTGTAGAACTTGTAGAGACCCATAACTGCGTCATAATAAACTTAACAGCGAAAGTTCTTAATTATGTAGAACGTTCTAGCTTTTGTCCGCAGAACACAAAATTATACCTCTACACTAATGTACCTATGGCGGGCTAAGTAGTTTATTTATTTATTTATTTAAGGAAAAACAAACAGTAGCACAATAAAAACAGTCAAAATATCTTAGATAAACTATTTTAAACAATTATGCTACCCACTACGTTCTCCACAGATTAAGGTTTTTTAAAAACTAGCCAGTAACACAGATACAATATCTAAAATGACATTATCCTAGAAATCATATCTGGATTTTTTAATTTATTTTAAAAAAGGAAATTTGTGTGCATACATTATTAAACGTTACGTCATTGCATAGAATAAAATACTCTTAATTATGTCCACCATAAACTTACAGATATAACTGTAGAAAATTTACATAGGGTGATACAATGGGCGGTCTTAAAAGTGATCTTTACTTAATTATACAATACTTTGCTGATCCTTTAGAGTTGCTTGGATTTGCTTCTTTAATGAATTTTTACTAAGAAAAAGAATGTCGAATGAATTGAACTCATTATTGTATGTCTCAACCAAACGATGAAGTGGTGAACGCGAGCCAGCGTTGGATTTACAGAGACAAGTAGCAAATAGACGTCTAGTGCGTACCTCACGTACATGAACTGTTCGAGGAACCAGGTAACACAGACTCCTGACTAAGTCCGGACAATCAAAATTATTGCGGCATATATTGAACAGAGTCATAACTTCCAGAAGTTTCCGTCTTGATTTTAAGGTCAGAAGATCATACTTATTAAGAAGTAAGTGGTATGACATTTTATTGCGATAACATCGAAAATTCATCGCACGAAGGTATTTACGTTGTACTAGTTCTAGTTGTTCAATATATTTTAGGTAAAAAGGGTTCCAAATAGGTACTGCAAACTCTAACTGTGGCCTAATTATTGATTTGTATAAGTGCAAAAAGGTGGAAGGTCGACGAAAATCCCTGGAAGATCTCATGACAAAACCAAACATTTGATCGGCTTTGTTAACATTTTTTTCTATATGAGTATCCAGATGGAGCTTCGAATCTAGCAGAACACCAAGATTGCGGAGAAAACTTACTTTACTAATTGGCGTATAGGCAAGACGATAGTCGAACTCAGTAATATTTTTCTTTTTGGTAAATGTTATAACATGACACTTTGGAAGACTGAGGTACAGTTTATTGGAGGAGCAGTAGATAGAGAAACGGTCTAAATCCTGCTGGAAGTTAAGACAATCGACTTGATCAGAAATAATTATATAGACCTTTAAATCGTCCGCGTAGAGAAGAAATTTTGAATTTTGAAAACAGTCTTTTATATCATTAATGTATAAAATGGAAATGTATAAAGGGCCTAAAATGGAACCTTGTGGTACACCGGAGGTGACCCGAAATGAGCCAGATTCAAAGCCATTAACAACCACCTTTTGTGTTCTGTTAGTTATGTAAGATATAAACCACCGTAAAAGGTCCCCTCTAATTCCATTGTATGCGATTTTATTAAGTAGTAGTGTGTGGTCAAGTTTATCGAAAGCTTTCTGAAAATCTGTGTACACTGCATCAATCTGCTGTCTATTATCGAGACTTTCAAACAGTTGGGACGTGAAAATGAGGAGATTGCTAATGCAAGATCTATCTTTAACAAAGCCATGCTGTTCTTTTATTAAAACACTGCGAATAGCAGGATATAATTTATTATGTACCAGTCTTTCAAACAGCTTGGAAAAAGTAGATAGTATAGAGATAGGTCGATTATGGTCGAGGTTATATCCAGGAACGTAGTAGTTACGACACGGAATAGGTAGGTAGGTTCTTACGTAAATACCTAAAACACGTTTGATCTGATAAGCTCGATACCATCAGCGGAACGTTCAAAGTAAGAAGTAAAATATATGGAATAATCAAACTCAAAGCATTTATTTCAAATAAAGCAATTACAGGCACTTTTGAATTGTTAAGGGATCGGTCAGTCAGAAAGATGAAGCTAGTTGCCCATTCCAAAGCGTAGTAGGTACCTACCTATGGAGAAGAACGGGCAAGAAACTCCATGGACACTCTTTTAAATCGAAATATGGTTAGAAAATATTGGTTACATTTTTCATGTTGAAATTATACATGTGAGAACGATGCAGAAAGTAAAAAGCGTCCTTAATAAAAAGAGCAAAACAATTCAAATACTAAATTAAATTAAAATAAGCCGTGGCACTTGGCAGCTAAGAGATGACCAGTCCCTACTGACGGCGCCCGCTAACGAACATAACGTATGGATTAGCACCATTCAGCTCACCTATTTTGAAGGGAACTTCATGACCCAACACACACGCCACCACCAGCAAGACATTTGAGTTAGCATGACCCTACCTACTCTCAGCCGCCAGGGCACATTCTAATCAATGAAAGACGAACCTAGTAAATGTTAGCTTCATAGTAGGTTCATAGTGCTCACACATGTGCTATGCAATTATACATTACTAAAAGATTGACTATAAAGTCAAAACAACGCAAACATAAACAACGCAAAGATAGTTTTTAAAATCTTCAGCAGCTCTAACAATATTTTCGAATGCTAATCAATTAGCTTATGCGCTCCTGTGGAGCAGGACAAGTGTTGAGTCAAGCATCTTTGTCAGCGATGTAATCACTCAACATAGACTTGGCTGCATAGTGTGAGTTTGATACAAGATTTAAATTTCATTTCATTCAGTTGGAGTACGTGGGGAGGTATTTTATTTTAACATTTTAAACAGTACCCCATGAAGGACGAGTCTAATTTAGCTTTAGACAGTCTTAAACCTGGTTGAACTAATTGTTCCCTATTTCTAGTCCTATAGTTGTCTTTCACCTCTTTACTGAAAATAATAATAATAATAATAATAGTTTATCATTTCAAACCCAATATAAAACCTAAAAACTATTTTTAAACCAAATAACAGCCATAATATAAGAATGTAACAAATTTGAACAAGAACTGCCGAATCGGAGGTGACATGACAGATGTCACCTCCGATAAAACAAGAAGAAAATAGGAAAATGAAGATATGTTGACTAGATCAGCCGCACGCCGTGCACGCCCACCAACTCCGGATTCTTCGCTCAGCTCCGCCTCGCCGCCGCCGGTATCCAGCCCCACTGTGAGCGCTGTGACGACACCGGCCGCGGTAGTTGCGTCGAGCTCGAGCGATGAATATTTTTCCCCGCCCACGACTCCACCACCTGCTCGTCGACGGGGAGGACACCGGCCGCCGGACGGTTTAGGACCTCGAGGCCCACCGGCCTCTGATAGGGTCCCAGCTCCCGGCGGAAGTGTGCAGCGCATGAGATGGACACGATCCATTAACGAAAACGTCATGCGCTCATACTATGGGGCTACAGAGGGGGGAAACAATCTGACCGCGTACCGTGTTCGGATGCTCTCTCTTTTTCAGGTGCTTGAGCCAGCTGTCAACGTTTCGGCACAACGACTGTCGGATCAGGTGCGGGTCATCCAACGTAATCATATGTTGGATGACACTGTACTTGATCGCCTGCGGAATGAAATACAGAGTAGTCATGTCATCGCCCCCCCGTCGCAGACTGTTGTAGTACTACCACAACCTATAACAAGCCAAGCGGACGAGGGCAGGGATGACAGGGCTACAAACGTAAGTACCCAGTGCAATGAGGAATTGAGGAGTGCTTTGGAGGGTGCGATTCGGGAATATCGGTTCATGTCGCCCGAACTTAGACCACGCTTACCTCGTTTGCCCATGCATAACAAAAATAGGGCGCTGGTGGCGACTCTGGATTCGCAGTTGTCAAACTATATTGATGATTGCGAAGACCTCACCGATACTCATTCGATTCTGTATTGCGCGGCTGTAGCGGCATGTCGTGTAGCTCACGTCAAATTTCCTAATGACTCTAGAGCTACACGACCGAAACCAGCCGTACCAGCTTGGCAGTGCAGAATTGAGCGCCGTATTGGTGGGGCCGGAGCGCTCATCGGCAAACTAACCTGCTTCAGGGAGGGCAATACTCGCCCTAGAGTGATGCGCTTTGTGAGACGCGCGTTCGCAGGGACCAATATCAGTCCTCAGGATTATATGTCCTGTGTCACAGAGCGCATCGACTTCGTGAAGCAGAAAGTGTATGCATGGGCGAACCGTATCCGTAGGTATAAGCGGCGAGTGGAGCGATACACTCAGAATCGCACCTTCCAGCGCGATGAAAGGTGGGTTTATAGGGATTGGGAACGACCGGATCAAGGTGTGACTGACACGTACCTACCAGATGATGATGCCATGTGCTCTTTCTGGCGCAATATCTGGTCGGTGCCTGTCAGTCACACCGAAGGTGATTGGACTCGGGAAGTCGAGCGAGCCTGCGAAGGAAGTCTCCAGGGCCGGACGGGCTGCACAACTTTTGGATAAAATCGTTTTTAAGGCCGCACGCTCGCTTGGCGGCTCAGTTCCAGGTTGCTTTGGAGTCCGTTTCGCTACCCCAGTTCCTAACAACAGGAGTTACCCACCTGCTCCATAAATCAGGTAGCACTGCGGAACCCAAAAATTATAGGCCGATCACGTGTTTACCGACGGTCTATAAAGTTCTTACATCCATTTTGAGAGCTAAAATTAAAAACCATATAGACACCAACTCCATCATGTCTCCTTCTCAAAATGGATGTAGGAACGGGTCCCGTGGTACTAAGGAGCTACTCCTCATTGATATGACCATTAGCCAACAGGTTCGTCGTTCCCGAAAGGATCTTTCGACATGTTGGATAAATTATAAGAAGGCCTATGACTCGGTGCCGCATACGTGGCTCATTAGGGTGCTGGAGTTGTACAAAATAGACGCAACTCTACGCGCCTTCTTGATGACGTGTATGGGGCAGTGGAGAACGATCCTTCTCTATCCAGGATGTCGACAGATCGGGATACTAACGATTGGTCGACAAATGTTTGGTCGACGTAACGATTGGTCGACAACCGATTGACCGACAGTAACGATTGACCGACACAACCATTAATCGACATATACGATTGGTCGACACAACTATTGATCGACCATAACAATTAGCCGACAACGCTACACAATCGGGGATAGGATGCAAGAGCGAGCGAAGCGAGCTCGGGACTCGGGGCACCCCGACTCGGACAGGTTAGTTTAGAAGGGGATGGCGGGGTCTGAAAGACCCCGCCGTCCTCTTCGTGGTTATTTTTTTTTAAACCGCCCAGAAGTAGGAGCCCATCTCGATTTACTCGAAGCCTCTGCTTCTGAATTTCTTTGCTTATAGAAAATTTATTACTAAATGGTAATCGTAATGTCGACCAATTGTTATTGTCGATCAATAGTTGAGTCGACCAATCGTATATGTCGATTAATGGTTGTGTCGGTCAATCGTTACTGTCGGTCAATCGTTTGTCGACCAATCGTTACGTCGACCAAACATTTGTCGACCAATCATGACAAACCCGACAGATCCGGAGGCCCGATGAACCGATCAGGATTGAGCGACGAATATTCCAGGGTGATAGTTTGAGTCCACTATGGTTTTGCTTAGCCTTGAATCCTCTAAGCACACTGCTGGAGGATTCAGGTCTAGGCTACCGGTTACGAAGAGGTGGTCAGGTGATATCACACCTCCTTTACATGGATGATTTGAAACTCTTTGCCCCCAACAATTTGCGTCTAATGGAGCTACTGAAGGTAACGGAAACGTTCAGTAGTGCCATCAGGATGGAATTTGGTGTGGGCAAATGTGCAGTCATGCATGTAAAGCGAGGGGGGATTATGGAATCCGCGGGAACCCAACTTTAGGATTCTATACACCTTAGATCCCTCTCCTCAACCGAAACCTACAAGTATTTGGGTATGTCGGAAGCATTAGGCATCAATGCTGCTGACATGAAACAATCGTTGAGGGAGCGCTGCTTTGGCCGCCTGAATAAAGTGTTAAATAGTCTTTTATCAAGCGGAAACAAGGTGCGTGCCTTTAACGGTTGGGTCATGCCGGTTTTGATGTATACTTTCGGCATACTTAAATGGACTCAGACGGAACTTGATGCTCTGGATAGGAAGGTCCGTACATTGCTGACGGCATATCGGATGCATCACCCACGGTCATCAGTGATGAGACTGTACATCTCGCGGAAGTGTAGGGGTCGAGGTGTCTTAAATGCTAAAACCCTCTACAACCGCGAGATTTGCAGTCTCAGGGAATATTTCCTTCAAACTGACGTGGTGATGCACCGAGATGTGGTCGCAGTGGACAAGGGCCTCACCCCGCTCTCCTTGGCAAAAGAGAACTGGCGCAAACCTGCAGTACTAGATACTAACGATCGTAAGGAAGTATGGCAAGGCAAGGAGCTTCACGGACGCTTTTTCCGGGCCCTCCATGGGCCTGATGTAGACTTTTTGGCGTCTGTATCCTGGCTGCGTTTCGGCGACCTCTTCGGGAAAACCGAAGGTTTAGTCTGTGCGATTATGGATGAAGTTATCATGACGAATAATTATCGGAAATACATTGTCAAGGACGGCACGGTTGACATCTGTCGGGCATGCCACCGTCCCGGTGAATCAATCCGACATATAGTTTCGGGTTGTTCTCGTCTTGCTAACGGTGAGTATTTGCACAGACACAATCTAGTGGCTAGGATTATCCACCAGCAACTTGCCTTGCAGTACAATCTTGTGGAGTCCGAAGTACCATACTACAGGTATGTGCCCGACCCAGTTCTTGAAAATGGTCATACCACATTGTACTGGGATCGATCTATCATCACTGACAGGACTATTGTAGCCAATAAACCTGATATTGTGGTGATAGATCGACGAGAGCGCCATGCTATGATTGTTGATATCGCTGTCCCTCATGACGAGAATCTCGTGAAAGCTGAGAAAGATAAAAAAATCAAGTATCTTGATCTAGCACATGAGGTTGTCGACATGTGGGGCGTGGACTCTGCAATCATTGAACCGATAATCGTTTCAGTAAATGGCCTAATAGCGGAGAGCCTCGACCAACACCTCAGGAGGCTCTCATTGCGCAGCTGGGTCAAGGGCTTGATTCAGAGAGCAGTACTTCTGGATACGGCACGCATAGTGAGGAGGTTCCTCTCTCTAGAGCCCTGACCACCGGCAGTTTGGACCCTGTTTCTGCTGCCGATGGGCCACTATTTTTTATATTTTTAAATGTTTTTATATGTTTTTTTTTGTAAAAGTATTTAGAAATGTAATTAATATGCAATAAGATGAATAAACGAAAATAATAATAATAAATTGTTTTATATGGGACAACATAGGAACCATTATTGTTAGTAGACACCTTAGATACTATAACTTATACACTAGGATTAGTAACAGATTTATGAACAGCACAAATTAGTGAGTCATGTACTTACGGGGCATTTCATGCAGACAATGATTCCGCATGAGATGCCTCAATACAGGAGCTGTCGGGTCCTCAGCCACGACTTTCAGGATGCTATTGCTATTCCCCCGAATCCTCCTCACAAGCGATGCCACCTTTTTCCTGATAATAGCATGGAAACCATCTGTACGCGATTGGGCAAACATCTACAGAAACGAGGGAGTTTCAACATCATCCTGAAAAATTGGACGCGTAAGGTACTAAGCGTCCCCCGCGAACAGTTGAACCACAGACTTCCCGTGTACAGGCCTTGACAGTACGCTTTAAACAAGGTTATTTTGACCTGATCGGTACAACGAAAAACACTGCGTGCCAACATGTTTCCGCGGACCGCCAATGCCCTGCGCTCCCTCTCCACGTCATCATCGCCTTTAAGGTCGTCGACAAGTATATGGCCCAGATATTTAAATTTAGTCACCTGCTTTATATTAGTGCCGTTCAAAGTAATTGAAGTAATGGTGTCTGGGCACTTGCCGGCGGCCTTGAAGACCATGAACTCGGTTTTCATTAAATTATCGATAAGACCATGTGATGCGGCATATTTTTCACAAGTTTTCAGCATCTCCCTGAATGACCTCGCAGTCGGGCCCAGCAGCACCATATCGTCCGCGTAGCTGATGTTGTTCACACAAACACCCCCCACTCGGCAACCGACACGCATGCCGCTGAGCTCGACTATGAGGTCATTTACATACAAGTTAAACAGCTTTGGAGAGGACAACCCCCCCTGTCTCACTCCGCACTCCAACCTGTATGACTGAGAGGCAGTTAGACCACCTAACACAATTAGTCTGATTTGAGTACCAGTATTGAAATATTTTCAATAGTTCCGCCGGTATACCCCTGTCCTTCATCTTTCTCCAAAGCACTTCATACGAAACAAGATCGAAGGCTTTGGAGAGATCCAAAAAACAGGCGTAAACCGGAGTCTTTCGTTCTGTGTAGTATTGGACAGTGTGCTTAAGAACCAGAATCGCGCTTTCAGTTGACAGTCCAGGTCTAAACCCGAACTGTGCGTCATGTATGTTTATGTACTTATCCAGACAAGACTCAAGCACACTATCCAACAGTTTTGCTACAGTTGTCGCGAGAGAGATCGGGCGATAATTTGCCTTGTCCGATATGTCTCCTGTCCTGTTCTTCACTATGGGCACCACTGTAGTTTTCATCAAATCATCTGGTAAGTATGAATGACTAATGCACATATTGAAGAACATCGACAGGACTCTCGGCACGTGTACGCCAGCATATTTTAAGTGCTCAATACTGAGATTTGAATGTTTCCTTAGGTACCTACATTATATTTTCATATGTTTTAATAAATTTTTGCTCCAATCAATATTTGTATTGTACTGTATTGTATACAAGCTGACCCGACAGACGTTGTCCTGTCTTAACTATGAATGTCATATGTCGTTTAGTTTTAGTTTTGACTATTGACTAAAACTAAAACTATCGACTCATTTACCAACCGATCCATCTGTGTAAACGATATTTGCAGCGCGTATTCTGTCAATCGCTGACAGTTATGTAAAATTAATATTGGCGTTAGGTTTTCTTTTATAAAAAGATTTATTAATTAAGATTAAATAAGATTATTAATTTATTTTGTAACGTTCCTATCAATTTCCTTATTTGTTTTATTTCATAAGATCCTTATCCTGACAATAACGAACACAACAAAAAAAAATATGTGAAATCGGTCCAGCTGTTCACGCGTGATGGCGTGACCAAGAGAAATAGGGATTCATTTTTATATATATAGATAAGATATGGGGTATATCCGTTTTACTGATGTATTCCACTCTGTTTGTCCTGGGCATGGTTGGCTATAATCAACTGTATGTCCGACGGGAGTTTACGCTGGTCGCCTACTTGGTGAAGGTGCTTCGTGGAGTTGGAGAGCCACCCGGGAGTATTGCAGCGCTTGAGTGTCTGTGTGCCCGACCGCTACGTGTGGAGGCGGCGCAGCCCGCCACTGCTACTGGTACCTACAGCCAGAACTAACCTGCTTGCCAAGGCACCCCTTACCAGAGCTATCCGTACCATCAATGACCTTCAAACTCAGATTGATGAGTTTACATGTTGTTTTAGTGAATTCGCGGGTATTACTATGTATATTATGCTACAAGCAAAATAATACTTAATATTTAACTTAATATTTTTGTACTATGTTTTGTTAGCAATTATGTACCTAATGTTATGTACCTAAACTATGTTTTTTAATTTTAATAATGTTGTTAGTTTTGTATTTTTTTTCTCTAATTTGGTTGTAAGTATATAGTTTAGTTTATTGGTGTAAGTTCTTAGCTGTCGCATTAGGGTAAACCCTGTAATGATAGTTTAAGCAGTTATAAGTAAATAAATAAATAAAAGATTTGACAAGGTACCGTCACGTCATGATGTTAAATAAGTATTTTTAAGCAGTTCCCTTAGAGAGTCGCGCCTGCGGAGGCAATATATTGCTCTGATGGCTGTTCTGCAGAATAAAAATAGACTCAATATCTGCAGGCCGTCCCCATAGTAAAATACCGTAAGACATGATACTATGAAAGTAACTGAAATAGACTAGCCTCGCGGTACCTACATCAGTTAGTTGACGGATTTTTCTTACAGCATAATTATGCTGCTGAACTTGCCAGTCCTGCAAGATATGTTAAATGAAGACCCCATTGCAGCCTTGAGTCGAGCGTGATCCCCAGAAAAACAGTTTTATCGACGAATTCTAATTTCTCTTTATCCAATACTATGTTACAATCACTACTTTTAACATTCGGTAAAGCAAATCTTATGCATTTAGTTTTTTTTTCATTTAATACTAAATTATTAGCAGTGAACCAATTTTGTACTTGCAGGTAGGGCGTCATTTACGTCGTCAAGATTAGATGCACGTCTATTTAACATGAAAATTAAGGAAGTATCGTCAGCAAATAACACCATTTGTGGTTGATTTTTTAATAAATGAGGTAGATCAATAATATATACTAAAAAGTGGAAAGGACCTAATGTTGAGCCTTGTGGAACACCCATTTTTACTTTTAAACCAAGTGAATTGGCTCTGTTTATTTGGACTTCTTAACCGACGAAAAAAAAGGAGGAGCTTACAATACAATAGGTAATTTGTTTAAATTAGCGAATGTTAGATATTCCTTATAATAAATAATACTCACAGCGGACAACACTTTCAGGACTCCCTCTAGCGACGAAATGTAATCTTTGTCGGTGTAATATTTACGAAAAATCTGATCTCTCGGCTCGGCGGCGGCGTCTGCGGCCGAGCGCGCCTGCTCCGGCGATCGCGTGGTGTCCATCCCCTTTTAAATCAACCACCAGCCACTAGCCAATTAATTAGTTTGATTATCTATAATAATCCCTATTAATCTCTGTCAATATAACTCATTAGCCGATAGAGTGACTAGTTTGAAGAAGCACAATCTATCGTAGACTGAATTACCTGCGATAGTAGCTTTATCGATAAGACCAATAATTATTACATGATTAGAAGATAATCTGGTAATTGATTAAAAAAAATCGTGTTGTATACCCCAAATATCACCTGCATGAATGGACGTATCTGACTAGGTATTAGGCCAGGCCGGATGCTAACCTGCATTTTGTTACACGATATTTTTGATATAAAAAGGACGGTCATTTAACACATCGTAGTTCGCAAAAAATTACACTGTAGGTACTGGTTTTTTTGGATGTTGTAAGTATAGATACCAATACTGTAAAACCAAGTTTGCAGCTTCGAAAGACCTGTGTTCTGCGTGGCGATCCAAAAACCACAGAAATTTTCGGACTTCTTTTAGTTTTTGACCGACCAATATTTTTTTAAGTACCTATACCTACAAAACTTGCAACACTTTGAGCTCAGCCGTACACTTCAAACATTGGCCCTTTTCCGCAAAAAGTTCAACATATTTTTTAGTCCGCCCCCAACCACTTCTGCACCTGGTGGTAGGTTCTGTAATAATGTTGAGGTTGCCTCTGCGGTTGGGGCAGACGAGTGAACCAAAATAAACAGAACCATGCAATTTTTTGCGTCCTAACGCGATTTTAGCGTTTTTGGCCAACCCCTGAGTTTCTTTCGCCGTTTCTTCTCAGGGGTAGTCAGACAGGAAATGTCGACTCCATCTGGCTTATTTCATTTCTTATTTTGTCCTATTCACAGAATAAATAGGTAATTTCACTTCATTTCCGTCATAACAAACGACCTATAAAGCGTTACATAGGGCCGATTTCACTTGGACTTACTTAGTAGCTGAT
Organism: Griposia aprilina; assembly: GCA_916610205.1. Lineage (NCBI taxonomy): Eukaryota > Metazoa > Arthropoda > Insecta > Lepidoptera > Noctuidae > Griposia > Griposia aprilina. Next base: position 22,604,954 of record OU744299.1, on the reverse strand, counting down.
CCAATTGGGATGCGAGTTGCCCTAGGCATAGGATTCTTGGGAATTTAACTTTAGGTGAAGAATTTATGACTCGTTGTGCAACCAAACATGTTATAAAAACGTGTGGCACTCGGGGGCTGCCGCGGTAAAGCTATTGCATAGCATTTTGTATAAGAATAAGAAATAAGAATTTAATTTTTTTAAATCTAAAATAAATTTAAAATGGGGCGCTTTACCCTAACCTTATCGGGGCCAAAAGATAGGCCCTTTACTGCCGATTCCAAAGACCCCAAACTCGATACCTCTACGACCTCCGGTTCAAAAGTTAAGACCCGGGGGGGTGAAGTAGCCCTGGACGGGTGGAGGGGTTGGTCAAAAGGGGTGACGTGGGGGGGTCCCGGGATCATATATAAGTGGGATTGATTTAAATATAAATAAATATAATACAACTTAATATTGGGGTCGAAAAAGAGGGGGTCAAAAAAGGGGGGTCAAAGGGGCTTGTCTGTATTTATGTACTATTTGAGAGGGGGGTTACAGGCGGTGGACGGGGGTTATAGGGGGGGGGGGGGGGGGGATTTGGTCAGAATTTTGATATTCCCAGCCGTTTCCGAGATATTGGGATATTGAGTTTTAAGATAGTGGTGATTATAATAAATTTATGGTGTCCGACTGGTAAATGATAAATGATACGAAAGTAAATGGAAATAAATATTAATTCAAGTTACACTTTTTGATAAATACCGATACGCCTATATACTTTCTCATAAACAGCTGCTTATGTATTCGTCCGATTTCGGAGCAGCTCGTCTCGATTCGTGCGAGCTTCGTAGAGTCGTACAATACGTCTAGTTGCACGCACACAAACACCGTGTCGAAGACTGCCGAAAAGAAACGACGTTAGACAATGCACGGCCTTCAAGCCACACCTCCGTGCCCGTCGGAGTGGGGAGCGTGAGGTTTTTTTTCGTTACGGAATTTCTGGCTCCGGTCCCCGCGCTCAAGGCCCGCGATAGAAGCTATGCAATAGCTTAAAATATTTTAGTGTGGGTAGGTACCTATGTAGCGTACGAAGTGAGTAAAAGTGAAACAAAAGCATATATTTGTATAAAACCATATAATTATTATCATTAAAAAATTTAAAGTAAAAATGACTCGTACATTATTTGATCGAGATCGTAGAGTAGGTAAGTACACAAAAAACGTCCGTGTTACGTCACATGCTCCTGTGTGTGTGTGTGTGCAACGAGTGTGTCACAGTTTGAGTTGCATCAGTTGCACGTCGCATACACCGAGCGCCGCGCACACGAGGCGGGGAGGCACTAGTCACACGCGACGAGACCAAACAATACTTACATGTGATATGTATAAGACATACAAAGGAATATTAATCGAAAATTGTAACAGAGGTGCGGAGAGGGGCCGCGACTGCCGCGAGGACAAGCACTCGGTAAGCTCGTGGGGAGACCACACTTCGGACAGTATAAAATTATTTCCTATTAACAACTTGTATTACATGTTGAACTTTCCCTTAACACTAACTATACTGTACGCTTACTATTGTATGAACATTAATTATATCATATCTTATTAATCATATCGTCGCTCGCATGACCTAAAGTCCTATCTCATTTTTTTGCTGATTTGAGATGGGACAACTACATTTTTCTATTCGTAATTCTTTACAATTTTCACTAACCGTCGTTACTGTTATTTGGATCTCAAAATATAACCATTTTGAACGGCAACGTAGGGTCGCCGGTCGTTGCGCCGGTAAGCCGGCCGGGTCTAGATTTCGGTCTTTGGCACCAGGTGATACCGTAAATTTGATTTAATAACGATTATAATACATTTTTCAACACACTTGTTTGTAAAGTGACTCTTATGGCAACGCATTCAGGTTCATAATTCAGCTTATTATACACTCGTGTTTTTTACTTTACCACACTAGTGTTTTTTACTTTAAGTTCATTTGTTTTTCAATCACCGCAAAGAATTTTATTTCTAAAAACAATGAATATTTTTGCGAATAAATTAACTATTTTAGGTTATTAAATCATGAATCAATCATCAAATTTATCATCATTTCATCAAATTATACAGCGTGGCGCTACAATGGCTACATTAATTAAACACATGGGTAGGGCTAGTGGCCAGTAACAATAAAAAATATTCGTGAAACACAAAATACAAATAACAAAAAAATCGTGTTAACAACAACAGTGTGTGCCTCACGGCTGCGCCAAAAAGGTTCATTTCAGCATTAATCAAATCAAATATCAAATAAAATCATTTTATTTCAGGAACACACCCATATTGAAATTAAACCAAATTACAAATAAATTATTAAATTAAAACAAAAAAAACTTGAGAGGTGTCAAGGGACACCCGGATGGAACGCTTGCTTTCTATGAGAGAGAGAGACAGACAGAGAAACACGCGCAAGCCGCACGGCTTACAACTATAGCAGAAAGTGTCGTTACAACTTTTGCTCTTAATTTTTTCCGTCTAGCCCCCTTTCGCAACGCGCGATAAGGAACTTCGTTCCAAAAACTTTCTTATTATAATTTTTATTGTTACTGGCCACTAGCCCTACCCATGTGTTAAATTAATGTCGCCATTGTAGCGCCACGCTGTATATTTTCACTACATATTAACCTCAATTTGCGTACTAAAATCATTATTTTGTGTTTAATCTATTTTTTTAACTTATAGGCTGTTTAGCGGTTTTGCCAGTGCCTTTATTTACACCTGCGCGCGCATCACTAGCGCGGCGCGCGGAAAAAACAAAACCAGGGCACCAGGGGGGTCTCAACATAGATAGCGACGCCGTCGCAAACTACCGATCGCTAAATATTAAGGTGAAACCACAGTTGTAGCCCGCCAAATTCAAAGTTTAATTACTCTGTCTAAGCATGGTTAACTTACATGGATAACTAACATAGCAAATTGTCATTTTTTTAACTATAGTTAGCTTAACCATTGTCAAACAACATACTTATGTCATTTTTAACAAATTGTTAGTTTAACTAACGCATTTTAACTATTAGTATGACTGATCAAACAACGGGCAATCGGTAACCACAACACGTGACTTCTAAAAAAAATTCAATTCAACGCCGCGCGCCGGTACAGGAGCGAAAAAAATATAAAATAATAATAATATAATAGTGGGCGCGCGTTCCACTCAGACGTAAGGTTTGTGCTGTATTAACTGTGACTATCTAATAATATAATAGTGGGCGCGCGTTCCACTCAGACGTAAGGTTTGTGCTGTATTAACTGTGACTATCTAATAATATAATAGTGGGCGCGCGTTCCACTCAGACGTAAGGTTTGTGCTGTATTAACTGTGACTATCTAATAATATAATAGTGGGCGCGCGTTCCACTCAGACGTAAGGTTTGTGCTGTATTAACTGTGACTATCTAATAACATAATAGTGGGCGCGCGTTCCACTCAGACGTAAGGTTTGTGCTGTATTAACTGTGACTATCTAATAATATAATAGTGGGCGCGCGTTCCACTCAGACGTAAGGTTTGTGCTGTATTAACTGTGACTATCTAATAATATAATAGTGGGCGCGCGTTCCACTCAGACGTAAGGTTTGTGCTGTATTAACTGTGACTATCTAATAACATAATAGTGGGCGCGCGTTCCACTCAGACGTAAGGTTTGTGCTGTATTAACTGTGACTATCTAATAATATAATAGTGGGCGCGCGTTCCACTCAGACGTAAGGTTTGTGCTGTATTAACTGTGACTATCTAATAATATAATAGTGGGCGCGCGTTCCACTCAGACGTAAGGTTTGTGCTGTATTAACTGTGACTATCTAATAACATAATAGTGGGCGCGCGTTCCACTCAGACGTAAGGTTTGTGCTGTATTAACTGTGACTATCTAATAATATAATAGTGGGCGCGCGTTCCACTCAGACGTAAGGTTTGTGCCTATCTAATAATGTGTATATATTCCACTGTATAAATAACTTAATATTGTATTTTCACATTAATTAGTGCAATATTTAATTGAAAAAGTTGATAAATTAGGTGGCCGGAAAGTGACTTACAAATTTTTCCAAATATTTGGTTGTCGACCATGCGGCCGGAAAATAGCTCGCGTTTAACCTAAAGAATTTTGTCTCTTTGATTTGGTTACACGCTATAATTCTTCTCTTCATTTATAATGAATCGTATCCTTACGAAGTGAATAGCTTGCAGTTTTCGGCCACCAAAGTACTGCAATTTTATCGGTTAATAATGAGACTAAAATACGCATTTTGGCAGTGGCCGAAAACTAGATTAAGTCTATAATTATTATTCAGTTTTCAGCGAACTTAAAATTGTATGGACAAATAGGGAGGTCGAAAATCGAATGCTAAAGTTTTCGGTCATATCATGAAATATTACACCACCATGCATTTTTAGGAAGAAGATAATTATTGTAATAAGATATTTCTTTTTCAGATGGCTCCTCCAGCACCTAAAGAAATTATGAAAAAAGAAAAAGAACGCACCACATGCTCAAGATACTATTAACAAGCCACTTAGAGATATTCGCGTAAAAAATCTTTCCATAAGAGAAGTTTGCCGAAATTATGGAATTCGTAGAGCAACTGTACAAAATCGAATATCTGGAAGAAGTAGTGATTCGGTTAAGACGCGAGGTCCTGATCCTATACTAACCCTAAAACCTAATTGAAATCGCTAGGTGTGGTTTTCCTATAAAAAAATCAGAACTGCTAGACACTGTTCAGAAAATTATAGCTAAAAGACCTTTCAAAGACGGCCATCCTGGACAAACATGGTTTATAAACTTCTTGAAAAGGCATCCGGAGATTTCACAAAGAACCGCAGAAGGAATAAATAAGGCGAGAGCAAGGGTAACGGAGGAGTCAATGAGGCACTGCTTTCGAGAGTTTGAAGCGTTTCTGGTGGAATCTAGTCATCGTCATATATTGGAATCTCCCGAACGCATATTTAATGAAGATGAGAGAGGGTTCGCCTTTTGTCCTAAAACAGGAAAGGTCCTTGGTCTTCGAGAGTACCACAATCTGTACCAAATTAAAAGTGGCAGCGAAAAAGATATATTAACTGTTTTGGTGATATTTATTGCGAACGCACAAGTATGTCCGCCACTAATAGTTTTTCCATATATTCGCCCCCCAAAGAAATCACAGATAGTATGCCACCACATTGGGTCCTCGGAAGGTCTGAAAGTGGTTGGATGCGAGGTGATGTATGTTTTTAATACATTCCGAAAGATTTTAATAATTGTGTGGTGAGTAACGAAATTCAAAAACCCATTCTTGTTACTGGTAGATGGACACAAATCCCATATGTCGCTTGGGTTGAGCAGGATGTGCGAGCAAATGGAAATAATTCTTTACGCTCTGCCACCTAACACCACGCACATGCTCCAGCCGGCAGATGTCAGTGTTTTTGGACCTCTGAAATCAGAATGGAGAAATTTAGTCAGCTAGTTTTTGACGAAGCCAATATAAACTCTTCCGTCACCAAGACAATTTTTTGCGTTCTTTTCAAAGACTGCCTGGAAAATAGAAATAAGCCGAACAATATAATAAATGGCTTCAGAAAATGCGGACTTTATCCATTTGATCCTAATGCGGTGGATTACACGAAATGTGTCCACAATACCCTGGAAAGACTAAACAATAATAACGCAACACCCGAAAGAAATGTTTCTAAAGAAGTAACTAACGCAGACCTAGTTTCCACAAGAAAGGTTTTGAAACATTTAAAATCAACTCTGGCAGAAAAAAAAACATAAACGTTATATTGAAGAAGATGAAGAAACTGAAAAGAGTATTCTCAGATACAAATTGATGACGTTTTATACGAAACATGCTCTAAAGACCGGACGCACTCAACAGTCAATATTACAACACCTCAAATAATCGATGATAATAATATGACCGGACATTTAGATGACTTCAACACGACAGAAATGATATCTTTGATACCATTCCACATACTCAGGCCAACGAAGACTTGGTTCTCCAATTAAGCAATATAAGACCACTAAGTCCATTCAAAACTCCAGAAAATCTGTGCAACATGGACCAAGATAAAAGTGTGGCAGTAACTCACGTTGATCCAGTAACCCTTTTAAATAAGTATTCATCTACCGATGCGTCAGAATCGTTGATCGAAAACGACGTCATTTCAACATTGCATTTGTCAGGAAGTTATTTAGATGTTGGTTCGTTAGTATCGTTGAATGATGTTCTTGTGATACCAACTCAAATAAGCCTGCCAACAACAAGAGTACTGCCAATGCCTGAAATGATAAAAGAAAGAAGATGCAACAATAACCACTGAAAGTAATATAATGACCACAATGGTACTGCCAAAAACAGCCATGATACCAAACAAGACCTCTGAAACGAAAGACTGAAGACGCAATGTGCTGATTGAAATTCCAATAAATCAGACTGGTACGCCTCTACAAACTAGTAAATCATCGGCTTCAGTAGCATTAACTAAAGAATATAGAGATGCTATAGAAAAACATTTATTTAAACCGGAACCCGCAAAAAAATCGCACACTAATAGTACACGTACACCTTCATCTGCGGCGATGTCATCTGCGGAGCGGCGAAAATTTTATGACGATTAAGAAAAGGTTAAAATAGAGGAGTTACAATTGAGTAAGCAACGACAAGAAATTTTGAAAAAGAAAAGAATAGAAAAAGAACGGTTAAAAAGTGCTAAAGTTCTAAAACGCAAGAACACAAAGTCCAAGAACCCCATGAAGGAAAATGACAGAGTAAAAGTAGATTGCGCTGTGTCAAGATATCTTAATAAGCAAAACAAATTTGGAAAATCCAAAAGTGCACGACTCATAATGCTCATTTAATTATAAAATATAAAAAAAAAAAACAAGTCGTTCAAAATTATTTGCCGAAAAAACAGCTGTAGTAGGAAGAAGGTACTGCACAAGCGCCCCTGGTGGAATAAATGTACATAATATCTATAGATATATCACCATCCATATGTTAATTTTCTATGGATATAAATAGATATACAGTCTTGTAGTTTTCGTTTTTTATTAATTGCGTTTTTCATTAAACGACACTGAATTAATTAATCATTCGCATTCAGTGACCTACAATCGTCGATTAGTTTTTTTTTTTTTAAATTAACTCTAATAATGGATTTTTTCACAAGTTACAGTGTTTCCGGGTTTCACACATGACGGACAGGATTTTTTTTTGACCTATTTTGGTGATTTTTTCCAATTCTATTGCAGTAAATCAATTTTTAAAAAGTATGAAATTAATCTCCCTTAAATTATCTCGACAATAGTATGCAAAATATCTTGATTCCGTGAACTAACAAGGCTATAATAATAAAAATAGCCGCCAAAATGAGGCGAAAAAAAATTTTCGATCGTAAAGCACTCTCTGATGCTTCGCATCATGAGTCGTGCAATACAGAAGAAGATCCGGAAACAAAAATGGGATGTGACTTTTGCACCAAATGGTATCATTTGAAATGCACACACTTTGTTGGACTAAAATATGAACAATTTCAAGACAAACCCTTCAAATGCAATGCTTGCATGTTTAATCCTCGATTTAGCCGCATAGCATTTGATTGCAGGTGATTTTGCCATAAGATATTTAAGATTTTGATTAATAGAAACAATATTGATTATACTTGTTATTTTGTATCAATGTGAAAGCTTGAAGCTCTTGTTGGTATTAATCGAACTTATAAAGATAGTCGCCAAATATTTTATTATAAGAACAACTTTAAGATGACTGATTATGATAATCAACGTTATTGTTAAAAATAAGAAATCCGACTGTTATTTAAGTTATATTATCATCAAAAAGAGACGACTTATGATTATGTTAATGTAACTGTGATAGTTTTGGAACTGTTATACTTCAAGTAAATTTATTTTCATTATTGTAAAATTTGATAAGAGTGATTTTTATAAGATTAACAAAAAGCTTATGATTGTACCTGATTGATAATAATTTTATTAATGTAAATTCAAATTGAAATACAAAATATAGAAAGCAATAAACGACATTTATTATAATTTTACGATTTTCTTCTACTTCTTTACTGCCGTTCTATTCTATCTAAAGTAGTGGCCGGAAACTAACATTCTAGTGCCGAAATTAAACATTTGTGGCCAAAAACTAGCAAGTTACCCATTATTAACATCAAAAATTATTATAAAAAAAAGTTTCATGTTGTAGCACCAATTAGTTATTAAAACGAAAACTACAGTATCTAGGATAATAAATTAACATCAATAGCACTAGGCTAACATAGTAGCATTTTTTGTTGTCAACTCCACTAAAAGGCCGAAAACCATCGCAACAACCCTACCTCATATTAACTCAAAAAAATGTAAAGAATCACGAATAGAAAAATGTAGTTGTCCTAACTCAAATCAGCTAAAAATGTAAAGAATCACGAATAGAAAAATGTAGTTGTCCTAACTCAAATCAGCTAAAAATGTAAAGAATCACGAATAGAAAAATGTAGTTGTCCTAACTCAAATCAGCTAAAAATGAGAGCACTTTAGTCATGCGATGGACGATAATTATCGTGCAAACGATTTGATCCATTACAAGCTTACGAGGAAATAAAGTGCGCGTACACGATGTACGCGCCGTCTTTACAACAATTATATGGCTATTAACATAAATATAATGATAAATACTTTGCTTACAATTAAAACATTACCCTTCGGATACAATTCGTGTATAGTTATTTAATTAATTACATGATCCATTTCAATATCGCATAAATGACGTATATAACTATAGTAAACAATGCGTAGTGGACGAAGAGAAAACCAGGACAACACACGGACACGGTCGAAACCGTTAGGTAATGGACAACGACTGTTCCCGGACAACCAGATATCGGTATAAAACACGACTAGATCACTAGAAATATTTGTGCAAAACTAACCGAGGAACCGTCGTCGCTCGTCAAACTCACAAATGATCCATCGCTAACCTATAACGGACTAGAATAAAAATCAGACTTGCGGAAATCATAAAGAGATCGTGCCGGCGCGGGGCGCGGCCGGCGTACAAAACTATAAAACGGGCCTCCGTCCGGCCCGGCCGCCCGGGAGTCGCTGGCGGGCGGCTTTCACTATAACGGGCCTCCGTCCAGCCCGGCCGCCCAGGAGTCGGTGGCGGGCGGCCTTCACTATAACGGGCCTCCGTGCAGCCCGGCCGCCCGGGAGTCGCTGGCGGGTGGCCTTCACTATAACGGGCCTCCGTGCAGCCCGGCCGCCCGGGAGTCGCTGGCGGGTGGCCTTCACTATAACGGGTCGGCGCGCGACGTCGACGCCACCGGCGCCGCCGCGGGCGCGGCCGGCACCGCGCGGTACGCGGCGCGCGGCGAGCCTGGCGACGAGCGCGCGCTCCACGACGCGCGGGCGTGCGCGCGCCGCCGCAGCCAGCCGCGCGCGCCGCCCAGCGCCATGCCCAGCGCCGCGCACGCGCCGCCCAGCCCCAGCCCCTGCAACGTGCAAGCGTCAGTGCGCGCTCGCCTGCGCCCGGCGAGCCGGCGACGGACACTCACGGCGGCGGAGCACAGCAGGTGCGCCAGGTGCGCGGGCGCCCAGCGGTACTCGGGCGCGGCCAGCACGGCGTGCAGCGTGAGCGCGCCGCCCGCCGCCAGCGACGCGGCGCTCCACGCGCTCGTCCACGCGCCCTGCGGATGGCGGCAGAGCGTTAGCCGGGGTGGCGCAGCGCGGCGCGGCGCAGGAGCGTACGTTACCAGCTTGTTCCAGTCCAGCGGCAGCAGCGCGGCCAGGCGCGTGACGTGCAGCAGCAGCAGCGCCGAGTGCAGCAGCAGCGACGACAGCGCGCCCAGCAGCAGCAGGCGCACGCGCGGCGCCAGCGGCACGCGCGCCACGCGCAGCCCCACGCCCGCCCACACGCACGCGCACGCGCCCAGCGAGCACAGCTGCACACGAAGCGACCACCGTATACGAGACTGCCCCGCGCATCGTATAGCATGCCGCGCGAGCCGCTTTCATAAACGCGCAGCTTAAAGATTAATCCGATCCTACTACCTACTAATATTATGAAATTGAATGATAACCTAATAATCTCTGTCCTATATTAAATATATGTGCCTAATATTTGCACGCCACATTTGGCGGAATGTGATGATACCACTGACTAATCTTAAGACTTCAAGAGTATAATAATGTATGATTATGATTATGAAAAGCTCTGTTAGATGATAAATAGTCACGCTTCGATGGCTTCAACAGATTTAGATGAAATTCGGATGAGCTTTTTATCACGTTCCATGGGACAAATGCAAAACAACTTAAGTCTGAATTAAAAACAAAATACGCACTCTTAGTGCATATGTTGTTGTCTAAAGGAGGGTCAGACAAAAGCCCGCTGTGAACAATAACAACCAGACATGTGTCACGGGAATGCTCTTCACATTACTTAATTTTCACCCAGATCATTGTAACTATGATGTTAGAGCAAAACCGAAAACCAAATAGTGCCATTTCAGACAAACTTGTTATTTTAATGTCATTAGCCGTATCCAGACAAACCGGGCTGCCTCATGCGGCACGAACATTACGCGTTCGAGCGCTCACCAGGCGTCGCGGTGCGGTCGGTCAGTACGCGGCTAAAGACGAGCTGATATCAACGGCCATAGCCAGGCTACAGGCTACTTAGCAGCCACAGGGGCCGTCGTCACGTACCACGAGCAGCAGCGTGGCGGCGCCGCGCGGCGTGAGCAGGTGGCGCAGGCGGCAGTACAGCGGCGCGAGCGGGCGCGGGCGCGGCGGCGGCGCGCGCCGGTACTGCGCGTGCGAGTCCCAGCTGCGCTCCGTCAGCTCCGTGCCGGCCGGCGAGCGCCCGCCCGCGCCCGCTCCGCACCCGCTGCCCGCTATCTCGAAGTCCTGATCCCACACCCGTAGTACATGTTTAGTATTGCGATTGATCACTGAGTCAAAGCACGAGACACTGAGGACAGTTATGCAATATTTTGTCCACATTAGAGTAATCTATGTTAATACATAGGCTGGATTTTTGACATGGGAATTCTGAGGAAACACCTAAACTAAAATAAATAGAGATGAGCATAGATCATGAGTTTGGTCTCAAAAAAGTAAAATACTAATTGTTTTATTTAAAAGCTACAATAAAGCAAAACATAATGATAAGAGTTTTTTCTTATGGTGAATCCTCAGCTGTAGCGTGCTGAATTCAAATTTTCTTTGGTTTTTTGCAAATTGCAGCTCAGTTTTACGTTGTATATTAACCAAAATGCGATTTGTGACTGTAGGAATAATAAATATTTACTGAAAAGTAATCATAAAAAAATATTTACTGAAAATATTGTGAACAGTCACTAATAGAAACAGAATTTTTTGATCATGTAAAAATATGAATTTATAATACATAGGGTAAGAAACTAATAATTTTTATATTTCTACCCAAGACTTCACATTTCAGAATACAGCAAATCTATGTGAAAGTGTTATTGATTCATTAATATGATGAAACAATGCATGAAATACTCAACTAAACTGTTATTTTAGCAAGATAATAAAAGTAACATCTTTAGGTTCAGGTATTAAACAAAGGTTTCTCTAAGAATTGTTCAATAACGTTCTGCATGCTCATAGCTGACAGGCAACACATCTACTGTTTACCTGTCCCATTATATTTTCCACCAAGAATTAGGTCAACATATTTGTGCATGACAGAATATCTAAGTATAGCAATAATATTCTAATAAACTACACAAAAACATAAACCTACAAAAAAAGTATTAACAACAAAAGATATTTAAATAATATGCTCTTAATCCAGAGCAAAAATAAGTGCGAATCTTAAGTTCTGTGCAATGCAAGTGGGGTTAATACAGTGTCGAACCGTATCATCAGGCAGGTTTGGGGTGAGGGTCACCTGTCGCAGTGCTAGTACCTGCACGTCTTCGCCGCGGCAGCTCGTCGGCTCCAGCTCCCTAATCTCGTCCAGCAGCAGCTCCACTTCGTCCGTCGAGTACAGTTCGCTCACTGACACGTAGCGAGCCGGCGCCGCTTGCATATCACCCGCCGAGTCGCCTACCGCCGAGCGCCTTCGCCCCGGCACTTCCTGTAATCACTAACCACGCTCACTTTATCCGCTCGACGCGTAACACGCACATCGCATTGTCACAAACCTTTTCCGCACGTTGGCATTTAGGCTCCGTCCCCTTGTATGTGACCACATAATTCGAAGGCGTGATACAGTTTAATACAAAAACTAAAACGTTGACCTAATAAACAAAATTCAATGACGCTCTGTGGCCCGCCATGTTTGTTATCATATTTTTTTCTTTCCGTCAAGTCAAGTTTTGTCTATTATATTTCGTTCGGAATCGCTCCAGTAAAAATTATGCACGATAACATTTTTGTATTGAAATCATGATAAAATTGATTCTATATTATTAATGATTTAATTTAATATAAACAAACGCCGTCCGTGTGGTGTCACTCGTAAAGAATAGCACCATCCTATTTCTGCCCGTGGGTGTAGACTTATTACAGAATGGGCAGCAGCATTTTTCATGCATTTTAAAGGCCCCTACACAATATGCCGGCGGCCCGGCCGGCGGCCGGCGGGCATACCCCCAACAAGCCCGGCGGCAGTGCCAGTGGGTACTTGAGCCGCCTCGCCTGACTTAAATAATGCCGGTGCTACCCGCGCAGCAAAAACCCGCCGCCTGTGCCACCAGCAGTGTGTGCCTTAATACCATACTGGGATCGCCAATCCAACTGTCAAGCATGGCGATTATGGCCACAGGACAAATATATTACGGCAAACCTTCCCCAACAGGACAAGCACTAAAAATAACGGCTCCTAGCTGAAGTAGAAGGACTCGATAATCCTCAAATCCGGGAACTTGCTCTATTCCCGGGTGGGCGATCAGCAGTAGTAAGGCGGTGTCGGGTTTATTGTTCATAAGTCCCTTGTGAGTCCCTTATATTCAGAATGTCCACAAGATATTAGTTGAAGGTCGTACAGATTTACGGCCCGACCTCGTCACACCCCGACGATGAGGTGGGAGACGATGTATGAGAATATTTCCAGAGCCATGCATAGCTCTAAAATCACTTCACTGTTGTCGTCGACGTCGGAGCCACCGGGGTCAAATACTGGACCGTTTTATGGATAAGGAAGGCCTCTTTATGATGAGCACCTTATTCAAAAAGCGTGAGCTTAGAAAGTGAACCTGGCAGAGCCCTGATAGTGCAACTAAAAATGAGACTTCACGACAACGAAGAAACAAATATTTAATGATGTCTCTCGGATAAACACGGTGAAAACCGAAGGTCATCAACGCATGATATGAGGCACATTGGATCTAAATATTAAGATGGAAAAATCTTGACTGATGAACTCTACGCTCCGTCTAGCACCGATCCAAATCCAAAACCACGAGAACTTTCAGCTCCAACTTCAGAATCGTTTCGAATGCTTAGGGAGTTCCGTGGACTATTACAACGATGTGTTCATGAAAACTGTCCTTTGTAATATCGATTTTAAGATCTTAAAGACCAGTCGTAAAAATATGAACAAGAAGCTCTCTGATGCTACTTTACTGCTAATAATAATAATAATAATATATAATGAAATAAAGGATATAATAATAATAATCTGTCATGTCTGCCTCTCAAAATGGATGTAAGAACGGATCCCGCGGTACTAAGGAGCTACTCCTCATTCATATGGCCATTAGCCAACAGGTTCGTCGTTCCCGAAAGGATCTGTCGACATGTTGGATAGATTACAAGAAGGCCTATGACTCGGTGCCACATACATGGCTCATGAGGGTGCTGGAGTTGTATAAAGTAGATGCAACTCTGCGCACCTTCCTGATGTCGTGTATGGGGCAATGGAGGACGGTCCTTTGCTATCCAGCATGTCGAAATACCCAGAGGAATAGCGAACCGATAAGGATGGAGCGAGGAATATTTCAGGGTGATAGTTTGAGTCCACTTTGGTTTTGCATAACCTTGAATCCTCTAAGTACACTGCTGGAGGATTCAGGTCTAGGCTATCGGTTGAGGAGAGGTGGTCGGGTTATATGCAGAGTGCAGTGAGAGTGCAGTGCGATGCGCGCTCGAACACGGACGTGTTTCCACTGTGCACGGCACGAATTTTATTCGCGTGTTGCGCGGCCGTAGCCGCTGCCCGAAATCACAATGAGTTCCAAAAAACTTATAGTGAATGAATTGCTGGCATTCCTAGTCCATGCCATCGACTACATGGACGAGGTGAGCATCCTGCAGATATGCCGGTCCAACTTCAAGGAGGATGACATAAGCAGCGGAAAGCTGTTACTGTTCCAGTCTCTTGGAAAACTGGACCTGATGCCCTCTCGGCGCAGAGACGGAACCGAGAAGAGTCTTCAGGATATCCTCGATATGTTGAAGAAGACTGACCCGGACGACGTGCCAGATTTCGTGGCGAAGGAGCTAAGTAAACTGCCTCCCGTCACTTTCGATCACGTCGACGTTACACGGCTGCTAAAGGACATCACTACCTTGAAAGCGGAGATGACCAAGATGCAGTCCAGAATGGAGGTATCAGAAAAAACCAATACCGAACTGCGTGCAGAAATAGCGTTATTGCGCAACGTTGGTTCGGTATTTGGGTCACCTGAGGCCTCAAAGGTGAACACGCGTCGAGGGGCGCAAAATGCAACCATCGGCAGTTTTGAATCGGCGAACACAAGTGCGTCACCAGCTGCCGATAACGCTGAGCAAGCGCCGCTCGCCGCCGTCGTCGCCCGCGCCACAACTCCGGCTGCGGATACGTCACGCGTAGGTACGTCGACCCCAAAACGTGCCTATGCTGCTATCGTCACCAGCGGAAAATCTGATGCGTCGCAGCCTAAGCGACAAACTAGAAGAGGGGGAATATGGAAAGAGGGTGATCAACCTGCCCTGACTGCGGTCCGTAGCTCTGTGCCAAGAACGAGCCAAGTTGATGAGGACGGCTTCACTAAAGTAGAAAGGAAGAAGAAGAAGCCCTGTTCTCGTAACTTGTGCGGTACCGCACCGAGTGGACCCAACATGCTGCTGCGTCCTGCTGTGCCTACGACGCAGCTGTACATTTCACGTTTGCATCACTCCACTACAACTGAAGAAGTGGCGCAGTATTTGAAAGTGAAGACCAACTGGACTCTGAGGGTCGAAAGGTTGGAATCGCGCCATAACATCAACTTCAAATCTTTCGTGGTACGAGTTCCAACCCACCATCTGCAGACCTGCATGAAGGAGGACTTTTGGCCGAAGGGTGTCGTATATCGACGTTTCCGAGGACGGTTACGCGACACCACGCAGCGAAACACGACGCCGACAACATTACGTGTATAGTTTTAGATTCTCCTGGTTTTATTTTAAATATGTATTAGTTTATTGTAAGTTATTAGATGTTAATTTGTGTATTTTATCTATGGGCCTTAGTAGCTTGATAATAAAATTATTATTATTATTATTATATCTCACCTCCTCTTCATGGATGAACTCAAACTCTTTGCCCCAAACAATTTGCAACTGATGGATCTACTGAAAGTAACTGAAACTTTCAGTAGTGCCATCAGGATGGAATTTGGTGTGGACAAATGTGCGGTCATGCATGTAAAGCGATGGGTGATTGTGGAATCCGTGGGAACCCAACTCTCGGATTCCATGAATGTTAGAGCCCTCTCCGCATCCGAAACCTATAAGTATTTGGGTATGTCGGAAGCGCTGGGCGTCAATAATACTGACATGAAGCAATCGTTGAAGGAGCGCTTCTTTGACCGCCTGAAGAAAGTATTTAATAGTCTTCTATCAGACGGAAACAAGGTGCGCGCCTTCAACGGTTGGGTCATGCCGGTTCTGATGTACTCTTTTGGCATACTCAAATGGACTCAGACCGAACTCGACACCCTGGATAGGAGAGTCCGGACCCTGCTGACTGCAAATCGAATGCATCACCCACGGTCATCGGTAATGAGGCTGTATATCCCACGAAAGTGTGGAGGTCGAGGCTTTTTAAATGCTAAGACCCTCCACCATCGCGAGATCTGCAGTCTCAGGGAATATTTCCTAGAAGCCGACGTGGGGATACATCGAGATGTGGTCGCGGTGGACAAGGGCCTCACCCCGCTCTCCTTGGCTAACGAGAACTGGCGCAAACCAGTAGTAATTGACACTAATGATCGCATGGAGGTATGGCAGAGTAAGGAGCTTCACGGACGCTTTTTCCGGGCCCTTTATGGACCCGATGTAGATCTACAAGCGTCCATAGCCTGGCTACGTTTCGGTGACCTCTTTGGGGAAACCGAAGGTTTTGTCTGTGCAATTATGGACGAAGTTATGATGACGAACAATTACCGGAGATTTATTTTGAAAGACGGTATGGTTGACATCTGTCGGGCATGCCACCGTCCGCGGGAATCAATTAGACATATTATCTCTGGGTGTTCTCGTCTAGCTAACGAAGAATACTTGCATAGACACAACCTTGTAGCCAGGATTATCCATCAGCAACTTGTTTGAAATACAGCTTTGTGGAATCGGAAGTGCCGTACTACAGGTATGTGCCCGACCCAGTTCTCGAAAATGGAACTATCACATTGTACTGGGATCGATCCATCATCACTGACAGAACTATTGTTGCCAATAAGCTTGATATAGTGGTGGTGGATCGAAGAGAGCGGCGCGCAATGATCGTTGACATAACGATCCCGTATGACGGGAACCTCGTGAAAGCCGAGAAAGATAAACAAATCAAGTATCTTGACTTGGCTCGCGAGGTTGTCGACATGTGGGACGTGGACTCAGCGATCATTGTGCCGATAGTCGTGACAGCCAATGGCTTAATAGCAAAGAGCCTCGACCAACACCTGAGGAGGCTCTCGTTGAGCAGTTGGATCAAGGGCTTGATTCAGAAGGCGGTACTTCTGGACACGGCTCGCATTGTTAGGAGGTTCCTCTCTCTAGAGCCCTGACCGCCGGTAGCTTGGACCCTGTTCCCGATACCGGTGGGCTACTATTTTTTGTATTTTTAAATGTTTTTATATTTTTTATCTTCTAATATTTAAAAATATAATTTAAATGTATATACACGGAACAGAAAAAGCAGTGGAAGTGCAATGCAAGAAACTCACAGTAGGAACCGTTGTCGCCAAACTCACACAAATAAACTGATAATCATACAGTCCACTACAAATAAACAATTCGTTTGATTTGTCGTTTTAATTTTAGTCAAAACTACCATAAGTCACAGATCCATCATCTGAGAATAAACCTTCAATCTCTACAAATTGGATTTATTTTGCTTTATTGCAAAAAGTTTTTAATACGTTTTGTAATCTATAATCAAACTAGATTCGATTGCCGAGTAAATTCCGCTACCCGACCATAGATGGCGGTTTTCTCAATGGTCGCAATTATAAACTTCAATACGTTAAACATAAGGTTTACATTCGCGTGATAGGTCGTTATCTACTGCTACTCGACCAGTGCAGAACATGTTGAATTTTAAATTACTTTATCGATATCGCTGGATAATCTATTTCTAGTTTAATTCGAAAAAAATAAGACTCGTTGGGAGTTCAGTAAAACTGTAGGACAAATAACGTAGTAGGTATTATTTAAAAATAAAATATTTAAGTACTAATATAAATTAATTACTTTATATACATATATTAATGTGTTTTACATAAATTAATAAATCCCAAATAAATAAATAGGTACTTATGCTGAACGTTTTCAGCGTAAGTACATTACGCTGAATTTGTATTGTAATGTTTATAATAAATATTAAATTACTTATTTTCTTTTATCGATATCAATCGATAAAATCAACATCCGACCAAACTACATCACTAATTGAGTACCGAAGAACTTTCGAGAACGAAATAATGAATACCTACATTCAAACCAAGATAAACTTTATTTTAATGATATAAGGTTGATTTTTACTAGACGATCTATTAAATTATTAGTGAATTAAAATTAACGTTGATTTTATTAGAAAACAAATAAAATCGTACTTATCGATGGTACGAAACCACTCCATTTTTTAAATGTTTTCTCCTACTATCATTTTTGCACTCCAAAATGGAACAATACGGCATAGCTACGGAAAAATAAATTTATCGCGAGACTAGCGACTCGACGTGATGTTAGAACACGACTGGGATCAAGTAAGCGTAACTACGCTTATTTGTGGCACGCGTGCCACGCCCACTTTGACTTCCACGGTTTTTTCTGTTCCGTGTGTATATACTTGAAGAAATAAAAAATAATAATAAAACCATTTATTTTCAGGCAAGTCAGGCCCATAGATAAATACCTTAAGGCGGAACCTTCAGGGTAGCTCGCGAAATTCAAATTTTGTTACGTTTTTTGCAATTTGCAGGTCACTGTCAGGTTGTATTTTGATTAAAATATGATTCGCGACCGTAACAAATATGACTTTATAGAATTATAATCATTAGTATCAGCAATACATCTCTATAAGTTCATATTACCCTATTGAATGACTATTTCATGAAATCTTGACATTTGAGGGCAATTCTAACTTAAGGAGTTGTATTGCTGATTCTGTAAAGCCATATTTGATACGGTCGCGAATCCTATTTAGATCACCATACAACCTGATACTGACCTGCAAATTGCAAAAAACGTAAGAAAATTTGAATTTCGCGGGCTACGTTGGCGCATGCCCCTTAACCTAAACATACATATTTTAATGTAAACAAAACTTGTGTTAATAAATAAGGCTTATAGCTATGTTAGTAACACTTCACTATGCACCAGCTTGATTAAATGCTGCACTGTGGAACTTGTCCGCGGAAGCGACGGAACACCACGTTCAGCGGCCAAAAGTCTTCTTCCATGATGTGGGGCAGATAACAATGGGGGCTAATGGAGGAGAGGCGCGAGATGATCCTGAAGTCTTCAGACGATGCGCGCAAATACCGGCAGCTCAATAGAAGGATCTCTAAGTCCTTTTAAAAGCGACGTTCAATGACATACCGCTCCCATGTGTTGATGAATTTAGACTCTTGAGTCTGACAGTTGACACTAATATAAATTGGAAGGCACATATTAATGTTGTGTCAAACAAACTTGCAAGTTTTGCGTATGCTTTGAATGGGTTGAAAAGATCAACCGACTTCAAAACAGCGATGACAGCATACTACGCCTACGCCTACTCATGGTTAACCTATGGCATTGTAGTGTGGGGAAACTGCGTTGACGTAGAAAAACTCTTTATTTTACAAAAAAGATGTGTGAGAATTCTTGCGAATATAGACGAAATGCAGAGCTGTAAACCTTATTTTATCAAACATAAAATGCTCACCCTAACAAGCATTTACATTATGGAAGTAAGCAAGTTTGTTAGAAAACATGCGTCGTTATTCCCTGTAGCTAAGAATCAAAGACCGCTGCAACGCTCCGATGAGCGGAATCTGAGTAAAAAATGAATTATAATTGCCGAATTCAAAACTAGCTATGTTTCACTCAGGACCTCTTGTAATGTGCATAAAAATATATAATAAATTACCCAATGAGATTAAAGACATAGAATTTGACAATAAATTTGTAAACGCACTTAAAATGCACCTAATACAGAAGTGTTATTATAGCCTAAATGAGATCCTAACAAATTGACATTCTGTAATATCAATATTGTAGATTATTTGAAGATTGACGCAATGTAATAATGTAGAAATGTAATAAACACATCCAATAATAAATTAAATAATAATGAAAGGATGACAATAATAATGTTTATTTTTTAATAACTTTATATAATAATGCATGCAATAATAATTTAATTTAATTTATAATTAAGAAACATAATGTTGCGGTGCCCTAGCAGGGTTCATGTACGAAACTTATATTTGTAACAAGACCTTGTAAACGACATGAATGAAATAAATAAATAAATTAAAAGCGACTTTCGCCGCTTTAATACGGACCGTATTAGGGACGCGGTAAAGTGGAGCCAGGGCTCCAAGATCTTTGCAAGAGATCTGCCTATTGGTCAGAGCCAGCTTGCAAAACTGAAGACCGATAATGACAAAATCGTATCCGACAAACCTGGACTATTGAGAGAGATCGAGAGGTTCTATGGACAGTTATACACGTCAACCAGTAACCCCGTTACGCATCTGGCAAACGACATAAGAGCTAGATGGACCCGACACTATACCGAAGACGTCCCGTACGAAATTAGGATGAGAAGCTTAAAAACAATAAGGCGCCGAGTGATGACGGCATTACGGCCGAACTCCTGAAGGCCGCTGGAAAATTAGTTCTTAAGACCCTCCAGGGGCAGTGTTCGGAAAGCTACGTAATATTTTCTCGTCTCATATTCCATAGTGTTTCACAATGAAAGTCTTCAACCAGTGCATGTTGCCAGTGATAACCTATGGCACTGCAACATGGTCGGTCACAATGGGCTTCATTAGAAGGCTGAAAGACACCCAAAGGGGTATGGAGAGGCTATGCTTGGAGTTTCCCTACGTGATCGAATCAGAAATGAAGGGATCCGTAGGAGAACCAAAGTAAACGACATAGCCCGAAGAATTGACAAACTTAAGCGGCAGGGCACATTGCTCGCAGAACAGATGGCCGATGGGGCCGAAAGATTCTGGAATGGCGACCGCCTACCTACCGGAAGACGTAGCGTTGGAAGGCCTCCCACGAGGTGAACCGATGACCTGGTGGAGGCCGCCGGAACCCGCTGGTTGCGAGACGCACAGAACCGGTCGAAGTGGCTGTGCTTGGGGTAGGCCTATGTCCAGCAGTGGTCGTTTTTCGGCTGAAATGATGAATGGTGAAACAAACACTTAAATAACCCTAATTTCTTTCATTATTTCATATATTTTAATTTTATAGCTATCATTAAGCGTTCAGCAGGCCCGGAGGGTATACCAGCCTTCCTATTCAGGGAATGTGGTAGGGGGTATGTCTTTCAAACGTCAGATATCATTAGCCTGATAATTTTGAGTTTTTGACAGATTTTCCGAACAAAATCTCTCAAAACTTCAAAATTATCAGGATAATAATATCTGTCGATATCTGACGTTTCAAAGATTTACCCTAGGGTATTAGCAAGGAACATATTTACTCTAGTAGGTATTAGCGTAATCTCTGCACTATAAAATTAATGCATGTCTCCAATCAGTGACGTTTCCAACTTAACGGAAGATAACGTAATTTTTATGACATCATTCAATTTCTTTGACATACTTTATTTAGATAAGTATAACTGCGGACATTTTTTATATTTTTCTCAAATTTATCAAGTTATCTAATCGACATTGTTAAGTGTAAATGATAAATGATAAATGATAAATGATTTTATTTCTGTAAGTAGGTTTGTACAAACACTTTTACACGTCAATCATATTTTTAAACTAGATGAGGTCGGCGTTTCCTATCTGACTACTCTGAGAAGAAAGGCCGAAACAAACTCAGAGGTCACAGTCTCTTTTAAAGTCCAGACATAATCTTGGTCAGATCATGTGAAGACCATGTAGATTGGTATCTGAAATGGTCTTTTGAGGAAAGAACCACACAGATTGAGTGGACCTGTCCAGTCAGTGCACGCATTTGTCAGTAATCGTGCAGCTCAACTCAGGAAGTCAGAACTTAAGGAGCTCAACGATTCGACGAACAATACCAAAGAAAGGACATTTGGGTAGGCCACATAAATTACTCAATCTGCCAGATCATGATAAAAATTAACTGCGAAAAAAAAAAAGCAATGACCCACATAATCCTCACATTCACAATAATTAAAATAACATACTACTTTACAAGTAAATACTCATGTCATTGTGTATATAAAATTCAACAATGTCAATGTGTATATAAAAAAATCGGACATAATGTTTGAGAACCATGTAGATTGGTGTCTGAAATGGTCTTTTGAGGAAAGAACCACACAGATTAAGTGGACCTGTCCAGTCAGTGCACGCATTTGTGATTGACAATTCTTAATGCGATAGATGATCCAATTTATTTACTTGTTTAGTTGTGGTTCATAAATCAATATTAATTTCTTGTTTTAACTAAATTGCATGTATTACCTATTACTTTTGTACGCCCTAGAGGCAAAGCATAGCGCCCTCAATGTATTACCAAATAAGAACTTATAATGTACCTATGTTTTACAATAAATAAATGAATCTGAATCTGAACCACAGACATATACATGTCTGTGGTTCTGAGGATGGAGTCTGATTGCAGACGTTTGCAAGATGACTTTGATAAAATGGTGGAATAGTCATGAGAACAAGCTCTACTTCAACGTATCGCAAGTGCTCGGTGATAGGTTTCACACGCGCATGTGCACCTCTACTCTACGAGTACGTAGTGGATGCAGTACCGATGCAACGAGTCACGCAGGTAAGTGATGTAGGGGTTGTTCTCACTCCTGAACTGTCGTTTCGCAATCATATATTTACTTAAGATCTGCAAAAAGGCATTTAGAAACTTGGGGTTTGTTCTGAGGCAGACGCGAGACTTTACCAACATCACAGCCATCAGAGTCCTGTATGACGCATTACTCATATTGCTGTCATATGGGCTCCACATGTGGCTAAGTACTTACTCAGTGATGTTAGAGCGAGTCCAGAGCAAGTTCACGCGCCACCTGTACACACGGCTACATATCAAGCTATACATTTCCAGTAGAAGCTGATCTCGCATTGCATAGGATTTCCGTATAATGAGAAGTCAGCCTATACTGATAATTTATAGCTTGATATGTAGCCGTGTGTACAAGAAACTTTATAGGGTATACCCATATTACCCTATGATGTACCCCACTCTATTCGTACCGGGTATGGTGGGGTACAATCAACTCGAGGTGCGACGGGAATTTGCGCTGGTGTCGTATGTACATAGTGAAACTGCTCCGAGGCATAGAGCACAACCTGAGAGTGCTGCAGCAGCTGCACTTGTACGTACCCGACCGTTATATGTGGAGACGACGGCCCCCGCCACCGGTTGTGCCATCAGCCAGGACCAACTTGCTGGCCAAAACAAAACCCCTCTGACTCGAGCAATTCTCGACTCTAACTCTCTCTGACTTTTTTTTTCTTGTGAGGTCAAAATTGACAATTATATTTACATGTAATGTAACTGTTGTGAATTCGCAAAAGTACTATTGTTTATACTATGTTACAAACAATGATCTATAAGATCTTGAGACGTATTTTTTTAATTTTGTGTGTGTGACTTGGTTTGACTTGGCATTAGGTTAAGACTAGCGTTGCAAAACTTCGGAAGTATTCGGAATAATTCGGAAACATTCAAAAGAATACTTCGATTGGAAGGAATACTACCGCAGCAAAAATGCAGCGTAACATAAATATTGTAAGGATGAAGTAGGTAACCTACGTTTTATTACATAAGAATTAAATTATTCCCAGTAGTTACGAATGTACTCGTGTGCGTAGGTAGCTTGAGGAGACTCGCCGTTACATTTAGCAGATATTTCGCCGTGCCGTTACTTAAATTAACGCCATCTAGCGGGCAAGAGTAGACTATAAATGGAGAACTTCCCTCGTTAATCCTTCGGCGACGCCAGCGGCAGCGCTCGCCTGCACGTGACAATAGCTTACCCACCGAGCCCCGCAGCCGTTGTTCATTCATAAATTCAACGAAGTATTATTCGATTCCTACGTACCTACAACAAGGGAATATTTCCCTGTAAGTAGTTATCTACTTGTGACTACTTATTTTATTTTTACTATGATTGAGTTTACAATGGGCCGATTTTGTGCGGATGTTATTTACAAGTTTAGTTTACTTCGTAAAAATGTTTTTGCTTTACGATTTAATGGAAAAAACATAAATAATTAGTTAAGTAAGATAAAAGTAGGTACGTATCCCTAGTTTAAAGTACGTATCCAGGGCCTAGATACGTAAGTACTTAATTTAAATGTTTTGGTAAAACAAATAGTCGTAAAAAATATATTTCTTTGTAGAATAGTGTTCAACCAATATTAATCAATAAGTAGTTAAGTACTTAATCATTATGTAGTGTTCAACCGCAATTGATCAATAAAGAGACATTTGAAATAACATAAGTACTTAATAATTAGATTATCCTTTCTGTTAGGTACCTCCCTATTATAACATAAATTACTATCTTATAAACTTATGTTAGTATCTAACTATGTATTTACCTCTCTATCACTTTCACACCTAATAGACCGCATATATAAACTTATTACGTAAGTACATATCTAAGTAGATGAAAGAAATATTCGGAAGTTTTCAAATCGTATTATACTCATTTTTATGAATGAACGTGTAGTAATGTTTAGTCACTGGCAGTAACGCCGTCTAGCGGGTAAAAGTAAAAGCTGTAACTGTACAACTTCCGTCGGTAGTGCTCGCCTGCGTGCGCTTTCTGCTGCTGCAGTGACCAAAGTTAGGAAGGAAGGAAGGATGGAAGATTCGTAAGTATGAATACACAATCACTAGCGCGGAACATATATAATTTGCAATGGTAATTGCGTCGCCATCTAGCGGTCAATAGTCGAACTCTACCAGGTGCTCCAATAAGTAGCCTACTTACCCGATGTCGGCCAGCGTGATTATATATTATGGCAACTGTGGCACACCGCCTCGTGACTCAGCGGTTCATTCTAACTAGTCTAACATGTACCTACTTAGCTAGACATTTGCCTTGTAATTCTTCTCGGGGAATAATTCCGAATACTACTCAATACTTCCGAATGTTTCGCGAATAATTCGACGGGAATACTTCGGAATATTTCGCTCCGGCAACGCTAGTTAAGACCCGTAATGATGACTTAAGGCATTTAAAAAAAAAAACTTCGAATTTGACTCATAAAGCTATTACGCACTGTCGACTTGTCGCCGGCGACCAAAAACATAGGCAACTAGGCCCAGAAGGCAAGGAGACCCAGCCGAGCGACAGTATTCCAAGTACATTCGCGCAAAACGGACGTCGAAGAAGCTGCTATAGTAGCGCTACTACTAATGAAGAGAAAGAAAAAAAAAAAAAAAAAACCAGAGGGTATTCCTTTGTTACAAGAACGGAGATCAAAAGGAATGTTTAAAATATTTTATGAAGACGTGAGAAAATACCCTCGTAAATTTAACTACGCAAGAATGTCTGTGCGTTCGTTTGATGAGCTATTGTGTCTTCTGAAACCACATAATATAATTGGCACAGATACAAATATGCGACCATGTGTTTCTCCGGAAGAAAAATTATTTATAACACTAAGGTAAGTGACAACTTCATTATTTTAAAACCAGAGTGATTTACAGTGCTTGCTCGACTTGCGGCGGCACTACCGTGCCTATGTCAGTGACATGTCACTGTCATGGGTCAGCTAGTTAAAAATAAATTGTAAATAATTTGACATTATGTATTTTTTTATTATTTAACTAAATCAATACTATATTAATTAATTTTAAATTAAAAGCAAAAAAAAAAAAAAAAAAATTAGTCCAAATATTCAGAATCTTGCGAGGCACTTGAAGTGGCATTATAAACTCGCGACTCTGACAGGACTCTGAGAGTTCTTGCGGTGAAGGAACTGAAGTTGTAGCGTATAGCACAGTGTGACCAGATTAAATTTTACAAAAATACCGAAACTCCTTATAAAAATACTGAAATAAGTATACCAACTTGCACAGGGAAAATATACTAATAAAAATACTGATTTTCAAAACATATTTTTATTTATTAATCATCATCATCATCGCAATAAATATTAGAATTATATTTTAACATTCTGTTTGATGGGTTAAAATTCACACAGCCTCCTTCATCTTTTGTACCTTGTTTGGTTTTTAAAATTGCAGATACATTTTTGTTTATGAATCTGTTTCTTTGTTCCGTTTTTATTAAATTAATCTGTGCAAATATGCGCTCGCATGCAGCATTCGACACTGGTATACATAACAGAGATTTACTGAAACTAGATATATTCTTGTATTTTAATGTACCATCACTGTTAGAAATTTTCCCAACATCCAACACAAGAAAGGGGTGAGCCAGTACTCGAAGATTGTAATAAATTACTTACTTCGCGATCAAGTTTGAGTGTTCTATATTCTTCGTCAAGTATCTGCATTTGTTCTGGCTGTACTTCGTATGGGAAAGTTTCCATAACATTTCTTAAACTACTAAATTCTTTATTCACGGCAGTGTGTGGGTCAAGAAATTTCAGTTCTCGGAAAATTTGATCTTCAAAAGGCAAACGCGATTTCAATTGCGTGCTCAATTCAAATAAAAAAGATTGGCACTTTCTGAAAAAATCAGCAATTTGTTCTTTCATGTTTATGTTTCCCCTATGTTTAATTAATTCTTGACCCACTTGAATCCCTAAGTACATATTATTCAATGGCAAATAATTCACACTAGATTTTGGGTCAAATGTAAATTCGTTGTCCGTGCTTTTTATATAATTAGTTTTCATATAGCAACCCAAAATCGACAAGTACATACTAGAAGCATCATCATATAATCTTTCAATGCAGGTTAGTCGCCTTGAAAAATTATATTAAATTTATTTCAATCGGCAAAATGTAGTCTAATAAGTAAAAGTATAATTTGTTTATATCATTATTATAAGAATGATACAAAAATTCTGATGACATAATGCGATCACTCAAATATTGGTCTTGAAAAAACAACTGCAGTGCCCTCCATTGCTCAATTATTCTATTAACACAAGCATGAAGCGATAGCTATCTTATATCATAATGACGCAGTAGTCTATGTTTTTCAGTGTCAGTGAAATTTTGGAACTCAACAATTTCTCTTTGACGCTTGCTGCTTTGAGAAAAATATACATATACTTCTTTTACTATCTGTTCTAAATTTCTAGGTAGTATTTTGCAAGCATGACTAACACTTAATGCTGCAGAATGACAAACACATTTTATGAATAAGCACTTTGGGTTCACTTCTTTAATTTTTGTAACAATGCCAGAGTGTTGACCAAACATCACATTCGTAGTATCAGCAGCGAACCCCATCACGTCTTTTATATCTAAACCTAACTCGGATAACTTTGATGACAAAGCATCAAATAAATGATCTGCAGTCTCACCACTTAAATCACCTAAATCAAGGAATTTGGTTTGTACTTTACATTTTGGTTTCAGAGAAGTATTTGATTACTATCGCCAACACTTTGGTTGTGGTGACATCTGTACTTTCATCGATTACAATTGAATATACTGGTTTACCTGACGGAGATACAGTACGAAGTATATCTTCAATCATAACTTTTTCAAATTCGGGTCCTAAAACGTTATATGTAATAACTGCTGCTTTGGTTCTCTTGCAGGAAAATTCTTTTGCAATTTCGGAGTCAGGAAAACATTTCACTAGAACATCACTAAGATGGTCCATAGCTCTAAAAGAGATGTCGTGTTCTGAAAGAAAAACGCATAAACGCAGCTCCGCTTTCTTGACTTCGTCTTTCAGTGGTGCCTTTTTGAAAAATTTGTCAACCTGGAAACAAGTAAAAACATAAATTATACATTATGAACATCACAGTTTTCGTATGGTAGTTTTAACACTTGTTGATTCTGTATGGTTTCAGCTACACACACGATTTTTTATTAAGGTATAAGTTCGGTAGTTTTCAAGTTATTACACTTTATGTTAGAAATGACCGGTGCGCGGTGCCGTGACCGGGCGACTATAGTGACCTTGACGTATGACACGCCTGCAGGCGTTTGACGTTTACGTTTGAGCGGTTAGAGAACCTAATTCCAAATTAAAATTAGGAAAATGTGTGATTTTCATTTGTTTTTCGTACTGTCAAGATGACTCAATCTAATGAAGAAATTCGATAGATTTTAAAATTTTACTACAAAAAAGATAAAAATGCAACGCAAGCCGCGAAAAAATTTGCGGTGTTTAAAGACCTAGTGCAGTGTCTGTGAGAGTAGCACAAATTTGGTTTAAGCGTTTTCAATCCGGAAATTTTGATGTCAAAGATGCACGTCGCTCTGGTCGCCCTATTACGGATAAAATGGATGCCATTTTTGAAAAAGTGGAGCAAGATCGGGATATCAGTAGTTACGACGTAGTTGAAGAACTAGGAATTGACCACAAAACAGTTTTGGCACATTTGAAAAAAACTGGGTACACTAAAAAGCTCGATATTTAGGTACCTCACGAGCTCACTGAAAGAAACCTAATGAACCGTGTACTCATTTGTGATTCTTTATTACGACGTAATGAAACCGAACCATTGTTGAAGAAGCTGATAACTGGTGATGAAAAGTGGATCATTTACGACAAGAACGTGCGAAAAAGGTCGTGGTCAAAGGCCGGTCAGGCTTCACAGACTGTGGCGAAACCCGGGTTAACTCGCAACAAGGTGATGCTGTGTGTGTGGTGGGATTGGAAGGGCATTATTCATTATGAGCTGTTACCACCAGGCAGGATCATCAATTCTGAACTCTACTGCGAACAACTGATGAGATTAAAGCAAGAAGTTGAGAGAAAGCGGCCGGAATTAATCAACAGAAGGGGTGAGGTTTTTCATCATGATATCGCTAGAACTCACACATCTTTAGCCACTCAGCAAAAATTAAGAGAGTTTGGCTGGGAGGTGTTAATGCATCCGCCGTATAGTCCTGACCTTGCACCTTCAGATTTCCACCTGTTTCGGTCTCTTCAGAATTCTTTAGGCAGTGTCAGGTTAACATCACGAGAGGACTGCCAAAACCACTTGTCGCGGTATTTTGATCAGAAGTCCCAAAATTTCTATAGCAATGGGATCATGTCCCTACCTACAAGATGGCAAAAAGTTATCGAACAAAATGGTACCTACATACTTTAGTTAAATGTAAATAAACTATATTAAAAAATGTTTTGAATTTTTTTTTTAAATGCGAAGAAGCTTTTTCCCCAACCTATTATGTAACATGTATTTTTTTTATTTCAGATATCTTGGAAGTGGCTGCAAATTTGTAGATCTACATTACTCATGCAGACTTGGGATTTCAACTATTGCTGAGTTAGTAAGAGAAGTTTGTCATTTTATATGGGTTTTACTGAAAGACATGTGTTTACCACAACCTACAACAGAAAATTGGTTAAAAATCGCAAAAGATTTTCATTTACGAGCCAATTTTCCAAATTGTATAGGTGCCATACATGGTAAACATATAAGAACTATAAAACCTTACAACAGTGGATCAGTGTGTTATAATTATAAACAATTCTTTTCTATAATTTTGCTTGCCATTTGTGACGTTGACTACAAGTTCGTATACCTACATAGATGTTGGTTCCTATGGAAAGGATAGCGATTCTACTATATTTACACATTCAACATTTTATCAAAAACTAATGAATAATGATGTACAAGTTCCGGAACATCAGCCTATTTCATCCATAAATCCTACACCAGTACCGTTTGTCATTGTTGGTGACGAAGCATTTGGACAATCTGATAAAGTTATGCGACCGTTTGGTGGATCAAATTTAACAACAAAGAAAAAAAAAAATTATAGGCTTTCTCGTGCTCGACGCTATATCGAATGTTCATTCGGCATATTAGCAAATAAGTGGCAGATTTTTCACAGACCTATTAATATGAATTTAGATCTAGTAACAAGCATCACCAAAACATGTTGTGTTCTTCACAACTATGTTCGAGACAGAGACGGATATAAATTCGAAGATACCCTGTGCATTCCTGGCTTAGAAGAAGTGCCAACAGGTATTCAAAGAGCTACGCGACGTGGTATGTCATACAGAGATATGTTTGCTGATTATTTTATGACTGAGGGTCAATTACCTTGGCAGATGAGCAGAATTCATTAAAAAATAAATGACATTTTTAACTTCCCACTGTTTTTTCTTCAAATCCCGATTAGAATATTCGTCACTCAATAAGTCCCAAATAGCTTTTCGGGATTGTATTTCCAATATAAATTTCTCGGTATACAAAGCCTGAGCCATTTTTGTGCGCGACGTCCGGTCTTTACGACAGTTGCTCGCAGTGTGAATACCATGTACTCTGTGGTGAATCAGTGTTGCCAGATGACCGTCTCGCGTTCTCCCCAAACCTTCCCCAAAATCCCCCCAAAATTTAGGTTTTGAAGAAAAAATCCCCCACAAATGGCAAAATATTAATTTAGGAATGAAATACAATTTTATAATATTTCAGCAACAGTTTACTCCTCAAACTTTCCCCAAAATACCCCCAAAATTCAGGTTTTGAAGAAGAAATCCCCCAAAAATGGCTAAATATTTATTTATTTATGAAATACAATTTTATACTACGAGTATTTCAGCAATAGCTTCCATTACTGTGTATTCTTATTAAAGCATTCGAATATTTATCTAAGAAATACAATTTTATACTATTTCAGCAATAGCTTCCATTACTGTGTATTCTTGTTAAAGCTTTTAGATTATTTGTTTATTTAATTAGATGCCTGAAGATTTTTATAACTTGTGTTGGTAATATTTTCTTTCATGTCATGGATCAAAATCATAAATTAGAAACAGCCGGAAGCTGTAAAAACGTAATTGATAACGCTGCGCAAAATGTCTTTTGAAACTACCGATTTAATCATCATGGCTAGCCGCGGGCATTTCCCGGACAGTACAGTTTTGGAAATAAAAATCCCCCAATTCCCTCCAAACGCTAATTTTTCCCTCCAAATGTCCCCCCAAAAATATTGTCCCCCCAATTATCCCCCCATAACTATAAAATACCCCCAAATTTGGGGGGATTCCCCTCAGTTTGGCATCACTGTGGTGAATACTTCCATTTGAAGCCGTACTCCTATTGGTCGCCGCACAGTGGATCGAAACTGCTTTAATTATGAGGGACATTCATTTTTTTTTTTACAAATTTCATTATTTTTAAATACCTATCGAAAGATCTCGTTATTCCGATGAATAATTGTCATTACAAGTTTTTCTCTATAACTGACAGTTTGCCCGGAAAAAAATATTTTAGATTTTTTTGTATGGAATGAAACAAACTGCTAAAATTTAAATTTCATTATGAATGTATTTATTAGCAAATAGGTAAAATAATTCATACAAGAGATATTCGTTATTAAAAGAACAGAAAATTAACTAATTGATGATTAGCAAATTTTTCACTGTATATAATTACTAATATATAGTATTTTTTTACAATATTAAGTTAATTATCAATATTAATAAATTTATCATTTGCTTTAATTTGATTTTTTTTGTACTTTTTTAGATTTTTTTCCCACTTTTCGATTTTGTATTGTTTTAAAATTAATATTATTCCTTTAATTATATTTTTTTAAATGTTTTATCTATGATATTATTAATGAAAATGTACTTTTGACTTACTTTTTTTTTAATTTTTCCGATCCTCATAGCTCTTTAAGGGGCAAGTATGGGCGCGCGCTGATAGCGTAGAATTATAGCCAACACGTCAAAGAATAAGAATATAGTAGTTTGAAAGCCTGGTCTTTCAAGACATGGCCAAATTTTAGCAGTTTCTGTTTCATTCCATACAAAAAAAATCTAAAATATTTTTTTCCGGACATACTATCAGTTTTAGAGAAAAACTTGTAATGACAATTATTCATCGGAATAACCAGATCTTTCGATAGGTAGTTATTTAAAAATAATGAAATTTGTAAAAAAAAAAACAAATGTCCCTCATATACGGTAATAGTTTCGATCCACTGTGCGACACGGTCGCTGGCGACTGTGACTTACTACAGTTTAAATAGGTGGTTACGCACTTGGTCCGTTGGTCGTCGGTCGCCCAGGCGACTCGGCGACTCGCCGCGTAGTGGCGACGCACAAGCGACTACCGGTCGCCGGCGCGCCGGCGACTAGTAGACAGTGCGTAATGACCAGTGATCGGAGTAGGTAGATTGATTTTTAGTACTTGTATCATAAATGCACACAGAAAGAATAACATGGATAAGCCATTTTTCCGGAAAGTAATTCCGGTATTTCCGGATTTAGTATTTCCGGCGGGCGTACGCATTGTTCTGATAACCGGTTATTGTACCACCCATGATCCTTTGTTCTGATTGGTCGTTGGGTTTTGTCAAATCGTGACAAAAAAAAATAGGAAGAATAATAAAGAATAAAATTGCTCATTTTATTACAATTCCTACCTTTTTTTTGAGGATGGCAAATCATCAAATGACTCCTTCCACTCTGGCAGAATACAATTCCTACATAAGTTCCGGTTTTTTTTTAATAATCCACCAATTCCGGAGGAATGTCCATAGTAATATATACGTTTCGGATCAATGACCCCAGTTCAATCTACCTACTCCGATCACTGGTAATGACACTTACATAAGTTTTTTTGTCCGCAAGAAAATTTACCGAAATGCAGAACAATGGCGCTAGTTGCATTAGACCAATCAGACATCTGTCAAATAAAATGTACCTATGTCTGATATGTCATCTCGAGTTTTCAAATAATTTCATATTGCATTATTTTAATATTTTTATTTTGAAGTTTAGCCTCGGTATTTATTTAGTTTATCAATTCTAAACGGTTTTAATTATCGTTTCGGAAGTGGTTTTTTCCTGTTTTCTATTTCACAGTTTCTGTCCTACGATGTGATAAATTACGAAAATAATACTTATCAAACCCCTCATCTGTCGATCGATCTTAATAAGTTCGGTAACAATAGAATAGTTATTTGTGCAACAAGAGAGCAAAGTCGTTTTTTGCTGCGACTGCTGATTTTGAATCCTGGGTGTGGCGAGGGATTGAAAGGCACGAGATGCAAAAAACTTTGCTCTCGTGTAACACACATAACTTTTCACTTCAGCAGCGAGAACACTTTAGGAGATAAAATAATAAACAGGAATAGATTTAAATAACTATTTATTGTGAATCAAAATAATTAACATTGTAGGTAGAGGTACCAATTCAATAAAATGGAACATTTTAAAAGTTAAAAGTAAAATTACTGCAATTCTGCAAATTAAAAGTAGGTAACAGATTTATTTGGCAACATTATAGTTGCATTGAGTTGAGTTTGATTATCTGGGGTTAAGGTTTCTGTTTCGGTGGCGGATTGAGAAGGAACAACGGTGAACGTTGCTGACTCTGATCGGCTTTCTGTATAAGTACACTGTGCGTCGTTGGAAGTGGGTGGGCGTGGGTGAGACCAAGGATCCGAGGTCCAATTCAGATTTATTGTTTCCACTATACGCTTACAGATTTTCGACTTATTTTCTATTGAGTCTTCAATATAGCCTTCTGCAACCGTATTGGACTTCCACCCGCAGTGACGTTTTAAAGTGGTGGGATCGGCTCCGGAATCAGCCAAGAGCGTTGCCGAAGTTCTCCGAAAGCAGTGACCCGTGTATAGCTGAGGCTCTCCCAGTTTTAAAAAAGTGGCAATTTCTCGCGGTATAGCACCTATTTTATTTACTCCCATAGGCTGTCTTGAGCATTTATTATTATGGTATTGTATGAAAAATCGGTCGGTTTTTATATTGGCTGGACGTACAGTTTGGTATTTTTCTACAATAGTTTCATATTCTTCGCGTACGACAAAAGACCTGTCAAGGTTCATCTTCGTATTTTTCAATTTTACTAACAGTTATTTATCTGAATGCTTTTCGATATTATTAATTGTTAGCTGTAATAGCTCGTTATTGCGACACCCTCCACTAATTCTTATAATCAGTACAACCTGTAATGAAAATATTACATAATTAATATGCATAATTTAACATTTACAGCATCTTTTACTTATCGTAATAAATATTTTAACAGTAT
Organism: Griposia aprilina; assembly: GCA_916610205.1. Taxonomy (NCBI): domain Eukaryota; kingdom Metazoa; phylum Arthropoda; class Insecta; order Lepidoptera; family Noctuidae; genus Griposia; species Griposia aprilina. The sequence goes on along the minus strand of OU744299.1, from coordinate 22,571,150 downwards.
TGCTAAGCCAGACTAGGATTCATTGCGCCTCCAAAAATTAGTAGTAGGCAGTAAGTACCTTTATACATAACACACACAAATTTAAATAACTAACAACATAGACTCATAGGTACCACTTACTTTAGCAGCAAGAAAATTGCAGTCCGGAGCTTCATTAAGAAATTTTTCTATGTTATGGGCCGTGATAATTTTGGACTTTTTAGCCTTATGCTGACATTGCCCAACTGACATTCTTTTTAGAAAAGATACGAGTTTTGCGTATGTTTCAATATTCACGTTATGTTTTGTTTTTAAAGTAGCTTTCAACATTGAGTAAATACTCGACATTGTAGACGATCGCCTCGTCTGTGATAAATCTAAAAAATAAGATAGCAACACCGTCTCCGAAAAACTGCTTGCGCCCTTTGTAAGTCTCCATTCATTGAAGACATGGTATGCTTTCAGATATTTCTCGCGAGACTTTCAGGTAGGAAACTTAATTCTGCATTAATAACTTGTTGTTTTAACTCTTCCGGTGTTAAAATACTGTTCTCGTCGCTAGTTTCACGCATATTTTACGATTATTTTAATATTTTTTAACTTATTCAACTCTACGCCAGCCACGAAATTTTATTCCCGCTCTTCTATTTAAATTAAGGCGTGTTCGGAAATAGCACCTATGATATTTTATTATTCAAAATATATTACGTAACATTATTGAAACTAGAAATAAATATTTACAGGTTAAATATCAGTTTTATTTGCAGTAAATACTTATTTTCGTTTAAATACAACAATAAGTTAAAAATTCAATAAATTACATTAAAACACATAATTATCTTTTTGCATAATTTCTTTAGTTAGTACGAAATTCCGAACGTGTTTGTCTTTGAGGTCGAATTCAAAATCGGAACTTCGAAAGGGCTGGTCTTTGTAATGGGCGGGTTCTCTTTCTAATGGCGGGAAAGAGATAGAGTGTGAATGTTTCGAATTGTATGATTAACCCAAGGCTGAATAAGATAACCGCGGCTTTATGAAAAAAAAAAAAAAGTTACTTGGTCTCACTCAGTGAGCAAAATCGCATTTTGCTCACTGATTTCAGGCAGCAAAACCTACATGTTTGAGCTACTGAAGTGAAAAAGTAATTTTGTCTCATTACTACTCATTAGCGACAGTTGAGCGTATAAATGATATCCCAGCGCAGCCGAAAATTCGAGCGACGACGCGGACGGCGCGGCCGGCGCACAGTACCCTGACGGCGCACGTTGGGCTGAAAATCGCCTTTCATAGACATAGAGACTTGAATTTTGAAGGGTTCTTTTTTTGGCTAGAAATGGATTCTGCTGATCATAACTATACTATACTATAAAATTTCGTATGAGGCAATTGCGTGTACAAATGAAGGAGTTATAATTTCTTAAAGAAAAATTTGTATGGGGCTGCCATGAGAAATGAGGCTATCTCTGGAATCATAAGTTTGGCCACTATATCCTTACACACAGATAAAGTACTATTGCGAAACAAAAATATGTTTGAAGTTCCCGAAACATGCGACGGAAGATGACTTATCCGAACTAAGAAAGTTGTTTATGGGGATACTAACGATTGGTCGACAAACGTTTGGTCGACGTAACGATTGGTCGACAACCGATTGACCGACAGTAACGATTGACCGACACAACCATTAATCGACATATACGATTGGTCGACTCAACTATTGATCGACCATAACAATTGGTCGACATTACGATTAGCCGACAATTTTTTTATAATTTTTATTTTTGGACAAAAAAAAACATTTTAGCTAACTTATGCCTATTATAGAGCTAGGATCGTTGGCCGTTATTGACATCGTCAATTAACGTTACTCCCTTTCACCAGCGCAGAGGTGATCCTTTGAAAGGGACCCCCTTCAGTATAACATCATTAGGGGGGAGGCAAAGCTCTTTTTTTGGATTTTTTAAATTTTATTATTTTTTTGCGAGCTCGGGACCTGGGGCACCCCGACTCGGACAGGTTAGGTTAGAAGGGGATGGCGGGGTCTGAAAGACCCCACCGTCCCCTTCGTGGTTATTTTTATTTTTTGTCGGCTAATCGTAATGTCGACCAATTGTTATTGTCGATCAATAGTTGAGTCGACCAATCGTATATGTCGATTAATGGTTGTGTCGGTCAATCGTTACTGTCGGTCAATCGTTTGTCGACCAATCGTTACGTCGACCAAACGTTTGTCGACCAATCATGACAAACCCTGTTTATGTGCTAAAAGCTTCTATATATTTTTATTTTTTCTGAGACTATTTGTAACATTTTGATAGTTCTTTTTGGTACTCTTTTGAGATGAATATGTCTGCTTACATTAAATATTTTTAAATAAATTAGTTTGTTATTTAATAGAAGAGAAAGGTTCCCAACTCAAAATGATATTTATTTATTAACAATCTGACCCCACAGACGTCCTGTCTTAACTATGAATGTCATATGTCGTTTAGTTTTAGTTTTGACTATTGACTAAAACTAAAACTATCGGCTCATTTATCAACCGATCCATCTGTGTTAAACGATATTTGCAGCGCGCATTCTGTCAATCGCTGACAGTTATGTAAAATTAATATTTAGGTACATTAAGTTTTCTTAAATTTTCTAATTTTCCGCGCATTTTTTTTTTCATATTTTCGTAAGATCCTTCTCCTGACAATAACGAACACAACAAAAAAAAATAGTGAAATCGGTCCAGCCGTTCATGCGTGATGGCGTGACCAAGGGAAATAGGGATTCATTTTTATATATATAGATTATCAGGAACAATTTATATAGTGTTTGGTACATTACCTACATACATCATAATTAATAATATTAAAATAAATTCTTAAATTGAACATGCGGCAATAATATATAGGTATATATATTTTTAAACCGTTTACAAAAATCATAATAAATAGCTTTTTTTTTTATAGAAAATTGGAATATTAATATAAAATGACAGTTAGTCCATTGAGTACAAGTTTTTATCCAACAGGAATGCTATAAGCTTAGCCTTAAAATAGCTAGTGTTTAACAAAATGTTCAAATCCGCTGGCAGTCTATTAAATATTTGTACAGCTTGGCAATGAGGGCTATGCTTGACAATGTTAAAATTAGGTATAAATTTATTATTTTTAAAGTCCTTTCTTCAAGTGTGTTCTCTGGCTATTCTTTCTTCCCCAGACTCGTATTCATGGAAACTTAAATTAAAAAAAAATATAACAACACAAGTATAGGCTGGGCATTGTCAGAATATTTAAACGCTAAAAATGAGATAGACAGCTTTCTCTTTGTGTAATTGTGACAATTGTACGTATTGCTCTTTTCCGGAGAATGAAGGCTCGCTGAGAATTATAACCGTAGCTTTTCCACCAGAACTGTAAGTATACCTACTGTTTCAAAGTCTGGATTCGATAAGAGCATAATATACTATCTTTAACTGATCTGTATTTATTCCGTCTCTCAATGTCCGTCAATGCATAACACGCCTATGATATAGTGGAGTCTGTGTGCTAGTTCTTTTTTATAGTTCAGCAAATCATCCAAATGGATACCTAGAAATTTAACGTCTCTCACTAATTCTATCTTTTCATTGTTAAGGGTTATATCCATATTATCTTTATTGCCTGCAGTGGTTCGAAACAACATGATGTTCTTTTTTAATATTTATTATTAATATATTTGTACTGAACCAAAACTGAAAAGCTGCCAACGTAGTATTGACCTTGTGTAAGTTCACTAATACTTTTCGCCCTTACTACAGCGTTAGTGTCATCGGCAAAGACTACGAGATTAATGTCTGGAATGATTTTTTATATATAATTTATCAAATTGCTAGTGACAATAATAAACAGAATGGAACCTAATATGGAACCATGCGGTACACCAGTGGTAATATAAATCATAGATGATTGGTATGATTTCCGTTGTCCATTCTGTTCTATAGCGCTGGTTTCTACATACATTTTCCGTGTGCGTTACCCCAGCAAAATAATGTCGAAAATTGTCATTTAAATCTTATAGCTAATTAGTTGCCCAGCTTCTGTAATTGTCACGCACATTTTTAAATTTGTATCACTTCTATTTTTTTAGTTATTTCACAAAAACATCCTGCTGGGGTAACGTTTATAACGTTACCGCAGCCAGAGTTTTTTTTTTAATGGGAATATTGAAACAAATTTTAGCTATATAATTAGTTATCTAGACGAGGTAAATGTTGCACCTTATTTTGTATTTGTTCTTTCTTCGGCTGCGAAGTTATTCGAGATCCTGCTGGAGTAACGTTCGTGGTTTTGCTGGATCTCGGAAACGGTTAAGCGGATTCTTATCATCTTTTGTACATAACTTCTTAGGAATTAGTTGTAATTAGTTGTGCAATAAAAAAAAACAAAATAATGCACCGTTTAAAGGTAATTTAATTAAATATAAAAACACTTAAATAGGTCCTAACACTCTAAATAAGAGCTCTAAAGACTTACTTTAAGCCAGGGATGCACAGACTTATTAAGACTAGGGGCCACTCGGGCAAATTATGAACTGATGGCGGGCCGCCAGAAGTAGGTATAGGTAATTAAAGACAATAAAGAATTGATAATAATGTATTAAAATTGAAAAAGAATTTATTAATTTGAAGCGTGGCACTGCATAGTGCTTACAATCTTTTTTATATTTGGCTCAAATTTACTTGTAGCAACACGTAAAACTGCTTCCAAACTTTCGTTTGCAAGGCGGTTTCGATTTTTTGTTTTATTATTATTTAGTATTGAAAAGGTTTGGTCACATATATAGGTAGAACCAAATAAGCTGGCACATTTCAGAGCGTTTATGCGCAACTCTTTGTACGTATTTTTATCAATGCAGCGGTAAAAGTTCAGCAAGTCTCCTTCGTTGAATTTGTTGCGTAAATCTTGGTCGTTTTGAATGTCGATAATTTCTAACTGCATTGACTCTGGCGCATTTTCAACTGAAATCGTGAAAGGATTGCTGAATATGTCCAACAGAGGTTTCACTTTTTTAAACTCCGAAAATCTGTCTTGAAAAGATTGAATCAAAATATCTAGCTTGTCTACATAACTGAAATTAATCGCAGTTTTGTTGAATTTTTCAGCCATTTTCTTATAATTCTGAAAATGATTGTAATTTCCAGAATTCAATTGCGATCTGAAAAGTGTCAGCTTGCATTGAAAGGATGATACATGAGCGTAGAGCTGGGATATCAGTTGATTTTTGCCTTGAAGCCGTGTGTTCAAGACATTCAAATGATTTGTAATGTCAACTAAAAAAGCCAAATCACACAACCAATCAGGATTTTTAAGTTCCGGGACATCCCTTTGCTTTTCCGCCAGAAATATTCCAATTTCTTCTATTAAATTTAGAAATCGTTCCAGTGTCAATCCACGACTTAGCCACCTTACTTCTGTATAATACAGTAAATCTCCATATTCGCTTTCGATGTCATCAAGGAATTGTTTGAATTGCCTGTGATTGAGTCCTCGTGATTTTATGAAATTTACAGTCGAAATTACCACTTTCATGACATTTTGAATTTCATTTTTTTTAGAACAGAGAGCTTCTTGGTGTATAATGCAGTGAAACTGCATGAGATCTTCAGCGTTTATGTTTATTTCTTGCAGATGCTTTTTCAGCAAAGTAACTAGCCCAGAATTGACACCAATCATCGAAGGAGCACCGTCAGTCGCAACTCCCGATAATTTTGATAAGTCCAAATCAGTTTTTGAACACTCATCCAAAAGTACATTGAGTATACCAACTCCTCTGGTTTGACCTTTCAATGAACACATTCCTAATAACTCTTCTAAGACTTCAAAATCTTGAGTAACACCTCGTATGAATATGAGAAGTTGAGCTGTGGAACTAATATCAGTGGATTCGTCGAGTGCTAATGAAAAAAATTCAATGATCTTAGTTTTTTTATTTAATTGTTCCGCAATATTACCTGACAAAGACATAATTCGTCTTTGGATAGTCATACGATTCAGTTGAATTTTCTCAAACTTTTTTGCTGCTTCTGGACACATTTTCTTAGCGGCAATTTCTATGCATTCTTTTACAAAATCCCCATCATTGAAGGGGCGACTTCGCTTTGCTATCATTCGAGAAATTTCATAACTAACTTCTGTAGCTGTTTCTGAATCTTGAATGGGTTTTGTAAACATAGCTTGCTGACCAATAAGCTCCCGTTTTAAAGACAACATTTTTTACTTTCTTAATTCGCCTGTAAACTTGGTAAAAGTAGGATGCTGCGTTTCATAGTGCCTTTTTACATTATATTCCTATGCAATCGCAACAGAATTCTTGCAAATTAAACAAACGACTTTGTTATGCGACCATACAAAAAAGTATTTCTCAGTCCAAATTTCTTGAAACTGCCGATTTTCATCTTTAACCTTACGTTTTTTACTAGGCCCTGGCTTGTCCATGTTGCGTTCTAATCCTGGCTAGGATTAACACAGCACCTAAAAACAATTACAGTACCTACTTAAATTACCCATCCTTTTTTAAATTACCAAAAATAATTGATTAAATATGTAGGGAAACACTTATTAATAACAGAGTTTTACTTACGATTTCACAAAATAATTATACACGGCACTTGACGGGAAATCTACGTTGAATGTGGATCAAAATATATGACACCGGCTAGTCGAGTTAAAATCTATACTAGAACTATTGACACTTCACTCAAATTAAAACCGAACCGTCGGTCGCTGCGGTTAGCGTGGCTTTTATACCGCGCGTATAGAGTCGAAAACTGTCTGGAGAAATCTCGAAACCGACTCTGGAAGCTTCGTGTCGCTTGCTACCTACGCGAGCAATTGGGAATTCGGGACTATTGCTATCTCGCTTGCTCTAACAATATAACCCGTGGATAAGCCGCCACCGCGCTGCCGTCGTCGCCGCGCCGCCGGCCGCGGCGCTTCCTCAAGAAAACGAATTTAACCGAGATCGGCACTAACATTACCGACCGCTGTTACCGACGCATGCACGGCGCACCGATAAGCGCACTTAAGAGCGCGCGCGCGAGATTCAAATTACTTTTCGAACATATTTTTTTTGGTTTTATTCTGGAATAGAATTCAATATTTTTCGAATGTACGAGAGTATTATTTTTGCTGTCGGCGGGCCGCATGCGGCCCGCGGGCCGTGGTCTGTGCATCCCTGCTTTAAGCGTTATTTTGTAGCTTGTAACTGCCTTCAAATGTATCTGAAGTTTCATAAATATCCTTTATCTAACTAACAAATTATGATGATATTCAGTTCTCCACGTTCACGGTCAAAATGCGCGCGGAGTTATTTGGCCACCGATAAACCTGTATGTGGATATATAAACTGAATTTATTTATATCAATAATTAGTCGCTTAGTTCAGTTTTATACCTGTAAAATTTCAGCGTAGTAAATACAATAATTAACGAGATAATAAAACAAAACTCCCGAAGCGTAAGACCGTGGCGATCCGACCAAGTTTAGGTGGTTACAAAAAAGCGACCGCGTAGTACAATAAGCTATCTTCTAAAATGTTTAGTATAATACACCTTACAAGTTCGGTACAGACGCGTACACTGTTAAATACACTCGAGAGCAATGAATCCGGGTCACTTAAAGAATCCTAAAAATCTCGGAAACTAAAAATGCTAGGTTAATGCAATAAATTGTATTTAATAGACAATGTAATACTCCTTAAATGAAGGTATTAAAATTTCTTAGTTATTGTAAAGTTATATCATAAAAAAATCAAATTTGAAAAAGGGCCACTTTCGAAGATGGAACTACGAAATTACAGCATTTGGTTTTGCTTTTGTTTGTAATCTGTCATTTATGTGGGTACATAAACCATGTTGATAGTGCTCTATATTCATTATTCAAGCTGAAATTATGTCGCTTACGCCTGAAGAATGCACCAGAATACTTACAATGCTGGAAACCGGCCGGAATCAGCGCGATACAGCCAGGACTGTCGGTGTGTCGCTGTCAACAGTACAAAGAGTTCTCCGACGTTACGAAGAAACTGGTTCTAACCTACGCAGACCAGGAACGGGCAGAACCAGGTGTACCACAGCACGAGAAGACCGATACTTGGTGAACACCATGCTTCGAAATCGCTTTCTCACAGGAACTGAACTCACAAATCAGTTTCGACGCCTTGGAGGAAGTAACCCAAGTGCATGGACAGTAAGACGTCGGCTTGCTGAATCTAACTTAAAACCCCTTAGACCTGCAAACGGCCCTAAACTGGAGCGTGGGCATCGTATTTCAAGACTAAGATATGCCCAGAGCCACGTAAATTGGAGTATTGAAGATTGGTCAAAAGTTATGTTCTCCGACGAATCAAAATTTATGCTCTACAAGCACGATGGAAGACACAGAGTGTATCGAAGACCAGGGGAAAGATTCAAGCAAGCATGCATCGAAGAAAAAGCAGCCTACGGTGGTGGGTCTGTACTTGTGTGGGCCGGAATTTCTTCTGAAAGTCGCACAGAGCTGGTGATCATAGAAAACGGCTCTTTAACTAGCGTAAGATATGTGGAAGAAATCCTCAATGATCACGTTGGTCCATTTATGGTCAATTTAGGTGAGGATGCTATATTTATGCATGACAATGCCCGACCTCATACAGGTAGGATTGTGAATGACTACCTTCAAGAGATGAACATTACTCGTATGGAGTGGCCAGCGCGCAGCCCGGATATCAACCCGATCGAGCATGCTTGGGACGAGCTAGGCAGATGCGTAAAACAACGAAACCCTCCCCCAATCACGCTTCGTGAGCTCAAAATTGCTCTCACAGAGGAATGGGAGAATATTCCCCAAAATCGTATAAGGAACTTGGTGTACAGCATGCCAAACCGCGTAAACGCAGTAATGGAAGCACGAGGAGGCAATACGAAGTATTAAAATTCAAGAAAATCGTAATAAAGTTCAAAAATTTCATGTTTCCTATTTTTGTTTTAAGGAGAGATCAGCAGTTTTTTTCTTTATGTAATTTTGTGTTAATAAAATGTACGGTGACTCATATTTTTTTTACTTTCATTTAAGGAGTATTACATTGTCTATTAAATACAATTTATTGCATTAACCTATCATTTTTAGTTTCCGAGATTTTTAACATTCTTTAAGTGACCCGGATTCATTGCTCTCGAGTGTACATAACAATATTTTAATATCTGTAGGTACTATGAAAACATTATTGTTAGTATCTTTTTTTTAAATTATTTATTACTCGTTTTACAAAATGACCTGTGATTTATGTTCCTGAAAAAGTATTGAACTTTTTCAGAATTTTTTGAAAGTGTTTGTACAAGCTAAATTGGTCTGTAATTTTTAGGGTCCGTTTTTGAACCATTTTTATAAACTGGCACAACCTTTGCATTTATTTATCGTTCCGGAAAAAAACCCTCCTCAAGGCGGTTGTTAAAGAATATAGATGTGGCCCAGCCAACAGTTTTATGTGCTCGATATATGTTAAATGATTTTATTTCTGTAAGTAGGTTTGTACAAACACTTACACGTCAATCATATTTTTAAAACTAGATGAGGTCGGCGTTTCCTATCGGACTACTCTGAGAAGAAAGGCCGAAACAAACTCAGAGGTCACAGTCTCTTTTAAAGTCCAGACATAATCTTGGTCAGATCATGTGAAGACCATGTAGATTTGTGTCTGAAATGGTCTTTTGAGTGAAAACCACACAGATTGAGTGGACCTGTCCAGTCAGTGCACGCATTTGTCAGTAATCGTGTAGCTCAACTCAGAACTTAAGAAGCTCAACCACTCGACGAACAATACCAAAGAAAGCACATTTGGGTAGGCCGCATAAAGCACTCAAACTGCCAGATTATCATTGAAACTACCTGAGAAAGTGAAAAAAATAAAACATAAAAGTGACCTAACATAGTCCTCACATTCACAATAATTAAATAATAATACTATACTTCACAAAGTAAATTGTCATGACATTGTTTACATAATAATTATCAAAATGTCAAAATTTATGTAAAATAAAATAAAAAAAATAAATATAGGTAGGTAGCAAAAAAATAAAATAAAATAAAAACATTTAGTATGCGAAAATTGGAGCAACTCAATCCCAAGCACCTATGTAAGTACCTATATTCTCGCAAATAAATAAATTTCATTTCAAGCTTTTTGTCCTCAATATAATCCTTAATGGTATAAAAGTCTTTCTGGCACAACTTACGTTTAATTAATGATTTGAATTTATTAAGGCTTAGATCTTGAACTTCAAGATCTAAGCCTTAATAAATTACCAATAATAAACTTCCAAGCCACGTTCAAGACTTGAACGTGGCTTGGAAGTTTATTATAAAAGCGTATACATTGACACCTGAAAGAGCCACCAATTTTTTTGAGCCTTGTTGTAGGTACAAGAAATTGGTGTTTTTTCCTAGTATTTATATTATGGATATCACTGTATTGTTTAAACAATTTTATATTTTTATGCGCATATAAAAGATTTTCATAAATATATTGAAAAGGCACAGTCATTACATTAATCTCCTTAAATTTCTCTCTGAGAGATTGTCTCGTTATGTATAGAAATAGGGTTTTCATCATATCCACTGGAGAGCTTGTTAGTCATAGTTTTTATTATTATCGATATCGTCAACTTTGTGAGAAGAGGCAATGGAAATTCTTTTTTACAATATTAAAATCCAAAATTTTGGTCAGCGGGTTGTCTTACGGGCGGTTTTGCTATCGTTTTTTTTTTTCAATAAGTAATTGCTTCCATTTGAAGATGAAGGAGTAATATATGTCGTAATTATTAGTTACATTTGGTTTAGTTTCATTTTGGCACAAATTGTACCGTAAAACTGCTTATTGTTGTCAGGTTTGCAAACGGGCACATTTACACAATATTTCTCGCACGATTTTTCATGACCGTAGGTACTCCAACTGTGACTTAGTATGAAACGCACAATGTGCCAACCATGACCTTGCTTGTGCCGACGCGACGGTGGCGATCGAATCGACCTCGTTTCGCTTATTACTGCACTTTAACCCCACCACAACGTGCTTGTCAGGTATACGTATAACATAACATCTCGCGCACCTAACATCTTCCTAACATGTTCCGTATTATAGGGTTAGGTAGAGGAGGTGGTATTTTATACACAACATAGCATGCTACTGCTACAGAACAAGCAGGTTAAACTGATTAATAATAAAAATCATGGTAAATTCCGAAAAATACTTTTAATTCAAAGAAAGTGTTGACTTGATTCATATCTTTATCACAGAAACAATCAAAATATATTATACTTAATTCTAAGTAATGAAAAATAAGAGTGGATTCCAACGCTTGCAAGGCAAGGTCTAAGATTTCATACACAAATGTTAGCATAGCATAGCACTTGAGAATAGAAATTAACTACTAACTTTGATTACAGCTTGAGTAGCATACTACGAGCAGCTAATAGCTAAATGTTACATACAAACTATATTGTCTGTCATTGTCACACATATTCAGGTAGGTACTGAAAAACACAAAATATTTATAACATTTGGATTTTAAGCACCTTTAACATAACAGTAGCAAGACACAAAACAAATTACGACAATAAATGATCTAAAATTAAATCTAGATGTCAAAAAATCACATTGACACACCAGCTTATGTAAAATATAAGTCAAGAGTTTTAAGACAAAACAACACTTACCAATATAATATTAATAATGAATGCTACCTTTTTAACGACCGAAGTATTCTTACATTCAAAGTCAAACTTTCCTTATATCAACTTTTCTTTTCTAACGTACAAAAATTACAGTAAAAATGCTTTTGGCAGCAGCTGTCAATTCGGAGGTAACAGTGGTTGGTTTTATGTGGACAGCAAGGCACCGGCCTGGAGGACCTGTACGGGTGGGGCTAGGTACCGAAGCCGGGCGGCGAGCGCATGGAACTCATGGCAGCCCGGGGCCCCATGCCGGCCGGGGCTCCCATGGCGCGGGCCAGCGTGCCCGCCATGTACCAGTGCGCCGCCTCCGGGTTCACGCGCGACAGCTGGCGGTACGTGTCGCACTCGGCCATGCTCAGCGTCACCATGCCGAGCGCGGGGTACTGAGGGCCCGGCGATTGCCTGTGCAGCGCCGGCGGCGGGAACGGCCCGCAGCCCGCCCCGCTCGCGGGATAACAGGGCGGCGGCGAGAACGGCCCGCAGCCCGCATTGTTCGCGGGGTAACAGAGCGGCGGCGGGAAAGGCCCGCAGCCCGCTCCGCTCGCGGGGTAACAGTGCGGCGGTGGGAACGGCCCGCAACCTGGCCCGCTTGCGGGGTGATGGGGCAGCAGGGGGGAAGGGGCCGCAAGGGGGTGGACGACCGGTTGAGGATGATAGCGTTGTCGCGGAGTAAAAGACTGGGCTTCAGGGTTGATTGCAGATCGTGGGTTGACGGAAGGCTCAACCCTCGCGGCGGTTAGCCGAGAGTCCCGCGGAGGCGTCACCGGAGTTTGCTCGACTACCGGCGCGGGAAGTGTGTGCGCAGGCGGCGGGGCGGGAGGGGCAGACGGGACGGACGGCGGGTCCTCTCGGGTGGGACAAGGAGCCGCAGTACCCGCGCCGGGCCACAGCAGCGGGATGCGCGTGGCAAGCTCGCCGGGCTCCGGGCTGGGCAGCGCGGGCGGCGAGGGGCCCACGTAGAGCTCGTGCAGCGTGTCCTCGTCGTGCTCGGGGCTGGGCGGCGAGGCCACGTACAGCTCGTGCAGCGTGTCCTCGTCGTGCTCGGGGCTGGGCGGCGAGGCCACGTACAGCTGGTGCAGCGCGTGCTCGGGGCCGGGCGAGGCGGGAGGCGGCTCGGGCGCAGGCAGACGCCCGGGCGCAGGCAGACGGTCGGGCGCAGGCAGACGGTCGGGCGCAGGCAGACACATGGGCACGTGCCGGCGGTAGGCGTCCACGTAGTCGAGCGCGATGCCGTCGCGCAGGTAGGCGTGTATCTCGGCCATGTTGGGCGTGTCGCCGGCTTCGAGCGCCTCGAACCTCGGGTACAGGTAGCACTCCGCCGTCTGCAACGAGCGATGGAGCCGTGAGCGACTGTGGCTGTGCGCGAATCTCGAGGACGCGTCCGACGCTCGTGTTGCACCGATCCTACCGAACCCTTCCCCGAGGTTCGAGCGCAGCGCTTTTCACACAAAGCAATATATTATCTGCTACTAGCACGATTTAAATTCGTATTAATATTAATAAATGATCATCGTCATGATCATTGGCAGCCTTGCTCCGCCACTGCTGAGTACAGGCCTCCTCCCTGCTGTGCCATGCGTCCCTGGTATTATACAGGGTGTAAAATGACCCATTATCTACGCATTCTGTACATTAAACTAAGTAACTATGCAAAAATAATTGCTGGGAAACGATTTTAATTTTAGGTGTGAATATTACGGTACAGGGAACGTGGGAGTATTTACAGTTGAGTTATAACATTCAAAAACTGCTCTCGTAAAAAAAAAGTTGGACCTTCAATCTCTGCGTAACGAGAAGGTTAGTGTTAAGGTAGTCGCATGCACCTCCTCCCGCACGTCATCGTCGAAACATTTATTAATTATATTTATTATTAACTATTATTGCAAGGCAAAAATTTCATGTATCTTTTATATAGATATCTGCATAGAAGATGGACCATGATTTCCGAAGCGCATAACTTTAACTTGGTACTGTCCGGCAACCGCGTGACTTCACGTCGAAGCAGTAAGTGCTGCAAGTTCAGTTTTCATAACACAAGTGTAATGTGCGGTTGGCCGTACAATGTTTTTTTTTCTTCTATGCGTTTCTCGACATAAATAAATCAGTAACTATATTATGATCGTTACTGCCGCCGCCGCGCCGGCCGCAGATCACATTTTGATCAACAAATGACCCAAGAATACATAACTTGTACTTAGAAAAATCAAAAAAAAAAAAATTGCCAGCATCGTCTAGCATCCCCCTCTTAAATGAATTATGAAGGCATTTTTTAGGGTCCGTACCCAAAGGCAGTTTAACGGGAATGAAGATAATCCCGGTGATAAATCTTGACAAGAACTTATTTCGCAGATTTGCCATTAATTTAGCTAATTTTCTTGGGCTACATAAAATAAATTAGAAATTATCATACAGTTTACATAAGTGTTGATTCATAGGACGTTCAGAACAATGTTCTTTTCACAGAATATGTGAAATCCGCTACCATGTCAAATAGTAAAAATAAGGTAGCCTTATTACGTACTAGTACTTTTATACAAATGAATTTATGTTTCACAAATATTATCTTTGTTAGTTTCTAATATTGCTCAACTGACAGGCGTCCGTAACGCATTCTCGCTCGACGGCAGAAATATATTCTAGTACAGAAATCTTTGCAATCGCCCAATGTTAACAAAAACAGAACATGCTCTTGTAGAATTAATGTAATTAATAATAGTAAAGTCATAGTGAAATCAAACGATGATTTTATTCGGAAGTATCGTATTGATAGTAATATTGATTTGTTGTGTAAACAGTATCTTAGAACACAAACTGCAAAAAAAAAATGTGTAAAGCGCAGTAATATAAATGTTTGTATTGTCAGTAAATATATGTGTGTATTGAATAGTCTATGCTATGCTACATTTTGAACAAATATATCATCAATTAATAAATAGACTATTGCTGCCAACTAACACATATTTTATTATTTTCCAAGCTGCACCGTTACATATGGCTTTGCCTTACGTGGACGTGAGGTAAAGCAGAAAGAAATACGAGCTAAGCAGTTGAAGTTAATTCCGATATTTTTCATTTAAAGCGAGTCGTCGGCGCAGAATGGGATCGGTGATAGGAGAGTGATGGTCTGGCGCCGATGTGCGTGCGACTAGCTCGTGTACGTCGGGCTCGTGCAGACGCTCGTGCGGGCGCTCGTGCAGGCGTTCGTGCAGGGCGGCGTGCCGGCGCAGGCGCTCGCTGCGGCGCGGCCACGCGGCGTCGGCGTCCCACGTGCGCAGGCGGCGCGGCCCGGCGCCCACGAGCTCGGACGCGGACGCGCTCACGTCGCTGAGGCTGGCGCACTCACTCACCCGCAGCGCCGAGTCCGCGCGCGCGTCCGCGTGGCCGGCGCGGATCAGCTCGCTGCTCACGCACACGTCCTCCGCGCCGCGCGTGTCGATCAGCAGCGTCTCCAGCACGTCGTGCTGCGCGAGGGAGGAGGGGATATAAACGTCGTTATGTAAATTTACATTAAAGTGATAAAATAATCATTTTGGAGCGGTAACGATGGACGAATCGGTGAAAGATGACATGTCTAACGAAAACGTAAAGACGAAGGCTAATATGTGAGTAATAAGGACAGGCGCGGGGGTCACCTCGGTGTCCACGGCGACCACGTTGGCGTAGAGGCGCGCGTCGCGCACCAGGCGCAGCAGCTGCGCGGCGGCGGCGTGCGGCCAGCGGCGCGCGGCGGCGCCGGGGCGCAGGCCGGCCAGGCGCGCGCGCACGGCCTGCGCGGGCAGCGCGGCCCAGCGCCGGCGCAGCGCGCGCAGCGAGCGCACGCCCACCGTCTCCACCGTGCCGTAGTCCACGTGCCGCACCTGACCATTCATTTTCATTTCATTTGTACTCATTAGCTGAAAATGTCAACTTCAGCCCGATCGATCTTCTCTGGATTACCGAACATACATAACTGTAGAAGACGCTAAACTACAAAAAATGCCAATTTTTACTCTAGGAGACTCTTTCTCACGAAACAATAGAAATGGAGGTTCTTGCATAATTATAAAATCGAGCCATAAATTTAAAATGGTTACTGAAGCCAAAACTCTAAGTATTAGTAATATATTTGAATGTAGTGGCATTGAACTAATAGAACACAAAATTATAATATTATATATATCGACCACCAAAAAATGGCAGACTTTATTGATTTATTTTTCACTAGATTAACGGAACTATTAAATAAAATATGTTTCACGAACAAAAAAGTTATAATTTATGGTGATTTTAACATTGAACAGGTTAGATGATAGCAACGTATCCCGACAGTTTGAGCAATTACTAGCGAGTTATAATTTAAAATTAACAATAAATCAGCCGACTAGATTGAGTAGCATGTCTTGTATCGACAATATAGCCCATAATATCAGAGACTCTAAATCAAAAGTACTAGATCTCTCGCTATCTGATCATACAGCGCAAATCTTAATGTTCCCTGTACAAAAAAGTTATCACATCACACACTGGTTCAAATCTAAACATGACTATAGTGAAGCTAACGTGAGGAAATTTATAAAATGCATTGAAAGCCTAACGTTTACAGAATGTTACACAAACAATGACCCTGAAAAGGCTTATGAGGCATTCTATGAGCTTTTTAAGCTATTTTATGATCTATGTTTCCCCAGCATACGAATTAAAATACCCATTTGCAAGAAACCTAAATGACCAAGTAACGGTATCCGAGTGTGCTCTAAACGAAAACGTCAACTACTTTGGAAGTATAGGTTAACATCAAATCCGAAAGATAAAAGATACTTTAAAGAATACACAAAAAGGCTACGAACTATAACTAAAAAAACACAAAAATCACAAAACAACTATTACATTAGTTCAGCTACCAACAAATCCAAAGCAATGTGGCAGATAGTCAATAACTATAAAATGGTATCTCCCAAAGAGGATATTAGGAAAATTAAAGTAAAGGACAAAATAATTACGATGCCGGAAGAAATAGCTGAATCTTTTAATAATTATTTTATAGACGACATAGAACCTACAACTAAGGCAAATGGCACTTACCTTAAAACACTGACATATAATAATTACAATTCAATGTTCATGAAACCGACAAATCCATACGAAGTTGACCAATTAATTAATTAATTAATACGAGGGGTCGTTCGACTACTGATGCCGGAGTTGAACTTTTAGGACATGTTTATGATGCATGGGAGGACAAATGCGATGCTTTGGGAATCTTTTGCGATTTGTCCAAGGCATTCGATTGTGTTCTTCATGAAACATTGATCAGGAAACTGCACCACTATGGAATCCGAAACGCCTCTCTGGATCTTCTTACTTCTTACTTAAGTGATAGGATTCAGAGAGTTGATGTTAATGGAAAAAGATCACCCGGATCGGTAGTAAGAATGGGGGTCCCCCAGGGCTCAATTCTTGGGCCATTTTTATTTCTTATTTATATAAATGACTTGCCTTACCTCATAAAGGATAAACATGATATAGTGTTATTTGCAGACGACACTTCACTTTTATTTAAACTGAAACGTCAGCAGCTGATTACTGACAATGTAAATAGCGCCCTTGCAATAGTAGTTAACTGGTTTAATGTTAATAACCTACTTCTTAACGAGAAAAAAACTAAATGTATTAAGTTTACGATACCTCATGTTAGACAAGTAGAAACTAGTGTTCTCATAAAGGGTGAAGTGCTGAAACCCGAAAATACCACAGTTTTCTTAGGCATAACTTTGGATACCAAGCTTCAATGGGGCCCCCACATAGATAAATTGTCAAAAAAGCTTAGCTCTGCAGCATACGCCGTTAGAAAAATTCGTGGTTTAACTGATTTAGAGACAGCCCGTTTAGTATACTTTAGTTATTTTCATAGTGTGATGTCGTACGGTATTCTGTTGTGGGGAAATGCCGCCGATATCCAGACAATTTTCGTTTTACAAAAAAGGGCAATTCGTTCTATCTATAAATTAAGTCCCAGACACTCCCTCAGAGATAAATTTAAAGAGATTAATATAATTACTGTGCCTTCTCAGTATATTTATGAAAATCTTTTGTATGCACATAAAAATATTAATCTGTTTAAAAAATACAGTGATATCCACAATATAAATACTAGAAACAAACACAAATTTATTGTTCCTACAACCAGGCTCAAGAAAATAGGTGGCTCGTTTAGATGCCAATGTATACGTTTTTATAATAAACTTCCTAGCGACATTCAAGATCTAAGCTTTAATAAATTCAAATCTTTTATAAAACGGAAACTATGCCAGAAAGCCTATTATACTGTGAAAGACTATATTGAGGACAAAAAGGCTTGGGATTGAGCTGCTCCAATAAATTTACACGGTGAATGTTGATTTTAATTTGCTAGCTATTTTAGACATGAATATTTACTGTAAAAAGTATTATATTTTTTTCATTATTGAGAATATGAGGACTATGTGGGTCATTGTTTCAGTTATATTCTTGATCTGGCAGTTTAAGTAGTTTATGCGGCCTACCCAAATGTCCTTTCTTTGGTATTGTTCGTCGAATCGTTGAGCTCCTTAAGTTCTGAGTTGAGCTGCACGGTTACTGACAAATGCGTGCACTGACTGGACAGGTCCACTTAATCTGTGTGGTTCTTTCCTCAAAAGACCATTTCAGACACCAATCTACATGGTTCTCAAACATTATGTCCGATTTTTTTTATATACACATTGACATTGTTGAATTTTATATACACAATGACATGAGTATTTACTTGTAAAGTAGTATGTTATTTTAATTATTGTGAATGTGAGGATTATGTGGGTCATTGCTTTTTTTTTTCTCGCAGTTAATTTTGATCATGATCTGGCAGATTGAGTAATTTATGTGGCCTACCCAAATGTCCTTTCTTTGGTATTGTTCGTCGAATCGTTGAGCTCCTTAAGTTCTGACTTCCTGAGTTGAGCTGCACGATTACTGACAAATGCGTGCACTGACTGGACAGGTCCACTCAATCTGTGTGGTTCTTTCCTCAAAAGACCATTTCAGATACCAATCTACATGGTCTTCACATGATCTGACCAAGATTATGTCTGGACTTTAAAAGAGACTGTGACCTCTGAGTTTGTTTCGGCCTTTCTTCTCAGAGTAGTCAGATAGGAAACGCCGACCTCATCTAGTTTAAAAATATGATTGACGTGTAAAAGTGTTTGTACAAACCTACTTACAGAAATAAAATCATTTATCATTTATCATTTAATAAAAAGACTAAATAGCACTAATAGTACAGGTTACGATAATATAAATACTGAAATAATTAAAAGCGTTTCCCATATAATAGCTCCAGTACCCAGCACCATTATAAATTTGTGCCTGGAATACGGAATATTTCCCTCAAAACTAAAAATAACAGTCATAAACCCATTATTTAAAAAGGAAGATA
Organism: Griposia aprilina; assembly: GCA_916610205.1. Classification (NCBI taxonomy): domain Eukaryota; kingdom Metazoa; phylum Arthropoda; class Insecta; order Lepidoptera; family Noctuidae; genus Griposia; species Griposia aprilina. Next base: position 22,552,001 of record OU744299.1, on the reverse strand, counting down.
GAGAAGAGATGAAATTTTATAGACCAATAGCTTTAATACCAATTATTGCAAAAAAAAATGAAAGAGTTATATATAACAATTTATATAACTATTTTGAATCCAATAATATATTCACACATGAGCAATTTGGGTTTCGTAAAGGCAAATCAACGAGCGACGCACTTTTTAATTTTTTAAAGAAAGTAATGATTGGACTGGACAACAAACAACATATAACTGGAATATTTATGGACATGTCAAAGGCATTTGACTACGTAGACCATAATATACTCTTAAATAAACTAGAACAATACGGAGTTAGAGGGAATGCATTAAATCTTATAAAATCATACCTCAAAAATAGGGTTCAAATAACTCAAATTACAAGAATATCAAATGAAACAAAATATGAACAAACGTTTCAGTCTAAGCCTAAAACGGTTAAGTACGGGGTGCCTCAAGGAATTAGTATTATTGGTCCACTTTTGTTCATAATATATATTAATGACTTACCGAAAGCCATAACCAGGACATGATATTATTTGCAGATGACAGTACAGCTATTTTCACTGACGAGGATCAAGATAAATACGAAATTAATGTAAATAATTCCCTAGATTGCATCATAAATTGGTTAAATGTCAACAATCTTAAAATTAACTTAGATAAAACATGCTATATTTCATTTGCTAATAATATAAATAAAAAACCAAAGAACCTAAACATAAAATACAAAGGTAAAACTGTAAAAGAAGTAAAGACCACCAAGTTTCTTGGCATACATATTGACTGGACTAAATTCGAAATTACAGGTTGACCATGTTTGCAAAAAACTAAATCAGTTTTCATATGCCCTCTACATGTTAAGAAAAGTTACAAGTGAGAGTACTTTACTAAGTGTTTACCATGCATATGTAGGCTCCATACTACAATATGGTATCCTATTCTGGGGTAATTCATCAAACAGAGAGTATGCTCTAAAAGCACAAAAAAAGTGCATTAGAAGCATAGGCGGACTTAGACAGATTGATTCATGTAGACCAGTTTTCAAAAGGTTAAAAATCTTAACTCTACCTTCATTATACATATTTGAAGCGGCAATGATGATAAAACGCGATATAGATAAGTATGAAACGTTGAGAAGGGCGAGACACAAAACTGAAAGGCATTAAATGCAGAACAGTAAAATTTAAATCGAGTGTATTTGGTATAGGAGTTAAAATCTATAACAAACTCCCAAACTGTATTATGAATATCTCATCGTTAAATATTTTTAAATTAAAGCTAAAAGAATTTCTCATAAGTAAAACGTATTATTCAATTAATGAATTTCTTAATGACCGAATTATTGACTAAAATTGTTTTTGACTTATTGAATGTAATTTATATGACCGTAATAATTATGTCTAATAATGAGTATAGTATGAGGTTGACTAAAACTTGACATGTTAAACTTATTTTTTTTTTTGACGTATTTAATATAAACTGCATTACCGTAATAAAGATGCCTAAAAAAAAATGTAATATTGACTTAAATATAAATATTGTACACCCCATGGGTATGTAACAGAGATACTATAACGCTTATTGTAAGAACTTAATTCACCTGTGACAAACAATAAATAAATAAATGAATATGAATATTACCCATGGAGCGTACACTTAATACGCGCACGACCACGTCGAGGGTATATTCGTGTAGAACGCTGGTAGCAGAGCTTGTCGGCGCCGACGAAGGCTGTCATATCAGCGCCGGGTACCAGCTTTCTACATGAATACACCGTTATCTAGTTTATTATTTCTATACTTTGATTTTTTTCAATTAGACTAAATAATTATAGTCACATGCATAATAAGCATGTGCAGTTCTTAGTTAGTTAGTGACAAACTTGTGTATTTTGAAAAAGTTTCTCAGTCAAAAAAGTTTAATAAAAGGTTTCTTGGACTTAGGGTTGCCAGGCTCGAAAATAGAAAAGCCGGACATTCTGCCCTGAAAGCCTGACACATTAGGTTTATAAAAGAAGAAAAAGAAATGATACTTTTATTTGTGTATTTATAATTTTTAATCTTTTGAGACTTACTCTACTCTTATATATGTATATCTTATAATTAATCACATTTTGCTCTTACTAAAGTAATTTGTAACTTCTTTACTTACACTTACTTGAGGCTGATATTAATTGTTTTATTTATTTTCCATAAATAAAACAATCAATATCATCCTTATCATGCGTAAATAAATTATTATCTTTAAAGTAATTTTTTTTTTACTCCACTTTTTCCCGAATAATAGACGAGCCAGGTTCACTAATAGCCTAACAAAAGCCGGACAGGCCGGACTTGTATTTGGCCAGACACGATTGTAAAAAGCCGGACACCTCTTTTTTTTCTTTTGGGTGGGAAATCTTCAAATAAATTCTCCCGCCCTGGACGGAGCGGGAGGGCGTCAGACTTTTACTGACTGAAACCCACCCGTGTTCCTTCAGTTGCCTGTGCGCCAGGGTCACGGTAACTCTTTCGGACAATTCAAGACCCCGGCAGGCATCGGCCCTATCGGCCCCCGTCAATTAGTGCTGACATCTCTTTGAGGCGCGCGTGGAACACAACGCGCTGCCGACCCGGGCCTGGTCTTTACCGGACGGCGTGCTGCCCGTTGCTCGCCGTCCGCAAGCCCGCGCCTGCGGTGGCCGGGAATCGGCTATCGACTCCCGACGCCCAGGGCGTCTCCTCCTATGGCGACTAGGGGCGTGAGAGCGCAACGATTGCCTCTCCCTCACGCGCTCCACCTCCTTCGCGAGCATTACTGCTTCGTAAAAGAAGGTGATGGCTATCCATGCTCTCTCGCTCCGTACCATGGCCTGGACCAGGGCCGGACGTGAGAGATCACCGCCGCCGATCGCCTCCGCAAGGACACGGCGGTACTCCGCCAAATCTTCGCAATTTATCACCCTTAGGTAGGCATGCTTACTCAAATAACCAAGCGAGTGTGAATGTTAAAATAATACTTCGTATTTTGGCCGTGCGAAGAAAGAAAGGGATGGATAATTGTTTATTGAAAATAATTGATTTACATATTTACAAAATGGGCCTTAAACTTAAAAGTAGGTAAAAAAAATGGACCTGAACTAGGAATACACCTGTATCTCAGGTATCTCACTCAAGTGCTTATACATAAGTATGTATTATCTAAAATTCCTAAAACAAATAGTACATAATTTGTCTACTATAAACTACAGTTGTATTCAAATTGAGAAAAATAGTAAGTATGCTACTTTTTTGCATCATCGATCGTAAGACGTTTTTGCAAACATGTTCTATTATGAATTTTGCAATGTTACATTATTAACACGGTCGCGTTTACTTTGTAATTACAGAAAAAAAAAAATACATAATTTTTCTTTTTTCATTTATTTTTTGTTAGTTATTTTGTGCTGTACAATAAAGAATATGCCGTTGAAAATGAGAATATCGTTTAGTTAAATAGTTGCTCATTTGATTATTGTAGTACCAAGGAAGTGGTACTGGTAAACACCGTGACGTCAGTTGTTATTGTAACGGCGGCACGGACAGAGTCGTGTTGGAGAGTAGGGTTGGTGCAGAATTCACTTTAAATTTGGACACCAACCGGGTAACTCGTCCAAAAAGATACTGTCGGTTTACCCAGTTAATCTTGTAGATTGTAAAGTAATTAACAGTGATTATTAAAGTGATATTGTTATTCAACTATGGCATTAGAGTTATTATTCTCTATTACCTACGCAATGAAATACACTAAACTGCGTAGACTGTGGCGATCTTCGATCAATAATAGCACTAGATTCCCGATAAGCGATTCAAAACCGGCCCGAAAAATAAGAGCACAAATACTTTTGTGGTCTTATTTCAAATTAGTATTATAGCGTACTGACATAATAAACTAACGTACAGAGCACGACCGCAGTGTGGTCAGTTGACTAGGGACACGGTATCGAATAGAAAGTATCGATACTGTACTCATGAGTAGTATCGAAAAAAGATATCGTACTCATAAAAGTATCGAAACAAAAGTATCGATACTTCAAGGTATCGAGTACTTTTCTTAGGGCCTAATGCGCATAGAGCATAGGTAAATATCAGTCAGTAAATAACGTCAGTTTAACTTCAGTATGGCCTCCTTGCCGGATTGCCGCCATGGGATCTGGAGGCAAACGTCCTCGCGCACATTTGGGAGTGGCGCGAGGAGGCGATACGCCGGGGCGTTACTCCGCTGCCGCGAGAAATCGCGGCACAGCGGACAGAGCTCGGCGGGATCTCATGGCGGCATGGAGAGTGCGACTGTCGCAACCCAGCGCTGGTCACGCCACAATTGCGGCGGTAAGTACCCTCTTTGAGGAGTGGTTTGAGAGGCGCCACGGCGTCCTTACCTTCCGCCTGACGCAGGTCCTCACCGGACATGGCTGTTTCGGGAGGTTCCTATTTCGGATAGAGCGGGAGGAAACGCCCGGGTGTTGGCATTGTGTGGATCGACCGGAGGACACGGTGGAGCATACGGTGGAGGTCTGCCCAGCTTGGGTGGAGCACCGCCGTATCCTCGTGGCGGCGATCGGCGGCGGCGATCTCTCGCGTCCGGCCTTGGTACAGGCCATGGTACGGAGCGAGAGGGAATCGGAAGCCGTCACCTCCTTCTGTGAAGCAGTAATGCTCGCGAAGGAGGAGGCGGAGCGCGTGAGGGTGCGGCAATCGTTGCGCCCTCACGCCCCTAGTCACCGCAGGAGGAGACACCCTGGGCGTCGGAAGTCAATTGCCGACTCCCGGCCACCGCAAGCGCGGGCTTGCGAACGGCGAGCAATGGGCAGCTTGCCGTCCGGTAAGGACCAGGCCCGGGTCGACGGCGCGTCGTGTTCCACGCGCGCCTCAAAGAGATGTCAGCATCATTGAAGGGGTCCGATAGGGCGGATGCCTGCCGGGGTCGCGGATTGTTCGAAAGAGTTACCGTGGCCCTGGCGCGCAGACAACTGAAGGAACACGGGTTTTAGTCAGTAAGAGTCTGACACGCCCTTCCGCTCCGCCCAGAGCGGGAGAGGTCATTTGATGATTTCCCACCCAAAAAAAAAAAAATAGGGCAGGGCATGAAAAAACAAATGGTATTGGTAGGTACACATAATAGAAAAGGACAACTGTAACTTCAAAAATTTAAAAAAGAATAGAAACAAAATTAAATTATTTAGTATTATAAATTAAAGATTATTAGATAGATAAATTATATGATACGATACCTGCCAAAAAGTACTCATTGAGTAAAAGTATCGAATGCAAAGTATCGAGTACAAAAGTATCGGTATCAAATGGAAATGTACTCGATACCACAAAGTATCGATACTTTTTCGGTAAGTTTATATCATTATGTATGTGTTTTTCATAAAATAAAAATAATTAAATAGTAAATATAAATCATTTAGCAAATATTATGATGAGGTTTTGATTTAATTTCAATTCAATTCAATTTTTCAATTTATTGTGATCAAAGTTTAAATGTAATTTATTTTGTATTCGATTATTTGTAACCGACTAATTGTGCTGGCAATACCAACACGTGTTTCTCTTTGGAAAGGCTGTCAGAAAAAAAGTAATGGCGGGAGAGCGGATCTGATAAGTGGGGTTGTTCGGTTGTGGCGTCGAGGTCGAACGCACAATTGGTCTTTTAAATTTTTCGTTTCCATCTGCATATATACAGAGTTGTTATATTGTAGTACTAAATTAATAATTAACTATACTGGAGTGAAGCAGTTTTATTACAATTGTTTGATCAATGTTTGCGGCAACGCGCCAACTATTGTAACAAACATCGAATGTTCTGGAACAGGGAATGCATGGAGTAGTATTATTATTTCATATGTTATTTTTCATCTCTCTAAGTTAGATTTCCTCCGGATTGGTTCGAAATCAGACCAATCCGGAGTAAATCTAAATTAGAGAGATGTATTGATGATTCTTATGATTATAATTATGTAAATACATATTTGTTATTGTCGCAAATCATATTTTGATCAAGATACAACCTTACACTAACCTGCAACTTGCAAAAATGCAAGAAAAATTGAATTTCATGGGCTGCCTTAGCACATCGCCCTTAAAGAGACCGATTACGATTGTCCAGATAAATTAGTTAAAGCATCCACCTCGCACGCACCTCCAGTCATGGTTGTTTACCTACCATACACTCTTATTTGTAGTTTAATTTAAATGAAAAAAATATTTGATTTAATACAAATATTTATTTACTTCTAAATCGCGTACATGAGTAGACGCACCCATTTTTTAAACGGGTGGATTACAATGATGGCTCATTGTAATCCACCCGTTTAAAAAATGGGTTGGCACTAGCGTTGCCGGAGCGAAATATTCCGAAGTATTCCCGTCGAATTATTTGCGAAACATTCGGAAGTATTGAGTAGTATTCGGAATTATTCCCCGAGAAGAAATATCTAGCTAAGTACATGTTTGGCCACGCATAGAGTAGGTAGTTGTGTAGGTAGTTAGTGGTAATGAACCTGCTGCGAGTCGCGGGGCGGGGTGGCACTGCCACGTGCAAGTGTTCGACTATTGATCGCTAGATGGCGACGCAATTACCATTGCAAATTACATAATTATGTTCCGCGTTAGTGATTGTGTATTCATACCCACGAATCTTTCTTCCTTCCTACCTTCCTAACCTTGGTCACTGCAGCAGCAGAAAGCGCACGCAGGCGAGCACTACTGATGGAAGTTGTACAGTTACAGCTTTTACTTTTACCCGTTAGAGGGCGTTAATGCCCGTGGCTATAAATATATTATTACGCGTTCATTAATAAAAATTAGTATAATACGATTTGAAAACTTCCGAATATTTCCTTTCATCTACTTAGATATGTACTTACGTAATAAGTTTTTTTATGCGGTTTAGGTGTGCAAGTGATGTTTTGCGAGAATACTATGTACATAAAGGTAAATAAATAGGTAGGTACTAAGATGAGTTTACAGTATATATTATTATTTACCGAGATAAATAGTAAAACGGTACCTATTACCTATATTATTTCAATTGTTTCTTTATGTATGTACTTTAGTAAGATTTCGGTTGAACACTACCTATTCTAAAAAGAAGGAGATAATCTTTTTGGTAAAACATCGTCGTAAAAAAGTACGTAGGTAACAATGATTATAATACGTCATTGGTAGGTAACCCTAACTTCTTATTTTTTTTTTTAAACCATTAGTTAGGTAAAGTACTTAAAAACATTTTTACGCTTGTACATAACATCCGCACAAAATCGACACAGTTTAAACTCATCCATACTAAAATAAAATAATAAGTACCTAGTCATAAGTAGATAACTACTTACAGGGAATTATTCCCGCATAGTAGGTACGTAGGCATCGAATAATACTTCGTTGATTATTGAATGAAGCGCTGGCGTCGCCGTGCGACTAACGAGGGAAGTTCTCCATTTACAGTTTTACTCTTGCTCGCTAGATGGCGTTAATTCACGTAACGCACCGACGAAATATCTAATACACGGCGAGTCTCCTCAAGCTACCTACGCATACATTCGTAACTACTGGGAATAATTTAACTCTTAATAAGTAATAAAACGTAGGTCATCTACTTCATCCTTACAATATTTATTTTACTCTGCATTCTTGCTGCGGTAGTATTCCTTCCAATCGAAGTATTCTTTTGAATGTTTCCGAATTATTCCGAATACTTCCGAAGTTTTGCAACGCTAGTTGGCACCCGCAGACAATTCATAGCAATATCTTATAAAAATAACTATTGTACTAATTTAGTCCTACTACTTTTTTAAATCGGTCAATAATATTTGCTGCCATACAAAAAACAAAAACAAAACTTTTAAATCAAAACTTAAGTGGTGTCAGAATAATCAACAACAAATAAAAATGGATATTATTGCTGAACTTCACTCAAACAAGAAATTCGGTCAGTTCTGGAAAAACACCAATAAAATGAATCATAAGCCGGGCATCCCCGTCAGCGTGGCGGGAGTGCACGAGCCTAGTGAGATCGCCACCATGTTCTCTAACCATTTCAGGGTGGACTCGCTTCTGGGGCCGGCGCGGCAGGTGCCCGATGCTGAGGAAGGTAGTGAGCGTAGTGTTCAGTTTACTACGAAGGAAGTGCGTGCGGTGATCAAGGGCATGGTGAGGGGTAAATCCCCGGGTCACGACAGCCTTAGCATCGAGCACCTGCAGCACGCCGGTGTGCACCTACCCAGAGTGCTGGCTATGTTTTTTAACCTGTGTTTAGGCCACTCCCATCTGCCCGATAATCTAATGCGTACTATAGTTGTACCAATTATCAAAAATAAAACTGGTGACACGTCAGATGTGAACAATTATAGACCGATCTCCCTAGCCACAGTAGTCGCCAAAGTGCTGGACAGTCTGCTTGGTCAGCACCTGGATAAACACGTTTCGCTAAACGACGCGCAGTTCGGTTTCAGACCCGGGCTTTCCACCGAGAGTGCTATCCTGTGCCTCAAGCAGACTGTTCAGTATTACACGAGTAGAAAGACCCCAGTCTATGCATGCTACCTCGATTTATCGAAAGCGTTCGATCTTGTATCGTACGATATTCTATGGAGTAAATTAAGGGATGAAACTTGTCTACCTAGGGAATTTGTGCTATTATTTATGCATTGGTATAATAATCAAAAGAATTTTGTAAGATGGGCAGGCTCTCTGTCTGGGGAGTAGTGGGGAGTAGTGGCTGGAATGCGGGGTGAGGCAGGGGGGGCTGACCTCTCCTACGCTTTTCAGCCTGTACGTCAACCGACTGATCGATGAGCTTAGCAGAACCGGGATAGGGTGTCATATAGACGGAGTGTGCGTGAATAACATCAGCTACGCAGACGATATGGTGCTGCTGAGCCCGTCGATTGGTGCCTTACGAAAACTCCTGAAAATTTGTGAGTCCTACGCGGTGGCTCATGGGCTCAAATACAACGCGAAAAAGAGTGAAATAATGATTTTCAGGCCGGACAACAAGCGATACACATTCGTTCCGAATTTCACTCTAAGTGGTACAGCTCTAAAGAAAGTCGAGCAATTTAAGTATTTGGGCCACTGGGTCACCGAGGACCTTAAGGACAGTGTGGATATCGAAAGGGAGCGCAGAGCGCTGTCTGTCCGATGCAACATGTTGGCCCGCAGGTTTTCACGGTGCACGGGGACTGTCAAAGTTGCGCTTTTTAAAGCGTACTGTCAGTGCTTTTACACCTGCAGCCTGTGGGTTAACTATACACAGCGGACATACAGCGATCTGCGCGTTCAATACAATAACGCGTTCCGGGTGTTGATGAGGCTGCCGCGCTACTGCAGCGCCTCCGCGATGTTCGCGGCGGCTGACACAGACGGTTTTGCGGCCATTATGCGCAAACGGTGCGCATCTATCATGCGCCGCACGCGCGACAGCCCCAACACCATCCTGCGCGCGCTGGCGGACCGGTGGGACTCTCCGATACTGGCTCGATGGATACGGCTCCACGCAGTCGTTTAGTGATTTTCCACCGTCATCGGGAAGTGCACCCGGACCTGCCACTAGTGTTTAGTTGTTATTGTATGTCATTAATTATTTTATTACTAACATTAGTTTGTAAGCTCACAGTTTTACTAACAAATATGGATGTAATCTTAGGATGAATCTGAAATAAATTATTTATTATTATTATTATTATTAAAACGAACCTTCGCCTAAAAAAATATATTTCTGCTACTCTACGTCTTTCAATACTTACTTACTGTGTTCTGAGCATTGAAATGTATACCAAGAACTACGTCTAGTTCCAAAATAGAGTAAGCATGAAATTGTCAACAAAATGTTTTTAACCTTATTGCTTAGGTTTTAAGTTTCATTTTAGAATAAATATTTTTGTACTTATTATAAAAAATACTTTTTATTTATCGCTTTTACGTTTCTCCGATGACTGAAGAACTTACATATATGTCGGAAATACGTTAAATCAATCGTTTGAATTGACTAATCGGGACGCCGGTGCCACCAGGTGGCGCTGGACAGAGTCTATAACGCTCCCGCTTGAGCAGAGAAAAACTAGTTTGTTGTTGACGGGCAAGCAGTGAAGACGTTTAGAAACTGTCGCGCGTTCCGTATAGTTATGTCGTGTACCTACAGTATGTGATTCGCAAAAGTGATTAATTTGATCGTCAGTTATAATTTGTTTTGAACTGCAAGCAGTTTTTCTATTGCGCAATAACCAACACTACCCATAGTACGCCCACAGTAGTTAAAACATGGCTGATAATAACGAGAGAAAAGTACCGTCTCCGTCATATAAATATTTTGCAATCGTAATTAAACTTTATGCTTGAGTGTTAAGGTTTATATTGAACTGATGTTGTTAATATTATAAAACCTTTTTCTATATTTTGTAGTATGAAATGTAAACGATTGTTTGTCTAAACGTGGCCACTTCAGCGACTTGTTTTTGTTCCGATCCTGTATCTAGTGCTATTATTGATCGAAGGTGGCGATCAATCGCTTTGTTTGAATAAAATGCGGACAAATCCTTTCGGACTGTTTTCCTATGATGACAAGGTAAATGCTTTTTTTTTTAACCAGTAAATCAATAACTTTTTACTAAAAGTGCGTACCTAACGAAAAAATATAAAGTGAGTCAGACGAGACGAGACAAAATAAAGAACAATAACGGTTTTTTCAAAGCCACTACAGATATCTATCATATTGCATGTGACACATTACGCTCTATAATGTGTCATTAGCTTATCAATAATTGTTTGAGATGCCTGTGCTGGTAAAAATAGTTTTCTTTCGTCCGTCCAATGAAGATTTTTTGATGTTAAAGTTCAAAGAAAGCACATAGTGGGTAAGAAAATAATTTAAACTTTCAAAATAGATACTTTTGTTGTATTTCTGATTAGTGACCGCACCTCTCTCTCTAAAGTAGACCAGGCGGCCTAGTACTTGCCTAGTGTCTTCCTATTCTGAAAACCAATGCACGCCCCTGTGTGAATGTGAGTACCATGCTGGCTATATTGAATACTACTTGACTTTAACTATCCGGCGAATGGCGGTTTTGAGTATTATTTATACGGCCTACGCAAATGTCCTGCAGATCTGGTAGCGTTGAGTGGCGGGTCGTTGAGCTCCCTAAAATAAGGTTGAGCTACTCGATGATTTGATGCATGCATGCCGTCTGTTGAGGAAAGTCAACTCAAAGCTGCAATGGTTGTTTCTTCAAAACGCCATTCCAGACATGGCCCTGCATAGTTAGACTCACATATAATCCTAATAATATAATGTTTGGACGACAAAACGGAGATAAGCAGAATACCTTAAAATTATTGTCAGGGAAGTCAAGTTTTAAGGAATTTATATTGATGATTTTTTAAATTGTAAGAAAGAATTAGCAGCATTGGATTCACCTATATCATCTGCTTGCTATGCCTTAAGAACTCTTACGAGATGAAGTTAACATAAAACATTAAAAAATGGTATACTATGCGCTGATTGAGTCCAAACTGAGGTATAGCATACAGTTTTGGGAAAACAGCTACCATTACAACTTGCATAGGGCATTCATTCTCTAAACAAAGAGCGATCCGAACCATTGTCCGCATTTATCGACGAGACACCTGTCGGCCATATTTTAAAAAACTTGGTATTCTCACAATACCTAGCCTTTATGTAGTAGTACTATTAAACACCTTAAAAAAATATGTATATGACTGCGAAACAGTCGAGGACAGGCTTGTTAGGGAAAAGACTTAGGAAACTAAATCATACCAGATTTTGGAATAGTTAAGCATAGTAGACGGTAGCAGTCAGTTCAAATATTTAATAAAATAACGCTTGAGTCAAAAAGCATACTGTACACAGGCTCATTCAAAGAAAGGCTCAAGGTGTTCCTGTTGGAAAGATGTCTCTACTCATTAGACGTGGACGGTGTATGAGTAAACAACATAAGTTATGCTGACGATATGGTGCTGCTGAGCCCGTCGATTGGTGCACTAACAAACTTGTTAAAGATATGTGAGCTGTATGTTGCGGCCCACGGATTCAGATACAATGCATCCAAGAGCGAACTGATGATATTTAAAGCCGGTAAGAAGTGTTATAATTATCCTACTTCACTAACACTGGGCGGGATACCTCTCAGGCTTGTTAACCAGCCTAAGTACTTGGGGCACTGGGTCGCAGACAACCTGGATGATGACCCTGATATTGAGAGAGTCGAGAGCTTTGTGTGTGCGTTGCAACATTTTGGCCCGTAAATTTTCACGTTGTACCTATAGTAAGCAAGTTAAGCTGGCGCTTTTTAAAGCGTATTGTGAGTCATTCTACACGTGTAGCCTATGGGTCAACTACACGCAGCGAGTGTGCGGGACTGTGCGTGTACAATACAACTGCGCGGTTAGGGTGTTGTTTGGGCTGCCTCGTTTTTGCAGCGCATCGACTAGGTTTGCTGAGGCGCACACTGATTGCTTTTTATGCAATCATCCGTAAGCGAAGCGCTTCGCTGCTCAGACGCGTGCGCGGCACTGCAAACGGCATCCTGGACGCATTGGCTAACAGGTGGGATTCTCCACTGTTGAAGCAGTGGATGAGTGCTCATGCGCTGGGCGTTCAGCCCGGCACATGCTTAAATTAAATTGCATGAATAAACTATACTAACACTAGGCTAAGTTTATTGTTACTAACACCTATGGATGTAATTTTTGTGTCCGAAATAAATAGTTTTGATTTGATTAGATGGTTTGTAATAGTGTTATTGCTCTTCAAACTAAGATGATTATTTTCCGTTTTGGCACTAAACAAGGGCTCACAACGCAAGTAAAGGATAAAGTCCGAAAATCGTTAATCTGTAGATTTATCAAACACACTTTTTTGTGATTATAAACCTACTTTGCAGTTACAAAATTATTGACGGCGACGTATTTCGATGTATGGAAGAACATGTTTTTCAATTACAATGTTATGTTTGTTTTTGGGATAGTCATCCCAACTACGGAACCCTTCACTGTGCGTGGCGGCGGCTTTTTTAAATTGTTTTATATCGGACGCTTTTAATATGCACGTCTTTCTACATCGTTCTGACTTGTATAATTTCAACATGGATGGTGTAACCAATATTTTGATTTAAAAGAGTGGTGTCCGTGGAGTTGCTTTCCCATACTTCTCCTTAGGAACCTACTATGCTTTGGAATGGGCAACTAGCTTCATCTTTCTGACTGACCGACCTCTTGACAATTCAAAAGTGCCCGATTTATTTAAAATAAATGCTTTGAGTTAGTTTTTAAATCAATCAAGTAAGTAAGGATACTTTGGTTTTTTGAATTTCTTGGATTACTTAATAACAATAATATTTTATTGACATACAAGTATGTTGCATTTATATATGGAAACCCTGACTGTGTTATAGGAATCAGAAATTCCACCGCTATACCTCATAAATTCCACCGCTATACCTCATGAATTCCACCGCTACACCTCATAAATTCCACCGCTATACCTTATGAATTCCACCGCTATACCTCATAAATTCCACCGCTATACCTCATAAATTCCACCGCTATACCTCATGAATTCCACCGCTATACCTCATAAATTCCACCGCTATACCTCATGAATTCCACCGCTATACCTCATAAATTCCACCGCTATACCACATAAATTCCACCGCTATACCTCATAAATTCCACCGCTATGCCTCACGAATGCACAAAACAAAAGAAAAGAGAGATTGGTCACTTTTGATCAATCTCTAAATAAATACCTAGTTATTATAAAACTAGAATTGAATTTCAAATAGATCCTGCCCCTCCTTATTGCGACTTTTTAATATTTTATTGCAAGAATACCTTGACGGTGTCGCTGTCGACGATTTTGACGATGACGGAGCGGTGCCAGTCGTTCTCGTAGAGCGTGGAGCAGTAGTGGCCCACGCGCACGGCGCCGCGGGCCAGCGCGCGCTCGCGGCCCTCGCCGTTGTAGTACAGCCTGCAAGGGGCGCGCGTCACTCGGGGCGGCATGCGGCAGCAGGCTGCCTACTCACATCGGCTATGTTGTCGAGCCTCGTATTCATGGTAAATAAAGTTTAGAAATAGTTGCTAATCATTATCACCCGCAACATCAAATTATGTAGCTGGAAGCAGTGTTGTACAGCGCGGTGCTGGGAAGGTGGCATCGACAGCAAAGGCAATGTTCTGTTGTTCTTATCACACCTTGCTCTTGTTATAAAGTCTATGACCCTATGTTAGAGCTATATTGACTTGTAGAATGCTAATGTTACTGTTTCGAATGCACCCGGATCGTTCGGTGTCTAGAAGTGCACTGAACATATGGAAGTTATTAATACTTACAACATTATTTCTAAGTGTCGCGTCGACAGTGTTCGGTTTCTTTGGACCGAACACTTGTAAACGTTTATATACCAGCGCCAGCGCTATGTTTTCCGCACCATAAAGACATAGTGCTGGAACTTTGTTTCCTAGCATAAAATATGTAAATCTGTATTTGTTATACACTAGTGTATAACAAATACAGATTTACATATTTTGTTCAGCTAGAAGCAAAGGCATCGTAAACATTTCTTGGATTGCGCCAATCGTAAGTGAAAGTGAGTGTGGTGTGCGCTCACGTCATCTCGTCCATGATCTCCTCCATGGCCAGGTTGTACCGCTCGCCGAGGCGGATGAGCCAGAAGTGCGAGGGCGAGTACACCTCGCCCACCATGACCTCCAGCATGGCGCCGGGCCGGCAGTCGGCCAGCGAGAGCGCCGGGATGCTCTCCATGAAGCGCACGCAGTCCGCGGGGAACACGTCCGGGTCCTGCGCAGCGCCCGCCACGACCGTGAACATACAGATACCAAATACCGATTCCAGATAGCTAACAACATAATATTTATGTGTAAAGGTCATTTAAATATGCCATTTCAGTTCATAGCAAATAATATTATTTAATTGGCAGATTCTATTCCAGTCTAAGTCATATTTTGTGTACGAGCAAACTTAGTGAGTTATTGATCAGTAGTTGGATTTTAATTCATTTGATGAGATTTCTTAGGCAATAAGTTAACTTAGTAGAAATTTATTTTTTGTACTTTCTCTTTTTAAATGTACAAAATTTGCATAATATATTAAGCTAGAAAATACATGCCATCCTCACAAACAAATTGTTACACAAATTATATTCATAACAAATAAATATAGGTACCTATCTATTATATTCTGTGCATTGATTCTGGCCAATATTAAAAATGTTGTATCGCCACGGGTCATTATAATACATTAATTTCAAAAACCCATGACCCATCATTCCTTCAAATGATGGCATCAAATAAAAGAAACAACAGCCAAACATCACAAAGTGAAACTTTAAACCTACAGATATTATGAGTAAGTAATAAGTAAGTTACATTGTAATCAACAATTTTGTATTTTCCTGTGCTGGGCGATGTGGTCGCTAAGCGAAGCCCTTAAATCAATGAAGCTGAATTCGAAAAACATAGTTAAATTGTGATACTGCGATCAAGAATAAACTAGAATCCCGATTAGCGCCTTTTAACCTTTTTAGCGATTTAGGTCCTAGAAGTAACACGAATGTGACTCACGAACTGGATGCCGGGCAGCGCGTCGTCGGGGTCGGGCGAGGGCGCGCGCGCGGCCGGCGCGTGCTCGGTACGGCCCGCGCGCACGCGCAGTGCGGCCGACGCGTGCTCGGCACGGCCCGCGCGCACGCGCAGTGCGGCCGGCGCGGGCGCGGCGCGGCGCCGCTCCGTGAGCAGCCAGTCGCCCGTGTCCACGGGCCGCGTGATCTGCACGCGCGCCTCCAGCACGTAGGCCAGGCTGACGATGCTCGTGTAGCCGAAGCGCGTGAAGTTCAGCTCGCGGTTGTAGCGCTCTCTGTGCACACCACACGCCCACTGTCACTAGCGTTACCCGAGTCTGATACCGCACTGGTATGCTCGCTTATACTGACTCGTGCTAATGGATCACTTATCAAGATTGAATTCGATTTGACCCACCAGAATAACCTGTACTCTACGAATTAGTTATTTATTATCAACGTACACAAAGCTTGTGCTTTCAGTGGTCATAAAAACTTAAAATGCAAACCAATCAGATAAAGGTTGTGCTACGAGAACTTGAACTACAACAATATAGTATATTGTTGTGTACCCTATTTGCATACGACAGTAGTCAACATTGAGTTTCACAGCAACTACATTCCGAAAAGCGTGACCCTGGCCCGTTTTTATGGCCTGAGGGCCTAGACAAAGTAACATTCGATTAGCGATGACGCTAGTAGAAAAGTTAAAATGTATGGGGTTGACATAAGCTATCGAAATGTCACGTGATCATAGGTCAACGAATAAAAATTAGCTAGACAATGTTAACAACATTCGATTATGAAATGAATCGACAGCGTCGAAAGATTAGGTACTTCCACAGAGATGCATAGCCAAGGGACACTTTTTGACGAGCGTTATCACTAGTTTTTGGAATCATTAGCTAAAACGATAGCGATTGTAGAAATAGAATCGCTCCGAAGCGAATGCCATTTGTCTAGGCCCTCTGTACTCATTATACCGCCTTGAACATTCAATTTGATTTGAGCATGGTAGCTTGTATAATAAATTATTGTGGAAGAATTCTAACCTACCCTGCACACAACCATTGCAGGTTTAATCCATCCACTGACAGGCAATGAATGCTTAAATGAGGTGGTCAGGTGGCTGTCTGAAAAACTCACCTATAAAGCCTTATGAGATCTGTGCACCACACTCCCTCCGGAGCTACAGTGATCAGCTCCATTATCTCAGACTTTAGCTCCTCAAACTGACGAGTCTTTGTACTGCTGCCACCTGAAGAGAGAAGCATTACTTCTAAGTATTAATTTCTTCTAATACTGGAGTTTATTGCCATTCAATCAAGTTAACTCATTGGTTACAGTGACATGCGAACTTAGTCTCCGTGATTTTGTTCCGATTAACGGTTAAAAATTAATGTCGAAATGTTCAATGATTTGATGAAGAAAGTTGCAACGTTGACAGCAAAAAATTAACAGCGGCGATTGAGTCGCAAAACAAGAAAATTGAAGATCAGCAGCGGACGATCGGAAATTATTTCGTCACAATCAAGGAACAAACGAGGGTATTCCACTAAAATTGAGAAGATCGAAGTTTTATTTTGTTTCAATGGATAATTCGAAGAGCGAGATGGATAATCCAGTCGGGATACCTTCTACTACGCAGCGTGCGAGGGAGATGAACGTAGAAAGTGTTGCTAAGGAACCGCACGTAAAGGTGACGGAACATGCGCGTGGAGCGGCCGAGATAGCCAAGAATAAATAAGGCTGCGTCCATACTACAAAAAACCAGCGAGAGTTTATCGGAAACCGGTGAGACAGTATTGACTAATGCGATACAAAAAAGAGGAAACATTCAAATTGCTACGCTTCAAGTAATTCAGTGGAAGAAGTTTTTGCATGTGTGGTCACATTCAGACACAACTGAGGAGGCGACAGGGGAACATGTGGGGGGAATCTGTGGATCAGCAGATAAAGTTGGAAAAAAAGGGTGAGGTTGGGGGAGCCCCGTCAGGAACGAAGTTCCTTACGCAATACTAGAAAGAAAGAGAGAGAGAGAGAGAGACAGTCGCATGGTGGGGCATAACGCTTTTTCACGTAAGGAATTTCAATTTAACAATTTCATCAATCAGCTCCTACCGAAAGCCGCGTTAAGAAACTTCGTTCCAAAAGTACAAGTCATCCTTTTTTTATAAGGTAAACAATGTGGATAGTTGGCCATTAAATGAGCAATTTAGGCAATGGGTGTGGTTTCGACACTTTTGGAAACCAGCAAAAGGCAACCAAAGCCAGCAATAAGTGCATGCAAGTGTATTATCAGAATGTTCGAGGATTACGAACGAAAACAAATACGTTCCATAATAATTTACTGGCATTGACATATGATTTCTTTTTGCAATTACGGTGTCAGGCCTCAATAAAGGGATTCACGGGAACGATGTGATCGAGCGGATGGACGAAAACAAGGAGTTTTTCCGGCGGCTTCTACGCGTTTTGGTTTAAATCGCGTTTCTGCTGACAGTGTGTACAAGGCCGTGCACGCCTCATAAGCGAAGCGCGTGAGGTAGTGCTCTATTTGAGATTGTGCGCGCGACGGTATACAGACAAAATCATTTTCTGTTCTTCTGTTGTGTTGTTTACATTCCGCCAAAATGTGATGCTATGGAATATAATTATGCAATTATTTCATATATTAGAGAATGGTTTTGTCAACATGTAAACGTTTTAGTGATGGGTGATTTTAATATGCTATTTAAGACGCGCGACGCGACGGTGCAAATTGAAAGTTATTTGAAATATTTTATTGCCTACTGTGAATTTCGACAGGTGTTAATAATCGTACCTTAGGGTGGTCACCCACGGCGACTTTTTGCAGCGATTCATTAGCGATACAGTCGCAAAAAGACCATGATACAGGCGCGATGCTGTCGCTGGCGTATACCTTCGCCCACGTAAGCACAATTCTGCATCGCTACTATCGCGATACAGCCGCGATTTAGCATAGAAACAGACGCGATGCAGAATTCACACAGACTGGACGCAGTATCGATACAGTCATACGTTGCAGTGACTACTTGTGAATGCCTGTGGACGCTCCAGTTGCAATATGGACTCGGTCAAATCAACATTGATGGTCGCGCGTTGCATATTATATGCGCCAAAGGGCCAAAAGTATAGTAGTGATACAGACCCGCGTGAACGAAACGCGCTACTGAATCGCTGCAAAAAGTCACCGTGGGTGAACGCCCTTAGGACGTCTGTATGAATTCTGCATTGCGACTGTATCGATGCTGAATCGCCACTGTATCGCGATAGTAGCGGTGCAGAATCGTGGTGACGTGGGCGAAGGTGTACCGTCCAGCGACAGCATCGCGCCCGTATCGCAGTCTCTTAGCTATTCGTCGCTACTGAATCTCTCCCAAAGTCACCGTGGGTGAGCGCCCTTAATATTGATACACAACATCCGCCGCTGGTCAATAACGCCAGGCTTTCTCATCGAGAACCAGAGGATAGCCGAGGGCTTTCTCATCGGGAACCAGAGGGTAGCCGAGGGCTTTCTCATCGGGAACCAGAGGGTAGCCGAGGGCTTTCTCATCGGGAACCAGAGGGTGGCCGAGGGCTTTCTCATCGGGAACCAGAGGGTAGCCGAGGGCTTTCTCATCGGGAACCAGAGGGTGGCCGAGGGCTTTCTCATCGGGAACCAGAGGATAGCCGAGGGCTTTCTCATCGGGAACCAGAGGGTAGCCGAGGGCTTTCTCAGAATGAAAGTGTTTCTTCACTCAATAGACACAGGTGGAATTTTAATACGGCTGATTGTCTAGGTTTCAATCATTCTTTATGGTTAGTAAATTGGAATTCTTGATTAACATTCGTAAGTCCGAGGCGGCTTTAAATTACTTTTATGAAATAGTGAATAAAATCCTTGTGTGTTCCTTAGAAAAATAATAAAGTAAATAAGCATGGCTCCAGGTTTAGTTATCCAGTATGGTACACATCAGATTTGCTAATAAATAACAAATATATGTGGCATTATCAGAAATTATACAAGACAACTGACTCTCAATGTTGATTATGATGTTTTCTAACTCTTGTCAAATTAAAGATAGCTTGAACCCATGAAGTATACAACAGACTTCAGAAGAACTTACAAGTGGATCCGAAATTGTTCTGGAACTTTATTAGAAGTAAATAATCTAGACGAAATAACCCCAAAGTCACAAAGGACGGCTTATTGCTGAAGGAGGAGAGTGCGGAATGTTTTACCTCATGCTTTGACCCAGTATCCGCGGAGCGCGCTTATATCTCCCTAACTACAAACATATTGAATAAATAATTCAATATTATGTATTTAGGGAGATGTAAGCCTATAATCAGAATAAATAGGAACTCACTTGATGATGTATGTCTCCCTGAATCATCGTCCTGGAACAGAGACAGAGCTCCATCTTTCTCAGAAACAGCCTCGGCCTTGTCTAAATAATGTGAACTATTATACAGTGGAAAGCGTTTCTTAAGGAAATTCTTGACATCATTACTAGTGACGGTTGTGTTCTTGTGGTGGTCAACATTCTCCTTGTTCTGGCTGGTGCTTTTGGGGACGATGTCCGGAGCTTTCACCTCTTTCGGCTCTTCGATGATGGGTGATTTGTGTTTGACAAATGAATTGTAAATGAGACCTTGTTTAGGTGGGTTCACTTTAACTTCTTGTATGCTTCTCCTTTTTGTTTTACTGTTAGTGTACAAAGAATTAAATATTTTACATTTAAACAAAACACAAAATCTTTGACATGCATTTAAATTGAGTGAATGTATAAGTTAAAATTGTTCAAGGTAATATTTTATATGCTTACACTTTTGCAGTAGAAGGTACTTTTGATCTCTGTACCATAATATCAATGTGCTTTGATGACTCTGGCACAATCACTGTGAGTACTGGATTTGATGGTGGCCCCGATAACTGAAAACAAACAAACAAATTAGTTACTTGAGCATCATACAAAAACAACGGAACACCAATACAAGCTCAAATTTTAATGCTTTATGTTGAATTGCTGTTAGGTTGCTAATTATATTTGTATTCCTATCTGTATGTACATTCCATAATGTGTGAAGATCTTACAATGGGCTTAAAGCTAAGGTACAATAAGGACCCTGTAGGGCACAGCAAATAGTATAAAGTTAATATTTGAAATAGAATTAATACTTAATTAAATATCAATTTTAAACCATGTCCTTAATATTAATTAACTAAATAACAACATTTATTTTTATTCATTAAATTAAAAACATATTTGATAATAAAATGTGATATAATATTTATCTATGTATGTATTTTTGTATCCATGTTTTATTGAAAATCATGTTTAGGTGTTCATTTATATTACTATCTGTTTGGCATGTGGTAATAAAGTAGAAAAATATTGTTTGCGAATAGCACACATGGTTCTTCCATGATTTTGAGAAGGTCAGTGATGTAGATGATGAATAGGAGACATCCAATGACACTGCACTGAGGTATTGATGCATTTATAATCTTTTTATCAGATCTTACTTGGATTATTTCTTTTTGGTCCTGGTTGAAATATTCTATTTGTATGTATTGTTCTATAAAACATACATATAATAACAGTGTGCAACGGGCAAAAGTAAGTAATAAATGTGTGCACATCTGACAGGCGAACATTATAAAATGTGTGGGAATAAATACCAGGGAGACTGAAAAACAAATTATGTAAAGTTTTATTTATTAAACACTTAATTTTTCACCTCACAAAACGAATAGGACATTGGTTGTCCTTAAAATGGCATAGTAAGACATATTTATATTTTATTACCAGCTTTTGCTAACAGCTTCGCCCTCGTGGATGACAGAATTTATCCCAGGGGAAAATACTACCAGGATAAAAAGTATCCTATGTGTTAATTCAGGTTATAAACTACATGTATGCCCAATTTTATCCAAATCCGTTCAGCCGTTTTTGCGTGATTGAGTAACAAACATCCAAACATACAAACTGTCACATCTATAATATCAGTAGGATAAAGACCAAAAGATTGGGTCTGATCGGATTAATCGGCAGAAGGTCAGTAGTCAGTACTCACCAGGAAGCTGTCACTGCACCGCTCCCTGAGGAAGGTGACGAAGTCCCTGTATCCCATCTTGGCCAACGGAATATGTGTACCCAACAGCTTCGAGTAGTCGCGCATCAACATACGCGAATCCATCTGCGTCGGGCTCGACACCACCAGGGAGCGCAGCTTCATTTTCACCTCTTTTATTAGTTCTTCTTCCATCCTTGCTTAAACTTACGAAACAAAGTATTCACTCACTCAAGGCTACACACACACCAAGTGAACCACTTAATCAGTCTTAAAATTCTAGATTGTTTGTTATACGATTTATTATTTTTAATATCACTATTGAATTATATTAGCAGCATTACACCATAAGTAAAAACATTACAAGTACTTAGTAGGCAATTTAAACGATACATAAAAAGTATAATAATAAAGAAATAATATGCAATTTTGCAAGTTTCTAACAATGCTGAAGTCTGTAACTGTGTCTGAAATCACAGAGCATGTAACTTTAGCTGAAATAACAGAATTATGGTTTTTGATGGGACATTAAAGGTCTTTAACAGGCGGCTTTTTTTCTCTTCCAACCCACAGAGCATGTAATTAAGAGACGGAACTTAGAACATTCAGTTTGTGAGAAGTTCATAACCTTCTTTAGCCAACCACATAAAAAAAACATAGCTACCAACATGAAAATTCTAAGTAGCACTGACAGTTGTCGGTACTACTCAGAATGTCAATGTCATGATTGTCAGTGTCAGTGACAATGACAATCATGACCTTGAAGGGCAGAACTGTCATAGGATAGGGATGCGCAACGTATACAAATCAATAAACTTATCGATATTGAGAGTTTATCGATATCGATGAAATGCATTCTATGCAGATAATAACGGGGCTCCAAAACTGATTAGTTTTGTAAATTGGGTAAAATAAAACACTGATTTATATGATTTCAGCATTTATTATCAAACAAGATTGGTATTTTTTGGTTTTATTTTGTGTTTATTTACTGCGGTACCTATCAATGTAGAAAATAGATGCTAATTAAGCATCATATGAAAAAAAACTTAACTTTTGCTGTTTTTTTGATAATTAAAACCATATGTATCTAACATCTATTTTACATTGGGTAAGGGTAGGATGATGATGATCTGTATTTAACATTGGTACAATATGTTTTTGTGTATAAAAACTCAACAACAAGGATTTGCAACAAATACGTGGTTGACTGCCTCGTTGGTCTAGTGGTCGCAAGCGCTACTGCTGAGCATGAGGTCCTGGGTTCGATTCCCGGGTCGGGCAATGTTACTGGGTTTTTCCATTTGTAATTTCTCGGTAGCAGCCCGGAGTCTGGATTTGTGCCCGGTTGATGGCAATAGGCTCGCCCCCTATTACATGGGACTTAAACATAACTGGCGAAATGTAGGTGTACTATAGGTGCACCTCTGCCTAACCCTTCGGGGAATACAGGCGTGATGTTATGTTATGTGTATGTGTGTAATGTGGTTGACTCTAGGTTCTGTCAGTAACCTTGTTCCTAGAAACTCTAAAAATATGCTCAATATAGTAGTAGGAAGTATCTATATTCTCTTGGTGACCTCTTAAATATAGCCAAGACTAATAGTTTGTTATTTGTTGTCCAAGGTCGACCCTTAGGCTTCCTTTTTTGATTTTCTTGCGCCGACGCGACGTCACAATTTCTTTAAGCACGCCTGACTCCAATTTTTTCCAAGAGATTGGCGCTGCGTCTTAGTGATGCCAAGCTGTATTTCGTTTTTTTTTTTTATTTCTCCATCAACTGCTATTCCCTTGTTGTTAAATCTGTAAAGTTAATTAAATATAAGCAAAATATTTGATGAGACAAGATAGAGCATATATTAACTCTAAACAATTTTGAGAATTTCTTTCTGTTTGTCTATTTGTTTGTAACATCATCACATGAGAAAAGTTTAATGGATTATAATGAAACTACTTCATTTGTGAAGGTATTAGTCTAAGCTATGTAGCATATCAGTTGCATTCATTTTTGCGAATTCCAATTGTTGAGAAGTGGAATGGTGACTGAAGATATATGATTAAAGATAGCAATACAATACCTATAGATAGAGACAAACATTAAACACACTGACATACTTTAAATTGGGTATGGGTGGTGTGGGTTTCTAAAGATATTGTTACTAGATATGGTGCAGTGATTCAGTACTAGAAGGCAAGGTGATGCTGTTGCTCATTTTCTTTAATGACGTCTTTAGATGGAGAAGGGTTGGCTTGTTCTTTGCCGGGAACTACATGCAACAGTTTCTATTTACATTTAAGAAATAAAATAACATGAATTTTATGAGTCTTAAGACAACCCCTGAGGCGGTGTAACAGACTATTGTACTTTGTATGGTAAAGTCGTCGCGTAGGAGGTCGTGGACGTATAGTATGTATAGTGTATCATAATGATAAAGTACTTACTGGGTTTTGCCTCTGATACGTTTTCCAAATGTAGCTTTATTTTCAGATCTCTTTTGAAACTGGGTATGTATTCCTTCTGAAAAGTAAATGGAAAGAGGTATTAGTAAAGTAATAGCAACATTTTCCTTTGTCATGAATTATCATAACACTGGCAGTCAAAAAAATCGAACATATGCCTTAGTGACAAATACCCTCAATCTCAACGCATAGTGTTATTAACACATTTCTTTAGGATATTGAGACAATACATAATTCAAATAATTTGATAATTTTATTTAAAATACTTACCATTTTGAGACCACTCCATATGGATTTGTCTCGATTGCTGGCTCGTGGTATCGCTTCAGGCAAAAGATCTGAAATGATAGATATGATTTGAAACTAGTTTGGGAACCACCAGATATTCTAGGTTCACTAATTGTTTTATTTTAAATAATAGAATTTATTTTTCTTTACTACTACTACTTTTATTCTTTCAAATAAAATTTGAAAAATATTTTAAACGAAAGGCTTCGCTTGTGTGGGGGTTGGAAATTACCCCACATTCCATGTATCCCAGTATAATTTTCCGACTTCAGACCCCCTCAGCAGCTCACCCTGTATTTGTCTTATACAATATATATTATATATAATATGTATTGATACACTAATATGTATTGATTCACATACCAGATTGCTCTTGCTGGATATTTGCATTCTATTCACTAGCTGGTGGACAAGGTTCTAGATTCTAGAATAAGAAAAAAAAAAGAAAAAAAAAGTTGGTGTCTTGAACACTCGATCATCACAACAAATGTTTTGAGGGTGCGTCACAAATTATTTGCTGCAGGGAAAACAAGAATTAAACTATGCTTAACCTTTTTAAAGTGAAAATTTCTTTAGGCATGTTGGGCACTTTTGGGATGGGAATAAAGCATTGAACTAGCTTGACCGTCATGCTGAGATACACATTCATACAGATAATGTGCAGTCCTACAACTGACTTTTTTTTTCTAATTAACTTTGATTGTCAGTTAAGTGGATGTTACAAGTACCTTATAGTATTTAATATGAAACTTAAACAAAAGGTTGCATCTTTTTTTTTAATAGTTTGATGGATGACATAAAAGGACTACTATAGGTATATTATCATCAATAGAGATCAATAATGGTGTTTATTCTAGTTACCTTTTCACTCTGAATGCCGATAAATATGTTGTGGAAATTCTGCCAAATTCAAAGTTGGGATTGCATGTCTTTTCAGACGATTTCCTTTTTTGTTGAAATCCTTTTTGCCTAAGTGGTTAGCACAAACATTTCGCCGCTCATGCAGTTTTTCTATTGTTAGATGCACCAGTTCTTCATTCCTACCAACTGCTTTAGCCACTCTCGACAGCTGGAAGATAAAAAATATAAAAGGTTACTTATAACTGACTGCGAATTGATTAAGTGTGGTTTAAAGTTAAGAAAACACCCCATCTTACTGTCAGTGAAACTAAATGGAATAGAAAACTTGGAATATGAAATTATAGATTTATTCCATATTCCCAGTATTTATCACATTTAGATAATATAATGTCTTAAGACTCTCTGACCCATGTATTTAGCAGTCAACCTATTTAGACTGAATTAGATTACAATTTAAATTAGACAAATATTACTGTATGTAGGTACAATTGTTATAGACCATTTTTCCAAATTTCAGCTAATCTTGATTAACGCCCCGAGGGTCGTATTACAGAATTTGAATTATGCTATTAGATTACAATTAGATAGTGCTATGTGAGCACAAGATCACATTCGCAATAGGTAGCGGTACTCACCGGTTTGGATCCAGTGGAAACTTGGAAAAAAGTAACTTATTTCCAGTATGCTCGGCCTCCTTGGTACCGCAAATTTCACATCTGCTGTGTCCCTTACCCATGATGGTTCACAAACTTAAGAGTCACTGCCTCGTTATTAAGTAGTAATAACAATCTATGAGTCGATTATCTCGTAAGCGTCAATATTTCATCAAGAGTCAATATGTTGATAAAACTATGTCTGTGATGAAACTGAGGAACAGGTGCTCGACTCAACGTTATACATACAATCACAGAAATGATTCTGATAAGTTATATACCGAAACCTTACAGAAAAAGGAAAACAAGAAACAGAAAAATCGCAACTCGAACTTAATCACGCGAAGGCAGACATGTTTGTGTGGTGTGACCATAAATATTTACAGATTCCTTCCATATTTCGAGAAATAGTTGAGTAGAATTTTACAAACGTGTCTTATAATGAAATATCCTAGATTAGAACACATAGTTTGTTTAAATATTTGGAGGGTAATATAAAAAAAAATAGTTTTGACGAAATCTAAAGACAAAAAACTGGTAATAGTTTCTACTACACTTAAAATAGATGTTAAGTGGCAGCACTTCGTAGTGTAATGTTGGTCATGCTGGCGTGTGTTTCTGAATGTTGGCTGAAGAAGGTTAGGAATTCCATACAAAAATTATTTGTTCGGAGTTTCACAGGACTGCTCCAACCTGTGTTTCCAACCACAGAGTATATTTTAAATTGTTTCCAACTGCCCACACAGTGACCACAGAGTGAGTACATTTTATGACCACCACACACCACACCACACTTATAACAACAAGTAAAGCACAGATAACTTTAATTAGGTAAGGTAACTCCATGGTTCAAGGGGCATGCGCCAAGATAGCCCGCGAAATTCAAATTTACTTACGTTTTTCGCAATTTGCAGGTCAGTATCTAGTTGTATGGTGATCTCAATATTCAAATAAGTAAACCAATTACCAATAAACCAATATAAAAATCTGCCGGCTTGAAATGAAGGTTGCACACAACAGAATCTTTAGTAATTGTTTGTGATTCGGGAATTACATCCAACCATTTTTGCTTCATTTCTCCTTATGATGGAAAGCTGTAACCAACATAAAAATAATGCTATTTCAATCATGCGATACATAGGTGCAAATTGTATTTATTATACGCATTATATTAATAGTTTTAATCAGAAATACACTAAAGCGTTGGTTTGTTCCGTCTACGAAACTTCGAGAGCATGGTCACACTACATATTGTTATTGAGCAAAATCTTTGTAATTCCTTACCAATGAATGAAATGTTATATGTGAAATGAAATGAAAAATACATATATAAGAAATGTTTTGATACAACACTTTTCCACCATTTCCACCTTAAAAATTACAAAAGAAACGTAGCTAAAAGTTTAGATGCGATGCGTCTTCACAAAATAACAGAAAAAGTCATTCGCATGTCAGATTATAGTACAAGAGTAATTTTATGATAACTACCAAACAATTATTATTTTGATTATTTTATTTTAATTAAATTATTTACTACTATGTACAGATTGTAAACCTTTATATAAAATTATTTAAAAGTAATCTAAAAGCTAAAAATCGGTGTGAGTTGGTTTGGCACTCACGAAAATTGATGTGTAAACATGTGAGCTCGCATCAGTTTGGTTCACGCACTCACATAGACACGGGTCTTACGCTAACGTCATCTGACGCTCGAAGTCTTACGCTTACGCGTCTGACGCTCGAAGTCCCAGCTAGCCCCTACCGTAGACCGAGCGCTAAGATGTTTACACATCAAAAATATTTATACGTTACTCATTTTACTTGCAGTTGGTGAAATATTTTCTACCATCTATAACATTTTTATTTTCTGACAATTGAGAAAAAGGGACAAACAGCCTCGGCTCTGACTATCTCTCTCGGCTCGTTTTGCCTCGGCTAAGATAGCCTAACAAAAGTAAACCTAAAATGTATGTAACAGTTGTGGTTCATTTTTGTATGATACGATTTTTGGAAAGCTCAGTCCAGTTTGTATATTAGGTCCATGAGTTGTTGTGGTATGTGCACAGACTACATAAAGCTACTGGGTTTGTGGTTTGTGAACAGGGACGGTCTGCTGTGGCCAGTGGCATTTGACAGTAGTCTGTGGTATTAGATAAATGACACTGACTGTTGACCTGACTGTCGTCTGTCTTGTTTAGGTGGAATAGAAGAGTGGACGGATTGTTCAATAGTCGAATTACGTAAGTTTATTTTGGAAATACAGAACGAACGAGATGTCGTTCCTACTAAAGCGCACCGTTGGTGCTGGATGCAGCTTAGGGCGTAACATTCTGAACAATGTGAAGACTCCAGTTGTTCTGCGTGTGGCTACAAAAGCCGACCAAGTGGCTTCTCAAACGGAGACTCGACCAACAGTAGCTAAAGTGGATCCGCTTCAGAAGACTCATTTGGTTGATTTTGGAAAATACATCGCTGATTGTTTGCCTAAATACGTACAAAAAGTGCAACTAACGGCGGGTAACGAACTGGAAGTTCTTATTCCTCCTGAAGGAGTTATTCCAGTGCTGCAGTTTTTGAAGGATAACCACAACGCACAGTTCACGAACCTCGTGGATATCGCCGGCATGGACGTGCCCAACCGATCCAACAGATTCGAGATCATATACAACTTGTTGTCACTGCGTTACAACGCTAGAATCAGAGTCAAGACATACACTGATGAGTTGACCCCTGTAGACTCTGCCAACGACGTGTTTAAAGCTGCGAATTGGTACGAAAGAGAAATATGGGATATGTATGGTGTCTTCTTTGCCAACCATCCTGATTTGAGAAGAATTTTGACTGATTATGGTTTTGAGGGTCATCCCTTCAGGAAGGACTTCCCACTCAGTGGCTATGTAGAGGTGCGCTATGATGATGAACAAAAGCGTGTAGTGGTAGAGCCCTTAGAGCTGGCTCAAGAGTTCCGGCGCTTTGAGCTTAGTGCTCCATGGGAACAGTTTCCGAACTTCCGCAGTAACCCCGCTTCAGAGGAAGTTGTGAATCCGGCCGAAAACAAACCAAAACAATAAAAAAAAGAAGATATTCCCAACAAAGAGGTCATTTATGTAAATAAAAAGTTACAAAAGCTTGATTTGTTGAATTAGGTTAGCAAATATTGTATTTTCAATTGTAAGCTTTCATCAGGATTGTAGTTCCAGTACCAAGTAATGTGGGAAAATCATCTTTATGTACTCTATTACACAAAATAGTTCCAATTTGTAAAGATGTTTCTAGGCAAGTATATATTATACCCACACAGCTCACAAGTTTAATTTATTATGAATGACACTCACCAACCCAACATTGCCGTGACAGTCGATCCAGAATGATAATTAACCTTTGTCTGCACATAGATTATAGTAACAGTCAATGTCATTTTCTTGTATTTGTGATTTGTTGAATCCAAAGTGGGAGAAGCATAAATGTTATGGCTTCAATAGGCTGTTGAAATGATTTGTCTAGCTAGACACAGGTTTTGAGGAAGTGATGTAAACTAGCGCTGCTTAACAGTTTCTAGTGACCTCTTCAATTAATTAATCAGTGGCAGTAGCAAACTGATGTAATAATGCCTTGACAGCACTTATCCCTTAGCCATCATTCACATTTAATCATTATAAGCTACTGGTTTTACTGTTTAGTTACAGCTAATTTGAATTTCAAAAAGGGTAATAAGTAATTCATTTTAGGTGAAAGATTATTTATTTCGCCTCAGTATTGTCAATAGATAAATGTCAAGTTGAATGTTGAGAAGCGAGTTGCGTCGCAGCTAGCGGCGGTATCGGTATCTCTTGAAGTGGAACCACAGCTGAAAGATGTTGTTGTGGAAGTGGCAGCGGAAGCCGCGCTTGTAGGAATACTCCCACTCGCGGTTCACGATCTTGAACGCGATGTCCTCGTAGGGAGGACCCGCGTGGAAACGCAGCACGGCGAAGTCGGGGTTCTCGGGACACGCTTTCTGAAAACAACATGCAACAAACTTATCAATTACTTTGTTTTGCGATAGAAACAAAGTGTAATAATGCGATTCAGTTTTCCCTTCGACAATCAATAACCAGTTGAAACTAGATACAATATTTTTTTCTGAAAATATAATATCAACTTGACTCATTCAGAATCTTTGATAAATAACATTTAACCATAAAGTATAATTATTATAGTTGACTAAGTGGCCACACTTAGTCAACTATAATAATTATACTTTATGGTTATCTAGTCTTAAGTTGATTTTTGGGTAACCAATATTTGTTGCAATGGATTTTGAACTTTGTCTAGAATGACATTAAGTTTATCTGAAAATTATCTGATATTCTGAATTGAAGAATAATGTGGGGCGTTACTGGCGGTCCTCGTACGCTTAGCTTACACACAAACAATCGCAAAGTAGAGTAGTAAGTACAGCACTGACCAGGGAGAACTCAGGCGTGGCGTTCTTGTCGATGAGGTCCGGGTAGAAGATGTTGAACTTGTAGCCCTGCACGATCTTGGGTGGCGGGTTGTCCATGTCATAGTGCGTCTGGTTGTACTTGTTCCACTCGAAGCCCGTGTGCACTCTGTGAGCAAGGGACGCCATCAGCAGATATTCACATCAAATAAAGGTAGGTGGCTGAAGCTTGTTTACTTGTAGATATGCTTATTCAGTTAGTTGATGAAATGTCTCGCTGTTGGTGGCGTGAGTGTTGGATCATTAAGTTCCCTTCAAAATGGTTGAGCTGAATGGTGCTGATCCATGCGTCATGTTCGTTAACGGGCGCCGTCAGTAGGGACTGGTCATTTCTTAGCTGCCACGGCTTATTTTATTTTAATTTAATATTTGAATTGTTTTTGTCTTTTTATTACGGACGCTTTTAACGTTCCGCATCGTTCTCACATGCTTAATTTCAACATGAACGATGTAACCAATATTTTGCAACCATATTTTGATTTAAAAGAGTGTCCATGGAGTTTCTTGCCCGTTCTTCTCCATTGGTACCTACTACGCTTTGGAATGGGCAACTAGCTTCATCTTTCTGACTGACCGACCCCTTGACAATTCAAAAGTGCCTGTAATTGGTTTATTTGAAATAAATGCTTTGAGTTGAGTTGAAACTTAACAAACGATTGGTATCAATATCTATTTACCGATTTAAGTAAAATTTTTGACCATACAGTAGTGTGATTTTCTGTGTGACAGATGATATGGCTAGAAAGGGGGTGACTACCGAGATGGCGGAAGACATTTTACCCTGATCCTACATACATTGGGATAAGAAAGAGAATGATACGTAGTCTCAGCTGTCGCGCAAGTTGTGAAACACGAAGTGTTACCTGTTGAAGTATCGAGGCTTCCTGGGGCGGTACTTGTCGGCCCACAGGCACGGCTGGTCGGGCAGCGCGTGCTCCACGCTGAACTGCGCCTCGTCGCGCGCCGCGCCCATCGCGCGCCGCGCCTCGCGCTCCAGCGCCTCCGGCCGCGCCGCCGGCTGCTGCCACACGGAAATCTTATGTCACTGTCTAATGTTTCTTTATTTACAAAAAAGCACATCCACACCACATTCATTACACTTTTGCTAGAACCAATCTTAATAACTAAAGGACTAATGCACATGACAATTAAAGCTTACAAAATATTTGAAACACACGCATCTAATAATTAGCTGCTAGTGTGTCTTACCAAATTATGACAGTGTAACTGAATAAGTGGAATCTGAAGGGACCTAGGATTATTTATCACTTAAAGAGGCTTTTCATTTACCCAGTTTCCCAAATAGTTGGTTTTCAAATGACAATTGTTTTATTTACTGAGACCCCCCCCACTAAGACAGGTCGAAATGTACCACATAGGGGAGAGGACAATTTTTTTTGTCAGTTATTGGCATTAATTAGAAAAACGCGCAAGTGCGAGCAGAACTCGCGCCCTGAGGGTTCCGTCTCAAAGTTGTGCCCGGCTGTCCGTGGCTTCACTCAAGTGATACAGCCTATGAATTTCCAATCACGAATTGAAGGACAAACTTAACGAATAAAACTTAAAAAAAAAATTTAGATTGCAGTATAAACCGACTTGAAAGAAATAAAGAGCAAATTTATGATTTTCGGATATTTTCCTGTACCTATTTGTGCTGTGAGACCTTGCTTCTTGCCAAACATGATTCTAGGTCACCGGGAACGGGAATGGTTTTAATTTGTTTGCAAGTTTCAAAATATGCGACATGAATGGCAATTTATGCCAGCTCGATTTTTTTACAGGTCCAACGGACCGCAAACCTAAGTATCTGATATCAATTTAAACTTGATACCCCCACGAATTCCTTAGAAAACGGGTCAGACAGATGGACATCGAAGTGATCCTATAAGGATTTAGATTTTTCCTCTTGAACTACGGAACCCTTAAAAGCAAAAGTACTTCCATCAAAGTATGCGTGTGTGTGTTCTACATACTCATGATACTGCATCATGAATCATGATGAAAACAAACTCAACAAACTTGTTTTTAGACGATATGAAAGCGAATATTATCGCATAACATACTTTCCACTTTTTTATTTTGAGGAAATGAAGTGAAGTCAATATACATTGACATGAATATTTAGGTACTTTGTAAAATATTATATTATTTTATTATTGTGAATGTGAAGACTATGTGGGTCATTGTTAATTCACGTCATGAACGGACGATCGGTCACGAACTAAGAACGTCGAAAGTGCTAAAAGCTTGTAGCCGTAATAAAACCAAAATGAAAAGGAATTCCAAAAAAAATCCTCCATTTTTTTTTCGCTATGTATTTATAACAAATAATCAACAAACTTTTATCCTATTACTCATCAGTAAGTATATTAAATACCTAAAAATCGAAAATACGTGAAATTTTGAGGTAATTTCGAGATGTTTTTTATCGAGATTTTTTTAATATTTTCTGTTTCTATTCCACAAAAAGTTTGGAAATATCGTAATAATATAGTTACTCATATTATTTTTTATTTTATACCTAAGTTTTATTAACTTCATGAAAAACTAATCCACTGAGATGTTGAACTATAGTTCAACATCTCAGTGATCTCAGTGGATTAGTTAAAGTTTTAAGATATAAAAGGCATATTTATGTATTTCTTCAGTTAAACTCATGTTTTGTAGATTCCTCAGTACAGAAACTAATGAACTACGAGACCCAGTGTAAGGACCATTAAACCACTATAAAGCTGTAACGTCATATCCTAGCGAGTGGAAAATTTCTTAAAAAAATCAAGAAAATCTGAACGAATTTTTAAACAAAAATGATTAACACAGAGATAGTAGCTACTTTCTGAGATTTATGCTATGCCACTGTGCAGGTGTCTGGATTGAGAGCCCAAGTTATTTGTTCATAAAACTTTTAATTCACGTTTAAGAAATTTATAGACCTTTGCTTCAAGTTTTTACTATTTTAAACTAATTTCCCTATAAGTCTCCATTTGTTTCACAAGGATAAAAATTGGGCCGGCAGTGCAGACTCCAGATGCACATGGTATTTCAATGCAAAAGTGTCGGCGCCTCATTGTAATTATCAGTAGTAGAACCTCACAGGCATGTATATTTTTTAATCGTTATAGGAAGCTAAGTCGCGTATGGCAAATAATAATAAAATGAAGAAGCTTGCGGCTTATCTTAAAGTGTAAGAAGGACGTTCACGCCTCAAGCTTTTTAGAAAATATTAAAGTAAATTTTATTTAGTACTTTTTAGTTCAATAAAAGCTTGTTTTAAAAAAGGTTTTTTACTTACATTTTATTTTGTAATTTTTAGCATTAAACTTTCTTTAAATATCCGTTCTATCACCTTCTCTTGAAAGGTACTTGAAACGTACTAAACACTAATCCAAAGAACCGAAACGATTTACAAAACTCATGGTGTGAAGCCATCCAATTTGCACTATCCAAGTCATGCCACACTTTAGAAGGGGCTATCATCATAATTTAATGACACTTCGTGCCTGTGCTGTTGACCACTGAGGAGTTCTCTCGTATGGAGCCAGTCCTGGGTCCAGCAGCCAGATCATGGTAAACTTTAGAACGAGCTATCATAATTGTATGCGTATATAAAATGTTGTGTCTCTGCTGTTGACCATTGAGGAGTTCCCTCGACTGGAGCCAATCCTGGATGCAGCAGCCAGGTCATGGTGGACTTTAGAAAGAACTACCATAATTAAATGCGTATATTAAATGTCATGTCTGCACCGTTAACCCTTAAGGAGATCCTTCGTCTGGAGCCAATCCTGGGTGTAGAATCACAGGTCATGCATCATAAAAATGCATTGACTTCAAAACAGAAACAACGTGTAAAATTTCAACTCCGTAGGATAAAAGGAAGTGGTTTTTTTCAGCTTGCAAGACTTGCTCAGAATATACATACATACATACAAACATTGTATGTAAATTAAATAAAAGCTTGTAATAAGATTAACTATGATACTTTTGGTGGTTCGGAACTTATAGTGCACGCATTCGACCCCTACTGCCCTTGTTTTTAAGTCTAACTGAAATAAATGTGTGCTTTTTTTACATTTAATATCGACGCGCTCATTTTACGTGGAGTCTTCCTGTGCCGAGCTGTGGCAGCGCTGGCAACAGGAGGGCTACAATGCGCTAAAAGTGTCAGTGAATGCCAAGTGTATACTGTGCCGCTAATACTGCCAACTTCACAGCCAAGTTAGGTTACAATAAGCACATCAGAGCACACGTTCGTAACCAATAACCGTTAAAACCAGAAATAGTCACCGTAGCCGAAATCGGCACTGGCACTGTCAACTCTGTCTGCCCTGCGAGTGGTTACCGCGCGTGCCTTGCCCGCTGCCACGCACGCGCGTGGCTCATACCTTGCCCGCTGCCACGCACGCGCGTGGCTCATACCTTGCCCGCTGCCACGCACGCGCGTGGCTCATACCTTGCCCGCTGCCACGCACGCGCGTGGCTCATACCTTGCCCGCTGCCACGCACGCGCGTGGCTCATACCTTGCCCGCTGCCACGCACGCGCGTGGCTCATACCTTGCCCGCTGCCACGCACGCGCGTGGCTCATACCTTGCCCGCTGCCACGCACGCGCGTGGCTCATACCTTGCCCGCTGCCACGCACGCGCGTGGCTCATACCTTGCCGGCGCCACGCACGGCCCGTAGCCCTTACCTTGCCCGGCGCTCGGCGCGCGGCGGCGTGCAGGCCGGCGCGCAGGTAGGCGAGGCGCTGCGCGTCCAGCGCCGGCTCCGTCAGCAGCGTGGCCGGCTCCAGCGCGCCCGGCGCCACGCAGGCGGGCGAGTAGCGCCCCGAGCGGTACAGCGCCACGCTAGCCGCGCACTGCTCGTCTTCTGCGTCCGAGTCCGAGCCGGCCTCTTCGTCCGCTGCCATATCCCCCTCGTCCCTGGCCGTAGCCCCCTCGTCCTCGGCCGCAGCCTCCTTGACCCCAGCCGCAGCCCCCTTGACCTCGGCCGCAGCCCCCTCCTTCCCGGTCGCGGCTCCCTGCTGCTCCTCCTCTGCGGCAGTCGACGTGGAGGCCTCGGCCGGCGGCTCTGCAGGTCGCTCCGTCTCAGGACTCTGTGATCTGAGGGCAAAACAGCTGTTAACTTTGTTTCTGAAACTGTTAATAAATAAAAACTACCGCAAATAATGAAACGGGCAGGAAAAACAGCGTAATACAGAATTTAATTTAGAGAGTGCACATGGCCCCATCAACTCAGTTGTAGAAATAGCTCAGGAATTTGAAAACTTTTTTACTAATATTCCCTTTAAAACTACTGAAGCTTTAAATTCATCACCCGCGCTTTCTGCTGTCTTACTTAAAAATAAAGTAAAGGCATGCCCTGTGGAGTTTAGGTTTCAGCATACAAACCCCCAAGCTGTTATAAAAGCTTTTAAAGATCTTAAAATTAAATCGACAGAGGATCTCTGGGGAATGTCTGTAAAAGTCTGTAGATGTCTCATCGAAACCATTGCGCCTTATTTAGCTTTCATATTAAACACCGGTATAGACCAAGGAGTCTCTCCGAATCTTATGAAACACAGTAAAGTAGTTCCATTGTTCAAATCCGGTGGTAGTAAAGAACCCAACAATTATAGGCCTGTGTCAATTCTGCCAGTTCTCAGTAAGGTGTTTGAAAAGTTAATGCTTAATGAAGAGTAGTAAAATAATACCTTTGTTTAAATCGGGCAGCACATCAGACCCCACGAACTTTAGACCAATTTCTGTGCTACACACCTTCAGTAAAATATTTGAAAAATTGATGCTAGAGGTCAATTGCAAAGACATTTTAATAAACATAAATTATTAAACTGTAAACAATTCGGTTTCACAAGGGGTCGCTCTACTACCTATGCTGGTGTTGAGCTTCTTGCACATATTTTTGAGCCTGGGAGAAGTCGCATGATGCCCTAGGTATTTTTTGTGACTTGTCTAAGGCTATCGATTGTGTTTCTCATGATACATTGGTCAGGAAATTACATAACTATGGTGTTAGAAACACTGCCTTGGATATTCTTATTTCATATTTGAATAATAGGATCCAGAGTGGACGTTAACGGCAAGCGATCCGCGGGTTCTATTGTCACTATGGGAGTTCCGCAGGGCTCAATTCTTGACCCTTTTTTATTTCTCGTATTTATTAATTACCTACCTTGCCTTGTTAAGAACATTCATGAAATAGTGTTATTTGCAGGTGACACATCACTTTTATTTAAGCTTAAACGACAACAGACAGGTACTGACGATGTAAATAATGCTAACGCTAAAATAGTGCATTGGTTTAGGGTTAATAATTTGCTTTTAAACGAGAAAAAGACTAAATAAATTAGATTTCTGACACCTAACGTTAAGCAGGTGAAAACCAATGTACTAGTAAATGGGACGGAATTGGATCTTGTGGACCCCACTGTGTTCTTAGGTGTTACTTTAGACTCGAAGCTACAGTGGGGCCCACATATAACCAAATTGTCGAAGCGGCTAAGCTCT
Source organism: Griposia aprilina (assembly GCA_916610205.1). Taxonomy (NCBI): domain Eukaryota; kingdom Metazoa; phylum Arthropoda; class Insecta; order Lepidoptera; family Noctuidae; genus Griposia; species Griposia aprilina. Next base: position 22,515,069 of record OU744299.1, on the reverse strand, counting down.
GCATCCTACGCGGTCTATAAAATCCGACATTTGACTGATGTCGAAACAGCTCGATTAGTATATTTTAGTTATTTCCGTAGTGTAATGTCGTACGGCATTTTGCTGTGGGGAAATGCAGCCGACATTCAGGCTATATTTGTGCTGCAGAAACGACCCATTCGAGTAATTTTTAACCTTAGCTGTAGGCCATCACTGAGGGATAATTTTAAACCTATTTACAGAAATAAAATCATTTATCATTTAATCAAATGTTACGTCACTTTGTACGTAGTACGGTGACACCAAAGGGCGTTGAACCACTGATGCTGGTGTCGCCCTAATAAAGAACATCTTTAACGCCTGGGAATAAGCACAAGATGCCATTGGAATCTTTTGCGACCTCTCTAAGGCGTTCGATTGCGTAAACCATGAGACACTTCTGCTGAAACTAGAAGACTATGGGAGCCAAGGGCGGATCCATGATTTATTTCTGGGAGGGGCACATGGGCCAGACAGTCAAGAAGTGTCTCCCACATCTAGTATTGCACTATGTTGTGTTTGGGATTCATTCTTTTTCAATAACATTTAAGAATAACTACAAACTAAAATGCAATTTTTGCACCCCGCCTCGGATGGGATTGAATTTCTTTTGACCATAGATCCAGAAATAAGATAAACTTTGTCGAGACCCTGGGCTGCAAGAGCGACCGATGCCAGCTCAATAATTTTAGCACCCCACCTCAAATTGGTTTGGTTAGTTTTTTAACAGACTTCAAAAAAAGGAGGAGGTTCTCAATTCGCCTGTATGTTCTTTTTTTTTATGTGTGTTAGCTCAGAGCTTTTTTCTGGGTGAACCGATTTGGATGATTCTTTTTTTATTTAATAGTTGGTGATTCACATGTGATCCCATTTAAATTTGATTAAGGTCTGACCAGTAGTTTTTGAGTTATGCTTAATATTGAATATTTTTCCACTTAGTTTATATTGATGGTGTGTTAATAATTTCGTGTCACTGTTATTTACATACCAAGTAGTGGTATACGAATTTGTGTGGGGTAGGTACCGCAACTAAAAAGTGAAAAATAGAAACATTTTTGCAAAAAAAAACGACTTAAAAAAAAACACTAAAAGACGTGAAAAATAACTTTAATTTCGGAAGACGATGTCTTTGGTTTTGTATTTTCGTTTTTGGCCACCGACTTCCGAAATTAAAGTTATTTTTCACGTCTTTTAGTGTTTTTTTTGGAAGTTGGTTTTTTTTGCAAAAAAGTTTTTTCTTTGACCATTTACAGTAGTAGTTCTATATATTTTACATGAGTTGAAGAAAGCTGCTTTTGACGCGCGAGGCCCCTCAGACAGCGCTATCTTTTTAGCATTACATGTTATCCTGAAATCCTCTCGCCGACTCGAGGCCTGTGCATTGCTGGCTTAGCAGACCTGTACCCGAGTACGAACTGACTGCACCATTTTGAACCTTACTAGTTACCCCACAGCTGCTGAAGATATAGAAGGTACTTCTTCAGCGTTCATCATTGAAGCAATGTCATGCTCCTGTGCCCCCCCCCCCCCCCTGAATCCGCCCTTGATGGGAGAAGCTGCATGAAGTGTGTGTACCTGTGCGCGCCGGGCTCGTGCTTGGCAGCGGGCTGCACGCCCTGCTCGTGCTTGGCAGCGGGCTGCACGCCCTGCTCGTGCTTGGCAGCGGGCTGCACGCCCTGCTCGTGCTTGGCAGCGGGTTGCACGCCCTGCTCGTGCTTGGCAGCGGGCTGCACGCCCTGCTCGTGCTTGGCAGCGGGCTGCACGCCCTGCTCGTGCTTGGCAGCGGGCTGCACGCCCTGCTCCTGCTTCAGCAGCTGCAGCTTGCGGCGCAGGTTGTATGAAGTGTGTGTACCTGTGCGCGCCGGGCTCGTGCTTGGCAGCGGGTTGCACGCCCTGCTCGTGCTTGGCAGCGGGTTGCACGCCCTACTCGTGCTTGGCAGCGGGTTGCACGCCCTGCTCGTGCTTGGCAGCGGGTTGCACGCCCTGCTCGTGCTTGGCAGCGGGCTGCACGCCCTGCTCCTGCTTCAGCAGCTGCAGCTTGCGGCGCAGGTTGTATGAAGTGTGTGTACCTGTGCGCGCCGGGCTCGTGCTTGGCAGCGGGCTGCACGCCCTGCTCGTGCTTGGCAGCGGGTTGCACGCCCTGCTCGTGCTTGGCAGCGGGCTGCACGCCCTGCTCCTGCTTCAGCAGCTGCAGCTTGCGGCGCAGGTTGTATGAAGTGTGTGTACCTGTGCGCGCCGGGCTCGTGCTTGGCAGCGGGCTGCACGCCCTGCTCGTGCTTGGCAGCGGGCTGCACGCCCTGCTCGTGCTTGGCAGCGGGTTGCACGCCCTGCTCGTGCTTGGCAGCGGGCTGCACGCCCTGCTCGTGCTTGGCAGCGGGCTGCACGCCCTGCTCGTGCTTGGCAGCGGGCTGCACGCCCTGCTCCTGCTTCAGCAGCTGCAGCTTGCGGCGCAGGTTGTATGAAGTGTGTGTACCTGTGCGCGCCGGGCTCGTGCTTGGCAGCGGGTTGCACGCCCTGCTCGTGCTTGGCAGCGGGTTGCACGCCCTACTCGTGCTTGGCAGCGGGTTGCACGCCCTGCTCGTGCTTGGCAGCGGGTTGCACGCCCTGCTCGTGCTTGGCAGCGGGCTGCACGCCCTGCTCCTGCTTCAGCAGCTGCAGCTTGCGGCGCAGGTTGTATGAAGTGTGTGTACCTGTGCGCGCCGGGCTCGTGCTTGGCAGCGGGCTGCACGCCCTGCTCGTGCTTGGCAGCGGGTTGCACGCCCTGCTCGTGCTTGGCAGCGGGCTGCACGCCCTGCTCCTGCTTCAGCAGCTGCAGCTTGCGGCGCAGGTTGTATGAAGTGTGTGTACCTGTGCGCGCCGGGCTCGTGCTTGGCAGCGGGCTGCACGCCCTGCTCGTGCTTGGCAGCGGGCTGCACGCCCTGCTCGTGCTTGGCAGCGGGTTGCACGCCCTGCTCGTGCTTGGCAGCGGGCTGCACGCCCTGCTCGTGCTTGGCAGCGGGTTGCACGCCCTGCTCGTGCTTGGCAGCGGGCTGCACGCCCTGCTCCTGCTTCAGCAGCTGCAGCTTGCGGCGCAGGTTGCTCTGGTGACGGTCGCGCAGGCGCGCGCGCGACATGTGTGCTGCGGACATGACACGTTGACATCAGCTCAGTGACCGAATGCGTTTCCATGAAACAACTTATTAACAAAAAATTAAATTGTAGTCTAAGTAAACAAGCAAAAAGGTGCGATATAAAATGATGGCAGTATGATTGATCTTCGCTAGTTGTTTCTGCCTCGAAGTTAGCTAACTGTAACTAACTCCGCCTTTGTACAGTATTTATTTACCTGTGCTTAAAGTTTCAATTTAAAAAAATTGGGTCTTAGAGTAAATAGGTTTTAATTTTTTTATTTTTACGTTTTCGTTTAACCAAATAACAATTTTCACTAGTCGGTAACCACAATCGGGCTGCGATTGAATACGGCTCAACCGAATAAACGTATATAAGTCATTATCATAACACACAAGTAAACGTTTTATTCACTTATGTATAAGTGAACAAAAATAAATTTCGACGTATATTATGCTGCAAAACATCTATCAGAAAAATTACATTAAAAATTACACAAAGCAATAACGGACATAACGGTTGTAAAAGACGCTTAACAGAGCCAAGAGTCATTTGTTCTTACCGTCCGCGTCATTGTGACCATTGTTTTTTTTATTAACACGCTTTTATTAGCTTCCCTTGTAACTAACGATGTAATAAAATCTTGGAAGTTAATTTTAACCTACTTCTAATTGTCGTATCGAAACGAAACTTAGTAAGTATGTATAAACAGGATGGATTTTTGAGATAGGGCAGCAGCAAGGGCAGCCCTTAACCGTTGTAGCTACAGGAAAACTGTTTTGGAGACTTTTCTTAACTTTTTGAGAAATTTTGATTTGCATTCACAGATTTTGAAAAAGATGTACAGTCAGCAGGAAAATGGGCAATTTTCACCAAAAAAAAATATACCAATCGATCATGTTTCATTTAAGGATCAAAAACCTCTAATGGACCACCTAAGGTTTGAGTACTAAAAAAGACAGAAAAAGAAAAAAACTTTTCCCATATATTTCGTAGAACTCAAATTCAAAGCATTTATTTCAAACAAGCTGACCCGACAGACGTTGTCCTGTCTTAACTATGAATGTCATTTATGTCGTTTAGTTTTAGTTTTGACTATTGACTAAAACTATCGACTCATTTATCAACCGATCCATCTGTGTTTAACGATATTTGCAGCGCGCATTCTGTCAATCGCTGACAGTTATTTCAAACAACTGACAGTTATGTAAAATTAATATTGGCGTTATGTTTTCTTAAATTTTGTAACGTTCCGATCAAGTTCCTTATTTTTTTATTTCATAAGATCCTTCTCTTGACAATAACGAACACAACAAAAAAAAGAAATTGTGAAATCGGTCCAGCCTTTCACGCGTGATGGCGTGACCAACGGAAATAGGGATTCATTTTTATATATTAGGTTGGGGAAAAAGTCTTTTCGCATTATAGTATGTATGAACTTGTAACAAAATCTCTTTGGCTATACTATTTGTATCTGGCTGGTTTTGGTATCATTGAAAGTTTAAATTTTAAAGAACATAATCCAAATTTAAATTAGGAAAATGTGTGATTTTCATTTGTTTTTCGTACTGTCAAGATGAGTGAATCTAATGAAGAAATACGATACATTTTAAAATTTTACTACAAAAAACTCAGATCAAGTAAAAAAAGGTAGATAACGCGCGGCCTTTGTTGTTAGTGAAGCCACAAAACTCAGCTCCTCCAAGTAAACACACGCGCTCACGCACACACGTGCATCAAACTAAGCTCTTTTTCGTTAGTATCTCATGGGGCGCCGTGCAGTAAGTTTGGCTACAAAAGCCGTCCTGTGTAATTAAATGGTGCAAAAACAATACAAAAGTGAACAAAAAGTCTGAAGGAATATCGTTTCACACGTAAGTACACATAAAACTATTATTTTTAATTTTATTATAATTAATTGCTATTCATTGTTATTCCAAAATGTACTATTATTTACATTCCTTTATATTGTATTATTCTGACATCATTATGCTGATCTTCCTATGTGAGTACGACATGGTATATCTATTTATAAATATATTCAAAACCTGCTATCATTTTATACTACGGCTGAACCTTATGTGCACAATACCTGCTGCCTTATACATATTTATGTTAAGATTTTTGTTTAATGGATAATAATGACATAACTATTTACTACCTTACTCTTATGAAAAACAGTAAAATAATACCGTTATTTAAATCGGGTAGTACATCAGACCCTACTGATTATAGACCTATTTCAGTACTACCTACCTTTAGTAAAATTTTTGAAAAACTTATTTTGAATCAAATGCAAGGATTTTTTAATAATCACAAATTACTGCATAACAAACAGTTCGGTTTTACGAGGGGTCGTTCGACTACTGATGCCGGAGTTGAACTTTTAGGACATGTTTATGATGCATGGGAGGACAAATGCGATGCTTTGGGAATCTTTTGCGATTTGTCCAAGGCATTCGATTGTGTTCTTCATGAAACATTGATCAGGAAACTGCACCACTACGGAATCCGAAACGCCTCTCTGGATCTTCTTACTTCTTACTTAAGTGATAGGATTCAGAGAGTTGATGTTAATGGAAAAAGATCACCCGGATCGGTAGTAAGAATGGGGGTCCCCCAGGGCTCAATTCTTGGGCCATTTTTATTTCTTATTTATATAAATGACTTGCCTTACCTCATAAAGGATAAACATGATATAGTGTTATTTGCAGACGACACTTCACTTTTATTTAAACTGAAACGTCAGCAGCTGATTACTGACAATGTAAATAGCGCCCTTGCAATAGTAGTTAACTGGTTTAATGTTAATAACCTACTTCTTAACGAGAAAAAAACTAAATGTATTAAGTTTACGATACCTCATGTTAGACAAGTAGAAACTAGTGTTCTCATAAAGGGTGAAGTGCTGAAACCCGAAAATACCACAGTTTTCTTAGGCATAACTTTGGATACCAAGCTTCAATGGGGCCCCCACATAGATAAATTGTCAAAAAAGCTTAGCTCTGAAGCATACGCCGTTAGAAAAATTCGTGGTTTAACTGATTTAGAGACAGCCCGTTTAGTATACTTTAGTTATTTTCATAGTGTGATGTCGTACGGTATTCTGTTGTGGGGAAATGCCGCCGATATCCAGACAATTTTCGTTTTACAAAAAAGGGCAATTCGTTCTATCTATAAATTAAGTCCCAGACACTCCCTCAGAGATAAATTTAAAGAGATTAATATAATTACTGTGCCTTCTCAGTATATTTATGAAAATCTTTTGTATGCACATAAAAATATTAATCTGTTTAAAAAATACAGTGATATCCACAATATAAATACTAGAAACAAACACAAATTTATTGTTCCTACAACCAGGCTCAAGAAAATAGGTGGCTCGTTTAGATGCCAATGTATACGTTTTTATAATAAACTTCCTAGCCACATTCAAGATCTAAGCTTTAATAAATTCAAATCTTTTGTAAAACGGAAACTATGCCAGAAAGCCTATTATACTGTGAAAGACTATATTGAGGACAAAAAGGCTTGGGATTGAGCTGCTCCAATAAATTTACACGGTGAATGTTGATTTTAATTTGCTAGCTATTTTAGACATGAATATTTACTGTAAAAAGTATTATATTATTTTCATTATTGAGAATATGAGGACTATGTGGGTCATTGTTTCAGTTATATTCTTGATCTGGCAGTTTAAGTAGTTTATGCGGCCTACCCAAATGTCCTTTCTTTGGTATTGTTCGTCGAATCGTTGAGCTCCTTAAGTTCTGAGTTGAGCTGCACGGTTACTGACAAATGCGTGCACTGACTGGACAGGTCCACTTAATCTGTGTGGTTCTTTCCTCAAAAGACCATTTCAGACACCAATCTACATGGTTCTCAAACATTATGTCCGATTTTTTTATATACACATTGACATTGTTGAATTTTATATACACCATGACATGAGTATTTACTTGTAAAGTAGTATGTTATTTTAATTATTGTGAATGTGAGGATTATGTGGGTCATTGCTTTTTTTTCGCGGTTAATTTTGATCATGATCTGGCAGATTGAGTAATTTATGTGGCCTACCCAAATGTCCTTTCTTTGGTATTGTTCGTCGAATCGTTGAGCTCCTTAAGTTCTGACTTCCTGAGTTGAGCTGCACGATTACTGACAAATGCGTGCACTGACTGGACAGGTCCACTCAATCTGTGTGGTTCTTTCCTCAAAAGATCATTTCAGATACCAATCTACATGGTCTTCACATGATCTGACCAAGATTATGTCTGGACTTTAAAAGAGACTGTGACCTCTGAGTTCGTTTCGGCCTTTCTTCTCAGAGTAGTCAGATAGGAAACGCCGACCTCATCTAGTTTAAAAATATGATTGACGTGTAAAAGTGTTTGTACAAACCTACTTACAGAAATAAAATCATTTATCATTTATCATTTACCAAAATTGCAGAGGGGTGAGAACCATATTGCATACCTTGTATTTGAGTATTCTGTCGTTTTCCTACGACATAATAATATTGACTGAGACGTGGCTTATACCCGATATTGCTAGCGGTGAGTTTGTGGATCCTCGATATATTGTGTACCGCTGTGATCGAGATCGCGACACTACTTGTAAACGAGATGGTGGTGGGGTTCTGGTCGCGGTGTCGCGTAGACTCCGGTCATGTTTACTTGACATTTCTGGTCGACCGATGTGCATTGAGCATCTATTGGTTGGTATTCCGAGTAAGGACAATAGCTCTAAAATGCATGTAGTTAGTGCTGTATACGTGCCACCTTGGGCGACTACCGATGTATATACATCTCACCTTGATGCACTTCAGGACGTGTTAAATGAACCTCATGTCGAAAATATATTTATTGTTGGTGATTATAATCTCCCTGAAATTCCATGGAGGGTTGGACGGTCTGTGGAGTCGCATCAGCTTACTGGCATGTCATGCACAGGAACGTCCCCCGTATGTTCACAATTGGCACAGCTCATGTCAACCCTGAATGCATACCAATTTAATAACATACCTAATGCTAATGGGAAAGTCTTGGATCTGTTTATTTCTAACACCACTAGTACAATAAGCCTTCCATTAGATTCACTACTACCTATAGACACACATCACCCTCCGTTTGTTGCTACAGCCCCCACAAGTATCTCCACACAAGCTCTAAAAAGAAAGCAGTTGAGTAAATATGACTTTCGCAAAGCTAACTACGATTTGATTAATGAACAAATCAGTGAGGTTGAATGGGTGGACCTGCTGCAGCGCCTGCCGTCGCAGGAGGCCGTGCAACGCTTTTATGATATTCTCGGTGGCATTACTGAACGCAATGTACCGCGTGTTAAGTCCCGGACACTTGATTTTCCGGTTTGGTTCTCAGCACAATTAATTAAAATTTTCAAGAGAAAACAATGTCATTGGGTTAAATGGAAAAAATATAAGAGCATCAAAGACTACAATGAGTTTTCGGAATACAGAGTAACCTTTAAAGAAGCCTGTAATACCTGCTACTCAAACTATATTAAATCAGTTGAAGATAAACTTACCACAAACATTAAGTACTTCTGGACATATATATCTAATCGCAAGAATAAATCAGGTATTCCATCCACTATGCACTATCAAAACATTAAGTCAAGTGCCCCAGAAGAGATTTGTGATATGTTTTCAGACTTTTTCCAATCTGTGTTTGAACCTAGCTCACCCTCATTGTCCGCCTGGACCCCGCCTACACACTGTAATGCCAATGTTAGCTTGATCGATAACTTGCATATTGAAGAAGACAAAATACTCAGAGAGTTAAAAATACTGGATCCATCCAAAGGAGCTGGTCCCGATGGGTACCCAGCTCTATTCTTTAAGGCCACCGCTGATAGTATCTGTAAGCCACTCTTTATTATTTACAATAAATGTTTAAGCGAAGGTGTTTTCCCGGATGAATGGAAATGGGCTAACATCACGCCTGTACACAAGAATGGCTCAAAACACGACGTAGAGCAATATCGGCCTATCTCGATTCTGTCTACCTTGTCAAAACTTTTTGAAAGACTCGTACACAATGAAATTTATCCAATCCTACACAGCGTCATTATCCCAGAGCAACATGGGTTTGTTCAACGGCGTTCGACTGTTTCAAATTTATTATTTTTTTCCAATTATCTTTTTGAGAACATGGACAGGCGTTTGCAAGTTGACGCAGTTTATACAGATTTCAAAAAGGCTTTTGACAAGGTGGACCATGAAATCCTACTGAATAAGATTGCATTCAATGGTATACGAGGGAATTTGCTTCGCTGGTTCTCATCCTATATTAAAAATAGAACACAAAAGGTTGTTGTGAGTGGTCATCAGTCTGATGCGGTGCATATAACCTCGGGTGTTCCACAGGGTTCAATCTTGGGATCACTATTGTTTATTTTATATATTAACGACATAGACAAATGTTTTAAAAATACTAAGTTTCTTGTATACGCTGATGATCTAAAAGCTTATAGGTCTATACAGACTGTAGACGATTGTCAACTATTCCAACAAGATCTGGACAGTCTCACTGACTACTGTCTGAGCAATAAACTACACCTTAGTCTCTCCAAGTGCAATTGTATCAATTTCACAAAGAATAAAATTGTTATTAACTTTAAATACTCATTGCACGACACAACACTCAGTAATGTATCTACTGTGTGAGATCTTGGTGTGTTAATTGATGATAAGTTGTCCCTAAACCAACATGTAGAAAGAATTGTGAATAAAGCATTTAAGATGTATGGTTTCGTTATGAGATCGTCCACTGAGTTCAAGCGGATCTCCACATACCTTTACCTATATAAGACCCTTGTACGATCACAATTAGAATATGCCGTCCCTATCTGGAACCCGTTTTACCAGAAATACATAGATGAGATTGAAAAAGTCCAGCGGAAGTTTCTACGAGCCATGCAATACCGATGCCACAAAACTTATTTGTCGTATTCACAATTACTAGATAAATATAGGCAGGTCAACCTAGAATCTAGACGTAAGTATCTAGAGGGCTCTGTACTGTATGGTATCGTTCGTGGGGATTTTGATTGTATCGATCTCACGAGCAAACTATGTTATGTAGTACCACGCACTGTTAACATACGTAGTATCCGGGCAGGTACCCTATTTGCTGTCAATACCTGTCGAACTAATTCTGGTTTGCGCTGCCCTATCCGTCGAATGGTTGAATCTTATAATTGTAATTTTGTTAATATTGATATTTTTGTATGCTCAAAACCCAAATTTGAATGTAATGTTATGAAAATGATTATGAACCAATAATGTTATTAGGAATGTAAGCTAGTCTAGATTTTATTTTATTATTTATTTGTTTTTAGTGTTAAGTATTACTCTGTTGCCAAGCAATCAATTAGTATTTCTATTTTGCATGATGTAATTAATTATTATTAATGTGATGGAATTATTTATTTCCTATCTAGTCGCACTCATTATCATATTTTCTTTTGTTAATATGCGGATAATGTAGTGGGCTGCAATATTGTTAATGTTTTGTATTATCTTTTTTCTGTTCCAACACATATTATAGCTGTTTATTGTCCCTGAATAAAAAAAAATTAAAAAAAATTGTCATTCCAACACAATTTTGAGGTTATTCGGAACAGATAATGTCAATGTCCCAAAATGACGTACCGGGAGAGTGTTGCTAGTAGTTCTTATTTCTATTAGCCCAAAATGTGGGTAAGTAATAGAAAAATAATTAATGAGAGAGTGGACAGAACGTTGTTTTTTTTTTATCACTTGATTTTATTTCGTTAATTGAAGTCAAGGTAAATATTTATTTTGTAATTTGTTTATGTTTTTGTTTAAATTGTTGAGTACTTACTTACATACCTTTTGTTTTACTATGAAATATTATGGTTTTAGGTTTCCAAGGAATATTTTAATAAGAGATGAATGGGTAGGTGCTATAAGACTGGGCCGAAATGAACCACAATGGCAACCATCCTCATTTAGTGTGGTTTGTTTTTAACTCATTAACTCCGTTTTTTTTGTATTAAGATATTTTTTCAAATATACATATAATTGTTTTACTTTTTGCTGTAATTTTTCTCCCTGCTCACACACCCACTGGACTATCTATTTATAAAGTCATAAAAACGTGTGAAAATTCAAAGAGGAGTTGAACGTAGGAAATACGTTTTACATATCTTTGATTATTTGACGTTAAAGAATATTGTTTCCAGTAAATATAAAAATATAAACAAACAAACAGACAGATTTACTTTTGCATCCGCATAATACCTATTTTTATTATTACGTAATTTTCAGGGATTTTTTAAAAAAAAGTGGCACCTCGTCTTTGACTCACACATAGTTAAAAAAATGGTTACAATTTCCTATTCTACGTGCGGTATCTACCTTTTTTTACTTAATCTGAGACAAAAAAGATAAAAATGCAAAGCAAGACGCGAAAAAAAATTGCGATGTTCATGGACCTTGTGCAGTGTCTGTGAGAGTAGCACAAATTTGGTTTAAGCGTTTTCAATCCGGAAATTTTTATGTCAAAGATGCACGTCGCTCTGGTCGCCCTATTACGGATAAAATGGATGCCATTTTTGAAAAAGTGGAGCAAGATCGGCATATCAGTAGTTACGATGTAGCTGAAGAACTGGGAATTGACCACAAAACAGTTTTGGCACATTTGAAAAAAACTGGGTACACAAAAAATCTCGATATTTGGGTACCTCACAAGCTTACTGAAGGAAACCTAATGAACCGTGTACTCATTTGTGATTCTTTATTACGACGTAATGAAAACGAACCATTTTTGAAGAAGCTGATAACTTGTGATGAAAAGTGGATCACGTACGACAAGAAAGTGCGAAAAAGGTCGTGGTCAAAGGCCGGTCAGGCTTCACAGACTGTGGCGAAACCCGGGTTAACTCGCAACAAGGTGATGCTGTGTGTGTGTGGTGGAATTGGAAGGGCATTATTCATTATGAGCTGTTACCACCAAGCAGGACCATCGACTCTGAACTCTACTGCGAACAACTGATGAGATTAAAGCAAGAAGTTGAGAGAAAGCGGCCGGAATTAATCAACAGAAGGGGTGTGGTTTTTCATCATGATAACGCTAGAACTCACACATCTTTAGCCACTCCGCAAAAATTAAGAGAGTTTGGCTGGGAGGTGTTAATGCATCCGCCGTATAGTCCTGACCTTGCACCTTCAGATTTCCACCTGTTTCGGTCTCTTCAGAATTCTTTAGGCAGTGTCAGGTTAACATCACGAGAGGACTGCCAAAACCACTTGTCGCGGTATTTTGATCAGAAGTCCCAAAATTTCTATAGCAATGGGATCATGTCCCTACCTACAAGATGGCAAAAAGTTATCGAACAAAATGGTACCTACATACTTTAGTTAAATGTAAATAAACTATATTAAAAAATGTTTTGAATTTTCTTAAAAAATGCGAAGAAACTTTTTCCCCAACCTATTATATAGATTGTTTTTTTATTTCATAAGATCCTTCTCCTGACAATAACGAACACAACAAAAAATATATAGTGATATCGGTCCAGCCGTTCACGCGTGATGCCGTGACCAAGGGAAATAGGGATTAATTTATATATATATATATATAGATAAACCAATTACAGGCACTTTTGAATTGTCAAGGGGTCGGTCAGTCAGAAAGATGAAGCTAGTTGCCCATTCCAAAGCGTAGTAGGTACCAATGGAGAAGAACGGGCAAGAAACTCCATGGACACTCTTTTAAATCAAAATATGGTTGCAAAATATTGGTTACATCGTTCATGTTGAAATTATGCATGTGAGAACGATGCAGAACGTTAAAAGCGTCCGTAATAAAAAGACAAAAACAATTCAAATATTAAATTAAAATAAGCTGTGGCAGCTAAGAAATGCCCAGTCCCCACTGACGGCGCCCGTTCACGAACATGACGCATGGATCAGCACCATTCAGCTCAAACATTTTGAAGGGAACTTAATGATCCAACGCACACGCCACCGCCACGCCAACGTATGAAACAAGACTACAACTTACTGTGTTACCGTACCGTATCATTTTTGTTTAAACCGTAGTTTATATAGGTTTAAACCTGGGTTTTAGTTAAACCGCTTTTTGTAATAAGAATGCTCGAGTTTGGGGTCATATGTTCCGTTTTGATGAGACCAATATAATGGCACTTGGTGTCGAGGGTCTGATGATAGACTAGTAACCTGGTCAAGTTATTACTTCGTTAACTTTAAACATAGTAACTAAATGAAGAATATACTAGACTAAAAAGCAAAGAATAAAAATAATCAAAAAACTATCTATAAGTTTAAACATGCATAAAAAAATGTTAGTATAATTAAATTTACTTGTATTAGTTACGTTATAAGTACCTATGCACCTTGGCCCTTTCATTATATCCAATAATTAATTGCTGATTATGTACAAAATGCGTAGGTGTCGGTTATGAGCTTCGTAAGTCCTAAGTTGAGCTTCGCGATAACTGATAAATGCATGCACTGACTGGACAGGTCCACTCAATTTGTGAGGTTCATTCCTCAAAATTCCATTTTAGATACCAATCTACATGGTCTTCACATGATCTGACCATGATCTCCGGACATTAAAAGAGACTGTAACCTCTAAGTTTGTTCCGGCCTTTCTACTCAGAGTAGTCATATAGGAAACGCCGACCACATCTAGTTAAAAAAATATGATTGACGTGTAAAAGTGTTTGTGTTTACAAACCTACTACAGAAATAAAATCATTTATGTGATGGGTATTTTCACAGCGTGTATATTACCCTTGAGCTGGCTGAGCAGGCTCTCCCAGTAGCCCACGTCCACGCCGTCGTGGCGGCCGCTGATCTTCTGCTCGATCTGCGTCTGCAGCGCCTCCAGCTGGGCGCCCGTCTTGCCCTTGAATATCTACAGCAACAAACACACCCATGATGAAAAGGTAACCGAGCGGGATGGATATCCGGCAGGTAACTTTGGGAAGATTCTAACTGTTATTAACTGCAACTACGCTTGCCATAAGTCATAAAATAATAATCTATGCAGTTTTGAGTTCCAGCACGGCCATAAAGCCATACAACACAAAGAGGTAATTAGGCAATGTGTGGTGTATTAATGACGCTGGTCTGCACGTCCTGCCCGCACGCCTTACCTGCGTGACGTCATCGGCCACGGCCTGGTGCACGCCGTCGCGGCGCGCGTCGGGCGCGGCCAGGCGGCGCAGCTTGTTGAGCTCGTCCAGCACGAGGGTCTGCACGTCCTCCCAGTACGCCTTACCTGCGTGACGTCATCGGCCACGGCCTGGTGCACGCCGTCGCGGCGCGCGTCGGGCGCGGCCAGGCGGCGCAGCTTGTTGAGCTCGTCCAGCACGAGGGTCTGCACGTCCTCCCAGTACGCCTTACCTGCGTGACGTCATCGGCCACGGCCTGGTGCACGCCGTCGCGGCGCGCGTCGGGCGCGGCCAGGCGGCGCAGCTTGTTGAGCTCGTCCAGCACGAGGGTCTGCACGTCCTCCCAGTACGCCTTACCTGCGTGACGTCATCGGCCACGGCCTGGTGCACGCCGTCGCGGCGCGCGTCGGGCGCGGCCAGGCGGCGCAGCTTGTTGAGCTCGTCCAGCACGAGGGTCTGCACGTCCTCCCAGTACGCCTTACCTGCGTGACGTCATCGGCCACGGCCTGGTGCACGCCGTCGCGGCGCGCGTCGGGCGCGGCCAGGCGGCGCAGCTTGTTGAGCTCGTCCAGCACGAGGGTCTGCACGTCCTCCCAGTACGCCTTACCTGCGTGACGTCATCGGCCACGGCCTGGTGCACGCCGTCGCGGCGCGCGTCGGGCGCGGCCAGGCGGCGCAGCTTGTTGAGCTCGTCCAGCACGATGGTCTGCACGTCCTCCCAGTACGCCTGGTTGGCGTTGTTCTCGAGTTCCTTGTACACCTGTAACGACAACATCATGTTCTAACCTCACTTCTGTGCGACATCTATCGCGCTACGTTGGAACTACGCAAACAGCTAGTGGCCTACAAGTCGCAAATGTCAAACATAACTGAAATTCCAGAATCCTACATCGCGCAAACAAGATATCTTACGCGCGATCGCCCACCCGTTTTGAAGAAGGATCTTTCCTTTTCAATGAAGGAACTTTACAATTGGTTCCTCCACCTCCAAACTTCCTGTACCTTGATATCCTCGAGCAGATCCTCGAGGTCCTGCGTCTGCAGCCCGTTGAGGTAGGTGTAAGGCTCGTGCATCTCCAGCGCGTCCACGCACTCCTCTGAGCTCACGTACCACGCCAGCAGGTCTATGGGCTTGGCTGCAAATAATGATATTATTTGTTGACTGTAATGTGCGCTCTCTCGGGTATTTAAAAAATACTTTTATACAAAAAAAAAACAACCGACGTTCAGAAAACACTTCACAGTATTTTTCCACTTTTTAGATGTGGTACCTACCTACTCACACAAATCCGTATACTACTACTTTATATGTACACCACAGTTATTGGATATCTAGCTATAAGACCTCAACAACAAAAAAAAAACCTGACATTTTTCTAAATAATATTTATTGCCTACTTTATTTCATATTAGTTCTGTATTATATCTAAATTAATTATGTAAATAAATCCAAAACGAATACCCAATACCAAAATTCGACCAGTCAAAGCGAAACCTCATCAAATACCGTGCAGTGTCCTCATTGTCCTAAACCCTTTAAACGAAATGGAATACCACGGCATATGCGCGATGCCCATACTGAGAGTTCACCACCTGCATTTACCGTGCCTGCATTTACCGTACCGTGCATTTAATATGCTTTTTGATCTCCGTTTTTAATGGGATAGGATCTAAGACTGACATCTATTCAAAACGATAAGAAAAAGTATGCAATCTTCAAGGGAAACTCTATGATCTTCCCTCCAACACTGTAGGTAGATGATTTATTCACAAATTAGCCAAAGAAATGGAACGTCTTGAACTTTCTGCAAGACAAAAAATCATACCTAATCATTTCCGAGAACCACAAACAAACAGCTCAACAGATTTTCCAGGGGATCAACATAACCATCATAACAGGACCACAATTCCTTGGTAGTTATATTGGCGAAGGAAAAGAAAACTTTGTAAACAAGAAAATTAAAAACTGGCTATCCACAATAGAAAAACTTACACTTTTCTGTAAAGACTCACCCCATAGGAAAGCCCATGATGCTAAATGGGGATTTACTCGAGCGTCGTCGTGGGGACCTATTAGATTTTGTAGATTAGTTGATAGGAAGAATAAAAAGTTATATAATGTTTCCCCTTTCACTGATGCGGAAACCGTCTAAAGCGTCTAAAAACAATTACATGGAAATACTTAAGCGGGTCAGATATTGATAGCTTTGATGCCCCAGCGTGTTTCGGATATCGAAGATATATTCATCTGCCGACTTGCGTAGTGGAGCCTGGAGGTGGCCAAACGGAAGGGTAGAAAATGGAAGAAAATAAAATCCTTCGCGTCAGATATTCATAGAAGATGTTAAGTGAACCCTTAAAATGCTCCCATTCAAAAGACTGACGATTCGGAAGTAACGCAAGCATGTAGCGAAATTTTGAAAATGCAAAAAAAAATCGCCATATTGTAATACTCGAGCGTGTCAGATTAGAATAAGAATAGAATAAAACTTATTTGCATAAAAACATGGTATAGAAGATAATACAAAAATTAAATACAGAGCATACATGTCTTTGCTTAACATTATAAGCGTGCAAATTTGTCGTGCATACATTTCATTATATTATTAATTAATTAATTATTATATGACATTTGGTACATTTAATTATATAATACATTAAAGTTTATAATTTATACATTTAAAATTTCAGTCATTTAATTTTTTTTGTCAAAAAATTCTTTTACACTATAAAAACTATTTGTGGACAGCCAATCATACAATTTACTTTTAAATAATCTTGTATTTAGAATTTTTAAGTCGCTCGGTATTTTATTAAATATTTCTACACACATATACAAACAGCTTTTATTATATTTAGCTAGCCTTGGCATGACATCCAGTACGAGCCTGTGAGGATCGCGCCGGTTTCGAGGAACTACATCATCTGCTTTTTTAAATAATTCCTTATGCTTCCACACAAACATACATATCTCATATATATATAGAGACGGTAGCGGTAACAAACCAAGTTTCTGAAATACCGGCCGACAAGAATCGTCGGATATTATTATACAGAAGGTTCAGCTTGAGGTCCCAGTTATGGTAAATGATAATGGTAGCCTAAAATCTGACGATTATATTGAGGGGTATTATTAATCTGACAGCTAATCATGATTTAAAATACAAATATAGTAAAATACCTGTACTTGCTTACATATGGTAAGTGATTCCACGATTGACAAAGTGTTTGTTTTGTTTTCGGTTTTTACAAGAAACCATTGAATAACACTGCATTCTTATATTTTGTCACGATCACGGTCGAAAGCGCACTAGTTCGCGGAGACGGCCATTTGCCTGTGACATGAGCGGTTTGAACATGACGCGTGGACACAGACACGCCTCCTTGCCACTTCTACTGTTTTTTATATTTCTATGGTCGTACATATAATATCACGAACGTCAGCCGCCACTGTGGACGAGCGCCAACCAAAACCGCCTCCCTCGTTGCTTGATCGGCTATTGCTGGGCCTTCCCTAGGGAACTAGGGATCTCACCCGGCATCGGCAGGGGCCTGGTCGCACGGGCGTCGTGAAGCACTTCGGGCGCTCCCACGGTTACACCCCCCAGAAACACACTAAAGACCGCTGAGGGGAAGTATACCCCTCAGTGAATAGGTTTGCAATAAAGCACTCCCACTCCCTCCTGCGGGAAGGGGAGGGAAATCCAGGGTTGGGTCCCCAAGTTTGGGGACCGAGAGACCGCAGCCGCGGGTAAGAGGCCAAAAAGTCCCAAAACCGATTCCTCGCGCCCCGTTTGGGGGCGCAGTGAAGACGTCGAGCTATCACGAACGCGTTGTTTTGTGAGCAGTTGTGATGGTGTCATGGCGACGGAAAGCAGTGTGGGGATGGCGCGAGAGAGTCAGAGATAGGCAAAAAGTGAAAGGGAGAGAGAGGCGCAGAGTGGGAAATACTTGCTTTACTCCAGCTGCACGCTCTCATCTTCATGGACGATTTTTATTACTTCGGCTTATGGTGATCGGCACTTATTTTTTTATTTTTGCATTCTTTCCTTCAAAATAAAAAAAAAAAAAACCGCGCTCGAGAATGTCAAGACGTTTTTTTTGCAGTTTTGTAACCCTCCCACTCCCTTCCGTTACGCTCAAATGGTACGATTTACTAAATGAACTTTTTTTGCACGTTATTATAACCCCCCTTACCTTGATCTGACGCGCTTTAGTATTTCTGACCATCGTTTTTTTTTCTAATCTGATGGGCTACCCTAGACGCACGGTCCTAGATAAAGGGCTAATATATGGTAGAGGTACTCAGCAGGATGCAAGGTATCCTGCCTTATGTTCATCTGTCGCGCTTGAGTAAATCCCAAAATCCCCTCTTGGGCTCCCAAACGACAATTGTAAAAAGTGTGGTGGTCATATAACACGTCGTCAGAATGAAATTAGAGATTTATTCTGTGACTCATGTCAACATGCATGGGGAAATGTAGTCAAAGAACCCATCATCACCGAAGGAGACTGCGGACTACGGAGACCTTTCTTGCCGGGGCGTTTGGGATGCTCAGAGGGAGGCGTTATTTGATATCCGTGTCGTAGACACTGACACTCCTTCTTATATTTCACGCCCTGCCACCTCTATACTAAAATCCGCCGAAGAAGAAAAAATAAGGCAATATTCAAATGCTTGTGAAATGCGACATTCACCCCCCCTTGTTGCATCCGTTGACGGAGACTTCGCACCTTCGTAAAACATCTTGGAGCTGCAATCGCTGACCGCTGGAATAGGTCCTTTAGCGTAGTGATGGGTTGACTAAGATCAAGAACCATCATCTCAATAATCCGTGCCACTAGCATTAGCATGTGCATTCGCGGCACAACGCATACATTTAAGCCAATAGCCAAGTTATTCGGCTTTGACAATGGAGCAGCAGCCCTGGCTAGACAAGACTGATGTGGTTGCGGCTGACGAACTGAGAACACGTCGATTGCAAAAAATCGCTATGGATAAATGAAGATGTTTTATTAAGTTAATTTTAATCAATAATTTGACAGTATAGTAGTTGTAGGATACGAAATGGTGGAATGACATGTAAGTAATTGTGTAAATATTATATTAATTAGTTATTATTATTCTTAATAAATATATTGTATTCCCTAACAGTTACGGGAACTTTTTTAACATCATCAACATACACAAAAGGATTAATAAATAACATGTATTATTGAAGCTAACTCAAAAACTCCCCAAGCAAAGTTAATAAAATATGAATGGGACCACCGTGCGAGCTTCCTCTACCAAACAAAATAAGAATCACATAAATCGATTTACTGGCAGTATCATGGATAAATCGATGTACACACCTGAAAATAATAACTCGCCGTATGCATAACCTTCCCTTATTTTAAAGTCGTTTAAGAAGACTAATTCTGGTTCAAAATTTTATCATAATTTTAGCATTTTCTAATTAGCTTCATCACATTTTTGAAGAAAAATATTATTCCGTATTCGTTTCGTACCCCGTCCGTCGCGGATGCGTATCTGCGAGCGCAGGCGCGCTTGGTGCAGATGGAAGGCGTCCTCCTGGCGCGCCCACGTGTGGAACTGCTGCGTCTCCCTCGCACGCGCCGCCGCCGCCGCCTCCGTCTCGCGCGCCGCGCGCTCCGCCTCGCGCTCCAGCCGCCGCTGCTTCACCTGCACAGCGACCCGAACCACGCTATACTCTGACACATGTAATATACTTGACATAACATAATGCTTGTAATTCCTGGAGGGTTGGGAGGAGGTGTACATATTGTGCCCCCGCCAGTTATATTGGCCCCCTATTACCTACCACCATATCATATCATATTTTGTTACCTACCACCTAAGTTCACATGTGGAAGCAATAAATATATTGAGTATTGAGTATTACATGGAGCACAAATTCAGACTCCGTGCAGCTACTAAAAAACCCATTAACACTTTACCCGATCTGGGAATCGAACCTTGGACCTTATGCTCAGCAGTAGCGCTTGCAACTACTACACCAACAAGGCAGTCAAAATAATTAACATACTTACTAAAAATATATGCCTATCAGAACCTGACATCCTTACTATTGATTCTAAAGGGATTTCTGATAAACTCCACCTTTGCTTTAAAAGTTGTCTTAAGAGGAGGCTCCCTAAATTTTATGTCAATTTGCATCAATATTCTGAAACAGATAGGAAGAGCTCCACTTTAGACTTCTACAATCTGATACTTATACAATCAAAACATTACCTTCTCCAGCTCTATTTTGTTTTCTAATTGCTTTTGCCTGTTGAGTGCCTCCAACTCGTCTCGAGACACAGTCTTGACGCCCTCCTTGGCAAGTTTCTTAGTCCACACAAAGGTGTTGGTGAGCGCTGAGTCTCCAAAGGGGTTGTCTTGGTTGGTATAGCATTGGTACTCATTGTCCCAGCCCATGCGCTCGCGACGCTTGCGTTCCTTCTCTTGTTTTTCTCTGAGACGTCGAGCCCTGAACAATGAGTGCATGTAAGATCTCTGTTGTATATAGGGTACACACCATAGTTTATAAATTTGTGTCTTTTAGGTTTTAAGTCTATCCTCTATTATATTATTGTTCCTACCCTACTCTTATGATTTACCCACTTGTATTTATTTTCTAGGCTACTTAGCTTAATACACTAATTACAATATTTGGTTTTATTGAAGACATAATAATCTCTATATTAAAACTTTAACATTGGGAGTAAAAGGGGGTCATTCTAGGGGGCTGTTGTATGTTATTTAATGCTTAAAACATACTGCTCCCCAGATTTTGATTGTAATAACAACAAAATCAAAATCCACTATAATTGACTCTTCACATGATCAGAGGGTTAGCCTATTTTTAACCCAAAGAATCAGCATTGCCACCCAACGTGGCAATGCTGCGAGCCTTTTGGGCACTTCTACCATTGACAGCAATACGGTCGAAACTTTTGATGCCCTATGAGCTGGTCCCTGTTTTTTTATTATATACTTGAACATAGTATATATTTTATCGTTGCTTGTATATTGTAATCTATTTAGTATGGATTGTTATGTACTTACTAGCACTTAGCCCGCGACTTCGTCCGCGTGGATTTCGTACTTTCCTCTAAAAAATTTCATACTCCCTCCACTCTCCTTGAAATGTATGTTTACGATCTTTATCAATTATTTAGATAAAATAAATATTCGGGCCAATGTTTCAGTTTATAAATCAAAGGAATAAGAATTTTCAAATAAACTGTCCTCCGTTTTCACCACGACAGGCCTTATTTATAAGCGTTTGGTTTGTTTCTATTGTATTGTACTGAAAGATTATTATTTATCTCCATTTTCAAGTTACTGGAATGAAGCAGTAAACTCCACCATATAACCTAGCTAACATTTATAACCTTCCTCAAGAATTTGGCTATCAAATGCAAAAAGAATTCTTCAGATCCGACTTGTAGTTCCAAAGATTAACGCGTTCAAACAAAAAACAAACTCTTTAGCTTTAATATTAGTAAGTAATAGTTAAGTTAATAGATCAGTAGAACTTATAAGATTTTTCAAATAAACAGTGTCCTCCCTTTTCACCACGACAAGGCTTGTTTTAAAAAAGAAGCACTTAGTTGGCAGTAAAATTCTCCACTGTAAAATTGCCTACCCCGTTAGGGGTATATTTTCGCAAAACCCTGATAGACTTTATTCTTTATTTTGGTCTTACGTATAAATACCGAGTTCCAAGTTAAAAGGACTGCGCGATACATTTTTTGATATAAAATCCCTTCCCTCAATCTCCCTTGAAGGGGGAGTTTAGAAAAACAATAATGACAAACTTAATAATTTACTTAGATAGGTATTTATGCCAAGTTTCAAGTTTATAAACTCAAGAAATAAGATTTCCCATACAATCAAAACCCCTCCTTTTCAACTCCTTATAGGTAAAAAAAATCCAAAAACCCCTACTTGGTGCTCCCCTACATTATAAAAGGAACATGTATGCAAAGATTCACATTCCTAGTCTCAGTAGTTTTGGTTGTGCGATGATATGACAGTCAGTCAGTCAGTTTCTCCTTTTATATATATAGATAGATAATATACAAAAATGAAAACTATAATGGTAATCTCTTTGTATTTCCCTGGATTACATGGAAGTTACAATTGCTTTAAAAAGATTAACAAAGAACTTCACCAGTCCTCAAAAAGTAAAACTGCTATCCTGAAAACAGACAAACCATCTCTGCACTGTACAGTTACAATGCCAACGTACCTCTTTTCCTCTGGTGTTTCATTGGCCTTCAGTTGTTCCTTCTGATTTTTCTTCTCATCTTTCAGTCGGAGTCGTTCGGCCTCCAGCCTCTGCAACAGCTTCAGCTCCTCCTCACCGCTGTCACTGCTAGAGCTACTGCTGGATGAATGTCTTTTCTTTTTTTTACTCTTCTTTTGCTTGGACTCTCTTCTTTCTCTACTTGGGGACCTATGCTTCGAAGATTTTGGGGAATGCGACCGTGTTCTGTCGTGGCTTTTGTGTTTCCAGTCCCTGCGATGTTCCACTGATCTGCTTTTGGAACGCTCGCGTCGTTTCACTTCATGACGAGTTGACCTGACGAAAATCGGGAAACTTTTAATGATGCGCTAATAAGTTATTTACAGAGGTTTAGATACTGTTTTAGGAAATACGAGTTTTGAGTGTGATAAATGCAGAAATTATTGTGAAATTTAGAGAAGTATATTATGAACACGAATCACAACATTGTTTGCACTCACATTTCTTCTAATAATTTCTATTATACACACTACAAGTAACTTGCTCAGATATCTAAAGGTACAGTAACGAATATTAGTGTAGCTTAATTTGCTGAAAACTTTGGAATCACAAGTATTTTTTGTTATTGGTACAATTTAAGAAGCAGATAGCAGAAGCAGATGCACTACAGAAGTGACAGCACAGTCAACAGTCCGTCAATAGTGACCGACGTGACAGCTTGTCACTGTTGGTGAAATTGACACTTTTTGACAGACACATGTTTCGTCAGAAAAATCGCAACGGCAGCGTGAACCACAATATTCTCCTTTCGTCCATCAGTAAGATCCTTGTCCTTAGACATGCTTTTCCGCTTTTGCCGGAGGTTAAGAAGCAAGAATAAAGGTAAGTTTTCACAATAATATTGTATACAAGGTAAGCACAGTGTAACTTTATAATTTATTTTTGAAAAAGCTTTATACTCACCTTTTTACTATTTTTTTCCCAAAGAAATATTGCCTCCTGCTGTGGTGGACTGAGAATAAATAGCATTCTTTAGTTACGCCTCCGGCCCTTCTGCCTCTATCTACTGTCAAAAAAAAAAACTGAGTTAGACACTGAAACGTCAGTGTCGAAAAGACAGTCTGCTGTTTGTTACAATTTTGTTGATTGGATTGGATGGGAAGTTGAAAATAAACGCGAAGTACTTTGTTTTAATTATTTCATGATTAGAGTAAACTTTAAATAATATCTGTAATGACAAGGTGGTTAATGATTAGTTGCTTTAAAAAAAAAACGTCGTCAGCAGTCCATTTGGTGTTCTAATTCTGTAAAACATATGTAACTGTATTACACAAGAAACTTTCGAAAATGTCCTTCCTCCGGGGCTCTGAGAACTATGTATGGTGTACGACTAGCGTCCTGGGAAAGGGTGCTACGGGTGCGGTGTTCCAGGGCGTCAACAAGAACAACGGAGAGCCCGTCGCTGTGAAGACGTTCAACCAGCTGAGTCACATGCGACCGCACGATGTGCAGATGAGGGAGTTTGAAGTGCTCAAGAAGGTGAAGCACGAGAACATCGTGAAACTGCTTGCCATCGAGGAGGAGCAGGAGGGACGCGGGAAAGTCATAGTCATGGAGCTGTGCACCGGCGGTAGCTTATTTAATATACTCGACGACCCTGAGAATACGTACGGCCTTCAAGAACACGAGTTTCTATTAGTGTTAGAGCACTTAACAGCTGGCATGAAGCATTTGCGTGATAATAACTTAGTACATAGAGATCTCAAGCCTGGGAACATAATGAAATATATAAATGAGGATGGAACTACCACATACAAACTCACGGATTTTGGAGCTGCAAGAGAATTGCAGGAGGAGGAACAATTTGTGTCTTTGTATGGCACTGAAGAGTACCTGCACCCTGACATGTATGAGCGAGCAGTGTTACGCAAGCCTGTGGGGAAGAGTTTTGGGGCAACAGTAGACCTGTGGTCCATAGGGGTCACGCTGTACCATGTTGCTACAGGACAGTTGCCATTCAGGCCATACGGAGGAAGGAGAAACAAAGAGACCATGTTCTATATCACTACAAAGAAGGCATCTGGAGTCATTGCAGTAAGTATCAAAATCATTCATTAGATGGCAATTGATAGACCATACAAAAGACTTAAATCAGTAGTTCCCAGGTGCAACAACTTAACAACATAACTAGCACTATCGTAATTGTATCAATAATATAAATTTTCTTTTCTGCTGCTTTTTATTATTGTTTTTTTATTTTGCTTACTTCAGTAAGCAATAAGTAATATTTTGTATAATATATAGAAGAGTACTCAATAACAATATTATTTTCTCAGGGGACACAAACAACAGAGAATGGTCCAATAGACTGGGCCCGTGATCTGCCGTCCCACTGCCAACTGAGCCTGGGCTTACGTAAGCTAGTCACACCACTCCTGGCGGGCTTGCTAGAAGTAGACCCTCACCGGATCTGGACATTCGACAGGTTCTTCTCTGAGGTTCAAGTTGCCACTTCCACAACACCTGTGCATGTGTTTCATGTTAATAAAGCGGCTAGCATAAAGGTAAGAAGGATACTATCTCTATAATTATCTATTAACAAATATTTCCCCTTGGGTAAAGAATATTCATTTCAAATGCAAGGCGTAACGAACAACTATAATTACTTGAAACTTTTACTTAGTCTTATTGCCAAAGTCATGGCCAATGCAGTAATTTAGGCTTAATATTTAATAGTAGTAATGTGTCTATAAGATGCTACTACGAAATTAGTTGTTCTACTTGCTGTGATAAATTAAAAGTCAATTACGTGTAGTTTTGTTTACGACATGATCTACGAGACTTCGGAACTAAGCCATTATCTTAACCAAATTACTGTGATGTCGGCTGCGCTTGCGCAACACTCGTTATGCCTCTACCATAGCCGCCGGCCTGGATTCGTTCGTGAACAATACCTATAAGCAACCACCATTGTCCAAACACTGATTGGCGTTCAGTCGCAATTTTACTATAGAATGTTAATAGTCTAACAGACTGCTTTTAAATGCTTTCGTGTTCATGGATATTATAACAAACAGGCCACCCAAAAGTAATTACCCTGTAATATTCATGCCAACAAACCCACTACCTATACTGTGATTTATTGAAGACACGCGTCTATTGACTCTATTTTGATTAATCTTCTTTGGCAGCCCTAAGAGAGTTTGCCAAAGAGGAAATGGTGAATCTATCGCAAAATGCTCTGAACTTAAACATACAAATGTGCATCAATTCTAGCGACTGACAGATAAACTAAAATTTCGCCCTTATAAAAAAAAGGTTCAACTTTTTTTAAAGCTAAGCATATTAATTAGCTTTTTTGTTTGTGAAAAAAGGTAATTAATTTGGTAACTTTAAAAAAAGGGTAATTATGGCCTTAAGAAATCGAGTGATTACATATGCGCCACGTTGTGAATGCACGCGAGCTAAACATTTACATTGAACCCATTAATTTATGTTGCAGCGATGCGATTAGCACGCAGAACATTCAGGGTATATTTACCTTAATTAAGTTTCCCGACAAATCAGCAAAAAAAAAAAACATTGTGGTGGAGGAACAAGTGCGAATGTTTCTCCAATGCATATTATGAAACATTAGGCTTTTATTGGTGGATTAAAATCCCTTTAAAGTTGCGCAAGGTCATCATCTAAAACTGTATGAGCTATGTGATGGTGGCTACACATTACGTAACGTGGAAACTGACATGCCGTCCAAATACATGCATTGCAACATGAAATGTAACACGGATTCAAAAAAATGCGCCTAGTTGTTGTTTCACGTCGCATTGGATATATTTGGACAACATGTTCGTTTTAACGTTTGTTACATTTCATGTTACGTTTCTCATTATGTGTGCCCACCTTAACATGATAGGATGTTACGTACAGGTGTTTCTGAAGCCGGATGAGAAGTACGAGCACCTGCAGACGTACATCTGCGAGCAGACCAGCGTGGTGGCCGAGTCGCAGATACTGCTGCACCAGGACAAGCTCATGCTGACCGTCGTCGACGATAACACGCTGGGTACGCAGCATCACCATCATTAGCAGCCTATAGCAGTCCACTGCTTGACATAGGCCTCTCCAATCGAACACTATTTTACTTGATCCTCGGCAAGCAGCATGGCATTATTAAATATCATATATCGTATACCACCTTTGTCCACACTTTTTTTTTTGGGTGGGTAGTCGTCATATAACTTCTCCCGCTCTGGGCGGAGCGGGAGGGTGTGTCAGACTTTTACTGACTAAAACCCACCCGTGTTCCTTCAGTTGCCTGTGTGCTAGGGCCACGGTAACCCTTTTGGACCAACCTGCGACCCTGGCAGGCATCGGCCTTAGCGGACCCGGTCAGTGAGTGCTGACATCTCTTGAGGCGCGTAGAATACACCGTGCCGTCGACCCGGGCCTGGTCCTAACCGGACGGCGAGCTGCCCATTGCTCGCCGTCCGCAAGCCCGCGCCTACAGTGGCCGGGAATCGGCTGTCGACTCCCGACGCCCAGGGCGAAAGTTTGTGGATTATGGCCTACTCCCGCGCACAGCGAGGAGGCCTATGTCCCAGCAGTGGGAACATTATAGGCAGATAATGCTATGCTATGCTATGGCAAAACTTGAAACTCAAAATAAAGTCTACCTTAATTTCGCGACATTTCTAGGTCATCATTTTCATGGCTGCAAATATACGTGATATGTTAAATGTAGTTAACTGAGCGACGTTGGTACAGGCGCGGATTACCCGGAGACGACAGCAGAGGAGCCGCTGATGCTGTTCAACAAGAACAACAACAACGTCAGCATGGCGCCCGAGCCCGACATCCCCAAGTTCCCCGTCTTCCCCAACATCGTATCCGTGGAGAACGACGCCAGTCAGGCCAAGGTGAGTGCTCAAACACTTGAACTGCGAAAACTGCCCTTTCTGCTACGCCATAAAGGCGCTGTTGAAATCTAATTGTTACTGAATTATTGTTACACAACTGCCCAAAAAAGGAGTGTTATGTTTTCAGAGTTTATGTACCTATGTGTGTGTTTCTTTATTCCACCATAACTTCGAAAAGTCTGGACTGATTTCGAGTTATGTGCCATAGTTAGAATTCTTCCCGGGTATTGAAGGTGATAAGGTTCATTTTGCTTTGCAAGGATTTTAATAAGAAAAGACGTGTGTTGTACTACAAGTGTATTGAGCTACTAGTTTCTGTTTGAAGAAATGCCTATTAAATATATTCTAATGACCTATATCTAGTTATTAGTAAGTAGGTATGCACGTTGAACGCAATACGTCACAACTACTCACAACACCGGGTAAAATAGGATTTTAAGACATTCTTTTATTACTGGCGATAAATGAAAACATTTTATTTAATTGCTGTTGTTGGTTCTGCTGTATGTTATTTTATTTGTATGGTGTGTCAGACGGCGTGCAGCGTGGGCCACGTGATCAAACGGCGCGTAGAGGCTGTGTGCGCGGCCTCCGTGCTGTGCGGCGCCTGCGTGGCGCGCTGGGGCGCGCTGCTGGGCACGCGCCTGGCGCGCGTGGCGGCGCGCGCAGACGCGCTGCATGCGCACGCGCACCTCACGCACACGGCGGCGCGCGCGCTCGACCTGGCCGCGCACGCCGCCAACACGCAAGTCAGTAGCACGAAGCATGTGATAGCAGTTTTCTTTTGAGTTGCGATTAACAATAGTGACGTAATAACATTGAGTGCAGGTCGCAGGCGGCTGGTCGGCCATGGCGGGGCTGCTGGCGGCCGAGGCGGGCTCGCTGCGCGCGGCGGCCGCGGCGCTGGTGGCGCGCCACGCCGCGCCCGCGCTGCGCGCCGAGTTCGACGCCGCCGCGCCCCACGCGCCCTGCCCCAGCGACCTGCGCCTGCACGTCAAGGCCAAGACGCTCGTCGAGAGGTCAGCGCACATTACATACGTCACGAGCCGTGCTCCCTACGCGGCTTCCCACTAGCAGAGATGACGAACTTCCATACAAACTTTGATCCCGTGTTTGACCACTTTAGGGGATGAATTTTGATAAATCCTTCCTATAAAATTTTCAACCTTCTAGAGTCTAGACCCATGCTTTAGGCTGTGCGTCGTCTGCCAGTCAAATTAAGATTTACATTAAAAAACCCTTAAACTTCATTTATTTATTTGGCGCGACGGAAATTCCAGGCTGCGCGACTCGTGGCAGCACCTGGTGCGCGACCGCGCCACGCGCTCGCTGACGTACAACGACGAGCAGTTCCACGTGCTGGAGCGCATCACCGTGGCCGAGACCGGGCGGCGCGCGCGCGCACTGCTGCAGCGGGCGGCGCCGCTGGCGCGCGCGCGGGCCGACGCTATCGCTGACTGGTGAGTGGTGAGTGGTGAGTGGTGAGACATCACCGTGGCCGAGACCGGGCGGCGCGCGCGCGCACTGCTGCAGCGGGCGGCGCCGCTGGCGCGCGCGCGGGCCGACGCTATCGCTGACTGGTGAGTGGTGAGTGGTGAGTGGTGAGACATCACCGTGGCCGAGACCGGGCGGCGCGCGCGCGCACTGCTGCAGCGGGCGGCGCCGCTGGCGCGCGCGCGGGCCGACGCTATCGCTGACTGGTGAGTGGTGAGTGGTGAGTGGTGAGACATCACCGTGGCCGAGACCGGGCGGCGCGCGCGCGCACTGCTGCAGCGGGCGGCGCCGCTGGCGCGCGCGCGGGCCGACGCTATCGCTGACTGGTGAGTGGTGAGTGGTGAGTGGTGAGACATCACCGTGGCCGAGACCGGGCGGCGCGCGCGCGCACTGCTGCAGCGGGCGGCGCCGCTGGCGCGCGCGCGGGCCGACGCTATCGCTGACTGGTGAGTGGTGAGTGGTGAGTGGTGAGTGGTGAGACATCACCGTGGCCGAGACCGGGCGGCGCGCGCGCGCACTGCTGCAGCGGGCGGCGCCGCTGGCGCGCGCGCGGGCCGACGCTATCGCTGACTGGTGAGTGGTGAGTGGTGAGTGGTGAGTGGTGAGACATCACCGTGGCCGAGACCGGGCGGCGCGCGCGCGCACTGCTGCAGCGGGCGGCGCCGCTGGCGCGCGCGCGGGCCGACGCTATCGCTGACTGGTGAGTGGTGAGTGGTGAGTGGTGAGTGGTGAGACATCACCGTGGCCGAGACCGGGCGGCGCGCGCGCGCACTGCTGCAGCGGGCGGCGCCGCTGGCGCGCGCGCGGGCCGACGCTATCGCTGACTGGTGAGTGGTGAGTGGTGAGTGGTGAGACATCACCGTGGCCGAGACCGGGCGGCGCGCGCGCGCACTGCTGCAGCGGGCGGCGCCGCTGGCGCGCGCGCGGGCCGACGCTATCGCTGACTGGTGAGTGGTGAGTGGTGAGTGGTGAGACATCACCGTGGCCGAGACCGGGCGGCGCGCGCGCGCACTGCTGCAGCGGGCGGCGCCGCTGGCGCGCGCGCGGGCCGACGCTATCGCTGACTGGTGAGTGGTGAGTGGTGAGTGGTGAGACATCACCGTGGCCGAGACCGGGCGGCGCGCGCGCGCACTGCTGCAGCGGGCGGCGCCGCTGGCGCGCGCGCGGGCCGACGCTATCGCTGACTGGTGAGTGGTGAGTGGTGAGTGGTGAGTGGTGAGACATCACCGTGGCCGAGACCGGGCGGCGCGCGCGCGCACTGCTGCAGCGGGCGGCGCCGCTGGCGCGCGCGCGGGCCGACGCTATCGCTGACTGGTGAGTGGTGAGTGGTGAGTGGTGAGTGGTGAGACATCACCGTGGCCGAGACCGGGCGGCGCGCGCGCGCACTGCTGCAGCGGGCGGCGCCGCTGGCGCGCGCGCGGGCCGACGCTATCGCTGACTGGTGAGTGGTGAGTGGTGAGTGGTGAGACATCACCGTGGCCGAGACCGGGCGGCGCGCGCGCGCACTGCTGCAGCGGGCGGCGCCGCTGGCGCGCGCGCGGGCCGACGCTATCGCTGACTGGTGAGTGGTGAGTGGTGAGTGGTGAGACATCACCGTGGCCGAGACCGGGCGGCGCGCGCGCGCACTGCTGCAGCGGGCGGCGCCGCTGGCGCGCGCGCGGGCCGACGCTATCGCTGACTGGTGAGTGGTGAGTGGTGAGTGGTGAGTGGTGAGACATCACCGTGGCCGAGACCGGGCGGCGCGCGCGCGCACTGCTGCAGCGGGCGGCGCCGCTGGCGCGCGCGCGGGCCGACGCTATCGCTGACTGGTGAGTGGTGAGTGGTGAGTGGTGAGTGGTGAGACATCACCGTGGCCGAGACCGGGCGGCGCGCGCGCGCACTGCTGCAGCGGGCGGCGCCGCTGGCGCGCGCGCGGGCCGACGCTATCGCTGACTGGTGAGTGGTGAGTGGTGAGTGGTGAGTGGTGAGACATCACCGTGGCCGAGACCGGGCGGCGCGCGCGCGCACTGCTGCAGCGGGCGGCGCCGCTGGCGCGCGCGCGGGCCGACGCTATCGCTGACTGGTGAGTGGTGAGTGGTGAGTGGTGAGTGGTGAGACATCACCGTGGCCGAGACCGGGCGGCGCGCGCGCGGGTCGACGCTATCGCTGACTGGTGAGTGGTGAGACATCACACTCGACATTTATTTGTACAATATTATTAACAAACTACTTCAACTAGGAACAAATGGTTGGAATCGACTCACACACATGTGCAACGTGTATATATGAATTCTGAGCATGCTTTAGGTAACAGGTTACTCGTGAGCAAGTCGGCGCTGTCGCATCGAGACACGTAGTGCAAGCACGTCTTTATGGTGCATTTTTTTTACATAATTCGCATTTTATCTATGATCCGTCCACTTTCCCAAAATAATTTCATAATTTGACCTTGTTTTTTTTATATTAGTAATGATGCGCGTGTTTTCAAATCTTTTGACAGAATAAATTGAGAAACTTGGCCGCCATTTAGTTTTCTTTTATTTCTCGACCGATTCCTTTCATTATGAATTCCTGAGTATCCGCCCGTATCCCAATCACGAATCTGTTTTTAAAATTGGAAATAGATTAGTTTTCTAAGAAAGATAATTTCCGATTAGGCATGTAAGTTAACATCATAATACAGTGCATAACAATAACAAGGTCGATCTGTCGGCAGGTACAAGGTGGCGCAGACGGTGTACCTGCAGACGCAGATCCTGGACAAGGACGTGGGCGGCGCCGAGCTGAAGCTGCTGTCGCTGGCGGCGCGCCTGCACGACGCGCTCGCCCGCGGCGCCGAGGTGCGCTCCCGCGTCGCCGAGGTGCGCGCCCCTGGCGCCGAGGTGCGCGCCCCTGGCGCCGAGGTGCGCGCCCCTGGCGCCGAGGTGCGCGCCCCTGGCGCCGAGGTGCGCGCCCCTGGCGCCGAGGTGCGCGCCCCTGGCGCCGAGGTGCGCGCCCCTGGCGCCGAGGTGCGCGCCCCTGGCGCCTTTGTTGCTATAATCACTTCCAGTTATGCTACTTTTTTAAGGAACTGACTGACCCGGCAGACGTTATACTGTCCAACATAAAAAGGGCTTTACATTTTTCTCGAATTTTCCGGGAAACTTTTTCAATTTTTATTTCCCTAAAATCTTGTTTGGTCTTCAATGAGGATCCGTCCAGCCGTTCTCAAGTGATGCGCTTACTAACGAAGAGTATTTTATTTTCATTTATATCATAACAGCCGCTCGGGTCAATTGATCAGGTCCAGCTATGCTTGCCGCGGTCGCTCCCTGGATGGGTGACCATCTTAACATACCGAAACTTCGAAACTCCTCCATGCCTCGGAAAGCACGTTAAGCCTTTGGTTCTGGCTATCTTTGACAGTCGTTACGAGTAGTCAGAAGCTCAAAAAGTCTGACAGCCAGTCTTACCAAGGGGTGTCGCGTTACCCAGTCACGGCTATCGTTCTCTCTCTCTGGGCTCATGTTGCCTGCTTGTCAGACTTCTACAAATTGTACTTCGGTGAGTGAGCCCAAGAACTCCACGACCTCATTCCACTGGCCCCCTTCTATCATCGGTCACCTAGACGCACTGCAAGTTACCATCCCTACAAAACTGGCAAAATGCAAATCCCTACAAAAGGCACAACGTGACTGTGCTGCAATTTTTATGTAACATCTTGCATGCCATGTGTGAGTATAGTTATGTTTTGGACAAATAAATGATCTATTCTATTCTACCTACTTGCTATTCCACCAATTCGCACTAAACGCTTCCAAATGTCTTTTATAATGCGCACAGCAAAAGAGTGGAATTCTCTACCTGCGCCTGTGTTTTCGACCGCATACAACTCAAATCTCTTCAATGTTAGAGTGAACAGGCTTCTTCTGGGTAAGCTCACTCCATCGTCGACTTTGTCTCTGTCATCTCTGACCTAGATAGAGTCAAGAGCAAATTCATCTCAAATAAGGGGTATCGCGGTACCCAGTAACTGGGTTGTGGAGGGTAGGCAGTCGCTCCATGTAAAATAATAGTATTTAGCTGAATTCGTTTAGACTGGAAGCTGACCCCAACATAGGGGAAAAGTGTGGGCAGAGTGAAAAGATTACAATAAAATGTTTCTTTGTTAGTTATAATAACAATTCTTTAATGGTAATGCCATAAAGATGTGTACAAACAAATTGCAGCCTCACACTCCTCCGCCAGGTCATAACATGTGTTAGAGCCAGTGTCTTCCCGCATCAGTAGGTTTTGGTTTTATGCAATATAAATAGATTGAGAAATTATTTAATGTCAATTAAAAAAAAAATGTTATATCACTTGTTCATGATAAAGGTCAAATTGCTACTTTTACAGCAGAACGCGTCTAAGGCGGAGCCAGGCGCCGGGAAACCGAAAGGTGCGGCCGTGCGCGCGCACGCGCCGAACGGAGCGCGCGCGCCCAGCGTGCCGACCGGCGTGCCGCCCGGCGTGCCGACCGGCGTGCCGCCCGGCGTGCCGACCGGCGTGCCGCCCGGCGTGCGCGGGCTGCTGGCGGCGCACGAGGAGCTGGCCAGCGCGCTCAAAGGGAACTCCGCGCTGCTCAGCAAGCTCAACAAGCTGACGCACTCGCTCAGCCCCTAGCGCGCGCCGCCCGCCGCGCAGCTGCCCCCGCCCGCGAGCTGTGCGCCCGCCAGCGCGCCGGGCTCGGGCGACACGTGCGACACTCGCTCGGCGTCGTGCGACAGTGGCTCGGCATCGTGCGACAGTGGCTCAGCGTCGTGCGACAGTGGCTCGGCGTCGTGCGACAGTGGCTCGGCATCGTGCGACAGTGGCTCAGCGTCGTGCGACAGTGGCTCGGCGTCGTGCGACAGTGGCTCGGCGTCGTGCGACAGTCGCTCGGCGTCGAGCGCGGGCTCGTGCGGCTTCGCGTCGGGCGCACGCACCGTCATCTACACGCCCGCATGCGACGTGCCCGACGACGCGCCGCGCGTACGCAGCGGGAACACCTCGTGCACTATCGGGTAACGCCCGGCATATTCACACTATAGTGTTTCTCTATACAGTGCAACTAAATTTAAATACCAGACTTATTATATTTACCACCGTGGTGAAAAGATTAGCTAATCAACAGACATCGCTTGCCCAGGGTACGCTGCTCGTAACAGAACGTGTAAAGGTAGGTCACTCAAAGATCGTCTTCGCTAAGAAGAAGAATGCCAGATTTACAAAAAACCATACAGTTCATTGTAAATATCATATTCTATAGCAGTGCAAAATATTGTAAGAAGTAAATGACATTATCAAGCAACAATTAGTGCCAAACTAATAATATACTTAGGGTTTACCTTCCGAAAATGAAACCAATCCCCGCTGTTTTACATAACACATAATTAAGCTATACTGTTCCCTCTGCTGGGAATCGGGCCTCCTCTCTGTGAGAGGCAGGGACTCGTGGGACAGTATGGGTGGGTGAATGTCACATCACATCTTAGAATATCCCCTGTTTAAAGCGTCATACCGATTAAAGTAACTAAACATGGGTTGTTGATTACCACACGTTTATTCAAAATATTCGTATTGCAATAACAGACACGAAATAAATAAATAAAACGGCCAGTGATTTGGACTGAAGAAACTCATTCTGATCTCAGAATATTATTTCTTGTAATAATATGTTATCAAAACTTTGTTTTGGTTTATTAAGACTGCACAGAACACAGCATTCCTAATCAATTATATTTTATTTAACAAAAGTACACATTTATAGGGAATCTTGTTTATTTTAAGTACCAGCTAGGAAGTGCTTGCTCTCTTTACATTGGTCTTCACTTACACGTACAATTGTTGCCTCTATCAAAGATATTGATTGATTGATTATTGATTACCTGGATAAAAGTAATGCCAACGTGAACAGTATCAAGAGATACAGTCGTTTCGCAGTAATTGTACCTCTGTCAGCAACCTATTATCATGCTCACTCTAATATCTCGCTGGTGGTGGCGTGAGTGTTGGATCATTAAGTTCCCTTCAAAATGGTTGAGCTGAATGGTGCTGATCCATGCGTCATGTTCGTTAACGGGCGCCGTCAGTAGGGACTGGGCATTTCTTAGCTGCCACGACTTATTTTTAATTTAATTTAATATTTGAATTGTTTTTGTCTTTTTATTACGATCGCTTTTAACGGTCTGCGTCGTTCTCACATGCATAATTTCAACATGAATAATGTAACCAATATTTTTGAACCATATTTTGATTTAAGAGCGTCCATAGAGTTTCTTGCCCGTTCTTCTCCATTGGTACCTACTACACTTTGGAATGGGCAACTAGCTTCATCTTTCTGACTGACCGACCCCTTGACAATTCAAAAGTGCCTGTAATTGGTTTATTTGAAATAAATTCTTTCGACTTTTGAGGATTTTTATTGATTTTTTTTTAAAAGAAATATGAACCTTAATGCAATGTTAATAAAGATCAATGTGATGCAAAAGGAGTGGTAAAATAAGTGTGACAAGGACTGTAGTTGACATTGCTGTGACTAGGTTTGGTTGTGCTGTTGGAATCCAGCAATATGTTATATTAGTAAAGTCGAATAAGTGGAAATAATGTTCTAAGTATTAAACATAGCTAGAATAATTAATGTTGATTATAACTTTACAATTTATAGAAAGCAATAATTCACTATAGACAATCATTGTTACTATTATAATAAAAATGAAACTATATTAATTTTTTAGATCATTTGGTTTTATTTCAATTATTATTAATAACTAATGGAATGTATAAACAATAATGTGAAAGTATACCTAGAACAACGGGGGACTCACCTTAAGGTACAATAATGTAGCATAACAGTGTGCTTACTGATACATTGTTCATACATCTCATTTAGAGATCGCGATAGTTACAACATTCAGGATAAATAGAACTTGCTTCAATAAAAAAAAAATACTTCATTGTATTACTAAACTAACACACATGTTTGTAATCGTATAAAAAAAAAACATAATTACATTGCAATAAAAGTATAGCATTGATAAATTAATGTAATAAAAACAATCATGTAAATACAATTCGGATTTGACGATAAAAGCAACGGCTCCTCTTCTTCTTAGGTAGTATTTGACTTTTTTTTTTCCACAAACGTTTGGTCGACCTACCAACTGACCGCGCGGGCTCAAACAATAGCCGTGATTAGATTACTCGAAGCGAAGCTAGGGTGTGTCGCCATATTCAGAATGTCATGCTATTTGTCTTGAGTGTACCCGGCCCGGGTGTTCACCCAGAGCCTTGTTCAAAGTTGCGAACGCTCCTATTCTAATGTTCAGTCTTTTCATGGTCTCTTGTTCGCTCGCTTCGGATCGAGTACGTATCCTATTCCGACTATAACTGTGCTAAACTACACTCAGATATTTTTGAGACTCCCCGGTTTTGAGGTACAGCAGCGTGTGTGTACAAGATGGTAACTGCCACACGTAGTTGAAGACTGGGGGGGGAGTCAATGATTAAGTTTTTTATAATAATTCAATATGTCTAAACTAAAACTGTACGCCTACTCCACTTTTTTTTTGCGATTAGTGAAATCACGTATTATTTATGATCTAGCCAGTGACAGAGACCAATGATACTAACCCATGTTTGTGTATTACGACTATGCAAATACTTTTAATGTGTACGTACAAGCAATGAAGAGTCGCGCAATTCTATCTTTGGCGATGTATACAATACTATGTACAGTATACAGTGTATAGTATACAACAAACAAAATATACTAAACAATTTATTTTACCAAAACAAAGTAAGCATTTTAACAAACTTAAACGAAAGTAAGGTTCAATAATTAGTAAATGACCTCCGCTATATGCGAATTTGCTAGGCGAGTCCAGAACCAGTCACCCTGTATAATAGTTGCGCGGTAAACTCTGCTTGCACGATGCAGGATTTTGTGTGACGTCAGTATGACGCGTAGCTTGCATGTGGCGTTGTAGATGCCGCTACATGTGCATTACTTTGTTTTAATCATAGAGTGTATACATATTTTGGGACAAAGCTTTTACTTCGTTTTGGTAAAATTTATTGTACACCATGTTTTGTACCTGTACGGTGGATACAGTGTTATGGAACAATGGTTGTAGATAATAAAAAGGTTCTTATCCGTGTATACATCTTTTTGGGGCTGACTGTACAGGGAGGTGTACAACTGTACAAGGATCTTTGACGATGTATACATTACTATGTGCAGAGAGGTGTACAACAGTACAGAGATATTTTGGCGCATGGCAACAATCAGTACTATCTCTGTTTTCTTTATACAATTTCGGTGACAATTTTACAAATGTTTACCAACAACGCCACAAGCCACCTTGTCGATGTCATTCAGGCGTCATAAGATCCTTGTGCTCCAGTGTCGCTAGTCGAGCAGTTTCCCGCGACTCCGGTCCAGCATCTTGTAGTCGCGATGCGCCGCCTGCACGCGCAGGAACTCTGCGAACAGCGCGCTGAAGTCGATGGCCGCCTGGCTGCTGCCCGCCTGGCTGCTGCCCGCCTGGCTGCTGCCCGCCTGGCTGCTGCCCGCCTGGCTGCTGCCCGCCTGGCTGCTGCCCGCCTGGCTGCTGCCCGCCTGGCTGCTGCCCGCCTGGCTGCTGCCCGCCGGCCCGCGCCAGCACGCGCTGTCCAGCTCGGCGGGCTCGGCCCTGGGGGCGCGCAACGAGCGGTTAGTATGTATGGTACCTATGGCTTATTCATTCCTGGTAATCAGCATCTGAGAACGTTCGAGTGGGAGGCTGTTTAGTACGTTTTACAGAAAATCGATACTATGGCTTAGTCATATTTTCAAATTCAAACCATTTATTTTAATTAAACCAATTAAAGGCACTTTTGAACTGTCAAGGAGTCAGTCAGTCAAAAAGACGTGAAGCTAGATGCCCATTTCAAAGTAGTAGGTTCCTTTGGAGAAGAACGGGCAAGAAACTCAATGGACACTGTTACATGTAGAAATTATTTAAATGTGAGACTTTCGAAAGAAGAGTGTTTCTAACAGTGCGATGAGTACGTAGGTACGAGGGATGCACTCACGTGGTGAGGTCGGGGTAGCCGCGTGCGCAGGCGAGGCGGTTGCGCAGCGCGTGGAAGGTACGAGGGATGCACTCACGTGGTGAGGTCGGGGTAGCCGCGTGCGCAGGCGAGGCGGTTGCGCAGCGCGTGGAAGGTACGAGGGATGCACTCACGTGGTGAGGTCGGGGTAGCCGCGTGCGCAGGCGAGGCGGTTGCGCAGCGCGTGGAAGGTACGAGGGATGCACTCACGTGGTGAGGTCGGGGTAGCCGCGTGCGCAGGCGAGGCGGTTGCGCAGCGCGTGGAAGGTACGAGGGATGCACTCACGTGGTGAGGTCGGGGTAGCCGCGTGCGCAGGCGAGGCGGTTGCGCAGCGCGTGGAAGGTACGAGGGATGCACTCACGTGGTGAGGTCGGGGTAGCCGCGTGCGCAGGCGAGGCGGTTGCGCAGCGCGTGGAAGGTACGAGGGATGCACTCACGTGGTGAGGTCGGGGTAGCCGCGTGCGCAGGCGAGGCGGTTGCGCAGCGCGTGGAAGGTACGAGGGATGCACTCACGTGGTGAGGTCGGGGTAGCCGCGTGCGCAGGCGAGGCGGTTGCGCAGCGCGTGGAAGGTACGAGGGATGCACTCACGTGGTGAGGTCGGGGTAGCCGCGTGCGCAGGCGAGGCGGTTGCGCAGCGCGTGGAAGGTACGAGGGATGCACTCACGTGGTGAGGTCGGGGTAGCCGCGTGCGCAGGCGAGGCGGTTGCGCAGCGCGTGGAAGGTACGAGGGATGCACTCACGTGGTGAGGTCGGGGTAGCCGCGTGCGCAGGCGAGGCGGTTGCGCAGCGCGTGGAAGGTACGAGGGATGCACTCACGTGGTGAGGTCGGGGTAGCCGCGTGCGCAGGCGAGGCGGTTGCGCAGCGCGTGGAAGGTACGAGGGATGCACTCACGTGGTGAGGTCGGGGTAGCCGCGTGCGCAGGCGAGGCGGTTGCGCAGCGCGTGGAAGGTACGAGGGATGCACTCACGTGGTGAGGTCGGGGTAGCCGCGTGCGCAGGCGAGGCGGTTGCGCAGCGCGTGGAAGGTACGAGGGATGCACTCACGTGGTGAGGTCGGGGTAGCCGCGTGCGCAGGCGAGGCGGTTGCGCAGCGCGTGGAAGGTACGAGGGATGCACTCACGTGGTGAGGTCGGGGTAGCCGCGTGCGCAGGCGAGGCGGTTGCGCAGCGCGTGGAAGGTACGAGGGATGCACTCACGTGGTGAGGTCGGGGTAGCCGCGTGCGCAGGCGAGGCGGTTGCGCAGCGCGTGGAAGGTACGAGGGATGCACTCACGTGGTGAGGTCGGGGTAGCCGCGTGCGCAGGCGAGGCGGTTGCGCAGCGCGTGGAAGGTACGAGGGATGCACTCACGTGGTGAGGTCGGGGTAGCCGCGTGCGCAGGCGAGGCGGTTGCGCAGCGCGTGGAAGGTACGAGGGATGCACTCACGTGGTGAGGTCGGGGTAGCCGCGTGCGCAGGCGAGGCGGTTGCGCAGCGCGTGGAAGGTACGAGGGATGCACTCACGTGGTGAGGTCGGGGTAGCCGCGTGCGCAGGCGAGGCGGTTGCGCAGCGCGTGGAAGGTACGAGGGATGCACTCACGTGGTGAGGTCGGGGTAGCCGCGTGCGCAGGCGAGGCGGTTGCGCAGCGCGTGGAAGGTACGAGGGATGCACTCACGTGGTGAGGTCGGGGTAGCCGCGTGCGCAGGCGAGGCGGTTGCGCAGCGCGTGGAAGGTACGAGGGATGCACTCACGTGGTGAGGTCGGGGTAGCCGCGTGCGCAGGCGAGGCGGTTGCGCAGCGCGTGGAAGGTACGAGGGATGCACTCACGTGGTGAGGTCGGGGTAGCCGCGTGCGCAGGCGAGGCGGTTGCGCAGCGCGTGGAAGGTACGAGGGATGCACTCACGTGGTGAGGTCGGGGTAGCCGCGTGCGCAGGCGAGGCGGTTGCGCAGCGCGTGGAAGGTACGAGGGATGCACTCACGTGGTGAGGTCGGGGTAGCCGCGTGCGCAGGCGAGGCGGTTGCGCAGCGCGTGGAAGGCGTCGCCCTGCGGCAGCAGCATGAGCAGGCCGCGCAGTGCGCCGCGCAGGGGCCCGCTGCGCCGCCCGCCCAGCAGCTCCAGGCGCAAGTCTGCGGACCGCACCGCTGTACCGGCCTGTTCTGGCTAAATCTCACTGAAAACTTAGGTTAAGTGAGCTGTCAACAGCAACCATACCTCGAGGACTCACAGCTCACTTTCTCCAAGCTCACTCCACCTAAGTTTTCACGGTGAGATTGTTCAGAATAGACCGGCTGCACGCGCACCGAGCGAGCGCACCCGCGCGGCTTAGGGCGCAGGGCATCACCGAATCAGATTAATCTAAGACACTGGCGGTAACAAACATTATCAACACAACTACGATCGACACAGTTCCTGACATCTAATCTGAACAATTGGTAGTATCTTGCAGTCGTAGGGTATCCGCGCCTTACACCAATGTCCAAAACAGCAACTGAACTGCTGTGTTGAACGTTGACCAAAGGCGCGAGATACCTCGTAGCAGCCGCCGAAAAAAATATACAATCCGTATCACACAAGTTATATAATAGGATTTGTAATTTTTTAGAATGTAATGGCGCCGGATCACGGGAACTATATGCGACTCCCACGTTCCCCTTAATTTAAGGGGAAGATCTATAAAATAAACGTTAGACCTGCTATCTTGTATAGAATCAGAATGCTGCTTGCTGCTTGTCAGAATGGTGGGCCAAACCAGGGGATGATTGGAAGACTATTTAATGCATGCAGTTGAGATACGTACGACCGTACTTGTCCGAAACACTACAGGAGCAGCTTGTTGAAACCCTGGTTTTGTCTAGGCTAAACTACCCAGATACAGTCTACGGCCCGCGCCAGTTGGCTCGCACAGATCGGCTCATTCAAATGGTCCAAAACGCTTGTGCGAGTAGACGAGAATGAGGGACAAGGCAATGCTCGCAGCAACTCTCGACCCAGTCGCATAGTACAGCCGCTTTTAGAAGTAGCTTCCGTTATGCGGTTTCCAAAGTGTGGAATAACCTGCTACCACCTATTTGAGCAATTAACACGATCGACACATTTAGAAGACGCCTACAGTACCTCATAGATACGCAACGGAAGCTAGATATGATCAATTTATATGTTTCATTGATATAAATTTGTGATATATGTAGTTATCTGATCTTTATTGACGACAGTCCTTTGTTTCTTGTGCAACCATACCATTTTATTTCTTTCCATAAACACCACTATATTATTATCTATAATGATTTTTTAAACAAATATCTAATCAGTCAGTTATCTCGATCTTACTGAGGCACAACTAGATAAACTTGAGTGACTTCAAAACTTTTGCATAAGATTTATATTTGGCCTGCGCAAATATGATCACATTTCTACATTTCGTACAAAGCTTACGTGGCTTCCCATACGTCTTCGCCGGAATTCTCATAAGTATCTTGTTTCAGCTCTACAGTATTCTGTTCAACCCTAAAACCCCCTTATCTTAAAGAACGTTTCAAGGTCCTTCATGACACACAAAACAGATATCTGAGGTCATCGTAACAATTGTATGCATCTCTAGTCTTAAAACTGGTGGAATGCATTCCACCAGTTTTTATGATAAGCCTTTTACAGTTCAAGCAGTACGGTTCTGGAATGCCTTGCCCGTGTCGATAAAGCTTGCTCAATCTTTGTCTACTTTTAAAATTCTAGTTAACAAACACTTCCTCTCTCCTTAAACATCATCAGTACATTTAGTTTTCTTGCTCTTGTTTCATGTTTATTATTGTATATATTATACGTAGATAAGTATGTTTTATGTATGTGTGTATGTATTTGTTGTATAAGTAAATGGTACACCACTGACTACCTGCATTATTGTCTCTCCTTCTCCATTGAATCCCTCCAAAGGTTGTGTGTAAAAGATCGCTTTTACCGATAAGACCGCCCATTGTTTCACCCTATGTAAAGTTTCTACATTTATATCTGTAATTTTTAACATATTAAAGAGTATTCTATTCTAATCGATTTTATTGTTTGTTACACACATATATATATATATTTTATTTAAATATTTACACACACAGTAAACTGATTTACATCCGTAAGACGTTCTCGTAACATAGAGTCCAGTTGAAAACCAGCGTCAGGCACTAGTTGTCTGGCATTAATGCTGAACTGGGCCTACTTGGGGCAGGCGTGAGGCACACTACTGTTTTTAAGTATTTTTTCAATATTTTGTGTGAATATTGTGTGCCTTAACCTGGGTCAAATGATGATCTTCTTTCTTTCTTCTAGATAAGAATGTTAAGGGCTTCCCCCTTAGCATTTTTTCAACTCAGCGCTAGAAGAAGTACAAAAGTGGCGAAAGTCACGAGACAAAGCGGATACTCACCCTCGAAGTCCTCCGCTTCCAAAAACCGCATTAACTTACCTATCCGCTTCACTCGGGTCTTTCGAACTGATCTCTAACGGCTGTTGCTAGTTAAGGATTTATAAAAACATCACATGTTATAGGTACCGCTAACTCTTTAAATTTTGTGGCATTTCCGTGTCTTAAGATACTGCTATACCGTAAAATAGAACGTGGATAGGCCCCCCGCAAGTCGGACTGATGGGTGTCCACTTGGTGAACGTCGCGGGAATCCGCTGGATGCGACAAGCTTAGGATCGCTCTGTGTATCTTGTGGCTTAGAATAATGATGATGATCATGATGAGAACGTAGCTAGCCATGTATAGGACAAAGACTGAAGTCAATAAAAACTCGTGAAAAGTATAAAACAAAAGTGCGTTTGGATGATAAAAAAAAACGTCAACAAGATCAAAAAAAAGAAATCCACAAGTAATAATATTTAAATAATGACAATATTATTATATTTAAAAAAATAGGGACGT
Source organism: Griposia aprilina (assembly GCA_916610205.1). Classification (NCBI taxonomy): domain Eukaryota; kingdom Metazoa; phylum Arthropoda; class Insecta; order Lepidoptera; family Noctuidae; genus Griposia; species Griposia aprilina. The sequence goes on along the minus strand of OU744299.1, from coordinate 22,472,121 downwards.
TAACAACGGACGTGAATGTTCAATGTGTGCAGATAGAATAGAGGTCAGTATGCTTTGTAAAAACCAAGGTCATTAATAATATTAATTTACTCAAATTTTAGTATTATTACAGCCAAAAGTAATGTTATTCACGAGTCTAGGAAGAGGAAGGTACTCACATGCAAATATGGGAGATTCGATGAGCTGCACTAACTTATCCACTTCAGTCAGGAAATCCACTGTGATCTCCAAATCTCCGCTGTTTGTTATTAATTAAGGACTTGTATAAAAATAAAAAATAAATATGAAAAAAATAACAGTTTTTTGCGATTACAGAACCGGGACAGAAAATGGAATTCATAAAATGTTTATGGTACATTAGTCTTTCATTCAAAGTTAATCAATGGCACAAAGTACCTTTTCATAAGATTTCATCATAAAACATTCCTTTCTCATGTGACATCTGAAAGCACTCACTTGCTCACTTGCTCAGCGCTCACTCGCTCACTCGTTCAGCAACAAACAGTTGCAGTATTAGAAAAGGATACAACGAGGAGATGAGTTTGTTGCAGTGCTGGTAGTTGTGCGTGAGCAGACACAGCGACAGCAGCGACACCGGGCTGTGGCACCAGCACACGTACAGCGCCGCGAACAGCGAGTGGCTGGCCTGCGGCAAACGTCACACGTCACGCGTCACGCGTCACACACGTCACGCGCGGGGTAGGCTTGGCATATAAGAGATCAATATCAGTCGGTCGTCGAAACCGTCTCTAAACAGCTCATCCAGGGGCGGCCGACTGGTTTGGAATCGAGAATGAGGACGAAATAAACATCCAAGATGACGCTATGGAATGACGGATTATTCGCCATCAGGGCCCTCACATTAACCTTGCCCTAACCCTAACTTTAAACTTGTACCTTAACAACCTTGTATCTTAACATCGTATTATCATTATGGAATGCAAATAAAAATGGAATATGAACTTAAACACTCTTGCATTGCTGGCAGTGAATGTTTAAAAGATGTCGACTTTTTCAACATCATCAAATGCGAACGACTGATAGTAATGGTTCGCTAGATTGTACTTATAGTGAGCTAAACCACGTGGCACCTGTACTAGTACAGCCATGTGAACATATCGCAGTCCATAGCTGGACATAGAAACAACGAACGGCACTCGGCCTTGCGCATCCAATCTGTCCCAGTCGCCTTTTTAAAGTCGTTTTTCTACAGGGTTTTAATGAGGTAGCGAAACTTAACAGACCCTTTGGTTATTGATACCCTCATCATGATTAAGCAAAAAATAAATGATTTTCTAACCCATCATTCCAAGTTATACCTGATTACGGGGTCAACCGCCGTGGGTAATTTAGTTACTTGAAATGATGAATATAGAAAATCTTTTATTTTTGATGTGAAACATCTATAGCCTCCGGGTAAACCGATTGTTAGCGTGACGCCGCGTCGCCACGCTATATTTCTTTACAAAATAGACCTTGAACATTGGGTAAATAAGAATGAATTTGCAATGTTAAGCTTCGCTTGCCAAGGTCAGTCTTTGGATAGGTGGCTATTTTGATTATAGTGAGTTTTAACTTGATTCGTTTGAAATAGTGAAGCCGCCAGGTTAAGCAGCGCTTGCCAAGGTCAGTCTTTGGATGGGTGACCATTTTGATTCTTGGTTAGCTCGCAATAATTAAGCCGTCAGGTTAAGCAGCGCTTGCCAAGGTCAGTCATTGGATGGGTGACAATTTTAATTCTTGATTAGCTCGAAATAGTGAAGCCGCCAGGTTAAGCAGCGCTTGCCAAGGTCAGTCTTTGGATGGGTGACCATTTTGATTCTTGGTTAGCTCGCAATAATGAAGCCGTCAGGTTAAGCAGCGCTTGCCAAGGTCAGTCTTTGGATGGGTGACAATTTTAATTCTTGATTAGCTCGCAATAGTGGAATCGCCAGGTTAAGCAGAGCTTGCCAAGGTCAGTCTATGGATGGGTGACCATTTTGATTCTTGATTAGCTCGCAATAGTGAAGCCGCCAGGTTAAGCAGCGCTCGCCAAGGTCAGTCTTTGGATGGGTGACCATTTTGATTCTTGATTAGCTCGCAATAGTGAAGCCGCCAGGTTAAGAAGCGCTCGCCAAGTTCAGTCTTTGGATGGGTGACCATTTTGATTCATGGATTCTTGATTAGCTCGCAATAGTGAAGCCGCCAGATTAAGCAGCGCTCGCCAAGGTCTGTCTTTGGATGGGTGACCATTTTGATTCTTGATTAGCTCGCAATAGTGAAGCCGCCAGGTTAAGCAGCGCTGGCCAAGGTCAGTCTTTGGATGGGTGACCATTTTGATTCTCGATTAGCTCGCAATAGTGAAGCCGCCAGGTTAAGAAGCGCTCGCCAAGGTTAGTCTTTGGATGGGTGACCATTTTGATTCTTGATTAGCTCGCAATAGTCAAGCCGCCAGGTTAAGCAGCGCTCGCCAAGGTCAGTCTTTGGATGGGTGACCATTTTGATTCTTGATTAGGTCGCAATAGTGAAGCCGCCAGGTTAAGCAGCGCTGGCCAAGGTCAGTCTTTGGATGAGTGACCATTTTGATTTTTGATTAGGTCGCAATAGTGAAGCCGCCAGGTTAAGCAGAACTTGCCAAGGTCAGTCTTTGGATGGGTGACCATTTTGATTCTTGATTAGCTCGCAATAGTGAAGCCGCCAGGTTAAGCAGCGCTGGCCAAGGTCAGTCTTTGGATGGGTGACCATTTTGATTTTTGATTAGCTCGCAATCGTGAAGCCGCCAGGTTAAGCAGCGCTGGCCAAGGTCAGTCTTTGGATGGGTGACCATTTTGATTTTTGATTAGCTCGCAATCGTGAAGCCGCCAGGTTAAGCAGAACTTGCCAAGGTGAGTCTTTGGATGGGTGAGCATTTTTGATGTGAAACATCTATAGCCGCGGGTAAAACCGATTGCTGGCGTGGCGACGCATGCCGTGGCGAAAAGTCGCCACGCTATACGATGGTATGTTTCACATCTACCAGGCGTCCCGTGACGGCAATTTTTTTGCTTTATTACTATTTTGACATCACCGCAACACGTCTGTGAAGTTTCCGCAGCTAATTATAAACCCTGAACAACGCAGTAACAATATGATGGTTCTTCGTTTCTGTCGATTGTACGTCTTGTGATCTTGTCACATTACTAGGGCCCAGTAGGTAGGCATGATCATCAAAACAATATGGCCCTTTATTTGTAAACGCTGTTTAAAGTTAAGTATTGATTAGCGACTGTTTAACCATGCATTTCGACGTTTAAAGTCTCTTAAGATTAAGCAACGATTATAAATAAATCCCATAATAGTGAAACCGCACTGACAGGGTCGACGAAGTTCCGCAGCAGCAGGCGCAGCTCGAACAGCTCGGCGGACGTGAGCAGGATGGTGTTGAGCACGTCTACCATGGTGCTCACGAAGCGCAGGTTCCTGTCCTCCAGCAGAATCTTGGACAGCGCCTTGTAGATGTCCTCCGCGTTCAGCAACACGCACAACTGTCTGAACACGGAAATTACAACAAACTCAGCATTTATTTCAATTAAACCATTCACAGGCACTTTTGAATTGCCAAGGACTCGTTGAGTCAGAAAGATGAATCTAGTTCCAAAGCGTAGTTGGTTCATAATGGAGAACAACGGGCAAGAAACTTTATGAAAACTATCTTAAATCAAAATATGGTTACAAATAAGTTGTAACAACTTTACGTAAGTGTTCATTAAGTTGATTTCAGAATTACTAGTTCTCCTAACAATGTCATAAAAAGCTGTGTGAAAATAAACTTAAGTGTGTAGGTAGGTGTTGAAGTTTTGGTTTGTTAGACAATATCATCAATTTTAAGTGCTGCAAATGTTAGTGTAGAGGGCACGTAGTTAAGATCAAGATTCCCAAAGATAAAAAAATTAAAAAATAAAAAAAAGTGAAAATTACGTTTGTTTGTTATGATTTTTTCGGGATACTAACGATTGGTCGACAAACGTTTGGTCGACGTAACGATTGGTCGACAACCGATTGACCGACAGTAACGATTGACCGACACAACCATTAATCGACATATACGATTGGTCGACTCAACTATTGATCGACCATAACAATTGGTCGACATTACGATTAGCCGACAACGCTACATAATCGGGGATAGGATGCAAGAGCGAGCGAAGCGAGCTCGGGACTCGGGGCACCCCAACTCGGACAGGTTAGGTTAGAAGGGGATGGCGGGGTCTGAAAGACCCCGCCGTCCCCTTCGTGGTTATTTTTTTTTAAACCGCCCAAAAGTAGGAACCCATCTCGATTTACTCGAAGCCTCTGCTTCTGAATTTCTTTGCTTATAGAAAATTTCTTACTAAATGGTAATCGTAATGTCGACCAATTGTTATTGTCGATCAATAGTTGAGTCGACCAATCGTATATGTCGATTAATGGTTGTGTCGGTCAATCGTTACTGTCGGTCAATCGTTTGTCGACCACTCGTTACGTCGACCAAACGTTTGTCGACCAATCATGACAAACCCGATTTTTTCACTATAGTATGATTCAGTGTACCAGCATAGTGTACATTACTCACCTAATAATGAAGGCGCCTCTATCTTCTAACAGATTATCATCAGCTGCCAGTAGTCGCAGCAGTGCTCGTAAAAACTTGTAGTAGTATGGACTGGACTCCAGATCACCTGGAATGGAAAAGGCCAAGTTAGAACCACCGGAGACCCGAATGTGCTTACTGCATAAGTTACTGAAAGCGCAGAAGGCGCATATTGTAACTACAGATTTGGGAATGTTATGCATCCTGTCAAATGCTTTTTCCCTTTCTCAGTGCACTGTCAACGTTAGAAATATTTGAGTGCATAGAAACTAGGTTCATGGAGTAGCAGGAGCTGGTGGTTACAGCTCCGACGTACTATTTGTAGGTCTTGGCATCGAACTCAGGCTTGCACTTTACTATGTGAAATTCATTTGTGTTATCATCACTGCTTTCGAAACGTTGAAGGAAAACATCATAGAAACCAAATATTCAAAGACATGTGGCAACCCGCACTGGGCAAACAACCTCTTTGTCCCAGTGCTAGTAACAGTACGCAGGGCCTCACCTGGCTGCGCGGCGGGCTCGCACGAGCACACCTCGGCCAGCACAGTACGCAGGGCCTCACCTGGCTGCGCGGCGGGCTCGCACGAGCACACCTCGGCCAGCACAGTACGCAGGGCCTCACCTGGCTGCGCGGCGGGCTCGCACGAGCACACCTCGGCCAGCACAGTACGCAGGGCCTCACCTGGCTGCGCGGCGGGCTCGCACGAGCACACCTCGGCCAGCACAGTACGCAGGGCCTCACCTGGCTGCGCGGCGGGCTCGCACGAGCACACCTCGGTCAGCACAGTACGCAGGGCCTCACCTGGCTGCGCGGCGGGCTCGCACGAGCACACCTCGGCCAGCACAGTACGCAGGGCCTCACCTGGCTGCGCGGCGGGCTCGCACGAGCACACCTCGGCCAGCACAGTACGCAGGGCCTCACCTGGCTGCGCGGCGGGCTCGCACGAGCACACCTCGGCCAGCACAGTACGCAGGGCCTCACCTGGCTGCGCGGCGGGCTCGCACGAGCACACCTCGGCCAGCACAGTACGCAGGGCCTCACCTGGCTGCGCGGCGGGCTCGCACGAGCACACCTCGGTCAGCACAGTACGCAGGGCCTCACCTGGCTGCGCGGCGGGCTCGCACGAGCACACCTCGGCCAGCACAGTACGCAGGGCCTCACCTGGCTGCGCGGCGGGCTCGCACGAGCACACCTCGGCCAGCACAGTACGCAGGGCCTCACCTGGCTGCGCGGCGGGCTCGCACGAGCACACCTCGGCCAGCACAGTACGCAGGGCCTCACCTGGCTGCGCGGCGGGCTCGCACGAGCACACCTCGGCCAGCACAGTACGCAGGGCCTCACCTGGCTGCGCGGCGGGCTCGCACGAGCACACCTCGGTCAGCACAGTACGCAGGGCCTCACCTGGCTGCGCGGCGGGCTCGCACGAGCACACCTCGGCCAGCACAGTACGCAGGGCCTCACCTGGCTGCGCGGCGGGCTCGCACGAGCACACCTCGGCCAGCACAGTACGCAGGGCCTCACCTGGCTGCGCGGCGGGCTCGCACGAGCACACCTCGGCCAGCACAGTACGCAGGGCCTCACCTGGCTGCGCGGCGGGCTCGCACGAGCACACCTCGGCCAGCACAGTACGCAGGGCCTCACCTGGCTGCGCGGCGGGCTCGCACGAGCACACCTCGGCCAGCACAGTACGCAGGGCCTCACCTGGCTGCGCGGCGGGCTCGCACGAGCACACCTCGGTCAGCACAGTACGCAGGGCCTCACCTGGCTGCGCGGCGGGCTCGCACGAGCACACCTCGGCCAGCACAGTACGCAGGGCCTCACCTGGCTGCGCGGCGGGCTCGCACGAGCACACCTCGGCCAGCACAGTACGCAGGGCCTCACCTGGCTGCGCGGCGGGCTCGCACGAGCACACCTCGGCCAGCACAGTACGCAGGGCCTCACCTGGCTGCGCGGCGGGCTCGCACGAGCACACCTCGGCCAGCACAGTACGCAGGGCCTCACCTGGCTGCGCGGCGGGCTCGCACGAGCACACCTCGGTCAGCACAGTACGCAGGGCCTCACCTGGCTGCGCGGCGGGCTCGCACGAGCACACCTCGGCCAGCACAGTACGCAGGGCCTCACCTGGCTGCGCGGCGGGCTCGCACGAGCACACCTCGGCCAGCACAGTACGCAGGGCCTCACCTGGCTGCGCGGCGGGCTCGCACGAGCACACCTCGGCCAGCACAGTACGCAGGGCCTCACCTGGCTGCGCGGCGGGCTCGCACGAGCACACCTCGGCCAGCACAGTACGCAGGGCCTCACCTGGCTGCGCGGCGGGCTCGCACGAGCACACCTCGGTCAGCACAGTACGCAGGGCCTCACCTGGCTGCGCGGCGGGCTCGCACGAGCACACCTCGGCCAGCACAGTACGCAGGGCCTCACCTGGCTGCGCGGCGGGCTCGCACGAGCACACCTCGGCCAGCACAGTACGCAGGGCCTCACCTGGCTGCGCGGCGGGCTCGCACGAGCACACCTCGGCCAGCACAGTACGCAGGGCCTCACCTGGCTGCGCGGCGGGCTCGCACGAGCACACCTCGGCCAGCACGGCCAGCGACCGTCGCACCACGTCGTCCGAGCCGTCCGTCAGGCTGCCTACTACGCTCACGAACAGCTTGTCCGTCTGCTGGAACATCTGCACCACACGAATGACTAACGATCAGCACTTTTTGAACGTCAAATTTACACAAGGTAGTCCCGCAAAATTTCCACTCTTCACTACTTTCTAGTGTTTCAGTTGGGACTGAAGAAGGGGCGCAACTAACTTTCCAGCAACACACGGCTGCCTGAAAAGTGATACGAGTGTCGCCTCACCTCGTTGGGTAGCTTGTTGTAGAGGTGCAGGATCCAGTCCAGCGCGGCCACTTTGGTGTGCACGGAGCTATGGTGCAGCATCTGCGTCAGGATGCCCACCACGGCGTCCAGGTTCAGCCTCCCCCCGGCCTCCTCGGCCGCCCCCTCCCCCTCCCCCCCGGCGGCCCCCTCCGCGTCGCGCGGCGGAGAGGGGGAGGCAGACTGCTCCGACACCACTAGCTTGGTGAGTTGGAAGTTCACTGTGGCAGCCGTCTCGCGTATGCCTAAATAGTTGCTAAGGACTTCTTGAATGTAGACGTACATATTTTTATTAGAAGGCACAGTCAGAATTGACTATCAACTTAAAGTATCCATATAGATACTCGCATTACAAAAAGAAAATAACTCGAATTAGTGCGTCTGTTTTCGGCGGCAATTAGTGAACTTGACAAGGAAGTACAAAATAACATCACCCAAAAAACCTAAACCTGGTTAATAAATAAATAAATAAACATCATTAACAAAATTTTATATTACGCTGAAGTTTAAAATCTGTCCAAACTGAGTAATATAAGTTTATATAGGTGACTTTTGAGGTTTTGAAATGGTCTTCAGAGCGAAATCTACAATGTGGCGTTTTGCATCCTCGTCAAATTGAAGGAGGTAACTATGCTAATGATTCTCGACATGAATCAATAATAAAATAAGTAGGTGTTTTTTTTTTAATTTTTTCTAATTTTCGGAAATCGGTAAGTGTTGGACACGCATGTTAAAACGCGGCCTGTGTGATACCGCACTATAACTGTCCTTTTACACACACATAAAAACGCGGCAGTTTATACGATCATAATTGTGCCTACTCCCGCGCGCACGCACCCCTCTTCTATCCCTACACCCCACCCGGCCACGCTCGCTCACACTCACACATCGACTACTTAGTGTGATTGATGTCGCCGCCGTGAGTGCGCCTGTCGCGATTCGCGTCCCGCGCTCCTTTAATTCGTTTTAAATACGGCACGATGACGGAAAACTATTCCAATGTTGAGTTGGTGGAGATGGTCCGGTCAGTGGGTCTTCTTAGGGGTGGAGTTTGACGAATGACGCATTACGTTTTGTCGGTGGTTACTGGAACATCAAGACGTCAACATCCTGTGGACGGACGAGTGCTTATTTACTCGAGTTGGCATCTACAATGTTCATAATAAACACTGCTGGACTCAGCGGGACCATAACCCGCACGCGACCAAACGGGATTCGTTCCAAGTACGGTTTTCCTTAAATGTGTGGGCTGGCATAATAGGGGACCGCGTGCTTGGACCCTATTTCATCGAGGGTTACCTTACCAGCGCTATTTACCTGGAGCTACTACGACAAGTCGTCCAGGGGATGCTCGATGACGTTCCCCTGGCAATCTATCGCAACCTGTACTACCAGCAGGACGGTGCCCCTCCTCACTACGGTCGTCAAGTACGCGAGTCCTTGACCGAAAGTTTCGGCAACCAGAGGATTGGCCGTGGTGGACCTGTGGCCTGGCCTCCGCGTTCTCCGGACTTAACGCCCCTGGACTTTTATTTGTGGGGAGACATTAAAAGACTAGTGTACATAGATGAAATAACAAGTGTTACAGAATTAAGGGAAAAAGTGGTTAGTGGTTAGTGCTTTCGACTCTGTAAAAACGAATGTGTTTGTGTTGCGAAAGCTGAAAGAAAACCAGCGACGTCGTGCTAGACTGTGTCTAGAATGTGAAGGTGGACATTTCGAACAATACCTCCGGCTAGCGTAGGTAATCAATTTATTTTTACATAAACAATAATTTGTAAATGCGTACTTAGTTATTTAAATCAATTGGTGTACCTAATTAGGTAGATTTCAAATGTTTGACTGATCCAAAAATACCTAGATTTACCTGGCAGCCACCTCTGGTTTTTATTAAGTACCTACTTACTTTTATTATGTATCAAAAAAACGCGCGCCAAAGGCGCTATGCGTTCGTTTCTGTGGATACCTACTCATTTTTTAAGATCTAAGATTTACAATTTCATTATTTACTGTAGTCTGTTTATCAAACATAAAATAAATTGTGTACGTAATGCAAAACTAACATGTTATTAATCAGCTGATAACTACGTACCTACCTACTCTTACAAGTTTCTATTATTACCTACATAGGTATCTAAAATACGCGCGGCGCCCGCGCCATGCGCTTGTATTTTGTACCTACACGTTTTTATTACTAAGATAAATTTACAATTTTAGGATTATTTACTGTCCGATTAACGGGAATGAAATTAAAAGAAAGAAAGCAAAACTAACATTTTATTTAAATCAGCTGATAGCTACGTCACAGATTATTTAAGTTGTAACAGCTATACATTACTCCTTACAAAATCTCCTATACCTACCGCGATAATAGCATTCTTCATGTCAGCGACCGCTGCGTGCTAAACTGAGCCTAAAACGCCCGACCATAGAGTTATTATCGTTTCACAGCCGCGTGGCCTTACAGCTGTGATGCCCACTAGAGGTACCATTCTAATTAAGCTTTGAAAATATGATCTAGGTAATTATCAAGAGTTTATGTCATGTAGGTAGGTGATTTTCAAACTCGAACTAGGCTATTGCTAGCCGCACGCGCTGCTGTTAGGTGGGCGGGGCCTGTCGGTGGGCGGGGCCTGCCGGTGGGCGGGGCCTGCCGGTGGGCGGGGCCTGCCGGTGTGCGACACGCGACACGCACGCACACAGCGACATAGTCGTGCGACAATGCCTACCGCATTCGCAACAGGGCGATTCTGTTCTTTGAAAGTGGTGTATTCTGAAATACTGTCAAACTTAAATGACAAAAAAAACAAGTATGTATTAATCATTGAGCAGGTATCGTAATTTTATTTTATTATTTATGTCTTTCATGACAGCCTCCTGAAATTTGACGAGGATGCAAAACGCCACATTGTATAGATTTGTTGGTAGCTGACAGTGAGATGATAGCCATTGCGGTCAGTCTCAGTTACTGAAATGATAGCCATTGCGGTCAGTCTCAGTTACTGAAATGATAGCCATTGCGATCAGTCTCAGTTACTGATATGATAGCCATTGCGATCAGTCTCAGTTACTGATGTGATAGCCATTGCGATCAGTCTCAGTTACTGATATGATAGCCATTGCGATCAGTCTCAGTTACTGATGTGATAGCCATTGCGGTCAGTCTCAGTTACTGAAATGATAGCCATTGCGGTCAGTCTCAGTTACTGAAATGATAGCCATTGCGATCAGTCTCAGTTACTGATATGATAGCCATTGCGATCAGTCTCAGTTACTGATATGATAGCCATTGCGATCAGTCTCAGTTACTGATATGATAGCCATTGCGATCAGTCTCAGTTACTGATATGATAGCCATTGCGGTCAGTCTCAGTTACTGATGTGATAGCCATTGCGATCAGTCTCAGTTACTGATATGATAACCATTGCGATCAGTCTCAGTTACTGATGTGATAGCCATTGCGATCAGTCTCAGTTACTGATATGATAGCCATTGCGATCAGTCTCAGTTACTGATATGATAGCCATTGCGATCAGTCTCAGTTACTGATGTGATAGCCATTGCGATCAGTCTCAGTTACAGATATGATAGCCATTGCGATTAGTCTCAGTTACTGAAATGATAGCCATTGCGATTAGTCTCAGTGATTGAAATGATAACATTGCTATCAGTCTCAGTTACTTCAGTTCTTTTTACATTAAGTCTTACAACTAGAATACAGTGTGTGTCTATAAGCTTGTGGTAAAGGATACTCTTCCTGGGCTCGTCGGAGTAGGCGAGGCACGGCAGCACGGCGCACAGGATGCCGGACGCGCTCGGCAGCATGCTGGCGCCCGCCAGCTCCACAAACTCCTTGATCCACGTTATTGCCGTCAACTACAAGCGAAACAACTGGGTATATTCATCGCGTTTGAATTCGCCGCTAGAGGCGACGCTAGTGCCGCGCGCGCGCTGGGGAGAGTTTATCATCATCATCAGCCCAACGACGTCCACTGCTGGACATAGGCCTGCCCCAGCACCGCCAGTTCGACCGGTTCTGTGCTTCCCGCATCCAGCGGATTCCTGCGTCCTTCACGACCACGAACCAAGAACCAAGGTAACCGACATAGGCCGAAGAACAGATGGCCGATGAGGCCGGAATATTCTAGAGTGGCGCCTGCGTACGGGAAGACGTACCTAGCGTTGAAAGGCCTCCTGCAAGGAGGCCCGATGACCAGGGGTAGAGTTAGGTCTCTAGAAATTTCACTGAACGTTGCGGTTTGCGGAATTTTTTATCGCGGTTTTTACCTGTCATTCATAATTATTGCAAAGATTGTGCCATTCCTAATTAATTCTGGATTAAGATTTTGAGTAACGACTTAGGATCCAATTTGGTAGCACTTACTGAAAGAAGAATAGTATTTGTCTGCTTTATGCTTGCAATTGCAACTTAATATTTTAATTTATGGAAGATTATAAATGGAGAACAAGAGCTAATTGTACATTATTTACCTAGATATTAGACTGTAAGCCTTCTGAAGAATAAATAAATAAATAAATTGTAAATGTATTTTAGGAACATACAAAAAAACAATTATTATGGAAGTTTTAAAATGTAATAAAATAAATTACATAAAGTTATGGGTACCTACTTAAGAGGCGTACAAAGGTACACTAGCGCCACTCCTTTAAAAAAATATTATCTCGTGACTGAGAAGGAATTATGAGTAACGGCTTGTAAGAACCCTCGGTAAGTGTGTCTAGAATTTTCTAATACCTTTTATAAAGTTTCATATTGAGACATGAAGCAACAAGAAAAATAAAATCTGATCTAAAGAAAAGCGGACAATTTCCTCTAGATCGTATTTTGTCCTTACTCGCCCAGTGGCGTCAACTGGTGAGCACAAAAACGATAGCCCCCAATACAAATACAACATAGTCATATATTATGTAGGTACGAAATGCATACAAATATTACTTAATGTGGAAACGAAACCCCGATCGAAACGCGTTCTAAGTTGTGCGCTTATTATTCTAAATGGGAGCGTAGGTACAACACTTTCAATCAGTAAGTACTCGTTCCAAGCCTGCGTGTCTGGTTAACCGAAACTTGCCATTTGACTGACCTGTAACATTTCTTCAGGCGACTGCGCATGCGTGATCAGTATATTGATCATGGCCTGGAAGTCCACTCGCGACGGGTCTTTCTTTATACTCCTCAAGAACTCGTTCAATTGAACGTCGCACCTGGAATTATTAACAACTAATTTAGTAACATTTCAGAGGACCTGAAACTTGTAAAGTCCGGGAAATTAGTGATAAACAAATTGAAAATGAATTAACTAAAATGATCTTTAATTTCAAGTCACAACTTTACTGTCATTCTTTGACAGACGTATGAAATGGCTATTATACCACGGCTAATTGACGTAGTGTACCAATCTGCTTAATCATTTATTTTCCTAACAGTAAAATGTTAAGCAGATAATCAAAGTTGGCGCGTCGTTTTAAACACTGAGAAAACTGGTATTTTTGTTTGGGATTCGGGGTTTTTGAATATCATATAAGTAGGTAGGTAGGCACAAATGGGAGGAGCCCTATACTCAGCAGTCGTGGGTGGAGCAAAGCTGCCAATAATGATTATGAGGTACTGCTGACTTACATCCGCCTGATCTCCGAGTTGGCATCGTCCAGCATCTTGAAGAGCCCGTCGAGCAGTTCGGGCAGGTGCGGGATAAGGTCGATGTCGGGCACGGCGTCCAGCACGGACACCCACGACACAATGAACTGGCGCGCGAACGCGTTGCGCGTGTAGATGCGCTCGCGCAGCATCGGGATGAACGCCGCCAGCTCGAACGTCTGGCTCTCCGTCACTATGTCCTACCAACAAAAATGCATACTATGTAAACATCTATCCACTTTTTACCCGACTGCGGCAAAGTCATTACCCGACTACGGCAAAGTCAAAGGGGGGATGTTTTTGTCAGTCTATGTAGGTATGTATGTTCATCTATTGCCTCATAAAGTCATAACTCCTAAACTCCTCGTCGTATTTTGACGAACGAGAAATAGTTGCAAGCGTCATGTTGTTCTGCAAGTTATAGGCTATTTAACGTCATGTAAAATGTAACAAAGCGATGGCTTGTAATGCTACAGCGGATGTAAACTGCCGCTGTTTTTTAATATGATTAATATATCTTGTTTCATTTATTATATGTTTTATCTATTGAAAGGTCCTGAAAATAATTATGTTGGTTATCATTATCATACATAAACCCCAATTATGAATAAAAACAATTATGTTTCACTCTAACTGTTTTCAATAACACTAAAAACCCTTCTAAAATAATAATGGAGGTTGCTTAACAAATCATAGGTATTAAATTAATTTTTTTCTACCTATGTTAATTTAAAACATACATATATGTCTCTGAAAAACAATCACTCAATCTCCTTTTTCCTGTTGCAAAATGTTTGTTTAAATTAAACCATCATTAATATTTGGCTTAGATAACGATAGGCAAAGGTGTCCCTAAGGCCGTGTTCAGATAACCCGCACCGCCCACGCACAGGACCCGCACACGCGTTGTGCCCGCCTTCAACCCGCGCTCGCCACGCGCAAAATCTATATACTACTAGTGACTGGACTACTTCGGTTGTCCATATTTTTTTGATAAAAAAAACACGCCACGCGACTGAACTTGATCACTGTCAATGCCTCACTAGCCGAAATGCGGGCGCGAGGCGGGCGCGTGGGCGTATGCGGTTGGACTTATATTAGGTCTTTACCTATGAAATTGCCGTTCTGCAGTACTGGCCATTTCAAATCAAAATAATTTTTGTTTGGCTAAGAATTCTAATTTCAAATTAATTTTATTTTAAAAACATGGATTTTTTTTTCTAAAAGTAGTCATTTCTTTATTGATTAGTGTTACATTTTCATCGCATTTCAATCTTTTTCGTCATCATGGATACGTTAAAAATTCGAGTAATTATGGAATATGAGTACCGTCGTGGCAGCAACGCGGCACAAGCGGCACGCAACATCAACGACGTTTACGGAGCTAACACTACAAACCAACGCACCACCTGTTATTGGTTTGCTCGCTTCCGTTCTGGAAATTTCGACCTGAAAAATGAACCTCGCGGTCGTCCGAAGACTTTGGTCGACAATGACGAATTAAAGGCGATTGTGGAAGCTGATGATACACAATCTACGGCTGAATTAGCAGCAGCTTTCGACGTTAGCGTCAAAACAATATTGGTCCATTTGCGTCAAATTGGCAAGGTAAAAAAGCTTGACAAATGGGTGCCCCACGAACTCAATGATCGCCAGCGCGAAGTACGCGTCGAGACGTGCCTTGCACTGCTCAACAGACACACAAATGAAGGAATTTTGAACCGCATTGTTACCTGCGATGTAAAATGGATTCTGTTTGATAACCGTAAGCGCTCAGCAAGTTGGTTGGATCCTGGTTCAGCACCTAAACAATGCCCTAAACGAAAACTTACCCCTAGAAAAGTGATGGTCACTGTTTGGTGGTCTAGCGCCGGTGTGATTCATCACAGCTTCTTACCAAACGGGGTGAGTATTACTGCAGATGTGTACTGTGAAGAACTGAACACAATGATGGAGAAGCTGGCGCATCTCCAACCAGCATTGGTCAATCGCTCGTCTCCGCTGCTCCTGCACGACAACGCGCGACCTCATACTGCACAGCAGACGGTCTCCAAGTTGCAAGAACTGGGGTTGGAAGCTCTCCGTCATCCGCCCTACTCACCAGACCTTGCGCCTACAGACTACTACTTTTTCCAGAATTTGGATAACTTCTTGGCGGGAAAAAAATTTAATACCCGAGAGGCAGTACAAAATGCCTTTGAAGAATTTGTTGCCTCCCGTCCAGCTGATTTCTTTAAGAAGGGCATCAATAAACTGCCACTGCGATGGCAAAGATGCATTGATTGCATGGGTGATTACTTCGATTAATACAAATAAAAAATTCATGAAAAAAAATCGTTTAAATTTTTTCATACAAAACGGCAATTTCATAGGTAAAGACCTATTATAAATTCAAATTGTGATCTATTGATGTGTCATAATCATAAGACTCAAATTATATACAACAAATTTCAAAGCGAGTTAGACGCGGGTGCAGACGCGCGTGGCGTGCGTTTAGCGGGAGCGTGTCGTCTGAACGAGCCTTATGAAACAGCGCTTGAACTTTTTTATCATTCAGTAATGAGTACTCGGAGGAAAGTAAAGTAACTGACGGACTTACTTTAGAAGGAAGTCCAAGAAGAATACCTATGTTGTAATTACAAGTTGTTCAAAAATATTTCATTAGATAGAACTGAACATTTAAAATAAAACAATAATAACTGTTAACATAGCGCGGGCGTCGTTTACTGAGCAGCTGTTAATACATATTTTTATCTTTCGACACGTCACAGTGAACACGATTAGGTACACGTCTTGCAAAAATAAATAAGTACCTAATGTAACTTGCAGTAAAGTCAAGTAGATCATTATGTCAAAATACTATTTCATCGGTACACGTATTGTGTTGAAAAATAATAATCGAGAATCACATACATAATTTTTTAAGTATTTTTTTCTATACTCTACAATGTGAGGCGAGGCGGTGCTGCAAGACCTTTATTCAACTCAAACATAGTTGACGGCAGAGACAGCACAAAGCATAGGCATACATTTATAAACCCGGCTGGGGCGCCAACTCCGTGGGTGCTCGGGGGCTCTAGCACCCACGAGATGTAAATAGTGGGGGCGGAGCACTCACGATACTCATGAGCATAGACATCAAAAATTCAAAACTGATCAGTTAATCGGCTTTTTCTGATCTCTCTTTAAAATCACGTCACGTCGGCGTCATTAGATACAACCTTTTAAAGCGGGGTGCTAAGTATTGTGGAGCTCGCTACGCTCACACTTGCTTCGTAGGTTTTCTTCAATCCATATTTTATAAACTTAGTAAATTATTTAGTAAGTCCCTATGGGTGAAGACCAGAGACTTATATAGACGGTGCCTGTCTGTTCGCTGAATATAAGTTTTGCTGGATGGATTTAGATGCGATTTTAGGGATTAAGCCATAAAAAAGAACCGCATGTCGGGCATGAGCATGACAACCCACAAGGTTTTCTAAAACTCGGCCCTACACCCAACACCCATGCAGGTGCAAATTCATATAGTACCTACCTACATCATAATTGCCTTAGTAATTGCGATTATTTTAATACGCTTTTATTAGCTTCATACGTATGTTAGTATGTTAGTATGTAACGGAATCTTCGAACATGATTTTGACCCCCTTCAAAACGTCGGATTAACTCGAAATTTGGCATACTTATTAAGGACCGATGACAATTCAATATTTTAAACAGTTTGACCCGTTATCCTTACTAGGATAATCAGGATTAGCGAATTTTTGTTTTCCTGATACCCGGAGTGTCTGCGTCAAGACCAATAAAGGAAACTACTTGGCGCGCCGATCACCTATTTCTCGGATAAGTTACCAACTGTGATTAAGATAAAAATTTCGGAGAGGGAACCTGAAAACAGGCTATCTCATCCAAGGAAGGCAGTAGGCACTCAATTTATCCATTTATCGGATAAGTTACAGACTTAGAATAAACATCAATGACGGCTCAATTTTATTGAAAATCATTGATTTTAGGATATCGAAAATATTGTGTACTATAGTTCGTCAACTCGCTATATCGAGTATATATTCTAAAAGCAGCCCATATATACTTAAACTCTTTTAGTAGTGAATTGATGTAATGAAAATCAAACTCACTTTAGTAGTAAATGATTGTAATGAAAAAAAAATTGAGCCACATTTAGAGACATACATGACCTATTTATTGAGACAAACATATGACTACTCCTCAGAAAAGTCAGGTAATTTCGTACGTTTCAAGAGTTCTGATATAAAACAATATAATTATCGATTTTATTTCGACTGCAGCCAATAATTATTCAAAATCTACTTTAATAGTAAATTGATGTAATTACTATCAAGTTTTTTTTACATTTGATATAAAATTTCTTTCATACGTCGACAAAATAGGTAACGTAGATATTTCTTGATGATAAATTAACGATAGATGGTACACAATTTTATTTTATCTACGCCACACTTCGTTCACCGAGATTGCTCCCGGACCCCTAGGAACCTCAAACTTACTCACTACTCATACTCGACCCAATACTTTCTATTAAAATACTCAGACTCACTAACATACCTTCGGAGGATAGTGGTGAAAGAATCAAAATTTTGCTAGATAATGGAGTCTACGTTGATACTTTAGATCAGAATGGCAGAACTCCTCTAAATATTGCCATCAATGCAAACAATTTACAATCTGCAGAATGGGTTTTAAAATGCTGCCCTAATCTAAAGTGTCAAAATAATAATGACATATTTGATACCATTGACGTTTATAATAAATATGAATCCAAAAAAAGTGATAGCGATGCTTTTTAAATGGTATTATGTATAATTGAACATCAACATGTCAATAATAAGATATTAATACGTACAGCGGTTGAAGTAGGCTTTGTTAATATTGTGGAAGAGCTGTTAAAATAGGGAGCTAATCCCAACACTGTTTTAAGTAACGATTTTAACTATTGCATGCTACACATAGTCTGCCGTCATCATCAGCGTAAAATTAATAATTTATTAATAAATAAAGGAGCATATGACAATTGCAGAGACCGTCTAGGTGAAACACAGCTCTTCTATGCAATAGCTAATAGAGATGAAATATCATAATAGCTTTTGCTAAATAATCACTAAAAAATGAAAAATAAATAATATAAAAAAAAAACCAAAAAAATACGCTTTTATAGAAAATTCAACAAAAAAAATGAAAAAAAAAATAGTTTACGAAAACTAAAAAATCTGCTTTTATAGAAAATCCAACAAAAAAATAGAAAATAATTTTTAATAAATTTGATTTCAAAAAAATTGTGTAAGAAAAAATTATTTTATTGTAAAAAAAGCGTGGGGTGCATGGTATCAATAGTTATAAATATTTTATGAACAGATATGAGTTTCTACTCATATCTGTTCATAAAATACAAATTACTACTTATTACAAATTACAAATTAATACTTTCTACAAATTTATTAAAATTTATTTTCTATTTTTTAGTTGGATTTTCTATAAAAGCATATTTTTTTAAACTATTATTTATTTTTCATTTTTTAGTTGAATTTTCTATAAAAGCGTATTTTTTAGTTTTTTTTAAATATTATTTTATTGAGTTCAGTGCAGTTTAGCTTAAAACAAACAGTCTTAAATGTATGTTTAGTTGAACAAACAAAAAAACAACCGACTTCCAACAAAAACACTAAAAGACGTGAAAAATAACTTTAATTTCGGAAGTCGGTGGCCAAACACGAAAATACAAAACCAAAGGCACCGACTTCCGAAATTAAAGTTATTTTTCACGTCTTTTAGTGTTTTTGTTGGAAGTCGGTTGTTTTTTTGTAAAAAAGTTTTTATTTTTCACTTTTTAGTTGCAGTACCTACCCCACACAAATTCGTATACCACTACTTGGTGTGTAAATAACAGTGACAGGAAATTATTAGCACATCATCCATATAAACTAAGTGGCAAAAATATGGAGTATTAAGGATAACTCAAAAACTACTAGTCAGACCTTGATCAAATTTAAATGGGACCACATGTGAAGCACCAGCTACCAAATACAAAAAGAATCATCCAAATCGGTTCAACCAGAAAAAAGTTATGAGCTAACACACATAAAAAAAAAAAAAAAAAAAAAAAAAAAAAAAAAAACATACAGACGAATTGAGAACCTCCTCCTTTTTGTGAAGTCGGTTAATAAAAACGCAAAACACCAGCAACTCATCATCATTACTATGCGTTTGTTTTATTTTAATTATAATTTATGCGTTGAGCAGCTATAAACTGTGTTTTCCATAAACATACTTACAAAAAAAAAAAAAACCGTAGCCATTGAAACCTTTCATGTTTAATCAGCCCTCAGTGCAAACATAGTTTTGACACGTTTGGACTTTCACTAGAAAAGAGTTCAATCCCTTACTTACCTTGTCGGTGTCGTCGGCAACGAGGCAAGATATTCAGTACCTATGTTATTTCGCGCTTTATTCTGCTGTATACCTATTATATCAACACAAGCCGACTTCCCACCTGCGCGATTTCATGGATGGACCCCAATTGCACAACCGAATTAACGCCGAATTAAATTACGCCGAATTGCTAACAAAATAAAGACCGAAATAGCAGGGGGTAAATCTTGAATCCCTGGGTACCCACGGACCTTCTATTTTGAACTTTATGCAGTTAGTATTTCGGTGTTCAGTCGCCGCTCATGGACCTTCGATTAAAAACTTTACAAAGTCAGAAATTAGGCGTAAAGTCGGTTGTGAAATGTGAATCCTCATCCATAAAATCACGCCTCTTGTGAAGCCTCGATTACCTTGACGAGTCTGTCGAGCAGCTCGGCGCCCTGCTTAACCTGCTGCTCGGGGTCGGCGGCGAGGCGCGCCAGGGCGTCAAAAACGAGCGGGAAATGCGCCAGCGCCTCGCCTCGCGCGATCTTCAGCACGTTGAACAGCGCCTCGGCCGCCTGGTAGCGCACGCGGGACTCGCCCTCGCTAAAGCACGCCACAATCGGGTGCACCAGCTCCGGTAGGTAGTCGATGCAGCCCTGCGCCGGACATGTAATATTAATACCAGCCTGTCACCGTCCCACTGCAAGGCAAAGGCCGCTTCTCATACACAGAAGGCGCCAGACACAGCGGGGGTTAAACCAGTTTTATGTCTTTATGATGAACTAGCTTTTGCGCGCAGCGATGTCGGAAAATATCCCACGGGAACGTACTACCGGGATTAAAAGTATCCTCTGTGTTAATTCAGGTAAACAATGTAGGTATTAATTAATTCCGTAATACATGTTTTCATATAACTCTATTGGTTTACGCGGCGCACGCCAGTAGCTCCCAGTCGGCATGATTTTTTCCGACATCTTCAACAATCATCGTCATATTTCAGCCGATTTTCACACAACCTTAATAAATTATACACCTAAACTGTCCTCATGAATTACTCCGTCCATTGGCGAAAACCGTATTAAAATCCGTTCGGTAGTTTTTGAGTCTATCGTGTTCAGACAGACAGACAGACAGACGCGGCACGCCGCGTCTGTCTTTTGTTTGGGGACTTTGTTTTATAATATGTAGTGACAGTGATAATGATAAACAATGGTAGGTTTTGAAAATTGTTTTCAAATGATAAATGATTTTATTTCTGTAAATAGGTTTGTACAAACACTTTTACACGTCAATGATATTTTAAAACTAGATGAGGTCGGCGTTTCCTATCTGACTACTCTGAGAAGAAAGGCCGGAACAAACTCAGAGGTCACAGTCTCTTTTAAAGTCCAGACATAATCTTGGTCAGATCATGTGAAGACCATGTAGATTTGTCTGAAATGGTATTTTGAGGAAAAACCACACAGATTGAGTGGACCTGTCCAGTCAGTGCACGCTTTTGTCAGTAATCGTGCAGCTCAACTCAGAACTTAAGGAGCTCAACGATTCAACGAAAAATACCAAAGAAAGAACATTTGGGTAGGCCACAAAAATTACTCAAACTGCCAGACTAAGATTAAAACTACCTGAAAGGAAAAAAAAAAGCAACAATGACCCACATAGTCTTCACATTCACAATATTAAAATGAATATCATGTATTTCATCTAGCCTGCATGCTAGTCACATTCTCAGACAGTTTTTTTTTGTATTTCATTTTAGTAGTGATAAAGTAGCTTGATAGTTATTTTGATTAAGTGTTCTAGTAATATTAATTAATAAGTAGGTAATCTTCAACAATAATGACAACTTAAACATCATTTAAATGTAATCACCACATAAAATTCATGCATGAGTAAAAGCACATTAAAAAAATGTTTCCAATCATTACTATAAGTCAATCAATCCCAGGGCGAAGTGACACAGCATATCAAGTAATCGGGCCATAATATCATATCATACTTCATGCTAATATTATAAATGTGAAAGTTTGTGAGGATGGATGTTTGTTACTCTTTCACGCAAAAACTACTGAAGGGATTTGGAACACATAGTTTATAACCTGGATTAACATGTAGGATACTATTTATATCGGTAGTATGTTCCCGTGTGATAATTTCCAACCTCCATGCGGGCGAAGCCGCTGGCAAAAGCTAGTAATAATATATAATAGGCTCACAGTTATAATTATTGTCGCAAGCTTGCTACAGTGACATGCACTTGAAGAGACTTAAAATGTGAATAGCCAATTATTAAGCGAGATAAGATTTTCCTTCAACACTGACCTTCCCCAAGCCGACAGCGACAGAGGACAGTCCCATGAGTGCTCCGTTTTTCACATTAGGGTTGGTGGAGGACATCAGGTCCTGACCAAGCACCCGGATCAGCCTCTTGATCTGACTTGTGTTCTTCGCATCACTGAAGTCTTTCACCATCCTTTGATTATAATATTTTATTAATGCCCGTATTTACAGAATGTGTGAAAGCACTTTAGTATCATTACTTTACCAGCTTTTTGAAAAAGTTAGTAAATAATATAGTATCAATATCCTTTATCATAGTTATTGAAATTGGTAAGTATAGCGGAGCAACCACCCAGTCCACCAGTTCACCTATGAATATACTGTAGCAATGACCGCCAACATCAAGGCGAAGGCTAGTATTGATTTCAAGCATCTTAGGAGTCGACTGAGTGTCTACATTCAGAAGAGGAAGCCTATTCTTAAATGGGCGGTTCGAATATAGGGAAATAGCACTCACTTCTCAATCTCGACGCCAGCAAACTTCCTCTTGTCATATATCTTGTCGCACAACCCGCGAACGCAGGCTATGCTCAGCGGCGCGTAATCTCTCTCCGACATTTCTGTTTATCTCCGTATATTACTACACCAAGATCGCGAAATACATCAATACATCAATGAGATCAATGAAACTAAGTTAAATTGAATCAGAAATATAAAACACCGCCTTCTTTATACGAATTCTATCGAATATCCTTGTCTTACCTTAGACGAAAAATGGGAAAACAATACAAAGAATGCACTAAATACGACCAAATACCATTTTGAAGTTCGTAATTTCAATCAGCTGTTTATGTCACTCTGACGTACCCGTTCACGTGCGGGTATTAAATCCAGCATTTTGAGTGTTTTAGAAATCTTAATAAATTGTATTATTTTATTAACGGTGTGTTAATAACATAGTAATTAAAAATCTAAACATTAACTCAAACAAAAAAAAATGCAATTTTTCATCCCGTGAAATCCTGCCCAAAACGGAAAATACCAAAAAAGTTTAATTTCTGAACGACCTCATATATAGTGATACCACCCAGCGCTTATAATTACCCCAGATATATTTTAAAAACTTTCGAATCCAAAATTGAAAAAAAATTAGTCACCAGCAGGTCAAGCTACAGGAAACTGTTAAATTATTTCAAACGATTTTAAACCTTAAAATGTTGAAAGGTAAGCTCAAAATCGAATGAGAAAATCTGAATCAACCATTTTTCAGATTATTACGTACATATTTTATAGGGTACTGTGTTAAATGTAACAACAAAATACCTCGTGTTACATAGCAATTAAATGAAAGAAAATTTAAAACTCATATTTAAAGTACGCTTTGTAAACAAGCTTAGTACAAATTAATACCGGATTATATCCTAGATAAAAAGGCTTGGAAACATGCTGGTCCTGCTCGATAGGACAACCTAGAGTCTAGACAAAACCAGACTAGTTGCTAATTTAACTGTATTATTATCATTTTTATGACATTATGTAACTACTTTATCTCACACACTAAATTATAACTTGTTATTTTTTTTAAATCATCTACTTAACAATATTTTTAAATATGTGAGCACCATGTATCTATCACATAATTAATTTACCTGTCATTGCTTTATATTCAATTATTTTTACCTGTTGTGGTATAGTAATTTTATTCTAGATGCATCGTCTTTACATCTACTTATATAATGAATGTATATATAATATTGTAAAAGAGTAACGGTGGAGTTTCTTGCCCATTCTTCTTTATACGAAACTACATTTTGGAAGGGGCAACTAGAATCAATTCTATTTTCATGTTCAAAATGTTCTTTCAAAAGTGCCTTTAATGTACCTATTTGAAATAAATGAAATGACATTCACAGTTTGTGGTAATTTGGTGTGTTGGCGCCTGTACATACAATTCATGTAAACTGTCGTCATTATTTCAGGTTTTATAAAAAATTAACGTTATTTCGAAACCTTACAGCGAAATCATTCATGCTGCAATCACTTTCATTGTGTGTTGAAGATATTGTTGTAGTGTTACTATTGCTGATTCTAATGATTAGAATTCTGTAAAGCCATATTGGTTGCGGCCGCGAATCATATTTTAATCAACATACAACCTGACACTGACCAGAAAATTGCAAAAAAGTAAGTAAATTTGAATTTTGCGAGCTACCTTATCGCATCCTACCTATACAAGTAATTATGGGTAAGAAGTCGGGGTAAAATATTTAGTTGCAACAATATTTTTATTTAATCTCGGGTAAATTACATTACTAAAGTGGTAACCCAGTTTGACTGCCGTAGTGCGCTTGATGAGTTGTGTCTTACTATTTTGATAAAACTGCGTTGTAAAACATTTCAATGTCATTAAGTTCTAAATTGTGGTTTAATTTAAGTGTTTATTTACCGCGTTAGAGTACATTTGTGCGTCCGCCATGCCTGTGACACTAGTAGACAGGTTGCCCTTGCCGAATCTCAAGGTTTACACGGCGGGAAGTGTTTCGCTGCTTTCAATCGCTGTTTATTACGCGCTGAGTGTGACTAGTGACCCGAACTGGCGCGGGAACGCGACGCTGGCCCGGCAGGACGCCATGGAGCCGGGCGAGGCCGAGCGCCTGGTGCCAGTGCTAACGCTCAACGGCACCAGAAACGTGAGCGAGCAGTTTGTGGACGTCATGACGTTCATGATGCAGGAGCCGCTCTGCATGTGGGTGAGTACTGGCCAGCACAGGCAGACCGTGCTATCTCTCCGCTGCGCATAGCTGCTTCTTGTCTGTTTTCAAACTCATAGGAAATCAATCTCATAACAATATTGTTTTGCAACAATATAAAACAACAACAATAATATTGTTTTTGTTTTTTGTTACAACATAAAATCCAATATTTCGACTAAATTCTTATCATGTTATTGTTTTTGATAACATGCATGCCAAATATAAAGAAGCAAAATGTTGCCTAAATTCCAATTGTTTATCAAATAAATATGTAGAGCATTGCAGGCTAATCTACTCGTATGTTAATAAACATACTAAAAGCAGGTTTTACATTCACAAAGCATACTTTTTTAAAGAGGGCAATAAAGAAGTTCAAACAATATTATTGTTATAGGTACATTTATTCTTGGTAGGTACTTATATAATTTATTTCATAATTTACGTACATATTTCTAAAATAATTCAACAAAAAAGTTGTAGCTCACCTTTGGGAACATGGTGCAGGCTACTCAGCCATGGCAGTCAGGACTTCAGAGAATTATTAATATTCCCATTATATTTCAATAGGGTGAACTGTTATAAAATTATTTAGCATGCATTTATAACATATAACAACAAATAGCACATGTACACAATGTACAAGATCTATTAAAAACAAGAAATATTCCAAACAAACATTTAGGTAAGTCATGCCGAATTCAAAAATACCTGCAGTCAAAAGATTTGAAGCTCCCAACATAAGTATGAGAATTTTTCAGAATTAGAATTTAAGAGCTCAGAGTTCGAAGTATTTATTTGTAAACATAGCTTACAGATACACAGGTGTGTGAGATGTTACATGTTTGTAAGTTCTGTATGCTTTGCCATTACGCATACAAATGTTAGTAGGTACATATCAATTTCAATCATTTCTTTTCACAATATAAAGTAAAAATTATAGATTAAGCTAGACTGTTGGATAAATCAATATATAATATTCTCCTGACAATTAATTAAATTTCAAATAAAAACTTCAATGTCAAAACAAGTATCAAATTAATAAAATATTTTAAAAATGTCAAATATTAGGTCTTTACCTATGAAATTGCCGTTCTGCAGTACTGGCCATTTCAAATCAAAATAATTTTTGTTTGGCTAAGAATTCTAATTTCAAATTAATTTTATTTTAAAAACATGGATTTTTTTTTCTAAAAGTAGTCATTTCTTTATTGATTAGTGTTACATTTTCATCGCATTTCAATCTTTTTCGTCGTCATGGATACGTTAAAAATTCGAGTAATTATGGAATATGAGTACCGTCGTGGCAGCAACGCGGCACAAGCGGCACGCAACATCAACGACGTTTACTAACACTACAAACCAACGCACCACCTGTTATTGGTTTGCTCGCTTCCGTTCTGGAAATTTCGACCTGAAAAATGAACCTCGCGGTCGTCCGAAGACTTTGGTCGACAATGACGAATTAAGACTGTGCAGAGCAAAAAGCGCAAAAATAACAGTTACAGTTATGTTGATATTAACTAAAATCGTTTATTTACACAATTAAAATCTACATAATTATTACCACAGATAATGTGTTTACAATGTTTGCGAGGCAAACATATGAAATATGGTATAGTTTTTTAAATGTACTCATTTGAAGTTGAGCAAAAATCTACAAAAACGCGTGCTGGCATTCATGGGATTTCATGTATTTTTCCATTGAAATATTCTGTAGATATTAATTCAACCAAATCTCTAATAAATAATCTTTCATTTTTGTGTCTCATATTTTCGTAATATTGTCTAGAAGATTTAATATATTTTTATTCAAAATGCGCTCCGAATTCGCCATACAAAATTACTATGAACGCGTTGTGCCGCCTAAATACGTGCCACGCGCCACCAACAATTCAGTCGTCCTCGAGAGCTCAGAGCGTCATCACGTCACTTTACAGAGCGAGCGCATCGATCGCGAATTACCGAGTAGATACATTCTGTTGTATAGAAAAATAAGGTACGTGACATTTTCGATATCTTAAATTTAATTTCACTACCTACATCATCTTATGATTTTTATCTTGTAAGCAATTACGTTAACCGAATGAGTAAAAAATTTTGTAAATTTACATACGTTTTATAGCATCACCTATTGTTTTAGGAAATATTTACTTAATGTATTAGGAAAAATGGGAAAGCGAAAGGAGAGATATTATAGAAAAGGAACCAATTCAAGAAAAAAGCCGTTCTTCAAAATCGGTACGTATCATCTCCTAGTTTAAGATTGATTCTCTGTCTCTTAGAGCTAGATTCACAAATCCTATAAATAATATTATTTATTTATAAACTTACTTAGGTAAGTACCTATGTATCGCATAGATACTTTAGGTAAAGAACGTTTGCCATTACTAGTTGCAAGATGCACAGCCGACCGCAGGAGCCCTTTGACTGTTTGAGGCGGTTCTATTGTTTTTATTCTTATATTATAGCGATATGGCACTAATGATTACTCGTATTAAGTGTACCTATATTGTTTCTGCATATCTATTTTATTGACAATTGTTTCTTGTTTTATTCTAGGTCAACGGATTCGAATGATATAGAAGGAGATAAAGATAATTTTATACCCAACTCAAAAAGTGTCAGAAAATATGAAAATGAAGAACACTCAGACCTAAATATACAAGTACAGCAACGCGAAAAACATTTCGATGTAGGTTTATGATCCAATTTAGCTTTTTATGGGACCTGCCATGTGCATTTGTAGACTTTGACAATGGTTGAAAATATTTGTGAGTTATGTTAAATTTAATTCACAATTTATTTTAATTGTATTACAGAAATCGCTAGAAGACAATGGTACTAATTCTGAAATAATTATAGGGAAAGAAACCGACAATCAAAAAGTTTTTGTGACAAATGGCAACAGAATAGTTGATTTTGCGTATGTTTATGAACAATTTCAAAATATTGCAAATCACAACTCGGCCTTTGGTTGTAATTTGAACTGTTTAAAAATGACTAAAGGGGTACGAAAAGGAAATAGTCGACTCCAGATTAGACAGACAAATGGAAATCAAAGAACCCGAATACATCCTAGAAGCAATCAATGCACGGGCAAAGAAAAATAAGCGAAAAACTGAAGATGAAAAATTGACAAATGTGAAACGTAAAAGAATATGTAATGATTAGTAGATAATATAAATAATAGTATCAGAGACGTCCCTTGTTAAACAATTTACTATTTGTGTTGTTATAATATAATAATTAAGGAAATATAAATACTGTATTTATTATTACCCACCCTGCTGTTTGATACGATCCATAATGTACCTATAAAACGGTACTGATTTTTTTTGTTTACTTGTCTTATAAATTATAATGTATACATTTTTGGCACATTTTTTAAACGTAACATGCATTGGTAACTTTGATATAAAGTTGTTTCAAAAGAAATTTTGTACAAATCGAAATAAAGCTTAAAATAAATAGCTTTTGATACACTTTTTTACGTTTTTGAAAAGATTGCACTAATTGTTTTCATTTCAAACCAAAGTAGAAAAACTTATTAAGCTCAGGTAAAAATAATGTACTAGAATTATATTCACTCACAATCCACACGTTGCCATATTTGACTAAATGTAAGTTACCTAGTTTTGTTTTTCAACAGCCACGCACGTATGCGAGCGCAGCTGTGTGCGTGACTGCACACACAGTGAGCGCAAGAAGTTTAATACCTAAATAGCTTTCGCCGCTTTTGCTCGGCACAGTCTTAAAGGCGATTGTGGAAGCTGATGATACACAATCTACGGCTGAATTAGCAGCAGCTTTCGACGTTAGCGTCAAAACAATATTGGTCCATTTGCGTCAAATTGGCAAGGTAAAAAAGCTTGACAAATGGGTGCCCCACGAACTCAATGATCGCCAGCGCGAAGTACGCGTCGAGACGTGCCTTGCACTGCTCAACAGACACACAAATGAAGGAATTTTGAACCGCATTGTTACCTGCGATGAAAAATGGATTCTGTTTGATAACCGTAAGCGCTCAGCAAGTTGGTTGGATCCTGGTTCAGCACCTAAACAATGCCCTAAACGAAAACTTACCCCTAGAAAAGTGATGGTCACTGTTTGGTGGTCTAGCGCCGGTGTGATTCATCACAGCTTCTTACCAAACGGGGTGAGCATTACTGCAGATGTGTACTGTGAAGAACTGAACACAATGATGGAGAAGCTGGCACATCTCCAACCAGCATTGGTCAATCGCTCGTCTCCGCTGCTCCTGCACGACAACGCGCGACCTCATACTGCACAGCAGACGGTCTCCAAGTTGCAAGAACTGGGGTTGGAAGCTCTCCGTCATCCGCCCTACTCACCAGACCTTGCGCCTACAGACTACTACTTTTTCCAGAATTTGGATAACTTCTTGGCGGGAAAAAAATTTAATACCCGAGAGGCAGTACAAAATGCCTTTGAAGAATTTGTTGCCTCCCGTCCAGCTGATTTCTTTAAGAAGGGCATCAATAAACTGCCACTGCGATGGCAAAGATGCATTGATTGCATGGGTGATTACTTCGATTAATACAAATAAAAAATTCATGAAAAAAAATCGTTTAAATTTTTTCATACAAAACGGCAATTTCATAGGTAAAGACCTATTATTAAAATTTAAGATAAAATAGAATTGTCAAAAAAATTAAATAGGATAATGTCAATTAATCAAATTAATACAAGAGTGTCAAACAATGCATATCTGACAACACAGACATAACATGCATGTCTCTTAAAGCAGTCATCCAAATAGTCCTCTATTTAGTAGAAACATTTATCAATTCAAATTTTCATAAGTACACTTTTGAATTTGTCTAGATTTAATGATTTTAATGTTTCAGGCAGCTTTATATATTTTGTGGCCACACAGAAAGTACTTTTGTTCATTAGGGCTGTTCTGCCATGTGTTATTACAAGCTCTAACTTATTTTTGTTGCGTAACTTTCTACAGTAGCTTTTGGAAGCTATTTTGTATTGTGAGATGTGTGTTTTGACAAATATATTAGTTTCGTAGATGTACAATGATGGTAGGGTCAGAATGTTTAGGCTTTTAAAGAACGGTTGACAACTGTCGGTGCTATATAGTCCACACATAGATCGGATACATGTTTTTGAGCTCTAAATACAAATTCTCTATTGACTGAGTTACCCCAATACATTATGCCATACCTAAGTGTTGATGCAACAATCTAGGCTAACAGTCTTTGACAGTTTGTAAAGACCATGCAAATTTACATTTTTTTTTACAAATTTCTTCTGTCTGGGATCTCCAGGTCAAATTTTTATCTATTATCTATTAAGTATATATATAAATTTTATCTATTAAGTATTATATGTCTATTTATAAATGTGAGAATTTAGATTCATACCAAGATGAATAATTTGAATATTTTTGTTTTAATATTTTCTATGATAATCACAAACCTAATCACCAGTAAGTAGCTTAATTGAGTAATAATTAACTGAGCCATCAAGAATATTCTTAACTTGTATTGTAATTAATAAATATTTATCTTATCCTATTGCTCTATTAATAGTAATGTAATAAGTATCTACATATCTTGCTTTGGGCAGGAAAAGTTGAGCAAATAGCCTAGAAAAAGTTTAGATATAAATGATAAAAAAAAGATTAATAAAAACAACATCTAATATCAGCTTTATTTCAATTATTTAATTGCTAGATTGTGATAACTACTGCACTTACTTCTGGAATAATTTCATACTGAAAATTATACCTGCATGTAAAAACCTAAAACCTTCGTAAGATGTTATAAAATATATATTATCTTTACTGCTTACTATTACTTAAATTGTTCAATGATAAATGATAACATAATCAACAATGAAATCATTATTAACGGATTTGCATAGTAATACTACTTCATTGTATTAAAAACAAACAACATTTTTGTATTTTTGAAGTGAAAACTTCTAAAGGCGCGCTGAGCACTTTTTGCGTTAACAAAAAGCGTGAAACTCGCGTCACCGTCACCGCACGCTTCGACTATACAATTCACAAGTTACTTAGTTTTCACTTCTATCGGCAGTCCCTAAAGACAGCCCCGCATTTTTTTTTTAATATTTACTTCACCGTCATTTACATAAGATTACATCACGCCTGTAATCCACCATGGGTTAGGCAGAGAGGTACCTAAGTCCACCCACATTTCGCCGGTTTCGTTTCGTTTTGAACTAATTCCCATGTAATAGGGAGCGAGCCTAATGCCATCAACTAGGCACAAATCCAGAATCCGGGCTGCTACTGAGAAATTTCCAATGGAAATCCCAATAGCATTTTGCCAGACCTGGGAATCAAACCCTGAATGTCACCCTCAGCAGTAGCGCTTGTGGCCACTACACATTATTATTAATTTAGATTGTCAACTAGCTTGGTTCATTTCTTACTGAACAATATGGTAAACAGTATAAATGATCATTCACACTCACAGTAGCTACTTACCTAGTACAAAAATTTTTTAGAAAGAAGTGTCCCACACATCGCGGCAGAAGCGGCGCGTCTTGAGCAGCTACACAA
Source organism: Griposia aprilina (assembly GCA_916610205.1). Taxonomy (NCBI): domain Eukaryota; kingdom Metazoa; phylum Arthropoda; class Insecta; order Lepidoptera; family Noctuidae; genus Griposia; species Griposia aprilina. The sequence goes on along the minus strand of OU744299.1, from coordinate 22,441,016 downwards.
CTGAAGCCTTCGGGACTATGCTCTGACAAGTATCGCGCGCGCTCCGCAGTCTCAGCGTGCAGCGACAATGGGTAATACCTAGTCAAAAGTAAGGGAAAATCTCCCGAAAGTTCAGAATTTTCTCCAAGTAGGTAACGGGAGTGTTTCAGTAATCTTGTACGTAGGCACATAACACACGTTCAGTGTTACAGTATTCTAGTAGGCTGTACAGCTCGTAGGTATCTCTAACACATTTTACATTAGCATAAACAGTGGATTACATAAATACACGGTACTTTGTATGTTTAACAATGTGGTGTTTCATTCACCTCAAGAACAGGATTTGCAGCACTCGGGTCGGAGGCATGAACTATTTGCTTTATCGTCGCTAACTAAAGCCAAACAAATAACCTTTAACATGTAACTCTTGTTTTGCTCACTGATAGTTATTTTTGTTACCTTTGCGCATTGAATTTTTAATCAATTGCGAACACAATAGCGTACCTACGTAAATATCCGTACTTGGGTATTTGCGTTTTGGTTCTATAATATTGATTCATGAAATCACAATGTTCGCTACGTTAAATTAAACAAAAAGGTCAGACCAATCCGTCTGCGGTGAGTTGGTCCGCAATAAATGGTAAGATGAATATCTTGTGAACATCCTAGAAGGCTATCCGGACAATCCTTTCTAAATGCATCAACAGATGAACGTTTGGGCTTTGATTGCAAGAGCACTGTAAGTACCACGCGACACTTGTCTTCAGTATTCACGATGGCACCATATCATCGGTCGCATCGCCTAAGTAGGTACTAACTACACTATTTTGCAAAAAAATAAAAAGCTGTCTACCCTCAGCTACATAAATCTCTCCTACCTTAGATCCTTTTGATGTTCCTCTTGGTGTACATGTACATCGTATACATGATACATATTTCTCCAGATTTTTATCTGTCAATTCCTAACGCTCTTTTCTGCTGGGGCACAATTTGTGCTCTACAGGATGTACCAGGAAGGTGTGGTCAAAGTTAAAGGTGTGGTGCTGCCATCACACTGTATAACTTTCTCCATAGAACCAACATCGCGAAAAAAAAAACTGCCTTCCTATACATTTGGGCCGAGTAGGTATTGAAGTATTTTTATGGGACAGTTGAAAACTTTCTGGTACATCCTGTAGAGCACCAAATTGTCATACAAATAATTTAGAAAGCATGATATTAATTATATAACTGTCGTTAAACTTTCACTAATCCCATGGGTAAGATTGGTCCTTTTAGGCAATCCAATGATTTTAAACTTAAAGCACCGTAGCGAAGTCCTCAGCAGCGCATCACGCCATAATAAAGGATTAAGACACAGTTTAATTATGAGCTTAAAAGGTTTCGATGAGTTCACCAACTCGTAGACGGTCGCTCTAGGGCGGCGCCGCGTCATAACTTCATAAGCCTGTGTTAATATTGTGATGTAGTAATACGCCAGGTCGTCGTTAACTAAACAATGTAATTTGTCACTATCAGGGTTTCTCTCGGAGTCATTAGCCTCCGAAGGTGCCTTCATAACTCGTACATTTGGAGGTCTGTGCAGTGTGCACGGTGCAACAGACAGTATGAGTGCTGAATAAGCAGAAATCGACAGTTTTCCCGTTCGCCCATATTGTTTTGTTAGGGATTTACACAATGCCTACAGGAATTAATAAAATAAAAACAATGAGTCTCTAGGCTTAGGAGAAACTCGTCCATAGTATCGAAACTTACGTAATAGCTGATATTAGAACAAAGAAAGTGTCTCTTTTAAAAATGCCTAAAACATCCACTTTTACATGTTAGGTTCTTTGTAGTAAACACAAGTACCTATTCTGAGCTAGCCGATGATAAACAGGTGTTATGTAATGTTTATAGATTGTTGCGCTTTGTATATAGAACGCACTAGTGGGTGGGGCCAAGTCGTGGCAACTGGAGATTGGTAAAAAGAAATAAGATAAATTAGACTTTCTCGAAATAATACGTGGCTGCATTCACCTGCTTCTCTCATCTTTTATGTCTTTTATTAGTATTATTTCTCTCTTCCCAGAAAGCACCCCTTCCTTTAACATCGGTGTCAGCTAAGTTGCACGCCATCATATTTCTGTGAGTCTGGCCAGCTGGTTCTAGTATTTCGGGTGATCTCTTGCCGGGACGCATGTTTTAGTGCGCTGCATTCATCAGCATTTTATTGCAAGCATTCTTCAACAGTTGGTATTTCGTAACGACAGTCCGCGAGCGCGCTGAACTTTCAAAGCTTGAGAATTGTTTGTCAAGTCAAAAGCTCTCGGCTCTACGGTGAAAGTCAATATTCAGGTTTTGCACCAAACCGCCTTACGATGCCTTTTAGCACTCAACATAATTATACCTTTCGCTATAAATTAACAAGTTAATATAAATAAATTCGTAATTATGATACATGCATGTTCGGAGTCATGAGTCTTCGACACAAAAATACCTCAAGGATGAAGTAGCATTGTCTTGTCTTCGCCATGTTTGAACTTGAACGCTAAAGGGATTATAATTGGACGAAAAGTACCTACATATGTGACATTGCGCGGCAAAAATAGCATCACGTTATTTTCCCAATGCCTCCCAATTCCAATAAATTAGTAATTTGTAACTACTTGGTCGGAGGCACAAGACGCAAATGTTTACCAGTTGTAAATAAAAACCATAACAAAGATCTGGAAGTGACAGTTAGATCTAGTAGAATGAAGTCTACCAATTCAGTCACCACACGAGTTGGCAAGGACAACTGAGAGAGGCGGGTTTCGTCGTTTGAGGCTATTTATAATCTCATTTTAAAATATAAGATCTCTACAAGAACCCAGTACCATTAGTAAAATATATTGTTACCTAGCTCATACCAAAAAAATATAAAAGCAGTTCTTATATCTATGGCTCATACGAACATCTTTGTACCTAAATGATGCTGACCTTCGCTCAGTGTGAAACAAGTCCACACACATCCACACAAATGCACGTTATCTGTTAATTTAAATACAAGAAAAACAGAAAAACAAGACTGAAGTGGAACTTGATCAGACTATTGACATTCAGAATGTCATTTAAAGTAGAAACCTTTATTTTTATCTGGGATTTTCTGCGAGTGTAAACAGGGTAAATTATGGGTGTCTGCTAAAAAACGAGAGCGTTCCTAAAGGTCACATCGTCGGCCCGGTGCTATTTATGTTCCTCGGTCATTGTCATTTGCGGACCCTTCCGGATCTCGCTTATCAGTGAATGCCGCTTTAATAGTTTATTTTCGTATAATTTCTTGATCTCTAGACTTTTGGCATATGAAAATAAAAACGTTTTTAAATAAAAGTTTGTTTCATCTTTTGTTATCATAATAGTATGCTGTTTCAAAGTGTGCTCGTAGTCTGTATTCCAATGTTATTACTATAATATATGTATTGTCAAAGGATCGATAAAAGACATCCTTCCATTAAATGATGTAAATCAAATATTCAGTCGCCTCGTTCTAGTTCCTGTATTGACAACTATTGACATGTGCGAGGAATTCTAACAGCAATATTATACCGTACGGTTTAAATCAAGTTAATGCTTTGATCCTTGGCTTTGGGAGACTCAAATAATTTGAATGAGGGCTGTGACTGTGAGAACGTCCGAGAACAAAGTCGGTAAAAGTATGGTGTTAGTATTAGTATGACGCTGCAGTACTTGATTGTTTGACAGCTTGTTTTTTCGTTTGTGATTATCGGAAGCTCCTAATACGTGTACAAACGGACACCTTTCGTTGTCTTGTAATTTGCTACGTGCGTAAATCCGCAATCTGGTCCTTAGTCCTTCCGACCGCATTACTAATCAGATAGCGTAGTGTTCCATTAACCCACACTGCTGATAGTGGCGTCAACACATGATTATAAACAGATGAGTAAGTAATTACGATATCTGTTTATGTAAAAATACTGATATTGTTGGTAGTTAGCAACAATAGCAACTAGTGAGCAACGCGTTGACTTTTGTACCGTTAAAATTAATTTTGCAAAACCAAAAAGGAAGCCTTTTCACCCAACTACCCTGGAAAGAGGGTAATGATTTAAAAAGGTCGTATTAATCATTGTGCTAATTAATCAGAACTGTCGTATTGAGGAGTTTGTCCCTTTCAGACCCTGCATGTACAATTGAGGACATAAAATACTTGAAAACGGTTGTGTTCGCTTGTTCACATATCAATGTAACTAAATCGATACTAGTAACGCCATCTTTTGGCAAATTTGAGTATTATTTGCTCAAGTTTGGGTCAGTACTCGACAAAGATTTGAAGTGTTCCGGTACGCTGTTTATTTTATTACTTAATTATATACTTGAGATTGAGACTAAGACTTAATTATATAATTTATTACTGGAGACCGAGTTGGTGAGTCTTTCGTGTTATGACATTTTTGATGATGCTGAAGGTGTGAGACCACCAAAAATCTCATAAGACGAACGATTCACCAACTCGGTCCCCAGTACTCCATTGGAACTGGCAGGTACTTCTTTATCTCGGATGAACACTCGATCATCTACATTATCTGATACTAATTCATAAAATCTAAGAAATGATCTCTCCGCATGATACTCCATGCGTCAGACCTGACGGTAGTACAAGCCTTCCGAGAGTATCAAATCGACAACAAAAGTTCTGATGTGTCAAACAGTCAATACTTCGCCCGCGCATTCGTTCGCGTGGATTTCACAAATAAATAAATAAGATGTTTTTAATATAAACTTTATCCTCCCTTTCCACCCCGTTAGGGGTAGATTTTCTAAAAACCTGATACATGTTATCCTTTATTTTCGGTCTTTAGTATAAATACAGAGTTTTGAGTTTATATAATAACTTTGAAAAACCCCCAGTGGGCCTTTGAGAGGTAGTTTAAAAAACGAATAATGACGAAATGTATTATTTACTAAATAATACTGCCCTTAAAAATTAATTTACCATTCTTGCCCCGTCAAGGTTTGATTTTCAAAAAAGCCCGAGCAGATAGATTGGAATAAAAAAAAGTTTTTGTGAAAATTGCCCATTTTCTTGCTGTCTGTACATTTTTTTCAAAATTTGCGAATGCGAATAAAATTTTCTCAAAAGTTAAGGCAAGTCTCCTAAGGCCGTTTTTTTGTAGCTACAACGGTTAAGGCAGCTACCCTTGCTGCCCCATCTCAAAAAAATCACCCTGTATATACATGTATATAATGCCAAATGTCCTCATTTGTGCACATAAAGAAAAAACATATTTTATAGAAAAGTGTAATGCTATTTTCTTTTTTTCAACCTACTTGAACTCCCAAAAAATCCACATATCCAGAATTGAAAACAAAAACTGGTCTGAAAGGGATAAAAAGGATTAAAACAAACACACTGCCTGAATCACCAATGGTTAATGGATCTTAACGATCAATAATCAAGAAAGAGAAAAGAGAAAAAGTATTTCTATTCTATTTTAATCATATAAAAACGTGCATATACATAGATTTAAAGTTTAGAGTCCATCAAACCATAAAAGGAAATGTTGTAAAAGCAATAAATCTTGTTATCGGCGACTTAATAATATTATGTTGATGCCGGAACCATTCAAAAAAATTTCACTGTGACGCCTGATAAACAGTGTTAAATCTCCCCTCGACTCGACGTTATCGATGTTGTTTTTCTGAAATACTAAAATATGACGTCTATTAATAATCATGAGTAGCTACCATCTTACCACGTTACTGATGAGATTAAGACTCAATAATTGAAAAATGTCTATTCCTGAGTCGAATAAAAAGGCAAAGGTAACCAGAATATGTCTTGCCTTCTGAAGCCCTGAAAAATAGGGATTTTGCATTTTACAGCCGACATTGATTCAGATGATAAAAGCTGTTCGTCCAAGCTTAGTAATATGCGATATAATTATGTGACGGAGAAGGTAGTTCTCTCTCGTTATGACCAGTTATATTTTAACTACTATGGGAAGTTTTGGTTATTGCGCGATAGAAAAACCGTTAGCAGTTCAAATCAAATTATAATTTACACTAGCAAATCACACATTGTAGGTAGACGACACAACTATACGGAACGCGCGACAGTTTCTAAACGTGTTCACTGCTTGACCGCCACCGACCAACTCTGCTTTAACTCTGGTCGAGCGTTATGTTGTAGAATCTGTAGAGCGCCGCCTGGTGGCGCTGGCTTCCCGATTATTCAAAGTCAAACGATTTTAACGTATTTCCGACATATATTTGTCCCAATGACTCCCAATTAATATAATACAGTACCAATTTACCAAGATAAGAACAAGTTTTATTTTTTATTTAATTAAACACAGGTTTTTGTATTACTCATACCGGTACCACTGCTACGCAGACTACTTGTTTATTTACTACAACATTCTTTCCCTTATATGTAGAGTAAGGTAACAAGGATACAAGACAACAATCATGAACTAGGTACTGCGGATGTTGCTTCAGATGCAAATTCATATTCAGCTACGCATAGTAGTTGTTTATTTACTACAACATCCTTAGAATAGAATAGAATAGTTCTCTATTTGTACAGAAAGTAGGTACAAGTTACAGATGTTAAGACAACAATCATGAACTAAGTACAGCGGAAGTTCCTTCAGATGCAAATCAAAATTCAGCTACGCATACTAGTTGTTTATCTACTACAACATTATTTCCCTTGTATGTAGAGTAAGGGTAACAAGGATACAAGACAACAAGCATGAATTAAGTACTGCGGATGTTCCTTCAGATGCAAATCAATATTCAGATGTACGCAATGGTTACATTGTCTGGTGCCTAGTCTGCCAACAGGCCGGCTACGTAAAGTCACGATGAAGCCAAACAAGGTCGTGTAAAATGAGGTTTTACTGACAAATTAGCAATTAACTGTTTTGCCTTGTTCAATTTAAATAAAAGAAGAAGTAATGACACGACAAAAATGATTGAAAATGAAAACGGGCAGTCTGCTTTTGATATGGAAGGATATCAACGCTATTGATTATATCCGAATATCCTCGAGGCCCGATATGAGCGCGACGATATAGCCATGTTGATCAACAGGTGTTAAAACGAGGCTCGCACTGTCTTATTATGATCTGATGGCCGTCGCCAAGGTTAGCCAAACAATCTAACCAGCAATAAAACCAGCTGAACACTCGATGCATCGATGCTTTTTAATTGTCTTGTTTACCCCGACATTCAAATTGGCATTTTACAAGTTTCAAAGCTCGTAAAGTTAATTTGATCGATTGAGGTCAAGTGATAATCAATGTTTTTGACAGAGCATATTTGCATAACATTGATAACCAAAGTTCTCGATAAAGAAACGCATGAAAAAATTCTAAAAAGCTACGGAACGCCATTAAAACAATCACCCACACTATTCGATCCGAGGAAGTCGCTTCTGAATTGATATCGCCTGTAATTTTCAGCATTCCGTTGACACTATAAATGCTTTCTTTGCGAATGTCGTAAAATCACTTGCAGAGAAAAAAAATATCCCATGAATCGTCGCCAGTTTCTTCAGTACCGCTTAAGCTTAGGTGTCCTAATTTTTTCGTAATGCTTTCTCCAGATGAAAATGATATAAACAACCTAGTTTTTAATCAAAACATTAACAACAATACAACACGTGACAATATTTCTGCATTTTTTTTTCCCCGCTATAGATGTATATTAGTTTCCCCACTAACTTTTATTTATAAGTTGGCATTTACATCTGGAACTTTCTCACAAGCCTTCAAAATCTCACAAATCCTACTTATGTTAAAGTCTGGTAACATGGGCTGTGTTGGTATTTATAGACCAATTTCAATATTACCTACTTTATCAATGATTTTGGAAAAACTTATGAATAAAAGATTGATTAACTACTTAGAGAAAAACAAGCTACTCTCTACTTCTCAATACGGGTTTAGATGTAATAAAAATACTACTGATGCAATTCATGAAGTCACTGACTTTGTTTTCAACAATATTGATACTGAAATTAAGTTCTGTTTTTTTTTCTCGATTTGGCAAGGGCTTTTGACACAGTCTCTGTCCCCAGGTTGCTGGTCAAACTTAAGCGTACATTAAGGAGTTACAGCTTAAACTCTTCACAAACTACATTAGTAACAGATTTCAATCTGTCAGAGTTGGCGATTGGATAAATGACGACCTTCCCATTACCTACGGAGTTTCTCAAGGTAGTGTCCTTGAACCTGCTTTATTTCTCATTTACATTGTGACCTGGAACTCCAAAATGAAAAGATAGTTGCCTTTGCAGACGACACGGCCCTTGTTTTCAGAGGTAGCTCATGGGGCAGCACCTTTCAACATGCTCAATGTGGTTTTGATGCCGTTAACCAGTGGCTGAGATGTAACATCTTAACATGAAATGTTGACAAAATAATTATTTTAAAGTTTTCTCTCCGAAATGTCTCACAATTGACAAATAGTAATTCAGAATCCATTTTGGCCCACTCCCATAGTTGTAGTCGTCTAACACACTGTAACTTTCCTTCGCATGATCTAGCGAGCCCCATCCAGTACCTTGGCGTCCTAATAGATAGCAGGCTTAACTTTGCTGCCCACATAGACCAGGTTTCTTTGAGGGTTCGGTTTTTTTTTTTAATTCTCAGACTGTTACCTAGTCCTAAGGTAAAAACAGTTTATTTTGCCTTATGTCTGTTACTATTGGTTCATTGTATAACTTCATGGGGCGGTGCGCGTAAAACAATAATTTTGAAACTGGAGCGCGCTCAAAGAGCGCTACTTAAAGTTAGTGCGTGCCTTTCACGTTTCATCCCACTACCGACCTTTACAAAACCTGCGAAGTATTAATAGTAAGACAGCTTTTCATACTTCACACTATTCTTAATATTCATGGTGTACTTGACGTATGGCCCTACAGCTTTTCAACAGAAACGTAGAAAACATACAGTCTGCGTATATAAAGATTGCCACATTCATTTTGCACAAAGATCTTTTAACTTCTTAGGTGGCCATTTGTACAACAAAATCGATGATAATTATCCTAAAAATCCTTTAACTAAACCACTATGTAAAATAGTGCTCACCAAATGATTCCCAAGCCTTCATTATTCAATACGAAAAAAGCAACGGATATTTTAAAATAAAATTAACATACGGAAAGCACACCTACATATTCGCGTACACACTCACACCCTATACATACACTACACACACCACACACAGTCTCACCTGATACCTACACTACACATACCACACACATTCATACCGTACATCACACACATTCATACCATACATCCCGACTACAAATACCACACATCCACATCCTACATCCACACTACACATACCACACACATTCACACCCTACATCCACACTACACACACCACACACATTCACTTACTTATCACTCTCCCGTCAATTCATAGGCTAAGTCATTTAATTCTGGAATTGTCATGTAGGTGATTTGTAAGTTTTTGCACCTAATTTACCACGGAGGAGCACTGATTTCCAAGACATAGGTTTTACCTAGTTTGGAATTCAGGAGTTAGCCGTCTACTCACTTACATTATTTGTATCCTAGTTCTTAGTAATATAACTGTATTAGGCTATATTTAATTGAGTCCAATTGTGAAAGTTTGACTGCCTCGTTGGTCTAGTGGTCGCAAGCGCTACTGCGGAGCATGAGGTCTCGGTCTCGATTCCCGGGTCGAGCAAAGTGGTATTGGGTTTTTCCACCTGGAATTTCTCAGTAGCAGCCCGGAGTCTGAATTTGTGCCCGGTTGATGGCAATAGGCTCGCCCCCTACTACACGGGACTTAAAATATAACTGGCGAAATGTTGGTGTACTATAGGTGCACCTCTGCCTAACCCTTCGGGGAATACAGGCGTGATGTTATGTTAATTGAGCCCAAATAAACGTTATTATACATAGTTCTCATCAATGATCTATTAGTGGACGACTATTTAATATACTACAATGTGTATTCTGTTATTTTCCCGTCCACAACATTTATCGCCATCGTGAACTGTTTAATAACATCGCAGAACTTAAAATATAAAATCGTCTGATTTTCGGGGTATGGTTTTTAAATGCATTGTTTACAAAAATACGCCAGCACTGTATCCGCGAGCGTGCCAAAGCAATCAACGTGTTTGTTTAGAGCTCGCCTAACGTCACTACTACGTAATACGTAACGCAGTAATAATGTGCTTTCTATTACTGTCTAAACAATAACTAATAATTCGCTACACTAAACTAATAAAAGGACGGATTTATATAGAGAAGAGTGCAAGCCAGTGCATAAAAGAGTCAGTTAAATCCTCTACTTTAGCAGTGCCCATTTCTGCAGCATGGATCTGTGGATGGTCAGTCTGAAGGGAATGCTGTAAAGACAGACCAACTACTGATGACTTCAAGTCAAACTGATATACACCATGCTAATCTGACCCAGCGAACGCAGGATCTAACGTAGAGGAGAAGTAAAAGTAGAGTGAAAATGGATCATTGTAGACTAGTTCACAAATGCCATTTTTTTCCAAACCTGACACGTACCACCGAAAATTATAATTCAGGGCGCATTCGATAATTTTCGGTGGTACGTGTCAGGTTTGGAAAAAAATGGCACTTGTGAACTAGTATAATTCAGGGCACATTCGATGTGCGTTCATTGAGGCTCCGACCAGCACACCGGTTGAACGCGTCCCAAAGGGTCATGGCCATCCGGCTGGTCCGGAGATACCGCACGGTGTCCTGCGAGGCGGCGAGCCTCCTTGCCGGATTGCCGCCGTGGGATCTGGAGGCAAAAGTCCTCGCGCAAATTTGGGAGTGGCGCGAGGAGGCGAAACGCCGGGGCGTTACTCCGCTGCCGCGAGAAATCGCGACACAGCGGACAGAGCTCCGGCGGGATCTCATGGCGGCATGGAGAGTGCGACTGTCGCAACCCAGCGCTGGGCACGCCACAATTGCGGCGGTAAGTCCCCTCTTTGAGGAGAGGATTGAGAGGCGCCACGGCGTCCTCACCTTCCGTCTGACGCAGGTCCTCACCGGACATGGCTGTTTCGGGAGGTTCCTGTTTCGGATAAGGCGGGAGGAAACGCCCAGGTGTTGGCATTGTGTGGATCGACCGGAGGACACGGTGGAGGTCTGCCCGGCTTGGGCGGAGCACCGCCGTGTCCTCGTGGCGGCAATCTCTCGCGTCCGGCCATGGTACGGAGCGAGAGGGAATGAGAAGCACTCACCTCCTTCTGTGAAGCAGTAATGCTCGTGAAGGAGGAGGCGGAGCGCGTGAGGGAGAGGCAATCATTGCGCCCTCACGCCCCTAGTCGCCGCAGGAGGAGACACCCTGGGCGTCGGGAGTCGATAGCCGACTCCCGGCCACCGTAGGCGCGGGCCTGCGGACGGCGAGCAATGGGCAGCTCGCAATCCGGTAAGGACCAGGCCCGGGTCGACGGCGCGTTGTGTTCCACGCGCGCCTCAAAGAGATGTCAGCATAATTGACGGGGTCCGACAGGGCCGAAACCTGCCGGGGTCGCGGATTGTTCGAAAGAGTTACCGTGGCCCTGGCGCACAGGCAACTGAAGGAACACGGGTGAGTTTTAGTCAGTAAGAGTCTGACACGCCCTTCCGCTCCGCCCAGAGCGGGAGAGGTCATTTGATGATTACCCACCAAAAAAAAAAAGAAAAAGGGCGCATTCGATTCGAAACGGCATCTAATAAAATGTTCAGCTGGAAAATTGAGCACGGCAAAAACTGCAAAAGTTATAAACAATTAAGTAAAAAAACAATATATGGTTTGTTTTTTTTTTTGGAAATATCTCAAAAACTGAGAAACCGATTTTTTTTAAAAGATCCTTGAAGAGTAGGAAGTTTCGCAAAAGATAGTCATTCTCGTATTATGAAACAATTAAAAAATAAATATTTTCTTTTCATTTTTTTATGACTTGCTAACAAATATTTATTTATTAAATGAATTTTTGCGCTATATTCTTATTTAAATATTAAAAAAAATACTGAAAACATCCATGTGTCGTTTTTATGGGAAATATTTTTTTTTCAATGTTTTATATAATTTCGGAAAAAATTGTGCTCTTTGACTTGTCGCTTTCCTTTCTGTTTTTCTTCATTAATAAAATAACTTATAAACTATTGAAGATACGACAATAACACTTAAGTCTTTTTATTCTACATTGATCAATGAACAAACTGAGCTCTTTACCGAAGCTCTAACTCAATTTTTTATCAACACTTTTAATATTAATTCCCTCTTAATAATTTATTTTTTTGAATTATTAGTTCAAATATCTTATAAACTATTAAAAATACGACAGCTCTTGTCGTATTTTTAATATAGATTATCTATCTATATATATAAAAATGAATCCCATTTTACATAACTGTCATTTGTTTGAAATAACTGTCAGCGATTGACAGAATGCGCGCTGCAAATATCGTCACAGATGGATCGGTTGATAAATGAGTCGATAGTTTTATTTTTAGTCAATAGTCAAAACTAAAACTAAACTACATATTATGACATTCATAGTTAAGACAGGACAACGTCTGTCGGCTCAGCTTGTAAGATATAAAAACAAAATTAAGAAACTTTTTTTTCTTATGAATTATTATTTTTATAATGGATTAGATTGCCAAAAAACAGTTTTCGAAAATTTTATAAACGATGCATTTGTCTATAACATTTTTTTTGAAATAATAATAGGGATAATAGAAAAAAAAAACTTTCCTTAATTATTGTTATATAGCTTTTTTTGTTTTTTATACCTTTGATTGCAATCAAAGGTATAAAAAAAAATGTTAATAAAAAAGTGAAAAATCTATTTCTTTTTTATCCAACGGGGATCTTTTTTAAAGCCTTTAAGGTATAGCTCCAAGAAGTAAAAAAAAGTCCAGCACCCTAATTACGTAACACACTATCTATCACAATCTGAATCATTTTGAAGCCCATTGCTGATCCATTGCTTCATATGTTCGAAAAATTTGTCTGCTCGACAACGTCAATAACGCAATGAATGTTGTTGAACTGTCAAAATGAAACCCATTCCTACTTTTGGTGTGTTACGTAATTACCCCTCAGGTTTATAGTTCAACAATTATCAGGGTTTTTATAATAACTTTTCAACAAGTAATTTTTTAATTAACAAAGGAATATTAATTGAAAAATAGAGGTAAACATTTTTTGCCGATGGATTATTGTTTATTGATTATTGGTATATTGTTTATTGGTACCTGAATTTTTATTCCTTAATAATAGGTCTTTACCTATGAAATTGCCGTTTTGTATGAAAAAATTTAAACGAATTTTTTTCATGAATTTTTTATTTGTATTAATCGAAGTAATCACCCATGCAATCAATGCATCTTTGCCATCGCAGTGGCAGTTTATTGATGCCCTTCTTAAAGAAATCAGCTGGACGGGAGGCAACAAATTCTTCAAAGGCATTTTGTACTGCCTCTCGGGTATTAAATTTTTTTCCCGCCAAGAAGTTATCCAAATTCTGGAAAAAGTAGTAGTCTGTAGGCGCAAGGTCTGGTGAGTAGGGCGGATGACGGAGAGCTTCCAACCCCAGTTCTTGCAACTTGGAGACCGTCTGCTGTGCAGTATGAGGTCGCGCGTTGTCGTGCAGGAGCAGCGGAGACGAGCGATTGACCAATGCTGGTTGGAGATGCGCCAGCTTCTCCATCATTGTGTTCAGTTCTTCACAGTACACATCTGCAGTAATGCTCACCCCGTTTGGTAAGAAGCTGTGATGAATCACACCGGCGCTAGACCACCAAACAGTGACCATCACTTTTCTAGGGGTAAGTTTTCGTTTAGGGCATTGTTTAGGTGCTGAACCAGGATCCAACCAACTTGCTGAGCGCTTACGGTTATCAAACAGAATCCATTTTTCATCGCAGGTAACAATGCGGTTCAAAATTCCTTCATTTGTGTGTCTGTTGAGCAGTGCAAGGCACGTCTCGACGCGTACTTCGCGCTGGCGATCATTGAGTTCGTGGGGCACCCATTTGTCAAGCTTTTTTACCTTGCCAATTTGACGCAAATGGACCAATATTGTTTTGACGCTAACGTCGAAAGCTGCTGCTAATTCAGCCGTAGATTGTGTATCATCAGCTTCCACAATCGCCTTTAATTCGTCATTGTCGACCAAAGTCTTCGGACGACCGCGAGGTTCATTTTTCAGGTCGAAATTTCCAGAACGGAAGCGAGCAAACCAATAACAGGTGGTGCGTTGGTTTGTAGTGTTAGCTCCGTAAACGTCGTTGATGTTGCGTGCCGCTTGTGCCGCGTTGCTGCCACGACGGTACTTATATTCCATAATTACTCGAATTTTTAACGTATCCATGATGACGAAAAAGATTGAAATGCGATGAAAATGTAACACTAATCAATAAAGAAATGACTACTTTTAGAAAAAAAAATCCATGTTTTTAAAATAAAATTAATTTGAAATTAGAATTCTTAGCCAAACAAAAATTATTTTGATTTGAAATGGCCAGTACTGCAGAACGACAATTTCATAGGTAAAGACCTAATATTAATATTTAATCGGTTATTTATTTTTTTGTTCAGGTGTCATATTCGGACGTTGCGCACGGGAGCTAAGTCGCGCGTTTTCAGCCTTTTTTTCGCCGCTAAATTAAAATTATAAATATTGCCGGCACAGTTCCGGGAGGTAGGACTTTCTTTTAGAAAAATTCCTGCTCTATAAGAATCTTTTTTCAAATTTCGGATATCTCAAATAGATTTTGAGATATTTCCAAAAACCCGAACCATAATTATATTGTTTTTTTACTTAATTGTTTATAACTTTTGCAATTTTTGCCGGCCCCTATTTTCCAGTTGTTTTTTTTTTTAGATGCCATTTCGAATCGAATGCGCCCTAAAACATAATTTTCGGTGGTCCGGGTGAGGTTTGGAATAAAAAGGCTCTTGTTAACCAGTCTCAATAGACTGGGTTAAGAAGTCCGCTTACCAACGTAAGCGGACAAGTCGAGAACGTTCGAATCAACAATTAAATTGCTTCAAGAGCACACCGCGGTCTGTACATTACAAGCGTGCGCACTTGATAATATCGTCTACTTTTTTATGCAATTTCCCAGTACTAGTGCATCAAAGAGCGAGTATATTCCCGTTATATTTTATGTGAAAGGCCACCTCGAAGCACTGAAAATAATACGCTGTGAATGTACAATTCAAATTGTTCAATTACTCAAGACTTAAAAAAAATAATGGAACAATGACCTCTCATGACTAGACAGACATTAAAACCGACCGCTCAGTAAAAAGTGCGTTATTAAGTAATACATAACTGCCTAAAATAATTTTTGTGCTGTATATGTATGACGGAGAAGGTACGTGACTCTCGTTATCATTAGCCATATTTTAACTACTGTGGGCGTACTATGGATGGGTAATGTTGGTTATTGCGCAATAGAAAAAACCGTTCGCAGTTCAAATCAAATTATAATTTACGAACAAATTAATCACCCTAGCGAATCACACACTGTAGGTACACGACACTACTATACGGAACGCGTGACAGTTCCTAGGGTGGAGGTACTGATCGCCCCGAAGGCAGAATTGTAAGTGTCCAGTCGTCCCATCAGCGCTCCTCCATCAGCCAGGCTTTGTCATAGCACGAAGTTAGCCGAGTTTGCACGTCATCGTGACGGTGCTGCCACCTCCCGGAACTCGTGCTGCGCTTCGTTTAGTGTCTATACTAATGAACGTCTCCGACATGTATATTATGAGCATCATTCTTGGGCCAAATCAGTCAGGGGCCAAAAATTATGATGTCCAAGGGCTTCTAGGTAATCTCAAGAGTGATTTTATTAAGACTATGTGGTAGCACTGTTCAGTGTTAGATCTCCGATAGGACAGGACACAGTTGATTTATTGGAATATTTAACCTCCTTCCCCCCCCCTAACCCTTGATATGACTAAAGAAATGAATGGAGAAATTTCAGAAAGTCTTCAATCTTAAATCACGTAGATTAATGATAAAGCAATAACGTCAAATTGACGTAACGTCCGGTTTCTTTGTGCAAGAGGAAAATTTATGTATTTCTTTGCATATTGGATATTTCATAAGAGTCATAAGCCTCCAAAACATTTAAGGAGTTGTGATGTCCTTTACTAGTAATTAAATGATAACCCATACTTGGACATCTTTTTGTAAACAGAAATACAAAGGAGCACACAGATAAATGCTAAAAATATACATTGGCGATAAAAAAAGTGTTATATATCAGCAGTGATCGGAGTAGGTAGATTGAACTGGGGTCATTGATCCGAAACGTATATATTACTATGGACATTCCTCCGGAATTGGTGGATTATTAAAAAAAAACCGGAACTTATGTAGGAATTGTATTCTGCCAGAGTGGAAGGAGTCATTTGATGATTTGCCATCCTCAAAAAAAAGGTAGGAATTGTAATAAAATGAGCAATTTTATTCTTTATTATTCTTCCTATTATTTTTTTTGTCACGATTTGACAAAACCCAACGACCAATCAGAACAAAGGATCATGGGTGGTACAATAACCGGTTATCAGAACAATGCGTACGCCCGCCGGAAATACTAAATCCGGAAATACCGGAATTACTTTCCGGAAAAATGGCTTATCCATGTTATTCTTTCTGTGTGCATTTATGATACAAGTACTAAAAATCAATCTACCTACTCCGATCACTGTATATCAGTGTTACTATCACTGAAAAACAAAAACATTATCCGAGCGACCCAGACAACCGACTTGATAAATTTTTAATGTAACAAAATAACGAGGAATCTGTGAAGTGACTTGTATATGTCAAAGATCTCTCGGATAGGATATCTGCTGAATTCTAGTGTCATCACAGTTTAGAGCACAAGTCCACCTTGCGGGCATCAGCGTTGCCTCGCCGACAACCTAGCGAGCCACTACTAACACAACTAGTGGCTCTGTGAGCTGTAGGCCTCGCGATTCTGTTTGCATAGCTTAAATATTCACCGCGCAGCTTAAAGAAAAAAGCGCGCGCAAAGAGAGCGTAATGTCTGAAATGTAATTTTTTTACGTTTTCAAACACCATAACTCGGCCATTTTGAAAAATTTCGAAAAAATTAATCGACAAAAAAAAAACATATAATTATCGAACCTGCTCACAAAATTCCATGGAAATCGGTTGAGAAAGGCGACCTGCAGAGGAGCCGCGCCGAGCATCCGGACATTCGAAAGCATTTTTTCCAAAGCTGAAACGGAGACGCTTCGCGCTCGCTCTATCAATTATAGCTTCTCATTGCTGTTTCCTTAATTATTGCTCAACTGTAATCTCGGTAAACATCTTCAGTGTTTTAGCAATGGCTTCTGTGGAAGAGAAACTAACGGTGTTGAACTGTGACGTCATCAATCACTTCACTCTCGCGTTTCTTCTATGAACAAAAACTTTCGTATAATATGCTCAAAGTGAAAATAGTTTTCTGCTCGTTTCACCGTCATGTGACTTAGTTGTTTCACAAGAACACTGGCAGATGAATGAGCTTCCTCTCATGTTTTAACATACGTTATTTAAAATTCATGGTTCTTTTGTACGGACGTCGAGGTTACGGCAGATGGACTGGTAACTTTGGTATAAAAGGCAGCTGTTTTTCACGCTACCAAATAAATTCTAATATTCAAATGCCTTACATGCTATTGCTCATATTAATAAAAAAAAATACCCGACTACGGCGAAGCAAAAAGGAGGGTTATGATTTTGACCGGTATGTAGGTATGTATGTATGTTCCATCTGTTCCCTCATAACTTCTAAACTAACAAACAACTAACTAAGTATCATAATCTGACAAATGATGTATGACGTTGGACGCGTCTTGATCGTCCGCTGGTTATAAGCTATGTGACGTCACAAGAAATAGTGGCTCATAGCGGTTGAAAAGTGCTGGCAAAAAAAAATCGAGGCCGTCTTTGGGGACTGCCGATAGAAGTGAAAACTAAGTAACTTGTAAACCCGCTCGTGGGAAGCGTGCGGTGACGATGACGCGAATTTCACGCCTTTTGTTTACCCATAAAGTACACATATGTATATACACAGTATACATATACCTCATGGAAACGTTCGGTGACGATTACGCGAGTTCCATGATTTTTGTTCACCCAAAAAGTGCGCAACGCGCCTAAATTGCGCGCATCATATTTAGATCACCATACAACCTGATACTCACCTGCAAATTGCAGAAAAACGTAAGAAAAATTGAATTTCGCGGGCTACCTTGGCGCATCCCTCTTAACGTAAAGATTTTCGGTTAGCCTATCTTTATGGAGCTTTATTTTCTTTTTCCTCTTTCCTGTTTATATGACGCTGGTTTCCTCGTTGTTTATATTATACATTTAGAAAGGTCTTTAGCATCAGAAAGAGCCAGTTATTCTAATAGTCTAGTTTACATAAATTATGTGCCGGTCTGCTGGGACAATGCACCTTTAAATTAGGGTGAATGACTTATTAATTAAATGATGGATTGTTACCTATTCATATCTACTGCTGCTGAACACCACGTCAGGAA
The DNA here is from genome assembly GCA_916610205.1 of Griposia aprilina. NCBI lineage: Eukaryota > Metazoa > Arthropoda > Insecta > Lepidoptera > Noctuidae > Griposia > Griposia aprilina. The sequence goes on along the minus strand of OU744299.1, from coordinate 22,422,485 downwards.
CTACTTACTTACCGTACTCAAAACTCATTCATTACATCATTAGGCCCTTTGTACACTCACGTTTTTCTTGCCGTGAAAAACAACGGTTTATTCGCCGTCTGAAGGCATGGTCGTCGGTTTTGTATGGATCACTATGGAAGGTTGTCGCCGGACACGTTTTTTCTACGACGCGGTTTATACGCCGTACCACAAATTAGGAGCCGTACTGTAAGTAAAGAAACCGTGCCGTGTACAAATGGCCCTGGGCCTTGTCACGATTATTGTTATTATCGTTCTGTTGTTATTCAAATATATTAAAAAAATATCTTAAAGTTCTCGCCCTATTAGACACAGCAAGGCTACCGGTCTGCTGCAAATTAGTAGGTATACTGTTGTGAAATGACTGCTGTGCACCATTTATGGAAATTGACGTGTATGAAGTTATATATGCGTTATGACCTCATCGCCAGACCTGCAATGATGTTATTAGAGTTTAAAAACGCAAATAGATTAACATTTTTGTTAATGATTTTACAGTTGATGCAAGGAAACAACTGAGTTCGTCATCCCTTCTAGTGCAATCTCTTAGCAGACACTCTTGAAAGGTTAGCGAGTAAAGGAAACACCTTAATAATGAAAGTAACAGCTGAATGCCTCGGAAAATCCAACGATCGGTAGCAATATAAATATAACTGAAGTAATTGGAGCCGTTGCTTGTATTCGCACGCAGCTGAAGACCAGTAGTGAAGGGCCACGTCAATCACAACATCGTGTGATGTACGCAAGTGACGCCCGGCCCAGCTGGCCTGTCTCTGTGACTGGTTTTTTTTCTCTTTATTTAATTTAGGGACTTTTATATAAAGTACATGACAGTCCCATCGTACGTTCCCTCCGGAGCAACTGGACAGATTCGCAACTGGACAGATTCTCAGCTGGACAGTTTCGCAGCTGGACAGATTAGCAACTGGACAGAGTCCAGTCGTGAAAAAAAATAAGTTTATAAACTATGAAACATTATGTATTAAATTTAAAAAGTGTTTATTCAATAATTTGTGGAATAATTGAATAAGGCTTTACATTCTTCATCACCTGTAGCCATTTCATTTATTGACAAAAAGCCCTCAGGTATATCAGGTATACGTTTGGCAAAAGTGCTAATTGCTTACTACTAATTGTCATTTTTATTTTTATAATTGAAAAACATTATTTTCACTTAACTGTTACATTCTATCATCACACGTACAAATACCTGTTGCTCGAAGTTGAATCACTGGTAATCCTTATGTTAGTACAACTATTATCTAGTGATGAGTAATAAGCATCTATCCATATACTATCAAAACTGTAGAGGCATCCGTACAAAATTACACACGCTTTACATGAACATTCTGAATGGTAACCACGACATCATCGTACTCACGGAAACTTGGTTAGTTCCGGAAATTAGCAATAATGAGTTTATTGATCAGCGCTATGTTGTGTACAGGTGTGATCGTGATCGTATAACCACTAAAAAAGAAGATGGCGGCGGAGTGTTGGTGGCGTTTCTGCGAACACTTAAGTCCTCTGGACTTAATGTTTCCATCATTCTTGCTAACTCTCAATCTCGCAATCTTATTGAACACATCCTCATAAAAGTGCCAAGTGCACTACCGTCCAAGCATCATGTCATCAGTGACGCTTATATACCTCCCAGAATGGCTACCTCTGTATATGAGCAACATTTTGATGTCTTGCAGCAGGTATTGAGTGATCCTAGTGTTGACTGTTTCTTATTGAACACATCCTCATAGAAGTGCCAAGTGCACTACCGTCCAAGCATCATGTCATCAGTGCCGCTTATATACCTCCCAGAATGGCTACCTCTGTATATGAGTAACATTTTGATGTCTTGCAGCAGGTATTGAGTGATCCTAGTGTTGACTGTTTCTTATTGAACACAGCCTCATAGAAGTGCCAAGTGCACTACCGTCCAAGCATCATGTCATCAGTGCCGCTTATATACCTCCCAGAATGGCTACCTCTGTATATGAGCAACATTTTGATGTCTTGCAGCAGGTATTGAGTGATCCTAGTGTTGACTGTTTCTTCATACTAGGCGATTATAATCTCCCAGAAATAACTTTGATCACACTGGGCCCAGCTGGACCTCCAATCGGCAGTGGGCTGGGTACAGGTGCTTCCATAACTTGTAGCCAGTTAAATAATTTGATGTCATTACTTGATGCTTTACATTATAATGTAGTGGGAAATAGTGATGGCAAAATTGTTGACCTACTTATATCCAACCACCCATGTAAGGTATAGGCTGCGTTGTTTCCTCTGTTTCCAATCTACACGTATCATCCACCTTTTGTCTGTGCCATAAGTGTAAATGTAGATGTACAACCTATGAAAAAGCGACCGCTACAAAAATACAACTTTTACAAATCTGATTATGAGCACATTAACCGTAAAATTCAGGATATTGACTGGACGGACCTTCTTGGCCCTTTAGGATCCGAAGAGGCACTAAGCACATTTTACAATAAGATTGATGATATAATTAAACAGCATACACCACTATCAGCTTCTAGGACCGCTGGTTATCCGGTCTGGTTTTCTAAAACATTAATTAGTACACTCAATAAAAAACAAAAGGCATGGGTTAAGTGGAAGAAATACGGTAACATTGCAGACTATCAAAAAATTCTCGTAGCATAGGAAGGAAAATTGTAATAAATGCTTCTCTAAATACATTCAGTCGGTTGAGGAGAGTATACATAAAAACATTAAGGATTTCTGGATCTAAATTTCCAACCGCAAAGACAAACTAGGTATACCGGCAAAAGTTCAATACAAAAACGATGTATCCAACGACCCTCAATCGATTTGCAACCTGTTCTCTGATTTATTTTCTTCCGTGTATGAACCTGCTTCCTCTGCACTCTCTCAGTGGGAGTTACCTTCTGAAACAGTGTCTAACGACATTGTTGTCTCTAACCTACACTTCAAGGAAGAATCGGTTTTGGTTGAACTGAAATCCCTTGATCCATCTAAGGGACCAGGTCCTGATGGGTTATCTACGTTTTTTCTAAAAAATACTGCTACCTTTATCTGTAGACTCCTAGCTATAATCTACAATAAATGTATCACAGAGGGTGTTATGCCAACGGTGTGGAAGCAGGCTAATATCACCAGCTAATGTTCCCAGCTTGAATATGCCGTATCCATATGGAATCATTACTATGGCAAATACATTGACATGATAGAAAATGCTCAACGTAAAGTTCTTCGTGCAATGTGCAGTGCACTACAGGTGTCACAAAACGCATCTACAGTATAACCAGTTGCTCAATAAGTACAAGCTTTTGGCGCTCAGCTCTAGACGTAAACAATTAGAAGTAATGACATTGTGTAATATTGTTAATGGTAATTTTGACTGTATAGATTTAAATAATGTACTGTGCTATGCAGTCCCCAGAACTGTCCATAGACGGCAGCACGCACCTGCCGTCTATGGACAGTTCTGGCAAACTCTTTGCAGTAGGTACTTGCCGATCTAACACTGGTCAACGTTCACCAGTTCGGCGAATGGCAGCTACCTACAATGAAGCATTCGAACACATCGATATATTTACATGCTCTTTGAAAAGGTTTCGTAGCCTTTTATATGAGACACTTGAACAATTGGACTAATATTTTTTATATTTCTTTTTGTTGTTGTTTTTTAAATACTATATCTGTTTTTTTTTTCTTTATTGTTTTTATAATATTAGTGTAACTGTCATGCATAAACAGTTCACCTCCTAGTGACTATTAGATTTTATTTATTCATAGTAATCTGTGAACAGCGCTGTGGGCTACATTATTACTTAAGTTATATAATTTTATTGTATGTAATATTGCTTATAGTAGCTCTTTTGTTCCTATTTAATAAAAATAAAAATACACTGTTGTGTCAATTTCCGACCATTACCAGTAGATGAAAATTTCAATTCTTCAGATTTTTTCCACATCGCATGCAGAAAATGATAAAAGCAGCCTTTGACAATAACATCCGGATATATACATTTTAATGCTTGTGCAATAGCTGATTCATAATCGCACTTGAACTATTTAATATTAACAGACAATTGATCTTAAAAACACTGGAAATATTCTTGTGTACGTTTCCTGAGACTTTACACTATCGCTACCCTTGGTTATGTTAACATGTAGCGAGAAAAGCTGGTAAAACGGTTTCGGTGCAATTTTGAATGTACCGTCCCCATAATAAATGTATGTATTTTTAATTAAATCTCTTGCTGATTGACTGCCAAACACAATTATTTTGTCTGCACGGCCATCATCATAATTATAAAAAGAAGTCTTTAACTAGACTTTCAGGTATTTTATTATCTTCGATCTTGTCGCTTTTGCACTTATCCACACAAAGGAACTTTTTGCGATGTCTGTATAATATAATGTATTCTTTTTGGTATTAAATGACGGTAATGAGTGATGATGATGAGTGGTGATTTTGATGAATCAGAAACATTTAAAAAAAATATTCTTTGCATTGGCTCCATATTACTGCATACTTCCTTTTTACATTCATCTAAAAGTTTCTCTTTTCTATCCCGCTTAAAGTTTGGAGTACATGAGTGTTTGCCTTCTTTTATTATATCATTGTCTGTATTTAATGTTACGAGTATAGAGGTACTACACTCACGTTTCTTGGTACATCTCCAATTCGTACAATTCGATTTATTCCGCTTAGCGAAATTATACCAATGTCCAACATGTAACAGACAGAACACTCCCGTGAGCGTGAGCTTTTTTTACTTCTCTATACACTGTAGTTAAAAGTGGTATTTCTTTATTTGACCAGTATCTGATATTTCCCAAACTACCAACTTCCGCTAAAAATTTGTTTGTAACATTACCGACAGTGGAGCAAGATTTTAAGCAAAACCTAAATGCCAACCACCTTCTTCGCAAATACAGTGGAGGAACACAGAGCTCACTTTCCATGACGTGAATTGGCGTACTTCTTATAAATCCGCCCACTATTCATAGTGCCTGATTCTGAACCTTGTCTAATTTATACTGGTGAGTTTTAGCACTATTAATATAAAAGAAAGACCCATAATCTAACCTACTTCATGTAATTGCTAATATATTCTTCGCAAGTAGGTGGCTCTGATGCACACACCACAAAGAGCTTGCAAGAATTTTTAGCATATTAATTTATTTTAAGTCCTTTTCAACGGTTTCATTAATTTGTTTACTCCAGCGTAAAGATTTGTCAAGCCACATTCCTAAATATTTATAAGTAACTACATCGCCAACGGGACCATTATTTACTGTCAGGCATACCTGTTGTTGTCTTCGACCTTTAACAAAGATACAATATTTTGACTTATTTACTGAAACTTCAAAACCCAACTCTTCGAATATTTTAGCAAAAGTATGGTAATAAGTATTGAATTTTCTGTATATTTTTGATTTTTCTGTGACTGTACCACGTATAGGTGGATGTCTTAAAATATTTCGTGTATGAATAGATACAGCTATAGACCAGCCAGATTATTATATGTATGCTGTCTGGCCTACGTCCAGCTGTGGACGAATATAGGCTGATGATGATGATGACATATAGTAGTCTATAAAGTATATTAATGTTTTCAGGTAGAATTATTTTGTTTAGGTAGCTAACTATACGGCCAAATGTTTTAGAAGGTTTTTGTTTGGGGAAAAAAAAACTATTTCTAGGCCTAGTTTGTTATAATATTGGAATGCTTGTTGGAACGTCTCATCTATTAGCGGGTCCCTATCTAGGTTCACTTGTTGGTTAAGTAGAATATCTTCTGCAATGTTGATTTCAGTATGATTTAAAGTAAGTGAAGATTCTTGTGTGGAGTGTGCTGTTTATACATTGAGTTTCAGTCTTAGGTACTGTTATGGTTTGGGTTTACTAGCGTCGTTTCGCTTGTGAAGTTGGTAGTAGTCGTTAAGATTATGTAGTTGTAATTCTTCAGATACTTCTAGTTTTAATGAATTTAATCTGTCACTAGTGAAGTATTTATTGTTTATAATTGCTCTCCTCTGATCAGCTATTCGTTATTCGGTAAGATGAGCAAGTGCAGGAAAGCTGTTGATAAAATCATCATACATGCGTCTTCTATACATATACTGTTTCGTTTCTACTTAAATCTGTAACTCAATAATAAGACCGCATTATAGCTTCATTTTGTTTACTGCTTCATCTCATTCAAGTCTTTGTTATAGTTTAAGGACTTTGTGTTTCTGGGGTTCTAGGTTGTATTTGGGTAGATTGTGTGGCTGTAAGTATTTGTTGTACGTGGTCGATAGGGTCTTGTGCTTGTTGGGAGAATTATTAAATTGTAGACGATCTTACTCTTTTTTTACGTCGTTTCTTGTTTATTATGGCTCTACGTTGGTCTCCTATTCTCAGTCGACTAACCTGCATGTTCAGGTATTTTTCTATAAATTTTAGGTGGAGCGGTTAAGTTTTTCCGTCTGTATCTAGTGCAGTCAATTGAAGATAAGCGCGCAGTATGAACCTATTCATTTCTGGTGTCCATCGTACTTGGGGCGCTTGTACTGGGTGCAGGCTCTGCGTCAAGGTTGACTTCCTGCACAACACTATCAAGCATACTGGTGGTAGACAAGCTAGCTGTTCTTCTTGTCATGTAGGAGGGGCGAGTCGCAGGGATGTATGAAAATAATGAAATTGTATCATCGCCCGTGAAATCGGATATGGCTTCTACGTAGTGAGCTCATCTCTGTAAAGGGTTACCATTCCTTGTTAGCCGCGTAGTTTTTTTGTACGGTTGTAGAGTACGCGTGTCCGCCCCCCACGTAGCTAGGTGGTCAGCTTGGACGTAAGGTTTTAGGTGGCTTATTATTATTATACTAACTTGCTAATATTTGACGAGGTTCCAACCAACAGCTCCATACCGTTGACTCATACATAGTAGTTTGCGTGGCTCGCTCCACGTGCTACACTCTACCTCTACACAGTTTTAGGTGTCGATGACCGCGCTCATTAGCAAGCTGCGCTTAAGCAACGTTACAATTACAATTATAATTAAGACCTAAAAAGAGCTAAAAATAATTGTACGTACTATCAATGTTAAGTCCAATGATCACAAATTGTTGAGAAAAAAATTCATCAATTTAGGATCATTGGACTTACAGTTTGCATGAAGAACTTATAAAGAAAGCGGTAAGAAGAGCAAGAACGGGATTGTGTGTAGTGTCTGAGATGAGTTTTCTAATAAATTCCGGCTGTTTGAGTGGCGGCCCTAATTGCAACTGCATCACGTCTTGGCGGAACGACTAGAATGATTCGCGTCTTCCATACTCTACGCATTGATAATCACGTATAAATTATAAAGTCATCTTTGTCCTCAAATCACAAAATAATAACCAAATCTATAATATTGTATGTTTTGATAGAACCATAATGTGCTGATCGCATCAGTGCAGAAAAAAAATATGTCATTAATTGGAGGACAAAATACAGTGCTGAAAATATACTGACATCCAATATTAGAGTTAATAAAAAAATAAAAAAACAATAGATGTGCATGTGCCCGAGTTGGATCAATATTTGAAGAACGCCATGATATTATCTTGGAATGTTTATCAGTTTGTGCATTTTTGAGGACGGTTCGCTACCTGAGTTCAGGAAAACATCGACATTTTGTTGTCATTTCCAGCTTGACCCTCTTTGTGATCTTCACATTATTTGAGTGTTATTTTTATCGAGCCAAGGGCGAGCAATGCTCTCGAGTCTAGACTATTCGACGTATATTAATCGAATACTAATTATAAAATTGGTACTGCTATGAATAAACAAGGACGCATCGTCGCAGACAAATTGTATTTGCGTTTTAAGGCCAAGGATAGTTCAGTGTCAAGACTGGGCCAATCATCCAATATTATGTCATAAATAATTTCTGCAGCAGAATGTAATGCAATTTCAATAATTCTTGAAATTGTCAGCACTGTCATCACGAGTCAAGAGTTATATTATAAACACGATTAGTAGATCATACTTTCTATGCTCTTCGTCGGTCATCAATTGATAGGAAGAGTGAATAGAATGGTTCACCTGCGCATTTGTGATATTGACAAACTTTGCTAATATACCTATACAAAATGTATAATTAGAAAAGTTTTAGTAGAACGTTTATTCGTATTTAAATATGAAATTAATTACAATAGTACATATTTACAATTAAAATATAATAACTTAATCTGACTAACACTATTAACAAACTAAAATATGGCGTCGAAAAATTCCTCCGCATCGCTGTCGGCTTGTAATGTCCCCAAGAGACTGGCGGCATTGCCACGTTGTATGGCAATGCTTAGCCTCTGGCCAAGGTAAACGCCAGCCCTTGGGTCACGGGAAGTGTCAAACAGGCGTTTGGAGATTTCGTTGAACAAAACATGGGCACTGGGACCCCATGGCCCGCGGGTTTCAACCCCAAACGGTTCGAAAATATAATTACCGATAAAGTTATTATATTTTCGCCGCTTGAGGTTTTCCGCAGCCGCAGCAGCGGCACCAGCACAGCACACCGAGCCAGGAAGATGAGATGGCGCAAGAGTATCGACACATGGTGCGTCCCACACTACCTTCCATGTAAATAAAGACATGCCGTCCGGTCTCTTGCCATCGTCGCGTGCCAAGCCATTAGGTTCTAATACAGCTGGAACGCCGACGCGACGGTGACTAGAACTCATCGGATGACGTCATTAATTGTTCGTGTGCCGCACTAAGCGCCCCCTACTTCGGCTGCAAGACAGACCGTGGTGTCCGGGGCTGTTGACAACTTCGCCACAGTGACAGCGATGTGGAGAAAAAAACTCGGCCAAGTGCGAGTCGGACGCGCGCACGAAGGGTTCCGTACCATTATCTATAAAAACGGCAAAAGAATCACGTTTGTTGTATGGGAGCTCCCTTAAATATTTATTTTATTCTGTTTTTTAGTATTTGTTGTTATAGCGGCAACAGAAATACATCATCTGTGTAACCATCACGGTTCATGAGATACAGCCTGGTGACAGACGGACAGACGGACGGACGGACAGCGGAGTCTTAGTAATAGGGTCCCGTTTTACCCTTTGGGTACGGAACCCTAAAAAAGAGCTCCTAGTCGCAGGAAAGCAGCGAGGCAGAAAGTAGTGTCGTCGAACAAAGTGCTTATGTTCGACGACGGTAGTGCATGAAGCCAAAGACCCGACTCCCACTTACCCACAGCCAGTAGGCGCGCACGCTCCACAGTAGTAGCAGACGTGCCAATTAAATTATTCTGTACTACTCTGCAGAGTGGCTCATCCCACCGTCCCTGGGAACATGGACTGTCGGGTGGATTCAGATGCGGGCTAGCGAAACACCAGGCATCCATAGTCTCGGTAAAGCAAGGCACATCAAAATCAATCAGTGTTAATTTGTATCAATATCACATTGACTAACTTTTTAATTTGTAATATTTTGTGAATGTGAGAACATTGTAGGCCTTGTAGACTGTAGATTTGTAGAACATTTTCTATTTTAATAAGTACCTGGTACTTCTTGACAGGCCTACTCTGTCCTCCCATAACTATTAACACGGTATTTTGAAAACATTGTAAAAGCCATTTATTTTTAAAAGAGTAACCGTGGAGTTTCTTTCTGGCTCTCCCCCATATGAAACAACCCATTGGAACCGTGCACCTAGCTTCTGACGTTTCATAAGTGCCCATGTAGGTTTATGTGAAATAAAATATTTTGATTTTATTTGTGTCGGTGAACTGGTTATAAACTTAAAATTCGTTCATTTCAGGTCCTTGACCCATATTAAATAACAAAAACAATACACAAATTTGACAATTTTATAAGTGTCACTATTGTGAAATAATAAATAGTTGATTGATTAATAAATAAATAAAGTAATTAAATGTCGTAAAAATATGAGTAACAATAATAACATAATTTTGTAGTAATATTTAAAAAATATAAAATAAAAAATAAATTTAAAAGGCCCCGACAAAAAAAAACCAAACAAGTAAAAAAATAAAAATAAGGCTTGTACCTTTAACTTTAATATTTAAATACTTAACTAATAATATTTTGTAATTCAAGCGTCGTCGTAGCGTCGGGGGACCGTTAAATAAATAATATAAAAAACAGAAAACCCATTAGCTACAACTAGATTATTGTCTTACTTATCAAATCTTGACTTCCATTTCCGTTATCCGCCGGAGTGGAGGAAGCCAGCTGCGTAATTGCGTAACACAAATACAAAAACAGTAGGAATGGCTTTCATTTGGACAGTTCATTGCGTTATTTACGTTGGTGAGCAGACAAATTTTTCGAACATATGAAGCAATGGATTAACAATATCCTTCAAAATGATTCAGATTGTGACTGATAGTGTGTTTCGCAACTAGGGTGCAGGAGAGCAGATAACGGGACGAAAAACACGCGTAAGGACCATCAGTCCTTACCCCTGCCTCATCATTCACAATTTGAGCCAAAAGACGTCAGCTGGACATGGGCTTGGCCCAAGCGTAACTTTTAGTGTAAAATTAATCTGCTGTTGCACTAAAACTCATCGTGAATAGCAATTTGCTAAATAAAATGTTGATTAATCCTAATATTCTGTAGGAATGATTGGTTCTTTACTCGGTGTAGGACAAAGATGTTTTCTTCGAATATGCTTCGAAATGTGCAATACTGCCAATCCAAAGAACACTATAGTCTTAACTCAGAGTTATACTGAACAAATCCGCTTGATTCAGTAATTTCTGCTAAAAATTTTTTTGTGCTTTTGGAACCTTTTTTTTCTTTTGTGATTATGTGTTTGTTTACAAACTCATAATTAATACACCTTGTGATGCTGCTATGGACGTATGCGGTCATATTAAATGGCATTGAAAATGAAACGCTTTTTGTCATTGATAATAAAGCGCAATTACCTTCTGCCTTTGTGATTTACTTCCATAATGATTATAACCACCATAGACGAATGACTATAGGCAGCGCGGACGCGGGCTGTACACTTCTAGTCTGTCTTAGTTTAGTGTGACTAGTTTCTCTGTCAATTTGTTGTTACTTGTGTTTTACTTTTTCCGTAGTAAGTACTTACCATAATGTTACGATTACGAGAATAATTCCCGTAGTGGGCCTGGACTCCAATAAGAAATTAAGTTTTCTCAGTATACAAGGTACCAGAAAGACTATCGTTTTGTTAGCCATGTCTTCCGCAATACCGCTCCTGACATCGCGCTAGACCGTTACGCAACAACACGCATACAACCTTTATCAACGTTCTTGGTTTTATTATAAACACAAGTTAAGACGCACAATTTCTATATTTCAGTGGCCTAAAGGCTTCTGCAAACAGGCGCGACACGCACCGCCTGTCGCGCGAAGAGCGGTGCTTTTGTGTCGCGTGCGATTCGCGTCGCGTGTCGCGCCCGTCTGACAGGTCGGCAGCTACGTTGCGCTAACTTGATTTGCCTTAACAATCGATTATTTTCGCAAATAGGTCGTTATAGCCTCAGTTTCCTTGCTATTTTAATTTCATCCATTTATTTTCGCTTATTACTTCAAAAATTACCGTAACTGTTTAAAATAACAATTTGAATTTTATTTATTTCAGACTCATTTGTACAAATACAGACATAATCGTTTCGCACAATTTAATAAAAGATCGATAGAAAAGAAAGAAAGGTCAAAAATACGGAATCAGACCTTTCAGTAGGTTTCATTCCATATTTTTGACCTTACAGCACACTTGAGCACGGCACAGCATGCACTTTTTTGTTTTGCGAGCGTTCTCGGCTTCAAAGACCACTTCGTTCAAGCTACAAACTGTCAAAGATTCACGGGGAGTAAAAGATTTTGTAGGTCGGCTTGTGCCACAGAACCTATTAGTAAACCACAAACTTTCAAATGGTGAATGCACTACTTCATGATGCTGTAGATTTTCGTCAAAGTGTACCTAGTTTTTAAGAAGCAAAAAATATGGGTTTTTAATCCGTGTGCTCAAATTTCATAGCACTAACGTATCGTTATTCTTGTTTGTTGCAGACCCTGATCAACATAGCGTACTGTTCGCTGGCGGTATTCGGCTTCGGTGTTCAACGTCTCGTCTTCGGCCAACTACGCGTCGCCGAGGCGCAGCGCGTCAAAGACAAGTTCTGGAACTATGTGTTCTACAAGTTCATCTTCGTGTTCGGCGTCATCAACGTCCAGTACATGGATGAGGTGTTGCTGTGGTGCTCCTGGTTCACTCTCGTCGGCTTCTTGCACCTTCTCGGACAGTTGTGCAAGGATAGGTACGAATATGTAAGTACAATGTTCTCTAAAGCTATACTTGGATTCGGGGATTTTTTTGATCCTTCGGTACGGTTATCCTACATTCTTTATTAGAGACAATAGAGGTGACTAAGCGATTATCATGATAATATGATCTAGCGTATCCTGTTGCACCTATTTAGATTTGATCTCCTTTTAGCTTTTATGATCTAATAACCTTTAGAATGCTATAAATGATTGAGTATTGAGAAGAAACACGGATTGCTGTCTGACATGATCTTCACCTCTCACACAGAACTCTTAAATGATGTATATTTTGGAAGTTGTCAACCTGACCGTGTTTTAATGATAAACTATGACATAAAAATATAATCAAAAAGTATGTAGTTTACCAAAGTTATTGGAACATTAAAGATAGACGCAGAGAGAGCTGTTGACGAAAATATGCGTCTTGCTACATTGTCTGTTAACTTGTAACGCTCGGCATCATCAAACAACAAGTTTAATGTATGAATACAATGGTGACGATATTAATAGTGTAGATAGCCCGACTAGCCTGGTCACGCGATGTGGATCAGAGGGCAAGCACCTCATAATTGCATTATGTTAATTAGTTCAAGTTGTACTGCGAATAGCTTAGTTAGTTTATTAATAGACTCGCAGTATCATAAATAGGCACCTAATAATAGCATATTCCTATCGCTTTTTTTTGATGATGAGCGTCCTTTGCAACGTTTTTTACGCAGTGGAGGGTAACAGTCCCCAAGATATTATGATATTCAAAGATGAACCCTTGGCTCGCATCTTATGCCAACTACATAATTATGATTGCTATATTTTAATAAGATCTATCAAACAGTAAGTTCAGTTCTTATAGATCTGATGAGACTTCCGAGTGGGGGGGGGGGGGGCGATTTTCGTGTTTTTTTTGCAGATATTGAAAGTCTATATGCTATGTGAACCGTTTCACGCTTAGACCTACTTAAACTAACTATAATAAGCAAATAAAGTTAAATAACTTGTAGCTATTTTATTTTGCGTAGTCCATTTAAATACAGCGGAAAGTGTCAATGTAACATTATTAATAATTAATTTCAGAAACCGCCAAATGGAACAATGATGTATATTTTGCATTGTGAGTAGAATACCTGTAAATACGTAGTCTGCTTCATGTTGTATTGTAGAATTAAAATATGTAAACCCTAACGTTTATTTGAACTCCCGTTAGGGTTACACTAACCTCTCCTTACAATCCTAACCAGGAATTTTAAAGAATATCAAGTGTTCATTTCTAATAACTAACAATTTATTACTATAATTGTATGAATTTGATCGTAATGTGAACGGGTTAGTGACTATAATTTGCCATTCACTGTTGGCTGTCACTTGAGATAAGAATTAGTTGTAACGCAAACAATGGCAGGCACCTATCTCATTGTCTGACCTGATGCGTTATTATATTGAGAAACGGCACTTGTCATGTCATTCACACAATCTCGATTGTTCCGTGTAGCAGACAGTTTAACTATAACGGAGGTTGACGTCAGGCAAGACATTAGCCTCAACAGAGCCCTAATTAACTATGACCACTTAACGATTCCTTACTTCGAAACCACGTCAATTCCTTATTGTAACACGACATCTGATAATAACGTATTCTCTATGATACAATAATCGAAACCGTTTATACAAGACACGATATTGCCGTGGTAAGATTACGCGGGGAGTAATAATTACCATACAGAATTGGGGCCCTGCAATAGGAGTAATCTTAGCTAAGCCACGGTTCCGGAAATTCCACAGGGCAGGTCGAAAACTGATCGCTGTTTTGTGAAGGTTAATTTGATATATGGAAGCTATTAGTTTGTTAACATAATTAAAATTACGAATGCAACGTTTCAGTGTCATTGGTACAGTATGCTGACCGACATGTATGTAAACCTTATGCGAGCCGACCTCGGTGAATCAAACTGTATGTTTGTGATACTGAAAAGATGTAACTTTTATGAATAGTCGCGATACATTTTACCTTACGGCATGCAACATATTCAAAAAATAGAATTTATTTAAGGAGGTGTTTAAATATAATTGAATTAGTTCTTATTATTATAACAATATTATAACTCTTTTCCAATTAGGAATTTAGTAAAAACAGTAGGTAAGTGTATATAATATGTATATACATAAAATAATCTAACACATATATGTATAACGTAATAATAGGTATATCCATACTAGAATAATATTATAAATTCGAAAGTAACTGTCTGTATGTTACCTTTTAACGCCTAAACCACTGAACAGATTTCGATAAAATTTGGCAAGGAGATAGATGGTATCCTGGGGAAGGACATTCACGTAGACTACTTTTTGTCTCGGTAGCACGTTCACGCGGGACAATTTCCGACATACACGCGGGTAGAAGCTAGTAGAATATAACTGATTAAAAATATTATTAAAATAGCATAAAGATACCTTGAACATTCACCTATGATACAAAACAAATTAATTAAAAATTACCCACAAACAGCAACATTTGTATGATAATCTTTTATTGTATAATGAAACCGCGGGTTTTACACTTGTAGACAGCGATAATACACGAATTTGAAAATTAAATCAATAAGTAGTTGAATATGTTTTTGTTTGTTTAAACAGTGAATAACAAATCCTTCGTTGACGTTATGTTATTTAAATCACTTAATGAATACACGTTTTCCATCAAACCGTCATGAATAAGAAATCGCAGAAGACCCTTATGCTGCATATCGATAGGTCAGTGCCGCGTATTGAATGCAAAGCAAGGTCCAACCTTGTAAGCAAGTAGGGGGCTCGCTAAGTGATATACAAGACACAGGAACACAGACGTGTTCACCTTGTAGGGGGGTAGGGGGCTCGCTAAGTGATATACAAGACACAGGAACACAGACGTGTTTACCTTGTAGGGGGGTGGGGGCTCGCTAAGTGATATACAAGACACAGGAACACAGACGTGTTTACCTTGTAGGGGGGTAGGGGGCTCGCTAAGTGATATACAAGACACAGGAACACAGACATGTTCACCTTGTAGGGGGGTAGGGGGCTGGCTATGTGATATACAAGACAGGAACACAGACGTGTTTACCTTGTAGGGGAGTAGGGGGCTCGCTAAGTGATATACAAGACACAGGAACACAGACGTGTTTACCTTGTAGGGGAGTAGGGGGGCTGGCTAAATGATATACAAGACACAGGAACACAGACGTGTTTACCATGTAGGGGGGCAGGGGGCTCGCTAAGTGATATACAATACAATACACAGGAACACAGACGTGTTTACCATGTAGGGGGGTAGGGGGCTCGCTAAGTGATATACAATACAATACACAGGAACACAGACGTGTCTACCTTGTAGGGGAGAAGGGGGTTGGCTAAGGGATATACAAGACACAGGAACACAGACGTGTTTACCTTGTAGGGGGGTAGGGGGTTGGCTAAGGGATATACAAGACACAGGAACACAGACGTGTTTACCTTGTAGGAGAGTAGGGGGCTCGCTAAGTGATATACAAGACACAGGAACACAGACGTGTTTACCTTGTAGGGGGGTATGGGGCTCGCTAAGTGATATACAAGACACAGGAACACGGACGTGTTTACCTTGTAGGGGAGTAGGGGGCTGGCTAAGTGATATACAAGACACAGTAACACGGACGTGTTTACCTTGTAGGGGAGTAGGGGGCTGGCTAAGTGATATACAAGACACAGGAACACAGACGTGTTTACCTTGTAAAGGGGTAGGGGACTCGCTAAGTGATATACAATGCACAGGAACACAGACCTGTTTACCTTGTAGGGGAGTAGGGGGCTCGCTAAGTTATAAGAAATACACAGGAACACAGACGTGTTTACCTTGTAGGGGAGTAGGGGGCTCGCTAAGTGATAAGCAAGACACAGGAACACAGACGTGTTTACCTTGTAGGGGGGTAGGGGGCTCGCTAACAGCCAAATACTGAAACGCCACTCAAATCCAATAATCATCTAAAAGCTACTTAATTTTAAGCATCCCTCAAATTTAAATGGGATTCTCAACGCCACTCAAGCAATTCGAAACCACGCTTAGCTAAGCAGTCCTCAAATGTTTACATTATGGCAACACCCTGCTAAAAAATTATTGTCAGCACGTTCTCGGTTACAAAATAATTTAGTTTACGTCTCGTTTTCGTTTTACGCAGTCTTCTTTGAACAAATATTTTCTATAACTAATAATCAGTTAAAATATAACAGCGCATTGTAGGTTTGGCTTGAAATACGATTGAAATTATCTATTTATTTATATAAATATCAAATAAATTTCAAAAGAAGAAATGAAAATTTCTTGAGATAATTGTCGTAGATTGGAACGTTACACTTGACATTTTACGCGCCATTATTTTTGAACAAATCGGCTTTAAAATATAATTTTTAATTGAGTCAAGATGGAGGAGAAGAAGAAACGTTATAACGTTCCTTAACGTTAATTATACACCTGCTGAGAAAGATATGCTCTTGGAACTGATAAAGAAGTAAGTATGCTCATCTCGCTCGGTACGGAAATCCTATACGAGATGGTATCGATGCGAGAGCAGCTTAAACTGGAAATATATAGCTTGATGTGTAGTCGTGTGTAGTACCTACGAACAATGAAATACTGTATTTTGTACTTACATATCCGCAATTCCCTAGTGCATGTAATAGCTTGTTAGTATACATGCCTATAACATACATAGCCAGGGCAACTGTTGTCTGTATCAAGTACATACTTACCCACTGAAAATTGTCACCACTTCCCATCTGAAAGGTTCAGAATAAATACACGATTTATGTCTAATCACTTTTATATACAACTGAACAATTCACAGATCTTAAGTTTAATTTGTAAATACTAAATGTTACATATTTTCAGGTATCAAAATATTATAGAAAATAAAGAAACCAATGTTAGTATGATTTTGAAGAAGCGAGAGGCTTGGGATACAATATGCCAGCAGTATAATGCTATCGCTGTGAGCAGCATAAGGACGTGGCAACAACTCCGTCACCTCTATGAAAACCTCAAGCAGAGGTCTAAAAAGAACCTAGCTAAAGCAAATGTAGACTTGTTTCTTTTTTATAATATTTATTTTATCATAATATTTCTTTATTTTAAAATTTTCTTAAATATTTTTTAAGCGTCTACAGTTTTACGAGACCACTAGAGAGGTACAAAACTTTTTTACAAAAAAACAACCGACTTCCAAAAAAAACACTAAAAGACGTGAAAAATAACTTTAATTTCGGAAGTCGGTGCCTTTGGTTTTGTATTTTCGTGTTTGGCCACCGACTTCCGAAATTAAAGTTATTTTTCACGTCTTTTAGTGTTTTTTTTGGAAGTCGGTTGTTTTTTTGTAAAAAAGTTTTTATTTTTCACTTTTTAGTTGCGGTACCTACCCCACACAAATTCGTATACCACTACTTGGTGTGTAAATAACAGTGACAGGAAATTATTAACACATCATCCATATAAACTAAGTGGAAAAAATCTGCAGTATTAAGGATAACTCAAAAACTACTGGACAGACCTTGATCAAATTTAAATGGGACCACATGTGAAGCACCACCTATCAAATAAAAAAAGAATCATCCAAATCGGTTCACCCAGAAAAAAGTTACGAGCTAACACACATAAAAAAAAAAAAAAAAAAAAAAAAAAAACATACAGACGAATTGAGAACCTCCTCCTTTTTGTGAAGTCGGTTAAAAAGAAGGCATCAATAGATAAGGTTTGTATAAATTAAATATTTCTGGAAAAGTACTCCTTACAGAATATCTTGCGATTGTAATTTTTATTTTTACAGAAAGAAATCAATCGCACTGGTGGTGGAACCTATAAAAGCATTCTCTCTGAACAAGATGCTCAGATTTTAGCCATGGCTGCTCCTCAAATTCAACCATTACCTAATTGTTATGATGATGCTGTAATATATTTTGGTATGTGTAATATTAAAATGTATATCTTTATACTTTGACATCACAAAATAATAATTATAATAATGTTTAATTTATAGGTGATACAGAACCAGAAATCAATTTTACAAAAAAAACTAATAATGAAGTTATATCTTCACCATCATCATCATCATCTCCCATAATCCAGACCTCTGGTAAATATAGTTTAATTTTTTATTATTTCCCTAATTCATTTATTGTAGTATAAATATTTGGATATTTTTTTAGAACACCAAGACACAACTATGGCCTACATAGCAGACAATAGCAAACCTTGCACAGTAACATCAATAAATATAGCTGGTAATCATTTTCTGATACTGTAGAAGTTTATATGGTAAACTAATTTGAAATTTAGCTATAATGGCATTTCTTTTACTTAATAGATAACCAGCAAGCTGCAATGGTCATCAAACCTCAACAAAAAATAAACAACCAAGATCATCCTGTGCTGGTACTTAATTATCTAATTATTGTTCTTTGTGTTAATGGTATAAAATTTTAATTAATATTGTACTAATACCATTTTTCAGGACAATTGAAACCTACAATGAAACAGCAATATTTTCGAACAAAACTGAGAAATGCAAAATTAGAAACCAGATACCTCATTAACAAAAACAAAATGGAAATAAATAAGTATAAAATAGAAATGGAATTTTGGAAATTTAGACTGCTGAAACTAAAATCTAAATTGCGTTGAAATAAACTATATCTAAGAGCAAAAATGTGTATTTATTAAATTGGTCCTTACAATGAAGTTCTGGTTAGTCTCAAGTCCTATAGGTTCTGTGGATTCCTCTTCAACATAGGATAAAGAAATATCCTCCTCTAAAAGTTCATCAGATTGTGACAGGGCAATATTATGTAGCACTGCACATGCTACAATGACCGGTGGTATGTTTTTAATATTAAGCCTCATCCCGTTTTGTAGGCAAGGAAATCTTTTAAGAACACTGAAGAGTCTTTCCACAGGATTCCTGGTGCTTATTTGGGATCGATTATAAGCTTCTTCAGCTGCTGTCCTTGTATGCTATAATGGAGTTAGCAGATAAGGCCGACACGGATATCCACTGTCCCCAAGAATAATACCTGTCCTGAAGTCCCCACGCTCTAATTGAGCACACAGTGGTGAATCATTAAAGATGGTACTGTCATGTACAGAACCTGGCCATCTTGCAATAACATTCCTTATGCGCAGTCTTGCATCACACACCATTTGCACATTTAAAGAAAAATAGCCTTTCCTGTTCCGATAAACTTTAGATTGGGCACCACCTGAAAATAAATTCTAGTTGTATTGTGAGGCAATAAACTTTAGTAAAGTACTTATTAACATATTTTTGAAGAAATAATTCTACAAAAGGTTCTAACTAATGTAACACAAGACTTCTTATTTTTTGTACTGTGTAATATTACTGGTAATCAGACATTATAAAATTTGAGCACATGATTAACAGTGAAATTGGTAAGTACATACCTGGAGAATTTATTTTAATATGAGTGCAGTCCACAGCTCCCACAACTCTTGGAAATCCTGCTATTGCAAAGAACTCATTTGCCACAGCTGGAAATTCTTCAGGTGTTGGCGTATTTATGAACTCTGACTTCAAACTGGCTATTTTGGCTGTTACTTTATGCACTATTCGATGCACCGTGGGTTGTTCAACCTTAAAAATATCCCCTATTACGCGTTGGCAGCTGCCTGTCGCATAGTATCGGAGCGCTATGAGGATTTGGTCCACTGGCTGTATGGCTCGGTTTCGTTTAGTTAGCGGTTTAATACTACTACCGAGTACAGAGTCCAAATACAACACAGTTTCTTTCGATATGCGGAACCGTGAAACAAACTCCCTGTCGTTGTACTTTTCAAAAGCGTTCAACTTTTCTTCATTTTTGCGCCTCACAGTTGGCCTTTCGTGATCCGAAAGTGAAGACAAGGACGATAGAGACATTTTTATCACTATTTCTAAAGTTTCAATAGATTTATCTTGATTTGAGGGACCTCGCGACCACTCTCAGATCTAAGGGCTGCTCAAATCAGTTTGACAGTTGATTTGACAGCTAAATAACGTTGAGTAGCGTTCCAGTATACGATTTTTAAACTGAGTGGTGTTTGAGCACAACTTAATTTAAGAAGCACTTAGATTGAGTAGATACTCAAAAGTGACGATTGGGTATACGAAATTAAAGTTTAAGAGCTGCTCAAACATTTAAGCAGCCCTTAAATATTTGAGGGACGTTTCAGTATTCGAGCATAAGTGATATACAAGGCACAGGAACACAGACGTGTTTACCTTGTAGGGGAGTAGGGGGCTCGCTAAGTGATATACAAGACACAGGAACACAGACGTGTTTAACATTGTGGGGGGGTAGGGGGCTCGCTAAGTGATATACAAGACACAGGAACAAAGACGTGTTTACCTTGTAGGGGAGTAGAGGGCTCGCTAAGTGATATACTAGACACAGGAACACAGACGTGTTTACCTTGTAGGGGAGTGGGGGGCTCGCTAAGTGATATACAACACAATACACAGGAACACAGACTTGTTTACATTTCCTTGTAGGGGGCTCAATAAAAGATGTACTTACAATACACAGATACACAGACGTGTTTACATTTCCATTAACATGAGACAACCCTGAAGTTCACAATTTATAAATAAGTGCCCTTGGCACTTCATTCCCCTAATTGGGTGTGGTGTGCAGTAAGCAACATGGAATTTATTAGTTACTACGCTAAAATTGTGTAATAGATAGTACTTTTGCTCATCCGGCAACTCACATCAAGTACGTAGCAACGTTATGATTTCAATGTTAGTTAAAATCGACCTCCAAATTAAAAAATATATTTTAGCGTCACGCATACAAACTAAATGCAGACGGAAGTGATGAAAATAATAAACTGCTCGAGGGCACAGCATAAAAACGCGCTCGTTATGCTATGTTCTAATCCGGCCGATATGACAAGCAACAGACTACTTTACAAGATTTATCTTCATTGTTCACTGCCATGAGCAAGCCTCGCGCCGGTAGTGTACTATTTCTGACGCTATTAAAACCCACGCCAGATGAGGCTAAGCATCCTCAGGATCAATAAAAAAATTCTGAGCAGTTTATAAATTGGTCCTTCACTACACATAATCTTAACTCATTGTTAAATGTACTGATGAGCTAGAGTTTGAGCTGCTAAAAACAAGTATTAACTGATTCTGTCGTACACATATCATCTAGCTTGTGCCTGCCATGACCATGGCCCATGGGCGCCGCGAGCGGTGTGCAAAAGGGTGCACTTGCAGCCTCCTGGCTTCAAAATAAAATATAGATGTAAAAACATGAAGAACTAACTAACTTCGTTTTTTGGTGGGTCGGTTTGGAGTTTATCTAAGCTACAAAAGCCTAATGGCAACTGCTCATCACCTTTTACAAACTATTGCTTTTTCGGATGCAGGGATGTTAATTGTTGAGGAGTTCTCCTGGTACGTCACCATCAGCTCTAATTCATCATATGCATTGTGACGAGCATAAATTGTTTGGCAATCATATTAAAGTAATCGAATCGCAACCCGTGAAATATTTATTATTAGTAGTTCCGGTGGCTTCGTCATCTATGGTCTACATCATCAATTCCACTTCGACAAATGTTGTTTTCCAAGAGCAAATGCACGACTTACTATAAAAAATGGCTGTGACCCATAGAGATATAAGCCATAAATGTGCTAATTAATAAACCTTGAGATAAGGCCAACTCAATTAGCAAAGAATTAACTTGTAAGTTGTAATAATTAATGTTTGTGTCTACCACATAATCCGACGATGAAAGGAAAATAGACTGTACAAAGGAACGCAACGTTGTATTAATAATTAGCCAAGGATTACTACCTACCACAGAGAACTTTATACTATAATTACTATGAGTACAGGTTATTATTTTCATGGTACTCGTAAAATAATAAAATGAATAAAAATATTTCTGCGAAAGCGCAGTTATTGACAGACCACACCCCTTCCTGGTTTCGCCCAATTAGAGACAATATGCATTTGTGCATGCATTTGGGCGTGTAACAAAATATAACAACAAACAAACACATACAATGTAACACGTTTTTAGAAGTGCTACAAAATATTATGGTACCCACAGTGCGCACGGTGTATCCACAACTGGACGTGCCAGAATTATATTTTTTCCAGGATAATTGCCCAATACACCGTGCGCGGGTTGTCTTAGACTGGAGGGCAAATGAAACAATACCATGGCCCTCCCGATCGCCAGACTTAAACCCCATTGAAAATTTATGGGATTCAATGGTCCAGAAATGGGATAACTGAGCAGAAAGAACGAAGGAAGCACTTGTCACCTATTGTGAACAAGCTTGGGACACATTAAGAGTTTCGAATTTGCGCGAAGTCCTGGTGAGGTCCATGCGTCCGCTGTGGTGCTGTGCTAGATGCGTGAGGAGCGGCCACGAAATATTAATATCATTATTTATATTTTTAACATATAATTAAATTATACAGGGTTATTTTTAAACCACTAGGTAATAACCTCCCAGGACCACATTACTAACATCATAAACAACAACTTTTGCTATAAGACTTTTTACAAATCAAATAATTTACCCAAAATACACTTTCAAGTTTTTGTTTTAATAACACTTTTTAGTTCTGTTGTGCAGTAAGTACGGCGTTGCATTCGCAAAGCACTGTTTTTTTTTACTTAAGGCGACAATAAGTGCCAGCGACCTTGAGCGAGTGGGAGGAGCATGCGAAACTTTTAAGCGAATAAAATTGCACAGAGCGTTAGCGTCTACCCAGACATTGGTCAGCGATGCACTGCCGCCCGTCGCCCGCAAGAGACCCCGCTTCAAAGCGCATCAAGTTTATTCGCAAAAACTACCCACTTTGATTTATCAAACACAATACAAATAAAAGCCGTATACAAAAATTTGGCTAATTAAATTGTCTTTTAGATGGTGCAGATTTCATGTAAATACGCCCGACAGTTTTTGCGTGATTATCGTTTTTGTGTTCGCGTTAGATATTACTTTACAAATTAATTACACTATGTTATAAAAACATAATTTCAAATAATCACATATCAAATTACGAAGAAAATAGTCTAGTTTATCATATATTTTTTTCAAACAAATAAGATTATTCGTTTAGACGTGATGTTCAATTTGAAATCATTAAAAGTCGTATATCTGCGCCTTATCTAGTGCTTTCTTTTGGTACCGCGTAGAGTTGTTCACACTTAGAGCGATCAATTTACTGAAATATTTTAAATTTTATTATATTATACAATAATAACTGATGAATTATTAAAAGCCATGAAACCAAAGTTGTTATTTATATTTTAATCGAAAAAAGTTATTTTTGTTATGGAAGTTGTGTTACATTATAATAAAACATTTCATTTCATTAGAATTGCACGTGCATATAGTCTGTCACATTATGATACTATTTTTGATTTCATGATAAGAACTCAATACTCAATACTCAATCATTTATTGCATTCCACAATGTGCTTAGGTGGTAATTTAACATTAGTTGTAGGTACCAATCGTGGACCCTGTCGGGCACAGCAAAATAGAAATTTGAAGGAAGAGGACTTATTTATACATGCAAAAAAAAAAACTTATTCTAAGTAAAATTAAAGATAACATTCTATTAATTATTAATTAAATTAAATCTAAATTTTTATTATTCATTTATATTATTCTGTCAGTTCTATGGATTTTTCAATTAAATATTCATTTATACTGTAATAACATAGTAACATTTAGTAATATTTTTTAAAATTTATTAGTAAAATTAGCAATTTTTCCCTCATTTCTGAGCACCTCGGGTAGTTTATTATAGATTTTTATCGACATAACCAGTGGACTAGTTGTGCGAGAGTGCATTTTTAAACGGGATGTCGGTAGGTTTAATCGTGATTTGTGACGGAGTGTGTATCTAGTTTGTATGTCTTCTCGTTTAGTATAAAAGTCTTAGTGTGTGTGAACTCGTAAGATATGAGTGTAGATAAGTAAATACATTTTGTTGATAATTTCTGTGTAGATTTTTGTTTATGTTTATTTCTGGGTGAATATTAAATGTTTCCTTTCGAAATCTCGAAACCTTCTATTAAAATTAAATTAATTAAATTCCGAATTTTAAAGTGGCGTAGGAACTGAATGCATGGTTATATTTTTCAATAAAACTTGACAATGCAATGCTGGCAACGCGCCTGTCGCGTTGATTATCGCTTGAAAGCATGGATTTGTCAACCTTTGATTAGAGCATCAATTAAATTTAAAAAATCATTTTTACAAAAAAAAAAACAACCGATTTCCATAAAAAAACACTACAAAGTGAAAAATAACTTTAATTATGGAAGTCAGTGTCGTTGGTTTTCTTTTTTGATTTTTTTCACCGACTTCCGAAATTAAAGTTACTTTACACTTTGTAGTGTTTTTTTTTTTGAAGTCATTGGTATATTTTTTATAAAAGAAGTTTTTATTTTTCACTTTTTAGTCGTACCCCACACAAATTCGTAAACGACTCCTTGCTGTGCAAATAACAGTGACAGGAAGGTATTATAACATCATCAATATACACTAAGTGGCAAAATAAATTAGACCGATATGGCATAAGGGGAAACGCGTTGAAATGGCTCGAAAGCTACCTTACTCATCGACAGCAATGTGTTCAGATTTCGGGGCAAACAGGAAATCAAAAGCTCGCATATAGGTCCCAGTATCGCGAAAATAACTGCGGTGTTCCCCAAGGGACAATACTGGGGCCGCTTTTATTCTTGCTATATGTTAATGACTTGCCTAGTGTAACTTCCCACAATTGCATACTATACGCTGACGATACGACCCTCAGTATTATAAACGAAAATGACGACATTGTTGAGTACCAAAATGAAATAAACATGACATTAAATAAAATTATTACATGGCTTGAATACAATAACCTTCATAATAATATTAACAAAACAAAAATGGTACAATTCCAGACATATAACAGTACGCGTCCACGGCTTAAAATACTATATGGAAATGAGATAATAGAAGAGGTCGATTACGCAAAATTCTTGGGGATAATAATTGACAAAAACTGTAACTGGAAATCTCATAATGATGATCTGTGTATGAAGATAGATAGATTTGTATTCGTTTTGTATAGACTAACACGTGTGGCTAGTGTTAATGCGGCACTATGTGCATATCATGGCTATGTCTCATCAATTTTGCGCTATGGCATTATAATATGGGGTAATTCGGATGAACTTGAAAGAGTGTTTCGAGCTCAGAAAAAGTGTGTACGCTCAATTTGTGGAGCGCATCCACTGGACAGTTGTGTTCCACTATTTAAAAAACTTAAAATACTACCGCTTCCAGCACTATATATTTTTGAAATTTGTATCTTTGTTCACCAAAGCAGACATGAATTTGACTTATTTAATGATGTTGTATCCAGACCCAGCCGCAAAATGCATATGCTTAATGTTCCTAGGCGTAGAATTAAATTGTTTTCTAATAATGTATACTGCATGTCCATTACTGTTTATAACAAATTACCTGATGGCTTCAAAACTCTCAGCCTCAGAACATTTAAATGTAAATTACTTAACTTTCTTTCAAGCAAATGTTATTACTCGACTGAAGATTTTATGAATGAAAAAATTACCTAAATATTTAACATTATTGCCTATAAATCATATGTTATCTGCTTGACCTGAATTTAACTTATATTATTAATCTCTTTTACAACTATTGTTCAATTTATTTAAATTATTTGTAACTCTAATTCTAAATTAATGTTAATGTAATGATGACCCATAATTTTACAAACCATATTTGTACGCCGGAAACGGCAGAATATTATGATCGAAATACATAATGAACATAACAACTATAAACAATATTCTGACAAATAAATGCATTCATTCATTCATTCATTCATTAAAAAAAAATGCGTATTATTGAACCTAACTGAAAAACTACCCAAGAAAAGTTAATAAAATTTATATTGGACCACCCCTGAGGCATACTCTATCCATTAAAATAAGAATTTTTGAAATCGATCCACAATTGCCAGAGATATCGCGTAACAAATTAACAAAAAAATATACTTCCAGACGACTTGAGAACCTCCTCCTTTTTGAAGTCGGTTAAAAAGTTAAATGTTGACTTAATTAAAATGGGAGGAGTTTAATTAAGTCAACATTTAACTTTCTTAACGCGCTGAAGATTTTGGACCGTTTGGGAACCATCCAACGGTAAGCACATCCTGCACAGCATGCCTCTGACTTGATAAAATTGGAAAGGTACCTTGTTCGTTAAATCTTGTTATATTCACATACGTGAACATGCTATAACAATTTTGTAACATCCTAGAACCTACTTATACTTTTTTTTAAATTATGTCTCAACATTGTGCGTAACCCATGGGAAGTTGCGAGGTAAGCCCATCACAAGTATCCTTATAACTCACCGGGGCTGCCGCAATTTTGTGCTGTAGAACATTGTATGAGGAACAATAAAAGGTGTTATAAATAAATGGATAAAACTAATATTACAACTATTAAAAGTATTTAAACCAAATATAAGGAACAACTGCAAAATATTCGAGATAATCGTAAGACCATAAAAAAAAAGTTTTTACAAAAATACAACCGACTTCCAAGAAAAACACTAAAAGACGTGAAAAATAACTTTAATTTCGGAAGACGGTGTCTTCGGTTTTTAACAGACTTCACAAAAAGGAGGAGGTTCTCAATTAGTCTGTATGTTTTTTTATTTTTTTTTGTGTGTTAGCTCAGAACTTTTTTCTGGGTGAACCGATTTGGATGATTCTTTTTTTATTTGATAGGTGATGCTTCACATGTGGTCCCATTTAAATTTGATCAAGGCCTGACCAGTAGTTTTTGAGTTATCCTTAATACTGCATATTTTTTCCACTTAGTTTATATGGATGATGTGTTAATAATTTCCTGTCACTGTTATTTACACACCAAGTAGTGGTATACGAATATGTGTGGGGTAGGTACCGCAACCAAAAAGTGAAAAATAAAAACTTTTTTACAAAAAAACTTTTTGACCAAAAAACAACCGACTTCCAAAAAATACACTACAAAGTGAAAAATAACTTTAATTTCGGAAGTCGGTGTCTTTGGATCTTTATATTAGTTTTGTTGCCACCGACTTCCGAAATTAAAGTTATTTTTCACTTTGTAGTGTATTTTTTGGAAGTCGGTTGTTTTTTTTTGTCAAAAAGTTTTTATTTTTCACTTTTTAGTGGGTTAGATAATAATTTATCGAAGTTACAATAGCCTAATGTCAACTGCTCATCACCTTTTACCAAATATTTCGTTTCCCGATGCAAGGAATTGAGGAGTTTATTGTTGAGGATTTCTCTTGGTAAAAACCAGAAGAACTGGAGCTGGTGGTGAAGCCACCATCAGCTCCATTTCACCATATGCATTGTGACAAGCATAAATTGCTTAGCAACCAACGAAAGAGCATTGCTAGAGATGACCCGATTACGCAACTTAAATTCAGTCTCAAATTGACGCGTCAGCATGACTAGTAGGTAGTGGTTGCCCTATGAAAAACTTCAATCTTAATTGGGTATTATTTTTGTACGACCTGAATATTTTGGAATATTGAACCGTATGAAGTAAGCCCAACAAAAGGTAACTGCTGTAAATCGTTGAGGAATTCCCTCGACTGTCTATGGTCTCCATCATCAGACCTGTAATGGCACTTATAACCCATATGGGTGCAAAGTTCTCAGCAATATAAATAAATTAAGTCCAAACACAAGGTAGCTACTGTAAACCGTTGAGGAGTTCCCTTAAATGTCTTTCATCTTCATCATCAGACCCCTAATGACAGTCATAACACATCTGGGTATAGTATTCTCATCAATAAAAAATAATCAAGCCCAAACACAAGGTAACTGCTGTAAATCGTTAAGGAATTCCTTCAACTGTCTATGGTCTCCATTATCAGACCTGTAATGGCACTTATAACCCATATGAGTGCAAAGTTCTCATCAATATAAATGAATTAAAACGAATCACAAGGTAGCTACTGTAAACTGTTGAGGAGTTCCCTTAACTGTCCTTCGTATTCATCCTCAGACCCCTAATGACAGTCACAACCCATCTAGGTGTAAAGTTCTCATCAATACAAAATAATCAAGCCCAAGCACAAGGTAACTGCTTTAAATCGTTGAGGAATTCCTCGACTGTCTTTCGGCTCCATCATCAGATCGATTCCAGACCTTCATTAAATTGTAGTTCTCTAAAATACTTAATGAAATAATTAACAATCGCACTAGGCGCTCCTACGATTTTCGAAGGTTCCCCTCGATTTCTCCGGGATTCCATCATCAGATCCTGGTTTCCTTATCATGGGACCACCCTTGAGGTATGTCCTTTCTAACAAAAAAAGAATCATCCAAATCGGTTCACCCAGGAAAGAGCCACATAAAAAAAAAAAAAAACATACAGGCGAATTAAGAACCTCCTTTTTTTGAAGTCGGTTAAAAAACAACCGACTTCCAAGAAAAGTCAGTGGCGTAAAACGAAAATACAAAAAACTTTTTTATAAAAAAGCAACCGACTTCCAAAAAAACACTAAAAGACGTGAAAAATAACTTTAATTTCGGAAGTCGGTGTCTTTGGTTTTGTATTTTCGTTTTTTTGGTTTTGGTTTTTGACTTGTACTTTTCAATAGCACTGCACAAGTTGCAAGTCCAACTCACGTGGATATAACACAAAAAATGTCAATATAAACATATTTATTATACCTATAAGCAGTACCGGTCAAATAATTTAATGAATTATTATTAAAGTGAGTAGAATAGATCTTAATTTATAATTGTTGTTTGACATTTCTTATTCCAAATTATTATATTTTTGTGGAAAGTTGATTGATACTAATTTAATATAGCAATACCATTATTACATTGTCTAACCCAAACAGAAGATATGAGTCCATTCCCAGCGCGGCACGCGTTTTAATTCCGCCGCAATTGTTTACGTCCGTGCGCAGTGGGCTTATGCTGGTCTTATCGAACCAAAATTCCACTGCGTACGTTGTTTTTTTTTAATGGACTGTTTTTGAGACGTGAGTTTTCGATCGTTGCAGTTAAGTTCGTGACATATCTCTTGTTATCGCTAGATGCAACAGGTAGCGATACAAACTTGGCTGCAACGACTGCGATGGCCAGCATGATAACTGCGCGTTACACAATAATAGCACGCCACTGTCAGTTACTTGTTTGTCTCGTTGCACACAATTATGCGAGACTGTTGATAAATAACTGATGTCCTGTTTTTCTTTTGTAATTAGATAAGACAGGAAAATTCCAATTAAAATTATCACGTGTTGCTGTACTTAGTACTTTCCAGTGAGTCACAGAAAAATTTCTACTAATAAATATACAGTACTTAATTCAATAAACACACGAAGAAATAATACACTTGCACGTGCCGATCTGGCAATCCTGACTGTATGGATTTTAAATGAGACTTGGAACCCCTGAGTTGTTTCGCCATTTCTTCTCAGGCGTAATCAGATAGGAAATGTCGACTCCATCTAGCTATTTTAAATATCTCGTGAAAAACTGATTCCGATATCCTATTTACAGAATTACTTAACCATTTCATTTCATTTGACCTGATTATGTCTGTTCCAGTTATCCTCGTCGCCTAACACGGGCGGCTGGGCGCACGTGCGCCTGGCGGTGCTGCTGGGCGGCATCCTGGCGGCCGCCAGCGCGCTGCTGGGGGCCGCGGCCGCCTGGGGGCTGCCGGCCGGCCGCGACACCTTCGCTTTCATGGCTGCTGAGGTAACCCACCAGCTCTTTAAAGTTGCACATTCACAAGTGACGGAGAACCATTAGTAAGTCATGCAATGTAACTCTTTATCTCGGTAAAGTAAGGTATTCATTAGAATGATTGCCGAGAGTTGTATCAAATTCACGGCAATAGTCCTAATTTATACTCTATAACAATGAGATAAGAGTTACACTGCAATGACTTACTAATGGTGGTACGTCATTCAAATTTTACCGTGAATGTGCTGCGTAAAGGCTCCTACAAATAGGGGCGATATGCGACGCGACACAAAGGCACCGCTTGTCGCGCGACGAGCGGTGCCTTTGTATCGCATGCGATTCGCGTCGCGTGTAGTGCGTGTTTGTAGGAGCCTTGACTCTATTATCGCTCAGTAATGTAGGTATTTCCTAGCGCTATTGTTCTCCGTTTCGTATTCTGTCGTTTTCGTGGTGCTTCAGTGAATGCATTCGCGTATCTAGCAGAGATTCCTCATTTAAAATAACACTTGATGAGGGGAAATCCGAGATCAATCCACTGACTGAAGTTCAAAGATCTATTACACGCCCACATAAAGGCTCGTGGACACTGGCGCGACGCGATAGCGAGCCACAAAGTCACTGCTCGTCGCGCGACGAGCGGTGCCTTTGTGTCGTGCTGTCGCGTCGCGCCTGTTTGTGGGAGCCTTAAAACGTAGAGTAGTTAGACCAATTATTATCAGAATTCTTTTCCGAATAGATAATAATATATACAATATCATAAATAATTCATGCTTGATGACCGTCATTCCTTAAAGTGCAAGGCCAAGATGTTTCTTGAATGTGAGGCAACAGAACCTTGAGTGAGTAACATAGGTCAGCAGCGTTCGATGCCACTGCAGAAGCTTCCGTGTCGGTAGACTGACCTTTTGAGGTAATGAGTGGTACTCTGTGACTGTGACGCGTGGCTAACGTTGTGGAGCATTGCGAGCTATAGGCAGATATACAGGGTCAGTAGCTGTCGCTAAACTCGAACCAAATCAGCGTTTACTGTCTTCATGTAAGCTGGTTTGAAGTCAGTACAGCGTTGTCTCGTCAGTACTGACTTAAATATTCCTTGCTTGAATATTTTAAAGTCAGTCCGCTGCTCCCGCCACCCGCGCCAGCGGTGTTGATCTCGTCTCGTCTAAACAACGAAGTCAGCACTTCAGTAGTCGGTCGGTAGTAAATCGTATTTGAAGGTGGTCCTGCGGTAGTCACGCTCCCTTCAGCAGGACCACCACCGGCGCCGAAACAGGGAGCATGCTACAGCTATTCTAAGTATACAAATAATTAGTACCCATAAATGTGATTCATTTCGTATAAAAAAAAGAACTGAAACATTTGTATTTACCGAGAAATCAACGATGATAACTTTCGCGCGCTATTTCAGCAGGACCACGACTTTGAACGTTGATTCCAGGTTTCAGTAGCTTGTCGCTTCCCTCAAACCTACATAGAAAATTAGTACCCTGCAAGATAAAATTAGTACCCAAAATTCAAAATTAGTACTCTAGTAGTTGACGAGATATACCATGCCATTGGTGGGGTGGCGGTAGTCACGGTGTTAAATTTTCGTTTCAAGATTTCCCTATTAAAAACTCTGTGTTTTCTTCCCAATTTTATAAAAAAAAATAGTACTCCTGAAGAAGTTATAGCGACCAAAAATTCAAATTCCTAAGTGATGTATTTTAAGAGAAATTAGCTTTCATTACTTTTCCATACTAAATCTCAGCGTATAACCCGACCAAATTAAGTTGTCAATGGTATTGAGCTGTTTAGGAGATGTACACTCGTGCACATAAATTTATGAATGTTGGAATAGTATTAACAACAGTTCAATATCTATAATTTTTATACCAACTGTGAACGTATAAAGGTACATATTAAGAAGAAAAAAAAACCTATCGTTACCCATGGCCTGTGATACCTTTGTTAATGACGTGGGTAGGTCGGGTAATCAAATAATTGTTTTTCTGTATTGTAAGTACCTGCCTTCTGTGTTGTTAAGTGAATTTCATTAAAGAGCCATAGGTATTTCTTATTTATTTCTTACCTACTAATTTACCGTTGCTGCAAGCAGTACCTAAGTATTAAAAAACCTAATTTACTGCAGTAACAATATGTTGCTAATAACGTAAGTATAAAAGGATTACATAAGTAATATGCATTATCTGTGGACCTTGGTTGTATCTTTATTTACCTATTCAATACCTATTTTGTTAAAGCTAGGTTATGAAGTAGTAGGTGTATTTTTAATCGAAAACACAAGCATAAATCGAATAAGTTTTATTAATTATAGATCGAATCGTCGTTAATTCCGATCCAGCCTGTCCCTTGCTGCCCTCTCCCAGCGACGTCCCAAGCCGAGGCTGCTAACCCGCAGGGGGTGCCCTTAGCGTGTTCTACAGTTCGATAAACCTAGGTATTGAGAAATTCAAAACTCGTTCAGTACAAGATTAGTGCTGTGTGATAACCGGACACCGAAATCGGTTAAACATGAATGTAGGTATTATGCAGGGTAACTTTTAATTAGTTATTGTCTTCTTGATAACAAAAGATGCAATTCAATTTTGAACAACTATCTCAAAAACAACTTTTTAAATTGTCTACTAAATTAATATTATCTATACTCGAAAGGTTTAGGTAGTTAAATAAAGGTAAACAAAAAAAACCACGTGACTCATAGATGTTAAACCTTTTATTTCAAATGTTAATATTATATTATTTGGAGTCCCATAATAATATGCTCTATTCTGAATCTGAATTTAAGGAACTATCTGTCACATTGATAGTAAAGCTTTCAGTGATATCATTAATATTTTTTTCTAATTTAAACATTTTTTGTTATTCTTTTATTATATGACCCTCGGAACTTTTTCAATTCTCAGCAGTCACATTAGCTAAAGCCTCTGGCATAAGAATGTTTAGGTCAGACATTTTAAAGTTTTATTTTTCTCGGCTACAAACCCTTTAACTTGAGCCCATATTAACTCAATTGAATTGCGCTCACAGTGGTATGGTGGCAGCCGCAATACAGTCACACCATTTAACATTTTTTCTAATTCATCCACAACATTTATGGCATCTGGTTAACCGACTAAACGTAATACCTGCTACTTCAGTTGCCATACTACGTCACAGGTGTACTCTTCAATTTAGCAACGTTATCTAATTCGTTGTATTTTCTGAAAGGCTTAGGGAACCTGTCTTTTTGGGCTCTTTACAATAGACAGATTACAAAATATTATACTATTTTATAAATCTAACAAAAAAATTGTGCTCAAGCAACTACATGTACGAAGAGTATAGTTTACGAATAAATGATAAAGCTTAACATATAATAGGTCTTTACCTATGAAATTGCCGTTTTGTATGAAAAAATTTAAACGATTTTTTTTCATGAATTTTTTATTTGTATTAATCGAAGTAATCACCCATGCAATCAATGCATCTTTGCCATCGCAGTGGCAGTTTATTGATGCCCTTCTTAAAGAAATCAGCTGGACGGGAGGCAACAAATTCTTCAAAGGCATTTTGTACTGCCTCTCGGGTATTAAATTTTTTTCCCGCCAAGAAGTTATCCAAATTCTGGAAAAAGTAGTAGTCTGTAGGCGCAAGGTCTGGTGAGTAGGGCGGATGACGGAGAGCTTCCAACCCCAGTTCTTGCAACTTGGAGACCGTCTGCTGTGCAGTATGAGGTCGCGCGTTGTCGTGCAGGAGCAGCGGAGACGAGCGATTGACCAATGCTGGTTGGAGATGCGCCAGCTTCTCCATCATTGTGTTCAGTTCTTCACAGTACACATCTGCAGTAATGCTCACCCCGTTTGGTAAGAAGCTGTGATGAATCACACCGGCGCTAGACCACCAAACAGTGACCATCACTTTTCTAGGGGTAAGTTTTCGTTTAGGGCATTGTTTAGGTGCTGAACCAGGATCCAACCAACTTGCTGAGCGCTTACGGTTATCAAACAGAATCCATTTTTCATCGCAGGTAACAATGCGGTTCAAAATTCCTTCATTTGTGTGTCTGTTGAGCAGTGCAAGGCACGTCTCGACGCGTACTTCGCGCTGGCGATCATTGAGTTCGTGGGGCACCCATTTGTCAAGCTTTTTTACCTTGCCAATTTGACGCAAATGGACCAATATTGTTTTGACGCTAACGTCGAAAGCTGCTGCTAATTCAGCCGTAGATTGTGTATCATCAGCTTCCACAATCGCCTTTAATTCGTCATTGTCGACCAAAGTCTTCGGACGACCGCGAGGTTCATTTTTCAGGTCGAAATTTCCAGAACGGAAGCGAGCAAACCAATAACAGGTGGTGCGTTGGTTTGTAGTGTTAGCTCCGTAAACGTCGTTGATGTTGCGTGCCGCTTGTGCCGCGTTGCTGCCACGACGGTACTCATATTCCATAATTACTCGAATTTTTAACGTATCCATGATAACGAAAAAGATTGAAATGCGATGAAAATGTAACACTAATCAATAAAGAAATGACTACTTTTAGAAAAAAAAATCCATGTTTTTAAAATAAAATTAATTTGAAATTAGAATTCTTAGCCAAACAAAAATTATTTTCATTTGAAATGGCCAGTACTGCAGAACGGCAATTTCATAGGTAAAGACCTAATATTAATTAATAAAAGAGGAAACTATTGTATAAATCGCAAATAACTTTAATTTTGTTGTAACGTATTTTTAAACAAGAAAGTGTCAACTATAAAAAAAAAACCTTTTTACGATTTGTTTACCTTTATTTAACTACCTAAACCTTTCGAGTATAGGTACGTCGCTGCTACGTTGTCACCGCTCTGCCGCCGTCTCCCCGCGCCGCACCCTCCGCTACTCTTGCCGGCGGTGCGGCGCGCTTATTCAATTATCTACACCTATACCTACCTGAACAGACAATGAACCAAAAAAGGTTCATACATTGAAACGGATGAAATGGGATTAGTTGTTTGTTATCTTTAGCACATGCATACTTCGCGCGTTCGCGAAGCGTGTCGTGGAACATCTAGTTCGTTTTTTATTCGTATAAGGTATCAAGATTTATTTTAGACAAAGAAATTAATGAATATACAATTTCAAACAGGTCACATGTCTCAATATTTAAAGGTTTCAAAAAAACGATAAAAGTAATAATTAATTCACCAGGAAGTATAATACGAGTAGGTACTGATAAAAAGAAATATATATGTTTCTTTTTAGGGCTAATTAGCAATCGAAAGTTACAGAAATATTTCGATGGTAACGTTATTGTAAGTTGATTTAGGTATTTTAAATATATGTGCTTGACGAACAGAATAGGTACCTAGGTCACATTGATATGAATACACATATTTCCTAAAATATGCGCAATGTGCCCTTTGGAATGAATATTATTTAAATATAAAGTTACCTATTACTTATGTAATCCTTTTTTTTAAATACACCTACTTCATAACCTAGCTTTAACAAGATAGGTATTGAATAGGTAACTAAATATTCATCCAAGATCCACAGATAATGCCTATTACTTATGTAATCCTTTTATACTTACGTTATTAGCAACATATTGTTATTGCAGTAAATTAGGTTTTTAATACATACTTAGTACTGCTTGCAGCAACGGTAAATTAATAGGAAAGAAATAAATAAGAAATACCTATCGCTCTTTAATGATATTCATATGACAACACAGAAGGTAGGTACTAATTTTTGTATAAAATTGGGAAGAAAACACAGAGTTTTTAATAGGGAAATCTTGAAATGAAAATTTAACACCGTGACTACCGCCACCCCACCAATGGCATGGTATATCTCGTAAACTACTAGAGTACTAATTTTGAATTTTGGGTACTAATTTTATCTTCCAGGGTACTAATTTTCTATGTAGGTTTGAGGGAAGCGACAAGCTACTGAAACCTGGAATCAACGTTCAAAGTTGTGGTCATGCTGAAATAGCGCGCGAAAGTTATCATCGTTGATTTCTCGGTAAATACAAATGTTTCAGTTCTGTTTTTTTTACGATATGAATCACATTTATGGGTACTAATTATTTGTATACTTAGAATAGCTGTAGCATGCTCCCTGTTTCGGCGCCGGTGGTGGTCCTGCTGAAGGGAGCGTGACTACCGCAGGACCACCTTCAAATACGATTTTCTCGAAAACTACTAAGGTACCAATTTTGTTGTTTGAGTACTAATTAGTACCAATTGAGTACTAATTATTTACCAAATATGGAAGCGATTGGCGTTGGTGGTCCTGCGGTAGTCACGGACATGTGTGAATCCGATAAAACAATGAGGTTTTAACTAACAATTACGTTGGTATATGTTTAAATTGAATTGTTCCTTTGATTAGAAAACGAAACAACAATTTAAATGCTTTATATATATTTTTTAACAGAATGGTGACTGAAAATGTTTTCATAATTCGTATTTTATTCTATGTAAATTCTCCCTAAAATTAATATGGTGGACTTAACCCGTAAATTTCTGACCACGAAAAATATTAAGTTGAGATAATTAAGACATGGTTGGTATCAAAACAAAGATCTTGACGAGCACATTACAAATATGTATTTATATCATATTGTCCAAGTAAATAAATATGTTTAAATTGTTAAAAACCAGCAAAAGTTTAATTAATATCTATTATACAATAAAAAGCATGATTAAAATTATTTTTGTCAAGAGTAAATAGGTTAATTAGGTACTGTCCTTTTGCATTAGTCTCATTTACGTTGTCGTAAGGTTTAACGGAAAAATATAAAATAAAATAAAAAGTTTGATAAACTGTTAACAGTGTGTTATAGATATTTTAACATTTTTTTTTTAAGATACTGCTTCTTATAACAGCAGATAGGAAAATTTTCTCAACAAATAATTTAACCGTAGTAAAGTCTGCTGTTTTCGAGAATTAATTTTTCTCCATTGACTTCAATAACCACGACTACTGACTGCATGTAAACAGTAAGAGTCAGTTCTCGGCGCCAGCACTGACTACTGACGCTGTGTAACTCTGCCTTGAGGTGTGTAGCATCCGTATCCATACTGCAAACTGTAATGTCTTCAATTAATAAACCTGAGAACTTATGCGTGTATGTAATGTTTGTAAATAAATAAATACAGTATATTATTCAAGTACCTACGTGAAGGAAAACATCAAGTCTGAATGTTAGATACAAATACAATAGTCATTATTATCATACAATACAAAATATATCACTACGATTGAAAGGATGTAAAGTAATTTGTTAGTTCCGCATTTACTAATGCATTCTGTAATTTTGTTTATGTTTCTAGATAAGTACATAGTTATTTCATAATACTGTCATTGGATTAATGGAATTAGACCTATCTGAATGTCAGGCGCAAGAGTGACAGGAATTCATTCTTGTTAATTAAGACCTCTGTTTTTTTTTTTACATAAAAGTCGTTTTGTGTCTTAAGAGTTAGACTTTTACCTAAGTAGTAAGTGTAAGTTTGAGCTTAAATGATAAATAATTTTATTTCTGTAAGTAGGTTTGTACAAACACTTATACGTCAATCATATTTTTTTAACTAGATGAGGTCGGCGTTTTCTATCTGACTACTCTGAGAAGAAAGGCCGAAACAAACTCAGAGGGTCGATCTTACACTACAACGCGCCACGCAATGGGGCGCGGAAAACGGAGCCAATTGCTCCGCGTAGGGGCGCGTGTCCCGCGTATCGGGGCGTGGCGCGTGGTAGTGTGAGATCCGCCTAGGGGTGCTCTTCCGAAGGCGAC
The DNA here is from genome assembly GCA_916610205.1 of Griposia aprilina. Classification (NCBI taxonomy): domain Eukaryota; kingdom Metazoa; phylum Arthropoda; class Insecta; order Lepidoptera; family Noctuidae; genus Griposia; species Griposia aprilina. The sequence continues at coordinate 22,384,590 of OU744299.1, read as the reverse complement.
CGGGACCGCAAACCGCAGCAGCAACGCCGCGAAATCGCAATGACTGACCGCAGCGACACATGGAAACCAGTCGTGTCGCTGCGATCGGTCGAATTGGTTTGCGGTTACGGTCGCTTTCGGAAGAGTACCTTAAGTATAGAAATATCCTGTTGTTCACTGAGAGCACTCTGGTGTTTATTGCAGTGTATCCTAGTGCTGGTGTCGGTGCTGCACGTGGTGGCGCGCTACGTGCTGCAGCTGTACGAGGCGGACGTGGCTGGCCCCGTCGCCTACTACACGCACCTGCTGTTCGACGTGAGTACACCCACCATAACATAGTACACCCACCATGACACAGTACACCCACCATAACATAGTACACCCATCATGACATAGTACACCCACCATGACACAGTACACCCACCATAACATAGTACACCCACCATGACACAGTACACCCAGCATAACATAGTACACCCACCATGACACAGTACAACCTGCATAACATAGTACACCCACCATAACATAGTATACCTACCGTGACACAGTACACCCACCATAACATAGTACACCCACCATGACACAGTACACCCACCATAACATAGTACACCCACCATGACACAGTACAACCTGCATAACATAGTACACCCACCATAACATAGTACACCCACCATGACACAGTACACCCACCATAACGTAGTACACCCACCATGACACAGTACACCCACCATAACATGGTACACCCACCATAACATAGTACACCCACCATAACATAGTACACCTACCATGACATAGTCCATCACCATTCTCTTGCCCTTATCTCAATATGTTGAGGGTCGGCGCAACATGCCTTGTTCATCCACACTTCCCTATTAGTCGTCATCTCGATAGTCACACCCCTTCTAGCCATATAATCTTTCACACGTCACAGTCCATTCATCGTTTTTTTGGTCTTCCCCTATTCAGCCATCCACATTCATACTCAAAGTTTCCTCACGAAATTTTCGTCATTCCTCCACATCACATGCCCTGGATACCCTGACAACGACTTCGTCCATGATGTAAAATATAGACGACCTTAAAAAGGCGGCTAAGACAGACTGGATGCGGAAGGAGAATCGGGTGTTGTGCCGCCTTGGGAGAGGCCTATGTCCAGCAGTAGACTGCGATAGAGTGAGTTGAATGATTGAAGTCACCAACACACGTACCACTCGCGGTGTGGCTTCGGAAGGCATCACATGGAAAGATTAACTGTTTATAATCCTGTACTCATTGGTTGTCGATCAACCAAACAACATGATATCAGATCTGAGTTCATCTGAGAGAATTACAGATAAGATTGTATTGTCACGGAGTGTCATGGATACTCATGAATGACGTTACATTAAAAAGAGGTGTTCCTTTGTTTATTTGATTAACATCGCCACATCATTCGGTCACCTTTGCTGACAGGTACCATCAGAGCAATAAATTGAACTAATATAAACTTATTGATTAAGTTTTGATAATTTTAAATTAACCTCTAACACGCAGAGGTACATGACAGTATAAGTAGCTACTTAAATAATAGCGGCTAGAGGCCGTCGACCAACGAATACTGACATGATGTAACGCACAGAGCAACATTATAATAATGTAACGGAACAACATAGTTATTACATTGAACTCCACGTCGCCGTCATCTATGACAGTTATTGAACTTTTGTTTGCTCAGTCAATTATATATAGCCATGAGACATCATGGAAGATTTATTAACATACAATGGAAAGTTATTTTGATAAACCGACGTAAGATTAAGTTAAAAGAAGCTGTTTTGTTTTTCTCTAAAATGATTTGTTGTCGCCTAAAGAATGGACATGTCAACAAGCCTGCCATTATTCATTATTGGCTATACTGGCAAAGAGTGGAATAAGAAAGATTTTTTAGCACTGTGTGACCTAATTCACGCTTTTCTGTGACTCTAAGTCTGTGCTGTGACTTAAGTAGTCCATTTTTACACCGCGCAAAAATCAATCAGCTAACTTCACAGATGCATAACAAACAAGAAAAGATACTTTTAAGTGTTCTTTGACACTTGGAAATTCACATCACACAAATGTCAAAAGAGGGGTAGGTTAGCATTTCACCTAAAAACAGTTTCATACTGTAGAAAAAGTGACAACGCAATTTCAGAAACGCTGACCTACCATTTCTAGGTTTGGTTTTCAGTTTGTAATATTATTTTTGTAAAATTCGAATTTTGCGGGCCACCTGAGCGCATCCTCCTTAAGGGTTATGCGCCAAGGTAGCCCGCGAAATTCATTTTTTTTTACATTTTTGCAATTTGCAAGTCACTGTCAGGTTTTATGTTGATTAAAATATGATTCACGGCCGTAACAAATATGGCTTTACAGAATTATTATCATTACAATCAGCAAATACAACTCCCTAAGTTAAAATTGGCGTCAAATATCATGATTTCATGAAATAGTCATTCAATACTACTACTATTCATTCAATATGATCTTAGAGAGATCTATTGCTGATTGTTATGATTATAATTCTATAAATAAATGTTTGATACGGCCGCGAATCATATTTAGTTCAACATACAACCTGATACTAACCTGCAAATTGCAAAAAACCTAAGAAAATTTGAATTTCGCGGACTACCTTGGCGCATCCGCCATAATGCACGGCCTTTAGCACTCCCGCTACGCTCAGGCGATATTTTCACGTCATGCAATAATGGACTACTTAAGTCACACGTATCGTAACGTACTATTTCGGCACATCCCTTGCATTCTGAGATATAATAATGGTCTCACGACGTCCCACAGTAAGGACGATTTAGTGTCATTTGGATTTGTTAAAGCACGCGGATAACCAAGACACACATGCGGGCTAGTCCGCATGCGGGAGTACAAACACAGTCAATGTCGGCCATAAATATACTGTTTTTTTTTGTTTCTATGGTGTCGGCTAATGTAGAGTTATTTTTAACTCAAAGGTCGGATGGTATATATACAGGGTGGATTTTTGACATGGGGCCTCAAGGGCAGCTACCTTAATCGTTGTAGCTACAGGAAAACGGTCTTAAGAGACTTACTTTAACATTTTGAGAAATTTTGAATTGCATTCACAGATTTTGAAAAAAAAATATGGTCAGCAGGAAAATGGCCAATTTGACAAAAACTTTTTTTTATGCCAATCGATCATGCTTCATATAAGGATCATAAACCTCTATGGGACTAACTGAGGTTTGAGTACTAGAAAAGTCAGAAATCGCAAAAAAACTTTTCCCATACATTTCGTAGGAAATGAGACTACAACTTACTTTTTTATTATGGATAGACTAACCGCTACAATGAAGACAAACAAAAATAAAATAAACTTCTAATTTCGAACGAATACGCGTCATAATTTAATTTGCTGTGAAAACAGAATCGAGATAGTTTGTTGCCTGGTTGCTTAGGATTTCCGAAATTCTGTGACAAAATGACCTCTGAAGATGAAGATGGCGCTCCGCCACACAACAGCCGCTAAACCCGTTCTAATTTGAACCGGCAATTCGGGAGGCAGTGGATAGGAACATATGGTCCTATACCGTGGTCACATTGTAGTCCTGATCTTATGCCTTTTGATTTTAGTATGTGGGGCTAATAAAAAATAACTTTGAAAAAGAAATACGACAGTGTTCTGGAACTCAAAGATTTACTTACCACGATTCGCTATGGCATTCATCCTTTCACATTATCCGTTGCTACCCGCTCTGTAGTAAAGAGAGTAAAACTATTCCTACGTCAAAACGGCTACTATTTTAAGCACCTCATACCTTAGTTACAGCACAAAAGTAAAAATTCTAGGTGAGTCCAAATGAAAAAAATCAAGTTTTGTAATTTTAAGATGAAAAATAATACCCAAAGTAGAAGTTATTATTATTTATTTGTTTTCTACTAGACTTTTTATAGCTGTCATTTATCGATGGTAAAACCGCAATTCGTAGTCTCATTTCCTACGAAATGTATGGGAAAAGTTTTTTTGCGATTTTTGACTTTTCTAGTACTCAAACTTCAGTCGGTCCAATAGAGTTTTTTGATCCTTACATAAAACATGATCGATTGGCATAAAAACAACGGTTAAAGTAGCTGCCCTTGCTGCCCCATCTCAAAAATACACCCTGTATATAGGGTGTAAAAATACCCATTACGAAGCCGTCGTGCTGGAAAACGACTTTTATTTTTGGTGTGAAAATTCGCTGTTAACGGTAGTACGCAATGTAACGCACACAAAACTTCGTGCTTATGAGTGCATGTACGATACAGGGGTCGTATTGTTTTCGTTAAAAAAAACGGCAAGAGGTGTGGAACTTTGACCTTCAATATCTCCGCACCCCAAGGCATGGCCCAGTACCAAAAAAAAGATTACAATGACGGGGAGTACAAGTGAGTGTCTTCGTTTAGTGTCTTTTTACACCCGTTATAATGCCATGTCATGTTTTGTGTACCAGCATAAAGTTAAATAAATGGTTGTGTCCCAGTCCGTGTCGCTGGTGGTGGAGCTGCTACACGTGCTGCACATGGTGGTGTACAGCAACATGCTAGTGTCCATGGCGTCCCTCGTGCTGCTCATGCAGCTGCGGCACCTGCTGCACGAGCTGCAGGCGCGCGTGCGGCGCCATCGCCTCTACACGGAGCTCGCCACGCACATGAGTCGCAAGTACGTATCCCCTTAGGCCCTGCCCTGGCCAGCTGCTCATTCAGCTGCGGCCACTTCTGCTGTTACGTCGAGCCTGCGGAGAGGTGACCTACGTAACGGCAGATTTATTCCTAACTTGTTATCGGTGTAGAAATTGTTTTGTAATTAAAAGGTACTAAAACTTCTTATCAGCCGCTTAGGAGTTTATTTATAAATGTTGCTTAAAGTTAAGTAATGATGATTAGCGACTGTTTAACCATACATTTTTGACGTTTAAACGTCTCCTATGTTATAAATAAAGGGGGGTAATAATGATAGCAACGTTTATATATAAAAGGGTTTATGTATAAACCTATAGTATTATTTGAACCGAGTACTGATGAATGATTTTCCTATTCTTTGAAAGATACCTATATTAGATTAAGTAGTCAAACACTAGACAGCCATTCGAAGTAATAAAAAAGAAGGAGACAAAATTGTAACGATTTTTTTTATTGTAATCCTAATATTATTAGAGCAATGGTGCTTTACGTACAGCGGCGTATTACTGATCGAAGTGCCCGCGCATACAGTGACTAACGAGACGTGGCCTGACCAGTGACGTCACTCGCTTCACGGCTGATCTATATATTACACCATCTTATAGTTACATTCGTCATCTATTGTAACTCATACTTTTTTATCACGCTTTTATTAGCTTCACTTGTAACTAACTAACAAACAATGTAATAAAATGTTAGAAGTAAATTTTAATCTACTTTTAATTGACGTATGGAAATGAAACTTGTATATGTAGTTTGGCTGAAAAAACTATAATTTGGTATCTTGGAGCTGGTCTGATGATGGAGCCAGGAGGCGGATAGTGGAACTCTTCAGTGGCTCCTAGTAAACTGCTCAAGTCACAACTTCGTTACCTTTAGACTTATTAACTAAATGCAGAATATACTAGACTTAAAAGTAAAAAATAAAGATATGTAGTTAAAAATAAACTAAAAACACGCTTTTATCACGCACTAAAAATTATAAAATAATTATATGTATTGACTTGTTCTTCTTTCATATCTAATGATTAAATCAAAAAGCGTGAAGCGCTTTTAATTGTGTACAAAGCGCTTCACGCTTTTTGCTGTAATCATTGGATAAAGAAGAACTAATACAAGTCAATACAATCTATATATGTATTATAAAAATCTCGTGTCACGGTGTTTGTGCTCGCACTCTTTCGAAACGGCTTTACCGTTTTTTATTACTTTTGTAATAGAAGTATATGTGGTAGGTCGTAAATTTTATTTTATATTTTTTAGTGCGTGATACAAGCTGGTTTTTTTTGATTTTTTTAAGGGGGATGCGCTATGGTAGCCCGCGAAATTCAAATTAAACTATGATTCAAGGCCGTAACAAATATGGCTTTAGACAATTACTAGCTTTTGCCCGCCGCTTCGCACGCGTTAATTCAGACTTTGACAATCAATTCGGGTTATAATTCAATCATGATTCGAAAAACACGTGGCGCCATCTATTATCATAAGAACGTTATTGTTGTTTTCTTCGGAAACAGTACTTTTTTTCGGGATGAAAGGTACCCTGTCTGTTTCTGTACACCTGACAACGTATATGCAACATTTCAGCTTGATCGATTCAGTGGTTTAGGCATGAAAAGGTAACAAACAAACTTACTTTCGCATTTATAATATTAGTTAGGATAATCATTAGAATCAGCGATGGAACTCCTTAAGTTAGAATTGGCCTCAAATATCAAGATTTCATGAAATAGTCGTTCAATAGGGTAATATGAACTTATAGAGATGTATTGATGATTTTTGTGATTATAATTCTATAAATACATATTTGTTACGGCCGCGAATCATATTTAGATCAACATACAACCTAATACCGACCTGCAAATTGCAAAAACGTAAGAAAAATTGAATTTCGCGTTCTACCCTGGCGCTTCCCCCTTAAACTACAATTTTTTTAATTAAAATTTCCTTTGTAGAATGTACCGTAGGTACATACATACCGCGATACATTCTACAAAGGCCATTTTAATAATATTACTCTACAGGTTTGAATACTTTCACGGCCTAATGTTAGCCAACAGATAGGCAGAAAGTACAATGCTTCAAGGATCTCTTAGGCCTTCCATGAGAATGTCAGGGGGGCGTTGTTAGTAAACATGTTCTGAAAAGGTTTTGTGAAATTGTATTGAAAAAAAGAAGATGTCGGCATTAGTTCCACTATTGGTAACGCGCCAAAAAATCTATGTTCAGCTATTGGAGATAATTTAACAAGAGGTGTGTCCACAGCTACCCTATGGCTAGCAAGGAAGAGGTGGAGAAGAACCAGGACAACTGCGCCATCTGCTGGGAGCCCATGAAGGAGGCCAGGAAGCTTCCCTGCTCACATCTGTTCCACAAGTAAGTTTTATACCTAAGTGCCATTTTTTTTTTTTGTTATAGGTAAGGTTGTGTTTAATCGTTAATATGGTGTATTTGTGTAAATTTACAATTTTACGTGCATTCGGGGGTTACCATTTTTGAAATAGTTCTGACAAAAAGCCTTACAGTTGCAAAAAGTCCGGACATTTTTTTTATTTTACAATGGTTAAAAAAAACTTATGATTGGTGGCACTTCTGACGGAAAATGCGTCCGACGTAACCTCGTTAGTGTATGCTCGTCGTACTAACGCATCATCGGTGGAGTGTGTACGGTTCAATGTTTTATTATGCACTTGTCCGTTCTGGCGTTACGTGACCGACGATACGCGACGCATCTTTCGTCAGATGTGCGACCACTCTAAGTTGAGAAGGTCGGACAAATCCGGACGGATGGTAACCCTACTTTAACGCGCATTATGTGAACAAAATACCGATATTACCTGTTCTGTTACGTGCACTAATTGTGAACGATCGTCTGGTTATGACGTCTGACGTCGACGTTATGACGATGATGGTTATGTATAGATGTCTAGACTAAAATCTGACGTCTAGATTTTAGTGTTTCATCTAGGTCGCAATTTTAAAGCACACGTTATGTTGTGCGTGCCTCCCCTCATGTACGATGTGTGCGCAGCTCGTGCCTGTGCCAGTGGGTGCAGCAGGACGCGTCGTGCCCCACGTGCCGCCGCGCGCTGGCGGCCGCGGGGCCCGCGCGGCCCGCGCAGGGGCCCGCCAGGCACCCCAACCATCTGTTCCACTTCGACGGTAAGTCGCGCCGAGCTTGAAGAACTACTTCTATGAATATTATATTATTCAAAATCAATTTTTGAACGGACTCACATGTTTACTTATTGCTAAAGTAACCACAGAACAGAAAAATCTGCAGAAGTGCAATATAACAAAATTAGTATAGGAATCGTTGTCGCCAAACTCACAAAAATAAATCGATCATCATGTGCACTACAAATAAACAATTCGTTTGATTTGTCGTTTTAATTGTAGTCGAAACTAGCAGAAGTTACAGATCCTACATCTGGAAATACACCTGCACGCTATAACGGGTGTGAAAAGACACTTAACGAAGCCGAGAGTCACTTGTACTCCCCGTCATTGTCATCATTTTTTGTACTGGATTTTACCTGGGAACCTTCTGGTTACGAAGATATTGAAATTCAAAATTCCAACTTTTATTGACGTTCTTTTACGAAAACAAGTTTTTATTATTATAATACAACTTTAATACCCTGTACCGTTGCATGCACACAGAAGCGCAATGTTTTCTGTGTGTTACATTGCGCACTACCGCAAACAGCAAATTCTCACACCAATCATATAAGTCGTATTCCAGCAATTCTTTTTGTGCAATGTTACTTAGTTTGACGTGCAGACCGCGTAGTTGACGTCTATGTGGTGGGTCTTTTTACACCCTGTATAGATAGGATTTATTTTGTTCTAGTGCAGAAAGTATTTATTCAAAATTATTTATTTTGGGACAACTAGATCCAAAGGTATACAAAAACTTTTAAATGTTATATGACGTTTTGTAATCGATACGATTGACGAGTAAATTCCGCTACTCGACCATAGATGGCGGTGTTTTCAGAGGTCGCAATTATAAACTTAATTGCGTTAGCCAGTAGGTTGACATGCGCGTCATAGGTCGATATCTACTACCACTCGACCAAGGCTACACCAGTGCAGTAAGACATTGAATTTTGAATTACATTATCGATATCGATAGATACCCGAGTTATTGTGTAATTCGAAAACATAATACATGTTGTTGTCATGTTGTTTGTTTGTTTAGGAAGAACGACGTAGTATTATTTAAATGTAAAATATATAACTACATCAGTCACTGACCGGTGAGACCCACCGTCAGGCACCGCTGCTGGTACGAATATGTACCAGTCAAAAATACTTTTTCCCTAATACGAAAGAGTATTTTTTAACTTGTTCGTACTGGTACATATTCGTACCAGCGGTGCCTGATCGTATTGGTTATGCGTGGTACATATATTTCCATGAGAAAATTCACGTGTGATAAGAATTAAATGCGAAAATACCCATGTAAATAATAGGTATTCCGCCCCTAAGAAGACCCACTGACCGACCAAACGAATTCATTTCGGTACTTTGACCGTTGCATAGTTGGCTACAGAATCAGCGCCCAGGATATCTAGGATATGCGTCGCTACTATCTAGTCTATGTGAAGAAACTCTTTGGCAACAAAAACGCAGCGTCAAAAGTCAAAAGAAACAAAATTATTCAAACGTGTGACGTTTCTATCACAGCAACAGTTCCCTTCAAACAAAATTATCGTCATCGTCCGGACAATGCAGTGAACAATATTCCTGCTCCTAATGATAGAACATCATCGGTGCGTGCTGCGTGTGTCGTGTGTAGGGAGTAGTGCTCGCGGGCTGACTATGAGTTAAATGAGACAGCGGCTCGGCGTGTACGCAGTACTTCTTAGTGCGCTGTGCTGTGCCGTTGTGTACCTGCTGTTGCGTTTACACGTGCTGGAATGGAACCTGACAGGTTAGCGAACCCTTCGACTCAGCCACACGACCATCCGGCACCGCGTCACGAGTGATACCAGCACTCTAGTCTAGGTACATATTGTGTAACTATTAAGGGTGTTCAATGTGTTCTCAGTATCGGCATGAAAAAAATGTAAATTCAGTTCAAAATCTCGAAAATAACTTTTCAATACCCCGTAAAAAAAAAAAAACCTCTGTCTCTGAAAAATGCCGCAGTTTTTGCCGCCTAGAGCTTTTCATCGAACTGGAAAATCGATTCCCACGTAGGTCTTTTTCAAATTAGGAAATAAATAATAATCACTTGGGGCTAGATCCGGGCTATAGGGTGTGTGGTTAATTTCTTCGAAACCACAATCTCACACAGCAGACTTGGAAACACGCGGCGTGTGGACCGGGGCGTTGTCGTGAAGAAGCGACACACCTGTGGTCAGTTTACCACGTCTTTTTTCTTTAATAGCTTCCCGTAAATTTCGTAAAGTGGGTGCGTAGGGTTCTGCGTTTATGGTTTCACCTTTTTTTTGTGTACTCAATCAGCAAAATTCCTTTTGAGTCCCAAAACACTGTGGCCATGATTTTTCCGGCAGACGGAACAGCTTTCAATTTCTTAGGTTGCGCAATAAGTACCCTTCTTGTGCCACTGCATGGACGCCTGCTAACTTTCAGGGTCATAATGATGAACCCACGTTTCATCTCCAGGAACAATTCAATCGAAAATACTTAATGGAACTTCACCACAGAACTCTAAAAACTCTTTACAGCACTCGATTCGCACTTGTTTTTAAGGCGCCGTGAGCATTCGCGGTTCCCATTTTGAACTGACTTTTGAAAGGTAAAGAAGGTCATGAAGAATAGTTGCACCGTACCTACGGATAGGTGGGTCATCTCTGCTATCATTTTTATCTTCATTCGGGCATCTTCCAGTAATTATACTGGAAGATGCCCGAATGAAGATAAAAATGATAATAATAATAATAATCGTTTATTTCGGAAATCAGGTTCCATTTTGTTAGTATTACAGTCTTATAGAAAATGTTAGTACGTAAAAATATTAAACTAATCGGGCATGAAAGGAGAACCACTCATCTCCTGTTGCAAAGAGAGAGCCACCCCATCCACGCTTGCAGCATTGGTGAATCCCACCGTTCAGACAAGGTCTTCAGGAGAACGTTAGAGGTGATCCGTATCCGACTCAACAATGAAGCGCAGCGCGTGCGCATCACAGCGAAGAAATCCTGTGTGCGCGCTTCTGCGAACATGGCAGATGCGCTGCACCACCGCGGCAGCCCCAGCATTCCCCTGAAGGTGTTGTTATATTGGACGCGAAGGGCACTGTACGCGCGATGCGTATAATTCACCCATAGCCCGCACGTGTACAGTGTCTGGCAGTACGACTTGAATAAAGTAATTTTTACGTCTCTTGTACAACGTGCGAACCTACGAGCGAGCATATTACACCGCACGGACAGCGCCCTTCGTTCCCTCTCAATGTCCATATCATCATTTTATCATCATTTTATCTTACTCACCTGTGAAAGTGGTAAAAGTGGTGGTGGTGGAAGTATAAGTTTCTCAACTTTTTATTCACGTTTTCTTGTGTAGAGGCATCAACCGGGCCGCTCGAGCGAGTGTCCTCTTCAGTACTCTCTCTGCCCTTTTTAAATTCACTTGACCACTTTTGAACAGTTAACAAAGGATAACACAAACAGATAACAAAGGATAAGATAAACACAACAGATAACACAGGTGCTGAATCTTGGTAAACAGCTACCATCTTCGTGAATACGAGGGCGGCACTGAAAATTTCGGGAATCAAGGAAGTGACACAACATTACTATTTAAAAATGTATTTATTGCTTTTCGAAGTATTCTCCGCGAAATTTGACACATTTTTCCATACGATGGAACCAATCATTGAAGCAACCATTCCATTCGGAAGTTGGGGTCTCCAAAATGGCCGTTTTGTAGGCGTCCATAGCTTCTTCAGGTGATGAAAATCTCTGTCCACGCAATTTATTCTTTATTTTAGGGAAAGTATAGAAAACATTAGGGCTCAGGTCGGGGCTGTACGGCGGATGGTCTAATAATTCTATGTTTTCTTGCTCTAAAAACTCTTTTGTTCTGTGCGCGGTGTGAGAACTCGCATTGTCGTGATGGAGGATGATGCGGCGGTTGCAGTTCTCTTTACGGAGTTCAGAAACGACCTGTGGCAAACAAATGCTAGCATACCATTCTGCATTAACCGTTCTTTGTCCCTCAAGAGGAATAGTCGTAACATGGCTGGTTTTGGAGACAAACGTGGCCAACTTTTTTTTTGCAACACTCCGTGAACGAACAATTTTTGCTGGCTTTAGGCTTTAACTCATTTTCGAACACGCAAACTCGTGACTGGTTTTTTGTTTCGGGTTCGTACGCGTATATCCAGGATTCGTCACCTGATACAATGTTGTATACAGCATTTGAGGATCCTGTGTGGAATCTTTCGAGAGTTCTGACGCACCAAGTAACGCGAGCCGCTTTTTGCTCTTCACAGAGCGAATGCGGTATCCATCGGGAAAACAACTTTTTACACCTAATTGTTCATGCAAGATTATTTGTATTTGACTCATGCCAATGTCTAAAGTTGCCTGAATTTCGCGGTATGTCACATGTCGATCTTCCTCAATCAGCTTACGCACAGCATCAACGTTTTCTTGGGTGACTGCAGTTTTTGGACGACCTTGACGGGGATCATCACTGAGCTTGACTCGTCCACGTTGAAATTCAGAAAACCAGCGATAAATTGTGGTTTTGGATGGGGCTTCATCACCAAATGCAGAAATCATCCGGTCAACACACTGTTTTTGTGTTAAACCAGTTCGAAAGTCATAATAAATCATCGCTCTTGAATTTTCTCGAGTCAATTCCATTTTCTCAACGACTAAACAAGTTTGACAAAACCTTGTGACAAGACCGAGAATCTTTTTTTAAAATAAATAAATGGTATTCGATTTTTAAAACCAAGGAGTTTTCAATTAAAAAGATTTTAATATGACAGGAACAGTGGAAATATTCCATTCCCGATACTTTTAGTGCAGCCCTCGTAGTTTTTGTTTTATTTTCTTGTTTGGGTAAGGCATTTAATAAAAGCGCGGTGCTCGATTTTCTTGAACATTGTCACATTAGCCATTCCAGTTGTCGTTGACTAAGGATAGCTAGCAAAGTAATGATCACAACTATATGAAATTTTACGTTTATACCCTTAGATAAAGTCAGTAGTTAATTAATTAATGAAATTACCCACATCATTAATAAATCGCACTCATACCGAGAATACATTGAACGCTCCTCGTACATCAATGTATCACGTACTGGACTCGCGACAGTTCATTCAAAAAATAAGTCATCTAAGGAAAAAATAAGTGCTCTAAGGAAAAAAAATCTTTGAAATACTCATTGTGGTATGAGGATTTTCAAATAAATGTGCGCTTTTGTCATTTCTAACGTCACGATTAGCGTTGAAAATAACATGTAAAATACATGTATCTTTCAAATGCCCCTGTATTTTTCAATAAAATACTGAAACTTTCCTTGCGGATCTTCGGTTGAATCTTTCGCAAGTTTAATTTTTTACATGTTACGGTGTATTTTTCGCATTAACATAATATAATAAGATGGTATTTTGTTCAATTAATATTAATAAGCATGATTTTTTCCTTTGATTGTTAAATATGAAAAATACTCACTATTTAACAATATTATACCTACGTGCATGGTTGTATTTTTCAGACGAAGATGGCTTTTTTTTTTAGAAAATTATTATTTATTTTAAAGGAAAGATACAAAGTTTCGAAAAAAACAAAATGTTTCTTTCGCGTATATTCTCAACGCTAGTCACGATATTATTGGGTCGTTTCCAAATTTGGGCCAAAACAGTCGCAATTTCATGAATTTAAAATTTATTATATTTTCGTGTTTATTTTGCACGACTCATGATGCGAAGCATCAGAGAGTGCTTTACGATCGAAAAAAATTTTTCGCCTCATTTTGGCGGCTATTTTTATTATTATAGCCTTGTTAGTTCACGGAATCAAGATATTTTGCATACTATTGTCGAGATAATTTAATGGAGATTAATTTCATACTTTTTAAAAATTGATTTACTGCAATAGAATTGGAAAAAAACACCAAAATAGGTCAAAAAAAAATCCTGTCCGTCATGTGTGAAACCCGGAAACACTGTAACTTGTGAAAAAATCCATTATTTGAGTAATTTTTTTTTTTTAAATTCTAATCGACAATTGTAGGTCACTGAATGCAAATGGCTAATTAATTCAGTGTCGTTTAATTACAATTAATAAAAAACGAAACTACAAGACTGTACATCTATTTATATTTTTATTTTTTATAGTATTGAATGAGATTATGAGGCGTGAACTTTTGGATTTTCCAAATTTTTGTATATAGGTGCGTTCAATAATTAAAAACCACATGACAATCGACGATACCACTTATTTATTTCAATAATACGCATAAATCAAGTTTTTGAATGACACAAATGAGCAACATAATTTCTCTAATGATAATTTGTGATTTACTGATGCGAACTCTTTATTTTTTTTTTTTTTGGGTGGGAAATCATCAAATGACCTCTCCCGCTCTGGGCGGAGCGGAAGGGCGTGTCAGACTCTTACTGACTAAAACCCACCCGTGTTCCTTCAGTTGCCTGTGCGCCAGGGCCACGGTAACTCTTTCGAACAATCCGCGACCCCGGCAGGCATCGGCCCTATTGGACCCCTTCAATGATGCTGACATCTCTTTGAGGCGCGCGTGGAACACGACGCGCCGTCGACCCGGGCCTGGTCCTTACCGGACGGCGAGCTGCCCATTGCTCGCCGTCCGCAAGCCCGCGCCTACGGTGGCCGGGAGTCGGCAATTGACTCCCGACGCCCAGGGTGTCTCCTCCTGCGGCGACTAGGGGCGTGAGGGCGCAACGATTGCCGCACCCTCACGCGCTCCGCCTCCTCCTTCGCGAGCATTACTGCTTCACAGAAGGAGGTGACGGCTTCCCATTCCCTCTCGCTCCGTACCATGGCCTGTACCAGGGCCGGACGCGAGAGATCGCCGCCGCCGATCGCCGCCACGAGGACACGGCGGTGCTCCACCCAAGCTGGGCAGACCTCCACCGTATGCTCCACCGTGTCCTCCGGTCGATCCACACAATGCCAACACCCGGGCGTTTCCTCCCGCCTTATCCGAAACAGGAACCTCCCGAAACAGCCATGTCCGGTGAGGACCTGCGTCAGGCGGAAGGTGAGGACGCCGTGGCGCCTCTCAAGCCACTCCTCAAAGAGGGGACTTACCGCCGCAATTGTGGCGTGCCCAGCGCTGGGTTGCGACAGTCGCACTCTCCATGCCGCCATGAGATCCCGCCGGAGCTCTGTCCGCTGTGCCGCGATTTCTCGCGGCAGCGGAGTAACGCCCCGGCGTTTCGCCTCCTCGCGCCACTCCCAAATATGCGCGAGGACTTTTGCCTCCAGATCCCATGGCGGCAATCCAGCAAGGAGGCTCGCCGCCTCGTAGGAGACCGTGCGGTATCCCCGGACTAGCCGGATGGCCATGACCCTTTGGGACGCGTTCAACCGGCGTGCTGGTCGGAGCCTCAATGAACGCGCCCACACCGGTGCCCCGTAAAGGGCCATGGACCGCACGACCCCCGCGTAGAGCCTCCGGCAGGAGGCGTTTGGACCCCCTAGATTGGGCAGGAGCCGCTTCAAGGCAGCCCCGGCCCGGTCCAGTCTGGGAGCCAAACGTCGGAAATGCTCGACGAAGTTCCACCGGCTGTCGAGGACGAGTCCCAGGTACTTCATCGTCGACTCGACGCCGATGTGAACCCCTCCCGCCATTATTTGGGAACCCGAGAGTGGCGCGTTCCGAGGACCATGAAAACACATGGCCTCGGATTTGTGCAGGGCCACCTCGAGTCCCAATTGCCGGATCCTCTCAATGACTGTCGCAACCCCGCGTGTCATTATTTCGGCCGCCGCCTGGTGCGACCTCCCCTGCGCCAGGACCAGCGTGTCATCAGCGTAACAAACGACGCTGACGCCGCTAGGGAGGTCGGCACGCAGCACCCAGTCGTACCCGATGTCCCACAGATGCGGCCCCAGGACCGATCCCTGTGGGACACCGCACGACATCTCTTGCCGGTTCCATTCTCCCTGGTGACCGGGGTAGATGACGGCCCTGTCCGTCAGATAGGCCTCGACTATGCGACAGAGGTAGGTCGGCATCCGGTGATACCGGAGTGCCTCCCTGATGCAACTCCAGGGCAGGGTATTGAAGGCATTGGCGATGTCTAGAGACACCGCCAAGACGACCCCACCCCGGGTCACAGCATCCCCCGTCGTGAGGGCTCGCACGCGCATGATGGCGTCCACCGTAGAGCGCCCCCTGCGGAAACCAAACTGGCTCTCCGCCAAATCCGGCCCCACCCGCACCAGCCGCCCGACGAGGCGGTCTGCAATGACTCTTTCAAAGAGCTTGCCCACCTCGTCGAGCAGCACGATGGGCCGGTAAGCGGACGGAGAGTCCGCAGGGCGCCCCGTCTTCTTAATGAGGACCAGTTTCCCCGTCTTCCAACGAAGTGGGAACTGGCCCCCCTCCAAGCATGCGCTTAGTAGCCCTCTAAGTCGAGGCCCGAGAGCCTCCAAGGCCAGGACCCAGGCTTTTCCAGGTAGGCCGTCGGGTCCTGGGGCGGTATTTTTGGCACTCAGCCTTCGTACCGCCGCTCTCAACTCTACCTCGGTCACCTCAGGAGCATTGTCGTCATCGTCGATTATGTGGTCTACAGTGGGCACCGCAGGAGGCGGAGCCATGGGCGGGGGAGTGTGCTCCCCTCGCGCAGGGAACAGAGCGCTCACCACGCCCTCCATGAGCTGAGGCCGGAGACTCTGCGTCAGGGGGGGAGCCCATGGGCGGAGTTTTTCCCGCACCACTTTGTATGGGCGTCCCCAAGGGTCCCTGTTCAGAGTCCCCAGCGACTCCTCACGGGCCAGTCCCCTGGCCCGCAGTATCTCCGCTCGGAGGGCGGTCTTCGCCGCTCTGTAACCCTCGTACAGCTCCGCCTGAATGGTTTCCGTATCCGGAGGGCGGATACGGAGCCTGCGGTGCCTGGTGTACAGGCGTCGCGCAGCAACGCACGCCTCGCGCAGAGACGTTAGCTCCGGCGACCACCAGTACACCTGGCGCCAGGCGCGTCCAGGCTGGACCCGGGGCATTGCCACGTCACATACTTCGGACATGGCCTCCCGGAACCACTCCGCCTCGTCGTTAATATCAGCAGGCCTGTCCGGTGATGACACCCAGGCCTGCACGATCGAGGCTTCCAGGAGGAGCTCCCGGTCCAGCCGCTTCAGCGCCCACCGCGGACTACTCGGGGCCTGTCGGACCAGCGCGCTCGAGATCTGGGCGGAGACGTCAAACCGGATGTACCGGTGGTCGGAATACGTCTCCACCCCCTCCATGACGCGCCAGTCAATGACACACGGCGACAGAGCGGGGCTGGCGAACGAGAGGTCCACCACTGACTCACCCCGCATCCGCACACACGTGGGGACAGAGCCCCGGTTTAGGACGACCAGGCCTGTCTCCAGAGCCCAGTCCTCCACCATCCTGCCCCGCGCGTCCGTATACCGGGAACCCCAAGCCGTGTTCTTGGCATTGAAGTCCCCGAGTACGAGCACGGGCAGGGAATGGTACCCGACGACGACGACTCTCAACTCCGCAAGGGAGTTGTGGAACTTGGCGAGAGTTCGGTTCGGGGAGAAGTATACCCCTACGACAACAATCTCCCCGAACCGTGCTGCCACGCAACCCCGTCCCCTCTTGACTGCCTCGAGCGACGGGGTACCGGCGGCGGCCGACGAAATTAGGGTCACTGAGCCGCTCAGGTCCTCCACCCAGTCATCCCTGGGCGGGAGCTGATGCGAACTCTGGTTACACTAATGATAATATTATTTTTTATATAATCTATATTTATATTTGTAACAAAATAATTAAATTGTCATAAAGAATGTAGATTTCTTATAAATTAATCATCATTACCATATTACCTGTTAGTAATACAACCATTCAGGGTTGTAAAAATAATAATTTATCATAATTAACTACTAATCATTGGTAAGTATACCTACATATTTTGATTTCAGTCTTCATGATTCATCAATGCTTCAGGAGAATTAACTTCAGTAATTAAAAACATCAACAATCAAATTAACAAAATGTATGAAACTCGAACATAATTTAAAAACGAATTAAGGGGGTTCCGTCAATGTAGCCCCCAAAATTTAAATTTTCATAGGTTGGTTGCAAAATGCAGCAATTTATTAGCTCGTAATCAACATTTGCGACCTAATACATTGCTGCAATTTGCAAAAAACGTATGAAAATATGCAGTATGAATGTTATTTTATTGTTACTCAAGATTGTCTCAACAATGAATTATCCTTCCTTTAGAATTATATTAGCCAGTGTAAATATAAAATTCCAGTTTCCTGCACAGGTTTTTGTTTTATATAGCAATCTAGAAAAGAACAGCGCTTAGAACTAGTGACACTAATGAGAAATGGGTTAGTTTTAAAGGCCTATCTCCTTAATTTACAGTGTTATGAAAGTCTTTGTAATATGCCGTTAGGCGTCACAAATAAGTAGTCGATTTGTAGTAATTTAAGTTGCGTTAACATCTACTCCACGAGAATTAAATCAAATGTAAGGCCCTAAACTTGAAAACGACCCTATTGTGGATGTCAACGTCCAATGTTTGGAAATACGTGTACGTTATAACGCAATCGTGGACGGATATTTAAAAGTGTCTTCATATATTTCTACATTTTATTTTCCTGTGTTATCATGATTGAAGATGTCGTCGAATAGTGGTAATGGCGAATAATCGATTTGAGATTACGCGGCATTCCCTATGGCCATTAGTCGAGTTTTTCTCCATAATTAATTAATTATTCAACATAAAAAACGATACTGCAATCTGTAACAAATAACAATGGCACCAAAGAGATTTAAGATAGATACAATAGAGAGGCTATGCGAAGAAATGTCATAGAAAAACTGTGATCCCACGTCTCAGTGATGCCATCTAGCATAATATAGCAAAATTAGAGCGGCTACTGGGAACATTTTCATACAAACTTTGATCTCGAGCGTCAGTAACACCATCTAGCATTGAATAGCAAACATACGAATTAAAGAACAATGGGCAACTTTATATGGATCGTGGGCCCAGTGTTGTAGATGAAAAAGGAAAATCCGAATAAGCTTAACATTTTATTCTATGGCAGCATTACTCTAATGAATCAAATAAAAAAGTTACAGCGGTTCCTAAAGTCCAATAATTACCGTTACAAATAAATGCTAATATTATGGCCTCAAGATGCATATAATTATGCATTCCGACTGGCAACAAGTAGATACAATTATTATATCTACACGTTGCCAGTCGGAATGCATTTTTCTCTTTTATATTAATCCTACTTATGTGAATATGTCCCGCTCGCTCCTGTACTATCGATAAAGATCGCTACCTGCACTCGCGCTGACCGGGTTTCAACAATACCAGTGCGTGTTCTGTCTTGCTCAATCCTGAGTATTCCTTTTTTTAACCGACGAAAAAAAAAGGAGGAGGTTCTCAAGTCGTTTTTTTGTCTATTTCTAATAGTTCACTTAAGCTATTAATAATTCATTAAACAACGAAAATGTATAAACATTATTTATTGGCATCGTTAGGTCATAATATTAGCATTTGTAACGGTAATTATTGGACTTTTGAACTTGAACTTTTAGACTTTTTTAAGCAGCATACGCTGTTAGAAAAAATCGTAATTTAACCGACGTAGACAGCCCGTTTAGTGTACGTTAGCTATTTTCATAGTGTTACGTCGTACGGTATTCTGTTATTGGGAAATGCCGCCGACATTCAGCCTATTTTTATTTGGCAGAAAAAACTGTTCGATCAATTTATAAATTAAGTCCGAGACAATCTCTAAGAGAGAAATTTAAGGAGATTAATGTAATGACTGTGCCTTCTCAATATATTTATGAAAATCTTTTCCATGCTCATAAAAATATAAAATTGTTTAAAAATACAGTGATATCCATAATATAAATAGTAGGAATAAACCCCAAATTTGTTGTACCTACAACAAGGCTCAAAAAAGGGTGGCTCGTTCAGGTGTCAATGTATACGCTTTTATAATAGACTTCCAAGCCACGTTCAAGATCTAAGCCTTAATAAATTCAAATCATTAATTAAACGTAAGTTGTGACAGAAAGCCTTTTATACCGTTAAGGATTATATTGAGGGCAAAAGGGAGTTGCTCCCATTTTTGCATACTGAATGTTTTTTTTAATACCATTACCATTTCAGACACAAATCTACATGGTCTTCACATGATCTGACCAAGATTATGTCTGGACTTTAAAAGAGACTGTGACCTCTGAGTTTGTTTCGGCCTTTCTTCTCAGTGTAGTCAGTTATGAAAAGCCGACCTCATCTAGTTTTAAAAATATGATTAACGTGTAAAAGTGTTTGTACAAACCTACTTACAGAAATAAAATCATTTATCATTTACCACTGTAACTTTATTATTTGATTCATTAGAGCAATGCTGCAATAGAATAAAATGTTGAGCTTATTCAGATCTTCATTTTAAGACGGGTAAGAAAGTGCTACAACACTGGGCCCATTGTGCCCGTTATTCTTTAATAAAATATCCTGTGGTAGTGATGTTACCATTTAGATATCAAGGTATCGATAATAATGATAAAAGTTACAAAGATATTTTTTTTTTCACATTTTATTATATTCAAACAAATGCCAAAAAATTTGGAAAGCAATAAAATGATCAGTAGTTTCAA
This sequence comes from Griposia aprilina, assembly GCA_916610205.1. Taxonomy (NCBI): domain Eukaryota; kingdom Metazoa; phylum Arthropoda; class Insecta; order Lepidoptera; family Noctuidae; genus Griposia; species Griposia aprilina. The sequence continues at coordinate 22,364,046 of OU744299.1, read as the reverse complement.
TGTTTACAAGTTATTTATTTATAAAATTTATTTACATACAAATGACTAAATTATAATTATTATCGTCTAGTGACCCAGTGTCAGACTGCTGATCACGAGGTCGTGCGTATGATTCCCACAGGACACAAATATTTATGTGATGAATATAAGTTTTTGTTAATCTGGGTGTTTCTGTATTATAAGTATTTACAAAAAAAACCTTTATATAAGTATTATATCCATTGTCTAGTACCCATAGTACAACTCTGCTTAGCGAGTTTAAAACAAAAAAAAAAACAATTCAGAAATAAAAATAAGCAAAGAGCTGACCAGTCCTTACTGACGGCATCCGTTCACGAATATGACGTATCGATCAGCACCATTCAGCTCTACCAATTTGAAGGGAACTTAATGATCCGACACACACGCCACCACCAGCGAGACATTTGAGTGAGCATGACATACTCTCAGCCGCCAGGGCACATTCCAGTCAGTGAAAGACGAACCTAGTAAATTAGTAAATCGTAGCTTTATGTGCTACATGTGCTATGCAATTATGCATTATTAAGAGATTGTGTTTTTTTTTATTTTTCTCTCGGTAGCAGCTCGGAGTCTGGATTTGTGCCCGTTTGATGGCAATAGGCTCGCCCCCTATTACATGGGACTTAAACATAACTGGCGAAATGTGGGTGTGCTATAGGTACACCTCTGGCTAACCCTTCGGGGAATACAGGCGTGATGTTATGTTGATATGTGTTGGATTTATACAATGCAAAGATAGTTTTTACAATCTTCAGCAGCTCCAACAGTATTTTCGAATGCTAATCAATTAATTTATACGCCCCTCTGGAGCAGGACCAGTGTTGAGCCAAGCATCTTTGTCAGCGATGTAATCCCCAACTTATAATATGCTTGACTGCATAGTCTGCGTTATAAACAAGATTTAAATTTCATTTCATTCAGTTGGAGTATGAGGGGAGGTATTTTATTGTAACATTTTAAACAGTACCCCATGAAGGATGAGTCTGCTTTAGCCAGTGTGAAACCTGGTTGAACCAATTAGTCCCTATTTTTAGTCGAGTGTCTTTTACCTCGATTACTGAAAATATTTTATTTTTTCCTTACGTACATGATGTTTTCATAGATATATGGACAAGGTACCATCATGATTTTAGTATCTTTAAACATTTCTCTTAGAGAATCCAGCCTGCGGAGGCAATATATTGCTCTGAAGGCTCTTTTCTGCAAAATAAAAATAGACTCGATCTCTGCAGCCCGACCCCATGGTAAAAAAATACCGTAAGACATGATACTATCAAAGTAACTGAATAGTATATTTCATTACAAGTGCGGAAAGGCTGTCATTGCAAAGAGTTCCGACAAATGTCTACCCAAGCCGAAGGCGAGGGTTGACAGTCGGAACAAGTTGCAATGACGGTTCCGCACGTGTACTGAACGACTATTTTTAATACAGTTGCGAAAAAATGAAGCAATTTAATAAAATAATAAAAACACAATAAACTCAACTAACTAATCATTTATTTCTTATAAAAGTTATAATTCACATAAACATTGAAATTGGTACAGTTTTTTATACTAACTGGGGAAGTTTTAGGTTGCATATTTACTGTTTGAGATAAACTATTATTAATTTCGTATGATTGTTCATGTATATCTGTCATACAATGGCGTTTGCTAGTTGATGGAGTTGGATCTGATGAATTATCATTATCAACGAAGGTAGATGGACGAACGTTCTCTTCAACATGTGAAGGAGACGGACTGGACCTTAAATTAATGGATTGTGTGATTTGTTTGCCAGTTTCTAGTTTGTTATTTAATGAATCACCAATATAGCTTTCTGCAACTTTGTCTCATTTCCAACCTCCTAGTCGCTTTAAGGACGTCAAATTGGCTCCTGAATCTGCCAATAATGTAGCAGAGGTCCTCCTGAAGCTGTGCCCAGTATAATACTTAGCATCCGGCAGACCAAGAAACGTAGCTATTTCTTTTGGCATATTACCAAATTTATTTATCCCGATTGCTTGAGCTGTACACTTCCCTTTTTGGTAATTTTGAAAAAAACGGTCGGTTTTTCCTTTTTGGGACCGCTGATTCATATATTTTTGCACTATTTTAAGAAAGTCTCCTTCAACAACAAAGCTTCTCGGTATCTTATTTTTTGTGTTCGGAATCTTGATTAGTAGCATTTTTCCATGGGCTTCAATATCTTTTAAAGTAATATTGGCTAACTCCTCTCTGCGGCAAGCTCCAACAACGCCAAAAATCAGAGCAACCTACAAAAAAAGGGATTTGATTAATATTTTTTTATATAATGTATTGACTGTATTTTGCGATTTCGTAAACAATACTAAAGAAAAATATAAGTACTTATTAATAAATTACCTTTGTGGATAAATAACGATCATCGGGAGCTTCGTTCAAAAACCTTTCCACTTCATTCGATGTTAATATTTTCGACTTTTTACTTGTAAAACCGTCTGATTGTCGTTTTAAGAAAGCATTTAATTTTGGGTATTCACTTATATCCACGTTGTTCCTTATTTTCAGCATACTTTTTATCATCGAAAACCTCGACCATAACGTAGAAGGTTTTAAATTTGCTGAGAGTTCGGAGAAGTATGCCAACATAACATTTTCTGAAAAACTATTTGCTTTTTTCTCTTCTCTCCACGCAATAAATTCGTCGTATGTAGATATGTAGCGACTTTTTGACTTTTCCGGTAAAATGTTCTCCGAAACATTTTGTGCAATTATACTGAGTTCCGGTGGTGTTAATTCAAACAAACTAGGGTCGAAATTACTCATTTTGTGCAACAAACAACTAAACTCGCAAAGAATATTTCTGAAAAATGGCGCCAACCGTAGAATATAAGCAGAGATTTTTTTTTTCTTCACCCATTCTGGACGGCAAAGGGAACTATACCCATACAGCTAAGTCTTCAGTAGATTTTTTTTATTGATATGAATTGAAAATGAAATTTAATGAGATGAAATGAAATGAAACCTAACATAACTCATTCAATCAAATCATTAAATCTGTTAATGAAACAAATTAGTAGCTTCTTTTTAGAAATATACGTATTTGCGTGAATCATAAAAACTTCAATGAATTTTTTTAGTAAAAACTTCATGGTTGGTTTTTCTTTATGACATTATTTTGACAGTTGGGAAAGAAAAAGCACAAGTGCGGGAAAGGTAAAAAAAAAGCACGAGTATGTAATAGCCCACATCCCGAACGCTATACGTCCCTGCAATACGCCACTTTTTGAGCAACTATATTAAAAATATACTAGCCGCACGGTATCTACATTAGTAAATGGAAGTCTTTTTTTTTCGGTTTGTTCTTCGAGAATAATATTGACGAAGCAGTTGGAAGCCAATTTTCTTCTCTATGGTCTATTTGAACAAACCGTATTCACTTTTCACGTTCTACTTTATTTACATTCGAAAACCTAAAATATCAGAAAACTACTTGAACGAATAATAGTTGTTCTTTTATTGCATCTAAATTAAATTACATAATTATGTTCAAACAGTATTATATTTTAAGTTATTTATTGTTTACCTCATTAAATATTATCGATAATAAAATCGATAAGCAACATCACATCTCTACAAGGCTAGTAAAGCTACTCCGCAATAGAGGGCGTTTATTCAAAAATTAGCAAATGTTCTAGATCTTTAGATGAAAATTATTTAATAATATATAATAAGATTATTATTTAATAATTTTTTTATCGATTTTATCGGTCACTAGCTTTTGCCCGCGGCTTCACCCGCGTGGATGTCGGAAATTGTCCCTCGGGAACGTACTACCGGGATAAAAAGTATCCTACGTGTTAATCCAGGTTATAAACTATTGTGTTCCAAATCCGTTCAGTAGTTTTTACGTGAAAGAGTAACAAACATCCATCCATCCATCCATCCTCACAAACTTTCACATTTATAATATTAGTAGGATTTATGAAAAAAGCACAATAGGCTGGACCCCAGTCGTGGCGAAAATATAGTTTTCCTTCATCACAATTTAGCTATAATTATTCAATTTGTTTTTATTGTTTAATAGCTCACCCGACTGACGCTTTAAGGCTCGTTCACACTGGCGCGACGCGACAGCCCGACGCAAAGGCGCCGCCCGCCAGCCCGTCGCGCGTCGCGCTGCGCGCGGTGCCTTAGATAGATAGATAGATTTATTTATTTGCCTGAAATATGGTATTTTACAGATCTTATAACAAATAAACAATAGTTCTTCATATTCCTTGGTGTACGCTGTCGCGTCGCGCCAGTGTGAACGAGCCTTAAAGTGGGGATGTTTTTTTTTCTCTTCTATCCTATGGTGTGGGGTATCGTTAATTAGGCCCTTTAAAAATATTACGGGTCTGTGATAGATAATCATTTTTCAATTCAGGGATCCGTTTGCGTAAAATTAAGCATTAAATTGCTAATTTTTGTTAGAGTTAAGTTTCCTCCCCTGCCAGCTAAATGGTTGCTTTTGGTTACATGAAAAAATTCACGGCAGTAGTATAGTATAGTAGTATAACGAAATTAAGAAAAACTATCACTGCAGAATGCTGTTATTGGCAAAACGTTGTCCGTTGCATTATGTCAAATGTTTAAAAGTTTAAAATTCGCGACAGTGCACGTGTCGCCGCTATGTCATAAAAACAAATTCTAATCATCATCTTGCAGGATTAGAAATAAAATACATAAAAAAAAACTCCAAGCAGGATGAATATCAGTTACATTTTAATTTAACCCACATGCTCGACGCAACAGGCTGATACGACAGTATGTCTGAAAAAAAGTAGGCATATATTATATGCTCTACTACCCGTACGAAGCCGGGATGGGTCGCTAGTTGGATATTCGGTCTTCGGTAGACTTTCCTACGTCCTTAGGCCTGAAACTAAGGCATTAAGCGGAAGCCCGCGCGGTTCCATAAAATAGTGCTTCTTTGCGGAGAGCCGCGCGGGCGTCCGTCGCGGAGAGTCGCGCGCCGCGCCCTAATAATAATAATAATATCCCCATCATCTTATCATTTTTTATTCTTCCCACGGAGCCCACCCGCGTGTCGACGCGCGTCGAGACGCGACGGGTGCCCGCCGCGGGCGCCCAGTTAACGCAGTTTCAGGCCTTAGAAGAAAAGAAAGAAAAGTGTTTATTCTGCACAAACAAAAGGCACATTACAAAAAAAATACATAAAATACACCCATACAAAGTAGCCAAAAGGCAACCATTCTATTCTTCCATTCCATTCGAGTCCATTCTTTGATGTCAGGGCCAGGGACCAAAGACAAATATACATTGCACTGGCAAATGACAAGAAACAAAGAATCAAAACAAAAACAAAAACCTGTGGGTTCGAGGGATACCCCCCGTTAGGAACGAAGTTCGAAAAAAAAAATTAAACGCAGCCGCCATCTTGGATTTTCATTTACGCTCTCGAAAACCACGAAAACGTTACACATGATGAAAAGTTTAAAAAAATTCGCTGCTATTTTGACCACAATTTTGGATTCAGGACCCCCGAAAACCACCAAAAGGACACCCATGATGAAACAATTGTTTTCTTTCTTTCTTTCTATCAGAGGGTGAAGGGCCACTGGTCACGCTGCTGGTTGGTTTCTTGACCATTCTTCTCCATACGAAACTAGGTACCTTTTGGAAGGGTCAACTAGAATCAATTCCATTTTTTCGTAAATTTTGACGTTCAAAAGTGCATTTTACTTATGTGCCTATTTGAAATAAATGATTTGACTTTGACTTGTTTATTATTTTACAAAATCATTTTCTTCATTAGATTATCGATACCTATCACATCTGAGAAGTTTCGCTAGTTGATTTAATTCGCTTTACGTTCCACGCAAATTCCGTGTGTTCGCCGCTTTAGTGACGGCAAATTTAAAACGTGCGTATCGTGCGCAGGGTCTCGGTACGTGTCGTGGCTGCCGAGCTTCTCGGTGGAGGTGACGCGCGTGCGGCCGGAGGCGCTGGCCGGCGCGCAGCTGGACGCGGCGGCCGCGCAGCTCGCGCTCATGTTCCCGCAGCACTCGCGCGCCGCGCTGCACGCCGACCTGGCGCGCACGCGCTCCGCTGACCTCACGCTCGACAACATCCTGGAGGGCCGTCTGCCCGCGCACCATGGTATGTGAACTACTCCACACTCTGTCGCTCATGTTCCCGCAGCACTCGCGCGCCGCGCTGCACGCCGACCTGGCGCGCACGCGCTCCGCTGACCTCACGCTCGACAACATCCTGGAGGGCCGTCTGCCCGCGCACCATGGTATGTGAACTACTCCACACTCTGTCGCTCATGTTCCCGCAGCACTCGCGCGCCGCGCTGCACGCCGACCTGGCGCGCACGCGCTCCGCTGACCTCACGCTCGACAACATCCTGGAGGGCCGTCTGCCCGCGCACCATGGTATGTGAACTACTCCACACTCTGTCGCTCATGTTCCCGCAGCACTCGCGCGCCGCGCTGCACGCCGACCTGGCGCGCACGCGCTCCGCTGACCTCACGCTCGACAACATCCTGGAGGGCCGTCTGCCCGCGCACCATGGTATGTGAACTACTCCACACTCTGTCGCTCATGTTCCCGCAGCACTCGCGCGCCGCGCTGCACGCCGACCTGGCGCGCACGCGCTCCGCTGACCTCACGCTCGACAACATCCTGGAGGGCCGTCTGCCCGCGCACCATGGTATGTGAACTACTCCACACTCTGTCGCTCATGTTCCCGCAGCACTCGCGCGCCGCGCTGCACGCCGACCTGGCGCGCACGCGCTCCGCTGACCTCACGCTCGACAACATCCTGGAGGGCCGTCTGCCCGCGCACCATGGTATGTGAACTACTCCACACTCTGTCGCTCATGTTCCCGCAGCACTCGCGCGCCGCGCTGCACGCCGACCTGGCGCGCACGCGCTCCGCTGACCTCACGCTCGACAACATCCTGGAGGGCCGTCTGCCCGCGCACCATGGTATGTGAACTACTCCACACTCTGTCGCTCATGTTCCCGCAGCACTCGCGCGCCGCGCTGCACGCCGACCTGGCGCGCACGCGCTCCGCTGACCTCACGCTCGACAACATCCTGGAGGGCCGTCTGCCCGCGCACCATGGTATGTGAACTACTCCACACTCTGTCGCTCATGTTCCCGCAGCACTCGCGCGCCGCGCTGCACGCCGACCTGGCGCGCACGCGCTCCGCTGACCTCACGCTCGACAACATCCTGGAGGGCCGTCTGCCCGCGCACCATGGTATGTGAACTACTCCACACTCTGTCGCTCATGTTCCCGCAGCACTCGCGCGCCGCGCTGCACGCCGACCTGGCGCGCACGCGCTCCGCTGACCTCACGCTCGACAACATCCTGGAGGGCCGTCTGCCCGCGCACCATGGTATGTGAACTACTCCACACTCTGTCGCTCATGTTCCCGCAGCACTCGCGCGCCGCGCTGCACGCCGACCTGGCGCGCACGCGCTCCGCTGACCTCACGCTCGACAACATCCTGGAGGGCCGTCTGCCCGCGCACCATGGTATGTGAACTACTCCACACTCTGTCGCTCATGTTCCCGCAGCACTCGCGCGCCGCGCTGCACGCCGACCTGGCGCGCACGCGCTCCGCTGACCTCACGCTCGACAACATCCTGGAGGGCCGTCTGCCCGCGCACCATGGTATGTGAACTACTCCACACTCTGTCGCTCATGTTCCCGCAGCACTCGCGCGCCGCGCTGCACGCCGACCTGGCGCGCACGCGCTCCGCTGACCTCACGCTCGACAACATCCTGGAGGGCCGTCTGCCCGCGCACCATGGTATGTGAACTACTCCACACTCTGTCGCTCATGTTCCCGCAGCACTTTTGTTCTGAGTCTGTTCCAAAACTATCTGACGAAAATGTAAACAAACTTATCTGTAAATGTACCTGTAGATGTCAATTTGTATTGCGACCTACAAATTGAGTGCTTTTATTTCATTATTTGAATACATAAACCCGAAATTGTAACTTTAAATCACCTTAAAGAGGTTTTCATTTGACAATATTGAATTTAATTTTATAATCTCTATTTTCGTCCATGATTTTACAATTACAATTTAAAAATGTTATTTTAACAATAACTGTTGTAAAGTTGGTGAGAATTCCCTGAGTGGTAGCGTAAGAGTTTAACCTGATCAGGATTTGTTTACACTTTCATCATATACTTTTGGTACAGAAAATGATTAATGATCTGTTGAACTTTACTAATGCCTTTCATGCTTACTTTCAGACATGCTACCTCCGGAGCCTGTAGCCCTCCCGGTGGCCGCGCTCGACCCGGAGGCAGCGCCCGTGCCGGTGCCAGTGCAGGCGCCCGTGCTGGCGCTCGCGCAGGCGCCCGTGCCGACGCTCGCGCAAGTGCCCGTGGCGACGCTCGTGCAGGCGCTCGTGCCGGCGCCCGTGCTAGTGGATGCGGCCACGATCACCGCCGCCGCCTTCGGGCCGTTCTCCGCGGCGGACTCGTCCGGCGTGACGTCGCAGGCGGGTGGCGCGCGATCGCCCAGCCCGCCGAGTCTCGAGCTCGAAGACAGGTAAGTGTCGCGCGACAGTCGGCCGCGCCCGTGCCGTGCAGCGTACTGACGTGTGCCCCCCGCAGCCCGGGCGCGCGCTTCTTGTGCAGTGTGGCGGAGCGCGAGGCACTGCTGTCGCGCCGCAAGGAGCAGCTGCTGGCGGCCGCGCGGCGCCGGTACGACGCACGCGCACGCGCCGCCGCCGCGCCGCCCGCGCCGCTCGCCCGGCCTGCGCCCGCGCCGCGCGCGCCGCCGTCGTACTGAGCGCGGCGCTAGGGGCAGCTGCTGGCGGCCGCGCGGCGCCGGTACGACGCACGCGCACGCGCCGCCGCCGCGCCGCCCGCGCCGCTCGCCCGGCCTGCGCCCGCGCCGCGCGCGCCGCCGTCGTACTGAGCGCGGCGCTAGGGGCAGCTGCTGGCGGCCGCGCGGCGCCGGTACGACGCACGCGCACGCGCCGCCGCCGCGCCGCCCGCGCCGCTCGCCCGGCCTGCGCCCGCGCCGCGCGCGCCGCCGTCGTACTGAGCGCGGCGCTAGGGGCAGCTGCTGGCGGCCGCGCGGCGCCGGTACGACGCACGCGCACGCGCCGCCGCCGCGCCGCCCGCGCCGCTCGCCCGGCCTGCGCCCGCGCCGCGCGCGCCGCCGTCGTACTGAGCGCGGCGCTAGGGGCAGCTGCTGGCGGCCGCGCGGCGCCGGTACGACGCACGCGCACGCGCCGCCGCCGCGCCGCCCGCGCCGCTCGCCCGGCCTGCGCCCGCGCCGCGCGCGCCGCCGTCGTACTGAGCGCGGCGCTAGGGGCAGCTGCTGGCGGCCGCGCGGCGCCGGTACGACGCACGCGCACGCGCCGCCGCCGCGCCGCCCGCGCCGCTCGCCCGGCCTGCGCCCGCGCCGCGCGCGCCGCCGTCGTACTGAGCGCGGCGCTAGGGGCAGCTGCTGGCGGCCGCGCGGCGCCGGTACGACGCACGCGCACGCGCCGCCGCCGCGCCGCCCGCGCCGCTCGCCCGGCCTGCGCCCGCGCCGCGCGCGCCGCCGTCGTACTGAGCGCGGCGCTAGGGGCAGCTGCTGGCGGCCGCGCGGCGCCGGTACGACGCACGCGCACGCGCCGCCGCCGCGCCGCCCGCGCCGCTCGCCCGGCCTGCGCCCGCGCCGCGCGCGCCGCCGTCGTACTGAGCGCGGCGCTAGGGGCAGCTGCTGGCGGCCGCACGGCGTCGCTTGGCGCCCGCTCACGCGCAGCCGACGTGCCGCCCTCGCCGCACACGCAGGCTGCGCGCGCGCCGCCGCCCTAATGAGTGCGGCGAGAGGGAAACGCCACGATTGCTCCTCATCTTATAGTGTGTTACGAACCGACTCTTTATTTTTAGTGAATAGCCATAAATATTGATTTAATGTAAATACTTCATCCTTTGTGATATTTTAATAAGTGTAAAAATTAGTATGTCCACTTACATCGATGAGCCTGGCCGTACGTTAAATAACATTTCAGTCGAACCGGCGCGCGGCAGGCGCTCCATCTAAGGGCCTTATTATTAGACGCTTGACGCGCCGATTTATTTTTCTATTTTTATCTTTGAGAGTGTATTTTTCTAATTAATAAAAAGTATATAAAAATATCATCGTCCATAGTTCGTAGTTAACCATTAAATGTACACGAACTTGTAAATTATTAATACCAGTTTGATCTCCCTTTAATTGTAATTACATGTTTTCAATATAATTATGAAGTACCTATATTTTTTTTTCACAAGTTAGTGAACGAAGCGTGTTTATAGTTAGCAGTGAGCGGCGACGGCGGCGCACCGAGTCCAAATATTTAAAATTAAATTAAATTTTGTACAACTAACTACATGCCCCGCAGACTGGTGACTGTAAAGATGTTTTCAACTATGTGTTTTAGATGTAATAATTTGTGTCTCGCAACTTTATTGTTATAACAGTTTTATAAGATTTTTCACACATTTTCTATTTTATAACACAATTTGCATAAGTTTTATCATTGCCTAAAAAAAACTGTAAAAAAAACACATTCTATTGTGAGTTTTTGTACTTATTTTATACATGTGTGTGTGAGGCTACCTGCCTAACGATAAACTAAATTTGATTACAAATGTGATATTAGTAACTTGGCAAATTATCTTTAGTAAATAAAATTGATAGCCAAGATGTGTTGCAGATAGTTAACACGGAACGAACGACGAAGCCGCTGTGAAACATGGGGAGACAAGTACTTATTTATGATAATTGTTTTTTAGTTCTTGTTATAGCCACAACGTTAGGTTACTGCTGATACATTTAAAATAACAATGAAAATTGATTCATGACTAGTCAAAATAAAAATAAATTAATATTACAAACTATTGTGTATTTTATTAACCTCTTATCGCCTCACCTTATTAGGAAGCTTCCGAAAAACGACCGATATCGCCGCTGCCAGCTGTGTAATTATTTCGAAAAGTTTTGCTTACCCTGAGCCACGAAAAACATTACATTTTAGGCTTTGCACTTCAAAAGTCGTGTCGATCGGCAAAACCAAAATGTACACAATTTGGTAAAGTTGATTTTTCGATAGTAGACTGTTTTGATTGATTTTAAAACAAGTTTCAAGCACTTGTCCAACCGCGGCGACTAGCGAGAAGAGCTCACCGTAGGTGAGTATACTGTACCTTGTTGTATAATATGTTTCTTGGAGAAGAGCTAGCAACTAAAAACGTTTCGACGGTGGTGTGAACAGTGTGTGTGCAGTCTGCGATCAACTTACTATTATAAGTAAAGTCTGTTGACTGAGTCACGTTTACATGGGTAAGTTACAAGGAAATTGAAATAGTACATTTTGATACAAGTCGAGAAATTTTGTTATGTTTTTGCATTCGAGGCGGAATACACACGAGCCGTAGGCGAGGGAGTTATGGAGAACTGCAATAAAAAATGTCCACGTGTCGATACACGTGGACATTTTTTTCTTTGAAGAAATAAAATAAAAGAACGAATAATATTTTTGTCAATAGTTAAAAAAGACTGAATTTGCTTTTTTTCCCGCGCTTTACCTTCGCAGATTAAAAGAGAGGCAAAGGTATAAAACCGCTAAACAGTCTAATATGAAAAATAGAAAATTCAAATATTTTTGAGTTTAGAACACGAAACTTATATATATATTTTTTTTGTAATAATCATGGTTTTTGATGATATTCTATTTCTATACATAGGTAATTTAAAATATTTTAAATTTAAATATTCAAAAAAAAAAAACGCACTCGTGTGGAATACATTGCATGTTGAACCTAATCTTAGTCCGATAAGAATCAATTTTCGAGGAAGTATATTGAAAATAACTATAATTCGGGAGTTGGTGTCTTTGGTTTAGTATTTTCGTTTTTGCCACCGACAGTGATGCCAACTTAGTGCTTTCGGTACTAGATCTGGTGCATTTTCTGGTAACTCAGTGCTTAAAAATAGATGCTAGTGCCTAGTGCGCTATCTAGTGCATTTTCAAGGATCTTTCATTTTTATTGGAGAGACATCCACATAAAACTGGCTCAATAACGAACCGCGTCATGCCCATAGAAACAAAAAAAAAAAAACAGGCATTATGTTTTGTATCCGCATACCCATAATCTATGAATCTGATCTGATCACTGATTGGTCTGCTCTACACCACTGTATTATGCCAACTATTTGAAAATCGCATATTGTGTATGCATTATTTGGCAATAATGTCCATTCACATTCGGTCTTATTATAAATGACATCAATGATAAAAATTTGGTTTTGATACATTTTTATACATGCAGTTTTTTTTGCAATGATTTTCAGACTTCGTGGTTTTTTTTTTCAAAGTCAAAGTCAAAGTCAAATCGTTTATTTCAAATAGGCACATAAAATGGCACTTTTGAACGTCAAAATTTACAAAAAATAGAACTGATTCTAGTTGCCCCTTCCAAAAGGTAGTTTCGTATGGAGAAGAATGGGCAAGAAACTCCACCGTTACTCTTTTAAAAATGTTTTACAATATTATGTATATGTAATAATTATATGTGAAGACGATGCACCTAGAATAAAATTACTATACCACAATAGGTAAAAATAATTAAATATAACGCATGACAGGTAAATTAATTATGAGATAGATACATGGTGCTCACATATTTACAAATATTGAGAAGTAGATGATTTTTCAACAAAAAAAAAACAAGTAATAATTTTCAAAATAATCATAATCTAGCGCATTTTCGCGGTTGATTTAGCGCATTTTCTGGAAAGCAGTTGGCAGCACTGGCCACCGACTTCTGAAATTAAAGTTTCGAACCTCCTTATAAAGCTATTGCAACCCAGAAACAAATACTTACTTACAAATCAAATGAAATATTTTATTTCACATAAACCTACATGGGCCCTTATGAAACGTCAGAAGCTAAGTGCATGGTTCCAATTGGTTGTTTCGGATGGAGAAGAGCCGGCAAGAAACTCCACGGCTACTCTTTTAAAAATAAGGTGCTTTTACAATGTTTCAAATTACAGTGTTGATAGGTATGGGAGGACAGTGCAAGCCTGTCAACAAGTAACAGGTACTCAACAAAATATAAAAAGGTGTACAAATCTACGGTCTACAAATCTCCAGTCTCCAAGTTAGGCCTAAAACGTTCTCACATTCACAAAATATAGAACAATCTGTATACAAATAAAAGCCTATTTAGACCAAATGACATGATTGCCATTACAACTGTAACCAATCTGAATGAAAACATAATAATTTTTATTTTGCTTATTTTCGGGAAGTATAAGTATTACCTCTCATTTCCTACGAAATGTATAAGAAAAGTTTTTTTTGCGATGTCTGACTTTTCTAGTACTCAAACTTCAGGTGGTCCAATAGAGGTTTCTGATCCTTATATGAAACATGATCAAATGGCATAATAAAAGATAACATAACACATAACATCACGCCTGTATTACCCGAAGGGTTAGGCAGAGGTGTACCTATAGTACACCCACATTTCGCCAGTTATGTTTTAAGTCCCATGTAATAGGGGGCGAGCCTATTGCCATCAACCGGGCACAAATCCAGACTCCGGGCTGCTACTGAGAAATTCCAGATGGAAAAACCCAATAACACTGCCCGACCCGGGAATCGAACCCAGGACCTCATGCTCAGTAGTAGCGCTTGCGACCACTAAACCAACGAGGCAGTCGAAAAAAAAGATTTTGTGAAAATTGCCCATTTTCCCGCTGACTGTACCTACCTACATTTTTTTCAAATTCTGTGAATGTAAATCAAAATTCCTGAAAAAGTTAAGGAAAGTCTCCTAAGACCGTTTTCCTGTAGCTACAACGGTTAACGTAGCTGCCTTTGCTGCCCCATCTCAAAAATCCACCCTGTATATTATAATCACGATATGTTCGCGTCGCGCCGGCTTCCTCACGGGGTAGGCAGAGAGTCGTACCACTTCTCACAGTCCTGACGCATTATCCGGTAGGATCTACCTTTTAGATTAATGTGTGTATAGTTTTTTTTTTAATTAGAATTGGATTCCTTTTTTATGTAAAGTATCATAATTTGAGCCATCGATGATTCTTTCACAGTGTTGCTATAGACTATTTATCAATTCCCTTGTAACTTACCCATGTAAACTGACATAATGACACGGGACCTACAATGTGTTGTACGTTTCTTGTGCGAGAAAATAGTCGATAGCTGATCGCTTCCTCGTCGGCGGCGCGCGGCGGTGGGACAGGTGCCTAAAGGCCAGCGCACATCGGCGTACGGTGGGACAGAGTATTTTAAAGGAGAATGGGCACTGAACGTGACTGAACTATGGGTTCCAGCCCTGAAGCCCAATAACCATATGGTATATACCGTTGGAAAAAGCTTTTCAAGGAGAACCTTTGCAACTAACAGGGCTTTTGGCAATTGTTAGTCAGTTCGGAGTTAATGACCTAAATAGGTGACAACTTGGACATAGGTACCTAAACCAACGGAAAGAGCTCTTCAAAAAGAACCATCGCTGCATAGGTACACGACTTTGGCCAATTGAGCCAATTCGGAGTTAATCTCTGACAACGAAGTTTAGGAATGTTCTTGATATGTGATATATCAATGGATAGTGCTTTTTAAGATAAATATTTGTTATTAAAACGAATTTGAATGGGACGGCAATCTGACAAGACTTGGGGATCAGGAAAACTAAAATTATTTACAAATAGGCATTGCGTTGCAAAAACATGCGTCTAAAGTGACTTTATCGATTAAAAATTATATTGCTCGCATCTAATGGGTTGGAGCTTATTTGTGTGGCGTAGGATGAAGTCAATGTTGTATGTAATGTTGTAATGCGTGCTATACGACAAGGGAAGACTTACTCTTTGCAACGTAGTGTATGTAGTTTTGGAATAAATATAGGTACTACGAGGGCGACACTGAAAGTTTTTAGAACTGGCCACTTGTAAACGATATACTTAATAAAAAAATAAGTTAAAATTTTGAAAATGGAACTCTATTGGTTGATGTATTGTATTCATTTGTCATTTGTTTATGATTTGGCGGCAAATTGAAAATTGTCTGTGTCACGTCAGCATGAATTTAACGCGAGAAAATTTTCGTACAATGATTTTGACTTTCGATGTCATTTAAGTCAACAAGAAAGTTATGATAGACTTCGATTGGCCTTTCACGATGAAGCCCCATCTCGCGCCACTGTTTACAACTGGTTTAATGAGTTTAAACGTGGATGATCTGCGTGAGGGACGGCCTTCTACGGCGACGACTAAAGATAACATCAGTGTTGTGCGGCGTACGATGGAGACTGACATAAGAGTGACTTATCAGCAGATTTGGACAAGCTTTAAGCATCGGTATGAGTCAAGTTCACAAAATGCTCCATGAACATTTAGCTGTCAGGAAGCTTTGTGCTCGGTGGATACCTCATAATTTGACATAGGCCCAAAAACTCCGTCGTGTTGATTGGTGTCGTGAAATGGTTCAAAGATTTAACGGAGGTGACTCAAATGCTGTGTTCGACATACTTACGGGTGACGAAAGCTGGATTTATTGTTATGATCCTGAAACTATAAGAGCCAGTCTGCTTTCTGGGTGTTTCCTTCCGAGTAGTTGCCAACTAAAGTGAAGAGAGGTCGAAGCGTGGGAAAAAAAGATGGTGACATCATTCTTCGGAAGGACAGGTCATTACGCAACAATTGTTTTAGAGGATCGAAAAACAGTTACTGCGGAGTGGTACACTAACAATTATTTGCCACTTGTCTTGGAAAATTTTCGGGAGAAACGACTTCGCAGTAGGATCCTCCTTCACCACGACAAAGCCTCGTCGCACACCGCCAAGCAAACAATCGACTACTTGGTGACGTCAGATGTGGAATTACTGGGTCACCCGCCCTATAGCCCCGACCTCGCACCTTGCGATTTTTATTTATTTCCGAAAATAAAAGTTTTGTTTGAGGAAAACGTTTTATGGACGCCGAGGAAGCAGTGGCTGCGTTTCAAAATGCCGTCGAAGAGACCCCTAAGGACGAGTGGGCAAAGTGCTTTTCTCAGTGGTTCCATCGGATGCAGCGATGTATGGATGTAAATAAACACTATTTTCTGAAATTAAATATATAAAACTTTTTCTTATATATATAAAAATGAATCCCTATTTCCCTTAGTCACACCATCACGCGTGAACGACTGGACCGATTTCACATTTTTTTTTTTGTTGTCTTCGTTATTGTCAGGAGAAGGACCTTATGAAATAAAAAAACAAGGAAGTCGATCGGAACATTTCAAAATTTAAGAAAACTTAACGCCAATATAAATATAAATATATATATATATTTCTATATAAATATTATAAATATATATATATATTTATATTAATTTTACATAACTGTCAGTTGTTTGAAATAACTGTCAGCGATTGACAGAATGCGCGCTGCAAATATTGTTTAACACAGATAGATCGGTTGATAAATGAGTCGATAGTTTTAGTTTTAGTCAATAGTCAAAACCAATAATTAATAAAATCCAATAATTTAATGTCTTTGGTCAAAACTAAAACTAAACGACATATGACATTCATAGTTAGACAGGACGTCTGTCGGATCAGCTTGTTTAAAATAAAACTAATAACTTGCTAGTTGTTCAGTTTTTGATTTTCTAAGAACTTTCAGTGTCACCCTCGTACCTATTTGAAATTATTTATGGATTGACATTTGCAACACATTTTATGTCATCGAAAAATTATAACAGCTGATATCAGTTGACTTCAAGTCTTCAAGTTGCCTCCCGCTTTCGTTCCCACTTTTCCTTGGACAATCACTTTCGATCGTTGACTTGGCTTTCCTTTGGAGTTTGTTGTCGCTTGTACCGTTATCAAAACATCGAGGTTTTTGTGCTAAGTATATTGAAGTTAAATGTATGCATGTTATGTGTGTGAGGATGTTTGTATGTATGTAGGTATACAAGCAAGTATGTTTGTGTATGTACCGTAAAACGGGGTGAATAGGAACGCCAGGGGTGAATCGTAACGAAACTTTAAAGGAATTTTAACATTTAAATAATATAATTTGTTGCCAACAGGGACACGTAATCGTTAATTATAATACAGTATACACGTCAGAGTCCTTTTTGGCGACAGACTATAATATTTCAATGTTAAAATCCCTTTTAAAGTTTCGTTACGGTTCACCCCTGGCGTTCCTATTCACCCCGTTTTACCGGTATGTGTTTAATAAACACATAAACTTTTAAAATGTAAAAAGTGGTCATTGTGACATAACGATAATAGTTGGACATATAGTATCGGACATATGTTCTTAAATATTGTAGAACATACTTTTGTTCTATCGTCCATAGTTTCCGCAGCGCATGCGATGAAAGATGTTTTATGGCATTTTTTTTCCACCTTGGGTTACGTTACTAAAGTTTTAGTAAGGATCCCTAATATTTTCTAGCAATACATACAGCCTATGTTACTCAGGGTGAATGTAGCTTTCTAATGGTGAAAGAATTTTTGAAATCGGCGCAGTAGTTTTTGAGTTTATTCATTACAAACATACATACACACAAAAATACAAATATTTCCTCGATATAATATTATTATAATATAATACATTATTATTAGTGTAGATGTACACACAGTGTGATATACAGTCGAATTAGGAACCTCCTCCTTTTTTTGAAGTTGTTTATAAAATTTCGCCAAAGACAGGTGTAGGTATATTGCTCTGAGTTGTGTTAAAACCTTGGAAAGAATAGCGTTGTCTGACTTAGATTCAAACAAATTATTGAGTAGGCCACACGATGAAAGAGCATTGCTAGAGATGACGCGATTACGCAACTTAAATTCAGTCTCAAATTGACGCATCAGCATGACTAGTAGGTAGTAGTTGTCCTATGTAAAACTTTAATCTTAATTAGGTATTATTCTGTAGGTACGAACCGAACGTATTGGCATATTGAACCGTATGAAGTAAGCCCAACACAAGGTAACTGCTGTAGGTAAATAGTTGAGGAATTCCCTCAACTGTCTATGGTCTCCATCATCAGACCTATAATGGTACTTATAACCCATATGGGCGCAAAGTTCTCATCAATATAAATTAATTAATTCCAAACACAAAGTAGCTACTGTAAACCGGCGAGGAGTTCCCTCGACTGTCTTTCGGCTCTATCATCAGATCGAATCCAGACCTTCATTAAATTGTAGTGCTTTAAAATACTTAATGAAAAAATTGACAAACGCACTAGTCGACCCTACAATTTTCAAAGTTTCCCCTCGATTTCTCTAGGATGCCATCATCAGATCCTGGTCTCCTTATCATTGTACCACCCTTGGGATATCTCCTTTCCAACAAAAAAAGAATCATGAAAATCGGTTCAAAAACGACGAACTTATCCGCGAACACACATAAATATACAGGGTTATTTTTCAAAGACCAGCCAAATTTAAGGGTGTGGTATAGACCATCAGACTGAACAATTTTCTCCTTGGGACCAATATCGTAATCGCGAAAAAAAAATCAGCGGTCCTATACATTTGGGTCGAGTAGGTATTGAAGTTTTGTATGGGACAGTTGATAAATTTTTCGCGATGATGATATTGGTCCCATGGAGAGAGTTGTTCAGTTTGATGGTCTGTACCACATCCTTAAATTTGGCTGGTCTTTGAAAACTAACCCTGTATATATATATACATATATAGTATATACGGTCGAATTGAGAAACCTCCTCCTTTTTTGAAGTCGGTTAATAATAATAATAATAATAATAATAATCGTTTATTTCGGAAATCAGGTTCCATTTTGTTAGTATTACAGTCTTATAGAAAATGTTAGTACGTAAAATATTATACTAATCGGGCATGAAAGGAGAACCACTCATCTCCTGTTGCAAAGAGAGTGCCACCCCATCCACGCCTGCAGCATTGGTGAATCCCACCGTTCAGACAAGGTCTTCAGGAGAACGTTAGAGGTGATCCGTATCCGACTCAACAATGAAGCGCAGCGCGTGCGCATCACAGCGAAGAAATCCTGTGTGCGCGCTTCTGCGACCATGGCAGATGCGCTGCACCACCGCGGCAGCCCCAGCATTCCCCTGAAGGTGTTGTTATATTGGACGCGAAGGGCACTGTACGCGCGATGCTTATAATTCACCCATAGCCCGCACGTGTACAGTGTCTGGCAGTTCGACTTGAATAAAGTAATTTTTACGTCTCTTGTACAACGTGCGAACCTACGAGCGAGCATATTACACCGCACGGACAGCGCCCTTCGTTCCCTCTCAATGTCCATATCATCCGATGAGTCGTCGGTGACCCAGTGACCAAGATATTTAATCTTACCCACCTGTGAAATTGGTGTGCCGCAAAGAGTGATCGCGGGCGCACGATATTGTTTTTTTCCCGCCTTAAATATCATAAATACACTTTTTTTGGCGTTATATCTCAGCCCATGAGCCTCCGAATACGCCTCACAAATATTCAAAAGACACCTTAAAGCTCTGACTGAGGGACTCAACAGCACCATATCGTCAGCGTAACTTATGTTATTTATGCATGTTCCGTCTATCGAGCATCCGAAACCGGTGCCGCTGAGCTCCTCAATCAGACCATCAATATACAGGTTGAAGAGGCGTGGTGAGCTCAACCCCCCTTGCCTCACCCCACACTGCAACCTGTACACTTCAGATAAAGTGCCTGCCCATCGAACAGTATTCTCTTGATTACTGTACCAATATTATATAAAAAGACAAAATCATTTCAGATATTAAATTGTTGTGGTTGTTTATTTTAGTAAAAAAGTTTTTATTACGGACGCTTAAAACGTTCTGCATCGTTGTCGCATGCATAATTTCAACATGACTGATGTAACCAATATTTTGTTACCATTGTTTCTTGCCCGTTCTTCTCCATAGGTACCTACTACGCTTTGGAATGGCCAACTAGCTTCCTATTTCTGACTGACCGACCCCTTAACAATTCAAAAGTGCATGTAATTGTTTTATTTGAAATAGATGCTTTGAGTTTGAGTTTTTGAGTATAGGCGGCCATGTTTTAAAATGGACGGTGATATCCTTAAAAGATGATGTTTACAAGGCACAGAAATAATGAAAGTTAATTAAATTACAAAATACCTGAATATCAATAATGCGTAAGTACTTAATTACTCACATTTAGAGCCCTTAGCTGTGGCTCCTCCTCCTGTAGCTGCTTACATACTAACAGTAGTTATAGAGAGGTCGTCATAAGAAATATTCTCCTTGATGAGATCCTTCCAATGGTATGTATCTTAACGCTATTGAGCTTCAGGGCAGATTCGCCCAATCTCCTTTACCAACGTAAATTCGTATGTATCTAATGGTAACAAGATAAGAGTTTCCAAAGCTCAGAGACTAACTACGGAGCATTAAACGGAACTTCTCTCTGCGGATATTGAACAGCGCGCTGGAGGATACCGCGGCGGGATGCGACGACATTGGCGGGATGTGCCGGATTCCGCTAGCAACTTTTCAACTGATAGATATTAGACTATAATGTATAACTCGAGGGGCCACCGAGCACGCCCCGTGGCATAACGCGGTATCCAGTCCTTTTTTTTTCATTTATTTCATATAGGCACTTAAAAGGCACTCTTGAACATCAAAATTTACAAAAAAATAGAATTGATTCTAGTTGCCCCTTCCAAAAGGTAGTTTCGTATGGAGAAGAATGAACAATATTATGTATACATTAATTATATTTGAAGAAGATGCACCTAGAATAAAATTACTATACCACAATAGGTAAAAATAATTAAATATAACGCATGACAGGTAAATTAATTATGAGATAGATCATGGTGCTCACATATTTACAAATATTGAAAAGTTAAAGTAGTTACATAATGTAAAAAACAATGTCATAAAAATTATAAATTATACAATTAAATTAGCAATCAGTTTGATTTTGTCTACTAATAAAGATTATCACTTTTAGATTAAAAAAACTCCTCACCGAAGTTTTGGGGGGATGACGAAGTTACTATGTAAGGAAATTTTTTAACGTGCTCTTGGATTAACTCGAAACTCGGCACTATAGTTACATAAAATAAAAAAGCATATGTATTAGGTTTTTTTTTTTAAATCAACTACTAATGGGGTTGAAAAGGATAAGAAAGTTTGAATTTTATTGCTTGCTTCAATTAACTCGAAAATGGGTTTAAATAATGTTAAATCATCTAATGGAAACGTACCAAACTCTTTTTTCAAAACAAGCCCTGTCGTGGTGGGAAAGGAAGGACACTTTATTTGAAAAATCTTATTCTACTGATCTATTAACTTAACTATTACTTAATACACTCGAGAGCAATGAATCCGGGTCACTTAAAGAATCCTAAAAATCTCGGAAACTAAAAATGCTAGGTTAATGCAATAAATTGTATTTAATAGACAATGTAATACTCCTTAAATGTAGGTATTAAAACTTCTTAGTTATTGTAAAGTTATATCATAAAAAAATCAAATTTGAAAAAGGGCCACTTTCGAAGATGGAACTACGAAATTACAGCATTTGGTTTTGCTTTTGTTTGGAATCTGTCATTTATGTGGGTACATAAACCATGTTGATAGTGCTCTATATTCATTATTCAAGCTGAAATTATGTCGCTTACGCCTGAAGAATGCACCAGAATACTTACAATGCTGGAAACCGGCCGGAGTCAGCGCGATACAGCCAGGACTGTTGGTGTGTCGCTGTCAACAGTACAAAGAGTTCTCCGACGTTACGAAGAAACTGGTTCTAACCTACGCAGACCAGGAACGGGCGGAACCAGGTGTACCACAGCACGAGAAGACCGATACTTGGTGAACACCATGCTTCGAAATCGCTTTCTCACAGGAACTGAACTCACAAATCAGTTTCGACGCCTCGGAGGAAGTAACCCAAGTGCATGGACAGTAAGACGTCGGCTTGCTGAATCTAACTTAAAACCCCTTAGACCTGCAAACGGCCCTAAACTGGAGCATGGGCATCGTATTTCAAGACTAAGATATGCCCAGAGCCACGTAAATTGGAGTATTGAAGATTGGTCAAAAGTTATGTTCTCCGACGAATCAAAATTTATGCTCTACAAGCACGATGGAAGACACAGAGTGTATCGAAGACCAGGGGAAAGATTCAAGCAAGCATGCATCGAAGAAAAAGTAGCCTACGGTGGTGGGTCTGTACTTGTGTGGGCCGGAATTTCTTCTGAAAGTCGCACAGAGCTGGTGATCATAGAAAACGGCTCTTTAACTAGCGTAAGATATGTGGAAGAAATCCTCAATGATCACGTTGGTCCATTTATGGTCAATTTAGGTGAGGATGCTATATTTATGCATGACAATGCCCGACCTCATACAGGTAGGATTGTGAATGACTACCTTCAAGAGATGAACATTACTCGTATGGAGTGGCCAGCGCGCAGCCCGGATATCAACCCGATCGAGCATGCTTGGGACGAGCTAGGCAGATGCGTAAAACAACGAAACCCTCCCCCAATCACGCTTCGTGAGCTCAAAATTGCTCTCACAGAGGAATGGGAGAATATTCCCCAAAATCGTATAAGGAACTTGGTGTACAGCATGCCAACCGCGTAAACGCAGTAATGGAAGCACGAGGAGGCAATACGAAGTATTAAAATTCAAGAAAATCGTAATAAAGTTCAAAAATTTCATGTTTCCTATTTTTGTTTTAAGGAGAGATCAGCAGTTTTTTTCTTTATGTAATTTTGTTTTAATAAAATGTATGGTGACTCATATTTTTTTTACTTTCATTTAAGGAGTATTACATTGTCTATTAAATACAATTTATTGCATTAACCTAGCATTTTTAGTTTCCGAGATTTTTAGGATTCTTTAAGTGACCCGGATTCATTGCTCTCGAGTGTATTATAATAAAGCTAAAGAGTTTGTTTTTTTGTTTGAACGCGCTAATCTTTGGAACTACAAGTCGGATTTGAAGAATTCTTTTTGCATTTGATAGCCATATTCTAGAGAAAGGTTTACTGCTTCATTCCATTAGCTTGAAAATAATAATCTTTAAATATAATACAATGGAAACGAACCAAACGCTTAAAAACAAGTCTTGTCGTGGTGAAAACGGAGGACACAGTTTATTTGAAAATTCTTATTCCTTTGATTTATAAACTGAAAAATTGGCCCGAATACTTAGTGTATCTCAATAACTGATAAAGATCGTAAAAATACATTTTCGCAAACTACCTTTCAAGGAGGGCGGAGGGAAGTAATTATAGGTTTTGGAAACTGAATTTCGGGAAATGCTCGGCAAAAGCCTCCGAGACTCGATTCCCTATCTATTTATAACAAATAAATACCTACAAATTTGTACGGTACCCTCGGTGGGCGAGTCCAACTCGCACTTGTCCGGTTTTTTTTAGGTTCTGAATGTTTTTACATCTATATTTTATTTTAAAGCCAGAGAGGTACAAGTGCACCCCCTTGCACTCCGCTCCCGGCGCGGCGCGGCACCCATGCGCGCGAGTGTGGTGTACACAACTGTGTTACTGTGTTGTAGCTACAGTCCTTTCACAGTTTTTTACCTCTCGACAACAGACATTTAAATAAATTTACGATAAATCTCTGTCTGACAACAGCTTTATAGCAACAATCCTTATCCTAACTATAATCCTACATAATAGGTACACCTACCTAATATTATAAATGTGAAAGTTTGTATGTTTGTTACTCAATCACGCAAAAACGGCTGAATGGATTTGGTTAAAGAGAAGTTCAAATAAAATAACTATTACCAAGTTTCAATTATTTATTTCATTTAATCATTTTGTTTGAAGTTGAAATAATAATTGAACTATAGAAATCTGATATAGTAAATTGAAAATGAAATTAAAAGAAAACCCTAGATTATGTTGACTTCCACATTTGACTGTCTGAAGACTTAAGTTCTTCCGTACACTTGGTAGCCAAGCAGCAGCAGCTGAGATATTGAGCAAATTCTTGGTGGCTTGCGTGCAGGCTCCAAGGAGCCATTAAATATATTGGATTGGCTGCCACAACCAGGCTTCCTAGTGTGCTAGAATGTAAATGCTTTCTAGTTGTATGCAATTGTCTTTTACTCCTAACTTATTAGTACTTAAGTAAAACTCTTTTATAGTAAATAGCAAGCACTTAGTTTTATGGTTTTATTTGGAGATTTTCTTATCCAATAATAAAAAATACAAATTAATTTATCCTATGAAGTTGATGACAACAATGTGCAACACAAGATGAGCAAATATGAAGTCCGCAAAGCCTCGCTCTGCACTCAAACCCTGGAACTCGTTCTTGTTCTCTGGGTTAACTTGTAGGCGTAGGCATACTGAAAACAAGAAAATAGATAATGTTAGTGCTGCTGTAGGTTATATCATGATGTTTTTACTTACTTGTGATATATATATTTGGCCTGAAACTACTCGCAAAGTTGAGTATCTTACCTCCAAGAACGAAAGAGCTGACAGTAGAAATAAAACCGCTCAAGAATGAATTGAAGGGAAAAGTGCCGACAAGGCAGCAATACACAAACTGAATCACAGCAGTCAGAAATATGTATAATAGATACGCATCTATGATCTTCAACTTTTTAGGTGTTTTATTTGTGTATTCCTGGTACAGTTTAGGAATTACAGACGTTATGGAGGTCATTTTGCAGTTTAAACGATAAATGCGGCTTTTACAATACTCAATTCCACTTCAGAATTATAGAAACGTCAGAACTGAAGATTGACGTTTGTTTCTATTACAAGAAAACTACACGTCATGACATGCGATTGGTTAATTAGAAAACCGTAAAATTGCTTGAAACGATAATTTTCGTTTCTGAAATAAGTACACCTCTATTTCTAACCATCAAGTTTCGAAACGCAGTGAGGTGACATTTTATTTGAAGTAAATTCGTTTCAGTCCTACACATTAACTATATTTAGCGTTAAAAAAGAGTTATCTCTTTTTTTCTGTAAAGTACAGAAAAGGACAGCATATTTATATGCTTAAATATAAAATATATACTTTCAGTCAACTCAAATTTAGTGTAAATTTGTGCATGTCATTCGCGGTGCACTGATTTGTAAACTGTGTAGACCTACTATTTTGTTAAACCTACTGAAAGTATTATTGTAAGAAATTAAAATGCTGAGTGTTAATGGAAACTTTCCTGAATATGCAGTACCCGGCGCTAAACAAGTTCGCTTCGAGCCATACGCTGACAATGGAGGGAGTATCGTTGCCATTGCCGGTGATGATTACGCTGTAATTGGTGCTGATACCCGTCTCAGTACGGGCTTTTCGATCTACACAAGAGAACAGAAGAAACTGTTCAAGTTGTCAGAGAAGACTGTCCTGGGCGCCACGGGCTGCTGGTGCGACACGCTCACTTTGACTCGATTACTGTCCGCGAGGATGCAGATGTACGAGCACGAACACAACAAATCCATGTCTACGCCAGCCGTCGCTCAGATGCTCTCCACCATGCTGTACTACAAGCGGTTCTTCCCTTACTACGTCTCCAATGTCCTAGCCGGGTTGGATGCTGATGGAAAGGGTTGTGTGTATAGTTATGATCCAATCGGTCATTGCGAGCGCTCCAACTACCGTGCTGGGGGTTCAGCAGGCGCACAGCTGCAGCCTCTGCTTGATAATCAAATAGGACTCAAGAACATGCAGAATGTGACAGAGGCCCCCTTACCTAGGGAGAAGGCTTTGGCCCTTCTGAAGGATGTGTTCATCAGTGCCGCAGAACGTGATATCTACACTGGAGACTGCATCTACATATTGATCATCACTGCAAGTGGTATCCAAGAAGAGAAATTTGAATTGCGTAAAGATTAATTTGAAATAAATTTAATTTCTTAAATATTCCTGTTTCATTTGTATCTTATAGCAGGAAAGATGAGTTTTCATGATAGCATCAGTCTTCAAAATATTTCCCTGTAATTAGAATTAGACAGTTCACCAATCTGGCTACCCTCTTTAGGTTGGCTGCCAAGTTCACAAGATCCTACTATTAATCACTTTACAGGAAGCCTCTAGTTAACTCTGTTACTACTACCACATGAATAAAAATCGGAGCCACTTCTGCTGCTTGCCAATATTCTAAGATGGACTAGTTATAAGATTTGAGATTCTGACTGCTTACAACATGATCTTCAAGGTCTTTTGTACTGATGTTGAAAGTCTCAATAATTTTTCTGTACTGTGACTGAGCGGCAAAGGAAAATAAATAACCAAAGTAACAAGTAACTGTATTTATTATTTAAAAATAATTACAAGGTAACTACAATATAACTTATACACTTTGTTCATTACTATTTACAATTTTTATTAAAACTGAGGGAATAACATTTCATACTTTCATTTATTGTACTTAGGCATAACAAATATATTCTGTGGAAAGATTTTATCAAACATTTCACTTACTACTTCTTGTTTGGCTACATCACCAACTATAGTAGCTTTTAACCTTGGAGGGGTGGTGTTGCCAGCGACTAGAGGATGGATGTTGTAGCACAGCTCTACTTTTCCCTTAGGCGGGACTGTGACCGATATTTTCTTGTATCCTGAGAACATGTAAGCATCAGTGCCCTCTACTGTCACACTAAGTCTGATAGGGCTACTACACTTGCCAAACAAAGTGCATTTCAATGGAACTGAAGTAAGCAGTTCCACCACCTGAGGATAATTTACTTCAATGGCTATAGGACAGTCATCAATGGGCAGTCCCGACAGTGCCGTGCTGCTCATCACACAGTGGGTGGTGTTGCTTTTCCTCCGCCACGTTATGTTATACAGACCAACTCTGGTTGGATTATCTTTTGGTTTGTATTTTGCTTGTATACATACTGCATCAGACGCAACATTCTTTTCGGCGACCCCCAGCTTATTGATACAAGATGACAGCTTGATAGCATCACTATTCCTGAAGTACTCCACCACTTCTAACTCTGTGTCCACTATCAGCAAGTCCCATGGACTCAAAATTTTTATTTGTGGCATTACTATGAAGGGGTCATCCACAAAACACTTAGTAATGGGTTTGAAGTTCATGGCCACAAAATGTGTAGAAACCTCAAATGGTTTCATCACTGTAATTTTTGTAGAGAACTCTTTAGTGCATTCCAATTTAGATATTTCAGGAAGATCAATAACATAAGTAACTGTTATCTGTACAGTTGTAGTAGCTGTTCTGTTTGTTTTTAAATAAAATGTATTTTCATGGCTGCCAGATGTGCTAATTCTTGCAACTTGTATGTTTAGTGGCTGTGTTTGTGGTTCACCTTCTTTCAGACTCAATTCTGTTACAGAATCAGGATTGGGATTGTCAGGGGAACTTAACAGAGATAGTGTTATTTTAACATCATATATAGCACTGTCTTCATTACTTGTGATGGTGAATGTTGATGGAAACCATTCACCTTGAAGTGCTGGACTTGAATTTGTGACTAGTAATGATACTTTACACTCTCGTGATGTGATCGAAGCTACTGCCAAAGGCACAATGCAGTCAAATTCATAGTCTGCCTTAGGGCTCCTAATGAAGTGCAACAATTCTGGATGGGTAGTTGACTCCGTAGCTTTATTTCCATCTATTTTGAAATTCAAAACTATCTTGCGTTTTCTGTCTGTATCAAGCACAAAAGACACATTCTTAATATGGAGATCTGATCCACTATCATGAGGATTTGGTTTAAATTGACATAAAAATCTCTTCACTTTCCCACCTTGCAAGGAAATATTAGTGTTGCCATCATCTGTGATTGGAATTTCAATAGTCTCTGTGTGACTAGATATGGCAACAAAGGCATTTCTTGCTTCAAGAACTGTGGTGTACAAGAGTCTAACATACAGTTCTAAATCAATTATTTCATCCATTCTATATCTCAGTTGCTTAAATTTGGGCTTCACCTCTAAAAAGCTAGATATGTTGGCCATGTCTATAGGAACTGTGAGGGGTTCTTTCTCAATGGCTGCCTGCCACAGCTCCAGAGCCTTGTGCTGAGAGGAGGCTGGCAGGTCTGGCTCTGCAGCAGGTATGTTGAAGTTGAGAACAGACATGATATTCCTAAATATTCTATCCTTATCATTGTTTGGCACTTGAATATGCTTAGAGAGTGCCTCTATTGACAACTGAAGGTAATCTTGTATTTTTCCTGACAAGTATGCACATTGTAATGCTCGGTTCAGAACATGTGAAGCTAAAAACCACCACTTTTCTCTCCGGTAGTCCCACAGCATATGTGTCAATAAAGTGAGAGCCTTGCCATAGTCAGCTGAGTAAAAGTATTCATTAGCCATCTCCACGACTAGCTGCTTCCTCATCCGAGGAGAGTGGAATGTTTTGAACTGTGAGATGGCACAGCCCAAGAAGCTGATGATCATTGCAGAGTGGTTAAAAACTCTATCATTATACTGTAAAGCAAGCACAGCAGCTTGCTCTTTTTGTGGGTCATGAGGGTCAGCACTGAGGCGGCCCGGCCTCCATGGTCTTTGTCCATAAAACTCCACAATGCCTTCCAGTGGATCTGGGGTTGGAGGGTATGCTGTAGCCTCGCTGCATACAGACCTCATAGCTTGCCTTCTCTTAACTGTGAACTGAGCTGCATGTTGGTAGTAGAAGCCAGGGTGCTGGGACTGTATAGCTGGAAGTCCTCCGCGGATTGCTTCATCAAACAACTCTCCAAAGGCACTGTACTGTCTTGCAATCCAAGCATAATGTTCAAACAACAATTCTGTTGATCCAATACGATTCTTATATCTTTCAATGTGTGACTTCAGTTGAGCAATAGCATCTCTAGGCAAATTGAGAGCAAACAACAATTTACAAAGTTTATAATTGATGTAGCCTGCTACAGTTCTTACTTCATGTGTATTGGTATCAACAATCCTCGTCTCAAGCAAATTGTTGTAAGCATGCATGTAGTGCTTGTGTGCAGTACTCAAATCTTGTTTCAACTCATTAAGATAACCTAGTTTAAATTGATGTCGCACAAATAAATACTGATGAGTTGTTTTATTGAGATGATCTCTATGTTGTTTAATATTTTTAGTTTCATGATGATAGTAGTTCTGGGCAATATCATAGAATGCATTTTCCAGGCGAACAATGTAACCCATGAGATGATCACTATGAGGCAGCACAAACAGGGACTTGGACTGTATCTCACAGGCGGCACAAAGGGCCTGCGCGCGTTCGGCGCCCAGCATGTACTCGGAAGGGGGCGGGGACAGCCGGCTCTGGATGACGACGACGGCGACGCGTGTCGCATGGCCCTCCACTGCAGCGCGGATTGACTGTACTTTGGAAGCACACTCGATGATTTTTTCATTCCACTGTGGATCATTCCAGTCCATATCGTAAAATATGACTACAACCGCGGGAATCAGGGATACCCGCTTGTGAATCCAGTTCTTTTTAAGGACTCCCTTCGGAATATACCACTCGTACGAGTTCCGCTTAGGCTTGACTACAGGAAACTCGAAGGTATTGTTCAGTAATTTGAAGCGCACGGGCGTGCGGTCTGCGCGGCGGTTGTTAGAGAACGCGTCCCAGATCTCCTTGTGCACGGCATTGTTCACCGCATCGAGCCCAGACAAACCGATCAGTGCGAGGGGCTTCAGAATTATCTCAGACGGAAACTCCGTATAGTCACTCGGCATCGTCGCCATTGTCGTCACCTCACTGGTTTTTGCGTCTTACACAATAATAATCGCGGGTTAGTATTTCATTTCATGTCAATATGTATTTGCGTACATATTATAATATTTTTACAATCTCCAACGCAACTCCCCCATCATTTGCCAAAATTGCCAATCGCTAATGAATGAAATGAAATGTCAACTAAAGTCAAATTCAATTGACACTTGTCTCGACACTGACATGTAATTAATCTCTTCTTTTTTATCTTACGTTGTCCCACTTCGGAGCAAAGGTCTCCACCATAGCTTTGCACTCTTCCTTGTGTGCTGCTTTCTCAAGCCAGTCTCCCATTAAAGCCTCTAAGTCATCACGCCAGCGTTTCCAATGCCTCCCTCGGCGACAACGCCTGCCTGTCTTCTGGCTTCTCTTGCATGTCGACTCTGTCTGGTCTGGACTGTTGCCCACATCGGTGATTCGTTGTGGAGCGTATCGTGATATTACTTTGAAGAATATATCGAATGTAGAATATAACGTATTCGGTCACTGAGCAATCTGAGCATACCCAATACGCTACGCTCCAGGGATGAAGGTAGCTTAGCCTTCATAAATTGACACAGCGGTCAATTTCTTTGTCTTGTTTTGGCTTGGAAAAAGGGATAGTGCTATCGGTCATATATAGCTCCGTCTCTCTTTCACGCTGGAATAATGATGTCTTTAACACGTCATAGTACGGCCTCTGGTCAATAACCATAATCACAAATAATTTTAATACCAATATCTCTCAATGTCAGTTTCTGTGAATGCTTGCATATTTATTGACCAGCTGGTAACAGATGAACGAAACTTTTAACGTCACAGTGACAGTCACTTTGCTGTCAGTAGTGTCACTCACTAAGTCTGTGCTTGCAATGCAATTGTACATTATTAATTTTTTCTCATATTATTGTAGTCTTCTCTCTAGCCAAGGAAAGTGTGTTTGTTATAATATCTATATAAGTTGCTCATTCATTGGTCACGCAATGGCTTCTCAAGCTTTAGCTTCGTTAACTGCTACCTACACCGATTCCGAGGGCGAGGAAGATATGGAAGATCAGACACCAGAAAAGGAGGAACACAGAGAAACTCATTCAGTGCCTACTAGCCCTAAAAAGATTGAAGACAGTAACCAACCCTCCTCTGCTCCCGTAACTCCAAAGAGAAGATTGGTTTCTTATGTGGACGACACGGTGGTGTCAGACGAGGAGCCGCTCTCGCCTGCAGCAGAGAACCAAGACGACATGCGGCGCCTGTCAATGGAGACGGACACGGACGAGGCCGTGCCGCGCTCCGAGCCCGACGAGTGCGAAGATGGCGTCACCATACCTCCTGAACCATCCGGGAAATGTCCCAAGGAGCTCCAAGATACTATCGCTAAGTTTTACAGCCGAATGTTAAATGAAGGACTAGATATGAACAGGATTATACAAGATAAGAAGAACTTTAGAAACCCGAGCATTTATGAAAAACTAATACAGTTCTGTGATATTAATGAATTAGATACAAATTACCCTCCTGAAATCTATGACCCACTAAAGTGGGGCAAAGAGTCATATTATGATGAATTATCCAGAGTACAGAAAGTAGAGATGGACAGAAGAGAAAAAGAAAAGAAAGAGAAACTTGCAAAAATAGACTTTATAACAGGAGTAGCAAAGAAATCTGAAAGTGATGATGAAAAGAAGAGGAAGTCTAAATGGGACCAGGCGGCACCCAATGTATCAAACAAGCCAACAATCAAACAGCCCGGACTGGTTCAGCAACCGCTCACTAGCAATGTAACTGGAACTAAGGGAACCATTATCTCAGCATTTGGTTCGTTGCCGAAGAAACCAAAACTTTGACTGATACAAAACATTCTTAAAGATGTTATTCATCAGTTTTTATTTTATGCTGCAGAGACCTGGTTTTGTGTTGTGGCAGATTTATATATATAAGTGAAATAGTTTTAAAAATTGTCAATAGTTAATAGGTAATAATAATAGCTTGTATGTATTGAATGATTTTTATTTAAAGTTGCTTGAGGAAAAGCAGCGCAATGAACACAACTGTAGATGACACAGTAACGGCATTGATGGCAAAGTCAAGGAGGGTGTTATCTTTACCACTAAATCCAGTAGCAAACTGTTTGAAATCGCTCTACTAGGTTTTAATACTGTGACTAATTGGCTTCAAAGCAATTTACTAACATTAAATGCCGACAAGACAAAATATATTCACTTCTCCATGCGCAAGCCTCAACTGAACATTACTAACACTCATCTATATCACCATCACTGTGTAAACCGTAGAGTCAACATGTGTAATTGTCCTTTTATCCTAAAAACGAGCAACATAAAATACCTGGGGGTAATAATGGACGACACACTCTCTTTTAGAAAACATTGAATGCCTAGTTAAAAAGAGTGCACAAACTAATATATGTTTTTACGAAATTGCGAACATTAGCAGATTCAAAATAAATCACACAAGTTTATTTGGCCCTATGTCAATCTACAGAGTGTTTGGTGCATTGTGTGCCAAATTGAAATGGTCGACTAAAGGCGTCATCTGCTAGCCTATCAAACCCCTTAACACCTCTCATACCCTGTGGATTTTTTTATCGACTTTTTATTGTTTTATTATAAAAAGACCCAAATTTTACATTCAAATACAAATTAAAAAAAAAGTATTAAGGTGGGTACTGACCAACGTTACGAGGTGTATTGTAACATTCGCATCGAGCGTGTTACGCATCGAGCATGTACGCTGTGTTCTTAAAACGGCGTAACATGCTCGTCAAAACTCTGTACAGATCGCGGCACGTAAGTTGAACCAAAATGGCGGTCGTCCGCGCAGGTAAAATTATGAACAAAAGTGTTAGACGCATGCTAACGCGGTTGCAAGGGAAATTTGAAAATCTTTCAAAGAAAAATCTTGAATTCGTCGTATTTAATTTTTTTTTATGAAGTGTGAAAATGAAGGGAAGTAATTTATTTAAACGCAAGTTAAGCAGAAAATCAAATTTCATAAAAAAAAACTCGTATTTTCTTTTATATTATTAGTGTATTTCTCGAACAAGTGGCGTGGGAAGTGGTATTTAGGTATTATTAAATATTAAACAGTTAAAGGAATATTAATAAAAAAATAATACAACAAAAGTTAATTTACTTACAATGTTTAATCACTGTCACTCATTGGCATAACACCTTCTACATAATTTTCAAGTGGTATACCAGAACTTGGGCCAGGTGTTGCGACTTCATCTTCCATGTCAGTTGAGGAATCCAATTCAGAATCACTGCTGTCAGAATCTCCAAGTCGTATTATAAATTCTTCCGTCATTCTATCGATGACATGGTCGCTTTTGACGTAAGCTTCTTCGATTGTCTTGACTTTGTCGCATAACTTTTTCCAATCACATGGTCCCATTGCATTTACTTTTTCGTTCACTAACTCTATAACACGGGGTACATTCCATCGTACATTTTTGCTACTAACATAACCCTTTATAGCTGCCCATGCCATTTCTATAGGGTTCAGATCTGGATGGTAGGGAGGCAGGCGAAGTACGTCATGACCATGTTCGTTGAAAATCTTGTCTATACTAAATGTTTTGAAGCGGTCTTTGTTATTTTTTATTAATTTGTATAATTGAGGCTTCAACATTTCAGACGTAAATGTTATTCCTTTTTCTGAAAGCCAAGCCTGCATATCAGCTTTCCTTGTGTTCGCGTTTGGTGCTAAGTCATATTCCTTGTTATGATATGATGCATTGTCTACAACTATAATTGAATTTGGGGGAAGATTCGGTAGCAATTGAGTTCGGATCCACTTCACATAATTCTCAAAATTCATGTCATCATGATAGTCCCCAGACTTCATACCTGACTTGAACGTTAACAAGGCGTTAGGCACAAAACCAATCTCCGATCCGGCATGCACTATCACAACACGTTGCCCTTTTGATATGGGTTTTTTTAATCCTTTAGTGGAACCATCTGTCCAACCTTTCGGTGTTGTGTGAGTAGCGTGAACATATGACTCATCTGTGTATACAATTGGTCTGTTTTGTTGTCGATACTGTCTTAGTTTTTGTAAATAATTTATTCTCAATAATCTGATGGCTGATGTTTCTATTAAAACTTTCCTATTATTTTCGGTGGCTTTCCATTTAAATCCAAGTTCCTTAATGATGCGGCGAAGACTTTTTTCAGAACCTTCAAAATTTATATCGGAACGTAATTTTGCACGAAGTTTACCAAGGGTCGGTAATTCGTTCTCAGTAATATGGAAATTGTGAATGCATCGTTTTATTACCCCCTTGTCAAAATCGTCTATGCCTGTGACTGGTTTTATCCGTTGTCTCTTTTTACCAGGAGTCCTAAATGTAACAATAAATTCTGAACTTTTACTTTCTTTTACGATTCTTTTAACGGTGGATACAGACTTTTTTGTAGCTTCCGCAGTTTTATTCAGGGAATCAGTTATATTATTTTCTTTTAAAAAATAATTATAAACATCAAATACCATTTTTCTCCCCTGTCTCCTTAAAGTTGATTGTGGTCGAGTCATTTTTTCACGAGGTCGAATCACACATTCACACATTTAATTTTATTTTGATACAGAAATTTAAACGAACGTCGTCAAAGAACTGAAAACTTAGTGCGCGAATGTACTCCAGGGCCACGCGGAGAGTGCGCGGGTAGCGAGGGGCGGATTGCGACTGCGTGGAGGCTAGCGTCGCCGCGTTGCTATGGTTACGGGCGGCCCCTCGCATCGCACCTCATACCGCACTTCGATTGAGACCCGAAAATTTGTTAGTGCGCATTCAAGGTCATAGTTCAACTTACGTGCCGCGATCTGTACTCCGTTTCCGTTTTCTCCGCCAGTTCACTCAAGATGGCCGACAGCGAGGCCGTGTTGGTATCTTTGATTCTACTTAATTATTGTTTCATCCAAATTAAGAAGAAGAAAAAACGTTACTGGACATCAAACTTATTAAAATGAAACTTTTATTACATCGCCTAAAACTTTTTCGTCTGTGTGTTGCATGTCGCGTGATGGTCGGGCGCGGAGTAGGGATAAAGTGAAAGGAAGGAGGTTTTTAGTTAAATGTCTTTAATGTGAAAAAAAGTTTCACTTTTACCGTGGTTTCATAGAACCCTCAGAATAATAACTAAAGCATAGAAGGAAGGCTAAAAAAGCAACAGAACTCAATATATTTGGTTCATTTTGACTTAAGGAGGCTGCTGATATGTTGTCACTACTTTTATTCTGAATAATGATGTGACTCACGCACTTTCAACGTCGATAAATTTATCGATAACTTGCATTAATTGCCAAAATGAATGTCTGTGATGGGATATATTAACAT
The DNA here is from genome assembly GCA_916610205.1 of Griposia aprilina. Taxonomy (NCBI): domain Eukaryota; kingdom Metazoa; phylum Arthropoda; class Insecta; order Lepidoptera; family Noctuidae; genus Griposia; species Griposia aprilina. The sequence goes on along the minus strand of OU744299.1, from coordinate 22,328,963 downwards.
TTCTTGAAATATATAAGTTTTAGCAAAAATCATGAAGAATGAGCACAGGGAGTTATTAATCTTAAAATAAATCAACAGATTTTACGGGAAAAGTAAATTTATTTTAAAATTCGACTATTTGTTACAGCTTAAGCTCTAAGGTTAAAATGTAATGGACGACATTTTAAGTAGAACAGGTAGTTACAGTCGAAGTTCATAAGTGCAGACCTACATTAACTTGTAAGTCTGAAAATTTTAAAAAATAACAAGTAAGTTTATGTAGTGGGCTGTGGGTACAAAATTATGTTTGTATTTACAATAATAATGTCCAATCAGATATAGCTTTGATATTGTTTATAATAGCTGCTCATTATTTAAAAAAAGTATAATGACGTGGTATGTGTGGTGTGCGGTGTGCGGTGGAATGATGTGGTATATAGACCACATGATGAAGTCAAGTCAAATAATTTATTACATTATACAGGGTGGCAGAGACATCGACGCACAACCTGCTACATATTTAATACATGATTCTGAACCTCCCTGCGTTGAAATTAATGAACACCATTTGTGGTTGGGTTTTTAACAAATGGGGTAAATCATTAATATATAAGGTGTATCTATTCATACACGAAATATTTTAAGAGATACACCTATAGCTGGTACAGAACCCATAGACACGTTTTTTTTTTATCTAGCTTAATTATTAAAAAAAAAAATACTTGACACACATAATAAATACTGGCTCCTTCTTATTTTTTAACATCCATAACACTGAGATTACGCTAGTTTCTACGTAGTATTTACTGTCATTGAAGCGGGCGGCGACATTTCGGCGCGCCAAGACGGCGCGCGGCTTAGATCAAAGGGAAGAAACGCGAGCGCGCGAGCCGCGAAGCGCGCGCGAGCCTCCCTTCTCTGCCTGCACCTCTCAGTCCCGTATAATCCGCGTGTCGTACCGCACGTAATAGTGTTCTATGCACCGCCCGCGCCACAGTTAACACGCGTCGGGCTTCGGGCAACAAACACAACAATGCCTAACTACAGGAGTACCAGAACGCCGTTGGACTTCCATGTGTGGGTTAGGGCAAAAGACCTGGTTTATGGTAATGACGGCCATACCATATCTAGTGCGGAGCAATAAAAAATGTGAATTGTGAAAGCTTTTGCAGTGATGGCTAGTGATAGACACATTATTTTAAAGTGCAAGGACACATAATGAAACGTGCAGGCGTCTGCGTTCAACAACAGGGCGAATTTGTACAACAATTGGTGTAAATAGTATAAATAATAACTACGTAGGAATTAGGTATGTACATTTTAAATTATTGTAAATAAGTTGATTCTAATTTCCACGATAACATGGCAAGTCATTTATCCCGTTTATCACTCAGCCACTGCGAGGCGAGAAACAGCGTGTACCTACAACAGTACACGTATGTCCACATCTGCCAATCTATGGTACGATTTTTGATCAAATAAATCCACGCCACGCACTTAGACTTCTTAATGTTCACATCTGTACGAGTAGGGAGGTAGGCAACTAACAATCAGCTGACTGATACAAATCGATGCACTCGGAACGTCACAGAGGTCATTAACTTATGCGAATTCGAGTTGCACCTATCAGCTGTTTATTAGTATTTACCTAATTTACCGATGTGTAGGTACAGTAGATTAGGATTAAAATTTGTTTTAATCACACCTAGGTTCCTTTTCGTAAAACTTCAAGGCGGGAATTTAATAATGTAGGTACCTACTTAGGTTTAGGTGGTTTTGTATTTTAAATTCACATTTATTATTTTTGTAATCGATAAGCTATTAAAATAAGACTAGATAGAGTTACGAAGTCTACCTACGTTGGTTTTATTTTTAACATCATCACGTCTGCATTCCCCGTAGAGATAGGCAGAGGTGTATTTTCATACGTCTACTACAGTTCACCAATGATATTGTTAGGGCCCATGTAAAAGGTCAGGGCAGGTGTTTGCGTCCGGCAGCTTGCGCGGCCTCGCGGAGACGTGCATGCGAACACAACCTCACCAACTTGCTGCTCGGCACAGAATAGATGAGACGCCTCGCTCGATGCGGCGGCGCGCCGCCTCCCTCGCCGCCTCCCTCGCCGCGTCGGGCGGGTCATTCATAGAATGGGGAGTAAAGGTTTTATGCAAAATGTCTCAAGCAGTTTTAAAAATATAATAATTGCGTAAAATACAAAAAAAATAGATATTTTTTTTTTCGTGTCTATAGGTTCTGTACCAGCTATAGATGTATCTCTTAAAATATTTCGTGTATGAATAGATACACCTTATATACTAAAAAGAGGAAAGGACCCAATATCGAGCCTTGTGGTACAAGGCATATCAAGCTTATTTCCATCTGCCTGTTAAAAATCAAGATAAAAAATGGGCTCCATGAAAATCATAACGAGCTGATCACTGACATGATTACGATTTTTTCCATCATCGGATGTAGAATGTCTCTAAAGATGGACATGTTACATTCTCATTTGGATAAATTTAAAGATAGTACGGGGCTTATTCGGAAGAACAAGGGGAACGCTTCCATCAAGATATAATGGAATTTGAGAGACGTTCCAAGGCCAGTATACTGAAAGCACGATGGGGGACTATATTTGGGGTTTAAGAGAAACATCTACTGAACATGACAGGAAAAGTAATACCTACCTACTGTTCATTTTTAAACATTTGGACTCTATTTTAAAACTTCTATTGTAAGAATGAATCATAAATGGATGTTCGGTATCTTTTAATAAATCATCTCTATGTCCATTTTTTATGTATTTTCATTGATTTGAAATTTTCAATTTTTTACACATAAAAGCAAATTCAGAAGAATTTTTTGTTCTTATTCTTATTTCTAGATATAATAGCAATAAAATTAAGGTAGGTATGTATAACCCGTGCGCAAAAATGCTGTAGACTGGTGTTTTGTAGGAACGGCATCTTCTCTAAGTCGTCTCCATTTTGCAGTTTCATTAATCATAAATTAATCCAAAGTAAAATGTTTGGAGCAAATGTAACTATGTGTCTTTGGAGTCCAATTTCTTCTACCAATGCGATTTACCCATTCATTTTATTTCACATCGTCTTTAAGAAATCTGTAAAATAAAAGTATCGACAACATTATTTACGTCACTATGTATATTTATAATAACCTCAAAGTAATTTCCGAATAGTCGCTAAAACTTCTACTGAAATAGTTATTACATTTGCTATCCGCTACAAAGTGATTCAGCAAAACTTGTTTTCTATTTATATTCGGTTATCAGCTCGCTTCGACAAATAATTTGACAAAAACTTACCGATGGAAAGTCAACAGTTATTTGTTATTTTCTTTTCGTGAATAATGGGTCTTGCAGCCTCCAAAAGCCTCCAACCACACAAGACGTTATGCCACAGAGTCCACACACTCACTATATATATTTAACCGATTTCAAAAAAAAGAAGGAGGTTCTCAATTCGCCTGGATGTTTTTTTTTTTTTTTTTATGTGTCTTAGCTCAGAACTCTTTCCTGGGTGAACCGATTTGGATGATTCTTTTTTTGTTAGAAAGGACATACCTCAAGGGTGTTCCCATGATAAGGAAACCAGGATCTGATGATGGAATCCTGGAGGAATCGAGGGGAACCTTCGAAAATCGTAGGAGCGCCTAGTGCGTTTGTTAATTTTTTCATTAAGTATTTTAAAGAACTACAATTTAATGAAGGTCTGGAAGCGATCTGATGATGGAGCCGAAAGACAGTCGAGGGAATTCCTCAATGATTTACAGCAGGTACCTTGTGTTTGGGCTTGATTAATTTGTATTTATGAGAACTTTACACCTGAAGGGTTGTGATAGTCATTAGGGGTCTGATGATGAAGACGAAGGACAGTTAAGGGAACTCCTCAACGGTTTACAGTAGCTACCTTGTGATTCGTTTTAATTCATTTATAATGATGAGAACGTTGCACTCGTAAGGGTTATAAGTGCCATTACAGGTCTGATGATGGAGACCATAGACAGTTCAAGGAATTCCTTAACGATTTACAGCAGTTACCTTGTGTTTGGGCTTGATGAATTTTTATTGATGAGAATATTATACCCAGATGTGTTATGACTGTCATTAGGGGTCTGATGATGAAGATGAAAGACAGTTAAGGAAATTCCTCAACGGTTTACAGTAGCTACCTTGTGTTTGGACTTAATTCATTTATATTGATAAGAACTTTGCACCCATATGGGTTATAATTGCCATTACAGGTCTGATGATGGAGACCATAGACAGTCGAGGGAATTCCTCAACGATTTACAGCAGTTACCTTTTGTTGGGCTTACTTCATACGGTTCAATATTCCAAAATATTCAGGTCGTACAAAAATAACACCCAATTAAGATTGAAGTTTTTCATAGGACAACCACTACCTACTAGTCATGCTGATGCGTCAATTTGAGACTGAATTTAAGTTGCGTAATCGCGTCATCTCTAGCAATGCTCTTTCGTTGGTTGTTAGGTAATTTATGCTTGTCACAATGCATATGGTGAAATGGAGCTGATGGTGGCTTCACCATCAGCTCCAGTTCTTCTGGTTTTTACCAAGAGATATACTCAACAATAAACTCCTCAATTCCTTGTATCGGGAAACGAAATATTTTGTAAAAGGTGATGAGCAGTTGACATTAGGCTATTGTAACTTCGATAAATTATTATCTAACCCACTAAAAAGTGAAAAATAAAAACTTTTTGACAAAATAAACAACTGACTTCAAAAAAATACACTACAAACTGAAAAATAACTTTAATTTCGGAAGTCGGTGGCAAAAAACTAAAATAAAGATCCAAAGACACCGACTTCCGAAATTAAAGTTATTTTTCAGTTTGTAGTGTATTTTTTGGAAGTCGGTTGTTTTTTTTGTCAAAAAGTTTTTTTATACAAAGAATTCGTGCAATCTAACAACAGAATTATTATAAAAATATCGTGTAACCATGGGAGTTTAATACAAACTCATGAACAATGAACACGCGAACAAGTCAAATTGTTCAGTGACCGTACTGTCACACTCCGAAGTAAAGTACTACCTAATTTGGCCGGGTTGAAATAGAACCAATAGAACCAAATGACAAGTCATCTTGTGACAAGCCCAAAAAAATAAAACAAAGTGTGAATCATTTATCTCATTCTAACATCCTTTTTCTTGGCATAAGATAGAACGAGACTAAAAGCAGTTCCTGGATTTTTATTTTAGCCTTCCTTCTATGCTTTAGTTATTGTTCTGAGATAGAAACTTTGTACGCATGTCTCCGATCGATTTTTAAGAACTCTTGAATTTAATTGGACCAAAAGTACATAAAAAAATTATAATTTAAAAACACTAGAAAAACACGCTTTTTTATATGCACGTAAAAACAAAAAAATAATTATGAATCGTTCAAGGTGTCTCTATTTCTGGGCTGAAGTGTAAACTATGTGCTTTTAATTATAATATTTGATTGTAAAACCGTGGGGTGCTGGAACAGGAAATACTTTTTGTAGAACTGGCTGAGAAATCAAGTTAAGCGATGTTACGGGAAGAAGGTTACACAGATTGGCGCTCTAACTGGAGTTGCAGCACGACTAGTAGGTGGCTCTACATTAAACAGTCTGTTCAAAGTACCAGTTTGTCGAACTCAGACAAAACATGCGCCAGCAGCGAGGAGAGACGACATTCAACGACATTTTTAACGCCTCTTTGTTCAGGAAATTAAGTAGGTACTTACGGGTAATGCGTCAACAGTGACAAAATGTAGAGTTCTTGTTCGTGGACGAGATATCTTTGGTTCCCTTTGGTAGGTAACCCTTTGGAGGCATAAACGTTATGCTCTTGTGCGACCTCATGCAGCTTCCGCCAGGAAGTTAGTATTAGTATTTGTTAACAAGAAAGTCTTTCCTGTTCCAGCGCCCCACGCTTTTACAATCAAATATTATAATTAAAAGCACATAGTTTACACTTCAGCCCAGAAATTGAGACAACTTAAACGATCCATAATTTATTTTTTGTTTTTACGTACATTTATAAAAGCGTGTTTTTCTAGTGTTTTTTTGAACTATTAATTTATTTTATACTTTTTGGTCTTTGCTAGCGAAATATTTTTAACATTTATGCTTAGTCTGGCCATAAATACTGTTACAGTTAAAAATAAGAAAGACATTACATTACATTTGAATTTGGAATCTGTCATTTTTATACGATTGTTCATTGAGTTTTCTAATTTTATTTTGGCGCCAATACATTATACAATATTTTGCGATATTAAAATGGAGTGGGGTGATAAAGAGAACCGAATCGCTGTGATAGCATTACACAAAGTTGGTATGGAGCCAAATGCAATTTTTAAATCTCTCCATACGCTTGGTATTAGTCAAATGTTTGTGTACCTGGCTATTAATAGGTACAATGAGACCTCCTCTGTTTGTGACAGAAAAAGATCTGGCCGTCCACGTAGTGTTCGTACGAAAAAGGTGGTCAAAGCAGTAAGGGAAAGAATTCGAAGAAATCCTGTCCGAAAGCAAAATATTTTATCGCGGGGGATGAAGATAGCACCCACCATGTCGCGTATTTTAAAAGATTACATAGGACTTGCAGCCTATAAGAGACGCACTGGTCATTTTTTAACTGATAATTTAAAAAACTTTTTTACAAAAAAAAACAACCGACTTCAAAAAAAACACTACAAAGTGAAAAATAACTTTAATTTTGGAAGTCGGTGTCTTTGGATCTGTATTTTAGTTTTTTGCCACCGACTTTCGAAATTAAAGTTATTTTTCACTTTGTACTATTTTTTTTGAAGTCGGTTGTTTTTTTTTTGTAAAAAAGTTTTTTCTTTTTTTCTTTTTAGTGAGTCAGCTATTCATTTTTCTAAGTTACAATAGCTTAATGTCAACTACTCATCACCTTTTACAAAATATTCCTTTTCCCGAAGCAGGGACGTTAATTGTTGAGTTCTCCTGGTAAAAACCAAAAGAACTGGAGCTGATGGTGAAGTCACCATCAGCACGATTTCACCATATTTATTGTGACGAGCATAAATTGCTTAGCAACCATATTAAAGTAATCGAATCGTAACCCGTGAAATACTTATAATTGAGTAGTTCCGGTGGCCACCTCTGGTCTTCATCATCAGTTCCACTTCACCGAAAGGTGCTTTCCGAGAGCAAATGCACGAGTTACTATAAAAAATACCCAAATCGCTATAGGCGTGCCTGTAAAATTTGAGGATTTCCCTCGATTTCCATGGGATCCCTTCATCAGATTCTGACTTGGTGACAATGGGACCACCTCGAGAGTATACCCTTTAAAACAAAAAAGAATTTTGCAAATCCGTCTATATATGACGGAGTTATGCCTGACCATACATTAAAAGAAAAAATATAGTTATATATATATATGTCGGAGTTGGTTATCAATTACAATTGTGGGTAGTCAACAGAGTTTGTTATATTCTGTTTTTCTTATTATTTAAGTGATTTTTACTATCAATTATTGTCTAATAAATCTGAACATAATTTATTAAGAACTCGGTGTACACATTAATTGCTTTTTAGCAACTTATTTCGATAATTGTATCCGATGGTTTTGTTTAAAACAATTGCTGACATGTTACTTCAATTTAATAATGATTTACTTTGTGAATTCACTATTGTTTATTTACGACAATTACTCTTGCATTATTTGATTACTTTATAATGAAAGTATTATTAGATTTAGCACATTTTAATGTTTTGTATCAAGTAAACACGTGACGTACTTCCGTGCGTCATCGGACAGAGTTGTTGTGGAGGGATTGCAAAGTGGGGGCATTGTCTTATAAAAGAGCGTGCCCTCTGTGTGCGAGTCAGTCGATCTTCGGATTCGACTCAATAAAGAGCCCCTGTTCTCGACAAAACTGTCGGTTTACCTGGTACAGCGCTGCTGTATATTCACATAGTTGTATTGGCTCGCTGATACACTTTGTTTTTGGGTAGCTTGGCCACTATACGAATTGAGACCTTAAAAGTGTGATCTATTAACTGATTCTTTTGTTGTTACTTCATCTTGTTGTAATTACCATTTGTATTTTGTTATTATAAGTTGTGTAACTAGTACCTACTATAATAAAATGCCTGTAATTATTTATACACTCTTGTTTATCCCAATAAAATGGGAACTCCAAATCCTGACGACATGCCTCTCGGCAATCCTGATCCTACATATATATAAACATCCGAATTGATAACCTCCTCCTTTTCGAAGTAGGTTAAAAAAAGAATAGGGTGGTAAAATCGAAACAACTACTGAAGCGGTACGCAAAGGGAGGTCACAGAAAATTTTTGTTTACGGATAAGAAAATCTTTACAATTGCGCAACATTTTAACAAACAAAATAACCGTATTTATGCTCAAAGCTCTAAGGAAGCTTCCCAATTAGTCGACAGAGTGCAACGTGGGCATTATCCGACTTCAGTGATGGTTTGGTGGGATGTTAGCTATGAAGGAGTGACTGAGCCATATTTTTGTGAAAAAGGTATCAAAACATCGGCACAAGTGTATCAAGATACCATTCTTGAGAAGGTAGTTAAGCTCCTTAACAACACCATGTTCAATAAATAACCAAGTATGGTCCTTCCAACAAGACTTGGCGCCGGGTCATAAAGCTCGGTCCACGCAGTCTTGGTTGGAAGTGAACGTTTCGGACTTCATCAGAGTTGAAGACTGGCCGTCGTCTAGTCCCGATCTTAATCCGCTGGATTATGATTTATGGTCAGTTTTAGAGAGTATGGCTTGCTCTAAACGCCATGATAATTTGGAGTCCCTAAAACAATCCGTACGATTGGCAGTGAAGAATTTTCCCATGGAAAGAGTGCGTGCTTCTATTGATAACTGGCCTCAACGTTTAAAGGACTGTATTGCAGCCAATGGAGACCACTTCGAATAAGCTTTTTATATTTTAAATTGTTTTATATTTATGTATTATACTAACACACTGTAAAAGTAATAAATATTATTTGCAACTAAAAAAAATTTTTTTTCTTCGTGACAATATTTATGGCAAGATTATGTACATTTATTTTAAGTAGGCGAATGAGCCCGCATCCTCTCCATCTCCGCCAGTGCGTCTGTATTGCATGGTGTTTTATCTGTCAGCTTAGAACAATCTAGCTCTTCTATCTGGAGACCACTAAGTGATTTTACTCTACTTAGGGCCACATACGCCTGTCCAGCCGCAAAAGTACGGGACCATAAGTACACCACTGCGTGGTCTACCGTACAGCCTTGCATCTTGTGCACGGTAGATGCCCAACGTAAAATCAGTGGGAGCATGCGCCTTTCCACCGTACCGTAGCTATACTTGGCCGGGAACTGGATCCCTATAGGCTGAATTAGGTGCTCACCGTCGTTTCCAAAATTAACTTTGATGGACGGTATGTCGGTTTCATACATTTGGTCGCGTCTAAAGTGCGGCCAGACGATGTCCGAGATGAATCCGATACTCCCATCCACTAGCCCCTTCTCCACGTCTATATTGGACCGCAACATGATTTTAGCCCCTTTGAAAATTCTTAATTTACTCGGTAGTCCACCCGTTTTATTTATATCCCTGGGAATAATGGACTCCAATGAAGTATTTCCAAGGTTTCGGGTCGCGTCAATAAGTTGGTCTTGAGCCTTTATGTCGTACATTTGGGTACCTTTTTGTTCGTATTTAAGAACTTCATTGTTGTGCTTCTCTACTTGGTCGTTTGTTGTATAAATACGCAGTGCTTTTTCAAGCGCAAACTCGCCGGTAGCATTTGATGAGACTTTTGTCAGCAATACTGCGAGATGCTCGCTGTTCAGCTCTCCGACCCTCAAGGCGTTCAAGATGTCGGTGAATGTCGTGTCTCCTCGCTGGCGCATGTTTTGTCTGAGTTCGACTAATGTGAAAAGCCGCCATAAATGAGTTGTTGGTTACACATGTGGTCCGGCGGTTGAAACACCTGTTTCCCACGCACTGGCGGAAGCTGCATAAGGTCGCCAAAGAGCATAACGTTTATGCCGCCAAAGTGTTCATCGTAATTCTTTAGACGGAGTAAACGAGCGTCTGTCATGCACAACATCTCATACGGAACCATAGATATCTCGTCCACGAATAAGAACTCTACATTTTGCCAATGTTGACGCATAATTCTCAAGTAGTTCAATTCAATTTTTCAATTCAATTTATTTAATAAAAACGTTTACAAAAGGTGTAAATTTAGCCAATAGTAGTATAAATATCCTATACAATTATAGTGCGTACTAATAAACTAAAGCTAAAATATTTTAAATTACAGGTGCAAGTAATGATGATTCGGAATTAGAATGCTTAGCGTCCCACCCGAACTAGGTTTATTCAAACCTGTGTTTCAGACCATCACTTTACATTTTAATTACATTGGGACAAAGTAAAAGTAATATAAAAATAATCTATTAAAAATAAAACTAAATCTATCCTATGTAAAATAATTATAATACAAAAGTACTACTAGTTACATACGAGGGAATAAATTAAATCATGACAAAATTTCTAGAAGTTTTTCTGTGTCTGTGTAATTGAGTATCGCTAAATATTCTGATAAGATTGTTCTACATTTTTTATAGCTAACACTATAGAGGCTTAGTACCTTGTTCAGCCTATTATACAGAAAAGGTCCTAAGAATACATAAAATCGATTAGCAAACGCATGTTTAATTTGAGGCTTGATGTAAACCAAGTCCTTCCTTCTCTTGTCGGAGGGTACTGGGTCAAAAGGAAGTGCAGTGTGCTGGTGTAGAACTATGCTGAGAATGAATAATTGCCGTACTGTTAGCACATTACATGCTATGTAAAGCTGGTGCGTAGGAAATCTAAAAGGGCGAAAGGTAGCAACCTTTAGAACTGCTCTTTGAGCGCGCTCTAGGGGGAGTAAAATTGTTTTTGCAGCACCACCCCAAGAAGTTATGCAATATGTAAGAATGGATTGACACAAAGCTAAATAAACCTGTTTAATTAATTTATAATCAGCTATATTCCGTAAATTCTTAAAAACATATATTAATTTGCGCACTCTAGTACATAGTAAATCGATATGTTTGCGGAAATTTAGGTTGGAGTCAATAGTGACACCTAGATATTTCAGATGGTCAGCGTTAGCTAAAGTGGGACACGAACATGCAGTGTCAGCGCTCTTGCAACAATTATGTGCGTAAATTTTTAGATTAGTAAGCGGTATGTTAGTATTTCTCATTGTAAATAAAATGTGTTTTGTTTTATCTGCATTTAATGTTAGGATATTATCATGGAGCCAATCAGACACAATGTTAAAGCCTTTCTGAGCATGTTCATATACCTCAACTCTAGATTTAGCTGAGAACAATAGAGCAGTATCATCCGCATAAGACATTATGATACCATTTTGGAGTGGCAGACTGCACAGTTCATTTATATAGATTAAAAATAACGTGGGGCCCAAAATGCTACCTTGTGGAATACCAAAACAATTATTTTTAAGTTCAGAACTTGTATACTGACCTATTTTGACACATTGATGCCGATCGCTGAGATAATCAGAAAATAGGAGAAGTTGTGCTCCTCTTATCCCAAGTGTTTCAAGCTTGTGCAAAAGTAAAGTACAAGAAATAGTGTCGAAGGCCTTGGCAAGGTCTAGAAAAATCCCAATTGTGTGCATACCATTATCCAGATTCGTAGAAACATAATTAGTTAATTTGTGTACTGCTTGGCTAGTTGATCTTAAGGGCCTAAAACCAAATTGACTATCTGAAAGTAGCCCATTATCTTCCAAATATTTTATCAGTCTACTGTTAATGATTTTTTCTAAAATTTTTGAGAGGCCTGTTAACACTGAAATAGGTCTGTAGTTATTCACACAGTTTTTGTCTCCAGACTTGAATACAGGTGTGACCACAGCTTTTTTAAGCAATTTAGGGAATATACCTTTAGATAAACATAGCTGAAAAATGTGGGTTAGCGGCGGGGCTAGTAGGTATTTAAATCTTATAAGTATATTATTAGGTATGTCATCCCACCCAGTAGCACAAACATCTTTTAACCCGTTTATTACTCTTACTACTTCGTTAACGTCGGTATCTAATAAAACAAAATAATTTATTTTAGAGGATGTCGTAGTCAGGTTTTGATGGGACGAATTACTAGAATTTAAAGACTTTTCCGCCAAGTTTTTACCAACGTTAGCAAAAAAATTGTTTACTTTATTCATCGCATCGTCTGGGTTTGTCTCTGTTGATAGTAAATCTAGCGGAGGTTCGGGATTTTTAGATCTAAAAGTATTAGTTTTTATAAATTTCCAGACCAGTTTACTATTTTTTCCCGCCTTCTGTAATTCATGTTTATCATACTGATTTTTAAGTTTTTTCAAAAGATTATTACAGAAGTTTCGATACCTTTTATATGAAACAGAAAGTATTTCGTTATCAGGTGCAAGTTTCAATTTAAGGTGAAGTTTGTCTCTATGTCTTATACAACGAACGAGCCCGGGTGTGATCCAGGGTTTAATACAACTATACTTTCTAGGCGTTGTCTTAGTGAAAGAGTTTTTCCTTATTGCATATTGAAGCGAATTTATAAAATACTTCAAAGAAATATTTGCATCGTTTGAATTATAAACAGGGTCAAAATTAATACCGCGTATGCCAGTTTCAAGATTTGTCATATTGACTTTAGTGTAGCTACGCATGCAGTTTTTTCTAGGTGAACTTATTTGTATTGTTAGTAAAACAGCTTGATGATCGGTAAGCGAAGAATTAGTTACCACTGTTTTGGATGGATTTTTTGATTTTAGAATGATATGGTCTAAGCATGAGCCGCTCTGATGCGTGGGGTGATAGTGAGCTGGTAAAAGTCCATGAAATGAGCAAATATTCAGATAATTATGTACATGGGTATCGGTTTTCCCGGAAGCAATGTTAATGTTAATATCACCCAGAAGTATTATGTTTTTAAAAGATGCTAAGTTTTTTAAGTTTGTGTCAAGTGAGTCTATAAATCTGTCCATATTTTGAGAAGGAGGCCTATAAATAGCCATGACTACTGTATCGGGAATAATTTTAATAATCAAGCAATTACTATCTTGGAATACCGGTTCTTCTTTGATTGTTCTTAAATTATTTTTGATATAAACTACTAATCCATCGTTTTGGTTTATGTTTCTGTCTGTTTTGTATGAATAATAACCGTCAAGAGATGGTAAGTTTACTGTCAGTTTAGACAACCAACATTCTGTTAAGACGATAATAATAGGTCTTTACCTATGAAATTGCCGTTTTGTATGAAAAAATTTAAACGAATTTCTTTCATGAATTTTTTATTTGTATTAATCGAAGTAATCACCCATGCAATCAATGCATCTTTGCCATCGCAGTGGCAGTTTATTGATGCCCTTCTTAAAGAAATCAGCTGGACGGGAGGCAACAAATTCTTCAAAGGTATTTTGTACTGCCTCTCGGGTATTAAATTTTTTTCCCGCCAAGAAGTTATCCAAATTCTGGAAAAAGTAGTAGTCTGTAGGCGCAAGGTCTGGTGAGTAGGGCGGATGACGGAGAGCTTCCAACCCCAGTTCTTGCAACTTGGAGACCGTCTGCTGTGCAGTATGAGGTCGCGCGTTGTCGTGCAGGAGCAGCGGAGACGAGCGATTGACCAATGCTGGTTGGAGATGCGCCAGCTTCTCCATCATTGTGTTCAGTTCTTCACAGTACACATCTGCAGTAATGCTCACCCCGTTTGGTAAGAAGCTGTGATGAATCACACCGGCGCTAGACCACCAAACAGTGACCATCACTTTTCTAGGGGTAAGTTTTCGTTTAGGGCATTGTTTAGGTGCTGAACCAGGATCCAACCAACTTGCTGAGCGCTTACGGTTATCAAACAGAATCCATTTTTCATCGCAGGTAACAATGCGGTTCAAAATTCCTTCATTTGTGTGTCTGTTGAGCAGTGCAAGGCACGTCTCGACGCGTACTTCGCGCTGGCGATCATTGAGTTCGTGGGGCACCCATTTGTCAAGCTTTTTTACCTTGCCAATTTGACGCAAATGGACCAATATTGTTTTGACGCTAACGTCGAAAGCTGCTGCTAATTCAGCCGTAGATTGTGTATCATCAGCTTCCACAATCGCCTTTAATTCGTCATTGTCGACCAAAGTCTTCGGACGACCGCGAGGTTCATTTTTCAGGTCGAAATTTCCAGAACGGAAGCGAGCAAACCAATAACAGGTGGTGCGTTGGTTTGTAGTGTTAGCTCCGTAAACGTCGTTGATGTTGCGTGCCGCTTGTGCCGCGTTGCTGCCACGACGGTACTCATATTCCATAATTACTCGAATTTTTAACGTATCCATGATGACGAAAAAGATTGAAATGCGATGAAAATGTAACACTAATCAATAAAGAAATGACTACTTTTAGAAAAAAAAATCCATGTTTTTAAAATAAAATTAATTTGAAATTAGAATTCTTAGCCAAACAAAAATTATTTTGATTTGAAATGGCCAGTACTGCAGAACGGCAATTTCATAGGTAAAGACCTAATATCACAGCTTATGTCAAGATTCTGTAATAACACTTCAAAACCGTGCATGTTTCGATTTATGCTCCGAATATTCTGTGTGAGTAGGGTTAACGTTTTTTCACCAGAAGGAAGAAGGTGTTTACAGTCCACAACATTACAGATTTTAGATTCAGACACAGAAAAACTATCTAGATCACAAATTAGCTGATTTGTCATGCTAGTTACAAACTAAGTGGATATATAAATAGAGGATAAGCTACCTGTTTAAGTGCTTACTAATAAAAATATTCGGTGGCGCTCTTAGGCACCTTCATAGTCAATTGAGTTAATGTAGTTGATCTCTGCGTATTTGCGGGCCGGGCAACTTACATCGCCAGTTGGATGGTCGCATTTTCTCTTAAAACGTTTGCACGTCGCACATTGAGAGGGAGAAGATTTCCTGCTGCATTCCTTGAAGGAGTGTCCAGTCTCTCCACAGTGGTTGCAAGTAGCACTAGTTTCTCGGCAAAACTTGGCTGCGTGTCCGAACTGCTGGCAGTTGAAGCACCTGGTGACTATCGTGAAATCTCTCACAGGGCATGATGTCCAATTAATAAAAATACGGCTTTGGTTTATAATAATTTTCCTCATGCTAGCGGGTAGTTCCAGGATGTAGTTACAGGTAGGAAGGTCTTTCTTACCCGATTTATGGCTTAATTTGATGCTCGCAAGGAAGGACTCCCGAGTTATATTCGGCAACTTGTCTGAAAGGTTTTGCTCGTAAATACAATCGAACACCTCCTTCTCGGTAAGGGCAACGGGGACACCAATGACAGCGACCCTTGGGCGGCGTTTAGAAGGTTCTTCTATTGTAAGGCCCGATGAAACTAATTTGTCCGAATTTTTAAGTTTCTCAATGTCGCCGTTATTTTCGGTGCTGATCATAACGCCCCCATTTTTCACTTTTCTCACGCCACGGACATGAAGCTTAAGTTGTTCGGGGGAGATTAACTTTTGGACAAGTGTCTTGGTGTCGTCACTTGTTTGGGTCTTATCGCTGGGATAGATGGCGACTGATCTCAAATTTGCAGGACGGACAAAGTTATCGGTACCTTTCTTCACCATGCTAGCAAAAGTAGTACTTTCCGTGGGATTCAACTTAGTCTCTACGACCTCTTTGAACTGCTGGAGAGAGTCGACAACGTTCTGGTGAACCTGTAGGTGCTGGATTGTGGTATGGGCCTGGATCGTTTTCGTCTTTAACGATTGGTATAGAACGGCCATCTGTGAAGTCCCACTGGAAACCTTCCGGCAAAGAGTGGAGACACGAAGCTTCTGGTCCGAGTTCATTTTGCCATCACCGACAATTGTGCAAACTTCGTTCAGAATGGCATCTATAGATCCTATCCATTTCTGAATCTCCGGCGTACTGATGACTTCTAAAGGCAATTCATTCTCCGCGGGTGCTGGTGGATTTGGGTCGCTCGGGGGTAATGGTTCGGTAGGCATCGGAGGAGGACTTCGGTGTAATAATTGGCTACGACCAAACGGGCTCGATCCTGGGTTAGACATTGTACCAGAAACACTTTATTGTTTATAAAAAATATCTAGTTCATCTTGCACATGAAAGTTTGTAAAAACCAACAAGACACACGCGACACACTTTCAGTTGCCGGAGAGTTGAGGCATGTTCACTAAGACGCCATCCCTTTGAACTGGTAATTTGAGCATGCTATGCAGTGTAGAGCCACCTACTAGTCGTGCTGCAACTCCAGTCTGAGCGCCAATCTTTGTAACCTGCTTCCCGTAACATCTGTTCACTTGATTTTTCAACAAGTTAAACAAGAACGTCTTTCCTGTTCCAGCGCCACCAGTAACGAAAAGTTTAAACCTTTGTTGATCGCCCTGTTGTTGCGACTGAAAGTTTGACGTGAACAGTTGTCTTTGGTCCATATTCATAGCCTGTCGTGCTGAGTCGAATTGATCATTGGTCATAGCCTGTTCAGGATAGTCTTCATTGTGTTCTATAGTGTCCAAGGCTGGAGGCTCTTCGAGGATCTGAAATGCGTGCACTCGATTGAATGCAATTTCCAGCTGCCGGTCGCGCTCTCTGTGCTGCTCCATGTGACCGCTAATTGCCTTCAACTGCTCTTCCCGAGCTAAGAAAGCCTCTCTTGCACTATAAAACCCTTGTATCAGTTCTGCTTCTGAGCGATAAGGCATATACTGAACCAGCAAACTGTAATAAAAGTTCTCCGGATCAGTGGACGCTATGAAGTATGGTACTCGAACAGCAGCAGGCACAGTTCTTACGATTATTTTGCTGTTGTCTGTTAACGTAATCAATTGCCGACGTGTTCGAGTTGATGTGTCCTCATTGTCTTGATCAGTGCTTTCTTCGCATTGTTTCTTCTGGTAGTAAGTGTCAAAGAGCATTGCAAACTCAGTCAGGCTCATGTTAGAGAAGTCATATGTCGGATGGTCCGCGGGTCGTTTTTCGTACTGATCCAAGAGGTTGTTGCAGTATCCTGTGGCTTGCCCATGGTCGTCAAAACGCAATACTCGATATTGCTGCTCCGGTTTCCGTGTAATGACAAATATGATATAAATCCACTCTAAAAATATATTTTACAATTAATGTAGGTACGTAATTACTTCTATTTAAATAGCTAAGAGGCTCTTAGCTTCGTCTAACAATTCCTTGGAAATAGTGACTGATGGGTTTCTGATACTTGATATATAAGGATCTGACGTAAATAGAAGACCATGAAATACGTCTTGATTCGTTGCGGACCTAGAGCATTTTCTAGCGTGATGCAATCTGAATTTTTTGTAATCTTTATTACGAGATTCTTGGGCATCCTCAGATAAATTACCAATGGGCAGAACAGCAAAATGTCTTATTATACTTTGCCCATGTATTAAGATTTTATGTACTGAAGAAGGCATATTATACCACATATATTTTGTTACGTATAGTTGTGCGGTTGCGCGAGTATATTCACCATTTTTTTCTGGATTTACAGCAATACCGGATGCCAAAGTTTGAAGAATAACATAGAACCTTTTAATAAGTTCCTCGTCAACTCCTGTAATTTCTGAAGCGCAATAGTAGTTCTCAAAAAAACGCCGAGCTGTATTGCCGTCATTGCTGTTTCCACTTCCTTGTCGGGGCTTATCAACGTGCAATCCCATTCGGCTTCGAAATAAACTTTGTACAAGCTTTTTCTTGTCTTCTTTACTTTTTTTATCTTCTGGAGTTCCAGCAGCCCATTTTTTAAATGAAAGGTTATATGAAATATGTAAAATTAACTCCATGCACCTGATCCACGCGTGCAACGTAGACAAACCGTATTCGTAAGCATTTATATTATCTGGCTTTGATTCAATCTTCTCCAAATTATTCATTTCGCTTGGTTTAGCCCCACATACTGTACACACAGCTCCAGAACTTGTGTCAGTTAGAACTTGTGTAACTTTTCCATCCACCATAGTTAGAAATAGGGCGTGACTTATTTCAATTACCTGCTCCTCCTTGTGTATCTTTGAAGTTTGCAAATTATTAATTTGACCCCGAATATCACCAACCACTGATCGGGTTTTCTCGGGGGTTTCTTTTGCAAATTCCATCAGGATTGGTCGGCAATAACGAATAGACGAACAAGCCGAATTTTGCCAAATTACCTCATTTGCTTCTGTGTCAGTCAGCTTTATTGGTACCAAAGACGCTATAAATAAGTTTGCATCTGAGACTAAATCACTCTCACCTGATAAAACTTGTTTATATTCACTTTGCCCCGATGTCCCATCACATCCCCACTTGGTAAACAATTTAAGAGATTTTCTTGTTGAGTTGTAAACATTTTCAATCTTTAAGATGCGAGCAGAAGTGTGGTCCAGCAAATCTTGTAGATTTACTTTGGCACTTATATCGGTTATTTGAATGCTGGATGGTGGAGGATAACACAGTTTTTTGGCGTTTGTCAGTATATTATATGATGGCAGTATGTCGAAGTTTTTGTTAATCAGACTTGCTCGAAGTAATCCGTATTGTGATTTCGAAAGATCTAAATCTGCAAATATACTTAAAGCTTCATCCACCGTAAAATCTGTTGCATTGCGACTTTCATGCAATAATTTTTCCTTCATGATCCTTTTTTCATTTCTATCACAACTCCGCATCATTGTAACAACAGTAGCTTCTTCGAATTCTCCTTCAGACCGCAATCCTTGAACGTATGCATTATGTATATACTCGATTCCATATTCTTGTACCAACTCCATATTCTTCCTTTTTTTCGATTTCTCTGATAGATCTTCATAAGACTTTGGCGGACGTCCACGTTCTCCAGATGTTGTAGGTGTAATATCCAACGGTGCTTCTTCGAATTGTACCTTAAATTCACCGTCTAACCACGATGTATTTTTATTATAGAAACGTTCTTTAGTTCGGTTAGATTTGGTCCACCGATCGTTAAACGCTGTTATAAGCCATTTTTGAATACGGTTCACAACTAATTCACTTTTTTCAGACGACAAATGGTGGTGTTCTTCTAAGTATTTTTGAATATCTTCTGATTTTGTTCCATGATCAATGAAAAATTCGCATAATACTCGTCGAGGCACAACAAATTCACTCATTTTGTTTTTACTTCTAACTACTATCTACTTTTTTACCGAGGTTGGTGAAGACTATATTATGTCAAAGCACACTAAAGTACTGGTAAATGACAACGTAAATAAATAACTTTTATACTGAAATTTCGTGTGAAAAAATATTATTGTCTAGTGCATTATCACGTTCCTAACCACTATCTACGAAGGTGGTTAGTAGTACTGATATAATGTACAATAACAACTACCATTTCCTCCCTTTTCCTTCACCGCGATAGAGAAATACATAAACTACATGATAAACATGTAATTCACACAGTGATAACAAAACATTAACCACATCTGACCGAACGATAAAAAAAAATACATTACCCAATACTCCCACCTTACCTAAAGATTAAGTAAATAGATAATTTTAAGAAAAAAGTAATCTAAATATCCAAAAATCTCATCAATTACAACTAAAATCATTTTTGGTATATTTTGTATATTCCCCCCATCAGGCATTTTTCGTTTCATTTCAAGGGGGGCAGATTGGGCATTTTTTTTTTTTTGCCCTAACTTCTTTATTAGCTGCTCTATGTGATGCTATCAAAATTACCTACGACATGGGCAGACATTGCTAACTGCCAAAAGTCTATGTAAAGTTTCTAATAAGGATAAAATATTAGGTTCTGAAAAATAATTTATATAGGTACCTCCCCAGTTTTCACATAATGGTCCACTTAAATTATTTTTAAATAGAATACTCCATAACCATTCTAACCATATATCACACTTAAAAACTTGCTGTGAAAATAATGAAAATATGACAATGTAAACTGGTGAAATTGTGTTCTACATAATTGACATAACTTTGAGCGTCAACTTGCAAGCCTTAGTCTAATAGTAAAAATGAGAAATAGTATACTTTAACTGCTATATAATATGCATTGGACATTCAGTTAGACATGTGCATTAACACAATATTCAATATAGAACATTACGAAAACCTATTTTTGAGACGGTACGCACGGTTCTGGCCCATAGTTCAGCGCCGCAACCATACGGTACGGCAGGTGGTGCAGCGCTGTGTTGGTGATACCGTTAGCACCGGGGGCCTTCCTGGGTTCAGAAAAAATAAATATTAAACATAATACTATATAGTATAAATCCTGGTAACGAAACCACAGCGCGGTCTAATTCGACCCCAACGCCATCTAGGGAGGCAAATGTCAAACTTTATTTTAATATAACCGATTGATCGCGCTATGGTTCCGTTTATGACATATCACACAGTACTATACGGGATTACGAAAACGCCAAAACCAGCTATTTGATGTAGTGTCTAAATATACCCTGAAAAACGCTCACAACTGTTAACTCATATACAAACCAAAACTAAACTAAGTTTAAAATAAAAATTATATAAAAAAACCCCCAACGCAAAAATGAAAAGCGAACATTTAAAAAGTCAAAAATAATGCCTATCGTTGAGCCATCAAATTCGATTGAGTAAGACCATATATTTTAATTAGGTATAGAAATCCATCCAGGCATCCATCCAAATATATCCAGCCAGGGGCGAATTTCTTAAATTTCTAGGTGACCGCACGCTATGGGCACCCCCTGTGGGGTACGAACCTCGGCTTAGGGCGTTACTGAGGGGAGGGCAGCAAGGTGGGACAGGCTGGATCGAATTTATAATATTATTATTAAACGAGGAAATTAAAGCTACAGGCTCAGCTACTGCGCGGGCTGGCGCTTCGTCGAGCAAGGGTCGGAGGGGACAATTACGGCGGGGGCGTCGCGATGGACCTCGGCGGCGAGGTCGGAACGATGGAGGTCTGTGTTTGTGCACTGTACTGGTGGCCCTACTGCTCTCCTGGAGGAGGGTTATGGGGTCATCGGGGTCGGTTAGGGCATGTCTTGGATGGCGGGTACGACTGATACGGGAGGGGGTATAACTGGCAGCCTCGACAACCAGAGGGTTGCGATCAGTGGCGTATTTTAAGATTCAGCGGGCCTGTAAGGTTTGCCGCCCCATAAATTAACGGAATAAACAAGAACTTTATTTATTTCAAAATAAGTTACAGACAAAAATACTTAAGTAGTTATATCAATTAAACATAGATTATAATATAGAAGCTAAAACTAAAAAATATATACATACTATTTACAAGTGTATAATGTAAGGGAAGAGCTCATAGGGCATCAAAAAATTCGTCCGCATCGCTGTCGATGGGACAAGTGCCCAAAAGGCTGGCGGCATTGCCACGTTGGATGGCAATGCTGATTCTTTGGGCTAAAAATAGGCCAACCCTCTGATCATGTGAAGAGTCGACCAACCGCTTGGCGATGTCCCGAAATACTAGATGAGCACTATGACCCAAGGCCCTAGTGTTTCAACCCCAAACGGCTCAAACATATAGTTTCCAATAAGGTTGTTATACTTGCGCCGTTTGAGGTTTTCTGCTCCTACAGCAGCCGCCCCAGCACAGCCCGCCGTGCTAGGAAGATGGGATGGCGCGAGGGTGTCAACACAAGTCGCATCCCACACCAAAAGCCTACCCAATTTCCAAGGCATTATGGTCATTCCATCTGGCCTCTTCTCATCGTCACGTGCCAAGCCATTGGGTTCTAAAACAGCTGGCACTCAAGACAACAAGCTGGCAAGTTGGATGACAAGAGCCCGACGGATGATGTCATTAATGCTGGCGTGACGTGCCATCCGACCAGCGCTCTTGCTGCAGGATAGGCCATGGTGTCCGAGGCGGTCGACTGCTTCACCACATTGATAGCGATGCGGAGCCCCGCAAGGAGCGCCTAGACGTAAACATGTAGCGAGCCGGAATGTGGTATCACCCAGCAAAGTGCCTATGTTGGGTGACGGTAGCGCCTGAAGCCACAGGCCCGAGTCCCATTCCCCCACAGCCAGCAGGCGGGCACGCTCGGCAGTATTGGTGGACGTATTAATAAGTTTATTCCGTACCAACCTGCAGAGCGGCTCATCCCACTGTCTCTGGGAAGATGGGTTCTCGGGCTGAACCGAGTCCGGGCAAGCCAATTTCCAGGCGTTCACCGCATCGGTCAAACGCGGCACTTCAGAGTCAACCTGAGAACGGGCTAAGATTCTTGTGGTTAACTTTTCCGTGCTGTGGACCGAGGACATGAAAGCCGGCAGGCTTACACTAGAAATTTTGCGGACGCCGAGCCCACCAAAACGAATGGGTAGTGTGGCTTGCAGCCACGCGCGGTCGTCCAAAGCCACATTTAAAATGGATGTTAGTGTACTTCGAATAATATGATCAATTTTGTCTAAAAGGTGTAGCTGCTTCCATAAAGAGGAAGAGCGGAGAAAATACATAAAATTTGGACCGAAACAGCAATATCTGATATGGGTGAATGTCGAATGTAAATTAATTTTAGAAAGTCTATCCGAAATATCGTTAAAATGTTTAATTTTTTCGTTGATGAATGGTGAAAAACTGTCTTCTAGAATTGGAGAACCTAGGAGGTGCAGTGAACTTTTTTCCAAACTTTGATATCTGGGGCAATTGAAATGAATTTCTGTAAAGTCGATTGTCTGTCGGTATTGTCACAAAGGTAAATTTCGCATTTTGAGTAGTTTAGTTCAAGACCGATGGATTGGAACTGCTGCTGTATGAATTGAAAATCTTTTAAAACGGTGTCTACGTCACTTCCTAGTGTTCCATCATCTAATTGCAGCACATTGAATTTTGAATTTAGTTGTTGTATTATGGGGTGAATAGCCAAACTGAAAATGACTGGCTTGTTGGCATCCGACTGCAGATTCTAAAACGTTGTCTTTATATAATAATTTTGATGGGTGCCTGTAGCACTGCCACATAAAACCAAACTTTTAATTATAATATAATATAATATAATAATATTTATTCATAAAATTACAAGGTATAAAAATTTGTACAGTTTTGCTTAAATGTAAATTATATTCCTAAGATTCACGTGCCTGAACTAGGTAATCCTGTGTTTCAGGCGAATAGTGCTAAAATAGTCATAAAATTAATAAATAATCTAAAAGTTGTTAATAGACAAATAAATTATACTTATGTTGAATAGCCTTACTCTTAGTTTCTAAATTTGATACATACTTATCGTAGGTGAGTATACATATTTACTTTAACACAGAACAGTAAATTCTCTGTATCTTCGTAAGACATTCTTTGGAGAGCCTCCTTGAGAATTCTCTTACAATTTGTGTAGTTCAGGGAGTAAATGTTTGCTTTCGCGTTTAGTCTATTATATAGAAGAGGACCGAGGTACAGGTAAAATTTGGATATAAAAGCATGTTTTGTTGTATTTTGTGGGCAGACTATATCTTTACGTCTTTTATTAGAATGTTCAGTGCTGTAGGGTAGAGCTGTGTGTTGTTTTAATACAATGCCCATTATAAATAGTTGCCGAACTGTTAATACTTCACAAGATTTGTATAGGAGGTTGGTAGGAAAAAGGAAAGGGCGGAAAGTAGACACTTTAAGGATCGCCCTCTGAGCTCTCTCGATGGTTAGTAACCTTGTTTTACCCGCTCCACCCCATGTTGTAATACAGTAAGATAATATCGATTGACATAAAGCAAAGTAAACTTGTCTAACTATTTTTGGGTCAGCTATATAGCGTAACTTTTTAAAAACAAATATCAACTTGCGAATTCTATTATTTAAAGCTTCTATATGATATTTAAAAGAAAGCGTTTCATCTATTATGACACCAAGATATTTTGTTATATTTGCCATTTTAATTTTGGGACAAATAGTTACATTGGTTATCTGTGGGAATTGGGCAATAATGAGCATATAATGTTGTGGTACTAGTTGATGTTTGCTTGCGCATCGAAAACTTAATGTAATTTGTCTTGTCTGCATTTAATGTTAGTGAATTACATTGAATCCGTGTTGCGCAAGCTTGTAGACATTTTTTTCTGAGTCAGCCGAAAAAAGAAGGGCAGTGTCGTCAGCATAAGAAACAATTTGGCCATGTTTTAGATTTAGAT
The DNA here is from genome assembly GCA_916610205.1 of Griposia aprilina. NCBI lineage: Eukaryota > Metazoa > Arthropoda > Insecta > Lepidoptera > Noctuidae > Griposia > Griposia aprilina. The sequence continues at coordinate 22,304,824 of OU744299.1, read as the reverse complement.
TACAAAGATCGTTTATGTATATCAAAAAAAGTGTAGGCCCTAAAATACTTCCTTGGGGAACTCCGAAGGACGTGCTTTTTTCATCATCGCTGAGAACATTACCAATCCTTACACATTGGGTAAGGTCCTCTAGATAGCTCTTAAATAGTTTCAGCTGGGTGCCTCTGATACCTATGGCTTCAAGCTTATGCAACAGAATAGGAATTGAAACCGTATAAAATTAAAATATAAAATCCAGCTGTGTTGATTTGGGCTGAAAATGATGATAATGAATGAAAAAACTAAAAAGGCCATAGAAAGAAATAAACACTATTTATTCACTAGTGGCTCTGTGAACATTAGACCTCGCGAGTCTGTCTTTACATAGCTTAGAACTGAATAAATGTGTACCGCGCACCTTAAAACAAAAAGCGCGCACAAAATGCGCGAAATGGCTTAAATATGTTTTTTTTTACACTTTGCAACCCCCATATCTCCGCCACTTTTTCCGCCAAATTTTCGAAATATTTAACCAAAAAAAAAAACTCCATTTATGTAATTGTCGAACTTGCTCACAAAATTTCACGAGAATCGGTTGAGAAATGCGACCTGTAGAGGAGAACAGCCATCGGGACATACGAAACCATTTTTGCCCAAGCTGAAACGGAGATGCTTCGCACTCGCTCGGTCATATATTTACTTTTTTTTCCGATAGAAAAAGAAAAAAAAAATCTTCAATGAAACTGTCTTAATTAACGCATTTTTTCATGTCAGCTTCTTTATTAAGAATAGCTAAACTGTTCAAAGTTTCTTCGCTTAATTAAAAGGGAACGTAGTTTTGTTTTATCCTTTAGGTAAGTGGTACAGTAAACAAACGTTCCGCACTGCAATTTGTCACCGCAGTGCACAGAAATAATATGCGTAATGCTGCGTCAGTACTCGTATATGGAAATGCTTCCCTCAAATCCTTTTGTCTAATAAATACACTCATTTAATGGGACGTCAAAAATTGTTTTAAAAGGACACTTCTTCTTGTAGATCATCCGCCAGATCAATCGGGTATACTTTTTGGAGTTTTATGGCATTCACTGTAACTTTTGCTTCAGACTCTGTATCTAATTAATAAATAAATTTAAAAATTGCGGTTACCGCGTCATACGAAGTTTTGCGCTTCCTTACCACGGCTTATTGGGAAGAAGGTATTAACTGAAATGGTAACAATTCAACAATCCCTCGCGACACTCAACGTCTCATTTCTTTTTCTTAATAATTCTCTTGTGACTGTTTCTGTATTCTTTTGAAGATTTTATTTTAACAGCCTCTTCAAAAGTAGGTATCAAAACATTCCCGTTGATTTTCTACAAAAGTGAATTATAAATCCTGGAAACTCTAAGTATGTGTCGACAGACGACACCTTGTAGAATTTTGGAACCTACCTAGGTATACTCGTATTAAATTGTTTTAAAACAGATCCCGAAAATTCCGATAGTAATATAGCCGTTTCTAGGGAATTTAGTTGAGCCAATAGCTCTGCAACTTCATTTTTAAGCAAAGCTTTTTGGTGGGCAGAGTCACTTTTCATAGCTTCAAGAGCCGATATTATTTGGCTCCGTTCTTTATTAAGTCGCTTCCCCGACCAAAAGACCTTGAGCGTTTGGTCCTTCTCTGTCCCGTCGCTGAGTCTCGCTCTGTCTCGCCCCCTGCGCACGCTCATTTATCATAAAATTCTCAAAAAAAAAAAAAAAGACAAGCGATGAGAACGTGCAACGTGATGATAGGATATCGAACATTAATAATGTGCTTTTAGATGTAGTTTATTACCCATAGTGAATGAGTTAATAGCCTCTGAATAACGCACTATGGCAAGGTTTTGGTCGGGGTACCGCCTTAAGGCTGGTACAAGAATCGTCCCTCGCTGACCATCGCTCTCACTTATGGATACCTATACAATTATGTATGAACCAAAATGACACGAGCAACGTCGGAACATCCCGACTAATCCCGAGTCGCGACGGAGTCCGACGGACACGCCGCCGCCGCCGCACAGTTAATCGAAACTGCTTTAAGAGGAACATTCGTTTTTTTTTTACAAATTGCATTTTTTTATAATACTTGTCGAAAGATCTTGTCATTCCGATGAATAATTGTCATTACAAGTTTTTCTCTAAAACCGATAGTTTGGCCGGAAAAAAATATTTTAGTTTTATAAGCTATTGTATAGCTTCTATCGCGGGCCTTGAGCGCGGGGACCGAATCCAGAAATTCCGTAACGAAAAAAAACCTCACGCTCCCCACTCCGACGGGCACGGAGGTGTGGCTTGAAAGCCGTGCATTGTCTAACGTCGTTTCTTTTCGGCAGTCTTCGACACGGTGTTTGTGTGCGTGCAACTAGACGTATTGTACGACTCTACGAAGCTCGCACGAATCGAGACGAGCTGCTCCGAAATCGGACGAATACATAAGCAGCTGTTTATGCGAAAGTATATAGGTGTATAGGTATTTATCAAAAAGTGTAACTTGAATTAATATTTATTTCCATTTACTTTCGTACCATTTATCATTTACCAGTCGGACACCATACATTTATTATAATCACCACTATCTTAAAACTCAATATCCCAATATCTCGGAAACGGCTGGGAATATCAAAATTCTGATCAAATTCCCCCCCCCCCCCTCCCCCCATATAAACCCCCTCTCAAATAGTACATACATACAGACAAGCCCCTTTGACCCCCCTTTTTTGACCCCCTCTTTTTCGACCCCAATATTTATATTTAAATCAATCCCACTTATATATGATCCCGGGACCCCCCCGCGTCATCCCTTTTGACCAACCCCTCCACCCGTCCAGGGCTACTTCACCCCCCCGGGTCTTAACTTTTGAACCGGAGGTCGTAGAGGTATCGAGTTTGGGGTCTTTGGAATCGGCAGTAAAGGGCCTATCTTTTGGCCCCGATAAGGTTAGGGTAAAGCGCCCCATTTTAAATTTATTTTAGATTAAAAAAATTTAAATTCTTATTTCTTATTCTTCAAAATGCTATGCAATAGCTTTACCGCGGCAGTCCCCGAGTGCCACACGTCTTTTTTTTGTATGGAATGAAACAAAAGCTGCTAAAATTTGGCCATGTCTTGAAACACCAGGCTTTCAAACTATTATATTCTTATTCTTTGACTTGTTGGCTATAATTCTACGCTATAAGCGCGCGCCCATAGTTGCCCCTTCAAGAGTTACGACGTTCGGAAAAATGAAAAAAAAAGGAAGTCAAAAGTACTTTTTCATTAATAATATCATAGATAAAACATTTATAATTAAGGAAGAATAATAATTTAAAAACATATGATTAACGACAAAAGTACAAAAAAAAGAAAATGTATTCAAAAGAACAAAAAAAAAACAGCTAAACTCGAACAAAATTAATCACTATCACTGTCTTGTAAAGTGTGTACATCTGGATAACGTTGAAGCTATTGGTGAAGATGGTGCCAAAGTTTCTACATCTTCACTGACCTCATCATCATCAGGATCGACATTTTCTGTTGTAGACATAAGGGCTTCATGCCAGGCTATGGCAGATTCCAGCCAATCTCCATTTTTCTTCAAAAAATTGCTAAGAGTCCTATTTGATCGTTCCCATCTTCCACAAACATTTGTACAAAAATTCTGACAGAACTTCAGGAGGTTTTCACTTCTTTCTTCAGTCCAGTTAACATTCAGCGTCTGCTTGAGGTATTCAAAAAGTTTTTTACGTTCCGCCAAGGATCCAAACTGTTCTTTTAAAACCATGAACAAATCCAAATTATTCACTAGACCTTCCATATTAGTCACAAAAATATTTAGGCACACAGCAAGTTGTCTTGGTATTCAAATCTCTGAATGATTTTATATAAATTAAACCATTATTTATATGGGTCGTAATAACTCCTTCCTATCCCTATCATTAAGGTAAATGATGCTAATAGGGAAGTGGAGTCATTAAATTTAAATTTCATTATGAATATATTTATTAGCAAATAGGTAAAATAATTTGTAGAAGAGATAATTCGTAATTAAAAGAACAGATGATTAGCAAATCTTTCACTGAATATAATTACTAATGTATAGTATTTTTTTACAATATTAATTATCAATATTAATAAATTTATCATTTGCTTTAATTTGTTTTTTTTTGTACTTTTCTAGATTTTTTCCCAGTTTTTCGATTTTGTATTGTTTTGAAATTAATATTATTCCTTTAATTATAAATGTTTTAATGTTCTATCTATGATATTATTAATGAAAATATACTTTTGACTTACTTTATTTTTCATTTTTCCGAACCTTATAACTCTTAAAAGGGCAACTATAGGCGCGCGCTGATAAATGATAAATGATTTTATTTCTTTAAGTAGATTTGTACAAACACTTTTACACGTCAATCATATTTTTAAACTAGATGAGGTCGGCGTTTCCTATCTGACTACTCTGAGAAGAAAGGCCGAAACAAACTCAGAGGTCACAGTCTCTTTTAAAGTCCAGACATAATCTTGGTCAGATCATGTGAAGACCATGTAGATTGGTATCTGAAATGGTCTTTTGAGGAAAGAACCACACAGATTGAGTGGACCTGTCCAGTCAGTGCACGCATTTGTCAGTAATCGTGCAGCTCAACTTAGGAAGTCAGGACTTAAGGAGCTCAACGATTCGACGAACAATACCAAAGAAAGGACATTTGGGTAGGCCGCATAAACTACTTAAACTGCCAGATCAAGAATATAACTGAAACAATGACCCACATAGTCCTCATATTCTCAATAATGAAAATAATATAATACTTTTTACAGTAAATATTCATGTCTAAAATAGCTAGCAAATTAAAATCAACATTCACCGTGTAAATTTATTGGAGCAGCTCAATCCCAAGCCTTTTTGTCCTCAATATAGTCTTTCACAGTATAATAGGCTTTCTGGCATAGTTTCCGTTATTTATAAGATTTGAATTTATTAAAGCTTAGATCTTGAATGTGGCTAGGAAGTTTATTATAAAAACGTATACATTGGCATCTAAACGAGCCACCTATTTTCTTGAGCCTGGTTGTAGGAACAATAAATTTGTGTTTGTTTCTAGTATTTATTATTGTGGATATCACTGTATTTTTTAAACAGATTAATATTTTTATGTGCATACAAAAGATTTTCATAAATATACTGAGAAGGCACAGTAATTATATTAATCTCTTTAAATTTATCTCTGAGGGAGTGTCTGGGACTTAATTTATAGATTGAACGAATTGCCCTTTTTTGTAAAACGAAAATTGTCTGGATATCGGCGGCATTTCCCCACAACAGAATACCGTACGACATCACACCATGAAAATAACTAAAGTATACTAAACGGGCTGTCTCTAAATCAGTTAAACCACGAATTTTTCTAACGGCGTATGCTGCAGAGCTAAGCTTTTTTGACAATTTATCTATGTGGGGGCCCCATTGAAGCTTGGTATCCAAAGCGTATAGCGTGATAGCGTAGAATTATAGCCAACACGTCAAAGAATAAGAATATAGTGGTTTGAAAGCCTGGTCTTTCAAGACATGGCCAAATTTTAGCAGTTTCTATTTCATTCCATACAAAAAAATCTAAATTATTTTTTTCCGGCCAAACTATCAGTTTTAGAGAAAAACTTGTAATGACAATTATTCATCGGAATGACGAGATCTTTCGACAGGTATTTAAAAAAAATGCCATTTGTAAAAAAAAAAAACGAATGGCCCTCATATAGCGGTTTCGATCCACTGTGCGCCGCCCCGCCTGCCGCCCGCGCCGGTCAGTAATACGCGTCATGATATCTATCAAACTTACAACTTAATAAATTTATTTTTTGTTAATTAAGTACGTAGGCTTTTTTAAAATTTCTTTAAGCATATAATGTCAAAAAGAAAGGCGCACAAATCTAAACGCGAGGTGCGGCTTGCGCCGCCCCTTGCAGCCTGCCGCCCCGGGCCATGGCCCTTTTAGCCTAAGGGTAAATACACCCCTGGTTGCAATGTGAGGTCGCGTGGCGCTATAATGTCGCGGCGGGGTATATATACCCCCTGCGACCACCAGATCGATGTCCTCCTCGTACAGGAGACATTTCTAAAACCCCACATGCGAACGCTGTCGATAGCGAACTATCGGGTTGTTCGAAACGACAGGACTCGGTGTCACAAGGGTGGCACCCTCATTTACTACAAAAAATCCCTCTACTGCATCCCCTTGGACCCGCCCCCCCTCTCACGACTAGAAGTCTCCATTTGCCGGCTAGGCATGACAGGCCACCAACCGATCACCTTGGTATCGGTCTACCTCCCCCCTACGAACCAATCAGAGAACTTCCAACTCCTGACTGACGACCTGACCTTACTCCTCGGCTTGAGTGACTCCGTTATCATAGCGGGGGATCTCAACGCCAAACATCACGCCTGGAATAGTACCAGAATCTCTACCCGAGGGAGACACTTGTTCGACCTCTGTACCCCTCTAAATTTCGATGTCATCGCCCCGATGACTCCCACTCATTTTCCCCACTCGGTTGACCACACCCCTGACGTGCTCGATGTATCACTTTTAAAGAATATCATCCTACGGTTGGATTCTATAGAGGTGATACACGAACTATCATCTGACCACCGACCAGTTGTGCTTAAGCTAGCCCCTCGCGTAGGCCTCCCCGACCCCGATCAACCCCCCTCCACAAAAGTGGTAACGGACTGGAGGAAAGTAAGCGAACGCCTGAAATCCAACACGTCCCCCCACCTAGACTCCATCCCCGACCTCTTCGACTCTATCGCTGACACGACGGCTGCGATCGACTCATTCACTGGACACGTACAATAAGTCCTGAACGATTGTTCAAGGGAAGTTCCAGCGACGGACGACCGTCGCTGGAAGTTGCCGGACGATGTACGTGAACTGATGACTGAGAAGAACGCGGCTGTCCGTGCGTACAGCAACTTTCCCTGCGACGCGAACCGAGCCCATATGCGCTACTTACAGCGAGCTGTAAGGACACGTGTAGCGGAGCATCGGGAAACGGGCTGGGATAAGTTGCTGAGCGAACTAGAGCCTACCCACCTAGCATTCTGGGAGCTTCAGAGGAAACTCAAATCCCGAGAAGTAGCCCCTATGCCCCCCTTGATCCGCCCAGACAATACCATCGCGTTCGATGATGTCGACAAGGCCGAGTGCCTAGCCGACAGTCTTGAGGCCCAATGTTCGCCCAGCTCTCAACCTGTAGACCAAGCTCACCTCTCTGAGGTCGACGCCGAAGTCGAAAGGAGAGCCTCCCTCCCCCCCGTAGAAGACCCCGAGTGGCCTCTGCCTCCCGTCACCCCCGACGAAGTGCAAGAGCTCATAAAGGGCCTTAAGCCCCGTAAAGCCCCCGGTTCTGATGGAATGACCAATAAGGTGTTCCAACTTTTCCCTGCCCACCTGATCATGCTAATGACCACCATCTTCAATGGTGCCATGAGCAATAACATCTTCCCCCAAGTGTGGAAACAGGCCACTGTCATCGGCATTCCCAAGCTGGGCAAGCCTAAATCCGCTCCCTCCAGCTACCGCCCCATCAGTCTCCTCAATGTCATCGGCAAGATCTATGAGAGGCTTATTTATAAGCGTCTCAGAGACTATGCCGAGACGAAAGGTCTCATTCCCAACGAGCAGTTCGGTTTCCGAACCCAACACTCGTGCGTCCAACAGGTCCACCGTATCGTCGAACACATAAGCGTTGGCTTCCAACGTGGTTCGTTGACGGGTGCTGTTTTCTTTGATATAGCGAAAGCGTTCGACAAAGTCTGGCACAATGGCTTATTACATAAGCTATACCAACTTAAAGTGCCAGATCGTCTCGTGCTCATCCTGCGAGACTTTTTGTCGAACCGCTCCTTCCGATTCCGCATCGAAGGAGCGCTATCCTCCCCCCGTCCCATTCGCGCCGGAGTCCATCAGGGCTCCGTGCTCGCCCCTCTCATTTTCACGCTATTCACCAGCGATATCCCCAACAGTAAAAGGGCTCAGTTGGCTCTGTTCGCAGACGATACGGCCATTTACTACACCGGTGTAAGCCCCGACGCGATATCTCGCACTCTCCAAACCACAGTCAACCAACTCGGTGACTGGTTTAGGAAGTGGAGAATCGAAGTCAATCCCGATAAGAGTCAAGCGGTTCTATTTTCGAAACCGAGACTCAACCTCACCCCTCCCCGTCCGATCACCATGTTCGGCAAGCCTATCCCTTGGGAGAAGCGAGCCAAATACTTGGGTGTCACTCTGGATCATAGACTCTCTTTCGGTGAGCACATAAAGCAGGCGCGTTCGCGCGCCGCTTTCGCTCTCGATAGACTCCACTCCCTATTGAATGCACGCAGCAAATTGTCACTCAAGTGCAAATTGCGCATTTACACAGCGTGCATTCGGCCAATCATGACCTACGCGAGCGTGGTTTTCGCACACTCGAAACCCCACCACATCCATAGGATGCAGACCCTCCAAAACCGGTTCCTCCGTAGGGCAACCGGCTCCCCTTGGTTCGTTCGGAACGAGATCCTCCATCTCGACCTTAAAATCCCCACTATCCGTCAGTTCATGAAGCGCATTTCCAAGCGCTTCTTCGACTGCGCGGCCTCACATCGCAACCCTCTGGTTGTCGAGGCTGCCAGATATACCCCCTCCCGCATTAGTCGTACCCGCCGTCCAAGGCATGCCCTGTCCGACCCCGATGACCCCATAACCCTCCTCCAGGAGAGCAGTAGGGCCACCAGTACAGTACACAAGAACAGACCGCCATCGTTCCGACCTCGCCGCCGAGGTCCTACGCGACGCCCCCGACGTAATTGTCCCCCCCGACCCTTGCTCGACGACGCGCCAGCCCGCGCCGTAGCTGAGCCTGTAGTTTTAAATTCCCCTGTTAATGATAATATTATCTCGATCCAGCCTGTCCCATCTTGCTGCCCTCCCCTCAGTGACGCCCTAAGCCGAGGTTCGTACCCCACAGGGTAGTGCTCTTAGCGTGCGGTCACCTAATTTTTAAGTATTTTTCGCCCCTGGCTGGCTTTAAGTTAGTAGCTTAAGGCACCCACAGGCTTGCCCGGTTAAGTAGCCAGGACCTTAGTGGTCATAACTACGAGCTGCCCAATAGGAAAAAAAAAAAAAAAAAACCCCCCAGTCCGGCATCACTATCCACCCCTCCGACCTTTGCTCGACGAAGCGCCAGCCCGCACTGTAGCTGAGCCTGTAGTTTTAAATTCCCCGTTTATTCATAATAAAACGACTTCAATCCAGCCTGTCCCACCTTGCTGTCCTCCCCTCAGTGACGCCCTAAGCCGAGGTTCGTACCCCACAGGAGGTGCCCTTAGCGTGCCGTCACTTAGTAATTAAGAAATTCGCCCCTTGCTGGAGGCTTTAAGTTTAAGGGGCACCCACAGGACTGACCGGTTAAGTAGACACAACCTCAGAGGTCACAACTACGAGCTGCCCATTAGGAAAAAAAAAAACGTCGCTGTCCACACTTCAAAGCACACTGCGCGCACCACAGTACATATATTATCTGTGCAGCCTAATATTCTAGTATTAATTTTTTTTTGTTGGTAACTCATGCTACATTAGTAGTTTCCATAGTGATGTAGCCGTTTTTATTATTTAGTAGGTGACCCGTCAGACGTACCAAGTCCTATCGTTTAACAAGACGTAAAGTATTTCCCGATTTTGAACATTTTTCGGGAAACTTTTCCAAAAAAAAAAACCGCACTTGTTTGATTCGGACTATTATAAACATTTCAAAACATATAGCCAAATCGGTCAGCTGTTCTCAAGTGTTGCTCTTACCGACGAACGTCACTTCCTTTTTATTTAGTAGATAGATAAATGTCACATCAATATAAGGATATTTGGGACGAATGACGAAATTGGCACTTGCACCATCGATTTACATTAATTTCTGACTTCCACGGAATTTTGAATTTTCATTCATCGTCTTAGTTTACAAAATACTCAGCCGACAGTTTGACGTGTTACGATTTATATCACAGAAATTGCACCATGCGCTGTAGGCTGCAATATAAAGTTGCAATTTAGCCAGATATCGTTTTTCATAGATTTGAGTTATATTATAAATTTATAAGACATCATTTTATGAATCGGTAATCATGTTAACTAATAACAGAACAACACTAAAAAGTGTTGGATTGCGGGTGCGGGAGGGTGGGTATCTATATAAACACAACAAACCTTTGTTTGTCGCGAAGTTCGTCGATACTTGTTTTGCGTCCATCTGACGCAGTTGCGCCCAGTTTGTGTCGTAGTATTGTTGTTATTTACATTGTGGAATGGCCGAGGCGCCCGAGAGCGAGCCCATGGCATCGTCTAGCGAGGGCGTGGTCGGGCCTGACGCGAAAGATGCCGACGAGCCATTGACAAAAAAACGTAAAATTACTGACAAAGAGGGGAGCGACAAGCTCGAGCACAGGCTGGGGGGCATCTTGTGCTGCGCAGTTTGCCTGGACCTGCCTCAGGCGGCCGTGTATCAGGTATTTTAAAACAGCTGACAGTGTCGATGCTCGCATCAGCTGTTTTACAAATCTTTTCCTTTCTTACGTAAGCAGCTGAGCCTTCAGTTCACTGCATACATACATTCGCGTCGTGGCGACGCCTACACGACGTCGCTTTATCACTCACCATTTTGAGAGTAGTAGTTGTATGGCGTCAATGTAATGTATTGAATCATTTGGTTGTCATTGTAAAGTTGCCACAGCTAAGTACCTGTGATAGCCCTCTGTTATGGGTGTTGTTACCTAGTATTATGGATTGTGTTCATTTATTTTATTATTCAATTAGTCAATGTATGTGTGACCTATGACCTATTTGTCTGTATTGTGTACATAATCTGAGCAAATTGTCTTAAAAGTGTCAGTACATCTAGGAGTTAAGTGTCTGTGATATTGTATAGGATAACTATTCTAGTGTGTATGGTCAATAGCATAGCAAGTAAACTTAGCCTGTATACACTCTTGTAACATTTCATTTTAATAAAGAAATGTTTGAGAGATTTACTTCTTTCTTTATTCAGAAATCCCCTTTACACTCCCCATCCCGAATACAAAAACATCCTTTTTGATTTTTATTGAAAAGTCTTAATTTTTTTTACCACATGAATATTTGTATTTTTTAATTTAATAAAAGACTACTGTTGCCAGTTTTTAACATCATAATTAATTAGCAAAATAAATCAATCTGAATTTCTAAAGTACTTACTAGTATTTTTTTAATGAAAAATATTTGTTTTGATTGTGTTGGAAAAAGAAAAAGAAACAAAGAAAATGTTTTCATAAAGACAAACTTAAAATCAGATGTTCGGTATACTTATCTTTTTTTCTGTTACAGCAGTATTTATTATGTGTAGTTTGATTACAGGTGGCACACGCAATCACGGCCAGAGGTAGACCATGTAGCACACACACATACATGCATTTTAATTTCTCTAATATACTTATATCTACCAAAACGCAAGAGATTTCGGTTTCTGAAAATTAATATCGCTATCCGTATTGGAAGATTTCCTTAGTTCCGAACATTGAATGAACTTTACACCTTTCACATACATACATTGTAGATATTAGTAGTATAAAAACAAGTTACTGTTTTACAAAATATATGTTGTGCCAGCCACCACCGCTCCGTACTGACACGGGTGTTACATTGCAGTGTAGCAATGGGCACCTGATGTGTGCACCTTGCTTCACGCACCTGCTGGCGGACGCGCGGCTGCGCGACGAGTCGGCCACGTGCCCCAACTGCCGCGTGGAGATCTCCAAGACGTCGGCGTCGCGCAACCTCGCCGTGGAGAAGACGGTGTCGGAGTTGCCGTCCGAGTGCAAGTTCTGCACGAGCGTGTTCCCGCGCCACTCGCTGCAGCACCACGAGGAGAACACGTGCGAGGAGAGGTGACGCCCACCTACCTCACACTTTTATCTACTTCGTTTCATTACACACACATCTGCCGTTATCGCGCTACAATGTTCTAGTAGCCTAAGTGGCACACGTTTAAGGACAGAAATTAATTACGATACGACGCTTAATTACTTTTAAAATTAAAGCTAGTTTTAAATGAAAAATTATGAAACTTAACACCGCGAAAAGGGGGCAGTAGGTAATTTGTAAGAAAGATGGCCGCTTCTGAGCGCCGCAGGGTAGAGTTAATAGTCACCAGTAGAACTACTAGCCCGTAGATATAGACAGTACTTTAACGCCCATTAAACGAGGCCACATATTTCTTCCCCCAGGAAGTTCAAGTTGTCGCAAATCGTAGTCGATCCGTCCCCCCACAGGCGCTACCTCGATAGTTTGGTTCGCATTGTGTCCAGCGTGTACTGTCTGCTGCTGGGCGCGCTCCGGGGCAGCGCACTGCCGCCCGCCGGCCGCCGTAGGGTCCGCAGGTGTGTCCGCGTAGCGCATTGCTCTGGTCTGTTCACTAACATACTTGTACCGCTTGGTAACACCTGGTGTAATGCGAACCGAACTCATCGCCTGCATTTAGATTGATTCGTATCCTGTATAGCACATCAGATGTAACCCAATCTTTCCAGGTGGCTTTGCTATCCTAACGCATGATGGTATATGTCATGGATTGGAGCTGTTAATTTTCTTATAACTCCTAAAATCCTGTTTGCAATTCTGCGGTTCTGTCAATCATTAGGCTGCTATGCTAATCTCAGAGCCTTGCGGTCGCGTACAGTGTACACTAAGGCATTTCGCTGGATTCGCGTGACTGTAGCTGAAGGTGGGCGTGTTGCGCAGGCTGACGGGCTGTCGCTTCGCGTGCATCGGCTGCCCGTGGCTGGGCCCGGCGCACGAGAGCGGCGCGCACGAGGCGCAGTGCGCGCACCCCAGCAAGTCGGCCGCGGACGTGGTGGCCGTGCTCGCCGAGCGCGACAAGCGCTGCAAGGAGGCCAACGTTATCTACAACCAGGTGCTGGACCTGCTCTCCTATGAAAAAATTACCTTTAGTGGTGAGTTTATACCACATCGTGTCAAACACATTATGCATCCCTCATAATCCTTACCACTTCCGGATTAATATCATTTAACATACTCAGTTTTGTGGTCACAGTCCACACAGCACAAGTTTGAGCGCTATGTTGTACCAGTATAAAGCTACCATTTGCTGGGTACGTCTTTCATTCACTTGAATGGGCACATTCAATCAACTCTGGCGGCAGAGAGTATGTCATGCTCACTCAAGTGTCACTCTGGTGGTGGCGTGTGTTGGATCATTGGATTCCCTTAAAATGGTTGAGATAAATGATACTGATCCATACTTCATGTTCGTAAACGGGCGCCGTCAGTAGGGACTGGTCATGTCTTAGCTGCCATGGCTTATTTTGTTTTCTGAATTGTTATTTTTTTTCGTTTTTGTCTTTTTTTATCACGGACGTTTTTAACGACGTCTTTCTACATTGTTCTCACATGTATAATTTTAATATGAATTTTGTAACCAATATTTAAATTTAATAGTGTCCCATGGAGTTTCTTGCCCGTTCTTCTCCATAGGTACACGCTTTGAAATGGGCAACTAGCTTCATCGTTGTGACCGACCGACCCCTTGACAATTTAAAAGTGCCTGTAATTGGTTTATTTGAAATAAATACCTACTTTTAGTTTGTCTGATCTAAGAGACCTACATTCCCAATCACAAGTCTTCTCGCGGTTGTTGACCTTTTACCTTCTTAAATTGGTAGGTATTACTTGGTTGATATTAAGTTTTATAATTCGTGGAACACGCAATTAATGTTGTAAGTTCAGTGCTCCTAGATTGCGAATTAGGTCAAACTTATTGGCATTAATAGTTTCATGCAGGCAAAATCTTAGTGGAGACCCACATTCATAATAACTATTGACAAACTTTTGATTGTATTCAAAAACTATGATTTAATTCACCGATTTCTGGAAGTCTAATAAAGTCTCTAACATGTCAGATCTCATATTAGCTACTGTTGTTGACCGAACAAAGTATCAACAATCAATCAAAGTTAACATGACATTTTACAGTATTTTTGAGAATCCAATAGAATTCTAGAAACCGCGGCTCCGACTGCGGCTTCGTGTATACGAGGCTTCATCCCTGGCATATTGCGTCGCATGTTATGTTGAGGCTTGAGAGCAGTGGCGCACTAACAACGTTAATAAAGAATGTATCGCAGACCTGCAGCTGAAGCCGTACCGTACGGAGGAGTTCTTGCATAAGTTGTACTACGAGACGTCCCGGTTCTCCGCCTTCGGCCACCAGTGGGTGGTAAAGGCCTTCGTCAACAAGAACCAGCGCGACCCCACGCAGAGCTCGCAGCGGGAGATCACCTACCAGGTATGGGCCTGCGCCTCATCAGACTGTCTGTCATTCTGGCATCGTCACGTCGTCCATCAAGCTCATGTTGGTCGACGTCACGTTGTAGGGTGTGCAGTACCTCTACCTACTTGAGCCGCGACTGGCGGATTCCTGCATAATCTGAAGCAAGAGTTGAGCTAAGGTAATTTATCGTCATAGCGTCACTCATGCAGCTGCAGCTCTTCTAGACTAGAGAAAATCACTGAGTCGACGCTTATATCATTACTTCGCTTGTTGTGACAGCACTCAGGATGTCAAATATTAGATATGTAAACCAGCGGCCGGTCGTATTACTACCGAGAACATCTCCACCATACAACCATTGAGGTCGTCCATAGGCGTAGTTAGCGCAGGCAATACCCTCCACGTCGTAACAAATGTGTATATAATACAGATACTCGATCATCATAATGCACTCAGATTGCCCTGCAGTTGATCCTGAAGAGTAAGACGACGAGCGGGCTCACCGTGCAGTGGGTGGTACTGCGCGGGCCGTACGGTGAGGCGCGGTTCAGTCCGCGCGTGTGCTGCCACATATTCCACGAAGACGTGCCCGACGCCGCGCCCATGCCGCTGCCGCTCGCCGACGCCAACGACACCAACCGCCTGCTCTCCAACAAGGCCATACACTTCAGGTACCACTGCATCACAGACTGCTACAGGTTCCACGAGCACGTGCCCGACGCCATCGACTCCAACCGTCTGCTCTCCAACAAGGCCATACACTTCAGGTACCACTGCATCACAGACTGCTACAGGTTCCACGAGCACGTGCCCGACGCCATCGACACCAACCGTCTGCTCTCCAACAAGGCCATACACTTCAGGTACCACTGCATCACAGACTGCTACAGGTTCCACGAGCACGTGCCCGACGCCATCGACTCCAACCGTCTGCTCTCCAACAAGGCCATACACTTCAGGTACCACTGCATCACAGACTGCTACAGGTTCCACGAGCACGTGCCCGACGCCATCGACACCAACCGTCTGCTCTTCAACAAGGCCATACACTTCAGGTACCACTGCATCACAGACTGCTACAGGTTCCACGAGCACGTGCCCGACGCCATCGACACCAACCGTCTGCTCTCCAACAAGGCCATACACTTCAGGTACCACTGCATCACAGACTGCTACAGGTTCCACGAGCATGTGCCCGACGCTAACGACACCAACAGCCTGCTCTCCAACAAGGCCATACACTTCAGGTACCACTGCATCGCAGACTGCTACAGGTTCCACGAGCATGTGCCCGACGCTAACGACACCAACAGCCTGCTCTCCAACAAGGCCATACACTTCAGGTACCACTGCATCGCAGACTGCTACAGGTTCCACGAGCATGTGCCCGACGCTAACGACACCAACAGCCTGCTCTCCCACAAGGCCATACACTTCAGGTACCACTGCATCACAGGAACTAGTCTGCCGGTGCCGTTGGTGGAGTTGTGTGTAGGTTAAGTCTTTCTTAACCATGTTGGTTCCTATGCCTTAAAGTCTATTCCAATTGTCGTTATTTCCACTTACAAAGGTCAACTTTACGTGAGTGAGGTAAGTGTACATTCAGTTGATTTCAGAAAAACTATGTAACTATTATTGAAAAATGTTAGAAAAATCAAAAAGTTGTAGCGGAAGCTAAACTTTGTTGGTAAAAATACTAGGGGCCTTCCTGGCGCATAGATATCTACTGTAATCAGCATCATTGGAATGTCTGCGTGTGCGTTGTCACAAGTTACTGCTACGCGATAGCGTCTATCGTGCATGATGAGATGAGTGTTGCGTCTATAAGCTTGACTGTAAGTAAGACTGTTCCGTTTGCAGGCTCATAATGTTCCTGTCATCCAAGTGACGCGTCGGCGCGCGCGCAGCCGGCCACGGCCGACCCTTTTATCCGCTTTACACTCACACTGTGCGTTTACCAAAGAACAATGCAATCATGCCACTCATACATCCACTTTTCGTTTTTACAGATCAATCGAACAATCAATACAACGCGAATTATCTCAATTATCGAATAAAATAGTCGGTAGGTACAAGTTATATCTATTTGTAATATAATTATTTATTTATCGGGTGTATCGTAGTCGTTAAATAATTCATGTAAATGTTATGATTGATCTGTCAAAACACATCGCATTTTATACTTTCACACTTCGCTTTTTAGTATATAAATATTATTATTTGTATAATAATTTCATATTTTCTTTAAAAATTAATAATAGTGTAACGAATCGAAATTCAAAAGGCAGGTGTTTGAGATTATGATCGAGTACAAATTTATATTTATTGGGGTTATATTCGTTGACTCGTTAATGTAAGTATTGACTTAAAAATGTTAATTACTAGTGTAAGCTTTTCGCTTTGAAAATACATTTTGGTGCGGCCGTGCGGGTACTGGGTGTGCGACGATACGATGAGTGTTCCTAAAAATCTTACAGTGTAATTATTTTATATGTAGATCTCTAATGTTAGTGTTGCGCGATATTCAAACTGGCAGCTTGTACATGTCTCCTAACACATGAGTGAATTGTGATCGAAATATCAGTGACTGTATCGAATGATACCTGCTATCTGTATATTTGGTAATAATGGCCATAAAGTGTATAAACGTATTTATAAAAATATTTTGTTTTTATAAATCTTATGTATTCTGCATGCGTGACTTTTAGTTCGGCTCTTGACTGTATGTGTAATCAACAAAAAATTTTTTTTTAAACGTAACCCTGGGGCCGGGTTACAACAATAATTTTATATAGCGAATTACTTTTATTTACAAATAGTAAGTAATAATTTTGGGTTTCGATTAAAGTGCTAAGTTATTGACGAAATGTGTTGTTTTCATTCAATATGAACCGTATTCCCGTTACTGGTCACTGTTGTGTTGCAACAACAACTGCAAGTTTCTCCAATCTATGACAGAAATTTATTACTATATTTGTTCAGACGGAACGGGTGCCAATAGGCGTAGAAAAATACCGACCACAAGAACTGCTTTACTATGACACGCTAGTTTACCACTGAATGGGTAAGACAGGATTAAAATGATGCAGTCTCATCATGTTATTGATAAAATAAGAGTGCTATAATGGACTTGAAAACGAACGGATGTATTTCAGTGATGAACAATATTCTGTTATTATCAGTAAGGTTTGTGTCTGTTGATGTGCAGCTTGTGCAGCGACTGCGACATGTTCCTGGCGCCGCCCTCGCCGCCCTCGCGCGCGCTCCACACGCTGACGATGCCCGACTCGCCCGTCGTCACCAATATGTCGCGCTGGGGAACGAAAATAATCAAATTCAAATTACAGGGCTAAAATGAATTAGTTAGCGAAACTCCGCAGACGTGATGCGTTATCGATTTTGAAGTATGAGCTGAGAAAACTTTTTGTTTTATCGTATTTCGATATGGATACCCATTATTCCTGTGAGGTTTACACGAAAAAAAAACAGATATTTCAAATAACTATACTACATACGGTTGATGACCAAAAAAGTTTTTTTTTTTGTTTCGTCATTTTCACTACTGTAGAGTTTCGCTAGCTATTTTACCCTGTATATAGGGTACCGTATTTTTATTTCACGAAGCGACCCGCAGTTAGCTTGTGGTAAACAAGTATACTAACACGCTGTGAATGTGTGTGTAAGCGCAGGAGCTCTCGGTTACAGCGTTCGAGACAGTGGCGAAGTCGAGTGTGTGTGTGTTACGTGCTGACGCTTCTCGTCCTCACGCACACATTCACAGCGTGTTTGTACACTTGGTTACGAGTAAAGCGCGTTTCGCTTCATAAGATAAAAATATACTATAACAGAATGTTTAGTAAATAACGGAGTAAGTATATTTTTGTCTAGAACTCTAGAGCCTACGGGCGAGATTCACAGACCGCATTTTTACTTTCTTTGCTAAGTAAGCGTTTCATACGAATATCAATATTATTTTCATTAAAATAAGGTTCATATTAGTAGGAAACGTTTTACTTTACTCGAAGTGCGGTCTGTAAATCTTGCCAGTAGTATGTCATTTGCCTACTAACACTTGGCACATACACAGGATTCGTGAAGACTATCAACCTTATCAAAAACAACATCAATTTAATGTGAAACTTGGTTACGACGCTGTTAGTGAATAGGCTATAGACTATTTTACGAGTGCATACAGGCCGTCACAGTAACTCAATACTGATGCAGGGTAACGCACGCACAACATTGTACTTAAGGGTGCATGTAATGGTACAGGGATTGTGGGAATATTAACATTTAAAACAAATTTTCGTAAAAAATGTCCATAAAAGTTAGCCGACAGCTGGCCCTCGGTAACCAGAAGGTTCCCAGGTATGGTCAAGTACAAATAAAATGATCGCAATATCGGGAAGAACAACTGACTCGGCTTCGATACGGGTATTTTTATTATTACTCCCATTATACAAATGAAATGGTATTTTTGGTACTTACGTCCTTATCGTACCAGCAGCAGCGCACCGTCTGTATGTTGTCGGCGAAGTTCGAGCTCGGCTGCAGCTTCTTGTCTGCTATCGTTACTGAGCGTAACACTTGCCTAAATACAAATTGAAAGATTGTTACATCACTGTAAAATGTATAGAAACCAGCATAACTTTAGATTTTAGGTAGATTCTTTTCTTTAGCATGGTGACGGGTAATTTTAGTTGTCTAAGCAGATGGAAATTAGGGGGCGAGTCGGAACATATCTGAATTATTTGAATAATATCCATTACAGCAGCTTACCCATTGCCTTCATAGGAGCCAGCCACTAGCACCGGCGTGTCGTCTGTCGACGTGTATGTGTCCACCAAATAACAGTCGTCAGCTTTACTTCTCTGGAAATAATAGAGCAGTGATCCACGTCAATAATGTCATAGATAAGGGTACTTACTTAATAAATAGCTGTGTCCAAATAATCACTGCATTATGTGGCAAGTTCAATTATTACTTCTCCCAATTTAGTTTTCATGTAAATTAATTATAGGTATATAGACTCAATAAAAATCTAAAATTCACTGACTGACAACATCAGCCTAAACCGCTGGCTCTAGAAGCACGAAATGTATCAATAACGAACTGAGCACTAAATAAGGCTTTTTAAAAAATCAATTCGTAAAGGAGCTAAATAGGGGATAAAAGTTTGTATGGAAGTTCGTCATTTTTGCCGATGAGAAATGTCATCGGGCGCGCGACTTGTAATTAAATAACTCTTTTTCTACATTGTAGAAAGCAGCAACAGTTTAGATGGTAGCATTGACAGCTCACCTTTATACTTCTAGAAACTTTATCCCTGGTGAAACTCCTGAGCATGTCCCCTCTGTCAGCGTCCCACAGCTGCAGGTCACTGGACTGCGTGATGCATGCCACCTGCTTCTCACCCAACCAGGACAGCTTCTCCACCGAGTTCTCCACGTTGAGGGAGTACGTGAGCGCATCGTCTTCTGTCAGCTCCATCACATTGAATATGTTCAGGAGGCCATCCAGGGAACCTGTTGCTAGCATCTCTGGCTTTGTCTTGTGGAATTTCACCTGGAATTAAGGTCATTTGATTTTAGTTGCATAATAACATGGTGATTGGTGGTGATAAGTTCTTGAGTAGTAAATAAGATTATTAGAATGACACTACGACACCCTACGACCACGACCTGTCAAACGTAGAGAAATGGGGACATATGGTCAGCATAGACAATATTATATTAGAGTTTATTACCTGTGTGATATCATCAGTGTGTGAGTTCCAGTAGCCTCCCAGGGGCTTGGGAAGCCGGTTGTCCCAGAACACCACGTAGGCGTCATCCTCCACCAGTTGGCTGCCAGCGCACAGGACCCGGCCATTGCAGCCGATGTCCATGCACTCATACGGCCTGACTAGCTCTTCTTCCTTATCTAATACACCATACACCATATTTTTTAGTACATAGAATCATTACTGAAAAAGTCTTTTCAAAGCAGTGGGGCGATGCAAGCAGATAGTAATAAGTAAATACTTAAACTAGACACATACCTATAACTCACATTTTTTTCCTAGCAAAACTTGAAATACAGATAAATAAGTCAATAAATAGGATACGGCCTGCAGTGGCAGCCAGTATGCGACCAATTGCACCATACTATCACCCACTCAAATCTAATTTAACTAATATTATCCTTCTCTCCCTCCTATACTCTCATTTGTCTCATTCCATTATTTTCTTGGTCAGCCTTTTTTTGTTGTTTTTTTTTTAAGAAGGTATATTTGTATTTCCAATCGTATTTGTGAACTTAGCTCATTAACTGGCTTCTTTTGTTTAACATTTTATTTTATAACTTATATGCAAACTGACTTGTAATTTGATGTATTCTTTCCAGGACATGATAGTGTGACCCATTTGCAACAATTAAGCACCCTATAAAGCCTAGGCGTAAATTCATGGGATTCGAGAAAATCCAAATTTAATGTATTTTGAAAAAAATCCCAGACATTGTCACTAAATATCACTTATCTCTAAACTCTCAGAATGAACCGCCTTCGTTGCTATTCCATTGCATACCTCATACTTTAACAAACCTTTTGATGTAACCAAATCTCCTAAGACATTAAATAATTAAAAGTTAAAGTAAGAAGTTTACTAACCATTTTCAAAAATTATCTACCTACATGAACTTTGACTCCAGTTATCTCAAAAAAAATCTATGATATTAAGCATACAAATTACGGGGAAAACATCTTCATTTAATCAGCTATCGAGGTACAAAAGTTAAAAATGATTTACAGGTACTGGCAATTATATAACTAACTAATATCTTGTACATACTATTAATTTCTCTGCTAGTGCTGTGCATGTGTCTGTGAGTGACGAATTCAAAATTTCTAAAATTGTATGTGATTTTTGTTTGAGTAAGTCATTGAAGTGCCATTAATGAATAATTTTATTTCTTACTTTCATAAAATATAGTTTCAGGAAATTAGAGATACTTTTGCACTCATCATCAGACAAAGGTTAGCTTAATACAAAAGCAATTATTGTAAGTTTCTGTTTTCTATTCAATACCTATAATCTCAGCATAATTTTACACCTAGCTTCTGACGTTTCATAAGTGCCCATGTTGGTTTATGTGAAATAAAATATTTTGATTTTGAACCAGCAGGTTATCTCTGTGTTCTGTGATCTGCAACCAGCTTAGATTCAGGTTATCATACATACATACATAAACTCACGCCTTCTTCCCATGGGGGTAGGCAGAAACTACAGAATGGCACCTGCTACGATCCATACATACTCCTTTTGCCTCGTTTACATTCATACATCTGGTTATACACGCACGCCGGTTGTGAATACTACGCACCTGACCTTTCTGAAGAACATCACCAATAAGGTCACTATATGTCTTCCTAGGGCGTCCCCTCCCGGCGTTTCCACTCACATCTGCCTTGTAAATACCTTTTGTTAATTGCCCTTCATTCATCCTCTCAACATGACCAAAACATCTTAGCATACTCTTTTCAATTTTTGTCACTACATCTTCCTTTAAACCGCACTGTTGCCTTATCACATCATTCTCCAGTCTATCATTCATAGTCACACCACACATGCTTCGCAAGGAAGGCATTTCCACAGCATTTATTCTACTTTCATGCTTCTTTTGCCACACCCAACACTCACTTCCATACATAAGCGTAGGCACCAGCACACCACTAGGTTATCATTACTATAATTTAACAATGGAAATGTGAATCACCTTTATATTCCTGCACACAACTGCCGCTGGTCCTGGTATCCCACAGTTTGACCAGTCCGTCCTGCCCGGCCGAGTACACGAGGTGGTCATCCTTGGGGTCACATACCACCTCCGTGAGGGCCTTCTGATGGCCGCTGAGACGACAGACCTTCGTAAGGGATGTGTTGTTCAGCTGGTACACCTCTATGCTGTTGTCTGATAGACTTACTGCTAGTTTTAAAGATCTGTAGGTTTTAATGAAAATTAAATTAAAACAAACTTGTTAGTGGTTGCCTCAACTTATTTTTAAATAAGTATAACAGAATAGAAAGAGCATTAATGTAGATCAAAAACAGAGGGTAAACAAGCTTCATAAGCAAACAGGTGTTTAATTTAAAAGCATTATTTATTAACTAGTATGGATATAGCATCTTATATCACGTATAGGAATTTAAATAACATGACCAATACACTTACTTTGTAGCGTGCAATTTATTAATATATGATTTCTTAAGTGATACCGCACTTTCTGTTAGTAACTTGTATTTCTTTTGAAACAGTTGTTCTAGAACTTCACGCTCTACAGTATCTCTATCAACTTCTTCGTTATCAACGATATCAGCCATTTTTATGTCCACCTTTATTAAATTTTATTGTTTTTTATGAGGTATAACGTTTTCAGTCAGTGGTGTAAACAAACATGTTTCGTTCGTTCTAAATTGGGGTTATGTTACGATCGATGTGCTATGAGGAGGATAGATATTAATTTGACATTGATAGTTCGCCACAGAGTATCACACACTCGCAGCTCGCCAACCTAACGTTTGGATGTACACGTTACACCGACACGCAATTATGTTATTATCGGTTTTTGGAAAGTAGAGTAAAAACCGTCGGATCCCATTTTTTTTTCCTAAAGTTTTATGTTACTTTGATTATTAAGCACTGTTGTTGCGCTAGTAAAACAGCAGCATTAGTAAAAAAGGTAAATATTAGGTTGGGGAAAGTCTTTTCGCATTATAGTATGTAAGAACTTGTAATAAAATCTCTTTGGCTATACTATTTGTATCTGGCTGGTTTTGGTATCATTGAAAGTTTAAATTTTAAAGAACATAATTCCAAATTCAAATTAGGAAAATGTGTGATTTTCATTTGTTTTTCGTACTGTCAAGATGAGTGAATCTAATGAAGAAATTCGATACATTTTAAAATTTTACTACAAAAAAGGTAAAAATGCAACGCAAGCCGCGAAAAAAATTTGCGATGTTTACGGACCTAGGTCTTCCTAGGTTTAATTTTTTTCGCGGCTTTTTTTGCAATGTCTGTGAGAGTAGCACAAATTTGGTTTAAGCGTTTTCAATCCGGAAATTTTGATGTCAAAGATGCACGTCGCTCTGGTCGCCCTATTATGGATAAAATGGATGCCATTTTTGAAAAAGTGGAGCAAGATCGGCATATCAGTAGTTACGACGTAGCTGAATAACTGGGAATTGACCACAAAACAGTTTTGGCACATTTGAAAAAAACTGGGTACACAAAACAGCTCGATATTTGGGTACCTCACGAATTCACTGATAGAAACCTAATGAACCGTATACTCATTTGTGATTCTTTATTACGACATAATGAAACCGAACCATTTTTGAAGAAGCTGATAACTGGTGATGAAAAGTGGATCACGTACGACAAGAACGCGCGAAAAAGGTCGTGGTCAAAGGCCGGTCAGGCTTCACAGACTGTGGCGA
Organism: Griposia aprilina; assembly: GCA_916610205.1. Classification (NCBI taxonomy): domain Eukaryota; kingdom Metazoa; phylum Arthropoda; class Insecta; order Lepidoptera; family Noctuidae; genus Griposia; species Griposia aprilina. Next base: position 22,281,005 of record OU744299.1, on the reverse strand, counting down.
AACCCGGGTTAACTCGCAACAAGGCGATGCTGTGTGTGTGGTGGGATTGGAAGGGCATTATTCATTATGAGCTGTTACCACCAGGCAGGACCCCATCGATTCTGAACTCTACTGCGAACAATTGATGAGATTAAAGCAAGAAGTTGAGAGAAAGCGGCCGGAATTAATCAACAGAAGGGATGTGGTTTTTCATCATGATAACGCTAGACCTCACACATCTTTAGCTACTCAGCAAAAATTAAGAGAGTTGGGCTGGGAGGTGTTAATGCATCCGCCGTATAGTCCTTACCTTGCACCTTCAGATTTCCACCTGTTTCGGTCTCTTCAGAATTCTTTAGGCAGTGTCAGGTTAACATAACGAGAGGACTGCCAAAACCACTTGTCGCGGTATTTTGATCAGAAGTCCCAAAATTTCTATAGCAATGGGATCATGTCCCTACCTACAAGATGGCAAAAAGTTATCGAACAAAATGGTACCTACAGTTACTTTAGTTAAATGTAAATAAACTATATTAAAAAATTGATGTGTAAACATGTGAGCTCGCATCAGTTTGGTTCACGCGCTCATATAGACACGGGTCTTACGCTGACGTCATCTGACGCTAGAAGTCTTACGCTTACGCGTCTGACGCTCGAAGTCCCAGCTAGCTCCTACCGTAGACCGAGCGCTAAGATATTTACACATCAAAAATGTTTTGAATTTTCTTAAAAAATGCGAAGAAACTTTCCCCAATCTATTATTATGCACTTTTAGTTTTTTTTTGGTAATAACCAGATCCGAGTTCAAGACCAACTGGAGGGTTATCTTCTTAACTTCTTGCACTGGAAAACTTCAGAGATGTTAATTCTAGCACTGACATAATATGATAAAATAATCACAGGCTCTTGTTGTTGGTTGTCATGTTCAGGTGTTGTTGTTCACACAGCAAGAGCCTGTAAACCGACATGGTTCTCTGTTTTATGAAAAGGAGCATCACTTGTTTATGAATTTCTCTATAAAAGTCTTCAGGTATCCATTAGGATACCACTGGATAGCTCATAGTATCGATGAATAATCGGGTTTCCATTTTTTCTTTGGAGAGCTTTCCTCCACTGTTTATTCTTTTAACAGCTTGGGAAATACACGGGTCCCAGTAATTTTATACAACAGCTGAGCAACGGGGCACGTTAATTAATTGAATGGTAAGTCACGTTTACAAAAAAAAAATTGATAGTAACAGATAGCTGTCAATTTCCTGGATTAGTGATAGTAGCGACATCTGAAGTGAGAAGTGACAGTTTTTATCCCCATTAATATTTTTTTGCCACATCATCACCCCCCAGACCATATTTCAATTTATTTGGCGTCGGCACAGCATGACTTCTTCTTGTAATTAAAAGAACAAAATTATTTGAAAATTGTAATATGACGAAGAACTAAGAAAAAAAAAAGATAGATTATTTACTACTTGTAGGTCGTTCTGCGATGAGCACCTCGATATCTGGGTCCAACGCGTTCTATGTCTCCTGCGGCCAGCCTAGTAGTAAGAATTTTCAAAGATATTGGAGGAATGCTATTCAGCTCACTAGTTGAATCAGAAAACGCCCAACGAATGTAGCGCTCCATGCGGATGTGATCTAGAAATAATATCATGTAGGTACAAAAATAAAAATAAATGATTCTGATACGTGAGAGAATGATTTTGAATATGGTTATGCGAAAAAAATTGAGTATGTGTGGATGGCTATAAGAGTAGGGGAAGATCACAGAAACGATGGATAGACTGCGTGGAAGATGATATGGCTAGGAAGGGGGGGACTACCGGGGTGACGACTGATAGAAGACGTATGGAAGAAAATGACATGTTGCGCCGCACATAGGAGTATTACACATAAAAAACCGGACAAAATTGAAAATAGTGATGTTAATCCAACCGCACCCAAAATACATGTTTCTTTACCTACGATAACCGGTTGATCAAAAGGCAGACCCCCAACCCTCAACTCCCGCGCAAGTGCCACACAACGTCAGTCGGAACCCAGTCATCGCACTGTACGCGTGTCTTTGTTCTCGGCGCTCTCGTTTGTGTTTATCAGTTTTCTGTGCTAAAATGGCTTCGTGTAGCAAACGACAGGAGACTAACTATTCGGACATGGATATAGAAGGTTAGTACTATAGATTGAAGTTTATTTTACTACGTTTCTTCCAAATTTATTACTTGTATAGCCATCAATAAACAGCGGCACTTTTTTGACTTTTTTTTAAAGAAATTTGAAATATATTAGTGTTTTTGTTTATGTGTCGCGCCTTGTCGCCTCGAAATTTTTATGTGGGCATAAAATGTAGACTCTAAGGAAGTAGAAACATGAATAAAATGATCCCCCAACGTACCCCATAATTTTTTATAGTGGTTCAAACAATATGGGGAAGATTATAATTATACTGACAAAGCTTATTTTTTTGTTTTCTTTTGTCATAGATCCTTCGGAAAGAGTCAAAAAAATCACCAGAATGGAGCTCTATACTATTATCAAAGAGTTCAAAGGAAAGAAGATTGAAGAAAAATTTTCGTTGTTGGAAGAAAGACTTGCGCAACTAACTTCATGTCCACCCGAAGAAACAAGTGTTCTTACCCGTTCTTTGAAATATTTCAAGACCAGTTTCAAAGAAAGATGGTCAGCAGCCCGTAATACTGATAAGAGATTCTTAGAAAACAATATGGAATGGCTTAATGTATCACTGGAACTACCTTCTTGGACCCACAAAGCAGGCCGACGAACAAAAGAATTCGGAGAATTGTGTGATCGAAGCAAGCGTCGAAGAACAAAAGATTTACGGGACCGGGTACCTGTTGAGGAATTGACGTACGCTGCAAGCGTGAGTCAAGGTACTTCGGGAAATGTTGATGCGTCTAAGATTATGAAAGAAATAACGTCAACGCCTACCAGAGCTAAAAAGTTCCGAAAAGCAATACGGTCAGCTAAAAAAGTACCAATCGCGAGAAAATACACACCACAAGAAGCATTAGCGTTATTTGTAGAAGGTAATTTTACAAGAGGGCAGTGGGAATTAATACAAGGTGGCCGAAAAGAAATTTATCCTTGCTATTCGCTTTTACAAAAAGCGAAAAAGGACTGTTATCCCGCCAAAGATAGCATAAAAGTTACTGAAACTAGCTTTGAAGTGGAACTTCAAGCTTTGCTGGACCATACAGCTTTGCGACTACTTCAGTATTTAAAAGAAGTGATTGAAACATTATCAGAGTTTGAGAAACAACATCTTACCTTAATATCAAAATGGGGCTGTGATGGATCTAGCCAGACACAGTTTAAGCAGACATTTGCCAACACTGGCGACGATGATGCCAACATATTTTTAAGTTCTCTTGTACCTGTGAGAATGGTTGTTTCTATTAGTGGAGAGACAAGAAAACTTGTATGGCAAAATCCAGTGCCTTCTTCAGTGAGATTCTGTCGTCCTATCCGGGCTCGGTTCATTCACGAAACAAAGGATATCACAAAGGAAGAAATCACCTATATTGAAGAACAAGCAAGGAATCTCAAAGAAACAACTGGTATGGAAGATTCCGTTAAAATAAATCACACCATTTTGCTCACAATGGTCGATGGAAAGGTGTGCAATGCCGCGACTGATACGGCTTCAACAATGAGATGCTACATATGTGGACAGACATCTAAGGACTTCAACAAACTTGAAAGAAGTAATGTTTGTGAAGAGTCTCTGAAATTCGGACTCTCCATTCTGCACGCGAGAATTCGTTTCTTCGAACTATTGTTGCACCTGGCGTACAAAGCGCCCTTACAGAAGTGGCAAGCCCGAACGGCAGAAGACAAAAATGTTTTGAAAGAAACAAAACAGAAAATACAAAAAAGCTTCAAAGAAGAGATGGGCCTTCTTGTTGACATACCCAAAGTCGGTTACGGCAATAGTAACGACGGAAATACGTCGAGAAGATTTTTTGACAATCCTGAATGCTCATCTCGGATTACTGGAATAAATATAGATTTGATAAAAAGGTTCCAAATCATTCTTGAAGTGATATCAAGCGGATATGATATTGATCCGGCGAAATTCGATGACTTTGCTCACACAACTGCCAAACTGTACGTGGAATTGTATGGTTGGCATCCTATGTCACCTACAGTTCACATGATTCTGATGCATGGCGCTCAAGTAATATCAAGTCACATTGTACCTATCGGACAGCTATCAGAGGAGGCTGCTGAAGCCCGGAACAAACATTTCCGTAAATATCGCGTAGACTTTGCAAGAAAATTTTCAAGAGTGGACTGCAATAGAGATATTTTAAATAGGCTGTTGCTGACATCTGATCCCTTCATCAGCTGCAACCGAATAAAACGGAAGAAGAAAAGCAAGTCTTTTTCCCAGGAAGCTATTAGTATGCTGCTCACGAAAACACTGAATTGTGACAGTTCCGACGACGAAGATGTTGAGGACCAAATCACATGTGAACTCGGAGACAGTGATTCTGATTGATTCGGTCTCCTCATGATTATCCTCTTGAAAACCAATCCTGTTTTAAGAGTAAATACTCTCTTATATTTCTAATTTTTTTTTAATTGTTTTCTTTTTAAATAAATGCCTAATTATGATGAATTATTGACTTTTATTTCATAAAATAGTAAAATAAAATATAAAATAATTTTGTCCGGTTTTTTATGTGAATTACTCCTATGTGCGCCGATCTCAAATAAATTGGGATAAAGGCGAGACATAATGATGATGATGACAATTTTCAAAGTAACATTTTATGTTTAGTTTTGAAAACATGAATGAATAGTTTATCGTATACCTATGGCCGGGTCGACGATAGCGAAGGCCCGCTGGAGGTCGGGCACGCGCAGGCCGCGCGCGGCGCCCAGCGCGGCCGCGACCTCGCGGATGTACTTGTCCTGCGCCAGCTGCCGCTGGCGGAACAACTCGCGAGCGAACTCCACGCGGTCGAAGCCTTCTTCATTCTGGGAAGGTACGAGTAAATTGTTTAAGGTGAATCTTCAGCGTAAGCCCGCCAAATTCAAATTCTCTTTGACTTTTTGCAAATTGCAGCTCTGTTAAACGACGTATGTTGATCAAAATGCGATTAGCAACTGTAGAAATGATATATTTACTGAATAATAATCATCAATTTCATATCAATCGTCAAACTTTCGAAATTTGTTCTTCCTGAGAATTTTCATAAGAAATATTCTGAAAGATTCTTAGGCGGAACAAATTTCCCAAGATTAACCTTAAGTTGACATGTAAAACATAGTTAATTTTATTTATTTACAATCTTTACACCACTTTTATGGTGACATGGCTTCTATTTATTATGAAACATTACGATTAGCAATATAGGAACTTTTGTTTACATAGTAAAATCAAATCATTTAAACTTTGCTAACATAGTACTTAAATGTTTTGCAAAGTAATAAAAATGATTTAATTTTATAGTAAATAAGGCACTAATTAAACTTCGGAGTCGATTTCATCAATGCAGTGAAAATGCAGGAGTCACGCGCAACATAACATCACGCTTGTATCCCCCGATGGCTAGGGCAGACGTGTATGGTAACACAGGTGCTGGAGTCTATTTTTTGGATAACATCTAAAAAGTATCCTAGTACCTCTTGAAACAGTTTATCCAAGTTGATATCGTTGTTGTTGATCTTCAGTTTGAGCTGTTTGCGCACCACATCCATCAAGTTCTTGATGTCCACTTCACTCTTCAGCGGAAACGTTGCTTTCGATATCTTCTCGAATTCTTCGATTGAAATCGTCTGTGTAGAAAGGAAATTTCAGATTCATGAAAATAATAAGTTGTCACACGGCGTGGTATACGCTTGCAGAGTGCAGCTTGGGAGGAGCCGCGCCGTGCCCTCGTTTCGGAAGTGGGAAGCGACCTGTCGCTGCCAGCTGTGATTCGTTCTATGGTCGGCAGCGCAGTGTCGTGGGACGCGGTGATCTCCTTCTGCGACAACGTCATGTCGCAGAAGGGGGCAGCGGAAAGGGAGAGAGTGAATTCGATATCCACCTCATCATAAGGATATTGATATTGGGCCTCTTTCTAACTTTGTATCTGCAGTACTGTACCTCCTGGTCCTTGCTGTGCTTGTAGAGACTGTCGCGTAGCGCCTGCCAGTGCCTGCGATGGCCCCAGTAGATGTGCTCGCTGAGGTGGCCGTGCAGCACGCCCCAGAACAGCTTCACCTTTACCACCAATTATAAGTAATATACAATATTATTATAAAACATAAGAGTAACTATAGAGTTTCTTGCCATTCTTGTCTACGGAGAAGGGCCTGGGACTACTTTTTTTATCTAGAATCAATTCTATTTTCTTATTAATTTTGACGTTTTAAAGTGCCTTTTAATGGCTTATTTGAAATAATTCATTTGACTTTTACCTGCGGCTCGTCCAGCATCTGCTCGGCGCCTGCGCACAGGTTGTACGCCCACTCCGCGCGCACTGACGGCTGACCGTATCTGTAGGATAACGTAGCTTAGAAAGATGGAAGAATAATAATTTAAGAATAATAATAATTAAGATTTAATTCATAGACCTGTGAAGCGGTGATGCAAAGAGAAAAGTTGTGACTATATCTACAAGTTGTGACTATATCTACAATTTGTGACTATATCTACAAGATGTGACTATATCTACAAGTTGTGATTATATCTACAAGTTGTGACTATATCTAAAAGTTGTAACTATATTATATCTACAAGATGTGACAATATCTACAAGATGTGACTATATCTACAAGATGTGACTATATCCACAAGTTGTGATTATATCTACAAGTTGTGACTATATTATATCTACAAGATGTGACAATATCTACAAGGTGTGACTATATCTACAAGTTGTGATTATATCTACAAGTTGTGACTATATTATATCTACAAGATGTGACAATATACAACAACACACACACCCACTTAACACTAACACTTCCTCTCTCCTTAAACATTGTCATTACATTTAGTTTCCTTACTCTTGTTTCATGTTTATTATTGTATATATTATATTATGTAGATAGGTATATGTTTTATGTATGTATGTATGTATTTGTTGTATATGTAAATGGTACACCACTGACTACCTGCATTATTGTCTCTCCTTCTACCTTGAATCCATCCAAAGGTTGTCTGTAAAAGATCGCTTTTAGCGATAAGACCGCCCATTATGTCACCCTATGTAAAATTTCTACTTTTATATCTGTAATTTTTATGGTGTACATAATAAAGAGTATTCTATTCTATTCAATATCAACAAGATGTGACTATATCTACAAGTTTTGATTATATCTACAAGTTGTGACTATATCTACAACTTGTGACAATATTATATCTACAAGTTGTGACTATAATCTACAAAGTTGTGCCTATATTTACAAAGTCACATCAGATAAGCTGGCGAAACACAGTCGTGATGGGTATCGATATCTTTTGTCGATAAAACTCAAGAAAAGGTTTTCTTAACGCATAATTTCAGCTAAAGACAGCATTACGGGGTCGACACTTGCTCGTAGTTTAGTTAGGTAGTTGAAATGCTGACTAGATTTTTGTTTTCATTTAAGGAACAATGGAAAGCTATGGGGAGATCGTTATCACGGCTGTGAATATTCGCCAGCTAATTTAATTTGACCCCGTATAACACCATGATAGTTAAGTTGATCTGTATAACACCATGTTAGTTAAGTTGACCCTGTAGACCACCACAGTAGTTAAGTTGACCTTGTATAACACCATGATAGTTAAATTGATCTAAGTATATAACACCATGATAGTTAAGTTGACTCTGCATAACAACACAGTAGTTAATTTGAAACTATAAAAAAAAAAAAAGTTTTTTCATAACACAAGAACAAATTTCACTGTATACATTGTAGATTATAAATTTAACAATTGCCACACTATAAGCACAATTATATAGACTCTATCTCTTAAACTAGGTCTAGCCTGTATCTTAAGAGATAGGGTTCAGCCATATGGGTATTGGGTACAGTGAAAATTTATATTCTGTAACAAGTGAAGCAGTGTCGATGTTACAAGAGCTTAAGTCTGTAATGGTATTCTATGAAATAAGTGTAGGTGGTTACTTAGTGTGTTGTGTATGTGAGTGAGAGTTCGTGTATGTGTGAGTAGGTGTGAGTCGTGTGTATATGTGTGTCTGTCATGCATGTGTGTATATGTACGTGGACAATTGTATTTTTACGAGATATATGTAAGGAGATTCTCCGTTGTGAGGTAGTCTTGTTGTAGTAGCCATTGAGTGATTTTGTGTTTTAGCGTGTCTTTTTAAATCAAGTATGTTTAGTATTTTGTGTAGTTTCTTATATATATAGGTACCTATGACGTAATATTGGCGTTTGGCAAATGCAGTTTTATGTGTTACACCCGATGGGACATTTATTTGTTTTTTTTGGATTGGATCTGGGCATGGCTCTATGAGTTCTGAGGACAGACTGCAAGATAAACATAACTAACTATAACACCATGATAGTTAAGTTGATCCTGTATTTAATTATTTATCATAAATCAAAGTAGGTACGTATATATAATAAGTACAAACATAACACTTAAACTAATAACAACAATTAAATACTATTATTCTCACAAAAATGTAGGCACATAACCATTAAATTGGAGAATTTATTAGCGAACAGATCGCAGTCCGGGTTGGCTTCCACGAGCTTATTTAGTGCAGTCAACACGCGCGGTACAGGAGTCGCAGCACGGGCTGCTGTCCGACACGAAGGCACGGCAAGTAGTCGATGTTTTCTGCCACAGAGATAATTATTTGGTGTGTAGAGTCGAATCAGTTCATTATGGATGTCAGGCGCATCCGTCATACCCTTCCACACTTTGAGCATAACGCCTACCTGGCCACATGTCCCTCTGGTCTCCAGCCTATGTTATTCCAGACATCCTAAGAGGGACTTGGTAGGATAGACGTAGGAATAGTAACCGAGCGTTTTTCTGTAAAGAAACCGCAGGAATGGTTTTTGCACTTTTTCTACAAGTGCATACCTTGCTTCGTTCGGATTCCATACTGTGACGTTGCAAAATCAATAAACAACGCAACAGATAGCGACATCTTGTTTCAGGACAGACAGGCTCATGGCATAACTGCCAAAGTAGCCTCTGTAAAACTAGGGAAACCTAGAGAAATTATGTCATGTAAATTATATACAAGATGATTATAATAATAATAAAGCTTTATTTCATTCCATGCATAGTACCTACACATTAAGTAACTTATTAGCGTATAATTCAAATACATTTGTTACACTTAGATGAATTTGATTTCTAATATAAATTCTATTTTGTAATTAGTTTGATTATTATTTGTTTTAATAACCACTATCTAATTATTTAATGCATGGACCCCGTTCGGGTAAAAAGCCTCCCCCAAGGAATGCCATCCTTGTCTGTTATTAGCTTCTTGTTTAGCTCTGTCTAGCCAACTTCCACCCGCGCACGCTACAATTTCGTCTGCCCATCTGGCCCTTGGTCGACCTCTTGATCTGGTGCCTTTTGGCCCAGACCATTTTATTGACCACAAGATTATTAGTTAATTTAAATAAATACACATACAGACATAATTTTCCACATTTTATTTAAAACAATGCGTAAATAAATGCAATATAACCAATAGACAAGAATTCTATTTGGTCTATGGTGGTGGAAGCGTCTGGAAGGATTGTGACATTGATCAGGAAAAGGTCAAGACCCGCAACGTGTGTGACACGATATGAATAGGATTTGGAATAGGTACTCAAGTCTGGAGGATCAGACTGTACCCAAATAACCCGAGGGGTTTCCAATAACTGCCATTCGAAGCTGAATCCGGTGAGTATTCAACCGTATTCTTTGTTCATGCGGGATGGCTTGGATCGTACATATGATTTCTGACACGAGTGTATTGTTACAGGTCTGGCTGTTTATGCTGGCCTTTCTTTTAGGGATTAGTCTGATGCATAATTGAGACGTGATGCTTTGGAGTAGCACCGTGGTCTGATGATTGGAATGGATCCAGGTGCAGGCAACCATTGAGGTGTGGTCATCCGTTGGTCAGGAAGGCGTAACGTAGCCGAATATCGGTGATGAGGGAAGTTCGCCGTTCCAGGTAACGAAGCGTCATTATCAATACCCGTAGGCCACGTAACGTGCAAACACAGGGGTATCCTGTGTTTGATGCCAAGTGTCGTAGTCCCGACCAGTGAAGGGATTGTACTGAGAGATCACCGAGAATATCGGTAAGGTAGCAACTTAGTCTATGGGAGATTTAGGCCTATTGTATGGCCTATTGTATACCTAGTGGTAATGAGACCAGTTGCCATGAAGTGTTGTGTCGCGGTTTGTTTCGCATAATCTTATGTTCCCGTTGTTAGCACAACCTTGATAGGTCGGTACTAAAAGTCGATAGTCGACCCCAAGACTCCGACGATACCCACGACCGACCTCGACCTAGGAGGAACAGGGGAAAGCAGGCTGGAGCCCCACGCGGGCAGGCGCCGCTGGCAACCAACATCCTGCCAGGCACCTCCAAACCACAGCCTGGACCAAGCGGTACAGGGCCGGTGAAGAGGGGGCGCCCTGACGAATCGGCTTCACCGAGCACGCCACAGGGGGACGCCAAACGCGTGAGGGTCCACTCCGCTCAGGGGGAGCGAAGAACCTACGCGCGAGCCACAAAGGATATTCCTGCGTGGCTGGCTATCTGCTTCCCTCGCCCGTCTAGAGACTTGACCAAGGTAGAGGCGGAGCACACAAAGACGGACTTAGAGAGCCTGTTGATGGACACCGACCCGACGACACCACTCCCTGTCTTCCGTGGATACCCACGGGTAGCGGAGGGCACCGTGCAGATGTGGTGTGAGGACGACTATGCCCAGAGCTGGCTGACCCAGAACGTGCCCCTGATAAAACTCCCCAACACTGACCTCACATTGACAGTACTTCGACAATCCGACGTGCCCACCCGTGTTCGAGCCTCGCTTTTCGTCCCTCGGTACAGAGGTGACATAGTCCGGCTCCAAAGTGTTCTGATTCGTCAGAACACTTGGTATGACATCGCCAGGTGGTCGTTGTACAGGGCCACTACCGTCGGTGGCGACAACCACGGGACTTACTTGACCTTGGGTTTGCCACCGGAGGAAGCGGAACGGGTCCTGGCCCGGTAGCGACGGATATCGTACCTCCTTGGGTCGATATACGTACGCTTCTGGCCCACGATCCGACCCCCTGACACCGAGAACGACAGCACGGACGGGGCAGGGCATTACCGACACTGACACAGACCAACGACCCAGATATAGCACAACTGGAGGTCATGGCCCGAGCGGCAATGGCTGACGCCGAGGACACCATACCGCTCGAATCTCCTGGCTGGAACGAGCAGCTCTTAGCCTCGTCGCCGGGCGATCAACACAACGACCAGGGTGTGGGGCAAGCGGAAACTATCCGATGGAACCATCTCCGACTAACCCCACCCCACCGCCATCATCAACCCTCAACATAGTCCAAACCACCCTCCAACATAGCCAGACTGCCATGGCTAGCTTACTCAGGGCCCTGAAGGTTAAGCCCCGAACCATCGCACTGATCCAAGAGCCGTGGATCAGGAACAACAAAATATGCGGCGTCAGTAACATCGGAGGTAAGCTAATTCTCAACACACACAGTTCAGACAAACCAAGAACCTGGTTCTACATACCTAAAGAAATTCCTACCACACCACTCACTCCATTCAGTTCCAGAGACCTGACAGCTGTCAGGCTCCAGACTGAAGGTGACGTTCCAGATGTCGTGCTAGCCTCGGTATACATGCCAGGCGAGGACGCAAACTGCCCGCCGAAAGAGATGGCCGACTTAGTGCAGCACTGCGAGCGCGCCACGCTGGACCTGATCATCTGCAACGACTCAAACGCCCACCACCCGCTCTGGGGCAGCGACGCACCGAACTCCAGAGGAGAGGTACTATCCACCTATTTATTCTCTACTAACCTTAACATTGTAAACCGAAGCTCTGAACCCACTTGGGTCACAGTCCGAGGACAAACAATCATAGACACGCTTGTTACAGAAAACGCGACAAATCTTATCACAAACTGGCACGTATCGGACGGGCCTTCTTGCTCAGACCGTAGAAGGATCCGCTTCACACTAAATACCAACACAAGAAAACCCGTACCTAAACGAAACCCACGACGCACAAACGTACCTGGATTTAAAACCCTTCTAGCCTCGCTACTAGCTAGGCACCTATCACAAGTAACTATAAGAGACACTGCACAACTGGAATACACCGTGACAAAACTATCTGAATACCTAACCGAAGCATACCATGCATGCTGCAAGCTAAGGGCGCCAAAATCCAACAGGGACAGGAACCCCTGGTGAAACGCAGAACTTAGTAAACTCAGAGATGCACTCCCTAAACAATTCAACAGAGCCAAGAACACTAGACTCCCGGACGACTGGGAGTTATACAAAGAGACCCAATACACATATAAAAAGCAAATCAGAACTGCCAGAAGAACAGCATGGCGGAAATTCTGTGAATCCATCGAGACCAACAACGAAGCCGCAAGGGTAAGGAACATCCTATCAACGGATCAGGACCGAACCCTTGGCGCGCTGAAAAAACTCGATAACTCTTATACACTAACTGACCATGAAACCAGCAAGGTCCTTCTGGAGACTCACTTCCCAGACTGTAAAGTCCTTGAGGACAGGTCGTGGGAGGCTGAGCCAGAATGGACCCCAACGGGTCAAGACTGGTCTAGAACCCGAAGTATAGTAACAACAGACAAGATAAACTGGGCTATTAACATTTTTTAACCCTATAAATCCGCAGGGCTGGATCTTCTCAGCCCTACTACAATGGGAGATTGATCTCTTGACACCATGCCTGGTGGAGATCTATCGCGCCTACTTGGCACTCAGATACATACCCCTAGCATGGTGCGAAGTGAAATTCATTTTCATACCCAAACCCGGCAAAACCGACTATACACAACCCAAAGCCTATAGGCCTATAAGTCTCACATCCTTTCTACTGAAAACCCTCGAGAGACTCTGTGACAGACACATCCGTGACGGACCTCTTCGGGCAAAACCACTTCACAGACAACAGCATGCGTACTCCACCGGCAGATCAACGGAATCCGCGCTACACAGCGTGATATCCAAAATTGAATGCGCGGTGGACCACAAATGCTCAGCACTGGCCACCTTCATTGATATCGAGGGCGTTTTTAACAAAACCATGTTTAAAAGCATCAACATGTTCCTCAACAGACACAGCATAGACTCGACTCTAAGCGGATGGATCACCAATATGCTCAAATTGAGAGCTGTACAAGTCACAGTGAACGACACTACAAGGGCCATTGTGGCAAAGGGCTGCCCGCAAGGGGGAGTCCGCTCACCACTTTTATGGAACCTGGTCGTAGACAGCCTCATTAAATCACTCAACGACAAAGGCTACTTCACAGTAGGTTATGCCGACGACATAACTACAATAATAAATGGTACCCACGAAAACACCCGATGCAATCTATTGCGCCAAGCCTTGAAAATAGTAGAGGATTGGTGCAAGAAACACCAGCTATCAGTGAATCCTACAAAAACCGAACTAATTCTCTTTACAAAAAAGAGGAAATTGACGACACTCCAACTACCACGTTTCTTTGGAACTACTCTAAGCCTTTCAACCGAAACCAAATACCTGGGCATCTATTTGGACAAACAACTGAAGCTTGGCAGGTATTGGGGGATTAGCCCCAAGGTCACTTACTGGCTATATACCACAGTCATCCGACCAATTATCACATACGGCTCACTAGTCTGGTGACCCAGGACAGATCTGAGCACAGCCCAGAGAGACCTCGAAAAACTACAACGGTTCGCTTGTGTAGCAATCACTGGCTGCATGAGAACTACACCCACTGCTGCCCTTCAGGCGATGCTTGGACTACCACCTCTACATATCATCGTGCGAGGAGGCCGCCCTGGCTGCCTTTAGGCTCCATTTATCAGGGACCCTAAGCAAAGACTAGAGTCAAGCACATACTTATTAGCCTTTAACCACCGTCATGGTTTTCTTGTCACGCTGTCGCCGACATGCGGTCACTGTGACCGCTATATTATTTTGTTCATAAAATTAAAATTATCGTATTTTAAACAACTTTTTTGAACTTTTTGTAAACAAATGAGTATAATTGAATAAATAAAATACCATTAAATATGCATTGACCATTATTTAAATATTTTTACTATAATCAACTTTTTGGACTTGTACATTGCGTGAATTTACACTAGAGAGCAAAAACAAGTCACTTAAATATTAAACTCACTAAAAATCAACAAAAAAGAAGTATTTTTCTCTTATTAATGAACAAATAAACAGAATAAAAAATAATAGAACAAAAGTTTTCATTGAAAAAAGAAGATCGGACAATGGGTGAACATTACAAACAATCAGCGCAGACTTTTTGGGCACTATCTGGTCGAACTTGTTCACCTGAATCTGACTCTTCAGTTTCACTGGCAGTATCATGATCGCTTTGAGGCGACACATAGTCATCTTCAATGTCATCTGCTTCTGATCCACTCGCGTCTTCATTTGGCACAGAGTCCAACATTTCACCTAAACGCGAGTCTGTCACAGCAAATCTCTTACTGCCCACATTTTTTTGTGAAGAATCGTCGGCTTTTCTTTTTCTTTTCCCTGATAATCCAGGATGTGACATTTTCACATTAAATTAAACCCATAAAACAAAATATCAAATTAAAATTATAATTTTAAAAGTTACGTAATCTCCGACATGCGGTCACAGAGACCGCGATTAAACTTCGAACACAAATTACCCGCGAGAACTGCACGCTCAGATACAATTACTACCCGCTATGACGCCGGCACAACTGTACTCAAAGGTACTGAGACGGTCAAGTCGGGGGGAGGTGGGGAACAGTGCAATCTAGCAGTTTTGAAAACCGCAGCGGTCTGTGAGACCGCACGACGGCAGTTAAAGGTTAAGGAAGATTCAATCAATCGACAACCAATGATGGCATCACCCTGCGACAAAGCCCGGAAACTGCACTACTTTCAAAGGCATTACAACATAATACTTACGGAAGAACGGTGTGACCTCTCAGGCCCGAAAGAGCTGAGAGTATACACCGACGGATCAAAGACCGACTCCGGAACCGGAGTCGGGGTTTTCTCACGGGACCTTAACATAAGTACACCCAGCCCGCTGGAAATGTTCAATACCGTCTACCAGGCGGAGTGTGTGAGCATCATAAAAGCGGTGTACGCCATAGAGGCCAGGAGAGTTATGGACACCCATATACGTATACTCTCCGACAGTGTCTCAATCCTCCAATGCTCGAGTATAACACTAGAATGTCACAATGCTCTAGAACGTGTAGCGGTATTTAACCGCAACACAGTGACACTACAATGGATAAAAGGACACCGTGGATCACTGGGTAACGATGCAGCTGACGAACTGGCTAGAAGAGCATCCAGCGCGTCAGTCTGCGGACCCGAACCCATCGTGCCCATCCTCTTCAACTAGCTACGCAGATGGCTACAAGAGAATACCCACACACAAGCGGAGAACTGGTGTACCTCGACACCAGGCTGTAGGCAGTCTAGGGAAGCCATGCCATCTTTAGATGGCAAGCTAACCAGACGTTTGTTACGTCTGGACAGGAACGGCCTGCGCCTGGTGACGGGGACCATCACGGGTCGCTGCTCGCTAAACAAACACTTCCACATAATAGGCATAACGGACAGTCCTCTGTGCAGGGCCTGCATGGAGGATGAGGAAACCGTTGCGCATGTGCTCTTTGAATGCACAGGCGTCACCCAAATTCGATCACAAACCCTCGGGGCACCCAGATCATACACAGATGGTCTTAGCAGGCCAGGAGACATCATTAATTTCTGGAGGGAGGTGGGCTGGTTGGAATAACCACCGACGGCCGCCATGGCCCAAGCACAATGGTCCACATGAAGGACTAAGTGCGGAAACCATATCCTTAAAGAAGAAGAAGAAGATCACCGAGAATATCGGTAAGGTAGCAATTTAGTCTATGAGAGAGTTAGGCCTATTGTATGGACTAGGTAATGAGACCAGTTGCCATGAAGTGTTGTGTCGCGGTTTGTTTCGCATAATCTTATGTTCCCGTTGTTAGCACAACCTTGATAGGTCGGTACTTGTGTGATTGAGCTAGTAACTATTAAGTAGTTCACCTCACGGACTCGCTATAGGGACTCTAGAGTTATTATTATAGTCTCATTGCAGGTCAACTTACCAATACAACTAGACCTGAGACTGGTTGTACTGGTGTGGATGCCCAAGTGCATGGGGGAAGGTATGTGGCCAGCCACATTAAATATTGTGAACCTTCAATATTGTTATTGTAATAAACATGGTATTGTTTTAGAAGGTACTTGTTTAATTGAATCTTTCCCTAGCAGCTTATTATACCCTACACATTTACTTTAGCACGGTGGTGAGTAGTACAACCCCGAAGGAGACCATCAACATCCAGTTTCCTAATCAATTCTGTACAACTCGAAGGAGCCGGGTTACAATACAGAAGAACTAGCTTCTAGTTTGGTTCGGACAAGTGTGCTGCATAAGAGCCTTATTACATGCTCGTTGCGAAAATCACGGGCATTCCGGAGAACAAACCCTAGCCTTTTAAAAGATTCTTTGGCAACAGTAGAAATGTGATCATGAAAAGTAAGCTTCTGGTCAAATGCGACACCCAAGTCTTTCATGTTGGTTTATCTAGTTATTTTAGAACCATTTATTTTATATTCAAAATTAATTGGGTGTCGCATTCGACCAAAGGTAAACATAGAATTTGGAAGAGTTGAACTCCATTTAATTTTGAACTCCCCATTCATTTTTATTTTATTTTTTTTATTTTTATTTTATTTATTAGGGACAAAAAAACAGTTACATGTTAAGGTTCAAATTATGAGTCGTAACACAAATAGGTAAACATATAACCCACACCATTGTCCACGAGTTAATAGATGAATAACTCAGGAAATGTATATACCATAGTATCTTATTATGTTTAACTGAATTTAAAAATTATTGATTGGTTAAGATTGTGGTGAAAGAGTATTTATAGCTAGTGTTTTAAATTTTTTACTTGAAAGAGAGAAGACATCTATGTCCATGAAGTGCGTGTTATAGGTTTCAACAAGTTGACGAAGGGGCACTCGTGCCCCGGCGTTAGTCCTGCATGAATCTACGTGGAACAGCCGGGGCACGCGCGCTGCCCGTCTGATAACAGTTCTAGGCACTGTATAGCGCAACTTATTTGTGATTTCAATACAGTCAAATCTATTGTTACACAAACCATGTAGCATCATGGCCATCAAAAGTAATCGCCGAGATTCTAAACTTAAAATATTAAATTGCTGTAATAATTGTGTGTAAGGAATCCTTGAATGATAACATTTATAGTTTACAGTACGTAAAAACTTTTTCTGCACTAATTCCAATTTAATATTATATTTGAGGTAGAACGGATTCCAGATAGGAATCGCGTATTCTAATTGAGATCTTATCAACGCTTTATATAGTAGCAAAAAAGTAGAGGGTCGCACGAAGTCTTTCGAGGATCTCGTGACGAAACCATACATCCGAAAGGCTTTATTTATTATGTTCTCCATATGCAAATCGAAGTGCAAACACGAATCAAAGGTCACACCAAGGTCGCGCACGGATTCTACCACATTTAAATGATGGCCATTCAGTATATACGAACACTTATGTTTGTTTTTGTTTTTAGTAATAGATATACTATGACATTTCGGAAGGCTAAGAAAGAGTTTGTTTTCTTTGCAGAAGTTATCAAGTCTGTGCAGGTCCTCTTGGAGCAGTAGGCAGTCATCGAATTTTTGGCAGGCTTTGTAAACTTTTACATCATCCGCATACAACAAAAAGTTGGAGTGAATAAAACACTGCTTTATATCGTTTATAAACAGGATAAAAAGCAAAGGACCCAGAATAGACCCTTGAGGAACGCCAGACTCGACAGTCACAATTTCAGATTCAAACCCATTAATAACGACCTTTTGTGTCCTGTTATAAATATATGATGCAAACCATCGAAGTAAATTGCCTCGAATACCGTTGTAGGCAAGCTTTTCCAAAAGGATTGAATGATCCACCTTGTCAAATGCCTTCCGAAAGTCAGTATACACAGCGTCTACCTGGACTCTCCTATCCATATTTTCAAAGAGAAAGTTAGTGAAAATCATTAAATTGGTAGTTGTCGATCGCCGTTTAACAAATCCATGTTGTTCGGGTATAATAAGGCTATGTAATTGAGGGTAAAGAGCACTGTGCACAAGTCTCTCAAAAAGCTTCGACAAGGTGGAAATAATTGATATGGGACGATAATTCTCCACATTCTCCCTATCTCCACTTTTATACACTGGTGTAACAAATGCTCGCTTCCACACGGTGGGAAAGACACCTTTCTGTAGACATTTGTTGAAAATTGAGTACAACGCAGCATAGATATTATCGGCTGTTTTTATAAAAAAGACCGGTGGAATACCATCGGGGCCAGCTCCCTTAGAAGGGTCCAGTGATTTGACTGCTCGGTGTATTTCCTCTTTTGCGAGGTAAATATCGGGTATGCAGACAGAGCTATCCTGGTATTTGTTCGATGGTTCCCAAGTGTCAGGATCAAATGTAGATGGTTCATAGACAGATGCAAAAAAAGTAGAAAATAAATTGCATATATCAGTAGGGCTATCAGACAAGGTATTTTTCAGATGCATACTGGCTGGGTAGTTATTCTTACCCTTTCTGCTGGCTACATATGTCCAAAAATACTTAACGCTTTTAGGTATACTATCTTCGACTGAATTAATATAGTTTCTAAAACAAATACCAGATTCATCCCGGAATAATTTACGGTAACTTGAGAAGTGATTATAGTCACACAGGTTACGATAAACTTTCCACTTTATCCACGCACGTTCCTTACTTTTAAAGATACGGATCAAAGAGGGTGTAAACCAAACAGGAAAATGTGAATTTTTTACTCGAGTTAGTGGAACGTGTTGTCTAATTATCCCATACAAAGTATCATAGAACATGTTGACAGCCGGTTCAGCAGCCAGATGAGCGAGTTTTGTATCCCAATCTATAGAAGCGAGTTCTGCATTAATTTCGGGATAATTAGCCTTATGATAGTTGTACCTAGGCACGGAACGGCATTTCACAGGAGCAAATTGCATGTTGAGATCGACAAACACAGAAAAAGGAGGATGGTGTGTGTCAGCCGGAAGAAATGACGTACAGGGTACAGTCTGACAGTCAGTGTTGGAGATAAACAAATCAAGTATTCGTCCGAGATTATTTCTAGTCTTATTGTATTGTGAACCGTTAATCAATGACATGAAGTTTGATATTAGCTGGCCGCTAGATGTTGTGGCATCTGCCACTGCAATATTACCCTGATCCAACCATTTTATATCTGGCAAGTTGAAATCTCCGACGACAAAAAATGACTCAGTAGTAGAAT
Source organism: Griposia aprilina (assembly GCA_916610205.1). Lineage (NCBI taxonomy): Eukaryota > Metazoa > Arthropoda > Insecta > Lepidoptera > Noctuidae > Griposia > Griposia aprilina. The sequence continues at coordinate 22,261,417 of OU744299.1, read as the reverse complement.
TATTAGCAATCAGATGTAACATGTCTAAATATTGCCTGTATATTGCATCAGTAGTTCGAGGTGGTAAGTACGCTACACTGATGACGTGGTATTTATTAGTCTGGGATGCTGGTAACCGAACCACAAGCTGTTCGACGCAAGCATGGGTAAACTGTGTCACAATCGTAGTCGGACGCAGCCCACGAAGTGTGGCTATTAAGACACCCCCACCCTCACGTTTATTTGTCGCAGATCGGTCACGATCACATCTGAAGATTGTGTAGCGATCGTCAATAAACTCGCCATCGTGAATGCTAGGAATGAGCCAGGTTTCAGTAAGTATGATAACATCATAAGAACACGACAGGATGCTCATATAAAGAGTGTGCAACTTCGTACGAATACCTCTACAATTTTGGTAATATATCAGAAAATTGTTAGTAGCCATAGATAACAATTATTGTTATCGCATAAACCAATTAGTACAGCAACATGAAGCATTACGCTTAACAATTTGACATTCCAAACACAGTAGAACCAGAAATTATTACTGTTCGTTTTCATATTGGCCTTTAATGATGCTGTATTCAGCGTGAACATAAGATAAGATATTAGGCGCACCATAATACAAATAACAAAACATAATTGTAGGGGTAGATAACCGATAATATAAAAAACTAAGGGATATAAAACTAATAGCATAAAGACATGGATGAATGAAACATTCACAAATAAACACAAAGTGTATACATAGGTCGATGTAGATCGAAAAAATGAACACGTCATACATCTAAATTGCCTACTAGGCATAGTGTTAAGCACTAGCCTTCTCATTAGCAATAATCTTTTTGAGATCACTTTCGGAGCGCACAGCAAAGGCCGCCATCCCATCTCTTTCACGTACAAGGATCGTGGCATTCTTAATCCATACATATTTAAAACCACGTTTTCCAGCGACTTCCTTACACATACGAAATAAGGCCTTATTTTTTAAAGTCAGATGTTCGTTAATATAAACCTGTAATGTAGCGCCTGAAATCCCCAATTCGTCAGATTTGAGACTCTTCTTTTTACGGTAGGCGCTTAGTAAGTTGTCACGAAGAATCCGTGATTTCAATTTTACTATTACATTTTTAGGCTTAATATCTCCTTGCCGTGCGTGGGGCACCCTATTAATCGATATAATGTCATGCAGAGATACAGGAAAGCCTACAGCCGTTCCTATAGACTGGGCTATAGTAAGCAGATTTTCATTGCGCTTATCAGGCAAATTACATATTTCTATGTTACACTGGCGTGCTTGCTGCTCCATTGCGTCGATTTTCGTTTCCAACACTGCGACGGCGTGATCACTACTACAGTTTTCCAGGTCACATAGACGCCTTTCATAACCTTTACGCTCACGTTCCAGTTTCTCAAGTCGGGTTTTCATATCCTCATAATTCGCATTCATGACTGAAATCGATTTCTCAATCTCAGAGTTGGACTTCTGTATTGAAGTGTTCTGGTGTTTCAGTTCGGCCACCTCAGACACTAATTTATTGAGGATGATGTCTTGGTCGGTTTTCCAAGATAGTAACATAGTTTTAAGTTCATCAAATTGATTTGGCTCAACATAATCCTCCTCCCCCCGAAAGCGTTTGCCGGCCCTTGTGGTGACGTCGGCCAAGTTATCATCGACGGTTGTTATGGCTGCCGCCATGCTCGCAGAAAGATCCGGTTCTGATTGCGTTTCATGTAAGGGCTGCGTTTTTGCCGACCCAGTAGGAGGCGTGCGCGCGGTCCGCAGCATAGCTGACGAACAATGCAGTATTCGAAGCTGAATAAAAAAGCTGGGCAAAGCGCTAAGGCGATAAGGTAGGGCAGCTAGTTGATTGCGAGTCGTAATTTTGGTCCGTCGTACAATTGTCCGCTTGGCGCGGCGCGTAATCACTCCGCCTCGCCACCACACAACCGCTCGGGCGCCGCCGGTTCGAATCCAGCAAAATGTAATTATTTTTGAGCGTTTTCAAAAGAGATTTTTAAAACACTATATGGTCTATGAGCTGACAGAAATTTGATGTCCCGCTCTAACTCCGCCCACTGGGCGTGAACACTCGAAATAGTCTCTGCAGGAGTAACAAGGAATCGAAAATAACGACGTCCACCAATCACAACACAAGAATCCATAAACTTAACAAAATTCACTGCGCGATGCGTAACACGTCCGAGCGCGTACACGTACAAGACTGAACTGACTTCATGTATGCGTTTATATCATTTTGCATAGCTTTGCAATCCGATACGGTGTTGGCAGCACTATAAAGTTTGAGGTCATTTGCGTAAAGGCGACACTGCAAATTTTGCAACAGCTGGTAAGTCATTTACCATGAGTAGAAATAGCAGAGGCCCGAGTATTGACCCTTGACTTACACCAGAGCGTGTATCGTAGGGTCGAGATACGTCGATACCCAGCCTTACAAACTGCTGACGGTCACGGAGATAGTCAGCTAAAAGTCGAAGTAAGTTTGGACAGAAACCAATTGCGCTGAGTTTCCGAAGCACGATATCGTTTGTCGAAAGCTTTACAAAAATCTAAATGAAGCACATCTACCTGTCACTTCTTGTCAAGATGTTTTGATATGTACTCTGTAATTGTCTGCAGATTGGAATCAACAGACCTCTTGCATCTAAAACCGTGCTGGCTGTTACTCAAATATTATGTATAACACCATGATAGTTAAGTTGACCCTGTGTAACACCACAATACTTAAGTTGACCCTGTTTATCACCACAATAGTTAAGTTGACCCCCTGTAACACCACAGTAGTTAAGTTGACCCTTTACAACACTACAATAGTTAAGTCCCCACCTGTCCTCAAAGTACTGCGTGACATAGTCCTGCATGGAGACGTCCTGGCTGTCCATCTTTCCTAGCCAGATGTCGTTGATGATGACGCTCACCTCTCGCCGCGACAGGCGCAGATTGCGCACCTTGCCTTCGTAGCGGAGGTATGGTGGAATGACGGGATCCATGCCCTAGAAAATATGAAACAAGATGAAATTGACGTTACGATACGACGACCTACGATAAGAGGTAATGTTTTGAAAGAAAATATTTTATAACAATATTTTGATTTAAAAGAGCGTCCATGGAGTTTCTTGCCCGGTCTTCTCCATAGAAACATACTACGCTTTGGAATGGGCAACTAGCTTCATCTTTTTGGCGGACTGACTTCTTTACAATTCTAAAGTGCCTGTACTTAATTGATTTATTTGAAAATGCTTTGATTTTCGAAAATAAGTGAGTTAGTAAAGAATAGAAACTCTCCAAAAAAAAAAATGCGGGTTTGTGTTTGGGGACTGCCAATAGAAGTGAAAACTAAGTAACTTGTGAATTGTATCATCGAAGCGTGTGGTGACGATGACGCGAGTTTCACGCTTTTTGTTCACCCAAAAAGTACACATATATACACAGTATAGGTACCTAAATATAGCTCATGGAAAGCGTTCAGTGATGATGACGCGAGTTCAATGATTTTTGTTCACTCAAAAAGTGCTCAACACGCCTAAAGAAGTTTTCACTTCAAAAAATTGCATTCTTACTAGTCCATCAAAATGTTCCAGATGGTCACTTTCGGCAGCAGGACCCAGTTCCTTCAGCAGCACCCGGAGTATGTTTCGCGAAGATAGACCACTTGCCAACTGCCACCATCTGAAAACATGAACATGACAGGTCGCAGGCTTACTTTATGATTTCACGTGTGGCAGCGGTGCCACATGCCTGAGTAGTAGGAAGAATGATATATTAACCTGTCCTGCGTAAGGAGACGAAGGGCACAGAGAGCTCAGGAATTCTACTAAGTAGGTACTGGAGTATGTACCTACTCACAAACACAGTCCAGGTGGAGACTATGCTAGACTCAATTGTTGATTCTAATTAATATAGGTATTTATCTGCTCTCATGTCGTCAGGTTCTAATTATGAATTGAAAAATGGTATCATAATGACAATTTTTTATCTTAGAGTATATTGTCACTGGAGAAGGCAAGCGCAATATTTTTAACAAAAAAAGTCTGTCACTTTTGGCGGGGGATCCGTCACGCGGTAGCATATAAAATGTACTCTGTGGCGGTAGCTACTTCAACACATTAGACTCTCGGCATCGGTCGCGAACGGTTGTGTGCTTGCGCTCTCCCGTTTTCGATTTTTGTCGAAGTTTAATTCTTCTCGCTGCGAACCTCGTAGCGCCCCCGCTGCCGCCCCGGCTGCATCCGATCGTCGAACAATTAATTAAATTTATTTAATTAATTGGTCGTATCAAGTGATCAATTAAAAACTGCCTTTTTCAAGGCAAGTGATATTTCTTTAACTGCGCGATTGTGTGAGTAGCTTCACTTCCCCCCCCCCCTTGCCCCTTCTGGGCAAAACCACAGTTTCGTGGTCCTCGGTGGATACCTAGCGGTGTTAACGATCCGAGTGGGGTGTTGTCCCAACACACCCGCCGAACCCTTTCAGGGCGAGGCAGTCAGTTGGACGGGTCCCAGAGCTAACCGGCCTTGGGGGATCTCCTAGTCGGCTCTGGTGACAGTTTTCCCTTCACAGCTACTCACCTAGTGTCTCTAGGGTGTGTCTACACCCTTCGCGCTAGACTGTCAGGGCCCCGTTCGCACAATAAGACTGGCGACGGGTTTACAAGCTTAAGGCTCACCATAGGTACTCACCTCCCTGTCTATACCCGACAGGGAGGGTAACTCATCCCCGGGAACACCCACCCGGGGAGTTAGGCATAGGGAATTTTTAGGCCGGAATCCTATATTCCACCATCCCCCCCAAGTAGTAGCCCCGCACCCCCAACATGGGGGATGCCTTAATATTAGCATTTTTCAAGGAGGTCCTCTTCAAGGACCCTGAGTTCATCGCCAAATATGGCGCCAAGTTCGCTGCTTTGCAGCCCCCCACCCCCTGTCCTTCCGACAACTCTGCCGCCATCGCTAACTTTAGCGATGCACTAGAGGCCCCCCCCCCGGTGCAAACCGCCCCCCTGCCCCCCGTACCGATGGAAACTGACCATCGGACAACGACCAGACGCCCCGTCTCCCCGTACTCCTCAGGCTCGGAAACCCTGACGAACTCCTCCTCCGAGGATGACGGTTTCCAGACCGTCACCTCTTCCTCCAAGAGGAAAAAGAACTTCGCCTCTTCACAGGCAAATAAACTTAGGGACCAATCGGTCACCCCCCCGCCCACCCTTGCGACTCCGACCCCCGTCGTCGCCATCACGACCGGCCCCCCTCCCGCGTTAAGCCCCCCCCGGCTCTCAATGCTTTACTTGAAAGCAACCCCAAAAAGACCCCCACCCCCCCCCCCTGTCTTCATCCAAGACAAAGCTAAATGGACTGAAGTGTCCAAATGGTGCGTCGATCTCAGGATCGGCTTCACCAGTGCCCGTTCAACCGAGCAGGGCATTAAAGTCCAAGTCCCTAAATCTAACGATTATAGGGAACTTACTAAGCTCCTCAGAGCACGAGGTGTGTCTTTTCACACTTACTCCCTCCCCGAGGACCGCCAGACCCGCGTGGTTATCAATAGGATCCCAAAGGAGATCGCCACCTCCGACCTTAAGGAAGACCTTGTCTCACAAGGCATCCCAGTAGCCGAGGTGCACCGCATGCACCGTGCCCGAGGCGGCGAGCCATACAACATGGTCCTTGTTGTATGCCCCCCCGTCGAAGGACACCACCCGATCTTCAAGATCAAGTCCCTATGTCATCTCACTGGATTCGATATCCAGAAGCCCCGCAAGACTGGAATAGTTGGCCAGTGTCACCGCTGCCAACTATACGGTCACTCCCAAAAGAATTGCCATGCCACACCCAGGTGCGTCAAGTGCCTGGGTGGGCATGGCACTTCCGAGTGCTCCCGCCCAAAGGACCGTACCCTATGCACGGAACCACCCAGCTGTGTGCTGTGTGGCCTCTCCGGGCATCCAGCCAACTACCGTGGCTGCCCCAAAGCCCCTAAGGCAACGAATCCCAAACTGGCGAAGCGTACGGACGCTCGTCAGGGAAGGGAAGCCCCCTCCACCCAACTTCCCGAGCGTCTGAGTCCCCAGAGACCCAACGCTTGGAATTTATCCCAGCACCAACAGGCCTTCCCGCCCCTGGTACGCAACCAACCCCCCCCTCCGCCCCTCATCGCTCATCAGATGGACCCCCGCATTCGCGCTCACGCGCTCGCGGCCGCGCCCGCACCCGCGCCCGCGCCCGCGCGCGCACCCGCGCCCCTCGCTACTAACCCCCCGGCTCCTAAAGCCACCACCCCCGCCCCAGTCGCGCCCGTTCCTTCCTCAACCACACCCGTGGCTGTAGGCCCCAACCCCATGGATCCGTTCAACGTGATCTCAGGCACATTCACTGCCTTCCTCACCCCTCGCGCCCGTCAAATGGCCAATGAAATCGTTGCCGCCAGAAATGCCGGTAACCTTTATGCCATTCAGTGCATATATAACGCGTACCCGGACATTACGCACGCGCTACAGTCATTCGTGAACTCTCCCAATCCCACTAATGGATAACGGAATCCTCTCGCGTTTAAAACCCCGATCCCTAAAGTTAGGTTATTTCAATGCCAATGGCATCCAAGGTCAGCGCGACGAAATCGGTATCTTCCTCCGCGACCACCAGATCGATGTCCTCCTCGTACAGGAGACTTTTCTAAAACCCCACATGCGAACGCCGTCGATAGCGAACTATCGGGTTGTTCGAAACGACAGGACTCGGTGTCACAAGGGTGGCACCCTCATTTACTACAGAAAATCCCTCTACTGCATCCCCTTGGACCCGCCCCCCCTCTCACGACTAGAAGTCTCTATCTGCCGGCTAGGCATGACAGGCCACCAACCGATCACCTTGGTATCGGTCTACCTCCCCCCTACGAGCCATTCAGAGAACTTCCAACTCTTGACTGACGACCTGACCTTACTCCTCGGCCTGAGTGACTCCGTTATCATAGCGGGGGATCTCAACGCCAAACATCACGCCTGGAATAGTACCAGAATCTCTACCCGAGGGAGACACTTGTTCGACCTCTGCACCCCTCTAAATTTCGATGTCATCGCCCCGATGACTCCCACTCATTTCCCCCACTCTGTTGACCATACCCCTGACGTGCTCGATGTATCACTTTTAAAGAATATCAACCTACGGTTGGATTCTATAGAGGTGATACACGAACTATCATCTGACCACCGACCAGTTGTGCTTAAGCTAGCCCCTCGCGTAGGCCTCCCCGACCCCGACCAACCCCCCTCCACAAAAGTGGTAACGGACTGGAGGAAAGTAAGCGAACGCCTGAAATCCAACACGTCCCCCCACCTAGACTCCATCCCCGACCTCTTCGACTCTATCGCTGACACGACGGCCGCGATCGACTCATTCACTGGACACGTACAATCAGTCCTGAACGATTGTTCAAGGGAAGTTCCAGCGACGGACGACCGTCGCTGGAAGTTGCCGGACGATGTACGTGAACTGATGACTGAGAAGAACGCGGCTGTCCGTGCGTACAGCAACTTTCCCTGCGACGCGAACCGAGCCCATATGCGCTACATACAGCGAGCTGTAAGGACACGTGTAGCGGAGCATCGGGAAACGGGCTGGGATGAGTTGCTGAGCGAACTTGAGCCTACCCACCTAGCATTCTGGGAGCTTCAGAGGAAACTCAAATCCCGAGAAGTAGTCCCTATGCCCCCCTTGATCCGCCCAGACAATACCATCGCTTTCGATGATGTCGACAAGGCCGAGTGCCTAGCCGATAGTCTTGAGGCCCAATGTTCGCCCAGCTCTCAACCTGTAGACCAAGCTCACCTCTCTGAGGTCGACGCCGAAGTCGAAAGGAGAGCCTCCCTCCCCCCCGTAGAAGACCCCGAGTGCCCTCTGCCTCCCGTCACCCCCGACGAAGTGCAAGAGCTCATAAAGGGCCTTAAGCCCCGTAAAGCCCCCGGTTCTGATGGAATGACCAATAAGGTGTTCCAACTGTTCCCTGCCCACCTGATCATGCTAATGACCACCATCTTCAATGGTGCCATGAGCAATAACATCTTCCCCCAAGCGTGGAAACAGGCCACTGTCATCGGCATTCCCAAGCCGGGCAAGCCTAAATCCGCTCCCTCCAGCTACCGCCCCATCAGTCTCCTCAATGTCATCGGCAAAATCTATGAGAGGCTTATTTATAAGCGTCTCAGAGACTATGCCGAGACGAAAGGTCTCATTCCCAACGAGCAGTTCGGTTTCCGAACCCAACACTCGTGCGTCCAACAGGTCCACCGTATCGTCGAACACATAAGCGTTGGCTTCCAACGTGGTTCGTTGACGGGTGCTGTTTTCTTCGATATAGCGAAAGCGTTCGACAAAGTCTGGCACAATGGCTTATTATATAAGCTATACCAACTTAAAGTGCCAGATCGTCTCGTGCTCATCCTGCGAGACTTTTTGTCGAACCGCATCTTCCGATTCCGCATCGAAGGAGCGCTATCCTCCCCCCGTCCCATTCGCGCCGGAGTCCCTCAGGGCTCCGTGCTCGCCCCTCTCATTTTTACGCTTTTCACCAGCGATATCCCCAAGAGTAAAAGGGCTCAGTTGGCTCTGTTCGCAGACGATACGGCCATTTACTACACCGGCGTAAGCCCCGACGCGATATCTCGCACTCTCCAAACCACAGTCAACCAACTCGGTGACTGGTTTAGGAAGTGGAGAATCGAAGTAAATCCCGATAAGAGTCAAGCGGTTCTATTTTCGAAACCGAGACTCAACCCCACCCCTCCCCGTCCGATCACCATGTTCGGCAAGCCTATCCCTTGGGAGAAGCGAGCCAAATACTTGGGTGTCACTCTAGACCACAGACTCTCTTTCGGCGAGCACATAAAGCAGGCGCGTTCGCGCGCCGCTTTCGCTCTCGGTAGACTCCACTCCCTATTGAATGCACGCAGCAAATTGTCACTCAAGTGCAAATTGCGCATTTACACAGCGTGCATTCGTCCCATCATGACCTACGCGAGTGTGGTTTTCGCACACTCGAAACCCCACCACATCCATAGGATGCAGACCCTCCAAAACCGGTTCCTCCGTAGGGCAACCGGCTCCCCTTGGTTCGTTCGGAACGAGATCCTCCATCTCGACCTTAAAATCCCCACTATCCGTCAGTTCATGAAGCGCATTTCCAAGCGCTTCTTCGACTCCGCGGCCTCACATCGCAACCCTCTGGTTGTCGAGGCTGCCAGATATGCCCCCTCCCGCATTAGTCGTACCCGCCGTCCAAGGCATGCCCTGACCGACCCCGATGACCCCATAACCCTCCTCCAGGAGAGCAGTAGGGCCACCAGTACAGTGCACAAACACAGACCGCCATCGTTCCGACCTCGCCGCCGAGGTCCTACGCGACGCCCCCGACGTAATTGTCCCCCCCCCCGACCCTTGCTCGACGACGCGCCAGCCCGCGCCGTAGCTGAGCCTGTAGCTTTAAATTCCCCAGTATAATAATAATATAATTTAGATCCAGCCTGTCCCATCTTGCTGCCCTCCCCTCAGTGACGCCCTAAGCCGAGGTTCGTACCCCACAGGGGGTGCCCTTAGCGTGCGGTCACCTAAATTTAAGTATTGTTCGCCCCTGGCTGGAGGCTTTAAGTTAGTAGCTTAAGGCACCCACAGGTTTGCCCGGTTAAGTAGCCAGGACCTTAGTGGTCACAACTACGAGCTGCCAATTAGGAAAAAAAAAAAAAAAAAAGTAGCTACTTCAAAAAAGAAACAAGCTGCTCGCCCAGAGAGAGAAGTCCGAACCATCGATTTTTTTTTAACGATAGTTATTCATTTGAAATTTTGACTGAATCCATGAAATAAAACAGCTTACCTAAGTTTATAATTCTTATCTATTTTTTTAATTTAACATAACTACAATTAAGTAAAGAAAACTAACAAAATTTATAATAATCTCAATAATAAAATACTTAGGTTACGTTAAAACGAAAGAAAACACGAAAATTGATGTGTAAACATGTGAGCTCGCATCAGTTTGCTCACATAGACACGGGTCTTACCCTGACGTCATCTGACGCTCGAAGTCTTACGCTTACGCGTCTGACGCTCGAAGTCCCAGCTAGCCCCTACCGTAGACCGAGCGCTAAGATGTTTACACATCAATAAAGATTTTCAAATTATAAAACCAAATATTTCCATTCTAATAATGGAAATATAAAACTATGAACATTTAAAAAAAACTTATTTTGTTAACAACAAAAATGACCAGGTACTTAATTCGTCAATTTTAATGGTGGGTACAATTGTAAACTATAGAAGATCACAAACATAAAGTAATATTGCTCATTCTCCATAGCAAATACCGTGATAATTGATAACCTACAAACTGACCAGGCTTCTAAGGAATATCTATGGAAAATTTTAACAAAATCTATCCAGTAGAATTCTACTGGATAGATTTTGTTCAACAAAGGTATGTTCCACTGTCACGCAAATATGCGTGACAGTGGAACATACCTTTATATTTAACCATAAACTATAATATGTCGGAGACGGTCAATAGTATGGACACGAAACGAAGCGCAGCACGAGTTCCGGGAGGTGGCAGCACCGTCGCGATGATGTGCATTCTCGGCTAACTTTGTGCTATGACAGAGCCTGGCTGATGGAGGAGCGCTGATGGGACGACTGGACACTTACCATTCTGCCTTCGAGGAGATCAATACCTCCACCCTAGGAACTGTCACACTCTCCGTATAGTGGTGTCGTGTACCTACCGTGTGTGATTCGCTAGGGTGATTAATTTGATCATAAATTATAATTTGATTTGAATTGCAAACGGTTTTTCTATTGTGCAATAACCAACATTACCCATAGTACGCCCACAGTAGTTAAAATATGGCTGATAATAATGAGAGAGACATACCTTCTCCGTCATATTCATTCAAGACAAACAGACAAAAATTCGAAATAAGTACTATATTTTCGTCATAAGAATCATTTCCACACCTCGTAAAAATTACTTACTAATAAAATAAAATAAAACCATGTAAGTACAGTTTTCACTCCGCTACGATTTTATTATATGTATAGATAGATATTACTTCAGGTGTTTTATGTTGGAATTGCTTGAGTTTAGATAAAGTAGTGTATGAAACTCCATATGACTAGGTGTTAAAGCAGTCGTGTGCTAATAAGACTCGATTTATAAACTCATACTAGTGTTTTTAATAAATTACCATTACCTATCTCGTCCTCCGCCGATAAAGTCCGCGCACAGGTCCCACTGCGGCCGTGGCGTGCCCGCGCGCTCCAGCTCACTGCAGCGTTCTTTCGTCTCCAACAGTTCCTCCTCGATAGAAGTCTTTGTGGCTGTTAAATTAATAACGAAGAGATTGTGAGTGAAAGAACACATAAACATAACATAACATTAAAGCTATGTTCTCAGAGGGTGAGCGGAGGTGTATGACACCTACATTTCGTCAGTTATTATTAATATTAAATTAAAGTCACACCTATTGTCATCAACCAAGGGCGTCCTAGGAATCAAACCCTAGACTTTTGCTAATCAGTCTCGCTTTCAGCTATTACACCAAAGAGCAGTTAAAGATTAGATAAACGTTAGAAGAAAGTACAGCCAGCCTCAAAAAGATGTAATACATCATCAATAATTAATTTAATTGTCTACAATCTTTGTTCCATATTATTGTTTCAATGTGTAGCCACAAAACATATTTTATTACACATTGGTTACATAATTGAAGCTATACACATTGATACAGTATTATAGAACAAAAATGGTCAATTAAATGAATTATTGATGTATATCTAGAGGCTGACTGTACCTTAAGGGGATGCCTGCATACCCAAAAGCCGTTTATTATTATTCCTCAAAAGTTTGTACTCTTCCTCCAGCTTGTCCAGTGCCTTGGACAGGTGGTAGTACTTCGCCTCCAGAGCGTCGTAATCTCGCCGCGGCACGGTGTCCGCGTACTCGTCAGTCATCTTCTTCAGCTCCGTCTGGGTTATAGATAGCTGTTCCCTAGAAAATTAAATATGGTTTAGTCCAGTCCACTGATTGATTTAGTTCTTTCAAGCCGGCGGATGACAACGATATGGAAGAAAGGAATATTTAGCCGCATCCCGGATCGCGGCTAGGGCCTCTAAGCGACCCCTAGTCTCCATATTGAATTACGGGTCAAGAACTAATTGGGACAAATTCTGCATCTTCTGGGTAAGATAAATGGCGAAACAGAGTGAGGTTTTTCCTCTGTCCGTCAGATAAAACCAAGAAGGTAGCAGAGCGTGTGATTATTAATTTGCCGTCCATCCGAAACAGGCCCCTCAAAGCAAAAGTAATAGTACAGAAACTTCAAGTCCCTTTTTTATGTGGGGGAAATCCCCATGGATACCCGCCGTCTGGGGGAGAACGGACGGTTATGTCGGACTCTTACCGAATAAACCCCCACTGTTCATTCCACTACCATGGGTCTGGGGCCCAGTAGATGGTCGTCTAATCGTATTATCGTACCACTATTGTACCAAAAAAGACCTAAATGACCTGCATCTGTTAAGTGCTATCCTGAGCACGACGGGGTCTCCGTAGGCGTCGTCCACGGGGTAGGAGCTGCCCTCCATTTCCTTGAGCTTCATCTGCAGCTCCAGGTTCTCGAAGTACAGCGTGTAGCGCGCGTCACGCTCACGCATCAGGCCTAGGTAGTCGGAGAACTTATCGTCGTTGAGCTGGCAATGGGCAATAATAATAATATTTATTTAATTTGACAACATTGGTCCAGTGGTTAGTAAGAAACTTATCAACTAAGAGATAGTCCAGTAAGCAAGGCTAATAATAATATTTAGTCATACTTACGTAAACCCTGGCGTAACTTAGATTATCTTGCATGTGAAATAATGGTAAAAACATTTTAAAGGGAGCCATTGATGTAGGGTGCAGTAACTGTAGAATCAACTGAAATAACGAGATGAAAGAGATCTCCTTTGAGACATGAGTATAAACTTTGAACAACGGAAACCGGTAAGTATGATCACGTCTCTAACTTTCGCAAGATACTCAAGTGGCTCCCTATTTAACTTCGCAGGAACTCTCGGATATTGTCTGCTATTTAACGTACTTAACAAGCCTAAAACGCCATCCTATCTGCGGGAACGCTTCTCCTACGCCCGTCCTTTTGATGCGCCCTGCAGGTCGCATCTTAGAAATCTCCTCAAGTCGCCTCCCCACTCAACCGAATTCTACTCCTACTCTTTCACCGTGCACGCGGTACCGTTGTGGAATTCACTTCCACCTGACATTAGGAACTGCCAAACTGTTGGAGTATTTAAAAGTAGAGTAAAAAAACACTATCTTTCCACTTTGTCATAGTTGCGTATGTATTTATTATTTAAATTAAATTATGATTTTATATATTTTAGTGATATTTATTTTAGAAGTATGTTTGTTTGTTATGTGTGTTTATATTTAAATTGGACAAATATTTTAGATGTTATGTATTTTATTTTCCCTTCTACTCTTACACACGTTGTCTTCACTATTAGGTCTTTACCTATGAAATTGCCGTTCTGCAGTACTGGCCATTTCAAATCAAAATAATTTTTGTTTGGCTAAGAATTCTAATTTCAAATTAATTTTATTTTAAAAACATGGTTTTTTTTTTCTAAAAGTAGTCATTTCTTTATTGATTAGTGTTACATTTTCATCGCATTTCAATCTTTTTCGTCATCATGGATACGTTAAAAATTCGAGTAATTATGGAATATGAGTACCGTCGTGGCAGCAACGCGGCACAAGCGGCACGCAACATCAACGACGTTTACGGAGCTAACACTACAAACCAACGCACCACCTGTTATTGGTTTGCTCGCTTCCGTTCTGGAAATTTCGACCTGAAAAATGAACCTCGCGGTCGTCCGAAGACTTTGGTCGACAATGACGAATTAAAGGCGATTGTGGAAGCTGATGATACACAATCTACGGCTGAATTAGCAGCAGCTTTCGACGTTAGCGTCAAAACAATATTGGTCCATTTGCGTCAAATTGGCAAGGTAAAAAAGCTTGACAAATGGGTGCCCCACGAACTCAATGATCGCCAGCGCGAAGTACGCGTCGAGACGTGCCTTGCACTGCTCAACAGACACACAAATGAAGGAATTTTGAACCGCATTGTTACCTGCGATGAAAAATGGATTCTGTTTGATAACCGTAAGCGCTCAGCAAGTTGGTAGGATCCTGGTTCAGCACCTAAACAATGCCCTAAACGAAAACTTACCCCTAGAAAAGTGATGGTCACTGTTTGGTGGTCTAGCGCCGGTGTGATTCATCACAGCTTCTTACCAAACGGGGTGAGCATTACTGCAGATGTGTACTGTGAAGAACTGAACACAATGATGGAGAAGCTGGCGCACCTCCAACCAGCATTGGTCAATCGCTCGTCTCCGCTGCTCCTGCACGACAACGCGCGACCTCATACTGCACAGCAGACGGTCTCCAAGTTGCAAGAACTGGGGTTGGAAGCTCTCCGTCATCCGCCCTACTCACCAGACCTTGCGCCTACAGACTACTACTTTTTCCAGAATTTGGATAACTTCTTGGCGGGAAAAAAATTTAATACCCGAGAGGCAGTACAAAATGCCTTTGAAGAATTTGTTGCCTCCCGTCCAGCTGATTTCTTTAAGAAGGGCATCAATAAACTGCCACTGCGATGGCAAAGATGCATTGATTGCATGGGTGATTACTTCGATTAATACAAATAAAAAATTCATGAAAAAAATTCGTTTAAATTTTTTCATACAAAACGGCAATTTCATAGGTAAAGACCTATTATTTAATATACTCTCCTATCGCAGGTATGCTGGAAGAGATTTCTTTAGGAATAAGCATCACCTTTGTACCTATTTTTCTGTTCCTTTCTTCTTGTCTGTTTATATATGTGTGTACATAAATGGTTAAATAAATAAATGCGCACGCCAAAGGGCAAGCTGTTGTGGCAAGGTTTATGTATCATTGTCCTTGTAGTGTGCACTGCAATAGTATGATCATTGATCATACAACAGCACCCTAATTACGTAACACACTATCTTTCACAATCTGAATCATTTAGAACCCAATTGCTAATCCGTTGCTTCATATGTTCGAAAAATTTGTCTGCTCAACAACGTAAATAACGCAATGAATTTTGTTGAACTGTCAAAATGAAACCCATTCCTACTGTTAGTGTGTTACGTAATTACCCGTCAGGGTAGCCCGCGAAATTCAACTTTTCTTACGTTATTTGCAAAGTGCAGGTCAGTATCAGGTTGTATGTCGATCTAAATATGGTTCGTGGCCGTAGCAATTTTTTTTTTATAGATTTATAATCACAAAACTCATCAATACCCTACCCTAATGAACGACTATTTCATGCAATCTTGACATTTGAAGCCAATTCTAACTTAAAGAGTTGTATTGCTGATTCTAATGATTATAATTCTGTAAACCCATATTTGTTACGGCCGCGAATCATATTTTAATCAACATACAACCTGACACTGACCTGCATATTGCAAAAACGTAAGAAAAATTGACTATCGCGGTCTACCTTAGCGCATCCCCCTTAACTACACAACAAGTAAAACACGACATAAGTTACATAAAAACAATATATATGTAAATAACAATAGAGAGTGTATTGACGCCATATTTAAGCAATAGTCCATTGCATATTGCACACCACTGCCGCGCCGCCGCCGCCCGCTTTGCGCAGTAACAGTAATGGAACATAACAAATCTAATTTGGTAAGCAGTGGCGTGCGAACTGCGGATTGGTATGAACTACTAAATCTGTGTCGCTGAGTCCCATCTCCGACGTCATAATTCAGCAGAAAGATAAGGTTAACATAAACATAGGTGTAAAGCGACATACATAACTTGAAGAATATAACTGTAACATTACAGACAGAAAACATTTGAAATGGTTACGACAACAGTTTTTGCTCCACCCCACACAGGACACACCTTTCCCATTTCTTTCTTCAGTTTGCTAGTTTCAAAAGTCAGTTTCAAGTTTTGTTCTCTCAAATCTTCATTTTCTTTTAGCAACTTTTTAATTTTGTCATCCCTCTGATTTTTTCTTACAGATATCCCAAATACTCTCTGTAAATGAGTTCAGTCTTTATTTAAGTCTCTAGATTCCATATAACATTAAAAAAACACAATATGATGCAACAATAACAACAATATACATTGCCCATATTAGAACAATTTAGTTTACTTGCTAGTTTTCTTACACTTACTTCTGTAGTGTTGTTTTTTAAAATATATCAAATATTCCTGCCCTATTTCTTACTTAGGGCAAGAATCTCTGAATATTCCTAAGCAATCATTAGCTTGCAGATAATATTAATTGAAAGATGTTGTAATTATGAATCTAGAAGACAAATAACAAAACATGATATTTAATTTTAACAACAATGAATTATACTTTAGAGTAGTCTCAAGTTTTTTTTCAATAGCAGATCTAAGATAAGGTGTCTATTACGTAAACAGTATGGTACTGAAATAGAAGCCAAGATAAAATCACATAATTTTAGTTTCTAATATTGCGAATGATTATTTCAACATAATTATTTAAACCCTTAAAATATACAGCTCTACAGTGTAGCTAGGATTATAATTAAGAGATGTTAGTCTGACGTAGTGTGCCTATTCAACCAGATCTGGACTTGGTTCCTGATGAGGGAGATGTCAGCTCCGTATGTCCTGCAGCATCCTCCCACATACCTCACTCCAACATTCAGCCACTCAGGAACAAAGTTGGCGAGGGCCTCACACTTGTCCCGGTCAATCCAACCTATCTGAGGGTTGTACTTCTCTCCAGAGTTAGGGTATGTGATGAAAGGTATGGGAGACTGTGCCCTATCATCATTGATGCCCTTAAATAACTTTGCAACAATCTTTGGTGAGCAGCAGTTCACACCTACAGCTACTAACTGGTTGGGGTTCAAGTCCCAACACTTCTTCAGAGCTGTCTTGAAGTCTTCTCCATGTGCTAATGAATGCTCATCTTTACAACTGAAACTCAACCAGCCCTTCATTTTAGGGTACTCTTTTAATATCTTCACAAGCATTTCAGCTTCTTTCAGACAGGGTATTGTCTCAAAAGCTAAGAAATCAACTCCAGCTTCAACCAGGGCCCTGATCCTGGGCATGTGCCACTCCCTCATGGTATCGAGAGCTGTGACATCTGCGTAGTTGCCGCTATACTCGGAGCCGTCGTGCAGGTGCGCGCCGTACGGCCCGATCGAACCAGCGATCAGAGGAGTCGCAGTGTTGTGCCCAGTTTCACGACACTCTTCTAGGTATTTGTCGCGGGCGCGCTTGGCGAGTCCCACTGCGTGTTTAATGAGAGCGTATCCTCTCTCAGGAGTAAGGTCAAGATGTTTAACGAAGCCCCCGACTGACGCTTGGTAAGTGTTGGTCATGATAACGTCGGAGCCGGCCCGCAAGAAGTCCAGATGTGTGTTGACAACATCATCAGGGTGCGTCTGCAGGAACCGCGCGCTCCACAGTGGGTCGCCGTCCGCAGAGGTGCCAACATGACACGATAGCTGCGTTGAGAATCCTCCGTCCAGGACCAACACGGTCGGTGCTATGTCACCGGTTGCTGACATTTGGGCACAATTATGATAAACAACTGATAAGGAAATTATTATATTGAAAAATATTTTCTGTTGACGTCGGAACAATAGCACTTATAAGGAAAGTCTGTACCGTTATTTGTTTGATAATTGCGAAAATAAGTTTCTACGAGAGAATTTGTTTGTACATTGTTCACATTGTTGTGATTTTTTTTATGTCAAAATTTAATTGTCAGTGTCACGAACTAAGGTCACGAAAATAAAAAAATAAATGTTTAGAACACAGTATTTTGGGTAGTGAATATCCAAAAAATTAAGGCATTTGGGTTCTTGGGTTACATTTACAAAATGGGGGGAAAATTAATGGGCTAAGAAAAATGGTTACCGTGATACCATACAATATTGTGCCTACTTACATCCTGTGTAATGAATTGACATATACGTTCATCTCGTATTTGTATTGCATATTCGTAAGCTTTTTTTATTTCATTGAGGATTCCAGAATATGTTATCGTTCCATCAATTAAACTTTTAAAAGCTTTCTGATAAATCTGAAAAATTCAATTGATTAATGAAAACCTGTACTTATTTTACCCACTGGCTATACGACGAAGCCAGATTATTGCAGACTTACCTCCAAAACTTCATCGCGGTGCAATTGCTGTACGTCTAGTAATTCACTATCGGATTTTTTAAGTCGTTTTAGTTTATCTGCTATCTGATTTTCGATAACTTTAACGTGTCTTGGAACACTAATCATAATTTACGAAAAAAAAATGAAAAATCTAGTAATCAAAGACCGATTTTCTTTTATCTTTGAAGTGGTTTGTTGTGGTGGTGATTATCTTGTTGCAGTCTCAAAGTTACCTGATGACCTTTCATCGATGTACGTAGAAAAAGCTCTGGGTTTAAGGGTTCTACTAAATTGGAAAATAGGAAACTATGAAAACTCAAGCTTAGAAGAAATGTTTCACGGTACCTGTACATGGTGCTATGGATTTTTTTAAAGTTTCCTGACCAACCATAAACAAAACCGAAAACATAATAATAAAAAACCTCTAAAAGTGAGACCAAAAACAATAAAAGTGTGGCTGGTGCTGCCATCTTTCGAAAGCTTTGTAAATTGTTTTCCTGACGTCATTGACATGACATGAAATTACGGAAATTAGAAATGGCTGCGATGGGTAGTGGACGGGGAACGATGGATTCCCAAAATCAAGTGCAAAGTGATACTGTGGATCGTTTAAAATTGCTTTATCCTAATGTGAACGAAGAAGAAACTCCGTTACCAAGATCATGGAGTACTAAGGATAAATTCAGCTATATCGGGTTGTCGCAAAATAATCTTCGAGTCCATTACAAAGGTAAGAACTTTCAAGGTTTGTTTATGGATTAGTAATTCGCAAAACTCTTCGTCAATGCACTCTCACGTAATTCTCATGTTATTGAGTGGAGTTTTGTCTAGTTTAATGTTAGTAATAAGTCTTCTGACGTGTCAAAACAGCTTGTAGTGTGGTGACTATCGTTGCAGTAGTCAAACAAAGAAATCAGCTGATCGTATATTTTGTAACAACACTTAAGAATAAATTATAGTTGTTTAAATTAACATCGAAATAGATTTATAATTACGATAGAAGCTTGTAATTATCGATTCCCGTCGGCGCAGAGAATAAAATCCGTGTATTATTTTACAAGGTCTCCTCCTCTAAAATGGCAGACAAAAATGTTATCAAAAGTATACTTTCATGAATAGGCACTTACTGAATAGGAATACTTCCAACTTAATGTATGTATTTTCATGTGTCTACAACATTCACGAATAGTACTTAACTAAATTATTTTATTTCTGTAAGTACATTATTATAATTTACAAGTCTTTATTTAGACTTTTTAACCAACTTCAAAATAGGAGGAGGTTATCAATTCGTATTGCAAAGTTTCTTATTCGTATATCTCGGAAAAGAAACACCGAAACAAACTCAGTGCCTGAGAAACTAAGGCCTTTGTGGTACAGAATAACCTATATTATGTGAGTTTAACAATATCAGGCACTGTAGATACTGCCTTTTGAGAAATGAACAAGGCACGATCAAGTTGACTAGTCCCGAAAGTCATTTTAACTCATGTTTTCAATGATTATTTATTGATACATAGGTACACAATAGTAACCTTACTTAATAAGTATTGTCCATTTTCTTAATTATACTATGTCAATCATTTTAAAACATATTATATATTAATTGTGTTACAATACTGAAATATTGCAAGTTTTGTTTTCCAAGATAATGATTCTGTAGCTTTGGTAAAACACATTGTAATAGCTTGATTTATTGATACCAAGCCTTTTTGGTGCCACGGCAGGATAGCATAGATGTCCCTTTACTTCTTGCACTGTTTCTGATATTGTGTTAGTATTGATCAATCTAAATAATACTGGCAAGCACTGCTTAAATCTTTTGGGTTTGCCTAATTTTCATTATTCTTATGCATTCAAAACAAACTCCTTAATAATTACTATTCCTACTCAAGAATACTTTTAGTTATTTAGTTAAAGCCCTTTAAAGTTTAAACTCATTTTTAAATCAATTGCCTAGCCTTTATCCAACTATTCTAACCGGATACAGCTGAATACCAGTATTTTACTGGAGCGACTGCCTGTCTGACCTCCACAACACAGTTACTGGGTAACGTCAGACTTTCGGGCTTCTGACGCCCTGAAATGACTGTCAAAAATCCACAAATGACAGCCAGGACCAAAAGTTTTACATGCTTTCTGAGGTATGGAGGGGACTCCGCATGTTAAGATGGTCACCCATCCACGGACAATCCAGGTCAGCATGCGTAGCTTAACCTGATCAATTGACCCATGCGGTTGTTATTACTTAACTGATTTAATTTTTAAATGGAACTAAGAAACGACACTTGATTTTCGAAAATGCAGAAATGACTGATGCAATGCAAATGTATTCACCTCTGAGTGTCTCACAATTGATCAAGGTCTGGGCTCAGGAGGTTATCAGCAATATCGAAATGTAAAGCAATTGCTGGGAATCATTTTATAATGGTCAGTAGTACCTATGCACTGCAATCTGATTATTTAATACTTTTAATAGAATTATTTTGATTTCTTTACTTTGTGTATTCCTGACCTCATGTGATGACTATTAAGAACACAATATTATTACTTTTTAATATCAGTGAATCAACAAAGTTGGCAATTTTGGTATAATTAATTAAATTTCTATGTTTTTTTATTCTTCTGCTTAGTTTTGCTGGCACAAAACATAGCCACTTCCAAGGCGTTGACAGTGCCAGCACAGATAACTTTGTTTTTTATTGATCTTGATGTTTTGATATCGAGGTGCATCTGGTCTAACCAGAATTTGACACCTACATAATATAAAAAAGGCAAAAATGATTCTTCTCAGTTATCGGTAAATAAGTTTGTAAGATTTTGACCTATCATTTAATCAGTTGAGAGGAAATAATACTTCATTATAATTTTTAAGATAAAAGAGTGAAATGAACACATTCACGCTAAATTGCCCAAAACAAAAACAATGCAATTCATAGCACAAAGTTAATAAAACTGAATAGTAATTCAATTCACAATTTTATTCCCTTCTATTTTAACAAGAACCAGGAGGAAATTCAGAATTCAATTTAAAATTCATGATTAGTAGGTATTTATTATCATTTATTTTAATTGTCACAATAAACACCAGAGGCTTGTTAGATTCCTGTAACATCATTAGATGAAGGAGAGCCATTCAATTACATTTAATTGCCCTCTGAGATTATTGTCAATGACACATCAAGTTAATTCAATTCACTGTAATATTGCATACCTGTGTTGTTATGGATAATCAGAAATCCAACATTCAATAACAATATATAAAAGTTCCTGTAAATAAACAAAGATCCTACTTTATTCAATTCATTTGTATTAAAAGTTCCTTACAAAGGAGGCTATCTACAAAAGGTCTGAAATAAAATAAAGAATATTTCCCATGCATATAGTCACACCTGTATTGCCTGAAGGGTTATGCAGGGTGGTTACTACCAACACCTACAGCCTAAAACACGCACCACCATATTCATACCACACCCTCATTATTTCTGCTAGGGTAAGTAATATCCTACTAATATTATAAATCCTACTTCCTATTAATACACTCGAGAGCAATGAATCCGGGTCACTTAAAGAATCCTAAAAATCTCGGAAACTAAAAATGCTAGGTTAATGCAATAAATTGTATTTAATAGACAATGTAATACTCCTTAAATGAAGGTATTAAAACTTCTTAGTTATTGTAAAGTTATATCATAAAAAAATCAAATTTGAAAAAGGGCCACTTTCGAAGATGGAACTACGAAATTACAGCATTTGGTTTTGCTTTTGTTTGTAATCTGTCATTTATGTGGGTACATAAACCATGTTGATAGTGCTCTATATTCATTATTCAAGCTGAAATTATGTCGCTTACGCCTGAAGAATGCACCAGAATACTTACAATGCTGGAAACCGGCCGGAGTCAGCGCGATACAGCCAGGACTGTCGGTGTGTCGCTGTCAACAGTACAAAGAGTTCTCCGACGTTACGAAGAAACTGGTTCTAACCTACGCAGACCAGGAACGGGCAGAACCAGGTGTACCACAGCACGAGAAGACCGATACTTGGTGAACACCATGCTTCTGAATCGCTTTCTCACAGGAACTGAACTCACAAATCAGTTTCGACGCCTCGGAGGAAGTAACCCAAGTGCATGGACAGTAAGACGTCGGCTTGCTGAATCTAACTTAAAACCCCTTAGACCTGCAAACGGCCCTAAACTGGAGCGTGGGCATCGTATTTCAAGACTAAGATATGCCCAGAGCCACGTAAATTGGAGTATTGAAGATTGGTCAAAAGTTATGTTCTCCGACGAATCAAAATTTATGCTCTAGAAGCACGATGGAAGACACAGAGTGTATCGAAGACCAGGGGAAAGATTCAAGCAAGCATGCATCGAAGAAAAAGTAGCCTACGGTGGTGGGTCTGTACTTGTGTGGGCCGGAATTTCTTCTGAAAGTCGCACAGAGCTGGTGATCATAGAAAACGGCTCTTTAACTAGCGTAAGATATGTGGAAGAAATCCTCAATGATCACGTTGGTCCATTTATGGTCAATTTAGGTGAGGATGCTATATTTATGCATGACAATGCCCGACCTCATACAGGTAGGATTGTGAATGACTACCTTCAAGAGATGAACATTACTCGTATGGAGTGGCCAGCGCGCAGCCCGGATATCAACCCGATCGAGCATGCTTGGGACGAGCTAGGCAGATGCGTAAAACAACGAAACCCTCCCCCAATCACGCTTCGTGAGCTCAAAATTGCTCTCACAGAGGAATGGGAGAATATTCCCCAAAATCGTATAAGGAACTTGGTGTACAGCATGCCAAACCGCGTAAACGCAGTAATGGAAGCACGAGGAGGCAATACGAAGTATTAAAATTCAAGAAAATCGTAATAAAGTTCAAAAATTTCATGTTTCCTATTTTTGTTTTAAGGAGAGATCAGCAGTTTTTTTCTTTATGTAATTTTGTGTTGATAAAATGTATGGTGACTCATATTTTTTTTACTTTCATTTAAGGAGTATTACATTGTCTATTAAATACAATTTATTGCATTAACCTATCATTTTTAGTTTCCGAGATTTTTAACATTCTTTAAGTGACCCGGATTCATTGCTCTCGAGTGTATTATAAATATGAAAGTTTGTGAGGATGGATGGATGTCTGTTACTCTTTCACGCAAAAACTACTGAACGGATTTGGATGAAATTTGGAACACAGATAGTTTATAACCTGGATATATGTTAATATACAGATACTTTTAATCCCGGTAGTACGTCACCGTGGGATAATTTCCGACTTCCACGCGGGCGAAGCCGCGGGCAAAAGCCACTATGATATAATTACAAAATCTCTAATATTTACAAGATATAACAACCGAAACTATAATTTTATTTGATATAATGATCAGTTAATATAATAAACGATAGATATAATTTTAAAATAACAAATATTAGGTCTTTACCTATGAAATTGCCGTTCTGCAGTACTGGCCATTTCAAATCAAAATAATTTTTGTTTGGCTAAGAATTCTAATTTCAAATTAATTTTATTTTAAAAACATGGATTTTTTTTTCTAAAAGTAGTCATTTCTTTATTGATTAGTGTTACATTTTCATCGCATTTCAATCTTTTTCGTCATCATGGATACGTTAAAAATTCGAGTAATTATGGAATATGAGTACCGTCGTGGCAGCAACGCGGCACAAGCGGCACGCAACATCAACGACGTTTACGGAGCTAACACTACAAACCAACGCACCACCTGTTATTGGTTTGCTCGCTTCCGTTCTGGAAATTTCGACCTGAAAAATGAACCTCGCGGTCGTCCGAAGACTTTGGTCGACAATGACGAATTAAAGGCGATTGTGGAAGCTGATGATACACAATCTACGGCTGAATTAGCAGCAGCTTTCGACGTTAGCGTCAAAACAATATTGGTCCATTTGCGTCAAATTGGCAAGGTAAAAAAGTTTGACAAATGGGTGCCCCACGAACTCAATGATCGCCAGCGCGAAGTACGCGTCGAGACGTGCCTTGCACTGCTCAACAGACACACAAATGAAGGAATTTTGAACCGCATTGTTACCTGCGATGAAAAATGGATTCTGTTTGATAACCGTAAGCGCTCAGCAAGTTGGTTGGATCCTGGTTCAGCACCTAAACAATGCCCTAAACGAAAACTTACCCCTAGAAAAGTGATGGTCACTGTTTGGTGGTCTAGCGCCGGTGTGATTCATCACAGCTTCTTACCAAACGGGGTGAGCATTACTGCAGATGTGTACTGTGAAGAACTGAACACAATGATGGAGAAGCTGGCGCATCTCCAACCAGCATTGGTCAATCGCTCGTCTCCGCTGCTCCTGCACGACAACGCGCGACCTCATACTGCACAGCAGACGGTCTCCAAGTTGCAAGAACTGGGGTTGGAAGCTCTCCGTCATCCGCCCTACTCACCAGACCTTGCGCCTACAGACTACTACTTTTTCCAGAATTTGGATAACTTCTTGGCGGGAAAAAAAATTAATACCCGAGAGGCAGTACAAAATGCCTTTGAAGAATTTGTTGCCTCCCGTCCAGCTGATTTCTTTAAGAAGGGCATCAATAAACTGCCACTGCGATGGCAAAGATGCATTGATTGCATGGGTGATTACTTCGATTAATACAAATAAAAAATTCATGAAAAAAATTCGTTTAAATTTTTTCATACAAAACGGCAATTTCATAGGTAAAGACCTATTATTTATAAGCATTAACATACATTGAATATAAAATCGTTTGATATACAACTCAAAAGACATAAAGCCTATTTAGTCAAATATGATAAAAACGCCTCGTTAAAAACAAAAAATAGATAAAGTACTTAATAAATAATGGTAATAGTAGTAATTAATAATTTAAAGTTTATTTTTTATTTTTGCAATTTCTGTCATAGTTAGTAACCTGAGTAGGTATATCTAGTAACTGATTACCACATTCGAAGATAGTTCGACGGAGCCCCGCCTGTCGCGGCTCCTATTCCTGGGTGGTTATAAAAAACATAACTACGAAGGCTAAGGCGAGAGCGGAGCGGGGCTCCCGCCTTAGCCTTCTAACCTAACCTGTCCGAGTCGGATTGCTCCGAATCGGGGTTTTAACCCTACGGATGGTATCAATATATATTTTAAACGATAGACCTAATGATTTTCAATTAAATAAACGTTATAACCAATAACGTTATACTTACGAAATAAGTTTTAGATTTTATGAATGCTATATGTAAAGAAATTATGTCAACAGTTGGTTTAACTCACATTTATTATATCTTGTGAACATTATTGAAATGAAAATATACCAAATAACTTTATATGATATAAGACGCACCCTTTCAGCTCAAGTTTTAAACAACATTCTTAAAATCTAAAGACTGGTATTTTAAAATTAATGTACTAGTACTACCTACAATAAACGCAAATGGCTGTTGTCCTGTGATGACAATCATTATATCACTACGTATAATAAAGCATTGCTCTATGGTAAGTGCCCACGCGTCAAAAAGTCGAGACAAGATCGAGACATTCACAGAGCGCATAGTTGCCCGCGCGCATAGTCCGTTACTCGCCAATGTTTTTGGCAAACCTACATGATTATACTATTTATTTATCAAGCAGTATGAATCGCGACGGTGACCTGCGGGTAAAACGCGATAAGTGTAGCGAACCCGCACCTTATCTTAATTTACTATTATTATTTGCGTTAACAATAAAAATAAAGTGCGATACATGTAAACAATGCTAACTGGGCTTTCAGACGTAATACAGCTACCCGAACTAGGGAAGATTTATATTAGACCGGGCCGTGCCCGGGGCGTACCGTGTACGTGGCCCGGACGGGACACGGATTTGAAACGTTACACAGTGCATGATCCGCGTCCCCAGGACACGGATCATGCTCTGTGTAACGTAAAATGTATGTAACGTTTAAAATCCGTGCCCCGTCCGGGCCACGTACACGGTACACCCGGCCACGGGCACGGCCCGGTCTAATATAAATCTTCACTTAGTCTCAGAACAGTTGGGGTAGTGACGTCTTTATTTAGCCAGTTTGATAGCAGTAGCAAGGACCATTAATGGGTCCTTTGAGGACCTTAGACTTACTTAGAGGACTTACGTGGTCCTTTGTTCTTGTGTTTGCTTTGCAGTGTTCAATTTCGTCACTGCAGAAGTGGTATTTATTCGTTTTATCAATAAGAGATCCTTTTTTAATCTTCATACGGTGAAGCACCAGTTGTTATTCTTACCTTACAGGAATACTTCAGTTGAACGCTTTGAACCGCGGATCCGGTCTTTGTAAATATTATGTTACGTTCATCAGTCTTCAGTCTTATTCTTCAAACTATCTTAGGACACACCAAAATAGATTTTACTCTTCTAAGTCTTCGACGTATTGTTTGAACTGTGTAATACTGATAAAAGACTGTGAGTAGGTAATATAGTAAATAGCTCGCGGTCAAAAATAGCGCATGCGGACACATGCGTAAAAAAGAACTAAGTAGGTAGTTTACATTTCATGGAGTACCGAAGTGCGTCAGTGTCGTTCAGTGATCAATGGAGTCGTGCCGTTGTGGCTGGTTGCGATGACAGACAGCACGTTCTTGTTAAGAAGTCGTCAGCTATAAAGTTGGCGCGTGTTGTTTCGACCCCTGCTTGTTTTTTGTTTTATGTTAGTGGGTTTGGTTTCTGCACTTAGTCCTTCAGGTGGACAATTGTGCGTGGGCCATGGCGGCAGTCGGTGGTTATTCCAACCATTCGACACCTGATTTCTGGTAGGTAGTCTTAGACTCGGCCTGGTTTGCCGACACCAGGCTCCAAAGATCGGGTTTATAATTTTGTGTCTTATTGAAGTTTTTTAGTTTGTGTATTTTTTCTTTTTAAAGCATAAACGATACGTACTATGATGACCCCAAGAGAATATAAGTTTAAAGCATTCGTAATATGAATATCGTGGTCATGTTTATTATTTTTGTAAATTTTGAAATAAAACTTGTAAAACATTATTATTTTGTCGCATTATGTACATGCAATGTGTTTCAAAATATCCATTGTGCGATTCAACCCCTAATAATCAGTTTCATTTAGGTAAGAGTTTCATAACAATTGGATTTTTCTATGTACCTAGTGTGGATGATTAGATGCAAACGAAGCACAAATGGAAATGACTTGACGTACAAAAAAATAGCTTTACAATATCTGAGAACATATTTGCATAGACATGACTATTGATTTATTGAGGTACATGTCGAGTGCAGAATTTGGTATTGTAACCGGATTCGTGAGGTCGGGGGCGGTCGGGGCCCTGTATCGACCGGGAGCTGACGCGCCGGTTGTTGACCGACGCTGCGCCTGCAGGCTGCTCGGGTCCGGTTCACGCCGGTGCACTCCACCTAATCCCGCGTCTAGACTTGGGGCAAGGACCCTGGGGGTGCTGACAATGCAATTTGTACCACCTTTTGTTGTCTGCTGGCTTCGCTAATGTATCTTCACCCACTCAATGTCGCTTAGCTTCTATTTGTATGCAAGTGAGCTCTGGCAACTTTATTTTTGGCACCAGTTTGGGATTTTTCAGTTTCAGTTCAATTAAATATTCGTTATCATCAGTGCAGTGCGACGTACCTACTTAATGCTCTACGGAGCTGACTCGTAACGAGAGTTGATGTTGCGTAGGTAGATGTCGAGTGCTCTGCACTTTTTGTTGTGTCATATTCATAACAATAGTAACTCAAACCAGCTACTGAAACGACTCTTATAGTTGAGGAGCAGGAGCAGTAATGACTAATGTGTTGATGGTATCGGGCTTGTACAAATTATACACCAATTCATCGTAATTACTTTGCATCAAGTGGGTGTTGTACCTTAACTTGGAATCTTGTAATAATACTGCAACATCACTAGACGTATAAATTGCCTTTCTGAGTAAACTTGAAGGGCACATGAAGGTGTTTCGTCTGACATTTACTAATTCTGCGTATATTCATAGATATTTTTCGGGAATGTTGTGGAAAATAGAACTGGGTCGGCTCGCTATTGGCTCAATCAATTCGTAAATTGAATAACTTAAATGTCCTGGAGTCGTATAAAATAGACGATGAGCTCGTATGTTACTCAAGAATATGAATTTTAACAGTATTGTATTAGAACGTAACATTGCTCGAAGCACACCCACACGCGTCAAGGTCCCGACAACTTAGAAACACAGTTCACATTTAGCAGTCTCACAAGTCACGACACTGCCTGAAGTGTTTTCACTCCCAAAGGCTGAAAACAAAAAGATTGTAGTCCTGGGATCAGTAGCTGGCAGCAGGTCCTTGTTGCCGGCCACAATGTGCGAGGCTAACGACCCACAAAACCAGTTAACCAACTAGTAGCTCTAGGTGGATCGCTCACGTTGTCCAGACTGCTTTTTGTGTGTTTTCGAAGCAAACTACTAATGTAGTGAGGCCAGGTTCGCCCAGCAACAAGTTGTGTAAGCAAAAGCTTACACAACTTATTGTTGGGCGGCTGGGCTCAAAACCATAAAAATGCCCAAAAAGTTTTCTACAAAAGTAGAAAACTTTTTGGGCATTTGTATGGTTTTGAGTACCACTATCAGTTGATTTACAGGTTTTCTTATTTTCCATCTGTTGTTGGTTGTTAGACGATATTATATTTATATTAAATACCTCCCAACGTAATCATAAACTTTCATAGCAAAACCTGTTTTCATAGTGTTAAGTCATCGTAAAACTAGTCCTAAGTTTCATGGTACGAGGTGAGGAACTCATTGGGAAAGCAATAGTTTTGATAACAAAGTGGCAAATTATTATAAAATGAGTGCGCTTACGTTTTGTCTTTACAAAGTAGCGTTCGTGAGCATGGTGGCGAGGAGTGTAGGGAATATTAATGAAGATTAAGTGCGTCGTGTGCTCAGTTCATATGTTGAGCATTACTTTATGAGGAAGTCTACACCGAGCTCGATTTGTTTTCTAAAGGACCCGATGAGTTTGCAATTCTTGAGCGCTTATTTTATGTACTTTTGTATCCACGGACTACATCAGCAACAGCTGAAACTGAAGCCAAACTTTAGTAGCAGTTTGTTTAGTTTTATGAAGTGGGTGAAACTTTCAGACTTAAAAGTAGACCAGCGGGGTACTTACGTAACACACTAACATTAGCGATGGGCTTCATTCACAGTTCAACAACATTCATTGCGTTATTTACGTTGTTGAGCAGACAAATATTTCGAACATATGAAGCAATGGATTAGCAATAGGGTCTAAAATGAAACAGATTGTGATTAGATAGTGTGTTACGTAATTAGGATGCAGTATTATTTGAATCCTATTGATAGACGTGCGGCAGGAACAATGCCTATGCTATGCCTGCCTTATGGAAGTCGGCTTATATAACTCCTATTCACAAAAAGGGACCGAAAAACTGCGTTGAAAACTACAGACCGATATCTAAACTATGCGTGTTTGCTAAAATATTAGAAAAAAATGTGTACAGGCAAGTTTACTCTGCTCTCAGGCTCAGTTTCAGTGAACACCAGCATGGATTCTTGGGTGGTCGATCAACAACTACAAACCTCGTTCTCTGTAGTGACTTCTTGTCGGAGGCTATGTCTAATCGGTTCCAAATCGACGTCATTTATGCAGATTACGCAAAATGTTTCGACAGAATCGATCACGTCGTTCTCATGCGTAAACTTCTATCGATGGGCATTAGGGGTAATCTCTTCCGCTGGTTTAAGTCGTATGTGGAGGACAGGTGTCAGACTGTTGTGCTGAATGGGTATTCTTCAAGATCAATGCCTATCCCATCTGGAGTTCCTCAAGGTTCTATATTGGGGCCGCTCTTATTCAATTTATTTGTCAATGATATTGATTCCTGCTTCCTTCACTCTAAAATACTTCTATATGCAGATAACATGAAAATTATGTCAAAGATATCCTCCTTATCAGATGCTCTATCATTGCAGGAGGATGTAGATAGGTTCCAGTACTATTGCATCACTAACAAGCTCCATTTAAACGTCTCCAAGTGTTGTGTGCTCATTCACTAGGAATCCCGTTCCTATCACATTTGACTATAAACTTTTAGACAGATCCCTAGCTAGGGTTAACACAGTCAAAGACTTGGAAGTTGTATTTGATTCAAAATTATTATTTGATCAACACGTAGATACAACAATTAATAAAGCATCAAAATCACTAGGGCTCATTTTGAGAGCCTCATCTGAGCTCAGGAGCATCAAAGCCATTAAAATTATCTACTGTACTTTTGTTCGCAGTCATCTCGAGTATGCCTCTCAAGTTTGGAATCCCAATTACAACATATACATCAATCGATTGGAAGGCATTCAAAGAAAAATTTTGAGGTATATTCAGTTCCGGTCTAAAACTTATTCTCCCACTTATCTCCTACGCTGTAAAAGATTCCATCTACTTCCTCTTTCTGAATGTAGAAGAATTGCAGACTTGGCGTTTTTATTTAGAATGGCTAACGGTTCAATCGAGCGTCCCGAATTGCTGAGCAAAATTGGACTGCGGATTCCGTCTACTTTTCTGCGGAATCCATATCTATTACATACTCCTGCGGTAGGAACGAATTACAGACGAAATTCATGCCTAATAAGAGCGAGCCATACGTCGAATGCGGTCTGCCGGGACGTCGACATCGATGTTTTCAGTACTAGTATTCCAAAATTAAAAAGGACTCTTTGTACTTTCTTCTTTGATAACGTAAACTATTTGATATTACAATTTACGCCGTTTGAAAGACATATATTTATACACATTCCTATTGCCTTTACTTAAAACACTGTCTACCTTCTCAAATATTCTTGTTTTGGTTTATATGCTCTCTTCTGTCTGTGAAAACTTTTAATTTGCCTTATTTTTGTTACTTTTATTCGTGTGAAAATATTTAGCTGTAAGTTTTCCTAAAACTGTAAAATAAATAAATAAACTTATTGGTGCATTTCAAAATTAGGAACCAAACTTGTCTTAACTTAAATAAAAGTTGATAATTGCTCGAGTTTAGAAAACGCTCTTTTTGATGTTTTTCCAACATTGCGTTTCTTTAAAATTACAAATAACAACGCACTTGAATACGATGACTCCACTTTTGTAACAGCATGCATGTGCTATGGTTAATCGTCCGGGCTGAGTGCACGGCCTAGCTGTAGCCCTATTTGTAAAATCACTTACATGCAGAGGGACATTCATAAAATCAATACCAATACTTTATGGAACGTGCGCGCGAATAATACGCGAGCGAAACCGTGCTTAGCTTGATGGAAGGGCACCCACTACCCAGAGCTTTGACGTTCTGAGACTCAAATCACTCAGTGAAGTTATGATCAAGCTTCAGAAACTGTAAATTATAAGTTCAGGAAAAGTATTTAAGCGACACTCGGTGTTGTTTTAATGTAAGGCTTAATGTATTAACAGCCATCGCGATTATAAAATAGAATCAGGCTATTCAGCTTAAGCACCTGAAGTATCATAAAGTAGTTGCAGATCAAAATTATTTATGTAGCACTTTCCACTAAAACTGAATGGTTTGAAATGACAGTTAATTTGAACGGTTTAAACGACATTAAGATATGGATTTCAGATGCAGGCAAAACAATTCAAACGCCATAATTATGTTACAAAAAAATTGTCAGGAAAAAACGCTTAAGTCAAAATCACAAAATATTTTGTTTGTATGAAATCTATCTTTTCAAAAACTACATATTTTTTTTATCGCATCATTCAGATCAGATATAAACTAGATCTAAATTTACTGATGTTTCAAGCAACAAATAGTGCTCAGATCGCCACGGAATCAGGCTCAAACGGCGCCGAAAAGTCTGGCGATTCTGAATATGTATACGTCAGGATGTCGCTTAATACAAATAGCCCGTGCACCCTCGAATATTATTACTAGCATAGTGGTTTGCTGAAGACTCTTTATGATGAAAGTTTATAAATAATGAAGTTTCAAGAGAAAGATTGGAAATGTCAGAAGTAGGTCACTTCCTTTAGGTTGAAAGTGTTGTTTTAAGATCAGAAATAGAAAATTAGATAAATACTTGTGAAGATAACTATTACGGAAGAAGGTGATTAAGTTAGAAATGTAAAACCCTGAACTCCACAAAACCTTTAAAGATACAACGAGCATACATACATACATGCATACGCCACGGTGTCATAAGAAGCTTATACACAGTTCCTTTTCCTTCAAATTGGATCTAAACAAGTAAATACATCGATTTTCCCAAATCTTGGCTCCCTAGTGACGCTGAGAGCAGACAGATGCAGTCAGATACCGTATTATGACGCTATTATTCCCAACTGGTTCGCCGAGAAAGATATAACTGTACATTACAAGAATCTCGCGAATCACTCGCGTTTGGATTTTGTTGTAACTGGGTGTAATTTCTGGGACATTAGTCGATCAAAAATTTTGATTACAGGTTGAATTATGATAATGAATCTTTACTAATATTATAAAGAGGTAAAGTTTGTTTTTAAGTTTGTATGTAGGGGTAATCTCTGGAACTACCAGTCGGATTAGAAAAAATATTTTTGCATTTGATAGCTTAATTCTTGAGGAAGGGTATAGGCTATTTAACATCACGCTATGACCCTTAGGAGTCGAGAAAAAGAAAAAGGTCAGAAAGTACGTTTAGCGAAAACGAAGTAGCGCGGGCAGGTGATGCGATGTGACGGGATGGGTCGGGGGAGCAATAAATTTCACGCTGATGAAGTCGCGGGCAGAATCTAATAAGTAATAATAAACACTAGGGGAACTGGTCGGCCTTTTTATAATTTCCTTGTGCGAAAAAACAAACATGATCCAAGGTTCCTGATTATACAGCAACACCAACCAACAAGTTTTTTTAATTATATTTTACTGGCTTCTCTCCGCGGCTTGCCCGCGGAAATTATCCCACGGGAACGTGCTACCAGGACAAAAAGTAGCCTATGTCCTTCCCCAGGATACCATCTATCTCCTTGCCAAATTTTATCGTTATCCGATCAGTGGTTTAGACGTGAAAAGGTAACACAGACAGAGACACTTTCGAATTTATAATATTAGTATGGATTAATTTTTTGTCAGGTCCCAGACGACACGTAAAACACGATGAATAATTCATCGTTACAAATCATAAAAACATCGGGTTTCCTTAAATTTAAATATTGTGTTTGCAAAATAGGTATGGACTACTTTTCTGCTATATTTTGTATCAATCCGTATATTTCAGCTCAATCCTTGTTAATCGATCCCAGAGATCCAGCTATAGTAGCTCATTTAATCCCGTGGGTGTCATTAAAAGGATGGATTAGTTTAATTTGGAAGCAGCTCGGTTTATCATGGTAGGAACTGGAGTCCATGCTATCGAGAAAATACCTTACGAGTAAAGTATTATTTAGAAAATATGCAAGTAAATGATGAATACAGTTTCACTGCATCCTTTTCACTCACCCTTTTATGGGAGAGCGTGCGCTACGTTCAACACAAAAGCTATAGTCGTTGCCCATTTTCCTGTGGGAGTCATTTGAGGTTGAGGAGCTCCTCAACCTAAGAACAAGAGGAGGAGAACGGCCGTGAGTGCAACATGTTCTAATCTCCCCTGGTTCTTGTGTCGAATGCTTGGCTTTGTTTACGCGCTGCATAGGTCAATGCAGGAGCGCAGACAAGTTAATTTAGCTTTGCGCTTAGTTACTAAGTTACTAGTTTATTACGATCGATGGCAACTAGACTGACCCGAAACAAATACTTTCCAACAAAATTGATCACATAAAAATCATAACTCACATGTCACGTAGCCGCGTAGGGATCAGTGCCCTGTCCCCACTTACGCTTGGCGACAGACTCGCTTTATGTTTGTGGGGTCCACGTCCACCTCTCCGCTCGGCGCTCGTCGAGGGCGACCCAAAGCCAATGAAATTGTTGGCAATACGAACTATTATCATGTTTTCTATTTTCCGTGGAAATCGACGCGCGCTTTTCAATGGAAGTGTAAAACGTGATCCGTTCTTCACAAGCAGTGGTTGTGTGCCTGAAGGTCTGTAGGGAACAGATGAGATCGCTCCGAGGTTGTTATTTTCTTGTTGGAAATAATTCCCATTATAGTGTCTTCTTCGAAACAAGTGTGGTGAGGATCGCAGGGCCGGAAGGGTACAATTATAGAACGGAAACTTAAACCTTATACCTTGATGGAGGCATAATGGCACAGACGATTTTTTTGAGATACGATAATAGTAATAGTATTAGGCTCGCCCCTCTATTACAAGGGACTTAAGCATAACTAGCGAAAGGGTGTACCATTCTGACCAACACTTCCGGGAAACAAGGCGTGATGTTATGTTATGTGTTTTATTAATAACCCAGAAACAATATTATAAGTTTCAAGAGCATGACGTTAAACTGAATAAAACCAAAAGCTTGTAGTTGAACCGGGAATCCATGAGCCTGAAGAGGCTCAAGGGAAATGTCAAGTAGTCTCGAAAGTCACAACAATTTTGTTTAAATAGTTACAGGAGTCGCGAAAACTCAGGCGATATACCCCGGCCCCAGAACTTTTAAAATACATTCCCTCATAGTTGGTCAGTATGCAATTGGTTTACGTATAATTGTAGTGGTTAAGCGAACAAAGCATTTAACGTCGAGATAGAATAATTAAAGAATTCCTTTACGAGGAAATCCAATTACAGTTTGTACGATCTTGGATTTGATATCCTACCGATCCGTATTCGTTCGCAGTGACGCATATGAAGACAAAATGAATTAAAAAAATCCGGAATTCATTAAACTCATCATCATATATAAACTTATAAATGATGATGTTACAAGTTTAGAATAGTCGTCGTAGATAACTGATGATACTAACAACTCAACTCAAACTCAGCCAAATTAATATTAAATTTCGGATCTGGCACTCAAGTGAAGATGATTTCAGCGATAGTATTCATGAGTAACTGTTTCATGGGCGGCAATAACATTAATAATATAATTGCTGTCTGTGATTACGCGGTCACAGATTACTTTGTATTGGCAGTTGTTCATCTGCAACCTGTTCCCGACGGTTCAACCGCTGACCCCTACAACTTTTGCTCCTCATGAAGATTATAATACTTTATCAAAGCTCCCCGATGAAATATATAAAGCATGAATGGTCTAATTTGACGAAAGCTGTGG
The DNA here is from genome assembly GCA_916610205.1 of Griposia aprilina. Lineage (NCBI taxonomy): Eukaryota > Metazoa > Arthropoda > Insecta > Lepidoptera > Noctuidae > Griposia > Griposia aprilina. Next base: position 22,225,966 of record OU744299.1, on the reverse strand, counting down.
AAACAGCTTTCAAGGTAAGGTACTCAAACATGTGGCAAGGTTTAACTTTTGTCCTGGAATAATAAACGTAAGCAATAGCAGATCCGAATCGAATCTCTATCGAGCCGCTCAATCTGCCTTTTACGATCCTCTTTCACAGTGGCCGAACAAATTTATGTTTCCTCTCGGTCCCCTCACAAATTGCAAGAAAGTTTTTCACTTAGGCATCTTTGGAACTCAATAACATCACCCATCACTGGTGTTCTTGAAATGTTAATCTTTGCATCTGTGCCGATGGCGTGAATATTGGGTATATGTTCAATTATTTTATGTCCTATGTTCGTATTTCGGTTTTTGACGGGTTCCAAAGGACATTTATTTTGTTTAATTTTTTTAAATTGTCTTGTATGCGTGCGTAATGCTGTATAGCTTTATAAACAAAGGGCCAGGAATATCAGTCCCTTTCGCTCGACCCACATTATATTATGTTGTGTTAGTTCACCGCATGTGGGCTAGCTGCGACTGAAATAGAATTTTCTTTATGTTTTATTACGACGGAAAACACTGTTTCGGCTTTTCTTTGTGTAACTAGTTTATTCCATTATTTGTCATTGTTAAGTTAAAGTGTAATTAATTGTATTTTAGTGGTTGGAGCTTAAACTGTATTTATACAATTATTCATTCGGCTGTTTTTGCCATTAGTTGGTCGTGAAGTCCCACAATATCGCGCCTGTTACATAAACACAATGCTCAGTACAATATATATAAATTAAAATTCCACACCTGTATATTTGATCCCAGAGTTTATGGAACCTTGTGTTCTTTAAATTACGCACCCCAATTATATTTTATGTTTGGTTGGAATATCATATCGTATAACAAGTTACCGATCTCTGGGGACAAGGGGTGTATTGGTAATGAGGTCACACTGGCTGGAGGGCATGTCGCCGAATGCTGCGTAGACGCTCACGCGGGTGACACGCTCTATGGTAATATGAATGGATGCTCGCCAGCTACATGAACTGGTTTAATTAGTGGCGGTAACGATGACCCGGTGACGTCTTAGATAATAGGCGCCATTGAGATTGTTCTCTCTATCGTACAAATATTAGTATGTCGCACACGATTTCTCCTTGGAGGCACAGCTTTCTTCGCATCGAACAGTATTGAAAATCGATGGTTCTCGGGTAAAACACACATTGAGGACTACTTTGTGTGGTCGTTTTAGATAAACAGTGACACTTTTTGTGTGGTACGAACAGCTAGTATGATTTGTCCAAATATTCAGATTTGGGTTACAAGCCATGGAATTTGTGGTCGTATTCGTGGTTTCATTGATTAAGATGCTAATTGTGTTTTTTAAAGAAATTCTAGTTTGGTTCAGTTTTTAATTATACCCACTGGCGTGAATTATATTATTTCAGCTTTTCCGGCTATGAAGATGTTTGTTGGGTAATTAAAATACACATCAGATCAGCGCCGTGTGTCGCTATATCACGCGTGTCTCGCGGTCCATTGTCTACCAGTCGATGAACCATGCTTTGAATATAATTTACTTCCACCCTGTGCTGATAAGCAAATACCGCTGCGACGCATTGTTCTCCACGGCCGCTTCAACTGCGCACTGTTTTAGTTTTACCTAATTGGGCATAATTATTATTTTATTCATATTATCTTTTACGACTCTTCGATTTGGACCTCTTGCACTGATCGGTAACTACGCAGTAGCCTTAATGAAACGACTGAACCTACGTATAAAACATATCAGATGTTTTGGATAGTAAACAGAACAGAGTATTAATATTTATAAGAATTGTAAAGTTTATAGAGCTGCGGAGGAGCGACACCGCGCTCGTGTCACGGTACCTTACCAAATGTTGCATGTTGAGATCCAAATCTAAGGTTAATCTAATGCTGGTTTTATTGATGATGGGTATTTTAACAAGCTCCTAGCGATATCCGCTCGTGTTTAATCGGCTTTCATGCACTCGAGTAGGCGTCGCTATCGCTACGTCAGAATAAGTCGTAGTATGTCGGTCCTCACCGAACAAAGGAATCAGGGGAAGGAATAGGGAGATCCCAAACATAGCAACGCAACGGTGGCAAACGGCCGCCCTTGCTTTCAAAACGGGACCGAAATGGTGCATCTACTAACTGGGTCAAGCTCGCTTGCGTCGGGTCGCCCGCCACGTGCTCCCCCCCGCTGCCACACCCCCCACTTGATACTCTTCATTCACAAATAAACCCAAACTTAACGTGTTACCGTCTATTTTTCTTTGTGTCTATTTGTAGTATCATCGGCCTTGTCGAAGCCCCGATATACGAATCTATCTAATTCAATTCCATTTGGAAGTCTGGCCCTTTGTGTTAGAGTAACAAAGTTGGACAGTTAACTTTTGTAATTATAACAATTCATAGCTACTGAATTGTTTTTCAAGGAGCGCTGAGCGTTAAAATTTTCTGCGGTCAGGAAGTCGAGCTTGGATCTGTTTTCCGGAACTTGATGTTCAAGTTTTGCAAGCAAATAGAGTGCGGCTGTTATTTTCCAACCAGTCTGGTGGAAGTTAAAAAAAAAATGTTTTCAAGATGTAGTTAATTAAGTTGATTTGTCGCTTGCCTACGGGCTTGGTGGTAGTCGGTAATTTCCTTCAGTCGCAGCTTCGAGCGATTCCATTAGTATGAATAAAAACTTGAGTGAACCGCGATCAGGAAAAGCTATAAAACGTAACAAAGTCAAACTAGATTTTATAAACATTTTTGCTACGGAGGACCTACCTTTCTCTGAAACAAAAATACTTTTCTAGCAATAGACCTTTTTGTGAAGCAGCTTGTCCGGAGAAGTATTTCCACCGCACTTACTTTTGCCCACGTAGCAGCATTGGTGTGTTCCGGCTTCAAAGGTAAAGCTATGGGTTATGGGTGTCGGAATGCCGGTGTAATTGTAATTACTGAAACCTGTGACTGGTATGCTTTGCGTCTGTCTGTATTGCAGTTATCCAATGGTGGCTTTGATCAATATCCATCAGGTGGGCCGTTGGCTTCTTTGCCATCCATTATCATAAATAACTAAGGAATTAGGCAAGGCCATGTAACCTGATTTATCACATGTATTTTATGATTATTATTTATTATCAATACATACTTGCGTCAGCTACGTGTAAATGTGAATTATAACTGGATAGGTAGTAAGTCGAGTCGGCTGAGCATAATTAAGCAACAGAGCGCTGGGTTGTGATAGTGAAAGTTAGCCCGTTCGTGACATACTTTTTGATTTACTGCCGTTATTGAAAGTCCCCATTTTTCTTGCGTCAGACGTTAATAGTCCAAAAAGGTCCCTGAAATGCCACCCTCGCGTTTCGATAAATAAAGGGACGTTTGAAACTACTCCTCTCTTATCTATAGTTTCCGCTTCCGCGTTAAAATTTGTGTGTTCGGCTTTCTGAAGCGCTGACTGCGCTTGTCTATCCATTCCTGACCTAAGTAAAACCCTTGTGGATCCATGAATGTCAGCAACTTACTTTTGTTTTGATATGTTTTTGCTATCTGCGTGTTTATTAATACAATACACATGTATTGTTCGTATTCTGGTTCCTATATTTTGTGCTTTGAGATTTATCTTTTAGTCCAAATTAAAGTCAATATATATTATATATACAGGGTCAAATTCAATTAGTTAGCGAAACTACGCAGACGTGATGAGTTTCGAAGACATCGGCCCTGGGTGGGTGGCCTTGCACGATGCGTCCTGGAGTATTGTAGTGTTGTATGGAGACCACACTACGCCACACATAAGTTACTTTTGGAAAGAGTTCAAAAACGGTTTCTGTGGGACCTTGCTTTTTCTAAAGGGAAAAGAAAATAGTTTCTCTGCTATAATCTCAAAATGCACTCGTTACACGCCTTGTTTCTCGAGAAATAAAATTGACTGCCCACACCTGCCGAGTCTCCTAAAGTTTCGTGCCCCAGCCCGATATCCGTGAAAGCCTATCACACCATTGTACCTTTTGCGCAGAACGGCTCTGGGTGTTAACTCACCGATTTCACGTCTGTGTAAAATTCTAAACAGTTGCAGAAATCTTACTGATATACACCATGACAACATCGGATATTTTTATAAAATAATTATTGAACTCTCTTCTCACAACCAATAAGTTATTATTATTGAATGTTAATTTTAAATAATGAGATATTTATTATTTTAATTTATGAATGTGACTGTTATCAAACACGAAGTACCAAATATTATTAATTTTAATTATAACTATCCTTTTTAGCTTTATAATTATGGTAAACAAAAAAAGGTGCATGTGGTGTTAGCCTGTAAGTAATTGTTGCACTTACATATGTAATATTAAGGAATTCATTGTAAATGTTTTGAGTAAACAATTGTTGGCTAATGTAAATAAATAAATGTTCTAATTTGGGCATGCCAACAGAATATATTCATTTTATTCTCTCAATTATCCTGAAAACTCATTAGGTACGTAATAATATGAATACAAACTGTTGCTTACATTACGTAGCAGTAGCTAGACTCAACGAATAATTAATTGGTACACTATTATCGGAATTGTCTGAGTGAAAGCGGTCAGAGAGTGTTTATCGCGTTGTTTTTATCGGCGCCAAATTAGTCTGCGAGGCGATGTAGGCCGAAGACTGCCAATGGCAGGTCAAGTTCAGTCTGCTTGCGTTACCTTACGTCTCCTACACAATCGTTTATAAGTGCTATTAGGTAGTATATCTGTTTCTGTAACCGTCTATACTATGGTTTATCTTTTATAGCTCCAGCTATAGCCTCCAGGTATAGGTATGTATGTTTTGTTATGCAGAAAACTTTTGGTTTAAATTGTTCTTTGTCACGACAAGAATCAAAAACGCATTTGAATCGCAACGATGACGGTGGACGCCTTCGCTCGGCAACTATTTTTTAGGGTGCCAACGACACCCTGTTACTAAGGCTCCGCTGTCCATCCGTCTGTCATAGGGCTGTAGTATTTAAACTATTGTACGGTGTTAAGAAACCCTCCGTGTTCGAGTCCGACTCGCACTTAGCCGCTTTTTTTGGTTCACTAGCGTGATCTGTGTTGTGCAGATATGTAAACATTGATAAATGTGCCCACTTAACGAGAAGCCGAGGACTCAGGTGCAATTTTTCTCCGAGTCAGATCAATTTATTTAGCCGAAACCCGATTCCATAGTTGTTAATAAAGTTGAATACGTATGTGAAAGTTCTTGTCATTCACAGAGCTCAATACGATTGTGTCTTAATAAGGTTATTTTTGTGTCCACGCCCTTTTCTTTATGGTTGAGTTTCAATACATGTGTGGCATAACTTTGATCAATAAAGTGCTGGTCAGGTTGTAGCTTGGAAATAATTTCCCTGAGTGCGCGGCCCCGTACATTCCAGGAAGCCTTAGTTATTTTCAATATTCACGCTAGCTTTGCATCGACTAATGGTGTTATTTTTTTTTTCAGTTTGCTTGGTACATTTCTAACCTGTCTCTATGTTTGGTTTGTTTTATTTTAGTTGATAGTCTTTTATGAGAATATTTAAATGCTAGGCCAAATATATAGCCGTAGACGTAGTTTTACCTTTTATAACAGTCTCAGAAACTCAGCGGTGGGTGTCTTTTTTTCATGACTTTAACAAAAGCATTGATATTTTCAAAAGATAAGCTTGCACATTTCCGACTCGCTGTAGAAGCTGCTGACGCTGCTGAATAAGTGACAGTGTGCAATGTTGTTATGAAATACAGGGTTAAATATGATCGTATTGAAACCCGAGTCCTCTCCTTGAGTGAAGTTACGTATTGCGACACAGACATTGATTCTAATATTACATATATCGAGCCGTGTTACGACGCAAAATGATAACGCTTTACATTAAATTGTCTTTGTGCAACGAATCGGTGTAGTTTTTGGAGTACATCTGAACAACATTCAATCACGTTCGTGCTAAAACAAACAGCGCCTTACATCCTCTTCATACGAATATTAGGTTACATGAGATCTCATTGGCGGAATATTTCACCGGTTCTGAGACTTTTGGACGCAGCGTCCCTGAGATAAATTAATTTACGTGTAGGGTGATATAATATTCAGACGTTGTTTTATTGTATTCGTTCGTGTGGAAAGGGAAATGCCCACCATCCATAGACACTTCGGCCTCGAGTGCACACATTTTAAAGTGTATGGATAGGCTAATATGCAATTTAAATAATGAACGGATCAAGGAATTGGTTTAAAAAAAAAGATCAGGTTTTTAAGATAAAATAGTTTTTAATTTTCACAAACAACAATTTTACAATCATCTTAATTTAATATTTTATGATCTTATACATCATTTGTATCATATACAATTAGTACATAATAGATTCTACAATCTGATGGTACATAATAATTGTAGTTCACAAAATAGATGTGCCCGCCGAAACTTATTGAGGCAAATAACAACATTTTATGTAGATTAGTTGTGATTTGACAATTGACAGCCGGCCGGCATAACTCAATGTTGCCAAACTATACACAAAAAATTGGTAAATCGATATCGATTTTTTATTCGAATCATAATTTAATTCAAAATTATAAACATCACTGAAACTCTTGAGACTTTATGTAGGTATGTCTTTGTAAATATATTTTTATATAACATATTCTGTTTTTATTGTGCTGAACAAATTAATAATGATTATTAAAATGTGTGGTATGGTTTTTGCTATTATTTTATGCATTCGATATTATATTATCAACTATCAATTCGCTTGTTCATTAAATTTAATATCAATAGTAACAGCAGAACACTGTATATAATATAACAGATCAGATCAGATATTATAAATATAACACATCCATGAAAACATAATCGATTATTTCGTGCACGAAATTAATAATTATTGGCAACACTGCTGATTTTAGACACAAACGTGAGTCATTTATCTTTTCGGTACTTTTTATTTCTGCAAAAACGTTGCAATCTTGTTCAGAGAAAAGAATACCATGTTAATTAAATAGAAATTACGATGTTTTTTTTACAAAAACGTAAACTGTTGTGCCTTTATGGCCAAATATGGGCATCACCCTTTCCAGTCTGTGACTATCTCAGTCAACACGAAATAAAGCTTTGTACATTTCTCTGCAAGAATTTAGCTTTTAAAATCTTTTCGAAAGCCGTTCTCCATTTATCAGCTAAAATATACTCATTTCGGTAAGGTGCTCGGCGATTCTTTCGTCTACTGACGGTTGCGTGGTTCCTTTTGCATATTCAATAAGCGTGCCACTAGCTACAAACTTATGATTAGCGAAGCAATAGTCGGAAAGCAATCAGTAGCTGGCACGCGAAACGTGGCGTGGGCTCTAGCATGTCTTCATATAAATTGACGTCGACAAGCTCGTCTCTGAGGCTAGTGCACGCATCGCATTTCGTTTCCCAACTTTTGTTCGTTTACCTTATTTGTGTTTGGGTAACCAATAAAGCATTGATAGTTATCAACGTAGCTCGTAGCTCATAACATCAAGGTTGTTTTGTTTGTTCGATAACGATGCAATTATGTTTCACATCAGCCTTAAGTAGTCGAAAGTTTTGTTTCCTGTTGGCATTTTTGCCCTTTACGGTAAATGACGTAATTACTACGGGATTATTATTACTATGAAAGTGAGATTACCAAACGCCCAATGCATATTTCATTGCAGTAACACTCAATTAGCTGTCATTATGACTTAAAACCAAGGAAATGTAAAATTTTACGGTAGAAGAACCAGTGAACAATAATGGAAAGCGACATTAAGTCGCGTCGTTAACTTGAACGGGTATGACGCCGGCGAATGTAAGCGAAAGTTATGCATCAAAATTAAATGAATCCTAAGCAGCGAATAGATTGACTTGGCAACGGAAAATGTACAAATGAGTACATAAATAAACGTGGGATACTGGCGTAACAGTACGCATGGCAGGCCAATAGGTGATTGCAATGTTAATAGTATACAGGTGAATGCTGCCCAGCTTGTGCATTAATACACGTATGTAGGTAGGTATATGATTTCGGAATTGCCTTTTACGGCACATGCGCTGAAGGAAATAATCTGTGGGATCTTATACCTAGTTGCAGTAGTTGCCATGGCATTGTCATTTGTGCTATGGCAATCTTGCCAAGCCGTTTGCTCTGAAGTAAGTACAGACTGAGCAGCGCTTGGCTCGAATTTACTGCAAACTCACTCGTAAGTTATCGATAGCCGTTTTGGATCCGTAGTTCAAGCCGCAGTTTTACAGTTTTTGGCCATCGTCGCGCTGGGATCCTAAACACGAAAGATTAATGAGCATAGGCTTCTTTACTGTTTAAACCGCAATGCGATTTTTGCTCTGAATAATTGACTTTTAACCTTTTTGGTTTCTTTTTGTGTAGTAGCAGCAACATGAGGCAGACTATGGGCATCTACTGCTTATCTGCTGCGCAGTTTTGAGATCAATTGAGGAAATGGGGTCACTGGGTCGCTATGGTGCTTGTGCACAAGCTTGGGACCGGCCTCGGAATTAATTCTTATATTTCATACTGCCAGTTTCTGTATACTCTTTTTTGTCATGTTTAAAGTATAACACTGTATTATGTATTGTGATGACACGGATTGAAAAATCTGGAAATCTTGGCGTTGGCCCCTATTTGCTCACCTGTGTACTAGAGTGGTATCGCAGCATTACATCACATAGATTCCTGCGAGAACACTTTACTTCATTGTTAATTCAGTGTCGGTCCGACACGATTGCTTTCGTTGCGGTTTCAAAACATGCTGTGCGAATATTTGATTCTCTTTTCCAGTTATATCGTAAATCTGTTAGCAAAGACTTGGATCTCTCGTGGATTATATTGCTTCTACATTTCATGAGCTGCTTTATTGCTATTAAGTATTCTTGTTTCACGCACTAGAAACCAGAACCAGTTTCTCTGGTTTCATTAAAATTATCATTATCAGTTATCACAAAGATTGCAAGTTTTCATTTAATTGAAAATTAATAAACAGAATTTAATGACAGATGAACGTACACATTTACATATTCTTTCAAGTCCTTTAGCTTAGTAAATGATGATGGACCTCCTGAAATTAGGTAGCTTCCACTAAGAATCTTAACATATTTTTGCAACACCTTATTAGTTGTGTGCACCACACACCACGTAATATCATATTATAAATTAGGTAGCTTCCACTAAGAATCTTAACATATTTTTGCAACACCTTATTAGTTGTGTGCACCACACACCACGTAATATCATATTATAAATCCAGGCGACGTTAAATATTAGGTGGCTTTCAACTCCACCCTTTCCAAGTTATAGAAATTAATTCAGTCATGAAAATCCCGTAACGGTCCGCGCCAGGTCCAGGTGAGCCAACCACACGTCCTTCTTAAAAGGTTATCGCGAAATAAAAACGTTGAGTACACTAGCTTGTGTGTGTTAAGGCAGCGTGCAAGGGATTTGTGTCGAAACATGCATCGGAGTTAATTTAATTTGAAGTAATCGCTCGGATGCGGCGGGCGGGAGCGAGGCCGCAGCGCCCGTCGCGCCCGCATGGCAACCGCTCCACGCGCTAATTGTTTCCACGCGCACGTCAGCCAATACCTTTGCCATAATATTCTATACACTTATACATTGCAGTTTTTTTTCGTCTACAGTTATTGACGTTTATGGCTCTGTCCTTGTTTCACCCTTGCCTTTCACGGTGCACCGTACATTTCCACAGTGCTTCTCTTTTTTTTAGGTTGAAGTTTATGGCAGCGAAGGCTGTTTTCCTGTTTACGAGCAGTTGTTTTAACAGGTTGTTACCTTGGCAGTTCCTATGGCTTTCCATCTGTTTCAATGAATCCTTCAACTGTTGTTGTTATTTTCCGTGTCTTTTTTTGCAACTTATTCTGACGATTTTATGTTTTAATAATTATGTATTGACTAGTATTGAGAAATAACGATTATTTATTTTCTTTGTTATGTTATTTCTTTGTTTGTAATGGTTTTAATATCTTTGTTTAGCACGGTTCGCGTGCAATGTAATACAATTGAGGAAAATTTACACAAAACGTTGCATTAACTTGATAAGTGCTATTTGGTGGAGTGGTGGTAATCATACGAGATCCATTAGAAAAACAAAGGCTTTCTTTGATTTAAAAACAAATTAACAATAATTTACGATAACCTTGTATCTTACCTATACTACCCTGTTTTCATTTAACATTATGTTTATCAAAGTGTGCCTCCTTTCGTATCCTTGCGGACTAATTAATTTCATAATTAGTATCAAAGCATTATCTTATACCGTTATAAATATACCTCTTTATTGCCACGCAAGATATCCTCATGTGTGAGGAGGGGGAGACCTTAAGTGTGTGTTGCACAATTTACTTCCCGCGGCTGTACACAACACACTTTTCCTAAGAAACAACACAAATTCTGCCATGTGCTCTGCATAAGTGTTTATCGCGAAGTTATTGTTGTTTTAGTTTATGTACTGAAAGTAGATTACTCGTTGATAAGGCTTAGAATAATCATAGTATTAACTCTAGAAGTAATCAGTAGCATAGATAATATTCGGCTCCATAGCACCACTATGCTCTAAACGCTCGTGTGCCGGTAGTCAGGACATTGCATGACATGTTCACGCGAACGCATGCATCCATTGCTGCCGCGCCTTTCCATTCGAGGAAGCTTTACTGGCGTCAGTGCGCAATGTAACGTAGCTAAGCGGGATCATCGTCGGGGGCGCGAGTTTGCCCCAGCTTGCATAGCGGCATCTCGTTGGTCGTCTCGCCGAGCAGCCAGAAGCGTAAGTGGTGTGTATGGGGTCCGACTGTGGATCGTTTTAATGGACATGGATGTTTTCTCTATTTGTTGTAAGGTGGGACGCAGGGCCCGGGCCGCCGACCCCACCTGCCCTACCTCCACTTACGCCTCTGGATGTATCGTACGTCAACATACATACAACTATATCTGTGCCCACGCATCTTGCTAATAAACAGTGCTAATTTATTCTACGTGTTTAAAATTTTAATAATTAATAACGAGTACAAATCGCGTGTACGTCGGTCGGGCGTGCAAGTAGACCGTGAGAGGTGTTGGTAACGCACAGAGTGGCGTGTGCCGCGTGCGCTCGGGCTGCGCGACTGTTTGTTAGCAACTGTGTGCCACCGTCATCGTGTGTTCTGTAACATTCTCGGGAAACGTTTCGAGTGTCTTAATCTCTGTATGCTTTTCTTCTAGTCCCGTCGACATGTGCTTGGGCTTTGTCAAACGCTCCCGATTAGCTAGATGACTCGTTTCTACGTCAAGCTCAAGTATGATTTTTGCGTCAGTGACACTTGTACTAAGCGGAGCACATGTCGACTTATTTCTGTCACGCTACTAGAACTCTTGGTAGTACCTGATCAATATTACATGTTCGCACATTTAAATTCATGCTGTATTTGTTTTAATTTTATATTTCCTATCCCGATATCTGCTACTCATTAGTTCAGCCTGTTTTAATATTTGAATTCTAGTTGAATAATTGTTTTATCAAGCAAACTGTTGAATGCATGATTGTGATTTATTTGCAAATTACTGTTTGTCATCACACGTGGAACACGTGTACAGGGTACTGTTGTATAATAAAATAACATCAATGTTGTTATTGTTCACCACATAGTTTCATATGTCAACGTTATTCACTGTCTCTCGCTTTTGATATTTGCATGTTGGTGTAGACTACTAACACGTGTTTCATACGGTGGATCATTTGAAAGTCTTGGCTGAAATTTTCTTGTGACTGTCTTTATAAACTTGCGAATTGATGACAAAAACTACGATGTACCTAAGTCACGTAACTCGTAAATTTTCGAGATAGTATTATTAGCCGACAGTTCGGTGTATGGTGTGCACTCCACCGACGAAGATATGTTATTGGCCCATAAACATTCAGATAAGGCGGACTATGTGGAACTCGGGCCGAACACTCCGGGCGCTGTGATGCGCATCGCTCCAGGAACGGAATGTCTTAATCGAAATGAGTGACTCACGCCGCCGGGTAGTCCGCCTCACTTTCGAGATGCTACACTTCCTGCATTTGCTTTCCAGCGCTTGCACACATACGCAAAAACGTTTGCATGGAATCCCGCACGCACAACGCGAGAGAGTCCCTTCATATCCCCGTTTAATTCTGAGTATACCAGCGCTGCGTTAGTCTGCATATATATGCTATTAGTCTAGGAAACGGTGTAGCACGTAATTTATTCTGTGGTCGCGTATGAACATTATCTCGCAGGCGTGAGTCAGTGTGGCAGCGGTAGCCACCTGCAGCCGGGGGCAACGGTCCGGTAACGATTGTGGCTAATTTTGTCCATAGTCATACGGTGCTCACCGCGAGCCGCTATTTTTCCCTAGTCTCTGCATTGTTCTTGCCAAGTGCCGAGCGACGCGTTGCCTTGCTCGTTTCGGATGTACAATTAGGTGTGGCCTACATTAGTAAATAGAACCAGACAATTACGTGACGGTAATCTGGGATTGCCGCAATTGGTGTTGCGTGAAGTAGTACTTCGGGGTCATAGGTCACTGATAAGGGAACACCTTGTAAACAGTAATTTAAGGAGCAGAATTCAGTAACATAATTGCGTAACACACTTTTAATCACGATCTGAATTATTTTGAAGGATTTTGCTAACCCATTGGTTCAAATGTTCATAAAATTTGTCTGCTCAACAACGTAAATAACTCAGTGAATGTTGTTTAACTGTCAAAATGAAAGAGATTGCTTCTGTTAGTGTGTTACGCAATTACCCCGCTGTTCAAAACCTCTACCAGTAGAATACTTAGATAACAGAAAAGCATTCTACATTAATTCATTTAATTGAAATCCAGAAGGACATAGGTTGCAGTAAACGCTATCATGCAGGGCAGCGTATCATTATCTGATATATTATTGATGCACAAGGTCTGCGACGACGGTGGACAGCGCGTTATTATTGCAGAACACGTATCCAGAAATATCGCCAGCAGTACTAGATACGGTACATTTCCAATATATTGGAGCTTCACATAGTCGCGTAAAAACGTCGTTAATTCGTAGACATGTTGTTTGCTGTGTGACCCATTGGGCCTTTTGTTTTAAATACATCGCACATACACATTGAGCTCTGATTCTTTGTTTGTAGGAAACGCGAGTGTGTCGACCTCGCGCACGCCTTGACATTTGTCGAATGTTTAACAAGACCAGTTGGGCCGGCGCCAACGCACCAAGCTTTTGACCAACAGCTCAGTAATCGAGATACGAGCCCTTGAAGGCGCCTTTTCATGGTGCACTGGCATTCGTAACTGATTCGAAAATTATGTTCATAAAATGTTGCGCATAATGTATCAATTAGCGATAGTGTTTGAGTCGAGTGTTCCCAAGTTATCGAAGGTCAAGATTGCGAGTGACAGGAGCCGGCCGATGAACTGATGATATTCTCGTCAAGCACTGCCTCCTTGAGATGGACAAAACATGTTTACTCCGCTGGTAACTGAATATCAAAATGTTGTTTCTTTGTTTTCATTGGTTTAGGATAGGAGCACATAGGTACAGTGTTTTTGAAACATTTGAGTCTTGTTCTTCAATAAAGTTAATCTAGCCCAATTTAAATTTATTTGCTGCCTTTACTCTATATCGAGAACGTGTGATAGTGAGTCCGTAACTGCGCGGTTCGCACCGCGTAGTTCTTAACTTGACGTTCGTTTCCGACGTCTTAAAATAAAAATATCTGGGACATGCTTTAGATAGAGGTTATAGAATTATAGAGATTTCTTTTGATTGTTCTTTGTGGTCGGAGCCGAACCTTGTTTGTAAGTGGTTGCATGTAATGAGTCAGTCATTATGCCGTTTGATATCATTGTAGCTTTGAAGGTAACGCTCTATTGATTCCTCGAATGCTTTGTGCATTTGTTTGTCGGTTTATGTATGTAAATACTTCAACATGCTTACTTCTGATTCTTTGTGCTCTTTAACAACTACTTGAGTATTCGGGCAAATAGTCGTAGTCCTTCCATTAACCGTTAGGTACTACCGCAAGTTGACGCTACATTCACGTAGTGTTACGAACTGCTACGATACAGTCATTTAGCACATATTATTTTCGGTCAAACACCCCAATTAGCATATCAACACTTGAAAATGCGAGTCTTTTTGTCTCTGTGTCGATTTCTTCAACAAAATGCATGTTGCTCTCCACTCCGTTTTAGAAACCGCCATATATCATCAGCGTGTGTTTCGTCCCACACATATCCAGTGGTTTTATCTACGCGTTGTTGTGGAAACACGTGGCGGTTCGTTAACCTGTGTTGTTGTTCTCATGCGTACGCGCAGCTTCATGTGTGCGTGCGCGTGCGCGTGCTGCTATCCGCGAGCCGATTGGCCGATAACCATCTAGCAGGGAAGCACGGGATGGGTGGACGCGACTCGTGGAAACAGGATGATACATCATTCAATTGCTTTTGTTTAGTTTTTAGTCAATTATTTGTTAGTTACTGCACGAGTAGTCGTTTCAACAGATTTTACGCTTCCGCATCAGAATTAGATTTCTATTTCAAGAATAATTTAATTCAATCGCCGTTCATTAGGTTCGTAATGTTTTGACTTTTTCCGTCTAGATGGTGCCTAAGATTACTTAAGTTAGAACTTAACATTACTTGGTGACTCGGGTCTGCAATCATAACGTGCTCTACCAGTGTATGTGCTGTTATCGCATTTTGTTTCGCTGATAACAGACAGCACGGCACAGATATATCGTTTAGGTCTGGTTACCGAATTAACATAATTTGTCCTTAAATTCGATTCGTGTTCATTAAAACATGAATCAAAGGCGTGACAAAAAACGGCACAGTCATCAACATTAATTCGTCCGTTGGTCATTGTTCCACGTGTTTGTTACCAAACGTTTGCGTGTTGGCGGCCAACGTTATGTAGCGTTGTATCGTTTCAAGTGTTTGGCCTTGTGATAGACTAATCGTTTTTCACAATATACGAGAGTTATTCAAATGTGAGCCGTATTTTATTTGCTCAAGCATTATTTTCGTCTGTTGGTTGGAAATAGTTTGCTCTGCATTGTTGTTGCTGTGACCGCGGCCCTCGCAGTTTGTCCCATAATTTATGGTATTGAATTTAAACCGTGTTTACTTTTTAGCTGGAGGTCGTTAGCATTCCCCATTGGCCTTGTTATAAAATTCGTCCATATTTCGTATTTGGCTAACGTTCAGGATGTTTGTACGTAGGTACATTCAAATTCTCGGACACTTGTTATTCACGATTTGTGTGAATAATTATGTTGATTTGAACAAATAAGAGTGCGTTATATATATGTAAGATCGTTACTAAGTTTCTGGTTTCTGATGGGAAATATTTAGCTGAACCACAAGTCAGCGATATGTAGGGATTGGGAACTTTAATAACTGTACACAAATATAGCTTACGGCTTAAAGGCTTCTGCCAAATATGCGTAGGTACTTATTAGCGCTCCTACGTGTGTTGGCTAAGTCAATTAGCAGATCCATAATGCAACTAGTGTATCCAAAAGTTTCATATGCGTTTAACTGCTTTCTATTTTAAAACAAAATAATAAAGACTGTTACCAATGAATGATTGGCTTCTCAAGAGTCTTGGCTCAGTATTAACGGTGCCTGTGTACAGCCGGGGCTTTACACTGGACACTGGAGTGTTGGCTCTTAATTAGTGCGCGAAAGTTTTTGTTGCACAGTTAGGCGTGTTGGTACATATGTATTACAAGTCAGAAAAAATTGTGTGTATTGTCAAATAACCAAAGAAAAGACATTCCAAAAACTATATATATAAAAATGAATCCCTATTTCCCTTGGTCATGCCATCACGCATGAACGGATGGACCAATTTCACAAAAAAAAAATTGTAGTGTTCGTTATTGTTTGGAGAAGAATCTTATAAAATAAAAAAATAAGGAACGTTACAAAATTTAAGAAACTTAACGCCAATATTAATTTTACATAACTGTCAGTTGTTTGAAATAACTGTCAGCGATTGACAGAATGCGCGCTGCAAAGATCGTTTAACACAGATGGATGAGTCGATAAATGAGTCGATAGTTTTAGTCAATAGTCAAAACTAAAACTAAATGACATACTTAAGACATTCATAGTTAAGACAGGACAGCGTCGGTCGGGTCAGCTTGTATTTAATAAAAGTAAAATAATGTCATGATAAAACAATCGTAAAACAGAGCATTTTTTTTTTCTATGCATTATTCATATTTTATGTAATGCTAATAAAGATAATTCAATCAACTAAAAAATATTCCACTGAGCCGTGCATTTATTTTTTATTTAATTAAAGCTGCAATAAAACTGAAAAATTACTTTTAGTTTGGTGGTCATTCGATTCAACCAACATCAAATCCATCGCTGTTTTGAACCTTATTTGTTGCCGCAATGCGCTATTGTCAATTACCTAAATATTTGCTTCTTACGCGGTAGTACTTGTCTTTGAAAGGACTGCCGAACTCGGCTCTCTAGTAGTTTTCATTAAATAGTTTGTACCAGGTGGCCAAGGGTCGATGTTACATTTGCTTAGGCTACTCTTTTACATGGCAAATTTTCTCCTCACTTTTGTAAAAAAAATGCACCGTTCGCCACTGGTACACAAACTGGGTAGGTACATGGTATATACTTAGTTAACTTGAGAGCTTGAGACAATGTTCTGCTGCACAGAGTACCCGTTAAGCTATGTATGACACTAACCGCTTGCATATTCTATTTTCATTATCAGACTTTCACACAAAGTCACTTTCTACGAGCTCTAAGTGCGCAATTTTTATTGTTGTTTACTTATGCTATAGAGAATGTCACATTTTTTCTTTTAAGTACCATAAACGAAGGTGGCTTTGTTTAAAAAAACTTTTATCTAAGAAGCTTTTCAATTTTAATGCCAGTATTTATTTCTCTACCCTTTATTCCGCCTCGAGCCTATCAAACTTACATTCAAAACGTCTTCTACTGCTATCACTAAACACTCCTGTAGCTGTAAAAGGATTTTTTGGCGCGTGGCCACTATTGGAGAACTAACGCCGCCATCTTGATATTTAAATACTTTTCACAAAAAAATATTGCACAATAGTTTACCAACAACGTCCTGCTGCCAATGTCATTCGAGCGCCATAAGATCCTTGCAGCATTATAAGCTTAATTGTTAGATCTTATCAAACGTAGACTGGACGATAAACCTTCTTATGAATGGGTCCTTGCTGTACGTGGTGTGAACATGGGTCGGTGATGTGTGCAGGTCATGGCAAGACACACAAGGACGCGGCCAGCGTGCGTGCGACGAACCCCATCCCCGCGGCCTGCGGGCTCTACTACTTCGAGGTGCGCATCGTGTCCAAGGGCCGCGATGGGTACATGGGCATCGGCCTGTCCGCGCACGGAGTTAACATGAACAGATTACCAGGTAAGTTGAATGAACGAAGATGCTGGTGGAAGCAACACCTCTTTCGTTGTTTTTGGTTGAGACAGGATCCATCAGATTTATGTGTAATCTGTGGTGGTTCAGTAATTATATCTTTGCCAATTCCTTTGGTCATCCTGAAGTACAAATTCATCAACCCCATCGCTCGTATAAAGTTAATGAGCGGTATAATCATTTTTAATGTTTATCGGTTTCCCTGCCCGAACTAGCAACAGAGTAATGTGTTTAGCAGGTAGTGGAAGTACAAAATAAACTGACTCATCTTAGTTAATTGTTTGGTAAGACTGGCTTGTCATAAAATACATTAACCATATTATATCGAACATGCTTTTATACAACATTTGTGCTCAGGATTAACCAATACCTATAACCTGCAGCTTTTGAGATGAAAATGTCTTCATAAAGTTAGCTATTGTTCAAAGTATTGAACATTTCTTTTCTATCGAAACCACTTCCATTAGTGATTAATATCGAGCTTGCATCGAACCTTTGACATTACAATCATGGTAGATAATCTTTAGATAGAATAATAAAAAAAAAACATTTGGAAGTTGTGATTGAGATTGAGCTATAAGTCTCAATCGTGGACAACGCAATCAGACATGGCAGCATCCATTTATTGCTCAGTTTTATCTCCGTTAACCAAGCCTTCCATTCTTGCCACATTCCAGGCTGGGACAAACACTCGTACGGCTACCACGGCGACGATGGGCACTCGTTCTGCTCGTCGGGCACAGGCCAGCCCTACGGGCCTACCTTCACCACGGGCGACGTCATCGGCTGTGGTGTCAACCTCGTCGACAACACATGTTTCTACACCAAGAACGGACACCATCTCGGCATCGCATTCAGAGGACTACCGGTACGTTTCATAAGGTTATAGAAATCTGGGACCCTTCATAATCATATTCATTGATTGCGTTCCATAATTTATAAAAGATGTTAGAAAGGCTAGGTACAAATTAAGGACTCCGTTAGGACACAGCAACAGTATTACAAAAAATATATAGGGTGGTAATAATCCGCCCCTGCGTTGAAATTTTTGGTAGGTTGACCCATATTATTTTAACAACCCAGTTTTTGGGGAAATTGTGCTTGAAGCGAGATTTTTAAGGGAAAAAAAAGCTTTAGAAGTGGCCGCGACAAAAGAACATAACCTACTTGTCTTCAGCTACCATGCAGCATTTTACTGATCGAATCATAGATTGTGTGGTATTAATAATTTCAAATGATAGAGCACAGGATTTTAATAATTTTTATTGACTACTAGCTTTTGCCCGCGGCTTCGCCCGCGCGGATGTCGGAAATTATCCCACGGGTATGTACCACCGGGATAAAAGTATCCTACGTGTTAATCCAGGTTATAAACTGTGTTACAAATTCCATCCAAACCCGTTCAGTAGTTTTTGCGTGAAAGGGTAACAAACATCCATCCATCCATCCATCCTCATAAACTTTCACATTTATAATATGAGTAGGATATTGTCTGTGGTTAATGATATCATGATGACTAAGTTACCCTTCTGCATATCCTACAGACTCATTTAATTCATGTCCTTGTAAATTATCTTGTCGAAGCGGTGACAGCTGCTCACCACCTACTGCGTATTATATCAGTGACATCTCGCGTGGGTTCCCGACAACACGTGCAACTAGGCGTACTGATTTATATCCTGATCACAGCCGGGATTTTCCTACTAACTATAATTATGAACACTCTTGTGATAACAAGTTTGCAATACGTTTTGTGTCTTTTAAGAGCGCGGCGGAGCATGAATTGTCTATACAAACGTAATACTTAAATAATTTGCAATTTGAGCATATTTCCACCATATTATGCTGATATTCGGATTTAGACAGTATTATTTTATCTAGGTTCCTGTATCTTTTTTTCTTCAAAATACTTATCTAAACTAAAGTTAAAGCGAATTGCATTTCGCACATTTTTACAGCGTAAATGACATGTTTTATTAGTATTTGATCTGTATTATAAACAACAATATCTGTAATATTGTTTTAGCAGAAACATAGCTAATATTATCAAGTTACAAATTATGGAAAAGAAATATATGGAAAAAATATTCAAGTTTTCACTCATCATTTTTGGTATTGCGGAACACATCCAAAATCATACATTTTCATTAACTAGTAGTGCTATCGCGTCAAGCAAATGCCAATGTGTGCGTGGTCGTACTGCTCACGGCAGATGTGTATCGCTCACGCTAGCGTAACGTGCATGTAAACGTGCAACGTACAAAATAACAAACTGCAAATCAGTATTTTTATAGTATGGACGCCAAAAAGACTGGCATATGAAAAAATTGAAATAGACAACGAATTCTGGAATTCAATAGTCTAGTAAATTAGAAGATAAAAAAATGCATATTTTCTAAATTAATAGATCCCCTTTTGCCTTAAAATCTGCCTATGAGAGACAGACTATAATCCTCTTTATTTAATTCACGAAGCAGTACATTTAAGTAAAAATGTAAATATACACTAAAAAGTATTCATACATATGAACTAAAACGTATTGTGTTTTATTACGTTATCCAAGTCCTAGATATTTTGTAAAGTAGCTAGACTATTTGTTTATTTCTGCCACAATAATCAGTTACCTAAATTGAATAGATAGTATAAATAATGTCTGGATAGTATAAGGAATATCCATATTAATTAAATTAGTTGCAACACATACATAAACATTCTGCATCGAGCTTAGTACCAAACATTTCGTATTGTGTCGCATTTACTTTGATGCTGGAATATTAATATTATTTATTATTACATGGATGAACAAAAAATGTCACTAGCAAAAAACTGTGTCACTGCAATCGGCCAGCTCGCTGTACGCACACATTCACACATTAGTCGGCCGACGCTACGGTCGGCCATTACGCGCGCAAACGGCAACACTCACAAATAAACGGGACTCAGTTTTGTCTTAGCGGAGTTCCGTCCGATTTTTTTTGTTCGTCCATGATTGTATATTAAAACTTCTTGCCGTTTGATTAGGGTTGATTATCATCTTATGCATGGTACTGCAGATAACCTATGGTAACAAGCCAAATCTTATAAATCAGCGCGTTTAGTGTGGCTCTTTGACACTGTGTATTCTGATTACCATAACTGTATTTTTTGTAATTCATTTAGTCGATAATGTATGGCCACCCTACGCGACTTTATCAAGTTTCGTTTTTTTGTGAAATAGATGAATAATTCCAATACCTAACAAGTAAAAAAATAACAAAATAAATGTTAATTCCTTATTTTTTACAAGCTTTTATGTTTTTATTACTCTTAGATCAGAACGCTGTTGTATATCGTTTTTACGCACATCGCGTAGATAGGTATATATTCTTGGAATATTTGTCTTTTACTAATACTTTGCATAACACTTTTATTATTAATTGACTTGTGTTCACAATTTATATATTTTTTTAGGTTTAGTATAATAAATACATCTTTATAAGACAGAAGAAGTCTTAGTCTTTTAAATTTGAGACCACCCTAAAGGGAAAAAATAATCATAAACAGGTTTAAAATAAATAAAGACAATAATAATAAATATATTCTAATAATTTTATATTTACGCGACATGCGTGTGACAACTCTAAAGCGTAGGCCACACCGCCGGCTAGCGAGCGAGTTGGCGGGCGAAGCAAGGCGAGGGAAACTATACAAACTAAGCGAATCTTTGGCGAGCTAAAACGCCTTTCAAAGCGTTTTTTCGACTGTGGCATAAAACACCCCAACCCCTCGATTAAAGCAGCCGCTTGCTCCCTCCTGCATTAGTAAGATTCGCCGCCCGAGGCATACCTTAGTCGACCGCAACGACGCCACTACCCTCCTCCAGGAGAGTAGTAAGGCCACCAGTACCTTAAAGATACATAAACACAGACCGCCGTCCTTCCGTCCTCGCCGCCGAGGCCCGCCGCGACGCCCCAAACCACGTCCGCCCTGACCCTTGCTCGAGCCAGGCCGCGCCGCTGAACCTGTAGCTTTAAATTCGCCCCTAATAATAATAATTCCGATCCAGCCCGTCGCCTGCTGCCCTCTCCCAGGGACGCCCTAAGCTGAGGCTCGTACCCCGCAGGGGTTGCCCTTAGCGTGTTGTCGCCTTGTTTGTAAGTTTTATTAAGCCCTGGCAGGGGGTCTTAATTTATTAGGGTAACCACAAGCATGTCCGGTTAAGCAGCCGACAACCTCCTAGGTTGAACTATACAGACACACACACGCACACAAACACGCACACACGGTTGCTCACCGTGTCCCCCTCTCGCCTTCTTTTGTCAAACAGAGACAGCAACATTCCGAACGAATTTTGTTCTCGCATCGAATTACAATTGCGAGCTTCTTTCGCCGCGCTTTTAAGTTCTTGTTTCTGGTCGCTATGAGACATTATTTTTCTGATTTTGTCGAATGTTTGATCATGAGGAATATAAACGTACTAGCTTTAGCTGAAATAGCATTTATTTGAACGAGCATATTTTCAGTGTGGTCTCATATTATTATTTGAATCCCCAACCTTCAACGGAGTAAATTAAGGTGTTGAACTTGGTGTAGAAGAATTCGGAATCCAAAGGCAAAAGCTATAGCTATCACATTTGATGTTGCAGCCCAACCTGTACCCGACGGTGGGTCTGCAGACGCCGGGCGAGGTGGTAGACGCGAACTTCGGCCAGCAGCCCTTCGTGTTCGACATCGAGGACATGCTGCGCGAGCTGCGCACGCGCACGCGCCTCGCCATCGACGAGTTCCCGCTGCCCGACGACCAGGGCCAGTGGCAGCAGGTGTTGCATCGGTGAGACTAACGACACGGTTAATAATAATATCCTCCCGATCGAATTTCGTCCACGGCGGCTAATCTCTACGGAGCCAGCCAAGTACGACAAAATATATGGTGCAGGCGTGTGTCGGTAAACAGGTGCGCTCTCTGTTCCTCTACTGTCACAGTGTCAGGGCTGCCAGCGACAGTCGCGCCGCCCCGGGTGCGCCAGGCACGGGCCTGACACCATCAACTTCCAAACTCCGGGCTGCTACTAAGAAATCTTTAATGGTAAAACCTAATAACGCTTTGCCCGACCCGGGTCGGCTAGATATAGGAGGCAGGACCCAGGATCGAGTTCGATTCGATATCGACTCTCAGCAGTACCGCTGGCGACCACGAGACCAACGGAGAAGTTAACATTACGGTTTTAGAACTATTGGATATAAATATTCAGAAATATTTCCATAACATTTTTTAACTATATTATTTTCAGCAAGTTTGGCTCTTGGATCGGAGCAATTATTTAGTTACGGTTACGTAGACGCAGCCCAGAAAGAGATTTTGTTGATTGTACCCCATTTACAACTAAATCTTTGGTGGCTCCCACAAAACTTGGCTAATGAATTGATGATGGCCTATTATCTGTTCTATACAAATGATGCGTCTTTAATTATAGTAATTGCTTTAAACCGGTTTAATTAAAGTAAATAAAGACATAATGAATGAATAAGTTCATGGTAGTATTACCCCCTGCGCCCGTGTGGCCGGCGCCTCATGTGGCTCGTGCCCGCAGGATGGTGTCGACGTACCTGGTGCACCACGGCTACTGCAGTACGGCGCAGGCCTTCTCGCGCGCCACGGGCCAGCCCATCGATGAGGACATAGCATCCATTAAAAATAGACAAAGTGAGTGATCTGTTTTCCTAGTGTACCTGGTTTCCGTAGTATAATCATTGGCGGGATCAGGTTTCCGTATTATAATCATTGGCGGGATCATGTTTCCGTACTATAATCATTGTCGGGATCAGGTTTCCGTACTGTAATCATTGGCGGGGCCATTTAAGCGCCGAGCATGTCAAGTTGGCAAGTAATAGTTGCACCTCGCATGGTTCATAATTCGCTTTATGCTGAACTGGGCCTATTTGACGCAGCCATGAGACACACAGTACGGGTTTAACTGTTTTCTGTTATTTTTTGTGTGCCTTAACCTGGGGCAAATACATTTATTTTCGTTATTTCTGGACAATTCGCAAAACAAAAGTGTCATTTGAATTATCGAGCGATTTTGAACCGTGACTTTTTGTCAAATATATGTAATATTTGACAGAAATACCATAAAAGAAAAGAAGGGATGTCACATTGCGTGTTACATCGCTGCTTTTCAATATTTTTAACCGACTTTAAAAAAAACAGTGACACGAAGTTATTACAACAACAAAAAATAATAATACTACAACCAAATTGAGAACCTACTCCTTTCTCAATTCGGTTGTATTTTTTTGTTGTTGTTGTAATAACTTCCTATCACTGTTATTTACTTAGCAAGTGAAGTATACGAATTTGTGTGGGGTAGGTATCACAACTAAAAAGTGAAGAATAAAACTTTATAAAAAAAACGACTTTCTCAACTTTTTTAGGATGTCGTTTATTTTTGTAAGAGAAAAATAACTTTAATTTCGGAACTCAGTGGCAAAAACACGAAAATTCAAAATCAAAGACACCAACTTCCGAAATTAAAGTTATTTTACACTTTGTAGTGATTTTTTTTGAAGTCTTTTGTTTTTAAAACTGAGTATTTTTTCTTTGATTGCTGTGTGGGGTTTTTTCTTATATTTGACTGAGTTTATATGGTGTTCCAGGAGTATCGAAGCTGGTGGTGTCGGGTCGCATCGGCGAGGCCATCGAGGTGACGCGCGCGCTTTACCCGGGCCTGCTGGAGCGCGACGTGGACCTGCTGTTCCTGCTCAAGTACCGCCAGTTCGTCGAGATGGTCAACGGCTCCGACGCAGAGGTACCTGAGCTTTAACATTTATCCTTTTACTATTGTTTCTTGCCACACAACGAACACTTCTCAGGATTTATCTGTGTGCTGGCGAGCCGGTCATTTCTATCTTAGCAACAATGATGATAACTAGGTTTTAAAATGATGATAATTATTTATAGTACATTAATTGGAGAAATTTTGTGTTCTGATTTATACTTATAACTTATCGAATTCGTTTTGTAAAATACTTTCAAGTTTTCTGGAAGTTAATAAAAAAATAAAGGTAGTAAATATGACTCTAGTATGCGTAGGACAGTAGATACTATAAGATTGAGGTGTATACTAACGGGCGGCCCCTCTGCAGACGTGCGGCGACAAGGGCGGCGCCAGCAACGGCGTGGCCACGTCCGTCATCTCGCACACCAGCCGCGCGCCGCACGCCGCGCGCGACAAGCATGCCAACGGTACGTATACTAACGGGCGGCCACAAGGGCGGCGCCAGCAACGGCGTGGCCACGTCCGTCATCTCGCACACCAGCCGCGCGCCGCACGCCGCGCGCGACAAGCATGCCAACGGTACGTATACTAACGGGCGGCCACAAGGGCGGCGCCAGCAACGGCGTGGCCACGTCCGTCATCTCGCACACCAGCCGCGCGCCGCACGCCGCGCGCGACAAGCATGCCAACGGTACGTATACTAACGGGCGGCCACAAGGGCGGCGCCAGCAACGGCGTGGCCACGTCCGTCATCTCGCACACCAGCCGCGCGCCGCACGCCGCGCGCGACAAGCATGCCAACGGTACGTATACTAACGGGCGGCCACAAGGGCGGCGCCAGCAACGGCGTGGCCACGTCCGTCATCTCGCACACCAGCCGCGCGCCGCACGCCGCGCGCGACAAGCATGCCAACGGTACGTATACTAACGGGCGGCCACAAGGGCGGCGCCAGCAACGGCGTGGCCACGTCCGTCATCTCGCACACCAGCCTGCACGACAAGCATGCCAACGGTACGTGTTGCTGCGCACTACTCTGGTTCCGCAGGGACATTGCCATCTCTAGACAAACTTGAAATGGCTCAAGTTCACGTGCGCATACCCTTCGCACAGAAGCCCAGTAACACAAGATTGCAAATGACAATTCCTACTAATATTATAAACTAGCTTTTGCCCACGGCTTTGCCCGCGTGGAAGGCGGAAAATATCCCACGGGAACGTACTACCGGAATCATAAGTACCATATGTGTTAATCCAGGTTATGAACTATCTGTGTGCCAAATGTCATCCAAATCCGTTCGGCCGTTTATGCGCCAATTCGGAACTACATCCAGCAAACATTGTAAAACCTATATTTCCGGTATCAGACTCGTTCCCTAATCTCGTAACGATAACATTTTTTTTTAAATATACAATGTACTGATAACGACTTCAGTACTATTTTATACATGTATACTTAGGAGCTGTTTCTATTCATACACGAAATATTTTAAGACATACATCTATAGCTGGTACAGAATCTATAGACAGACACGGAAAAAAAATTACATAACTATTTTTTATTTAATGTAATAATTATAATTTTAAAACTGCATAAGACATTTGGCATAAAACCTTTACTCCCTATTCTACGTGGCAGCTAAGAGATGACCAGTCGCTACAGACGGCGCCCGTTCACAAACATGACGTATGGATCAGCACCATTTAGTTCAACTATTTTGAAGGGAACCCAATGACCCAACACACACGCCACCACTAGCGAGACATTAGAGTGAGCATGACTTACTCTCAGCTGCCAGGGCAACATTCAAGTCAATGAAAGACGAACCCAGTAAATGGTAACTCTATAGTAGGTAGGTACATAGTGCTCACACAATTGTAGCACACCACTCTTTTCTGGTACTCCTGGTTGGTATACCTATAGTTTGGCATAGTTGCCCGGAGCCCAACGCGTGTTAAAAAAGGCGCGTGCGGTGGTGCAATACGCGGATCGTGCGGGACTGAAGGACGAGGCGCGGGGGAGAGAGGCGCGCTCGCGTTCTACTCTTTGACGGTAAATACTACGTAGAAACTAGCGTAATAGATGATAAAAAAATTAGGAGCCAGTATTTTTATGTATGTCAAGTAACGTAAATTTTTTTTTTTTTTTATAACATACATAGATAAAAAATAAATTGTTTCTGTGGCTTCTGTACCAGCTATAGGCGTTTCTCTTAAAATATTTTGTGTATGAATAGATACACCGTATATAGATGCGGAAGTAACCTTTTGACGTCTGAACTGATTTCGATGAAATTTGGCACACAGGTAAACCATGACCGGGGTTAGGCACTTAGGACATAGGATAGGATAGGTGAGTACGTTCTCGTGGAATAATTAAAGACGTCCACGTGGGCACAGTCGCGAGAAAAAGCTAGTATGTTATAAGGACATAGGGAGCATAATTATTATTGTGATGAGTTTATTGACTCACGGAAGGTTTGCCTAATCAGCGTTTAAAAGTAAATGGTTCAATAATAATATAATGTCGCGTGGTACCCCGCAGGCGTGCCGGACACGACGGAGGACGGCGCGGCGCACGCGGGCGCGGACGACGTGGACATGTGTCCGCCGCCGCAGCACACCAACGGCGCGCACGCAGGTACCTATACTTACCTACATACACTACTACTTCTACTACAACAGTACTTATAACTACGGAGCTACCACAAATAGCGTACTAAACTGATGACTTGCATTACTTAGCGTTCCTGTGCACCACATGTACTCATGCGCAAGACTCGTACATGCGCTAAACGTATTTAGTGATGTGTCGTGCAAGCGGGTCGTAATCGCGAGGTACAACCAGGAAAGTGTTCAGTAGAACGACACAACGTAATTAGCCAGCTATAGCCAATACCTTGACTAATGTGATTTAAATAAACGGACTGTTGGAAGTTGCAAGTCAATTTGATAAACAATCTGTTTTCCTGACTATACACACATTTTCGGGACCACATGCATGTGTGCGTGCACGCAGTGAATTTATGAAGTTAAGTTTCTGTTTGGATTGTTATCTGTGATAACCACGTCCTAGTAACGTGTGATAAGGATATCACTGAATATAGTTTCTATGTGTAGGACTGTAGGTTAATTCAATATTCTCGATATTACCGTTTGATTGGTTCTTATGTGCGCATGAAAATAATCGCACATTTTATGAAAAGCATTCGTACGGACAGTAGCAAAAAACTTTTAGAAGAAGCTAATGTATCCTTGTTATATCTGCACATATTGGTTGTAAAGAAATTAAAATCGATATTTTCTGACTAAATTGTATTTAAAAATAAGATTGTGTGTTTTTTTGCGGCTGACTTCATTACGTGTTTCACCTTCGATCAATAATAGCACTAGATACAGGATCAGGAACAAAAACAAGTCGCTGAAGTGGCCTCGTTTACACAAACATAAACATTTACATTTCATACTAGGAAATATAGACAAAGGTTTTATAATATTAACAACATCAGTTCATTATAAACCATAACACTCAAGCATAAAGTTTAATTACAATTGCAAAATATTTATATCTAAGTGCTTCTGTCATCGGCGAAATATAAAAGCAATAAATAAAAAGTCATTTTTATAATAAGTATAAAAATATTTATTCTAAAATGAAACTTAAAGCCTAAGCCTAAGCAATAAGGTTAAAAATACTTTGTTGACAATTTCATGCTTACTCTATTTTGGAACTAGACGCAGTTCTTGGTATGATATTTCAATGCTCAGAACACAGTAAGTATTGAAAGACGTAGAGTTGCAGAAAATATTTATTTAGGTGAAGGTTCGTTTTGTATGATAGCAAATATTTTTAACCGATTTAAAAAAAGTAGTAGGACTAAATTAGTACTAAAGTTATTTTTTGTAAGACATTGCTAATAATTTTCTGCGTGTTGGCTCATAAAAACCATATAAAAATGGGGGCGTCTACTCATGTACGCGATTTAGAAGTTACAATAAATATTTGTTTTAAATCAAATATTTTTTTCATTTAAATTAAACTGCAAATAAGAGTATATTATAATATTAGGTAAACAACCATGACTGAAGGTGCGTACGAGGTGGATGCTTTAAATAATGTATCTGGACAATCGTAATCGGTCTCTTTAAGGGGGATGTACTTAGACAGTCCGCGAAATTCAAATTTTCTTGCGTTTTTTGAAACTTGCAGGTTAGTGTAAGGTTGTATCTTAATTAAAATATGATTCGCGACAATAACAAATGTGTATTTACGTTATTATAATCATAAGAATCATCAATACATTTCTCTAATTTAGATTTACTCCGGATTGGTCTGATTTAATGAAATACAGTAAGGTTATACCACTTTTTAAATCTGGGGACAGCAAAGACACCAACAATTATAGACCAGTATCCGTGTTGCCGGTATTCAGCAAAGTTTTCGAAAAGGTAATGCTCAATCAGATGCTTAATCATTTTAATACCAACAAAATCTTACACGATCAGCAATATGGTTTCACCAGAGGACGTTGTACGACTGACGCCGGTGTCACTTTATTAAAACACATATTTACAGCGTGGGAGGAGGCCCAGGATGCCATAGGAATCTTTTGTGACCTCTCAAAGGCATTTGACTGCGTGGAACACAAAACCTTGCTCTTAAAACTTGAGCATTACGGACTAGATAAACTTGCGCTTAGCTTAATAGAATCTTATTTAAATGATAGACAGCAAAAAGTCCAAATAAATGGTGTGATTTCACGTGGTTTAAAAGTAAAAATAGGTGTTCCACAAGGCTCAATGTTAGGTCCTTTCCTCTTTTTAGTATATATTAACGATCTACCCCATTAATTAAAAACCAACCACAAATGGTGTTACTTGCTGACGATACTTCCTTAATTTTTAAGATAAATAGACGTGCATCAAATCTTGACGACGTAAATAACGCCCTACTGCAGGTACATGATTGGTTCATTGCTAATAATTTAGTATTAAATGGGAATAAAACTAAATGCATAAGATTTGCTTTACCGAATGTTAAAAGTAATGATTGTGACATAGTATTGAATAAAGAGAAACTAGAATTCGTCGATAAAACTGTTTTCCTGGGGATCACGCTCGACTCAAGGCTGCAATGGGGTCCTCATTTAACATCTCTTGCGGGACGCCTAAGTTCAGCAGCATATGCTGTGAGAAAAATCCGTCAATTTACTAATTTAGATACCGCGAGGCTAGTCTATTTCAGTTACTTTCATGGTATCATGTCTTACGGTATTTTACTATGGGGACGGGCTGCAGATATCGAGTCTATTTTTATTCTGCAGAAAAGAGCCATCAGAGCAATATTGCCTCCGCAGGCGCGATTCTCTAAGGGAACTGTTTAAAGATATTAACATCATGACGGTACCTTGTCAATATATCTATGAAAACAGCATGTACGTAAGAAAAAAATTAAATCTTTTTAGTAAAAGAGGTGAAAGACATAAATAACTATATGACTAGAAATAGGGACCAATTAGTTCAACCAGGTTTCAGACTGGCTAAAGTAGACTCATCCTTCATGGGGTACTGTTTAAAATGATACAATAAAATACCTTCCCACATACTCCAACTGAATGAAACAAAATTTAAATCTTGTATAAAACGCACACTATGCAGCCAAGCATATTATAAGTTGGGGGATTACATCGCTGACAAAGATGCTTGGCTCAACGCTGGTCCTGCTCCACAGGGGCGCATAAATTAAGTGATTAGCATTCGAAAATATTGTTGGAGCTGCTGAAGATTGTAAAAACAACATCTTTGCATTGTATAAATTCAATCTCTTAACAATGTATAATTGCATAGCACATGTGTGAGCACTATGTACCTACTATAAAGCCACCATTTACTAGGCTCGTCTTTTATTGACTTGAATGTGCCCTGGCGGCTGAGAGTATGTCATGCTCACTCAAATGTCTCGCTGGTGGTGGCGTGAGTGTTGGATCATTAAGTTCCCTTCAAAATGGTTGAGCTGAATGGTGCTGATCCATGCGTCATGCTCGTGAACGGGCGCCGTCAGTAGGGACTGGTCAACTCTTGGCTGCCACGGCTTATTTTAATTAAAATTTTTGAATTGTTTTTTTTATCTTTTTTACTACGGATACTTTAAACGTGCACGTCTTTCTACATCGTTCTAACATTTTTAATTTGAACATGAATGATGTAAACAATTTGTTTTTTGTAACTATATGTTGATTTAAAAGAGTGTCCATGGAGTTTCTTGCCCGTTCTTCTCCATAGGTACTTACTACGCTTTGGAATGGGCAACTAGCTTCACTTTTCTGACTGACTGACCCTTTGACAATTCAAAACTGCCTGTAATTAGTTTATTTGAAATAAATGCTTTGACTTTGAGTTTGAGATTTCGAACCAATCCGGAGGGAATTTAACTTAGATGAAAAATAATATATGCAAAACAATACTACTCCGTGCATTCCCTGTTCTAGAACAGTCGATGTTTGTTACAATAGTTGGCGCGTTGTCACAAACATTGATCAAGCAATCATAATATTTGCTAAATGATATATATTTACTTTTTAATTATGTTTATTTTTTGATAAACACATACATAATGATATAAACTTCCTGAGAAAAAAATATCCCTTTCAAAATCTTGGTGTTGCGGTGGTTATTTATACAACTTTTGAACGCGCACTGTAGCATTTTGACGTCTTAACGCTGGCTTTGTTTGGTCAATACTAATTTGAAATAAGAGCACAGAGGTATATGTGCTCTTATTTTTCGGACCGTTTTTGAAGCGCTTATCGGGAATGTAGATCGAAGTGTTTCACTAAGCGATTCAAATTTTACAGGATAGCAATAAGAAAAAAAAATGGGTTCGATTCCCATTTAAAATACGATTCATTGTTGATTTACGTATCACTACTTGAAATGGAGGGCAAAGAATCGTAGGGCATCAAACAATTTATCCGCATCGAACCGGAAAAGTGCCCAAAAGGCTGGCAGCATTGCCACGTTGTATGGCGATGCTGATTCTTTGGCCAAAAAATAGACCAGCCCTCTGGTCACGTGAAGAGTCGACCAACCGCTTGGCGATGTCTTTAAAAACCAAGGGGGCATTCGGACCCCATGGCCCTAGTGTTTCAACCTCCGAACGGCTCGAACATATAACTCCCAATAAGGTTGGAATATTTTCACCGTTTGAGGTTTGAGGTTTTTCGCATCTGCAGCAGCCGCGCAGGCCACCCTGCTGGGAAGGTGGGATGGCGCAAGGGTGTCGACACATGTTGCGTCCCAAACCAAAGGCAGACTGAACTTCCAAGGCATTATCGTCATTCCGTCTGATCTCTTCCTACCGTCGCGCGCCATGCCGTAGGATTCTAAAACAGCTGGCACAGCAAGTGACAAGATCACGACGGATGATGTCATTAATGCTGGCTTGCCTGCGCTCTTACTGCAAGATAGGCCATGGTGTCCGAGGCAGTCGACAGCTTCATCGCTCTGCCAGAGATGCTCAGCCCCGCAACGAGGGCCCAGACGCAGACAAGTAGCGAGCCGAAAAGGGGTGTCACAGCATAGTGCCTATGTTGGGTGACGGTGGCGCTTGAAGCGAGAGGTCTTACTACCATTCACCTACAGCCAGCAGGCGGGAAGGCTAAGCGGTATTGATAAGATTATTCCCTACCAACCTGCAGAATAATTTTATTAATAAAATATGCAAAGATAGTCTAACACTTTATTATTAATTTCAAATTGACACACATAAAAAAAATGTTATATTTAATTATCATAATGGATAATTTGGATCATGTGAAATATTGTATTATTAATATTGTGTACCCTATTATTAATAATATGTTTTTTTTATTTGTTTTTATATATTATTTGCACACCATACTCATTCATTATTAATATTTTATTTAGTCACATTTATCATTTTTATTCGCCCTTTTATTTTAGTTTTGCATGAATATGTACATAATGAGCTAGTTCAGATTAACATAGGTTAAACTTATAAGTAAAATGTACGCTATTGCCTAAGATTATAAGTTACGCGTCGTGCATTTTATCTTGTGTGTGTCCGTTCGTTTGTCGCGGGTACTGTCCGCAGTTACCATCCCATCCCGATTATTAACTTTATGATTTAAGGCGGATGCGCTCAGGTAGCCCGCAAAATTTTAAAATACTTACGTTTTTTGCAATTTGCAGGGCACTGTCAGGTTGTATGTTGATTAAAATATGATTCGCGGCCGTAACGAATATGGCTTTACAGAATTAGAATCAACAATACAACTCCTTAAGTTAGAATTGGCCTCAAATGTCATGATTTCATGAAATAGTAATTGAATAGGGTAATATGAACTTAGAGAGATATATTGATGAGTTTTATGATTATAATTCTATAAATAAATATTTGATTCGGTCGCTAATCATATTTTAATCAACATACAACCTGACACTGACCTGCAAATTGCAAAAAACGTAAGTAAATTTGAATTTGGCGGGCTACCTTAACGCACCTCCCTTAACCCGTTATTGAAAAACCTTTTAGTGTACTGCACCTAGTTAAATTTTAGCGAAGTAATATTAGCTACTAATATAAAATTAAGCGCTAGTATTAAGCTGTAGTTTAGTAACTACGCAATTTTAGAGGTAAATAGAAATACATTTTGGTACACTATACATACATACACTGTGGTTTGATTCAATGTTTTCTATTTACCTCTTCACAATTTTATTACTAATGCGGTCAGTATTTTGGTATAATTAGTAAAAACCCGTCAGTGGGCTGTGGTGTAGCTAAGATACAAGAACTATGTTCTGTCTAACCTGCTTGCTACGGGAAATAGGAAAAATCCATGACCAGCTGTGGGCTACAATTTGCCGTTGATTATAACGACAAAAATATGGAAGGAAGGAAACCATACACAACAGCTATTCCTTATAAATTGTTTACTTCCTTAATTTTGTAATTATTTTCGATTTTGGGTAAAGACTAAAGTGTGGATACATATAGTTACACACACGTAGTAAGTTGGCATGTGTTTAGTAAAGTTTCAAGGCTTCTTAACGAACAGCTCATGTAACATCACATTAGACTCGAGATCACTCACGAGCACTTAATGCATATTTTGTTTAATTTTTTCCGATATGTTGGATTTAGTTCGCGAGAGGCGTCGCTTACGCATGTCGAGTAACCAATGAGTTGCAAGTTGTGCCAAAAATGGCCGTATAGCGAAAGAGTGGGATCAATAGGTAAAATACTTATTTTCGGCTAGAATCTCAATTATACGATGAATAAAAATATGTTGTGGTGAACAATTATGCCATATTCTAGTAATTTTGATTTTGAGTACGTCAATGATAACTTGCATCTCAATCACGCTACTGCTAAATTTAAGTTGCTGTCACAGCGGCCGCGAACTCGCAATAACAAGATGTAATACGGGCTACAAGTCATATCATCTTCTGACTGTATGACCTTGTCTTAGCTGGGTATCGTTTCACATCGCGTTGGTTCAATACAAACAATCACAGCGCATGACGACTAAAAAACAGAACACGTACGTAGTAACATGTTTTGTTTTTTGCACGTCATGCGCTCCTGTGTCTGTGACATCTCAAAATTGCGTTCGCGTCCTATTTTGAGATGTATAGTTGACTTCGTAATTACTTTACCACCCTTAGATTAAAGTAATTGTAAGACCAATGTGACTGTTGATAGTTTCAACCTAAGAGATTTTCAAAAAAATTTACTGAGATTTTTTGTCAAAAGTTGAAAAGCAATTACTCGGTTGACTATACCCTCGGTAACGCATATACCAGCTGGGACACGGGTTGTTGGTGGTCGCTGTGTCACGGCGCTGGGGTCGAGGGTCCCGGGGTCACGGGAGAGTGACGGGCAGTGACGCGGCATGCTTGTAGGTGTGGAGGCGCTGCCGCTGGTCAAGGGCATGCCGGGAGTGACGGCCAGCATCGCCGCGCTCATGCCCGACTTCCACACGGGTGGGTAACCGTCACCTTATGTGTTCATCAGTCTCATGCTCTGGTTCCCGCCGATAGGTGCTGATTATAGATCCGTCATCCTTACGTGAATCGATTTCAGATTCATAAATGTGAATCGATTTCAGAGTTCTCGAAATTATTTTTACGAGGTTAGGCAAGGCGAGGTTAAGTTGAACATATAATGCAAAATATTGGGGTCTAGATATCTTTGGAGAACAGTTCGCTACCAAAGCTTAACTCATTATATTACAGTACTTGGGCATCAAGATGCGCCGAGATGAAGTTTATAGACTCAAACATTAATTGAGGAGGTCAGGAACAAAAACTGACATTTACTCATCCGGCTCGATTGTTTTTTTGTTTATTCGGACTCAAAAATATGAATTTTATCAATTTCTGATTCAGATCAGAGAAACTGGCATTTAAAAGAAGTATTCTGTACCCAAGGTAACTTTTAGTAGTTGAGGCTTTGGAAACAAAACGTCATTTTTGTAGATAAACAGTCGAATGTCGTTTCGTAAAAGGTGACATTTTACCACCTTGAATCAATTAGTGACATTTACTTTGTGTAGGATCCAAATGTAACATTTGCAAATTATTTCATTAAATATTTCCTATATTTATCAATATAATTTATTATAACTTAATACATAAAGATTGGCTATATAAACTGTTACTGTCCCTAAAACAAATATATGATAACTCGTATATTCCACGACCCGACGATTCGACGATTAATTTTATACCCATATTACATTTTTCTCGGTTCCCGAGAAAAAAGAAAAGGTGTAAGTGTTTCTTTTGTTCCTAACCTCCTCAATTCTGAGCTGTTGAATTGAAATAATAAGTTAGGAAATCTAGGATGAGGATATTGAGATTCAGGGTAGGATATGACAAAGTTAGAACAGGGGTAAATACGTACGCGTATACGTTTCAATATTGACAGTAAATACTGTCACTATTGAAACGTCAGGTCGTAGTCAACAAAAGGTTTAGTTAAAGGAACCAGAGCACTCCTTGGTCTAATCGCTTCGACTGTAGACACCTTCATTGGCAGTTCACCATACGTTCTCATACTGCAATGTTTAGCATCTCCTGTTCAACTGGATGCAGCATAGTGTCCCTGATGTGCCCTGCGCTTGTCCAAAATGGCCTGCTCTCTGATACTCCCAACAGTGATAGCTGAAATGATTCGGTGTATAGCTGTGCTTGTATTATAAAACTAACCGCACGGTCTTAGCATCTGTGCACTTTATACGCGGCTATTTGGGTATCCGGATTGTAGAAACTCATTTCCATCAGTGATTTTCTATAGTTGGTATGGATTTTGTGCAATATGACCAAAGACCACGAATAGTCGATGGATCTATTCAAAGTATTCACTGGGTGCATTGGTCATGGTGTACATTCGTCTCAAATAGCTCTGTAATCATTAACTATCACACACATACAATGTTTGTCGGTAAGATGGGTAGTGTTGTTTGTGTTATTCCGTGTTTAGAGGTAAAAACAGTAAGTACTGACTTTTTAGCATTTTATTTTATTAATTATTTTCTGCTTAATTTACAAAATGAATCACGGTTTTTCTTTTACATTCATTTTGGGTAACAGGAATAAAATGTATGGTTTTTAACAATACGGTTTGGCTAAGGGTTATTGGATTATTGGGTTGGTGTCATTTACCGTAAGTTTGTAAATTAAGTTGAGATAATGGCGCACGTGTTACACATGATTTGCTCGTAACGTTGCAGCGTGTAGTGAATGTTGCATGGATCGTGACTGTCCCGGCGCGGGCGCAGTCCAAAGGGATGGTACGATGGCATGACTGTTGAGTAACGCTTATTATTATACACCCAAGTATATTATTATATTTAATATATTATACGTATAATATACCGACACAGGGGCTACACTAAACGCATGGACGGTCCGACATACCTCTCGGTATACAGTTTGTGTCACGACACGGTTTTACTTGTACTCCTTAGCACTGAGTTTTAATTAATTTCTTTCGCTCCCCGACTTGATCAGAGGCTAAGAAACTTATTATCATTTTATTTTTAGTCTTAGTTTAATATACTAATCTGTACAGATGTGTTGATAGAGGGACCCAGATATAAAGACAATAATGGCGATTTCTGTTTTACCAATTTCAACCAAATGCTAGTGTCTAAAGCTTCTTTTCAGTTGTTTTTGAGATCTCTACTTTTCCGTCTGTGCTAAAAAGAAAAAAGTTATATCAAAGGTCTATGATTCCAAATATGACCAAATTATTAGTAACATTATACATGAACTTTTAATAACAGCTGTGTCCCTTTACCGACCGTTCACCGTACACTGTCCATACCGCGGTGCTAACGATCCCTTGCTGTGTACGCAGCAGATGCGGACGGCTGCGGAGCGCGCGCGTCCGTCGAGCGCATGCTCGCCTTTGGACGAGAGCTGTATGCCATGAGCCAGAAGCTACAGCAGGACCAGTTCGTCAAATCGATGCTTGAGGTAAGAATCGGACGGAGAAGTTTATGGGAAAATAACGTCAGCAACAATTATGTACTGATACACCTGAAGTTATACCGGAGACGGCGGCCCGATGCCGAAAGATAACTTATCTGACAATTGAAATATTTACAATGCCGGGTAAAATTTATGAAACGTAACATCAAAATGTAACACACATTCAAACATATATAAATAATATATTTCATGTAGCATTGCAAACATTTGAACGGCTAACTTGTTTTAAATATTACCAATTTTTCGTCATAAGGTGTCTCGATTTTCCAATTTTCGTCTATTCTGAAACAGCGTGCAGCGTTGCACCAAAAGTTTTAAAGGAAGTGGCGCTACAAACTCCCCAGGAACACGTCTGTTTGTTTATCTACACCCATTCTATAAATCCTCTATAAAAGTTTCTGAAACAGTTAGCTTATTGCTAACATTAAAACAACCAGTTTCATAGTAACCATAATATCATCCAAATGAGTGTTATAATGTTGTATTAAATTTCATTATAACTTCTTACAAAAAAACCTTTAACGTCTTTTCAAAAAAAGGACATTGTCATGCACGCGCGTTCAATAACACAGCGCGGTAATTTAAAAAAGAAACTTATAAGTTTCTTTTTTAAATTACCGCGCTGTGTTATTTATAACGACCTTATTTTTTTAGTCCATGGAAATACCTATAGGTATTTCCATGGACTAAAAAAATAAGGTCTCTAGCATTCCGAGAGTGACACATGCTTACGTTACTATCCAGTTGCCACTTTATTGCTACAAAACACGAATTATGGAAACAGTTTCAGTCACCATTCTGATAAAAAATATATACAAAACATTTAAATTGTCGTTTCATTTTTCTAATTAAACGAAACAATTCAATTTAAACATGTCCCAATGTAATTGTTAGTTTTAACTTCTTTGTTTTATCGGATTCGGACAGGTAATAAAGGCGATTGGGGAGTTATTATTACACACTACTGGTAACACAGCGGTGATGACGTATGCTTGTGTCTCCCACGTGACCGGAATGCTATACCTGGCGAAGTATATTATTATAACATAACATAACATAACAACACGCCTGTATTCCCCGAAGGGTTAGGCAAAGGTGTACCTATAGCACACCCACATTTCGCCAGTTATGTTTTAAGTCCCATGTAATAGGGGGCGAGCCTATTGCCATCAACCGGGCACAAATCCAGACTCCGGGCTGCTACTGAGAAATTCCAGATGGAAAAACCCAATAACACTGCCCGACCCGAGAATCGAACCCAGAACCTCATGCTCAGCAGTAGCGCTTGCGACCACTAGACCAACGAGGCAGTGATATTATTATACCATGGGTTATTCAAATTCACGTCGTATCCCGCCATTTTTGTTCGATATTAGTATTGCAAAAATGTATTACTTTGTTGTTTACAAAAATGAGTGATACAAGCTTTGATAACACACCACCAGATATTTCTAATGCAGCAAAGGACATTTCTAACCAATTATTACCAGAAAAGTCGAGAAAACATTGTACAACACTATGATTTCAGAACCTTTTATAGAGGATTCATATTATGTAGATAAAGTCTTGTATGCAATTGTACATAATTAGGTATTAAAATACTCATGTGATACTATTATCACATTCGTTTTCGCCTCGTGTGATAAACCCACATTCGGTTTAGCCTCGTGTGATAAACCCACATTCGGTTTCGCCTCGTGTGATAAACCCACATTTGGTTTCGCCTCGTGTGATAAACCTACATTCGTGTTTTAATACCTTTTATTATAGAATAGCTGAATAAATAATTATTATATTAAAACTGTTATATGGTACTTTCCAGGACGCATTCAGTCTGCTGGCGTACAGCAACCCGTGGGACAGTCCGGTGGGCTGGCAGCTGGAGCCCGTGCGGCGCGAGGCCGTGTGCGAGGCGCTCAACTCTGCCATATTGGGTGAGATGTCACAATTTTTTTGTGGGTGTTCAGGAGGACCTAATTTGAGACCATCCCATCTCAAATGAGGTTTAAGAATATCAGAGGTAACAAAAGTTGAAGAGACTGTGTCGTAAGACTGGTCTCATTAATGTTTTTGTCGTTCTGTAATTTTGGTTCGTGTGCTTAGCAATCGAACGGTCGTATCGTTCGGTTTTGTTAGACGGTTGCGACACACGTTCAATGGTTCCTGTTTGAAAAATAGCCGTCGGTTTGGCTGCGAAGTTTTTTCTATGGACTAAACTAAATAGTAACAATATAACGAACTGTGCGTTACAGAGGCGCAGGGCATGAAGTGGGTGTCCCCGGTGGAGGCGTGCGTGTCGCACTCGCGCGAGCTGTTGCGGCGCATGGCGCGCGCCGGCCTGGGCGCGTGCGCCTTCGCCGACCTGGGCGCGCTGCTGCGGCGCTGACCCGCGCGCGCCGGCCTGGGCGCGTGCGCCTTCGCCGACCTGGGCGCGCTGCTGCGGCGCTGACCCGCGCGCGCCGGCCTGGGCGCGTGCGCCTTCGCCGACCTGGGCGCGCTGCTGCGGCGCTGACCCGCGCGCGCCGGCCTGGGCGCGTGCGCCTTCGCCGACCTGGGCGCGCTGCTGCGGCGCTGACCCGCGCGCGCCGGCCTGGGCGCGTGCGCCTTCGCCGACCTGGGCGCGCTGCTGCGGCGCTGACCCGCGCGCGCCCCCGGAGCTGCCGCGCCCACCGCGCTCCGCCCGCCGCCAGGGACCGAACACCCGCTAACCTGGACCAGAACCGGCATTCGAATCCGAGCGCGATCGAGTCGCTGACTATAGACGTCCCGTCACCGGCATACTTGAAGAATACACAAATGAATATTATTCGGAAGCCTCTGTAGATTTTTCTAACTTGCCCCGGCCACTCATACGTACGAACGGCTCGACAAGAAATCAACAAGAAACCGTAAAATACAACGCAACGTGAACTGTTGCTCGAGCAATTCTACAGCACCTGAAATAATTTGAATTATTCATAATACAAAAACGTCGTTCTCGAAAAATTCTTACTAAATTCACGATATGCATCAAAAATTTATCAAAAATACTATTATCTTCATAATATGGCCTGGCTGACTGATTAAACGTAAATCTAAATTAGCGAGCGAAGAGCTATGGACTGATTGAGGTAAAATGCTTCGACGACCCTAGAACATCACCGTTGACCGAGACAGCGAGGCACAACAAGGTGAACCAAAATAGATCGTGTTACAATTGTACATAAAGATCAATTTCCAAAGCAACGATCGACAGCGCGAAATTAACGCACATTTAATACCTTAGTGGCGATTCATTTAGTTATGAGTATAATCACGAGGTGCGCGTGAGACGTTCAGACGCCAAATATATGTGTAATATAGATGTGTTTAACGCTTAGCAAGTGGTTGCTTAAGCTTTACTATGGGTGATATGATAAGCGGCTTGAGGGGCGCCGGGGCCGAGCCCTGCACTGCACGTACTCGTGCTCTTGGATCTGTCTGCTCAATAGTCGGCTAAACCTGTTGCCATTCATTGCAATAGTTCGGTATCTGTAGATTGAAGAAAGTGACTGTTTTTAAAACTGCTAATCCAACAACAGTCGGGCTTTTTAAATATAAAAAGCCCGACTGCCATTGGATTAGCAGTAACAGTTAAACTTAATAAAGTTAACAGTTGGTACCCGGCCTCCCTCGAGCATTTTTATATTTATGAAGTGACAAAATATAAACGTGTAATAAAAAGTATATAGTGAACTGTGTGCTCCGCTATGACCTCAACGATAAAGGACGTTGTGAAATACGAGTTTAAATTCGAATGTAGCTGTAATATGTGTCGGAAATGCGCTGTATATTGTCTCTAGCGTATACTATAGATATATTGTTATAGAAATTAAACAAAGTAATTGTAACGCTCGCAGCGAGACACTGTTGTCGTGTTATACTTTTTTAATATTTTATTTTCATGAATATTTTATCGATACACAAACAGCGGAGTTCTCTAGTCGGACGATTCTGAACATCACTAGATATCTCGGAAGTTTGTGTGTATACGAAAGTCGACTATTATCATTAATTATTTTTATATAGATTTTGTTTATAACACAGCGAATATCGTTTCGGTGCGGCCCTGTACAGATAATTGTAGTAGCAGTTAATTTTTATTCTAAAATCGACCAACCAACATATGTTTTTGCAAGACTCGACGATACCGCAACAGTGTTTCCGCTAAACTTTAATATAATGGTATATAACGTGAGAAGAGTGTAGGGATACTAAGATTTACGAATTGATTTGTTGCTATTGCATTTAAGTTGTGAACCTGACTTCATCATATAAGCAAGTCAGGGAAAACCCGAAATATCGTATTTTCGTAGGTCTGACAAGGTGTAGCTCTAAATGCAATAATGATAATGTCGGGCACAGTCACGGCTGACGGCGACGCAATGCAACATACGAACTTATACATTCAGCTAATTACTATCTTGAACTGTTCTATTTGAACTAAGCATGAGATGGTACTCACACCGCAATAATCAGTGAGTACCATCGATAGTTACTAAAAGTAACAATGATTTGGTTATCAATACAATCTTATGAAATTTGCTAAGCAAAAGTTCCTGAATATTTTCATTCAAATCGAAAGTCTGATTTTAATAGCTTACTAGTTTGAATGTGTGAACTTGAGAAAATAGGATACATGTTTATGATTCCCCTTCATAAAATAAAACTGAATTATCTGTATAAGTTTGTATGTAAACGCGCTCAGATATTAACAAGACTATACTGTATTGTATTCTTCTGGTCTCATTAATATGTGGGCACAGCGAGGACGCTACTTGCCGCCGCCGACGCCTCAATTAATTTGTTCTGTAAAGATCAGTCTACAATATTGTTCTTATATTGTATTGTTTTCTTTTTTAATAATATATTATGTTTAAACCGCTCACTTGAGTTTAATTTCATTCCCCATCATATTAATATTTTCCTCAAGAAGGCACAGACTTGTGACACCCATCGCGGGTATTTATTTGCGAAAATCAGTCGTAAAGGAGTTCGGTTTCGAAGGAGGTTTCAGATTTCTCAATGTGTTTCAGGCGTATACATAACTTGCTAAAGTTGAATTTCAATAGTTATCGAATTAGTCGATTTGGTGACACTACAATGCTTGAGGGGTCGAGGATATCGCCAGACTGGTGTCAAGAAGAGTGTGACTTGGGACTTAGGACTGCTACTAACTAGGTACACATGCGGCGACTCGCTGGCGACTTCAAAATCTCACGTCCACATACAGATTTTGACAGCCGATTTGTCGTTAGCGATGTCGAAATCTGTGTGAGGATATGAAATTATGAAATCGCCAGCGAGTCGCCGCCTTACATATGGGAAAATATAATAGAGTTAGAGTTGAACGTGGATAAAGTCAGTCACTATATAGTATCACTTAGCTACTATTTTAAACGGGGTGAACAGAACTCCCGAGGGGAAGAGGAACAACTACGTATACTTTCAAAAGTTTTCTGTGGAAAACTCATTGATCCTTGCAAAAATCCGCGTTTCTTGTCTGCCAACGTTTTTTTGTGTGGCAACATCCCTTAAAAAGTCAAAACTGAACGTCACAAAAAGAGTTGACAATAAAACTACCGGGAAAGTGTGCGTGAGTTTGATCTTCCGTAAATTATTGGAAGTGATACTATTGGTTTTCGATTATAGTATAGTCGCCAGCACATCAAGTTACCACAAACGGTCAGATTTTCTTACTCGATTTTGAACTTAATCACCAATATTTTAAGGATTAAAATCGTTTGACAGTTTCTTCGAAATTTTACAGTTTCGTGTAGCTCGGCCTGCTGGCGACTGTACATTATTACTGCAGCGGCCGATAACAGAGGCATTGATGGACGAACGAACGTGAAAATGTGGGCCGAGGCGAAGACGAGGCATCAATGCCTGGTGGCGGCCAAGGCTTGTATAGTATTTTTCTCAAATAATGCGCGGTAATTCAAACTAAGTAAATTAATTCGAAATTTCAGAATCAACGACGTACAATGATAACTTTTCTCGCGCCAATATGTTCATTTTCAAATTACACGACAATATGAGTTTTCATAGTAATTTATTGGGCCGCTAAACACGACAGATATGTATGTTTAACCGACTTCAAAAAAGGAGGAGGTTCTCAATAAAATTCAACTGTATTTGTCTTTATTTTTTATGTGTTACCTCAGAACTTTTTTTGTTTGTTTAATAGCTGGTGCTTCTCATGTGATCCCATATAAATTTGATCATGTTCTGACCACTAGTTTTTGAGTTATCCTTAATACTGCGTATTTTTAACCGACTTCAAAAAGGAGGAGGTTTCTCAATTCGACCGTGTTTTTTTAATGTTTGTTCGCGGATAACTTCGTCGTTTATGAACCGATTTTAATGATTATTTTTTTGTTGGAAAGGAGATATCCCAAGGGTGGTACTATACTAAGGAAACCAGGATCTGATGATAGCATCCTAGAGAAATCGAGGGGAACCTTCGAAAATCGTAGGGGCGACTAGTGTGAT
This sequence comes from Griposia aprilina, assembly GCA_916610205.1. Classification (NCBI taxonomy): domain Eukaryota; kingdom Metazoa; phylum Arthropoda; class Insecta; order Lepidoptera; family Noctuidae; genus Griposia; species Griposia aprilina. The sequence continues at coordinate 22,182,727 of OU744299.1, read as the reverse complement.
TGTTAATTGTTTCATTAAGTATTTTAAAGCACTACAATTTAATGAAGGTCTGGAGTCGATCTGATGATGATTTCGGCTTCATCATCAGATCGTCTCCAGACTTTCATTAAATCACAGTCGAGGGGACTCCTCAACGATTTACAGCAGTTACCTTGTGTTTGCGCTTGATTAATTTGTATTGATGAGAACTTTACACCTAAATGGGTTGTGGCTGTCATTAGGGGTCTGATGATGAAGACGAAGGACAGTTAAGGGAACTCCTCAACGGTTTACAGTAGTTACCTTGTGTTTGGACTTAATTCATTTATATTGATAAGAACTTTGCACCCATATGGGTTATAAGTGCCATTACGGGTCTGATGATGGAGACCATAGACAGTCGAGGGGATTCCTCAACGATTTACAGCAGTTACCTTTAGTTGGGCTTACTTCATACGGTTCAATATGCCAAAATGTTCAGTTTGTACAAAAATAATACCTAATTAAGATTGAAGTTTTACATAGGACAACCACTACCTACTAGTCATGCTGATGCGTCATTTTGAGACTGAATTTAAGTTGCGTAATCGCGTCATCTCTAGCAATGCTCTTTCATCGTGTGACCTACTCAATAATTTGTTTGAATCTAAGTCAGACAACGCTATTCCTTCCAAGGTTTTAACACGACTCAGAGCAACATACACCTGCCGTTTGACATTTTTTATTAACCGCCTTCAATAAAAGGAGGATATTCTCAATTCAATGTATATTTTTTTTTATGTCAGTTCGTTCAGAACTTTTTTCTAGGTGGACCGACTTGGATGATTATTTTTTATTTGAAAGCTGGTGCTTCTCATTTGGTCCCATATAAATTTAATCAAGTTCTGACCAGCAGTTTTTGAGTTATTCCTAATACTGCGTATTTCTTCCACTTATTTTATATTGATGATGTTTTAATAATTTCCTGTCACTGTTATTTATATATAAAGTAGTGGCACACGAATTTGTGTGTGATAGGTACTACAACTAAAAGTGGGAAATAAAAACTTTTTTACAAAAAAAAACACAAATATAGTGAAAAATAACTTTATTTTCGGAAGTCGGTGGCAAAAAACGAGGATACAAAACAAAGACACCGACTTCAGAAATTAAAGATATTTTTCACTATTTTTGTGTTTTTTTTGTAAAAACGATTTTTCATATTATCATTGCCGGCCGCTAACCACGACAGATCTATAATAATTATGGATTTTCATACTCACATTGCCGGCCGCTGCTCGCATGTATTTGACCAGTACTTACAGCATTTTCGATTTATCTCGAAGAAGGTTGACGTAATAAATCTCGAATTTCCAAGTATGTTTGAAAAAATTATAAATTTTGATAAAAGGGGAGAAATTTTGTTATTGCATTCGAGGCGGAATACACACAAGAATCATAGGCGAGGGTGTTATGGAGCAGAGAACTGCAATAACAAATGTCCACGTGTATCAAACGACGTTTTTCAATACACTTTTGAAGAAATAAAATAAAAGAACGAAAATATTTTTGTCATTCATGACAAGACAATTATGACAGAATTTGCTTTTTTTCCCGCGCTTTACCTTTGCAGTTAAAGGAGAGGCAAGCCGATAAACAGCCTAATATGAAAAATAGAAAATTCTAATATTTTTGAGTTTAGAACACAAATAAATGTTAATTTGTTTAAAACCCTATTTTTTTTTGGAATAATTATGGTTTTTGATGATATTCTATTTAAAAATATAATTTAAAAAAATATTAACGCCTTATAGATGCATAACTCTTTGCAAACATATAATAGTATACCATGGTATAGGTGGCATGGTTTTATCTGTGGCAATTTTTATTTCCGCACACGTGTTAGTAAATGAAAAAAACGCACGCGTGTGAAATACATTGCAAGTTGAATCTTAATCGTAGTGCGACAAGAACCAGTTTTCGAGGAAGTGTCTTGATAAAAATGTAATTGTAGTGTTGCATTATGGTAAGAACATGCATTAAAATTACATACTTATGAATTTTTATTATTTCGTAAGCCTTATTTTCTTAAATGTTTCGAGGTGATTAGACACAACTGAGGGGATACCTACGCGAATATGGTCAAGACTCAGCATAAAATATAATAAATTTAATTAAATGATCAGGATCACTGTTCCCAAACACCCTTTTTGGGAACATTTTACATTTAATTAGGATTATTTTATTACTACTGCGGCCTTTCCTTTAGGGATCTTTAGCAGAATGGCCGCAGGGGGAGGGGCGGGCAGACAATAGAAATCACGTATATTTTGTGTTTTTTTATTATAATTCTAAACATATCCGAATAGAAATTAATGGAATTACCTATAGGAAGGAGGTCACCTACTCACCGCGAACATGCGCTTCGCGAATTTATTTTGCAATCATTCATTTCGCGAGCTTCTATTACGCAACAAACATTCACTCGCAAAACGAACTTCGGTGAGTACCTAGTTTGAATTCAAACATGAAAAACAAAAGCTCGCGTAACATTCAATCAATCTGCCTGCCTTTCTCCACCTGTGTTGGGGTCGGCTTTTAGTATAACCGGATGCAGCTGAATACCAGTATCTTACATGAAACGACTGCCTATCTGACCTCCACAACCCAGTGACTGGGTAACACGATAACCTTTGGTATCTTTATTATATTATCTTTCAGACTAGTTGTCAGACTTTTGGGCTTCTGATTAACCGTAAAGACAGTCAAATATCTACGAATGACAGCCGGGACCAATTGCTTAACGTGCTTTCCGAGGCACGAGGGGTCTCGGTATGTTATGAATGGTCATCCATCCACGGACCGTCTTCGGCAAGCGTAGCTTAACCTTCAATCGACCCGTGCGGCTGTTATTATTTAGCCACGAGCGTAACGAATGTTTATAAAATAATTCGCTAAGCGAATGCTCGCTGTGAGCAGATTCACAGGTAGGTGCTTAGATGGTTGGGTATGGAAAACCGACACCACCATTCCTTCGTTTTATGTTTGATGTTGTTATCCTAGGGTGCTCGGTAGACGGCGATCATTTTGCCCGCGACATAATAAAAACCGTTTTATCCTCGGCAGGGCCATGCGCGTGTGTTGGTGGAAAGGATTCTGAAAAGGGGACGCTCAGGAATGGCAGCAGCAGCCTGCAGGCCAGGTAAAAAGTAAGCATGTTTTACACCTTCAGGCTTTAGTTCTTAAAATTGTTTGGGTCAGCAGTCCCTGCTTGCCTTAGCGTGATGTCACTAGTGGATTCACCATCATCCATTTCGACACTAGAGCTACATCCCGCAAAGACATTTTTCACCTTTCATGAATTACGCGAGAAAAATAGACCTCTACTTACCTACCTATACTGAAATATCGCATCAATATGGAAATGGCATAATAAAACACGAATTTACAATGGCGCCTGCAGATAACGATTCATTGAATAATTATGTTAATTGTGCAAAAATTATTGAGGGACAGATTCAATAAATTTAGGAGGGAGGTGATTGTGGACCAACCCTCGACCCAGGCAGTTCTTTACGAAATCAATCGGTTTTGATAAAATCGGTAAAATGTCGAGGGCGGAAATTTAAATTACTGATTCTTCTTAGGAAGCGTATTGTTTTTGGAAAATACAGAATTCAGTAAGTAATCAATTTGGTGAGGACCACACCTATCTATCACATGCCTACTAGGTTTACCGTTATGACCAACCACTTCTGCCGCCTGCGGGCCTTCTCACAGACTATCCATGTTACTACAATACTACCATTATTATAAATGCGAAAGTAACTCTGTCCGTCTGTCTGTCTTAACCTTTTCACGCCTAAACCAATGAACTGATCGTTATAAAACACAGATTGGTAGCCTGGGGCCTGGAGAAGGACATGGCTACTTTTCATCCTGGATATTATATATACACGCACACGAAGTCGCGGGCAACAGCTACTGGCTACTCTAAATGTGGACGCGAAACTTCTCTATCCTACTAATATTTTATTTATGAAAGTTTGTGAGGATGGATGGATGGATGTATGTTACTCTTTGACGCAAAAACTATTGAACGGATTTGGATGCAATTTAGCACACAGATAGAGCATGCCCTGCGTAAGGACATAGGCTACTTTTCATCCTGGATCGTAGAGGAAGTCGCGGGCAACAGCTAGTCATAATGTTCAGCTTCACAACGTTCTAACAAAAATAGGCACATTACAGCCGGCAACATCGGGCCGCAGCGCAAAGCATTTTCATAGATACCTAAAAGTGCGGTGCGGCGCGCCCTAATTAAAGGCTCCCACAAACAGGCGCGAGGCGACAGCACGACACAAAGACGCCGCTCGTCGCGCAGCACGCGGTGCCTTTGTATCACGCTGTCGCGTCGCGCTAGTGTGCACGAGACTTTACGCTAGCATTAAAAATGCCCTAAAACAACTGAAGTAAAGGAAGTTACTGGCACTAATCTTATCAAAAGAAAAGGAAAGCTTTACTGTTAGAAGATAATCATAATACCTTCTTAGTTTATAATATTTGTTTAACCAGCTTTGTCATTGCACGGTTGCAGCCTGTAAAGGCTCCTACAAACAGGCGTGACACGCGACGCGACACAAAGGCACCGCTCGTCGCGCGACAGGCGGTGCCTGTGTGTCCCATCGCGTGTCGCGCCTGTTTGTAGGAACCTTAAGGCTACCTAGGTCATTAGTACCTACCTAGTTACGAGCTTCACAAATATTTACGTTCGCTGGCTATGATTACCAGGAATTCATTTGCTTCGAATACCTCGTTGATAAGTTTTCTTACATAAATACACCAACACTCTTGGAATCGATGTATGACACGTAGGCACGGACGTATGAATATCGCGGCGGGATTTTATCGCACACTGGATTTTCAACTCTTGGTGTTGACGCGAGCGTTCAGAATCTAACAGAGTGCATTCCAGCGCGTCGAAAAAACACACTGTTGGATTTTCAATTTTTTTCGGCGCCAAGCAGAGCGTTGAAAAACCAGTACCTACGCGATAAAATCGCGTCGCGATATTTTTACGTCCGTGCGCACGTGGGCGTACAGCTAGAGTATGCCATCGTCTATGATATTATTATTACTCATCCATCAATAAGAATACGAGTAAGTCCCCTATTTGAATGAAGTTAGTCGTGGTCTGGTACCCGTATTTATTCTAATGTTTTAATAACTTGTTATAAGCTCTGGACTCACTCGAGGTATCTACCGTTGGGTCATCGGGGAAGTCCTTTCTCAAACTTTTTTTTTTTTTAGTTGTCGTTTACTTGGCTCCAATTAATAAGTCCAGCCTAACACCGTTTACTGTTAAACATACCATGAGCAGATTCCAATACCCGCCACAACCTTCAATCTTCCAACTTTCACAAACAATTCAATCTTCCAACTTTCACAAACACTTCAATCTTCCAACTTTCACAAACTCTTCATGGAGTTTTCAGAAGTTGCGAGCGCGTAACTTTTTAGAGTGCCCTAATTTACGATATGCTTAGATAGGAACCTATGTCCTAAAATTTAGGTAGGGACTTAAACACAGATACCATAATTCTTAGTCGGACCTACTTAACAGCTACGTAACTACACCAACTAACCATCCACTTAAACTCAATTCGGTACGGTACCCACGAATCGGGTGTCTCTTTGAAAAAGTTGAGGCAAATCAAATAAATAAAAGTCGCATCGCAAGCAATATGACAGTGGTAGTCAATTCATTGAATATCACGTTATCTCTGTTCCAACAGCTCCGGGACCTGAGGTCCAGTGTGCACGGACCAGGGAGGAAGGGCGGAGTAGGGGGCGAGGTGGTCGCGAGAAATTGAATGAAAACATTGAATATTTATTCTGAGACGATGCCAGTGCACCACTGCGGGCACCGGGCAAATACTATGCGCTGGAGCAGATGTGACAGATCGTCCATGTATTGTAAAAATGTCCTCGATTACTGTCACTGACTTTTATGTTCATTGGCTAATAGACTGGTTCTTAACGTCAGTCCACCTTAATAGTTTCCTAGAGTTCACTTAATCTTCTAACGATCTGCTGGACCATTTTATGCTTCGATTTCGTGCGTATCCAACTACGATAGTTTAGTAACTACCGTACCAGTCGTGATCATGAATGACTTTTGTCATCAGGCCCGGACTTAGAGACCCAGGGCTCCTAGCCACTTCACATTTTAGCCCCTCCGCCATCCCTTAACCTTTTTGAAAATTTTGCTAATAAAATCCACTAGTACAAAAAATATATTTTTAACTGACTTTAATTACTATAAATAAACATCAGAAATAATGCAGACTATGCTATGTATGTCACCAAATTCACCATATATTTACTTCAACGGTCGTCATAAATCGACGTTTCTCATCAAGGACGTTATTTTCCTCGTATTCCTTAACACTCAAGTAACCTTCTTGAAACAACTTAGGTACTTCAAACAACTTATTTATAGTACTTTTGTAGAAACCTACATGATTGATTTTTCGCATAGCTGATGCCGGCAGTGATTGAACGGTGATATTTCTAAGAGAACTTTGGATGCGAGAGCGAGCGAAGCGAGCTCGAAATTATTAGCACCTCGGATAGGTTAGGTTTCTTTTGACTTGCATGAATAGTCAAAAGAAACCTAACCTATCCGAGGTGCTAATAATTCTTTTGACTATTCATGCAGTAATGAAGTTAATTTGTCGACTCTGGCCGCCTGAAACCTACTTGATCGGGTTAGCTTTGGGGCCCCTAGGTTGACAGGCTGGCTAGGCCAGTGCCTTGTAGGCCTAGGCGTAAATCCGGGGCTGCTTGTCATAGAAATGCGTTTCAGGCTAGTCGCCCAGCTTGTCTTGTCTGCGAGAGTACTAATTCTTTGTCGTTCCGGGATGATCTTGTGGCTCTCCTTTTAATATTTGATCTGCATATTTATAAATCGTGCTCGGACTGTTTGCGCCGCTCCTCGAGCGTGTTTGCAGATTTATAGTTTATTTCATTTCGTGTGAGGACCCCTTCGACTGACATTAACCCATTGTTTACCGCACATTCTCCAGGAAGCGTATGGTCCGGAATATTTTATATCAATGCTTGTATTTGTCCGCAATCTTTAAAGAATTCTGAATTTATAGCGCAATAACGCAATAACGCTATGCAAGTGGACACAGTATACTGCACTCCGGTTATCTTGTTTTGTGAAGCGCAGTTATGCTCGCAAGATGTGAAGCAACTTGCGAGGATATTATTATTGGTTTAGGTACATGCAAAATTCCAAATAAGATAGCTCGTGTCGTTACCAATATTTTATTGCATAAATAAAAATATATATTATTAGCATTCAAACAGGTGCGTATGAAAAATCTGGGTTAAAATAAAGTAGTTTGGCTAGTATCCTTTGACTATAACAGCCTTGACTTTAATCAGGACTTAAACTGCATACTTATTTAAAAGTAGGCATTATTATCATTCAAGAATGTTAGCAGAAACTTTGAGTCGAGTCTTTTGAGTCGACGAGGTTTCTCGAAATATTTTAAGGCTTGATTATAATACTTGCAACCAGTCCTTGCCCTGCTTAAATACTTATAAGTTACCCAGGTTTGTTAGTCTGAACGGCTATCTGCAAGGCGCACCGTGTTAACTGCTAACGACTCATTAAACCTGTGAGAGTGGCTCTTTAGGCAAAGGAAATAAATACGTGCCCGCAGTTGTGTAGATATTCTCTGTGAAGCAACGCACTTGCCCAACGATTGTCGACATAATGTGTATGCGAGAAGAATGAACAATATGTAGGACGTGTAGGTAGAACCTAGGTACCTAATCTAAGCATGCATCAGCTACAAGTGATTGGGGATAAGTGAAGCTTTACAAAGTAAAGTATTTGTGGATAACATTTTTGAACAGATGACTTACCTTTATATTACTGGAGGTTGATGCGCTCCTTATATAAAAAAGAGGCTAATTTATAGCAGTGCCATAAAATCTAGGCTTAAAATAAAAATAATCATCTCGTCTAAAGAAATTCTAACTATGATCTTCAATTATCGTGAAATTATAGGATGTTTTAACATAAGAATATTGGCTGGGTGCCTTGAAAATATCTTAGTTGAAGCCTGGCAGGAGTAGAGTATTGAAATAACACACCATAGACTAGGACAGGACTCCTTTATTCCCAATTCCCCCTCACATCTATCTGCACATTACAGTTCATGGCACTCTCACAGGGCACGTATCCTTGTAGGCCGTATTCACACAGTAAGTCCAGCAGGAACCGCCCCTGGTGACTCGAGGGCAAGTCGGTGACTGACAGCTGGTGGTCGATGTGCATCACCTGGGTTCTGTTGGCTGTGGTCGCTGGCCAGCGGACTGGTAGCAATTGGGTAGGCAGCGGGGTTGGGTCCCTGGGAAATGAGGGGTCAGATTGAATAGAATCATGCCACGGTGACGAATAATTTTATGAAAATTGAGGAAACGTTAAGGCTTAAAATCCTTAATTATAGATGATAACTTACTGATAAGCACTATTTTTAATTTACTTGTATTGAATTAAAGATCCAACATTTTAGATAAGATGTTGCGTTCGATTCTTACGCCACTTCCTATCATTATGTTTCCAGACGGCGACAATGCCACTTGACAACCCTATATTCAATTCAAAGAAATACTATGTCTGTTGTTAGAATGGACGTATTTACGTTTATAATGTTGTCTTAGCACGTTACAATCTGTAGTGTGAGAAAATAGTGGAAAGCATAGCTTGGCTTACGTTACAATACAACGTGAACGTTTTTGAAACTAAGTGAAGTAAATAAAGTTCAAATTAAGCTGGTCCACGTAACAAAAGCTTTTGGTGTCCCGAAAACTTCACAGAAAATGTTGGGCTTATGATACGGTTTCTTGCTATCCAACACCTATGACTATTTTACGGTAATGTTTGGAAAGAACTATGTACCAAATCTTTGTGTATAAAATTATTACGGATTGTTATCAACCTTTGTCGAGTGCGCTAAATTACCTGCTTTATAAAGGACCCGATCGATGTCAGTAATAAGTACCGTAGGTACTAGGAACCTATTGAATTTACTACTAATGACAGTATTAAAAGCTTTTAAAGACGTTGCGATAACTTACACTTATACTATGGTTAATATGTAAGTAAATGAATAAACATAATGAATACCTTGATATTTATGAAGTAAAACGTTAAACAAATTGTAATGGTCCATTCGCATACTCTCATAAATAATGACCGTCGTAATGTGCATTCAATGGTGTAACCCCATGGAAGGAAGGTGTCGTTTTTGAAAAAGCGCGTGTTTGCATCATTCAGTAAAAAAACATCTGTACCTACGTTCATGAGAATGCACTTAAATTGCCTAAAAGAGTCATCCAAAACGGATGCGGCTGATGTAGGTAAGTTTTTTCGAGTAAGTAACTAACTTAGGTAAAAACAAGATGAAGGTTGCAAAAATGACATCTGAAGTTTTTTCCTTATGAATAGGTCATCTAGATTTCCTTAATTAAGGATAATATTTTGGTAAACTCACCCGAACTTCATAAAGTTGGTCAACATGGTGGTGTGTCTTTCGATGACTAATTTGTCAGCGTCACTCAACTGTAAGGTCAGACCACCCGGCTTGAACAAGTAGAAAACGTCATCTGAATGTGTCGTGCCCCTCACTCCGACCCCAGGACCAAATACGACACTCCCGAAATTACGTCCTCCTTCGTAGGAGAACATGTAGTTATACACCGGTTTGTTTGAATACTTCGCTATCAACTTCGAAAACGCGTCAAACGCTCCGTAGGCTATCCAATCCGAATAATAGTCCACACTACCTTTGATCGATGCTTTACTATTGAGCCTTTGTTTCCCAAAGTAATGCGAACGAATTTTCTTGGCTATTTGTCTTTTATCTTCATCGGAACACCAGGAAAATACCGATGGCAGCCTATCTACGAAGTTATTGTCTAAATATTCTAACGTTTTTTGGTTATTGAGTCCGTAGAACAAGGTACCTTCGCTGTCGGTGACGCCGACCATTATCGGCACTTTGTAGAAGTCTCCCGACGTGATGATGTTGTATGGCGTGTCGTGGAAAAACGGCTCAGTGAAGTTCGTGTCGATACATGGCGCGTACTTGAAGTACCGCGGATCTATTGAAGAACCTTGTGTTGCTGTCAGCACATCTCTCAAGGACGACTTTATAAAAGTATTGTAAACATCTCGTTCACTCCTCACTGTTACCATTTTAGCGGCGTCTTCGAAAGCCGGAGTGAGCGGCTCTGGGTTGAACGACCACGGCGTCAGAGCTACACCACTCATCATTACTGCTTTGTGGAACAGTCCTCTGCTACGTTTCGACAAAAAGTGCATCGCTGTGGAGGTAGCTCCCGCACTATGACCGGATATGGTCACATTGTCCGGGTCTCCACCGAAAGCAGCTATATTCTTCCGTATCCATTTTAAAGCTGCTACTTGGTCCTTCAGTCCGAGGTTTGCAACATTATTTAAGCATAAGAAACCTAGGACGCCTAATCTATAATTGACTGTCACGACTATGACGTTCTTTTTGACTAGAAATTCGGGTTCGTAATGCCACTTGCTACCATAGTAGTAAGCTCCTCCGTGGAAAAAGACTAGGACGGGCAGCCTGTAGCCTGCTGTGGCGTGTTCCGGGGTGTACACGTCGAGCAGGTGGCAGTCCTCGGCACCCAGCTTGAAGATGGCGAAGGCCTGTGCGCAGGAGTCGAACTGTGACACCGCGTGGAACGTGCCGTTCCATTTTCTCGGTGGTTTCGGTGGCTGGAAGGAGGGTTGATTATGTTGAACTGTGTAATAATTACAGATTAGTGATAAATTCTTTCACTTGTGATTTACATATCGTAAGGTTGAACTAGCTTCAATATAAAATACGGGTGAGATATTATGATGACTGCAAAATTTTAACTTAACGTTTATACGAGTATTATTAACTTATTCATTTTATGGCCATTTCAGCATATTATTTTAAGTTAAATACCAAGTGTTGATCATTTCAGTGTGCGATTTATTTTCTAAATCACTGACTGATTGACATGATATTAATTGATATTTATTTTTATTACTGTAACCTTGATATATTTGCCATTTTTACACTAATTCAAACGATTTGACATTAATTTGTATTTTAAATTATTTTGTTTTCCTAATTGTAATTTATAATTATAATATCTTAAAATTTGTGTAAATTAAATAATAATGTAAGTTGCATGCCCATGTGACGGTAGAACATGGAGGACTCTTATGATAAAACATCTCTGTACTGAATACCCATGTTTGCAAACCAATAAATGATTTGATTTAATTTTTTGATTTAAATACATTTTTCACACGGCCAACGTATATTACCTGTTCACAATCAGTTCACCATGCGAGAACTTGAGTAGATATTCTTACCGCAGAATTTTTCAGGCATTTCCCAACCGTCTCACCGGGGAACGAGATTAACATTTAAATATTTCTCATATTAATATGTGCACGACTCGTAGGTACTCGTACACTATGCAGATTACTTTCGCAGTGATATTACAAACCATATACTCACTTGGAATCTCTCGCTGACGGCGTACGGGATCCCGTAATACCGGTTCTGTCCGGAGAAGCCTCGGAGCCCCCTTAATTTACCCTGGCTCACTTCCACGTCCGGCGTATGGAAGAATAAGCCGCACACATGCTGCACACACGACAAACTCACAATATACAGTAACGCTGCGTATCTCATATTTACTGGCGAAAAACTTCACTCATAATGTTTAATTTGTGGTTGATGTTGTCGATTTATATGAGGCGGCCGGTGCCGGTTTGGGATTTACAGAGTTCCGAATTAATGATATCCCACCGTTAACTGGTTAGTTCAATGTCTTCATAAATAGCCTTGAGTCACTTTGACTAGATCATGATCTTCATTGGTATCGGCTATAAACATTTGTTTTTATCATGTAACAATTAACAGCTCCCAAGCTGCTTATTAGTTATATACAGCAGTTATATTGTTTACCTTTTTACTCAATGTTAAGGTGCTGTATCAGTATGGTATATGGTATGGTATCCTTCATCTAGTAAACATTGGAGTAATGTTGTCGCGCAGCTTTGTGCAACGGAATTTATAAGTCTGATTAATTAGATTTACAACATGAATAATTTTGTTTAACACTGGATAAATGACGACATTACTGAGAACATTTGTGTACAATTTCTCTATAATCTTGTTAAATATTGATTAGGATTTAAGTTAGTTGTTCAGTTTCGATACTTATAAAATAAGTAGAAACTATTAAGTTCATTTTTAAAACACAAGAGCACTAGAACGACTAACTTCAAAGTCTTTGATAGAAACTTCGTCGTTCAAATTTCCGGTTCACTACAAGTTCACAGATGAAGTTCATCTCAGTGGAAGGCAAGATACTGCGTGCGAGGCGGTCTGGTGCACACTGGTAGGGAAAGTATACAATCTCCGGCGGCGGCGCGGTGGTCCGGTGCGCTTGCGCAAGTTCACTGCAATGTTTGCGAACTGTCCGCAAACTGTTATAGGTATTATTTGCTGATTGTTAGATGACATTGTGTCTAATTGATTTTGTAACAATTCTTGATGTGGTTTCTTTGAGTTGTGACGTAATAGTGTTCGAAGTTCTTAAAATATTAATTGTGGTTATTGTTTGGGTAAGGTAACTTTGGGTTTTTACTTTTAACTGGTAACATATCGATATTAACATAGTTCTTTTGAGTTATACTTCGCAACTGGTGGCTTTAAAGCCTAAAGTCACTTTATGATGATTATCAATTAAGTTAGCACCTTTTATATAGGACTAGTTCATTTGGTCTTTCGCTCCTATACCTACCTATGTTCAACGGCATTGGTCTATAAATATTTTTTCACACCACCTGTTCGACAATGTCAAATTATAGACAATATTGTGTATAATTTGACACACACACACATACATTTAATTTGATATACACCTAACCCAAAGTACAGTGTATTAAAGCCTTGGGGTCTAGCCGGGCATTAATATTGTACTGAATTTCATTATGACCCGCTGGTCATCAATGTGATTTGAATTTGGAACATTGGAACCACAAGTAAACATCGCATACAAACAGTTTCCATAGTACATACTAATCCCATGCATTTACCATTGAGATTAGCACTAAAGAAAAAAAATGATCGGAAATCGAACTGGCCACCGAGAGTAGAAAAGTGAAAAAAAATAGAACAGATAAAAAACAGGCGCGAAAATGTCGAGATTTCTGCGCTCTATCCATGTTAAATATTATTTATTTAGATTTATTACAATTATATGTGTCAATCTAATCTAAGAAAGTGTATAAATTGAAAGTACGTAACTTACCTTCCTACTGAAGAGGGGCGTTCAATGTACGTACGTACGTACTTGTATGTACGTAATGTTCAATGTACTGGTGGTTATTTTACCCCATCTTATTTCTTTAATTGCTTCCCGTAAATTTTGTAAAGAGGATGCCTAGGATACTGCGTTTATAGTTTCATCGTTTTTGTGTACTCAGTCAGCAAAATTCCCTTTGAGTCCGAAAACACTGTGGCCATGATTTTTCCGGCAGACGGAACGGCTTTGTATTTCTTAGGGGGCGCAGTACCCTTCTTGTGCCACTGCATGGACTGTTTACTTTCAGGGTCATAACCACCACTTACACCACGTTTCAATCCCAGTAACAATTCGATCGAAAATACTTGATGGAACTTCACCACAGAGCTCTAAAAACTCTCTACAACTCTCGATTCGCACTTGTTTTTGAGGCCCGCCGTCAGTATTCGCGGCACCCCTAGTGCACTGACTTTTGTAAGGTAAAAAAAGGTCTTGAAGAATAGTGTGCACGCTACTAACGGAGAGGTGGATCATCTCTGCTATCATTTTCATCTTCATTTGGGCATCCTCCAGTATAAGCATCTCTACTTTTTTCACGTTTTCTTCCGTAGAGGCAGTAACCGGGTCGCCTGAGTGAGTGTCGTCTTCAATACTCTCTCTGCTCCTTTTAAATTCAGATGACCACTTTTGAACCGTAGATAATGAAGGTGCAGAGTCTTGGTAAACAGCCACTATCTCTTCGTGAATCGTTTTTTGTCTTTATCCTTGTTTGGTAAGGAATTTAATAACAGCGCGGTGCTCGATTTTCTTCAACATCGTCACGTTAGCCATTCCAGTTGTCTTTGACTAAAGGATAACTAGCAAACTGATGAACACAACTATATGAAAATTTAACTTTAAACCCTTAAATAATGTCATTAATTAATTAATTAGTCAAATTACCCACATCATTAGTAAATCCCCCTCATACCGAGAATACATTGAACGCCCCTCGTACTAACGTACCTGTCTATTTTTGTCAAGGGTGGCCTTGATTTTTGGAGTTAATGGTGCTTGTCGTGGAAAAGAAATCTTAATCATTAAAATCGAAGATATCAAACAACATTCAGATTTTTTGATGATAAATTTCCAGATACTAAATCAAAGAAATAACGGTCATTCGTAGTGCGTGGAGAACACGTAAGAATTGTCAAAAGGTACCAAGCTCTACGCCCCTCTAATTTAAACATTATTGTTCGTAGCTTATACGCCACGCATACGCTTACGCTTGCCATTATTAAATGGCAAGTGCACCAGGCAAGACACTGGCAACAATAACATCAGCACCATGCCGAAAGAAATTGCGAAATACCTGTAATTGACAAATAAGCTCTACACGGGCAGGAGAACATTGGCTACTCTGTTGGTGGATCAGACAGGAGCAGACATTACCCAGACTACAAGACACGTTGGATAGTAATCTGATGCAGTAGCAGAGGGCTACATTGAAAATTCTATACAGAATAAGGATAAAATAAGCTGCCGTATTGGTGACAACATCAAACTGATTCTTGAACACCAATTGCTGAGATTGCTGGTTAACCGGTAATTGGCGACAGTGTAAATTCAAGGCTATTGACACCTATAGTACTTTAGATATATTATACACAGAAGCTGTTGGTGTACCTTTATAAATAAATAGAGAAATAAATAAACCATCCACATCAAGACACTATTCATCTAGTCCGCTGCCTCAAGCATCACCTTCAACAACTTTAACGATCCAAAATTATCCTCAGTAGACCCAAGTTTCTGAAACTTTACTCCACAGCAATACGCAAATAAACTCTACTTCCACTTTAATAAATGTACCGAATAAAACATAACTTTGTTTTTCCATACCTGGTTTAATGTATCAAAGATTACCTTTAACTTTTAGTGGTTTTAAATAGGTCTATTAACTGTAAATTTTATAAGTTTAATACATTCTTCGATTCTAGTACCTACTATTGCTTTTCATTGTCTCGTAGATGGTGTGAAAAGAAGAGTATCCTCCTTGGGAATAAACATGCCTTCGTCTTGGGCGAGCTTGAATCCCTCGGTGCACTCGGGATTCTTGTTTTAACTCCCTCGCTTTGCTCGGGATTCAATACGGCCGCAGCGCCCGGGATATAAGACACTGCTTTATCCCCTTGGTGCATAATCTACTATAATTAGGTAGGTAATAGGTTTCTGTCAAGGGCTTAACATAGCAATGACATGTAATGACTAGTGTACAAGTCTGTATAATAAGTACAAACAATTACTTTGAACATTAACCTTTCCTTTAATTGTGGATTTGCTGATTTCGTTCTTTGATTAAATATAACCTTCTGATAAACCTGACAATGTCACGATTCTTCAGTACCTGCTGGCGTACTTAGTTATATTATTTCTAGTCTAGCTATACATCTTTATTTTGTTTACCATTATGAGGCCTTAAAATGTCTCAATTCTAGCCTGACGAGCTGTTTAAGTTAAGCGTATAAGGAGGTGGTGACGAGCCGATTGGGACAGCGGCTGGGCCCTTCGCATTCCATAGTGAGCCGCATTTAATGTACATGTATAAATGTCAGTAGAATTATATGCCTATGTACGGATTTTGATGCAGGTAAGACATGATCCATGGCACAAGGTTTTTTTTTTGTATGATGCAGCGAGTTTTTGAGAAAGGTGCAATGTAAGGCTTGCCTCGTTGGTCTTGTGGTCGCAAGCACAACTGCTAGCATAAGGTATTGGGTTCGATTCCCAAGTCGGGCAGTGTTATTTGGTTTGTCTACCTGGAATTTCTCAGTAGCAGCCGGAGTCTGGATTTGTGCCCGGTTGATGGCTCGCCCCTTGTTACATGGGACTTAAACGTAACTGGCACAATGTGGGTGTACGGGTTCTATAGGTACACCTCAGTCCAACCCTCCTTCGGAGAAACAAGGCGTGATGTTGGTATGTCAAATAAAGGTCGTCGAGGGCAAAATGTTACTTATTTTGTGAGTGAAGCAATAAAACCTGTTGCTAGGCTTTGATGATCGCAGTATTGATGATCGTAGTATTGATGATCGCATTATTGATGATCGCAGTATTGATGATCGCATAATTGATGATCGCAGAGTATTGAATGAAATCTGTAGGGCCGCATATGTTGATGACTAAGTTGCTAGGATGTTATTTGGTCATGATTTGGAGTTGTCTACCTAGACTAGTAAGTGATGCCAGTTTGTAAACTCTAATATCTATTTCCATGGTATTTCCTTTTGAAGATTCCCAGTCCATTGAGGAACAACTGCCCTCGTGCAATTAATTTAGGTAGCGAAACTCCGCAGATGCGATAGGTATCAAAAACAAAATAGGCTAAATAAAAATACCTAAGATGATTATTTTTTTGAGGTCAACGTCTGTGGGTAGTGTGGTTACCTACTTGAAAAAACAGTTTTTTTGTGTAAAATTTAGAGACGTAATGGGTCAGTATATATATACAAATATATCGAAATACAAACAAAAACACAGATTTTTTCATCTCTTATTTCAAGTAACTGACTAATAGCGGTCGTTAAACAAAAACATTATCATATTTTTATTTCGACCCTGTATATTTTGGCTCTACCTGGCCATAGATAAAAAAGTTAAAACGTCAACATTGTTTCAAATTAAGACGTACACGATTTACTTTGCAGGAAAACAACATGGAAGAAACTTTTCAGACAGATTTCAAAGAAACCATCTTTTGAGTAAAGTTGAAAGAATATTGGTTTTTAACGAAAGAGAAGTCGCGAACAATAATAGTAAGTGCATTAAAAATAAATAGTCATAATAATAAAGAGCGTTCATCTCGCCCGCGGGGTGCAGTAAAGCCGCTTCATACTGGAGCTTGTTATATTTATTTTACGTTAGAGAATGAACATCAAGTTATAACGTATACCTGCGTCCTTATTGGGTATGGATGATGTGGAAGTTATAGGCAGGGTTCAAAATTATCAAGATACTTACGCTTCTTGATAATTATCCGATAATTATCTGATAATTATCGGATAATTATCAACAGTGTAAGAAATTAATTTGTTATATTGTTTCATAATAAATGCATTATAATTTGGGCAATTCAAACATAAAGAAAAAAAAAAAAACTCGGATATTTATTTTAATAAAAATTATAAAATTAATTTGTTTTTTTTTCTCCCTTCTACCTGGAATTAATGTTAATTTGTGTTGGATACTGATCCAACACAAATTGGATTGACCAAACCGGTCGCAAGTTTTTGTTATTATCAATCGATAATTATCCATTTGTTATTGTCACGATAATTATCCTTTCGAACCCTGGTTATAGGGACATGAGATAACAATCAGGAAAAGCCTAAAGCACTTTAAAGTTCTTATCTGCGGGCTATCTGTTACTACTAGCACAGTCTAAAAATATTTATACTGTGCTACTAGTCCCTTGTTAACGTAAACAGTACCTACGTATACGTGTCAAAATAGTGTCTACGGTATCGAGGTCGGCCTTTCATGTTATACTTTTATATATCTGGTTTACTTTATAAGGCGCTAATGACTCTTATAAGTTTTTAATGGCTTTAGCATAGGTAGTAAATTCGTGTGCTACCAAGTGATAAGTTCAGCACGTCACATAACAATGAGCAAGGGCAAGCTTTCCATCATCCATCACTGCTTTACCTTTTTGGGAATTACAAGCTTGATGGTACAGTCGGGATTTCGTTTCAGTTAGGAACTGCAGTGAAAAAGTTTTAATCACTTGATAAGTTTCAAGTGATACTTTCAGCGTTGGAATGTTCTAGCTATGTTGGTAGTGTATCTACGAACTTGTATGTAGTGAAAACTTCATCAGACCAATAAAGAAAGAAATTCTGTGAACAACTACTTCCAAAGAATTCCTATGCAAAGTTTACAATATCTTGAACACGGTCCAACTGAGCCCTCTTAACGAAATTGTTGTTTAATCAATCAAAACGAATTCACTCAGCGAGCGCTAAATTGATTCCTTGCTTAAAAAAGCGCTTTTTCCGGGCGAAGTTGATCGTTGGGTCAGCGCCTCAGCGCGGCGGTGCCCGGGCCCCGCGCGCCGTTGTGGAGGCCGGCCAACGAGATAACTTTTGAATTAAAACGCCGAGGAAGTCCTTTCCTCGTCCAATTTGCATGTTTGCCCAGTTTATAACAATTAGCCGCCGCTTCCCGGGTATTTTTCTTTATTACCAGGATTAGCGCGGCCCGCTCGTCGCAAGGGTACCGACTTGCGCTTAATTATGCTTTATATATGAATTCTGTGCGATTGCCCCTTTTATTGCGCAGTTAAATACCTAGCTTCTATTACATAGTTTTATGTGGGAAATGGCGGTTAGTGAAAGTTTTGTTTAGCTAGTGTTTAGTCTTGAGGCGGATTACAGAACAACTTGCGAACGGTGGTTGTAAACGGTAAAATTATTTAGTTACAACTAAAAATCTACTTATGGTTTACTAACACCCAATAAAATCGCGCTCAAATTGAAAACTCGTGGAATTAGAAATCACTACTGTTAGGAAGAGATTGATGAGCCCATTACCTTAGCTAGCACTATGAGGTATGTACTGCTGCGTATTCCCTTAAAATGTTACCTAATATAGTCTATTATGGTATTATAAGAGCCTCGTTCATATTAATCCAATTTAATAACTCCACACAACTAATCAAGCGCATGATAACTCCAACATTAACACAATTACCAAGTATACGCATAGTGTGCGCAAACGCGTGTGTTTCTGTAAGTGTAGATGAAAGTTGTCAGTAACAGTGAGAGCCGCCATGCTTCAGTTACAGGTACAGACAGCCTTTACACGAGACACAAGTTGAAAGTTACAAATATAATCACCTAAGTTCATCCGGGGATGTACAGGCGCATGTAGAAGTGAGCTCGTAAGTTACAAGAAGTGTTTTACTGATTATTTATTTTTTGTGAATGTCAAGTGATGATGATAGAGTAGTAAATCTAGTGTGTTATAAAAAATATAATGTTTAATATAAGACTGATCAAGTTTCAATATTTCACTTTAGTCATTATCTTTTTGACTAAGGTTTGATGTTTAAAAAAATGAAAGTTCCATTTCCTGTGCTCTCAAATCTAATAGTAACTAGTAGGTATTTATTATTTTACATAAACTTATGAAGCCGACTGTATCTACTTGTAATTTTTAATTTAAGTTAGAGAAGTGTGGTGTGGTGCAACAATTTGTATAATGAGCTAAAAGAGAACACGAAGAACACGGGCAGGGGACAGTGGACTGCTAACTGCTACAAATTTCATTAGGAAAAGTTGCTGCCGACTCCTGCAATTCTTCTTCAGATAGAATGTACATTATATGAAAACATACTTAATTATGTGTAGGTACATAATATACGGATATGTTCGCAATTAGTAAGGAACCTTATTTTCATGAAAAGCGTCTGAGAATGATGTTTTGAGTTATTTTGTTCTATTCTTGGTGCTGTTCGATAGCGTGCAATATTATTGATGCCATTCAATAGCGCGCACCTAATTACGTTACTTGGTACTCTTTTTTTTGTGAAAAGCGACTATGAAGTTTGAAAATGAAAATGACTTATTAACCTAACACCTAATAGTAACCTACCCACCACCTAACCTAACCACCACCCACCTAATTACGTTACTTGGCACTTTTATTTTCATGAAAGGCGACTGAAGTTTTGAAAATATAAACACATCTGCAGTCTATAAGTTTCCTATTGCATTGGGACAGAGGTGTCCTC
Source organism: Griposia aprilina (assembly GCA_916610205.1). NCBI lineage: Eukaryota > Metazoa > Arthropoda > Insecta > Lepidoptera > Noctuidae > Griposia > Griposia aprilina. Next base: position 22,162,584 of record OU744299.1, on the reverse strand, counting down.
TCTGTGAGTATGGTGTACCTAGTATTGTAGTCATACTTAAGCTCCTTTATGACATTTACTTCGTCTCAATGCATTAAAATTTTGTCTGTTTGGGAATGTGCATTAAGTTGAAAGCTCACTTGTATACAGACAGGTTGAGATAAAAGTACATATAGTATCTAAAGCGCCTGCTCATATTGTAACTCAATAAACTTATTTATTTGCATTGTGTCTAGTCGCAGACTAAAACAAATACATAAGTAATGTATTCTTATAAATAAATATTCTGATTCGTACAATATTGCTTTAAGGCTCAGTTCAACAGACTTAAATACTCTCAAGGCTTTATGAAGATTCTGAAAACTTTGTGAGAAACGTCTCGCACTGTGAATTTAGCAACTCGTCTCAGTACTCATTATACTTTGAAATATTTGTTACTAGCGATTGTCTGCGGTTTCATTTGTGTAGGGTTCGAGTACTTGTTCTATTAGGAGATGACGAAGAGTCTCTGTCTTAAATTCATACACACATGACTGGTCATGACTGGTCATAGTGCATTCTGGATGTATGAACGTAAATGAATCAAAAGAAGTATAGAATGTTAGGATCGTAGCAGGTGGCGTTCTGTAGTTTCTGCCTACCTCCATGGGAATAAGGCGTGAGTTTATATATGCATGTATATATAATTTCTCGATTATTGATTTAAGAGAAACAACAAAATTATACTTAGGTTTCTCTATGTAGCGTTTTTATAGTTTTATATTCTGTTTTACTCTTTAGCAAGAACGCCTGCTATTTGATACTCACAAGTCCATCAAAGTATTACTGCGGATTCTTTTTCGGAAATTGTCACTGCGATCCCTTAATGTGGGTTCATTCCCAGTAGCTGACAGTATGTTAGCCTTTTATGGCATGGCACTCAGCCGTTTGACAACTTTTCTTTTCCGAAGTAAGCTATTAGACTCTTGTAGCTTACCTTATAAAAGAAAAGTTTTAGGTTCCATAGGCTCTAATAATTAGAGCTTATGGAACCAATTGTTCGGTTATCGTTATTTGGTTGTACCCCGTAGCCAGGCATGACCCAACTTCCACCGTTACCTGGTGACGCAGAACACCACATTAATGCAACAAACTAAGTCCTTATTTATGTTTATTGCTCATTTTAAATTGCTGAAACAAGCTAGTGTTATCTTTATTACTTCCCAAGGCGGCCATCCGGAGGATTTTGTTGGACTTGGAAAGTCTGTAGTTTGTCTTACGATGAGTTTGGCTGTAGTTTTTATTGCACTTGAGTACAATTGATAGTTATCCGATTGCTTACTTAGTAACTATTTCTGTAGTGTCCGTTTCGAATTGGGTTTATGATGTTTGGAGCTGATGACTCTTTGTCTTTTGAAAACTTTGTTTAAGTGGTGTATACAATGAATAGATTTACTACAACTTATTAAGCTTTAAAGTACTTTATCATTTTACTTTGTTAGTAGATTTCATTTATATTTTTATTCGCGTCTTGCAAGATGCATTTCTTGGATTTTTTATTATCTACTAATGCGCACATTTCTTAACTCGTAAATATTCACCACCACGTCATAATGAAACGCTGGGCTTTTGACAGAATTTTATAAGATAAAAAATAATGCTGAAGGAAACTGTGGATCCCTGTGGATCAAGAGGAAAATCATTTCGATTGTTCCTTTTTTTTCTCGCACATTGTTCGATCCCTCTGTCCACCTTTCCTGCCGCAGTCATGATGTATCAATACATTATAAGATCAAACATTTGAGGTCGGCCATCGCTAGGGCCGATTGCGGTTCAATTAGAGCCACGGGTCCTATTCAAATATCTGAGGGTCAGCCCTACTACGCTGCATCGGAACCGACCTATTTACTTTTCATTAAATCAAGCTTGTAGAACAAAGATCCGGGTAGAGAGGTCGGTTTACGTATGTTTTGGCGGAAGGATTGAGAGAATAAGGAATATTTGGTGCTGATTGACATTATTATGGTGAAAAATGTATACCTAAAGAATGCGATATACTATGAACCCGTTACTCGAAGGAAAATTATCGCAAAATTAATGTGACAAATTGTCAAGCGCGCAAACAGTTGTGATTGGCTGTTGATAAATCATTGAACCAATCGATCACAGCAATTTACGGATGCTTGACAATTTGTCACATTAATTTAGTGATAACTTTCGTTCGACCAACTGGCCCTAAGCTACGCTACACGTTCCTGCTACGCGTCACTGCTACGCCGCTACGTCTTCTGCCTACGCGACACGCTGCCATTTTAACAACATGATTATAACATGATGCATATTAAAGCTCTCAGGGCAGTACAAAAATTCGCGACCAACCGTTGAAATAATTCGTGCTTTTTGAATCTTGTTCGTATGAATCCCGCCGTCTCTGTGATTCACAAGCATCACAAGCAGACATCAGTAGGGTTGTTAGTTGCTACCATTCAGACCAATCGGTCAAACAGTGCCTCTCGCCTATAGGTACGGGGGTCTTTTGTACGCATTAAGGCTCGTGCACACTGGCGCGACGCGACAGCATGACACAAAGGCACCGCGTGCCGCGCGACGGGCGGCGCCTTTGTGTCGGGCTGTCGCGTCGCGCCAGTGTGTACGAGCCTTTATGTAGGTCAGCGGAGGAGCATGGAAGGTTATGGGTTTTGTGGTCTTATCAGTTTCGCTAATTATAATTATTTTGAACCAACCCCTGAAAACAACTTTTTAAGTACTTGGTATTTGTAGACAACATTATAGCATTCGTTGTCGATTTACAAAGGCGAGCAGTACCTGCTCAACATGTATGTTTTCTAAGGTTTTTATAAAGAAACAGTCATTACTTTTCGTACATAATATATTCATTATGTTAATATCACACCCAAAATCACAATAATTATTATAATTAACTTCATATCTACAGAGAACTACACTGAAATAAATTATATTGTTGCAATTCCCAGATATCCCAGACACTCCCTCAGAGATAAATTTAAAGAGATTAATATAATTACTGTGCCTTCTCAGTATATTTATGAAAATATTTTGTATGCACATAAAAATATTAATCTGTTTAAAAAATACAGTGATATCCACAATATAAATACTAGAAACAAACACAAATTTATTGTTCCTACAACCAGGCTCAAGAAAATAGGTGGCTCGTTTAGATGCCAATGTATGTATACGTTTTTATAATAAACTTCCTAGCCACATTCAAGATCTAAGCTTTAATAAATTCAAATCTTTTATAAAACGGAAACTATGCCAGAAAGCCTATTATACTGTGAAAGACTATATTGAGGACAAAAAGGCTTGGGATTGAGCTGCTCCAATAAATTTACACGGTGAATGTTGATTTTAATTTGCTAGCTATTTTAGACATGAATATTTACTGTAAAAAGTATTATATTATTTTCATTATTGAGAATATGAGGACTATGTGGGTCATTGTTCAATTATATTCTTGATCTGGCAGTTTAAGTAGTTTATGCGGCCTACCCAAATGTCCTTTCTTTGGTATTGTTCGTTGAATCGTTGAGCTCCTTAAGTTCTGAGCTGAGCTGCACGGTTACTGACAAATGCGTGCACTGACTGGACAGGTCCACTTAATCTGTGTGGTTCTTTCCTCAAAAGACCATTTCAGACACCAATCTACATGGTTCTCAAACATTATGTCCGATTTTTTTTATATACACATCGACATTGTTGAATTTTATATACACAATGACATGAGTATTTACTTGTAAAGTATTATGTTATTTTAATTATTGTGAATGTGAGGATTATGTGGGTCATTGCTTTTTTTTTTTCGCAGTTAATTTTAATCATGATCTGGCAGATTGAGTAATTTATGTGGCCTACCCAAATGTCCTTTCTTTGGTATTGTTCGTCGAATCGTTGAGCTCCGTAAGTCCTGACTTCCTGAGTTGAGCTGCACGATTACTGACAAATGCGTGCACTGACTGGACAGGTCCACTCAATCTGTGTGGTTCTTTCCTCAAAAGACCATTTCAGATACCAATCTACATGGACTTCACATGATTTGACCAAGATTATGTCTGGACTTTAAAAGAGACTGTGACCTCTGAGTTTGTTTCGGCCTTTCTTCTCAGAGTAGTCAGATAGGAAACGCCGACCTCATCTAGTTTAAAAATATGATTGACGTGTAAAAGTGTTTGTACAAACCTACTTACAGAAATAAAATCATTTATCATTTATCATTTACCAGGTTAAATAATTACTTATGCAATCACTTACTAAAATAAATTAGTAACAGTAACGCATAAACTGCACATTCATCGGTATTTAGAAGGTTTTAACTTTATATCTCACCACTTTTTCCAACAGTTATTGTTTGAATAACATACAAACCTACTTACAGAAATAAAATCATTTATCATTTATCATTTATAATTACTTCTCACTAGTCAATACATAAATTAGACTAGATATTTATCACCACACACAAATAAACTAAATTACAACTAAAACTAAGTTGGCTTCTTATTTTACGTTTATAAAAAAACAATTTAATGAGAAATTGATTTAAAAAAAACTGTAAGAGTAAACATAATTACTTAAACTGACTCTTTTTAAGTCTTACTGCCAAACACTACGCGTGCAGCCTGTGGATTAACTACACATTTGGGTCATAAATACAACGCCATAAGTGTTCAATACAACAACGCGTTTAGGGTGCTGCTGGGACTACCACGATTCTGCAGTGCTTCGACTATGTTCACAGAAGCGCACACTGATGGGTTTCATGGTCTTATACTCGTAAGGAAGCAGTGTGCGTCGCTGCTGAGTCGTGTTGGGTCCAGTGGCAACAGTATAACAAGCATGTTCGCGGACAGGTGCGACTCTCCACTGCTGCGACACTGGATACGTTTGCACACTACACTGTGAGCAGTGGACAGTTCCTCCCAAGCCTAATGTGTGTAACTGATTTTATTTTGTGTGTTTTGTTTTATTTTGATGTGAATTAGTTGTTCTTAAAATGTGTGTGTTGAAATATGTTTTTTTTTCTGAAATAAATGTTTATTATTATTATTAAAGGCTCGTGTAAACAGGCGCGACGCGACAGCCCGACACAAAGGCGCCGCACGTCGCGCTGCTCGCGGTGCCTTTGTGTCACGCTGTCGCGTCGCGCCAGTGTGTACGAGCCTTCATTCGTGTTTAGAGTTCGTTGAATTAATTTAATACATTGTGCAAGAGCGTGTCCGGCACAATTTTAATTTTTGACTAAGTTAACATAGAATGCATGCCAGTAGCAGTTCCTGTACTCGCATTCAAAAGGATCTAAAATATCGCATGATCAGGCTGCAAAGTATTTGAAACAGTTAAAGAATTCATGAAGATGCAGATAAAAATATATATATACGAACAAAAAACGTCGATAACCGACCAGTCCGCGGTAATTTGAGACATCGTATTGATAATATAGCATGCAAGTGTGAATTCGAACAACGTATTTAGTTAATTACAAAGGGAACATGTCTACAACTAATTATTACAGGTAATTCCAATGAGAACATATCTTATTTAATCAATCACTAGGTACCTGGACTTGCCCAGAATATCAAAACTTTCAATAAAATAATAAACGTAACTTTCTATTTATTAATATTTAGAAGTATTGAAAACATAGTTCGACGTTGTAGAATATTAAGAATATACTTAAATATGCTCGATCGTAGTGAACAATATTCAATATTATGTACTGCATAATAGTGAATAGAAAGCCACACATTTTCGAAACGTTATTTGGAAGAGAAAAGATTTCAGAAACTGCTCGTGCTAAGTAGTTAAGAGATCTAGAAATTCCTGAAACTTAGAATCCTGAACAGATCAAGACCCCTGTGCCTAACCATCGCCTTCTTCTGTCATTATCCCATAACTATAAACTAATGAAATATAATGATTTATTTACATTATTTACAATCAAGTAGGTACATTTCGTCTTCGACTATTCGCCTGAAAATGACGAGATCCAAACAGGTCGCATTTCATAATCAAATATTAGTAGTAGAATTGGATCATCGACAGTATTACACAGGTGTCATCAAATCGAGAGCATCACAATTAGGTACACTAACGTGAGTTACATATAGCCGCTACTTATTAAGTACACTAACGTGAGTTACATATAGCCGCTACTTATTTAGTGATTTGTACACAAGTTACGTGCGAGTTAATCGCGAGGTACGTGAGGCCATCATATAGATTGCATGTTAACTGTTACGAATACGAGGACATATGCGTTCGATTCCGCGCGGTTTAAGTAAATTGTTTCATCTCCCGGGCTAATATGCACCAATGTGACAAGACATAATGTCACCTTCGATACAAGATTCATCACAAAATCTACGTTATATCCAGCAAAGAAATGGCCACCTCGTTCCCCCTTGTGGATTCCGACATCATCGTCAGCTTAGAAGGAGCTGGTCCACCAGAACAGAGATATCCAATGGCACGCCATTGGATTGTCTTGGTGTCGATATAATAATACCGATCTGATCACATATCTATCTTCATAGCGTGCTAGTTGAACCAATTTCCCCTTTGGCCATTTTCTGCTAGTAGGTTTGTGTGCTGAAATGACACCTAATCCATGACACATGTCTTGTCACAGGTTTTTTTCTTATAAATCTTATAACTTCAACTGGTCAGCTAGCACCACATCAGCATAATGCTGGAATTGCTTCTTCCCGTAGTGTTTCCTGCGGTATTTGTTGTAGGTGTCGTTCCACAGCCTGACAGAGGCCTCCTCCCACAGCGGCGCGGTGGACATCTGCGCGTCGATGATCAGCGCCGTCGGGTTCTGGCGACGGGAGGGACGCCAGCGGAATGGAGTCAGGTGCGAGGGTTGAGGGGTCGGGTCACTGAAAGAATGAGTGATTGAATTGAAGTAAAATGAAAAAAGCATGGAATATCTGGAGTAAAATGAATTCCGTTAGAGACCTATTAATAGCTAGAAACTAATAATCACGTTATTAAAAGAGTGGTCTGCCATGTTTTTTTTTAATTTATTCTATTACATTACAGTGTACGAAATTTAGACACACATTCATGTACCAAAGGACCAATTATTATACTCTGATAGCTACATTATTTTTGTAGAGTAGGGACAGAATATTTGTCATGATTAGGTTTAGCTACTCGTGATAAATATTGGTAATAGATACCTAGGGAATTACATACAATAGTAGAGACATATCAGTATTAAAAAAATTACATTAAAAACCTAATTGTAAATTCAATAAAACAGTTTTAAATAATCGCATTGCATTTTGACTGTAATTAAATTATGGTGTGCCGCCATAGAGATGACTATTGCACTGTAGCGCACAGTTCTGCATGCAAATTAAATATTTACTGAACAGTTTATTACGACCTAGACGTGACGCGAATGAGCTCGGACGTAAATAAGACGATCTATACAATACAATTGTTTAAATCCAAGTATAATATGGGTGCCCCACTATATCCTACAGTTTAGAATAAAGTACATAGTATAAAACAAAGTTCCCCCGCCGCGTCTGTCTGTCGGAACGCGATAAAATCAAAAACTACCGAACGGATTTTCTAACGGTTTTCACCAATAGACGGATTGATTAATGAGGAAGGTTTAGGTGTATAATTATTAAAGTTTTGTGTAAATTGGCTGAAATATGATGATGTTTGTTGAAAATTCCGGAAAAAATCATGCCGACTAGGAGTTTTAATGGCGTGCGCCGCGTAAACTAATAGAGTTATATAAAAACCCCGGTAAAAAATCCGGTAGACTCGGTACTGCGTTCCCGTGGGATATTTTCCGATATCCCCACGGGCGAAACCGCGGGCAAAACCTAGTATACTAAAATAATGAAGTCCAAGTTTGTTGTTTTTTTTGTTTGAACGCGCTAATCTTTGTAACTGCCAGTCGGATTAGAAAAAAATCTGTTTGTATTTAATAGCCCAATTCTTGAGGAAGATTATAGGCTATATAAAATCACGCTATGACCCTTAGGAGCCGAGCAAAATGAATAAAAGTCAAGAAGAACGCCAAGCGAAAAGGACGTAATAGCGCGGGCGGGCGATAATTTAATGCGGACGAAGTCGCGGGCAGTAGCTAGTAGTAGAACATACTGGCGGGCAGTGGCCGGGCATACGTTAATTCATTGTTAACTTATTTGAACCAATATATTTGTGTTGTTCACTCTAAACTTACATTGTAAACCAGGTGTAATCATATATATTTATATAAGTTAATAACTACATTGATAAACTCGCTCGTGAGTTATTATCCTCGTTTATTCTGTTGCATAACTTTACTATTGAATTAAACATGCCTAACATTTATATTTCGAGGTTAATCTATTCTGTTATTAATGTTATTATTTACCTATTATATTGTACAAATGAATAATGATTCGAATGGAGGTTATTTACGTATAAAGTCATTTTGTTGTAATACTTACGTATATTTTGCGAAGTTTGTCCACATGGTCACCATCCGGCTGATCATGTTCTTCTCCGCAGAATGCAGCAGAGGAAAAGCATGAGGCTTGAAGAGGTAGAACAGTTCATCAGCATGCGAGGCTCCATTCACCAGCTCTCGGAATCCTGACACTATCTTTGGCATGTTCCTCAACCCACTGTACCTGAACAGGTAGTAGTATATAGGCTGGTCTGTAGTCCTAGTATATAGTTCTGACTCTATAACCAGAGGGAATTTAATATGTACGTCAGAGTATAAATCTACTAAGTCTATGATTAGGTCTTCCTCGTAAGACGAGAAGTAATGGCGCCTTATCGCCTCAGATGTACAGTTCTTGTCGAGCTCGCTTGGAAACTGTAAATCCTCTTGCAAAATCTTCAAAGGGTCTGTGGCATCAGAATCGTTTTTGATACTAGTACCATAATCTGCTGATACAAAGTATATTCCTTCTTTGTCTGTGTAGCCAATTATCATGGGCACTTTAGTGTAGTTTCCAGATTTGATTATGTCGGCTGGGTATTCTGTTAAAACAGGATCTACTCCCTCTATGGGTTTTTCAACGCATGGAACAAATAAGTTTTTCTCAGCAAGGCAAAACTTTTCTTCGAAGTTACTGATAGTGGTCAGGATTTCTTTGGCTGTCTTATTTAATAGAATACTGTAGATTTCTCCAGGGTCTTTGGTGATGTATCCAAGTTTTTTGACTAGAGCGCTTGCTGTTTCTATAGGGTTGTGCTGGAGTGCCCAGGGTGCCAACGAAGACCCGCTTTGTAGTATAGCTTTATGAAACAACCCCTTAGCAGCTGACGATAGCATCATGAAAGAGGTAGAAACTGCACCAGCACTTTCGCCAAATAGAGTCACATCGTTGGGGTCTCCACCAAACGCTTCAATGTTCTCCTGAATCCATTTCAAAGCTGCTATTTGGTCCTTCAGTCCAGCATTTCCTGGCGCTTCTTTTATACCCAAGCACAGAAATCCTTCGACGCTAAGTCTATAATTAATACCCACAAATATCACATCGTTTTCTGCTAAGAAGTCACCACCATACAGGAATGGGGATCCGGTGCCGCTGAAAAAGCATCCGCCGTGGATGTAGACCATGACGGGTAGAGGTTTCGTGATCCGAGTGGGTGTGTAGATGTTAAGTTTCAAGCAGTTTGGTTCCCCGATGATGATGCCCCCAGAGTGCTGGGGGCACCAAGTATTCTCATCGACGGCCTCGAAGATTCCCGTCCACGTCGGAGGCGGCTGCGGCGCCTGCAAATATTGAAAAAGTATGTTAATTTTATCGTCGGAAAGTTTGCGACTATTGAAAATAATGTTCAGGAACTTTCCGAGGCTTTGATAAGTTAGAGGTTTGAGGCGCAAGACATTGATTTAGTACTTTTTCAATTTGCTCTGTAGGCGCTGGGAAATTAACTATTTCATATTGCGAAAGAAGTTCGACCTCGAGACAACATTGGCATTCCAACATTTGCGATTGTTTTTTAGAACTATGAATAAAGAAATACAAGGTTCTTATTAAATAAAAATATCAAGAATATTCTACGAATAGAGAAATACCTATGTAGAAATTAAATACTTTTTAGCACAACAATTATCCAAAGAGAAACACTGAGGTGTGATGATATAAACCTATTTTTAGCTAGTGACAGTAACTATTCAGTGCCAGGTTATCAGGTTATAGGGCTCATCCAAATCGCAGCCTCTCTTTTCTAAATCTAGGATCCGAATCTATCTTTGCACATTCGCCAACCGCACTTGAAACTACTAGGTCATTACGTCAACTAAAGTAAACTCGTGCTAGTAAAATAATATTTCCCTACTGTCACCATAAACATGCCGACTGTCAAAGTAATGACATAACCACACGAAAACTTGTTTTAATTAAACTCAACGTCCGCATTTCCACAAATTCTGAAGGTAGTATTATTTTGTGCAGTGGGTGAAGCTCTTAGCAGCGGATGGCGGAACAAGCGCCCTTGGCTCTGATTGGTACGTGTGACACACTTGTACCACACAGGTAGCTACGAACATATCGGCGCGGCGCACCTGCAATATGGTGATGTTTTTATTTAATTCGTGCATCATGTTGTTGTTGAACTTGTGGTATTTTTAAATAACTTTGCTTTTGATTCATTACTAGCTTCTGCCCGCGACATAGTTCGCGTGAAATTCGTAAGACACCACAATTTACTAAAATAACAGCCACATTTATATTTAATTTTTTATTATTATATATTAAAATAATTTTATTATATTATCTAATGGCACAACACCGATTCACTGACTGATGCTTTCTTACAAATTGTTCCCGACGAAAAGCTATCACTAAAATAATATAACAGTAGATTGTATAACACACGGGATTTCTCATTAACAGTCACCTAACCATACATATTTATTTTTATTATAACCAAAGATGACAGAAAAGTCCTAAACTTTATGTTTTTCTGTGTACGTTGTACGAACTATCATTGAATAATATATCAAAACGTAAAAAACGAATCGAACTTAGGTTTGCAAAGCACTCGCCGAACCTTCAAGGCTATTTTCAGGCAGACGAACAGAGTTTTTTGATCCATGTAAGAAACAGGATAGATTAGCATATTTTTTTTGAAAAATTGCCCATTTTGTTGCTGACTATACAATATTTTCAAAATCTGTAAATGCAGATCAACAATATGTTTCTAAAACTAGGATAGGGTCTAAGACCGTTTTCTTGTAGCGACAACGGTTTAGGGATTCTACTCTAAGTCCGTCAATGAAAATAGGGTCTCGTCCGAAAGTAGTTGATCCGTCAAAACAAGTGACAAATTTAATTTTTCGAATCCGCAAAATTACATTGCGAGGAGGGAAAACTGTCAAATCGTGTTGTCATTCATTCTTAGTTCGAGCTCAAAATCTAATCTCTAATCTTATGTCCGTAGGATGCGGAGTAGGAAACGGACGTAATTTCGGCAGTAACTACGGATTTCGTGCATATGGAGTAGGGTCCCAGGTACCTGCCCTTCTTGCCCCATCTCAAAAATCCATCCTCTATATATCATCATTGACTACGTGATGATAATCATTTTAAGGTTAAATTTGTTACCGTCTGCAATATTTTGGCTCGTCTTTACACAATTTACAGTAAACTATAGAAGAATACGAACACATTGCAATGTTGCCCCATAGCAAATATCGTGATAATTTATAGCCTACAGACTGACCAGACTTTTAAGGAATACATATAGTAAAACTTAACAAAATCTATCTGGTAGTTTTTGCGTGATACTGGAATATTCATTCAGACAAAGACAAAGATTCAAAAATAAATATTTTCGGCATTACAATATTGTTCCCAGACATCGCAAAAATGAAAAATTACAAATAAAAAAAAAACAGTTTTGTCTTCGCTACGATTTTACTATTATGTATGTATTGATAGAGCTGATTGTAGTCTTTACTATAGAAAAAACAGACGTTGCGCGTCACTGCGATTTTTTCTGCATCGCGAATGCATAACAGACAAGTCTACCTGTATCAATCGTGTATCTTATAGATCAGAGTTTGTCTATAACTAATTTCTACAAACCAGATGAATTTTAAGTGGTGTGACTGCCGTCTTACCTCCATTACTGGAATGGGTTGCCTCAATCATTTTTATAGTCTGAGGCACCGAAGCGAGCTATCATCTACCACGACTTAACCTTGCGGATATATTAACATGTAGATCTCCTGTAGTGTGTGGTAGCTATTTAGCACCTAAATCTTTCGCAAGATCGGTATAAAATCTTTATTAAGTAGATATTCCCTGTATAACCTTCAGCTGCATTATAAAATTATTTAGTCAATAGAGTTCTATTCGTAATATCAAGGTCTATCTGTGTCTGGTGCGAAATGAAATCCTTTTCGCAGTGGTCACCTTGACCGACCGATTTGCGAGAGGTTCACCCTGACTATGACTGGGTGATTACTGATCGCCTGCGGTTTTATATTCTAACTTAATTGCTTGTAATAAGAGCAATAAAATAAACATGTATAAATAAATTTGAAGCCAACACAGTGTAGTCAACAAAATGGCTCTATGTTAGGATAAAAATACACTTACCGATTGAAGGCTACTTCAAACTGGCGCGACACACGACGCGACACAAAGGCACGGTCGTCGCGTGACAGGCGGTGCCTTTGTGTCGCGCCTGTTTGAAGGAGCCTTTATGATAATATAATACAAAATGTAATGTTTAAATTCAAGAGTTTCTCAAAATCGGAACTAAAATCTACATTCAACGCTCTAGATCGTTACCGTGCGAGCTGATTACCTCAGACCTCTAGTGGTGTGGTCCTGGCTTTGATTTCCAAAACGGGGTAGTGATATTGGATTTCTTGTTAGGAAATTCTCAATAGGAACGGTAGGTACAGTCGTATCCAGTATTGGCAATAGGCCCGCCCGATGTTACACGTGTCCTTATTGTGTGAATACCGAACTTTAGGTAGCTACTAACTCCTTCGTTCCTTCGAGTACAGGTGAAAAATATCTAACAAAAGAAAGGGGCAGGAAAATTCATAAACAATGAAAATATTCAGGAGTTGACTCAGTGAGGTCGCGAATTAGTCGTTCATGAGTATTTGATCGACGTTTGCGACCTCTATGTTTGTCTAATTAACATTCTGAATAATATACTAATGAATTACTCGTAGCGTCGATCGTCACATATTTACTCATTTGTGACCTTAGCATTCATAGCATGTGGAAATGAGTTAACCATCTAAATAATAAGTTATTCGCAAATTATTGATTTCGAGATTGGCAAGAATTAGGTTCCGTGAGTCACATCCATACTATAATTTTATAAATTCGAAAATAAGTCTGTCTGTATGTTACCTGTTCACGCCTAAACCACTGAACAGATTTTCGTAAAATTTGGCAAGGAGATAGATGGCATCCTGGGAAAGGACATAGGCTACTTTTCATTTCGGTAGCAGATTTCATTACACGCGGGCGAATCCGCGGGTAAAAGCTAGTGGGAAATAAAAGAGAGTAGATTCATGGACCAACAAGATGCTATAGCCTATATGATATAGGTAGAACTTTATAATGGAGCATCGTCTCTACTTGATCCTAAGATCAAATACCGTAGTTCTTAAGTTGTTGTTAATGCAAAGGTACATTCAGCAACAAAAGTCAATTAGACACTATAGTTAATATTTTATTTTTCAAATATAATGTATCGTATAATTTTGTGGCAATTTAGATTATGTGTAAAAGTAGCAGCGTTAATCGGCTTTTGTCGCCGACCGTACCTTTGCATCAGCAACAACTTAAAAGGACAGCAGAATGCATGCACGAACATTCCCGTATTTCTTATAAACTTCTTGCCGTCAGTTGCAAGCACAACATCTCTAAGCCTTCAAACTTCAACCCTTTGTTTTTCTTTGATTCCCGAACAGCAGTAAAGCGGAGTACAGACGGAGGGTAACCCGGCTAATAACTAGTTGTTGCAAGTTTGCCCAACTATGCCGGAGTACGGAGTTCCGATCTATAACGATGCGAACTCGGAACTACGTCTTAAGTACCTTGTGGAATATTGCAAGAGTTTATTTAATGTAGACTGGGAGGTGAAGGATCTGCTTTTTGCTGTGTTGGGTTTGGAAATAGAAAGCTTCAAACTGTTATATTACCAATTTTCAATTTTGTTTTACTAGACAAAATCAAATTCGATGCTAATTTACTTAATTGTATTATTTTAATGACATTGATTTTAAATTCTGTAACAATTTTATTTCACACACTAAATTATTACTTGTTAAAATTTTAGAAAAATCATCTGTTTTTCAATATTTGTAAATATGTGAGCACCATGTATCTATCACATAATTAATTTACCTGTCATTGCTTTATATTTAATTCTTTTTACCTAATGTGGTATAGTAATTTTATTTTAGGTGCATCGTCTTCTCATATAATTATATAATTGATGTATATATAATATTATAAAACATTTTAAAAGAGTGACGGTGGAGTTTCGTGCCTATTCTTCTCCATACGAAACTACCTTTTGAAACGGGCAACTAGAATCAATTCTATTTTCTTGTAAATTTTGACGTTTAAAAGTCCTTTTTATGTGCCTATTTGAAATAAATGATTTGACTTTGACTTTTTGATAATCAGAACCTGGGTGTTGCCAATTTCATGGTAGCTAGTAGGTACCTAGTTCCACAATGGTCACCGTTAAAGGTGTCAGCATTTCGCTATTACAGGCTATTAATCTAATTTCCTAAGATTGAGAAACTTCAATTCTAATCTTAATCAATAGCACGACTATACTTTCCACGGAAATCGAATCTAAGGACGCATGGTAGTTGCGCTCGTGGCCATGAGCGAGCACGAGTACAAGAGGAAATTAATTTTATTGTTCTTTGTCTCGTTATGAAAATATACAGAAAAGAGAAGGAGGAAGAAAGCGGCCCGGGAGGAGTGAGTGAGCGATGAAATTATTGAAAAGGGAGCGAATGATCACCTTACAGCTGACAGAAGCACATTGAAGAGGACGACCTAAGTAACATGGGATGAGGACAAGCAGAACAAGACAAACTAATACGGAAAAAACCCTCACCTGGAACCGATTCGTCTCATCGACAGTCGCGTACGGTATGCCGAAGTACTGGAAGAACTTGCCATTCCTGCTGACGGTGCCGCGCACGAGGCCGCCGCGCGTGCGCAGCGGCTGCGTGGGCTGCTGCACCACGCGCGCCGCGATCAGCGACAGCAGCACCAACCACTTCATGGCACTGGAAACCGGTTGAAAGAAAATTATATTTACTCTTGGAAATCAATATTTTTTTCTCAAATCGACGGAATATCGTCACATTAATTGAAAGTGGAACTGACAGTGGCCATCTTTCAGACAGAAGACGGACTGCTCCAAGATCTTCGTTGGAACGTCTCGGTAAACTAACTACTTCTTCTACTATGTTTTTATTTTGCAGATTTATGTTAAGTGCCTTTTAGGCTGTGCTAAAAAACATTATTTTCTTTCTTTCTGATTGTTGGTCGAATTGAAGAGACACAATCTTTGCTCCAATCAGCTTGGGTGACATAACTGTATTTATGTCTTATCACATTAACAGCATATTAACTGCCTATCAGAGAATTCGCAATGACGGTGAACTAAACTTAATATACAGTTAGTTGTTTCTTCAATAAACTTCATAATGAACAGTTACTTTAGTGTTTTGGCCTCCGTATTGTTCTGGAATATTTTACTCTTTAAAGCATCGTTTATTCACTCTGACAATAAAGTCGTGACGATTATAATTTTGTTCGTCGAGTTAACCAAGCTGTGTAATAATTTACCCAGTTTCCACGTAAACATACCACTGTTGAAGATCAAGGGTGACAATATTATCACAATTTGTGAACTTAAGACCGGTTCATACGAGTATAAAAATAAACCACACAATTTAAGTTAACACATTTTTTGACGTGACGAGATGGAATTGTTTCGGAATAATATTATGTCCAGTTTGTTGTGGAGTTTGTGACTGATACTTACTACTGCACTACACACTACACTACTACACTTTGTACACTCTAGTTTAAACGGAACTCATAATATTATTTTTAAAATAGATCTTGAAAAAAAAACACGACAATGTTTATATAATGGGCAGTTATAAGCCTTGTTTTAAATACAATAAAATTTCGGCAAGCACGTCATATAAATAAGTAATTAATATTGATGAATATGGTAAAAAGGAGTAAAAGTTAACCTTTACCATCGTTTAATTTAAATACGTTTTACGGGAAAAGACGTTTAGTTTTATTTAATTTGATCTTAAAAATATTTTATTAGGTAACCTTTTTACACTGTTAGTTTACCTACTTCAAAAACAACAAAATTAAAAAAAATACAAACCGATTTCAACGCTGTGGTAAATTAAAAAAAAAAATAACTAGATTTTAACAAATCTTAGCTCTCATTTTAACCATGGACTCACCTTATTTTATTTTACATAAATAATAAATAGCCCACTTTTTATATGAACTTATAAGTAGTAAGCTCTAACGCAATACTGGCGTGCGCGCACTCCTGTTGTCTGTCCACTATTAATGTGGCCCTCGGGTAGTTGATAGGTACCGTATGTACTTTAATGCGACGTTATAATAATATATAAGCGTACATTAATTATGTATGTAAGAGATTATTTTCTGTTATATTTAAATAGGTAAGTACCACTATACAAATCCTAGGCACGTATCTCAAACCATATATTATTCATTGTAAATACGTAAGGTGTGAATGGAATTCGATTTATCAAAGAATTAAGGAAAAAATCATGATGACGTTGTGTTATGACATTCCATTATTTAAGTATTTGTATTTTCATTTTGTGTTTTGACCTGTCTTTAAATATGTACGCGGCTTAAAATTTTTTTTCTAAGCCTGCTTATATTTAATCTGTATCTTACGTTTGGCCATTATTCGCACTGTTACAAAGTAATAACACTAGCTTTTGCCCGCGACTTCGCCCGCGTGGATGTCGGATAATATCCCACGGGTTCGTCGGTATTACGGGGATTAAAAGTACCCACCAGGTTATAAATTATCTGTGTGCCAAATTTCATCCAAATCCGTTCAGCCGTTTTTGCGTGATTGTGTAACAAACATACAAATTTCCAAACTTCCACATTTTATAATATTAGTTGATTAAACATGTCTATTATTTTATCGAGACTCGTCTGGTCTAGTAGCCGAAGGTACAAGAAAGGGCGAACCTCTCAACTAGTAGGGGTCTAATTAATTGACCGAGGAAAAATACCGAGCTGGTGCTGCACCGACGTCGAGCGGTGCGTAATAATTAATGCATTGTTGAATTTATTTTCCAACGGAATGGCGACTTTGGATTCTTGGTGTAGTTGCTCTGATAGAACCATTGAACTAGTTGTTGTTTTAGTGCAATCAAACGAAAAACAAACTTTGACTAGACTATGCTCTTTTAATATAATAATTAAACATTTATTTCAGGCAACAACGCCCATAAACATATACCTTACAAACTAACATATAAAAGTATAAAACAAAACTTGTGTTAATAAATAGCTTAAAACTATGTAAGTAGCACTTCACTAGCTTTTCCTTGAGCGGCCTTGTGGTACTTGTTCGCAGAAGCAACGGAACACCACGTCCTGCGGCCAATATAGGAGTCAGGAAAATCATGTTTGGCAGTGAATGCGGGGAGCAATTTTGAATGTTGAAAGTAAAGCATCATTTACATAACGATCTTCAGACAAATGCTCGTTAAATAACTACTGTTGATACACGTGTTAAGAACATTCATATATTTTAATAAACCGTGCTAATCAAAGGTTGACTAAATTCATCTGCTTCTTAGGTATGTACTTTACGTATTATATGTACCGGAATCGACGATTTAACGTGATCCGATGCGCAGAGTGTGATGTCGTCATGTACATAATTGTCACCCAAGCCCGCTACAAGTAATTTACAAAGCAAATCGATAGATCAACATTGTTAGCACCTAAGCCGTAGATATACATAATTACATTGACGTATTAGTTCGTTACTTATGACTAACTCCTTCTTTGTACCTTCTTAAGTTTATGTAACCGCTCTTAATATGCTAATTTCTTATTAAGTGTGAACGTGGTGAGGATCTCTTCCCGTCATCATCGCTGCTGTGGGCGGAGCGACTGTTAATCATCATCGAAATGTGACGTTGATGGGGTCGGAGGAACTAATTTAGTTCAGCGTCTTTTAAAATACCTGACCAACGCAGCATATTGAGCACTAGCTTTGGTTATAAAAACAGTTCGAAAATATATTATTTATTAAACTAAGATCTGTCTATGTTTAAGATTGTTTATCAAGCAACGAGAAAGGAGATTGGCAAATCTGCCCTGACGCCCAATAGCGTTAAGATATATACCAATCGATAGTTATCTTCATGGAGAATATTTCATATTCTGACGACTTCTCTCAATTGTTAGTACGTGAGGAGCTACAGAGCTCTCTAAATGTGAGAAATTAAGTGTTATTGAAATTCTGATACTTCGTCTATTAAATAACTTTTACTAAATATTTTCCTTGCAAACATCTTTCAAGTCTATCACCGTCCACTTTAAAAAATAGCCTATATACCATTATAGGAACAATGTTTCTTAGAGTAGGTCGGACAGAATGTTAAACCTGCCTAGTCTACCGTCCTGTCTACTATACCGATAACACATATTTAATTGAAAAGATCTCGTTTACTAGAACATTTGTTACTACTAATTGTCTGAATTATAAATCTGTTCTAAATCTAAATCGTTTTATATGTGAAGTTAACATAAAAACTTAATCCTCGTCATAAGTTAACTAACTAATAAACAGTAACTTGTAAACATCATCATTATTATATTAACATAACAAAACATCACGCTTTAATTCCATAAAAGTAAGCAGACATGTATGTACAACTACTTTTCGTCTACAGAGAATATTTATATCTTTTATCTACAAGTATAAAACAAAGTCATTTTTCGCGTCTCTCTATGTGAGTTCGTTTAGTTCTTCAAAACTGTTCTTAATAGAAACTAAAAAAAAGGATGGTGTGGTTTTATGAAACCACGGTAAAAGTGAAACTTTTTCCCTACTCCGCGGCCAAACGTCACGCGACATGCAACACACAGACGAAAAAGTTTGAGACGATGTAATAAAAGTTTCACTTTAATAAAAAAAATATGAAAATGATGGTGAATAACTAGAAAGTTATTCACCATCATTTACAGAACTTATTCCCGAAGGTTTATGTGTGTGATACAGTAACATTTAACTTATATAGGTATATCACAGATGTGTCAATGTTATGACATGTCGACAAATCACTACTACTATTTTCCCGACAACACATTACAGCTGCTCACTCGCTTGCTTACTTGACATACTCAACTTTCTTATAAAGCATCAATGTGATTGCGTAGCACACTCGCAATTATAATGCCATTCATTTTGTGTTCGTAGCTAAAAGCATTTTTTGACTGTTATAAAACCAACCCATAACATATCTGATCGGCCGCCATATTTTTCGGAATTTACCTCATGACTGCTTAGCTACGAAAGTCCTGATATCCATAGGAATATTAGAGCGGAAGATCAAAATAGCGAGGGAATGTTTAATTGAAGATTTTGCTCAACGTTACCTGAGCTTAAATCATATAACCAACCAGAGAAGAATAGGTGGCAAGATCTTCTATTCCAAGTCATATGTTTGGTGCACAGTCCACCGAATTTCCTTTTTCAGAGAAAACCGTACAGCCTTCACAAATGACGCCACCTGGTAAAACGTTTGCTAATCGTATGTACAGACGGCTATACAGTAGAAGTCGTAGGATCGTATTCAGCGACTAAGTACTTCGTATGTAACCATTATGCGCAGCCTGATTCGAGAAGAAGCAGTTAACAGCCGCGTTCCAGTAAGAACACGTCGTTCCACGTGTTCTTATTGGAACGCGGCTTGCGGGATTCGATCCCTGATATCGAAGAACTTGGGTAGGTATAATTCCCACATAGATTCATTTCATTCATTAATTCATTCAAACAGTCGATGAGTCTATGTGTCGATAGGTGATCGGACGTTTTAAGAAAGTGTTTAAAATATTTTAAACACTAGTGCCTTTTAAGAGGAACGTTTTAGTAACAATTTTTTCTCTTAAAAAACACTATCCATTGATATATCACTTAGGGCTATTGCGCGCCAAGAATATTCCTAAGCTTCAGTGCCCAAGATGTCATCTATTTAGGCCATTAACTCCAAACTGACTAACAATTGCCATAAGGCGTGTCAATAGCAAAGGTTCTCCTTGAAAAGCTATTTCCATTGGTATATCTCTTATGACTATTGTGGGGCAGAAACTCCTTTGTTTGGTTAGGAAATGACTATGTCTTATTCGGAAGTAGTGCCTAACTACTCATTTAACATAATGGTACCTATGTTGTTCTTAATTGAATGGACAATTAATAAAGACAGAGCATCTAATATACTCGAGACGATTAACACTAAAATAGGATGAGTTGTTCTCAATACCAGCATCCATATCCGCAGCATTGAGATATCGTAACCCCACCCGCTGACCACACGCGTTATCTCTTGTCAATATGTGAAACGTCACAGTTGACATATTAAAAGCACATCGCTCGTCTATTACCTATGTCCTTGTAACCGAGTCAGCGATCAAATATGAACTTTGCGCTGGATTTGTGCAAGATATAAGTGTTCGTAAGGTCATGTAGCCACAGAATTCATCTCGTGTCAGCTCGAGATAACCACAAATAGCACATGTCGCGGTGAGAAGATTAGTCAGCCTGCAAGGTTGGTAGTGAGACTGCCCAAGTTGTGGTGAGAACCCTAACTACATCATTCTTTATATTGTATTAATTTTATCTTCCTTTAACGTGTCCCCCAATTGATAGTTTTACAGTGCCTGGCAGTAATCACCATGCTAAGCAGACAGATTTGTATCTCAGTTTGTAGTACTTTGTAGTGTAGTTGTAGATTGTAGCAGACAGGGTAGCGTTGGTCATTATCTTGACGTAATTAACCCGTAACACTCATATTCTTAACGTAGAAGCAGTTACCCTTTGAACTACTAAGCTGAGTTACGACCTTTCGGTTTAAACCGAAGTGTGTCCTAGAGTTTATGAAGCCTTTGTTGGATATTAAAGACTGCGACTGTTTGCCCTTTCATTATGATTAATACAATTTTATCATGAGTAGTTAGGCATCTACTCTTACATTGTTACATTGTATTGCTCTCGTACATAACAGGTCATACGGAGGTCCGTATGTTCTCTTCAAGTAACAATGTCAATCAGTTGTGGCGATAATCGACTTTGTTAAGTGGATTTTAATTAAAAGCTGAATAAACAAGTGATTACCTACTAACTTATCTTTCTTTGTCAAAACCAAGGTTGAATTAGGTACCTCTACAGAGTGGTTATTTGCGATGGGGCAGCTACCTTAATCGTTGCAGCTACTGACAGGAAAATGTTCTCAGGAGCCTATCCCTAACTTTTAGCAGAGGAATTGTCATATTACCTTCCTGTGTGTAAACGAATGTTTTTAACCAAAATCGCAACTTCACGCAAACAATGTTTAAGTCTGTAATCGCGGACTGCTACAAATCGCGAGTTTATTGCGAAATAACCTTAGCCTATAATGTGAATGGACCTTGGAAAAAACCAGCACATTTCACCCTGAGAATGTTTTGTATTGGCGCTCGAGCTGAGTTTGTAGCACTTTCTGTTTCATTGATGAATTCAGTCAACTTTATGCTTCGAAATATACGAGTATTGCTTTAAGTGTGTTTGTATGTATTAACATAAGCAGCTATACACTAAAACTAATTAATCCTCTCGAATGATTATCAATATCCAATCGTAATCGTCATTGCTTGGAATGGAAATTGCCATCAATCTTTTACAATACACAAGGCACTGATGTAAAGCGGCAGTTGTTTATTGCAGTTTTGGTTAATTAAAATTACAAAATGCATGTTCAAGTAAAAACTGAGCAGTAAACAGTGAACAGTAAAAAAATGAGTTATTCATAACAAATATTTAAATAAATATTAAGCAGTAAAATAGCCTAACGGGCAGTCTCGTGTGAGCAGTTAACAAATCGGAATTAGTCGGCAAGAAATCTAACTTGGAAGTAGACCCAGTTGGTCACAGTTCTAATCTTAATTTTTTCCTATGTGGAAATCTTCATGGATGTCCTCCGCCCTGGGGTGGGTAGAGGGTTCTGTCAGAGTATGACTGATTAAAAACCACCCCGGTGTTCTCTTCTGACAATAGGACCGGGAATCATGGGAACTTGTTCGCCTTCCACGATCCCCGGATGTTGCAGGCCCGCCTTTGCGTGTCACCTAAGGCCCGCGGGTGGATTGAGGTGTAAGGCTACCCCAGCGACGCCCGATACGGCTGCGCGTGGCCTGCCGCCTCAGGTCCTGCTGGATGAGGGGTGGCGGACATCCGGAGTCTTTACGAGGGCTGGAATAGCTGCGGGTCGGGAGTGTGGTCTCAATCTCCCTCTAACTTCCGCAGCTTCATGCGAAATGACGGTTTCACAGAAGGAGATCACCGCATCTCCGAGTCATGGGATGCGGTGATCTCTTCTGTGAAACCGTCATTTCGCAGGATGAATGTTGAATATTTTTGTAATGATTGTACTTGATTTACTGTCATACCAATTTACCAACCACTGAAAAATAAAATGACTGCCCGTTAATTTTTTCAACTGATCCTATACCTCCCTACTATTTAAATAACAGTTGTAAGAATTATTATCCAATACAGAATGCTGCTATTTTGAACAAAATGATTCGCTTTAGACTAATCAGACATTATTTAATTCATTCATCAGGCTGTGAAATGGAGTAGACAAAACATCTAAAACGTTTGAGCGATATTTTTTATAAAAACCTTTATGATCGTGTATGTACCACAGTATCCACAGTAATAAAAGGTCCTATTGTAGCTAAACAAATAGCAGTTAAAGCCGAGGCCATGCTGCGTCGTCATTGCACTAATAATTGTAGTGCAATTGGCTCACGCACACAACACTAACGTTATCGTCATAATGGCCGGGCCAGGATATTGAGACACCAGAGCATTTGATTGGCATTACATGGATGGATTTCCTGTTAATTTATACTAACGCCTTGCTTGCATTGTACTTATGATTTAGTACTAAACGTGTGTCAACTAAGGAATTTACTCATGTCGATATAGTATAAAACCTTTTCGTGCCTGTCTGCGTGACCGCTTAGATGTTCTAAGCTGCTCAATGAATATTGATGCGGTTTTCAACATCATTTTGAGCATTTATTCCGGAAGGTCTAAGTGTATATTAAATTAATATTTAACTTAGATTTACCAAAAAATCTCGATGTTTTGACATGACGCCATTGCACCCGTGCGAAGCAGGAGAGGGTCATTTTTACTCGACAGCGCTACGCAAAGGAGGGTAATGTTTTTATCAGCCTATGTATGTATGTATGTATGTTTGTTCCTTTGTGGCGCTCTAGAGACCAAACGCGTGGGCCCATTTTGATGATTCTTACGTCAATCGATTTGATTCAATCTTGTGAGTGTCACTAAAGACATGACAGTAATCAAAATTCAATATGGGGACAACTGCTTTAGTTATTGTCCTGAGGGGGCAGCCAGACGCCATATTGTGAAAAGAAAGAAAATTAAGTCGACGAACTATGTTAAGTGGCATATCGTTGAAAATATTTTTTAGTTTTTGCTAATCATTTTTAATTCTGAATGACCATTTAGGATCTATAACGATTTAAAGTTGGTTAGCAACCATTTTCACTTACATTTTCAAAACTTGTAATAAAGCTGTGATTAAGTTGTTTTATAAAATAATTATTGAGTACTATTCCCACAACCAATGATCTCCTTAGCGAATGTTATTTTATTAATTTTCTTTATTTTTCTATTTTAGATTTTTATCATTTTTATTTGTTAAATGTTAATGCCTTGATGTTTTTGTTATATTATTTGGAATTAATTTTTTGTTATTATTATTGTTACGAGCGAATCACCAAAATTATTGAATAACTTTAATTGTAAATATCCTTTTTGGCTTTGTATTATTATGTAAAACCATTAATGGTGCATGTTGTGTTAGCCTGTAAGTGATTGTTGCACTGATTAATGTAAATTTTAAATGAAATTATTGTAAATGTATTGTGTAAACAATTGTTGGCTAACCTAAATAAATAAATAATAATAATAATCGTATATGAAATGAAAAATAATAATTACCTATAATAGAATTCAATATAATTCTTAAAGTCGACTGACAAACCCAGAATGAAAGTTAATTTCAAAGACTGTTACCTAAAGCATTACTTAATACAGTCAGAGAAAAATAATCCTAAGTAAAAAGTGTAAAATAAAAAAAAAGCATCTTTTATTAACCTATACCTCCTCCGACTGCGTGCGATAGTGTTCGCACGGATTGGATATGTCCAGATATGTCATCTTGTTTCTATCTTTTTTAAAGTTAATTTTTATGCAGTCGGGTTTTTGATTTTTTAGATTAACTTTTTATATAGCTAAATGGACCTGCTCTTTACCTCGAGTTTTAGTTTTACGATTAAGATAAGTTACTTGCTACTGGTTATTCGTCTTCAAGTCTACTGCGAATAGGTTACTTCTTTTTAGGTAAGGGTGTACCATCATCAACTGCATTATCGCGTACCATTTTATTATGTCATGGACAAACACAAGCCTATCTATTATAAAACAATACGAACATAGGCCCAATTAGACAGCCGTATAGAAAGTGTGAGTGAAAACTAAGTGTTGTGTTGTGATTATAAAACACCGCGAAATATAGCACTACACATGCATAATGTATGGGCCTAGCGGTACATAGTGAGGCTCAGTTTTACTATCATGTGCGATGGGATAACTTCAAGTTATAATAATTCGTAATTTAACGGACACAGAGACAGCCCGTTTAGTGTACTTTAGCTATTTTCATAGTGTTATGTCGTACGGTATTCTGTTATTGGGAAATGCCTCCGACATTCAGACTATTTTTATTTTGCAGAAAAGAGCTGTTCGATCCATTTATAAATTAAATCCGAGACAATCTCTCCGAGAGAAATTTAAGGAGATTAATGTAATGACTGTGCCTTCTCAATATATTTATGAAAATCTTTTATATGCACATAAAAATATAAAATTGTTTAAAAAATACAGTGATATCCATAATATAAATACTAGGAATAAACACAAATTTGTTGTACCTACAACAAGGCTCAAAAAAATAGGCGGCTCGTTCAGGTGTCAATGTATTCGCTTTTATAATAAACTTCCAAGCCACGTTCAAGATCTAAGCCTTAATAAATTCAAAT
The DNA here is from genome assembly GCA_916610205.1 of Griposia aprilina. Lineage (NCBI taxonomy): Eukaryota > Metazoa > Arthropoda > Insecta > Lepidoptera > Noctuidae > Griposia > Griposia aprilina. The sequence continues at coordinate 22,137,181 of OU744299.1, read as the reverse complement.
CATTAATTAAACGTAAGTTGTGCCAGAAAGCTTTTTATGCCGTTAAGGATTATATTGAGGACAAAAAGGCTTGGGATTGAGTTGCTCCAATTTTTGCATACTGAATGTAATATTTTTTTTTTGATTATTTTATATTTTTGCTAAATTTTTTAGTTTTTTATTTTACATAAATTTTGACATTTTGATAATTATTATATATACAATTTCATGACAATTTACTTTGTGAAGTATAGTATTATTATTTATTTATTGTGAATGTGAGGACTATGTAGGTAACTTTTATTTTTTATTTTAATTTTTCACTTTCTCATGTAGTTTCAATGATAATCTGGCATTTTGAGTGCTTTATGCGGCCTACCCAAATGTCTTTTCTTTGGTATTGCTCGTCGAGTGGTTGAGCTCCTTAAGTTCTGAGTTGAGCTCCACGATTAGTGACAAATGCGTGCACTGACTGGACAGGTCCACTCATTCTGTGTGGTTTTTCCTCAAAAGACCATTTCAGACATAAATCTACATGGTCTTCACATGATCTGACCAAGATTATGTCTGGACTTTAAAAGAGACTGTGACCTCCGAGTTTGTTTCGGCCTTTCTTCTCAGAGTAGTCAGATAGGAAACGCCGACCTCATCTAGTTTTAAAAATATGATTGACGTGTAAAAGTGTTTGTATAAACCTACTTACAGAAATAAAATCATTTATCATTTAACTATTAGAGGTGTTATTAATAACCGACTTCAAAAAAATGAGGAGGTTCTCAATTCGACTGTATGTTTTTTTTTTTGTGTAGCTCAGTACTTTTTCTGGGTGAACCGATTTGGATGATTCTTTTTTTATTTGATAGCTGGTGCTTTACATGTGGTCCCATTTAAATTTGATCAAGTTCTGACTAGGAGTTTTTAGTTATCCTTAATACTGAATATTTTTCCACTTACTTTATATTGATGATGTTTTAATAATTTCCTGTCATTGTTATTTACATGTATGTCAATTAGTGGTATACGAATTTGTGTGGGGTAGGTACCGCAACTAAAAAGTGTTTTTTTTTTTACAAAAAATACAACCGGTGAAGTCGCTGGCCAAAAACGAAAATACAAAACCAAAGGCACTTCCGAAATTAAAGTAATTTTTAAGGTTTTCAGCGTATTTTTTGGAAGTCGGTTATTTTTTTGTAAAAAAGTTTTGTATTCATATGCACACGTTAAGCCCTTGCGTGTAACAGGATTCACCGGTCAGCTGTAGTAACGGCAGCACAATAGCGTAGTATCTGGGTTGCGACACGCTACTCGCAAATCGTTACATTTAATCACTATACCATTGCAGCATTACAAATATTCGCAAACAAACACACACACCTTTTTTTAACAGCACATCACTTGACGCAGCAAGTGCAGATTTTTAGTAACATCACTAGTCAATCCATAAAATTTTTCGCGCATCGTATTCCCAAATCACTACTAATGATGTTAAATTCGCGTATGTATGCGCGCGCGCAGCGTACGTTATCACTTGCGCGCGAGTCTCGCGACTTTGGCCATAGCGCGTGATATCGGAGCGACACGAGCCTTTCCCAACGAAGGTTGTTTGACAATAGGTTATAAGAACAGGTGGTGCCGGTGGTGCTGATGGTAGGGACCGAGTTATCAATGGTTACGTAAAAAGCACGTGTACTTGGCTAGAGTGTTTACGCGACATTGGCGCATATTGCAATGTTGGTGTTCGTTTGGAATGTATAGTAATGTAATGTAGCCACGAACTGTGATGTTGGGTAATTGATGTACTAATGAGTTTTGTGTTAATTGTATATTAGTTTATTTGTTTTGTTGTGTGTTCTAACACACAACACACAGATTTGTCAATAGTGCCTGTAGCTCACTAATTGCAATAATAGAATGGTTAAATAATAACAATTTAAAAGTAAATGGGACTAAAATCATGCACTTTAGTCAGCGCACCTTGACATTAATTAACAATTTAGATATAAACCATAATAATAATAACATTAACGAAGTTGATACAACAAAATTTCTAGGACTTATTATTGACAAGCAAGTAAACAGGAAGGCACATATAGAGACTATCAGTAAGAAAATAAGTACCTCAGCATATGCTCTGTACAAACTGGCAGCAGGGATTAGTCTAGATGCTTTGCTCACCGCATCCTACGGCTTGTTGGAGTCCATTACAAGATACGGCGTAATTTTTTGGGGTAACTCGACTGACCGGGAACTCTAATTTAAAACTCAGAAGCTTTGCATTAGGACGATGATCAAACTTGAAACCACTCAGAGTTGCAAGCCTGGTACAAGTCCATAACCGACTGCAGGCAGCAGCAGCAGACGACGTGTCGCTGCGACACTACTGGTTTCTATGCATTTCTATGAAATACCTTTCGTAGCTAGCGACACGTCGTTTTCATAGAAATACATAGAAACCAGTAGTGTCGCGGCGACACGTCGCCTGCTGCTGCTGCCCGCAGTCGGCTACGGACTTGTTGTACCTTTATTTCCAAAAACACAAAATTTTGACACTACCTTCACTTTATACTATATTAGAAAAAGCAATGTTTTTAAGATCCATCTCTCGTTTTTTCTCGCATGGCAGATCGAATTTCTCGTAATAGACGTGACAATAGCCAAATTTTCCTACATCAATATAGAACGGCACTTAAGCGAAAATAGTACATTACTGCAGCGGCCGACAACAGACGCATGCAAACTCAAATCAAAGCATTTATTTCAAATAAACCAATTACAAGGCACTTTTGAATTGTCAAGGGGTCGGTCGGTCAGAAAGATGAAGCTAGTTGTCCATTCCAAAGCGTACCTATGGAGAAGAACGGGCAAGAAAATGGACGAACGTGAAAATGTGGTCCGAGACGAACCCGAGGCACATATACGTGAGTCCAAGGTTTCGGCCATGGCTTGTGTAGTACTTTTCCCAAATAATGCGCGGAAATTCAAACTAAGTAAATGAATTATAAAATTCAGAATTAATGATGACGAACAATGATAACTTTGCTCACGGCAATATGTTCAATTGTTTTTTTGTCACTTTAAAGAGCTCTATTTGCTAAGCCAGTTTGAGATTTAAATCAAATCTTTGATAATTTACCTCCTTGGTTGCCATGGGCCCGAAGTAAAAAGTACGTTCCAATTTTAAATTACACGACACATATGAGTTTTCATAGAAATTAACATTGCCGGCTGTTATAAACGTCAGATATGGATTTTCATACTAACATTGCCAGCCGCTGCTCGCATGTATTTGACCAGTAGTACAGCATTTTCGATTTATATCAAGGAAGGTTTTTAAAATAATGCTCGGATTTCCAAGCATGTTTGAGGAAAGTGTCTTTTGCATAGCTTGAAAAATTTATAACATAAACTACCTAAAAGCTGGAAGCAGTTAAGTGATGTAGCATTCAAAAATAAAGTTATTAATTTTCTACCAGATAAAGTTTCTAATAATTTGGATAAGAGATTTTGATTATGTTTTACTAATTTATAATTTTTAATGTAATTATATTATCATGACAAGTTTAAATAATTTGACTCGGAGTGACATTATAAATTATTGTATTAATACGAGTATTTGCATGCCATTGTTTAAGGAAAACATGATGATCTGTTTCTATATTGACATTTAACATCTCTTGCATGCGGACAATATGTGTTGTTTGTATTGTACTCATGTTTGAGAAAATAAATGATTATCTTTACTTATCTTATTATATCTTAACACTGTTTTACTTAATTAAAGTGTATCTTTGTTACACCTCTGTGTCTCTGTTGTATCTTCGGATTTTTGCGTCTGGAAAACGCGGTGAAAAAATTGGACTTAATATTAAATTCTTAAACTTGACCAACTTACAATTAAGGATAAGAATTATGATATCCTTCGAGAGTTGCGATCCTATTGACCAAACATCTCATTTTCATCTTGAACAAGATTTAAACCTTGCTATCTGAGTAGATTGCCAAATATGATGTGAATCACAAATATTACTAGCCAACCGCGCAGACCTAGCCGACCTATACTGTAAAATCTTAACGTGAATAACTGGCGAAGTGAGCTTGAAGTGAGTTGTCATTCCACTTGATGCTAGGAATTGACACTATTGATAGCTCACTTCACCTAAATTTTCACGGTGAGATTTTTACTGTTTCGGTTGTTCTAGTTCTTGTTTCATGATTACTCTTAACTGCCTAATAGTAAGAGGTTCCCAGCCACGATTTCACCATCATCATCTTCAACGGACCATCTTTACCACACATTGTAGATACTATGTCGTCAGTAAAGTCGTTTACTGTCCGCAGGGATATCTTAACCATTACCTACATTAATTTTTATCATGCCAAGTAGGCCCATTTAGAATTGAGGTAAATGTCTCTTAGAGCTGCTTGGTCAAAGACGTGCGATCTCTCTCAATGTGTTACACGTGATCGGTCAGCATGTCACTTAAGTACTTATGATGCTACTTCACTTATTGCTTCAGGCATACTTGTGTTCAGAGAAACTGAGTGAAGTATCTACGGAATACTGATTTGGTCAACTTCTTATGCTTGGGCTAGTTACTTTAATATTTGCTTGTAATCGTGAAGTGGTTGAAACTCCTGCTATTTATGGTAATGTAACTGAAAATGACTATTAATTGAGATCAAGTTTATTTTTTTAATTTTATAGGATCATTTATCATTAATTTCACCTATTATGCGATTATGTACCTTTTGCTTCTTCTTCTTGATTTAAAGAATGAAAGAAAGAAAGATGCGTTTAGTAGTATTACAGCAAAAAATGAACAGCGGTACTTCCTGCATTATCGTCATTCATTTTAGGTCGCTATTCATCATTATTATCTCAGAATAATAACTAAAGCATAGAAGGAAGGCTAAAATAGCAACTGAACTCAATATATTTGGTTCACTTTGACTTATGGAGGCTGCTGATATGTTAGAGAAGGACACGCGTACAAAAGACATTTCGAAATTTTGTAGGTTGTCACTAATTTTATTCTGAATAATGATGTGACTCACGCACTTTCAACGTCGATAAATTTATCGATGACATGCATTAATTGCCAAAATAAATGTCTGTGATGGGATATATTAAACTTTCTTGAAATATATCAAAAATCGTGAATGAAAAGAAAGAAAGAAACAAGAAAGAAAAATAGGTTTATGAATGAGCACAGGGAAATTATTAATCTTCAAATAAATCTATTTTAAAATTCGACTATTTGTTACAGCTTAAGCTACTTTTTTTGGATTGGAAATCATCATAACACCTCTCCCGCTCTGGGCGGAGCGGGAGGGCGTGTCAGACTCTTAATGACTAAAACCCTCCCGTGTTCCTTCAGTTGCCTGTGCGCCTGGGCCACGGTAACTCTTTCGAACAATCCGCGACCCTGGCAAGACAGCTTAAGCTCTAAGGTTAAAATGTAATGGAGGACATTTTAAGTAGAATAGGTCGAGTCAGTCGAGGTTCATAAGTGCAGACCTACATTAACTTTAACTTGTAAATCTGTAAATTTAAAAAAAAATTACAAGTATATGTAGTAGGTATAAAATCATGTTTGGAATAACAATAATAATTTCCAATCAGATATAGCTTTAGCTTTGTATATTGTAAGGGCACATTCAAGTCAACGAAAGACGAACCTATTAAATGGTTACTTTATAGTAGGTACATACAGCGCTCACACATGTGCTATACAATTATACAATACTGAGAGCTTGAATTTATACAATGCAAATATAGTTTTTACAAGCTGCAGCAATCAGCAGCTTCAACAGTAGTTTCAAATGCTACTCAATTAGTTTATGCGCCCTTTTGGAGCAGGACCAAATTGAGCCAAGTATTTTTATTAGCGATGTAATCCCCCAACTTATAATATGCTTGACTTATGCAGCCAAGCATATTATGAGTTGGGGGGTTGGGGGAACCGAAATTTAAATCTTGTATAAAACGCATACGCATAGTGTGCGTTTTATACAAGATTTAAATTTCGTTTTATTCAGTTAAAGTATATGGGGGGGTATTTTATTGTAATATTTCAAACACTACTCCATGAAAGATGAGTCTAGTTTAGCCAGCCTGAAACCTGGTTGAACTAATTGTGTCTTTCACCTCTTTTACTAAAAGGATTTTTTGTTTTTTTTTTAAAGATTTTTCTTTACGTGTATGATGTTTTCATAGATATATTGACAAGGTACCGTCATGATATTAATATCTTTAAATATCGAAGTCGTCTCCATTTTGCAGTTTCATTGTAAACATTAATGAATCCAAAGTAAAATGCTTGGAGCAAATGTGACTATGCTTTTTTTGGAGTTCAATTTCTTCTACCAATGCGATTTACCCATAATTTTTTTTCACATCGTCTTTAGGAAATCTGTAAAATAAAAGTATCGACAATATTATTTACGTCACTATGCATATTTATGATAACCTCAAAGAAATTTTCGAATAGTCGCTAAAACTTCTACTGAAATAGTTATTACGACTGCTTTCCACTACAAAGTGATTCAGCAAACCTTGTTTTAAATTTCTAATCGGTTATCAGCTCGCATTAGACAAATAATTTGATATAAACTTACCGATGGAAAGTCAATAGTTGTTGGTTATTTTCTTTTCGTAAAGAATGGGACTTGCAGCCCCCAACCACACAAGACATTATACTTTCAAAGAATTCGTGCAATCTAACAACAGAATGATTATAAAAATATCATGTAACCATGGGAGTTTACTACAAACTCATGAACAATGAACACGCGAACAATTCAAATTGTTCAATGACCGAACTGTCACACTCTGAAGCAAAGTACTACCTAATTTGGGCGGGTTATATTACAACCAATTTAACCAAAATTACAGATCATCTTGTGACAAGCCAAAAAAGTAAAACAAAGTGCGAATCATTGATCTCATTCTAACATCCTTTTTCTTGCCATAAGATAGAATGAGACCAAAGGCAGTTACTGAATTTTTATTTTAGCCTTCCTTCTATGCTTTAGTTATTGTTCTGAGATTATTATACATTTTGACATCTTCTTTTATTTGTACTTATTTAGTTTCTCACTCTGTTGTGAAAAGCAAATCCATGTCAGCGACAATCCGTCAAAATATCACAAAAGAGAGTTTACTCTCAATATCCTCACTCCCAGTGACCTAATAGTTTACTCTCAATATCCTTACTCCCAGTGATATAATAGTTTACTCTCAATATCCTCACTCCCAGTGACATAATAGTTTACTCTCAATATCCTCACTCCCACTGACATAATAGTTTATTCTCAATATCCTCACTCCCGGTGATATAATAGTTTACTCTCAATTTCCTCACTCCCAGTGATATAATAGTTTACTCTCAATTTCCTCACTCCCAGTGACATAATAGTTTACTCTCAATATCCTCACTCCGAGTGACATAATAATTTACTCTCAATATTCTCACTCCCAGTGACGTAGTAGGCTATAGCCTATTATAATTACTACTAGTTAGAATTGGAAATATTTTTCTAATTCAAGCAAACAAACTGGTTTGAGAACCTGACACGATTTCATTGTAACATTTTTTCTTCACTAGGAAGAGAAATAAAAGTCTTTTGTATGTATTTTTAACCGACTTCACAAAAAGGAGGAAGTTCTCAATTCGTCTGTATGTTTTTTTTTTTTTATGTGTGTTAGCTCAGAACTTTTTTCTGGGTGAACCAATTTGGATGATTCTTTTTGCACGACTCATGATGCGAAGCATCAGAGAGTGCTTTACGATCGAAAAAATTTTTTCGCCTCATTTTTTCGCCTCATTTTTGCGGCTATTTTTATTATTACAGCCTTGTTAGTTCACGGAATCAAGATATTTTGCATACTATTGTCGAGATAATTTAATGGAGATTAATTTCATACTTTTTAAAAATTGATTTACTGCAATAGAATTGGAAAAAACACCAAAATAGGTCAAAAAAAATTCCTGTCCGTCATGTGTGAAACCCGGAAACACTGTAACTTGTGAAAAAATCCATTATTTGAGTTAATTTAAAAAAAAAAAAAACTAATCGACGATTGTAGGTCACTGAATGCGAATGATTAATTAATTCAGTGTCGTTTAATTGCAATTAATAAAAAACGAAAACTACAAGACTGTATATCTATACATATATATCCATAGAAAATTAACATATGGATGGTGATATATCTATAGATATTATGTACATTTATTCCACCAGGGGCGCTTGTGCAGTACCTTCTTCCTACTACAGCTGTTATTTCGGCAATTAATTTTGAACGACTTAAGTTTTTTTTTTATTTTTTATATTTCATAATTAAATGAGCATTATAAGTCGTGCACTTTTGGATTTTCCAAATTTTTTTATTTGATAGGTGGTGCTTCACATGTGGTCCCATTTAAATTTGATCAATGTCTGACCAGTAGTTTTTGAGTTATCCTCAATACTGCAGATTTTTTCCACTTAGTTTATATGGATGATGTGTTAATAATTTCCTGTCACTGTTATTTACACACCAAGTAGTGGTATACGAATTTGTGTGGGGTAGGTACCGCAACTAAAAAGTGAAAAATAAAAACTTTTTTACAAAAAAACAACCGACTTCCAAAAAAAACACTAAAAGACGTGAAAAATAACTTTAATTTCGGAAGTCGGTGGCCAAACACGAAAATACAAAACCAAAGGCACCGACTTCCGAAATTAAAGTTATTTTTCACGTCTTTTAGTGTTTTTTTTGGAAGTCGGTTGTTTTTTTGTAAAAAAGTTTTTATTTTATAAGAAAAGTAGTTTCATTGTTACAATAATTTATTTATACTTATGTAGGTACTACAAATAAAGAATACTTAAATAAAAAAATCTTTCGTGATCGCTTTACAATTATCCTGTATATGAAATATTATATAAATATTTATGTATATCAACACACTATTATGCCTGTATTCCTCGAAAGAGCAGGCAAAAGTATATACAACCACATTTCGTCAGTCCAATGTGAGAATTTCCTAATGAATCCCATTATTAATACTGCCCAACCCGGTTATTGAATCCAGAATGCAACCAGAAATACAAGAAATAAATATATTAATTACAAAACCAATATATAAATAATATAATATAATTATAAACTTATACAGCGTTTCTTGTAGCAATTAAAGAAACATTAATTAAATGTATAGATCTAATTAAATACAATCTACGAGTAGAATGAGTATTTGATAAATGTTTGATTGTTGTGTAACTTCGTCGCTTAAAATATCGAATCGATGTCGTTACAAAAACACTTCCTTTCAGTGTGACTTTGTTCGCAGGGGATCGGCTTGAAATTGAACTTTGAAAGCGATCTTATTCTACAAATATACTTTGATTCTAAGGCTAACATTTAAGGCAAGCAATTTAATTATAATATTAGGTATTTGCATAGCTTCTGTTTTATTACATGTACCTAATTGACGTATCGTTTTTCTAACTTAAATAAAATAACTTAGCACCATAGCTTAATTACCAACTGATGTAAGACACGCGCATATTGTTAGCGAAAACAGTGCCTTTCGTTTATTTTACACTAGAAGCAGTATCTAGGGTTAGTTTTTCAAAGACCAGCCAAATTTTAAGGAGTTATTGTACCATTCAGTATGAACAACTTTTACTATGAGACTAACCCTGCAATCATGAGTACAACGACCTCTTAAATTTGACTGGTCTTTGAAAAATAACCCTGTATATGTCCCTTGAAGGGCTTTTTCAACGAAACTATACATACAATTATTATTTTCTCCCGTCTCACTTTTTAATCTGTCATCATCTCATCTCAGTCACCATATTAAAACTAATACAAAAATGACTAATTCTTTCTCCTGTGCAAAGAATATGTCGTGTTCCATAACCGGAGGGCTTCATCAGTTTCGTTCCAAATTGTTTCCATCGAGCATTCCTTGTCTATTAGCAGTAGACGAGGGTACTGCCCTGCTGCCGGCTCCCATTTTGGTGAGATAGAAGAAGATGGTGGTGTTGGATCACTGGAAGATAATAAAAGTATGTTACAAAAATCATATGTCGGAACAAAATACCTACTAGAAATATGGGTCTTGAAAAAGCATTGGAAATAAAATAAGGTTACCTAGAGCTGTTATTTTTGTAACCATACAGAGAACTCATTATGTAGTAAAACCTTATTTAAATTAAAATTAATGCGGATCCTCATCCCTTAATAACAACTGATAATCGAAATATTTTTTCGACCTTGAAATAACTATTAGCAAAGAAGATTGGCAAAAGAATTATAACATAACAAACGAAATCCGTTCAGATTCGCAAAATTAAGTGATCTAGGTCTCAGCTAGCAGCCAATCATCTTAAAATATTCTTTCATCAAATGCTAGTAACCAACATTTTTAACCGACTTCACAAAAAGGAGGAGGTTCTCAATTCGTCTGTTTGTTTTTTTTTTTTTTTTTTTTTTTTTTTTTTTTTTTTATGTGTGTTAGCTCATAACTTTTTTCTGGTTGAACCGATTTGGATGATTCTTTTTGCATTTGGTAGCTGGTGGTTCACATGTGGTCCCATTTAAATTTGATCAAGGTCTGACCAGTAGTTTTTGAGTTATCCTTAATACTGCATATTTTTGCCACTTAGTTTATATGGATGATGTGCTAATAATTTCCTGTCACTGTTATTTACAAGCCAAGTAGTGGTATACGAATTTGTGTGGGGTAGGTATCGCAACTAAAAAGTGAAAAATAAAAACTTTTTTACAAAAAAACAACCGACTTCCAACAAAAACACTAAAAGACGTGAAAAATAACTTTAATTTCGGAAGTCGGTGGCCAAAAACGAAAATACAAAACCAAAGACACCGAATTCCGAAATTAAAGTTATTTTTCACGTCTTTTAGTGTTTTTGTTGGAAGTCGGTTGTTTTGTTGCAAAACATTGCGCGGCTCCAAGTCATTCAATCCACAGCTGCAAAGTAATTCATTCACTCCTTCATCTCGCTGCTACTATTTCAGAATAGTTTAATACATAACAAATGTTTTCTGTACATATGAAAGCATTTCATCTTGGTCTTACGGAATTAAATTGTATTTTACAAAGCATTTGTGCAAATGAGGTTAAGTGTTTGTGTTTTGTTAATTTTTGTTTTTAATTCAAGGTTATTAAACATTCTAAGCTATTAAGTAAAGTATTATGTCGAATCGTAAACTGCAAGAAATGTGAAGGTCATGGGATCAAGTCCATCGAGAACTCAAGGTGAGATCAATAAAAGATGGGCTCTTTGCACGCGGGCTAACGGAATCATAAAACTTAAAAGCTAAACAAACGCAACGCTAAAGAAATAATTAATTAATACTTCTTACCTGTATTTCGCAAAGTTCGTCCACAGTGTAGTAAACTTGTCAATGAACCTAATTTCGGTAAACGCCGGTAAGGTCAAGGTACTGAAGAGATAGAATAATTCATCAGCATGCGTCGCTCCCGGGGACTTGCGGAACCCGAACATTATCTTAGCGAAGTTTAGTAACCCATCGTAATTGAATTTGTAAGCATACACAGGCTCGTTTAACGTCTGCAGAAACAGATCCATGGTAGCTAATACAGGATAAGTTATAGCAGCGTCACCTTCGAAACGTGCCAGCTTTTCTAAAGAAGACTTATTTTTTGTAATTTTCTCTCCAACCATGTACAACTCTTTTAACCTATTCGCTGTTTTCACCTTTTCCTCATCTGAAGGGAAAGTCAGATCTCTCGGCAACGCTTTATAGAAATCTATCTTAGCCAGTGTAGTGTCGTTCTCTTTACCAGCAAAATATAAACCTTCGGCGCTATTGAAACCAATTATTACTGGGACCTTGTTATATTTGCCCTGCGTTATCAAATTGTAAGGACTGTCAGGCAAAAATGGTTTTACTCTATGAATTTTCTTTTCAATGCACGGCACGAAGAGGTTTTCTGATATTACGACATCACCTTCTTTTCTAGGAACACGATAGCTCAACAGATCTTCAGCAGTCATATTATTGAATAAATTGTAGATTTCTTTAGGGTTTGTGGTTGTGTGGCCCATTTGTTGAGCGAGTAGACTAGCTGTCTCCAAAGGTTCAAATTGTAAGGCCCAATACCCTAAGGCTGAACCACTTTGCATGATAGCTCTATTGAACAGTCCTTTAGATATTGGAGATAGTAGATGGTAAGCAACTGAAGCAGATCCTGCACTTTCTCCGAAAATGGTCACATTATCCGGATCACCTCCGAACACTCTTATATTCCTCTTCACCCACTTTAATGCTTGCACTTGATCTTTCAGCCCAATATTACCTGGTGCTTCTTTGATACCTAGACATAGGAAGCCTAGAATTTCCAGTCTATAATTGAAGGTGACTAAGATTACTCCATGTTTGACGAAGTACTTGGGACCGTAAATGAAGGGAGATCCCGAGCCGTCTCTGAATCCTCCTCCGTGTATGAACACCATGACAGGTAGAGGGCTGTCACTCGGCTCGATGGGGGTGTACACGTTGACAGTGAGGCAGTCTTCATCGCCTAGGATGCGAGTACTGGTGAAGCGTTGCTTGCATCTGATGTGTTCGTTGTGAGCGTTGAACACACCTTCCCATTTTGGATTCGGTTCGGCTTCCTGTAATCGAAAATATTCGAACGTTAATACGTCAACTAATGAATTGAGACATGCAGTATTTAAAGATCGATATTTAATTGATTCTATTCACAACTACTCCTTATTTGGATCTACCAATAACACTTGAAACACTACAATCATAACTGTGACATTTCATTAAAAATGTATCGCGACAATTAGTCGACACTTCATAATACAGGGTAGGTGTGATTAGTCAGCTAGGTAGCAATCACAAGTAGATTAGTACTGTTACGTGCGACATTACGTTCGTCATTATTAACTTCTGCTATTACCAGCCTTTCACAGAAACTATTACACTATAATTGTTTCTGAATATTTCTCATCAATAGTAACACCAATATGCACGGTATGTTATAATAATATATTGGTAATTACCATGTGAACATACATTACTTTATGTTTTGATATTTTATTATATTTATGAGATGTTGGCAGCGATGCCTATTGGGACATAGTGAATACAAAATTCTGTTAAGCGTATCACACACTATGAATATAATATAAAATTGATATTATCTTCGAAAATATCGCTCACCGTACAATTTAATGGACCACCACACACAGTGATTATAATAAATATTTATTTCATGTTAGAGTATCTTAAGATACTAGCCTATATGCGAAAGTTACGTTAACATATCGTAAGACATTGTAATGAAATATGTAGTAAGATAGTTGCCCATATTGATCTTAAGATAAACAACAGAATGTTCTAGTATTCGCAAGAAAAGTAAACAAAAAGCAACTATTTTTGGGTAACCTTTATTGTAAAGCGTTAGATATTTTATTTATTAGTAGGTACTTAGTGAAATACAAAATATTGCTACCTACTAATAATTCATAGAGTAATGTGTTGGTAAAAAACGGTGTAAGAAATTTTATAGTATATAAGGCCTTATGTTAATAACCTACAATATTTTGCATGGCGCCTTAGAAATCCTAAAGATGATGTTCAGTCAGCACCAAGTCGATGAACAGTACGGAATTTTGGTTGATACCATAGAATCTAATTATTATTTGAAATCTATACGTAATATAATAAAGTTGAAGATTTTGTTTGTTAGAACGCGCTAATCTGTGTGTTCTGTGCTAATTCTTATGTGGTCCTCTACCCAGATTTTAAGATTTTTACTTCTAGATGCAACATGAATATCGAATCCACTGTCTCAATCTTAGTCAGATGAGCTGTCAACAATAGCCTAAGGTCTAGCAATAGCCTAAGGTCTAGCAATAGCCTGAGGTCTAGCAATAGCCTAAGGTCTAGCAATAGCCTAAGCTCTAGCAATAGTAAGTTTTGTATGCGCTTCATTGCAAAAACTGAACAGCCTGTACAAGGGGTGCAATTCTGAAGACGGCGCGGCGTCCGGTAGAATGACGCACTCGCGATATATCGTATCTTAGCTGTGTGATTGACTTTACATTAAGCGCTAAATTATATATAGTATAATAATTATAATATATGTCGGAGGAAGTAAACTGAGAGTTGATTGTTGGTTGCATACGATTAATTGATAAGGTTGATTGTTAATTAAAAATAACTTGTTAAATCCTAATTTAATTTGATTCATTTATTACATTTTAATATTGTGTAAATCTAACTAATTTAATTAAAAGTCACTGCATTGTATAACGTCCAATCAGAGCAGAGGATAAATCTAGAGTGGGGTCGAGGCGCCATCTTAACTTTGGTGGGTTGGAGTGAGGATTCATTAGAAGAACGGTGGTCGATCGAGGTGGATCGCTAGTGATAAAATTAGATTGGTGTCGCGAACCTGCTGCTCGAATATAATTTATTTAAGCAAATTAGTTATTGTGAGATATTGATTCCTTCAGTGATTATCAACGTTGTAAACAACTGCCATTAAATTGTATGAAACAGTGAATACTTTGTTTTGTGCTCGCATTTCACCCTTACGACGCCCACTAAACTCGTGACCACTAATAACGATGTCAAAGAGAATGCTGTTTCTCCGACATATATATTATTAATAATATATTTTAATTAATAATATATTTTATTTTCGCTGTGTGTGTTTCCGTTTAAGCTTTTGAGATGTAATTAGATTCTTCACTCTCCCAAATAATACTTTTTCTAGGCTTTTGCAGTGTGCCTATATTAATCGTACATGGTGGTCGTTTGGGAAGCTCCTTAGCTAAAAACTGGCCTCAATCTTTACAAAAGGGAAACTTACTTGGAATCTGTGTGTGACAGTGGCATACGGTATGCCGAAGTACTGTAGGTATGATCCGTCCGGGGCCACCGAGCCCCGAGCTTGCCCACCACTGAGCTGCACAGGCGCTGTCGGCTGGGGTACCAGCAGAGCCACCCACAGGGAAATCAGCACCAAAAGCTTCAAACTCGACAATGACTTCATATAGTTCTTCATTGTACTGTGGTTCTTTAAGACGTAACTTGGTGCTGATGCCAATGACGCTCACACCGATTGCACTGGCTATCGTAACACATTTAAAAACTCACACTATTCACAACCAGACATTTCATCACCGCATCTTAGAATTGAATACCTTCACTACACATTGTGTTCATTTTATTAGTACCGACTCGCAATAGGCTACTAACGTTGATGGTGCATGTTTTCACTCAGATAGGTAGAAGCTGTCAATGTGACGTCATTCATGTGACGAGTTTTTATGGCGTCATCATAGGTAGGTACCAAGTCCACGTCGCTGTTTAACTCCAAATCCAATAAGATCCTAAAAAGAAAAGTCACTACTTTTAATCTGATAAGTACAGTATAATTTGAGGTCCATTTGAAAGATTTTATTTGGGAACATACGACATACGAAATTACCATATAATTTGTTCAACTTAGTCTCCTTCGGGCAATAGGCTTCGAATTATATAAGGAAGGAGGAGGATTTTTATAAGGATATTGTGGTGAGAAAATAAAATAAATATTATTATTATTATATAGCATGTTTTAAATGCTCTTATAGTCTATTTTAATGAGGTTCTATACTTAGTTCTGCCAGATCAGAATTAATTCATTCTTAACTTTGTTTTTAGTTATTTCACCAAGCTGTTAATCTAGGTGCCAATAATAATAAACACATTACTGTATGGCTCAAGAAACTTTGACAAGATTTGAATTCTTCTTAACTAAGTCAAGTATACTACAAGTATGAGAAACATTAGTCAAGTCAATATCAGAAGGTGCATTACTTGTATCTACAGTTCTAGGTAATTGTCTTCACTTATTTGTTCCACAGAGGACACTATTGCACAAATGCTGGTAAGTCAACAGAACTAACCGTAACTATTGAACAGCGCGTGTCTTCAGGTGCTTTACGATTGCTTGTATTTTAACAAATTACACACGTCAAAAGTGTCTAGGGATCAAGCACGTTTCTGCTAGTTACTAAATCTGTTTTTTTTTGTAACTCCTATGCATACTTTTTCGTAAATTTCATCATTTGAAATGGCAGTAGTATTTGAATTTTGGTCAAAGGATGAAAATCTTCTGTTCACTGTCAAGTGGTATTCCTTTATAATCCTGCAACTGGTTTGAGGCGAAATCACTAAAATTTCTGCCATACTTCTGAGTGTTCCACTCAGAAGTATGGCAGAATTTTTACAAAAGAACGTTATTAAGGAGAGAAGACGTCATTTGAGCCGAGAAGAAATGATCAGAGCCGTGGGAATGTTGGAAGCTGGTTCTCGGGAACGTGCTGTGGTAATTGCTCTGGACACTACGCCGAGTATTATAAGTCGACTTTGGAAACGTTACCGCATCACTGGCAGCGTGGCAGAGCGACATGGAGGACGAGCTCGCATCACCATACGCGGACAAGATCGTTATATACAAATGAATGCTCGATGAAATCGTACAATGACCGCAATGACGTTGGTTACGAGGCTTCATAGCTCTTCAGGGATGTTAATTAGCGATAAAACCCTAAGAAATCGCTTGTATGAAGTCAATCTCCGTTGCCGAAGGTCGCTACTTTTACCACCTTTTGAGCCCCGCAATTAAAGAGCCCGTTTACAATGGGCTGGTGAACACAGAAATTATGCGGAAGAAGAGTGGCGTTTTGTGTGTTTTTCTAACGAATCTTGCCTTGGTATGAGGCCAGATACTAGACGTATTCGGCATTGGAGGACCCCTGGACGCCAAGAACGTTTAAAATCATGGCAGGAAGTCCATGCATATAGTGATGCAACAATCATGATATGGGCGGGTATTTGGATTGACGGAAGAACCTAACTGATTTGGATCAAAGGCAATTTAAATGCCCAGATTTACGCTGATGTTGCCATTCTATTGCGGACCTAATTTTGTGCTTCATTTCTGCTTATGCATGATAATAAACGTCCACACACTACCAGAGTCGTTGCAAACACACCTGCCGCAGCTAATATCGACGTCCTAACATGACCTGCTTAAGAGCGGGTAGTAACCAAAATTGCCTATCTTCAATTAGAATTTTCATGAAATTAATAAGACTTAGGTATAAATAAAAAAAATATGAGTAACTACATGATATTTTCAAACTTTTTGTGGAACAGAAACACAAAATGTTAAAATTTTCTCGATAAAACATCATCACGAAGTTACCTCTAATTTTCTCGTATTTTCAATTTGTGCTTAACATGCTAATGACTATTAGGATAAAAATTAGATGAATATTTGTATTAATACAAGGCGAAAAAATCGTGGAGGCGTTTTTTGAAATTCCTTTTATTTTTAGTTTTATTACAACTACAAGCTTTATGCACTTACGACGTTTATAGTTCGTGGAAGAATTCATCTTCCATCCCACGTTGCGGGAACTTCAAGCATATTTTTGTTTCACAAATCAGTCGCCGTCGCTCTGTTGAGACGAGAGGATTGCGCTAGAATTTTCGGTTGTTCTGGGATATAATTTATTTGCGTAAATAATATTTTCGTAATTTATCACATTGTAGGAAAGAGACTGTGAAATAGAAAACATGAAAAAAACAATAAAACCACTTCCGAAACGATTATTAAAATCGTTAAGAATTGATAAACTAAATAAATACCGCGGCTAAACCATAAAACAAAAATATTATAATAATTCAATGTTAATATTTGAAAACTCAAGATGACATAAATTTATTTGACAGATTTTTGACTAGTATAGTACAACTAGCGCCATTGTTCTGCATTTCGGTCGATTTTCTTGCGGAGAAAATTTACAACATAGAGTTCGTGCTGGAGATTTTAGATCTTATTGCAAATAAACTCAAGATCCAAATTCGTTTACTCCCACTTTCGTTGACAAGCTCAGTCTAAGGGGAACCTTAGACGAATCATTTCGACCAACCCCCGAATCAAAATGAAACTCGAAATTTAACATTTAAGTAGGTTATTGGTCTAATAATATTAGTGGAGTTAGGCGGCTTGCTTTTTGAAGTTGAAGTTTCAACAGTTACAAAAGAGGAACCTAATAAACTTTCGACTTTCTTTGCCACGCATTTATATATAATGCCAATTATTTTGTGGGTAAAGCCGACTAATTTACTGTTTGTTCCGGAATTGGCCTATTTTTCACAATTTTTTTCGGCGAGTACTTTGTTCTACTCGCGCCCCGCGCAGGATACACAGAATACATTTTATATAGGTTTTCACGGTTTTCATGACACATGCCATTTGACTTTGCACAATACAGTGCAAAATGCACCATACCAAAATTATTTTTTACTTGGTAACACGATTGCAAATTGACTTTGCACGATCCTGCAAAGCAATATCCACAATATACCATTATATTTTTTACTTGGTTAACACTGTTTTCCACGAAGATGTCATGAGGTCCAACTTGTAGAAGGCCCTTAGTAAAATTTGGTTACATTGTAATTTGAACTTTGTCACGTCAGCATTGAGTTTCTAGTTCCAAAACATGACTATGATCTATGATTCTGAATTCAAGCTTAGTGTATAGTATAGGCAAAATAAACAGATGTTTTTCCTACTGAAGACTTTCATTGAAAATAAAGGGACTGGACAATGATCATATTTCGTTTAAATATTGTAATTGAAAAACCATTCGAGGATTAGAGTTGCTGATCACAGCGGTCCAACAAATTTCCTTAGATGATTGCTATTTTTGTATAATTGATTTCATTTTCTCAAAGTAAAAAAACGGAAGGTAAGTGATGCGATTATAATTATTCGATTTCATATCGTCAAAAAAGCAAGTTTATCGAGTTTGTTTTTATCATCATGTAGGTAGTATCATGAGTATGTAGTATAGGACTTTGATGGCAGTGGCTTTGCTTTTTAGCGTTCCGTGCCTCAAAGGGAAAAATCGAAACACTTATAGAATCACTTTGTTATCCATCTGTCTGACCCCTTTTCTGAGGAATGCGCGGGCGGTATCAAGTTGAAATTGAACTGTATTACTTTGGAGCTGTAAAAAAATCGAGCTTCTAAGACGTTTACTTAGAATCTTGGCATAAATTGTCATTCATTTCGCATATTTTGACACTCGCAAACAAATTAAAACCCATAAGATACATCCGGTTGACCTAGAATCACGAAATGTGGTAAGAAGCAAGGTCTCACAGTACAAATAGGTACAGGAAAATATCTGGAAATCCTTCATTTGTAGTTATATTACATAATGTAGGGGACCATATTTTCTCAACTACAACGTTAAGTTTGTCTTTCAATTCGGAATCGAAAATTTAAAGGCCGTATCTTGAATTAACATTTACTCTTTATTTCATTCAAGTCGGTCTACTCTCCAATTTAACAACCCACCAGCATCGGTAACAGATTCAGGGACATACAATAACATTGAATAATATACCTACTTGTAGGTATATACACAGCAATCATACATCATGGTACATTGAATAGAGCGGTTCCATCTGATTATTTTGCGTATACATACTACACACAAGAGTCAAATTCAAATGCCTAGATATATGCCGGGCGAAAAGTTTCTGCTGGCGGGAAGGGATTGTGTTTTGTTTTCGTCGTGTTTGATGAGAGGGGTAGGCAAAGAGGCGCGGATGAAACTTGATTTTTTCTGTCTTGCTGCGCCCCCTTAATCGCCAGGTTTGAGGGATTCATGGTATATGCTTCAAAGAAGAGCTCAGCCAAATATGGATGTCGTACACACCAGAAAATCTTTTTCGCCTATTACAACGGACGTGGGCGGCCATTCCGCAACGTGATTTGGATGAACTCATATTGAGTATGCCGAATCGCTGCGATTGTGTTATACGCGTTAAAGAGCACTTACACGGGTCCACTAGCGCCACTCCTTTAAAAAAATATTATCTCGAGACTGAGAAGGAATTTTGAAAAACGGCTCAATAAGCGACCTCGGTAAGTATTTCAAGATTTTTCTAAGACCTTTTATAAACTTTCATTGTATTTTGTTGCTTCGTGTCTCAATATGAAAGTTTATAAAAGGTATTTGAAAATTACTTTTTATCCTGGATCGCAGACGAAGCCACGGGCAACAGCTAGTTGTCAATAATTCCCAATCCAAACTACATATCAAATTGAATCTTCAATAATTCAAGATCCAATTTGATATTATGGAAGCTATTTTCATTAGTCTAATTATTAGACTAATGAAAATAGCTTACAGCAAATAAAATGAAGAATATTTGGAATTTAAATCCAAATACGTCATTATGCGGGTGAAGTATCTAAAATAAACTTAATTGGATAATTACTGAGACGTCTGAGTACTCAATAAGGAGCTGTTTACGTTCGTAACGGATCTAATTAGCCCTAATAAGGTCATTGAGACGGTATCTTTAGAAAACATGGAGATTATTCAGAGAATTTGCTTTCGTCATAAATCATTTTCCATTTATCAATTTATTCATACTAAGCTATATTGATAGATGATTTTATATGGTGGTGTGTTATATTCAGGCCTCTTGCGGTGGCTGGGTATGGTATGGTTTATTGTGATAAGTACCGTACCCTCTAAGTTAATCCTTAGATTAACTCAGGGATCTGCTCTATTCTTTGGACTTCCAGAGAGTAAAAATATTTAGAATATTTTCGCGGAAACCTGAATTTAAAATTGCCAGCACGCAGTGAGCACGGTGGTGCTTAAAGTAATTAAGTTGATTTTTGTATGAAAACAGGACTCCAGACTCTGGCCATTTGTCTGCCGCCACCGTCAATGGGACGTCAACGAGAACGAGATGACGGCGCCGAAGTAGCGATACATACATTAACTATGGCCGTCACCCGAGCGCCGAGATCCCGGCCTCCGAATTTTCGAGTACTTCAGTGCGACTGCTAGAATTCGGCCCGAGATTATGACAGACCGATGTGCTGGCAATACAAATCACGTTTGTTCTTGTCCACACACTGCCGTCGCATCAGTGCGCGGCGCGGCGCCTTTCGCCCGCCTTTTGTGTTGTCTATCATAACATAACATACTGAGCCGCCGACTTCGCTCGCGGTGGACGAACGATCGCCGTCACCGGTACGTCACGTTCGGTTTAAATAATCCCGTATCTCGTTAACGTCCCGTTGACGGTGGCGGTGGACAAACGGCCTTTGACGTGAATGAGTCACGTCGAAGTGGAATTGTAGCAACTGATCACGAAAGTCACGTCTAGCAGCAGACGGTCTATGCGCTACATTATCATACTGCTCGGCAAATGGCCTGTCCACTTGCCAGCAAGAACGTCTAAATATGTTTGATATGTAGTTTGTAGGTTTATTGTTGACTGTGGACGCCGCACCGGTCCCTTTCCCAGTTGATTAGCCGCTGGAGTAAGGTAATGGTGGCCAAGGTTAAGCCATAGAAATCAAGGACGTTTAAAAGCTTGTTGGGCCCACGATATCAACAAAGTTGCAGGAAACATCTGGATGTGGGACGCACAGAACCTGGCAGAAAGGAAAGGAGGCCTATACCTAGCAGTGGGTGATTATAGGCTGATAGGTACATTATGATAATGATGATGATGATGATGATAATGATGATTTAGTTAATTATTTATTAATACCTCAAAATATACTTGTTGGTTTTTTTTAAAACATGTTCTGGTGAGATTTCATTATGTTGACTGGTCTTGTTATTATTACATATTATGAGAACTGGAAACATCGTACGGTCAATGGCAGCTATGTTTAGCTCAAACATATTGTTAAATTAAAGGTGTATTATCTAAGAGCATTGAGTACATTTTTTGTTAGCCGTCATTTACAAAATAGTGTTGCAATTTACCTTATAAGTACTATCGACTGCATTTAATTTAATTAATTAAATAGGCTATAATAATACCAGCCTCTTACTGCCACTGCAGGGCAAAGGCAAAGGTCTCATACACAGCAGGCACGAGCAATGATAGATTTTAAATTATTATTTTTTATTAATTTTTTTGTTTAGTTAATTTAAACATGTCTGTTTTTTTCCCTTCATCAATTTAATTTGTCTAGAGATTTAAAATTTACCACTGCAATGTTAATTATAATTGTTTAATTCGGGGGGATAGCCTGGTGATCCGTCACACAGGGTATCCTAGTATGGACGCCAGTCTCTCACAAAGGATCATATTATGTGTATTGTTGTCGAAACGTTTGTCTCTTGTTTATAAATATGTGAACCTTTGTGAAGAGAGAAAATAAAGATATATTATTATTATTGATCACCACGCTTACTCAAGCCGGTTGGCGATTTCAGACTTATAGGTATTATTAACTATAAGTCCCGGTTTCCTCTGTGTTTCTTTCTACAGTTAGGTATTTGCTATTGCGCTAGTTCTGTAGTCCAATGAACTGCATAACTAAACATGTTTTGGCTTCTGCAAATGCGCATATCACAAATAAAAATAAACTATCGTTCTGGCTTTCGTAAAGTTCGATGGCACTGGTAATTATGCATAAGAAAAACCTGGGCAATACAGGCATACATGTTTTCATGAGCTCTTTTAGTTTTTTCTTAACTCACTAAAATTCTTTTGTTAACGTTTGTCTTTTCTTTTTTTTTTTCCTAATTGGCAGCTCGTAGTTTTGACCACTGAGGTCTTGGCTACTTAACCGGGCAAGCCTGTGGGTGCCTTAAGCTACTAACTTAAAGCCTTCAGGCTACGAACCTCGGCTTAGGGCGTCACTGAGGGGAGGGCAGCAAGGTGGGACAGGCTGGATCGAAATTATATTATTATTATTATTATTATAAGGGGAATTTAAAGCTACAGGCTCAGCTACGGCGCGGGCTGGCGCGTCGTCGAGCAAGGGTCGGGGGGGGGGGGGGGACAATTACGTCGGGGGCGTCGCGTAGGACCTCGGCGGCGAGGTCGGAACGATAGCGGTCTGTTTTTGTATACCGTACGGGTGGCCCTACTGCTCTCCTGGAGGAGGGTTATGGGGTCATCGGGGTCGGACAGGGCATGCCTTGGACGGCGGGTACGACTAATACGGGAGGGGGTATATCTGGCAGCCTCGACAACCAGAGGGTTGCGATGTGAGGCCGCGGAGTCGAAGAAACGCTTGGAAATGCGCTTCATGAACTGACGGATAGTGGGGACTTTAAGATCGAGATGGAGGATCTCGTTCCGAACGAACCAAGGGGAGCCGGTTGCCCTACGGAGAAACCGGTTTTGGAGGGTCTGCATCCTATGGATGTGGTGGGGTTTCGAGTGTGCGAAAACCACGCTCGCGTAGGTCATGATTGGGCGAATGCACGCTGTGTAAATGCGCAATTTGCACTTGAGTGTGTGAGGCAAATCTGTTGGCAGTTAAATACTTGAGTCATTAGGCCTCGGTTTCTATCTATGTAGGGTCATCAAATACATTATCATGCATATGTTAAAGTGCAAGTTATAGTGCTAAGTTAGATATTAGAAGAAATTTCGGAAGGAATATTACAAAGTTGACATGAATTTGTAATAACGTAAATAATAAAATAATGATGTAGATATAAAATGTCAGAAACTATTACCAATTTCACACAAGTCATTATATAAATACTTGTATAGGTATTATTTACTATTTAGCACAAGTGATATTATACTAATTCCGCTATCATTGACCCCAGTTCATTCACATGCAAACACAATCGTTATCAATCGACTAACAACCTTGCACCTACGTAATAAGATGCAAATCAGATTGCTATATAACGGCACCTATGATATTGTCATTCCAAACACATGGCGTTACTATTTAGCCCACTTACAAATAGGTTTCCACAGCAATATCCACTAGGAAATGCCACACAACATCTTAAATCACTTCACTTTTTCATAAAACTTCTCACGCTCCAAATCAACACTTTTTCTTATAAAGCTAGAGTACATTTTTGATTGGTCTAAATTTTTAAGTAACATGTGATAGTTGCTTTCACAGTTACGCCGACGTGTATGCCCGTGCGCGTCTGACTGAGCGAGCGCTGCTTGAATGCGTGCGCGCAGCCAACCGGTCGTCTGTTTTATGTCACTACACGATACCATTTCTTGCTGATCAATATAATATCGATCCGTAACCCGTTGCAGGTACGTTATATTAGCTACAGCTCAGAAATAAAGGCGTCCGCAATAGAAAACTAAACACATCTTTTAAACACAAACATATTTATTTCCTTTTCCACAATATTGGTAAAAACAGTTAGATATCACCCAAATAATAAGTACTGTACTTACTCGCTAAGATTTAAATACAAATTACACCAATTTGTTATGCTGCTACTGTCGGCGTGTTCATTGCTCGGCGTCTCGAACAAGAAGGCCGGCTATCAGTTGTCTCCACTAGAGAATGACAGTGAATGTCATGATGAACGAATAATCGATTGAGTGACATACCGAGTACTAGTCGATTTAATAAGTGGGGTTACCAGATACAAGCTAACAGTTAGTTGTTTCCCGATTCATATTTTGATCATGGGTTTTCGATCCGTAATCCGTTGCAGGTTGCAGGTACGTTAGTTGTTTCCCGATTCATATTTTGATCATGGGTTTTCCTTAATGAAGAATAATACCAGCGTGTAATATTGTTCCCTCTGCAGGGTAAAGACCTCTTCTTGTACAGAGGAATGGACAATGATCTCAACACGTGAGGGTGATTTCAGTCCATTAAGGCGCCTACAAACTGGCGCGACACGCGACGCGACACAAAGGCACCGCTTATCGCGCGACGAGCGGTGCCTTTGTGTCGCGTGCGATTCGCGTTGCGTGCCGCGCCTGTTTGTAGGAGCCTTAAGTTCAGATTTTCTGTCGTTTTTTTTTTACCGTCTATTGTGGGTACTATTTAGTATCCATGAATAAAACACACAAGAATAGAAATTTCCATTTGCACAAAAATGTTAGTTTTAACGGTTTTTTAAGTAAATTTTCTAACATGTTGCCTCTTATTTGTGTCTGCATAATCCTGAAGTAGACTGATAAAAATTGTCTGAAGGATGGTTTCCACCGAACGGCTGGCGTCGCATCGGATCGGAACGGATTTTACAATGTGTAAACGATATTAAAATCGTGTACACAGTATTTAAAGTCTATATTACCAAGCCGCGCACGGTAGCTTGACCGCGCACGTCTTCCGCGACACGCGATCGTAGCCGAAAGTATGCTCCGACGCGCAATTTGCTCTATTCGCCTGTCTTCGTATCTTTTTTTTCCTCTTCTGTGTTTTATGATTATTTTCTTCTTCTTCTAATACGTCAACTTCAAACGTTTTCAAAAATTAGAACATGTCTACATTCACTAGGCGCAGAAACGGATACTTACGCAAGCGACGGTACGGAGCCGATCGTATGCGTCGACATTCTGTCGGGCGCGATCGGCTGTCGCCGCATCTGTTCGTATCCTTTCCGATCCGATGCGAAGCGAGCCGTTTGATGGAAGCATTCAGTCCGCTTTTGTACGGTTATTTTTACCTGTCCACGAAGTTTTAATAAATAGTTGGATTTTTCGTGGCCTTTCAACTTAAGTTCGAATAAGAGCAAATCGCGGCAGTGCACCATTGCTGAAGTTCGTATCGAAATGCGTGCGTACTGTCTCTGTTAACCCTTCAGGGACAACAGCCGTGATATTATGTTATGTTATTTAGAACAGAGTTTCAATATTTAAACTTTTTGCTTCCCCCAGGCCACAGTAAGTGCTAAATGTTATCAAACGGGCACTAAACATATTATAAACGGTACTACTTCGGTACTTTAGAGCCCCTAGTGGCATCACGGTCGTTTCGCTATACGTCCATGTTGCGGTGAGTCGTAAACTAGGACATTACTACAACTATACGGTTTGAGAGATGTCACATAACATCATGTTATTACGTTTTCCACATGGGTACGCATTAAACGGTTACAATGGTTCATCAAGTTATTTCAGTAATTAGAGTGAGCAGAACTGTGCGCCTCATGCGATGGTCTTTGAACTGTCAATTCGATAGCATGACTCTTGGCAAGAGTAGACCACCCCTTCAACGATGGTTATCTATATATATAAAAATGAGTTGCTGTTCGTCAGTCTCGCTAAAACTCAGAAAAGGCTTGACCGATTTGAATTTTTGTTTGTTTTGTTTACAGGGATGGTTTAAAAGAAAAAAGAAATGGAAAAACCTAAAGGAAAATTTTTGAGGTATGTAGGGTAGGTAGGTAAGGTAGGTAAGGTAGGTAGGTAGCTAGGGTTGGTAGGTAGGGTAGGTAGGTAGGGTAGGTAGGTAGGGTAGGTAGTGCAGCGTAGATCTTGCCAAGGCACGCCAGGGTGTCTAACCCCGGCGTGAGGTAGCTTAAAATCAAACTGTCACCGCAAATACATGTAAAATTTATTGGTAATGTAAAAACAAAATCCGAAAATATAGAAGAAATACAAATAATAATATTGACAAAAAATAAGATTCAGTCGTTGGAATTTAAAGATAAAAATACTAAAAAATAATCAGAACTTGAATTTGAGAGAAAAAACTTAAAAGATGTTAACCAAATATATATATTATTTTAAATGCGCACTGACGAATTTAAATTCGATTGCAATCGTACGAAATTCGAGTCGCTCTACAAAGTGTTATACGTAAATAAGCGGTAGATTAAGGTTTTTCTTTACATAATTCATTAAGATACTTTTTGAATTAGACTATAAGATCTGATGAATAGAATTTAGGAAAGCACTTAAGAAAAACAGATTGGTTGATTTAGATCTAAAATAAAATGTCCCTCGTCGGGGTAGTACAGAACACTTCGTCTATAATGATGCTTGGGCGTTATAGCGCCACACAAACAACTTATTTAGCACCTGATGTCCCAACTAGTAAAATCAGTACTTATAACTCTCTCAAGACTATTTTTTCGTGCATTTATAAGATACTTGAAGTATGCTACAAACAAGGATTTGGGCTCAATTATAGGAGCATATATTTCTGTAACGATCTTACAATGAACTTGGCTATAGTCATTAACTCATATATTATATTTGACGAATAACAATAGTTTCTATAACAATCTTAGCCTATGCAGTTACAGGCACTAGTGCTTCTATTACGCTCTGACTCAAGTACCTTATAAAAGCTATCATTTTTTAATGCGCTTGTAATATACTTGGTTATTTGTTATAAGTACGTTTTTTAAACTGTAACGTCCACGTGTTTTTTGTTTGAGAAATTTGTTTTCTCATATTCCTTACTAATATAAATAATTCCATTAGTATTCATGAGTTTTTAATATAGCTAGTTAATTTGTGAATATAGTGTGGGAACTGGTGGGGAAGTCAAATTTACTGTGAATATGTACCGTAATTGTTTTTTTTGTTAACGCCTAGAGCAAAATTTAACGTTGTGTAGTTGTTGTTAAAATTTAATTTCAATGATTCGTGTCAATGATCACTATAAACAAATTAGTACTTATTACAATTTTGGTAAATATCACTTCTCCATTTTAAAACAAATTAGGGTTCCTCATGAATCGTTTATCAAGCTCACCCGTTAAGTCTCGATGTGGGCGAGTTGACAAAAACTAAGCTTTGATAATTTTTTCGTCCGTCAATTGTTTATGCAAGTTAACAAGACTTTTATTTGTTTTTAACAAAGTTCGTGTATCTTTGGGTAGAATGTTTTTAATTCTTTTGTATAATATTAATTCATCTGGTGCCAAATGTGGTATATTAAGTTTTATGGCCCAGCTTTGTATATCTTGAAATAATTCATGATTCTTTTCATACTCTGTGCTTTCTTTTATTTCTGAATCATATTCTTCCTCATGGCCTTTTCTTCCTGCTCTTCATGATCAGAATAGCACTCAACAGGTGCAACATTATTTTCGACGGAACCCTCCATTACTTAATCTGTTGCACTTGACTACGAGTTGACAAACGATGAGTTGAGAAAATGACTGACGTTTACTTACTAAGTGCTTGATCCGGTAGTTTATAAGCTTGTTTGCTCTCATAGCGTATTTGTAAAATACTAATAATCTTATAAGAGACTTCAACAAGACGATACTGTCAAATACTTATAAGGATCTCTGTTATTATGTTAAAAGTAAATGCATCCTATAACTGTGTGATGTAGTACGTATGCAACCTCTATTTCAATGTGTGTAACCAATATATAAGTCATAGTATCAACATAATAAAGGCAGTCTTACTCCACATTTTGGGATGTTTTATTATATCTGACACCCGACCATACATGGCGACCCTGCCACTAAACAGGGCTTGAATCATGTACGCGATTAGTATCGGTTTTGCTTAGTGTGGCAACTGTTTAAGTGGAAAATATATTAAAAGTGACTTTGAAAAATGTGCAACTCAAAAGTAACTAATGAGGAGGTTTTTCTCAATCAAAATAGCGCCGCTAAAAACACAGCGACGGTAGAGGAATTTAAATTTCATTTATCGGCCATAAGTATCGTGTTAACAATAATTTGCACGATATTATTCATCGGTGCACTATACTCCATCTTTAAAATTTACAAAAGATGTCATGAGTCCTGGGCGCGAGAGCAGATAACGAGACACATCTTAAGGCGTTCTGTGGATCGATCCAGAAGGTGTCGCGACGGTGCTTGTAACGTGTCTGCAGGCGAGGAACGTCGGGTCCACGCGTCCAACAAGAATCCCTGACAACACAGGGGCGTGTAACAAATCATACAATTCGGCTAGTGTTCTTGTGAGTTCCGTGTTCTAATGAATGTGAAAGTGTGGTAATTCTAACATGGGCAGTGTATGCGTGCAACAGTGGAATCATAGTCGCGATATGAACTTGCATTTGGTATATGAACTATAAAATTATGGACAGTTATGTATGACGAATTGTTACAGATATACAATGACCTTGGTAAGATAAGAATATATTTAATAAAAATAGGACCAAGTAGACGAAAGGGTGAAATTGTTTTGAAAAAACTAAAAGAGGCCGATAAATTGCTGAGTAATTTCAATGAGAGCTTAGACCATTTAAGGCTACTTAAAACCGGATTAAAAGACGAGGAATTATGTAAATTTAATAAATTAAACAAAGATTTTGTTAACCTGTATGACAATATTTTAGATTTGTGTAATAATTCATCGACTGAAGAGTCAATTATTGAACAAAATATGGCGAAATTCGATTTAAAAATCGCCTTGAGCTTATTACCAGTTCTAAATGACGACGGCACAAATACGAAACAGCTCATTGATGGCGTAGAATACTATGAAACGGAACTTGACGTAGACGGACAAATTAAATTGATAAATTTTGTTTTAAAAAGTCGACTTTCGCAGTCTGCTAAACTTAAACTTAATGCAAAGTATGACAGTGTTAATGAGTTAGTAAAGGCTATGAAAACATGTCTGTTGCCAAAAAAAAATCAGCAACAGCTCTACAACACAAATTGTACAATTTGAAACAAAATGATCTTACTATAGATGACTACGGTAAGAAAATAACTGATTTGTTTGTTGACTTGACGATTTCCCAATCTGAAGGCAATGAGTCTAGCTTCGACATATTGAAGCCTATTAACGAAAAATCAGCCATTAAAAGTTTTGCCGACGGATTAAGAAATCGTCGACTAAGCACAATAATAGCAGCGCGACAGTTTACATCTTTAAGTGATGCCATACAAGCAGCCATCGATGAGGAAGTTTCAACACCGTCCACGTCAGGTGACATTTTATTTATGCGTCGTAATAACAATTACTACCAATATAGGAATTCCAGAGGCCAGGGGATGTCACGAGGACGAGGACAATCAACGCCACCGGCGGAACGGAGGGATGATCGAATATCGCAAACAGGTCGCGGTGGATGGAGATCTCGTGGCCGCGGCACATTTAACCGTGGAGCTAAAGGTAGGATTTTTTTTAACCAAGCTACTATTCACCAGGAACAGCAACAAAATACGCATATTTTGACAGATTCAAATCCGCGAGAAAATCAATCTGAAAATAACAATGATAATAATAATTCAGAAGAGTTTTTTCGTGAATAAAAGCGTTATGATGTCATGTAGTAGCATATATCATATTTCATTACACTCTAAACATAACAATCTTACATATACGTGGCTAATCGACACCGGTGCATCCATATCGGCCATAAAATATAAACACATTGCTGAGTTGAATGAACCCATCCAAAAAGGAAAAGTTGTTGTAAATGGTATTGGTGGAAAAATTGAAGCGATCGGTTTTGTTTATCTTGAATTAAGAGCAGGTGAACAAATTCTAAGCCATAAATTCTACGTATTTGAATCCTTACCCTGTAAGGCAAGTGGCATTTTAGGCCAAGACTTTTTGAGCAAATATCATTCGATTATTAACTTCAAAAATTACTCCTTAGTTATGTATAATAACAATAAAGAAATTTGTGTGCCTATTACCAAACATAACGAGACGCTAACTATACCCGCTAGGTCCGAAAGCACACATTACATTACGACCGATATAACAGAAGATTGTGTAGTTTGCGCAGAGCAGATAGGAAACGGAATATTTTTAGCAAGTACAATAGCAAGCCCCGCGGACGGAAAGCTACCAATAAGAATTTTGAACACAACAGAAAACGATTTTTATGTACATGGCATTAATCCTAAAATACATAAAGCAAGAGATTATAATATCTGTACATTTGACAAGCCAAAGAAACATGCAGAACGAGTCAAAAAACTGCTTCCCTTATTAAAATTAGATCATCTAAATAAGGAGGAAAAAATCAGCATTAGGAACATATGCGCAAAGTATAACGATATCTTTTATCTCGAAGGAGACCAACTCACTACGACAACTATATATAAACATTCAATAACAATACAACCCGGTACTAGACCAAGTTACAGCAAACCTTACAGGCTCCCACATTCACAAAAAGGGGAAATACAGAATCAAATTAACCGCATGCTCGAACAAGGTATAATAGAACCCTGTAATAGCGAATGGTCTAGTCCCGTTCTATTAGTACCAAAGAAATCAAATGGAGAGAAGAAATGGCGTCTAGTCATTGATTACCGAAAGTTAAATAACTGTGTTCAAAATGATAAATTCCCACTGCCAAATATTCATGAGATATTAGACTCGCTATCTGGTTGCATTTATTTTACGCACTTAGACTTAAGCCAAGGGTTTTATAACGTGGAACTTGAACCAGATAGTAGGAAATTTACAGCTTTTCATTCAGGTCAATATCAAATGACTAGAATGCCAATGGGTCTTAAGACAAGCCCGAACTCATTTGCCCGAATGATGACAATGGCAATGGCGGGCCTTAATTATGAAAAATGTTTATGTTATCAGGACGATTTAATTATAATGGGACGGGACTTATCAAATCATAACAAAAATTTAATCGAAGTACTAGAAAGATTACGCAGTGTCAATTTAAAATTAAATCCGATGAAATGCGACTTTCTTAAAAAGGAAATGCTCTATTTAGGCCACGTCGTAACAGATAACGGTGTACTACCCGATCCAGAAAAGATTAGTGCTATACGAAACTATCCAATTCCCCAAAACACAAATGAAGTAAAGCGTTTTGTAGCCTTAGCGAATTATTATCGCAAATTTATTCCAAATTTTGCTGAAATTGCAAACAGTTTAAATATTTTGTGTAGGAAAAATGTAGAATTCATTTGGAATAGCGACGCACAAAAGGCATTTCAGACACTTAAAGAAAGTATGTCTACACCACCAGTTCTCCAATATCCGGATTTATCAGATAAAAATCAGTTTATTGTACAAACTGATGCGTCAGGGTACGCGATAGGAGCGGTTTTATCCAACGGCAATGGTCGGCCAGTCGCTTACGCCAGTAGGAGTTTAAACAAAGCTGAACGTAATTACCCGACTATTGAAAAAGAACTCCTGGCTATAGTATGGGCCGTAAAACATTATAGACCCTATTTGTATGGTCGTCCATTCAAAATAGTAACTGACCACAAACCACTGGTATATTTATTTAGTTTAAAGGAGCCATCAAGTAGACTGCTCAAATTTAGATTATGTTTAGAAGAATATGACTATTTAATAGAATATGTCAAAGGTCAACAAAATGCAGCCGCCGATGCTTTATCTCGAATTCCAATATCATCGAAAGATTTAAAGAACATGCACGAAAGTTTATTTGTAATGACACGAGCACAGATAAAACGATTAGAACAAACTTCTCATATTCCGGAAGATACCGCAGACAACTGTGTCCCGGATCAAGAAGATCAAGCAAGGATTGTGGGAACAATTAACAAGCCTAGTAATGCAGTAGAGCTGCAATTCATTGATAAAACAAGTCTAAACAGGCTACAAAAAACGAATAGAATATATAAGGGAAATAATATATTTTCATATGATCAAGCAAAAATGATGTTGTATATAAATCCATCTGCTCGATCACAACTGACGCCAGCCGCATTTGTGAGAGCGATGTGCGATTTCTGTAAAGTTAATGATATACATGAAATATGTTTCGTGAAAAATAAATCCCATAACTTATTCTTAGGAAAAATAACTAATGAGGTTAAAAGATACACTAAATGGGAAGGACCGCGATTGTGTATTTTAAATAATATAGAAAAAGTAGATAATTTAGAAGATCGGAGAGTCATTTTAAATGACTTTCACTTATTACCCACAAGTGGTCACGCAGGCACAAAAAGAATGTTTAACAACATTAAAAAATATTATTTCTGGCCGGGTCTCGAAAAGGATATAAATAACTATGTTAAAAAATGCCCTATATGTCAGAAACAAAAGTATACGGTTATGGTAAAAGAACCCATGGTAATAACCACAACGGCACAATCATCATTTGAGAAGATATTTTTAGACATAGTAGGGCCTCTTGATAGAGATTACTATAACTACACGTATATTTTAACACTTCAATGTGAACTATCAAAATATGTATGCGCTTTTCCACTAGTGAATAGAACAGCAGCTGAAGTCGCTCGTGTGTTCGTCAACAACTTCATCCTCGTGCACGGTGTGCCTCGGGAAATCGCTACTGACAGGGGAACGGAGTTTATGTCAGAGACATTCAAAGCGGTATGTACAATTCTTAATATTTCCAAACTGAACTCAACAGCCTATCATCACCAGAGCATTGGTGCACTGGAGAATTCTCACAAAACCCTAGGGGCCTTTTTAAGAATGCACATCAATCAAAGACCAGACTCATGGAGTTCATGGTTACCTTTTTGGGCCTTTGCATACAACACCACAGTACATTCATCGACAAAATTTACTCCCTTCGAACTTGTGTATGGAAAGAAATGTAACTTACCAAGTAACCTTTTAAGAACAGTAGAACCACTATACAATTATGACAGTTATCCCCTTGAGCTTAAATATAGATTACAGATTTCACAAACAGAAGCACGGGAAAACTTGATTAACTCGAAATTAGAAAGGAAAAACAGATATGATAAATATGTAAGACCTGTAGAATATAAACCAAATGATAAAATATTGATTAAAAATGAAACTGGTAATAAGCTCTCAAACCTTTATACTGGTCCCTACACTGTTATTAGAGATTTGTCGCCAAATGTAGAGGTAAACATTAATGGAAAAATTGATGTTATTCATAAAAACAGAACGAAGTTGTATTACTCATAAAGTCATAATATATTGTATACTTAGCAACAATACCTAGGTTACTGACCTTCGTTGCGATCGTGGCTGTAAAATGATATGCACTCGCGATGCCCTGAATGAATGGTGCCAACAAAAAGTACTTACATGTTTTATTTGTAAACACAGAACTCAACTGTAATCTTAGGTATAACTTTGAAAAAAAAAAAAAAAAGCAATTCGCTTGTTTGTAAACACAAGCGATACAACAACTGTAATCTTAGTTATAAGTTGTTTATTAATATACTTATATAAAAAAAAAAAAAAAAAAAAAACCTGCGAGTAACTCAAACGCATAACCATAACTCATAGATAATAAACAGTAATTTTACATTAAATTTGTAACCACATTACGTAGTTTTATATATAAAAAAAAAAAAAAAGTATCCATGCAAAGGAATATTTTTTTTTTTTTATTGCCTTGGGAGGTGTGATGTAGTACGTATGCAACCTCTATTTCAATGTGTGTAACCAATATATAAGTCATAGTATCAACATAATAAAGGCAGTCTTACTCCACATTTTGGGATGTTTTATTATATCTGACACCCGACCATACACTGTCCTATAAGTTAATCTTGTAGTTGCTATAAGACTAAGTTGTGGAAGCCAATGCTCCTGAGTATATTTAGTCTTTTGAAATGCCTTTATAAGTATATGAGTCTTATAAATGTTCTATAAGTAAAACTGGTATTTACTATCCTGAGTAAATTAAGGCTTGTGAAATGCTACTATAAGTAAATAGTCTACACCAATGCACACTGTTAACGAAATTCAGAATAGATTGGACATTTTTTCGTGTTACTTTAGTGAACTTGCAAAAGTAAGTTTATATATAATATGTTATGAAAGCATCAATTAGTGTAATTTTATGTTTATTATTTATTCTATGTTCATTGTTTCTTTTATTGTTTTATTTTTTGACTGTAAAACATACTTAAGTTAATTTAAATGAGAGAACAAGGCACAAGTTAAAAGAATGCCGAACCAATGAAGGGTATACTCACCAAAAAAAATGTAGATGAAATCCTCGACGGACGGACAGACGATCGATAAACACGATTAATACTCCATAACGTGGGAGTACTCCACGGTAAAGAAAACTATTACTTGCTATTCATATTCGAATAATATTTTAATAAAATTAAGTTTGCCTTCGGAATTCCAACGACAGAATGAAGCTTTCAAAAAATTTTTAGACAAGCGTATTTGGAATAATTGTAAATTTTTTGAATATTCAAAAAAAAAAAGGTGACAGATTGACGCGTAAAAAGAATTTAATCGATTTGTGAACAAAAAGTATGTAATTACAGGAATTATACTGCAGTAGGTAGGGTAGGTAAGTAGGGTAGGTAGGTAGGTAGGGTAGGTAGGTAGGTAGGGTAGGTAGGTACGGTAGGTAGGTAGGGTAGGTAGGTAGGTAGGGGAGGTAGGTAGGCTAGGTGTTAGATACTTAGTGCTACCTGTGCGAAGCTAAGCCGGGTAAAGCTAGATGCTATCTAAAAAAATAGTTATTTCTAGAAATTACATGTTTTCCAAAAAAACATTTAAGTGTCACCTGATACTTTTTTCGTTTGACTCTATAGTTTTTTCCATGAGTTGTATATTGCAATTTATGTTATTCAAACAATAACTGTTGGAAAAAGTGGTGAGATATAAAGTTAAAACCTTCTAAATACCGATGAATGTGCAGTTTATGCGTTACTGTTACTAATTTATTTTAGTAAGTGATTGCATAAGTAATTATTTAACCTGGTAAATGATAAATGATAAATGATTTTATTTCTGTAAGTAGGTTTGTACAAACACTTTTACACGTCAATCATATTTTTAAACTAGATGAGGTCGGCGTTTCCTATCTGACTACTCTGAGAAGAAAGGCCGAAACAAACTCAGAGGTCACAGTCTCTTTTAAAGTCCAGACATAATCTTGGTCAGATCATGTGAAGACCATGTAGATTGGTATCTGAAATGGTCTTTTGAGGAAAGAACCACACAGATTGAGTGGACCTGTCCAGTCAGTGCACGCATTTGTCAGTAATCGTGCAGCTCAACTCAGGAAGTCAGAACTTAAGGAGCTCAACGATTCGACGAACAATACCAAAGAAAGGACATTTGGGTAGGCCACATAAATTACTCAATCTGCCAGATCATGATAAAAATTAACTGCGAAAAAAAAAGCAATGACCCACATAATCCTCACATTCACAATAATTAAAATAACATACTACTTTACAAGTAAATACTCATGTCATTGTGTATATAAAATTCAACAATGTCAATGTGTATATAAAAAAATCGGACATAATGTTTGAGAACCATGTAGATTGGTGTCTGAATGGTCTTTTGAGGAAAGAACCACACAGATTAAGTGGACCTGTCCAGTCAGTGCACGCATTTGTCAGTAACCGTGCAGCTCAACTCAGAACTTAAGGAGCTCAACGATTCGACGAACAATACCAAAGAAAGGACATTTGGGTAGGCCGCATAAACTACTTAAACTGCCAGATCAAGAATATAACTCACATTCTCAACTCATATTCTCAATAATGAAAATAATATAATACTTTTTACAGTAAATATTCATGTCTAAAATAGCTAGCAAATTAAAATCAACATTCACCGTGTAAATTTATTGGAGCAGCTCAATCCCAAGCCTTTTTGTCTTCAATATAGTCTTTCACAGTATAATAGGCTTTCTGGCATAGTTTCCGTTTTATAAAAGATTTGAATTTATTAAAGCTTAGATCTTGAATGTGGCTAGGAAGTTTATTATAAAAACGTATACATTGGCATCTAAACGAGCCACCTATTTTCTTGAGCCTGGTTGTAGGAACAATAAATTTGTGTTTGTTTCTAGTATTTATATTGTGGATATCACTGTATTTTTTAAACAGATTAATATTTTTATGTGCATACAAAAGATTTTCATAAATATACTGAGAAGGCACAGTAATTATATTAATCTCTTTAAATTTATCTCTGAGGGAGTGTCTGGGACTTAATTTATAGATAGAACGAATTGCCCTATTTTGTAAAACGAAAATTGTCTGGATATCGGCGGCATTTCCCCACAACAGAATACCGTACGACATCACACTATGAAAATAACTAAAGTATACTAAACGGGCTGTCTCTAAATCAGTTAAACCACGAATTTTTCTAACGGCGTATGCTGCAGAGCTAAGCTTTTTTGACAATTTATCTATGTGGGGGGGCCCCCATTGAAGCTTGGTATCCAAAGTTATGCCTAAGAAAACTGTGGTATTTTCGGGTTTCAGCACTTCACCCTTTATGAGAACACTAGTTTCTACTTGTCTAACATGAGGTATCGTAAACTTAATACATTTAGTTTTTTTCTCGTTAAGAAGTAGGTTATTAACATTAAACCAGTTAACTACTATTGCAAGGGCGCTATTTACATTGTCAGTAATCAGCTGCTGACGTTTCAGTTTAAATAAAAGTGAAGTGTCGTCTGCAAATAACACTATATCATGTTTATCCTTTATGAGGTAAGGCAAGTCATTTATATAAATAAGAAATAAAAATGGGCCAAGAATTGAGCCCTGGGGGACCCCCATTCTTACTACCGATCCGGGTGATCTTTTTCCATTAACATCAACTCTCTGAATCCTATCACT
Source organism: Griposia aprilina (assembly GCA_916610205.1). Taxonomy (NCBI): domain Eukaryota; kingdom Metazoa; phylum Arthropoda; class Insecta; order Lepidoptera; family Noctuidae; genus Griposia; species Griposia aprilina. The sequence continues at coordinate 22,099,885 of OU744299.1, read as the reverse complement.
TAAGTAAGAAGTAAGAAGATCCAGAGAGGCGTTTCGGATTCCGTAGTGGTGCAGTTTCCTGATCAATGTTTCATGAAGAACACAATCGAATGCCTTGGACAAATCGCAAAAGATTCCCAAAGCATCGCATTTGTCCTCCCATGCATCATAAACATGTCCTAAAAGTTCAACTCCGGCATCAGTAGTCGAACGACCCCTCGTAAAACCGAACTGTTTGTTATGCAGTAATTTGTGATTATTAAAAAATCCTTGCATTTGATTCAAAATAAGTTTTTCAAAAATTTTACTAAAGGTAGGTAGTACTGAAATAGGTCTATAATTAGTAGGGTCTGATGTACTACCCGATTTAAATAACGGTATTATTTTACTGTTTTTCATAAGATCAGGAAACTCACCACAATCAATACAATTATTAAAAATAACAGCTAAAGTAGGTGCTACAATGTTTATTATGGACTTAGCAACGTCCACAGAATTACCCCATACATCTGTGGTCTTTTTAACATTTAATGTGTGAAAGGTTTTAATTATATCTTTGCAGGTGACATATTTGAAATGAAATTCAGAATCACATACAGGAACGTTTTCCTTAAGTAAAGACTCTGCAGCAGTGGGTGATGAGTTTAGAGATTTAGTAGTGGATACGGGAACATCAGCAATGAAATTTTCAAAGGCCGCGGCGACTTGGGAATCTGAATTAATTATATTGTCATCAATATCAAGCGTGTAGTTACTACAGCGGTTGCATGACCTTCCCGTTTCGCTGTTAATGATACTCCATGTCATTTTAATTACATTACTACTATTTTTAATTTTTGAACTCAAATAACGTGACTTGGCCATACTGCAAACTCTTTTAAATAATTTTGAATAATTCTTAACATATAAATTAAATTCAGCAGTGTTTATACAAGTCCGTTCATCATATAATTCATAAAGTCGTTTTTTTGGGTTTGTTAACACTTTCATTAGATGATTTTGAAACAGACAATATGAAATAAGTCGTATATGGGTAGATAGTAGGTACAAAGTTTGATAATTATGCTAATTTTTTCTCGAGAGATCGGTAGTCTTGACAACTTATGCTCCAGACCCACATACAAGTTTCAACGTAGAATTTCAAAGTATTAATTCAGTAGGTAGGTACAAAGGTCGGTAGATACAAAGGTTGGTAGGGACAAAGGTCGGTAGGTACAAAGGCCGGTAGGTACAAAGGTCGGTAGGTACAAAGGTCGGTAGGTACAAAGGTCGGTAGGTACAAAGGTCGTTAGGTACAAAGGTCGGTAGGTACAAAGGTCGGTAGGTACAAAGGTCGGTAGGTACAAAGGTCGGTAGGTACAAAGGTCGGTAGGTACAAAGGTCGGTAGGTACAAAGGCTGATAGGTACAAAGGTCGGTAGGTGCAAAGGTCAGTAGGTGCAAAGGTCGGTAAGTACAAGGGTTGATGATTTCTTCAATAGAAATTAGGTGGGTAGCTTCTGCGACATATTTTTCTACACCTCGTTTCACAAAATGGTGTCTATGAATTTATTTGTTATGTTAAAGGTCGATATAACGAGCAATGTAAAAAAACAAATTTGCATAATCTATCGTGGAATAGATATGTTTATTGACCTTAATTTATAATTTACATATAGCCTCTAAAAATATAATTCAAACATGAGAATTATTTTAATAATATATTTGATACATGTGTAAAAAACATGTGTAGCTATTTTAATTTAAAAGCTAAAAAATCTATCGTCTACACAGGATGGATAAAATCAATAGGCCCTGAGGGAAACTACTTTAAATCCTTAAGATAGATTATTTTACTTAAAGGAAATATTTCTTTATTTTTAATAAGAAACAAAACTGCCTTCACAGATTTCTCGATAAGTTTACCTAAACTGAGAATCGAACCAGCTACAAATTAACAAAAAAAAAAAACACTCGCTATTTTATTCTACTAATCGATAGGATTATTGTTCTGGATAAAATCTCTGTAATAAACATTTGGTCTTAGAAATAAAAAAAGATCATGAAATCTAATATTAATTTTATTTTATGATCAATGGACACGTAAACATGAAAGAAAATTATTACCAAGCAAGACATTGATACTTGAACTATTTAAAAGGGATCCTGCCGTTTTGCCGAAGAGATATTGCCCAAATTTCAGGACCCAAATAAATTTTCGCAACCTTTTTTTATACCAATGCAATGTTTAGAATGATTTTAGTACGTACATTTTCATTTGGTCAAATTTTTACTTGGTAGAATATATTCTACCAAGTAAAAATTTGACCAAACAAAAATGCCAAGACACTGAAACGTCTTTATTCAAATGATTTATTACAGCAAACAATCTTTAAGATCGATTCCCCGTTTAGGTAAGCTTGTCGAGAAATCTTTGAATACAGTTTAGTTTCTTTGATAAAATAAAGGAATGTTTCTTTTAAGTAAAATAATCTATTTTAAGGATTTAAAGTGGGTTCCCTTCCATTGATTTTTTCCACCCTGTATAAGGGCTATGATGGCCAGTATGAGAGCGGCCTTGTAGACTCGTAGATGTTTCGATTTGTTAGCCATTTCCTTTTGTTCTTGTTGACAGGCCCACACTGTCCCCCCGTAGGTACCTATGAACATTCTAATTTGAAAACATTGTAAAAGCCAATTATTTTTAAAAGAGTAACCGTGGAGTTTCTTGCCGGCTCTTCTCCATAGGAAACGACATTGGAACTGTGCCACTAACTTCTGACGTTATATAAGTGCCCATGTAGGTTTATGTGAATAAAATATTAGGATTTTGTTTTTTTTTTATAGAGTTCAATCTCAACCCATTTCATACCTATAATAGCTAATTACCTACATTATTACAATTAGTATGATACATTGCAGGTATTGAAAGACAAGAACAAAATGAATGTGTTTATCGCATGAACCAGTGTAATTGGCATTTCATTAAATTGAACCTATAATTCGTTTGAAGTAAATAATATTCTTAGGTAGGCCACTGATTGGGTTCGCCACAATTGCGGCGGTAAGTCTCCTCTTTGAGGAGTCACTTAAGAGGCGCCACGGCGTCCTCACCTTCCGCCTGACGCAGGTCCACACCGGACATGGCTGTTTCGGGAGGTTCCTGTTTCGGATAAGGCGGGAGGCCCGGGTGTTGTCATTCTGTGGATCGACCGGAGGACACGGTGGAGTATACGGTGGAGGTCTGCCCGGCGCGGGCGGAGCACCGCCATGTCCTCGTGGCGGCGATTGGCGGCGGCGATCACTCGCATCCGGCCCTGGTCCAGGCCATGGTACGGAGCGAGAGCGAATGGGAAGCCGTCACCTCCTTCTGCGAAGCAGTAATGCTTGCGAAGGAGGAGGTGGAGCGCGTGAGGGTGACGCAATCGTTGCGCCCTCACGCCCCTAGTCGCCGCAGGAGGAGACATCCTGGGCGTCGGGAATCGATAGCCGACTCCCGGCCACCGTAGGCGCGGGCTTGCGGACGGCGTGCAATGGGCAGCTTGCCATCCGGTAAGGCCCAGGCCCGGGTCGACGGCGCGTTGTGTTCCACGCGCGCCTCAAAGAGATGTCAGCACAACTGATGGGGTCCGATAAGGCCGATGCCTGCCGCGGTCGCGGATTGCCCGAAAGAGTTACCGTGGGCCTGGCGCACAGGCAACTGAAGGAACACGGGTGGGTTTTAGTCAGTAAGAGTCTGACACGCCCTTCCGCTCCGCCCAGAGCGGGAGAGGTCATTTGATGATTTTCCAACCAAAAAAAAAAAGGTAGGGCACTAATAACAGAAATAAAAGTTATCAAAACCAGGTTGTGTATATGACGTAGAAATGGCCATATCGTCATCTGCCCGGCCATTTCATAAAGCAGATACATAAAGAATACATAGTGGTCTAAAGAAAGTTTCAAGCTCTTGCATCTTGCCTCCATAAAACTAATTAATCGATTTGATTTGCTTAGATTAAGTTAATGAATTAAAAACCGGCCAAGTGCGAATCGGACGCGGCAATAAAAATACACACTGTGGATTTGAACCGTTTACCTATTACGGTTCATGAGATACAGCCCGCTGACAAACACACGGACGGACAGCGGATGCTTAGTAATATGGTTCCATTGGCATCCTTTGGCTATAGAACCCTAAAAAATTACGTGTCGAGACCCTGTTTTGCTTTGATAAAGCATTTCAATTAGTTGCAGTTATTTCTAATGCATTAACGTTACAACTCTATATTGATCATGTTTTGTTTATATACTGTTCGTACGGTCATTACCTACAACAACAAAAAATGTCATCCTGCTGGCACATACATATTGCAAAGTGTCTTTATTTACAAATTAGCTGCGACATGCTCATAAACTATTTCGTACGGGTACAATTTCCAAAGTAAGTAAAGTATATTTTCGATTAATAAAAGAGGAATGAATTTACAAGTTTTTTTTCTGCACGCTTCTTTTCCAGTCCGATGTAAACCATTTCACTGACATGAATCGATTAATAACAAAAAAATAAATAAATTAAGCAGTCAATGTAATAAATAAGCATCATTAGATTCATTAGTCACCTCTTCAGTACCTATATATAGTGAAGTAAGTACCTACTCAAAATAATTTTATACTTTTCAGAAAACTTCTGAGTTAAAATTTTTCATGGTTTGACAGTAACACACTGGCACTGATTTAAAGCATGAAGTATGCTCGAGGACATTGTGTGGTACAGACGTGTACAGTTCATATTTTGTGAAAATTATTATAATTATGTGAATTTGTGAGTGACCTTGACAAAGGTATCATTGTTGAAGTGTGTGCGTACCACGGATTACATAACACAGGATATTATGTCCCTAGCATCCCTTCAAACTGATCGTGAATGTCTGTTTACATAATATTGTATTGGGTACTGAAAAGCTATGCTATTTTTTTAGATAAGGTTTAATTGTAATAACCAAAACCTTCGAGAACATGGCCATTTTTTAACATGTGGGTCTGTAAAATGAGATTATCAAAAAAAAAAACCGCATAAGCTTCAACAAAAACCGGTTCCGTCATTTAACCTTCCGCGAGGTATCCAAAGGTTACCGTTTGCTTCTAGCGTTGAGGTTGCCCATTTTAACATCCAAGTTTTCGTTAGTCTAGTTAAAAAATATTTCATTTGATCTTCTTTGACTAAACCATTTGAGTTAGTGTATATTGTATAAATAGTGAATGAATAATATATAATCAAAGTGTTTTATCAGACTCTAAGAAAGTGCTACGGAATTGTGTAAAAGTGCAAATTGACACTATTCTTAGTTATAACGTAAACTATCACGTAAAATAATAAGTTAAAATTAAGTTTCTTATTATTACGCTAGATTGTAATAAATTATTTAGAACTTTACTTCTTATTAATAAAGGAAAAAAAATGATCTTCAGTGGTTTGCCATATCCAGTCCATAGTTATGCTGCATGGTATCGAGCGCGTTACCTGTGCGGTTTGCGAGCGTTCCCTTGACATATCGATCTCCGGCGATGTATTATTGATGCGATTAGTATGGGGACGCAGATTTCCCTCGCGTGGTGGGTACAAGTCGTGGATAGTTTTGTATTGTGATACACAAAATATTTAGGTTCGTAGGGTCGTTGGAAAATGTTTTTTTTTGTTTTTTTTTTGTATATGTTGCAGGTTTGTAAGATATTTGCATTGGCAGTTGCCAAATTCAGAAGGCGTTTCGCGGCCTCTTTTTATGATACATTACAGATAAACTATGTGGTGTTTAGGGATTCTTTAGATTTACTTCTATAGCGTAGCATACTACGAGTATCTCCTCTGTTGTTACAAAAGTCCGTGGAGGGCTGTCACTAGTGTCACAGCCTGTGAAGAGGACACGTGTGAGATTTGACTTATAGAGGTTGTTTTGTTTGTATATCTTCTTTTTCTTATACTTATATACATATAAATATCAATTGCTGTGCATTAGTCTCGCTAAAACTCAAAAACGCTTTAGCCAATTTGATAGATTTTTTGTTTTGTTCGCTCTAACACATGGGTGGTTAGACAAAAAAGGTATTGCAAGTTGCAATGCATGCCAGGCTTAAACTAGTCTTTTAATATATAAAAATCATTGTTTGACTGCCGCGATGGTCTAGTGGTCGCAAGCGCTACTGCTGCGCATGAGGTCCTGGGTTTGATTCCCGGGTCGGGCAAAGTGTTATCGGGTTTTTCCATCTGGAATTTCTCGGTAGCAGCCCTGAGTCTGGATTTGTGCCCGGTTGATGGCAATAGGCTCGCCCCCTATTACATGGAACTTAAACATAACTGGCGAAATGTGGGTGTGCTATAGGTACACCTCTGCCTAACCTTTCGGGGATTACAGGCATGATGTTATGTTATGTTATGTCATTGTTTGTTTGTTCGTATTTTATTCACTGCCATGCCGTTAATCCAATTGCGATAAAACTTTACTACTTTATTAAGAATATTACTTGCTTTCAAATTGAGAAGTTTATTTACAAAGAGCTATACAAATACTTAGAAAAAAACAATATTTTGTGTGAACAATAAAAAGGATTTAGACCCAGCAGAACAATTAATATGGCGATTTTTGATATTATGCAGAATGTCAATAATAATGTAGATAAACGAAACCCAGTCTGCGCCATTTTCTGTGACATGACGCAGGCGTTTGATTATGTCCACCATCCTACACTTCTGGAGAAACTCGAAGCTTATGATATAAGAGGTAATGTTCTAGACCTGTTTCAGTCAAATATCTGAAATTATTAGAATTAGTTAAGCTAATAAACAAGACGAGATATTCAGATCAGACGAAGGAATAGTTAGTTACGGGGTACCGCAGGGGAGTGTGTTGGGTCCTTTGCTATTTATATTATATATTAATGACTTACCGGAATGCATTGAACAACCATTGACCCTATTTGCAGATGACAGTACCGTATAATACCTTCGAAAAGTGTAGATACATACGAAAGTGACATTAATATTTCTTTAAATTCAATTATTATATTATTATTATTTATTAGACGAAAATAAATTTAAGCAAAACATTTTAACCAACGCATGTCAGATAAAAGCAATCTGCATGTGTAATATAATAATAATGCAGTTAACAATGTAGTAAGTACTAAATTTTTAGGGCTAGAAATAGATAAAAAACTTAGTTGGAAACAACACATACAATCACTTTGCAAAAAACTAAGCACATCCGCTTACGCTTTACATAATTTGGCGTCTATTGTAAATCTAGACGCACTCGTGACTGCATACCATAGTTTAGTCCAATGCCACTGACGATCCGGCATTACCTTTGGGGGCAACTCCATCGCAAGAGAAACTGCATTCAAACAAAACACAGAAAAGATGCATACGGGCCTATTTAAAACTGCAAACTATTGATAGCTGCGTGCTATATTTTAAACAGAATAAAATAATAGGTCTTTACCTATGAAATTGCCGTTTTGTATGAAAAAATTTAAACGAATTTTTTTCATGAATTTTTTATTTGTATTAATCGAAGTAATCACCCATGCAATCAATGCATCTTTGCCATCGCAGTGGCAGTTTATTGATGCCCTTCTTAAAGAAATCAGCTGGACGGGAGGCAACAAATTCTTCAAAGGCATTTTGTACTGCCTCTCGGGTATTAAATTTTTTTCCCGCCAAGAAGTTATCCAAATTCTGGAAAAAGTAGTAGTCTGTAGGCGCAAGGTCTGGTGAGTAGGGCGGATGACGGAGAGCTTCCAACCCCAGTTCTTGCAACTTGGAGACCGTCTGCTGTGCAGTATGAGGTCGCGCGTTGTCGTGCAGGAGCAGCGGAGACGAGCGATTGACCAATGCTGGTTGGAGATGCGCCAGCTTCTCCATCATTGTGTTCAGTTCTTCACAGTACACATCTGCAGTAATGCTCACCCCGTTTGGTAAGAAGCTGTGATGAATCACACCGGCGCTAGACCACCAAACAGTGACCATCACTTTTCTAGGGGTAAGTTTTCGTTTAGGGCATTGTTTAGGTGCTGAACCAGGATCCAACCAACTTGCTGAGCGCTTACGGTTATCAAACAGAATCCATTTTTCATCGCAGGTAACAATGCGGTTCAAAATTCCTTCATTTGTGTGTCTGTTGAGCAGTGCAAGGCACGTCTCGACGCGTACTTCGCGCTGGCGATCATTGAGTTCGTGGGGCACCCATTTGTCAAGCTTTTTTACCTTGCCAATTTGACGCAAATGGACCAATATTGTTTTGACGCTAACGTCGAAAGCTGCTGCTAATTCAGCCGTAGATTGTGTATCATCAGCTTCCACAATCGCCTTTAATTCGTCATTGTCGACCAAAGTCTTCGGACGACCGCGAGGTTCATTTTTCAGGTCGAAATTTCCAGAACGGAAGCGAGCAAACCAATAACAGGTGGTGCGTTGGTTTGTAGTGTTAGCTCCGTAAACGTCGTTGATGTTGCGTGCCGCTTGTGCCGCGTTGCTGCCACGACGGTACTCATATTCCATAATTACTCGAATTTTTAACGTATCCATGATGACGAAAAAGATTGAAATGCGATGAAAATGTAACACTAATCAATAAAGAAATGACTACTTTTAGAAAAAAAAATCCATGTTTTTAAAATAAAATTAATTTGAAATTAGAATTCTTAGCCAAACAAAAATTATTTTGATTTGAAATGGCCAGTACTGCAGAACGGCAATTTCATAGGTAAAGACCTAATATTAACTTTACCACGCAAATATATTGTAGAAATGGCAGAGTTTGTAAAGTTGAACCCCGATCGTTTTGACCGCATAGCTGACGTATTTCCACGAAATAGGCGTGATAATAGTAGGCTATATATGTCTTCCTAGTGCGAGAACGACTTTAATGCGCAAAAGTGTCAGCTACGTGGCGCCAGTCATTTATAATAAACTCAAACTCAAAGCAATTATTTCAAATAAACCAATTACAGGCACTTTTGAATTGTCAAAGGGTCAGTCATTCAGAAAAATGAAGCTAGTTGCCCATTCCAAAGCGTAGTAGGTACCTATGGAGAAGAACGGGCAAGAAACTCCATGGACACTCTTTTAAATCAACATGTAGTTACAAAAAACAAATTGTTTACATCAAAAAAAAAAGAAGAAAGTAAATTACTGAGGAGTTCGAAAGAATTGTAGGTAAAGTTATTTCAAAAAAAAAACTCCGAAGTTTTTTTAGTAGACAAAGTGTAGTGTAGTGTGACAGAATTTTTAATGGAGAAAGGAATTTCTTGATTACTTTTTATAATGATTAGAAATTAGAAAAATATGAAATTTAATTTTCATTTAATATAATTTAACTCCAATACGAAATAAGTTGACTGGAGAAAAATTGTGTATAATATAAATAACTATTGAAGCACTTCATAATTCCATTGTAATTATAGTTAATCAATCTTTATATTGACATTGTTTATCTTTATTATTATGTACTTAGCATCTCTCGTGTATTTTTGTACTTTTGCATGCCTTCTGGTTAAATATGTTTGTTGCTAATTATAATTTTTTTGTCACCAGCACCGGCTGCGTTTTGAGCAAGAAAAACCTCTTCTTTGGTCTGGTATGATTGACCCATCTTGCTTTTCCGAATAATTTCGCACCAATTAAAAATTAAGCCAATTGTAACGCGACACGACCATTGTGCGTGGCTTGCGCGAAGGCAGGGTCGCCATGTAGGGATAAGTGTAATTGAGTACACGAGTTGATGTATAATACTGGTCTTTATTAGCAAACCATTCAATATACAGACCTAGACTACTTACCCATGCAAACATAGACATAGTTCTATAACACCCACACTACAGTGTCTTGTGCCCATATTTGCAAAATAAATATCATAGCGTATCTTATCTTGCACTTATGCGAAGGCAAGTGGCATAAGTAGTACAATTCTTCTGGGGCAGCAACGCGCCGGGTACCAGCTAGAGCACTTTAACATTAAAGGAAGTTTTACTCTCAAAGAAAGCGCCTGATAATAATCTGACCCACCCGACCGCACTTCGTCATAAAAATACTTGACATGAGCTCGCACAGACCAAGGCAGCATGCAGAGACGAGGCCTGTACTCAGTTATGGGTGGAATAAGGCTGCCAATGATGATGATGAAAAATACTTTATCCAAGATATATTATGCTTCCTGCGGCCTCATTAGCATTTGTTTCTAACTCAGAGGTAGAAAATACCTCATATTCATTATAGTGCCATTGAGGGCTATCGCGTCCCTAGATGTCAAATGTACTGAACGTTCACTGTTTGCGGGTTTTTTATCATTGATTTTAACTAATGATTCATAATTGTTGTAATCATTGTGCTATTTTTGATTAATTATGGCTTAAGATTTTAAGTAAAAGGTTAGGATCTAATTTGGTACCACTTGAAGGAAGAATAATATTTGTCTGCTTCATGCTTGCCAATTTTATAATCTAAATATGGTCTATTCCCATCCAATACCAAGAGCTAATACCATTTGGTATTAGTTTATTTCCGAATTTATTTTCTATTCCCAACGAGTACCACATTTTACAACCAATACCAAAACAAGTTTGAAGAAATCAGATACAGTCAGATTCAGTAAAATTAAAATGCTTTGAGTGATCTTAAGTAATGTTTAACCTACCTACCTACCTACCAAATTAACTTCCAGCGATCGATCTCTGGTTGACTGTAATACTAACAGATAAGCTGTGTTAAAATGAATTACCGAACTAAGTTTCCGAAAACATAATAAATGTTCCCGATAATCCTAAGCCTAGACGGTCGACGTCAGTGGCATCCCGAGGTTCGGTTGGTTAGGTTCCTTTAAACTCTTTAGACAGAAATAGGAGCCCCGCGAAGCGGGTCTCCGTCGACCAGCTTATTAACCCTAACCCTATATTTAGATTACCCTAGATTTCGGTAAAACGCAATTTAAATAAAACTTTGTGTAGCTGAGTGTACAAAAAGTCACGCTTTGGTAGTCGTTAGTAAATGATTTTTTATTTAAAAAAATGTGGTACTCGTTGGGAATAGAAAATAAATTCGGAAATAAACTAATACCAAATGGTATTAGCTCTTGGTATTGGATGGGAATAGATCCTAAATATTCATTTGAAGTTTGAAAATATAAATAATAAAAACCTACGTAACTAAATAAACATAATATGAATTTATGGATACTTAAACATATCCTAAACATCAAATAAAAGTACTGACAAGACCTTATTCGCTAGTGGTGCCAACTTGTGAGCACAAAAACGATAGTCCCCAACGGGGATTATCGTTTAATGAATTGATCTAGTCCATATTACTATCGAACCCTACACAAGGTGTACTCCCGTATCTAAGTCATACTTGTATCGTATGTAGATAGTGAGTATCTGAGGAAGATAATGACATAATACCTCGATACGTTATCACTTATCACAAACAGCTGTTTAGACGAAGTATGAGGCATTCCTTTCATTATCAATAGCGATAGCTCGCACCCAAAGGGCGAAGGTCTTGCCATTCAGTAGTCTTGAATAATTACTTTCAGTTGTTGAATGGAATTTGTTGATATAAGCACGTGGTCTGTAACAATTTCAATTTAAGATAGTTATTGGGAACATGTGTATCATACAAAATTGACACTTACCAAAGTGTAGTGTAACTGTGGAATATAGTGACAATGTCACTCTTTAGTGTAAAGTGGTTCGTGCTGTGGTCACTATGGGCTGCACGGTTGGTTCGCCAGCCTACTGCCACTCTACACCTGAGCAATGGGCCCGTGAGAGGGTCCATATCTCCTGATGGCTTACACAAGAGTTACCTCGCCATACCTTATGCCAGTGTACCACATCGGTTTCAGGTAAGTGCACGACAAGCTAGTTTAAACTTATGCTTACTGCAATTTGCTGTCTCTCAGTCATGAGCGCATCCTTTCTTAACAGTCGTATAATTAAAAACAATATTGAGGAGTAAGACGTTATGAACAACGTCAAATATACGGATATTAAAGTTGATTTTGCTTAAGTCATTTAGGAAAGACAAGAGAATATTCATATTTTAGAAAACAGTATGTTATGTAGTAGTTGACATCACAATTGTGGACAGTAATAACGTAAATAATAGTGTTATTGTCTCTATGTCGCTCTGGTTGGATAAATTAAAACATTATTTTTCCAGGCTCCAGGTCCTGAACCAGCATGGGAGAGCACCTTCGAAGCAGTAAACGAAAACGTGAGGTGTACGCAGACCGTCGCAGACACCTGGACTATCGGCCGTACTGACTGCCTGACCCTTAACGTCTATACTCCCTTAGAAGCCAGCCCCGAGTCTAAGCTGCCAGTCATGTTCTTCATCCACGGAGGAGGATACTTCGAAGGTTCAGGGAACATGATCCTCTACGGTCCAAATTATTTAGTACCCAAAGGTGTCATCCTCGTCACCATTAACTACAGACTCAACATACAAGGCTTTCTCTGCCTTGGCATCAAAGAAAACCCTGGCAATGCAGCCATGAAAGACCAGGTCGCTGCATTGAGATGGGTACAGAGGAATATAAGGAAGTTTGGTGGAGATCCTGACAACGTCACGATATTTGGGGAGAGTGCTGGCGGGGCATCGGTCTCCTTCCACTTCTATTCTCCGATGTCGAAAGGTCTCTTCCACAAAGCTATCACTCAAAGTGGATCGGCCATCGCTCCGTGGGCATATCAGTTCAAACCCGTATTCTTGGCGAGTTTGTTGGCCAAGACCATGTTGTATGAGTCGCAGGATGCACAGAAGCTGTACAAGTATTTTATGACTAAGTCTGATGACGAGCTTATCCTTACAAGAGTGCCGAGAGCGGAGGGTAATACTATTATTTCTGAAATATTATACACGCCGTGCACTGAAAAACCAATAGAAGGTGTGGAAGCATTTCTGACAGCATCCCCATACGATCTTCTCACAAAAGGAGACTATAATAAAGTTCCTGTGATCATAGGCACTAACAGTGAAGAGGGGTTGTTACTATTAGGGATGGATAACGACACCATGATACATCGGCTAAATTTTGAAAAATCCTTGCCAAAAAATTTGGAAATTATAGACAAAAAAACTAAGCAAGAGGTGGCTAAAGAGTTAGAAAGATTATACATGGAGGGTGAAGAAATTTCTGTAGACTCCGTAGCAAAAATATCGAGATGGTACGGAGAGCCGAACCTGAACTTCCCTTCGTTGGCTGAGACGGAGATGCTCCTGAAGACTTCAGACCAGCCTATTTACAACTACTTGATTCAGTATGCGGGTGGGCGGAATATTCCAAAGTTCTTTCTACCCAAAAAGTTGAAGGCGGTATCAGGAGCTACACATGCTGATGATATTTTCTATATATTTTCGCAGACTGTCATATTTTCTAATTTTGAGAAGGAAATGATAAACAAAGTGACGACAATGTGGACAAACTTCGCAAAATATGGGTAAGTTTGACCTTTCCCATACAGCATTTATACATTATTTGTCTTTACTTCATAGAAGTGAACGGCACATGACGGGCTATATTTAAGGTAGTTATAAATATGATGAGCAAATTACTCATGTAACCTTCACGTATGAACGATATATTGACAATGTAGAACCCATATATAGGAACTTTTATTACTGTGAAAAAAAAACCGTTTTATAATAGTTATTTGAGATCGAAATATAAATAAGATGATGATGCTGATCTACTAGCTATCTATAGCTTCTGCCCACGACTTTGTTCCCGTTACTTCGTTTTCACTTAGCGCTGTTTCAGACTTTTTTATTTTTGCTCAACTCTTAAGGGCCACAGCGTGATGTAAAATAACATATAGGTAACCTTCCTCAAGAGTTGGGCTCTTAAATGCAAAAAGATATTTTCAGATCCGACTAGTAGTTCCAGAGATAAGCGCGTTCAAACAAAAACTCTTCAACTGTACTATTCACCATCATCATAACCCACAGCTGAACATAGGCCTCTCTTTTCTTGCGCCAATCCCCACGCTCCTGTGCAGCCTCATCCAGGTTCCACCCGCGATGGTTACAATGTCGGACGACCGACACTTCGTCTCCCAGTCCTTGGAGGCCACTCGGTTACTGCCTTACTCCACCTGTCATCACTGCGCGTTGCCAGCTGTCAACGCAGGTGCTGCCTAACTCCATTTGAGCTCTTTCATCCATAACTCGCAATCAGCTTTATTATTTTAATGACATCAAAAATATTTTCATTACGCTAAAAATTATATGCTTTTGTGTTATAAGAAAAACAGTACCTAATGTTTTCGGCAATAATGATATTGGGTCTTGATTTAAAAATCTCGAACTTCATGAGTGTTAACAACCTTAAGAGGAATGTTGATCACTATTTCCAATGTCTCACATGACTATAACATTTCTGTTCTTATTGCCAGGGACCCAACACCCGAAGGCTCCAGCTTGCCAGTGAAGTGGCTCCGAACAAATAGTTCGACACCAACATCCTTGGTGATTGCCGAGGAGTTCCACACGGCGCCGCTGTGGTTCAACGACAGACTCAAATATTTGCGAGACGTCTACTCCAAGTTCAGAAGGAAAAAATAACAACTAACTAGAATCCTTTAGTAATTTATTTATATCTAATTACCTTCTTGAGATATTTTAAATAGGGGTTTTTCAACAGGAAGCTTGTCTTGCCTAGTCATTTTGTTTGCATTTAGATTTTGTTTTCAGATGTGTTTAAACTGTAAATAGTATTGCTGTTTTGTATTTAAATACGTGTTTTGGTTGTGATAATTATAACGTTGCTGAATTTTAATTTAATGATGTTATTGAAGATCTTAAGAAATAAGCATCTTAATATACGCTGTTTGTTATTTAATATAACTTGTGTCTTCTGCCTGTTTAGTTATTAGTAGGTAAGTAGCTCTAAATTCCTTCCTATATTTATTTTGACCATTTATTGGAAAAATTAAACGACTACTGCTAAAATAAGTGACAACACAAACAAATAATATTCCAGAGATGATTAGTTGAAGATATAGTGTTGAATTAGCTTCCCACCAGCGATCCGAACTGCCACCCAAAGGCAATCTGCGTCCATTCCTTTCGCTATTGACGTTAGCATGAATAAGGACCGCTATTTTGTCCACGGGCCTTCCTTAAAAGTCTATGAAAAATATTTGTTTCCTAAGCTGGCGTTAGTTGCTAAATTCACTTTGGGAAAGGCAATTTAATTGCATTCGTTTAAAGTCCATCTGTCCTTAGGATAAGACAATATTATTGCTTTTGCCTACAATCATGCGGGAGACAAACAGTGTGTGTGCGGCGCTTGAATGAAGTGACTGATGAAGCAGTAGGTATTTTATTAAATTGAATCTATTATTTTAAGTAAATAATATACTAATGTAGGAAACTGATGACATACATAATAATTATCTAATCCAGGTTGTGTATATAAACGTATATAAACACTATAGATAAGATAGCGTAGCGGTGTATGTAGCGGATACAAAACGAATATAGCGGTCTATTGAAAGTTCTCAACGCTTGCGCCTCCTTATAACTAATTAATGCTTCTGATTTGCATAGATTTAATAAATTTTCTTAGCGTTTTCCACTATGTTGGTGTCCGCTTCCAGTCTCGGTTAGACTAGATGCAGCTGAATACCGGTATGTTGTATGGAGCGGCTGCCTATCTGAGCTCCACAACCCAGTAACTGGGTCACACGATGACACGATACCCTTTGGTAAGACTGGTTGTCTCACTTTTCGGCTTCTGACTACCCGCAACAACTGTCAAAGATCTACGAAGGAGTCTCGATATTTAATGGATGGGCAGCCATCCACGACCCGACTGCGGCAAGCGTAGCTTAACCTTCGATCGACCCCTGTGACAGCTATCATTTAGCCACGAGCTCCACGAGCAAAGTTAACTTTATTAAATTAATGCCGTAGTACCAATGTTTTTACTTGGATAAAACAGTGTTAGTTGCAGTTATTCTAATGGATTAATGTGACACATCCATAATGAGCATGATTCGTACGGGTACAATGTCCAAAGTATAGTTCAATGTCGATTCATTAAAAATTATATAATAAATTGGCAACAAGTTTTATTACTCAAACTTTAAGATAGTCATAGTACGGTGACGTCAACCAAAAAAAAATATATGTTGCCGTACAACCTTTAATTTATTGGAACATCGAACGATTTGCCAAAAGGTCACAGTTGAGATTATGAGTAGATATTAATTAATTGTTGGCCAAGAAACCTGTCAAACATAATATTATGATTATGCGAAGTTTCTTGAAAGTACATAAGTGGAATAATTCTGTGGGATAATTATTGTTCTGCAAGCCGCTTTTCCAGAATGATGAAAATCATTTGACTGGTAAGAATAAATTAATTACTAAAAAATACATTATTCAAAAGGTGTCATGTAATTAAAAATATTATGTAGAAATTAACTTAAATTCCACTTAAGTGCCTAAATCAAAATTATTTTATATTTTTCAGAAAACTTCTTAATTTATAATTTTCTTGGTTTGTCAGTAACACACTGGCATTAATTTATAGAATGAAGTATGCAGAGGAAGTATGCTCGAGGACATTGTGTGCTACAGACGTGTACAGTTCATATTTTGTGAAAATTATTATAGTTATGTGAATTTGTGAGTGACCTTGACAAAGGTACTATTGTTGAAGTGTGTGTGTACCACGGATTACATAATACAGGACATGCCCCCGGCATCCGTTCAAACTGATCGTAAATGTCTGATTACATGTACTTATTGGGTACTGACAAGCTATGCTATTTTTTTAGTTAAAGTTTTACTATAATAATCAATAACTTCGATAATTTGAATATTTTTTTACATGTAACATAAGTGTAAGAAATGAGATAACCTTAAAAAAAAACACATAAGCATTCACAAAATTAACTACAAATTACCTGTTATGTCATTTAAACTTCCGTAAGTTATCCAAAGGTTACCATTTGCTTTTAGCGATAAGGCCGCCCATTTTAATACCCAAGTTTTTTGAGTCTAGTTCAATAACTTTAATCTTCAGTGGTTTGCCATATCTAATCTAGTTATGCTACGAGTATATTGGTTTCGAGCGCGTTACCTGTGTGGTCTGCGAGCGTTCCCTTGACATATTGATCCGCGGCGATGAATTATTGATGCGATTAGACGGGGACGCAGATTTCCCTCGCGTGGTGGGTACAAGTCGTGGATAGTTTTGTATAGTGATAGTGTCAGTAATACAACATATTTAGGTTCGTAGGGTCTTTGGAAAATACATTTTTTGCTTCTTTTTTTTAGATTGCAAGTTATCTGCATTAGCAGTTGCCAAATTTAGGAGTCGTTTCCCGCTCTCCTTTTTATGATACGAGTACGTTAGAGATAAACATCATTCTTCTATAGCGTAGCGTACAAAATCTCTCATTAGATACAGAACTCTGTAGCGGGCTGTCACTAGTGCGACAGCCTGTTGTTCTTGTAACTGAACAGACAGCTACTGCTGTGCAGGTTGTCGCGCCACTTCTTCTTCCCAGCTAAAGCACTAGACCAGGCAGTGATGAAGGGCGAGTGTTTTGGGAAACTGTCTTATGTCATTTTGAGGTTCAAAATGTGCTGATTCTCAGCCTAATTTGAATAAATGACTTGACTTTGTTTATTTTTAATTTATTTATTTTTACATATCTCTGGACCATGGGGTCCCGGTCCTCTGGAAGGCGTACGAAGCCCATACGCAAAGGGCCCTTAGACCATGTTAATGAAATGCAGCACGATTATCCTTGTATGCACTGTGCAAGTGTACCCAATGATAACTCGCGGTTGGTGCAGGACTAGAGCAGCATACGGAAAAATAAAACGATATTGGGCTATGGGTTTGGGTGGCTAAAGTGGACTGGTTGCCAAGAACTATGGAAGGGCTATGGCCCCTGCCTGATCAGAGTTTTATATAATACGGATAAAATGGCAGGGGTGACTTGCACACTCAATAATGGGCCCCCGGGAACTGTCGCTAGCACATAGTGACAAAGCAACACGTCCTGAGGTGCTTAAGGAATGGAGAGGATTTCCACGGCTATCAGAACAATCCCGGAGCCCGGAAGGTGGTTAAGATCCCAACCAGCACTTACTGGAATGCTTCGTTCCTCCGAGCATGTTTGCTCTTGCGAATCTCCACTGTAGCCGGCCAATAAAGGCAAGAAAGAGGTGGGAGCTCTGTTCCTCGTCAGTGTTCACACTAAACGGCCAATAAAGGCAAGCCAGAGGTGAGGAACAAGATTACTCCCGCGAGATAGGTCCGTGGGGTCGCTACTGCTCATCAGCTCGCCACAAGCTGCTCTGTGGGTTTTTGTATCTCTCTTGGTCTGGCTCCTCACCCTAGACCTGTTTAGGCAAAGTAAACTCTACTGGCATAGACCTAGAGTTCGGAGCGTAAGCTCCACCACGACTTCAACGTAAAGATATGGCAGTGGGGTATTTATTAATTAATAACCAACTTATATTTGCAGTTTGCACCACACATACAATTTATCAGTCAATACTAGTAATTACACAATCATAAAATTAGGTTAAATTACATAGAACTAGAATTTGATGAAATTAAATTAAACCAAATTAGACAAAAATAGATGAAATTAGGCAAAAATTGGTCGAATTGGAATAAAATTATTATTAAGAAGATACACTTTAATTTATTTACTCCAAGGAGATTGTACTGGGAGTGGCAATGGACTCCAGGTATCGAGTAGCAGTGTTCAGGAATCTCAGTTCAGTACTCGCGAAGACATGTCAGGATTCATCATATAACAAAATGTTGTTAATATAGTTTGTCATGAGAGTTTGACACATGGCAAATCAAAGAGACAGAGAGAGAGTCAGATAGTCAAATGTCACATCTGACCGTCTTACTTATCGAGGTCTGTTACCTAAACATATGCGACAAAATTAAAGGAAGTTGTACACTCAAAGAAAGAGCCTATAAATAAGCTGACCCACTCTGACCACAGTTCGTCATAAAAAGTCTTGAGATGGGACTAGGGCAGCATGGCATAAAAGGGAGGAGGCATAGGATCCACCCATTGCTGAGTATAGACTCAGCAATGGGTGGATCGAGGCTGCCAATGATGATGACGATGATGAAAAATACTTCATTCAAGATTATGCGTCCTGCGGCCTCATTAGCATTTGTTTCCAACCCAGAGGTATAAATGGTATTTACCACTATTGTTAATTGTGTTAATTGTCTTTTAATGAATTCTCCTGTATCTTAGTCGTACTTGATGGTGTAGAGATAGTGAATGTCTGAGGTAGATAATGACATAATACCTTAATATGTTATCACTTATCCTAGCTGTTTAGATTTAGACTAAGCATGAGGCATTCGTTTTATTATCAATAGCTATAGCTCGCAAGCAAAGAGCGAAGGTGTTGCCATTCAGTGGACTTGAACAGTTACTTTATATTGTAAATATGTGTTTCATACAATAGTGACTCTTACCGAAGTGCAGTGTAATTGTGGACTTTGGTGACAATGTTACTCTTTAGTGCGAAGTGGGTCGTGCTGTGGTCACTATGGGCTGCACGGTTGGTTCGCCAGCCTACTGCCACTCTACACCTGAGCAATGGGCCCGTGAGAGGGTCCATATCTCCTGATGGCTTACACAAGAGTTACCTCGCCATACCTTATGCCAGTATACCACATCGGTTTCAGGTAAGCGCATGACAAGCTAATTTCAACTTATGCTCACTGCAATTTGGCTGTCCCTCAGTCGTGAGCGCATCCGTTCTTAACAATCGTGTAATTAAAAAGAATGATGAGGAATTAGACGTTATAAACCACGTTAAATGTACAGATATTAAAGTTGATTTTGCTTATGTCATTTAGCGGAGACAAAAGAAAATTCATCTTTTAAAAAACATTATGTTATGTAGTAATAACTTTGCAAAACCATGGACTCACACTTTAGTGTAACTAGTTTTCGGTCGTTCTGGTTGAATACATGAATAGGTTATTTTTCCAGGCTCCAGGTCCTGAACCAGCATGGGAGAGCACCTTCGAAGCAGTAAACGAAAACGTGAGGTGTACGCAGAGCGTCGCAGACACCTGGACCGTCGGCCGCACTGACTGCCTCACCCTCAACGTCTTCACTCCCTTGAATGCCAGCCCCGACTCCATACTACCAGTCATGTTCTTCATTCATGGAGGAGGATACTTCAAAGGCTCAGGGAACATGGTCTTCTATGGTCCAAATTATTTGGTACCCAAAGGTGTCATCCTCGTTACTATCAACTACAGACTCAACATACAAGGCTTCCTCTGCCTTGGCATCAAAGAAAACCCTGGTAATGCAGCCATGAAAGACCAGGTCGCTGCATTGAGATGGGTACAGAGGAATATAAGGAAGTTTGGTGGAGATCCTGCCAACGTCACGATATTTGGGGAGAGTGCTGGCGCGGCATCGGTCTCCTTCCACTTCTATTCTCCGATGTCGAAAGGACTTTTTCACAAAGCTATCACTCAAAGCGGATCGGCCATCGCTCCGTGGGCATATCAGTTCAAACCCGTATTCTTGGCGAGTTTGTTGGCCAAGACCATGTTGTATGAGTCGCAGGATGCACAGAAGCTGTACAAGTATTTTATGACTAAGTCTGATGACGAGCTTATCCTTACAAGAGTGCCGAGAGCGGAGGGTAATACTATTATTTCTGAAATATTATACACGCCGTGCACTGAAAAACCAATAGAAGGTGTGGAAGCATTTCTGACAGAATCCCCATACGATCGTCTCACTAAAGGAGAATATAATAAAGTTCCTATGATCATAGGTACTAACAGTGAAGAGGGGTTGTTAATATTAGGGATGGATAACGACACCATGATACATCGGCTAATGTTTGAGAAATCATTACCGAAGAATTTGGAAATTATAGATAAAAAAACTAAGCAAGAGGTGGCTAAAGAGTTAGAAAGATTATACATGGAGGGGGAAACAATTTCTGTAGACTCCGTAGCAAAAATATCGAGATGGTACGGAGAGCCGAACCTGAACTTCCCTTCGTTGGCTGAGACGGATATGCTCCTGAAGACTTCAGACCAGCCTATTTACAACTACTTGTTTCAGTATGCGGGGGGGAGGAATATTCCAAAGTTCTTTCTACCCAAAAAGTTGAAGGCGGTATCAGGAGCTACCCATGCTGATGATATTTTCTATATATTCTCGCAGACTGTCATATTTTCCAATTTGGAGAAGGAAATGATAGACAAAGTGACGACAATGTGGACAAATTTTGCAAAATATGGGTAAGTTAGACCTTAACTATACAGCATTCACTTAAACAGTATTAATCTTTACGTCATAGGAGTGTACTATACGCTACTATTTAAGACGATTATATGATAGGAAAATTGCTCATATAACCTTCACGTATGAGTGACATGTTGACAATGCAGAACCCATAGGAACTTTTATAGATACTCGTATGAATAAAACACCGTTTTATAAAATAGTTATATGAGATCCAAATATAAATAAGATGATGATGATTTTCTAGATTCAGAATGATAAGGTAACGCGAGAACTAAACAGTGTTTTTCTAGTTTCCATTCCATGATTGTCTTTTGCTTTAAATATTCCCATTAATGATTATACCGTCTTATTAGGTATTATTTATTCAGTTTTAATGACACCAATTTTTCATCATGATAAAAGTAATGTGCTTTTGCGCTATAAGAATATTAATAGCAAATATTTTTGGCAAGGACGATTTTGTGTCTCGATTTATCGCAATGAAAGAATTTTAAGTTTTAGAGTTTTAACATGCTTAGTAGGATTGTTGATCACTATTTTCAATGTCTCACATGACTATAACATTCCTGTTCTTATTGCCAGGGACCCAACACCCGAAGGCTCCAGCTTACCAGTGAAGTGGCTCCGAACAAATAGTTCGACACCAACATCCTTGGTGATTGCCGAGGAGTTCCACACGGCGCCGCTGTGGTTCAACGACAGACTCAAATACTTGAGAGAAGTCTACTCCAAGTTCAGAAGGAAAAGTTAAGAACTAACTAGAACCCTTTAGTAAAAATTTATTAGTTTATTATGTACTTGAGTTAATTTTAATAGGGTTTTTTAAACGGGAAGCGTTATTTGCCTAGTCATTTTGCAACTAGATTTTGTTCCAAGATGTTTTAAAACTGGAAATGGTAAAGGTTCTTTTAATTTAAGTATTTTTTGTTGTGATTTATCAGGTAATGTTACTGAGTTTTAATTCAACGATGTTAATAAAGTTCTGGCAGAATATGCTACAAGCTGGTGTCTTCTGTCTGTTTAGTTATTACTAGACAAATATGTAGGTATATTGCTACCACCAATAGCTTAATATATCTACATGCGCTCCTATCTTTTATTGTGTCTATTTATTGAAAAGATCAAACGACTCTACTGCTAAGATAAGTGACGACACAAACAAAAGAAATGCGAAAGATGATTAGTTGAAGCCATAGTGTTGAATTAGCTTCCCAGCAACGATCCGAACTACCGTCATTTGGCACAACTACGCTCCTTTATCTATTGACCTCTGCTCGTAAACTGAAGGGACACTCGAGTGCATTCCCTAATTAGGACAGGCAGGACCTTCCGAGGGTCGACCGAGTGGAACTTTGAACATTCCCCGACCAGGAATTATTTATTTTATTGCTGGAATGAAGACTCACCGATGCGTTGAGAATTTCTTCAGCGAACGTCTTGGGCGTTCATTAATTTTGGAACTCCATTAAACGACGTTCGTTTGCATTTAAAACCAAGTTCTATTCAACATTTTCTGCCATTTCCATAAACTGGCTCTAAAATTAAAATGGTTTTCCGATAAACTGTGTTTTAGTACTCTCTTTGTTTGTGCATTAATCCCGGCTGAAAGCGAATCGAGAGCTGCCTTTATAAGCAAAACATAAAACGTGTAGCATTAGAGAGTTCGTAATCGGCAATCTTAAAACCGTAGGTACCAACGGAAACTAAATTTCCGGTATTTGAGAAAGTAAGCCGCTTACCGTGTCGGTCTCTTATTAAAGCTCGCTTGAATGGGGCTGGGCGGCTGGCCGAATGAATGAATGTTTGTGGAACTATCCGGCTTAATCTTGGACCCTTTCGCTCCCCCGCGGTAAGCTGCTCGGTAAATAGGCGAAAATCGTCCCGCAGACACATCGGCATGTTTGCTATTGTTTGCTATTTAATGAGAAACCTTTAAAAAAAGTTAATGGGAATTTGGTGTCTTTATGCCCGTCGTAATCTGGGATTGGCTGAGATCTGAGAGATTTAGTTCAGTGTTCAGCGCACACGTTGCCAAGATTATGGAGTGTTTGGGCTTTGAAAACTTTAAGAGACTTCGTTTAGTCTTTCAAAACGTCTTGTAAAGAAAATTTGTAACGAAAATCCATAACTTGTTTAGCAAGTTTATGAAACGTTGCCTAATTCCGAGCTTGTTTAGGTTTGCGTAAAATATTGTCGTGAAACGAGCTAACTAGTTGAAGATGTTTTTGGGATGAAAAAAAAAACTGAGCAGAAGCGTTGGGTGGATTGGAAAGTACTCGTACATAGGGAATAATGTGATTATGTGAATAACAAATGATGTCAAAATAGAGAACGAAAGTTTTTCTCTAAATTAGGGCCTGTGTTATTGGATTTCAGGCGAGAGTAAGTGTGTATGTCGTTGAATTGTAGAGGGTATTTGGCGTAAAATGAGGAACATATAGTTTTATCGTTTTATCTGTGGATGTCTTAGGAAACGACGATAGGCAGAAGCAATCTCTCTCTTGGAGTCTTATTGTATTTAATAAGCCACGACATAATCACCAAAACCATCAAACGTATAAAAAAAACCTGCAAAACAGCAAAAAAATAAAAAATGCTCAGTGACACGTCGGAAAAATGCCCTAAAATATAACGTATCCCCGAAAATACCCTTAATCCCTACCACGGAGTACTATTTACCATAATCCTGTGCTATCGGACGAACGCACACGGACATATTTCCCGGCCGCCGGCAAACCACCCATTAGTGGTCTATCGACGACTGGTGCAGTGTGCGCACGGCTTTATTTTAGCTTATGATAGGTGCGAAGAGCTGTGTAAGTTTGTAGTCATAGAAATATTTAAAAAAAAACTTATGTCTATGGTTGTTGTAATTTATGTAAATCGGCTGGAACTATTTTCTTCCACAAAACCCTTTCTTTAAAATTAAACTCAAACTCAAAGGATTTATTTAAAATAAACCAATTACAGGCACTTTTGAATTGTCAAGGGGTCAATCAGTCAGAAAGATGAAGCCCATTCCAAAGCGTAGTAGGTACCTATGGAGAAGAACGGGCAAGAAACTCCATGGACACTCTTTTAAATCAAAATATGGTTAAAAAATATTGGTTACATCGTTCATGTTGAAATTGTGCATGTGAGAATGATGCAGAACGTTAAAAGCGTCCGTAATAAAAAGACAAAAACAATTCAAATATTAAATTAAAATAAAATAATAAAATAGGTAACAGTGACTCTTTAAAATGTTTACGTTCTAATATAATTCGTTAAATAAGGAGTTTTTTTCGGGACTGCCTCGTTGGTCTAATAATCGCAACCGCGACTGCTGGGTTCAATAGGCTCGCCTCCTATTACATGAGACTTAAACATAACTGGTGAAATGTGGGTTTACTACACACCTCTGCCCAATCCTTCGGGAAATACAGGAGTGATGTTCAAAGAGTTCTAATTCATAAACACCTGCCCAACTTTTTAGTTGTTTCGAACCAAAACACACACATTTCATATATTTCCGGGTCCATCCATGTACATTTTAAACACGATTTACCTCCTTTTGCATACAATAATAAGATATCGGATTCTCAATAGGTCGGGCCTTTTGCATGGAGGCAAGGAGCGGACACATAGGGGACAACTGTATGACTCCATGGGATTATGTGATGACCAGGTCTAAATAATGGATAAACTAAGGTATACCATGTATTTTAAGCGTATTGGTTCTTGTATGGGATATTGATATTTATATGTTGGGTTCAAACACGGATTCAACGAAAGTACATATATTGATGTTTTCTCCAATTATTACAAAGTCAATCGGCTTCTTTGTATCTTTCGGCAAATGCCTAATCCCAAGCCAAGTGAGTTTAAACCTACCGTGTACGGGTTCATAACTATGTGTGGTGTATGCACACATTCTATAATATAAAAAAAATATACAAATCCCGATAACCCTGCTGTTACCCTAGGATGATGAGAGCGCAATCATATTTCACTTTCACATATTCCGCTCTCGTCTTTTATCAACGTTCAATTCAAAAATCGAGCTGACAGCCCCACAACTCGATACCGAAACATTAAAATCGATTTACGAACGTTTTTCCATGACACGGCGACAAACCGCCGACCTCTCACTATCGGATTCAATTCCCCACATTATCTACATAATAAATTTCACGCTAGTATGCACGTACATAGGTTTAAAACGAAACGTTCGCAGTTATCGTTTCGTGTTCCTACCATTTATCTTGGCGTTAATTGTTAAACCCGAAATAGGACGTTAATGTGAGTACGGACTTAGCGGTAACGTTGCCCGAAATTTGCTAAAGATAAACTAAAAACGGCGGCACTGTCATACGACAATAACCTCGGCGGTCGACTACAAATCTGGTGAAATATCCGAATAGGGAGCCGTGGGCAAGGAGTAGGCGACAGCGACTTAAAGGAGACAGGGAAATAACAACATGAAGATTTCTTATAAGTTACTTTATGGCTGAATCTAAGACGATTTTATAATATTGCACATGTATCCAAACCTTATAATAATAATAATACCTACTAATAAAGTAAATAAACGACCAATAAAACAATAGCTGTGAAGCTACCTTACCTATATTAAATAAATAAAACCTAATGACGTATCGTAGTAGTGATAAATTGTTCATCTCATTATTAGAAGAAGCATGAATTTAATTCTTAGCTAAGTAAGCTGTTGATTTCCCCAACATGGATGTCCCTAGGCCTACGAACTTTCACAATTTTCTCCAGTTGTTCCAAATCAGTTTTAAAGAAAATCATCCACTGCCTTCAACCGGGGTCCTGTCCCAAGGGACCTGTATTCTACACTTTTTGCGGCCGACTTGATCATGAAAAATATTAGGAATCGCCCTCCACTTTTCTCTCATCCCCTATATTTACCGGGCACGTGCAAAAATGTCCCCTATTCGACCGACATTACTCACCCTATCTACCTGCTAATGCCCCCTATAAATATTGCATATGATAGCTACAGCGGCAAAGTTACCACTGTGCCCTCTCTGAGGAACGGTCGAGTGGGTCATGTTTGTGTTAATCGTTATTGGACCACTTGTTTATATTTTTGGAAGCAGAAAATAGAGTGGTTATACATATTATGAGATTGTGATAAATTGTGGGCCAGGCTATAGGTTTTGACAGCCCACCTATAAAAAAAAACCATAATAAAGAGTATTCTATTCTATTCTATGCTTAAATATCTGTATGAGTTCGTTTAAAGTGGGTGATGAGCAGAATATTGGTATTGTTCCTTGGTTCAATCACCAGGCTGGGCAAAGTGATAAGTATGTATTTGGGTTTTCCATAGGTTTCTGCATAGCTGCCCCGAGTCTGGATTATGTCCGGTTGGTGGGGCAATGGGCTAGCCCCTATTACATCAGACTTAAACATAACGGGCGAATTGTGGGTATAGGTAGGGTGATCCCTACCTACACCCACAATACGCCCGTTATGTTTAAGTCTAGGCAGATTAGGTATTAGATAGGGAGGTTCTCTGGTAGGCAGAGGATCACCTACCAGAGAACCTGCCTATTAAGAACTCGTGTGCACACGGCTCTTGTTATGTAGAGACATACCTATATTACAAATAGGTATAACATTCTCATAAAAAAAAGGTTTATTGCAGAAACTTGTACAACTTTTACAGTAAATCTTACATAGGGAGGACCTCCTTTTAAGTAAAAGGTATATCCTGTGCTAGGAGATCCCGCTCTCCAATGACAAAATTATGGAATGGTAAAAGTGGTGAAGAAAAAGAAAATAAAATTTAAACAAGAAAATACAAGTAATATCTCAAACTAAACAAGACAAGACTTGAACTATAAGTATTATAACTAAATAAAAGAAAAATAAACTTGCAGATATCCTAAAACAGTGTGTGTGAGGGTGTGTATGTGTGTGTGTGAACTCTTAGTGACGATGCTTGCTGCAATAATTTCATGTCATCGTAGGTCTTCAGATTTAGCCATTGAACAATTGCCTTTTTGCATTCTTTAGTAGTCATGGGGTAAATGTTAATTATTTTATTATATAGGCCAGCGGAATGTGTATTGAATTGTCCTTTGGTATCTGCAGTTTTAACGAATTTTACTAGTACAACACTGTATTTTCGTCTTCTTTCTTGATGCTGAGGGTCATAGGGCAGGACTTTGTGTAATTTTAAGACAGCATGTAGTATGTATAATTTTCTCATAACTCTGTTAACTATCGATCAAATGCATGTATAACAGTAATTGCTCGTGTAAGCAGACATCGGAATTGCATGTCTTACTGAACATGACATCGTGTGGAGGCTTGAGGACATGTCATGGTTGCTTGATTCGATTCTAAGTATTCTAACTAGATTGACTTAAACATCGCTGCATTAGTTATTTGTATTGATAGCATGCTCCTTCGTATGCTAATACTAGACTAAAGTATTGGGAAAGGCTGTCTCTATCAGTCTTAGTTACATTCATTTCATACAGAAGTAGATATTTCATTTACAGTGCTTCCTACAATTCACCAAACAGAGAAGTACCTCCATCACAGTATTAGTTGACATACACGCAAAAGCGCATGTAGTCATTCAATTATTTGTAGCAAAAGCGCCTAATATACTTTTAAAAGCAATAATATTCTCGCGAGCGTGAGTCGCAAAGTGCCTACAGAAATAAAATAGCAAGAGTTGCTATTGCCAAAATAATTTAATTCTGTTGCCATGTCATTACCGATACTTCAATTTAACGAAATATTAAACAGGCTTCAAATGCTTGATTGCCTATTATTAACGAAATTGTATAATTAAGGAGAAATAATTTGCTGTCTGATTGGCTATGTCGCGTAGAACGATCAGATTAAATTTCTAATTATTTTCTTAGATGTATGTATTTAAGTTTATATTTTCGTTAGTAGTACCTACCTATATAGATTGTTTTTTAAATAGCATTATGTTTTGTCGTGTTAAATGTATGTTTTTGTTATTTATTTACTGGTGTACAATAAAGCATATAGAAGTACTTAAATAAATAAATAATTTAATTTGGAATTTCGAAAACAAAACAATTATGCAAGCTGAATTAGTAACATTAATACTTTATTGTAAATTTGAAGAGTTGGTTACCAATCTCAAACGAGACAGACATGGTCTATGTCTTTATGAAGTATAGGTATCTATTAATTAGTATTTATGATTAGTTACCGATTTATGTAATTACAGAGCTTCGTAACTACATAATGTACTTACAGGTAGGCTCGTTCTGTTAATTGAGAGGTGATTGATAAGGCCTAATTAGTAATTACGAGTAACTCTAGATCAGGTGGCGAGATTAGCCAGTGCGTCTGATATGTTATGATTTACTGATTGTGTAATTAAACATAATTATAGAGTTAGTTAAAGCATGGTTCAGCGATAGAGGGTTTTCATTATTACTACTATACTATTATTATTACTAGCTCGGATCGAGTTCTGTTTAGTTAGAATATAATCTAACTTGTATGTAATTATGTTTAAATCAATGTTGTGGAATTTACTTTGGGTATGTTGGTACACAACACAATACAGGCAAAATTATAGTATTAAGATAAGAAACGGTACAATGGGCCTACGATACAAGAACGCCTTTAACTTACATATGTACCTACCTACTTAAATATGGTTGTATGAATTTGTATGATTAAACGACGCAATTTCATTTTAGTGTGTACTCAACTAGCTTCATTTTTCTGACTGACTGACCCCTTGAGAATTCAAAGTGCCTGTAATTGGGTATCTATACAAATAAATTAAATCTAAGTGTCTGTTTGTAATGTCAAAATAACAGCTTTTTACTAAATGCATGTGAAAGTAGATATAGTACTTATAACAAAATACCAATTTTTTACATGTCTATCTCTCTGTTTGTTCCGGGTAATCTCCGAAACGGCTGGACCGATTTTGACGGGACTTTCAGTGGCAGATAGCTGATGTTATAAGGAGTGACATAGTCTCCGTTTTGTTCCGGTATCACGTTCCCGTTGGATAATTTCCGACAACCACGCGGGTGAAGCCGCGGGTAGCAGCTAGTTTGAAATAAATGCTTTGAATTTGAGTTTGACTCTTTGCAAAACAGGTACCCCGTTCTGAGGGTCCAAAACATCACATTACCGCACAAGTGCACTTCTGACATAAATGAGTACACTTGCCGAGAGCACTACACGATCTTCGTTTAACATAATGATGATCGGAATCAGTTTCAATCGTCATTTGACACACAAAGGGCATTCGATGGCTCTCCGTCAATTGCCATTGAGCCACGTGTGATGTGTGATCGGTAAACGTGTGTACATCGTGTACATAATGTACAATAGCAGTGAAGGTGTCATATTGTCATGTTTGTCGTTACGATGACCTGTGCTCGATAATCTAAATCTGCTTGTTTTGTCAGTAGGTACATTAAATTGATTGGAAAATTGCACAGTGCGTATATGTGCGACAATGATGATAATATAATATCATGTCTGTGTTTTCGAAAGGGTTGGCAGAGGTGTTTATAGTGCCCACATTTTTCCATTAATATTATACGTCCCGGATAATAACGTGAGCCTGTTGCCTGGGCACAAATCTAGATTCCATCCAGGCTGCTACTGAGAAATTCCTTAAAATGGAAAACCAACCCCTACCATTTTCTTCCGTGAAAGAGAGATATAACACTTCTCTAATATTCGGTTAAAGTGATACAAGACTTACATAAAATCAATAGGTAAAATTTTACCGCAGCAAGTTTTCTTCTATTTTCGAAACAGGCTCAGAAAACTAAAGCTATAGGTACCAAACTGCAATTCTGCTAAATCCATTAGCAATCTCAGCATAACTCGGGTGGTTTTGGTGATATATCTGCTGGAAATACATAATATTAATCCCCATACATTAGAGTAGCCCCAATGCTAAGGTCATCGCAGTGGTTAATACGCCGTGTCGTGATTTATAGTCCCGGGTTCGACGCCGGCAGGATATGATTATTGTACGTTACAAATCATTACTGCCTACCCATTTATGTTGCGTTATGGTATGTTTGCTTTATGTATTGCGAAATATGCGCTGTATATCAATGTGGTGTTTTGTGATGATTGCGGAGAAAAGAAAATGTTATCTTTATTTGGGATTACGTTGTTTTGTACCCAAGGTATTTTGGAAAACCTCGAGTTCTTAATTTTAACATAATTAACGGTTTAGATTAATATAGAAACGCCTCTGACAAATCTGTGGAGTTAAAAAAATTATAAATACTCGTACCTTTACTCATTGCTTCCTACTGCGTTTTGTAGTCATTTTAGGTAAACTTAAACGTGAAAACAAAAAAACACTGTCACTTTTTTTTTCAGAGCTAGTCTTTCAAACTAATTTAATAGCCAAATTTTCCTCCCTAGTCAGGTGTTGGTCTTAAAATATTAGCAAGCCTTTCAGTTCTTTCAGAAGTAACTTGTAAAAAATTAAAGGGTTTGCGAAGGGCGTGGAGGGTAATTTGGGATATTTTCAAGCTTGTACGTCAGTGGGGGTGTGTAATGTGTAATTAAGTTAATTAGTGGACGTCATATACGGTTTAGTTAGGGCTAAACATCGTGCTTAAGGGTCGGGGCTCGGGAGACGTGCAACTAGATACCTACAAGGGTAAATACAGGGTGTGGGGTAAGAGCGATGATATTATTTGAGAATATTTATGGAAATAAGTGAAGTTTTAGCGTGATAAAGTTACCCTTTAAGTTCCCTAATCACTGGGTAACGATTGTATGAAATGTTTTTCGTACTTTTGCAACGCAAAGGCAAGGGAGTGTCAACGTAGTCTATATTGGGCGTACCTATTCGTGTCCGGGTGGTATGGTAGACATGTTTGACAAACAGATTAATTATATTGTTTTACTTATTTTCGTAATTGCTATGTCTGATTATAATGTCACTAAACTTAGGAAAGGAGCTAACTCTACATCGAGGACAATATAACGCAATCTGCTAAACTTTTCAGAACTCCTAAAATATAAATATTTTTCAAAATAAATTCGCTTTCAAATTATTATCTCAGCTCTTTTGCACATTTAACGGTTTTATTCATTCACTCAATATAAGTTCGGCTGAACCGTCGATTAGCGGGTTCAGTAGTAACTTATTTAATCAGGCTGCGGGCGGTGCGCCGCCTACTCGCTACATTTGCGGAACCCTAATTAAACTTAATTACATAATAGGTTAACACGCATCACTATAAACATACATGTGTTAGGTAAATACGTGGATTCATACGATTTTGTGCTATGTAGATAATGTAGGGGTAATTTGTTAGTATTTAGTCATTTGAATGTTAGCATTCAAATGACTAAATACTAACAAATTAGGTACTGCGACAAATGATGAGAAAATATATTACGAGCGGTGAATATAAGTACCCATAATATCTAATCAGGGTACCTACCTAAACGAAAAAGTTCATCTCAAACATAAAACGAATAAGCAAGCAAAGATCGCCAGGCTTGCTCTGCCTAAAAGTGACTGCTTCCAAAACCTCAGGCAATTTTTTAGGTAATTTACAACAGCGCATCGCGGCAACAAATAAGGTTCAAAACAGCGATGAGTTTGATGTTAGTTGAATCGTATGACCACCAAAATAAAATTAATTTTGCAGTAAGTAGTAAAAAAGAAATGTACGGCTCAGTGGAAAAGATTTTAGGTATTTCTTTAGTTGATTAACTTCCCTTTATTATTATTACATAAAATATGATAACTATTACGCTCAAAATTTTCAGAATTAAGCGACGAGAAATTATGTTTTATGAGCTTTGTTAAATATGATGGTTTTACCTTGATGCTATTTTATTTTTATGAAATATTTTTGAGATAGTGCGAAATGTGGGTGTACTATAGGTGCACCTCTGCCTGACCCTTCGGGGAATACGGGCGTGATGGTATTTTATGAATAAGTCTTTTCTTTGAACATTAATTGACAATGCACAAAAAATAACTGGCTTGTAAT
The DNA here is from genome assembly GCA_916610205.1 of Griposia aprilina. Classification (NCBI taxonomy): domain Eukaryota; kingdom Metazoa; phylum Arthropoda; class Insecta; order Lepidoptera; family Noctuidae; genus Griposia; species Griposia aprilina. The sequence goes on along the minus strand of OU744299.1, from coordinate 22,067,595 downwards.
ATGTACGCACGGCGACATATCAAGCTATACATCAGTAGCGAAGGGTCAATTTTTGTAAGAGGTAAGCCGAAGTACATATCTTGAATGTGATTATATTATTTGTCTCTAAAATACTGACTGTGCCATTTTTCAAAGGGATGCCGGTAGGAATCGAGTTGTGTGGAACCTTCGCCACTGCTATACATTTCCGGTATAAGCTGACTCCACATTGTACGAAAATCCTATACAATGCAAGGACAGCTAAAACTGGATATGTATAGCTTGATATAAAGTCATCGTGTGTACCAATACGCTGAACTGTGCGACACAAAACTGAGCGTTTTATGGTGTACCAGCGTACTTCGTTAACGATACCAGTCTATAGTGACTAATGTAAACCAATATCCACTAAATCAAATACAAAATCTTGTGCAGACATAGTCAGCTGACAATACCTTAAAACAAACAATAGTGTTGCCAGACTTCTTTTTGCTGTCAGGTCACAGACCTCAGGCGCAACACAGGCTTCTAAGAAATCTAGACTTATTTCAATGTCTACCTTTTTGTGGGAATCCAAAGAATGTGTATTTTAGAAAGTCCTGATTGTTGGGAACTTGGTTCTTGTTTGTGTCACATGATATCGGTTTGAGATATGTGTGTGCATGTTTATCCTTTGTTGTAAAGCTATATTTTTTGAAAGTTCGCTTAGAATTAGGTTGGTTATTTACCAGAAACTGTCAGACCAATGTAAAGCTATGTAAATAATAAAAATATTGAGCCGTCACGGGCCGCCTGGCTGATTTAAAACATACCATCGTATAGCGTGGCGATGGGTAGCCACGGTATGCGTCGCCACGCCAACAGTCGGTTTTACCCGCGGCTATAGATGTTTCACATCAAAAACTGTAATCAGAACCCTGCTCTAACACGTTACGTATAACGTTACTATTGCAGCAGAACAAATCAGCAAATACCTACGAGTAGATAAAGAGAGAGATCGGAGAGATGATAGAGGATGTATCGCTATGTGATGTGAAATTAAATGATATGAGTGTGGAGCAAGTAAGTGAGTTCGTATATTTGGGGAGTCTATTTACAAGGGATGGAAAGATTGATGGAGATGTGGAAAGAAGAGTAAACGCGGGAAATAAAGTGAATGGTGCTACTCATGCAATTGTGAACAACCAGTTGATGTCCAAAAAAGCACGACTGACTGTTCACAATGGTGTGCTGGTGCCTACGATTATGTATGGAAGTGAGTGTTAGGTGTGGCAAAAGAAGCATGAAAGTAGAATAAATGCTGTGGAAATGCGTTCCTTGCGAAGCATGTGTGGTGTGACTATGAATGATAGACTGAAGAATGATGTGATAAGGCAACGGTGCGGTTTAAAAGACGATGTAGTGACATAAATTGAAAAGAGTATGCTAAGATGGTTTGGTCATGTTGAGAGGATGAATGAAGGGCGATTAACAAAAGGTATTTACAAGGCAGATGTGAGTGGAAACGCCGGGAGCGGCCGCCCTAGGAAGACATATAGTGACCTTATTTATTGGTGATGTTCTTCAGAAAGGTCAGGTGCGTAGTACTCACAACCGGCGTGCGTGTATGACCAGATGTATGAACGTAAACGAGGCAAAAGGAGTATGTAAGGATCGTAGCAGGTGGCGTTCTGTAGTTTCTGCCTACCCCCATGGGAAGAAGGCGTGAGTTTATGTATGTGTATGTATGTGTACCTAGATAAATATATACTTATATAGAAAGAGTAAGTACTGTTTATTGTGTACACCATATAAATTAAAGATAAAAAATAAACGACTTCCCAAAAAAAAACTACAAAGAGAGAAATAATTTAAATTACGGAAGTCGGTGTATTTGGTTCTGTATTTTCGCTTTTTTGCTACTGATTTCTGAAACTCCGACTTTTTGGAAGTCAGTTGTTTTGTTTTTGTAAAAAACGTATTTTTATCTGTAAATTTTACTGACACAATAAATAGTATTCTATCTAGGTATTTATTTATCAAATAATTTGCTTCTTGCTATGTAAACAACAGTGATAGGAAGTTTTATAATATCGTCAACATACACCAAGTGGATTAAATACATGTTATTATTGAAGCTAACACAAGCGAAGTCAATACAATTTATAAGGGCCCACTGCGCAAGCTTCGTCTCCCAAATGAAAAAATAGTTTTCACAATCGGTCCACAATCGATGAAAATATAGTTTTGATGTGTAAACATCTTAGCGCTCGGTCTACGGTAGGGACTAGCTGGGACTTCGAGCGTCAGACGCGTAAGCGTAAGACTTCGAGCGTCAGATGACGTCAGCGTAAGACCCGTGTCTATGTGAGCAAACTGATGCGAGCTCACTCAAACTCAAAGCATTTATTTCAAATAAACCAATTACAGGCACTTTTGAATTGTCAAAGGGTCAGTCAGTCAGAAAAATGAAGCTAGTTGCCTATTCCAAAGCGTAGTAGGTACCTATGGAGAAGAACGGGCAAGAAACTCCATGGACACTCTCAATCAACATAATATAGTTACAAAAAACAAATTGTTTACATCATTCATGTTCAAATTAAAAATGTGAGAACGATGTAGAAAGACGTGCACGTTTAAAGTATCCGTAATAAAAAAGAAAAAAAAAACAATTCAAAAATTTAAATTAAAATAAGCCGTGGCAGCCAAGAATTGACCAGTCCCTACTGCCGGCGCCCGTTCACGAACATGACCTATGGATCAGCACCATTCAGCTCAACCATTTTGAAGGGAACTTAATGATCCAACACACACGCCACCACCAGCGAGACATTTGAGTGAGCATGACATACTCTCAGCCACCAGGGCACATTCAAGTCAATGAAAGACGAGCCTAGTAAATGGTGGCTTTATAGTAGGTACATAGTGCTCACACATGTGCTATGCAATTATACATTGTTAAGAGATTGAATTTATACAATGCAAAGATGTTGTTGTTTTTACAATCTTCAGCAGCTCCAACAATATTTTCGAATGCTAATCAATTAATTTATGCTCCCCTGTGGAGCAGGACCAGCGTTGAGCCAAGCATCTTTGTCAGCGATGTAATCCCCCAACTTATAATATGCTTGGCTGCATAGTGTGCGTTTTATACAAGATTTAAATTTTGTTTCATTCAGTTGGAGTATGTGGGGGGGTATTTTATTGTAGCATTTTAAACAGTACCCCATGTTTACACATCAATTTTCGGGAGTGCCAAACCAACTCACACCGATTTTTTTACAAGCTTTTATTTAGTTTCACCTGTCCCTATGTTTGTCTGTAATAGAATCTTGGAAGTTAAATTTGATCCACTTCCCGGTTATAGATTGAGCTGAAATTTTGCATGCTTATGTAAATCGGATGACAATGCAAAATTATTATAACATGGAGCTGATCTGATGATGGAACCGGAAGGTGGCCATAGGAACTCGGTAGTTAAAAGACACAACCCCATCGAGTTTGAACTCGTTTGATCCGCTTTGACGAGTACTTTGGTGCTAGATGGTAACCAGGGTCTGATGATGGAGCTGGAAGATGGCCATAGGAACTCAGTAATTAAGCGACACAACCGCGTCGAGTTTGATTCGTCTTGATAGGTCGACCGTTTTTGATGGGTGGTGAGTGGTGGTGGTTTGGTGGACGTGAATATGCGACCCCATCTTTGAGAAAATAAGTTCGTTCGTTCCGTTTGTAATGAATGTGGATTCTGTCTTTGATTAGATGGATTAGATGGTTGACCCAATGCCAAGGTGAGCACGTGCCGAGGTTGTATAAACATGTCATATCGCTAACGTTGCGCCTCAAGGTACCAGGGCGAACCCTGTTGTACCGGAGTCCTTATCCCCCTACAATGGACCTCTGGGGGGATGGACCGTTTTTGTCCTATACTCGTGGGAACAACATGAACAACATCAAAAATACTAAAAAGTTAAATTAAAAGAAAATAAACTTTTAAAAACAAGCTTTGATTAGTTGTTAATAAAAAGAACTAAAAAGTTAAAAACAATTTAAACCTGATGAGAAAAAAGCCATTGTATAGGTACCTACTAGAACATTTAGCTTATTACACCTTCATTATTTTTCTTTTGTATTTTTTTTTTATATACAGGGTGGATTTTTGAGATGGGGCAGCAAGGGCAAACCTTAACCGTTGTAGCTGCAGGAAAACGGTCTTAGGAGACTTCCCTTAAGGTTTTGAGATATTTTGAATTGCATTCACAGATTTTGAAATAAAATTACAGTCAGCAGGAAAATGGGCAGTTTTCACAAAAACCTTTTTTTATGCCTATCGATCATGTTTTATATAAGGATCAAAAACCTCTATCGGACCAACTGAGGTTTGAATACTAGAAAAGTCAGAAATCGCAAAAAAACTTTTCCCATACATTTCGTAGGAAATGAGACTACAACCACACAACCATATTTCTTATACTTAATTCCGCACCAAACGTTGAAAGAGAATCGTACTTGACTGTTAGTTTCATGGACACGAAGACGATTCACTCGAGACCAATAATGGTTATTGCGGCGGTTGTACATGCCATTATTACTAAAGTTGGTTTCGTCAGGTTGTCATTGTCACTCAAAAAATTCTGGTTCCGGGCGACTTCTGTTAGCATGTTTTGACAAAATTGAAGTGACGACTACATCGTACAAACAATGCCATGTACCAACCGACCATCACGATAATATTTATAATTATCTTTTTCAGCACTTTACGGACGCAAGTATAGGTGGATACAATTTCATTGACAGCTTCTCGGTTTGAAGCCTCTGGATATGCTTCGAAGTATGTTAAAACACTTACATCAAAATGGGAATAGTCCTGCTAAGGACATTGCTGTCGCTTTTTGTAACAATCAGTATTTTTATTAAATTATTTAGCATGCTCTTCAAAACGAATCGAGTTGATACTTACTTGTCGATCCCGATATCTCTCTCCATACCACCGCAGAGCTAAATTTACATTTTTGTGATTTAATAAATAAGCTTCCATTAAATCAAATTGTTCTTGATAAGCCATTATTAAGATTAGCTACGCTGCAGCTGAAAAATATGAAATAATTTGTAAAAACAATCAAATGCGAATAACGAAAGACTATTGTTGCAGGGCGTCCTATTATTTTGTATTATTTATATCTATTTACTATGTGAATTCCATTTTCTAATGTAACATTCCATATTAAGATTACTCGTACATAGTCGTGCCTCACGCAGTTATATCGCATCTCATAAAGAGTCGGCATTACAAACACGTGCAAATTGCAATCGTCTTAAAATGCAAAATGTCAAATTTAAATGGTTGACATTTGCATAGCCGTCATCAGGGGTCATTCGGTTGCAAATGTCCTCTCCTACATCCCCTTAATGGATTGCCGACATATTACCAATAACCCTCTACAGACGAATTGAGAACCTCCTCCTTTTTTTGAAGTCTGTTAAAAATTTAGAAATTCTACAAAATAATCGTCAGAAAATGTTGAAACTCTTGAGTAACGAATTGGTGGATGCTTATGTTGCTATTAGTGGGTTCCTACTCTTATGTTGCTATTAGTGGGTTCCTACTCTTATGTTGCTATTAGTGGGTTCCTACTCTTATGTTGCTATTAGTGGGTTCCTACTCTTATGTTGCTATTAGCTTTGAGAGAACACTGCTGAATATTATAATACTTATGAACTGGGCATCACTACGAACTTTCATCTGAAATTTAAACGAAATAGCAGTCTTGTAGGTACCTCTGTCGATAAAACTCATGAAATTCACGTAAATCCTAGACATATCCAACACGATATCACGTAACCGTACCCTTTCCATTCAGCGTATCTGCCAGATTGGAGCTGATCCTGAACCGATCCATCAAACTATGACGTAACTAGGGTCTCTCTTCTGTAACGACATAATGCGGTAAGTGAGTTTCACACTGATTTCATCATAAAAAGGTCACAATATAAAGTTATAGGCCTTTTTCTGAACCTGAGGGAGCCAAGAAAAACCTTAACTTTCTTGGACTGCACATTTAATAAGAGCCGCTTGTAAACTTGCTCCGGGTCGTCGAAATCATTTCTGTCACCATACAGCTTATTAGCCTTTGCCCTGCACTGGGATAAGACTTCATATAAATAAGCAGCATGGTTGTGCTGCTTTTAGGGTGGTGGGGCTCAGCTGCCAACGACTAAGTTTCGCACGTGTGAAAATGTTGGGTAACAAACAAATGAACCGCACAGCTAACGTGGCAGACGTCTCCGTGCACATCCTATATATCAGTGCACGGTCGTGCCATATGTGACATATTTGTCACTCATAGGAAAATAATAACATTTAATATGAGGAAAGCAGCATTGTTATCTCTTTTAAAGCGGAGTACCTATTTGTTAGACACGTAGGTAGTATGTATTTCAGCTTACATTTGCACATCGGCCATAGTAAAAGGCTTTGAGAAACGTACGTAGGCTTTGATTGGTTGATATTCAACTCGATACAGAGACCAGGCATCAAAGCATGTCTCTATGCAAACGTTTGATGTATTCAGTCAGACAGATGGTGTTCAAACTGCAAAATGTGTTTGGAATTGAGTTAGCTTTTAGCTGTGCTTTTGTGCCACGGTATAATGTGAATGGGCCTTAGGTATCGTTACTGAAACACAATCGGATAGCCGACAATTTCTATTTGTTGTTATAGGATTCTTTATTTTCATCGAAGAAATAAGACACCACGTATCACCAAAATTGTTAACCCTGTCGCTGTCGTTATTAGAGTAGTCTGGATCTATGCTACACTTGGTGTCCAGACACACACGTTGTCGGTAAGTCAATTCGAAAAAGTATTAGGACCCGAGAGGTTCAAACGAACTTTTAAGCAAGAGTCGAGTTCAAAACGTCCATTACGACTTTATCAACGTCAACGTGACTTATAGTGAGGAAAAACATCGCGAGGAAATCTAGAATTATTGATGGTCTAACAGCGCCAACGCAGCAAAGAGCGGGCGCGGTGGTCAATACTCAAACCTCTTTTGTGTACCTATAGTCCTTCTGATACTACGTTTGGGTACTGAAGTGATCAAAAGTGTAGACTGATTCCATCATTTATTTAATAATAATAAACCTTTATTTATTACACAAAGATTACATCATAACTATGGCAAATAAACTTACAGTTGTAACGCTCTAACAACAATATGGTCCAAAGTTTTCCAGCTAAAAGTTAAAATACTAAAGTTTCCGTCTCAGTTCTCGAGCACGTTCCAAAGTGTACTTAAGGCTACAAGTGCGTGTACTCTGCTGTCCCCATTAGTTGGGAGCTGCGCAATTTTTCATAGAACTCTACTTTGTACCTGGACAAGAACAGGTATAAATTAATTAAGAGCCAACATGGACGTCGAACTGTGTGTACCAGGAGGCGGGAACTTGAGGCGTATGGATGTGGCAATGTGGGATGCCTTGTTATTTTATCTGGATGTTGGAGTTGCATACAGCAATATATCATGTATCCTAAAAAAAGGGCATAAACTTTCAAAATTAAGCGATGGCACTCATCAAGGTGGTTCAGCTTAGTAGAGTAAAGACTTCCTTGGAAAATGATAAATGTATCTTAGTAACCAATCCTTGGTTAGTTTATTTGCTATCTACCTCATCGTACCCAAGGTGTATGATTCTAAAACGACTCAATTTAGATTGCCATCGACTACACGTTCAGAAGAATAAGGTGTATTAATAATTTTAAACTAGATATAAACGATAAAGGAAAGTCTACCTTTCCCCGTGTTCCTTCTACAAAAGCATTACTAGCCTGTATAATGTTCCCACTGCTGGGACACAGGCCTTCTCTCTGTGAGAGGGAGTGGGCCGTAATCCACCACGCGGGCCCAGTGCGGGTTGGTGGAAAATGCACTAAAGGGAAAGTAAAAAAACTGTCTGAAACTGTTTGCAATCAAAATCCGCCTGAAATTCCTCTGAAACTAAAAACTAAACTTCTATATAAGCAGCATCCATTCCTTCCGACTCGTTGCGCGCAATCAACTAACAAAGTGAAGTAATTTGATTGGTTCGCAGCGGACGCTGCAAGAACAAGAATTTATTTATACAAATCATTGCATTTGTTTAATTTGCGCCGTGCCGGGCCGTCCCGAGCGCGCCGACCGAACCGTGCCGTACCGTGCCGTGCCGCGGTCGGACCCTAGTCCCACACAATCACATTACTAATTAGTTGCTTGTATGTGCACTTTTGACAGTTTTAGTTTCTTGTGTGAGACGGCTCTAGTGGGATCGGAAAATGGTTGAAACAGAGAAAATTCGTTGGTTTTAAAAATCATGAGTTGCTTTTTGGAGTGGTTAAGTTTTAGCTGCTGTATTTGATTTTATCGTTAAAATAGTTCAACTGAGTGATAAATCCACTTACTTTCTTGGGCTTCTTACATGTTGGATTGAGAGGTGAGAGAAGGACATACTTTATTTAGTTTGTTTTGGCATCGGACAGCTTGATATAAATGGACAAGATAATAAATTACCGATATTTTTGAAGCCCGTGGTTACTTAAAACTAACAGGTTGGCCTATCCTATTTTTTCAAATCTTTTATCACTGAAGAACAGGAACAACAATAACTGTATATTATGGAATATTCCATTTGCAATAAGCACAAAAAACAACAAAAAGAAATTGACCTTTCTACCACAGTGTAATTCAAAGTTACCCAAATAAAAAGTCATACATTTCAACCCCGCATCCCCCAACTTGTAAAGAGATAAAAAGCTTCATACATAGCCGCTTGTCCGTGATCAATATATCAAACGAAAGGTTATCGGACGTCGTCGGTAAATCATACCGCACACCAATACTCAGAGTACACGTTAGAGCCGCCATGTCGGCTAATTCTACGTCGCATCCCGCGCCCGGGTGGTGGGGGTGAAGTACCATGGTATGAATATATTTTTTTTGTTTTATTGGTGGGAATGTTGAATTTTATTGTGTTGGGTATGTCTTTTATGACTATAAAAAGACAGGCTAAGTTTAAATGTCAAGACAGCATAGAACATAATAGGTTATCTAGATCTCAAGATGTTACCCATTTCAAGAACGTTCGGATCCTACACCCTACAATGTGGTGGATGAATTAATGAGACTTATTGGGCTTATTGGATTTGGTGGTCCCCAAAGATGTTTTTCATGTCGTTGCTTGCATTCAACAGTGCGCCCATAAATAGGGGGTCACAAACTACAGCAACAAGAAATTCGGAAACTTTCATGAAACCCAATAGCCGTAACATTATGTGTATTTCAACTGCCTATCACCACATCCGTATGTTTATCACGAACATAACAGAACTGTACTTCCCCCAAACCGACACACGAACTACCTCGATTACGCACAGTTCAAATACTTTTATTATTTGCGCGGGGGTGCGCTCGCGCGGCACTAATCTTCGGCAATGTTCGGCAATATTCGGTAGTGTCCGTGTAAAAAATGTTCCTTCTTTATTAGGGCGGTGGCTCGCGGTCGAGTGCGATAGTTCAGAACTACTGCCCCAACTGGACATAGATTTTGGGAGAAATTGTGCAGAAGCGGCGGATTAGTGCTTGGGGAAGATTATACAGGACTGTCGCCAGAACTGAAGGGCAGAAGACTAATCTGCCATCTTTCTCATTGTACTTTTCTGAGCTACAGAAAGGGATACCTAGAGTTATGGCAAAGTCCGAATCCAGACGGATAGTTTCAGCCCTTTGGTGAAGATTGCACTAGTAACTACTGGTCTGACTGGTATATGGAATATATATATAAATATTTTCCGGCTAATTATTCGTGCCTTTTGGGTACCTAGATCTTCAGTATTATAGCAGCCACGGAATGAGAATCACAAAATTTGACCCATGTTCTTTAGCTGTGGATGTTTTCGGGTTGTTAAGAAGATGCTGACAACAAGCCAGACGGGTTTCTAAGACGGGATTCCAACTTCTTTTAGGGTAGGCACAATACCTTCGACAAAACCTGTCCCCTCTACAATATTTAGCATCCTTAGCATATGGCCATCCAAAACAAGCCGGGGGTAAATGAGCCGCGGCCCATTAGCTTCAAATTGTCCGTGGCAGACAACTGCCCGTCTATTTATGTAGCTGACCTCTCTGCTTACCCTACTATTGGTCTTTACTCATGATGTATTGGACTGACTTGTGTTTACGCACGAGGATATTGGTTGGTGAAAAAGTTGTGGAAGAAACTTCTTTGTAGTTATACAGAATTTCCTATGATGATATCTTTTATTCGGTGAAGCAAACAATTATGGAAGTTGGCTATGTCTCGTAAAATAAAGCGCGTATTGCAAAGAGTAAACTTTGGTCAGTTCTCAATGTACCTACTTTTATACTTTGGATAATAATATGGACACGTTCAGTATCAATTTGAAAAGTGCCTGTATTTTCACAGCGGCACAAATAAGAACGGTGGTAGTACTTCCTCGGAGCAACTCATCTACAACGAGTGAGAATGAATCGCAAAATGTTCATAAATTGCTGCATGGTTATTCATCAGCTAGAAAGAGTAACTTGATAACAAATATCTTTTCACTGACTAACAAATAGATAAGAAGCAGCTGAAACTCTTTATGAATGGTCTCTCTTGTTATTTTATTAAAATGGTAGTGAAATGAATGTATTACAGTCACAAAACTATGGCCAAAGTCCAGTGGTGCCCATTTCTCAATATTGACTGATAAAATATATTTTATGCGGGCTGAAAAGCAGCTGGTATCCCTTTTATATTTTAAGCGAGGTGGCTTCCATGGCTAGTTTGACAAATGGATAGACATAATACTAAATATAGATCGCTTACGTACTAAATCTATATAATAATGAATGTAAAATGTGGTTCACTAAAACAACTAGGTAATGCAATGGATGAAGAGCAATATAACCACCAACAATTAAGACTGTAATGGTATTATTATTAATTATTTTTAACATAGCCTAATATTGACATAAATATAAATATTATACACTCCATAGGTATGTTACAGTGACACTATAAAGGCTCGTACACACTGGCGCGACGCGACAGCCCGACACAAAGGCGCCGCCCCTAAAATTAATATTTTTTTTTAATTGGTACTTTCTTAAAATCTGGTTTACCTTGACATGGAACAGGAGATTTTATACCTAAAATGCAGGTATTGCACTTAGGCCCTTTGTACACGGCATGGTTTCTCTATGGTACGATGTATAAACCGCGTCGTAGAATAAACGTGTCTGTCAACAAGCTTCTATAGTGATCCTTACAACATTGACGAGCGTGCCTACATACGTCGAATAAACCGTAGTTTTACACGGCACGAAGAACGTGTGTGTACATACAAAGAGCCTGCGGGGTAATTGCGTAACACACTAACAGTAGGAACGGCTTTCATTTTGACAGTTCAACAACATTCATTGCGTTATTTACGTTGTTGACCAGACAATTTTTTCGAACATATGAAGCAATGGTTTAACAATAGGCTTCAAAATGATTCAGATTGTGATTGATTTGGTACGCAATTATGGTGCTGATAGTAGTAGTCCACTTTTGAGCATGCAGATAATTATGATCAATGTTTATTTTTTGCTGCGTTTAAACACTCAATGTCTGTTCTTTCATTCTCATTGCCTTACTAACTTCTGACAGTAGTAAGTAATATAACTTACTACTGTCAGAAGTTACTGTTATCTGTCTGTCTGTCTGTTACTATTGTTACTGATATCAGTACACAGTATTATTATTAATTTCAAAAGCGAATTCGTGTTCAATGGTTAGCGATATGTTTCGGTACACTGCCTGTGCTTAGCTGCCGTCATAATAACGAATTATGAAATATAATTACCAGAAGCTGCTTATTGGTCCTCTAATCCACTACATGAGCTACTTATTACCCAGACAAGCTACTTATTGCTCGTGCAAGACATAAAGCTCTCTGGAACATCGAACAGTATCTGCTGTAGTAGTAAATATACAATGTTCGAGTTACCTGTCGCACGTTTGTTTATAATTTGGTACAAGGTGTGGTTTGTTGTCTCTTCAAGCAAAATACAATTCAAGTCAAAACTTACAAATTTATAGTGGGGTCGGTATTCTCCATCGATATAAAGAATTTGCAATAACATTTTTATTTTGTAAAGTTTGTGAACTATCATTTTAAATTGCCCGTATACCTATACAAATCACAATATTTTAATTTGTGACAGTTGTATGAAATGGCTATAACACGACAAATTGACGTAGGATGTCAATTTGGTTAACAATTGATTTCTCTGGCTGTACCTATTAATAATCATTTCCAGTGCTAAGTACAACATCTACCTACTTTGCCACTTATGTTCCTACAGGGAATTTCGTTTTCTTTATCTTTCAAATCTCTAAACAATTCAATTTCACAACATTTCACTACCCTTGCTGGCACAGTGGTTTATTGACCTCATACACAGAGAATGCATCAATCCTTTCATTCAAAAATACATGGCCTGTGATTTGTCCAACAATGTTTTTACATACCTTCACCAAAGTCAACACAATATAAATGCTGTATAAAATATGAGCCAGTACCAGTCCATTGAGCATCGGCTACCGGCGCACGAGTTGTGGCCGGAGCATGAATTAATAACCGCTGCAATTACTACAGCAACGCTCGATGGCCGCACTCCACGTATTTATTAAGAAACCTATAAATCATTACAATGCGTAGGGCTGGGATACAGTTTTGAAGTGGCCTTAATATTATAATAACCAACAATACAACATAAGAGAATGCCATGGATATCTAGGCACTGCCTACACGGGATATTTTCCGTAAATAACTATGATCATTAATGCTCGAAAGGACCAATTGTTTTTATGGTACAGATACAATTGTGTTGCAAAAATGGCGGCTGTAAAAAAATCCCTATGATGTGGGATTTGTGAATATTATAAAGAAAAATGTATTGCATTAGTTAGGTAGGTATGTAGATGTTGTTATCCTGATGCCACCGCAGGCTAGGATAACTTACCTTTTCAACGACTACGAATCAAACCAAACACTGAAATTTTAAGTCTGAAAATGGTTCAGAAGGTTGTGGTGGAATGCGGTCATGTGTAAACCTATCAGGAAATTTTTAATTAGTAACAATGGCACAGTTACAAATTTCTAGAGTTTAATAAATATGTATACATTTATATCTGTTAATTTATATGGCGTACGTAGAAAATAATGAATACCGATTCTATTATACAGGGGAAAACTTACCTAAATACTAATATTAATATAATTAATTCCTAAATTACCCTAGGCTGGTAAATTTTTAATATTTCCTATTTACGTTAATATTATTATTTTGGGTCGGTTTTTGTATGTATAATTTTCAGTTCCAAAGAAGTCTTTTGCTGATTTTTAGACTTCCAAAAGTTTCAGTAATGGAAGGATTGCCATAGTTACCACACTTGCTAGCTTCAGTAATAAAAAAAAAGCTTTTACAAATTAACAATGGGTTTTTTTTTTCTTGCGATATCTAGTATCACATTCGGCAGCCCTACCACTGCCTGGGTCGGCGGGACGCAGCCCCATTATGGGGGTATTCCGCAGAAATTACTGGCAATACATCATCGAGATGTTTTTAATAAGCGCCAGTGTTGCCAGCCTCTTGACAGACTACCGTGTTCAATGGATTGTTCTCAGTCTTCGGTATGAAGTATTGGTGTAATGTATCGCGTGCTGTCTGTTTTGTTATTGCTAACAATGTGTGTATTTTATTGGTTTATTTTATGGTTATTTCAAGTTGAATGATAGAGGCTGTTCAGTCTTTAGCTAAAACAGCAGGTCCTTTAGATTTTTCGTCTCTGAGAAATATAAACATTATGTCATGTTAAAACCAGTCTGCCTTTGTTAACTGTAACAAAAATAAAAACAGGCTTAGTTAGAAATGGTTATTCTGCAACGAAAAAACTTCAAAGATAAATCAAATACGTGGAGTATTTGATGCACATTTTCTGTGGTCGAACAATCACGTGCATCTCTCCGTAGCGCATCAATACACGCGCTCAATGTGATGTCACATAAAGGCCACCGTCCACCGCCCATCGTCCATCGCCCATCGTTGTTCAAAACGACCAGCACTCGCAAAAAGCGCCGATTTAATTGCGGACGCTTCTTTGTCCCATTGTACTCCGTTCTCACTTAAATATACCAGCACAACCTTATTTTTGCACACCATTAACTAATTTTCAACCTTATTCTGTAAGCAAGAAAGTTGCGAATGCTGATGTTCAGGTGTGATTCTAGGGTTGTCGTGCATTAAAATTACAATGAAACATGGTTGGACGAACCGATAGTCGACGGCAGCGAAGTGGTCGATTATGTAAATGTAGTGAATTCGTAACGCATCGCCCCTGATTTATATCGAGCGATTCCTTTTCTAAAAAGCTTCGTATAATTTTAATTGACCGTTATTGGTTTCTTCCGTTATTTGGAAATCAATTGAGACGTTTGTAAGAATGTTCGATAAAATATTCTCGAGTGATTTAAATGTAGCTTGAATTGGAATTTGAAAATACGGTCTTTGATTTCAGTGGTATGGTGATTTGTAGTGTTTTTAAAGTAATTTAGTAAGATTTATGTGAGTGCAAGTAAGTGTTGTAAATTGGTTACTTCCTTTACTCTTATATGGTCTGCTGTTGTTAATGGGAACTGCTCGTTTCTTAGCAATAATGATTAATTTACAAATTGATACATCGGTCATTGAGCCTTCGAATTTGGGAAACGAATAAATTGTAATTAAATCAAATTGTTCTCTTGAAACTTAATTTATTTTAATGCTTACGGAAAATAGACAATTCATTACCAACTTCGAAGTTGCGAAGATTAACCTTCAGGGCTGCATTTAATTGTATTAAAAAACAATGTAGAGGCTAGAACCATAATTAAATACTTGTACGTCTGATTTATTTTTCTCAAAGAGCTTGTCTACATTTAATTACCACATACTTTAGAGTATTTACCACGGATTGAAAGAGTACATGAATCACTACTGATCACAAAGTTGTCATCATCATGCCACCTGTGAAAACGTTCGTACGTTGATACGAGGACAAGTGACAAATAGACTACGACTGCACGTAGCTATAGTTTCTGCGAACTCATTGATAAGTGATGAATGCGGCCGGTGCAGCGGTGCGCCGGCGCTGCTTTTTTGATGAGCGTTTTGAACTTTATAGTCGGGGACACTGTGAAGCTAGGAAATTCGTTAAAATAAATTTGGAAATTAGGGAAAGCACTTAAGAAATCAAACATAATTACTAGTAATGAACATGAAGTGGTCAAGCGTGTAGTGAAGGAAAATCATAGTCAGAAATCGTCATCACGCAGAGGTTTAGTGAGTTCGTATTCAATAGGTACTTGCTCGTTTTTCTCCCTCATTTCCCTACATGGCTTTTCTCTGCTATTGAAAGCTATGCAAGTCATTAATACTGTAAACTATATTTTTAATGCTAGCATAATTTTTATTACCAATATATCTTCTATTTAATAAAAATCTTGAATTCATTCATTTATTGTCTGACAGACAACGCACAGCCTAAACCGCTTGGTCTAGAAGCACGCGCAAGAGTTCCTCATATAGCGAAAGTGAACAATAAGGTAGGATTTTTGAAAAGTATAAAAATATGTATGTTTAGGTTAAGGTATTTTTCTATGGGCCTGTGACGCCTGAAATAAATGGTATTATTATTATTATTAAGGGGTTAGTCAGGGAATGAAAATTTGTATGGAAGTCCGTCATTTTTGTAAATGGGAAATCCCATCGGGCGCATGGCTTGTTGAACGAATCTATAAAATATGAACATTTGCGATGTGAGACATACCCTAGCTCCTGTACAACAACAAAATTCGCCAGCATTGCATGCACATCCGTCGATTAACTAGCAGTAATTATAACAACGATTATCATTGCTCAACATCCACACATCCACCGACATCCACTGCCCATCCAGGTGTCCTGTAATTGGTTCGTAACGCGCTCGGCGTCCACAAAGCAAACTTTGTAATTAGCGCCAAATTTATTGCTTCCGCTGACACTAAATCTACCTTTCTTATAAAATTTGGCTTTGACATGACAATTTTTAGGGTTCTGTGAAACTAGGAGCTTTAATATATGAAATGATATATTGCGTACATTGTAGTTCGCGTTTGCATAATGAAGTTTGATGTTTAGTATAGTGCAAGAGTTTTTATAGAGTGCATGGCTTAAGTAAATTGCGAGGGCCTAATAGAGTACAACAGTTTGATAGTGGTTTAGTATAATTCAATTTATTTATTCAGTAACAATTCACATTGCGTTGGAATATAATCCAGCAAGAAACATTAGAAAAAATGTAAGAGCATAGCAGAAGAGATAGTGTAGATTGAGTTATGCCCGACTCGTCACTATTCCGATTCGTCATTGAACGAGGATTAAGTAGAGAGCGAGAGTTGCTCATTTAAGTATGATGACATTTCATCATCACACGTTTGTAAATGTCAGTCCAAAACCGTACAGTATTGTCAATTTGGGTCCATCGCATTATTAACGTGTCAAAATTTTATAAGTCGTGCCATTATCACGTTTTAGGAATTTAGAGGGTGGTTCGAAAGTGTTTGTGTTCATCCACAATTAATTTGTATCGGAATGTTGAACACTTTTATTTCGGTTTGTTAATTTGGCAGATGTTTTGGATTTCATATTAAATTGGCTTTTAGTAGTGTTATAAGAATGTGGAGTGTTGCAACTGAGTAGAAAGAATGATAATGCTTTAAATGACACCTTTTAATTTGTGAACGCTTTTTTAGCTATTTTTATTTAATTATGGTCGAATAAAGGTATAGTGTAGAGGTACTGAAAAGTGTTTCTAGAAATATCAAATAAGAGCTTGAATTTAAAGAACATATTATTATTTCATTTACATTGAAAGGATGTTAAAAAATAATTAATTTAAATGACACTGATAGCTCTTGACGCGGTTGATATTTATTTCATAAAAAATCAGAGTTTAAAAAATAGTTAATAACATATTAACAAAGTCAATTTTTATGCGTCATGTGTTTACATCATGCTCTGAGCTTTGCTGACACGCTGCTTGCCAAAGGGGCTTTTCTTTCTACAGTAACCGAATCGTAGTTGTCGTATAAATTGTTCCAGTGTAAACGGTATTAATCATCGATTTACATCGATGTAAAATATTTGCAAACAAGAAAAGGTTTTTCCTACGAAAGTGAGAAACGACGACGACATGACGCTTGCAACCGGGGCAGCAGTTGCGAGGGCGGCGCCCTGCATGCGCGGCGTCCCAGGTTCCGAGCACGACTGCGCCGCACTCGTCAAAATGTAACAGTCCATCTTCAGTGACATTTTTTAAATAGTGATGTATTGGTTTTGGAGTTTTTTTTTGTATGTGTTTGTTTTGAGTGCATGTGTATATAGTTTATCTTAACTTGTATAGATATGTGTCACACAAAGTTTAATATATATGATCCCTGACGGCAGTTGCGTCGCCGGAAACAGTGCCAGTCAACCTGTCACATCGCTCGATCTCCAGCTGGTGATATGCCCGTATTGCTCACAGGCACGCTTTTTTAAAGGCGAACGGGGGCTAAGGATACACTATGGAAAGTTCCACAAATCACATAGTGTACCATTGTGCCCCCCAGCCACATCGCTAACATCAACACCTCCAGATCAAACCTTGTGACAAACGCTAGCAAAATTAAAAAAATCAACCCCGGTTTTCAAGAAAGTTCCTCAGGGCGCGGTCTGTTGCACTAAGTTTGACGGGATGTCTCCGTCTTGCGACCCAGGAAAATTCCCAAAGTACCTGGGGGCACTTACTTACCTTCCCTTACACGATTCTACATGTCCAAAAAACTTTGATAACTAAAAAAACATTAATGAACCAAATTAAATACAATTGTAACAATTCAACCCTAATTTTAGATCCAAAATTACCTGCATTTAACAACCAAGCGCATAAAGGCTTATATTTATATGTGGAATCCAAATTAAGTGAAGGTGACATCAGGTGCCCGGCCAGGATACTGTTCAGCAGCGATGTGGTGGCGCCTTACTCTCCAGAAACGCTAACAGCTCAGGAGAGTAAACACCCAGTGCCTGCAGATGGTCTCACCTTTCCTAACTCGCCCGACCCTCCCAACCTAAATTCAACCTTTCTAAACGTTTCCGCCCCCAGTTGATTGCAGCCGTGAGCACTTTTCGAAGTGGTTCCGCCGGCGGCCTCGACGGCCTGACTCCACAACATCTAAAGGATCCACTGAGTTCAGGCGCCGGGGAAACTGGTGAGTGGCTTTTGAAGGAGCCCTCGGCCCTGAGTAACCTTATGCTCACCCGCGGTGTGAACGAGGTCGTCGTTGCTATCTAGTACGGGGCCAACCTATGTACCCTGCGCAAGAAGGACGGCGGCATCCGTCCCATCACTGTTGGGTGCACCTACAAGCGTACGGTAGCCAAAATATGCTGCAAGCTGTATTGCGAATCGCATATCGCTAAGTTTCAGCACCTGCAGCTTTTTTTTGGCTCGAAAGGGGGCGTGAGACTGCCGTACCTTTCCACCTTTTTAAACTCCAACAAAGATGAGGTCATCCTCAAGGTTGACGTGAAGAACGCCTTTAACTCTGTAAACAAGGACACTTTGTCGGCTGAAGTCAAAGAGGAACTACCCGAAATTTATGGTTTTATGTGGCAATGTTACAGGTACCCTTCCAAATTATTATACAAGGACGATGTTTTTGGAATCTGCAGTAGGTTGCCAATAAGGTGACCCGCTTGGGCCAGTCATTTTCAGCTTGACTATTCATCCAATTATCCAGAAACTAAATTCAGAACTTAACGTGTGGTATTTAGATAATGGAACGCTAGGAGGTGATGTGGACATCGTTTTGAAAGACCTATAACTTCTCAAACAACAATTTAAATCTATTGGCTTGGACTAAGGTCCAAGCCAATAGATTTAGCCCTCAAAATATGAAAATTACCTTTCTGACATTGCCGACAGACAATTGACCCTAGAGAAATTTAATGTAATAGCTCCACAAATCAAAATTTTAGAAAAAAGTTCACTGCACCTCCTTAGGTTCCTCAACTTTAGAAAACAGCTTTTCTCCTTTCATTGACGAAACATCAAAAACTTCAACGAAATTTCGGACAGACTCCAAAACTAATTTACATTCGGCATTCACCCTGATTAGATACTGTTGTTTTGGCCCAAAATGTATATATTTTCTACTTTCTTCCTCGGAAGCTTATCATTAATTATTTATTCTAGCAGCAAATTTTTATATAGATATCTGTTGGACAAAATTGACCAAATTATTCGCAGCACACTAACATCCATTTTAAACGTGGCCTTGGACGACCGAGCTTGACTTTAGGCCACACTACCCACCCGTTTTGGTGGCCTCGGCGACCACAAAATTACCAGTATTAGCTTACATTCTTGTCCTCTGACCAAAGCACCGAAAAGTTGACCGGGAAAATTTTAGCCCCGTCCCTGGTTAACTCTGAAGTGCCGTGTTTGACTGATGCGGTGAACGCCTGGACAGCGGTTTGCCCAGATACAGATTACCGTGAACCCATATTCCCAGGGACAGTGGGATGAGCCACTCTGCAGGTAGGTATGGAATAATCTTATCAATATGTCCCCTCTATGTATGTATGTAATACTGCTGAGCGTGCCCGCCTGCTGGCTGTGGGAGAGTGGGAGTCGGGCCTCTGGCTTCAGGCGCTTCCGTCACCCAACATAGGCACAATGCGGAGTGGCACCACCTTCCGTTTCGCTACTTGTCTGCATCTGGGCGCTCCTTGCGGGACTCCGCATCGCTGCCAGTGCGGTGAAGCTGTCGACTGCCTCGGACACCATGATTTATCTTGCACTAAGAGCGCACGCCGGATAGCACTGCATGCCAGCATTAATGACATAATCCGCCGTACCCTTGTCACCGCCGCGGCCGGGGTACCAGCTATTTTAGAAACCAACGGCTTGGTAAGCGACGATGGGAAGAGACCAGACGGAATGACCATAATGCCCTGGAAGTTAGGCAGGTGTGGGATGCAACATGTGTCGATACCCTTGCGCCATCCCACCTTCCTAGCACGGCGGGCTGTGCTGGGGTCGCTGCTGCTGGTGCGGAAAATCTTAAACGGCGAAAATATAACGTGACAACACGTAACTTCTATATATCTTTCAATCTTATTGGGAGTTATATGTTCGAGCCGTTTGGGGTTGAAACACTAGGTCCGAGTGCCCACTTGGTTTTTCGACACATCGCCAAGCGGTTGGTCGACTCTTCACGTGACCAGAGGGCTGGCCTATTTTTTGAGCAAAGCATCTGCATCGCCATACAACGTGGCAGTGCTGCCCGCCTATTGGTCATTTTTCCTGTCGACAGCGATACGGACGAATTTTTAAATGCCCTATGATTATTTTTCCTTATTTTTGTAATTTACATTTAAATATTATTAATATTTTTTTATGTCTGTTAGCTTATATATACTATCCAAAGAATAAATAATTTGTCAAATGGTAAAAAAGTAGTTCAAAATTTGCTGATTATACAGGAGTATAGGTAGGTACATAATATATGCATTCATAGTATAGTGGTCAGTAACATGACATTGCATGGCTCAGTCGCAAAATGATCACTTCGCATTATGTCTACCGGACGCAAAATGTCCATTTCTCAGAATATTTCTTTCGCAAAATTACCACTTCGTAAAATGTCCTTTTCGTAAAATCTAAAAATCAAAACCAAAAGTAGTTTATTCAAACTAAGCCGAGAAGCAGCATTTTTTAAACTTCATAATTACGTAAGACAGTCCCCAAAACACCCGTCTTTCACCACTTCCTAGTGCTTTAGCTGGGGAGAAGAAGTGGCGCAACAAACTGCCCAGCAGCACAGCTGTCTGTTCAGTCAGAAGAACTGGATTCTGTACAATAGTAAGTAATTATGATTAAGAAACATAAAACATTAAATTAAATTATTTGCCATATGTCACTTAGCACACAAAAATATTGAAAACTGTACTCAAGCAGACATAAATAATAAAAACGTAAACAAAATTTAATACCTGAATAAAAGCCTCCGGGCATAAAGGGCGTGCCCGCTTACATATGCAATGCTGCATTATGTCCATATAACTTTAAGTTGAAGTCACAAATGTCCAACTAGGACCTTCGAAGTAAAATAAATAAACAGTTAATTACTAATACTCGTAACAATAACAAAACCATGGTCAGCAAGATGACCTGTCATCACAAGCAGCATCCCTTCCCGAGCATAAATAAAAGATCAGCCATTACCAATCTCGCCATATTTGGAGGAAGGAGGCAACCCGACCCCCGACGCCACCGCAAGCAGTGACATCTTAAGGAGCACGACGAACTTGCTGCCGGTTGCTCAGCCAAGAATAATATGATCAATTGTCGAGGTCGCAAGCTAACCACATATTGCAATAGAACTTAGTATGTACAATGTAAATTTCTGAAATGTCTCTTTCGCAAAATGACCCCTTCCAAAAATAGCGCAAACTATTAAATGTCTGTCTTTTATTTATATTTGTGTGTGTAAAATTTATAAATTTGGTAGGTACAATTATACACACACAGGCCTATCTGAATAAAAGATTATACTCGTATAACCCTCTGTGCGCGAATCCGAGTCGCAGTTGACTGATTTTGTACTGATACTTAGGATTGAATGTACAGTCACGGACTTTAATTGATGAGCCACTTTCAAACTTTTCAATATTGCAGTTTTATACATGATTCACGAAATTAGACGATTAAACACGAACTCAAACCGCATGGTCGTTGACAGGATGACAAATTACTAATAATCGGAAATAGTCTTATCCATAGAGGTTGAAGGTTGACTAATAAGTTGTCTAAGAAAAATCAATAAAATGTTGCATACGTTTATCCAATCTATTTGATACTGACCTTCTTTGAATTAGAGCTCATTAAATACTCGTTATTTCTGAAAACCTATCCGAAGACAGTGATTGATTGATTGATAAACGAAATAAAACTATTTTTTAAAGATCAAATTATTTTTAGCTTAGCAAATTTTAAGACATTTTTAATAGCTGAAACAGAAATAGTAAATAAAATTCATAATAAATTCTTCCCAGAAGGCGGCAGTTAGGAGTTATTTAGGTTTATGTGAGTGCAACAGCTATCATAATTGTCATGAACGTCATTTTGGACGCTACGCCTTCGGATAAAATCGTGGGTCCGAGTTTTTCTGATGTCAAAATGACCAATCATAATTATTCCGTACGCTGTTACTATCAAAACAATTGTCGCTAGGTTACGGTTGCTACACCTGCAATTGGTTGATTTCGGGTAGTCAGTCTGTACTATGTACGAGTATAACCGACCTGAAGTTACACTCATCTAGTCCATATTCAATGTCAATAAAAATATATAATAAATTACCAGAAGACATAAAACAACAAAACAAAACCAGTATATTTTTAAATAAATTAAAGCAATACTTAATTAAAAAAAGCTATTACACGGTACAAGAATATTTAACGGATAAATACAATAATAATACTACATTAATAACAGATATATAATAAGTAAAATAACAAAAATAAACCATATTAAATACATAATAAATACTACACTAAAATCAATGAACAAATTTAAAGGCAGTAAACAAATAAGCATTATTTAAATTGTATAATAAATAAATAATAAATGAATAGATAGATTTGCATATATAAAATTAAAAGAATAAGTAAATGAATAGAAAGATATAATACTTAATAGGATATTAAATAATTCAAACATAATATCAAGGAAAATTAATAAAGCGCTATTCCTCTCTCAACTTATTTAAAAATTTGCTGTGCCCGACAGGGTCCATAATTGTTTCTATTATATTCTATTTACCACCTGTAAGTGTACATTATGGATTGCAATAAACGATTTGAGATTTGAGATTTGAGATTAAACCCGATTTGCTATACACGGCTAAATTACGAACAGTGGCAAGTGGCTCATCAATTAAAGTCCGTGACTTTACATTGGAAAAAAAGGGACATTTTGCCAAGTGATCTAATCGCGAAAGAAATATCCTGCGAAAAGATCATTTTGCGTCCGGTAGACATTTTGACACTATGCCCTCACATCTTATATAATTATATTCAATGTAAACTCACAAAAATCAAGAACAGAAAATCATTTCAACATTAAATCTAAGTGAAATAGTTCCATGTAAACTGAAATAAATAAAAGAAACAATAATACATTTGTCATTTAAAAATAACGTCCATAACATACATTAAATAATACTTTCAGTCGACTTTAAAAATACATTCCTACTTAAATTGACAGGAGAAAATCGCATGGTCATAATATTACATGTCGTCAACGGAGTAGAAACGTTTATCTAGTAGGAATGCCTTAAGCTTTGTTTTAAATGCAGATGTACTCGTATAAATCAACCTTTCTATGTGTAGTGGTAACTTGTTAAATATTTGCATAGCTTGATATTGTGAACTGTGCATCACAATGTTGAAGTGAGAACTTACCTTATTGGTCAAATCCTTCCTATGTATGCTCTCCCTAACCAGTCTTTCCTCATCTGTCTCATATTTTTGTATGTACTCCATAAGATTAGTCAGGAGCAATAGAACGTAGAGACTGGGTACTATAAGGATGTTTAAATCTAAGAAATGTGGGTGACTGCACTTTGTGAAATACGGACAGTAGTACGTATAACTCTTTTCTGAAGAACAAAAGCTCTTTGGCAGTTGTAATTATCTTGCAGTTGTAAGTATCTTAATTTAGACTCAATTAGCGCGTAGAATACTATTTTTATTTGATTAATGTCAATTTCGTCTCGAAGTGTTCTTAACGCCTAACACGTTATATACGCATAATAACACGTTATATACGTTATATACGCACGCATAACATGTTATAGATGCATCTATGGCGGCTTGTTGCTTTTCCCAATTTATGGTCATTTATGTGTACTCTCACTAGTTCAATTTTGTCATAATTTAGTCATGTTTCCATGGTGACTTTATTATGAGCAGTTGTTTTGAATAACATTATTTTGGTCTTTGTACTTTACATTTTTAGCTTATTTACAGTAAACCATGAATAAAAGTAACTTAGCTGCATTGATTTTTTTCGAAAGTTCTTTTGTGTCATTTGCCCCAATAATATATCAAAATATTTTATTTCACATAAACATACATGGGCACTTATGAAGCGTCAGAAGGTACCTGCACGGTTCCAATTGGTTGTTTCCTATGGAGAAGAGCCGACAAGAAACATCACGGTCGCTCTTAAAAAAAAAAGGGGCTTTTATAATGTTTTGAAATTACAGTGTTAATAGGTATGGGAGGACAGTGTAGGCCTGTCAACAAGTAACAGGTACTCAACAAATTAGAAAATCTATAGTCTACAAGTTAGGCCTACAACGTTCTCACATTCACAAAATATAGAAGAATCTATATAAAAGATAAATAAAATAACAAAAATAAAAGCCTATTTAAACCAATTGACATATGATTGCCATTACCACTGTAACAGATCTGAATTAAAATCCTGTCTACAAAAGCCATAAGTAAAGAGTTGAAATAAGAATTGGAGGTATAAATGTTAAATAATGAGAAGATTATGTCATAGAAGAAAGTAAAATACAAAAATACTGAAAAATATATTTAAAAACTTCGTAATTTGGGAGCAGTTATTATTAGACATTTACATAGTGGTGCCGTTAATGAGGTACCAGGGAAGCCACATGTGCAGAAGGAATTATTGTCAAACTTCCTTTTCCTCAACGTAGTCTTTATTCTTATAATATCCATTTTTGTTATGGATACGTTTGATGTGGCTTTTGAATTTTCCATCGCTAAGTTCTGTAACTGAGTTTGGCAACTTGTTATAAGAGCGGATATTGTTTATAAGAAATTACTTGCTTGTTTTAGTTAATCTAAATTGTGGTATCACAATTTCATTTTTACTACGTATATTTATATTGTGAAAATGGCATAATATAAATATGACACGAATGGCATTCGTGTCATCCGCAAAAACCACAAGTTATACCGTGTGACCGAAAAACTTACAATAGATACACTTCGCTCTAACACGCCTTTGCTCGTCACTTTCGCTATTATTATTTTTCGCGTTTGACGTGTGCGAGTCAGACGACCAAACATCACTATGTTTCGGGTCACCTACGACATTTGTAGGGTTATTATTTGTCCTCAAACGTTCCTACGCGGCGGCGGGAGGGTTATTGTTTACTTTACAATGAGAAGAAGCACTCATCTCCGCCAACGACTCCTCGACTAACCTGTCCTTAGCTATCAGCTGATCCAGCTCGTACACCAATCAGTCTTTGTGCCTTTTTTGTGAATCAATATGTTCGTGGCTATTTTTAGATCTTCTAGGAATATTCCACCATTAATACATTTATTAAAGAAGCAAGAAAGTGGTTCGGCAAGAATATTTAAATGATCTTTAATCAAAGATATAGGAATTCCTTCATATCCACAAGAACGTTTATTGTCCATCTTTCTGACTTCATTAAACATTTCACATGGAGTTGTAAGAGTAAAACGAAGTTGGCATTCCACCCGTTGTGTACTCTGCTCTAGTAACAAAGTCGCGTCCTCATTTTTGTTTTCACTGGTGAGACATTTGTTATTAAAATGTTTTGCTAGGGTGTTAGCTACTTCTTTAGGATCATAAACTATTTTGCCGTCAATTCTAGGTAGTAAATGTTCCGTATGCATAATTTTAGCTCGGTTTGTGCAGTTGTTAACAATTTGCCGGATTTCTTTCCTAGAGTTTGCAAAACTTTTTTATTCCCTAACTATTACTTTTTTAGCTTACGTGATAACCCTTCTTCGTATGATTCTGATGTATTTTTATTTTTTTGTAATTTAGAACACTAGTTTCAAGATTATAACCATTATAAGCGCATAAAATTAATTTCATTTTACTAGAGATTTTCACACTTTTGGTGACCCATTTTATTTTAGTACTCTTTAGTTACAAAAACCTTTGAGAACTTCTCTATAAGTGTATTTTATTTATTTATTTATTTGCATTAAACATGGTACGAAGGTTGTGTTACATGATTTAAGGAGGAGATCATACATGTTTTTCTTAAGACTTAGGGCCCGTTGTTTGACCAGTCGAACATACTAATAGTTAAAATGCGTTAGTTAAACTAACAATTTGTTAAAAATTACATAAGTATGTTGATTGACAAATGGTTAAGCTAACTATAGTTAAAAAAAAAACCAATTTGCTATGAAAGTTAACCATGCGCAGACACAGTAGTTAAACTTTAACCATTGTTAAGTGACTAATTGTTAAATTGACTATTGGTCATTTTTAACTATGTATTAAACAACGGGCCCTAAAGCATGCAAAATGATTAACACAACTTATGTTCAAAGTATTCCATAATGCCATAAAAATTATTATCATTTAGCCATTTAAACAGTCTGCTATTAAGTTATTTATGTTTACATGGTAATTTGTTATATATAAGTACAGTCATAGCTAAACAGCTTTTACAATATTTTGTTAATCGAGGGATTTCCTCTAAAACAACTCGTCACGCCGATTCCTAGAGCTTACCTCTGCTGCTGTTCTGAATAGATCTTTGTGTTTCCGTACAAACATACATGTTTCATATAGATATAGTGAGGGTAGTGGTAGCAGACCGAGTTTTTTAAATATTGGTCGACAAGATACGTCAGGTAGAATGCCTTGAATAGCTCGGAACACATTTCTTTTAAGCGACAAATGCTCTGTTATGGTCGGTACTATTTCCCCATGCAATTATTCCATATCGCAGCGAGGACTCCACATATGCACGATAGGACATTACAGTTGTTTTAATGTTTGTAACATTTTTTTGCGCTTAAGGGCGTATAAGAATTTGTTGATTTTATTACATACACTATCGATTTGAGCTTTCCAGTTCATTCATTCCCATATGACTCCAGTTATGTCTCAATATTCCGTGCTTAAAATATGTGCCGTTATTAGAACTGAAAACTCTCTTATTTATAACAACATGCTGTTTGTTGTTAATTAACTTGTTACTTGAATGCTTCCGTTCAACCAAACTTTCACGTAGCTGGTTACTGACAAACCTATAGTTAATCCCCGATAATATCCTAAACAAATACGTCAATTGCAACAGATCCGATAATATGCGGAGTGTGGCGGCAATCAATCAGGGATGTTAAGACAGCAGGCTATCGGTTCGCCATTACTAGCCCCAGGCAAGCCTTGGGGAGAGCTATATTATAACAGTTGCGTGAGATATACTGGGGCAATTGCGTAACGCACAATGGCAATGCATTTCAATTTGAAGGTTCAACAACTTCATAAC
This sequence comes from Griposia aprilina, assembly GCA_916610205.1. Taxonomy (NCBI): domain Eukaryota; kingdom Metazoa; phylum Arthropoda; class Insecta; order Lepidoptera; family Noctuidae; genus Griposia; species Griposia aprilina. Next base: position 22,040,180 of record OU744299.1, on the reverse strand, counting down.
GTTATTTACGTTGTTGAGCTGGCGAATTTTTCAAACTTATGAAGCAATGGGTTAGCAGTTTCTTTCAAAATATTTCGGTTTGTGATTGAAAGTGTTTTACGCAATTATTGCTGTTTTGTAGGTGCATGTATGTATTTATATATTGTATTTTTTACGATTTATTTAGATTCAATTATACCAGTTAGACTTTTGGACATGTTGACCTTTAAAGAGTCTTCAGAATTACAAAAAAAATAACTTATATACAATAAAATGTTTATGTAAACTTGTTTTAGTAATTCGATAAAATATACCTATACATTAATTTCTGCCTCATAGTTTCTGGTTTCCGTGGTTTTACTCACATTCGTTTTTAATGAAAACCGAACCCATCAAGGCCACAATAATTTTGTTTTGTTACTAATTTTGTATAAAATTGCGGTATTTTAATGATGTCATGGTTTGGATTTAGTTTTCTATTTTACTCCGCTATATTGCTCAGTGCAGTTACAATAAACACGCTTAAAAGAACGCGGTTTGCCAATCATATTGTAGGTCTTACAGATTTCTAGTTTTATAAATAATTTATGCATATGTACACACCACAACAAACACCATAACCACCACAACCAGCCATAACTGGCGAAATGTGGGTGTGCTATAGGTACACCTCTGCCTAACCCTTCGGGGAATATCGGCGTGATGTTATTGTTTTACATATGTAAACATCATATTTTCAGTGTACTTGACAGCATCATTGGCCAAGTGGTCGCAAGAACTACTGCTGAGCATGAGGTCCTGGGTTCGATTCCCGGATCGGGCAAAGTGTTATTGGGTTTTCTGTCTTTAATTTGTCAGTAGCAGACCGGAGTCTGGATTTCTACCCGGTTGATGACAATAGGCTCGCCCCCTATTACATGGAACTTGGACAGAACTGGCGAAATGTGGGTGTACTATAGGTGTAGGCGTACCTGTGCCTAACTCTACGGGGAATTCAGGCGTTATGTTAGGTAAAGTATTTTAAGTGTTTTAGCATGCTTTAGCTGGTTTCGTTTATCATTCACAGCACATAAATATCCTATCAAATCCACAACCAGCGAACTCTCTCGTGCGCCAATTCCCACGTTTGCACATTACGGCCAGGCACATAAGTCATGGTATCACAATCCACCATGAAATTGGTACACTATACTTTTATACAGTACCGCACTGCCCAAAGGGATTTATGTGAATAATAATTTGGAAGACAATTTGAGAACAATAACAGCTGCCTGCTTGTCCCCTAAAGGCATTAAAAGTCTGAATAGTATAGTACTTGAGCCTGTATTAATAAATTAATCTAATTTGATAGCGGTTGAAATAATGTCCATTTGATTTCGCCCGAGTTACTGATTGAAAAAAGGAAAATAGAAAACAGTTATCGAAATAGTATGAAAAAAAAGCAGTTTTGTTAATATTATGCCTACATCTGTAGACATTTTACAATTTAATTCAACAGTGTTAATGAATGTTAGGTAGCATAATCAGCCTATAGTGTTCCCACTGCTGGGACACAGGCCTACTCTCTTTGAGAGGGAATGGGCTGTAATCTACCACGCGGGCCCAGTGCGGGTTGGTAGATGTCACATGTCTTCGAATTTTTGGTTCTAGGACATGCCGGTTTCCTTACGATGTTTCCCTTCACCGTTTTGAGAGCAGTGGTGATGAATTTATTTACACAAAGTAAAGCGCCTGCCTGGGTTCGAACCCACGAGCTACAACTCGTAAGTCGGGGCCGATACCACTGGGCCACCACTGCTCTCTGAATGTTAAGTATTTCTTTTTAATTAGTACCTAATCAATGTCCTAATTAAAGTTTCAGCGCATTGCTAGTGAAAAGTGAAAACCTTCATAAATAATGCGTTAACAGGCAACATTGTACTTACTAATAACGTAGATGACGTATTGAATTTCAGCTTTTTGTGTCGTATTCTTTTCATGTCCCAACTAATATTTGACACATTCATGCATAAGAATACAAGTTTGCCGGCCGGCCTCGTAATTGACTTCCAGCGTGATGTTCTATTTACTCTGGTGACGTCATAATATATGTGACGTAATAAATATTTAAAGAGGCTCTGCGGAATCTCACGACCTATTTCACTCTAACATGTATCGACCGTGTGGCCTAATGGATAAGGCGTCGGACTTCGGATCCGAAGATTGCAGGTTCGAGTCCTGTCACGGTCGCAAACTTCCATTTTTGTTTCATTTTTTTTCCTCTAATATTTTTGGCGTAATGTTGGATGGTCTAATATGCTATTTTTTGTTTTATTTTGTATTTTTTTTTTGCATTTTTTTCAAAGTACCTACATTATTGAAATTAAATCATAGGCCATATCTGAATATCCCAATGGGGTAGGCAGGAATACACCTATTTACTATGTAAAGTATTTACGAGGATAGATGGATAATAACGAGGATGTTGAAGTACCTATAGATTATTCCCAATATTTTGGAAATGAACAAACTTAATAAAGATTTCCTTGTTTTGGAATTGAACCTTGAACATCATCATACTGCCGTACGAAAAGCGCGAATGCTAAATTGTAATGGAGAACATTGGTATAATCACCAGTCTTGGCAGATAGATTGGTAATTGAAGTTTGTTTACTACTCGAACGGATCTGTAAAAGTATCCCTTGGGAGCACCAAGGGATACTTTTACAGATCCGTTTCCCTTCCCTTGATGCCCTAGCCGTCTTCTGCCACATTTTCCGATGAGAAATCTTGATTTTGATCTTCGATTTTCGAGAAAACCACTCGATAGTTCTCTACTAATTCTCAAAGATTTAGCTCGAACTCAAAACCTAAACACTAAATTATTTCCTAGATTAATATCTATTGGTGTTCTCAGAATCTCTACTAGGAATAGTGCAATGTAGCTTTCTTTGTAAGCATCCGAGAGATATTGGTGGCATCCCAGGGATTTCTAAATTAGTCCTTTTGTCTACTACCTAGCTCCGGCGACCACGACCACTTTTTATGCAAATATCCCGCACTGGGTGGATTGCACGTCTGCGGTTAAGAAAGCCTGAAAAATTACTACAGTTAATTTTCCATCAAAATTAAAAAGGAAATATCCTGTTGTGGTTTAATTATTTTTTGAGGAAAATGAAAAGTGATGGTTATGGATTAGTTTGCGGTGTTGTGGTTTATGTTTTAATTATATTTATGGTATTACATATTATTATTTATGCACATGGCGATGTGATATTATATTATATTTCCGTTGATAAGAACACTGCTGATAACGTCTTGTGTCATGTATGGTTTTGGTCATTTCAATTGCGTTAGGTATTTAATTTATGTAATTTGCATGTGAATTCTAATGTTTGTGTTTTGTTTTCATTTGTAACTGGTTTTATCGCTGCTTCAAAAGAACCTAGTGCGTTAATCCAGACGCTAGGGTCTTCGATACAGCTAGGGTAACCAGACCAAAATAAAAAAGTCTAAACTTCGATCTTAATTTAGTCGGCCATTGGCCTAAAAGTTGGACAGTCCACAAAACACACACATACATACAGATAGACACTATTGTTTCTCTGCATGAATATTTAGCTTGACATCGGTTTTACAGAAGTAATGCATTAATCATAGGATTCAACAAAAACAAACAAACTAGTCGTTATTCACAAGTAATGCTGTGATGAACTTGGAGATTTTTTTAATGTTTAATAATAAGCAGAAGCAGGGTATATTGGTAGTTATATGAACTTCATAATTATATAAAAGAAAGAAGCAAAGAAATAAAATAAATTTATTTGTGTTTTAAAAAACAAGGTAATAAAACAGGGCGAGCTACAAGCGGCACGGGACCTTGGGGATACTTGAAGAGTTTCTAGTCTACAGAGACTAGAAACTCTTCAAGTACCCCAAGGTCACTTATTTTTTGCCAAAAGAAATGGAAATGGTGAATGACAAACTACAGAGTTTGTCATTCACCATTTCCATCTCTTTTGGCGCGTGGACAAAATCGTAACCAATGCCGCCATCCTATTTTGTCAATACAATTTCTGTGACAATTTCACTAATGTTAAGTTGCAACGCACTTTAATTGTAATTGACGCGCCAAAAGATCTTTGTAGCCCTCTCAGTGCTAAAGCAGTATGCTAAACATTGGCAATTCTTCAGATTAGGTGTCGACCTCCTTGCCAACCTACAACAGAAGATATTCACAAAAAAATCATACTAATTAAATAATTTTAATCCAAACGATATAGCAGAAGTCTTACTTAAACGTGGTGACCCTAGCCTTAAACAGTGGCACTCGATAGGCATCCTTGGATAGCGTTAATTGATCGTCCAGTGGTTCCGAGAACAGCCCGAGGTAACGGCGTCTCAGGGTCACTCGAGGGGTCAGTGACATTCAGCTTGGAGACTTGCTGATCCTTTTTGGGACATTGTTTAGTCTAGACGGTTTGGTCCACTTTTTAGAGCCTTTCCTTAACTTTGGTTTGCGACGCTTGTTTATGTGGTGCATTCCTACTTTTATTGGGGTTGGTGTGGGTTCGTCACATACCAAAGCCATACCAGTGTAGCTTTAGACTGGCGAGCGAAAGGTCGCGAGTTCGAACCCTGCACGATGAATTATTGACGTGAAACCTTCTCATATCGTATGTCTATTTTTAAACATTTATTTAGTTAAATAATAATAATAATAATCTTTATTGAAATAATGTAAGAGTCACAAGAACCTATGAAGCCTCTGAAATCCAAACTAGGTAAAAACCTGTATGTCAGATTTCAGCGCCGTCTCCCAGTTCATTACATTATTTTTTTATACCAATTAAGTTTTTTAATGAACATGATAATTTTGAGCATGCAGAAATTACAATAGTACTTTATGGTATTGAAAATGAAGTGTGAAAGTAGTGTGTGGATGTGTAGTGTGGGTGGATGTGTGGGTGTGTGAGGGTGTGTTCACTTTACCGAATAAAATATTTTTCCGTTTCTTCATAGTTAAGAGTAAGAAGCCAGTTCTTAAATGTATACTTGCATTCATAAAAAGAGAACGGGTAAATGTTTAAGATTTTATTAATTTGATTGTAAATATGCACAGAAAGAAAACGCCTTTGACGTCTGGCTAATGCAGTACGAGTTCTTACGGAGTCAAATACATTAGTAATAGTACGTTTGCTGCTTAATTTATCCAGATCATAATGAGTAGACACATGCAGTTTGATAATAACCTGATAAACAAAAAGCTGCCTCACAGTAAGAACCTGACACAGCTCATAGCGTTCTAGTGGGAAATCTGTAGGGCTTAAAAGTGACAGTTTTCAGCAAGGATCGCTGAGCTCTCTCCAGTTGTATGATATGCGTTTTGCATGCCCCTCCCCATACTCCAATGCGGTATCCGATGACAAATTGAACAAGGGCATTAGGGGGTTATAGTAGAGATTGAACAAGGGCATTACAGTATATCACCAATACCAATACTAATGTAATATTGTCTTCAGCATATTGTTCTTGATTATTGTAAACAAGTGGATACCAATTAATGTTGTTTTATTTGTCAATTAAATAAAATCATTATAATATTCCAACATATTCAAATCTAGTTTGAACCAAATAATTATTACGAGTACGAATACTAGCCTAAGGATTACCAATCTATTTTGGATTCATTATCCTAGCCTTCTCATTTGGTGCCAACCTAACCAACTGCTGATAAAACCCCAATTTTCCTTCTAATACTAAACTAAGTACACACTCAGTAAGCAAAACATCTGGTCACCCAACCCGGCCGTGTCCCAACAAGTTCTGAGCCAGAATAAAACAGCGTAAGTGGCCGGAAGTAATCCGCGGAGTTGCGCTGACCCGCCGATAAATTAGCATGCATAATGTATGCGCAAGACCTTACCAGCCCTTAGGATTATACCGAGGTAGGAGGTGGGGGTGGATGAGGTAATTATTTTGTACTCGCTTGTACTTGTGTATAGTTATCTCATCGAATATTAAGGATCATCGAGGATCCTTTGATGTATCCTTTGGTGTAGCCGTTAGTGTGGATGGTTACATTATCGATATCAAAATCACACTTATTTGTATTCTTACGCTGACTTTTAAGAAATGGTGGCTGACCAGGATAACCTTTTCTGCCGCAGTAGTGTACATTAACTGAATGGGATGGCTGATTCTTAAGTATCAGTTACATATTATTAAACGCGATTTATTAAGAGGAAGAAAAGGAGCCACAGTTTATTCTACCGTACGGAACAAGTTATCAGCTGTCTCCCGTCAGGGGAAGGACAAACAGATTGTCAGGGAACCTAATAAACTACAGAGCGCCACCAACACATTGAAGAAAGCACATGTTGATTTTGAAAATTGTTTAAAAAATGCCTTGTCCACTGAAATGTAATGAACGGTGACCGTCATAAAATATTCGTGTTCCGTGTGTCCAGGAGCGCGGAGCAAACACTTGACGGGTTTTACAAAAGGGCGGCAACAGTAGACCCGCTCTATAATGAGTATAATGTACTACATAGATTTCTGTGCTTTGTATTGGTGTCTGAGTTGTGCACTAAGTAGAACAATACGAAATCATAGTCACGCTTTGAGTATATTCTTTAGAATAAACTTTTTCTTTAGATGTAACTTTTTTTAAAGAAAATGTCATATTCATTGGCCTAGACCTTAACCTTTTAAAATGTGAAATTTATCTTCTCCAAACCAGAGACAGACATACTACCAAAGCCAAATTTAATCCAATAGCACCAGATATCAAAATTACGGAAATAAACTCTCTCCACCTCCTAGGGTCCCCAATTTTTGACGAATCCTTTCCAACGTTCATTGAGGAGAAAATACAAAATTTCAATATGTCTCGGAAAGACTTTTTAAAATTAACATTCATTCGGCCTTCACACTCCTGCGATACTGTTGCTTTCGAACAAAATTTACATATTTTTTTTTAAGTGTTGCCCGACACTTGGAATTTCTCCTGTATTGTGGGTGCGTTTACAAACATTTAAACTCACATAAACAAGAATTTTGAGAGCAGTGGTGGCTCAGTGGTATCGGCCCCGACTTACGAGTTGTACGTCTTAGATTCGAACCCAGGCAGGCGCTTTACTTTGTATAAATAATTTCATCACCACTGCTCTCAAAACGGTGAAGGAAAACATCGTGAGGAAACCGGCATGTCCTAGAACCAAAAATTCGAAGACATGTCACATCTACCAATCCGCACTGGGCCCGCGTGGTAGATTACAGCCCATTTCCTCTCAAAGAGAGAACGCCTGTGTTACAGGCAGTGGGAAAATTATAGGCTGATTATGCTACACAAACACCCAGACCCGGAACAACTACTTGTAGGTCATACAAATATTTGTTCAGTGCGGGAATCGAACCCGTGACACGCAGCGCATCAGTCAATCGCTTAGCCACTGCGCCAACCGTGACGTTATGTAGCCTCGACTCCTCCTATATATGAAAACATGCAAAAAATTTATAAAAAGTAGACCAAATTATTAGAAACACACTGACTTCGATCCTAAATATGGCCCTGGACGACCGAGCATGGGAAGGGATGGGAGCAATGGGAAGTGTGGCATCATGCCACACTTCCCATTCGTCTGAGTGGTTTCTGCGTCCGCAAAATTTCAAGTATAAGGTTACCGGCCTTCCTCTCCTCGGTCCACAGTTCCAATAAATTAACCAGGAATATATTATCTTCCTAATTGGTTGATTTTGTGGTTCCGTGTTTGACCGATGCAATGAACGCTTGGAAAATGGCTTGTCCCAATACAGATTTGCCCGACAACCAGTCCTCCCAGAGACAGTGGGACGTGCCGCTCTGCAGTATTATTCGAAATACTCTGGTAAATATGTCACCTCATACTGTTGAATGTGTTCATCTGCTGGCTATGGGAGAATGAGAGACAGCCTTGTGGATTCAGGCGCTCCAGTCATCAACCATAGGCTAGATGATGACTTATCGTTTCGGTTTGCTTCGTGTTTCCGCTTGGGCGCACCTTGTGTTGCTCCACATCGGTGTCACTGCGGTGAAGCTCTCGACAGTCTTGGGCACCATGATCTGTTCTGCTGCAGGAGCGTATGTCGCAAAGCACGGCACGCCAGCATCATCGATATTATTCGTCGAGCCCTTGTCACCGTTCACCGCGTTCAAACGGTATTAGAACCAAACGGCTTGATACGTGACGATGGGTAGAGACCCGACGGCATGACGTTATTGCCTTGGAAGGTTGGTGGGCTTCTGGTGTGGGACGCAACCTGTGTCGATAGCCTTGCGCCATCTCATGTTCCTAGCATGGCGGGTTATACAGGCGCCGCTGCTGCGGCTGCTGCTGCAGACCGTCAAGCGGCGCAAATAACCTTATGGGTAACTACAGTTTTGAGCCGTTTGGGGTTGAAACGCTTGGTGTATGGGGTCCAAAAGAGCGTCTCCTTTTCAAGGAAATTTCTAGCCGACTGGCCGACACTTCACGTGACCGAGGACACGAGGACTGTGTTGTTCTTTGGCCAAAGAATTAGCATTGCCATTCAACGTGGCAATGGTGCCAGTCTTCAGGTCACGTTTCCGGATGAAAGCGAAGCGGAGGAGTACTTCGACGCTTAAATGACCTTTTGTTTTGTATTTATTTGTATATTTAGTCATTTCATGTAGTACCTAGTGTAAGTAGTTAGTAGTGTTAAATAGTATAAAAGTTACAGGACAATCACTTTAGATTACTAGTTTTAGGACAATCTTTTGTAGCTGCTGAACATCAAATCAAATCATTTATTACTTTACAAACTTGGGTAAATAATTAGTAGGTACATAGATGTTCTTGCTGTTGTGTGTGTTCGAACTTCATCTGTTATCTCCAAAACGATTCTTGGAAATATACTCATTAAGGGCGAGGTATTGGTATTTACAATTTAATTATGTTCCGCGAATTATTCATATCGGAAATCCGCTTTCTGGAAAATCCACCTCACGTGTTAAATCTGAAAAGCATCTGTGCTAATTTGGTAAATGTATATTTCCAAGCTGATGCAAAATAATACTGTCCTTCAGCAGATCCTTTTAAAAACCACATTTAAAGCTGCTACTATAATATCCTTCTGTTCTGAGCGCGGTTGTCTTTTAGCGGTTTGAATGGCCCTTCTGTTTATTACGTAATGTTTTTGTCCACAACCCCAATTAATTTCGAGTGACACTCCATTATAATTAATTTATTAATATGAATTTTTAAAACAATCTTGTTACAACAATATGAAACACAGGTTTTATAAACCTAGATCAGGCAGTTCTACAATACAGTTAGAATTAAAAAAAAACCTCGATTGTAATTAATGTAAATCATAATTTTATTTTATACTTGAATAAATTTTATTACTTTTATTATTTAATGTATTATGGGGCTCTTTTTGTGTTAGTATTTTGTATACGTTGTATTTGTAAGGTGTTAAGTGGTAGATTTAGTAAAAGAAGTATTTTTAGCGTTTGGTAAGAAAGGCACAGTACTTATCGTACAAAATAATTATATTTTTTAATGGCATTTTTGATGGATCTTATTAGTTTTAGTGTCTCCGAAGATATAGGCAATTAATGTAAACTCATCAATTACGAGTTTCTGAACGAATAACTTGTGACAATAAACTACCACATGGTGTACCATCTGACGGTCACATTCCAACAGTAATAAAATTGCCATCTAAACTTAGAGTAACAATACCCACCACAATTGCTAACTTTTATTTTAGTTATAGTACCACTAAATCAAAATTAATAACGCACTAAAAATAAAAGTACCCTCGAAATGTCCAAAAAAAATTCAGTGCCACTAAAAGGTAACACAAACGGCTTTGTCTCAGTTAGTCGACACCTAATCAAAGAAAATACTACTACACTACGAATAACACTATCATAATTACTTATGTGACATCCATTGCCTGTTTATTTCGACCGTTTATCTGATTGATTAATACAAATCCCGCAATGGATGGCGCACACAGTGAAAAGTATGTCGTTATTTGTTTCGTGGTGTTGGCAGTACCGTGTACAGTCGTCATCATAAATACGTGGGTATAATCGCGCCAATAACTCACTCGTGACAATGGTACTAGAAATTAGTGATTTCGAGATGTCACATATGGCGGTTAGGTTGGTGGTACACCGGGTGTGAAGTTTGCTAGTTAACATTGAGATATTTTATGTGACAGTTGATTTTATTAGTTTGTTAATTTTTTTATTGCTTTTGCACTTATACGATTGCCTTTGGCGGAGTTTGACATAATTTACAAGTGCAGTTTTGGAGAGCAGATAAGTTTACCTAAGACCGAACGTTAAATCTGTTACGTTATTATATAAGTAAGCGAGTTAAATTGCCTTAGCAGGATACTAGATAGATTTTCTCTGATAGTATTTGGTTTGTATGGTGACCCAATGATATTTCCTCAAGTTTCTCTATCTAACTAATGAATATTGTATACTGCGTTTTGGTAAATTTCTGAGAATTTCTTTAAGCAACCAGTTTACTTGTAAGCTACATAGATCCACATGTTTGCGCTGGGGTACAGAATACTTGCAACCAAAATAGACAACTCTCTCATTGTGTCACTGCCGGAGCGTCATGTCTCCGCCACATAATGTATCGCGACACGACAAACAACTAATAACAGCGACTAATTGTCGCAGCGACACGCGACTGCTCTAGTGCGGAGATCCGGCGCTGGATGCGACTGTACGTGCGGATGTATTGATATATGGGCTCTAGTGTGCTACAGGATAGAAATACGGAGAAAATACGAAGCAAATAAAAAAATATGTACGTGATGTTTCAGATTCAAAATCCTTCTATTTATGCATTGAAATGAGAGCAAATACTAAATTTCCATACAGCGCATACGAGTATTTTGACCATTGACTGTTGGCGATATTGTTGTCAACTCGAATAAAATATTCACATTCAAACCAGCTCATATTGTTTTCAAAGAGATTTAAAGCCACTTTACAAAAATAATGTATTTCTGCGATTAAAAAATATGAATACCTTTTAAGAGCGTTGGAACTGTAAATAATGTGAAGCTTATATTTTTATAGCATTCGTCTAGATTTATGTCTGAAAGCGCTGAAACTACACAGAATATCTCATAATGGGACTAAAAAATATGTTGCTCTTATTTATTTATGTGATTTTAGCGAGTATAAAAATAATGAATTTAATAATAAGCATTGCTGTACCACCTTGTGGAAAGTGGGCAGCATCAAATTGTTCTGAAATCATTTAACATCGATGACCAATTTATCTTCAACCAATAGATTCTAGTTGAAGATGCATTCTAAGATGTCGCCTCATATACGTCATATGTTAAGAATAAGTACATACGTCAATAATAATAATAGTACCATTTATATCAGGCGACACAGGCCCATAGAAAAATACCTTAACCTAAACATACATATTTTTATAACAAAAGTTGTGTTAGTAAAAGGCTTAAGACTATGTTAGTAGCGCTTCACTTTGCACTAGCTTAACTTTATGCTGTCCAGTGGAACTTGTCCGGGGAAGCGACGGAACACCACGTCCTGCGGCCAAAAACTAAGTGTTCTTCCATGACGAGGGGCAGATAACAGTTCGGTACACGAACGACGAACGCCTTGAAGTTGACGTTCCGGTGCGATTCCAGTAACTGCACCCTGGGCGTGTACCTCGTCTTTTGGCGCACGTACTCCACGATGTCCTCCGCCTTAGTGGTGTAGTGCAGGCGGGAGACGTACACCGGTGTATTCGGCTTTGTGGCACGCAGGCTCACTTCAGGCTCCGCAGGAGCTTTGCCACAGCGGTTCTGGTTTGTTCGCGATCGGCGCTTACTCCTTTGCACCAATCCCTCTTACGTTACCTGTGAGCTTTCACTATGGCAGAACTCGTGGTGGTCTATGGTTACAGGGAGTTGGATCTGTCACCTGTCAATTGCCATTCATAACGTCTAAAACAAATTTCGCCAAAAAAAACTAAAAAGATCCGGTAATAAAAAATATGTTTCAGATTCAATGGAATTTTAACTTTGCCATTGACATCGAGTTTGTTTTCCCACCCACATCTTTATAAAATTCTCTATGAGATTCTAATAGGTACTCGTATAATTATATTTTTGATTGATCTCATAACTTCCAAGTTACCTAATTTGTATTAATTAAGGATATGAGTGATCCAATTATCCTTTAATAATGAGATTATTATTTAAATGCAGTTTAAATCTCATTGATTTAAAATTATAATTATAGCTTTATATTTCAGGTTCACTTTAAATAAGGCATATAGATTTGCCATTAATCTATAACATTTTATGGAAGATGTGTTAATTTTTTGCATTTTATAGGATAAATAGATTGCAAAATCTTAATTTTTTGTGTGCACATTAACTGAATACAGACCGCAATATTCGTTCATTCCATATAACATATAATTCACGTAAAGTCTACATCCTTCAGGTATCTTTTACCAGCAGATAACAAACAGGTCTCCAACTAATGCTGTGTTTTGAAAGAAACTTATAACTATTTAAAATAGAGCTTTTTGCATTAAAACAAGGGTTAGAATGTTGTTAAAAACACACAGAATTGAAGCGAGGTGCTTGCTGTTCGGTTTTTGAAGACTTCTATGAAGAACACTTGCCAAGTGACAGATCCAGCTCGCTGTAACCATAGATCACCGTGAGTTCCGCCATAGTGAAAGATCACAGGTAACTTAAGGGGGATAAACGTAGGTACTTATTCTTAACATACGACGTATATGAGGCGAAATCTTCGACTGAATCTTGTTAAACAATATTATGTGTTTTTCATAACATAATAACTGATTTGTTTTAAGGCGGAACCTTCAGGGTAGCCCGCGAAATTCAAATTTTGTTACGTTTTTTGCAATTTGCAGGTCACTGTCAGGTTATATTTTGATTAAAATATGATTCGCGACCGTAACAAAAATGGCTTTACAGAAATATAATCATTAGAATCAGCAATACATCTCTATAGGTTCATATTAGCCTATTGAATGACTATTTCATGAAATCATGACATTTGAGGGCAATTCTAACTTAAGGAGTTGTATTGCTGGTTCTATTGATTATAATTCTGTAAAGGCTTACTTGATACGGTCGCGAATCATATTTAGATCACCATACAACCTGATACTGACCTGCAAATTGCAAAAACGTAAGAAAAATTGAATTTCGCGGGCTACCTTGGCGCACCCCCCTAATGCAAAACAGGTGTATTGTGGCGTTTATGAAACGGTTTCAGACTTTTTAGACATTCAAAGTGTGATGCAAATTAGTTGTAAGACGAAAACCTACGAGTAGCACTTGGTAAGTAATAGAATTTAGCCTCCGCACCAAGTAGAGTCAGACTATTGACCTGAAGAAACAACCTGCATAAATGTGAAAGGTGTACCTAGAACGAAATCGTGTGGTGTAACTTTACAGAGAATCTCTGTCCTCTTTCTCAAGACGCAACGCAAGTAAGTCCACGTTCGCACGGACGTAGAAATGTCGCGGCGGGATATTATCGCGCACTGGATGTTTAACTCTAGATTTTAAGCCGAGTGCGAACCTGGGCTAAGAGCTGGTGTGCGGCAGGCTGATGTGACTATAATAACTCTCCCCGCCTACTAAAATATCGACTGTTTGTGAAAAATAACAGTTTCGAGCACTTTCTTTTTCTTACAAACCATGGCGTCTAATGAAAACAAGCAGTGTTTGTCTATGACATGTGTTATATTTTTATTCGGCTGCACACGCATGTGACGTGGCGATAAATCCCGGCGTTTAATTATTAATAACGCCATGTTCCGCCATATGGGCCCGCTAATGGGGAGTAGCGACGTGTTGTATTGTTTCTAAGATGCGTGATGATATATCACGGAATTGGGGTTTGAATATGGAGGGAAATAATAATCAGCTTATAATGTTCCCTCTGCTGAGACTCGGGCCTCCTTTCTGTGTGAAGTGGGACACCACGCGGGCCCAGTGCGTGTTGGTTGTCGTTACATTTTTATTTCTTAGAATTTTTTGGGCCTAGTTAGAATATTTAAAAATAATTCCCGATATGTTACTTCGCGTCATTTGGGCAGAAAAAAATTGTCACTATATGGCAGGGTGCTAAGTTACTCTCGGATTTAATACCAGTCCCAAGATACTACCTGATATTAGAATTGCAACACGAGCAGTCCAAGTAAACATCGGAAAAGCGTCACCTGTATTTCTTTTATTCATTTGGTTCTTCAACAACTTACGGGATATCTGACCCTTAAGACGTGACATCACAAATGAGCTCTGTATATTATTGCAAGCTAAACAGTCACCCCATAACTTACACACCAGCAACCACCAACTACAAACTAAGTACTTGTATAATTGCATCTTACTAGCAACACTGTAAGCATTCTCCGACACGTCTTGCCATAACATCTACACTTAGCAGCAACACAGTGCACACACAGTACACAAACTGTGCACAAATGTACACGAGCTGTGTACTGTTGGACATATTATATGTGTTATGTATTGTGTGTGATCTCCGACATCTGGAAGCCGAGTGGCCCTCGGGCGACTCGTAAGTAGTTGAGCGGTGGACAGTGAAGCAACTGTGGATAGTGTTTCAATAGTTGGTGGACTATAAGATAGAAGATCTTCTCTTGTATCGAGTTCGCGCCATATGTTAATAGTTCCTATTGCGGATAAAAAGTTAGCCGGCAGCATGGTTTGTGACGCGGCTGACTGTAGCTAACACATATGCATACATAAACTCACGCCTTCTTCCCACTCTTCACTGTAGCTTATCTCAAACAAAAATATTCACTGCTACACATAGGCTACACACGTATAGCCGTACACGTATAGCCGTACTCTTTACAGGGTATGATGATAAAAGTGAAAAGGGAGTTCAATAACCCCGCATTGTACACTAACATATCCATATCCAGAATATACAATTTTAACTATTTAATGTTTTCGTACCACATGTCCTGACTCTCTGTCTATCGTATACTATGTCTCTTTACATTGGTCAGCTCGCGTGACGATCATCCACACCTCAGTCCGCTCATGTTAAAAGCAGATATTTTTTCTGCAATACATCGCAGTATCGGTAAGGGCTTGCACCGATAACATAAGAAATTCATGCAGTTATTGTGAAATTAATTACTTTATTCCCTCTTTGTCATTTTCAGTATAAACTATGCTTCGTGGCGTAGATTTTGATAGATTCCTCACTGAAATAAACTGTTAAACTCGTTTAAAGTGGGAAAAAAACATGTTTCCTTTCCTTTTTCTAAACTTCTAGGAAACTGGCTTATTTTAACCAACCATTGTGTACAGTAAATTGTTGAGTGAGATCTATCAGAAAATTACGTGACCTATTATCATTACACTTTTTTATAACTATACAAACATTAGTACTATCCCTACTCGGTTATTACAGTAGTAAACTAAATACAAGGGTTGCTAATAGCTTCATAATTCGTGGCAAGCACTTCTGCCACCTTTATATTGCATTGGCACGTCATGCGCCGTGTTAGGAGGCAGGCTTTGTTAGGTAATGATAATGAGTGTCGATAAGATTACTCATTAGAAAAGGATGAACATGGTTTTATGTGCGGTGGTTTTCAAAATGTTTTCTGGATCTTCGTTCTAGGGTTTTGGGTTTAAGAACAAGATTGGGATCGTTGCAGTGGTCAAATATTCTGTCCTCAAAACAGTCCACTCCTGTGTTCATAAAGAGATAGGTTACTTAAACTCACGAAATGTAGTAGATCCCCTCTTTTCAACTGAATTTCTCCAGTTATATTTAGGTCCTATGTTATAAAAAACGAGCCTGTTGCTTTTTACAATGCACAATTCCTTACCCGGATTTGGTTTGGAATTGTGTACAGTGAAAACAAATAGGCAACTACTAAAGAATCCTCTTTAAGTTCCTATATTACCATAATAGGAGATAATCGGTGATCGATAGATTAGTGATGGGTCTTCTTAAAGCTGGGGCAAATGATGAAATAATTGTAACGATGCAATTGCTCATTCCCTTTGTTACACTTTTGAAAGGACGATGGTAATACTTGTGGACTCCACGTACCTAAACGTAAAGACTCACGTGTCCTCAGGTTTTACAGCCTCGTTCCCATTTTACAGCTCAGAGTTTAAGAAGGACGTTTTGTTAACGCGACGTGTCAGCTAAACTTGACTTTATATGAATCCTTACCCGTCCAGGATCTAGGTATCTAGGTTACAGTTACGTCTGTTCTACCCGAGTTCAACCTGTGTGGTAGTTTCAAGGTGTTTATTCCAAATGGACCAATGTACAGGGAATTTGAATAGACGCTTTAGTTGCTACGTTCTAAGAATTCATCTGTATGGCGAAACTCTGCCGTTACTGGGCATTTGAAGTTTAACCTAGTTTCAGAGAATTCGGGCTTTATTTTCCGTCCCTACAACATGTTTTGTGGACCGGCTGTTGAGTAAAGAGGTGCTGAATTTGTTCCCATTTTGGACAAGCATTTCATGTAGTGTGTTTATTTAGAGATGCCTGGGTTACATTCGGAAAACCGCATCTATCGTAATCCTTATTGCTTTTAGCTATAAGACTTCTTACTACTACTACAATTTGTTTTTTTTCCTATTTTTTTTTTCGTCATCTTTGTATTTAACACATAGGTACAAGTACAACCATTTTCTTAATGTCCCTCGGGAATCATCGGATTTCCGAATGCAAACGAATGCTAATTTCAATGTCCATCAATTATTAGATTTATCGTGTATAATAATTATAATTCAGAACGAAGTACTTTATTGTTGTTTTAATGAAAACAAAATAACAATAAAGTACTTAGTTCTGAATTCAAAGTACGAGTAATAAACACGATAAATCAAATAATTGATGGACATTGAAATTAGCATTCGTTTGTATTGGGAAATCCGATGATTCCCGAGGAACATTAAGAAAATAGTTGTACTGTACACAGTTGGCATTTGGTAAATGAGAGGTTTAAAAGGTTAATTAATGAGCTTTTTACTACACAATAATGAATAAGCTCCTCAAAACAGTCAACAATAAGGTGTCCCTACCAACAGTGCAAGGCTGCCTAGCCTTATGAGAATTTAGGAAAAATTATAACATTTCTAGTCAACATTCAAATTCGTCATCTTTCAAAAACGAAGGGTAAACAGTTAGATGCAGTTAAACTTTGTGAGAGATAACGAGCGGCTTCAAATGAGCTCAGTTACTCGCGTGTGCAGAAGTGGTGTACTGTAGCTGCTGCCAATGTCTCTTTAGGGAGACATTATACACTCGCCTTGGGTGGGCTGTCAGTGCGAGCGGTAAGCGGGGCGATTTATGAACGAGAGTTAAGTGGTATGTTCAGCTTATACGAGTATAACAATCAGTGTAATTCCAGCTAGTGTAAAGCATAGTTCACAACGCAAACGACCTGTTAAGATTGTAATAACACTTTTTAAGGCATATTGCCAGTGCTTTTACACGGGGAATCTTTGGGTCAACTATACCAAAAGAACGCTAGATGACCTACGCGTTCAATATAATAATATTTTTAGGATGCTGTTGGGACTACCACGATGATGCGGCGCGTCTACTATGTTTGTGCAAAACAGAACTGACGGCTTCCACGCCGTCATTCGCAAGAAAACTGCGTCGCTTTTGTCAAGGTTACGGGCGAGTGGCAACAGTATTCTAAAAACTATAGCAGAGAGTATCGACTCTCCGATTATTAAAAGTTTTGTGAGAAGGACAATCACAAAACATTAGTTGGGAGTGTCCTTTTCACAATGTTAACTATTATATCTTCTCTATTGTATTGTAATACTAACACTAGTAATAAGTTTTATTATTGTTTACTAACACGATGGATCATTGTTGTCCGACAAATAAATAATAATAATAATGCTGGAAGTTGACGAGTATAAAATTATCTCTTGTAGAATGAATTCGGATGTACGAAAAATAGTGACAATGTCTCAACAGAATCAAAAAAATCTTTAATTATTATCGTTTTGGAACTAATATGGACTAAAATGACATGACGTCAAGAGAGCTCGAGAGAAAAGCATTGCCATAACCTCTTATAGTGCGGTTACACGGGCAACTAACATTGCGCAATTCTTGGCAACTTCAATACAACATTATTGTTGCCGTAGGTGTTGCTGAGACGTCCACAATAACCAAGAATTGCGGCATTAGTGTCCCGTTTTTCGTGTATTTAAACAGAATGGTAGGAATACTACAGTTCTGTGAATACTCGTATATATGTGCATTCCGCCACCACTGGGCCCCCATCTCGGCGTCGAATACTTTACAACAAGGCCACTCGAGCGGCGAGGATCAGCCGGAGACACCGCTATTGCCATTATTGGCATCAGCTGAATTAATTTTATCGGCACCACGTTAACTATACGTTTATATGCAACTAATTTCTTGGTTAAGAAATTCAGTTGCTGTTATTCTGGTAAAAATGACACCTTTTTACTTTGTTGATTATTTTAAAGTCTTCATTTTTGTTTCGGAATTTCGAAACTTAACTTTTTCCCATGTCATGACTGGTGGATTGAATGAGTTAATGAGTTATCTAATCTGCCTAAATATGTAGGTATATTCTGCAATAAAAGTTTACGGTCTGTTAAATGATTTAAAAAAATCAGTTAACTTTGTTTCCAAATCATATAGGTATAACTTTTGGCGGTCACTAAAAAAGAAAGTCTATTTGATCAGTGTCCCAACAATGATCCACATTCAAACGATTCAGACATCCACCGTCCCCTAAGGGAAAACAAGTACAAAGTTAGATAAGAAAATGGCTTCCAAAAGTTAACATTTGTTCAATTTCCATCTTCATTACTAAAGTATCACGTATAAACTACCCTACTTTTGTGGTACGAAAAAGTGTCAAAACTCCATTCGTCAGGTCAAAGTTAATATCCGTCAGGGGACGGAAGAAATACAAGCCGAGACCGTAATAAGTAAGCCAAGTTCTCGAGGAAAAATTGAAATTAATAATTCAGATATAGATGGCGGCGCTCGCAGACTTAATATTGAGGTAATTGGGATATTAAAATATACATATTAAGTTGTGAAGCCAAGTGCCCTTTATGAACTGTTGAATGGTTATTTGAGAATAGATGTAGGTAAGTGGTGAGGTGGGATTTAAGAATTAACGTGCACGGTGGTGGGTATACTGGCGAATGTGTGTGCTATTTTAAATAGTGCTAATGCTGGTTATAATGTTGATTTGCTAGAAAGTGCCCACAAATTGTTACAATCTTGATTAAGCGGGCGCACACGGGTCCACTAGTGCCGCTAGTGGACCCGTGTGCACCCTGTTAAGTACATCATGTACCGGTAAGATACTGAATTATTGTGATGTGAAAACCATAATTCCACATTTTGTAATTGAGCGTCAAGAACAGGTTCGTCTAGTTGTAAACGAGGTTCTAGATTCGATATTATTCATAGTCATGCTGCTCGTATGCTTTGTAACACACCACACACCTTACAAATTCACAATATCGTGTTTCCGTCCAATATTTCAGTTCAATTTTAGGGCCTGAAGATAGACAATGTATGCAACGGCCAGACGCCTGTGCCTCCATAGAAAACAATTCGTTACGGGCCGGCTTTTGGTTCGGTATACAAAGATGTATACCTTTGACGTTTACTCACTGTGTGCTTCAAGCCTGTAAGCCTGGACGGGTGACTTGTATTGAGATGCATCTATTGTTACGTTCATACGGTTCAGCCTTTGTGTAAGATGTTGGGTTATTGGATGTTGTTGATAGAATTGCCTGAAACATGTTGAGGAAAAGAGGTGTTTTATCAATACATAAAGTTACTGTCAAAGGTGTGATAAGAAATTGGGTAACGTTAATAATTTTGTAACCTTGAGGTTCATTGTTATTATGTTACAATTGCATTTTAAGCATCTAAAATGGTTCTAGTCCAGAAAGTTTTCCAATTTAACTTTCTTAAGTTTCTCTATTTAAAACACAGTTGACGTTAAAATATAATTTCAAAACTCTCTCTTCAAAATCTTCATAATATTCACAAACATCATATTATTATCCCAACCTTTCCTTTCTCTATCAAGACTCGCCAAAGTCGTTCAATTACATTGTTACATCTCTCGGCTTCAAAGGAAACGTTTCATTTTTGTATGGAACTTTGACTAGGACGTGTACATTCCAGAAAATCTGTGTAATATATCTATAAATATGTAACAGACAATGATTTATAGAATTAATATGTATTCTAGACGTAAAAAAATAAAATTGATAATGTTGGACATTTTTTGTGAGAAAAATGGAGACATAATAACAGATGACAATATAATTACCATAAAGCGGGGATATTTTATGATTGACAACGACACTTCCGAAAGTGTATGTCAAAGTAAAACGTTCGGAAATCGGATATACACTGGACAAGTAGAGTTTATTAATCGAACTAGGATATTATTACGTGTTCCCATTTATAACACATTGGAAATAGGTGTAATAGATGAATTAATAATACAGCGATACCGCTGTTATAATTACATATTAAATATTTTTGTATCTACGGTTTCACATTAATTTCAAATCCATTCTGATTTCAGAACGCATGTTGTCAGGACGCCGCCATAGTGGGAGCATAACAACAACAATGACAATAATTAAAAAACTTTAATTTGTGTGAACAACAAAGATAACGCCATTCTCAAATTCACGAATTCATATTATATTTCCTAAATTGAGTGTATTTTGCCCCGTTTTTTGATATAATGTACAAGTGCTAGCCAAAAATAAAACATCTCCTTTGGCCACATTGAGTCGCCTGTAACCTGGCAACCCCCTCTCGTATGTACATACATCACTGCAGATAGCCCAGAGGGCCGAGCTTGACGGCCGAAGACGATATTTTCGGTCGAGTGTAGCCCGCTTTGCTATAGGCAACATGATGCCAATGTATCTTAAAAAGCGGTGATTAGACACAATCATTGGTTCCTTTTAACTACACAAGAGCGAAGTTAGATATGTTAAGGAAACAGATGAATGCCCGCCAACTTGCACCACAAATCACTAAATGCATTAAGCGTCCAAACGATTGACATTAATAGAAGGATGTTTTAAATTCGTTTAGTGCTAAATGTATTTAACAACGTTTGGTGCAAGTGGGTCTAAACCTTAGTCACTAAAACGGAACAAGTAGTTCCTAAACAATCCCTATCTTTTTAGGCACGTTTAAACTAACTTAGACACCATAATGAACTAGACTTTAAGTAAACCTTTTTAAATTTTAGTCGCCTCGCCAAACAAATTGACAGAAGATAGTAAAGGCACAAAATATAAAGTTATTCATCAGCAATTTATTACACTTTCCACTAAACTTTGACAATTAAAAGGACTGAACAAGCTGGAAGAAAAAAGGAAATAATTACGTTCTTTAACGAGCGGCTCTCAAAGCAACACGTCGGGTGGCTGCAGATCCAACTTTGTACAGAAGTTGTTCAAGTGTTCAAACCATGAATAGGGTAGTCAAATTCTTGTAATTCTAAGTGTCCCTAACTTTAGTATTTTTTGTGTTAAAATCGATGTTGAATTTGTAATGAAATCTCATGTTTATCAACTGAGCTGCAATTTACAACAACGTAAGATTAATTCAATTCCGCGGGCTACCTTAAAGCACAGTAATTGTACTGTGCTTAAAGCTCTATTAATTCAAGCCCATAACTATTAGAATAAACAAATAACTCATAAAATGTTCAACAGATAACGGTTATAAATAATATTCTATAAATCATTGTTATCTCCGAATATAAAGCACTTAACGGAATAGCGGATAAAAACAAGATTATTATCCGAAACTAGTTGGACACCCTATTTCACCTCACTATTTTGTCCTTCATCATTGTTTAATTGTCCACTTTGAACATTGCTACAATTTAAGATTTGTATTTGGAAATCACCAAGCCGATAAGTTATTAAAGTTTAAATTGCGTAATTTTTGACCTGAAAGAATTTTCTGAAGCAAGTTTTGTTTATATTTATGATCTTGGTGACCTTTGGAGGTACAGGTGAAGTTCTAGCACTCAACTCTATGGTAGAACTAAGTAAATTATGAAAGTATTAAAAATTACTATATATCCCTAATGAACCACTGCTTATAACTAACAACAAAAACAGACTGCAATAAAGAGTACACACAAACATTTGGTCTCTCCAATAAATATTGAAGCGCAATTAAATTGATACTGATACCGCATCAGTCATGAATCTGCGCCTAGGTCATTAGGTAAAGGAAAACAGGCATTAGGCGGTCGGCACAGAGTTGATTAATTGTCCAAGGCCAGAGGCCGGCGGGCCGGGCCATAAATAAAAATAAAATACGGCCTTAAGTCGATACCAGGGTTGTAGGTATCGGTACAAGCCGGTGACCGAGATAACCGCGGCGGATATTTCCGAAAAGGAAAATTGAAATTACATTTTTTTTCTCTTATGCAAGGTAGGATCTGAAAAAGGTTTTATGCTCTTTTGTTTTAATTTAACACAATCTATTTATACCATAATTTTGTAATATTTTTATATCCAGCACTTCAGTAACTGATTTTGATTAAATATCTTAGTTACTATGTATGTTCTGATCACAGTAATAACTTGGCAACTTTAAGTTCGTCGCTAATCGACTGAAAGAGATACGAACTTAGAGGATTCGGCGGAAGATTGTGCATGTTCATAAAGTTTTGGGAAGTCATTCTGTTGTATATATGATTGAGGTAGATGCACGTAATGTTAGAGACGTATTTTTTCATTTTATAAGTTTTAAGTTTTTCGTCATTAATTGTCCGCATTTCAGTGCAAACAGCAAGTGCTTAACCATTTTGGGGATATACCTACATAACCCCGCCACCACAACCATACCACACCATACCATCACACCAAACCATTGTGCCATTAGGTATTCCATACCATGGTGGGTGTACAGTGTACTACCTATAACTACTTCTTCCAAACCTTTCAAGGATGACAGGTGTATGATATGTTATTTTGGGGTATAATCCCCAAAACAACATATCAGACAAGCATGTTTAATGAAAAGTCTGCAAGTAAAAATCTTAGATAAATTTAAAAGGGACTAAAAATGGTGTTTGAATAGTACCTAAGTTTAATAAGATAAGTGGTAGTATGCTTATATTACCCGTTTTGTCAAATATTTATAATCGCACCGCCATCCCTGTTTGTTGGTAGCGATCTGCCGAATCATCGGTTAAATTCTTTTTGAAAATATTTCACTCATTTGGTCTCTTTTCGAAGTAACTAAAGCAGAAAAAATATGTTTCATATTTCGCGGTACTGGCTCCTTTATATATGAGACGTTCTTTATTTATATGAGTTTTACTGGGTTTGCGGCCTTTGCTCTGAAAGTAAAATAAAAGTGGTAAGCGTGTTTGAACTTTCATTATAAAGGGTTTATGACTTCATATTTAATTATTTATATTATATCAGTTAATAAATATCCAGTGATGAAAATAAGTGCTTAAATACGTTATCTAATGCCCGGTTCACATTATTCCAGTCCAGTAATCCAACTAGTCAATCCAGTCCAGTGCTAGACTGGATCATAATTATCGTGTAAATTATTCCAGACAGGCAGACATAAAACAACAATGTGTGTTCACTGTTCAATGTTTAATCTAGAACTGGATTGTCCGAAAACACTATTCTAGTGGCGCTTGGGCGAGCTGGAATGAAAAGTGAACAATCCAGTCCAGTGACAGGATTGTGCACTGGAATGGGCTCATTCCAGTGCATTCCTTTGCCGTTCGCATTATTCCGGTGACATGCCAGCGCTGGTTTCAATCGCTGGACTGGAACGCTACTGTGATAATGTGAAGGCAGTAAGAAAAAAAAATGCCCACAAGCCTAAAAAAAAATGTTTTGTTTTGTTTGTTGAGCTTTGTTGTTTTGCAACTACAGCGGTCGCAAATCCTCTACCCATGTAGTTTCTGGCCCTAGCCATCCAACCTTCACAAGGACAAAGTTATTAATAACATGTATATCCATTTACATTATTTAAATTAGGCTCTCTGTTCAAGAACTTTACCATTCCCTTCGACTTTGAAACTGAGCGCTCTCCCTAATCTTTGAAACTGTTGTCTGCCTAACAAACTTCAGCCTCTTGAAGATAACTGTAGAAGTCACACAGACCGTAACATATTGCTGCGCATTTACATTGAATACAGCTGCCTATGTATAAGTATTTCCAAGTAATTCTTGGTTTCAACAAGTTGTTCGTTAAAGTGTGTATATTCAGTTTAATTTTTAACTAGCTGCTGCCCGCGGCTTCACCCGCGTGGACGTCGGAAATTATCCTACAGGAACTTGCTACCGGGATAAACAGTAGCCCATGTTACTCCTTATAACATCAGCTATCTGCCAGTGAAAGTCCCGTCAAAATCGATCCAGCCGTTTCGGAGATTAGCCGGAACAAACAGACAGACAGACAAAAATGGTAAAACAAAATATTTTGTTATATGTACCGTGTTAAAATCCATATGCATTTAGTAAAAAGAGGTTATTTTAATATTACAAACAGACACTCCAATTTTATTTATCTGTATGTATAGATGTATAGATTGGGAAATTATATTAAATTTGTATGTGGGTATTTTTTTTATTAGATCAAATATCTAACACAAACATATTATTCATATATTATGTACAAGTATATTAAGAAAAAAAATACAGGGCTCAAAGGGCATCAAAAAATCCGTCCGCATCGCTTTCAGTAGGACGAGTGCCCAGAAGGCTGGCAGCTTTGCCACTTTGGATGGTATCGCTGATTCTTTGGCCTAAAAATAGTCCAACCCTCTGGTCACGTGAAGAGTTCACCAACCGCTTTGAGATGACCCGAAATACATGATGAGCACTCGGACCCCACGGTCCTAGTTACAACCCTAAACGACTCAAACATATCCCAATAAGGTTGTTACATTGGCGGCGTTTGAAGTTCATTTTGTGTTCTGTGTTGTTTTTGTGATCAATACTCGTAGTAAATCAAATCATTTATTACTTTGCATACATGGGAAAAGCATGCAAGCTTCACAACGGCAAGATTAGCAAGGTAATATATAACGGCGCATTGCAATGAGCTGATGAGATCACAGTAGGTAGCCACATGCTAGGCCTAAACAATGTAAGATGTAAATATCAGTAGAGACAAAAAGAAGAAGATTTCATGTCCTAAAGTAGTAGCAACCTCCGAAGCCATTGCTGTTAAATTAACAGACGTAAACGATTTCATCAGGAAGTTTATCCAATCACTAGATTTTTGATCTCGACTGTAGATAATTATTTTATTTTATGGTTTATTTAGGTTAATTAAGTTTTAGCACATTATTATTAATTTTCAAAATTTCAAATGTTACTGTAGATGAGAACAACTACCGAAAAACGGTTATGCAGTGTGGCAAACTATAAATAATGTTATTGTTGATACAGATTTTGAATAATAATATAAAAAAAATAACTCTCACAAAATTAATAACCGAACAGCTGAAATAACATCTGATAATATAAACTTATAAAAATATTTGTGCGAACAATTGTTGGTGTGTTTTCTCCAAACCCGGCCCAATAAATTATGTAAAAACTTTGTTTTACTATGTCATGAAGGTAAACACTAATAAAAAGTGTACGGAACCCACTTGTCGTAAACTACGTTTATATATGTGTAGGTTCGACTACGCGGGAAAAACATTTAAAATTCATGAATCAGAAGGTTTAATGCCGTGTCGTTTAGATCAGGTTTTATCTACGTGTGGGTATTACAAAACGTGATTAAAGGGTTTTCGTCAGAAACATAGGTTACAGTATCTATTACTTAATGTTAATCATAACTTCAAAGAGAGAAAAGAAAGAAAGAAAATATGTATATTTTCTTATATTTAAACACAATAGAAAACAAAAACTTACTTAAATCTCAAAAAAAGAAATAAAAAATAATGCAATCTTCACTACCCATTAGTTAAAATTCGGCATTTCCCCGTTAGAAGTTGGTTTATGATCCATGTTCAGAAGCGTTGTACTTCTTTTTAAACTGATGCCTATTATTTTATAGCGCTCTATTAGTGGACCTCATGCGTTGTTAGAAGCAGCTCTTCTGCGCTACATTTTATGATGACTGATATGATATGATATGATGATTTTGGTTGTTTCCAATTCTTGTCTTTGTTTTTTTCGATGCCATCGATCAGAAGTACGGGATCTGCTTAAGAAGTGTGTGCAGGTAAACATCACGAGACATTGCATCTGAATAGATACAGGATTGGTATATAAGTACTATGTACTCACAATATCATGTTTTTAGAGTATTCGTTTCTGGACAAAGAAACAAAGTTTTTCAATCATCATTAGCAGCCTTGTTGTTTTTGTGCCTTGGTTCCCTGGTATGTACGAGTGTGTTTTTGAATATTGTTAGAATATTTAATATACACACATCAAAAGTGTCTAGGGATCAAGTACGTTTTTGTGCCTTGGTTCCCTGGTATGTACGAGTGTGTTTTTGAATATTGTTAGAATATTTAATATACACACATCAAAAGTGTCTAGGGATCAAGTACGTTTTTGCTATAAAAAATCTGGCTCAATAATTATTCTTTTTGTGACTCCTATGGATACTTTTTCAGTAAATTTCGTTATTTGAAACGGGAATAGATTTTGAATTTTGGTCAAAACATGAAAATCTTCTGTCTGGTTTGAGGCCAAATCAGTAGAATTTCTGCACATACTTCTGAGTGGAATCAATACAAAAGAACGTTATTATGGAGAGAAGACATAATTTCAGCCGAGAAGAAATGATCAGACCCATGGGAAAGTTGGAAGCTTGTTCTCGGCAACGTGCTGTGGCAATTGTTCTGGGCACTACGCAGAGTAAGTCGACTTTGGACACTTTGCCGAATCACTCGCAGCGTGGCAGTGCAACATGGAGGACGAGCTCGCATCACCACATGCAGACAAGATCGTTACATACCAATTACTGCTCGACGAAATCGTACAGTGACCACGATGATGTTGGTTACGTTGGTTAGTCATAGTTCTTCAGGAATGTTAATAAGCGATCAAACCATAAGAAATTGCTTGCATGAAGTCAATCTCCGTTCCCGAAGGCCGCTACGTGTACCACCTATTGAGCCCCGCAATCGCAGAGCCCGTTTACAATGGGCTCGCGAACGCAGAAACTAGGCAGAAGAAGAGTGCCGCTTTGTGTGTTTTTCTGACGTATCTCGCTTTGGTATGAGGCCAGATACTAGACGTACACGGTATTGGAGGACCCTTGGACGCCAAGGAAGTTTAAAATCATGCCAGGAAGTCCAAGCATACAGTGGTGGAACAATCATGATATGGGCGTGTATGTGGATAGGCGGAAGAATCAATAGATCAGAGGCAATATCAATGCACATATTTACGCTGAAAAGATTGTTTCAGATGTCGTCATTCTTTTGCGGACCCAATTGGTGCTCCATTTTTGCTTATGCATGATAATACACGTCCAAAACGTGATTTGGATGAACTCATATTGAGTATGCGGAATCGCTGCGATTGTAATACGCGTCAACGGCAGAAAAACCATTAAAAACTTTTGTTTTTATTACATTATAATGTCAGGATTAACTAAGTGTGTTACGCAATTACCCCGCAGATCTAATGTAAAGCCAAGCCGCTAAACTCTACAGATATTACATTTTGGTCAAAATGTACGGTTTGGCCGTTTCGCGGCCGTCGCACACACTCCGATGTGCTTATGGTAAGAAATTAAGTCACTGGTCTTTAATGTTGTGTCATGCAATAGTGTAATGGAACGGTCAAGCCATACGTTTTGACCAAGATGTAAGGTTTGTAAAGTTAGGCCTTGTAGAGTTAGGGGCTTGGCTCTACATTAGATCTGCGGGGTAATTGCGTGAAACTTAGTGTTTTTTATGTCTGCTAATTACATTTACCCTGAGAATTTGAGCTCTCTAGCAGTAGTTATCCAAGCCGAAGCGATGAGGGTATGAAAATACGACGAATCGCTTCGAGAAAAGGTAGGTATTTACCCTGCTTTTTTTTTTGGCTCGTCTTGGCGGGGGTACTACCATGCCCGCAGATCCCAAGAACAAAAATGACGTTGTAGTCGAAAGACATGTTCTCCCATACATTCCAACTGCAATTGTAAGTTTGTATGCACAATTTTGAAAGACTTACCATATTATTTTATAGACTTCTTATAGGTTTTCCTGTAATCTGTAAGTAAAGAACAAATTTCTGTATTTTATAAAAAAATAGGTTTTATAGTTTCGTAGATAAGGGGGGTTTCGGAGGTAAGGGTAAATTTTCACATATTTTCTTATATAACTTCAAATTTGAAAAAAACTTCAAAAATATATTTTAAACTCTCACAACAAGCACTTTCATTTGATATGTCACACGGTACAGTTTTCAAAACGTTTGTTTTTAATTTTCTAGTGTGCCCCCAAAAGTGACCCTCATATTCAAAATTTATTTAGTTACGTTACATGTCCGCGTTTGGGTCACAGAAATTCATATGTATACCAAATTTCAACTTAATTAGTCCAGTAGATACGAAGCAAATTGACTGTGACAGACGGACCGACAGACATACGAGTAATCCTATAAAGCTTCCGTTTTTTCATAAGGACGTACGGAATCCTAAAAATAAATAAACTGAATCATACGATTCAAGAGTTAGTCAGTGTATGGCACTATTCTGCAACTGTCTGGAATTTTACTTGTTAGAACGCCAAATATCAGTTTCAGCAAAACGGACACAGCCAATTCAATAAGTCGGAAAAATGTTAACATGAAAAAAAAGTACAGGCCTTAACAAGACTTCAAGCCCAAGTCAGCATGAACTAGTTCTAGGTAAAAACTGTCATAAACAGGCAATTTGTAGTTAGGTATTCGCCGCAAAACTTTCAGCAAATATGTCAGAATACAAGTGGAAATAAGTGGAAACGTTAGGAATTTGCCAAAAAGTAGTGTGTTCAATTTAATAGCAATAAGTCAGTGAAGGCGCGTGGCGTTCGCTTGACGCAGCGATTTCACACTTTAGTGGGCAAGCTCCTTTACACCGTCCGATTTTATTACTCTCTCTCATAATAATCTTAATAAAGACTCAGTTTTAATAATGTTCTAAGAAATTGAAATTAGCTTTTGTAACTGTGATATTACGTTCTTTTCTCGGAACCTCTAAACGAACATGTCGAAATAATGTTTTATTTTCAGCATTTTATTTTAATATTCTCCTTCGTTTGATTGTTGTTGAAACAAGAAACACGAAATGTTATTTGGTTATATTTTTGTGCGGCTCTATTTTAATAGTATTGGGCAATCTTCTTATTTTCTTTTGTTTTATCTTAAAAGTAATTAAGTATTTTCTATATTAAGAGGCCGTACTACGGAACACTAGTGCCACTCCTTTAAAAAAAATACGGGGCAGTCTTTGGGGACTGCCGATAGAAGTGAAAACTAAGTAACTTTTGGATTGTATGGTCGAAGCGTGCGGTGACGATGATGCGAGTTTCACGCTTGTTGTTCACCCAAAAAGTACACATATATACACAGTATACATATAGCTCATGGAAAGCGTTCGGTGACGATGACGCGAGTTCCATGATTTTCGTTCACCCAAAAAGTGCTCAACGCGCCTAAAGAAGTTTTCACTTCAAAAATATTATCTCGTGACTGAGAAGGAATTATGAATAAAAGCTTGTAAGGACCCTCGGTACTTACACGAAAAGGTATTAGAAAATTCTAGACAAGTTTTTGTCTAGAATTTTCTAATACCTTTTTCGTGTCTCATTATGAAAATTTATAAAAGGTATTACAAAATTACCGTTGTATGCCCTCTTAATACCCTTGATTTAATACCTACTTACATTATATAATTCGAAATAAACAATACACGGCTTTCGAAACAGATATTTGGGTTATAATAGATATGAACTTAGATAAAGAATAGTCGTCTATTAAACTGTTACATTATGACATAGGTACCTAGTTATGTGTTCATACACTACTTTATCTAAACTCATACAATTTCATCAAAAGCACAATAAATAACATCGTTATAATGGCGCCCAAATTTGACATTCCACCACGGGGGTAAGCGACTGAACAGCTGTTGCGATGACTCACCGTCATTTTACGTCACAGATTATCAAATGTAGACACAGCGGTTGGGCGAGTCTTACTCCCGGACTCCTAAATCGAATTCTGCTAAGAAAAGTGTGATAATATATGTGAAACTTATGATGTGAGGCACTATTGGTGCGCCTTGGGGGTAAGACCGACTCGTATGCTGTGACGGCAAACGGCGTGACGGCAAACGGCGTGACGGCAAACGGCGTGACGCTCTCTTAGGCCGTCATGTCTTTTCTCCGCTGCGCCGCTCTCTACTCCTGCGTGTACGTGGCGCGTATACTATATATTTCATAATATAGTTTCATGTTTCACATCTACCGGGCGTTTTTAAATTTTATTAAAGTTACACGTGGATAAAGTCTATCATAAAAGTACTGTTTTGATTTCATAATTGGAAATTTACGATATGAAAATAAGTAAAATAAATAAGACAACAATAGTAAAAAATTAAGTTGCAGCATTCCGTTGTGCCGCCATCGACGGCGACGCACGCGCAAATGTATAACACGTAAAAAAGTTTTGTTATCTGTGCGTACACACGGCTACACATCAAGCTAGACATTTCCAGTATAAGCTAACCTCACATTGTACGGAAAACCTATACAATGCGAGATCAGCGTATACTGGAAATGTATAGCTTGATGTGTAGCTGTGTGTACAACAGTCACAGAGAAGAGGCTTTTTGTTTTTTTTATTACCTACATATCTTCTCAGTGTTAGACAAAGACACCACTGTACTTCATGGACCGCGCGTGAGAAGCTTCAATTTTATTTTGCTTAGTAATGTCTTCATGTAGAACACCACAAATGGCACAGATAGCAAACGCCTAGTTTTCGAGAAAAAAATCCTAGTTTCAAAAAATTCTAGGACAGATAATGTACAAATTTTACTCTTAGGTTGTTCCATTTTACGTTAAGACAAAGTGACAGCGGATTTTAATTGTTTTTGGTATAACTAAGTACCTATAATAAGTTTTGAACTTTAATTTATTTTCAAATAGCTGCTACCGTAATAAACGCAGTTTTGATGCAAATAATATAATTCATGAAATTAAAAATAATAAAGTTTAATTTGTACTCTTAAAAGATCGTTGGTAACGAACCGCTATCGATTGTGACGAGTAAGTGACGGTAACGTTTGACAGTTGTTCTTTTTTATGTTAACCTACTAAACTACATACCAAACAAACATTTAATAAACAAACGTAACACATCTCGACTTAAGCGACAAGATATGCTGAAACAAAACTGTAACACCTTAAGTAGGTACTATATTCTAGCAAATAAATATTTTTGATTTTGATTTGATTTAACGTAAATTAAAAACGCGATAAGAACTTAGTAACTCAGGATGCAAGAGCGAGCCCAGCGAGCTTGAGACTTGGGGCACCCCGGCTCGGACGGGTAAGGTTTGAGGGGGATGGCGGGGTCTCATGAGCGAGCGAACAAAAACCCCACCATCCCCTTCGAACCTAACCTGTCTGAGTCGGGGTGCCCCAAGTCCCGACTCATCTCGACTTAGCAAAAAGTCAATGACAACTTAGGATGCAAGAGCGAGCGCAGCGAGATCAGGACTTGGGGGACCTCGTTTCGGACAGGTTAGGTCCGAAGGGGATGACGGGGGTTCAAGTGAGCGAGCAAAGCGAGCGAACGAGCCCCTGTCATCTCCTTCGTGTTAGGTTCCACGAAAAATACACTTCCGTCACGACTCGAATCCGACACATTAAAATGAGATTAAAATAGTGTGTTCTAAAAGCCCCCGGTCACGTACAGTCAGCGTTTCTTTAACAAGTAAGTGTTTATTTTTTGCCGTCCACTCGGCGACGGAACCCACTGCCCACTGCCCACTGCTGGGAGTGGGGTCGCTGTGTGAACGAAATCGGGAAGTTATTTCATATCACTTTAGAGCTTAGAGCTGAAGGTTTTGGTCGGTGAAGTGTTTATGTGACATGGCAATCTGTTTGTCATGTGATTTGTACCTTACACTTTCGTGAAAATCTTATAGTATAGTAACTTCAGTGAAAACTTTTGACATGGATGATTAGTTGTTTTGTAAATAATTAATACGTTGGGCACATAACTGGCGAAATGTGGGTGTGCTATAGGTACACCTCTGCCTCATCCTTCGGGGAATACAGGCGTGATGTTATGTTATGTGTGTTATGTAATACGTTGGGACTTTGTATTACAAAATTGCTTGTATTACAAATGTTTGTATTACGAAAATCTCTGACTTTAAATGTTGAACTGTTGCATTATACCTGTCTTCTATTTTGTTTCGAAATATAATCTCTTATCGTTTTTATACCTAGTATTTGAAAAGTATGTAAGGATCGCAGCTGGTGGCGTTCTGTAGTTTCTGCCTACTCCCATGGGAAGAAACCGTGAGTAAATGTGTGTATGTATATTTCCTCCCTATTACGGAACTGCGCAAAAATAAGCTGTACTGAAATAAATGTATAGCCTGACAAGATAACAACCTGAAATCTCGCAAAAACAATCGCAGTGACTTCAAAGTCGATTAACTCGCAAAAATATTGAAGCCGTCCGATTTTAATTAAGTTTTCAACTCCCAAAAATACTCGAAACATAATTTGTTCCATCCTCAAAGTCTGTTGGCGCGAAATGTTCAAAGTAGCACGAGTTGTGCGAGTTGTAGGTACGAGTTGTATAAGTTGTACGAGTTTCGTCCAACCAAGATATGTTCGCAGTTAAGGAAATTGATAAAGTTTGTAACGGAAAGGTTGGAATTATTGAAAGTCGTGAGCACAACAAAATTCAATAAGTGACTGTCACTGATTGGGAAACTCTGGGGAGGGTGTATCGAGAGTGCGGAGAGAGGGCACGAGCGGTAGCGGGAATTTCTTGAGAGGCCTGCAAACATGGCATCATTACTTGACGTTATTTAAAAAAAAACTTCGACATTTTTTAGTAGACAAAGCGTCTTATAGTGTGGTGGATTTTTAAATGGAGAAAATAATTTCTTTATTACTTTTTATAATGATTAGAAACTAGAAAAATGTGTCATAATTTTTTTATTTAATTTAATTTTTATTTAATTCTAATACGAAATAAGTTGACTGCAGAAGAATTGTGTATTATGTGATTATTGAAGTACTTCATAATTGCATTGTAATTATAGTTAATCTTTACATTGACATTTTTTATTTTTATTATTATGTACTTAGCATCTCTCGTGTATTTTTGTACTTTTGCATACCTTCTGGTTAAATATGGCTGTTACTAATTATATATTTTATGTCACCGTGTTTTGTACCCATCTTTGCAAAATAAATATCGTATCTTATAATCTGATGTTATGAGTGATGAATTTACAGAACGTTATTATACTTATGTATTGTTGAACTACACTCGAGAGCAATGAATCCGGGTCACTTAAAGAATGTTAAAAATCTCGGAAACTAAAAATGATAGGTTAATGCAATAAATTGTATTTAATAGACAATGTAATACTCCTTAAATGAAAGTTAAAAAAATATGAGTCACCATACATTTTATTAACACAAAATTACATAAAGAAAAAAACTGCTGATCTCTCCTTAAAACAAAAATAGGAAACATGAAATTTTTGAACTTTATTACGATTTTCTTGAATTTTAATACTTCGTAGTGCCTCCTCGTGCTTCCATTACTGCGTTTACGCGGTTTGGCATGCTGTACACCAAGTTCCTTATACGATTTTGGGGAATATTCTCCCATTCCTCTGTGAGAGCAATTTTGAGCTCACGAAGCGTGATTGGGGGAGGGTTTCGTTGTTTTACGCATCTGCCTAGCTCGTCCCAAGCATGCTTGATCGGGTTGATATCCGGGCTGCGCGCTGGCCACTCCATACGAGTAATGTTCATCTCTTGAAGGTAGTCATTCACAATCCTACCTGTATGAGGTCGGGCATTGTCATGCATAAATATAGCATCCTCACCTAAATTGACCATAAATGGACCAACGTGATCATTGAGGATTTCTTCCACATATCTTACGCTAGTTAAAGAGCCGTTTTCTATGATCACCAGCTCTGTGCGACTTTCAGAAGAAATTCCGGCCCACACAAGTACAGACCCACCACCGTAGGCTACTTTTTCTTCGATGCATGCTTGCTTGAATCTTTCCCCTGGTCTTCGATACACTCTGTGTCTTCCATCGTGCTTGTAGAGCATACATTTTGATTCGTCGGAGAACATAACTTTTGACCAATCTTCAATACTCCAATTTACGTGGCTCTGGGCATATCTTAGTCTTGAAATACGATGCCCACGCTCCAGTTTAGGGCCGTTTGCAGGTCTAAGGGGTTTTAAGTTAGATTCAGCAAGCCGACGTCTTACTGTCCATGCACTTGGGTTACTTCCTCCGAGGCGTCGAAACTGATTTGTGAGTTCAGTTCCTGTGAGAAAGCGATTTCGAAGCATGGTGTTCACCAAGTATCGGTCTTCTCGTGCTGTGGTACACCTGGTTCTGCCCGTTCCTGGTCTGCGTAGGTTAGAACCAGTTTCTTCGTAACGTCGGAGAACTCTTTGTACTGTTGACAGCGACACACCGACAGTCCTGGCTGTATCGCGCTGACTCCGGCCGGTTTCCAGCATTGTAAGTATTCTGGTGCATTCTTCAGGCGTAAGCGACATAATTTCAGCTTGAATAATGAATATAGAGCACTATCAACATGGTTTATGTACCCACATAAATGACAGATTACAAACAAAAGCAAAACCAAATGCTGTAATTTCGTAGTTCCATCTTCGAAAGTGGCCCTTTTTCAAATTTGATTTTTTTATGATATAACTTTACAATAACTAAGAAGTTTTAATACCTTCATTTAAGGAGTATTACATTGTCTATTAAATACAATTTATTGCATTAACCTAGCATTTTTAGTTTCCGAGATTTTTAGGATTCTTTAAGTGACCCGGATTCATTGCTCTCGAGTGTAATTGCAACATGAACGAAACAGCAACAAATTATGGACATATTTAATTAATTAAATTTTATTCAAAGAATTATGTATGTGTTTATGGAGCAATTTTCTATAGGAATCTGAGAACACAAATCAAAAAAGCATGGACGAATTAGGCGCAATGTTTCCGTATACCAACATCTACTATTATCGAAGCACACATTCGTACGGTTGTTTTTTCCTGACACATTCGCTTTCGCTTATCAGATAGACAGGCGCTGCATTCGGTTAGACTAGAAGCCGACCTCAACGTGGTTGGCATAAGGCAGGGCAGATGATGATGACATTCGCTGTCGCTCATCCCTCGCACCATCCACCATACTTCCTTGACTTGTAAACGTTTACGATGTTTTCTTTCAACTACAAGCCAGTGTGTTTATGTCCTCTGCTCAACGAGTTTTTTACTTTATCACCAAGTTTATTATCGGTACTTTCTCCTATAACTGCCACGCTACTGCTACAGATAAAAGTACAAGTTTCTGCCATCCCGGTTTACACGACAATTAGTGATGTTCATAAAAGTAAAGAAGATGAAATTGTAAATAACATAGAGTCGGTAAACAGGTTTATTGGGCGATAAAAGTAATCTGCTAATGTTATGTTTTGTACTTATTGTGACAAGAGTAGTTTCTGTTATTGGTGCCTATGCTTAGGATATGCGTAGGTACCTTCATAGGTAACTTTACCTCGTTAGAATTGTCAGTTTTTTTTTTTGTGAAACTTTGGAATATCTTTTTGAATAAAGTTTTGTGGTCTTTATTTTCTATCTTTAATAAAACTTTTAGAATGTGGGCCTGTTTGATATCTTATCGCCAGTTACCACCTATAGCCACAGCAAGACACAGCATAGCTGAATCTTCAATACTAAACCCTGACTTCTAGACACTTATTTTCGACATGGTCGAAAAACAAAACAAAACAACACCTGCCCAACACAAGTATAACAAATGTGCGTTATCTGCCCTATAACTTGCTATAATTCCGTAAGGGATGTTTTTATCGCGGGCTTGCATTATGCGGGTGCACGTTTGTACCCCGCCGCACCCCGCGGGGCCCCGCTGTACCCCGCTGTGCCCCGCGCCTCATAAACATACATAAATGCAGGATTAATGAAAGGTCGCCCATTGCTGCCTTTTAGCGAGGAGCCTCGTTTTTGCCCGTTCTTTATGTGGAGACACGGATTGTACTTGAGGCAATGAGCGGGTGACGGGATCGCAGAGAATGGAGGCTGATAGTATGTGTACTTAATTAGTTTTTCTTTATTAATTAAGGACTGCGAACCCTTTTTTTTTTGTTTGTTTGTAAACATTTTGACAACGCCATGTCGCTACGAACGCCGCGTCATGAACGTTAGATCGCCAGTGTTGTTAAATTGTTTTTATTTGTGATTTTTGTTTTTGTTATGTTGGTAACAATATATTGACAAATTAACAAAAATATATTGTGCAAGTTATACTGCAGAAATAATTTAAGAATGTAATTGACAATTTCATTTCTTTTTCAAAATCGTCATGTTAGTTAAACCCCTTTATCTCCAGTAGTCTTTTCAACTGTTAAACTCAAATAATAAGAGCTTCGCACTCATGTTAACCCTAGGATCCCTGTTGTGAGCACCATTACCTAATCAGATTGCGTGCTCAAATATCCGGAGATGCGCCATCGCCATCGTCAACAGGAATAAGAGTACCATTACCGTACATCTTCAGGTTCTTACGTGTCTGATCTGGTGATTCAGTTCCCAAAGTATCGACATCTGTTTAGTGGGAGTGTGGACACTTTTACTTACCCTATTGTAGTGGGCAGTTTTTACGCCACTTTTTCTTCCCAGCTAAAGCACTACGAAATGGTGAAGGGTGGGCGTTTATAAAGGACAGCTTTATGTAATTTTGACGTTCAAAAAGTCCAGATTCTCAGCCTAATTTGTTTAAATGACTTTTGATTTTAATTTTAAGTGTTTAATGAGTTTTTCGCTATAATTTGTTAAATAAATTAATGTGGTATTTGCCACGCCACGTCTGTAGCGGTATCTACATCGCCACATGCGAGCTACGCATCACACTGACGTCACGCAAAATCCTACATCCCGCAAGCAGAGTTTATCGCGCAACTAGCATATTATATGCAACGTCCCGACATCAAACGTCGGACATTTGGCCACCAGACACGACACCCGTCTGGTCGGAGGATCCTCCCTTTTCTATGGAGGTGTGAGTGAACTTTACACCCTGTTCCTCATACCTCTATGCGCTTTTACATGAATATTGGTGACTCGGTGCTTCTATAATAGTTTGTAATGTTTTAACATTAAGAGTAATCTTAGTGATGTTAGAGAAGAGAGTATATCGCCCATTCTTTATCTAAATGAGACCACATCATTTTTGTTTTTTTACTTTTTAAATTAACTTTTTGATGTGTATGTGTCTCTATCTGTCATTATTGTAATTGGTTTTTTAACCGTGTTAATTAAATTAATTAAATAAATAAATGAATGTTTTATCATAAACTTCATGTAATAGATGCACACAACTTCAATAAATATGCAAAAGAAAACACTGAATACCAAGTACCATTGAAACTAATAGAGCAAGCATTTTTACTAAAAAAAATAAAGCTCATGTACTCGCTCTGGTCTGGAAAATTAAAAAAAACAGCTAAATAGCACATTACTAAGTTAAGTTAGTGTATTAGCATAATATGAACGTGCTCATATCAAAAGAGCTAACTTAAAAACTAAGCTAAACACACTTAGAGTGAGTTCTTAAGGTGGGTGGTGGTGTATGGCATAAGCGTGAGCGGGGCGGAATATATTAAGGTGTGTTGAATTAAATGGGCAGTTAGACTTAATGTTGTAACTGTGCCTCTTATCATTATCATCCAAAACCCTACTTCTTAATTAAAGAGTCTCGTGTTGTGCCAACCGTGCTCATATCATAATTATGAAAATATATTATACCTACTTATTTGGTTCCTAAAAATTTAGGCATGATATTTTTATGTACAGAAAGTTTTACCTACTTGTTTATTATTATAAGATTCAATGATCAAGTTTTCGTCGCTTAGTAACACGGCAGTGCAAAACAGCGACCTACGCTATGTTTTTTACTTCCCAGCATATGAATGACCGCATTATCGTCTCGTATTTTATTCCTTTTCATACCCCACACCCGGAGCCATTATATCCACCCTATCCATCAACAAGCCGCCAATAAAGAAGTCTATTCACGAATTTACGTAAAACTTCTAACACTTTTTATCACTTACATTTACAGCGTAATAAATCACGCAGAATCCCGTGTCTTACAACTTGGGCCAAGTTATTTAAGTGCCATTCTTAACAATGTTTGGCTTCGACGTCGTTACGACGTAAACGCTAGGAAAACATGGCTCCCCTTTGAAATAACTTAAAAGAAACTGCCGGGAAATTTATACTGTCATTCATTAAAATGAGGAAGTAAGGGACTCCACTCATTTGGAATGACCGGCTCTGACGTGACGCGAGGTAACGCGAGCTGACGTGACGTGGTGCGAGAGAGTAATGATGTTTGACACTTGTCTCTCTTTTGACTTGCACCAATTCCGATTGGGGCATTTCCAACCGACAAATTGGTCGATCTGCGAGGCTTAGATACATTTGTTGATATACAGCCTTGCTCTTTATAGATGGGTGACTAATCTTGACACTTCCTAAGTTTACCTATGCCAGACTGTTAGGATTTCTGTATCTCTCAATCAGTATGTAATTGCTATGCTGATTTGTTGAGGTGAAAAGGCAGTGCTTCCATGTAAACGACCTTTAGTTATATTCAGCAGAAAAGTGCTCCTATGACTTTCTCACATAAAACAGCCTTCATAATAATTTCATAGCCGTTGCGGGCCGCTCCGATAAAGTGTGTTGAGCCTCTAAAGCTCTGCAAAGTGGGTTATACCGAGACTTAATTTTATTTTTTAATGACATCAATTTGGCGAGTCTCGTAAGATGTCGCGTTCACCTCTAGAACTCGCGTATTTTAAATTTGGACGGTTTACGACCACGTTTTATGGCACGACCAATCTCAATTTGAATATATTGTCTACGTGTTCCTATGTTCACGTTACGTTCTTCATTTTTATGATGGTTTCCAGAGTACAGACACAGCTTCGTTGAAGCTTAGTAGACACACTACTGTTAGGAATAAAAGTAAAAACAGTGTTGGCCAGTATTTCTTAATAAAGATTTTAGAACCACACCAACCCTCGCAGAATACAACTGAAGCGATTAATAAACTCGATTTTTTTAATTCTGGCACACACAGCTCGAGAAAATTCCAAAAATAAATAACAGAACGCAACTAAAAAATCGTAACTCGTATATATGTATGAGGATTATTGTGCCAAATTAGATGGCAGGTGGTGAAAAAGTTTTCCGATCGCTGCGCCCTCTAGGGAGGTCGACCAATAAAGGATGGATGAAAAAATGGCTGCGATGACGTGATCGAACGACCACCCTACTTTGTCCTGTCCCAAGACCTGTTATGGCCTGTTGGATACTGAGGCCTTTTGAGGCCTATTTACTCTCGTAACGCTGCATTTTGAGTTTGGGAGAAGGGTATGTTTTTGTTGATACATGGAAATGGTCTGTCCGTGAATGCGTTAC
The DNA here is from genome assembly GCA_916610205.1 of Griposia aprilina. NCBI lineage: Eukaryota > Metazoa > Arthropoda > Insecta > Lepidoptera > Noctuidae > Griposia > Griposia aprilina. Next base: position 22,000,371 of record OU744299.1, on the reverse strand, counting down.
CTGTGACCTATTGACCAAATGTGCCTAGAGCAAGGTAAATAGTAGGTTCTGGTTATCATTATATAATTCAAATGACAGTCAAAACAATAAGTAACCAGTGTCCTTTTTGGGTAACCAAAGAAAATCAGCGCTGTGCTGTGGGTTCCGCATAGCACAGCATCATGCTGAGTGGAAGCCTTCTTGTCACAGTCATGACGTGCTGCTGTCGACTATTTCTGTTAGTTTATTATAGTTTAGTATATTATTGCTGTTGATTATAGATCTATTTTGTTTGTTTGTTTTTATTTACATTGTTACCAGAGCTAATTATCTTTGTTGTATGCACGTGCTTCTGTGACAAATAAACCTATTTTTCTTTCTTTCTTTTCTTTCTTTAAGTCAGTCAAGGCTGAAAGCCTGTCATAGGATAATAAACATTGGAGAACAGAATTGGCCAGTTTATCCAGCTGTGAAGGTCGGAAGTCTAACTAATGCATGAAATGAATGAAGCATGTTATATGACAGATTTATACCACCACAACTATCACCACTATACCACCACCACCACCACTATAAGGCGAATAAAATCAGCAAAAACTTGCAACAAAAGAAAAAGAAATTAAAATATTATAAAATCTCGGAGAATCTCAATTAGTTAGCAAGAACCTTGTTACCAGGAGTCGTTGCAATAATACAAGTTTAATTAATTTCCTTCAGTTTTATTCGCTTAACAGATCTCGCTAGTTTTGTGCAACGGAGAAATGCAGAGGTGGGTCTTGTAAAGTAGCTAGATGCTAGATGCTTTAAGAGAATGTACATTAATTTTTAGTAAAACTGACGGTTCATACATTTTAGGAGTAGAAACGGAGACATGGGTTAGGTAATCTATTTTTGGACAGATTCGTCATTAGATCTGCAGCCTTGGACTAGTGGTCGCAATCACTACTGCGGACCATGTGGACCTGGGTTCGACTCCCAGGTCTGGCAAAGTTGTTATTGGGTTTTCCATCCAGAATTACTCAGTAGCAGCCCGGAGTCTGGAATTGATAGGCTCGCCCTCTATTACACGGGACTTCAACTGGCAAAATGTGGGTGTACTATAGGTACACCTCTGCTTAAACCTTCGGGGAATGCAGGCATGGTGAGAACAGTTCAATAAATGTTTGAACTATTCTCTTTTAGATTATACCTAAGAAATAAAATTGTTTGTTCCTACATAAATATAAATGCACAAAACTTAACCAAATGTTTCGCTTGTTGTAAGAAAAGAATCAGCTCTCGCTAGAATAGGAGCTAAACATTTTTATTTGTTTTGGCTTTGGAAGGTGCTGTACTCATGTATGGTATATTATGTTACTTTGTGCGGTGGTTTCACTTCACCATGTAAGATTTACAGGAGATTCATAACTTACTGATCAGAGTTAATTATAATGAGTTAAATGGGTACACTATATACGAAAAACTTTATTCCGTCAGTCACAAATACAAATTTCTAAATACCGATTTTCAAAATTCCTAATATAACAACTCCGTTTTTTCATTCATCCTATTTATATAATTTCAATATTCCTAACATTTATAATTACTACTTTTTCTCAAAATACCTAGTTTCAATTGATCGAATAACAAAAAGTCCGACTTAATGATAATTCGAAACATCAAAAATACGAATTCCGATTATTAAAGTACCGATTAATTAGAATTCCGAAACAAAAACGAATAAAAATATTTTCTTTCGCTGGTCACAGTTCTAAACAAACCTAACCTAAATGATTTACCAACAATAGTGGGAATTTGGCGTTAATGGCCACTGTTCTAACCTAACGTTACCAAAATGATTCAATAACAGTAGATGGTACCCGACACAGGTAAGATAATATAATAAGGAGAAGAAGAAAAAACAAAAAAATAATATTAATACACAAATATTAATAACAAAGTAGACGTTTCTAAATTTAGAAAAAAAATATAATAATAAGAAATATGCGAATGTGTGAATGCGTAACTGAATATTATACTAACTGAATCAGAATCAGAATCCTTATTTTAGCAGTTTATTCAAAATATTGATAAATGATTTTATTTCTGTAAGTAGGTTTGTACAAACACTTTTACACGTCAATCATATTTTTAAACTAGATGAGGTCGGCGTTTCCTATCTGACTACTCTGAGAAGAAAGGCCGAAACAAACTCAGAGGTCACAGTCTCTATTAAAGTCCAGACATAATCTTGGTCAGATCATGTGAAGACCATGTAGATTGGTATCTGAAATGGTCTTTTGAGGAAAGAACCACACAGATTGAGTGGACCAGAAGTGGTGGATTGGTGGTGAAAATCGGAATGTCGTTTTTCGGACCGAGAACCCATCGAGCATTAGATTCTCCGAACGTATGGAAATCGGAAAATAAACGAATCGCATTTACGACTTTCGGTAAAATGAATTTCGTAATTTTTAATAATAGACATTATCTCGTAATTCTTAGGTATTATGAAATTCGGACTTTTGAAAATCGGAACATAAAATATTTCGGAGTAATTGGGTGTGCCCGAGTATTTTATAATATCCGAAATATTTTATTCTGAATTTGCCCATTGTACTGCCCATTGTCTAGACTAGAAGAAACAAGTTAAATGTTGCAGCATCGTGCTGAGATAAGAGCCTTTTGGCCCCGTATAGGTCGTTCTGTTTTTGTTTTTTTTAATATAAGTACTTTTGTTTTTTATTATATTTCTAGAAGCTACAGAACGCAACCTCCTACGATCCTTACATACTACTAGTATAGAAATGGGCATCTAGGGGTTTAGTCATTAGTTAAGAGACGTGTAAACGCCAACAATGTACCTATGGTTTAGTAGACGTCAATCGTTATTTAACTCTAAGCAACGTTTATAAATTAGCACCAATAATTCCGAAATTATTGTAACAAGATAATCAAAGAAAATTGATTGATTACCAATTCTCCAACAACCCCAACGAGATCGACACAAAAAAGAAAACAAATTCCACAAATCGATATATTCACCACATCGCGCCATTTTGTATATGATTGGCAATTTGTATGTCGCGTCACGCGTGCAGCATTGCTTAACTCGTTATTAAAACGAGCCTCAATATCGCGATACCTGTTCTTAACCCCTGCCTTTGATCTTCACACTTTGATGTCTTCTGATTGAGACCTACATTCACTTTGCGACCCCTGAAAAGGGCTTACGATCCTTAGGATACTGCCACTGAAATTTCAAACGGAAAAGTTCTGACTTAAGGTTGCATTTTCAGTGTGTGGTCTATCTTCAGTTTCGCACGAGTAAGAAACATGTTTTTTTTTTCCGTATATCAACAGATTTTGTAATGAGCAGCGGGAGTTACGTTCTGTAGTACAAGTGCAAATAAGTGTTATCATTACAGTAGTGCTGTGGTGGGTAGCGTGTTTGATGTCGGGGTGAGGCAGTCTCGTGGGTAGGCCGTGATCGCGGCGGATTGGTGACGTGTGAATTTTAAGTAGTTTTCTTAAGGTTGTAAGTGACACGTCTTGTAGAGGGTGAAATGATGTTTTATTGATAACGGGTCACGCAGGATTTCGTTTTTTAACTGCGCCATTCAGAACCTACGACAAGATGAAACAAAGATAAGACATATCGACGTTATCGTGTAAGATTTACGACATTGCTCGCCAAATTAAAAAAATAAATTCAAAATAAGTAGTTGGAAAAAGACTCGACACTTGATGATCATCATTTTCAATATATACGTTTTGGTATTAGGCCCTGATAAAAAAGAAATCGGATTAGATTAGCAAAAGATTCACTGTAGTGGCACACTCATAAAAACAGAACGGAAATATCCAATTAAATAAGAAGACCAAGGGTATACCACTTTCTCGTATTCTGCATTCCTGACCTCATATCATTATACCTAGTTACTTAATGGCTATGTTTGCCAAGACATAATGAAACTATGGCAAGCTGTCCGGCCATATGGCGTTGGCTACGTCCCGAGTCGTATATGCCCGCGACACTAACTTTATCAGCTCTTGCGCCCTTCACGGACAACTGTATACAGAATGATGTATTTCAATATTGCGAATAATTTTGAGGGTTATTTTAGACTTTATTTTGATTGTGGCTCGGAGTTTTACCGATCAGCTTATATTTACAGTGGTCTTTGCAAAACAATACTTCTTTCAATGTCCACCTTACTTTTCAATGAAACAAAATATACTACAAGCTTAAATTTATGAAACACGACGGGCTCAGACCAAATAAAAAATGAAGACATAGCGCTGTCAACAGTGATGTCGGGCCGATTTCGTAATAATGTGTGCACTTAGTGAGGTGTAGTTTGGTTGTAAATTGGGTTATAAATGTGTGCGCGTGAGCGTGTATGCACAGAGCAAGGTGTAGTTTTGCATGCTTCACTGTATTGTTCTGTATGTTTTGATTTTTTATTTGGTCTGAGGCTGTGGGTCATATGACTGATGTTCATTTGCAAAAGTGATGATAAATTATCGTCCCCTCTATGAATTAATTTTCTCTACGCAAACGATTATTAGTCTACAAGATGCAGATACTTTCAATACCGGAATGAAGCTTAGTTATGTGCCTTTATAAACAGTGTCTTTTTTGTGTGATGTCTTGTGTCTTGTGGGTCTTACAAAAGGCTAAAAGTAAAATGGGTACAACTAATTAACATAACATTGCATCATGCCTTGTTCCTCCGAAGGGTTGGGCAGGGGTGTACTTATAGTGCACCTACATTTCGCCAGTTTTAGTACCATGGAATAGGGGGCCAGCCTGTTGCCATCAACCGAGCACAAATCCAGACTCCGAGCTGCTACTAAGAAATTTCAGATAGAAAAACCCAATAACACTTTTCCCTACCTGGGAATCAAATCCAGGACCAAGACCAAGTAATTAAAGTGCACATACAAACAGACCACTAAAAAACAAAGACAAAACCAAAAAATCTCAGAACCCATAATGCTCCATACAGCCAGTCTTCATCAATTGTGGCTGTACTCGCCTAATCTCCCTCGCATCAAATATTAAAGCACACAAAGTAACAGCCTGTACACTAGTCATGCATATTTAAGGCTCTACACGTAAGGCTTTATAAGCCGCCAAGTAATGAGCTTGTGAGTGTATGCACTTGTTCAACAGTAGTACGGATGTTCAGCTAATTGGACAGGTAGACAAGGTTAAGTGAGGTTATTTGATAGCTCTAAGGATTACTATTTCCAAATTCTTGAGACTGACACTTGAGTTTGGAGATCACAAATGAAGGCAGGCAGAATCAAAGAGCATCCCCAGCAGTGACTGAAGTTAGATTGTATACCAGATGTAAGGGAAATAATTGTGAACCTCTTGAAGGGTCATTGTGCTCACCATTATGAACATCTTTTACTATAGTAACAACTTAGAAATCTTAATAAAACCAGCTACTCTATACATTTATGTTCGCATCACCCGTCAAAATGTAGATAACAGCTGATTTTTTGTTGATGAGTACAATGACCTCTTAAGAGGTTGTTATTTCAACTACGCCTTGTATAGATAATGGTAATGATGATTCAAACACTTTTGTTGGTGAAACAGTCTTTAAAAATAATTTCACTACACAGTACTCTAACATACTTACCATTGCCACGGCATTGACAGTACTGACACTTAGGCGGTAAACAGTCGATGGACAATTTGTCCACGACGATATACCGTATGGGAGTCCCAGCAGTCTATTTGTCCTCCATGTGCGTTATTGCATAGATTTCCATTATGTTCCATCGTCGCGGACAAATTGTCCATAGTCTGCTTAGAGCCTTACTGACAAAAACAATAACCAACTGTAACAGTTCAACCATTTTCACCCTATTCAAAAGGCTTCAGTAAGTAGTTGTCATATGATAACTGATACTTCTCATACTCGTAGGTAGGTACCGCTAACAAGTAAATAGTTCTCACAAACGTAATTCTAAGGAAGGCAAGTAGTGCGGGGAGACCCAGAAAGCGTGCAATGTATGAACTTAGATATATAGAATCTGCGGCGGTGTCTGTATGTAGAAACCATTTATTATTATTTTACTACCAGCCTCTTTGTACGAAAATCGTATTTATCTCAGTGCTGAGCCTAGATAGGAAAATATCCAACGACATGGAGGGCAAAACTGCCACCAATTTGCTTGTCGAATTTGTTTTAAATAAAAAATACGTTTATTTCGACCAACAAGGATCATATGCACACAATGTTTTACTAAATTAAAAATAAAATAAACACACACATTAAATTATAAATAAAAACAGACAATTAAAAACACCACATACACATTTTAGTGAAATATTTTTGAGCTAAGAATTTCCCCTGTATTCTGGATGTTTGCTCAAGTTTTTTCTGCTGTCAAATCATCACCATAGCTCTTGAAATATCATTATCAGTATCATCACTCAGCCAGACGTCCACTATCACTGGACACAGGCCCCCAAAATATTCGCCATACTAACCAATCTTGTACTTGTAATGCAATTGGCCGAAATATCATCAGCCTATCTTCACCATGGAATTCGAGGACAGCTAAAGTAGTACCTACAGGCATACAGCACGAGAAGTATCTCAAGCTCATACCCACTAGATTCATAAAGCTGCAATTAAACCAAACAAGCGGATGCTCATTCAAATCCCGCTCGATCATTCCCATTCGCCCATTGATGAAGAAGAAGTGTAATCAGACATCAAGCATTTGTTCATTGTTCTTTAATTTTTCGCGCAGATTCTATGAAATTATTGATAGGTCGACACTGTCCTCTCATACCTATTTAATATTGTAATTTGAAAACATTGTAAAAAGTAATATTTTTTAAAAGAGTAACCGTGGAGTTCTTTTCCTTATGAAACGAGCAATTGGAACCGTGCACCTGCTTCTGACGTTTCATAAGTGCTCACGTTCTTTATGTGAAAAATAATATTATGAATTTGAAATGTTCTTTACCTCGAGCAGAGTCAGTGGGCGTGCTACGTGCGACACTGGAGCCGGAATCCGTGGCAGTGCGCCGGAGCGTGTAAGCCTGCGTGTCGGGTTGCGGGTCGGGCAGACGGCGCGGCGGCTTGACCGGTGCTATGTGTGCATGTGCAGCTATATGCAGGTGGTAAGGTACCGAGCTACTATGTGTAGCTAGGTGGGAGTGATTTTGTTATAAAAATACCTGTGGGTATTGATTTTTAGTTTGGGTTAATTTAATGGGCTGTCAAGTCTAGTAAGACCGAATGCTGACTCTATGTTTGGCAAAAGACTAGGAAAATATTGAATAAAACGTCATTAAAATGTGACTCAATTGACGCATGATTACAAGTAGCAATCATTTTAGCAAATACACAATGGTTTTGGTCTCTCGTATATTAATAATCGGTCCGTAATGTTAGTCATAAATTAAAAAAAAAACAATAGTTGCCTCAAAATAAAAATAAAAAGCCATTTCTGAAAAACTTGTTCATGTCAATAAACTGAGTTGGCAATGAACTATAAGTACCACTCCACTTTAGTTATAAGACGTTAATAAGTTAGAGCGAGAGCCAATAAAAATGCATTCCACAATTTCTTCATCCATAAAATAGAACGTAGGTCTAAGTGTCCCCATGCATCAGTCCTTCCTCCATGAACTAGTCGTGAAGTGCCAATTAAAGCTCGCAGGCCGGTGTACCCTCGTCCTTAGTTTTAGCATAATGCTTACAAAGACCCATTTTATACCCGCCAGCCCCGTTTGCCCCGTTCGCCCTGGTTGCCCCAGTTGCCCCGCCTGCCCTCAAAAGTGGTGTTTACTGTTAAATGTAGATTGATCTTGGGTATTTCTAGAATAAATTAACATGTTTTACTAGCGGTAAGCCTGTGATGTGTGTAAGTTTTTAGAAAATAAACATTGGCGCATGTTTATGTTATAGGCAGTGTTTTTTGTGACTTTATTTTTGAACAAATGAAAACATTTGAGTCAATTTATTTGATTTAAAGCATCAAAATTATAATAATTGTACCAAGACGAAGCGACAGACTAACTTTCTGATTATAATTGACAGATTTCTCGACGAAATTCTCAAGTGCCTCAACTTTGACCAAGATTTCATAGTAAATTAGCAAGTTGTTCACAATAAACAGCAAATGAAACAACACCTCAGAAAACACAAGTAAGTAGGTTCAACCCATCTCAACTCTACGCAAGAAATTTCTCGACGCATATTTTACGAGACAATACAATCTCCAGAAACAGAGATATTTACGGGAGTATAAAACAAAACACTCGCGCAATTATTACAAAATCATTGTTCAACTGCTACAATAATTAAAAGTTACATAATATCACCTCTGGGAGGAACCTAAGTCCTTACGCACGACCGGTGACTTGCAAGCAACTCGCAAATTCACAAAATGGCCGATTTAAATCTGTTTTGTGGGCACGAGAGGCGAATACCAAAATTTATCTCTTCACTCCACTGGTTTGATTTGAAATTATCGTCGTTAAGGAGTTACGCACTTTCTGCGCCAACGAGTTGCCACTGTGATTTCAGATTTATTTTGCAAACTTAAAAATTGTACCTGGAACAACTTTCCTCGACCTTTATTCCTTAGCTAATAAAATTCAATATCATTCAGCAGATGCTCACCTGAGCGGTGAATGTAAGTCGGTATTTCCTACCCTAAAGGTAAGGGGTTCTTGAATAGGTGTTTTTTCTGTAGCTGGTGGATGTGATTTTCCTTAAGGCTGTCAGTGTTGTGCATGTTATGGTACTCGTAAATATTGTGGATTTTCCGCTGGATGCATCTTCTCTTTGTTGAAGCGCTCACGCGTTGCTTTCCGGGAGGAAGACGGAGGTATAAGGGGTGTACCGCTAAACTACTCCGCATAATAATAGAGGTAGCTAGTAAATCTTGGAGGGACATGCATTACAGATATAGGTTCTTTGTTAAGTTTTTTTATGCTAGCTCAACACAATAAGAATTTCCTGTATTATTTATGGCATATTCCTCAAATCCGTTTCACATTCAAGATCTTTTGCATACAGTTCATCTTAAAGAGTGAAATGGTGCTATAATTTTTTTTGTTCATTTTCAGGATTATGACAGACTCTACTATAACAATACCAGCCTATTATTGTCCCGCTGCAGGGCAGAGGCCTCTTCTCATACACAGAAGGTACGAGCATTGATCACCACGCTTGCTCAAGACGGGCTGGCGATTTGAGACTTAGTCCAGCGCGGTAATTACGTAACACACTAACAGTAGGAATGGATTTCATTTTGACAGTTCAACAACATTCATTGCGTTATTTACGTTGTTAAGCAGACAAATTTTTCGAAATAGGCTTCAATGGATTAGCAATAGGCTTCAAAATGATTCAGATTGTAATAGATAGTGTGTTACGTAATTAGGGTGCTATAGATTAATCAATTCAATAAATTGGGTATTATTATCGATTTAATAACAAGAACCGTATAATATCTACTTATTATATATTGGACTGCTTACCAAATTTCGTTACCACTTAAGAGTTCTGTTCACCCTAAAAATCGGAGTCTCAACGATAAGTTAGCTCTTTTCCGTTTGCATCGCGTATTTTTGAAAGATCTTGTCACCCTTGTGCTATAGAGGTTGGCAATGGAGAAATGACAGGCGTATTACGAAACAAAATTGATGTGGCGCAACTGTTGCGCAACACAATAAATACCTAATTAATCTTATTATCATACATAAACTCACGCCTTCTTCCCATGGGGGTAGGCAGAAACTACAGAACGCCACCTGCTACGATCCATACATACTCCTTTTGCCTCGCTTACGTTCATATATCTGGTCATACACGCACGCCGGTTGTCTTATTATCATCAATCTCATTATCTAATTATTATGAAGACAATTAGTTATTTACACGTTTATTTAAAAACAATTTGTCTAGTTTACAACGGTTCTTGATTTAAACCAGAATAATTTGTTATGGTTATGAAACAAAAGAGGAACCTCCTCTATAAACAGGATAATATACTACTGTAGAAGCCTAAAAAAACAAAAACCTATTACTTATTGGGGTACAATATCGTGAGGGAAACTAATCAAGCCTATATGAAGCTAATAGGTATAATGGTTCCATTTATATCGCGTGATTACTGAGACCCAAGAACATTATCAGTTGCGCCACAATCGCCCAACTTTTTGCCCATAATACCCCTGCCTTCCTGTCTTCTTCGCGACAGGGGAACACAATATCCTATAGAAAGTCGGGTAGTATCTCGTGACAGGGGGCGAATCGCCAAATTTTCAATTAACCGCCGAATATAAGGTGACGGCTTGGACTCGCCTCGTTCAATTAAATTGTGCTAAGAAACGGTATTGGAACGGAAGTATAAATGGCAGTTCGTTTGTTAGAATTGAATGGGAAATAATTTTAATGGATTGTGTTTCTTTGATGAATTACGTGGTAATGTAGTCATGGTTTCTATGGAAAAGGTATTCAATGAATTTGAATTTACATTAGAAACTTTTAATTTAAACATTAGTGTACATGTATTCTAAATTAAACTCTCTTTAGAAATGAATTATAATATTAAAGTCCCTGCATTAACCGGCGACTGATAGATAGATAGATAGACTACTTAATAATTGAAATAAAATAAAAATCAACGTAAAATTATTTTTTATAAAAAAATCCTGCTGATTTTAATAAACTAGCATTCAGGGGTTAAAGAATATAAAAAGTAAGTTCAAAAACTAAAAGCCGACTACTGAAAAATCATGCTCTAAAATGTATGAAACAAGAAAATATTCTCATCTCAAATTGTTATGTACAAACTATTCCATATTTATCGTCTTTTAACTAAATAACTTAATATACTTTAATGAATTTAGTACATATTCATATTGATGTTCAGAGGATAGCCGGTCTTTGCCATAAAGCTTATGATCGCTTACTACTGTTAGAATGTATTGTTCTGTTAGGGTAGGTGGCATAATTTATGGTATGATAACCAACACGGCAACATTATTTTTTTAGTTCATGTTTTGTTTACCTCCAGAGGGAGCCTTATTCAATTTAATGTGACGTCACATCGAACCTATCACCAGCGGACGTTCAAGACGCTTCCAATGATACCTCATTTGTGATAAGCAGTTTAGAAGATATGAGGGAACAAATGAACATACATATATACCGATCACAATCATAACTATCCTTATTGCTTTCGCCGTAGTCGAGTAAAAAGTAAATTTCTGTAAGAAAATTTGTACAAACACTTTTACACGTCAAACATATTTAAAAAAAAAATTGATGAGGTCGGCGTTTCCTATCTGACTACTCTATGAAGAAAGGCCGAAACAAACTCAAAGGTCACAGTCTTTTTTCAACTCCAGCATAATCTTGGTCCGACATAATCTTGGTCAGATCATGTGAAGACCATGTAGATTGGTGTCTGAAATGGTCTTTTGAGGAAAGAACCACACAGATTGAGTGGACCTGTCCAGATGGTGCACGCATTTGAAAGGTATACAATTCTTAAATATTCCACGAATTTTCCATTTACCCCACGAAAATTATATTATCTACTCTAATAAATACAACACAGAGCTAGAACTAGAATTACATCTCGAACTCATCAAGGTACTTCAACAGCTACTATTGACTCAGTTAACAGGTACCGCAGTTAATACTTACACTTACTTGTACTGCTAAATAAACAGTTAACGCTAAATTAAGCCGCGTACCCATTGCCGTGTATTGACATTGCGTCTAGCCGGAGTTAGGCTAAACTCAGGTCTAGATTATATCTCCACTGAGCTAAGTTTCAGTCTGTTTGTACGTGTTAATGGTCGGAATTTGTTGGTTTATGTCTAGGTTTGTGTATTAAGTTAGTGTGATTGTGTAATGTGGAAAGGGATGTGGGGTTTGTGTTAAATAAACATTGTTAGATATAAAGTTTTGGTGTAAATGTTGTGAGACAGCAAATTTTTATAGTTATTTGTGCTAAATTATAATTCTATATAAAGTCTTCTGTAAAACGTTACAGAATTGCGATAATACTATTATTATTTTTTCTCAAAACATACTTTAAAATCTCTCTTGCGGGAGTAGTGTTATTCTTTTTGCTTAAAAATGACTCGATTAATCCTCAGCTTCTAGTTCTGCTAATTATAACAACCGTTACTACTTTTACGACAATAATGAAGCGAATCCACATTAAACCGTAAGTTAAACTTTATTACGGTATTTCTTGCAACACATCTATCACCATATCTCTAACATCCTTTCAAGAAATAAAATAGCCTTACAGCCTCTTCAGCATAATAAACCAACTAACACACAAATTCCCTCCTTAGGATTCAGGTAAAGAGATACTTAACCCATCGTAGCCACGAGCCCCCCATCACGCCGACAGGAATCGTGGCAAGCAGTAAAAGCAAAGCTACTGCGATACTAACAAACATTCATATAAAAAGAATAAAAAGGGGACTAGTTTATTCACAAAAGCAAATGACATTTATATGGTAAGAGGCGATCGTAAAAGTTGATATTATATCGTAGGGCTGTGCGGTGTGCGTGTGTGCACTGCTGTAGATAGAACAATTATATGAAAGTGTATTGTCTTGTCGACGTTTAAAATTTTTGTTATTAGGTATATTTCAGTAACGTTCTGTAGTTTCTGCACATCCGCATGGGCAGAAGGTGTGAGTTTATGTATGTATGTATATTTCAGTATTTTTATTATTCTGATCAAACTACTGAAGGTATGCAAAAACAAGGTTATAGGTAATCGTTCAGTATCTCATACATTTGAAAATTGTCATGAGTTAAATGCTTCCTACTGGGAGTTTAGTTAAATTCGAAAAAACATTGCTCAAAGGTTTACCAGAAACGAATGCATGTCATGTATAAACCAACGGCAGTCTAACAAAGATACTCGTAACACAGGATCCAAATACGTCACAACAACTTATCTCATAGACACAACTTGGTGCTAACAACATGTTACTGCAAGGCTCCGCTGAAAGCCAAACATTCAGCTTTGATACCTCGTGTGACAGCCTAATGGGCAACGAGAGTGAACTCATTCAGCCAAGCTCAGTAATGAAGTAATCAGTCACTTGTCCAACGAATTTTGAAGCAGAACACGTTTGGAAATTTGAGTTTGTGCCAATATGTGGATACATGTACTTGGGGTAGGCTTTAGACGTCCACAGCAGGCTGTCGATCAGTTCATCAAAAGGTTTTGGCGAATATTGGTAGATGATTTCGTCAAAGACAAAGACTTCGTTGGCAACGCTCTTGGAGTTGCTTTACGAGAGTAGATTTTGAGCTAGTGTCTTTATATCTAGAAAAGAAAATGAGAGAAATAATTTTGAAAAATGTTACAAATCATTTAGCTTGTGATTCATCATGATAACTTCAAATACTCAACTGATAATTCGATAATCATTTATCGATAATCGTACCGTCCCAACCCTACCCACATATAAGGACACTAAAATTCGTGCACAAAATTCTAGTGGAATAAATAAATAGCACAATAAAGTTGGGCAGGTATTCGCGTAGAGATTATGTTAAAATAGCGATTCCCAGTATATTTAGTTTATGAACTTTTGTTTGGATGCTGCTGAGATGCTAATGAGATGCGCGCTCCTTTTTTGTTTTGTTTTTAAACGGTCCGGTTTATTGTTTTTGTTTATAGATGGAGACATTGTATCAGAATTTGTGTAGACTAGTTAGTTATACTCGTATTTTTCTTTTGGTCTTTTGCTACCCTTTTGCATTGTTTATTTCAAAGGACTGTCGTGTATTTATTACATTTTTAATCATTTATTTCTTTGCAAACATCGGTGATTACGTAATAATGTTGCCGGGTTTTATAACAGCTTTCCAAGTTATGCTGAAACACACATTTTAGTAGGAAGGAGAGTCAGAGATAACCGCATCTAATTCTACGCCAAGAATTATGAGATTAAATGCAAAGTAATCTCATACCTGCGTACAAATCACACCGCACCTTAGGGCGCGCTACTATCACACAATCTCCAGCATAATTCGCTACGAATTTACTGCAAATACGCTTTGCAATCAATTGGATCGCATCGCCAAAACAAACGGGCGCCCAACAATATCGTTAGGGGATGAGCGGATGTGACGTCAGAGACAGCCGCCATGCTAATGGCTAATGCGTGTCGCCGGAAGTCCTGGCCCGGAAACGGAGCGGACATCTCGCGAAATTATCATTTAACATTTTATTGCTGTACGGCGCATGCGGCTTGATAGGCTTGTTTTGTTTGCTGAGATATACATGTAGGTGTGGCCGAGCTTCCTTCGTCTGGCATGAGCGAGTTGGTTTTTTTTTTTTAAAGCGTTCTTCGGGAAAGATTGGCGATTTATTGGACTAGAAAATCGTGCTAATCTAAAAGCCGAATGTTGTATTGTTACGATTTTGTTATTCTTGTTCTAAGTTCTATATTACTTACGTAAACATTATTCAAGAAATTGTAATATTTCTTTAATATTGACAACGTGAGTGCCATCCGTGAGTAGGGCACTCACGTTGTTAATATTAAAGAAATATTAGAATTTGTTCAATAATGTTTACGTAAGTAGTAAAGAACTTAAAATAAACTCTAGTTTTCAAAAGTTTTAACTTTGTTAAAAGTAACGTTCGCATACTTTTAAATATTTTCACGTAGAGTATTTCTCACGAAAGATGTACACGTAACGAAAAAGTTGTTATGAAATATCGTAACGAAATAGTTTACAAAGTAACGAAATAGTAAACTAAAGCTTAGTGTGCATTGACTGTCATAATAAAGTGCAGGGAATAAGGAAATTAATTAAAAACCATGTTTTTCATTATACTTATTATTAGCTGAAATCAAAATGAAGTAATCAAATTAAAACACAAAAAAGAAAAAGATATAACAGAAAGAAACTGAATTAAAAATAAACTGCGTCTTCTATATTCTTTAGAGAAAGACTGCCCTCTTTTTCGACCAATTCAATTTTTTTAACTATATTTATTTCAGGAACACAGTCTAAATCTTTAGTTTTAGGGAACAGAAATTTTACTTCCACGTTTTTGCCTCTATTTTTGTAAAATGAAATTGAGTACATCTTTTCACCATAATGTATCTTGGTGATTACTCCAACGTAATATTTCCATGTCTTTTTGTAGTAGCGTACTAAAGTCGTATCTCCTAGTTTAAAAATCTCATTCTTCTGATTATCTTCGGTCTCAATGTTAACGTCATTCTTAGTAATATTTTCATTTGTTGAGGGACCCACGGCAATCTCTATTATTTCTTTAATGTGTTCGTCATACTTGTTTATGATTTGTTTTTCAGTCATCTTTGTTTTCAGGTAAGTGCCTTCATTGTCCTTAACGTCTTCAGTCTCTCGTTCTTCTTTGTTTTTGGTACTATTTTCAGTTTTTTCCTTCATCCCTGTTTGCAGGTAAGTGCCTTTATTGTCATATGTTTCTCTTTCATTATTATTTTTAGTACTAATTTCAGTCTTTTCCTTCGTCTCCGTTGTCAGGTAAGTGTCTTTATTGTCATTTAAGTCTTCAGTTTCTGGTTCATTTTTGGCATTATTTTCAGTTGTTTCCTGCATCGCGGTTTTCAGGTAAACGTCTCCATAATCCTTAACATCTTTAGTCTCGCTGCCACGTGCGTTTTCGATATTTTTTTCCTTCATCGCTTTTTTCAGGTAAGTGTCTTCGTCGTCCGTAATGTCTTCAGTCTTTTTGTCATTTTTACTCTTGATATTTTTTTCATTCAGCAATATTTTGCTTTCAATATCCTGAACTGCAACCTCATTGTCATTTTTGGTCACGACATTTTCTTCTCTTTTCGATGTTTCCCTTTTGATTTTTGTTTTAAGGTTCTCTTCTTTATCTTTCCATTCATAAGTGCTTCCGTCATTTTCTTTGTCTTTGGTGTTATGCACTGTAGAGAGATCAAAATTTTTATCAATTTTATGCAGCTTGAAAGGATCATATTTTTGCAGATTAACATATTTAAGATTTTCGGGTGTGAACCGGATTGACAGTCACTTTTCCACTATTTTCCTTATTTGTGTTTTCATGCTCATTATCAGTGTTAACTTCTTCTTCATCTTCTTCCTCATCCTGTATATCATCCATTGTACAATCTGATTCGGAGTAAATACTCATTGCGTCATCACTTTTTGAAGTAGATGTACTACTCTTTGACCTTTTACGTTTGATTCCTAGTACTACTCTTGTTTGCATGCTTTGTCTTTTTTGAGCTTTAGGTATATTTTTATTGCTGTCTTTTTTGTTTGATTTGGATTTTTTTACATGTGATTCGTTCTTGTTGAGTAATGTTGAAGATAAAGTGTTTGTTTTAATCAGTTGATGTTCTTTGGTGTAGTAGCAGTCACAGCAAATGTTTTTTTCACAGTCGAAACAGCTTAGCCATTTATATTTAATTGGTCCATCTCCGGTAGTTGCTATTTGATGTACTTTCATTGTACCTTTTAAGGGCACAACGTCATTTGGAATCATTTTTGTCATCTCTTCGACTTTGTCTTCAGGTATATAAAAGATTTTAATGTTGGTGTTATCTTTCAAGTAATCATACGCTTCTTTCGCGTCTGTAATGTCATGACCGTGTGCTATTTGACTGTCTAGCTGTCGTTTTATAGCCCCACCAACACCGTCCGCTGGTCCTTTGCCATGGGAGGCTTCGAAGAAATTCCATGTACCAAATTGAAATTCATAGTCAGAACACCTTTTCTGGAACATGTAAAAATTGTTTTTTTGTCTGTATTGAGTAGCAGGACTGTCTGAAAAAACATGTATTTTCTTTGCTTTCAGTTCTTTCGTACAAATCTGCAAAATGGGGTCCAAGTGGGCCCAAATGGCACCGGGACCATGCTCATTTATTGGTGAAATTGTGCATATCGATAAAGGCTTTTTATTTGTTGTGTAGAGTACACTTGTGTGAAGTGTGATCTGGTTCCTGCTTGCCCCAAAATGTACTGCCTGAATTTCCTCGGCTTGTTTGCAAGCGAAGTTTTCGGAGAAATCACAAACAAGGCTGACTTCGTCATCTTCAAGATTCTTTATGCATTTTTTCCATGATCGGTATTGATGATTGACATTGTAGTGATGAATTTTGAATTGCTTTAGGTCTTTCAGGAATTCCTTGATTAAGTTACCTACTGTCCCTTTAATCGTTGTTTTAGCATATTTTTTTGTCGTTTTTTCTTCACATTTTCCTTTGGTAACTTTAGTATATGTATGTGTTATAACTTTCCACTGCAGCCCCTGAATAGGGAGGTTTGCATCTATAGTTGAGTTAAAGGTTGGGATCTTATCTTTGCAGTCTATGCACTCTGAGTAATAACATCTGAACGATTTGCAGCAAGTAACTTCTCCTAAAATGTCGCCCAAATCTGATGATTGAAGCACACCTAATCTCTTCAAAGCTGTAGTTTTGAATAGCATGTTAGTATGTTTTACACAAGCACATGTATTTCGATCTTGTATTTTTGGATGAACAACGTAAAATGGCCGAAAACGACAAAAGGTTTGGAAAGATGCTCTCCCGCCTTCAGCTTGATATTTTTTATGAAGCTTGTATAATGGTTCAGTTAAATATCTTTTCTGCTTCTTGATTTTATTCTTCGTTACACATTCCTTCTTCCCAGCGCTATCTCGACTCACATCTTCCCTTTTAAAAAAAACATTGAGTTCTTGTCCATATTTTTGTCTCAAAGTATTTCTTGTTTTAGTAAGTCGAATCCTCCCTTTAAGTCCGAGAACCTTTGTGATATTAGTTTTCTGTTTGTATTTATTGACCATCTCATGCGTAGCTACATTTTTGAAGACATTTTTCTTTTCCTTGGTATCTGCTTTCTCATAATTCATTTTTATGGACTCTGTTAAAGTATTCAGCAAAAGCAATTTCTTTTTAACCTTCTCTTTTTCTTCAGCAGAGGCAGTTGGTATAGTAGCTTCCAGAAAGTTGTTTGTTTTCGTGATCGGGGATTCATCACCAATTGCAGTGACAATTTTAGCTGATTCACTATTATTGTTTTCTATCAATTTCTTTTTAAGGTTAATTATTTCGAGCTTATATCGATTATTTTGCCTTCTGAGATTTGCGTTTTTTCTTTTCAGTCCCGTATTTTGTTCAATCAACCTTTGCAATCTGGTCTTTTTGTCAATATTTCTTTCGCTATTGTTATTAGTATGTGATGCCAATGTATTATCAGTTTTTAAATGACCTTGAGCTCCTTTCTCTTCTTTCTTCTTTTTAGCCCTATCAGTATTTTGCTTCCTCCATTTTTTAAGCTGTTCCTGTTTTTCTGCTTCAGTTAAAGACATTTTTTTCTTTTTAATGTTTTCTTTGACTTTTTCTAGATGTTTTAAACGTCTTTCTTCATATTTTTCCGGATTCTCCTGTTTTAATTTTTCTCGATATTTTTTCTGCCTTTCGGCAGCTGTTTTCGGTGGCATTTCTGTAAAAAAAAAAAGTATCATCTTATCTTGATATTACTCCTGGGCAAATAACTTGACTCAAAATGACGTCGTTCTGCCAAGATTCTCTAATCGATTTGTATGGGACGTCTAAAAAACGACTACTGCGCAGGTTCAAGTTATATGTTGCGTGGTATACCACAACATCAACTACTATCACAACGACCCCAAACCATGGTGTATAATACAACGTTAAATTAAATTAACTAGCGAAACTTCACAGACGTGATGGGTATATCTACTCATAATAAAACAAGAATTAACATGTATTTTGAAACTTTTTTTTCGATCGGTTCTTACATCGCACGGCCATGCTCGATGATAGTTGAAATTATCACTTTAAGAAATCAGGTTTATTATTATTTAATTATCTTTAGATATCGATACCCGTCACGTCTATAACGTGTCGCTAGTTAATGTAATATAACGTTGTATATTTCCAAGTACCTAACATCGTTTGCTCTCCCATTTAACGTCCTACTACCTTCCCCCATTGTACATACAACTCTGCTCAAAAAGTTATTGTGAAAATTACGTAAAATCAAACCAATATCCTTTAAACAACTACACCCTTACTGGCGGCGGAGCACATACATCTTTCCAAAGTTGAGCGGCTTAGGAGTACTTAATAAAAGACGAACAAATGAAGCAACACATTTGTTTTTTCATAGATACATTTTTGTCCATTTTTAGTGAAATTGAAAGCAATAATAGACTTTTATTCTACGAGTTTTGCAATATTGCAGAAAAAACATCAACTTCCCGTGCTCTTTGGACTAATCAGCTAATTATCTTGTCGTTGTTGCTTTTTACCTTACTAAATAAGAAGGCAAACGGATGTCAGTTCAGAAAAGTAACCCCGGTAAATAAATAGAAAACTAGTCTACACCCAGCTTTATAACATACTATTTAGTTACGTGACGAAAAACAACGAAACAGTAAAAGGAATTATATCCAATAACCTCTAAAAGAAGTAGATTTTTTGTCCAAAATGAATTTCAAGAATGTAATTCACTTAAACGATTATCCTAACATACATTTTTATTAACTTGATAAACAATTCAGAAGTACTTACCCCAAAAAAAGTAATAATTTTCTCTCGTATCGAAACAGTAAAACAGCCGGCGCTCTAAGCGAATCTTATTTTTGACAGAGAAAAAATATGGCGCTGACATTTACCATCGTCCAATAGGAACGCTTTTAGTGTTACCAGTACAAAATACTACAGATTCGTTCAGAAATTAAAGAAATTACTGAGAAATGGCGTGACTAAAGAGTATGTGACTAAAAAGTAAAAAAGGTGAGACATTTTGTTTATTGCGTGAAACGTAATTATTTTGAATAAAGCAAGATACAAGCATCTTTGAATCTTAAACCTGATTATACGAAGGTGCTAATTACAGAACATTAGAACGTTAGACATACGTAAAGTAGTATTTTTTGAAGCGACAAAGTCGTTGGTACCCATTGAGACACAAAGATTTTGTATGGAAGAGTAAATCATGATAGTGACAACTTGAAGCATTACACAATTTTTTGAAGTATATTCGGTCCTTGCGATATCAAATCCTAATCCGGAGTATATTTTCTTCATTCCTTCGCAAACATCTTACAAAAAGTTTCATCGCTTTATTTTAATATTTTGACTCAAACTTTTGCGACATGTTTTTTTCCACAAATGTACATCTCTTTTGAGAAATACTCACTGAATACCTATTTGTAAATGAATATTTCATATTTTTTGGAGATCCCTGACAGCGAACGGGATTGTAGACGCAGATATACTGTATTCGGATATTCACAAAGTGATTTACAGGATCACTTATTTGTATACCTACAAATACTCAATTTCTATTCAACAATACTGCTCTCTTGTATTTATTGGTGAAATTTCAAACAACAAATAATAAACCAGGGTCGAACACGTTTTATTAAGGCGCTTGGTATTCCTAATTGCGAATTGTGCTTTCGTGTTTCTAATTAACCGTTGCATTTGAGGATTCGGAAAAACTACAAATATGTTATAGTCAAAAGTTCAGAATATACTTTGTGCTGTGGTTTTCTCCCAAGGTTCTTGACTTTTGTTTCGTCGAACAGAGAGCCAGTGTCCTCGATTCATTTTTATTGTATTATGTGTCCTCTTTAATGAAGCATCCAAATTGGGTGCTTTAAAATTTCTTGAAAATGTTCGTTTCGTTGTAAAGAATTTCTGTAAAGTTCTGTATTTAAAAAAAAAACGTTCGTTGTTTAAAAGAATTCGAAAAGTGTCTTGCTAAGGTTTAAATTGACTTTTACTAGGCTAGCCACGAAATTCCAACCAAAATATATGGAAAGGGCTTGTCAAGGTCATTGGCGTTACCTAGCCCCTTAAACAGAAAATAATGAAACAGGGGCGAACTCGTTATAATTTCAATATTGAGTGACGCGGCGCGGCTGACATTGTAGACAATTTAATAAGATGGCGAAGTATTCCGTTACCGTTCTGTTCGGTATCAAGTAACTTGATTGGTTTTCACCTTTAGAATTGGGTCTTTATGTATTTTGGTGTAAATAAAAGTTAATGTTCGACTGTTTTGGGTTGTAGTTGTGATTATACTTGTACCCGAGGGGACTCAGTATAGTTTTATACAAACGAGGGAAAGTTATGGGTGGAAACACAATAAGAGAGTATTCTTTGTTGTAGTAAGAGAAAATGAATTAATCAACATGACATACAAAAGTTGAAGTCTATAATAATGTCGTACTTAAACGAATTTATAAGGGTGTTGTTCCAGAACAATTCATTTCAAAAGCTGTATCTAAATTATAACAAAAATACTTATTATGACATCTAGCTACGAGTATAACAAACCATGTTCATTCCCCGACACATCCCCCATACCTCGCCAACACACACTTGGCACTTCAAAAGCCAGCATTTTATTTAAAATACAGCTCGCAAGGCCACCCTGCCCGTGCTACGCCGCGCCGTCGACCAAGGTTCGA
Organism: Griposia aprilina; assembly: GCA_916610205.1. Lineage (NCBI taxonomy): Eukaryota > Metazoa > Arthropoda > Insecta > Lepidoptera > Noctuidae > Griposia > Griposia aprilina. The sequence continues at coordinate 21,978,900 of OU744299.1, read as the reverse complement.
ATAAACCGGGACTGAACGCTGCGTTCAAAACGACCCACAAATCATATGGCGGAATTCCTAACTTACCGTTTCCTGGGAAGTGAGATATATACGAATGTGTGACGACGTGTGTGCGAGAGAGTTTTGTTACGCGACTGTTTGTTGATAGAGAGTAGGGTTCATTTTATTTGAAGTAGTATTATATATACACATACTTAAACTCACATGCTCACCACTCTTCGCTCATCACTCGTGTTATGTATATAACTAGCATTTGCCCGCTGCTTCACCCGCGTGGGTGTCTGAAATTATCCCACGGGAACGTACTACCGGGATAAAAGTAACCTAGGTGTTAATCCAGGTTATAAACTATCTGTGTTCCAAATTCCATCCAAATCCGTTCAGTAGCTTTTGCGTGAAAGAGCAACAAACATCCACCCATCCATCCATCCTCACAAACTTCACATTTATAATATTAGTAGGATAGGAAGTAGGATATATTTACTTAACTTTATGCAAATTGAAGATTATTTGTTGTTTTTCAGCATTAGTAAAGGTGCAGAAGATAGATAACTAAGCTTTATTTCGTCCCAAAACTATTTAAAATAAAACGTTAACGAATATGTCTAGCAATAGATTTCGTTATTGGTAAAAAAATATGATCTTCTGTTTTACTTCTTCTTTACACACTTTTGTGTGTTTATAATTAATCCCAACAACAGCTGATTTAAATTTTATTGTTACTAGATTAAAAACAGGGAAAAATAATATCTTATAAGCAAACCCGCGCACCACGCATAGCAACACAATTTTACCTCGGCGACGCATTCACTTGTAGCGAAGTGGTTCTATGTGGCTCGCTTTAGTGCTTCCTTTTGTGTCGGAGATTTGATTCCCAGCCACTCCACCTGTCGGGGTAGGCGGGTCTTTGATATGAAAATATTTAAGTATACCTACTTAATAATAACTTGTACAGAACACTGAACACTTTAAAAAGGGATTTTGATCTAATAATATGTTGGTCTTAACCTTTAAGTTCTGAGGTCACATTCATGTTATTTTCTAAAGGTTGTAAACTAATATTTGTTCGTTAAATGTGTGGACTTTATACCCTTTGATAGACGAAGTTCCAGACGGTCTGGGTAAGCCTGCATTCACATATTAGAGGCAATGTCACTCCAATGTTGATTAACCTTCATGTTTATATTGTGAATTTGTGATTAATATTCAGAGAGAACGAAATTAAATCTGCAATATGTAACATAAATCAGTTTTTGTTGACATATCGACCTCGACCTCGTAATTATTTTATCACCCTAATGTTAAATGTCATTTGCTCGTTATAAAACGACGTGACAATTGTATTTGTAACGTTGTATGTATTTGTACTTAAACATACTTTCTATCTTAGTAAAGATTCAATTTAATGGGAATTATTATCAAAAGTGATATAGAGGTCGACTATACATTCCAGCAGCTTTCATACACTACGAAATACTAAGATATTATATATTCTGTTACTTGATTCACAAACAGACATATTACACAATATAAAACATCACAATAAATCAAACTTAAATCGAAAACCGATCAAAACACCGATTCGAAGATTCGTTCGTACCCGTTCTTACAAAACATTTGAAGGTTTTTAAAGACGACTCCTTAACGCCACGTGATCGGAATGAAGGGTAGGCTGTCACCGCGGTTTGATGTAGGTAAATTGTGTTCGTATCGGCTCCGTATCGGATCCGCGGACGTGAGACGGATCCGATACGGTGGTCTGGTTACACAAATTATTGAGGAATGAGTTTTAGTTTTAGTGTTGGGTAGAAGTTTTGGATAACTTGCGTTTGTCTTGTGTTAGTTTAAAGGGAGATTGGTTTGTAAACATACATGACATACATAAACTCTCGCCTTCTGGTCATGGGGGTAGGCAGTAACTACGGAACTTGCTTCGTTTACGTTTGTTGGTACATGTAGTCATACGCGCAATCCGGTTGCGAGTATTAAGCACCTGACCTTTCTGGAGAACATCACTAGTAAGGTCACTATAAAATGTTCTCCTAGGGTGTCCCTGTCCTGGCGTCTCCACTCACATCTGCTTAGTAAATACCTTTTCTTAATCACCTTTCATTCATCCTCTCAACATGACCATACCATCCAATGCGCCTTTAATTTTTTTTAAACAGGGTTTTTTTTCCAGATTTTTGGTACAGTTGGGTGTTAACTTGGCTCATCAAGCTTTAAAAAGAAACTGACACACAGGTATCAGTGACAGTCGACTCTCTACATACAGTCTTTTTTTTACTTTGTATAATAATAATGTTCCCACTGCTGGGACACGGGCCTCCTCTCTGTGAGAGGGAGTGGGCCGTAATCCATCACGCGTACCCAGCGCGAGTTAGTGGATGTCACATGTTTTGTAAATTTTCGGTTCTTGAATGTCTCCTCACGACGTTTTCTTTAACTGTTTTAAGAGCAGTGAAGAAATAATTTACATAAAGTAAAATGTCTGTCTGGATTCGAAACTACTCGGGATTTGCGGCCGTTTCTAATGAGCAAACACTCACTTCTGTACTTTAATTATAAATTATCGAGACAAACGACCGTGCTGATCAGGAAATATGCCTGAAGCATATTTTCGGAAAAATAAATTTATGTTCCTCAATACGGCAACGATTAGATAGGTATTTGCTTGTCGATCAAAACCACACGAAATCATTCGTATGCCGAGCATATTATTATTTATCCCTAAAATGCAATTAATTAACTACAGAATTCCAAAACTTCTAAAATATTCAATAATATTTATAACAAGTTCAGACAGGTAGCGGCGTATAACTCGCTGGGGATATTGGGGGAATCTGCCTGTATATGTTCCTCCATAGTGGGGGAGTCCCCCGGAGACGGCGCGTGCTTGTCAACTGTGAGACAGGAGTAAACAGGTTAAGGGGGAATGTGGATTAGACGTCTTTATAGTTCGGTTTTTAGTTTTTGCTACTGGGAGAGATTAAAATGGGTCAAAGAATGAGTTGCCACAAAATTATGGGAAACTAGCGCGTCTCAATGGCAAAGTTTATGGGTCGGTTCAATCAGAGACACAATATGAGATCATTATTTTATAGGTGCCTTCCACACTGAATAAACACGTGCACATTCCGGCTCAATCCAATATGTTCTATTTATACTTACTTAAATAAAATGTTAAAAGAGCTGGTTTACAAAAATACTCTCATGAGCGACCTTTTGGGTTACAAAGTAGGTATGTTAAAAATAATTAAACCTAAGGTTAAATAATGAATTTATTTCTATTTATAAATCAGTTACTTAGTGAGGAGTTCGTTTTTTAATTATAATAATACTCTCCACCTGCAAATTACCCGGATATCACTTACATTTTCCTTGTATATTTTTTTTCAAAGCTGCCTAAAGCATAATACGTTAATGGACCAATCAAGAGGTCACGGGGTCGCCTGTGACGTCAGCAGTCCGGTAATTATGTGTAATGAGGCTATCCGGAACAGTCACCCGGGTACTACGGTATTCCAGGCAAATCATCCGGTTTTATTGGGCACATCCTTACGCAAGATGTATGTTTTAAGTGCTTTTTCTGTGGCGAGTAATGGTAATTATGTGAATACGGTATTATTGAAATAACTATAATTACATGGTAATACGTATTTGTCATTAAGTAAACGCAAGAAAATCATATAGTCATGATTTCCATTTTAAGTAAAAGTTCATTAGCTACGAAAGTGCGTAGCTGTGCTACGCAGCGTAGCGGCCTACGCAAGGTTTAGCGCTACGAATATTGTCGTAGCAATAGCCGTAGCAGTCGGCCATGCATGACAATTCCTGAAACGTATTTGATTACACTTCCATCTAGTCACGAAGTCTGTTGACTTAGTCTATCCTGAAATTGTTGATAAGGGTTAATTTTCTCGTAGCTACCGTACCTTTTAATGATTTGCATTTACAGAAAAAGACAACAATCAAATTAATTTAAATTCATTTTGTTATAATATGAATATGTTACTACAAAACTTCACCACCATGAAAGATATTGCTTCGCACATACTTCTACGGCAAAATACAATAAAGCAAGAATATGAAATAAACAAAAAATCTTTATTTACAGAATCGATCCTAATATAACTCACGCATCCGTCCACGGGAAATGTATCTTTTAAACCTTCGTACTATGTCAATATTTACCTTTGTAAGGATGACGTCACCATCGACTATCTTTAATCCATTGCGCTTCCAATACGTCTCTTCAAAAGTATCCCTAGAATAAAGACAGTAATGTATGTTAAACATAGAAATGTATTCGTAATATTATGATAAATATTCTATGAATTTACCCACCGTGATTTTTACCACCGAATTTATTTACATGGGTAACTAAATTACCCCTATTGGGGTAAAGAGAGCTGGGAGAACCGAGGCTCGTATAATATGCAAGTATTGTGGATAGAAGCAAATATATATTTATTGTATGTCTTTCTGCACATTGTGCTGAAGTGAGTTCATTGCAGGTTTTATAGGTATGTTAGAATAAGTAAGGAGAGGTTTACCAAGATGTGCTAGGTTGCGGTTTCTTTACGAGAAGAGGTAAAATTAACAAAAGATTGCGTTGCATATATTTTATGTAGTTGCGAAGAAAATTGGTGGATCGGCTTTATGACGAATAAACTCGATATTTTCTTAGCATTTCGTTGGTAAGTAAATCGTTGTGACTGAAAGTACTTACTCAAGAAGATTATAATTTTTTACTTAAGTTAATTCAATAAATTCTGAAAATATAATGTATCGTCTTCACATTGACTTTTAAACACAAAATACTTACGCATTTTAAATATTCACACAAACATTAAAGCGTCTATTCTAAAACCAGTCGTTATAATGAAACAAAGAGCCGATAACAATTCAAAAGGCACGCGTTTCAAATGGAAGTGGGCGTTAACATAAAATTATTTATTATTATTTATCCGATACACGCAGTAAACTCGAGTTGTTATCGTTCGTTAGTCTTACATTATCGAGACGCGGACTATAATTGGTGGGCTGAATACACCCCTAGTGCGTTTAGAGCTCACGATATACTTTACGGATTGATGGAAAGAACGATAGTTTGGATGACAATATCTTTCTTTATGAAAATCGTGCGATCGTGCGAACCCATAGATAATAATGATTTACTGCTAAGTTTCAAAATATCTCCAGCAATATTTTGTTAAAATCTTTGTAGACCGTCTGTGAAAAGGATTTTAAACATATTATAAAATGGCTACAATTTAAATGCTCACCAAAATATTTTTTAGACCCTAAGACTAAGTACGAAGTCAAATATGTTAACTTCAAATAAAATAAACCCACTCTATACCGAGGTGCCTAAAGAACAACGTTTTAGGTTCCAAAATAATTATACACTCATCAGAATAATTGTACGTGTTGTATTTATTTCTACCAAAATGGATAAATGCTCACCAAATCTTATTTAATTTGCTCACCAAAAATAAGTTTGCTTCAAAATGCAAGGGTGGGATAGGATGCAAGAGCGAGCGAAGCGAGCTCGGGACCTGGGGCACCCCGACTCAGACAGGTTAGGTTGAGGTAAGGTAGGTGGGTGGAGGCTTCTGGGTGGTTATTTTTTGTAAACCACCCAGAAGTAAGTGCACCGCGGAGCGGGGCTCCGTTGACTATGCCTTATAAATAAAAAAGGAAAATAGGTTCATTTCTACAATACTTTATGAACCACAATTTGGTGAGCATTTATCCATTCTGGTGGACACAATTTGGTGAGCATTTATCCATTCTGGTGGACACAATTTGGTAAGTATTTCGAATTTTTTGGTAGTAAAATAGGTACTTTTCTGGTAGGCGTTTAAACACAAACCTTATAAAATAAGTGAAACTGAAATGGTACGACTAGTTTTGTCAAAATAAAATAAAACTATATCTTTTAAAGAATCAAGAACCTAAATTACCTTTTTATCGACGTGGCAGATTTTTTTTACACTCAAGTGACTGGCAAAAATATCACGAAACTGTATACAATTAGAGAAACATGAGACAAGCCAATGATTAAACATATGAAATCGTATCGCAATCGCATCGTACCCTGTTAACCACCCTTTCCACACGACTCCCTCTTTTACTGGAGCTCGTTAAGACACATTCATGTTTGCCATCGTAACGGATATTTTAGCCACCCACCATCCACCAACAACCATCCACCACCGTTCCGCTGTCGCTCGGCAATCGTTACATTTGTTTATAATAACTTTGTTTGTCGATCACTCGCTGTTGAGAATTGCCCTTAATTCTACCAGATTGTTTAGGCGTGGTACACACGAAGACACTGCTTACATTGAAACAAGAAAACAAAAGGGTTTCGTCTATAGAAAACAAATAAACATCGTTCCTATGGAGGCAATTTTCATTGTTATTGTGGGTGCAATAAGTTTTAAAATATAAGACACAAGTTTAGAGAAGTGATATTATGAATTTGACTACTCAGCACAGAATGGGATAGAAGTGAGTAGTTTGTAGTCTTGCCACTTACCTCTTTTGTTGGCTATACATAATTATTTATATGGAAAAGGCGAAGCTGAGTTTTCCCAAGGGTGTCGTAAGAACTGAATAAGTGTTACCATTTGGCGATGGTCAGCAAACATTAATAACATCACTGTACCTAACTGTTACATTTTCAAACTTACTCTATATCATAAATCTGACATAATTAATTTCAAAACAACCTATTTATATTTGCAATATAAAAATGTAATGCAGAGTTTTTTTATTGCTTTTCCAAATAATTTTACTGAGGAAAAAACTTAATTAACTCACTCAATTTATTTTTTAATAAGAGTTGCCAACGTTTGTATACAATACAGAAATTACAGGCAGCAACAGAAATAAAAGAAGATGCGACCCATTGCACAAGTCAATCGTTCCTGCGCAGCCTAGTTGATCCGATCCATCGTATAAGATAATCGTTCCTGCACAGCCTATTTGGTGCGATAGATCGCATAAATCAATCGTTCCTGGGCAACCTACTTGGTGCGATCCATCGCATAAGTAAATCATTCTTGCGCAGCCTACTTGGTGCGACTCATCACACAAGTCAATCGTTCCTGCACAGCCTACTTGGTGCGATAGATCACACAAGTCAATCGTTCCTGCACAACCTACTTGGTGCGATCCATCGCATAAGACAATCGATCCTGTGCAGCCTACTTGGTGCGATAGATCACACAAGTCAATCGTTCCTGCACAACCTACTTGGTGCGATCCATCGCATAAGACAATCGATCCTGTGCAGCCTACTTGGTGCGATCCATCGCATAAGTCAATCGTTCCTGCGCAGTCTACTTGGTGCGATCCATCGCATAAGTCAATCGTTCCTGCGCAGCCTACTTGGTGCGATCCATCGCATAAGTCAATCGTTCCTGCGCAGCCTACTTGGTGCGATCCATCGCATAAGTTAATCGTTCCTGCGCAGCCTACTTGGTGCGATCCATCGCATAAGTCAATCGTTCCTGCGCAGCCTACTTGGTGCGATCCATCGCATAAGTCAATCGTTCCTGCGCAGCCTACTTCGTGCGATCCATCGCATAGGTCAATCGTTCCTGCGCAGCCTACTTGGCGTGACTCATCACACAAGTCAATCGTTCCTGCGCAGCCTACTTGTGCGATCCATCGCATTCAAATCGCATCGCAATTTGATTTTGATTTGATATTGATTTAATTTTGTTTTGTTTGTAATTTATTTTATTTTTTGATTTAGTTCTAATGTAATATTGACTTTAATTTTAATTTTGATTTTGATTATAATTTTGATTTGTTATTATTGTAATTTAAATTTTGTTTTGAAATTTGATTTAGACATTGATTTTTAATTTAATTTTTGGTTTTGATTGGAATAATAATTTGTTTATGATTTTTATGCTACTAACATATTTTACTAAGTTGTTAATACTAACACAATATGGATGATTTTTCCGAAATAAATAAATTGAATTGAATTGCATTGAATAAGTCAATAGTTCCTGCGCAGCCTACTTGGTGCGACTCATCACACAAGTCAATCGTTCCTGACTAGCCGTTCTCTTACCAAAAAAATATAGGTAAATATAGCATAGCATATTCATATTTTTACCTAGTTGGTCCTGCATGCACTCAAGCAACAACAGTTGCGCCAGTTTCTGATATTATGTATGTCTCGGTATGCAATATGCCTTATAATAATCGTCTTGATAAATTACAAATAATGTTTCTGCTAAATGTTATTTTAGTCCCAATTATATTGATACCGGGATATATATTTATGTTTATAGCGTCTGTGGGTAGTTTCTGGTTGAAAAGTGGGGAACCGGGAGATTGTCGAGGGCACTGGAAGTCAACTAAAGTAGATCGAGGGGCGTGAGTGGGAGAGGGTTAACGAAGATATATGTGGGCTATTATTATGTAATTATTATTCTTTCGCCTTAGAAATAACTAGCTTTTGCCCGCGGCTTCACCCACGTATAAGAAATTATCCCACAAGACCATACAACCGGGTTAAAAAGTATCCTGTGATAAACTATCGGTGCGCCAAATTTTATCCAAATCCATTTAGCCGTTTTTGCGTGATTGAATAACAAATACCCAATCATCTAAACATACAAACTTTGACATTTATAATATTATGAATATAATCCTTGAATAATAATGATGAATATACAGGGTGGATTTTTGAGATGGGATAGCAAGGGCAGCTACCTTATCCATTGTAGCTACAGGAAAACGCTCTTAGGAGAACTTCCTTAACTTTTGAGAAATTTTGAAAAAAAATGCAGAAATGTCAGAAATGGCAAAATCCATACATTTCTTAGTTATCATCAGTTCATCACACTACGACCCTAAAAGCCAAGAAAAAAGAAAAAAAGTACGAAAGAACGCTTAGTAAAAACGTAATAGCGCGGGCGGGTGACGCGATGCGATGCGGTGGGTCAGGGGCCGAGGTAGTTTTATACAAATGTGGCTGATCTATGAATTCCACGCAAACACATTCGCAGGCAGAAGCTTGTTTATAGTATTTATTTCTGTGACAAAACCTAAAATTAGATCCATTTCTGTAATTTTCCATAACTTATCACTACCACTTTCTATTTCAAATCTACAAGTTTTACAATCACACAAATAAAACGATTGACGCACTTAAAAAACAATAGTCTCACTAATCTAAAGCAACACAGTTTCCGCTCAATTTGAGTGCTTACCCGACACCAACCTAGGTGGGTTTGAAACTCATTTCTTTACCGCATTCCACAATTTATTGACCCCTGGAAGTTCACCATTTCTTCTTACAATATACAGACTGGACAGGCCAAGTTCCACTGGTTCGTTGCATTAGGAAAGCGACTCACGTACGGGCATTCCGCTCTGATCTCACGTGCTTTCGAAATTGGCGAGTCGAACGGAAATGTTCCCGTAAGTCTACCGTGTGTACGCCGCCTAAATTTTTTTATACAAATTCTTAGGTTTTTTTTTTGGTTTGCTTTGAAAATGAGACTTTATTATTATTGCGTTTATTTGTAGGTAATTTGAACGTGTTTTGGTTACAATTGAGATGAGAATTTTTCGTGTTGATTTTAAAGTTGTGTTTCTAAATACTGTGTGCGCATGCAAGTTGATGCAAAATTATTTTCGATAGCAAAACGTTTTTCTTTAAGGTAGGTAGTTTTATAACGATATATATCATTAGTATATGAATAAGGTCAAAGTTATTTTCTAACTATTGCATGCTAAATCAACGCTCATAAAACCTTTGTCCACGCACTACTGCCTAATTATTTGTCTAAAGCCCTGGCTAGTGATCTATTGTCAATAATCTGTATCTTTAATATCTGTCAATAATCTGTATATTTCCGTATCCGCACGTCAATGTAGCATATTACTCGCATTCAGCACAGTCGGGTAAAAGTAAGCCTGTTTTTAAATCACGAGTAAGCTGACCGCGCTTCACAGCCGCTTTACAGATTTTTCAGCGGCTTAGAGATGGCTGGATGGGACTTTAAATCGCTTGAAAAACTTTTTATTGAATTAAAATGCAAAATGAACGTGAAGTATGTTTTATAAACTATGGGAAGGTCTGATTTTGAAAGTAACATCCGTCATGCATCGTTTTTTAATAGCATCTTTTAAAACGACTATCTGAAAGAATATCTATACAGGCGTACTTAGTACTTATGTATCACAAAACTATGATAAAAGTTGCAGTTGCAACTGCAATTTTTATCAAAGTACTTGTTTTCTTTTATAAGTAAAGTTCCTATGTTTTTATTATTGTAAGAATGTCTAACAAGAAACTGGATTCCAGAATATTTAAGTAAAAATATTGTGGAACTCTATTAGGTAGGTACGTTCTTCTCCATACACAATAAGTTGATTTCATGCGAAAATGTGAACTTATGTGGTAGGTTGTACAACGATATAATCACTCTTAATTATTCTCAATTGTTGTTGGATCTCAAATATTTGTATCAAAATGCTGCAACAGAAGTTTTGATTTTAAACAAAATATCACTATTATCATGTAGATAAGTGCATCGTGGCGTATCTTTTGTTCTGTATGCACCTTCCTGCCAGGTTACAAAGTATACCAATTATTTCTCTGTTCTCCTTAGCGTGCTATTTTAAATGCATAATATTTATTTCCGTACGGAACCCGGAATTCAACTACGGAAGTTACTTACATAAGTAAACTTGTGAAAATGTATTGTGGTTCGGAATGTTATGGTCTATTATTTCAAATTTTGTGCACCTTGATAAAAAGAGTGCTTGATAGTTTTATTGACTTGTTATTTGTGCTCTAAATGGAAGAAATTTAGGTACAAGCTTCCGGTCTACCTACCTATAGGCGGCTGTATATGAGGCTATTACATGTAGTGACATAACATCCGTTCCATTTGACGTCACAACCACTACTGGGGGAAACCAGTATTCTAAAGTCCAGTCGAGATTCCGAACAGTGGTTTAAACTGCTCTCTCACAAAGGGGAGTTTTTGTACAGAATGGTCAAAAACACAAAGCTAGAGACACCTTATTATATTTGAAGACATAAGGTACGAGTTCGTAGTCCACTGCATGCAGCAGCAGCAGGCGAAATACCTCCGCATGAAATACCTTCCGTAGCTATACCGACACGGCGTTTTCATAGAAATGCATAGTGACCAGTAGTGTCGCGGCGACACGTCGCCTGCTGCTGCTGCATGCAGTCGGGTACCAACTCGTACCTTTAAGCCAACTTGCTGGCCTAACTCATCAAATATATTTTTACTAACGCGCCACGCTACGACCTCTGAAATGCAATTTCTGCATTAAACTGACACTATATTTTGTAAGCCAAAATGAACCCTAGATATATTAGGTTCTCGCACATCTCAATCAACAAGCAAGCAAAGCGTTCCCAAAAACCCCTGAAAAATGTGCAAATGCATATTTTTTCTAAAAACTCCAACTAAACTAGACAGAGTGGGTGCGCTTTATGAAATATTGCAGTTTTCAGCTGATACAGTCGTTCGATATTTTCAGCGGCTTCAGCCGGGCATTTATCTATGAGTATAGGAGTATAGATAGGCATTTTTATATCCCTCGTGAGTTATGATCATCCCGGGTGGAGAGATGTTTATAATGAATTTTGTGGGGATATAGTAGAGTGGGTTTTTGTTAGGGGCAGATTTAGATCTTTAAACAATGGCCGAGGATTGAGTGCCCGGCGGGGTTGATACGGAATATGGTCGTAATGCAACAGTTTGTTTTATGTCTAAGGCCTTCCGTCCACGATACTATTAAAAGTAACGTGTTACAACTATTTAACTGTTGCATTTGTTAACGTATCTTTTATAATTCATGTTATCTGTCGAAAGAGACTGGATCCTGCGACACAGGGCATCCTAGTGCGGGATCCAGTGTCATACCTAAGTATTATAACACATGTTTATGAATCAATAAAACTTTTTATTATTATTATTTTTATTAATAACGCGTTAGTAATTCGCATCGTGTAAAAAACAAAAACACCATTGAAACAGTACTGTGACATTCTGGCTACTCATTGGTGATTTGAGTTTGTAACACATTAATTTTGAGAAGCGTCGTGGATGTTGTGAACGTGATTACGGTCGCATATGTAGGCCTGCTTAATATTAGGTTGAAGTAGGTCTGTGGATGATGACGTAGGTCTACACCGCTAGAGGATGTAATGAAGAACCGTTGACCTCAGAGACAAGGTTGATAAATGTCAGTAAATATTGCACAACACTAATTTCATAACCGTTACCAAAAACATTTTTGTTTATTGGTGGCAGTAATTGGGAAAGTAATAATAGGAACAGGAGTTGCATTATAATAACATCCCAATGAACTAACGAATAAAGTGATAGTTTGTATTATAACAAATCAATGATATGCTGTATAATTACATTGTAAAATCCATACGCTATCATGTCAACATCAAATAAACACCAAACGACACAATTACAGCGAACAAAACGAAAATGAATACAAAATCAAAATCAATACGACTATTAAACCAAATTAAAACCATATCCACGTTTAATTAATTCATTTAAAAGGCAAACAGAGCAAAAAAACATTTTACAGTATATTACTTCCAATACCTGGTGTACAATCGAACCAATAATTTCGCTTTGGGACAAAACAAAATGTTGTATTTAACGGCTGCCACTGCGGGGAGGGTTGTACCTGTGTAATTAAATTTGAAAATCATCGGAAACGTATTAATTGTAAGGTGGGGCCATGGAACCAGCGGTGGCGGCGACGTGAGGAGCGTAAATAATGGTGAACTTAATATAGCGTGTTTCAGAAATGTGTGGTCATAATTAAGCGTGTGGTACAGACCATCAAGATAATTTCACATTCAAATTCACTCTCACATCTCTCTTACACACTTTCATTAATTACTAACACAGTCTGGTATTTCAACTTTTTTTTTTGAACTCTTTATTTTTATTTTTTGTTGTTTGTTTCGTAATTCAACCTTGGTCAAGTATTACTGTATTGCTATGATGGTCCAAATCATAGGCATCTAGTCGCGGGAGGGCCCTGGTGACCTGTAATACAGGTTTTTATATAAACCTACTTCAGGCACCAGTCTCTCACAAAGTTAGCTCCTTGTTCGTGTATTATTTTCGAATATTAGCTGTATGTACATAACTTGTGCAGAGAAAAAAAATAAACGCTTATATTATTATAATTATCTGGTTGCGATCCCGATGTTGGTCCCACGGAGAAAGTTTTTTGGTTTTGGTGGTCTTTACCACACCCTTATAAATGTCCACACATTTTCGATACACGCTGTATATCTAACGTTCGATTGTAGCACTTATTAAAGTTTTGGTCGTAATAGTTTTACTACATAAATTTATTCCGCCATCCATGAAGAAGCCTTGTCTAATCTTTAAATGCTTACAAACAAAAAATAAGATAATACGCCTTTTAAAAGAAGATGCATGAGAATCATCTCTTACCAACCCCCGCTACATTCATAGTCCGCAGTAGTCCCGATGTTACTCATTAAGTCAATGAGATCGCTTTGATGTGACAACCAGATAAATTGGCATTTAGTTATTTTTCCTGTGTTAAGGTGATGTGGTGAAAAATATCCTATGAACCTACCTTAAGGGACATCTGTGCAAGATTGTTCTTTACGATACTTGTGATGGTCAAAATGTGTCCATTGCTTATTCTAATTTCAATCGTTTTTATTTTTTAATTTGGTTTCATGTAATCAACTCTTTCTGATAGAACCTGTCACTATAACAACAAAGGTTTGTCTGTAAAATAATTTATTCATAGATTGCCAAGTTTAAGTCAGTTTTTTTTTTAATAGACATATTTGTTGTTCCACTGCTGGCCAGCGGTCTCCCATGTTTCTTTTTCAATAGAAATAATATTAATTACACACACAATTATACGTAGGGTTTTTTTTTACTGTGACCTAATAAAAATGTTCGGCTGCAGACACAGGTTATCAAAGTTTCTCTTTGCTTGTATGATGAAAAAAAATGTGTATATTTGTATTACGCAAATTTAACACACAATGACCACGAGTGACAGAAAACCTGTCTCCTTTCATTTCTCGCTGGCTTCGTGGCCCGCCGTAGTCCCGATGATGCTCATTAAGGCAATGAGTTCAGTCTGATGTGACGACCAGATAAATTGGCTCTTAGTGCACTTTCTACTGTTTATGGCTCTTAAGGACTTCTTACAATGTAAATAATGGTGAAGTTTGTTTGCAGTGGGATTAGGTTTTAATCTGGCTGTGATTTTGTTTTAAAGACAGCGTAAATTTAAATGATAATGAATTTCTTTTTTATTCTTATTTATGCACTCTGTCGAACCAGTACTCGCCTGGTCACGTGTGTAATAGACTATACTGGGTCCTAATTAGTTAATACCGCGATAGTAAGTTGCGTCGTGTACAGAGATACTAGAGCTGTGTCAATCTGGCTAGTTAATGGTGATTTGAGTTTGTAACTGATTATTTTTGAGTAGCGTCGAGGACGAGCGGGGGTAGTTTTGATCTAGCTTTGGGTTTCTCGCCTAAAGACAATAATGATTGAAAAAAAATATGCGTGAGTGTCGTGGAACACTCCGCTGGAACGAAGTTTCTTTCATAGTATATTTAGAACATCCATAGAACAAATTTGATTACCATAAAAAGGATTATATTGAGTCAACGTTAAAAGATAGACATTTTGTCACGGAATTTTTTAGAACTTTTAAAGGGGAACAATTCCGTCATACATAATTTTTGCGTAACTTTAATCGTGTACGCAGCGCACGCAACGGAAGCTCTGAAAAGGAATTTTTTAACCGTTTTTGCAACTTTTTTCTTTTATGCTCCGCTCCTGTTATTCTTAGCGTAATGTTATATAGCCTAAAGCCTTCTTTGATAAATAGACCATCCAACAAAACAAGTTTTTTCAATTTTAACCAGCAGTTCCTGAGATTATCGCGTTCAACCAAACAAACAAATAAAGAAAGGGTCGTGACAGAAACTCGTGACGGACTATTCTTACATTTTTTCGCCTAGCCCCCATCCGCCAAGTCCGTACCGAGCGATAAGGAACTTCATTCCAAAAAAGATTCAATTTACTTACAAACTCGCCCGGCTACATGTGAACTATACTAGGTCATACTTTAAAAAATATGGAGTGAAACCCTGTATCGATATCAGGAAGGAATTTTCACTAAAAATATTTCCGCGCACAAAAAGTATCTTCAGTTCCGCAGAGCGCGCGTGTATCACATAACATCACGCCGGAATTCCCGGAAGGGGTCGGCAGAGGTATACCTTTGTTTATACCTCTGTGTATCCAAATTATAGGCTGAAGGGGGAACCATCCTATTGCATTCCGCGTTTGTATGGTTTTCTACAATTTAATCTGTAAATACCTGGTATAAAAATGTAGCATTTCGTTTCTGACGTCTTGGTTCTTTAAATTACGCCAAGAATTTTGATGCGGTATTCAACATCATTTAGTGAATTTATTCATAGATAAAACAAGGAATTCTTGATATTTTGACAAGTCGCTACATTAGTAGATTGTACCCGTGCGAAGCCAGGGCGGGCATGAGTTTCAAACAAATTAATCCTTGATTCGCCCATACATCTACCTATATTCCATGCCAACTGTATATTGCAAAGTAAGTAGTTACTTAAGGTTTATACAGTTATACATATCTATTTATACCCATGTGTATGCAAATACGAATGTACTATACAGTACCGACACTCACATTTTGCCATGGGTATTTTATTACAAGTCTCATTTACTAAAGGGCGAGTCTATTCCTATCTGCATTCCTATAATATGTGTATCTCTTTAATTTAATTACGATCGAATTAAACCTTCATATGTTTGTCCTATATCTCTATACTATTTATCTATTTGACTGCCTCGTGGGTCTAGTGGTCGCAAGCGTAGAAGCGTAGAGTACTGCTGAGTATGAGGTCCTGGGTTCGATTCCCGGGTCGGGCAATGTGTTATCGGGATTTTCCATCTGGAATTTCTCGGTAGCGGCCCGGAGTCTGGATTTTTGCCCGGTTGATGGCAATATGCTCACCCCCTATTACATGGGACTTAAACATAACTGACGAAATGTGGGTGTGCTATAGGTACACCTCTGCCTAACCCTTCGGGGAATACAGGCGTGATGTTATGTTATGTGTGTATATCTCTATATTCCATATCAACAGTATATAACAAAGTAGGTAGGTATTTAAGCTCTATACTATATAGTCATTATCGAATAATAGCAATCAGTTCCGCCAGGCGTAGTCGTTGATCTACAAAATGATCGTGCGCTGACATTTCAATAGGGCCCATTATATTGAATCGGGAATCAAATTTGTGACCGAGTGAAGCATTAATATTGTATTAACGGAATTATTTAACGATATTATAGAGTGGTATAGTGACTGGAACACAGGTTTACTTTAGATATACTTTTCAAGTTCTATCTCCTCGATGAGGTTATCATGAAGCTCATCACAAACCAGTACATTAAACAATGATTCATTTTAACACGATAGATACACACACAGAAGAATGCCACTTTCAAGAGTAGGCGCCGTGACATGGCTATCATTTTAAAAAGAGAAGCCATCCAGTATATAAAAAGGACTTATATAACACCCACGCAAAGCAAGAAGATATTATTTTCCGACATAGGAAAAAACCTTTGCCAGTAAATTCGCACACAGACAAAGTCACACACAAACTAACAGCTGACAACATAAAACACTCACATAATCACGCCGTTTTAATAACATACGAGTTTCAGCATTAACATCAACCAAATTAACTATAACGTAAGGCATAGCACATACAGTTAGCCTCACCCGATGGATAAATTGAATTACATCAGACCCGTTTTAACCCGATTAAAATCTGCAAGCGCGGCGCGGATTGGATTGTGAACGAACGTTATGTGTTGCCGCTCAACTATTTTTACAACTAGCGTAAATTGGTTTGTTGTAATGAATTGTCCGTGTGTGCAGGGGGCATGTGTAGGTTTTCAGTTTGAATTAAGGGTGCTACAAAGTGTTCGTGAGTGGTGGTTCTTTTCGAGTTAGGTGGAGAACGACTGTGGAAAGTTATCGGTTGGCTGTTTTGATTAGGTTTTTCGAAAAGATTTGATTTTTTTTGACGTACCTAAATGTAAAGATCTATAAAGGGTGAAATGAGGTTTAGTACACTTTTTAGCGTATTGTGAACGCAATTTACGAATGAAATTGAATGAACATAAGCCTTGCTGAAAACATGAGCCAATTGAAATACTCATCGCTTGTTGGTCATCTGATTGTCTTATTTATGTTCAAAAAGCAACCTACTAATACGGTGATAGGGATAAAAAGTCATATCACAAAAATCTGCTGCTTCTGTGCCATTAGGTGCCGTGAATATACGTCGTGAGTCCTCGTGCGAAGTAACTAACGCTGACTAGGGATCAGTAGGGCTGTGATGTATAGAAAGATGGTCTAGTCAAGAATAAAAGTATGCGATATAAAGGCTTAGTTACCAAGGACCACTTCACTTCAATGACTCGGAAAATACTATTATCAACTTTAAAAAAAACTGATCTTTCTCCAAATTATTTATACAAGTGCAGCTTAGTACTTTAAAAAGTCAAAATTAAAAGTCTTTTATTCAAATTTTATTAGGTAAAGAATCAGCCCTTTTCAAACGTCTTAATTATGAACTTAACACAGTCCGCAAAACGCCCGCCCTTCACCACTTTCTAGTGCTTTAGCTGGGAAGAAGATATTGCACATGTCAATGCATTAGATATCAATTTGTTAGCCGCCAGGACGATCCAGGATCCTTTACTGAAGAAAAACTATCGTCAACTAATGATGTTTCTTCTTCAAGAATTCTCTGCAAAAAGTGAACAGGCGAAGTGGGTAAGAACTTTCATTAGATTTTCTCCGTTTTAGTAGCTTGCTATATTATGAGTACCTCTTAACAAAATACACAACAAGCCCAAAAATAATTTGAGTTTCTTCAACGCGGCGCGAGCGTAATGGTAATTGGGAGGGTGTGGCCAGGAAAACACAGTTTATGTACAGACACAGTACACACCGCATACACCAGTGCAGAGTAGGGAAACACAGAGTAGCTGGGGTCAATGTACTGGGGGATATCGCATGACTTTGTGATCCAGCAAGGGTGAAAAACTTTATACTAAAATTTATCTGATGATTTGAGATATTCTATGATAAGGAATCTTCTTGATAATACTTCAGTATATCAGTATTTAAGCACTTAATATTAATGTATTGATATATTTGATGTAGATTTAATTCTGATTTTGTTTCGGGTTGATATTTTAAAAGACCTGAAAATAGTTATGGAACTTCACAAAAAAACAGATATGTGTGAAGTTCCATTACTTCACATCGCCAGTCTCTGGCGAAATGGTGGTTAATATACCTAATATGTATATTAGGTAGGTTAACCATCATTTCGCCACCACTTCGGTACTTCGGTGTACCACTGCATACCACTTTCGGGGGAAACAAACTTGCAGTTGTTTTGTTATTACAAAAAAAAAAACAAAAGCCATTCATAATTTGTTTCATACGAAATTATATTTAGAACAAAAACGTTGACTGACCTTATGTATCCTTGACAACAGTAAAAAAAAATTGCTCGTGTTTTTGATAAAAGAACGCCTCAGTTTTTATCCTTAGCAACTAACATAATCAACATCATAACATATTAATAACATCATTTTATTGTGATACTGACGCTTAGCTTGTGGCTAAATAAGAACAACCAAAGGTCGATCGGTCAGGTTAAGCTACGCTTGCCGCGGTTAGTCCGTGAATGGGTGACCATATTTACATACCAAGACGCCCAAGACCCCTCCATGCCTCGGAAAGCACGTTAAGCCATTGGTCACTGCTGTTATTCATGGATCTTTGACTGTCGTTACGGTTCGTCAGAAGCCCAAAAGTCTGACAATCAGTCTTACCATTGCATTGCAAGGGGTATCGTGTTACCCAGTAACAGGGTTGTAGAGGTCAGATATGCAGTCGCTCCATTTAAAATACTGGTATTCAGCTGCATCCAGTTATACTCGAAGCCGACTCCAACATGGTTAGGAAGAGGTTAGGTAGATGATGACTCGACGTCCGACTAGGTGTGATTCCTAGGAAAGAAGCCATTTGTGTTTTTTTTTACTTCCTTGTCATTGTGGAGATTTTTGACATCAGAATATAGCGATGATCTTCTCATTTTTATAGGCACTGTATCTAGTATTTACCATGTGATCAAATTACTTCCCCGTTGACACACAGGTCGTGTATGTTTCTTTGAAACCACCTTTTCATTAAACACAACTCTTTTTCCCAGTCCAGTCGGTCAAACTCTCTGTCCCGACACTACTCTGTGCAATATGTCACGCACCAATAAGACATAGTGTACAATTATCACTAATTCGGTAATGCGATGTCTGTCAATCTGTGTGTCAATGTCTCTATGCTGTGGTTAGGCTGTAACGTTACATGACGTGGGCGGAGCCAAGTCATAATGTTTTCCTCAAAAAATGTTTGAATTGTGTTAGCCAAATTGCTGTTCCGACAGGTTAATGAGTTCGAAAACCAGTATAACAGACGGATCCAGAAATTAACTTTATAATTTCTGACTAAACTACTAAGTATTTATTTTACATACTATTACTATTTATCAAACCATGGCCAAAAGTAAAAACCATAGCAAAGGATAGATAGAGGAAAACCTTTTGAGATTTTAATTCTCAGAAAGTTGTAGGACTAGTACACTTTACGAACAATTAACACCAATTTGGACCACTAATTGTTTCTAAACGACTTAACAGACTTAACTAACAATTATTTAGCAATTTTTTTCTACTTAGCCTCTACAATATTACGACCAAAAAACATCGCTTTATAAATTAACACATTCGAACTCTTATAATTAACAAATTTTTATTAAGGTGCTGAAGCATCCATTTATTAAAAGCGTATTAGTAATAAAATATGTTTTTCGGTTTGTTGAGCGGTGTAATTAAAGCCTTATTATACGAGTACCTACATGCTTGCTTGGAGGGAGAACTCGAGTGAGTAATTATAAAGTAGATGGTGAATGTAATTGGTGGGTAGGCAGAGTTTCAAGTGTGTTGAATTTTTGGGCCGAAATAAGATTATTTCCTCACGAGTAAGGAATGAAAATTGAAGATGATGTTGTAGTCTCACGATCTAAGCAAATGCGACTAAAAATGTTAGTGTTTTTAGGGTTCCATACCTCGAAGGGAAAAAACGGAACCCTTATAGGATCACTTCGTTGTCCGTCTGTCCGTCTGTCTGTATGTCTGTTAAGACCCTTTTTCTCAGGAACGCGTGGAGGTATCAACTTGAAATAAATATCAAATACGTTGGAGCTCTAAAAATATCAAGGTAATAAGTCAACGCAATAAAAAAATGGGCCATGTATGCGACATATTGTGATACTCGCAAATAAATCAAAAGACATAAAATCGTGAAAGGCAAGAAGCACGGTCTCACAGAACAATAAAGGAAACAGTCCGAAAATCGATAATTTGTGGCTCTATAACATAAAAAAAAACATTGCGATTACAAACTTACATTTGGAGTTGGAGAATTTCCCGCGACGTATATCGATGTATAGGAGAACATGTTTTCAACTACAATGGTAAGTTTGTTTTTGGGATAAATTCAGCCTAAATACGGAACCCTTCATTGTGCGTTGTTCAACAGGCACTTGGCCGGTTTTTGTCAAATAAGATCACTCTCCGAATTTGCGTAACATTTTACAAGATAATGATGATCTAAGTTGAGGCTAGCTACCATCAACACAGACTGGTGACTTTAGTCATAAAAACAGACATTCGTAAATAATACACAGTCTCACATTATCTTGGCAATGAACAGCTTCAACAACACTTTTATTAGAGATTGCAGTTTGTGAAAACTCAATACCTACATTTTCATGGGGGGTCAATCAGTCTGTTGTTCATACAAAAAGCGAAATTTCTATGCAGAAGATCGGTAAAGACACCACAGGGTTGATCTGAAGGAACTGAAGGATGCTGTTGGGGTTCTGGTTGAAGGAGGTTGACAGCAAGCCGAAGAGTAGCTATCCTTTTTGTTTTATACAACATCTGTAAGGGAATCTGTGGCTTAGGTATTTTTGTTGGGAACGGTTCAGAATATGGCAACATTATTAAGGAGTCACTTTAAGAATTTGTTTAAGCGCACACATCCTTCTCGTTAGCCGCCTCTCATTAACCTACACTATCAATATAATGACGCACCGTAAATCACTCGACACCACGCTATAGATTGATTTACTATCCACTGCCGGTCGTTTATCAATCGCTCCCCCTAATTATTAAAGGAAATGCGCATTGTAGCGAAAATGTGACTAATTGATCGCGATGTGTGAACTCGGATTTATTTTGTTGTGATTTTGACTTGTTAAGTAAATGAATATGTTTAAAGGATATTGAATTACTTGTATATATAGGGCAAAAGATGGGTGCGATTGAATTTCAAATGTTAATAGCAGCTTTTACCAATTTAGAACTTAAAGTTCAGCGACGAAATGTAACAAGGAATTATAATTGTATACCAAGATGTAAGACGAAATTGTAATTGTATACGAAGATGTATACTAAATGTAAGACGCAATTGTAATTGTATACCAAGATGTATAGCAAATGTAACACGGAATTATAATTGTATACCAAGAATTGACACGTTGGTCTAGTGGTCACAAGGCTACTGCTGAGCAAGAGGTCCTGGGTTCGATTCCCAGGTCGCGCAAAGTGTTGTTGGGTTTTCAACCATTAGGAATTTCTCATTAGCAGCCTGGAGTCTGGATTAGTGCCCGGTTGATGACAATAGGCTCACCCCCTATTACATTAGACTTAAAAATAACTGGAGAAATGTGGTAGTAGTATAGGTATACTTCTGCCTAACCCTTCGGGTATTGCAGGCGTTATGTTACGTGTTACTATGAATTTCAAGAAACCTATGTGTTATTAGGAAAATACAAATACTAAGAAAAGCTTTCAATACCTACTGACCACAGTATTTAGGTAAAAGAGTATACTCGAAAGGTTTAGGTAGTTAAATAAAGGTAAACAAATCGTAAAGAGGGTTTTTTATAATTGACACTTTCATGTTTAAAAATACGTTACAACAAAATTAAAGTTATTTGCGATTTATACGATAGTTTCCTCTTTTATTAATGTATGTTAAACTTTATCATTTATTCGTAAATTATACTCTTCGTAGGTACATGTAATTGATTGAGCACAATTTTTTTGTTAGATTTATAAAATAGTATAATATTTTGTAATCTGTCTATTGTAAAGAACCCAAAAAGACAGGTTCCCTAAACCTTTTGGAAAATATAATGAATTAGATATCGTTGCTAAATTCAAGAGTACATCTGTGACGTAGTATGGCAACTGAAGTAGCAGGTATTACGTTTAGTCGGTTAACCAGATGTCTTTTATGTTGTGGATGAATTGGAAAAAATGTTAAATGGTGTCACAGTATTGCGGCTGCCATCATACCACTGTGAGCGCAATTCAATTGAGTTAATATGGGCGCAAGTTAAAGGGTTTGTAGCCGAGAAAAATAAAACTTTTAAAATGTCTGACCTAAACATTCTTTTGCCACAGGCTTTAGCTAATGTGACTGCTGAGAATTGGAAAAGTTGCGAGGGTCATGTAATAAAACAAGAACAGAAAATGTTTAAATTAGACAAAATAATTAGTGATACCACTGAACGCTTTATTATTAATGTGAAAGATAGTTCCTCAAATTCACATTCAGAATAGAGCCTATTATTGTGGGACTCAAAATAATATGATTTTAAAATTTGAAATAAAAGGTTTAACATCTATGAGTCACGTGGTTTTTTTTGTTTACCTTTATTTAAGTACCTAAACCTTTCGAGTATAGGTAAGTATTGGTAGGTAGCGCGTTAAAAATTATCAGCACCCACTTCTGTGTAGGTGTATTTTCAATTAACTTTTAATGCACAGGGTGAGATTCGTAATTCTTCGTTCTTGGTTATTTTTAGGGTTCCGTACCTAAAGGGTGCTAACAGAACCCTATTACTAAGGCTTCTCTGTCGGTCCGTCCGTCCATCTGTCTGTCAGCGGGCTGTATCTTATGAACCGTAATAGGTAGACAGTTGCAATTTTTCAGTATCTAATTTCTATTGTCGCTATAACAATAAATAATGAAAATAAAATAAAGTTAAAAATTAAAGGTGGTGTACAAGAAGATGATAAAAAAAAATGTGTTAAATGTTTTACGGTGGTACGGAGCCCTTCGTCTGCGAGTCCAACTCGTACTTGGTCGGTTTTTAGCCAGTCCAACGCACGATGATTGGCTTTTATTGCATTTAAAATTTGAAAGCAAAAGATTTAGATAATATTTTTTGTGTTGAATTGAACCCAACCCTTTTCAAAGAAGGCACCTACAATGATCTTTCAAGGCTCCAGCTAACAGGCGCGACGCGACTCTAGTAGAACATTTTCTATGAAATTCATGGAAATTGTTCTACAAGAGTCGCGTAGTATCGTTGCGTCGCGCCTGTGTGCGGGAGCCTTCATCCTTCAAGATGCAAAGATCTTCAATCCTAGATCCTCATGTGACAGCATGCGGTTTTGTACTCCAATTTAATTAAACACTTAAATTACTCAATCGAGTTTAACGATCGCCAGAGATAAACATTGGCTATACACACAGAGGCTATAAATTATTTTAGCGTCCATGAAGCTTAGACATGTAGATTTCCTTAATCGCCGCCATGGCTAGCGGCTATCGGACGCCCGTTTAGGAGACGTTGGCTTAGGAAGGATAAGACTATTTAAAATTATGTTGTTGGCTTGTATTTAATCGACCCTCCAATAAATCCCATTTTGCTTGCCTAAAAATATTATTGAACTCTCTAATATAATGAATGCACCTCTTTTTTTGTACTTCAAATAATTACTATTTTGTGGTCCAAAAATACTAAATAGCCAAGGAACTGTGACCAACTTGGATGTAGCGTGGTTTGCCACAGTTCTAACCTAACCAAACCCGTTTGGTCGGGGTACCCTGGCTTAGTTACTGTGAACAACTGTGAGGAAAAGCCAGAAAGTAGAAAGGGGCTCATTTATTTAAAAAAGTGTGCATCATTCGAGGCCTAAAAAGTTGTAAGAGTTTCATTAATTTAAATAAGCGTACATCATTAGAAGGTGAGTAAGTTTTTAACGGATCAGTTAAATATTTCTCATTGTTTTTTATTGACAAGGTATTCTGTTATGCTTCTTATCTCATATCGGTACAGCAATTGTAAAAGCATACGTCACGCCACGCAGTGTAACCAAAGTAAGCACAGAAATAATACTAGAGGAGAATACCGTCAAACAGGGTCGAACGAAACTTTAAAAGGGATTTTAACATTGAAATAATATACATAGTTTGTTGCCAAAAAGGACTCCAATGTGTTTACTGTATTATTATTTTATTAACGAATAAGTGCCCTTGTTGGCAACAAACTATATTATTTCAATGTCAAAATCCTTTTAAAGTTTCGCCCCGATTCACCCCTGTATCCCTATTCACCTCGTTGGTACAGTACCTACTTTATCTACTTCAAACCGAAGCAAGACAAGCTTTCTTAAATACCAGTAGAAGTAGAAGCAACACACGCCTTAATCATTATATCATTTCAGCCGAAAGACGTCCACTGATGGACATAGGCCTCCCCCAAGCATCTAATTAATTTACATCACAAAACAACACACACCTATTTTTATTTTTACCGCCCGCTACTATCCTCGCTCACTGGCTCGTATTAGCTTCCACGTCATCAGTTCGTGTCGACACAAGTACCTACAGATAATAACGAGTGTAAAAAACTTTTGTACAAAAAGAAACAACCGACTTCCAAAAAAAACACTAAAAGACGTGAAAAATATCTTTAATTTCGAAAGTCGGTGTCTTTGGTTTTGTATTTTCGTTTTTGGCCACCGACTTCCGACATTAAAGTTATTTTTCACGTCTTTAAGTGTTTTTTTTGGAAGTCGGTTGTTTTTTTATAAAAACGTTTTTATTTTTCAGTTTTTTTGTTGCGGTACCTACCCCACACAAATTCGTATACCACTACTTGGTATGTAAATAACAGTGACAGGAAATTATTAACACATCATCGATATAAACTAAGTGGAAAAAATATGCAGTATTAAGGATAAATCAAAAACTACTGGTCAGACCTTGAAAATTTTAAATGGAACCACATGCGAAGCACCAGCTATCAAATAAAAAAACAATCATCCAAATCGGTTCACCCACAAAAAAGTTCTGAGATAACACACATTAAAAAAAAACATACAGACGAATTGAGAACCTCCTCCTTTTTTTGAAGTCGGTTATAAATGATACCTAACGAAGCGAGTAATATTTTTTTGTACTGGTCTATACCTGGGAACCTTCTGGATACGGAGATATTGAAGGTCAAAATTTCAACTTTTACTGAGGTTTTTTTACGAATACAACTTTTTAATGTTATAAAACACAACTTTAAATGCCGCAACGACCTCTGTACCGTTGCATGCACCCATAAGCACAATGTTTTCCGTGTTACATCGCACACTACCACAAACAGCAAATTTTCGCACTAAAAATAAGTCGTTTTCCAGCAATTATTTTTGAGCAATACTTAGTTTGATGTACAGGATTCGTAGTTGACGGCTATGTGACGGGTCTTTTTACACCCTGTATAATACTAGCGACACTAGTTTAAAAAAATATTTCAAATTTTAAGGCGCATCCACACTATCCATAAACGCGACGTGCCTGGGCGTACGCGTGGCGTCTAAAGGCGGTGTATTTGCGCGTCACACGCAGCACCGCTGTGACCCAATTAACTGACGCGCACATCTGTGTGTCGCATCCACGTTGTTATGAATACTGTGGAAAGATATAGAACGCTGCGTTTCATACACACAGTGTGTTTTCGGCCTTAAAATTGGAACGAGAAATTTTACCGTGGGGTAGATACCATGTTTAAGTTCCATAGGTGGCGAACCTATTGCCATTGACCGGGCACAAATTCAGACTCCGGGCTGCCACTGTAAAATTCTTGATGGAAAAACCCAACCCAACCCAACTTTGCCCGACCCGGGAATCGAACCCAGAAGCTCATGCTCAGCAGTAGCGCTTGCGACCACTAGACCAAACAGGCAGAGTTCAATTTGACTGAATAAAATAATTCAATTTGTTCTTTTATAGTTTTCATACTACGAGTACGATGGCAGATCATTGATGGCTTCATACCTCGCCACTTTACAAAATCATGGAAGTCATTTTGCCTTGATGACTATAGGTAACCACTGAAAGTTTTCTGGATTCTTTGTTGCTTGCTGTAAATCTTAGGCTCTTCGGTAGATCATTCATGTGAGATGAGCTGATTGCCCTATGTGAGTGCACCAGGGAAGAGAGATGCAGCGAGGAATATTTTCATTCTATACCACAACACATACCTAACTGCTTTTTCTCATGTTTTTTCTATTTTTATTCTTTATTGCATTTTATACTTTACTAGCTTCTGCCCCCCGCGTGAAGTTCTTGTTTCCCCGACCTATCCCTTTCGCATCGCATCGCCTGCCAGCGCTATTACATCGTTTAAAATCCGGCCGGAAGTTCCAGAGATTAACCACTACATACAAACAAATTTTACCTCTTTATAATATTATTAGTATATTGGTATTAGTATAGATAAATCAACATACTCCACAGTATGTATGTTACATTTATGATAAACTGTATTTTTTAGTTTGTAAATTGCACTGTACAATGTTGCAGATGTACCTACACTTAAATAAATAACAACCGTGACCTGTGTGCTAAAATTTTACGTACACATACTTTTATAAACTTTTTTTTACAATCTTTGTAAATTCCCACCACAAAAATGAAAACATGCACAGAAAAAATGTAATACGTTCAAATAATCACCAGCATTAACCACAGAATTGAGTTGGTAAACATTAAATTAATCTATATCGGTCGATCAGTTCCCGAGGTTGGCTCACACGTACGCACATTTAGATCAGCTACGAGATATCTGATTATGCATAGAGAGGAGCAGAAGGTTTAATCCATGATACTTAACCACTGCTGTTTCTCATAACTTATAAATGCTTCTGTATGTCAGTCTGTGCGTCTGTTACCTAGGCGTGATAAGAAGCAAACTTTTAGGTAATTGACAATAGCACATCGCGGTAACAAATAAGGTTCAAAACAGCGATGCGTTTGATGTTAGTTGAATCGAATGACCACCAAACTTTTTTAGTTTTAATTAAATTAAAAAATAAATGCACGGCTGAGTGGAACATTTTTTAGGTATTTCTTTAGTTGATTAAATTCCCTTTATTATCATTACATAAAATATGATAGTTTACGCTTAAATTTTTGAGAATTATGCGGCGAAAAATTTTTTTTTGACATCTGTTTTACGATTTTTTTATTGATAAATGATAAATGATTTTATTTCTGTAAGTAGGTTTGTACAAACACTTTTACACGTCAATCATATTTTTAAACTAGATGAGGTCGGCGTTTCCTATCTGACTACTCTGAAAAGAAAGGCCGAAACAAACTCAGAGGTCACAGTCTCTTTTAAAGTCCAGACATAATCTTGGTCAGATCATGTGAAGACCATGTAGATTGGTATCTGAAATGGTCTTTTGAGGAAAGAACCACACAGATTGAGTGGACCTGTCCAGTCAGTGCACGCATTTGTCAGTAATCGTGCAGCTCAACTCAGGAAGTCAGGACTTACGGAGCTCAACGATTCGACGAACAATACCAAAGAAAGGACATTTGGGTAGGCCACATAAATTACTCAATCTGCCAGATCATGATTAAAATTAACTGCGAAAAAAAAGCAATGACCCACATAATCCTCACATTAACAATAATTAAAATAACATAATACTTTACAAGTAAATACTCATGTCATTGTGTATATAAAATTCAACAATGTCAATGTGTATATAAAAAATCGGACATAATGTTTGAGAACCATGTAGATTGGTGTCTGAAATGGTCTTTTGAGGAAAGAACCACACAGATTAAGTGGACCTGTCCAGTCAGTGCACGAATTTGTCAGGAACCGTGCAGCTCAACTCAGAACTTAAGGAGCTCGACGATTCGACGAACAATACCAAAGAAAGGACATTTGGGTAGGCCGCATAAACTACTTAAACTGCCAGATCAAGAATATAACTAAAACAATGACCCACATAGTCCTCATATTCTCAATAATAAAAATAATATAATACTTTTTACAGTAAATATTCATGTCTAAAATACACTCGAGAGCAATGAATCCGGGTCACTTAAAGAATCCTAAAAATCTCGGAAACTAAAAATGCTAGGTTAATGCAATAAATTGTATTTAATAGACAATGTAATACTCCTTAAATGAAGGTATTAAAACTTCTTAGTTATTGTAAAGTTATATCATAAAAAAATCAAATTTGAAAAAGGGCCACTTTCGAAGATGGAACTACGAAATTACAGCATTTGGTTTTGCTTTTGTTTGTAATCTGTCATTTATGTGGGTACATAAACCATGTTGATAGTGCTCTATATTCATTATTCAAGCTGAAATTATGTCGCTTACGCCTGAAGAATGCACCAGAATACTTACAATGCTGGAAACCGGCCGGAGTCAGCGCGATACAGCCAGGACTGTCGGTGTGTCGCTGTCAACAGTACAAAGAGTTCTCCGACGTTACGAAGAAACTGGTTCTAACCTACGCAGACCAGGAACGGGCAGAACCAGGTGTACCACAGCACGAGAAGACCGATACTTGGTGAACACCATGCTTCGAAATCGCTTTCTCACAGGAACTGAACTCACAAATCAGTTTCGACGCCTCGGAGGAAGTAACCCAAGTGCATGGACAGTAAGACGTCGGCTTGCTGAATCTAACTTAAAACCCCTTAGACCTGCAAACGGCCCTAAACTGGAGCGTGGGCATCGTATTTCAAGACTAAGATATGCCCAGAGCCACGTAAATTGGAGTATTGAAGATTGGTCAAAAGTTATGTTCACCGACGAATCAAAATTTATGCTCTACAAGCACGATGGAAGACACAGAGTGTATCGAAGACCAGGGGAAAGATTCAAGCAAGCATGCATCGAAGAAAAAGTAGCCTACGGTGGTGGGTCTGTACTTGTGTGGGCCGGAATTTCTTCTGAAAGTCGCACAGAGCTGGTGATCATAGAAAACGGCTCTTTAACTAGCGTAAGATATGTGGAAGAAATCCTCAATGATCACGTTGGTCCATTTATGGTCAATTTAGGTGAGGATGCTATATTTATGCATGACAATGCCCGACCTCATACAGGTAGGATTGTGAATGACTACCTTCAAGAGATGAACATTACTCGTATGGAGTGGCCAGCGCGCAGCCCGGATATCAACCCGATCGAGCATGCTTGGGACGAGCTAGGCAGATGCGTAAAACAACGAAACCCTCCCCCAATCACGCTTCGTGAGCTCAAAATTGCTCTCACAGAGGAATGGGAGAATATTCCCCAAAATCGTATAAGGAACTTGGTGTACAGCATGCCAAACCGCGTAAACGCAGTAATGGAAGCACGAGGAGACAATACGAAGTATTAAAATTCAAGAAAATCGTATTAAAGTTCAAAAATTTCATGTTTCCTA
Source organism: Griposia aprilina (assembly GCA_916610205.1). Classification (NCBI taxonomy): domain Eukaryota; kingdom Metazoa; phylum Arthropoda; class Insecta; order Lepidoptera; family Noctuidae; genus Griposia; species Griposia aprilina. The sequence continues at coordinate 21,949,107 of OU744299.1, read as the reverse complement.
TTTTTGTTTTAAGGAGAGATCAGCAGTTTTTTTCTTTATGTAATTTTGTGTTAATAAAATGTATGGTGACTCATATTTTTTTTACTTTCATTTAAGGAGTATTACATTGTCTATTAAATACAATTTATTGCATTAACCTATCATTTTTAGTTTCCGAGATTTTTAACATTCTTTAAGTGACCCGGATTCATTGCTCTCGAGTGTAGCTAGCAAATTAAAATCAACATGCACCGTGTAAATTTATTGGAGCAGCTCAATCCCAAGCCTTTTTGTCCTCAATATAGTCTTTCACAGTATAATAGGCTTTCTGGCATAGTTTCCGTTTTATAAAAGATTTGAACTTATTAAAGCTTAGATCTTGAATGTGGCTAGGAAGTTTATTATAAAAACGTATACATTGGCATCTAAACGAGCCACCTTTTTTCTTGAGCCTGGTTGTAGGAACAATAAATTTGTGTTTGTTTCTAGTATTTATATTATGGATATCACTGTATTTTTTAAACAGATTAATATTTTTATGTGCATACAAAAGATTTTCATAAATATACTGAGAAGGCACAGTAATTATATTAATCTCTTTAAATTTATCTCTGAGGGAGTGTCTGGGACTTCATTTATAGATTGAACGAATTGCCCTTTTTTGTAAAACAAAAATTGTCTGGATATCGGCGGCATTTCCCCACAACAGAATACCGTACGACATCACACTATGAAAATAACTAAAGTATACTAAACGGGCTGTCTCTAAATCAGTTAAACCACGATTTTTTCTAACGGCGTATGCTGCAGAGCTGAGCTTTTTTTGACAATTTATCTATGTGGGGGCCCCATTGAAGCTTGGTATCCAAAGTTATGCCTAAGAAAACTGTGGTATTTTCGGGTTTCAGCACTTCACCCTTTATGAGAACACTAGTTTCTACTTGTCTAACATGAGGTATCGTAAACTTAATACATTTAGTTTTTTTCTCGTTAAGAAGTAGGTTATTAACATTAAACCAGTTAACTACTATTGCAAGGGCGCTATTTACATTGTCAGTAATCAGCTGCTGACGTTTCAGTTTAAATAAAAGTGAAGTGTCGTCTGCAAATAACACTATATCATGTTTATCCTTTATGAGGTAAGGCAAGTCATTTATATAAATAAGAAATAAAAATGGCCCAAGAATTGAGCCCTGGGGGACCCCCATTCTTACTACCGATCCGGGTGATCTTTTTCCATTAACATCAACTCTCTGAATCCTATCACTTAAGTAAGAAGTAAGAAGATCCAGAGAGGCGTTTCGGATTCCGTAGTGGTGCAGTTTCCTGATCAATGTTCACAATCGAATGCCTTGGACAAATCGCAAAAGATTCCCAAAGCATCGCATTTGTCCTCCCATGCATCATAAACATGTCCTAAAAGTTCAACTCCGGCAACAGTAATCGAACGAGCCCTCGTAACACCGAACTGTTTATTATATTATAATATTATTTAATTTTATTATTGAAGGTTGTAATATGTAACTTGGCGACAAAAAACTGAGCGTTTTACGGTATCCTACGTTTGAGGAGCGCCTTAACAGCTGAACGGATTTCGATGAAATTTAGCACACAGGTAGACCATGACCTGGGTTAGGACAAAGGATTATCCCGGTACTACGTTCCCGTGGGATAATATCCAACCTCCACACGGGCCAAGCCGCGGGCAAAAGCCAGTAATAGAATAAAATATGTCATAAATTTCTTAGTAGCAGCCAGAAACTCAATTCTCTTAAACTTAAGAGGGCGCAGTAAGACAGAAAAAAAAACAAGTTTCACCCGCGCCTCTTTGCCTACCCCTCTCATCAAACACGACGAAAACAAAGCAATCCCTTCCCGCCAGCAGAAACTTTTCGCCCGGCGTATATCTAGCATTTGAATTTCAATCTTGTGTGTAGTATGTATACGCAAAATAATCAGATGAAACCGCTCTATTCAATGTACCATGATGTATGATTGCTGTGTACCTACAAGTAGGTATATTATTCAATATTATTTTATGTCCCTGAATCTGTTACCGATGCTGGTGGGTTGTTAGATTGGAGAGTAGACCGACTTGAATGAATTAAAAGACTAAATGTTAATTCAAGATACGGCCTATAAATTTTCGATTCCGAATTGAAAGACAAACTTAACGTTGTAGTTGAGAAAATATGGTCCCCTACATTATGTAATATAACTACAAATTAACGATTTCCAGATATTTTTCTGTACTTATTTGTACTGTGAGACCTTGCTTCTTACCAAATTTCGTGATTCTAGGTCAACCGGATGTATCTTATGGGTTTTAATTTATTTGCGAGTGTCAAAATATGCGAAATGAATGGCAATTTATGCCAAGAATCTAAGTAAACGTCTAAAGAGCTTGATTTTTTTACAGCTCCAAAGTAAGGCAGTTCAATTATTTGTCACAACATGCGTATACATGCTAATTAAGCATGCAGGATGTGTCAATATAAAAAAATTGTACATACATGTTCCACCCGTAAGGCGTACAAGTTTATAAAATTTACAACAATAAAAACAAATACTAACTAAATTACAAAATAAAAACTAAATTACTCAAGGCACTTCCATCATAATTATAAATAATAAACGTTGATAAGTCAGTAAAATAAATTAATCATAAGATGTCACAAAAATAAAGGATTAATAAAATAAAAAATGTCAAATAGTGTCATGCAAAAAGTCATTTATATTATAATAACACTTGTCTGTTAATAAATATCGAATCTTTTTTTAAACAAATTTACCGGCAATTTATAATGTGTGTGTGTGTGTATATGATTGTGGTATTTTTTTATACATTTTAGGAGCCATACAGAAAACGCTTTTTCCCATTAATGCAGTCTTTGACGTATGCGAACACAGTTGATTATTGTTTCGTCTGTTACGAGGGAAGGTGTCAGCCAATCCTGGAAATAGAAATTGATTGACCCTAACAAATGCCGCAATTTCAAAAATATACAGAGATGGTAGAGGTTAATAATTTGTGTTTTTTAAATAATTGCATACAGCTGTCGATCGACTTCAAATTAAACATAGCACGTATGCATCTCTTTTGTGCCTTAAAAGCTATTGCCTTGTCTGTGGAGTTCCCCTAAAATATAATAGCGCAATAACGATGCTACTATGCCATGATAAGCTGTTACTAAGGCGTCTGTGTTTAGCTCTGGGGCCAGTTTGTATAAGGCGTACGCAGCGGAGTTCAGCCGTTTACTTAGGTATTCAATGTGTGCCTTCCAGTTCAATTTAGAGTCAATAATAATTCCTAGAAATTTTGTAGCGTCGACTTTATTAAGTACAGAGTCCTTGTAAATTGCGTTAAGGTCAAATACAGCCTGGGTCCGTTGCCTAAAATGCATAATAGTTGTCTTGTCTAGATTTATTTTTAGGTTGTTCCTGTTTAACCATGATATTATTGATGTCAAAGATTCATTTATGTCACTTTCATATATGTATTTATTTTTACATGCTATAGTCATAGTGCTGTCGTCGGCAAAAAGAGTCATGGGGTAGTCAATAGCATTAGGCAGGTCATTGATATATATTAGGAATAATAAAGATCCGAGTACGCTGCCTTGAGGAACACCGTATATAGGTGTGCGTTCGCTTTATGCATAAATTTCCTCTTTCTTTGACTTAACATTAATTCTCTCAATTTCAGTGTATTGTTTTCTGTTAGTAAGGTATGACTGAATAAGATTTAGTATGTTTCTCCATAAGCCGTAAGCTTCTAATTTCCGGAGCAAGATGCTATGGTCAACGTGATCAAAAGCTTGCGTCATGTCGCAGTATATAGCACACACCGGGATTCTCCTGTCCATATTTGTCATAACGGTATATAAAGTCATAATTGGCCATACTGGTTGACATGTTTTGTCTAAACCCCCTTTGCTCTGCACTAAAGATATTTTTCTTTTCGAGGTATGAGTACAGTTCTTTATAAACATATTTTTCAAAAATTATGGCAATAGGAATTAAGGCAATTGGTCTATATTTAGCCATGTGTTCCTTATTGTTTTTTTTAAATAATGGTTTCACTCTTGAAACTTTTAACACTATATCCCCTTATCTTTTTGTATGCACGTGTTTCTGTGACAAATTAACCTATTTCTCTTTATTTCATGAACGTCATAATAAAAGCATGAACCTTTTCAATATCCCTGTTTGTTATGTCCCGAGCGATTAGCAGCGTGCTCGACCTCGTTAGATGAAAGAAGCTATTCATTGGGACACATTAAAATTACGATTTATAGACGAGTGAGATGTTTACTGTGCATGCACTGATTGCTCGCAGTTTGTACTTATTTTGGAGAGGATTTTGAAATGATGCAGGAGCTGGGTTTGAAAAGTAGTAATTTAGTATCTTCTGCCCGCGATTTCATTCGCGTGGAAGTCGTTAGATACTCAATATACTAAAATAACATCCACAGATTTTAAATATGACATAACTTAGACTGCGTTCGAGGTCCTGGGTTCGATTCCCAGGTCGGATAAAATGGTATTGAGTTTTTCTACCTGGGATTTCTCTCTAGAAGTCTGAGTCTGGATTGGTGCCCGGTTGGTGGCAATAGGCTCGCCCCCTATTACATGGGACTTAAACATAACTGGCGAAATGTGGGTGTATTATAAATAGGTACACCTCTGCCTAACTCTTCGGGGAAACAATGCGTGTTGTTTTGTTATGTATGTATGTACTTTACTTAGTATTAAATCCTGAGGACTAATTTGATAATACTCAATTACAGAAGTCCCAACAATTCAAAATATTATGGTAATAGTAAGTCCCAAAGCAAGTTCAAACGCAACCAGTAACAGTCATAGCGCATACAATTGCGCACAATAGTTACCGGATCGGTTCGTACGAGCTCCGATGTGCACCGGAATAGTTACTCAACTTCTAGGCTAGTTTCTGTGAACACTGTCGGACGAGAAAACTGTGCCGGAACGGTTTTATTCAGGTTCTTTTTTGGGATCCAGTTTAGTTGGGTCGTTTAACAGTTTAAATTGGTCGTAGTTAAACAAAAAGGATCCAACCAAACCAAAACACGTGTACATGAACTTAAACTTCAATAATACGAAAACAATCCAAGTAAAATTTAAACGCAACACCATTTGGCACAAATTCTACTTGGATTTTTTCGTAATGTTAAAGTTTTAACTACATAGAGTGTTTTAAACGAAAAGTCGTTTAACTATGTTCAATTATGGCTCAGCATTTATCGGCCTGCACAATAGGCAATACCTCTCTTATACTCCTGCCAGCCCATACTTGAGCGATTAATATCTGCAAAGTATAATGTTGTGTTTTTCCATTAGGAAATTCTCAGAAGCAAGTTCGGAATTGTCCACGGTAAGTAATGGCAATAGGCTAACAAACATCAACATAATTATACTTAAATATCGAAATTTGGATAAATAGGTATACTCTACAAACACCTCTGGTTATCCTAACTTAGAATCGAGGCGTGGTGGTTTTAAAAATGATACGTTCTTGCAAAATGTGACATGAAGAAACAACACAGAATCCAAAACGACCTCGCAAATGAGATGCTTGCTAGCTTTCAATGCCAAACTTAAAACATAAAAACATGTCCCATTAAAGTGGGTCATTTATTTGTCCCCAACAATACACAGCCAGTAACATAAGTGGCGACTGTCGGTACACTGCAGTGCAATAGAGTTTCTTAACTATTCCCCAGTCGGTCGGCAGCACACTTTATTGTGCTAACTCCCGGGATTTCAATGAGATGATTTCTCGAGGGAAAGACTTGAGGCTGTGAGGGTTTTACTGTTTTAATTGAAGAAAATAGAAGTTTTCTAAGAAGCCATAATAGTAATAGACATAAGCTAACTTCGTAAGTAAGTTTTCTTCAACTTTCCACGAGCAAATCAATATAGGCCACTTCGTTTCTAATCGTGGGTATGTTATATATGTATCGCAAAAGGTTGCTAAATGGCTCACCAAAAACTGATAAACCAATCTATAGCGCTACAAGATTATTCTGGCTTACGGCCAAAATCGGAACTAAGGCCGCCATCTTCTCTTTCAACACATTTCGCAAAACAATTTTGCACAAATGTTTACCAGCAGCGCCCCCCTGTCAAAGTCATACGAGCGCCAAAAGATCCATGTAGTAGTGTACATGTATCATGTTAACCAACGCATTGTCAGATAGGTTATAACCAGACAAGCGATAGACCTTTGCCGGGTGTTATGGGTCGGACTTGATTGTCTTAAAGGGTTATAAAGGATTCAAAAGGACGGGCAGCTTTAGTCCCCAATCAGAATCTAATTCATCTGTTAAACATCGATTGGCGTTAAAAAATTATCCCGTTAATAGTAGCTATTTAGATCTTCTAGTTTAGCGGTTAAAAAAATGAGCACGATAGTCGTTACAAGACCCGTTCAAAGAGCTCGAGGGCAATTCAGCATCCAAGATCCAATAACTTACATTTGAACACAACAATGAAGTTCTTCCATAAATTGTGCCTTCCATTTGGGCACAATGTCGCAGGTAAATGAGTATTTTCGTCGACTGGGCTGGGCAAACAATAATGGGCAATTCCCAGTAATGACCGCGGTATGAACGGTACACGCGCTGGGGAATGTGGCGAGAGATAAAAGTATTATTATGATATGAAAATCATTTTTTAAACGTTGCCTATCAATGTACTTATAATTATTAACTGCTCGACATAGGCTTTTTCTAGTTTTGTTAATAATATTATGTTCTATGCCAAACTTTTTTATTATTTGTGTAAACTTTCGCCATGTTTGGCATGGCATTTGGCAGTTTTGAACAAAGTGCCTTCAACAATTACAATTTTCCAAAGATACCTACAAACAGTTCTTGAAAACATACCCACGAAAGCTACACCATTAATAATAATTAATAATAATAATATAATAATAATTTATTTAGGTACATAAAGGTTTTGTAGTACATGAGGGACTTACAAATTAGGTATAAATTATTAATTACATGGTACAGGTACAACGAATTGTTGGGTGAATCGCTACTCTCCTAGCTACGAGTAGATTACTGAGTAATCTGTATTAAGGAGAGACAGTTTCGACTCCCAATTTGAGTATCACAAAAATCATGTTAAACCATATAAGCATTCAGCTTTAACATTATTTACAAATTCTTGAACCAATTTGCCTTCCACGTGTACTCTCTGCTAGTATACCTGCCGAGCCCTTTAAATCACATAATCACGGCGTGTCGCAACGGCTCAGCGGTTAATAGAGCATGCTATCGAATGCGAGTTACGTGAGTCATTGATTAAACTTCAATGTTACGCGTCTGGCCATGCTACGACGCGACGCGAAGCACAGATTACAGTTAAGGTTGGAAATGGTTATAATAGATTGTTATAAGTTTCTTGATGCCAGAGAGTTGATGGCTATACAGGATAAAATTGAAAACTTACGCCAACTCCAAATAGGAGGATCAGGAACTGTTACATAATCATTATAAATTGTCATATCCCAAATCTAAATTGTTGAAAAAAATCATGTAATTAGGTCTTAGATAGTGCAAACTAAGTTATTGTCTTCAAGAAGTGACGAAAAATTATCGTTCCAGTAAAAAAGAATGAAAAAACAAATAAGAAAATTAAAGTATCTATTTTAGCGCGCGCCCAAATAGCAATCGCAGAGTTCACAAATTGAAGCAAGTTGGCAGTGCGTTGAGCTAGCGCTCATTTACCTACTTTTGACCGGTTCTACGAAAAATGGGCGCGCGTTGATGCTGCCCAATCGCTTGCGTACGCACACGTATGAGCATCCCTTTCCTTTTACTTTGAATTATATATTTAATTTGGCGCACCTATTCAATTTCATCCACAATACCGACCTGTAATTGCTCGACTGCAGAACAAAGGTGAGTTCTACGAAATAATATCTCATAAATATTATATATAAAAACATAGGCAGCAATGAATGCGCAACACGTCATACTCATAGCTACTGATATTGTTAAAATTAGCATGTCGGTGACGCGAACCCATAAGAGTTCCCCATACCAAAAATCACTCAAACCTTTTCATTTTAAAAATAACATTAAAAAAATACTTTATTTCAGTTCAGAAAAAACACAGTACAATATTAAACAAAAACAACATGGCTTGCAACGTTCCGTGCGATTTTTCAGCAAACTTTTAAATAACAGACCGACGGACATCAGTAGAATTACGATACCAGAAGAGTACCTGCTTTTCTTCGCTTCGTAAGGCTGAACGTTACACATCGGTTCTTCAGCCCCTGAGTCGTTTCAGACAGTTGACACTGAATAACACCTCCAAAAACAAACCTTCATCAGTAAACACGCCGCCGCCACCGCCCGCGCCGCACTAACTCAAGTCTAAAACCAAAATTGCCAACCAAACTAGCAACAAAGGTACGTATTCCCATGCTTTATGGGGACATTTTCTTAGCTCTAACCATCCCTGTTGACTTTTAAAGCAGGCCATAAACTAGTCCATAAGATAATTTAAAACACCCGGGCGGGCGATGCCGCGGGATAAAGCTAGCGGCGATATATCACCGGTTGGAACGCCTTTACAATGCACTCAGACGTACGTATAATTTTATATATATCCCCCAATGAAAATTCGGATTAATATGGGAGGAAACAGTGTTTGATTTACAACATAACTGTAGAAGGAGGAAAAGTTAAATCTGGCTCAGAAATCTTACTGTAGGTACTTCCTAACTATTAATCTCGGGAGCAATAGGTCAAGTAGCTTGGATTGTAAAGTGTTATAATGTAATTTGTATTTTTTATAGAGTTCTATCAATGTTGTGAATTGTGTGTGAATGTGAGAACGTCGTAGGCCTAACTTGTAGACTGTAGATTTGTAGACCTTTTTATATTTTGTTGAGAACCTGTTACTTGTTGACAGGCCTACACTGTCTTGTCTTCCCATATCTATCAACACTGTAATTTGAAACATTGTAAAAGCCCCTTATTTTTAAAAGAGTAACCGTGGAGTTTCTTGCCGTCTCTTCTCCATAGGAAACAACCAATCGGAACCGTGCACCTAGCTTCTGACGTTTCATAAGTGCCCATGTTGGTTTATGTGAAATAAAATATTTTGATTTGATTTGATTTGAATATACGTTAGTAAAGATTAAGGGTACAATTCAACAACATCTATATGATAACAACAAAGCAAACAACTGTCAAAATAGTGATAGCACACTAGCAGTAATGGATCTTTGGGCAATACTGCCCTTAGTTATTGCAGGGCACCTCCTTTGTATTACTTGGGACTTCAACATTCTCGTTGACGAAATGTTGATGTCCTATATACCACTGCCCACCCCAGCGGGGAAAAAGAGGGAAATGTTACGGTATTTTGTTGTACTTTGCCGCCCCAAACATGATATAACAAGCTTGCTTATGATGTTTAGTTCAGAGTTATGTTACAAAATGAGATAGCTACTATTAAGGATGAAGGTAACTCTTCTAATACACTCGAGAGCAATGAATCCGGGTCACTTAAAGAATGTTAAAAATCTCGGAAACTAAAAATGATAGGTTAATGCAATAAATTGTCTTTAATAGACAATGTAATACTCCTTAAATGAAAGTAAAAAAAATATGAGTCACCATACATTTTATTAACACAAAATTACATAAAGAAAAAAACTGCTGATCTCTCCTTAAAACAAAAATAGGAAACATGAAATTTTTGAACTTTATTACGATTTTCTTGAATTTTAATACTTCGTATTGCCTCCTCGTGCTTCCATTACTGCGTTTACGCGGTTTGGCATGCTGTACACCAAGTTCCTTATACGATTTTGGGGAATATTCTCCCATTCCTCTGTGAGAGCAATTTTGAGCTCACGAAGCGTGATTGGGGGAGGGTTTCGTTGTTTTACGCATCTGCCTAGCTCGTCCCAATTCCCAAGTCCCCAAATCCGAAGTTGATATCCGGGCTGCGCGCTGGCCACTCCATACGAGTAATGTTCATCTCTTGAAGGTAGTCATTCACAATCCTACCTGTATGAGGTCGGGCATTGTCATGCATAAATATAGCATCCTCACCTAAATTGACCATAAATGGACCAACGTGATCATTGAGGATTTCTTCCACATATCTTACGCTAGTTAAAGAGCCGTTTTCTATGATCACCAGCTCTGTGCGACTTTCAGAAGAAATTCCGGCCCACACAAGTACAGACCCACCACCGTAGGCTACTTTTTCTTCGATGCATGCTTGCTTGAATCTTTCCCCTGGTCTTCGATACACTCTGTGTCTTCCATCGTGCTTGTAGAGCATAAATTTTGATTCGTCGGAGAACATAACTTTTGACCAATCTTCAATACTCCAATTTACGTGGCTCTGGGCATATCTTAGCCTTGAAATACGATGCCCATGCTCCAGTTTAGGGCCGTTTGCAGGTCTAAGGGGTTTTAAGTTAGATTCAGCAAGCCGACGTCTTACTGTCCATGCACTTGGGTTACTTCCTCCGAGGCGTCGAAACTGATTTGTGAGTTCAGTTCCTGTGAGAAAGCTATTTCGAAGCATGGTGTTCACCAAGTATCGGTCTTCTCGTGCTGTGGTACACCTGGTTCTGCCCGTTCCTGGTCTGCGTAGGTTAGAACCAGTTTCTTCGTAACGTCGGAGAACTCTTTGTACTGTTGACAGCGACACACCGACAGTCCTGGCTGTATCGCGCTGACTCCGGCCGGTTTCCAGCATTGTAAGTATTCTGGTGCATTCTTCAGGCGTAAGCGACATAATTTCAGCTTGAATAATGAATATAGAGCACTATCAACATGGTTTATGTACCCACATAAATGACAGATTACAAACAAAAGCAAAACCAAATGCTGTAATTTCGTAGTTCCATCTTCGAAAGTGGCCCTTTTTCAAATTTGATTTTTTTATGATATAACTTTACAATAACTAAGAAGTTTTAATACCTTCATTTAAGGAGTATTACATTGTCTATTAAATACAATTTATTGCATTAACCTAGCATTTTTAGTTTCCGAGATTTTTAGGATTCTTTAAGTGACCCGGATTCATTGCTCTCGAGTGTAGGTACATTTCTATTCATTTTACATTGTTTACAACAGTTCCGTTTCTGACTGACTCATTAGATGGTTGGCCGACAGCGCAAAAACGTACCGTCAAACGGGGTGAATAGGGATGTAGGGGTGAATCGAGACGAAACGTTAAAAAGGGATTTTAACATGGAAATAATATAGTTTGTTGGCTAAAAGGACTCATGTATTTACTGTATTATAATTAACGATTAAGTGCCCGTGTTGGCAACAAACTATAATTATTATTTCAATGTTAAAATCCCTTTTAAAGTTTCGCTCCGATTCACCACTGCATCCCTATTCACTCCATTTGACGGTATATGAAGTTGTGGGCATTGACTATAAATTATAATAGCTCCATACACACAGAAGTGTGTACTGTCGCCATCTCAAAAATTCAGTATCATCATTTGCTTGGCCTTTTACCATGTATGTTGTGGTAGGCTTCCAGGCTAACCGGATGCATCTGAATATCAGTATTTTACATGGAGCGACTGCTTATCTGACCTCTACAACCCTGTTACTGGGTAGCATGATACCCTTGGTAAGGCTGGTTGTCAGACTTTCAGGCTTCTGATTACACGTAACGACTGTCAAGGTACTGATCTGACAATAAATGATATTATTATTTGTTAACATAGCTCGGGACCATGGGATCCCGGTCCTTTGGAAAGCGGACGAGGGGCCGAAGCCAACTCGCAGAGGCCCCTTAAACAATTTTAAATAGAATGAGGCACCAACCGACTATTATCCCTGTATGCACTGTGCAAGTTCACCCAAAGACAACCTCATGTTGGTGTCGGACTATTGCAGGATGTGGATACAAAAATAATTATTGAACTATGGGTTTCAGTGGCTGAGATAGACTGGTTACCAAGAACTATGGAAACTACACGGATAAAATGGCAGGGGGTGACTTTCACACTCAATAATGGGTCCCCGAAAACGGTCGCTCGCATATAGAGTCGTAGCGACAAGGGGGCAACATGTCCTGAGGTGCTTAAGAGGAGTGGAGAGGTATACCACGGCTATCAGGACAATCCCGGAAGTAGGGTCAAGATCCCTACCAGCATCTTATTGGAATACTTCCTTCCTCCGAGCACGAATTTGCTCTTGCGAATCTTCACTCAAGCCGGCCAATAAAGGCAAGCCAGAGGTGAGGAACAAGACTTCTCCCAGGAGATAGGGTCCGTGGGGTCGCTACTGCCCAACAGCTCGCCACATGCTGCCCTGCGGGTTTATATTAGTTATATTTTACATGCATTATAAGGAAGTCTTGCGCAAAATTTCATACTTCTAGACTCAGCGTTGTACGCTGTGCGTTGTCCGTCAGTAAATTAATGAATTTAAGAATGTTTTCAGAATAATATGAACATTCTTAGGTGGAAAAAACTTCCAACGTTTGACGAGTGATATGAAATTGATGATTTTTATTCAGAAAATATATCATTTCAATAGTCGCGAATCGTATTTTGATCAACATTTACGACGTTAAATAGAGCTGCAACTTGCAAAAAACCAAAGAAAATTTGAATTTGGCGGGCTACATCTGAGGATTCACCTTAAGATTTTAGTAAGTAGATATAAACGGAAGTAATCAATATTAGCTGGTTCTACTGCAGAGTACCTACAGGTCTAGGCTGCGGTTTGGGACCACAGACATGATAAAAAAAAACATATTTAGATACCCGTGAGTGATAGGTACAGGTAGGTACCTTGAGGCTCGTGGCTAACCAGTAACAGCCGCACGGGTTGCTCGATCAGGTTAAGCTACGCTTGCCACGGTCTGTTCGTGGATGGGTAACCAAATTTACATAGCGAGATCCCTCCGTGCCTCGGAAAGTATGTTAAGCCGTTGGCCCCAGCTGTCATTCGTAGATCTTTGACAGTCGTTACGTACGGATCTTTGACAGCCCGAAAGTCTGACAGCCAGTTTTACCAAGGGGTATAATATTACCCAGTAACTGGGTTGTGGAGGTCAGATAGGCAGTCAGATAGGCAGTTAGGGACTGGTCATCTCTTAGCTGCCATGGCTTATTTTAATTTAATTTGATAATTGAATTGTTTTTTTCTTTTTATCAACGACGCTTTTAACGTTCTGCATCGTTCTCATAAGCATAATTTCAACATGAATGATGTTACCAATGTTTTTAACCTTAATTTGATTTAAAACAGTGTCCATGGAGTTTCATGCCCGTTCTTCTCCATAGGTACCTACTACGCTTTGGAATGAGCAAGTAGCTCCATCTTTCTGACCGCCCGACCCCTTGACAATTCAAAAGTGCCTGTAACTGGTTTATTTGAAATAAATTCTTGGATTTTTGAGTTTGAGTCGCTCCATGTATCATACTGATATTCAGCTGCATCCGGTTAAGTTAGCAAGCAAGCAAATGATGATTTAGATACCTGTGGGTCGATTGGGTCTTAGATAAACTTAGTACTTCAAAGTTTCGAACACGCAATTTGGTGAATAAGCAGAGGGTTTTATTAACAAAATTAATAAATAAAAATGCGTAACATCACAAAATACTGCTTAATTTTTTATAATCATTTGAATAACAACTTCGATCATTTTAATTAAAGCCGGTGTCTGTTATTAGCGGTGCTCATTTACTCCCTGACGTACTGTTACATAACTAATATCGCTGTGAAAAAGCGAGCAATTTTCCGAAAGCGACACGTAAAAGTTTTACTTAGTATGAACGAAATGTTAGTGGACGCACTGGGTGTTTTAAATGAGACTGGTAAACACATTTTCTTTGGTAACAATTTATTTTTGTCTTTGGTGACGAAAATTTTTGTTTGAAATAAAACGAAAGATAGAAGAATGCGTTTGTTGGCATTGCAGCAACAAAAATAAACTTTAAAACTAAAAAAAGGAGGTGTTTATGAGGTTTAGGAGGAATAATTAGACAGTCATTGGTTTTTTTTTGTCGCATGATATGTACCTATTACGGTGCCATACAATGTAACACGTTCCTTATAAATTAATCAAAGGTCTATCAGTGATCAATGTCATCTATTCACTTACGGTGAAGAAAACATCACGTATTTTAGAAAAATAAAACGAATTTCTCTAGGTATTTCCGGAAATGATTTAGTCAGTTTTGAGCGATTAATTTGACACATAATGCGTTTATGGTATATTATTCCAGTTCGTTTTCCATACAAATTTTATCGTAGACGTACCGTGAGGGATAGGGATTGTTACTCCTTAATATACAGGTTATTCTATAACCTAGCGTGGATTACAGCACTTCTTCCACCAGATTGATGATGTACTAGTTATTAAAAATAAAAATCAAGTTTAAAAAAAATGGTCCTTCGCTCCACATTTTTTTTCCCATTGTCCGCCATTTGACCCGCCACGTTTTTCCCGCCTATTGCATATCACCATCGCGTAGTCTGTCACAACCTGTCGGGATCGCATACTTGCTCATCAGTCACCCGTCGCGTGCTGTTAAACGTCAACCGTGTTTGGGATTCACAATTTTCACTAATTAAAAATGGTAGTTTTAAAGTTGGCGTGACTAGGCTTATACATTGTTGTTTCTATATTATTACGTTAATAGAATGTTTTAGTAGTCATTATTTAGGTGGGAATTACTTTGGGTTAAGTTATTTCCTTGACTAGTTTTGGGACTTTTATTGAAATATAGGCGAGTTTTATTTGTAGATTGTTCGAAGGACTCCTTCGATACTTTTGTTCGATTTCAGACAAAACTTTATGTGTACTTTGTTGGAAAACTGGTAATTTAGCCAATAATCGAACCTAATCGAATATTTTTGCAAAAATACCAAATAATTATGCACCGCTCTATCACGTTTTTGACAAGAAAACTGATGCAAAGATTTGAATCATGTGTCAAATCCCTGAATTGTACAAAATTAGCTTTACAAGGTTGATTAAAATCAATTTCAATCAGCTGGGGCGTTACCCTGTTTGCTTACCTACACCATTAAAAGTACACATCTACCTATCAGAGTTTGAAATCCAATATCAGATTATATGAGGCCTGACATGATTCAATTGGGAAATTAGGTCACCGGTGCTCGTATAGGCAATGGGCTGGCGACCTTACACTACTTGTGACCAATTGCGACTAATCTAATTTGTTATTGCGTACATAATTATGTAGGGCCGAATATTAATCTCGTTGATTCTGTCTATTTATAGATCTAAATTAATGGCTGAGCTTTTTCCTACTATGTTTTGTGTTTAATTTCGTTTTCAGTCTAGAAATTAAGTTGAATGTCACTTGCGCTATCTGTATACGACTACTACTTAAATATAAGAATGTACCTATATAGGTATTGAGCGGTAGACATCCATGGGTAATTAGTTTACCAATGTTTTTAGTTATTCAATTATGATGGTCCTTAAAGCTTCAATGGTGATGGGTAAAAGGACTGAATGGTTGGTAGGCTCAAAAAGCTTGTTAATTAGTGTTTTTTAAAGTAATCTAGATCTTAAACTCCAATTTGAGGCCAGAAAAAATCAGATAAGCATAAACTATCACAAATAACTGGACAGTTAAATTCTTTACCTAATCTTTCTGATTCAATCCACAAAACATCTACAGAGAGTGATTCTGAATCGAACGGCTTAAATAACAAATGCCCCCATTTTAATATAAAAAATGTATAGCAACATCGACTTTCAATTTCCCTCCCTCCAGTTGCCAAACTTGTGAAATCCTTAAAAAAATACTCCCGCATTCCTTCCATTACGATTCATTCATTATATAGAGACGTCAATTTCCGGCCGCCATGTTGGATCGGTGCCCGTTCGCAATCTCCAGCGGATATGACGTTTTGATCATTTAAAAACACCCCCCAAGTACATGTTAATGCCAAGTTTTGGGAAACGGCCTATTTAGGTATTTTATTATGGTTCTGGAATATGGACCTGAAGTTTAGTTAAACAGGATTTCTAATAATCTAGGGGCAACTTCTGGGCGTAATAATGGCGTGCTATTTGAACTGAATTTGAATTGTGACTGTGTCAATGAAGACTGACGACCGTCGTAAGTCGCCACGTCCAGTGAGTCTGAAAATGAAAAGACTTTTCTTTAAAGATAGTTGATTAGATACTACTCGTAAGGTTTTGGGTATATTATGTGCCAGGGTCCTAGGCACATACTATATTCAAAAGGAGAATGTGCTCCAAACTATGGGTTTCTGCCGAAAAGCCCAATAGTCATAAGAGTCATATACCAATAGATAGAGCTTTTCAAGAGGAACCTTTGCTACTACCACGACGTTAGCCAATTATTAGTCAGTTCGGAATTAATGACCTAAATATGTTACAACTTGGGCACCGTAGTTATGAAATGTTCTTGGCGCCCAATAGCCATACATGATAATTATATCAATAAATGATGCTTTTTAAGAGAAACATTTGTTTCTTAAACGTATTTGGATGGGACGGCAGTCCGATAAGACTTGGGAATCAGGAAAAATAAAATATAATAAAATTATAGACTGCGATGCAAGAAAATGGCCAAAAAAGAGGTCAATGTTTTAAAATGTCTGTATAAACCTAAACCTATAAAGGCTAAAAGATGATGTTTGCATGGCACAGAATACGAGTAAATGGAAGTTAATTAATTGACGAAATACCTGAATTTAAATAATACTTAAAACGACGTGTCGCTAGCTACGAAAGGTATTTCATAGAAATGCATAGAAACCAGTAGTGTCGCAGCGACACGTCGTCTGCTGCTGCTGCATGCAGTTGGCTATGAACTCGTACCTTTACGTACTAACAATCAAGAAAAGTCATCATAGTAAGAAATATTCTCCGTGATGAGATCTTTCCTTTGGCAGGTATATATTTTAAAGCTTCAGGCTTCAGGACAGAATCGCCCAATCTCCTTTTAATTATCAATCCATAGACATCAAAATCTTAGTCTCTACAGCCGACCCCTAAAAGTTGTTTGCTCAAAGTTTAAAATTAAATTATAACAGAAAGTTGCGAACAAGAAATGAAACAATTGGCCCGTCAAGTCCACTGCGAGCTTGTAGCGGTTGAGAGCGCCATTATAATAATATAAGCCTTAGGCTCCGTAGTGAGCGGAAACGCTACTAATTAGCGACGGATCTGTGATGTGGAGGAGATACGGGCAAGAAATGGGGACGGGCACGTCAGGAAACAGGGGTTTTTGAGACCAAAAACTAGGTGAGATCATATCGAAACAAGTGTCATAATTAGGATGTTTAAAACAGAGAGCGGGAGAGAAACTTGGTGAGATTAGGAAACTAGGTGACAAAGGAAAATAAATCAAGTGAAGGGGTTTTACTCGTAAAATGATTGATTGCTTGGTCGTGAGAAGAATAGATGTAGACATGAATAAGTTGAAGTAGCTTGTAAAATCAGCGTGTGGAATATACACTGAACAACAGTGGACGGAATTTTGTGGTTTATCTTAAGGCTGAGTTAAGCCTTCCAGTGGTCTGTGAACGATTACGCGAGTGAAGCAGTGTCGAAAAATTCAAACACATTTGTAGTGCAGTTTGAATTTCTGATGCATACTCAACCTGTGAAACTAGAAAAACTGTTTTGAATTATAACTTCACCACTGAACTTCTTACTGCTATTAATTGTTGTTATCTTACTTCTTTCCCGTAGCTTCGAGCCGTGCCCGCTTCCAAAGCTCTCCCGTATATTGCTAATCGTTGTGGACCGGTAGCAAGTGTACAGAGTTTTCATAATGGTGGATTGTTTTCGTTCGTATCGAGTGCACATTTTGTGGCTATTCACTCGGATCACGAAGTTGCCCAAACACTGAACATACTCCATTGTATAGCTTATTTTGGTGGTTAGCGTATTTTGGTCGAGTTAGCCTGTTGTTCTCGAGTTGAGGGAAGGCTAGCGTGGAGCATGTTGTTCTTAGGTATTTAACTGGAAACATTTGCATGTTTTAGCGTCCTAGATTGAATTTAGTTTGGTGTAATCCTGATTAACCGTTCGGGTTTAGGGTTAGAATTTTCCTTCTCTGGAATACTGTATTTAGACCATAGGTTCCCAACATTTTATGGACTAGCGCCTATTTACAAGAAAATAAAAAATCCAGCGCTCTTTACATAATAGTTAATTATACCAATGCATATGTCTGTCTATTATACGAGTAGTATCAATTAATAATCATAAGTTAAAGAAATATAGTAGTAGTAGTAGTGTAGTATATAGTATTATCTCTCTCTCTACCTACCGCCCCCACAAAAAGATCCAGTGGCCACTAGAGAGCGATAGCGCCCCCTTTGGGAACGTATAGTTTAGACTAACAACTTCAGATACTAATCATCTCACATACGTAATTAACCCAGTAACAATTTGCAGGTCTCGTTTCATATAGGAATCAGTGGGCCTAAAATAAACGCTTTGGCAGAATCATATTATGATCTGCGTACAATTAATATCTCGCAATTCATCTGTTTGACAGTTTTGTATGAAGTTTCGTAAAATGGTCCACAAATTATGCATTGCTTTAATGAAGTCTAATGTCAAATAGCAGCTGTCAAACAGACGAATTGCGGGATATACGAATTGTACGCAGATCATATTATGATTCTGCCAAAGCGTCCATTTTAGGCCCCCAGAAACGTATACTCATAGTATGCTAAACATCCAGCCACTGCACTCAATGAGGCTTTTCATTTTGATATTTTTGTAATATTCTAAGCCACTATTCTACCCACAATAAGGTAAATTCTCAGCTGTAGCCCGCCAAATTCAAATTTTCTTTGGTTTTTTCAAATTGCAGCTCTATTGTAGCAGCAAAAGGATGATAAGGATGATATTTTCTGTTGCATAATATTATTATTTCCTCGAGCTAATCTACGGCTTACCACATCAAACATTTACGTAGGATTTTCCTCAATTTATATTTTGCAGAAACGAGATATTCATACAGTGACCTCACATGTTGCTTCTGGGAACTTACAATAGCATCTACGTGGGTTTCTCTACCTGGAATATGAAACTACTCTCGGTTTTCATATTTGTGGAGATATTTTCCTATTTGCAAATGAAGTTAGAGTCATATTTCTCAATGATTGGGAAGCTTTGAACGTTTGAAATGAGGTAGAATAATATGTGCAATTCTGCACTAACGAGAGTTGTTTATATCGCCAAAAATCTTTGAGAATTTTTTAAACATAACGTAAGAATAGTATAGTAGTACAGAAAGAATAAACGTGATACACAATTTGTCTATGTACAATGATTACAAAACTAACTATTTATACTAGATAATAAATTAAACAAATGACTAACTTAAAAAATAAATACAAAACAAAAGGACGTGATGCGATGATTAGAATCTGAAAAGTCATTTGCAGTGGAAAAAAAATATCTTACCCCAATTATGTACCAAGTCAAACACAAACTCAAACTCAAAGCATTTATTTCAAATAAACCAATTACAGGCACTTTTGAATTGTCAAGGGGTCGGTCAGTCAGAGAGATGAAGCTAGTTACCCATTCCAAAGCGTAGTAGGTACCTATGGAGAAGAACGGGCAAGAAACTCCATGGAAACTCTTTTAAATCAAAAAATGGTTACAAAATATTGATTACATCGTTCATGTTGAAATTATGCATGTGAGAACGATGCAGAACGTTAAAAGCGTCCGTAATAAAAAGCCAAATCAATTCAAATATTAAATTAAATTAAAATAAGCCGTGGCAGCTAAGAAATGACCAGTCCCCACTGACGGCGCCCGTTCACGAACATGACGCATGGATCAGCACCATTCAACTCAACCATTTTGAAGGGAACTTAATGATCCAACACACACGCCACCACCAGCGAGACATTAGAGAAAAGTGAAAAGTTTATCTTAACTTATATTATAAATAGAAACGATTAGATTTTATGTATGTTTGTTATTCTTTTTCGCTTAAACGGCCGAACGGATTTGAATGAAATTTGGTACATGGGTAGACCATTGTTTAGGACACAGGATACTTTCCTACGGGATCGAGATTTATGTACGCAAAAGCAAAACCGCGGGGCGCAGCGAGTCTTGTATAAACTTTCATATCGTTTTGCGCACCAGCCATATCCACGATAGTACTGTAGAGGTTGTCTGCATGTGTTAACCTTATGTTGACTGGCTGGATATATATTATCGTTGGTTTGCCTCGAACAGTCAAGCAAGTTTAAAAATAAGATTTATAGTAAAAGTGATGGTAGTTTGTTTGATTGGTAGACAGGCAGAGCTAGGGCCTGCCGATGTATAATTCCTTGATAAAATATATTTATATTGTAAAGAATACTACGTATCTTAAACTCTACGTCTCCCTAGTAATTATTAGATACACGTAGTATTCCCACAGTACCTATTAATAATATTATTGTCATTATCAATAGTCAGTTAGGCTTTACCCCTAACAATAAAATAAATTTGAAAATGTAACTGGTGCGTGTACTTCATGCTAGGGAGTAGTTCAATTTTAATTGTGAAGTTTAAATTAAGCTTGTGTTTAATTAATGTAGATGAGAATTATTGTGACCATCCACAGTTCGTCCTACTAAGTAATTAGTCACTTAGGAATCACCGTTTTTTTCGGTGTTATATGTTTTTACGACTTCACAAAACATCTAGATTTCTTTATTACATTATTTTTAAACTTACCAGTTTAAAAATAATGTAACACACAAACCTTCCGGAATTAATTATCAGAATGATGACGAGAACTGCATCGAAATCTGATGCAAAGTTTAAAAGAATAACGCAGTAACACATACAGAATAGAATATAAAAGAATAGAATACTCTTTATTGGGTACACCTTAAAAATTACAGATATAAATGTAGAAACTTTACATAGGGTGACACAATGGGCGGTCTTACCGCTAAAAGCGATCTTTTACAGACAACCTTTGGATGGATTAAAGGGAGAAGGAGAGACAATAATGCAGGTAGTCAGTGGTGTACCATTTACAACAAATACACACATAGATAAAACAATATTTTCTACATATTATATACACAATAACAAAAATGAATCAAGAGCAAAGAAACTAAATGTAATGATGATGTTTAAGGAGAGTGGAAGTCTTTTTTATCCAGAATTTTAAATGTGAACAAAGATTGAGTACGCCTTGTCGACACGGGCAAGGCATTCCATAACCGTACTGCTTGAACTGTAAAAGATAGACATGAAATACGACTTTAATTTATAATATGTATTGATTACTGTGACATGAATTGCATAGTCGCTAAACGATTTTCTTTTGTTATCTCTCTACTAAATTTGTATTCTTCAGCATTTAGCTGAATAAAGACAATTGAGAAATCCTTCCCGTGATCATTGGTCTCGATATCCCTCTTCTTTTTCACAGTTCTATTGAACGCCTTAATAACCTCATTAATTCATAATTTGCTTACCTCAATACACATTTAAGAAATCGACCGTCAATTTATATTGCTCAAAGCTCCCATTTCGATTAAGATTAAGTACAAACCAATTCAGAAGCAAAAACGACAACAAATACTGAACCATATTTTATTCACCGAACCAAAATGGACCATCTTAAGTAGCTTAAAGAAATAGCCGAACCGTTCCCATTACAGAGGCTGAATGAGAAAATTTGTATAGAAATTATTCATAAAGCGACTTACAGATGGACTTCAAATAATAGATTCCCTTTGGCGTCTACGGTTGCCACTGACAGCTGATTATATGTAAATTATGCCAATTCGTGCCAATTGGCGTGGCCAGTAAAATGGAGGGAGTTGTAATTTGCTGAAGCCTTCGCCCAACGTCTTCGGATTTTTAATGAGAACTTTCTGTGATTTGTTTTCAGTTAGAATGAGGGAATTATGGGCTGATTTGTTTGTTTGGTTGGACTGAGTTGGGGTAAAATTACCTTTGTTAAATACTGAATGATGAGGCACTGCTACTGACTTAGTTTGACAACATTATCATACATTTTACAACAAGAACATAATAATAATAAATAGTAATAAAATTTATTCAAGTATAAAATAAAATTATGATTTACATTAATTACAATCGAGGAAAATGATTAATTCTAAGTGTAATGTAGACCTACCTGATCTAGGTTTATAAAACCTGTGTTTCAGGCCATCAGTTTACATCAAACATTTAAAAAGAAGACAACAATACATTTATTAGAAGCTTAATTAAAAGAAGATATAATATTTTCAACGACTTAAAGAGGAACTAATTGATTATATTATTATAAAACTAGATTATGTACATATAAGTATTATGTTTAAATAAATTAACCAATAATATTAAAATAGATAAAGTGGAGACTAGAGAAAGGTAAAAGAAGATACTTCTAATAGAGTAGGTAGCTAGAAATTTTATTTTAAATTCTCTAGTAGTTTTTCCGTGTACACATATATTTATATAATGCGTTTTTTCTCATAGTCGTAGACGACTCAAACAGAATGCTACGTTCTACAATCCCCTGACTACTCTAATTCGTTTTCAATATTCATGCATCTTCCTACGCATTATGCACCTAAACATTTTAAAGGACTATAGCACACTATATAGTGTATATAGGTACCTACTTACTAGTCCTTCTGTATAATTTACTAAAACAAAATAAAGTTGTAATAGTCTCGTCATGACACACGTTTACCTAAAGCTATATTGATCACAAAGGAAAAGTAAACTATTTCTATATCCAAGGATTCTATGTCCGATGACATCATGCGATTCTTTCGGGAGCTGAGTAAGGGGTTCTATTTTCTATAGAGTTTAGAAGAATGGGGTCATGTGAGTCATTTACCTTTATGGGTATATGGGTGTATGGTTCTACACCATTGGTATAGTGGTTTATAATGGTGTAAGGATGAAAGCATTACATGACCTATATGGCGCCGTCGAGTGGCTGACATCTGGTGTTTTTGTTCGGCTTGTTAGGATTTATTGAGTGAGATTAATTACTATCAAAGATAAAGCGTTGGTAAGTTGAAAAGATTTTGTTGAGGATTTTTATTTATTTATTTACCTTACCATCTATGTACACACATATAAACAGACAGGAAGAAAGGAACAGAAAAATACGTACAAAGGTGATGCTTATTTCTAAAGAAATCTCTTCCAGCATACCTGCGATAGGAGAGTATATTAAAAGAGATGAAGACAACGTGTGTAAGAATAGAAGGGAAAACAAAATACATACTTAAAATCAAAAACAATTTGTTTTTTTATTTAGATTTAAGAATAATTATAATAGTCATGAGCATTATTGATAGCGAATAACCAGTTTTACTCCTACTGGTCTACCATCCGCAATGATGTCTTTGTTGGCACAGTGGGTGACGCATCGGCTTTTGCGCAATGGGTCACGGGTTCGATTTCCACACGAAGTAAAGAGTAGTGGCTACATAGAGAGTCAAATATTTTTTTTGCTACTTGTTCCGCTGATCCAAGTTAAACGGGATAAATGTTTTTGCGCTGTCTACAACCATTTTTTCGTAATCCTATAGGATAAACTTAGATAAAGATGAGTACGGAACCCACCTGACATCACAAATACAAAAACCCTAACATTTTACTATGACTTATTTATTGTTCGCACTTTATTTCACCGACTGTGCCATTAGTTAGCATATTTCACTTCCATTTTAAATTTGATATCCACGCAAATTAAATTCAACCCTTTACTTATAGCGTTAAAGTTACATTTTGATTGGTGTTTTCAATAGGACAATTTCTTTTGATCAGCCAATAAATTCAGGCAATTTCGACAGAAGTTGGCTCGTTAACGAGTCGGCTTTTGTTAGAATTATTTGTTTAAACAACAATCGGGTGATATGTTTGTATAGAAAGTGTTTGTCAATATGTCTTGTAGCTACCTACTGAGTTTGGAAGTTCTTGGTTCTTTCAAACTCTGTTGATAGATGTTGTTGATGTTATAAGACGGGGTGCTTTTAACTTTAGAAGAACTAACTTGGTTTTGGTTATGTTGAAATGGTTATTTATTTCTATCTTCAAGTGAGTTGATGGTTCATCCTCTATAATTATTTAAACATGACTGAATACAGTTTTATTTAATCACTTCATTTACTGAATACTAGCTGTTGCCCACGACTTCGTCTGCAATCCAGGGAAAAAAGTATCCTATGTCTTTCTACAGGTCATGGTTTACCTATGTGCCAAATTTCATCTAAATCCGTTCAGCCGTTTTAGTGTGAAAGCGTAACAAACATACAAAATCACTTTCGTATAGTTATAATATTAGTGAGGATTGTGTTACTTATGACATCATTTTTTGTTCATGGCGCCAGTGTGTGGAGACTTTGAAAACATAGCCTATCATCACCTGTTTTCTCTTCAAAGAAACAATAAAGATCAAATACCCTTAAAAACCTGTATAACACTGCCAATGATGTGTTAGGTTCCGCACTAATTCCGGCACCTTAGTTCCTCAACAACGCCATCTATCACCTCGAACATAATCACACAGCTTCTAAACGGCGTAGATACCTATAAATACATTTATTTCCCTACAAATGACACGAGACCGTGACTCCAGACAATATGTTACGTCACGACTGTTCCTAATTCCTATTTGAAGTTTAACATTTGGGGATCAAAGGACCAACTTTTTCATATACGTGTTACAACCTCTATGACGTCCAAATAAGGTTTGTTTTTGAGTGTTTTGCTGTTTGTAAGGTTTGTCGTTTTGATGTATGAGTGTGACAGAGCAACAGTTTTAAGATTTGAGACAAGTATTAAGTGTAGTTGTTACACAGCCATTTATTAATCGTGTGGAATGACATAATGAGGTGTGCTGGATTTTGTTTTAATTGGACAATACGAGAAATGATGGACATGTTGTGGGCATAACCCATTAGCAGATGTCAATGAGCGTGTCGCTGTTACAGTGTAAAATATCTCGTGTGTCAATAAGAGGCAAATTGGCAGTTGTTTAGAAATATTGCTTGTAATTTATTTATAGTTTTACGTTGGGTGCAGCGTGCAATAAAAGTACTCAAGTCATACTCAAGTGCTTTATATTGTCAATTAGGAATGTTATAAATAGCACTTACAAGCAAAATAAATGTCTACTAACTTATGGATTAATTTACTTTATTATAGAGAATGTTGACTATAACTAACCAACATATAGTTTACCATGTTTTACAATAAAAAATAATAACGAAAATCCATAAAAGTATGATCTTAAAAATTATAATAACTCCTGTACCAGTCTGAATAATCTTGCCAGGAAAAAAACAAAATATGAAATGTTTGCAATAGGTATGTATTACCTACTATTATAAAGGTAAGAAGTACATTCTAAAAACCTCTTATAACTACTGGTAACTCCTAATTACCATCCCAACAATACTTGCATTGCATTAATTACGCATCCAATTTTAAGTATTACATCATTAACACCGTAATGAATGGTGTGCAAACTGTAACCTCTTGTCTGAACTAAACCCTGGTGCACATTAGTTATTATGATTGATGGCGCGCGCGCAGGGTTGCCACGCTCGCTTTATTGACATGAGGGGCCATAATTATATTATATTGACATGCTATGATTTTGAAAATTAAAGCCGCATTTGAATTGAGTCACTGTTTTCTGGGATGCGTAATTGTTTTTGTATGAAAGAAGAGTGTAATGTATTTGCATTGACGTTGCTAATTAATCTATACTACCTAACTTCATTCTTAAACACTTATTAATTTATTATGTTTCTGAATTTAATTTGTACTTTATTATATCTACTGCAACTATGAAGTACGCCTCTGGCAAATCATAGACAGTCAACTAAATTGTTACTGAATACCAAATGTAACTAACAAATAAATGTTTTCATTCATTAATTCTAGTTAAGTAGGTAGGTACCTACTAGAAAAGAGTGTAATGTATAAATTCTTAAGAAAGGTGCCAATGGCTATTCGTTGTGGCGACCTTTAGACCCCTGAGGAGAAGATACATTATACATTCAGGCTCAGCAGTGGATGTCTTTCGCCATATTTATGATGACGATAATGTAAAAATAATAATTACTTAACAACAACCTGATAACTTACAGAAATACAATATTATTTGAGTTGTGTAAGTACATTTACGTTTTTTGTACTGAGCGAAAGCACATATAGAACCACATCTTGCATTTAACATTTTTATTGCCAATTTCATTCCCCATCAAACTCCTTGCTGTATCACAGGGTTAGCAGTCCTTACATTTGTCATATCTCATGTTTTTTGGTCTTACTAATTTAATAAGGAAACAAAGCAATTTTGTAGTGCAAACCATAACCTCCTTCATAAGGAAATGAGTACAACTTGTAATCTAATTCAGCATCTTGTACTACGGTAGGTAGGGCCCTACAAATTGACTAAGGTCATACCAGGGGACTTGTGGTCGTCATACTCACCAACTTCTATCTCATAGCCAGGGTACTTTTGTACCCTGGCTATGTTCAGTAATCATTAGTTTTGATGCCACTTCACATTCTACAAGGGTCTTAGTTCATATTATTATTTTAACTTAGTGGTTTTGCGTACAAAACCCTTGTGGTTTTAAAACAAAGCCAGTTGGATTGCTTTTGAAGTAGGTTCAGATTTTGTAATGGTATTAGTAATATTATTTCGTTGAACTGTCAAAGTTCTGTCTCTTGGGGGTTCGGTTCAGACAGCTAATACTGGGCCAGACGGAGGTGCTTTACTATAATCTATCTACTAGAGTGCAGGATTAACTAAGCGTTAATGAAGGTGGGAAGCAAAAATTTATATCTGTTGTTTTTTTTCTTCAGATCGTGACTGTCAAATATTTATTCTCTTGAGTTTCTTTAACATGAACGGTTCTAATAACTTATGGTCTACAGTATTATCCAAAGAAAAAAGGATTTCTTAATTATAAAAAAAAAAAAATTAGATCAACATCGCACAATCGCGTCGATTTTATTTCACTTTCCTCTAGAAGCTCCCCCAAACAATTCTGAAAATTAAGTAAGTAGGTAGGTAGGTACTATGAAATATGAATGCACAAATCCATGGCAGGCCTATGTTGTTTCGAACGCCGCTGTTGCGACACACGCTGTTGCGAATTATTTTTCCACTGCCTCACAGGTTCGAAAGCTCATGGACTCGAATGAAGTAGTCGCGAAAGACGCTGTTTCGAAAAACATTTTCACTGCCTCATACGCTCGAATGCTTGTGATTTCGATTTATTTAGTCATAAAGTGTACAAAAAAGTATTTAAGCAGTAATTAAATAAAATCAACAAATTCGGTGTCAACATCAACATTTAATATTATTATTAAAGTTACGCACTATACTACACTGCAAATAGCAAATTGCAGCATTATTTGCTAGTAGCAAATAGTTACTAACTATTTACTACTGGAAATCATAGGCGAGGTACTATAAATAATGAAATGGTGACTAATATTAACAGTAGGATAGGATGCAAGAGCGAGCGAAGCGAGCTCGGGACTTGGGGCACTCTGACTCGGACTGGTTAGGTTAGAAGGGGATGGCGGGGTCTGAAAGACCCCGCCGTCCCCTTCGTGGTTATTTTTTTTTAAACCGCCCAGAAGTAGGAGCCCCGCGTAGCGGGGCTCCGTCGGCTACTCGATGCCAGTTTAAATTAAAACAAAGCTAACAACAATAAATCGAAATCACAAGCATTCGAGCGTATGAGGCAGTGAAAATGTTTTTCGAAACAGCGTCTTTCGCGACTACTTCATTCGAGTCCATGAGCTTTCGAACCTGTGAGGCAGTGGAAAAATAATTCGCAACAGCGTGTGTCGCAACAGCGGCGTTCGAAACAACATAGGGGACCCCAAATCCATAAACCTCACGAATATATTTGCGCAGTTTCCATCAGTTCTTTCAAATCAGCAAAAGTTACATTTAATTTCACAGGAAGCCTTTCACTATCCTAAATCAAACTTGAAAATATAATATCTATACATTGACATGTACGTGGCAGCCCTAGAGGTAACAGAGGTTAGTACGTAGCTAGCTATTAAAGTTTTAGTTGAGACACTCGTTGTGTTAAATGTCACGCTTTGGGCTGCGCCGAGCGGCTCTCACATGCTCTAGAGATGATGATACCACGTGAGATTAGGGCACGTACTTACGTAAGTAGGTAAGATTAGATGCTAGTGTGATATTGTCCGTACATCTAGGTAGGTAGGTAGGTAATAACATCAACATCATACCTAAGAGAGATTAGGTGTAAGAAGGTAGGTAGGAATATATATTACACATAGTTTGTTGAAAACGAAATGAAGTCATATCTAATTTTGAGATTGTAAAGTCATGCTGGCATGCTTATTTTGTAGGTATTTTACTAACAGTTTTTTTTTTTTTTTTTAAATTGATACGTGAATCCAGATTCTCGATTAAATGCAGAGGAAAGGTGCAATGTCAGTCTTGATGGCTATAATGCTAGGCTAGTCCGGTAAGGAACTACATATATAGGTAATTTCCGTGGCAAAATGAGTTAAGGGTTATTAATTTAGTAAAGAACATAATATTAGGTATAATGTTAAATTTTCATTGATGAATAAAAATAATCTTCTACAATCTCAATCTTTAATCTTCAACAATGCTAGATAAATAACCAACCATTTTATAATTCAAACAAAATGACTAACAACTCTATAAAATCTCCTTACAAATTACAGTTGCGCAAACGCAGTTTCAGTGGCACATCGACGGCCAATTGGCCGCCATCTGGCGCCGTAATAGATCCTAACACTCCAGACCATCACGCTACCATAACTCCGATAACATCAACCATTGCCGGCCTATAACTACGAGCCGTCAACTCAACAACTATAAGACAGTAATGGTTATCGATTTAGACGACTCTGTCGTATTATTTTCTGGTTTCAAAGTGGGATGGCCTTCCATTATCTCAATGACACAACTTTAAATAATGTTTCCATTTCGTGTAAGTAGTTTATTAGTATCTGAAATTATTACTGTTTTGTTTACTATTATTATGTTTAAGTTTTGTTTACAAAATTGGAGTTATTGACGCGGTAGTAATCCGAGAAAGTGTAGGTTGTGTGGAACCAACCTTACGGGGAATACAAGCATGTGGTTACGTTATGTAGGCAGTGATGTAGGCCCGTATTAATTATCAGTATGGCACCCAAAGTGAGCTATCAAAATGTAAACGTCTTCTAAACGTCATGTTATAGGCTTTACATATTTCTGTCCTAGGTCTTTAAGTTTCTCTCATAGTTTTTGGAAAGATGAGATGCCTTGTGATTTGTTTTCATCAATGCATTGCAAAGAGCAATTTTCATAAAACATCTACATTATTTGCACATATACTTATACATGATTATTATTCTTCGATCGCTAAACCCATCTGCCTATCTTGGTCTAAATATAATAATAGATCATAGTGTAGAGATTAGCAAATCAATAAGTAGCATGTAGGGGTAATTGCGTACCATCAGGTCACAAGCATACCATAAAAAATAATCACTAGATTCAATTTAGATTCCTATCAAGTTTTAAATCATTTGTGTATGTAATCGCAATATTTAACTTCAACCTTAATTAAAGCAAGGTGCTTTCTCCATGTCGTTTCTGCATCGTATCTAGATAATCAAAGTAGGGCAATTATCACACACAAATGAGTAAAGATCATAGTGCTTTTGACAATAAAGCTGGGCTAGAAATAGCTCGCAGCTGATATGATTTTACCTTTATTTATAGTTTTAATTATAGCACCATTGTTACTTGGTACTTTTAGAAATAGTGCTTTTTATGATTAAATAATTGGATTGACAGGTGTCTATTCTTTTCCACCTGGCGTCTTATACAGGGATTGTATGTAGAGGATACGATTACTTAAGGGGGATGCACTAAGGCAGCCCGCGAAATTTAAATTTTCTTCCGTTTTGTGCAAATTGCAGATCAGTGTCAGGTTGTATGTTAATTAAAATATGATTCGCGGCCATAACAAATATTGCTTTATAGAATTATATATTATATTACTTTCATCTTAAGCCATCCGTCAAGAGGAAATATTTTGATTACGAAATTGCAGTAGATAAATCACCTATGCAGTTCACTACAGTTAAAAGAGTTTGTCAAATCTTTTGTCAACTAAGGTTGCTAGAAGATTTGGTTATCGTTGTTACGATCAAACAATCAAATCAGCTACCAAATGGTAAATCTGCTGTTAAGCAGATTACCCATCATAGACTTGATTAGACTACCTGAAAGCGAATCTAAGGTAAGGTACATTGTCATGGTACGTAATCAAAAACACCATGCACCCTGACCAATGCGATTTCGGTCCTAAGTACACGGTCTGTGTATACTTAGGCTGTGATAATATGATCACAATGAGTCTGTAGCGGCATCTACAACGCCACATGCGAGCTACGCGTCACACTGACGAAAAATCCTGCATCGTGCAAGCAGAGTTTACCGCGCAACTAACATACTTAGTCTGGCCATAAATACTGTTACAGTTAAAAATAAGAAAGATATTACATATGAATTTGGAATATGTCATTTTTATACGATTGTTCATTGAGTTTTCTAATTTTGGCGCCAATACATTGTACAATATTTTGCGATATTATAATGGAGTGGGGTGATAAAGAGAACCGAATCGCTGTGATTGCATTACACAAATTTGGTATGGAGCCAAATGCAATTTTTAAAACTCTCCATACGCTTGGTATTACTCAGATGTTTGTGTACCGGCCTATTAATAGGTACAATGAGACCTCTTCTATTTGTGACAGAAAAAGATCTGTCCGTCCACGTAGTGTTCGTACGAAAAAGGTGGTCAAAGAAGTAAGGGAAAGAATTCGAAGAAATCCTGTCCGAAAGCAAAAGATTTTATCTCGGGAGATGAAGATAGCACCCAGAACCATGTCGCGTATTTTAAAAGATGACTTAGGATTTGCAGCCTATAAGAGACGCACTGGTCATTTTTTAACTGATAATTTAAAAAAGAATAGGGTGGTAAAATCGAAACAACTACTGAAGCGGTACGCAAAGGGAGGTGACAGAATTTTTTTATTTACGGATGAGAAAATCTATACAATTGAGCAACATTTTAACAAACAAAATGACCGTATTTATGCTCAAAGCTCTAAGGAAGCTTCCCAATTAGTCGACAGAGTGCAACGTGGGCATTATCCGACTTCAGTGATGGTTTGGTGGCGTGTTAGCTATGAAGGAGTGACTGAGCCATATTTTTGTGAAAAAGGTATCAAAACATCGGCACAAGTGTATCAAGATACCATTCCTGAGAAGGTAGTTAAGCCCCTTAACAACACCATGTTCAATAACCAAGTATGGTCCTTCCAACAAGACTCGGCGCCGGGTCATAAAGCTCGGTCCACGCAGTGTTGGTTGGAAGTTAACGTGTAGCGGTATCAGCATCGCCACATGCGAGCTACACGTCATACTGACGTCACGCAAATCCTGCATCGCGCAAGCAGAGTTTACCGCCCGACTAGCATATATACAACGTCCCGACATCAACCGCCGGGCAGTTGCCCACCAGACACAACACCCGTCTGGTCAGAGGATCCTCCCTTTTCCATAGAGTATGAGTGAGCTTTACACCCTGTTCCTGATACCTCTATAAACGTTTCGGACTTCATCAATTATGCTGACATCTCTTTGAGGCGCGCGTGGAACTCAACGCGCCCTCGACCCGGACCTGGTCCTTACCGGACGGCAAGCTGCCCATTGCTCGCCGTCCGCAACCCCGCGCCTACGGTGGCCGGGAGTTGGCTATCGACTCCTGACGCCTACGGTATCTCCTCCCGCGGCGACTAGGGGCGTGAGGGCGCAACGAATGCCTCACCTCACGCGCTCCGTCTCCTCCTTCGCGAGCATTACTGCTTGGCAGAAAGAGGTGACGGCTTCCCATTCCCTCTCGCTCCATACCATGGTTTGGACCAGGGCCGGACGCGAGAGATCGCCTTCGCCGATCGCCGCCACGAGGACACAGCGGTGCTCCACCCAAGCCGGGAAGACCTCCACCGTATGCTCCACCGTGTCCTCCGGTCCATCTACACAATGATAACACCCGGGCGTTTCCTCCCGCCTTATCTGAAATAGGAACCTCCTGAAACAGCCATGTCCGGTGAGGACCTGCATCAGGCTGAAGGTGAGGACGCCGTGGCGCCTCTAAAAGCCACTCCTCAAAGAGGGGACTTACCGCCGCAATTGTGGCGTGCCCATCGTGAAATTGTCTGTGACATTATCACCGAAATTATACTGACAAAACAAAATGGCAGAGTGTTAGTTCAACCTTATAGTGTTGTAGCAATAACTATAGGTCCACCTGGAAAAGAAAATAATTAATGTGCCATGCGAAACCTAAGCACATACTTTTAAGTATGTGCTTAGGTTTCGCAAACATAAAAGCGCAAACATCAAAGCGTGTTTACTGTTAAAGCATTTTATCTTACACCTGTAGCTAATTAAAATCTCTAATCTTTCTATCAGTAGATCACAAGATTATCAAGAAATTAATCTTATACATATTTATAGCAATATTCTTCATAGGATTAGCATAAAGACCCGCACATTGATGGCGCCGCCATCGACCTCAGTTGATGATAAATAAATTAATAGAAATCTAAGATTAATGCAACGAGCTGTCGATTTCTTATGTTAATGATGGTATAACTTGTCTTAGGGCTTACCTCTGTGTATAATCATATGGTAATGTTGAAGGTGTGTACAACATTGTGGGTAGGCACTGCTATTCAAATGAAGATAAAATCTTTAATCAATCGTAAGGTTTGCTGCGATTGTGTACAACATTGTGGGTAGGCACTGCTATTCAAATGAAGATAAAATCTTTAATCAATCGTAAGGTTTGCTGCGATTGTGTACAACATTGTGGGTAGGCACTGCTATTCAAATGAAGATAAAATCTTTAATCAATCGTAAGGTTTGCTGCGATTGTGTACAACATTGTGGGTAGGCACTGCTATTCAAATGAAGATAAAATCTTTAATCAATCGTAAGGTTTGCTGCGATTGTGTACAACATTGTGGGTAGGCACTGCTATTCAAATGAAGATAAAATCTTTAATCAATCGTAAGGTTTGCTGCGATTGTGTACAACATTGTGGGTAGGCACTGCTATTCAAATGAAGATAAAATCTTTAATCAATCGTAAGGTTTGCTGCGGTTGTGTACAACATTGTGGGTAGGCACTGCTATTCAAATGAAGATAAAATCTTTAATCAATCGTAAGGTTTGCTGCGATTGTGATTGCTGTGATTATAATATTTAAGTCACACTCTAAATATAATAATTATACTAAAATGATTGATGTAGGAGAAATGTCATGTTATTCTTATAATTTAAATTTGTGCAAATGTACGTAAAATTGTTAACTTTGTTTTAGGATAAGTTTTATATCATTTAGCGTGGAATGGAAACATTTTGTCATTTAATTTTAATGAAATTCAATTCTTTTACATACTTAGGTTTAGATGCTTATTTTATTGATTTTTGTTCACTGTCAACGGCAAAACATAGTGTACTTATCCATATTTTATTTACAACACCTGTTTTTACACCCACTATGTTTTACAAATAAAAACTTTAACTTTGACTTTGATTATCTGTATCAGAATATTGATGTAAAGTAATCACTACATGTTTCTTCGGATTGTTTGATGATATATCCAAAATAAAATACAGAATCTTAAACCAATCAGTTAAAATTATCAATTGTAATTTCAGGCCTTTAAGTATTTGTATAATTCTCGTTGCAGGTTAGCACCGCAATTAAGCACGCCACAAATGCGGCGGTAAGTCCCCTCTTTAAGGAGTGGCTTGACAGGCACCACGGCGTACTCACCTTCCGCCTGACGCATGACCTCACCGGACATGGTTGTTTTGGGAAGTTCCTGTTTCCTATAAGGCGGGAGGAAACGCCCGGGTGTCACTACTGTGTGGATCGCCCGGAGGTCACGATTGAGCATACGGTGGAGGTCTGCCCGGCTTGGGCGGAGCACCACCGTGTCCTCGCGGGAGCGGTCGGCGGCGGCGATCTCTCGCGTTCGGCCCTGGTCCAGGCCATGGTACGGAGCGAGAGGGAAAGGGAAGCAGTCTCCTCCTTCGTCGAAGCAGTAATGCTCGCGAAGGAGGAGGCAGAGCGCGTCAGGGTGAGGCAATCGTTGCACCCTCACGGCTCTAGTCACCGCAGGAGGAGACGCCCAGGGCGTCGGGAATCGATAGCCGATTCCCGGCCACCCTAGGCGCGGGCTTGCGGACGGCGAGCAATGGACAGCTCGCCGTCCGGTAAGGACCAGGCCCGGGTCGACGGCGCGTTGTGTTCCACGCGCGCCTCAAACAGATGCCAGCAGCATTGACGGGTTCCGATAGGGCCGATGCCTGCCGGGGTCGCGGATTTTTCGGAAGAGTTACCGTGGCCCTGGCGAACAGGCAACTGAAGGAACACGGGTGGGTTTTAGTCAGTAAGAGTCTGACACACCCTCCAGCTCCGCCCAGAGCAAGAGAAGTCATCTGATGATTTCCCACCCCATTTCCCCGACTGGTTCTTTTCATTCTGATTTAGTTGTTAATTGTGTCGTTCGGATCAAAGGACCTTCTACGGTAATAATCTAAAGAGACCTCTTATATTCCTCACTGTTTACTTTGTTTATATAGCAGTGTGTTTTTCATCCAAAATAACTTATTTAATATATTAGTTGTAGTATGTTTAGTTAGTAAGAAGAAACATCACTTGTAGATAGGAGAGTATGGATGGACGACACTAGTCGAGAAGACGACAATGGCGCCAGAGAGAGAGCGATGACTGGGAAATTGTAAGCGAGCTCAATATATTCACATGTGCAGTATTGTTACATTGTTTTATTTAATTAAACATGATACATTAGTATTTCGATTCATTTTCTGAACAAAATTTTACATGGTATCATTTCAGTTTAACATGGCAGCTGTTGGTCTGCAAGCTCCTTTTACTGTTAAAACCAGCACGTGATAAATTTAATGGCAGTAGTTAGTACAGATCAGAGGTTACCAGTTTTATTATAAAGTTTATTGCTCTAATGAATAGTTATAGTGCAATGGCCATATGTTTTAAATTGCCCCGCACAGCTAAAGTACTGGTGACAAAAAAAAAATACACCAAGACACATGTGTTAGGTTTTTATGAGATATCAAAGCTACTGTTTTTTTGGTGTTACATAAGCATGTTTAGTTTTTGATTAAATGAGAATGATTAATTTTATGGATTTATTCTTATGTATGAGAGATTGTGTCTGTTTCACGTCATGACATCTTATTTTTATTTTTATATATTTCCGGTATTTGATTTATTTGTATGCGTTTAACGTTTAACGAACGAAAATGTTTGATTGATTGTCTTTTTTGCATATGCACTAATAATAAATCTGATTAATGTTTTATATATTCATATTAAACTCGTAATTACAAGTGTGACAAGACGGATAGTTAGGTTGTAATTATTTACTATTTACTTACAAAAATTAATGTAAATATCTTAATAGCTTTGTAACACAAAATAGGTACAACAAGCTACATACAAAGTTCAACAACTTCAACCAATCAGTTTTGCTGGCCCTACAAATAATAGAATTCCAATAATTAAGGTCATGCTCCAAATTCATGGAAGTAAAGGGCTTTGTTTACAGTTTCACTAACTTCTCCAGAATCACTCACACATACTCCATAATGTAGAGAAACTTTAGTGCGTACTGAAGGATCAATCGACCCTCAAATCAAATCAAATCAAAATATGTTATTTGACATAAACCAACATGGGCACTTATGAAACGTCAGAAGCTAGGTGCACGGTTCCAATTGGTTTTCCTATGGAGAAGAGCCGGCAAGAAACTCCACGGTTTCTTTTTAAACGGCTTTTACAATGTTTCCAATTACAGTGATGATAGATATGGGAGGACAGTGTAGGCCTATCAACAAGTAACAGGTACTCAACAAAATATAAAAAGTTTCACAAATCTACAATCTACAAGTTAGGTCTACAACGTTCTCACATTCACAAAATATAGAAGAATCTATATAAAAATAAAAGCCTATTTAGACCAAATGACATGATTGCCATTACAACTGTTACAAATCGGAATCAAAATCCAATCCACAAAAGCCATAAATAAGGAGTTTAAATAAGAATCTGAGGTATATAATGTCAAATAATGAGATTATGTCAAAGAAGTAAGTAAAAAGAAACAAAAAACTTCGTAATTTGGGAACAGTTAATAGACATTCACTTAGTGATGCCGTTAATGTGGTTCCAGAGAAGCCACATGTGCAGAAGGAATTATTGCCAAATTTCCTTGTCTTCAACGTAGTCTTTAATGTTATAATATGCATTTTTGATAAGTTTGATGTGGGTTTTGAACTTTCCATCGCTAAGTTCTGTAACTGACTTTGGCAACTTGTTATAAAAGTGGATACTGTTTATGAGAAATGACTTGCTTGTTTTAGTTAATCTAAATTACAATTTCATTTTTGCTACGTATTATGGAAATCGCTTCTTATTTTGAAAAGTCCTAAGTTTTTGCGAACATACAAAATACTTTCTAAGATATAAAGAGAAGGCAGAGTTAGTATATCATTTTCTTTGAATTTGTTTCTAGGAGACTCGCGAGGACCCATTTTATAGATCTGATCCCTGTTTGACTTATGTTCTTCATTGGCAGTTGCCGTTGCCATTGGTCCCGGCTGTCTTTCTTAGATCTTTGACAGTCATTACGGGTAGTCAGAAGCCCAAAAATCTGACAACCAGTCTTACCAAGGGGTATCGTGTTACCCAATAACTGGGTTGTGGAGGTCAGATAAGCAGTCGCTCAACGTGAAATACCGGTATTCACCTGCATCTGATTAGGCTGGAGGCCGACCCCAACAAAGTTAGGAAATGATTAGGCCGATTTTGGTAGAGGTCCGTGAACGCTGCTAAACCACAACATCATTTACAACAACAACAAACTCAAACCATTTATTTCAAGTAAACCAATTACAGGCACTTTTGAATTGTCAATGGGTCAGTTAGTCACAAAGATGAAGCTAGTTACCCAGTCCAAAGCGTAGTAGATACCTATGGAGAAGAACGGACAAGAAACTCTATGGACACTCTTTTAAAATTAAAATATGATTACAAAATATTGATTACATCGTTCATGTTGAAATTATGCATGTGAGAACGATGCAGAACGTTAAAAGCGTCTGTAATAAAAAGACAAAAGCAATTCAAATATTAAATTAAATTAAAATAACCTGTGGTAGCTATGAAATGACCAGACCCACTGACGGCGTTCGTTCACGAACATAACGCATGGATCAGCACCATTCAGCTCAACCATTTTGAAGGGAACTTAATGATCCAACACACACGCCACCACCAGCGGAACATTAGAGTGAGCATGACATACTCTCAGCCGCCAGGGCACATTCAAGTCAATGAAAGAAAAACCTATTAAATGGTAGCTTTATAACAACATTACAACAACAACATTCTTTTTTCAATTCATTTTTATTTTGCTTTGTGCTTTTGACATTAATTGATTTGATCTGACATTTATTTGTTAATCATATTTTTACGACATTTACTTAATTAACTTTATTTATTCATTAATCAATCAACTATTTATTTATTATTTTATTGCACAATAGTGAAACCTTATAAAATTGACAAAATTGTGTATTGTTTTTGTATTTAATATGGGTCAAGGACCTGAAATAATTTTTTTATTTTTTTATTACGAACCTTGGTTCAATTTTAAGGTTAAATGAGGTGTTAGAAAATCCATAGTTTCGTATTAACCTGAAGTTGACACTTGGGACTTATAAGCAATGGACAAACTATTCGTACCGCAGCAGCTCAGGCCCATATTTTATAGATTCCTACACGCTTCTTTTTAGGGTTCTGTACGTCTAAATGAAAAAACGGAACCCTTATCCTATGTCGGTCTGTCCGTTTGTCACAGTCAATTTGCTCCGAATCTAATGAACCGATTAAGTTTAAATTTGGTACACATATGAATTTCTGTGACCCAAACACGGAAGTATAACAAAAATAAATGAATTTTGATTATGGGGGTCACTTTTGGGAGGCAAATAAGAAAATTAAAAAATAAAAGTTTTGCTAACAGCACCGTGTTCCGTGTGACATATCAAATGAAAGGGTTTGCTGTGAGGGGTCTCAATTTTTTTGATGGGTGATGTTCAAATAATTAGCTTTAAAGTTATTTAAGAAAATAGATGAAAATGTATGATAATTTTATTAATAATAACTATAGAGTAATAATAAAATAGTTCTGTACTCATAGATTGAATCAGACAATGCAGACAATGGTCTTAAAATGATATGGTACGAGTAAATCTCTCAATATTGTGCATTCAAACTTACATTTGCAGTTGGAATGTATGGGAGAACATGTTTTTCAACTAAAATGTTAAGTTTCTTCTTGGTATGAATTCATCCCAACTACAGAACCGTTCAATGTGCGTGGTCCGACATGCACTTGGCCTGTTTTATTTTTATTTTAACTTGGGTCGTATTGGGATTTGCCTTTGTAACGGCATCTACAACGCCACATGCGATAAATGATAAATGATTTTATTTCTGTAAGTAGGTTTGTACAAACACTTTTACACGTCAATCATATTTTTAAACTAGATGAGGTCGGCGTTTCCTATCTGACTACTCTGAGAAGAAAGGCCGAAACAAACTCAGAGGTCACAGTCTCTTTTAAAGTCCAGACATAATCTTGGTCAGATCATGTGAAGACCATGTAGATTGGTATCTGAAATGGTCTTTTGAGGAAAGAACCACACAGATTGAGTGGACCTGTCCAGTCAGTGCACGCATTTGTCAGTAATCGTGCAGCTCAACTCAGGAAGTCAGAACGGAAGGAGCTCAACGATTCGACGAACAATACCAAAGAAAGGACATTTGGGTAGGCCACATAAATTACTCAATCTGCCAGATCATGATCAAAATTAACGAGCGAATTAATTAGCGAGCTACGCGTCACACTGACGTCACACAAAATCCTGCATCGCGCAAGCAGAGTTCACCGCGTATATATACAACGTCCGGATATCAATCGTTGGGCAGTTGCCCACCAGACACAACACCCGTCTGTTCTGAGGATCCTCCCTTTTCTATGAAGGTATGAATGAACTTTATACCCTGTTCCTCGCCTTTGTTACTTTTCCAGTGTAAAAAAGAGTTGGACCGTCTTTCGACCTCTATTTAGCACTTGTAGAAAAATTCGATATCAGCGGCAGTTCACAAGCAAAAGAACCGATAGTTGGGTTTCATGAATAGACCTATTTCTGGCGACAAAGGCACACAAATCCGACATAAGAATCTCCCAACAATATTTACTCCAACTGCCAAGAAATCGCAGCAACAGCCTTCCAAACAATCAGTCGCACATTACTACGTGTGTTCATCAAAACTCCTGGTGCTGACAGCCCGCCCCCCACTGCCCAAGCCTGCCGACCAGATAATAGCTTTTCCCTGTAACAGTATCGTATCAGAAATCTTTATTAGGTAATTATTTCTGGGCCACCCCCCGTCGCTAACTATGACAAACATATTTGTGTTTTGTTCCCTCAAGTACGGAAGTGCTGGTAATCACATAGGCTGGTATTTTTGCAAGGTAAGGTTTGGTTTTATTGCTACGCTTGTGTAGGCTTCTTATGTTATTTTTTCTTGAACTAATTTTGGTCTGCTGTTTGGTTAATGCAGCATAAGCCAAATTAGGCCTACTTGTGTGACCTGGTTT
Organism: Griposia aprilina; assembly: GCA_916610205.1. Lineage (NCBI taxonomy): Eukaryota > Metazoa > Arthropoda > Insecta > Lepidoptera > Noctuidae > Griposia > Griposia aprilina. The sequence goes on along the minus strand of OU744299.1, from coordinate 21,909,241 downwards.
AGATGCAATTCATATAAATTGTTTGAGACATGGACGATACCCAGCAGATCTAGTAACAGACGGTACAGGCTGTCCATTTAGTCGACTGCATCCGTCACCAGAACCACTAGTACCACCACCACCACCACCACCAGTACCACCACTACACTCACGTCACTAGTGGTGACTACCAGTAGTATGACGAATAGAATCACCCCCTCATGACCTCATTGATGAGTGTGCTTTAGTGAAATCGCCACCCTGTAGATTATTTGTTTTGTCATGTTGTCATCAAATACTCGTAGAAGGAAAATAAATAATAACAAAATAGAGTGCCTTTATTCATTGGAGACGGTTCAAACGGATTTGAAAAAGAAAGGACAAAACCGATAGAGTGGCTTTAATTAAAGATTTCTGACCGGTCAAGCTAAGGATTAAAAAGAAAGGACCTGGCTGAAATTTCCTACAGTAAACATATACCTCCTATTATTGTACTACTTACTACTTCCCAAACAACTCACTAGAGCCTTGACCACTTACCTATATGATACCAGCGCGTCCTCAAATCATAACAATCAATAACGTAACGTAACATAACTGCAGGCATGACAAATGACCGGGGGGGCTAGCACGGGGAGGGGTGAAGAGGGGTGTCGAAGGTAAGACGACGATAACTCAGGCCACCGGCCGAGTTTGTGCGAAAAACAAAGAAAGGTGGCACGATATATTTGTTACTTATGCGTAGGGTGCCTGTTGACGTCTGTGGAATTTGGGGACAGACCTGATCCATATTTTTTTCGGTGAAGTTGTAGTTAGTTCCTTGTGGGTTAAGTAAGCGGCAGACATTGCTAGATTTCAATCAAGGCAGCTGCCAATCCCTTAGTGCTGCTGGTTTTGTCACTTAAAAAGACGTACACTGCTGGACATAAGCCTCCTCGCTCTCATATGACTCGCGCTCTATGTGACTTTGGGCATTAAAATCTTAGAATTACTGTAGTTTGGATATCGTATAGTATGTTATTTTTTTATGTTTGGTTAATTTAAAATGTAAGATTATTATCGATTTCGTATTAAAAGACCGCTGCAAAAAATATGCAAATAAACTAAAATCAGTCAGCACTTTTCCTTCTAAAGATTCTATTATTACATGGTGTCCCCAATTATAGACAACTAGATTTTCCTTGAAGATTTTCCCTTTAGGGGTTGTGTTTCTGAAAAATATCCCAGTGGGTGCCAATGTCGGGGGTAGAAACATCCCTTTTATTGAGTTCGCCCCGTTTTTACAACTTTTATTACTAATATTTTTTTATAAAACTTGCTATGACCGCCTTTGTACTAATTTGGGGATGAACAAAAATAAGTTACTTAATCATTTTATTTTAGGCTGGGGACACTTTTTTCTGTTAGGGGAGTAGGCTTGTTAAGCAATAGCTTTGTGGGTATTTTCGAGGAAGTTACCAGTCTTAATAAAACATTTTATTTTTGGCCCTTTTATATAAGCTATTCTTTATTAAATAAATTTGACTTATCATTAGTCCAGTGCTACTACTTGAAATAGGCATCATTTATGTGCTATTACAAATAAAAAGCCAAAGATCTGCCAATTAGGCCACTCATATTTATTTATTTATTTGTTTATAAACACGATTAAACACGATTTATCAACATTCCATTTGATTCATTCACAATTTTCATCAAACGCGATCGATCCTACTCTTATCTCTTAATCCCCATCAATTTGTCAATCCCCATTCAATACCTCGTAAACAAAATCAACAATATTGGCCTAAAAAAATTAACGGCACAGAAACCCGTTTACCCCCAAAATCGTAACCGTTCTCCAATACAAATCTGACAAATAAAACAATATTTTATCTTAATTACTTCCATCCCAAATGACCATTCAAATACGTGGCACGGGATTCGAACCCATGACCGATCCGTAATTAATTTCGCCGTGAACATTGACAAACGGACCGGCCAGGATAAATCTACTGCGTATATCATTACGATTTGGGCCCTTTTCCTTTTATAAATACGCGTTGGCCGGTATAGGGTGGTACCTAAATTCGGGTGCTCCGTTGTTTACGCTTATTAGCTGGTGAGCTGCGAGATTAATTAAATGAAGTTATTGCTGAAGCCATTTTTAGTAGACTTTTACTTTTTTGCCGTTTTTGGTCCTTTGGTCCAATTTGCTGTTGGAGACTTACCAACTCATGATTTTGACTGTCAGGTTTCACAGATTATCCAACGATGTAATACTTACTTAAGAAACTACTTACATATAAGTTAATTCATACATACCAACCTGATTAGGTTATGATCTTCAAACAAAATAAACATCTCTCATTTTTAAAATTCACAGAAATCGCTTTATTTTAGTAAATCAGTCCAGAGGGCCTAGACAAAGTAACATTCGATTAACGATAACGCTAGTAGAAAAGCTAAAATGTATGGGGTTGACATAAGCTATCGAAATGTCACGTGATCATAGGTCAACGAATAAAAATTAGCTAGACAATGTAAACAACATTCGATTATGAAATGAATCGACAGCGTCGAAAGATTAGGTACTTCCATAGAGATGCATAGCCAAGGGACACTTTTTGACGAGCGTTATTGCTAGTTTTTGGAATCATTAGCGAAAGCGATAGCGATTGTAGAAATAGAATCGCTCCGAAGCGAATGCCATTTGTCTAGGCCCTCTGTGTCTCTATTCTCTCACTCATTAGCAATGCTTCCATATCTTTCATTCCTAATATGGCCATTCCCGCCCCACATAATACCATCGTTTTTGTCAACGTGTGTCTTAAGACCACCATTGTCACAATTTTCCTCAATTCACATCTATTGTTGCCAAACGCAGTGAAAATGTTCGGAAGATGGGTCATAATGCCTATAGCCGTCATAGCCGATAACAAGTGCCACGGGCCATATTACGTGCATATTGATAGTGTTATTATTCTATTTTAAATGGTCAGATCATGTATTATTGGGTTTTCCATCTGGAATTTCTCAGAAGCAGCTTAGAGTATGGATATTGCCCGGTTACCCCTATTACATGGGACTTAAACATAACTGTTGAAATGTGGGTGTACTATAGGTACATCTCTGGCTAACCTTTCAGGAAATACAGGCGTGATGTTATGGATGTTATACGTTATGTTAGATATAAGTATATTGGTACTTCAGTCATGGTGATTATGATAAGTGTTTGCTCGGGAATTGTGGTGCATTTGTACAAGTCCTTGCATGATTTCAGTACCGTTGTTGTTAATCGATTTAAAACAAAGGTGCACAATCACACAATCCCGTAAAGATGGTTGTCTGATGATTGTTACGCAATTCGAATTACACAACGTTTTTTTTTTTCGATTTGTTCCAGCGGTGGACGAATGACCTGATATCTGCTGGGTGCGGGAAATACAGGACCTATATTTGTTTTTTGAACGAGGCCTATGCCCAGCAGCGGTCATCTTAAGGTGGATTACTTGATTTCAAACAGACCTTCGCTCACCCATCTAAAGGAAAGTGGCTAGCCGAAAAATCTCAGAGATGAGATTTACAATTTTCATATACCTAAGTACCTACGATTCTTGATCATGAAGAATATAATAAAATACTCTTTATTATGTACACCATAAAAATTACAGATATAATGGAGAAATTTTACATAGGTGACACAATGAGCGGTCTTATCGCTAAAAGCGATCTTTTACAGACAACCTTTGGATGGATTAGAGGTTTGGTAAAAATGCAGATGATAGCAATAGTACTTCCTAGCACCTCCTCCACCTCTAGGGTGTTTTCCATCCAGTTAGCTGCCTCACTACTCAGACCAGTTTTTGTAGTAGATTTTACAGATGGCGCTAATTTCTATTTCAATAATACTAAAAACATAAAACAACCAATTAAATCTCGGTAGTTAGTAACAGAAACGACGACTACGAGAATCATTACACCGATAAAGATTACTCAGTGTATTAAGTTGTTTATGTTCAGATCGGTTATTTCTATTTATTCACCATCGTTATCATCATAAGCCTACGATTACTTAAGACGTTTCATTACTATCTTTAGCCCTCCATTATCTTGTATATATAAATAAGTATAGTATCTTTTAAAATCTTTACATACATTATCAATAGTCTTGTTGATAAGGAAACTAAATATTGTTTAAATTCCTCGTGCAGTTCCAGAAAATATCTTGGTGGCAGTATTAACATACTGCCATCAAGATATTTTTTTTTTAATTATTACTTAGCGCTCATTTTCTTCTGGACCATTTGATGCGAAAAATTACAAGCAACGTCAATAGACTTTGAAAATTAAATGTGTATAAAATTAACATTGGACATAGGTAAATTCTTTTACGACTGATGGTTCGTTCTGCACCACAGCTTGGCAAACTTCAAGATGTTTGTCAAGCCTTAGTAAGGTGAGCTGGATGGCGAAATCTTTCTGGCCATCCTGTTTGCAAAATCTTCTTTCACACATGAGGCAGTGACCTTGACAAGACTGCAAAATGTCGCAATTAAAACGTTCCTTTACTTTGCCACCAATTCCATTATGTGGACCAAACAAAATAGCACAAGTTTTCCACTTACGTAACCGTCGGTCGATGATTAAATCTATTGATTTGCACAAGTAGCTGATAACACATATTGACACAATCCGTGATTATCAATTTTATACAGGTATAAATGTTACGTCAATGTATTGCTGTTTCGAAATACAAAACACTATATAAAGAAAAAGATGCAATGATAAGATTAATTTGATAAAAATTCAAGGTGTAGAATAAAAGCACTGGATATAAAAATAAATCATTTTAATTAAAAACACGATTGTAAAATAGAAGGCATAAGTACTATGGGGACTTATGTAGAGTTCAATATCTTCACTTTCACTAATTCAATTTTGATTTTACAACCCCTTCAAACTGAGCTAGTCCAGGTAGATTTCCCTTTTGGTACCAATCTTCTTCCTGCAGTGAGCTCAACCATGCTTTCAGCTTAACATATTTGTCATCCACAGGCACCAACACGGACAAAGTAGATATGCTGGCAACACATGACACATCAGCTAGCGTCAAATGGTCTCCTGCCACGAACTTTGACTTTTGCAAGTATTTGTCTAAAATGTCGTAACCAGCATTCACACCTTCGATTTGCTGTGGAGTGAGCTCCTTTAATCCTTCAGTCAGGATTGGCTTCACTATCCCTCTGATGGCTTGAAAGAGGATGGAAGTATCGAAATACATTCTTGAATCTATTGTAGCTCTTACACTCAACTCGTTAGGGTACAATGTCGCTCGTTTTTCAGCACCATACTTGGAAACCAGATACGTAATGATTGCGTGGCTGTCAGAGAGCACATAATCACCATCTTCTAACAGAGGAACGGAGTGTAAAGGGTTTTTTTCCAAGTATTCTGGTGTCCTGTTTTCTCCGGTCAAGATGTTACATTCTTGTGGCTCGTAGTTCAGCTTGAGGATTTCTGCCGTCATCAGGACGGCTCGGACTGGCGGACTGGCGTCGATTTTGTGGATTTTGAGCGGCATGTTCACCGTCTCGATGTTTGCACGGAACTAAAGGCTAGTAATCTTAACATCGGCTTATATCAGCTAATAGTGATAACTGTGCTGCACACGAAGCAAGTGAGGTAAGTGAAGATAATAATAGTAGTGACATGACTAGATATTTTTTATTCAATGTTTATTATTTCAAAGGTCGATAGAATTGAACTTTGCCCAGGAGTGGTTGCGCCACATCAATAAAACGTAGTGATTATTATTACTACATTACCTAAAGTTTGACGTCAAAAAATATTTTCAATTTGGTTTGCGTGTTTTCTATATTCTCCTGCAAAAAATGTTTAGCTTGAGTCTCGACCATTCTGAGTCGTTCACTGGGATCATTTTGTGAAATAAATATTCAGCAACAATATGGGAGAGATATCAGAGACATATTAAAATAATATTTTCGTTAATATTTGAATCTTCCGTTCCGAACTCGTTCAAAATCGATCTATTACAGTTTCAAGGTGAAAGATACTTTTGAACTGATCAGGATTAAACCGGGCACAATCTTGACTGCTTCATCATTTCAGATGATTAATCGCACATCAGCGGTGATACTTGGGCTAGAAAAACTGAACTAAAGGCCAACTACCGGTTCTCACAGAGTTCTTAGATTTTTTGGAAATAAAATTTACAACCCTGGAAACAGTTAGCCGTAAAGATAGTGTGCTCCCGAAGACTTCTGATCAAAACAATTATACAAATCAAACATCTAACAATATGAAGCATAATTCGAACAACCAAAGCAATGGAAATAGAGCAGTTGCGAAATCGATGTAGTACGTGTCAAACATAAAATGTCCTCTTTGCAATAACCAACACGGCTTTTATAATTGCAAAACATATTTAAAAACGAGTGACGACCAAATACTAAATTAATATTAAACTAATACATTAATAATGTTGTTTCCTGCTTAAAATGTAACTTTAAGCAGGAAACAACATTATTATTATTTTTATGGGAAATAGGGAAAATGTAAACAAAGGAGAATTGCTCCAATATCATAGAACATTGTGCAACCTTAATTTAAGAAAAATTGTGTTGTTTACATTTCCATATAGTAACAGTTTGCCACAGGAAGAAAATAACTTAAGATTTGACATTAACATGACATTGCACAATTTGACATATAATGATAATCTGTTCCATTTAATTGATACTAACAATTAAGTTTGTAATAATTTGTATTTGACGAAAGATAGCTGTGTCGCTATCATATTTTTTTTCTTTATCAGCCAAAAACTTGGCTAAACAAATTGCTTCTTTTGAGCAATGCAATAACTTATCAATCAATTCTGCCAATAATTTGGTCAAAATGAATGACATTGATTATCATTTAAATTAGAAATTAGGACAATAGAGGCAACCTCTTGCAAAAATGTAACAAAGGCAAATAATAAATCAAATGGAAGCGTAAAAAAATTAAATAGTATCAACCTGCTGCATCAAAAGATTCAAGGGTTTTTGATGAAAGATTTAGAAGTAGAATTATTCCTAAATTATAGCAATATAGATATTCTTTGTGTGACAGAACATTGGCTTAAAAGCCACCAGTTCATGTTCAATTTTAGTAATCACCAGGTTGGTAGTTCGTTCAGCAGAGTAAATGCTATACATGGTGGCTCATTAATTATAGTAAATAACCAGCTTAAATTTAAAGACCGCAAGGATATTGTGAGCCTATCTGTTGAGCGGACAATTGAAATAGCCTGTATAGAATTGGAGCAGTTCATTATATTAAGTGTGTACAGACCACCTTCAGGATTGTATGATTGTATTGAAAAGGTTATGGATGAAGTGTTGCACAAAATTTGTAATTCAAACAAGTCTATCATAACTTGTGGTGATTTTAATGTTAATTTGTTAGAAAATTCTGGGTTAAGTACTAAAATTATAAGTTTGTTTCAGTCATACAATCTTGCTAACCAATTTTTGGAGCCCACTAGAATAACTCCCACTAGTGCCACATGCCTAGATAACATTTACACAGATGTTACACCAACCCATAAAGAAATTATTAATTTAATAGACTCTGATCATTGCGGACAATTGATTATTATTCTTAATTACAAAAAAGTTATTTAAAAAGATATCACTGCTAACCCAAAAACTAGTAATCGCTTGGAAACATTTAAAACTAAACTTTTAAGTAAATTACCATTTTTGTCGACTAATGATGACCCTAATGAACAATATAATGATTTTTTTAATATGTATTGCACACAATTTGATAACACATTCATTCCAAAGACTTTCTCGGTGAATAGTAACGCTTCCTTCAGTGACTGGGCCACCATTGGTACACATAAAAGTAGAAATCGACTTTATGAATTATATGATGAACGGACTTGTATAAACACGGCTGAATTTAGAACTGCGAAAAGCCAAATTAGCTATCATAAAACGAGTTTAAAGTACAGCATTTACATCAGATATTGAAAGGTTAAACAAAAATGGTAATGTGGCAACAAATAGCAAATTATTGAATTTAAAACCTTTCGTCGATAAAAGCGGCTTTCTCCGAGTGGGAGGGAGGACGTTTAAGGAACGCGGATACAAGCGATAAAATGAAACATCCTAAGATCCTTAACAAAAGTCGATTGGCGGAGTTCCTCATAGAAGAAGCCCATCAGTTGACATTCCATGGGAGTCCTCGACTGACCTTAGCTGCTCTCAGACAACAATACTGGATAACAAGCGCTTACAGTACGACCAAAAAACAGTAAAGAAATTGCGTAACTTGCCGGAAGTATGAAGCAAGGAAACAATATCAATTGATGGGTGACCTTCCTGCTGCTAGAACCAACCCCGCTCCTCCATTCTGCGATACTGGCGTGGACTACACAGGTTTTGTGAACATCAAGGCAAACAAGGGGAGAGGGGTGAGAACACTGAAAGGCTACGTGGCTGTATTCATATGCATGGCCACGAGAGCAGTTTATTTGGAATTGGTGGCCGACCTTACCAGTTCAGTAATCTTAGCTGCACTTAAGAGAATGGCGACCCGGAGAGGAACATCACATAACTTGTATAGTAACCAAGGAACCAACTTTATCGGAGCTATTAAGTTGCTGCAAGAGGAGCACAACCAAATACAAAAAAAAATCGGTGATAGTTGTCAGGTAGAAATCGCTGAAATGAACATTCAATGACATTTCAACGCTCCATTAAGATGGAGAGTTGAAATATCAAAAAAACAAAATGTGCGTGTGAATGTTGTGCTAAGGCCGAGCGCTGGCGGGCTGTAAGAAAAATCCATCCGCAGTCTGAAGTTCCACCTGAAAAGAGTGGTTGGCGAACAAAGACGAAGAGTTCACCACTGTACTGACACAACTAGAAGTGGGTCTGAACTCGAGACCGTTATATTCGCGTACAGAAAACATTGAGGATCTGAATTGTTTATCACCGGCACATTTTTTAACAGGAAGATCCGACTTAACAGTGATTGAGACGAAGGAGGATGCGAGAACAAGTTGGCATTTAACAACCAACATTTTTATACAGATTTTGCAAAAATGGAAGAGTGAATATTTGAATTAAACAATACAATGGTGAATAGGGCGTGTCCTCGCGTGCCTAGAAATGCTTTAGGAACAATAAGCTCTTAATTTAACACATTTTAATCTTAAGTTGGCTTGTTTTCGCCTTGTAAACATTATTATCATGATCATTCGATTATTTTACTAACATTGGTTCATTTCAGCATCCCTTTCTTTCGTGGCCCGGAATATGTTCAGTGTTTTTACCGAACATCTTAATTAGCAATATCGGCGTGATGCGTTGACCTAATTGTATTACTTATTATTTTATATTAGATTAATTGCACTTTTGTCTACCGCGTTAGCCGCGTGTATTCAAACATTTCATCAATATTACATTAACAATTATAACACTAAGAACAGGTTGAGATGAGTCGATAAATAGTGTTCAACATAAACATTTTTTTGTTTACAAGTGTAGTCTACCAATTTAATTTTGATTTTTATATGTACTGTTGTATGTTTCTATCAAATTCAAAATTACTTGCTAGCAACATTTAGTTTCTTTTATAATATCATATAAAGTTTTTGGATAAAGAAAAATAAACTTAAAACTCAACTTGAAATTGCTATAAAAAAAGCGATCGGGATCTTCGAATTCTTTTAAAAGTTCTGTAGTCTGTCCCCTTTCCAACGCGCGCTATACAATCTGCCAGAAAACCATTTGAAAGGGACAGACTAGAAACTTTAAAATTAAAATGAGGTTTGAAGACTATAATAATAACTTTTATTTATTTACGATTAATTGCTGAGCTAGAGATTTTTAAAAATAAAACTTAAAAAATTGTAAAAAAAAACCGGTGTGGCAAGGAATGAATTTTTGGGCCTGAAGAGATAGCAAAGGCTCTGTCGTTTCGGCCAATTCAATTTGGGAAACGATGCACCAAAGATCCTCTTTAAGGGACTTCCGAGAAAAATGGCATGCTTGTAGACCTAAGCCCAAGTTTTAAGTTTTAAGTTTTAGGGTTCCAAAGCACGCAACCCACATAATCTAAGATTAATTGTGTTAGTACGAGTATGTAAGTGTTTCTTGCAACCTCTGTAGCTTATCACTTAAATTGTTTTTTTTTTTTTTTACTTTTTTTTTTACCTTAGGTTATCACTGTATTTGAGAATGTTGGTTCACCTGTTATTGGCAACTGTATAAGCCCATGGCTGTTACCTACTGTTATGTGATATTTTGTATACAGAAGCTGTTGGTGTACCTTTTTTAAATAAATAAATAAATAAGCAGTGCGTTGTCTGTGTGTGAATTTAAGATTTTTACTAACTAGATTTTAAAGTATTTTTTTTGAGTTATCAGTGATTTTTGTTTATAAGGATCCAGATAAGGATTCATTCAGAAGCTCATACTCACGGGAATGGAGAATGAAGTTGAAAATATGAGAAGAAATAATATCACATTAGTATATCAATAAATCATCATCATTATTTTTTTTGGAAAAATAGTTTTTTTTTTTAACTCTTTACAGTGTTTGTATTCCAATTGATTTCAAATACTTTCACCATGGAGGCACGGGGGTATTACAACAATTTCTTCAGAACATAAAACCTTGTCAATCGGGTATTTTGAGTGCAAGCGAAGTGACACAGGTTCCCCGTTTGATAGCCGAAGCGGTACTGACAAGTACTGAATCGGGGTCCTGTCGGGGGCCGGGCGGCAGGGCGGTCCAAGTTTTGAGTGGTTATAAAACTTGATATTTGCCATCTCATCTTTTTATGGTTAATATAACGATGAAAAAAATTAAAAAAGAACAGATAGTATCTGCTTTAGGCATCGTTCGATTAGCCTGCAAAGTTTCATGACCTAATTGGAAAATTTTCATTGAATATTATCCATTTATTGTACGGTTCAGAGGTACCTTTGAGATTTTTTTGTATCGATAAAATTGTATGCAATCGGGTATTCGAAACAGACAGTACTTAGTAGAAGTCCTTATATGTAGTGCATATTAATTTGAAAGTGAATACTACAGTACTGTTGAAACTACAGCCATTCATGTTAAGACAATTTTAATCAATCTGAGGTAGTACAAACCCTTAAGAGCCGAGCGAAAAGAAAAGAAGTCGGAAAGAACGCTAAGCGAAAACGAAGTGATAACGCGGGTAGGTGATGCGATGCGACGTGGTGGGTCGGGGGAACAAAAAAATTCACGCAGACGAAGTCTCGGGCAGCAGCTATGATAAATAAATCCTTTTGACCATATCCGAATTTATTTGAGTCTTCGTCTTCCAAATATCTCAATCACCCGACATCTCACTATTCATCCCCTTTTTAGCCTACCAACTTGCACAGAAAACATTTCAATCATTTCATTGGTCTCTCCCTACTCAAAGCCAATAGCTATTCGGTATCGTTTAAAGGAGCTTACTTTAAGGATTTGAAAACTAAATTTCTTAAAATATTTGATTTAGCTGCCTTGAAAATATAGCTCAAAATTTGCAAAAAACTTACGTTTGCCCCTTATTTTTTTTTTAGGTTTTGAACGCAAGAAATTGATTCTTATAGAGTTATTACCTATTAATGCCTATTTTACAGGAACATTATAGCGTTTTGCGACACTTATGATTTCTGAAAATATAAAATAATATTTTTCAACATAGGGATGAAGTGTAAGGCCCTTTGTTTACATCACGGTTTCTTTACGGTACTGCATATAAACCGCGTCGTAGAAAAAACGTGTCCTTCAACAAGCTTCCTTATTAGTTCATACAACACTGACGACCGTGCCTACATACGGCGAATAAACTGTAGTTTTTCACGGCAAGAAAAACCTGTGTGTACATGGGTCCTTAGTATACGGCGCGGCTTCTTTACGGCACTGCATATAAACCGCGCCGTAGAAAAAACGTGTCCGTCAACAAGCTTCCTTATTGATTCATACAACACTGACGACCGTGCCTACATACGGCGAATACACCGTACTTTTCACGGCAAGAAAAACCTGTGTGTACAAGGACCTAAAGATTTTTTCTCCAAGTATTCTGGTGACATATCTTCTCTGGCCTGGATATTTGGGTCTTGTTGCTCGTAGGTCACTTTCGTCACGCACGTAGGACTTCAGCCGTCATAACGTACCGGAAGACTGGCATCGATTTTGTATACAAGGTCAAATTAAATTAGCTGGCGAAACTCTGCAGACTTGATGGGCATGGATATATAAATATGATAAAAAAAAAACAAAAAAAGTGTTTTTTGGGTTAGTATTTTTTGGTAGTATTTTATTTAAGACCGCTGGTAGTATTTTCACTTGAAGTATGAGTTGAGAAAATCTATTTTCTTTTGTTTTATCGTGTTGACCCATCACGTCTGTGAAGTTTAATTTGACCCGTATTTTAATCGTTGTGTTGATAGTGTAATAATTACATTAATATCCTCCCAACTGAATTTCGGTAACGGCGGCCTATCTCAACAAGATAGGGCCAACTGTGTAGGAGATAATATCGACACCTGTAAGGAATAACATTGTAACTAATATTTAGTAACTTTACAGGCACATCAAAGGTTTATAAAAATCTCTCAGATTTTGGTTAAGTCTGATAGAATAGAAGTATGATAGGAAAATGTATCTATTCCCTCGTTGACTCATATTTTCAAGGTTGGTTGGCATTAAGACTTAACCGAAATCTGACTTAAATATTAGTTACAATGTTATTCCTTGCAGGTGTTGATATTATAATGGGGATAAAAACTACCACTTGCTCATCTCAGATGTCGCTGCTCTCCAACGCCCAAGAACTTGACAGATAGTTGTCACTATCTATAAATTTATCGTGACCAAGCGACTTCTTTTACGCATAATAAATTAATATTCTCCGTTGCGCATCTGTTGACTGCAAAAACACGGGGACCCATGAAAAAGACGAAAATTCTGGAATTAAACTCTCCGGAAAAATATTGGAAGCCGATATTTCGTCGAGACTTTGTGCTGTTATTTTTAAACCTGAAGACTTTTATGGCAGAAATTCGTTTAAAGGTGATGCTCCCGAGAGAACTAAGTTCGATTTTTATTACCTACAAACACTTGTGATGTGATATTACGTAAATTATAGTAAAGGTGTGTGTGTGTGTTTATATTATCATATTAGATCAGTGGTAGGATTATCATCTCTGAAGTTTTTCAGTCAGGAAGATCATCCTCGAGTTGGTTTTCAACTCCGATCAGCACCCTAATTATGTAACACATTATCAAACACAATCTGAATCATTTCGAAGCCCATTGCTAAACCATTGCTTCATATGTTCAACAAATTTGTCTGCTCAACAACGTAAATAACGCAATGAATGTTGTTGAACTGTCAAAATGAAACCCATTCCCACTGTTAGTGTGTTACGTAATTACCCCACAGATTATTTCTGTCGTACGCCTCCAGTCTTCACCAACAAATGGACTTCATGTTAACAAACGCAAGATAACTTATAAATTATAAAACGTTCATAATTTATTGTCTTTTCCACTAAAGCTGTGTTTTTACCAGACGCAGACGCTTCCTGTTTCCTTATCTCGACTTTTAATAGTGCTACACTCTAATTCTCCTACATATTTATCTGGTTTTCGGTTCATTTGTGATCGACACAAAAGTAAACATAAACATAACAATGGCGATTTGAAGACTTTGAACTGTGCTGCCACCTATGACGAGCTTTCAGTTTTTAACCCCGTTGTGATAGTGGTAGTGTAGTGATATCTAATGGTGTTTTAATTCATAGTGCGAATGTCAAGGTTTGCGTGGAACTAAAGAATGGTGATGACTTCAACGGTTTTATAACATTCATATACCTATTAGGCTCTTCAACAATTATTAATAAGTTAGTTTATACATACTACTTAACTACTACTAATACTACTAACTACCACACTACACTACTACTACTATACTATATAATACTTATTACACCTACATTACATTGCAATAAACTAACTTATTAATAATTGTATATAGGTGCACCTCTGCCTAACCATTTGAGGATTACAGGCGATTACATATCTACAGGCGTGATGTCATGTGATACTATGTTAGTGTATAATGGTGGTTATGCATAAAGGCTCCTACAAACAGGCCCGACACGCGACGCGAATCGCACGCGATACAAAGGCACCGCTCGTCGCGCGACAGGCGGTGCCTTTGCGTCGCGTGTCGCGCCTGTTTCAAGGAGCCGTATAACGTAAAGTTTGGTTAAATAAGTCGTGGGATGCCGCATGACGAAGACTAATTTAATCTTGTTTAAACTGATGTAAGAATTCTGAACAGGTTGTATTTTGCATCCAATAGGTAGGTAGGTACTCTTTCTATTATTGAACATGTACGATATCTTTTCTTTCTAGAGAACCAAATATTGGATTTATACTTTCGTCTCTCTTAATCGGCACAAACTGTCATAAGTGGGTACATGTGTAAAATTATCTCATTCTGTGCTAAAAATATATGCCAACGTGGAAGCAGAGCTGCCGGTCATTCATAATGTTTCGTGATCGAAAACCAAGAAACTTCATACTGAATATTCAAAGGGCTATATTATGTAGGTCTTACTATATCCTTGTACAATATTGTGAATTCCAGTGGCGACTACAATTTATTATCAAATAATTGTATTTACCAAAAATATATTTTTACCAGCAAACAAACAAGTCACCCCTCTTACATAACCCCATCCAATTACCAGTAACATTCAAATATCGAACCAATTAATTTCGTTTCAACGTTGGCGTTTTGACGGTGAAAAAACAAAACCAAAGGGAGGCAAGCACGTAATCTGAGCATGAAATATAGCAAGATAAAATCGCGGGTAGTTATCTGAATAAAGTCGTTCCCATTCAAATGTGTGCTGAAAACTGTAAGAGCCCATTTCGGCTGGACCTTTCTAGGGGACAAGTGATAAGAGGTAGCGGGGTTTAATGTATGAAGGGTTGAGTTGACTTTGTCTGTGTTTCAATATTTTCACTCATAGTACCTGTTTGTAAATTATAAGAACTTCATGGTGTCTTAAATAATTGAGAATACCATATTCATTTATGAAGTAATTACACAACAAATTATAGGTTTCATGAATAATTAAATTATTTCATCGTTCCCCGACTAGTACTAAGACCTCAATTGGAAAATTAGGAATAAAATATAAGCTCGTAATGCGGCGAAGTTACAAGACAAACCGTAAACAGTAAAAAAGTTCGTCTTTGTGCAGGTTTCTCACTGCAGCATTAAATTATTTCTCACGAAAATTAATTTACTATAAGAATGAATAAATATTTTAAATCCTAATCCGGGACAGATCTGTTTTATTTTTGAGACTAATAAAATAAATTAAGTACTTACTAGCTAAGTCACGATATAACACTATCTTTTTTGTGGTCCTTATTCGTTTACGTTAGCCAGTCACAATCAAAACTAACAACAGTAAAAATATGCAGATAAAGAAATGTCTAGTCTAATCCCAGTCTAATGATGGTCCGTCTACAAGGACCACGGACGGTATTCTTTTGGGGTTAATGTTAAATGAGACAAGCAATTCAGATGATGCCGATGTAACTTGGAACTTAAAACATCAAGATTTATACGTCTCTAACTTTTTCACGCAATAACCTTTTTCGATGACACTTGGCACAGAGGTAGACCATGGCCTGGGTTAGGACATAAGGTGCTTTTTATCCCGATAGTATGTTGACGAAGGATTGTTTCCGACCTACACGCAGGCAAGACAACAGGAAAAAGCTAGTTTCAAATAAAATGTGATCACATGATTTCCAAGCTAATTGATAACAAACAAAGCTAAATGATTTAAAATGCCAAAATTTTAATAACACATTTGTTATCGCCACTAAAAATGAATAACGGATGACATAATTTCAATTAAGATAGTCAGACAAAATAGCTTAGTTACCGTGATAGTGTTGCAAACAACAGATGCTTAGAGATTTAAATTAGAATTAAACTCGTATTGTAAGCGTCTTTAGGACTGCAGTAGTAATTTGTAGCTAATTATATCTTTTTTGTATGCACGTGTTTCGGTGACAAATAAATAAATTTGTCATTCTTTCTTTTACTATTCATTCACAACAAGTGTGTTCGTATGATTAGGCAGAAACGAGTTCAAACATGTTTCTCTTTATGTCAAACGAAATCACAGAATTTATTCAAAACGAATGGGAATGTGAAATTCTCTGTCTTGTCGCATACGGCCATCTATTCTGGACATCTGGCGTTCTTCTATTTGTAAATAATTTGGCATGGAAACGTCAACCGTGCTAGACAGTGGAAACATGCTTAGCTACTGGAAGGGCTGGAATGTTAATTCAACGTGATATTAATTCTTGTGCCCTGACTGCCTCATTAGTCAGGCAAAATGTTATCAGATTTTTCTATTAGGAATTCTAAGTAGCAGCCCGGAGTCTGGATTTTAACCCTGTTAATAGCAATAAATAGGTTTGCTCCGTATTACATCGGACTTCAATACAATAAACGAGCGAGATATTGATGTACCATTCACCATTACCTACCCCTTTGCGGAAAATAGGCTTTATGTAATATTGAATGCTCATCTTTGCGCTTACGAAACGATGTAACCAATATTTTGTAACCATATTTTGATTTAAAAGAGTGTCCATGGAGTTTCTTGCCCGTTCTTCTCCTTAAGTACCTACTACGCTCTGAAATTGGCAACTAGCTTCATCTTTCTGACTGACCGACCGACCCCTTGACTATTCAAAAGTGCCTGTAATTGGTTTATTTGAAATAAATGCTTTGAGTTTGAGTTGAGTTTTTCTTGCGTGATGCAGGATTCTGCGTGACGTCAGTGTGACGCGTAGCTCGCATGTGGCGTTGTAGATGTCGCTACAGGTGCAAATCGCTTCATTCTTTATTTTAAACCAAACCCGGCCACCCGATTACGACCAGGTACACACTCAAAGCTGGATTTCGATATAGCTGTTAAGGCCGTTTACCATGTATCACGCCTTTTAGGCTACGGGATAACGGCAGAGACCGAAATAAAAGTGTTTTTGTATGACTATCAAGCGGTGGGTTGTTCGCTTTGAGGACCGGGTTGGTTAGCTATGTTTGTTTTAGATAAAAGGGTTGATTAAAATAATTGTGTGGATTCTCCGTCCGGAGTGAGGCAGTTCTAGGTATCGTCGTTAGATCTGACCATGGTCTACATTTGGGATAAATGTTTGGAGGAATAAAGAGTATAGAATGTTGGGACGACCCACTCGTTAAGGTTTCGCCTCTCATGCTCTAGGTTGCGAGTTCAAATCCAGGCAAGTACCAATTTGTTTTTTTTTTCAATTTATATGTACCTACTCTCTGAGTTGATCTAGGACATTACTGACTTTTAGTTAATATAAGGCTTAAATCGCCAACCCGTCTTGAGCGCGCGTGGTGATCAATGCTCGTGCCTTCTGTGTATGAGAAGAGGCCCTTGCCCTGCAGCGGGACAATAATAGGCTGGTATTATTGATAAATATAAAGGTATCCGCAGTTAAAATCACACCGCAATTTTGGTTGCGTAGAGAATTAATAACAAAAAAAAAACTGAGATTTTACATTGGCCCGAAACTAGGCAAGCCTGTATCTTTACCAAGAAAATATACAATTCCAGGTCTGAAAATTTCTCACTATACAAGCAAGTGAAAATAATAATGATACGCTTTATTTCATAAAAAAATAGTAGGTACTTATTTTATATTACAGTTAAGTGCTATGATAAAAACAAAAGTACACACAAGTGCGGCATGCGCAGCTACTGATCGACCCGCGCGGCTGTTGATGCTCATCCACAACTAAGCAAGCATATCAACAACAAAAGGTATAGACCACATTTATTTGATTCAAATTTCTACTTGTCGTCTAATAATATCATAAAAGATTTCCTGTCTACATGTCATATTAATTACTAATAGGTACCGTACCTAAATATCTATAGATATTTTTGTCGATCCCTCCAGTCAAGACCCCCCCCCCCCTTAGTTGTTAAGTTTATTTTACTGTTACTAACACTGTATGAGTCTCATGGTTACTCTCAATAAAGAATTTATTATAATTATTATTATGTCTTGCATTGATCCATGTTCAAAATATAATAGTAATCAAGCAAATAATAATGACTTGGGAAATTCTTATCAATAGGCTAGGAGTGGTGTTCTACAGATGATCTTACCAGGTGTGATGTGATCAACATAGCGACGATGAAATCATTGTTTATTTTTACCCCAAATTACGAATAATCTGTATGCTTGAGGATAAGGCTCGAAATCTAGCAGTTTACTATGGAAATGAACTAGACAACTTAGTCCCATCGTCTACGATGCTTCTCAAAAGTAACGCGCTACAAACTCAAGTCACCAGAGATTCGTCGGAATGTCACGGCACTAGTATTTGAACAGCGGCGGTCCATACACGATGCAACTAATCAAATCAAATATATATACTATAGACTTTATGGAGTATATCCTTATTATCCATTGATGTAACCGACCTTGTTTGTTCTAGGCATGGTTAGGTACAACAAGTTAGAATTAAGAAGGGATATGACTCTCGCTATTTATATTTTTAAATTAATTAATGGTAAAATCAAAAATCAGGGGGTATTAAAGGAGGTGACTCTGTGCGTGCCCGACAACTACGTGCTGAGGCGGAGACGGCCGCAGCTGCTGGCAGTGCCGAGCGGCAGGACTAACTTGCTTCTAAAAGCTCCAGTTACTCGAGCCTTACGGACACTTAATGAAGTCACCGAAAGGATTGATATTTTTTACTGTTCAGTGAATGAATTCGCAAGAATAACTGCATACCATTTGTGTTACAATTTGTAAAATAAGTATAAGCTAAGTACCACCCTATCGCTTTGGGATATCCTGTTGTGATAGAAGTGTTGTGTAAATAAATAAATAAAAATAAAAATATTTATTTCGGACTCAAAAATTACATTCATAGGTCAAAAAAAGTCGAAACTCAAAGCATTTATTTCAAATAAACCAATGACAGGCACTTTTGAATTGTCAAGGGGTCCGTCAGTCAGAAAAATTAAGCTAGATGCCCATTCCAAAGCGTAGTAGGTACCTATGGAGAAGAACGGGCACGAAACTCCATGGACACTCTTTTAAATCAACATAAAGTTACAAAAAAAAAAAAATGGTTACATCAGTCATGTTGAAAAGATACATGTGACAACGATGTAGAAAGAGGTGCACGTTAAAAGAGTCCGTAATAAAAACAATAAAATCAAATTATTCAAATTAAAATAAGCCGTGGTAGCTAAGTCATTTATCATTTAATCAGGACACTAGTTAATAACGTGTTGGTTAGTCGAGTCGTGTATGGACCGCCATTGGAAGACGGGCCTTAAACAAAAATATGCTGGAATGGCATCTGAACTAGCAATACTATAAGTTGCGCAATGGCACAACCGCTCATTTGGAGAAACAACGACGTAACGGTGCTTTTCAATTTTAACAGGAAAATGATTTAAAGTGAATTATTTGTTTGTAATGGTGTTCAACATTTCAGGACGAGACGATAATGTCTCGTTCTGAAATGTTGATAAATCCCAATATATATTAAATAATTCACGCCTCTGCGCCTCTGAAAATTTGTTCGAGCACAAATATTATCGACAACTCATTTTTGGGAAAAATTACATTTACTTCGATGTTTCTCCAAATGAGCGATACACACATACATAAACTCACGCCTTCTTCCCATGGGGGTACGCAGAAACTATAGAATGCCACCTGCTAGGGTCCATACATACTCTTTTTGCCTCGTTTACGTTCATACATCTGGTCATACACGCACGCCGGATGCGGGTACTACGCACCTGACCTTTCTGAAGAGCATCACCAATAAGGTTATTCAAGTTAAAGTAAAAGGTTAAGGTTAGTCTTTTACTCAAAAATGCTTGTAATGTGGTCATTATTTTGACAACCTTCCTTGAGTAAAGTCGAACTTTCCGCGCTACTTGAATAGGCGCCAGAAAAGTTGTATGGAATTTCTTTGCTAGTGAGTTTTAGCCACCAGCAATTTCCTTTGAAAATCCATTATTGATGAGTTTTGTTTCAATAATAGTCAGATGTAATAAGATTTGATTTAGAATTTGGCTGTATGGGTAGGTGCAGGCCGTACAATCACACATTTTTATTTTTATTTTTTATTTAAATGTATATAATTTATAAAACAATAACTGTAGTTCATAAATTCAATTCTGTATTAATAAAACAATATAACTTACTAACTACTTAACTAATAATAAAATTTCTCATATTAAACCGCTCTACTTGATCTACGCTGTGTCCGACATGGTCCATAATGTTGACTAATATAATTATTTCCCTACCAACTGTATACGTTATGGTACGCAATAAAGAATTGAGAATTGAAACAAAAGCGCGGCGCGGTGAACATTTTTACAATTCTCTATATTATTTTCCATAAATTTTCGTGATATTTGAAATAAAATTGTAAAAAACAAACTCTTCAAGCGACGAATCCTCCAATTCCATATGGTAAACACCGCTGGACATTCAAAAATAAGCGAAATTAGTGATTGAATATTTATTTCCACCGAAGTCAAAGGAAAAGTACACTTGCCTACGAAAACTTTGAGCAATGGAAAAGTCTTGGTCTTGTGGTTGGTAGCTTATTTTAACGACCTTTCAAATTAAATGAAGCCCTCATCTCCCTGGAATACTTACTCCATGCTGAAGTACACGGTTTTGGTGAGGCACAATTTGAACACAAAAGACTATCACAACCTGACGGGTATGCTGAAAAGACAGTCAGACGGATATAAGTGTAAAAAATCAAAAGTCTTGACAAGACAGAATGTGGAAAAGTTTATAAATGAAGTCCCCGACTTAGTACTTGGCGGTAAAATAAGTATCTATAACTTGAGTGCATTCTCTACCTCTAAAAAAATCATTAGGTAGGTCCTAATAAATACCTACAAAATGTTTTTTGTTGCAGGTGGTTCTTATTTTCGGCATTTACAGTGCATGTGTTGAAATTGCAAATATCACAGTAAATGATATAGAAACTCACAATAATGTACTCTTCGTGACAATCAAACCAAGATAGATCGAACCTTCATTGTGTCACCCTATGTAAAATTTCTACTTTTATATCTGTAATTTTTATGGTGTACATAATAAAGAGTATTCTATTCTATTATATTCTATTCTTCGTCGTCCGTGACACCTCATTTGTACAAAAATACCAAGTACTTCGTCCCGTTGATGTAATAAAAACACACAGATTTTTCCTCAAATATAGAAACTGCAAATGCACTAAACAAGTAATGGGAAGGCGAAAAATTGCACAAATGCCCAAAACGATTGTGACATACTTTGTGACATGTCCAATCCAGAGCAATTTACAGTTCATTCTTTCCGGCAATCATCAGCCACGCTGCTTGCTGATACTGCGGCCAACCTAATAACACTCAAACGGCATGGCGGATAGAATTCTGACAGAGTGGCCGAAAGTTATATAGAAGAATCAGTCGAAAATAAAAGTAAGATCAGCAAAAGTATGTACTTGAAACCTACAACGTCTCGCCAAGAAGCTTCCATATCTGCACGAGCCTCTTGAATCATCAACCGCTAGAGAGATGGCAATCCGTGATGAAGAAATGATCCAACAATCAAACACCGCACTAGGATTATCACATAAGTTAAGTATTATAAACCCAGAAATAGCGGTCTTGAATTTTAGTAACTGTACTTTTAACAATTGTTACTTTAAATACATTCATACTATATTAAGCTGGTTTTATTTAAACTGACTGCGTTGCTGGCCACACTATGATGCCCTCGAGCTTAGCTTAGCTACGCTCTTGGCCGTCAAGCTTGGGGTTATCATTGCAGCCCTTACTGTCCGCGCTATAAAGGATAGACCTTCGGTGTCACCCTTTATTCCAGTTTGTCCATCAAGGGCTGCAATGCTGAACGCGCTGAGTAGGCCTGGAGCTGCGCTTTCAGCCATCATCAGCGCTGCCAGCAACGCAGTTATTGTGCGGCATCAAGCTGGCGGCCACCTGCTGGTACGTATGTAGTGGCCGCCTGTGGACATCTGCAATACCAAAAGCATCGCAGGAGCATTTCCATCACACAGACGAACTAGATTAAAGGTCTTAAGACCCTGTTATTATACCTGCACCTGCAAAACAGCCGGTCTAGGGAATCTAGGGATTGACAGCTCACTTCAAACTCTCTTTTCACCGTTACATTTTCACAGAATAGAGTTTTCTTAAACAAAAACAATAATATCATATAAACACAAAATAAACCATTTCAAGCATCCTTAAAGCAAAATATTTTCATTCCCCGATTAGCGTGTATATAGGATGATATAAACAGCGTATACAGGATGATATAAACAGCGTATACAGGGTGTAACATACTAATAACAGCATAACGACGTATTGTGGAAGTCGATGGAAGCCGCTCGCGATGTCTAATGGATCCCGCTTTGTACACTTTCAACATGAAATCATAAAAATTGCTGGCAAGCGCGAAATGGAAGCCGTTGCGGGAATACGTGTTATATTTTTAAAGAATAATAGAAATGTGTGAAGAATGTTATTTGTATTTCTGTTGACTTAGAATGCGATAGAAATGCTTGTTAAAATAAAAATAAGGTTTGGTTGTAATTTATTTTTTATATTGTAAGAACTTTTAATTGGACGCATGTTATTTTTTAATACTTGACAGAATATCGTGTAATTGAATAACGGACATAATGGTTCTTTTTTAATAATTGAAAAATTAGATTATTGAACTAAGCCATCGAGACAAGTAGATATTATAAATAATCAGCATCTGCCTAACCTTTTCGGCTTCCTGTCCAACCAGATGCAGCTAAATAACAGTATTTTACTTGGAGTGACTGCCTATCTGACCTCCACATACCAGGTAATGTAGGTATTACAAATAATGATCTAGGCAAATGAAATATTGCAAATTGCGGAAAATCTGTTAAAAATCCCTACGTCATGTCAATCAAAAGTTTTACTCACCATAATGTTAAACTGAACCCTAAAACATACAGGATGTACATTTTATAGCATCCAAACAAAATTATGTTCGCGAGTAAGCTAGCTAAAATCAACTTATTGGTATCTCGCAGAGTTTCGTTTAAAGGCTCCGGCAGACCGGTGCAACGCGACAACGTAACGCGACTTTAGTAGAACAATTCCTATGAAAACTTCACGGAAATTGTTTTAACAGAATCGCGACGCACCGTTGCGTCGGGCCTGTTTTCGGGAGCCTTAATAAGCGGGATATACGCACACACAAGGTTGCCGTTTTACGAGATATTATGTATAAAGAAATATTTAACGACCCTTGTTCCATGACCCCGTGTTGGCTAAACAGGTTTTTATCTCGTAATTTTATTTTTATTCTTTTATTAGATATTTTCCGTTTTTCGTCGAATTCCTTACAGACTGTTTGATTTTCTGGGATGATGAAGACTTTATTCGTTTGCTAATTAATTTTAGAGGGAATTCTAAATTAGTTTGTTCTTCTTTTAAAAAGAGCATTTAGCTGTTTGTTATCAATCAATCAATCAATCAATCAATCATTTTATTTCAGGCAGCTGAGGGCCCATACATAAAATACACACATTTACATTTAATAAAACAAAAATAATAAACTAATACATAATTTTAAATCCTATAACTATAACTACACACGCAATGTTGCCGGCGTCGTGTTTCGCTGCGTGGTGTCGCGTAACCGTCCTCGGAAACGTCGATACACGACACCCTTCGGCCAAAAGTCCTCCTTCATGCAGGCCTGTAGATGGTGGGTTGGAACTCGCACCACGAATGACAAAATGGCGTAAGCATACGTATAGCATAATCGCCTATAATGTTCCCACTGCTGAGACACATGCCTACTCTCTTCCAGTGGGAGTGTGCTGTAATCCACCATGCGGGCCTAATGCGGGTTGGTAGATGTCACATGTCTTCGAATTTTTGGTTCTAGGACATGCTGGTTTCCACTACGTTTTCCTTCACCGTTTTGAGAGCAGTGGTGATGAAATTATTTACACAAAGTAAAGCCCCTAACTGGGTTCGAACCCACGACTTTCAGTTCGTAAGCTTATGGATTTGGTTTAGCAAAATATGTCATAATAATGTCAGCCGTTATTGTCCTCAGCAGAGACAACAAGCATCTCTTAGGAAAGGAACGAGCTAACTCAATGCGTGTTTAAGTTGACCATTTTGTGAGAGAGATTAGATAAAAAAATTAACCGACTTCAAAAAGGAGGAGGTGGTCAATTCGTCTGTATATTGCTTTGTATGTTTGTTACTTGATATCTCCGAGAAAAGGGGTGGTCCCATATAAATTTTGTAGTTTTTTCAGTTATCTTCAATAGTACGTATTTTTTCCATTTAGTGTATACGAGTAGTGATGATATTATAATAACTTCCTGTGACTGTTTTTTACATATCAAGTAGTGGTATACGATTTTTTGTGGGGTAGGCACCACAACTAAATAGTGAAAAATGACTAGTGAAATGAATAGTGAAAAAAAACAATACAAAAAGAAAAATTACTTTAATTTTGGAAGTCGGTGGCAAAAACGAAAATACCAAACCAAAGAACCGACTTCCGAAATTAAAGTTATTTTTCTTTTTGTATTGTTTTTTTCGGAAGTCGGTTGTCTTTAATTATTGGAGATTAATTCAGTATTGTCTCAGAACCTCAGAGGTGATATAAGCAAGCTCAAAAACTACTTAAGCCTTAAATATTTCAAAAGAATTTTTCAGACTGAAAACGTTTATCGCCTCAATTAGCGTGTTACAAATATCAACAACAGAATATCACACCTGTAATCGCCGTAAGGTTAAGCAGAGGTGTACCTATAGTACCTACCCCCACATTTCGCCAGTTATGTTTAAGTCCCATGTAATAGGGGGCTAGCTTATTGCCATTAACCGGGCACAAATTCAGACTCCGGGGTGCTACTGAGAAATTTCTGACGGAAAAACCCAATAACACTTTGCCCGACCTGAGAATCGAACTCAGGACCTCATACTAAGCCGTAGCGCGACCAACGAGGCAGACTATTTACTAAATATCAACAACCAAGCGGGAAAAAACACCACTTAACCACAGATAAAAAACATCGCCTTACAATATACCCTCCATGAAAGATAGGTACCGTACATAATTGTTGATAAAAAGTCAGAGCTGTTTTGTAGGAGCCGCGGGGTGCTTCAGGGATCTGTTGTACGAAAACAAGCCTCCAGATACGATGATACAATCATTATTAGATTTACGTTAACAGCCCTGTGGCTCGGGATAGGGAAAAGGCTACAGTGCGAAATTAAATGTGAAAAATGAGATTTAAATTTAATGGTTATTTTATGTCTTTTGTAGAAATTTATGGCAATACATGAAGAATAGAAAACTCACCCTCTTTTTGGGCTTAGCTGCAGTAGAAAACATTACCCAACTTTTGGGAATCGCCACAGTCGGGAAAAAACAGTCGTGAAGTTTTATACAAAGCAAAGTCATCTCGTAACAGTAACTGTGACCTTTTCTTACTTTTAATATTTTAACCTAAGCCTTCCGGAGTTCCGAAATTTTCTGGGCGAAAAGGGCACCAATTTAAAACAAAAAAAGTCATCTTTACACGCTCCCCGCCTCAATTATTAATTCACTTCCTCAACTTGTAAACTCGAAACTGTACACTTTTTTCTGCTCTCAATTGTACAGTAAAATTGTATCAAGCGGGCTCGTTAGACGAGCCATTATATTGTGTCTGCGTCATTACTCAAATTTCGAGAATTTTTCCTTATCAACCGTTATTGTAGCGATGTAGCCACGTACTCGTCACGTACCCTAAACTTACCCTGCCGTTGCCCTGGCTACAGAGGGCTCTGTATGGCAGACATGGAGGACTTAGCACATGGAGAAATAAGAGTGATAAGCATGCAAACAGTGAGTGCCAGATACCAAATCTTATTGCGTATCAGGGTATCACCGCGACTGTCAATAGGAAATTCGCGACCTGAAGACAATGTCCACTAAGATAATAATAACAGAAATTCCACTATTTCAGTAATAAGCATTATCTTTGTCTACTGTGTATTTCTCAAAGCAAAAGAAAACATTACATGAAGTAACCACCTTCCCAATTTTGATGGTTTTCTGTGATTATGCAATTTCATCGTGAACTTGCAATGTAGCGGTCTGAAAGATGCTCAAAGCTATGTTTATCGGTACACTGAAATCATTTTTATGAAGTTCGCATTATCACTCCATTCTCTATCTAATCCGGAATAGAAACAGACAAAAATATACTCGTAATGATAATTTTATTGGTCTCCCTTTTCTTTGAAGACAATTTTTGCTCAAAGAAATGTTGGATATAAAAGAGTGCATGTGTTTAATAGTAATGTGGCGTTATGTCTTTTTTATGGCGTCTTTCATATGTTTTCATTATTAATGTTTATTATCGACTTGGATTTTTTTTATGAGGGACACTGGAAAAAAATACTTCATGCCGTCGTCAACGACGTGGGAAAAATCACAGAAAAATGAAGAACGAGTAGATAACGTGTTTTCCACAATGTTTGTGTTTAAAAACAGACAATTAGTGAGAAAAGTTTTTGGAACAATAGTAGATAGGGTACTGTCACAAAAAAAAGTTGTTTTTACACTTAAAATTTTCTAATCATCTAATATATAAAAATCTCGTGTCACAGTGTTTGTTATCGAACACCTCCGAAACGGCTTGACCGATATTTATGATTTTTTTTGGGTATATTTGGTAGGTCTGAGAATAGGTTGTAAAGTATATTTAATACGGCTGCGGGTGAAACTGCGGGGCGCAGCTAGTAATTTGTAATTATTGACCAAGATATGAAGTAAATCCGAACAGGTTTACAATTTTATTTGTATAATATAAACTTTTAGCTATTAGGTACAGGAATTACTGCAAAGCAGTGTATTGAATTATTTTGTGTCTATTTAGATGACGTTAAAGTATCAGTGTTAATCGAATTTTGCTACTGATCGTACCTACTACCAATTAATCTTACCAAAAAAAAAAAAACAGTCCAATAGCAATGTCGTCGAACTAACGAACGTAAGGACGTGTGTTCAAAGCCAAACTTGCACTATTGATACCAACCCCTCTTATCACAAGCATACCAAACAATAGCTTCAGACACCTACTCTCCCCTAAAAGGATCCACGTCGCGATAATACTTAAATTAGAATAAACCTCTAAGTTGGTCCCAAGTTACAAGTAACATTTAATGTCACGAAGTTGGTAAATTAGTAACATAATATGGTGGCTGGTATTAGGGACACGCCATAAAATTTCGTGATTAGGACTGATAGTGAAGGAATGTTTGTTGTGTTCGTTCATTGATACTTTTAGAAAACTTGCATTTCTACTCTCTGTCGCGTTTTTTGGGCTTTGTCCATACTGATCCCTAGTCCCAACTCGCCAGGGCCACGGTAACTGTTTCGAACAATCCGCGACCCCGGCCGACATCGGCCCTATCGGACCCCATCAGTTATGCTGACATCTCTTTGAACGGCGCGCGTGGAACACGACGCGCTGTCGACCCGGGCCTGGTCCTTACCGGACGGCAAGCTGCCCATTGCTCGCCGTCCGCACGCCCGCGCCTACGGTGACTGGGAGTCGGCTATCGACTCCCGACGCCCAGGCTGTCTCCTCCTGCGGCGACTAGGGGCGTGAGGGCGCAATGATTGCCTCTCCCTCACGCGCTCCGCCTCCTCCTTCGCGAGCATTACTGCTTCGCAGAAGGAGGTGACTGCTTCCCATTCCCCCTCGCTCCGTACCATGGCCTGAACCAAGGCCAGTCCCACCGATCTGAGAACACGCTCAGGAGACTGTTGGTGGTGGCGCGTAGCCGGCCGACTAAGGAGTCGGTCCTTTGTAAAATGCAGGGATGAAGCGTAGTTGAGGGTAGCGATCCATGTAATTATTTCTTATTAAATGACTTCAAAAAAAATAAAAAAGGAGGAGATTCTCAATACGACTGTATATTTTTTTTTTTACGTGTGTTAGCTCAGTTTTTTTTTTATGAAATGAACACTTTGCCCTGCAGTTTCATTTACTGGCTGGTACCAATCAAAATCACAAAAATTCTTCTAATTTCGATAATATCTTTTACGACTTCGCGACGCATCACTAGTATACAGCCAGGGCTCGGTATCACAAAATTTGTTAAGTTTGAATGTTGTAATGTCGACGTTGACGAGGAAATGGGTCAAGGTGGGAGCATCCTTGATGTGGCACGACTTTGTATAAGCTTTGTTTGTTATTGTACTGTTATTGGAGACAATTTCTACTTTGAAGTTTAGCGCCGAGTATAAGTTTTCAGCCTGCATGATGGTGGGAATCAGTGAAACGACGTCGCGGGGTGAAAGGCACGTTATGCTGACTAGCGTCGAGGACGATGGGCCTTAGGTGTATAGAGGTATGAGGAACAGGGTGTAAAGCTCACTCATACCTCCATAGAAAAGGGAGGATCCTCCGACCAGAACAGTGGTGGGCAACTGCCCGACAATTGATGTCGGGATGTTGTATACCTATATGCTAGTCGCGCGGTAAACTCTGCTTGCGCGATGCAGGATTTGCGTGACGTCAGTATGACGTGTAGATCGTATGTGACGATGTAGATACCGCTACAGGTGTAACATGCTTTAAGGCACCGAACGGTGGTTAGGAAACGGGGGCTTTTTATTTGTAT
The DNA here is from genome assembly GCA_916610205.1 of Griposia aprilina. Taxonomy (NCBI): domain Eukaryota; kingdom Metazoa; phylum Arthropoda; class Insecta; order Lepidoptera; family Noctuidae; genus Griposia; species Griposia aprilina. The sequence goes on along the minus strand of OU744299.1, from coordinate 21,880,409 downwards.
TTTGTGTTTCACGAACTGTCCAAATGAATGTTATTATTTTTTCTTTATTTCTTTCAGCATGAGGAACTTCGTCACAACGCGTGCCATATCTAAAGCTGGGGTCACGCTATCGAGGACTACATCAATAAACATCCATAGCTAGAATCTTAAATCTGATGAGATTTACAAGGCTCCTGACTAAAGATTTTGATCTCTCTAGAATTTGTCTTCACTATCGAACCATTTATTCAGTTGACTATCAGAATAACATTTACTGTCTTAAATGCTAAGTATATTACATCTATTTACTATGAAGAGTAAACCTAATTAAACGTCTAATTACAATTTGCTCAGTACGAGCAAATATTCATGGAAGTCCATTACGGTACAGTGGGTATTAATTAATAATTAAGGCATCGCTTTCAAGCTCAGGGCTGCAGGCTATGCTAATACATGTGGTCACTTAACACAGCTTACTTTGTACATAATGTAATAAACATTGTTATTGAATTTGTATAATCTTAGGAAGATTTAGATTAAGAATTTTATTCTGAAAAGTTATTTCTGGAAATTGTACCCATACTTTTTCTTCTGAGAAGATGTATTCCTGTTTGGGTATTTATTTATTTATTGATAAATAATAAAGCTGAAGAGTTTTTTTTTGTTTGAACGCGCAAATCTGAAACTATCTACTAGTCGGATTTGAAAAAATATTTTGCGTTTGATAGGCCGCTTTTTCTTTGGGAAAGTTATAGGTTATTTAACATCAAGCTACGAACCTTAGAAGCTGAGCATAAAGAAACAAGTCAGACAGAACGCTAAGCGAAATCAAAGTAAAAGCACGGAGTACCAGCGCCGTGGTACTTATTTTTTTAAATATCACAGCATTATGCTGTGCTATGAGCCTTTTTGGCTTCGCATCTTTCTTTTTGGTCTTCCATTTTTTACTTGTTTATTGTTAATTTTGTTAGTTTTAAATGCTCCTTTTTATAGTATTTCAATTTTTACTTTTGGTATTTCCTGTACGTGTTCCAAATAAAATATGTTTCTTTCTTTCTTCTTTCACGGGCAGGTGATGCCATGCGACGCCCACCCCGTGCGTCGGCGGAACAAGAAATTTCACGCGGGCGAAGTCGGGAGCTGAAGCTAGTTTATTGCCACTTCAACGGCTTACTCGCTAAACATACACAAACAAAAATAAGGCATACAGTTTTAGCTATTGTAAATTCGTTAGTTACAGAAGTGCACAGCACTAGCATAGAACTTAATGATTACATAACCAGCCTACAATGTTCCCAGTGTTGGGACACAGGTCTCCTCTCTGTGAGAGGGAGTGGGCTGTAATCCACCACGCGGGCCCAGTGCGGGTTGGTGGATGTCACATGTCTTCGAATTTTTGGTTCTAGGACATGCCGGTTTCCTCACGATGTTGTTTCTTGACTGTTTTGAGCGCAGTGGTGATGAATTGAAATATGTACACAAAGTAAAGTGCCTGCCTGAGTTCGAACTCACGACCTGCAACTCGTAAGTCGGGGCGATGCCACTGCGCCACCACTGCTCTTGATGCTCTCTGAACTTGATGATTAAAGGGTATGAATGTGTCAAAAACGTGAAACATTTCAACATGGTATAATAGAGCTGTTACTATGTGTAATCGACTTCTGCGTTCAACAAATAATTTCAGTAAAAATACGTGCCTTAGTACAACTATTTTCTCAATGTCCCTCGGGAATCATAGCATTTCCGAATACAGACGAATGCTATTTTCCAATAATTTGAATTCAGAACTAAGTACTTTATTGTTGTTTTGTTTTGACGTAACAACACAATAAAGTAGGTATTTAGTTCTGAATTCAAATTATTGTACACGATAAATCTAATAATTGATGGACATGGAAATTAGCATTCGCTTGTATTCGGAAATGCGATGATTCCCGAGGGACATTAAGAAAATAGTGGTGCTGTACCTATTAGTTTTTTTGGAAAAGAAGTGAAGCGGACATTAGGAAATAGGTTAAACTACGGTTTCCTAGAAGAGCGGTGGCTATCATCCTAACTAATATTACAAATGCGAAAGTAAGTTTGTTTGTTACCTTTTCATGTCTAAACCACTGAACCGATCATCCTGAAATGTTGCATATACGTTGTCAGGTGTACAGAAACGGACATAGGGTACCTTTCATCCCGAAAAAAAGTACTGTTCTCGAGGAAAACAACAATAACGTTCTTATGATAATAGATGGCGCCACGTGTTGATTGATTGAACCCGAATTGATTGTCAAAGTCTAAATTAACGCGAGCAAAGCCACGGGCAAAAGCTAGTTTATTATAACGGCCATCATGAAAATTTGTAATTTTCACCAGTATTAGACATTAAGCTGTCAAAAAACGCTTTGTAATTGAACGGCCGTTATTGTGTGAGTATTATGTGACCGTGTTCCGCTTTCTTAAGGATGATTTCCACGGCTCGCATTGCATCGGATCGAAACGGATTTTACAATCTTTAAACGATATTAAATCGTGTCCACCGTATTTAAAGTCTATATTACCAAGCCGCGCACAGCAGCTAGACCGCGGGCGTCTTCCGCCGACCATGATCGTAGCCGAAAGTATGCTGCGACGCGCGATCGGCTCCGTTCGCCTATCTTCGTTTCCAATCACACACTGTAGGATGAAACTATTTGACTAGGCGCAGAAACGATAAAAACTATTTGACTAGGCGCAGAAACGGATAAGTTCGCAAGCGACGGCACGAAGCCGATCGTATCCGTCGACATCCCCGGACGCTATAGGCTGTCGCCGCATCCACACGTATCCTTTCCTATCCGATGCGATGCGAGCCGTTTGGTGGCAGTCGTCCTTTAGGAAACAAAAGCTTTACCTACAATAGATTTTTCATTCTAATATTATTAGGCATTTCCACCATTTCAAATTAAAATTCAAATGGCACCATCCTCATCCCTTAATCACCTCACGGTACTAACAGCAAAGAAACTCTCTCCTCCAGCCCTCTCTTTAGAACTCACGTAAAACCAATTCCGAACTCCAAAATAAAGCAGTTTACAACTAAGAACGGTATTAGAATCGCGTCGCGATCTCTGTAAAACATTCGGCGTGTCGTTTGTAACTTTAATTACGGATCCGTGGGACGGACGAAGGGATCCACACGTGAGCGGCCTGTGATATTAGTTCGGCAATTTTCATATTAGATTAAATAATATGTTAGGTTAATTGATGACGTAAACAGGGAGTGAAAGCGATTTTAATGACTGTGTTATCTTATTAGATTAAGTAGTACATTTAGTAGATTTAGTAGATTAAGAGTAAGTAGTTACAATTATTCTGTACGGTGCACTCTCATTTTAATTGAGGAGGTTAGGATCAAAACCACTACATTCCAACTTTTTTTCAATGAGGCAGAAATCGAAAAAAACTTAATAAATAGTGAGCACATTTTTTTTTTAAAGAATGCCTTTTTCTTGCGTGATAAATATGTCCTTAAAACAGTTTATTTTTTACCAATATTTGTTGAGGTTTTGAATTAAACGTTAATATTAGACACCATTTTACTAAGGAGACTAAGCTGTTTTGAACTAAACAGTTACTCCTGATGGTAGGTTTTATAATTTGGTGCAGAAATCGTGAAAAAAAAAATACGAAATTGCCAAATGTGGATATGTTGTGGTTTTGATCCTAACCTCCTCAATCACAATATTGCGCAACAATTCCGATTTATATCAAATATAGTTTTTTTATTTGTAAATGAATCAAGAAAGAGAAATGCTGGAAGAAAAGAAAGGTAATGTGAATCTCATTTTTCTTATTAAGATAACCTGAACAGTTTTAAATGACTTCTCTTAGTGAAGCTGTTACAAAGAAAGCTTCTATAATGAATGCATCACAGTTCGTTACTTCTGTTTTATCTCATCTTTACGTTCCCGCCAAAAAAACAGTAAATATATTTTTATAGTTACCTAAGCTTAGGCTTAATAGCCGAATACAATTTGCTAAGTTATGCTGGGGAAAACCTCTTCAAACACTTACCTACCTACCTCATTTTAGCCTTATAAATTAAGAAACAAATAAAGTATTATTAGCTATTATTATTTGTATTTTTTTTACGTTGTATCACTTATTAAAGACTATTTAATGATGAGTTTTTTTTTAAATATAGTTTACATATTAATTATTTTTTGTATTATAATAGGTCGGGAAAAAGTTTATTCGTATTTTATAGATATAAAGTTGTCTCTTTGGATTTTAAAATCTCATTGGCTCTACTGTTTGTATCTGGCTGGTTCTAATACCATTAAATAGATAAATTTAGATTAAAAAAAATAGTTTAAATATTTTTCCGGCTTTTTTGTTATTGTTTTTCTGTCCGACAAAATGATTGGATCTAACGAAGAAATTCTATACATTTTGAAGTTTTATAACAAAAAAGGAAAAAATGAGATACAAGCCGCGAAAAAAATGTGTGACGTTTATGGACATAACGCAGTGTCAGTAAGAGTAGCACAAAGTTGGTTCCAGCGTTATCAATCCGGGAATTTTGATGTCAAAGGTGCAGCTCGGTCTGGTCGCCCTGTATACAGATAAAGTCAATGTTAGGGTTTGACCACAAACAGTTTGGACCCATTTCAAAAAGTCTGGGTATACAAAAAAGCTCCATATTTGGGTGCCACACGAGCTCTTAGTCTTGAATTTGTATATAAAATCGAAAAAACTTTTCCCCGACCTAATATTATTCTTTTCACGATAAACAGCAAATTCTTGATTCCAGTTCAATCCTAGGCTCTCAAATCACTCGCCAAAATCTCCTCACATACACCATGCAAAAAGCCGTAGCGATCCAAACTTGTGTAGGAGCAAGTTGGCGGCGCGTGTGCTCTTTAGCGTATGTTTTGATGCTGCTGCCACCTGTATTGTAATTAGTTTAGCTGAGGTAGCTACGTGTACAACTTACCACACTCAATATTGAGGAACTACTTTGAATATGCGTTTGCGTATCTTTAAGTTGGGGGGTGGAATTGAATTTATAGATTCAACTAATTGATGAACTGGCTTATGTTAACGATTTTGTATGCAAAGACTATGGAATCTTTTACTAAGATACAGACATCCTGTTCATCGTTTCAGCTTATTTTCGCTGCGAAACCATGACAGTTGAATCATTCACCACCCAGACCGTTCTGGTCAGTCGCCACGAGGTCGCCACTAAAGGTTTTGACCGACAGGATCGGCTGGTAAAAGATATAAATAGAGAGGCGGATTTGCTCCAGAGATAACTCCACCCTTGAACGGTTCAAGTTGGCACATGAACAAGTTTTCAAGTAACAACTTGTCGTAGGTATTATTTAATGAATGAATTTTAGTTCTCTGTGATGCATACGGTCAGAATCATTTACTATCTACTTATGTTTTAAGCCTGTTAACAGTTCTGTAGTACAAGCCTTCCGCCCGATTGACTGCCAACATGATGTACAAGCTCCTATTAATATCGAACGGTAATGTTCCCAGGTATTTCCAATTACATTCAACACGCTTGTTTGTACACACATTCAATGTAAAGATACACATTACATACACTATACAAATTACGTAGCCAAATCAAGCTTTGAAGTGATATCCCACAGTCACAGACGTATCTACTAACTCGGGGCGAGCACGAAGTCCGTAGTATCGGCCAAAGTTACCGGTGTTTCCTACTCTGTATAATTTACGGACATAAGATTAATTTGGGTCGAACTAAGAATGAATGACAACACTATTTGACAGTTGTCCGTGCTCCCGATGTGTTTTTGCCGGTCCGAAATATTGAATTTGACACTTGTTTTGACGGATCAACTACTTTCGGACGAACCCGTATTTCGTTGACGGACATAGAGATTGGACCCTCTGTAACGGCCGCATGTTGGACTACTAGTAATATTAATTTAACTTAAACTATCTCTGTGTCGATCAGCCATCCATATTTGCACGGTGGATGTTGTCGATTTGGCAGGATTCAAAGACTGGCCGAATAAGCGACGCCAATGATTCATTTTCAATTCAATTGCAGTGAGCATGAGCAAGTGTGCTAATCAATGCTTGTACTTTCTCTATAAGAGCGGAAACCTTTGTACCGAAGAAGACAAATGATTATTTAAATGCCCTGACTTTTACCGTAGGCTAATGACGGAAGGGCAGCAAAGACAACAGTAAATTCTAAGAATCAGCTCTTACGAAGCGTTATAATGACGCCAATCTGTGCCAGCTTTTTTAAAGCCTTTAAAAAATAAATATCAACAATGTCTACAGTCTATAATGACATGATGTTAATAATTACGCTTGGCAGATACCATAATCGGTTTAACGAAACCCTTTAAATGTTCAATTCTTTCCCAAAACCAATTCAACGATAAATAACGAAAATTTTACGACAGAAAAATATCAGTCTCATGTTTAAAAAAAATAAAAGAAGCAACAAAACGTAGTCGCTATGTGCGGCACTTGTGCAAAGTTGGGCGTAACAAGGGTTTGTCTTAGCGTTGTCAGACATAGCCCGCGGCCGCTCGCTAACGACTGCACTCCTGGCGGTCCTCGCCCACCTTAATGCCCGCCCTGTCTTCGGATTAATTATTTGTAGAGTTTTTACAGTATCATGTACATAAAGGTAAATAACAAAATGTTTTCTGCCTAATTGTCCCAGGGAGGGGAAAGTGTCCGTATGGATTGAGGAGCCATGTTTCATAATTAAACGCAGATACTACCCACATTTAGTAGTAAATTTGCTGATTTTTTTAAGTAACAAGACGTTTATACGATTGAATCTCGTGCACACTTGCAGCGGTCAGACGTGTTCGTCAGCAATATTCGATAAATAATTTATTTAATAATAGTGACCTCCTTTAGTGCATTACTGTTGTAATGCTTGTGTAAAATTTTTGCGTAGTGTGTAGTTTTGTTAATGATGGACATGAAATAGTGAACTTTAATAAAACAAAATGGATAACAGCCCCTTTAATCCGAGGTGCCCAGTGCAACCCTCCGCCTCACCATCGAAGACGACGACGCAAAACCCAGCCCTCGAGTCAGTCACGGTTGATGTTATTTCGACGCCCGAGATTCAAAAATGGATGTCAGCCATCGAACAGCACTTAAATGAAGTTTGCTCTATTGCCGCGGATGGCAAACTCAATTCGGAGCAGAAAATGAAAATTTCTACCCTATGCCGCAAAGTAGGATCTGGGACCTCACAAATGGCAGTCCTGTATCAGTCGCTCAAGCAGAAAGCCATTCACGCGTATAACGCGGTTGATGCCCTTCAGGAAAAGCGTGACCTGACGGATCATATTTCGGAGCTCAAGCAGGCGATAAAGGACTCTGGTTCTGCAGGAAATGCTTCTTTTGCCGATATGGTGAAAAAGGGATCAAATGATTTCGTTCGACCGAATAATCTAAGCTCTGTTGCCATTTATCCCAATGATAAATTTAAATCCAGTGACGAAACGAAAGAACTCGTGCAAAAAATCATACGGCCCGAGCAAATGAAGCTGCATGTTCGTGGTGTCCGGAAAACTAAAAATGGAGGCGTAATTGTCAGTACCGAGACGAAACACGACGCTGATAAACTAAAGCACGCAGTCCAGCTCTCTACATCTGGACTTACCGCCGACGAACCCAGCAAGCGCAAACCACGTATCGTAGTTGTTGGAGTGCCGACTTCCTTGGCTGAAAATGAGGTGTTCAGGTGCATTTTCGAACAAAACGTAGCCGACAAGTTACCAGCGATGTCATTGGAATCCTTCTTGACCTTAATAAAATTAAGCCACAAATCGGGGAAGAGAGATGCTACGACCTGTAACTACGTTGTTGAAGTTTCAGCTGAAATACGTAAAGCCATAATCCCTCAATCAAGGTTTTTTATAAATTGGACTTCCTGTCCTGTCAGGGATTTTACATTGGTAACAAGGTGTTACAAATGCCAACAATATGGCCATGCATCAAAAACTTGCCGTGAGATCGTTTCTACATGTGGTCACTGTGGTGATGCTGGCCATTCGATTTCTGATTGCGTGAAGAAAGCCGACATTCCGAAATGTGCAACTTGCTCACGCTTTAAAAAGCCCAGTGATCACAAAACGGGAGATGCCGATTGCCCTGCTAGGAAAATAGCAGAATACAGGTACATTAACTCGATTGATTATGAGGGCACATAGTGCATCATACTCAAGGCCAGACTTCCGTATTGCTTGTTGCGGACTCAACAATATACCTGACCACTGAGCTGTCCTACTTACCATCGATTTGCTGCTGTCTAAGCACATAAATGCCGATCGCTTTAAAAATTTTATGTAGCCTTGAAGGCGATTTAAATGCAATATTTCTTTCAACCTAGTTAATAATACTGCTGACTCAATCATATTCGTGTAACTAAGTGCTAAAAACTATTTTCCGTAAATAATATAGAAATTATCTACATGTTTAAGACCTTAATTAACTATTAGTGTTTAAGTAAATTATAATATAATAAATTAACTATGTCACTAATCTTAAAACTCATGTTAAATATTGTTAAGAAATCAGTTGTCCTAATAGTAATTGTAAGACCTCATGCCGCCTGTGATACAGGTTTATCCTAGTACAGGCATCATACTTTATAATACCTATATTATTTCTAAGATTTATACCTACTGTATTTTACCAACTTGTATTTTTGAATAAATATTTATTATTATTATTATTATTATTTATGGTGGGCGAGTTCCAAGGTAGCTCGAAAACTAGACGATGGATATTTTTGAAAAATTATTTTTGTAAAAATGGGTTTTGTCGGCTGTATTTGAGATAGCTACAACGCTTTGATTTGTCATAAAAATATCATAAATTTCACCGCGCTGTTTTTCGGAAAGTTATCAGCCAATTAAAACAGATTTTTAGTACCTATCATTTAGTAGTAAATTTATTCTAATTTGTAGTATAAAAATAAAATGGAAAAACTACATAATGTCGGTGATATAACACATTATATGTAGCTCCGCAATCCTGACGGACTCTAGGAAATGTACGTACGTAGCTACTCAAGCAGTTGATCAAATCGGATAACAAAAGCATCGATATTTAGTAGAAAGTTCTAATAAATATGTATGGTATTGTTACCCGATTTGATCAACTGCTTTACTGCCTATTTTGTGACTGAAACGTATTTTTACCCGACATCAAAAAAAGGAGGAGATTCTCAATTCGCCTGTTTTTTTTTATGTGTGTTAGCTCAGAACTTTTTTCTACGCGAACGGATTTAGATGATTCTTTTTTATTTGATAGCTGGTGCTTCACGTGTGGTACCATTTAAATTTGATCAACGTCTGACCAGTAGTTTTTGAGTTATTCTTAATACTGCATATTTTTTCCACTTAGTTTTATATTGATGATGTGTTAATAGTTTCCTATCACTGTTATTTACATACCAAGTAGTGGTATAAGAATTTGTGTGGAGTAGGTACCGCAACTAAAAAGTGAAAAATAAAAACTTTTTTCCAAAAAAACAACAGACTTCCAAAAAAACATTGAATGACGTGAAAAATAACTTTAATTTCGGAAGTCGATGTCTTTGTTTTGTATTTTCGTTTTTGGCCACCGACTTCCGAAATTAAAGTTATTTTTCACGTCTTTTAATGTATTTTTTGGAAGTCGGTTGTTTTTTTGTAAAAAAGATTTTCTCTCTTTTGTTTTTTCATGCTTGCTCATTACGTGTAGACAGTTTTAGACTATTAGGTGTTGGTACAGGTTTCGTTTTTAATTAACACGCTTTTTTGTTTTTTTGTCCGTTATCTATCTATGTTACGGAATCTTTCAACGTAATTTTCGCAAACTTCTAGACGTCCAATTAACTTGAAAGTTTGCATACGTATCAAGGATCGATGACAATACAATAATTTGGTATCTTGGCGCTGATCTGATGATGGAGCTAGGAAATGGATTGTGGAACTCCTCAGTGGCTTCTAGTAAACCCCTCGCGTTTGGGCTCATATGATTCGTTTTGACGAGTCCAATAGATTGGGTTTGGTAACAAGGCTCTGATGATGGAGCCAGGAGGTGAGAAGATATTTAATTTGTTTCTCTTTCTCAGCTTTCACGAGGTTCTCGTCATGCGGAATAGTAATATCGATAATCATTGTGCGGCGCGCTAATCGATCTATCACCACTATATCAGGCTTATTGGCAACAATAGTCCTGTCAGTAATGATAGACCGATCCCAGTACAACGTATTACGGTCATTTTCGAGAACTGGGTCGGGCACATACTTGTAATACGGTACCTCAGAATCCACTAGTTTATATTTCAAAGCAAGTTGCTGGTGAATAATCCTGGCTACTTGATTATGCCTGTGCAAGTACTCGCCGTTAGCCAGACGAGAACAACCAGAGACAATATGTCTGATGGACTCACCCGGACGATGGCATGCCCTACACACGTCAACCGTCTCGTCTTTCATAATATGTCTCCGGTAGTTATTCGACAAGATAACTTCGTCCATAATTGCACAGACGAAACCTTCAGTTTCCCCGAAAGGGTCACCAAAACGTAGCCAGGATACGGACGCTAAGAAATCTATACCGGGCTCGTGAAGAGCCCGATAAAAGCGTCCGTGTAGCTCCTTGCTTTGCCATACCTCCTTGCGGTCATCGGTAGTAAGTACCACAGGTTTGCGCCAGTTCTCTTTAGCCATGGAGAGCGGGGTGAGGCCCTTGTCCACTGCTACCACATCACGGTGCATACCCACTTCGGCTTTTAAAAAATATTCCCTGAGACTGCACACTTCGCGGTTGTGGAGGGTCTTTACATTTAAAAAGCCTCGACCCCCGCACTTCCGCGGTATGTACAGTCTCATCAACTATGATCGTGGGTGATGCATCCGGTTTGCGGTCAGCAGAGTACGGACCCTCCTATCCAGGGCGTCGAGTTCGGTCTGAGTCCATTTGAGTATGCCGAAAGAGTACATCAATACTGGCATGACCCAACCGTTGAAGGCGCGCACCTTGTTTCCGCCTGAAAGAAGACTAATTAATACCTTCCTCAGGCGACCAAAGAATCGCTTCTTCAGCGATTGCTTCATGTCAGCAACATTGATGCCTAACGTTTCCGACATACCCAAATACTTATAGCTTTCGGATGAGGAGAGGGATCTAAGGTGTATGGAATCCGAAAGTTGAATTCCTTCGGATTCCATAATCTCACCTCGCTTTACATGCCTGACTGCACATTTGTCCACACCAAATTCCATCCTGATGGCGTTACTGAAAGTTTCAGTTACCTTCAGTAGCTTCATCAGTTGCAATATGTTGGGGGCAAAGAGTCTCAAGTCATCCATGTAGAGGAGGTGAGATATGACCTGACCACCTCTCCTCAACTGATAACCTAGACCTGAATCCTCCAGTAGTGTACTTAGAGGATTCAGGGCTAAGCAGAACCAAAGTGGACTCAAACTGTCGCCCTGAAATATTTCCCGTTTAATCCATACAGGCTCATCGTTCTCCTGGATCTGTTGATACCCTGGATAGCGAGGAACCATCCTTTATTGCCCCATACACGACCCAAGGAAGGTGCGTAGAGTTGTATCTATCTTGTACAACTCGCGCAACTGCTTTTACCGTCTTAAGCTTTTGTACCGTGTACGGCCCTACATAAGTGTGGATATGCGTGTCATGCTGTGCGAGTCACTTGTTTTATCGAAGCTGAACTACGCCGATACTGTGTATGGTGCGTGCATTCTCGGTAGAAGCGAGAAGTTGATCCAGCGAGTTCAGAATGCTTGTGCGAGATTTTGTTTCAATGTCCCTCCCCGATCTCACATAACTCCATTCTTAAATAAGGGTAATTTGATGAGAATGTCAGATCGCAGAAAGCTGCATCTGGCTACCCTACTCTTTGGCACCATTCTCACAAAAAAACCAGAATATCCTTATGGCAAATTGACTTGGTCTAGAGATATAAATCAAATTAAAACAAGAGCATCATCTTACCTTCTGTTGGCCTCAACGCATAAAACTGCTGCATTCCGTGGAAGCTTTAAATTCGCTGCTTCCCGCTGCTGGAAAGACTTGCCACCTCCTTTTCGTGCTATAAAAACAGTTGGTACTTTTAGCATTAAATATAAACAACACCTGTTGCGAGTACAAAAGGAAGCCAGTTTCTGAACTCACCCTGGGACTGCACGCAGTTGCTACTGGTGACCTTGCGGAGTCTTGCGTTCCTAGCAGCATGATTTGATTCGATTGCTGTGTTTTGCTCGGTGATTGAATATTTTTCTTCCGTCTTTCACATCACAACATAGTCAGTCATACACACCACAATACTTCACACTATTTTTCTGCCTTATCTATTCACTCACTGTTTTATTGTATCATTACTTTATTTTACACATTCCAAAAAGTACCATTTTTTATTGACAGCCGGTCGAATGCGCTCGCGTCTCATCGCTTGTCACAGACTTTAACAATAGTTTATAGCATAGACAAGTGATGTTGGAGCGTCGGGCGTGAGTCGAACTTTATTTTTATACATGATCATGGTTTTTATTTATTTATATTTGTTTTCTAAACAATTTTGTGTTGCTTTATTTTCTTATAATATTTTATTATTATTTTATAATAAATTTAAATTTATTTATTAATAATCCCCTAGTGGGATATAAAGATGTCCGTATGTGTGTCCATGGCATCACAACGGGCCCTATCAGAATACCAGCGCTGCGTTACTTATTTTTAAATATCGCAGCTTTATGCTGAGATAGGAGCCTTTTGGGCCTCGCACAGGTTTTTTTTAATTGTTTATTGTTGTTTTTATTGTTAATTTTGTTAGTTTTAAATGCTCCATTTTTATTTTTTATTTTTTACTCTTTGTATTTCCTGTGCGTGACCCAAATAAAATATTTTTCTTTTCTTCTTTCTTTCTAACTCCAGCACCCTCATGAGCCACGTATGTGGCACTGAGTCGTAGGCCTTCTTATAATCTATCCAGCATGTCGACAAATCCTTGCGGGATCGACGAACCTGTTAGCTAATGGCCACATCGATGAGGAGTAGCTCCTTAGTACCACGGGATCCGTTCCTACATCCATTTTGAGAGACTGACATAATCGAGTTATATTAAATGTGCGTGTTAATTTTCGCTCTCAAAATGGATGTAAGAAGTTTATAGATCGTTGACAAACACGTAATCGGTCTATAATTCTTGGGATCCATGGAACTACCTGACTTATGGAGCAGATGAGTAACGCCTGTTGTTAGAAACTGTGGAAGCGACCCGGAGTCTAAGGATGCTTGGAACTGAGATGCCAGGCAGGTGTGTGAACTAATTAGCTATTTCAACCAAAAATTGTGCAATCCGTCCGGTCCCGGTGATTTCCAATTCGGTAACGGACGGACTGTTTTGGCGACGTCTAATGGCGTAATTAGTACCGCTTCCATTTCTGGTACAGTTTCACACACGCGCTCGACATCCCGTATCCAGTCAGCCTCAACGTGACAGACAGGCACTGACCAGATGTTGCGCCAGAATGTAATCGTGTCGCCATCATCCGGGCGGCACTCATTTGTCACATTTTGTTCAGGTTGCTCCCAAGCTCTATATACCCATCTCTCATCGCTCTGGAACATGCGATTCTGTGTGTACCGATCAACCCGCCGCTTATACCGCCGAATACGGCTCGCCCATGCACAAACTTTTGCTTCAGGAAGTCGATGCACTCTGTGACACGGGACATGTATTCCTGAGGGCTGATTTCAGTCCCCGAGAATGCCCGCCTCATAAAGCGCATCACTCGTGGTCGTGTATTGCCCTCCCTGAAGCAGTATAGTTTGCCGATGAGTACCCTGGCCTCATCGATACGACGCTCGATCCTGCACTGCCATGCTGGTACGACAGGTTTTGGTCGAGTAGCCCCGTCACAGTTTGGGAACTTGACGTTCGCTAAACGACATGCCGCAACAGCCGCGCAATACAGGATCGAATGTGTATCAACGAGATACTCGCTGCTCTCAAACACATTCTTAAGATGCGAGTCCAGGGCACACCCCAGCGCCCTATTTTTTTGTGCATAGGCCGGCGTGGTAATCGGGGTCTAATTTCGGTCGGAGTGGATCTATACTCACGAAATGCATCCTCCAGTGCGCTCCTCAATCGGGCGTTGCACTGGCTACTTACTAAAGCGACCCTACCATCTTCCACTTCTACGCCATGAGTAGACCGCAGCGGTATTTGTACCGCGGTTTGTGCTGGACTCGAGACGATATGGTTGCTCAGCTCTGAGCGAAGCCTACCAAGTGCGGCATCGTCCAGCCTATGACTGCGTTGGATAACCCGCACCTGATCCGAAAGTCGTTGGGCCGAGACGTTGACGGTTGGTTCAAGTTCCTGAAACACAGACAGCATCCTACCACGGTACGCAGTGTTATTAGTTCCCGCCTCTGTAGACCTGTAATATGCGCGCATGACGTTCTCGTTCATAGACTGAGTCCATCTAATGCGCTGCACACAACCACCGGCAGCGGGGACCCGGCTCGGGGCCGGATGGCCCCTAAGTCCCAAGCTCCTCGGTGGCCGGCCTGTCCCCTGCCGACGTACAGGTGTTGGCGACGTCGGCGGGGAAAAATACTCGTCGCTCGAGCTCGACGCAACTGCCGCGGCCGGTGTTGTCACAGCGCTCACAGTGGGGCTGGATACCGGCGGCGGCGAGGCGGAGCTGAGCGAAGAGTCCGGAGGTGGTGGGCGTGCTCGTGTTCTTGCTGATCTCGTCAACATGTTTTAACTTTTATAACAATTTTCATAGTATTCTATTTTGCGGAGGTGACATGAGAGATGTCACGATTCGGCAGTTTTTGATGAAGTCTGTATGGTTTATTTTATTTTTCTTCAATTGTGTGGTGTTTACTTGGTTTTCAGGTTGTTGCAGGGTTTCTGATAATATGTAAAAATTGCGTCCAAAATTAATAAAACTGAAAATTCTTTGTTGAAAATTATTTGGTGACATGTTGACATTGGTGTTGCCAGCCGTTATTATTATTATTAATGATCTTTTCTTATGCACCACGAAAGCGTTGTACCCTTCAGTGAGAAAATAACAGGGCGCTATAAAAATTGACCGCAGCTTGTTGCTTTAATTAATTTATTATTGTGGTAGTCAATCAATCTGCCCGCCTTTTGCCAACTATGTTGGGGTCGGCTTCCAGTCCAACCGGATGTAGCTGCCAGTGTTTTACATGGAGCTATTTACTATCTGACCTCCACAGCCAAAGTAGTGTAGGTATTACAAATAATACAAGTAATTTAGGTAAATGAAACATTGAGAATTTCGGAAAACCTGTTAAAATTCGCTACATCAATCAACAATTTTACTCACTATTATGTTAAACTGAACCCTAATATATACAGGATATAAATGATAAATGATTTTATTTCTGTAAATAGGTTTGTACAAACGCTTTTACACGTCAGTCATATTTTAAAAACTAGATGAGGTCGGCGTTTCCTATCTGACTACTCTGAGAAGAAAGGCCGAAACAAACTCAGAGATCACAGTCTCTTTTAGAGTCCAGACATAATCTTGGTCAGATCATGTGAAGACCATATAGATTTGTGTCTGAAATGGTCTTTTGAGGAAAATCCACACAAATTCTGTGGACCTGTCCAGTCAGTGCACGCATTTGTCAGTAATCGTGCAGCTCAACTCAGAACGTAAGGAACTCAACGGTTGTACCATTATATTCACGATGTATATTTTATCTGACCTTATCCACAACCCAGTTACTGGGTAGTACAATACCCCTTGGTAAGACTGGTTGTCAGATTTTCGGACATCTGACGACCCGTTACGTGTGTTAAAGTACCACGAATGACAGCTGGGACCAACGGCTTAACGTGCCTTCCGAGGCACGGAGGAGTCTCAGTGTGTAAAGATGGTCACCCATCCACGGACCAACTGCAGCAAGCATACCTTAATCTGATGGATCGATTCGAGCGGCTGTTATTACTTACCCATGAGCCCCTCTTATTATTATCATAGTATAAAAGTAACTATTGAGGTTTCCACATCATCATATTATTGTGATAGTATAATGTAGAAATAATGTAATGTAATGTAGTGTAATATGGCAATGGACAAAATTGTCAAACTTTTATTTTTTGAATACAAGGCTTTTGGCTACTTTGTATGTGTGTATTTTATGTCATTTTTATATGTACTCGTAATGTGCATTTTGTTTGTGTAGAACAAACATTTTTTTTTCTTCCTTGCTTTCTAAATCTCAATAGTTGCTTTTGCATAAAAATACACGATTTTATAGCAACTTTCTCAATTCCTTCAAGATGCCAATCCTAAGTAATATTATAAATGCGAAAGTAAGTTTTTTTGTTACCTTTTCATGCCTAAACCACTGAACCGATCATCATCCTGAAATTTTGCATATACGTTGTCAGGTGTACAGAAACGGACATAGGGTACCTTTCATCCCGAAAAAAAGTACTGTTCCCGAGGAAAACAGCAATAACGTTCTTATGATAATAGATGGCGCGACGGGTCTTCCGAATCATGATTGAATTATAACCCGAATTGATAGTCAGTCTAAATTAACGCGAGCGAAGCCGCGGGCAAAAGCTATTACTTGATACATCTCACCCATATACTCTCTAACTCCAAGGTATACCTAGTTGTCTAGTACGAGTACGTACAGACAAATGTGTCAAGATAACATTTTACGGCAGTTTACCGCTGTAAACTGAGAGGCAGCTTTTAAGGACACGCTGTGCGGAATAACAATGTTTATTGTACGACGATCGGGAATATTTACTTGGTGTTATATGTTCTAGTGTTTATATAGGGAATTAATACCTACCTACTTCGCTTGATTTTTGGGAGTATTTGAGGCAAAATAAGTAGGCGTATAATACTAAGACCGACTTGCACCGGCAATAACTAAACACATTTAGCGTTAAATGAGTTTTAAACATCATTCTGTCTCTGTCATCTGAAACGTTAGACAGAAACAGAATTATGTTTTAAACTCATTTAGCGCTAAACGTGTTTAACGATGCGTTTGATGTTGGTTGAATTGAATGACCACCAAAATAAAAGTAATTTTGCAGTCTTAATTAAATTAAAAAATAAATGCACGGCTCAGTGGAATTTTCTTTAGGTATTTCTTTAATTGACTGAATTCCCTTTATTATCTTTACATAAAATATGATAGTTTACGTTTACACAAAATATTGAGAATTATACGACAATTTTTTTTTTAAGCTCTGTTTAACTACTGTTTTATCATGATACTTTTTTTTTTTTATGAATAACCCCTTTTTAACATTTGACAATACACTCAATTTTTTTTTTTGGCTTGTAGTATGTTTCATTACGTGTGACAAAAAACTGAGCGTTTTACGGTGTCCTACGTTTGGCAGCGCCTTAACGTACTGTATTGTATAGGTAATAAATAGCCCCAGTGCTCATTCCTCGATATAAGGTTAAAGACAACGCTGATAGATTAAGTAGCTTGTTCCCAACGAGTCACACCTCAACGGGTAACAGTGTGACTCGTTGGGAATGTTTTGGATAATAATTCCCAACGAGTCACAGTTACTGTTACACTGTTACTATATCATCTATCGCCACGAAATATTTTCGTTCTCAGATAAACAAAAATTGTTCCCAGGTATTTGGTACAACTTGGGGCACCCCGACTCGGACAGGTTAGGTTAGAAGGGGACGGCGGGGTCTGAAAGACCCCGCCGTCCCCTTCGTGGTTATTTTTTTTTAAACCGCCCAGAAGTAGGAGTCCCGCGAAGCGGGACTCCGTCGGCTACGCCTCATTATTCACTTCACTTATTATTCGCTTCATTATTTAGCTTAAATGATACCCTAAATCAAGGTGGGATCATCCCAACGAGTAACAGTGTAACAGTAACTGTGACTCGTTGGGAATTATTATCCAAAACATTCCCAACGAGTCACACTGTTACCCGTTGAGGTGTGACTCGTTGGGAACAAGCGGATTAAGTGCATAGCGTGTGACATGACCCGTCTTCTAGGCATTAGTCTTGATTTGTGCCCGGTTGATGGCAAACAGGCGTGATGTGATGTTATGTGATTATCAAACTAGCTGCTGCCCATGACTTCGTATGCGATCCAGGATGAAAAGGAGCATGTGTCCTTACCTAGGTCTGTCTGTGTGCCAAATTTCATTCAAATCCGTTTAGCCATTTTGGCGTGACAGCGTAACAAACAAACAAACGTACTTTCACATTTATAATTAGTTAGGATTAGGATCATTGTGTCATCAAAGCGAATCTCGATAAGAAGGGCATTTCTTTGAGCTTTCAATTCATACCCAAAAGGACTGAAGAGTTTTCTGAAAAGAAAAGAAGAGACAGAAAATACGTTTGTTGGCGGTAAATATGACCCAAAAAAAAAACAAACAAAAAAAGAACAAAATAATAATTATTTCATAAAATGTTTTTCTGATTGAAATGAGACCACTCCAGTTACATCAAACCGGTCATTGGAAGGGGGACACCTAAACTATACAAAGCTGAATAAAATTCAAAGAATAGTGTCCACACAATACATTATTATATCTTCAAGTACTATCACCACAGTTCACACCGCTTTGTGAGGCACCCTTAAGCTCTGTTCACCCTACAACAAACCGGTTGAGTGTCACGCTTGTAGAACGTTTTGCGTCGAGTAGCGTGCTTAATGAGTAGGGTTGCCGAATGTGCTGGACACTGCTTGGAAATGTGCTTGGTGTGTGTGTGTCTGTTTGTTGCTATCTCAGTAACTTGTGCTAAAACGACGTTTAGAGAGAATCGGTTCGGGTGAGTTTCAGGAAGCTATTTAAATAGTTTTGACGGGGTGCCGCTTTTAGACGTTAACTATTCTGCTGACTGACAAATTAAAACGATGGAAAAGGGGCTTTGGAAGAATACATTTGTTAGCAATCTTTTAATTTTATTTATACAACAACAACAACACAGGTTCATGATTGTTTTGTACCATTAAACCAGAAATGGTTTGTATTGGTACTCACATTCGCTGTAACAACACTACTAAGCTACAACACTAATAAGCAGTTAATGTAGGTACATGAATAATATTTTGCACGTAACTATTTAAAATATATTAATTATTTTGTATGGATCATTAATTATTTTACTTAATGGAGTAGGTACATCAAAAAGTATTAGTAAGTATGTTTAAAGGGGTATAATGACATAATTCCTATACCCTTCAAAAGCTCCTTTTAAATATTACTCAACCAATAAATTAATTCGTCGTATAGTTTGGGCTATTGACTGATTATGTAATATATAAATAATTTCAAACATAAGTTTATAAATAAAAATAAAAATCAAAATTCCCGCGGCAACCCTACTGACAATAAGTGTGTGGCCCTAAACGTGACAGAACGATAAGCGTGTCGAATGCGCGAGTTGATTGAAACGAGCCGCTTGTGTGTTTCTATAGAGCGAGTAGATGAATACGCGAATTATCATAACTTATACTGTGCAGTTTAATAAATACATTGTTGTGAGAGAAATAGGCTATGAATCTGTTCTTTGTAATCTTGATTTTGTTAAACCCTTTGATTTGTGTTGCAATGATAAGTGTCCTTCTAATGTTAGCAGTAGTTTTGAAACTTGTAGGTAAAAGTTATTACTTGAAACGAATTTAATAGACCCATAGTAGGTAAGAAGAATGACTCTTGGGTCTGTTGGTAGTAAGTGCGACCCTGAACGTGCTTCCGGGTTCGATTTTCAGTTCGGGTAAAGTGTTGGTTTATTTTTCAGGAATTTCTCAATTTCAGTCTGGAGTCTGGATTTGAGCCCGGTTAGTAGCAATAGGCTCTCTCTCAAATATAACTGTTAAGCAAATTAACTGCATTTTCTGTATTTTAAAATTACAGCTGTCATTCTTTGACAGTTTTATGACTTGGCCATAACAATTCAAAATGATGTAGAGTGTCAATTAACTTAACAATTAATTTCCTTGGCTGTACCTATTTATATCAATTACCTATGTAACATAAAAAAGCTCTTAGTATTTTCCCTAACCAAAGAAAGAATCAAATCTAGAACCTTAGCACAGCAGCTGCACTTTGACCCACTGCTCACGTGTCAGAGCTATTAAAATTAACTAAAGGAGACGGTTAGTAATGACGCCAGTAAAACGAAGTAGTTAATACTAGAATATTATGACTTCCTGCATTACTTTTAATGATAAATACAATTAACATTAAGTGGTGAATAGAGATCGGATAATCAGATGCATATTCACCTAAAGTTGAGATGTTGGCTAATATGGAATGCGCTTTTGCATCGAAAAAATCTTAACCTTAACTAACACCCCCCCCCCCCCCCCCCGGCCCTCTTACACCCTACGTACACATATTTGCATGTTTTTTTTGGGTTAAACATTAATTTTAAATAAATATGGCTGTGAATAGTTATGCAATCCAAAAAAAACCGGGTATTTATTTTTATTAATATTTTTTTAGTAGTCGTTTCGATACTATCACACCCAACTGGTTATGCATTCCCGGTGTTCCTGGCAACAAGGGAATTAAAAAAAAATATAGGACGCCGCTTCCTTACGTTCATAGCTAAAAAATTACTCTATGTAAATATGCATCCGAATATCCGATCTGTGGTGATGAATGATGGTACTTGATATTTTGAGATCCTATAAAGGGTTATGGAAAAGTAAATCATCTTTTCAATTTTCTTGTTGGTACCAGCTGTAGGACGGCTCATGGCATTGTGGAAATAGCTGTTGGGTATTAAATACGCGTTTGTGTGAGGTTAAGGGAGAGAATATAAGTAATTGCTTAAGTAGTTTTATAAGTTAGAATTCATGTATTTCCATCATTAACTTTCCATATGTTTAAGATTTAAGTTATTATCGTTAGTTACTTTAGGTACAATAAGTGATAATTAAGTATCAGCTCTAATATACTTGTTTGTAATACTGTTTGTTCCGTTCCCACAGACAAACCGTGAAAACGGTTTTGCGGGGCATAGTTTCTAAGTTAAGATTTTTTACAAACTTTGTTTCTTGATAAATAAATAATAATAATAATAATTCCTGAAGGGTTTGGCAGAGGTGTAGGTACCTATAGTACACCCACATTTCGCCAGTTATGTTAAAGTCCCGAGGAGGCGAGCCTATCGCCATCAACCGGGCACAAATCCAGACTCCGGGCTGCTACTGAGAAATTCATAATGGAAAAACCCAATAACACAGCCCGACCTGGGAATCAAACCCAGGACCTCATGCTCAGCAGAAGCGCTTGGGAACACTAGAGCGGGGCAGACTGTCCAATGCCTACTGAATGTCAAGCATAAGGGATATACTTCGTATGTAGGTACTTAGGTACCGAAATTAGGTTCAGCATAATAGAGAGGGAGTAGGCATAATCCACCACGTGGGCCCAGTGCGGGTTGGTAGATGTCACATGTCTTCGAATGTTTGGTTCTAGGACATGCCGGTTCCCTCACTATGTTTTCCTTCTCCGTTTTGAGAGCGTTGGTGATGAAATTATTTACACAAATTAAAGCGCCTGCCTGGGTTCGAACCCACGACCTACAACTCGCAAGTCGGGCCGTTACCTCTGGACTGCCACTGCTCTCACTGGGCAACCACTGCTCTCACTGGGCCACCACTGCTCTCACTGGGCCACCACTGCTCTCACTGGGCCACCACTACTCTCACTGGGCCACCGCTGCTCTCACTGGGCCACCACTACTCTCACTGGGCCACCACTGCTCTCACTGGGCCACCGCTGCTCTCACTGAGCCACCACTGCTCTCACTGGGCTACCGCTGCTCTCACTGGGCCACCACTGCTCTCACTGGGCTACCGCTGCTCTCACTGGGCCACCACTGCTCTCACTGGGCAACCACTGCTCTCACTGGGCCACTACTGCTCTCACTGGGCCACCACTGCTCTCACTGGGCCACCACTACTCTCACTGGGCCACCGCTGATCTCACTGGGCCACCACTGCTCTCACTGGGCCACCGCTGCTCTCACTGAGCCACCACTGCTCTCACTGGGCTACCGCTGCTCTCACTGGGCCACCACTGCTCTCACTGGGCAACCACTGCTCTCACTGGGCCACTACTGCTCTCACTGGGCCACCACTGCTCTCACTGGGCCACCACTACTCTCATTGGGCCACCGCTGATCTCACTGGGCCACCACTGCTCTCACTGGGCCACCGCTGCTCTCACTGAGCCACCACTGCTCTCACTGGGCTACCGCTGCTCTCACTGGGCCACCACTGCTCTCACTGGGCCACCACTGCTCTCACTGGGCCACCACTGCTCTCACTGGGCCACCACTGCTCTCACTGGGCCACCACTGCTCTCACTGGACCACCACTGTTCTCAAATGATGTCAAACTAGGTCCTTTAAAAATTTGAAAGTTACAAAATTCTGAAATAAGTAATGAATCGATTACTGCACACTGCACTCTTTTTAGGTTTTTGATCGATTTTACGCGTCGGTTAAGTATTTTGCTGTTATGTATAGACAAACAGAAATACGCTGCTGTCCTCTTAAAATTAGCACTAAATACCAGATGAGCACGCTGTTTATTGATGATTTTTTTTTATTTGTTCAGTTGAAAACACAAATAGTTGTCTTTGTACTTCGATAGATGGCGCTGGCTGTAGATCGATGTAGTCTTGCTGAAACAAGAAACTCCTTTTGTTACATTAAATGCATTTCAGAGTTTTTAAATCCAAAAAAAAACTTTAATAAAACTAATAAGTTTAATATAACCAGTTTTTGTACATAATTAACCGATTTTATCCATAAATATTCTTTGTTTACATTAATAGTTCTCAAAGTATGCAATAGATGGCAGTAGGAGTCTTAAGAATGAATATAGGTGAAAGCTCTTATTCGACCGTTAAAGAATTAAGATGTTATTACAACCTAATTATCTGGCCAAAAATCCTAGCCTTTCTCGAACTATGCTGGGGTTGGCTTCCAATCTAGCCGGATGCAACTGAATACCAGTATTTTACATGGAGCGACTGCCTATCTGACCTCCACAACCCAGATACTGGGTTATACGATACACTTTGGTAAGACTGGTTGTCAAACCATTATCTGACCAATTGTGTGTAAAGTATACTTACATTTAAGTATAAATACTTACCTTTTAAGAAACCCCCTTTTACGAACTATACCTGGCAGGGACATAGTAGATACGTAAACTGTAACCATGAATTTCAGCACGTGATTCTAGATTTTTCCGTCGGTTATAAAAAAAAAATGATGTTCTATACATTTTGACCGCGTAGATATCGCAGTTTTCTATGACAAACAGTTTTTTTTTGTTAACCGACTGAATCGAAGTTCGAACATTTTTCTATGGAAGCTGGCACATCCACCCGTCGCTATTTTGTTTCCGCGCACGTTGTAAGTAGCATATAGATAGGGGACACTTACACAAACTGTCAAGTAATACCTAAAGTGTCACGTTTCCGATATATTTGGAGGTAAAGATCGCCCTATGAGAACTATGAAAATCATTAAAAATGCAGTCATTATGTGTGTATACGCATTCCATTGTATTCAAATAACAGGTTGATTTTACTATTTATTAGAAGACAGTATAAATATTTTTCAATATTTATTATACATATAAATATTTGAACTAAAGATACTAAATCGCATCACATTGCAAAGAAACGCTATTTTATTTCTCAAACTTCTATACCATAACTGCAGGGTAATTATGTAACACACTAAGAGTAGTAGTTTCATTTTGACAGTTCAACAACATTCATTGCGTTATTTACGTTGGTGAGCAGACAAATGTTACGAACATATGAAGCAATGTATTAGCAATAGGCTTCAAAATGATTCATATTGTAATAGACAATGCGTTACGTAACTAAGGTGCTGGTAACGTTAAATAACTCGTGAAAACTAAAACATAACACATAATATAGATGTTATGTAAATTTGTAATCGTTTATTAGTATAGCAAACTGCGTATGCTTTTCATTTATGCGTATCATTTTCATAGTTCTCATAGGGCGATCTTTACCTCCATATCGGGAACGTGACACTTGGTACCAAATTACTTTACAGTTTTTGTTTGTAAAAGTGACCCCTACCCATATATAGGTACTTCATTTAACGTGCGAGGAAGCTTTGAAAAAAAAACAAAATGGCGGCGGGTCGGATATATGCCAGAAAGGTTCGAAGCCCTATCTGCTCAAGAGTGTAGTGCAGAATTTTTTCATCGGTTATCAAAAAAAACTGCTGTTTCATAGAAAAGTGCGATACCTACGCGGTCAATATGTATGGAACATCAATTTTTAAGGACCGTCGGAATAATCTAGAATCATGTCCTGAATTCATAGTTACAGTTTTCGCGTCGTAGTCCCTGTCACCTTGTATGTATACAGGTTTTAAGTAATTAATGATGATAATGAATAGTCAACAGTGTTTTTTTTTTTGTACAATGGTACCTTGTATTTTCTGTATATTCATGTAGTTAGTTATCAATTAATTGTACTTTTGTGTGTTGAGCTAATCATTTATCTATATATATCTAAAAATACTTTGTAAAATAAAACCTGTTTCTGATCAGTACCTAAATCTCCTGAAAAATCTCACGTTCACTCTCTGGTGACTTAACTCATTCATTGAATATTGGTTCATGACTAAAATAACATCACCGTCTGCCTAGTCTTTCCCCAACTGTGTTGGGGTCGGCTTCCAGTCTAACCAGAAGTTTTATCTGACCTCCACATCCCAGTAAGATACTGTGTAGCACGATAGCCCTTGGTAAGACTGGTTATCTTGTCAGACTTCCGGGCTTGGACTACCCGTAATGACTGTCAAGGGTCTACTAAAATAACAATCAACTATTAACGTAAAAGCCAACACTTATCATCCTTGATATTAAAACAGGCTTTCAAAATCCAATATTCATTAATATCGAGTAGGGAACACAATAGAAAAAATCTGTGAGTGTTTATAAAAAAAATCTAAGAACTAAGAAATTAATACGATGAAGAGAAAAATGAAGCAAACAGAACGAGAAGAGGCTTTCCGATGGTACTTGAGAATAAGTGGTAATCTCGATGAAATAATTTCCGGAACGAATCTTTAGTATGGCCATGAAAACGGCGGGGTTTTAAACCGATTTAGAATAGAAACAGTGACGAATTGGTGATCGTCAGAGGGAACTATGCCCGCTCTAAGTACCTAGCTACTTACCATTGTTGTGGAAGATTCTGCAAGAGTTTAAAGAGATACAAATAAAGTGTATCTACATACATAAAATAAATAAAAGGAACAGAAGTATGTAGAACTAAGTAAACGAAATACTAATATCTTTTGATGAGTTTGGTGCTCGGAGAGTTTAATGGTAAATCTCGTAGGTAATTCTATAAGGTACCTTGTAAAAAAATCTGCGTGAAATTTTCGGCCCACCGTGTCGCGGCACATTGTCGCTTAGCGTCCGTCCGAAATTTATTTTTGCTCGTCTCCTTAGGGTTATAGCGTGATGTTAAATGGCCTACAACCTTTCTCAAGAATATCAAATGCAAAAATATTTTTTCAAATGCGATTGATAGTTTCAGAGAATAGCGTGTAAAAACAAAAAGAAAGACAAACTCTTCTGCTTTATTATATTGCTTAGAGATCTAAGCCAATAAAAAAACTTTTTTACAAATAAAAACAATCGACTTCCAAAAAAAACACTAAAAGACGTGAAAAATAACTTTAATTTCGAAAGTCGGTGTCTTTGTTTTGTATTTTCGTTTTTGGCCACTGACTTCCGAAATTAAAGTTATTGTTCACGTCTTTTAGCGCTTTTTTTTGGAAGTCGGTTGTTTTTTTTACAAAACGTTTTTATTTTTCATTTTTTAGTTGCGGTACTTACCCTACACAAATTAGTATACTAATTGGTATGTAAATAACAGTGATAGGAAATTATTACCACAGCATCAATATAAACTAAGTGGAAAAAATATGCAGTATTAAAGATAACTCAAAAACTACTGGTCCGACCTTGATCAAATTTAAATGAGACTACATGTGAAGCACCAGCTATAAAACAAAAAAAGATTTATCCAAATCGGTTCATCCAGAAAAAAGTTCTGAGCTAACAAACATAAAAAAAAGAAAACATACAGACGAATTGAGAACCTCCTCCTTTTTTTGAAGTCGGTTAAAAAGGTATTCTTTAGCTGAAAACACTTAGAGCACTTTCCATTTTTTTTTCTAATTATGGAATTGATGTTTTATAAAAAATAATATTGTTGGTTTCATGGCCCTATTATTGTTTCTCCCTCGGCCTGTTTGCACTAATTACTTTCAATATTTTTTTTGTATTGATTTCTCTATTAAATAATAGCTCATAAGTGTGTTCTGATTTTTATTAAAACCATTTTAATGATCATACACTTTGGAATTATTTTTTGAAATAACCTTCCTTGTTGCTATATAATAAACAGCCGCACGGGTCGATCGAAGGTTAAGCTACTATTGCCGCGGTCGGTTCGTGGATGGGTCACCATCTATTACATATAGAGATCCCTCCGTGTCTCAAAAAGCACGTTAATCCGATGGTCCCGGTTGTCATTCGTAGTTCTTTGTCAGTCGTTACGAGAGCCAGGAGCCCAAAAGTCTGACAATCAGTCTTACCAACGGGATTCGGGCAGTCGCTTCATGTAAAATACTGGTACTTAGCTACATTCTGTTAGACCGGAAACCAACCACAATATAGTTGGAAAAAAGCAGGCAGATTGATTGAACTTCCTTGTTTTACTTCGATATTATAAATACAAACTTTGTAGCAATTATTAAGTTTAGTAATAACTTACATAATATAGTAGGTATTTATATTATATACGTGTAATATATATTTCCTAATTTATGTTATAGGTATTTTGTACAGACCTTTTGTTTTTTGAATTCTAGTGTTTATCAGTGGAAACTTGTAAATGGCCTTCAATTGCATATTTTTTAGGAATACTGTATTAGTTAGCTGTAAGTTTCCCGAATAGAATAAAATAAAAAATACCTAATAATAGATTAGCTTAGGTACAGATTAATATTAAATACAATGTTCTACAATGTTCTGCTGATCTATGGGGAAATTCCGTAGAGGTTGCAAAATGTATAATCAACACTGTAGCGCCTGAATTGGCAATTATTTTTAATAAATGTATTGACTATGGAGTAATTCCTGACTTAATGAAGAGTAGTAAAATAATACCTTTGTTTAAATCGGGAAGCACATCAGACCCCACGAACTTTAGGCCAATTTCTGTGCTTCCCACCTTCAGTAAAATATTTGAAAAATTGATGCTAGATCAATTGCAAAAACATTTTAATAAACATAAATTATTAAACAGTAAACAATTCGGTTTCACAAGGGGTCGCTCTACTACCGATGCTGGCGTTGAGCTTCTTGCACATATTTTTGAGGCCTGGGAGAAGTCGCATGATGCCCTAGGTATTTTTTGTGATTTGTCTAAGGCTTTCGATTGTGTTGTTCATGATATTACATCACTATGGTGTTAGAAACACTGCCTTGGATCTTCTTATTTCTTATTTGAATAATAGGATCCAAAGAGTGGACGTTAACGGCAAGCGATCCGCGGGATCTATTGTCAGTATGAGAGTTCCACAGGGCTCAATTCTTGGCCCATTTTTATTTCTCGTATATATTAATGACCTACCTTGCCTTTTATAGAACAGTCATGAAATAGTGTTATTTGCAGATGACACATCACTTTTATTTAAGCTTAAACGACCACAGACAGTTACTGACGATGTAAATAATGCTATCGCTAAAATAGTGCATTTGTTTAGTGTTAATAATTTACTTTTAAACGAGAAAAAGACTAAATGTATAAGATTTCTGACACCTAACGTTAAACAGGTGAAAACCAATGTACTAGTAAATGGGACGGAATTGGATCTTGTGGACACCACTGTGTTCTTAGGTGTTACTTTGGACTCGAACCTACAGTGGGGCCCACATATACCCAAATTGTCGAAGCGGCTAAGCTCTGCAGCCTACATGGACTATAAAATCCGTCATTTGACTGATGTCGAAACAGCCCGATTAGTATATTTTAGTTATTTCCATAGTGTAATGTCGTACGGCATTTTGCTGTCGGGAAATGCAGCCGACATTCAGGCTATTTTTGTGCTGCAGAAACGAGCCATTCGAGCAATTTATAACCTTAGTTGTAGGCATTCACTGAGGGATAAATTTAAGGAAATAAACATAATGACTGTCGCATCTCAATGTGTATATGAAAACCTTATTTATGTAAAAAAGAATATTAATCTATATTCTAAACACAGCGACATTCATAACATAAATACGAGATACAAAGATTTACTTATTGTGCCCTCGACTAAGCTCCAAAAAATTAGTATTTCATTTAAGTGCCAAAGTATACGTTTTTACAACAAACTCCCAAGTCTTGTTAAAGAACTGAGCCTCAATAAATTTAAATCATTTATTAAACAGAAACTCTGTCAAAAAGGTTTCTATAAAGTTAAAGATTACTTGGATGACAAAAAGGCTTGGGATTAATTAAGCTACTTCAATGTACCCCCAAGCAACAATCCATTTTATACTGTGATTATGTAATGTCTTGCATTGCATGCATTTAAAAGAGAAACCTGTCTGTGAATGTGAGTAGCATGCAGGCTAGATGAAATACATGATATTCATTTTAATATTGTGAATGTGAAGACTATGTGGGTCATTGTTGCTTTTTTTTTTCCTTTCAGGTAGTTTTAATCTTAGTCTGGCAGCTTGAGTAATTTTTGTGGCCTACCCAAATGTCCTTTCTTTGGTATTGTTCGTTGAATCGTTGAGCTCCTTAAGTTCTGAGTTGAGCTGCACGATTACTGACAAATGCGTGCACTGACTGCACCACCAAAACTTTAGCCAATACATATTCAAATAACGCTCATTTGTTTTATAACCTACTTGACTAACTGTCTGCTAAGAATATTAACTTAAGTAATTAAAGGGTTAAGATAAAGATCGCTGTTAACCCGTCATGCATGACTAATACCGCTTAACCCTCAAGTTAAATGTGCTAAGGGTTCTATAGGGTCGGGATCGAACTTGTAACCTTGCGATCAAGTTCGTAAGTTGAACTGTTTGAACTATCGCCGCTTCGAGAGAGTCATTTATCATTATGACATCGATTTAGGGCTGGGAGAAGAGTTTGATTAATTTATAAGGTAATATCACGCCTATTTTCTCCAAAAGGTTAAGCAGAGGTACACCAAACACAAACAAACATATAAACAAACAAACATATACAAACAAAACAAACATACAAACATATTTCACCAGTTATGTTTAAGTCACATGTAATAGAACTCAAACTCAAACTCATAGCATTTATTTCAGATAAACCAATTACAGGAACTTTTGAATTGTCAAAGGGTCAGTCAGTCAGAAAAATGAAGCTAGATGCCCATTCCAAAGCGTAGTAGGTACCTATGGAGAAGAACGGGCAAGAAACTCCTTGGACACTCTTTTAAATCAACATATAGTTACAAAAAAAATTGTTTACATCATTCATGTTCAAATTAATAATGTGAGATCGATGTAGAAAGACGTGCACGTTTAAAGCATCCGTAATAAAAAACATAAAAACAATACAGAAATTAAAATAAGCCGTGGCAGCCAAGAGATGACCAGTCCCTACTGACGGCGCCCGTTCACGAACATGACGCATGGATTAGCACCATTCAGCTCAACCATTTCGAAGGGAACTTAATGATCTAACACACACGCCACTACCAGCGAGACATTTGAGCATGACATAGACATACTCTCAGCCGCCAGGGCACATTCAAGTCAATGAAAGACGAGCCTAGTAAATGGTGGCTTTAAAGTAGGTACATAGTGCTCACACATGTGCTATGTAATTATACATTGTTAAGAGATTGAATTTAAACAATGCAAAGATAGTTTTTACAATCTTCAGCAGCCCCAACAGTAGTTTCAAATGCTAATCAATTAGTTTATGCGCCCCTGTGGAGCAGGACCTATTGCCATCAACCGGGTACAAATCCAGACTCCGGGCTGCTACTGAAAAATTACATATGGAAAAACCCAATAACACTTTGCCCGACCCGGGAATCGACCCCAGGACCATCAGTAGCGCTTGCGAATACGAGACCAACGAGACAGAGAGACATTTATAATAAGTTATAAACAGGCTGTTTCATTTTTGTAACAAGACTGAATTATTAAATCTTTGGAAATACTGTGTTTTCTAAATTAATGTGATCTTTCTTTAGAGCTGAGCAGCTGCGAAAAAAGATCTACAAAGGTAAACATAGGTATTTAATCCTGTGTGTATGTCAGGTAGATCCTGGTACCTACTCAGTCAAACTTAAATCTTGTACAGTCGGCAACGAAAGTCAATACTTTCTTTTTATAATTTACTGATTAAACTAACCAAACTAATTGATCTGGTGACAAGTTTATTTTATACCCCACAACCGGCTCATTTCAAATGGCGTTCTGGGTCTGTTAATAAATTTATTTGTGTCAAGTGACTTACATTGCCGCCCATACGACGAGCATCTAGCTCCAAACATGAAAAAATAAAGACTAAATAAAAACTGAAGTGTCATACAAACACCAACAAAGTTTTAAAACCAGTTTTATAGGCAGAGACGTCTATTATCTAACTAGAAACATGCCATAAAAAATCTAATCTAAAGTAACATATTAAAAGCGACATCTGCTGGTCGTAGGTTCGATTCCCGGCGGCAAATTACATAGGCCTAGCAATTACTAGCCAGCTGCTCGAAAAAGGATAATTGTTTTAATTTATTGCAAGCACTTTCTTTGCGTTTTATAATAGATTATGTAAAAAATGTAAAACACAATTTTTTCGTTTTGTAACAGCATTTTGTTCGGTTGGAATAGCTTATAAATTATATTGATAAGAGTTACAGGTACCTATTTACTTAATTTATCTATCTTCTTTTTTCTTTATTTTTATTTTTATTTATCTTGTTAATTGAGTTTAGGATTAACAGACATTCCAAGTATCTAATAAATAATGTAACGCATTTTTTTAACAGAAACGAACCTGGTTTTTATAAAACTAGGTGTCAATGATAGAGCTGTTTTGGTGGCAACACACTGGTCGAACAAATTTTGAGTCGAATCGACAACTAAAGAAGCAGAAGTAAAATAAGTGGATAAAGTATAGTTTAAAACTCATATTGAGTGCCATCAAACTTCTTTAATTTCAACTCCGTGGTCAATAATTTCAAAGTATAATAATTTGGGAATAGAAGCAAATTACCAATATGTTAGAATGTAAGATAATTAGGATAAAATATATCAACTGCTTCGATTATTTGTTTTTCAGCAGTTGTGTCCCAATTGACACGTCCGTGACTTACGAGTTGTAGGTCGGACGTTCAAATCCCAGTCAGGCTCTTTACTTACCCGCACTGGGCTTTGTAACGGACTACACCCTACTCCCTTTCACGGAGAGTTGAACTCATAGATAGAACGTTGTAGGCTATTAATAGAGATTTATGCAAATTTTTTTTCAACTTACAATTTTATAGCTTTGTACTAAAAGCTTTAAAAAGTACAAACAAAAAACAATATTCTGTGGTAAACAGTGGCTAAATGACACGTTAATGGTAGTGAGTGGATGATTGACACGCGGCGTGGGCGCGTGTCACCTCGCGTGACGGATGGCAATGATAGCAGTAGTGTCACTACTTCCACGATTACAGAGTTAATTGCTCTGTAGGTAGGTACGTGTGAAATGGTATGGAGGAAATTATTTTTATTTTAAAGTTCTTTGGGTGCTGTATTTATTAATGTACACACAAAACACTTAATAGAGAAAAACATATAGAGATAGAACAGCCCAAACGTACTGCTTTTTTCAAAGTCAAAGTCAAATCGTTTATTTGAAATAGGCACATAAAAGGCACTTTTGAACGTCAAAATTTACAAAAAATTGAATTGATTCTAGTTGCCCCTTCCAAAAGGTAGTTTCGTATGGAGAAGAATGGGCAAGAAACTCCACCGTTACTCTTTTAAAAATGTTTTACATTATTATGTATACATAATAATTATATGTGAAGACGATGCACCTAGAATAAAATTACTATACCACAATAGGTAAAAATAATTAAATATAACGCATGACAGGTAAATTAATTATGAGATAGATACATGGTGCTCACATATTTACAAATATTGAAAAGTAAATGATGTTTTCAAAATTTCACAAGTAATAATTTAGTGTGTGAGTTAAAGTAGTTACATAATGTAAAAAACAATGTCATAAAAAATATAAATTATACAATTAAATTAGCAACCAGTTTGATTTTGTCTAGACTCTAGATTGTCCTATGGAGCAGGACCAGCATGTTTCCAAGCATTCTTATCTAGGATATAATCCTCTAATTTGTAATATGCTTGTTTACAAAGTGTACTTTTAATATGAGTTTTAAACTTTCTTTCATTTGATTGCAATATATCACAAGGTGTTTTGTTGTAACATTTAACAGAGTACCCCATAAAAGATGTATGTACTTTAGATAATCTAAAAAATGGTTTCATAAGAAGTTTCTACCAGCAGACCTGGAGAAGAGAGTTGGATAAGAAACGAACACAGTGTAAAAAGTCAATATAGGATTATATTATTTCTGATAGATTAGTCTGAAAAACAAACTAGCAGTCACAGTGTACCTTCAGCCCTTAGTCTAATAAATCTTTGTATTTTTTTTCCATTCCATTAGTCTTTAGTTTTCTTTTGTGAGCGTGAAGCGTCTTTGTTTCAGCATGGGCAAAAATACTTTCGTATGTCCGGATGTCCGGATGTCTGTTCGTCTCTACAGGTCCCATTTTTCACCCGATTCTCGTGGCATTTTGTGAACAAGTTCGATAATTATATGGATTTTTTTTGTCGATTCAGTTTTACAAAATTTTCAAAATGGCGGATATATGGGGGTTGAAAACGTAAAAAAACATATTTCAGCCATTTCGCGCTCTTTGCGCGCGCTTTTTGTTTTAAGGTGTACAGTCAATCAAGGTGACTTAAGCCTTTAGTATAACATAAGCCCAAAATTCTATTTGAGACTTTCTTTTTTTTTAGCTTATACCTAGTTTATTTGCAACAAACTTTGTAAATGTAAAATTTTGGGCTAATGTTTTATATATTGAAAGTTTATGTTACCCAGATTGACTGTAAGGATTCGCAAGGTCGACAGCTCACAGAGTCACTAGTAATACCTAGTTGCTATGAATTCTGTGTGCCTGTGAAGTGTGCCTCAGAAAGCAAAATTAACTTTCGTCTGCGTTACTATACGGCACTCATTTCAGATAAGCCAGCAGTCTGAAACTCTAACAATAAACCTAGTTAACGGAAGACCTTCGTGATCTACATCCCTATTTAAAAACTATTTACCCTCCAATCAAAAAACTAGGTCATTTAACCGACTTTGCACACAAATACGCAGTATAGTAGTTTGGCACAAGCCGGTCTCACAGCTGATATAAGCCACCACCTGCTCCAGGTGCGCGCGCGTCGATTGACAAGTGCAATTTGTATGTGTGTGAGTAGAGATGAGGAGGCGCGGTGTAGTTGGCTACGGTGGCCATTTCTTTTTACTGTTTGTAAGTCTGTAATTAAATTATATTGGTTCTGTCTTAGATGCAATCGGGTTTGTTTATTAGAGTTTTGTGTTATGGAATTACTAGCTTTTGCCCGCGAGTTCGCCCGCGTGGAGGTCGGAAATTATCCCATGGGAACGTACTACCGGGATAAAAAGTATCCTACATGTTAGTCAAGGTTATAAACTATCTGTTTTCTAAATTCCATCTAAATCCGTTTAGTAGTTTTTGTGTGAAAGAGTAACAAACGTCCATCCATCCATCCATCCTCACAAACTTTCACATTTATAATATTAGTATGATTACGTTATATTGCGTGTATTTTTTCTGATAATTGTTTTTTTTTGGGTTTGTTTGAATTTTTTTTTGCTTATTGTAAAGTCGTTGTAAACATTTAATATTATTTTAATATATGACGTGTTGATTGTAAAGTCTCACTGCGTTATTCAAGTTGTGTAAAATTAAACAGAATGAATAGTTCTAAGCGCATTCGGTACACTTATTTTAAAAATGAATCCCTGAAATCAATAGTTATGTTACGAGCGACCTGGTGTAAAAGGCTGATTCACTGTCTTGTTATTTTTACAGCTCATGACTAATACGATTATTTTGTCGTAAATCACTCACAAGAAAATAAAAACTTAGTTATGCGTAATAAATGCATTCACTTTAGGTTAAAGTTTTATCTTTAAGACCTTCGTTTTTAAATTCTTCATAGATGTTTCCAATAGGCATTATTATTATTATTATTCAATAGTCGATTTTGCTTTAAGAAAATAGCATTCCTCAAATTAATTATTTAAACTTAAGGTTTTTTCATAACACTTTTTCAATATTAAAAGCCGTTTATATTCTTTTCAAACAATAAATAATTTCCAATTTAACGTTTCTATTCTACCCCACACCACCCTTACCTACGATGCGTAATCGCCTGCGTACGCAGCCGCCGACCAACGGCAGGGCATTCACGAAATTTTAAAATTCGAATTTTTCTGAATGAGCAAGATGCTAGTATAGTAATTTAACGGTTTCTGCATCTGGCATTAAACAGCTGATTTTGAAGTTCGTATGACATTGTCAATTCATAGTTGAATGATCCCGTTGAAAAATATGAATGGAAGTTTTAAATTTTTGAACTGAAAGTTAAGGGTTGCGAATTTTGACTTTAGATAAATGTATGGAGTTGTATGAGTGGATAAAAAAATATGTAAATGGCAGTAGTTTTTAGATAGTTTTGATGTTTTATATAGTTTATTGCACATCTTTGACATGTGTTCGTTTAGTGGTTATTTACTAGTTATTAAGTGTGTGTACCAGCTGCTCA
The DNA here is from genome assembly GCA_916610205.1 of Griposia aprilina. Classification (NCBI taxonomy): domain Eukaryota; kingdom Metazoa; phylum Arthropoda; class Insecta; order Lepidoptera; family Noctuidae; genus Griposia; species Griposia aprilina. The sequence goes on along the minus strand of OU744299.1, from coordinate 21,845,399 downwards.
CTAGCCAGGGTGAATTGCACTTACTGATTAATATACCTATCTAATCATAAGACCAATTACTTATTTTTATGGTCTAAGGCTGACTTGGGTATTAAATGATTTCCTATCCGGGGATACTAGCAATAAAAACTTTTACTTTTTATAAAATTAAAGACCCATAACCAATATTTTAATATCTGTATCATTTAGTAAGACACTAGGATAACAAGGAGGTAAAAGACTCCTTTTACCTCCTTGTTATCCTAGTGTAATGTAAGGATCTTAGTAGGTAGCATTCTGTAATTTCTCAGTAACAGCCCAGAGTTTGGAAGACGGAGGTGTGATACCCCCGTGCCTCGGAAAGCACGTTACGCCGCTGGTCCTGCGCCTGAGTTGCCGTCCCATCGGACTATGAGAGACGTAGACGACGACAAGTGAGACAAAAGAGAGAGTGTCCCTGTGTCTACGCACACACTTGTGCAGTAGAACATCTCCGGCGCTGATGGCTAGTATCTGCTGAGAATGGCCGCCATGGCCGATATCAGGTCCGGAGGACTATTAGGTACTCTAGTAGATGATACTTTCCCAAACGAACCACTTCACAAGGAACGTTCACACCACGAAGTGTTGCCACTACTAAAGTTATCGCCTTGGAAAATTGCTAATTAACTGTAGCAAAAACTGTTCGGAAATTGACGGTTACGTTTCACACTTTCACCGAAGCAGTTATCTACGCGCATCGAATCGTAATTTCCTTTTAATAAACTTCTAAAGGGTGGCGCCGTATTTAGCGGCAGTAACGGATAAAATACTAAATATTTTAAAATACCAAATAGAGGATATTTTATGGAGTCCATACGACAATGGGGCATTCTTTTAGAAGTTAAGTATCGCTTTTATCGAACTAAATTCGTTATTAGTTGCATTAATGTTCATGGATAACAAAAATGGCACCTTAATTGTGTTACACACTTTCTTTCACAATTCGGGGGTTTTGAATTAAACTCCTAATACATTACTTCATAGGTTTGAAATATTCGTCTCCTCAACAACGTAATTATTGCAATGAACGTCGCTGAGTTGTCAAAATGAAGGGAAATACCATAGATTGCCATTGTTTATGTGTTACAAAATTACCTCGCTGGTCCCTTTATTTTCTGGACCAAGCAGATTCAAGAATGACTAATTGTCTTACTAACAGGCCACACGTAACCAAAACTACTGAACGCAGAATATTATACTACAAAGATTTCTTTAGATAGGTTCTTGCAGGGTGTAGAGTTGGGCCTAGGTCTGTGTACTATGAAATACTGATCAGGTCTAGCCATTTAGGCCTATTTGTACCACAAATCACTAAATGCGTTTAACGCTAAAAATATTTAAAACATCATCCTTAAATTCTGAATTGAGCTGCACGGTTACTGATAAATGCCTGCACTGACTGGACACTCAGGTCCACTCAATCTGTGTGGTTCGTTCCTCAAAAGACCATTTGAGACACCAAGATACATGGCCTTCACATGATCTGATCCAGATTATGTCTGGACTTCAAAAAAGACTGCGACCTCTGAGTTTGTTGCGGCCTTTCTTCTCAGAGTAGTCAGATAGGAAACGCCGACCTCACCTCGTTTTAAAAATATGATTGACGAGTAAAAGTGTTTGTACAAACCTACTTACAGAAATAAAATCATTTATCATTTGTCTCTGTCACCTTCAAACGATTGATAGAAACAGAACATTTGTTTACCGCTAAACGTATTTAGTAATTTGTGGTGCAGATAGGCCTTAGTGCTAATAAATAATTAATATAGTCCTCTATGTGACTGCCTCGTTGGTCTAGTGATCGCTATTGATGAGCATGAGGTCCTGGGTTCTATTCCCGGGTCGAGCAAAGTGTTATTGCGTTCTTCCATGTGGAATTTCTTAGCAGCCAAGGGTCTGGATTTGTGCCCGGTTGATGGCAATTGGCTCGCCCCCTATTACATGGGACTTAAACATAACTGGCGAAATGTGGGTGTACTAAGTACACATCTGTCTAACCCTACGGAGAATACAGGCGTGATAAAATATGCATTATGGGTATAGTCCTGTGTTATAACCAGTGATCGGAGTAGGTAGATTGAACTGGGGTCATTGATCCGAAACGTATATATTACTATGGACATTCCTCCGGAATTGGTGGATTATTAAAAAAAAACCGGAACTTATGTAGGAATTGTATTCTGCCAGAGTGGAAGGAGTCATTTGATGATTTGCCATCCTCAAAAAAAAGGTAGGAATTGTAATAAAATGAGCAATTTTATTCTTTATTATTCTTCCTATTTTTTTTTTGTCACGATTTGACAAAACCCAACGACCAATCAGAACAAAGGATCATGGGTGGTACAATAACCGGTTATCAGAACAATGCGTACGCCCGCCGGAAATACTAAATCCGGAAATACCGGAATTACTTTCCGGAAAAATGGCTTATCCATGTTATTCTTTCTGTGTGCATTTATGATACAAGTACTAAAAATCAATCTACCTACTCCGATCACTGGTTATAACCCTGAAAAATAACAAATTAGTAAGCTCTCACTTGACTAGCTTCCCCACAATATTTCATGATCAAAATTCCGATCAGTTATCTTTATTATAGCACATCCGATGTTGATGAGCAGTTTCTGATCACGTTTTAAGAAACAATTTCCTGTTTGCCGCATCTGTATATGTGAGAACAGATTGTTATTAAGTTACAGATAGCTGTAGGATAGCTGATTGTAAATCACGGGTTGTATTTTTTGGTTTCATAATAGCTGGTAATAATTTGATCGCAACTGGATAATAATAATAATAATAATTTTATTCACAAAACATAAACTTTGACAAAAGGTGTACAGAATAGTAAAAAAAAAAACAAAAAACTGAAGTACAATTTTAAAGATTGGGTAAAAGGTAGGTAGAGGTCGAAAGTACAATAAAATAGGTACTTCCGCCCAAGATACAGGAAAATCCTGTATCTTGGGCGGCAGTGTCGCATTGTAATAAGCGCCGAGATACTTGCGCACTTGCGCTTGGATAAGTCAAGACAGTATTATTTTTAATTTTAGAAATGAGATTACATTGATTACTCTTGACTGTAATGTTTGAGATTCTGTAATCCTTCCAAGTCCAACAGACTTTTAATTAATTGAGGTAAGTGTGAGTGTAAGTCCACACCTTACTAAACTGGCATATGCATTCTTACGATGAATTAGACTCGAGATAGTATTCCTAATATTAGAAGCACTAGCAATCCTAAACAGCGACGTAATTGCGTAACACACTAACAGTAGGAATAGCTTTCATTTTGACAGTTCCAACAACATTCATTGTGTTATAATTTTTTCGAACATATGAAGCAATGGATTAGCAATAGGTTTCAAAATGATTCAGATTGTGATAACTACATGGTATGTTACCAACGATAAGATAACAAAAACAATGATTGATATAACTTGTCTACCTCCACATTTCTTAATTTTTTTATGACTATTATGTCTTTAACTCCGATCCTAAAAAAGAAAAATTGAGCCGTCACGGGACGCCTAGCAGATTTGAAACATATCACGGTATAGCGTGGCGAGGCGTCGCCACGGCAAGCGTCGCCACGCCAACAATCGGTTTTACCCGGGGCTATAGATGTTTCACATAAAAAATTGCTTGACCAATTGACCACAGGGTCAGTTAGCCAGACAGATGTAGCCCGTTGACCGCACAACAATGATAATAGTCCGCCACGCACTTAGCATTACTTGAAGCTAACTTAAAGCTAGTTGTCAACTTAATTACATAATTCAGGTTTGACATTTCTTGTTTAGGTTTTTTCAGGGTATAGGCTGAGATCTACAAACTTTACTTAGTTCGTGTTTTGACTTCGAAATCTGGTAAGTAACCAGGGTCGTCGGATATAATTGAAGTTTAGTAAGAAACCGATGGATATTTTTGAACAAATTTTAACTTAATTAAGAGAAAACAAACCGTTCATTTACCAAATTAATTTACATTTGAAAACATGCATCGGTTTCTTACTAAACTTCAACTATATCGACGACCCTGGTTACTTATCGCTTTTGGTGACTGTACCCGTCTCTGATTATCTTGTACTTGTAGTTTGACAGTTGTACGACAGTAGGAGTGGATGACGAAGCGTCGGTCGTCGGCGGCGAGATGGGCAGACGACATTGGTACCATCGCGGGTAGAACCTGGATGAAGCTGGTACCGGAACGTGGGGATCAGTGCCGGATTAAGCAAGTGCGGGGCTCGTAGCTAATTTTATCGAGGGGTCCTTCATCTACTATAGGTTCTTAAATTTATAGTGGTAAAAAACAACAATAGTAAATTCGTTTATTTGCCATTTGTAGGTTACTTACAACGTCAATCATTCTCAAAATCACTCTTTTATCTCTTGATGTTTTAAAATTATGTATTTCATCAACTTAGCCACAACACTGCGACCGGCAAAAAGTAATAACTAACACAGTACTAAAACAAACTCCTTTCATGAATGGCTCACATCATGTACTACACATCAGAAGATTAAAACTTACAAAATAAAATATCCATCACTTTCTCATTGGTTGGTAGCTACCAGAACTTTATTCTAATTGGCGGATTGTTTGTTACGATACTCGATGACAATGTCAGGGAATCCCCAGTTAATTTTGCGGTGTTGCCAACTTCGTTCACGATTAATTTGCTGTGTGCCCGGTGTTAACATTAAGTGAAATGTTAAAATGTATATTTATTGTTGTAGCTTTTGATGTGCTTTTATGTTTTATTTTCGCTAACGAAATAATAGGTTACCGATTGTGTGACGTGGATTGTCTTAGTCAGAAAAGGAGTAACGTTTCACGTTTTTGCGACATCAAGTAAATTTAATATATGACGTCTAGTATCACTCAAGAAATTACGCTCAGGCGGAGATGTGTGGGCCTGGATACGCGAGGCCTGTAGCGATTGCTACTCTTGCTACGTGGTTAATCCGGCACTGGTGGGAAGAAAGAGAAGTCTATGCTCAGCAGTGGGTGAATGAGATGAATAACGCCTAGCCGAAGTACGTGCTAAGTAACGTTTATAGGTCTCGGCCTTAGGCTGGACGTGCGACTTCTGAAGGTCAATTAAATATCTTACTAAAAAAACTTTAAATTTCGAGTTGCTATCTCATCTCAGTGACAATCAATGTCAAAAGCTTGTCAAGAATGTTGGAAAATTGGTCTTATTTTTGAGAATTGATACAGCGGGGTAATTACTTATCACACTAACAGTAGGAATGGGTTACATTTTGACAGTTCAACAACATTCATTGCGTTATTTACGTTGTTGAGCAGACAATTTTTCGAACATGCAATGGATTAGCAATAGGCTTCAAAATGATTCAGATTATGATATAGGTATAGTGTGTTACGTAATTGGGGTGCTGGGCCGGCAGTCTCGATATAGATAGCGATGCTGTCGCAAACTACCGATCGCTAAATATTAAAGTGCAACCTCAGTTGTAGCCCGCGAAATTCAAATTTTCTTTGAACTTGACGATAGATATGAAATTGATGATTATTATTCGATAAATACATAATTCCCACAGTCGAGAATCGCATTTTGATCAACATATGACGTAAAACAGAGCTGCAATTTGCGAAAAACTAAAGAAAATTTGAATTTTGCGGGCTATAATTGAGGATTCACCTTAATATTTAGCGATCGGTAGTTTACCGACAGCGTCGCTATCTAGTCGAGAATGGCCGGGCCCTGGTATTAGAATTCGAATATTCATAAAAATCGGGAATTACCTCTCTGATGTTTTGTACATGTGTTCCTAAGACAAAATGATTTTGTTATTTTTACATGCATGAACGTAGTTTAGCTAGTGTAGTAAGATGGTTATCATGATAGTATTTTTTCGGTAATTAGTTTAGCAATTTCAGAGTGAAACGGTAAACATAGTGCTCCAAGGAGGGTTTTTTTTAATGAGCGCAGGTACCTGTATTAGTATTTGGTAGAAATTCAAACAATCAGTATGTACCATTAGTATTTAACTGCTAAAAGATGCATAGAAAAGTAATCAAAGTAGTTGTTGAACCTAAATTATTATTCAAGTTATTAGCAGTTATTAAAAATAATATGCTGCTTACGTCTGAAAGTAGCCCCTCGAATCAAATCAGTACACATTATACAATTAAGTCGCCGTCCATAGAAATTAAGTCGCTCACGTGCACCCAGCCTAATATTTACCTAATTACCGGCTTTGTTAACAATCGTAATGTCATCACTAACTGTTGATGACTTTAACAAAGTTATTATAATGTTATAACGTAAATTAGTACACTGGCATATTATTACGCTTGCTTACATCTTGTTAATTAAGATTTGAGGTGTATACGAGATGTTTTATAGTCTGTGGCGCTAATTATGAGATTATCATGAACATCCCGCTTCACGCTGGAGGTATTGGGGTAAGCAGAGATGGGAGATAGGAATAATTTATTGAATAACGTTTTTTGCTAAGACATGTGATTTTTATTTTGGGTTTTCTTTCGTAGTTACCTGTGTGTTTATGCTGGAGACCTTTGTTCCGCATATTTTCATAGTAATTAGGTAATAGTTTTAACCGACTTCACAAAAAGGAGGAGGTTCTCAATTCGTCTGTATGTTTTTTTTTTTTTTAGGGTGGTTAGGTCAGAACTATTTTCTGGGTGAACCGGTTTTGGATGATTCTTTTTTTATTTGATAGCTGGTGCTTCACATGTGGTCCCATTTAAATTTGATCAAGGTCTGACTAGTAGTTTTTGAGTTATCCTTAATACTGCATATTTTTTCCACTTAGTTTATATGGATGATGTGTTAATAATTTCCTGTCACTGTTATTTACACACCAAGTAGTGGTATACGAGTTTGTGTGGGGTAGGTACCGCAACTAAAAAGTGAAAAATAAAAAGTTTTTTACAAAAAGCAACCGACTTCCAAAAACAACAAAAAAAAAAAAAACGGAAGTCGGTGTCTTTGGGGTTGTATTTTCATTTTTGGCCACTGACTTCCAAAATTAAAGTTATTTTTCACGTCTTTTAGTGTTTTTTTTGGAAGTCGGTTGTTTTTTTGTAAAAAGTTTTCTGTTTACCGTTCAGAGTGGTGGTTTTTGGAAGACTTTTGTTCAGTATTGGAACTATCGATTGCTGTATCAATGTATGCCAACTTTTTTATAAGGTAGCTTATGAGGGATGAGCTGTAAAAATAATCTCGGTGTACCTGAATGTATCCTAATTAGTTACATAACAAGCGTGACTCTAATTAAAAGACAAATCTCTACGTATAATGTAGAGATTTTTCTGTCCATGTTGCGCTTAATAATAGGTACGTTTGTGGTTATAATTAAATTATTTGTTAGTTAAGTAACAACTTCATTAAATCCCACATTTGCATAGAATATGTCCTAGATCAGTTATAAAACTACAGATAAAAAACAAAAAAAATAGCCAGATTGCAATCACTGATGATGACAAATACAAAACCGAACTTACAAATTAACATTGTCCTATCATTAAATCATTAAGCCATTAACTTATAAATACTTGCACATTACAATACTGAGGTCATAGATTCGGAGGTCGCTAACCCTGCGCGCACGCTCGCTTGTCGACGCGTGTCAAATGATCTACATAAATATAAGAACCAATTTTATTTGCCATCCCTGAAATCATGGTCATAGAAAATTAAACTTTATACTGAAGGTTATAGGAATGGTAATGAAATTGAAGGTATGTATGAAGTGAGAAATAGGGTTGGCATTTTTTCAAAATGAGATGCCCACATCCGATTGTTTTTATTCAAAATGCTGGAAACATTTAATTGTGTATACGTAATGTTAGGAAATAGTTGAAATGCAGATTACACTGTTTTGTTCGTGTATCGTTTGGTTGCTACGCGGTTCGTGGTTCCGTGTCAGCAACCACGTTTTGGTCGATAACGAGATCAGATTTGATGTTAATAATGTTTTTTCGAGCGTTTCATTCGAGTTTTGTTGGTTTTTAAGTGGTTCCTCAACCGTAATGGCCTAAAAGTTATATTGACCGACAATTTGTTCGAACATTATTTTTGTACGCAAGGTTTATTTCTGAATAATTTGGGTACACATGTGTTGATAAGACGTGACAGCCCTACTATTAGGTATGGGCTTGAATGCAACTGTCATAATTTTGTGACGAGGTGCGAACGTCTGCCTTCTTCTAATACATAAGTACTTCAAAGGAATCCAATTTTATTATTATTTCGCATTTTCTTTATGAAATAAGATTTTTTCGACTTAAACTATTATATTTAAAGTTTCATATTTTATTAAAGGCTTCAAAGCCATTATGTATCCTATTAGTGTCAGGTGCATCTAAACTAGACATCTATTTGAAGTAATAATGTTAGCCCATTATTTTAATAATACTACAAAAACTTATTTCATTGCTCGATTTGCTTATGAATTTATTTTCTCACTCTATATTTTTCTGACATTATTTTTGCATATCGTATCAAAATAACACTTATGGTGAAATTCGCCCTTAGGTGTCCCATGTCACCACTGTATTCGTAAAGATCAACATTGCAAAATACTTCTTCCCCTCAAAATCCATACAAAAATGTATGAACCTCATACAATGGAACAAAAGCATTGTGTCACTCTACAATATATCACGCTTGGATTATAAAAAGAAATGTCTACTCTTTCAATTTAAAATGTCCTATTCAGAGCTGACGGCTCAAGATCGATGCATCACTATAAAATATGTAGCCTAATAACTTATGAGTGGCCAACTTTATATTACTGGCCGATTTTTTTTATATCTCAACATTTTAAAAGTAAAAGTGTTTAAGGCAACCGCATTTTAAATTTGTTTTCTGAATGTTAGGTAAGTATTGCAAAGATTTCAAGAGTAGTTCTTATGGACTCTATGTGGAAGAGTTAAAGGTGGATTTTCGTTGTATGAGTTAAGGAAGTTTGTTGAAATCTAGAGGTGACGAGGTAGGAAAATATTCGGCTTCAGAACATAGATGTCGAGTGACGCGAGTGACAGTGCGTGACATATTTTAGGGTTGCCTGGTAGAAGTTGTTATCATGTTTTTTGTAAATGCCTAACTTTACAAGAAGTTTTTAAACTTTGATAATGGTATGAAACATGAGTTTTTTTTGTGGACCTTTCCTATCTAGTAATTCAAATTCAAATTAAGAATTATTTATTTTGGGACAACTAGATCCAAAGGTTAGTATATAAAAACAATAATAAAAACCCAATAAATAATAACCACCCATATTTTTGAGGGTAATGCACCCCAAATAAAACCTAAAACGAAAAGGTCGGGTCATCAACTTTATTAGTCGTAAGAGTAACAGAACATTACCTACGCTATAGTAAACACAAAAAGGGCTATGTGATTAAAAGTTAGTTAAAAATTGGGGTGCATTTAAATAACAGATAGACAAGACGCTTGAGTAGGTCAACTCAAGCACACCCGGGGCAGTGAGCCCTACTGAAAACCATGCTGATGGGCATACATGTACACAGCAGAAGATATTGTCAAATTTTAGCTCCTATTACAAAAATATGCCCATCACAATTCCAATGTCACCTATATGGAGGTGATAGGAAATAGAAATATAATACTAGTAATAAATTAAAATCACGGACACCCATGATGCATGATTATGAACTGGCAACCCTACATGATACATGGTGTTTATTTCGTTGCGCTGACGCATCCCGGTGAGTCACGACCAGTTTAGGTAAACCGAGCGTGTGCGTTTTGTACACTCTACTACGCGGTACGCGGTACGCGGGGCGTAGTACTACGACTAATTAGTTACGTGATATTTTTGAATATGGAGATGAGATTTGATGCGTGAGTCATACTTGGGAATGGGTGTCATCGGTAAAGAATGTGCATAAATGTAATGTATGTAACTACGTTTTGTAGCTATAATAAAATTGAAGTCTCGTTTAATGAAGTCCGTGAAATATGGAAACAATGGCCCCATTTCTGTCTCACATAATTAAACCATTTATTTTAAGCATTAATTCGTTGCTGTTGACTGTTAGATTTATTCAGTGCCTAATCAAATCAACGACAATATTACAATATTTAATAGTAGATATCTGTGTAGGTGTCCTTTTTTTGCTTGGAATTGTCGATTGCTTTGGAACATGGGAACTGTAGTACAGTAGGGCAACATTAATAAATTGTTGTGCTCTTCCACTCGTGTGCCTGGTCACATCTCGCTTGCAAGCCGTCCGCTTTGCTTATGTAATAGTGACAGATTTGGCACTCAGCAACTACTGCTAACACGTGGACTCGGCTATGTATAACAAACCAGTTAATATCGTTGTTTCGTTAATATTATAAGTAATAAGGAAGTCCTTACCACTACTACTTGCTACTGCGCAAATATTACTTGTTGACTTTACCAATTGACCACCCTTACGAGGTACATCTGAATGGGTTGTAATATAAAGTTGGTGATCACCACAGAGGCAAATGTCAATTTAGGCTGGGCGATGTCTAAAATATAATATCACCTTTATTCCAAAATGCCTGTGCGTATCGATTAAATTCAATATTATTTCTTTGCTGGTTCAGGGATATTATACCGAGGATCCTCTGCGGTAATGCTGGCGACCACTAACTTCAACACCGTAAACACAAATTCATCCATAGTTTATCAATCCACATCGTTTTTGGTAGATATTTTTATAATAATTCATTGATACAACTCATGTAAAATAATTAACTTCATAGAAACTATTACAAGAGAAATCTCAAGACACATGATAAATGTTTTAATTTCTGTAAATAGGTTTGTACAAACACTTTTACACGTCAATCATAATGTAAAACTAGATGAGGTCGGCGTTTCCTATCTGACTACTCTGAGAAGAAAGGCCGAAACAAACTCAGAGATAAATTTATAAATTACTCCACTCTAAGATATTAAACACTTCAATACATGCCTAGCTTTTATCCTACATAATTATGTTTTTATATTTCCTTGTTTTTTTGGCTTCGTTCATACTGATCCCTAGTCCCAACTCGCCCGCGCCTGGTGTAGACGGACCGGGCGAGTTTGGACTAGGAATCAGTATGGACGAAGCCGTTTTTAGGGTTCCGTACCCAAAGGGTAAAAGAGGATCCTATTACTAAGACTCCGCGGTCCGTCCGTCTGTCACCAGGCTGTATCTCATGAACCGTGATAGTTTGACAGTTGAAATTTTCACAGATGTTGTATTTCTGTTGCCGCTATAACAACAAATACTAAAAAACGGAATAAAATTCATATTTAAAGGGGCTCCCATACAAGAAACGAGTTTTTTTCCGTTTTTATAGATAGTGATACGGAACCCTTCGTGCTCGAATCCGACTCGAACTTGGCCGGATTTTTCTTCCCTGTGAAGTCTTACCTGAGTTTGTACTTACAAAGTCTACAATTATCTAGCCTAACGATGATTGGCTAAGCAGATAGTTACTCCGTCAGATGTGACTTGAGATAATATCACATTTTATGCGGGCCATTAAAAGGCTATAAAAAGTAGCCAAGTGTGAAATGTACTTAGTTTTTTCTTTGCAAAACATGAGCATAGGTATATGTAAATAAGCCTAGGACACCGTTCCCTATTTCCGTACATTGTTATGTAGTCCTCTATCTAACTCAAAAAAACTGGCCAAGTGCGAGACGGATTCGCACACAAAGGGTTCCGTATCACAAGGCAAAAAAATCCAAAAAAAAAAAAACACTTTTCTTGTATCGAGACCCCCTTTATTTTTGTTTTTTTTTATCGTTATAGCGGCAATAGAAATATACACTTAAAATTTCAACTGTCTACCTAGCTATTACGGTTCATGAGATAACGCCCGCTGACAGTTAGACGGGTGGACGGACAGCGGAGGCTTAGTAATAAGGTTCCGTTGGCAACCTTTGGGGACGCTAAAAAGATCCTTTAAAGGCTTTGATTTATTGAAATATTTGTTTTATAATTGAGTTAATACAAGGGACAAATAAGTAAGTTAAGTGCGAAGTTACAGGCTTAACTTTATCGTTTGATGTGAACGCTTTGTAACAAGAATACCTAGTAACAGCTTACTAGTGGGTTCAGTTGAAAAACTATTGCTTAGTTACCAAGCAAAGAGTAATACAAAGTAGCTGAAGACAAAACCAGCATCATGGGTTATTCATCATTTTGAAAACTCTGCCCTGAAACCAATTAAATCGTACTAATATTATAAATGCGAAAGTTTGTGAGGATGGATGGATGGATGGATGGATGGATAGATGAATAGATGGATGGATGAATGGATAGATGGATGAATGGATGGATGGATGGACTCTTTTACGCAAAAACAACTGAACGGATTTGGATGGAATTTGGAACACAGATAAGTTATAACCTGGATTAACACGTATGATACTTTTTATCCCGGTAGTACGTTCCCGTGGGATAATTTCCGACGTCCACGCGGGCGAAACTGCGGGCAAAAGCTAGTAACTAATAAGTAGCAAAGAATAAAAAAAACAAGGAAAAGCGTATTCCAATATAGTACCTGTTGCCTTAGAAATACCTTCGTTCAATCTTTACCGTTTTTCTGCATTCTCACGGACCTTTAAATGTAGTACCTATTTCTAACGCCCACCTGCCCTATTTGTTGAGATAACATCAAGCCGCTACATTTAAATATTGCATACTGAAAGTTAAGCATCACGCTATTATTCCATACGAGGCAGGCACATAAGTACCTATGCTTACAATATCAGATGATCTTAATCTACAGGCTTTAGGTGGTCGATTAAGGTCTTAGGTAGTGTCACTTACACCGGCGTGTCAGTGAGTGTCAGACGCTGCAGCGTATGTCAGACACGACAGCTAGGACCAAAGGCATAGCGTGCTTTCCGAGCGCGGGGTCTCGATATGTAATGTATGGTGACCCATCCACGAACCGACCGCGGCAAGTGTAGCTACTCAATCGATCCACCCGTGCGGCTGTTATTAATTAGCCACGAGACCCTCAATACTCTCTCACTTCTGCAACAATCTATTGGACAGATTTCTATCTATAAAGCAGCATTCTTGCTGAACTGGACCTATTTGGCGCAGCCGCGAGGCACACCTCCCTGCTAATTTCTCACACCGCACTTTACACGTTTTATTTTTCTTTTTTACTTGTATATGTTGCGTTGTTTTCTTTGTAGTCTGTGCTAAATAAATGTATTTTCTTTCTTCTTTCTTTCATTAATACCAACTGATATCAATCAGTCCATTATGTCAACTAAACTGGTATTTAAATTGGCAACTATCGATATTCCTGTGATACTGAGCTTCACAGACAGGTGGTCAGTATTTCTAGCACGTCTATTTACCTACCTGGACTTCAAACCGTCGCTTCATGTTAATAAGCAGGTATTAGATACAGCCAGGAATAGTTAAGGATCTTTTTAGGACGAAAAAGTACTGAAAAAGGCTAGGTGCATGTTTACGTTTATGATTTTTATCCATATTTAGTAAGTATTGATGACTGGTTGCTTTTAGACATTTTTAATGAGGTTTGCAAGGTGTGAGGTGTTAGGTTCTGTCCTAGTTTTTATAGTAAAATGTATGATGGACCTTAGGTAATTATGAATCTGAGTATGTTGTACCTTTAACTTCAAAGGTCGAAACTAGTTTAACTTGTGACTTGACGAGTCAGCTATTTTCTGATTGAAATCATTATGAAGTTGATTAATCTTTGCATAATAACTCTTCATTGAAATCAGAATTTAATTTGCTTAATTTTTACATTCATCATACAAAAACCTATTGTGTCTACCTTAGCTGCAACTGTCTCCAATAAATCTCACACCTACCTACGTATATTGTCAGATAGGCTCACAAGTCTGCTGACCCCAGTAACACGCGAGTATTGGGCGGTCCTACGAGACGCAAGAGCGATGGACTCATCGATCACAAATTGAAGGGCTCCTGCCTCCGTTCGCTTTCACACTCGGATTTGTAACGTGACTTTAGTTCGTGTTGTTCGGATTGTGGGTACTAGTTGAGTATTAGTTTGAGTAAAATAATTTGTGTTTTTCAACACAGTACAAAAAAAAAACCTACAGTAAAAATAGATAACATAAAATCACGCTTGAATTCGCTGAGGGTTAGGCAGAGGTTTATCTATAGTACACCCACATTTCGCCAGTTATGTTTAAGTCTCAAGTAATAGGGGGCGAGCCTATTGCCATCAACCGGGCACAAATCCAGATTCCGGGCTGCTACTGAGGACGGAGATATTATATAAATAAGTTGCAGAGGCCAATGCAATCACAAGGAACCTTCCTATTTTCTTGGTTAGAAACATGCAAATATAAAATAATTCTGTATATCTCCTTCTATGTTTGTTATGTTAAACCAGCAAACTACCAAAACAATTTGGATGTCTTGACAGAGACTAGAAGTCGTTTGGCGACTAGAAATAATAATAAATATTTTCGGCAGATTTTAGCCAATGACTCTATTGCTGTTATTTTTACGTTATTAATATTCTACAAAAAATATTATGTACCAATCCTAGTTCTGCACAATCATTAAGCAATGATAACAATCATATAATTTTCAAATCAGTGTAAAAACTTTTATACAATCCATGCTATAATTAATTAATTCTTATGATTCATCCCAAACATTTTAATGCCACGCTGATTTAATTATAATAATTAAAGACCAACCAGCTGCTGATCAGATGGTGTTAAACAAGCTTCATTTACTACAATATGTTTGTGTAATTGTAATCTGAGCATCAAGGAGAAACTGTGGCTCCTTCCCAACATGTGTGAGTTGTTATTGTAGTAGAAAATGGATAGTATATTGTAGCTTAATATTGTTATGTATTATATAAGAAGCTCGAAGTAACCTGGGAACTTGAAAGTCTTTAAACTGACTCCAGACCCAAGTGGGCCGAAGCAAGGATAACCTATTCAGGTGGAGATTCATAGACTACTCTGGTTTGGACGGTAAATGTGGTGCTGTTCCACAAACGATGGGACACTTAATATCATGACCTGCGTGTACTGTTAGCTGCACGTTACAGGGATTGATGGACGCTAGTGAAAGCGCCAAACACATCGCCGAATTCTGGGGCTCTGGGCCAAGTCCATTTAGGTTGCTATCGACACGCTAAAAAGAAGAAGAAGCTCGAAACGTCGGCAAAATGTGTGTAAACTCTGATATTTAGTACATAAGTTACCTAACTAAATATCGGTACTGTGCTGAAAATAATAACTAAATACGATGCCCATCACGTCTGAGGAGTTTCGCTACATAATTTAATTTGACCCTGTATAAAAAAGGGAAAGCTCATAGGCCATCAAAAAATTCGTCCGCATCGCTGTCAATGGGAAAAGTGTCCGAAAGGCTGGCAGCGTTACCACGTTGGATGGCGATGCTGCCAGCTACAAGATTGTATTAGGTTAATATAATAACGACGCAATTTTATCCATATGCTACTTAGTCTATATTACTTTTACACCAAACCAAACCAACTATAAAGTCTTAACCCCCCAATGTGAACATCCAAACACGACGCCCCGTACACAACCCTCAATAATGATCCCGACATTTCTATTCAAGGGAGGCAATATTAATAAGTTGGACCTTCGTACCCTATCGCATAATGCTTAACATGTAATGCTCGATCCCTCCGTACGGAGATTAAGGCCTATTTTATTTTAAATCGCTTTTTGAAGAAGGTCTATTTATTAGATGCGAAATTGAAAGAATATCGATTTTTTTGAAGCTTTTGTGTGATTATATTTTGTTTAGTATGTATGGGGACAGGACTTTGGTAACTCTTGGTTGTGTTAAGAACTAAAATCATTGGATATCTAGTGTGTAGGATAGTCATTTGTTTTTATAATTATATCAGTCCTTTCCCTTTCCTCGTGGCTAAATGATAACAAACGCACCGGTCAATCGCAGGTTAAGCTACGCTAGCCGGGGTCGTTTCATGGATGGGTCCATTACTCCGTTGGTCCCGGCTGTCATTTGTAGATGTTTGATAGTCGTTACGGATAGTCAGAAGCCAGAAAGTCTGAAAACTAGTCTTACCAAGGGGTATCGTTTTACCCAGTAACTGGATTGTGGAGGTCCGGTAGGTAGTCGCTCCATTTAAAATACTGGTATTCAGCTGCATCTGGTTGGCATGGAAGCCGACCCCGACATAGTTGGGCAAGGCAGGCAGATCGACCTACACTTTTTAACGGTAGTCTAAAAGGCGTGAGGGTGTTAAGTTTACCACCACATGAGTTCCACATCAAAGGACCGTGTCAGTAAAAATGTTTTAGTTTCCATTTAAAATGCAATGTGCACTTACTTTTATATCTTAACATGTAATTAAGATAAAACTGGTTGGCACAACTTCATCTATAATTATTCTAAGTAATTTAATTTATACTTTTACCGTCTAGGTGGTAATATATATATGGTATAATAGATATAAATTATATGTTTGAAACCTTATCTTCACAAACTACCCGTTACATTGGAATTTTAAACGCACATATTTTATTTAAATTGAATTGTAGGAGGCATAATGAATTTGTGTACTTGGCGTCATGTTTACTAGTTTAAAGAGAAGTTGTTTAATAACTCACCTATGTATAAAACTGATGAATCAGGCTAAAATAAACTTTAATGTTTAGATAATATAAGAGTGAATGTGGCAGTCTCCATGGTCGTTCTTGTAGATCTAAGGGCTCGTTTATATTTGAATTCGAAATTCGAACAATATGTTTTTCTTTTGTAGTGATGTAATTGCGTACAATCTCAGTATAATCTGACCTTGTCATTGGGTGTTCTGTTTCAAATGACATATGGCATGGTTTGTCCTTGATCCATTAGGCATAAAAAATATATGTGACGCAATGGCTATAAAGACGAATTTGCTATTATGCTCGAAACTTTGCTTGAAAATTCTACAGATAATGATAAATACAGACAAACATAAATTCCAACGCACTTTTTATTTTAATAAACCTGCGAGTTAACGATCTACTTTGTGTTAATAAAATAATGTTAAATCGATAAAAAACCACGTGCGAATGTTATTATTTATAAAAATAAATATAACTTTTTATTTTATATCTTAGCAATTTCTCTCAGTTTATTTTAAACGTAATGGCTACTCGACACCGCGTGTAATTGCGCCCTAACAAGGCGTAACTCCAGCCTAGGGCAGGTGGCGGCTATCTAGTAGATCTAGCTCGGTTATAATAAATAACTCAATAGCTACACGTCTGTCCGTACTACTGTGTCGATAGCGTGTGTTCGATACTATTTATGCTTTAAAGCTAGTTGGAGGAGTAAGTAAATGGAGAACTCTCGAGGACCGCTTAGGATTTTATTATATCGCTGCCACTCACTCGTTGAGTGGCATGGGAAGGAGGCAGAGACGTAGTGTGTGTGTGTGTGTGTTATTCGTCATGCCGCATGTCATGGTCTTCTTCGTCGGCTTTTTGGCGCGACTCAAAGGACCGGCAATAGGAGCACGAGTGCCCGGCCACATAATCACGAGGATGACGACGACGACGACGTCTTCTTATGACATTTAAATAATTTCCTATATGTACTATAAATGCATAGCGCGTACGCTGCAACAGTTTTGACGTCCATTGTGTTGGAAAGGCGAGCGACGTAGTGCGGAACGTCGCGATTAATTGCGCGAGTAAGCAGTGTGTGGCCGAACGAGCATAGTGTGGCAGCGATATTAGGTGAAGAGGAAATAAATTAATTATGTATGGAGTCACATCACGAATGATATTTATCCTCGCATCAGACAGTTAGTCAATCAGACTGTTAATTTTTTTGAAAATATTAGGTACTAAAAGATTTCATATAATTCCGTAAACTAATAACTTAGATTATTATTTAATAAATTGGTGGAAAATTCGGTGAAAAAGATAACCTACTTTCGCAACACTGCATATTTCAGTGAAAAACAATGACTATCCACGATGATATTAATGTTCTTTATTTTTGCAGACACTTTCACTCCGTTCGTCTGCTTATTGCCACTCCATTTGTTCCCTACTCTGTGTTAAACTGGAAATGTAGAAACGAGTCGGTATCAGCTACTGCAATTGATCTCTGAACTTAATAACTCAAGTGATAACTGTGGTTTAAGGTTGTAGAGTTAAATACATATTATTGCTTAGTTACCGTAGAATAAGAAATACTATCCTGTTCAGCAATATTGTGTTAAAATATGGTGATTGGGTGACCGCTACAGTTTTGATAAGACTGAACCGAAGTAAGAACTTGGCTAACGTCAATTAACTAAAGGGAATAAGTATATGTCTTCAAAAGAAAATATAATTATTATTGACTAGTGACCCGCCCCTGCTTCGCACGGTTTTTACTACATTATCGAGGTTTATATGTACACAACGAGTTTTATAATACATTAATATTTAAGTTTAATATTAATGTATTATAAATTGGATATTCGGATGTATATTCACCTAAATTTGAGATGTTAGCTAATATGGAATGCGCTTTTGTATCGAAAACATCTTAACCTTATCTAACACACACTACCCCTCCTCTTCCATCCTACATATACATATTTGTATCGGGGGTTAAACATTAATTTTAAATAAATATGCATCTGAATAGATATGCAGTCCAAGAATCCAGGGTTTTTTTTTTCAGAAGTCGCTTATTTACCCGACTAGTTATGCATTCCTGGTGTTCCTGGCCCAACTGGATTAAAAAAAATAAGAAGCTGTTTCCATACTTTAATAGCAAAAATTAACTCTAGGTAAATATGCATCCGATTATCCGATCTCGGATTATAAACTTAAACCTTTCGGAATAAATTCTCTAAATGATGGTGAGAACCGCATCAAAATCTGTTGCGTACTGACATACTCTAGGAGAACAACGCGGTCACACAAGCAGACACGAAAAACGACTTTATTTTATAATATGCTTCTTCATTATCAGGATTCAGGACCACACAAAGAAGTTTTCATTCCTTCGTCATTTAACGTCCAAGCGTGCGGCAGAGGTAGTAGGTATTACAATTAGCAAAGATATTTTTGGATATTGTGTGCCGTGAGATAAAAGAGTTGGTTACGGAAAATCAAATTGTTTTTATTAATGCCGAAGTACTTATAATATTATTTGTTTTGGTTGTGATAATTTCGTAACAAAATCTAAAGATTAAAGGAAGATTAGAAGTATTGTACTACTTAATGAGATAGTTCTTTAATTCTTTATTATGTACCTAGAAGTTTTTTTTTAAATCTTACTTTTGTTGATTCTATGCCTAAATACAAAACAGATTGTTTTTTATTAATGTGTTTTTTTTTATTACTGCATAAAACATTGTTTTTTTGGTTGTGACGATTGACTAATGAAAAATATTATTTGATTAAACCATTTTATTTAAAATTTGTGTGCCAGTTGTGCAAATCAAAGAAAATATAATACTTATAACTCTAGTTTAGTCGAGTAAGATAGTTATATTACTAGATCGTGCTCGAATCATAGTTATATTTTTAGTAAGACAGATATTAACCGCTTTCATATAAATATATTACGGTAGGTATATAACTATATCCCTAGGGATGTAACTATATCACGAGTTCACCCATCTTACTGCGACATATAGATACAAATATGAAAAACTCAGATGACAAAAGACCACTTATCTAATAATCTCTTGATTTCTACATGAAATAATATAAAGCATTCAGCAAATCACATACAAAGCACCTAACTGCGATTTATTTTCATATCAGCGCCATTTCAAACATGAGCTCAAATAAACCCGCCAGCAAAGCTCCATCCTAATTACTGAGCAATATCTATAAATAAAATAGTAGGGTAGAACACCCAGTTGTAGGCCCAATGCCTACAGAGGCGCGGCGGATAAAAGCTGTACTAAGCGGATATTGCCACGGGTCGGCAATCACTGATTTCCGCTTTTCCGCTACCAATAATACCGAGGCGTATCGATTTATCCGCTATCCGCCATGTCTGTTTGTTTTGATGTCGAACTGTGTATAAAACCGTTTAAACACGTTTAATTAATAATTAATATTCGTGGTACCTACACCGCAAAATTATCAACATTAGGGAGATTAGATAATTTCCTGTTGGCTTAATTGATTTTTCGCTTAATTAGGTTTTGATTTTTAGGGTTGCTGGTAGTTTGTCATTGGCAGTCCCGGGTATAGTATTTTTATCACACAAAGAGGCGCGCGCTTTACTTGTGGTTCCTAATTGTACAAACACGCTGTGAATGTGTGTCAGCGCAGGAGCTATCGGTACTGTAAAGGCTGTAACCTAACATGGTTGTAGCATGGCATTTTGCTGTGGGGAAATGCAGCCGACATTCAGGCTATTTTTGTGCTGCAGAAACGAGCCATTCGAGCAATTTATAACCTTAGTTGTAGGCATTCACTGAGGGATAAATTTAAGGAAATAAACATAATGACTGTCGCATCTCAATATGTATATGAAAACCTTATTTATGTAAAAAAGAATATTAATCTATATTCTAAACACAGCGACATTCATAACATAAATACTAGATACAAAGATTTACTTATTGTGCCCTCGACTAGGCTCCAAAAAATTAGTAATTCATTTAAGTGCCAAAGTATACGTTTTTACAACAAACTCCCAAGTCTTGTTAAAGAACTGAGCCTCAATAAATTTAAATCATTTATTAAACAGAAACTCTGTCAAAAAGGTTTCTATAAAGTTAAAGATTACTTGGATGACAAAAAGGCTTGGGATTAATTAAGCTACTTCAATGTACCCCCAAGCAACAATCCATTTTATACTGTGATTATGTGTTTTGGAATTAATAATGTCATTTTTATTGAATTACATGACATAACATATTAAGATTTTTTGATGACATTTAAAGAGAAACCTGTCTGTGAATGTGAGTAGCATGCAGGCTAGATTAAATACATGATATTCATTTTAATATTGTGAATGTGAAGACTATGTGGGTCATTGTTGTTTTTTTTTTTTTTTTTTTCCTTTCATGTAGTTTTATCTTAGTCTGGCAGTTTGAGTAATTTTTGTGGCCTACCCAAATGTCCTTTCTTTGGTATTGTTCGTTGAATCGTTGAGCTCCTTAAGTTCTGAGTTGAGCTGCACGATTACTGACAAATGCGTGCACTGACTGGACAGGTCCACTCAATCTGTGTGGTTTTTCTTCAAAATACCATTTCAGACAAATCTACATGGTCTTCACATGATCTGACCAAGATTATGTCTGGACTTTAAAAGAGACTGTGACCTCTGAGTTTGTTTCGGCCTTTCTTCTCAGAGTAGTCAGATAGGAAACGCCGACCTCATCTAGTTTTAAAATATCATTGACGTGTAAAAGTGTTTGTACAAACCTATTTACAGAAATAAAATCATTTATCATTTATCATTTATCATTTATCATGCAACCTCCGCGAGTCCGTTATAAATAGATGGCATAAATACGAGATAAACATTGATTTCATTTGAATAGCAAGAAACCGGAATAAGTCAGATTGACAAACGTAGGTCTCAATATAAAGTATAAAATGTATTAAACGTAGAATCGTTTAAAGAAATAATTATCAGTGTTTTTCGACAAACCGTTGTTTAATTTATTCATTCTGGTACTGTGAGCTCGCAGATAGCTCACAGTACCGTCCGAGACAATGACAAAGTCAGAATGATGTGCTGAACTGCTGACGCTACTCGTCTACACGCAAACATTCACAGCGTGTGGTTACCACAAGACTCACACTTGGTTACCACGAGTAAAGCGCGCGTCGCTTCGTAAGATAAAAATACTGTAGTAGAATTGATTTTGTGTTAAGATTGTTTCATTACAAAAAATATTTTTTATACAAGATTAAATATTTACACGTGGATAGGTGACATTCAATTTGACCAACAAAAAACTAATTTAGTCTGTGTCCTTTAAAGTATATTCAAATCTGCACGGTCTCAGACAAACCCTAATTGTGAACACATCTTAGGTCTCTGTGACCTATTAAGGCGTATAGGTAATAAGTTACGTCTCTAGGAACTTTCCTTTTTACTTTTTTAAGTACCTAATCCAGGTACTGACATGAATAAGCACGTTATTTGCAAAGGTTCAAAGCTCTTACGGTACACGCTCATTTGATCGTGATATATTGGGCCCGATTCCCTTCGACCTTGGATCTTTACATTTTCGCACTCGTCTTTCAAGATTTGACCTAAAATATCTTACACAATATCTAATAGGCCGGTCGTTTTAGGTGTGTCGTATCTTTGCCAAATAACCCTGAAAAAACCTTCAGTAATTAAGACGTAATAAGGTTAGTTTTTTTTTTTTGTAAAGTTTAACAAAAATCAGGGAAGAATTTTTAATGTAGATACGATGCTTATTAATCTGGTACATTCAAGTTATGATATACAATACGACATAACTTAAATAAATTAGGCAATATTATTTTCTGACAATAAATGCTTTCTGTTAAAATGATTACCTGCAAAGTGCCAGTTTAATTACCTAATCAACGCATAACGAGTTCAAAACAAAACTTCAGGCAAAACCGAATCCAATACATTCATAAATTTCGTTGTAAAATCATATAAATCTTCTAATTGTTTCTGAGACAGTATTGTGTAGGCCTGGACCCCACAAGCCTACAGTCATTTGCCGTCAGACGCACTATTGTACCCCTTGAAATATGGGGCAATTAAATCTGAGCTATGATTCAACTACCCCTAAATTTTTAAGATACACCCCGAAATATTAATCATGCTTTGAATATGGTTGTTCGCTGTTGTAAAGAGTTGAAAATTGTGGGTGTTTTGGAATTTTGTGTTCGAAAGGGTTGAAGATATCTTTTTAATACCCGTTCGAAAAACTGGTGCATCTAAAATTTTATTTGGTCATCAATTGTTTCAACCAATGATACTTGTTACAAGTTCGCATCGATTAGATCGATGCTAGTTCGTCTTAAAAGAGCAACTTTTTAGACCTGTCCAGCATGAATTTTATTAGCCTATGAAGTAATTAATAGGTACGACTATAGCACCACGATATCCTCTGTATAATGCAAGCATGTCTGTTAAGTAAATTATACATATTTCTTAGTTAAATATGCCAATATGTTCAATAGCCAAATATTGTCATTCATGGCGATTATGACATTGCGTAGGTACCCAAAGATCGTTTATCGAGATGGTCTATTTTGCCATAATATTAACACTGATGGGATATACAGGCTGATTATATTACGCCCGAGCTGCCATTCTCACTGTTTGTAAAGCATATAGCATACAATACGATGTTATTATTAAACAATAACACTGTTTCCGTCAACATAGGGAATTAGATTATCTTCAATGGTGCTGTAAGTGAAGTGAGGAGCTCGTGGCTAAATAATAGCAGCCACACGGGTCGATCAAAGGCTTGCCGGGGTCACTTCGTGGATGGGTGACCATCCATAACATATCAAGGCCCTTCGTGCCTCGGCGTTGGACTCGACTGTCATTAGTATGATGTCAATATCCTAATGACAGTACACAGAATGTCAGTAGTATTTTTGACAGTCGTTACGAAGTCTGACAACCAGTCTTACCGAGGGGTATCGTGTTACCCAGTAACTGGGTTGTGGAGGTCAGATACGCAGTCGCTCTATGTAAAATACTGTTATTTAGCATCCGGTTAGACAGGAAGCCGGATCCAACATAGTTGGGAAATGCTAGGCATTATGAGTGTGTTTTATGTGTAATTAGCTTCATATGGTTGCCGATAAAGAAACAATCATTTACATAACATTTCTCCCTATTTTCAAAGTCTTTCAGAATCCATATAGGTAAGTGTTTTATTTTATCTTCCGACGCAGCACTATTACAATCAGAGTCAACAGATTCCCAAAGATACAGTACCTACTCGTATTCCGTATCTCACTACAAGCTGACTTATCGCTTCACACCTCAGCATCCCCCAATGTCCCCATCGAGGGCCGTTGTCCCCTTCCCCATGCGACACAATGCCTTCGGACAGGGGACATTTGTGTGCCATGGTGTAGACGTGTCCGGCCCATTGCCATGCCAACGTGTCGCATGAAGCTTTCCCTGTTCTTTAAAAGTCCAAAATAGATTTTCCTTATAAATAAGCCTTATTTGGGATTTTTGGGGTAGAGAGGGGAATTGAGCCTGGTTAAGTACCTTGTAAGATGTGATTATGTCATTTTAGTGTTTGCAATTTTGGGTACATGTGTTAAGACAGGTTTTCTAACTATATTTTGTTTCACTGATTTGCTTCGAATTCATGTAGGTATAGGTTCCTAAGTATTTCTAAAAACAACATGGAGAAAGAAAATGCTGAAAAATAATTACCTTTTTTGAACTACGAGTATGTAAACTGCACGTCTGATATCTTTGTTTTATTACAACGTAATATAGAAGACACTTACACTTTTTGGTAGACACTTATGTACCTACTACTCTATGCCTGTGCACTATTGTAAGAAACCAATTACATAATGTACAAACTCATTTATATCAATGGTGTTCTTTCCTCGGTATTTTCAATTAGCTTGAACACCTGCCACTGTAATATGCCGCAGTTATTTAACTTGTAATCCTACTTTATCCATCTTTATGGACAATAAAACAACCTTTATCAGTGACATTTAGAGACCAAATTCTATAATCTGGCATATAATAATAATTAAAACATCGTAAACTTAAGCAGTTCCTGTGATTGACATTCTCACTTAATTCCAGAATTAACATAGAAATGATGAAGCCGTTTCTTTGATCGTAGTTAACTAAACTACTACAGTCACCGTTAAACTATGGCTAAACTAACTATCGCGTAACCTTGTTACAGTAAACAGTAAAAAATAACCTAATTTGGTTAACTCTGACAAAACAGCTAAGGGCTTTGACCCTAAGCGAAGAGATGTGGGGTACGCGGGACAGTTGTCGGCCGTGATTTGTTTTTAATTAAGTTTCGCTTTGAAGTTAGTTTGGGTTTCATTTGTGATTAAATATGGTGAGTGATTTATGATTGCGTTCAGATTAGATTTGAGTACGAGTATGTGAGATAGGGTTAGATAATTAAGGGTTAAGAGATCTCGTATACCTATCTAGTATGTAATTTGTTATAATGAGATGAATTTGCAAGTAACAATTTGAAGTGTTCAAGCAATCTTTAAGCAGTATCATTGCTTGGCGGTATCTCTCAGAACAACATCTCTTTAGTAAAATACGAAATAGAGGCGACATACTTTTCTCTGTATTTGAATAACAAGCGTACTCATTCCTTCACTTATCTGAAATTACCATAAAAAACTAGTATCTCGTAATAGGTGTCGTCACCCTCGGAACATATTCGACCTATTTTCGGTAAGCCACATGTCTAAGATTACCAAATGAATATATAAAAAAATGAGATTGTTAATAATAGCGACATGTTAGTACTACTAACATATTGTTAGTAGTTAATTTGTTTGTCTGTACGTAAACAGAGTATCGTGTTTATGGGAAAGGTTCGTGTTAGCGCGAAAGTAAATATGCTAGGGACGATAGTTGGTACTTCCACCCTATAAGCTTTTATGTCTTTTTACACGAGATTTTCTTCGATACAGTCGACGTTTAATTTTTAAGTTCTTCTTGAAGTTTAGTTAATGAGGGCTGTTAAAAACTAGTTTTTGACGCGATAGTGATCTTTTAACTTTTTAGCTGGAATAGTAATTATGATTTTAAGATTTTGTTCTGGTTGTCTTTTATATCTTCGGTTGACATTTTCCTGGTTAACTTCACACAGACATAAAAAGAACGTGCTTCAGGAATGGAGCTTGAGAAGGAAGCTCGTTTCTCGAGAACATAAAGTTTTAGATCGCTATGTACAACATTTTCTTTAACAAATCGACGTCGTATGAAAGTTTCAGAACATAATTTTCTTAAACAAGTTGATGACAGGTTTGTTAAAGACATCTTTATAATGAAATCTCTTGTCCGTTGGCAAAAAAATCAAAGACAAGAAACAGTAAGGACGGACAGAAAGAAAAGGACATTTTTATTTTAGAAACCGGTGAAATGCTACAACCACACCCATTTCTGCCGCCAAGCAGTTTGAAGGATTACAGGCATACTTACCTAAATTTAAACTTTATCTCTAAGATCGAAAATGCATTGGCAACACCTTTGGTGTTGTAGGTCTCCAAAACCGGAAAGATCTCTTTCCCGATAACTGAGCTCGACAATTCCTTTAGTAGGAATCTATATCCGCTTGGAAATTCATAGGCTATGCCATACAGGCCACACACAATAGTAGGTATACCTACGTACCTGCAAAATATACAAATCTGAGGCAGGTAACGACTGGACGTTCAAGATATGAAGTAAATGACTCAATATTAAGCCAAGTGTTGAGTTGTACGGTCAGCAAAACTAGTAGTTTCGATCCAACGGCTTCCTAAGCTACGAGGGAATACTTACTACCAAAGTTGTTGCGGCAGTGGGCCGGCCATATTAGCCGTAGAACCGATGACCGTTGGGTAGACGTGTTCTTGAGTGGAGACCGCGAATCGGTAAACGTAAGGTAGGACGCCCTCAGGCTAGGTGGAGCGACGATCTTCGCAGGGTGGCTGGTCGCAGTTGGATGAGAGTTGCCGAGAATCCATCTGAATGGCGTGTAATTGGAGAGGCTATGACCAGCAGTGTACTGCTGTATGCTGATGATGAGTCAATGCTTGTCACTTTCTTGTCGTTTCTTAGAATTGACCTATTATGAGCCAGATTTCTAGCTAGAGTTCAAGATTTTAGTGGATGCTCGATTATTCTTCACCCGAATTGGGAAGAGAATTCGATGATTAATCAGAGAAAAGGGTAAGTTATAAGTTATTGTAATAAGTAACTCAAGTAACGTTAGTGAATACAATTTGGTTGACAAAATCATTATTGTACGAAATTTGGTTATGGAGAGATAAAAGATATTTAAAAAAAATATTTGCTTATAATCAGACCAGAAAGAGGAGTGGTAAGGGCACTAGGTACATTTTTTATATATCATATACAATATGCAAGAAGTGAATACTTACTCATAAGGAAACAGAAAACTGTTTCTTCTATCGCTACTGGCTTCCTTCGTAAGTAGGGTCATTAATAAGTTGATAAATGCGGTATAATTCCGCGGGTCTCGCTCGTCCTAGTCATCGCTCGCTATCGCACACCTCATCTTAACTGATTTTTAGCTTTGTCGACTTGAGGCCACGAAGTAAGCGTCGTTGGAGCAAGCTTAGCCATTTATAGATTTTGTTTAAACTTCCAATAGTATGAAGTGCTTCAATATCAGTAAAAATAATGGCAATATTACACAATTCGACAAAATTTATTCAGTTTGATAGAAAGGAGTAGAAATTAATGAAAGGACATTAGATGATTTGATTTTTTATTTTAACCATTCAGTTTGATTGCTTCGTGTAAATTTAAAGGCATAGGTAAGTAAACAATATTGCTCTATAGAACATTCGAATGAACCCCATAGTTTTATTATTTTTATTTGAAATCTCGTTGGCCCAAAACTTCGCCACTTCCACGGTGTCATCGGTGGCAGCGCAGTGTTCACTTTGGCTGCATGTTTTGGGACACAGATGGCTGGATAGGAGGTGGAGCATAGTTTGTGACATAGCTCTACATGAAGACTAGACTGATCTCTTTTCCATACTTCAGAAAATAATTAAATATCTTTATCAGTTTCACGATTTTTAAAACATCAGGCTGTAAATCCCTAATTAAATTAAGTTGTAAGTGGTAATACCTGCTCAATAATATTTAATCAGGCATCTATAAAAGATTTAACATCGTATTCAATCAATAAATCGTGTTTACGAAATGGCGAGTTTAAGTTTCAAGCGGATTAAAAAGCGCCTATCAATAAAACATAGCAAGTCACCACAAAAAGAATTATAAATCAGCGTTTTTCGAAATTATAAAATACAAATAAACGACCTTATCTACATTTGCCAGTATATCAATTAAAGTAACCTGTAATAATCACATTAATTTATTTACAAATCGCTATTTTCGTAGTCACACTGCTAGAGCTACAGGATTAATGACATCGCCTTCAAGCGTTCATTAATAATTTACGTTTTTATACACATTGCGTGACGACTTGGACGTTTACCTTACTTTTAATTATACTAGCTGCTGCACGCGGCTCCGGCTGTGTTTTGCTGTAGATTGCTGTTGTGTTTTATGCAATACACTGGTATTACACCGACAAATGCCAGGTAATAGGTTGGTTGATTAATGTCAAGCTAAGTTGTTTATGAAAGTGTATCAATTTAATATTGAGTTAAATTTAATGTTATGTGCATTGATTGTCTGGCGTTGAAAATGACAGATTATAGCCATAATGAAGCTTTTAGTAATTGGGTGATCTATGGTTGGCTTTAAATTATAAAAATACTAGCTTCTGCCCGCGGCTTCATCCACGTGAATGTCGGAAATTATCCCATGGGAACGTGCTACCGGGACAAAAAGTAGCCTATGTCCTTCCCCAGGATGCCATCTATCTCCTTGCCAAATTTTATCGAAATCCGTTCAGTGGTTTAGGCGTGAACTGGTAATATACAGACAGAGTTACTTTCAAATTTATAATATTATAGTTTATATACAGAGTTATTGTTTTCTGGAGTTTTTATCCCAACATTTAAGCTAAACTTTAGAAAGGAGCCATATACCTTTTTCGCGTATTGAGTTACACCGTGTTGTAGAGGAATGTATATTAGTCTTCACTTATATTTTTATAGGTTGGGAAATCATCAGATGACTTCTCCCGCTCTGGGCGGAGCTGGCGTGTCAGACTTTTACTGACTAAAACCCACCCGTGTTCCTTCAGTTGCTTGTGCGCCAGCCGATAACTCTTTCGAACAATCCGCGACACCGGCAGAGTCAACACCTAGTCACAATTAAACTTTCAATCTCGAACAGATCAACAGTTCTCACGCACAAACGAACAGAACTCTACTACCGAACAATCATGAAAGAATTATTTATTTATGTTGATAAAATCGTATTCAGTTATATTGTCGCTGTAGAGTAAATATAAATAATAAAAAACGTGTAAGTGAAACACGCGAAACGAACCTAAATAACATAATCAAAACGGACTTGACAGTTGTAAATAATTATAGTGACATAATTAGGGCAGGAAACTTGATGTGTTTGTTTTTTATTCATTAGCTTTTTTCAGGTATTTTTGTAGACACTTGAAGACTTAGAAGGCATTAACATAAAATGACGCCTGTTATTCCCGCAGGGTTACTAGTATTCCCAAATTTCGCACGTGATGTTTAAGTCATCAACCGGGCACAAATTTAGACTCCAAATACTGAGAAATACCTGATGGAAAAACCCAACCCAACAATACTTTGGCCGACCTGGGAGTCGAACCCAGAGCCACGTACTCAGCAGTAGCGCCTGTGACTACTAAGACCAATGAGGCAGTCTACCTAGAGAGATACTTTTGTGGTCTCTTATTATACTATACATACACCAATGTCACTATGTGCGATCGCTGGTAATATATGATACCTACCAATAATTTAGGGCGACAGAAAGCTTTAAGGCTCAAACAGGCGCGATATGCGACGCGACACAAAGGCATCACCTGTCGCGCGACGAGCATTGCCTGTGTGTCGTATGCGTTTCGTGTCGTGTGTCGCGCCTGTTTGAAGGAGTCTTTATAAAAAAATCGAAGCTAAATTGCCAAAAATAAGTGTGAGCAAGTGTAATGAATTGGCGATTATATATTTCGTTTATGGCGGATCACATATAAAATTACACACAATCCATAATAGTATTAGTAACAACAACTTAAAAACTAATTTAGTAAAACTTAAAACTAATACAACAACTAATTATCACGGAGCTCAACACATTATGATTATGAATTCACTTCATTCCATTCACAGACTCATACATTCTCTCTATGAGAAAAGGCATTTAATTTTGCAGAAAAAGTTATCTGAATACCTTTTATAACCCTGCTATTATCTACTAATTGGCTCGTAAAACTAAAACTAAAAATAGTACTGATTAATCGTTAGTAGTAAAACTACTAACAATCTATGTTTAACTCCCAAGCAAGCTTAGCAACACAATACAAAACGGAATTTTGATAATTAAAACCAAATTTTCCACCAAAAAATAGGCTGAAACATAACTTTTTATTACTTTAACATTTTAAAGTGTTTGTTAAGTCATTTTGTTGTAATACAGCCACACGTTCTAATTATACCGACGTTTAGGCCAACGTACTAATATCGTAACAACTGTACTTAATGCATTGTTTAAACTTATCATAATAATATTGTTTAATTGTTGTAATTTTTCTGAATGGGCCAACCAGGAAGCTAGGCCCGGTATGGTATGGCTTTGTGAACCATTTTTATGGTTTTAGATACCATCGGAAGGCGTGAAGATGTTGTATTTTTTCATTATTAATTATTATGTTCGTGCTTTTAATTTATTGATGGTGAGGGTTATACATCATGGTGCATAGCGGATTTGTTTGAGAATTAATGCTGCAACCTTAATCTTTGGAAGAATTTTACAAATTATGAAGTTAACTTAGATAAAATTATATTTAAGTACTCGAGGCACTGACTCGACTAAAACTCGGACAGTAGATTGAAACTAGTCATTAAGTCATAATGATGTAAACATACCTACACCGAATGCATTTACCTACCTGTGCCATTGCACAATCAAAGTATTTATTGCAATAAGACCATTCACATGTAGGTACTTTTGGCTAGGAGTCGATCAGTTCAATCAGAGACATAAATCAGAAAAAAACCCTTTCGAAATTAAGTTACCTCCAAAAGAAAAATGGCTTTAAGTCTACAGTCGAATATGTTTTGTGTGTTAGATATTTAGAATATATTTTAGATAAATAGCTTACAAAAGTCTCATGTATTACAAATCGAAACTGTAGTAAACATCAAGACAATTTAAAAGCACAGCTCCAGCACCTTGCAACTACAACAGTCAATAGTAACAAGTTCGTAACACTATATAGTGCATAGAAACATAAAATCGATGAACATTCACAATGAGTGTACAGTTTTATACTTAGCAATGATACGATCGCGTGCGCTATGAAATATGTAAGTGCTGAGTATGTCGCGGTGAGCGAGGATGGAGGAAACGATGGATGTGGTATAATAATGAGCTTCATTGATTTGAAGGCTGCAAGAAACAAGGCTGGAACACTCCAAAATAAAATAAAATATTTTTTTACAAAAAAAAAAAAAACAACAGGCTACCAAAAAAAAAATTTGTTAGTAAGTAGTTTGTAGTAGTTTGTTAGTAAGTTTTTTTTTTGTAATAAAGATTTATTTTTCACTTTTTAGTTGTGGTGCCAACCCCACACAAATTCGTATAAGTACCACTCAAAGTCAAACTCAAACTCAAAGCATTTATTTCAAATAAACCAATTACAGGCACTTTTGAATTGTCAAGGGGTCGGTCAGTCAGAAAGATGAAGCTAATTACCCATTCCAAAGCGTAGTAGGTACCTATGGAGAAGAAACTCCATGGACACTCTTTTAAATCACAATATGGTTACAAAATATTGATTACATCGTTTATGTTGAAATTATGCTTGTGAGAACGATGCAGAACGTTAAAAGCGTCCGTAATAAAAAGACAAAAGCAATTCAAATATTAAATTAAAATAAGCCGTGGCAGCTAAGAAATGACCAGTCCCCACTACTTGGTATGTTAATAACAGTGACAGGAACTTATCATAACATCATCAATACGTGTATACACTAAGTGGAAAAATACGCCTTATTAAGGATAACTCAAAAACTACTGGTCAGATTTTGATCGAATGTATACGGGGCCACAAGAGAAGCACCAACTTTCAAATAAAAAAATAATCATCAAAATCGGTTCATCTAGACAAAAGTTCTGAGCAGTCGAATTGAGAACCTCCTCCTATTTTTAAAGTCGGTTAAAAATACAACAATATGCCAAAGCCTGAAGAAACCTCTGCCCTTCTTGTGTACAAGGATAGTACTGTACTTTACGAGGATAGCCCATGTCTTGGTGAAGATGAATCAGTCAGTTTCGTTCGCTGTGTCAGTGGGTTGAATACCCCGTGGTGCGCTGCAGGCTGCAGAATCAAATTATTTTCCTGGAAATATTATTTTTAAGGAAATAGGTTTTTATGTCATCAAGACATATCACCACCTTGCGTTCGTTGGTTGGGTGAGGATTACAGGAAGATTGCTTTCTAAACCTGTGTTCTTGATAGCATCAACCCTTTACTAGATCAATCTCCTGCTCTAACTAAGGTTAAATAATAACACTAGTATTTTATTGGTAGAAAAAAGAATCACCGCAGAAACAAAAAAATAGCGTTGATCACCAACCTCTAGCATTATTTTGAAAAATTCTTAAGACGTACTATTAACTCTTGCCATTAGTCCATTGAACCTTACCCTCAACAGCACTATATCGTTCTTAACATCAGTCTCCATGGATTAGCCAGGATTAAAATGTCAGCAAGAAGCCATTACAGCTCCATTCACGACGTTATTAAGTAATACGATAACAATTTGCCTCCATCTAGTAATTGGGCTCTAGTTCAATTTAAACTCGTTTGGCATCAGAATGTCTATCGAATTCCCTTGATGTGACACGTAATAGGGCTAAATAGAAATGTATGATGGAGATGGTAGTTGAATGATTCGGTTAAGGCGTAGTTATATTAACCGCCGCACTTACAGACGTCGATTAACGATAATGAACCATTAACGTTGACTTGTATAGTCAAGTTAGGAACGCGAGACTGTATTGGCAGGTGGTGAAATAAGAACCTATTGAATATGAATATAATGAAAAGTATATTCCTCTTTATTTTCTATCGTGTCAGCATGAGCTACATTTTTAACCGACTTCAAATAAAGGAGGAGGTTCTCAATTCGACTGTATGTTTATTTTGAATCTGTTAACAAACACAAAAAAAAACATACAGTCGAATTGAGAACCAAAACTTTTTTCTACGCGAACGGGTTTAGATGTTTTTTTATTTTTATTTAAAGCTGTTGCTTCTCGTGTGGTTCCATATAAATTTGATCAAGTTCTGACGGGTAGTTTTTGAGTTATCCTTAATACTGCGTATTTTTTTTTCCACTTAATTTATATTGATGATATTTTAATAATTTACTGTTATTTACATATCAAGTAGTGGTATACGAATTTGAGTGGGGTAGGTACCACAACTAAAAAGTGAAAAATAAAAACTTTTTTACAAAAAAGCAACCGAATTCAAAAAAAAAAACAAAAAAAGTGAAAAATAACTTTAATTTCGGAAGTCGGTGGCAAAAAACGAAAATACAAAACCAAAGCACCGACTTCCGAAATTAAAGTTATTTTTCTCATTTTTGTGTTTTTTTTTGGAAGGCGGTTGTATTTCTTTATAAAAAAGTTATTTATTAGCTCATATATCGTGGTAAAAGTATTAGCCTGTTAGCTAAGCTAGAAGTAGGGCTGATTGCCCATCAATTACCTAAGCGGCTCGTCTTTGAATGCTTCATTGATCGCATTTTCAGCATAAATCCATATGTTCTGTTTATAATTTTGATTTTGCTAGTGTACCATATTTTCCTAAGGATGACCTAAATTAGTCGCAACAAAAATCAACGTCTGTGAATGCGAATGTAAACAAGTTCAAAAGCACTAATTGTTTAATAAGTTACTGAGAATTTGCGAAGGTCAAAATTACGTACATAATAATTGAACGTTAATTTCGGATATATTTACTCCAATCATGTCAGCTATTTAAAATAAAATGAGATTTTAATGTAGGAGGAGACGAATGAAATGAGATTCGTTAAAATTATTTAAATTTTAATCTTATTATTTCATTACGAAAATAAATGAGGCTTCATATATTTTAAAGGCAATCAACTGAGCTTTGCTCAATCTACTGAATCTCCAATATTCATATATTCTGAAAATTTAGTAGTCTCAATCGAAATGGTGTGTGAATAAAACTCTTTTTTCTTAGTAAGAACTTAAGTATAATGTTTCCTGGCACATTTAAGTTAAAAGTTAATAAACATAAGTAACAACTGTAGTGATAGATTTCTTTCTCATAGGCGCTATTTCTTGGCGTAACAGAATATCTTTTCTAAAGAATTTTACGACGTGCTTAAGATAGTAAACAGCTGATTCTCGTCGTTTTTTTTCTGTTTCTCCCCGATAGGCATGGCAGGTAAGATTCTACTACAAAACTTGCTCAAGTATTATTTTCATACAGGCAACACACAACCTAAACCATTAAAGATTGAAACATGGAGATTGGAAGTTATTCATTAGAGGATGTAGAGATGTAGGTGTAGTTCCTACATCTCTATATTGAAGAGAGTATTTTTGGAATGTGAAACCTTGAACGGTTCCTACGGGGGTCACAAAATGCGGGCAGTAATTAGTACGTATTTGCCTACTAAGTACATAAAAATTGATATTTTTGACAGTTTTGTATACGAGTAGAAACAGCCCAGTTTTCAAACGCTTCTACCACAGCTATGTCAGTTATTTCGCGTTGTCGCACTTGGGTGAACTTCACGCTTCATCGTTCGGGTGCGGGGCAGGTACCCGAAATCACTATACCTCGGACGTACGTTGTAAAACATTCACAGAGGGCATGGAAACGAAAAAAATGGTATACCGACAAAGATTAAGTGGCTGTTAAGTTAAAAACGTTATCCCGACCTTAGTAACACAACAGGGTTCTTATTCTTTTACTAAGCTCGGTATAACGTTTTGTAGCATCTTAGCTAGTAACTATAAATAGGCTTTTATTGAGAAATGCAGTAAGTATTCAGATGCATCATTCGTAATTGGAGGAGCCGGTATGACTTTAACTACAACTGATTACACCGTAGAAGCCTTGATACACCGTAGAACAGTTGGCATAACGAGAGTCTAAAACCACTAGGTATACTAAGTAGAGAACCTGGAGTCTTCTCCTTATGGCTCACTTCATTGCAGTCAATTTGGTAGGACAACAAAATAAACCTCGGAGAAGGAAGATATACACGAGAATGCCTATAGGGGTATATACCTTAAAACACAAAAGGGTTATATACAAATCACAAATAAATTCATCTTTCGATCTTTCACTTCCGTAAATCATATTTTATCTATCTTTAGATTTTATTTTTGAAATAATGCCACTTGTGTATGCCACAGTTGATTCGAACATTATTACCTAAAACCCATCGCCCTATTCAGACAATACCGTCCCATCTACGTCCTACTCTATGCCCTTACCAGCGGATGCACAAAAGCGGGCCCGTCAAACTGGTTCCCACTTTTTTTGCCCCTACGGCCTCGGACCCACGCACACGAGCACGCGCACAGTGTGCGTGCACGCGTGCTTGTGTGCGTGATCAGCTGATGGCAACAGCTGTAGTGTGATCAATCGGTTTAAATACGTAATGTTGGTATGCGAGGAAATGCGGAGGTATGCGCAAGGGACCGGAAGTAGTCATGGAATTTGAGTGTCTAATTGATGTTGTGGTGTTTTGGTCAGTGGCGGTATGGAATTTTTAGTTTGCTGGATTTTAAATAGGAACTTTAAGGTTCGTTGCATAGGCGAGCAAAGGATACCTACCGGTTGAAATTTGATATGAGTTATGTGCTGATCGACTAAAGCTTTTTTTATGTTTCTGGAAAAGCTTATGATAGTGAAAATTCTGCGCCCCTAGCCGCTACCAATGTTGCAGACTTGTTTATTGGATCTTATCAAGAGTTATCGTCGAGAAAAGTAACATTCCGAATACCATAGCCTATTTCTCCAAAGTTTTTATTTAATTTCATCTACTTATGCGCAACTCCAAATTCTCACCCTGAACATTTTATTTTAGGCAGTTAGGCACAACCAAGTTATAACCCTTATTATAAAGGCTAACAGTATTGCCATCATCAAGTCGTAATACTTTACTCTTTTACGACTAACGAATGATCAGTTTAGGACTGTTCCTGGAAACCTGGTATAAAGTACCAGGCAGGTATAAAATACCAGGTGCTTGCTGCATTTGGAACAACCAGCAGTGTGGAAATTACGTCATAGTGAGAATTATTTAACAATGAAATTTTTGGCATAGGCTATGCATGGAGTAATCATGCTTAGTTATAAACCAAGCTGTTTTAGGCGTCTAAATATCAAAGGAAATTGTTAAAGTAGAAGTAGTAACATTTTCAACATTTAAATTGCTATTTTATGTTTTCTACTCGCATTCTTGAGGAACTATTTAATTTTTAACGCGTAATTTAGTCATATTTAACATCTTTACAATCTTGAACATTCATAATACTAGTAAGGAGTGCTTACAGTTTAGTGCGATTTGGGTGCACTGTAAGTACTTAAACGCACCCTGTGGGGCAAAATCCAACTTGTTGACTACGTAACCTTTTCACCTTGCTTTTAACTCAGATCTTGCTAACACAAAAAAAATAAAGTTCTATGTTTTGCCTAGCTTATATCAAGTTGAGTAACGAACTCGCTATAGAGAAGCTTACTTAATAACCTTTTGACTATGTATTTTAAATTTAAAAATCCCTTTATTTATGACCACTTAAAATTATATGTTTTCTTTTTACCACAAACAAAACTAGTTTCCTTATCTTCGCGATAGATGGCGCTACTTTACATACATTTTATTTTTGAATGTTAACTAATATTACTTTCAAGTTAGTTTAAAGTGTAAGTAATAGTAAGATATTAGCCAGTTTATTTTAAAAAATACAAAAGTTATCAATTCCACTGACTTAAACAAGTTAGGTAGCAGGTGATAGTTTCTATAAATGCCCGGGCACAACGAAAGGTGAAAGGTGTTCATATAAAATATGGCATGTAACAGAATAGCTTGAATTAATACTCAATTAATTTTATTAATTTGAAAAACAGTGTCGTAAGTTTGATAAAATAAAACTGAGTAAAACCTAAATGTTTAAAGGGTTAATTTTTTTACTTTAAGTTATTATTATAGGGATAATACAAGCGTTTGCTTTTACCGCACTTACAGATGTTAATAAAATATTCAGAAAGGTTTTCTTGTGGGTGGGCGGTAGTTAATGTTTCACCAACTTATTCTGTGTAGAAAATACGTAAGTTTGTTGCTAGCTAAGCTATAATTGTAGGTTCTCAGTTTATCAGTTTTAAATATTGATATTGGCTGTATTTTATTATTTAGTTAACCAGTCAAAAATGAGAAAGCCATAAACCCAGTAATTAGAGTCTAACGTCAGACTTTTGAATAGTATTAAGTAGTGTACAGTAGGCCGCACGTAAATGGTAACAAAAACAGTATTAGCTCGCCTCATATTCTATTGAAACTCCGTCCTACGCTAGGCCAGTTAAAGATCAAAGTTTTACCACCGGTGAGCGTTTGACTGTACCACGGTAAACATTCATTTATTCCAGTTATGTATGTTGATATTACAAATATTTGTTTTATCAAGCTTTTACCACTAAACCTCGGGAAGCTTTGATAGCAAAGCTTAGTATTCTGCGGCGAGGCGGCGCGCCGGTTAAATACACTAAACTATAAGTATGTTCAACTAACTCCATCTCACTAGAGCCCACCTGCACGTATTTAAATTTAGGTACGGTTATTTATATTTTAAATACCAAATAATTAACAGTTGTACCAAATGTTTGCTTCATTAAAAGAGAATAGGCAAATCAATCCCTTTCAAGAAAATGACAGCTAACAGCTGATTATGTCATCATGACGCCATGTGGATGAACTTAGAAAAGGCCTTTAACCAGCAGTGAAAGGTGACCCTTAATATAGTTGGTTGGATATCGATAAGAAATTGGAAGTTTGGGTTTATTCAAATTCAAAATCATTTATTTCAATCCAATTAAAAGATCATATGTTAATTATGTTGAATATTCAAATAAATTTAAAATTTTAATCATAATAAATAATCCTATATAAAAATAATTAATGAAATAATACAAATAGAATTAAAGTTATAAACTCAAATAAAAAAAAAAATATATATATACTAATACGCCTGCCTCCGAGTCATTTGCTTGTTTGTCGTTACATTAATCATATAACAATCAAACCTGTTCGCAAATACGCTCAGGATAGTGTTGGAGGTGGTCCGGAGCAATACAATGTTTTTGTTTATCTATATACTCGTATATAAAAATGAATCCCTATTTCCCTTGGTCACGCCATCACGCATGAACGGCTGGACCGATTTCACTCATTTTTTGTTTGTTCTGTTCGTTATTGTCAGGAGAAGGATATTATGAAATAAAAAAAATAAGGAAGTTGATCGGAACGTTACAAAATTTAAGAAAACTTAACGCCAATATTATTTTTACATAACTGTCAGTTGTTTGAAATAACTTTAAGCGATTGACAGAATGCGCGTTGCAAATATCGTTTAACACAGATGGATCGGTTGATAAATGAGTCGATAGTTTTAGTTTTAGTCAATAGTCAAAACTAAATCTAAACGACATATGACATTCATAGTTAAGACAGGACAACGTCTGTCGGGTCAGCTTGTACTAAATAAAACTCATGTAAGCTTGGTAAGTTACTTTGCCCACAATGCTAATGTGGGGAATTGTTGCCTTCATCTTTAGAGTAACCAGGAATTAATCATATTTCATGAACATTATAAATGATAATTATGAACTTAATCGATCGGCAATGAGCTTTTAATCATTTCTTCACTGGTAGAAGATAAGGCTACTGGCTACTGTGACATATTTCTGCATTCCTAGTACTCCTATTGAACATAGTTCGAAATGACTGAACGTCACGCATCACTCAGGTCACAATTTAAAAATCGAATGCATTCGTGCACCTTGCCTCCCGGCGAGCTTTACAAAAAAGGAACGTTTTGACGTCGCACAAATAAAACTGCTCTATCCCTTTCTGGCATATTGGAACCTTACATATCACATGTTTGGCTTGTCTCTGTCACTCCACCCCATATATCTTGTACTTTTTTCGAAACCCTCTCATTACTATACGGACTACACACACTACAAGCTCAGTTGAGTCGTGTAAACACAGGCTGTTTGTTTATTTGTGTTGTGTTGGTGTGTATGTGTGGGTAGTCAGCTGAGTAAATCCTTGAAGCAACACGTGTCTTGTGTGTGTGCGTGTGTGCGTTTTGTTTAGGTGCCGAAGTGAACAGGATGGGAGATGTAATTTTAGATGATTTTTCATAAGATCTTTAAGCTTTTGAAGTTTGGGCATTTAAAAGGCATTTGTTTGCGGTTATCCTAATAATAATCTTGTTGTTTCCTTTACACAAACTCATTGTAGGAGAAAACGTCGATATTTTGTCAAAGAAAGACTAATTCAGTTTAAAACAAGACTTTTACTAAAGTTATTCAGAATCTACTCGCTAGTGTACTAGGATAACATAAATTCAATACACTTTTATTATAAATTGGATTCCTTTGATGCCTCAAATGTCCTGTGTTATTGACATTTCATTTAAGAGTTCATTTATTATAACTTTGCGTGACATAATTATTGACTGTGCTCGTTGAATTATTATTTTCAAAGAAAATAATTGTATAGTAACATTTAAAATGTTAGTTTAGTTGTTTTTAGTATCGAGGCAATTATTTTTTATCATAAGTAAGTGTGTAAGCGTTCTTTGCTCCACTTGAGTATTGTGATAAACGATTACTGGTCATTATCACATAATTATGTAGAGGTACCTACTGTGTTTAATAATAATAATAACGGATTGTTATTGCTACGAATCGTAACTATAAAAGCAGATTCAGATCTTCAACAAATTCAGAAAAAGATTTTACCGGCCTGTTATAAAAGCCTTGACATGACGAATACGATTTTCAAACATGCTTTTTGTACATGGCTAAGATATGAAAAAGCTCGCTAGGTATGTACTTACTTCTCAGTAAAATATACGAATCGAGTAAAATCAAAACCACAACTAACAACATTATAAAAAATGCCACATACAACCGTAGCCATAGTCTACAATTACCATCAAATTACTTACTTATCTTACTTATCTATATCGGCATATTACTAGGGAATTCAAAAAAAAGTACCACAAGTTGTCCTTGAAGTCATATGGGCTGCGCCGCGCCCCGGCGCAACAGCTGATGTTACCTGACACTGACGTCACGCACACCAATACACTACACCCACACGGTTATAGGGAAGGGAGGGTGTATGTGTGTACGCTTTACCAGATAATTTTCAAAGAATAGTTTAAATATTACCGGGTAGGAAGTTACAGAAGGCTCATTTTCTAATGTTGAGATGAAATGAAATGAGATGATGTATGTTTCTTCTAAGACAATTTTGGTCAATATTTTAAAACTGTCTGATCCTTGAGAAGATATGCCGAAACAAAACTCAGAGGTCATGACATTTATGAGCCTTATACGAGATTAGAGAATCCGTCAGATTGCTAAAGGATGTGATTGTCCAGGGTGCGGTGAAATTTCTTGGAGGCTTTTTTAATACACCTAGCCTGCTCTTGTAAAAAAAATAATCTCCTTAAAAAAACTTGGCAATGGCATTTTGGCGGTTATTCCTGACAAAGACTGTCCTATATTAAAGAAAAGCAATTTAAAAAAAAATATAAGTCTAAGGGCCCGTTGTTTGATACATAGTTAAAAATGACAAATAGACAATTTAACTATTAGTCACTTGACAATAGTTAAAGTTACTACTCTGTCTACGCATGGTTAACTTTTATAGCAAATTGTCAAGTTTTTAACTATAGTTAGCTTAACCATTTGTCGAACAACATACTTATGCCATTTTTAACAAGTGGTTAGTTTAACTAACGCATTTTTACTATTAGTATATTTGAATACTGATCAAACAACGGGCCCTTAGTAATGTAATAATGATTTACCTATGACTTGAATGGATGTAGGTATAATTTAACTTAAATTTATATCACTTAAAGTTTCTCGCCACTAACATAATACTTAAGTACCGACTAACCCATGATATTATTGTTTGATATAAATGCGTAATTACTTATAAGAATTGTTTGAAAAGTATATCTAGCCCCAGATTTTCATTTGGTGAATAAGTACGTACGTATAATTTTATTTTGTCTGAAGTGAAACTTCTTAATCCATATTTTTTGTACGTTAGGGTAGTGATCAGGGTGTGTGTGTGCGTGAGAAGCTTTATCAGATAACTATTGAAGAATTTAATAGTATTCGGATACGTTGTATGAGCTTAGTAAACCAGTATTTAGTTACAGATACAGAGATTTCGAAATCAAGGCTTGATCCTGTGGCCCATTATTGCTAAGGTATTTGTTGACGTTCTAGGTACCTACATACTTACAGTTAAATATGAAAGCAAAAAGAAATGTTGTTTAACGTAAAGGAAATGCTAATGGAGATAACTCACAATAATATTCCGGAATAAGACTTTCTTGAAAAACTTCTCGTATATTCAAAATTCTTGAGTTACCAAAATATCCTAGAACCAATGATTTGTGTCTTGTCACAAACATGAACACATTCTCACAAATAACAATTCAATTTAACTCCTACATAATTGACACGTAATTTTTTCTCGTCACAAAAAGTGTCAATACCATAAAGTTTCTATTGAAGCCAACAACGAGGATCTACAAAATAATTGCTTTAGATTAATCACCCAATAGGGACTCAGGAACTGAGAGAAACAGTAATCAGTCAAAATGTATTTACAATACTCCAACTGCGGAATGACTCGACGTTTTCTCTTCAAACTTAAATATTTTGTCAAAAATCCTTTATGGAAGGATACTAGGGAGTTTATTTCTGTTTTTGTGACAATTGGGATGTAACAAATAATGTCAGCTGCTGGTTCATTTGTTAAAGTCAAGTTAGAAGGGGTTGAGCTAACTGTTTCATTTTACACATCATTTGCTTCTGTACAATTGGGGTAGGAGTTAAAAAGCCATGCTTTGGCGATTAATCTAGCAAAGACTCATGATTCTTCATAATCAGTCTCTATGTGGCATTATTTTACTTGAAATAACGCTCGAAAAGAGCCTAAATAAAGATCCCTAAATAAGGTTGCGGTGGCTGCTAAAAATGTTTTTTATAGTTTCCAAGTTTGATTACAGTTACTAAGTCCCTTATTAGCCAAGTTTCATAATCTTACAAATGCTATAAATAAATTATTAGTATCATCGTTATCCTATCCTATTCCCAAGTGTCTTGGCTTCTAGATCCAGTATAACCACATGCGTCTCAAGGCGATTGCCATCTGACTTCCGCAACACGACGGGCTATAGGTACCGGTTTTGCATGACGGAAAAAAATGCAACGAATTGATACTCATAAACATGTGTTCGTAGTGATGGTAACTTTGAAGCAAAGACTGACATAAATTGGTCCAAAGCAAGTACACATGTTCAAGGAATCCCGTCTTAGATAACGAGAAAATAGTTTTTTCCATAGATCCAAGAGACGGTTAATCTGATCAGCTGGCAGACCTCAATTTCTGAATACAATGTTCGTAGAATAGAAAAAAAATCGTACACCACGAATATCGTAGCAAAACATGTAAGAAACCTTTAAGATGTATTGCAAAAAAAAGCTCAAGACGTTTATGAAGAAACTTCCAACATAAAGCAGAAGAGACAGGTAGTTTTTTTTTCTACAGCAACCCGATTGTATAACTTGGTACTAGATAATGGACTTTATGAACAGGGTATAAGGGCGATGAGGAATATGGAACTAAGAAACATGTATAAAATGGTTATCACCCTTTAGAATTGGTACAAATAATTGAGCCTCAATATAATGCAGTTCAGAAGTTTGCAAAGTTACAACAAAATACTAAAAGAAATAACAATCAAATAAAGTGACAGCACATCTGTTTTATAGAAGTCTGAAATAATATTGTAAGGCAAAATCACATTTCTTCGGCGTAAATCCGACTCAAAACTTGTATAAACTTGACTCAGAACATTAGTATCTAAATCCATCTAGTAGCTTTCGAGAGAGATCCAAACACATGTAAGTAGACATACTAATATAGATACACAGCTATACATAAAAGTAGATGGGAATATCTTGTTATGAAATAAATTATGCGAGAACAGAAATAATAAAGTGTGCAAACAATTTGCGATCTGCAATGGACGCAGTGCGTAACTGCCACTAACGCTTCTCTCGTAATTACAACAGGGAATACTACTCCCCTTAATGTAAAAACAGTATGAATATAATACAATTTGGCTAAACACATAAGCAGTCCTTCATCGCCCGTTTCCAGTAATATTATCCCCGTAATAGACGTGACAGTTACCAAATGCGCACACTAATTTATCTGCACCATATTCCCTTTGCAGCCACAGACTCTAAACAGCTGATGTTTTATCATAAACAATATTTAATACCTCACTGAAACTTCAACTCTATTCATAAAAAGTTAGGGTTGAGATTCTCTTACGCATTCTCAAACAACCCAGCATCGTTTATTTTTTGCTCTCTCACGTGTGAGATGTTTGCATGTGTGCGTTCGCCCTTCGCTTTTTTCTATGTTCTGGCCTTACCAGTCCTCTAAGAAAGGGTGGGCATACAAATACTACAACGCGTTACTTGCATAAGGTAGATTTGTATTGTTTTGATTTCTACGTTTTGTATTTTTTTGGACAATTCGTCTTGGATTTTATTATGGTTCTATTGTAGGTCTGGTTTTGAATCTTGTATTGTAATCCCCCGTCTCTTATTATTGACCAGGTATGTGTGTAGGTAGGCGATTAGGGGAGATCTGAGGCTGAATTGAAAAAGAAAGAAAGTGTAACCAGTTTAGAATTCTCTATAGACCATTGTCTTTGAGTGAGAACTCCTAAACGACTAACAATGCAACAATCAGTATTACTAACTGAAATTGTACAGGAGATATGACGAATACCATAATCAGTAAGACTGCTCTGAAATGTAACACATAATATGCAGGTAATGCATTTTGGTCGACATAAATTCTCACAGCTGTCTAATGCATCTTATCTTTCATTACATCATAGCGCCTGGATCTTCTACTTTAGCAATCCCTATGCTATCAATGAACATTACTTCAACATACTTGTTTGAAAATAGGGCGAGGGATTCCAAAGCTTTCACTAATAATACAATACTAATGCCAATCACAGTATCAACACCAAGGGTAACCTCCACCCTAAGGAAATAAAAATTCTAATTTATGTCCAAACTGACCTACTCCACAAGTCCCCACCATTAATTCCTTTATAAAACTTCAGCCATTGTATTTCTCGTATAGGGATTATTATAGTATTATACTATTGTATTCTACCAAGGAGTATGGATGAAAGAGTGGCCAGTCCATTTGCATAAGTTGCCAACCGGTACAATCAATGCAGCGTGGTGCTGCGTACTGTCACAAGTAATGCGTATGGTGTGAGGCAAGTATTAAAGGGCTATTGTTTAGCTTTGCGCTGTTATTCGGGAGGGAGGCAGCAGCCACGTGTTTTGTAAGGAAGTTGATGTTTGCGGCGAATGGACAGAAATTTGTTCGTAAAGCTCCTTTTGTTAACCATGTTACGCTGACTTAATTGAACAGGGTAAAATTAGTAAGTATAGCCATTATTTTTCCTTTTGATTTTGTTGTGTTTTCATGTTAGTAAACTTACATTATGCAAAGTCAGTAAAAAAACAGCAACTTTGCACCAGCTATAAAAAAAAAAGTATTTAGAGTTTTGCTGATTAA
Organism: Griposia aprilina; assembly: GCA_916610205.1. Classification (NCBI taxonomy): domain Eukaryota; kingdom Metazoa; phylum Arthropoda; class Insecta; order Lepidoptera; family Noctuidae; genus Griposia; species Griposia aprilina. Next base: position 21,800,589 of record OU744299.1, on the reverse strand, counting down.
ACATGAAATGTAGGTATGATTAGTAAAACTCTATTTCTTTTAAATAATGGATACGTCATTCTATTTTTTGATAAATATTTAGATAAATTCGAACAGTAAAAATTTTTTTAGCATTCAAGAAACATTTAACCCATCGCGAACGTTCCAAAATGCTCGCGTAAAACATTCTGCCCTTTATACCACGTGCAGCCATCACGTGTTCAATACGAGCCGTGGCCGTAAAACAACCGAACTGTGGACAAAGTCAGACAAATAACGTTACTTCAGTGGGCAACACCTACAAACGAATGATTTCGAACTTTGATTATGAAACGCGCAAAGAAGTTTAAATGAAAACCCACAATGTAATTGTTTTTTTTATGTGTATGGACAGGAAAGAAAAAATGACAATATTGAAGCACGTTATAAAAGAAGTTTCCGTAGTTGTTAAACAGTTGATTAACACAGCTAATTGCTTTCAACTACTGCACAATAAATTGCACTAGGTTCTATAATAATTTGATAAAAATCATTTATTTGGTTATGAAAACTTCATAACTAAGGTTACTTTAGTAATATAACACCTACAGACAAATAACTTCGGATTTTAATCAAAATTCGAAGTCATACTCGTATGAAACGCGCAAAGAAATTGTAATGAAAACCTACAATAAGCTTGTTTATTTCGTTACATGAATTTTAAAAGATGTGTAGTGTTGAAGTACATATAGAGGGGTTCCGTATGTTGCCAATGTTGCCATGTTAAACAGTTGATTAACTCTGCTAATTGCTCTGCTAACTTCTCGACATAGTTAGCTCATAAATTACACTAGTTCTAAATTATAATAAGAAATATATTATTATTTTTTCCTTTTTTTTTTTGAAGTTACTGTTTTGTTATTTCAGATTTGTTTTGAGAACGATGACAGCGTCAATACAGGAAATGATGATTGTTCTGTGGAAGAAACAGTGATTGAGGAAACTTCAGTTATTTTACAAGTGGCAACAATGACGAAGTGTTTTGATCTTATACAACGGAACCTTTAAAAAAGGAATTATGTTTTTACAACCCAGTTAATACTTTTGATGACAGACGAGATTGTTATCAAGTTCATTTGGCCACAGTTTTGATGAAGGTAGTCCAGTTTTCAGCAGGTCACGATCGTAAGAAAATTGGAAATGGGAATAAACTTTTTGTGGTCCTGGCGTGTATTTGTTTCAGCTTATGGAACTAAAAGCTACTAAACTTCTGATTCAAACAATTTGAATTTATGTTTTCCATTTACCTCTTTATTTATAAACGTTGCTTAAACTTAACGGACGTTTAATCATAACCTAACTTTAAGCAACGTTTATAAATAAACTCCGAAATGGCGAGATGAAAGCGATTGTGATAATGAGTGTCGTAATATTGAGGTGCAGAAATTCTGTCCTAATATTTATGTTTCCTTTGATCAAGGTATGATGAACAGTTTTGGTGAAGTTAAGAATTTCTTCTGATTATGATCTTGCTGGATTTCATAGCATCATTATTATAGTAAAGAAACTCTTGTGTTTGTCGAAGAATTACTTCAGTACAAAGCTCAATGTCTGGATGTCACTAAGGTAGCCATTATAAACACCATCAGTTCCAACATTGAAACATACCTTACTTCAGAAGTAACACCTGTATAAAAATAATATATTCCAAAAACTATATAAAAACAGGTACAAGGAAATCCTCTCTAAAAAAACTTCCGAGAAACGACCGAGAATTTCTTGGAACTACCTGCTAATACTCTAAAGTGTTTTTATGTTACTACTTTTCTTATACCAAGATTACTTTGCAACTGTGAAAAAACTTGCACACTCTTATTTGTAAGCTGCAAAGTTCAATTTGGCATGGTTACGTTTTTCGTAGTTGCAGTTCAAATGGGGGTGGATGAAAAAATTAAGGAAAGAAATGAAACAAAAGTAAAGATCACAGGGCTTGGGGGCTCCATAAATCAATAACGAATCGAATAGCCGTAGACACTTAAATAACGTTTTTATTTAGAAGATGAATGCTGCCTACTACTGCTGCAGGCGACTTTGTTACAAAACCATATTTAAAATCATTTCTCGTAATCTAAACTAAAGTAGAATGAGAAATGGATCGACTTGTTATAATTTGAAAGTTAAAGTTATATCGTTCATCGTTCGTTAATTGTATTAGTATCAAGGAAACAGGAAAACCAAGAGTAGGTAAACTAAATCTCGGAAGATAGGTCTAGAATGCAGCAAGCGTTTTTATTCTCAATTCTTAGAAATCAATCAATTTTATCAACAGTTTCTGGAATATGGAAAAAGATGCTTATTTGTATATTATCGTGCAAGAAGTTAAAGGCAAATGAATTAATTCACATGAGGTGATCCAGCCAATTGATTGATATAGGGACTCTAAAGCCAGTATAGGTAATAACCTTGATTTGGAGAATACTCCAAAACTAACGTGCAAAAACTACGTGAAAGAAAAGGAAGTAAGAATGCAGGTGCAAATTAAGTGAAATATCCGAATAAGGTGAACACCATAGTTCCTTTCAAGTGGTTTAACTTTCGTCCACGATGATGTAAACAGCTGACACATCTGTTTCTACTTCAGTGTGTTCTTCAGAAATTGGATGGTTAGTTTCTTCATCATTGACATTGGTGATTGTGCGATTACGAGAAACACATTGAATGCCAGCTACGATATATCTCGTAGCCTAAGTTATTCTCAGGTGCCGGGTACGAGATGTTTCGTAGGATTTCTATTGCCATTTCTAAGTAAAGGGTTTATTCTGGCACCACACGGGCGGCAGGAATGTGTGCATTGGCACCTTAAGTAAAACAAAATATGAATACAAAGTAAGATTATTTATTAGAAAAAAATATCAAAGAAATTATTACAATCAGTCTCATTTTTCTGGTAATTCAAATGCAGTCTTATAATTACAATTTTTTAAAGGAACTATAAAGTTTCGCATACATTCTACTAATTTTAACGTAGGTTATAATCATCATAAAATAATTAAAAAAACTTTATTGGGCGTGGTATGTACGAAAACAAGGTGTCACACATAAAGCGGGTCTTTCAGGACAAACTCCGCACACATACCTTGATTCCCTGCGCTTTTTATTCCGTGTACACACACGACAAGGTTTAGTAGGTGCATTCTTTTTCTCTGTGGCAGGGATGAGATCTAAATAGTGAATTTCTTGAGTAGTCGGCCTTGCTGTGGATTGAGGTACATCATTGAGGGGACCGATTAGATGCTTTATGATTTCTTCCCTGAATTTTAGCAACCGCATTTTGGATTCGGGATGTTGAAATCTGTACAGTCTATGGGCGTTTTGAAGGTATATATCGAAAAAATGAATAGCAATTTTTTTATACCATCTGAGGGTTTTTCTCAAACAGGAATAGTACGATGTCATTTGATCGGCACGGTCAATGCCAGACATACCCAGATTATAGTCAGCAATAATATTTGGTTTGATGGCTATTTTACCATTCCTGTTTCGTACACGTATCAAATTGATTTTATGCTTGTTGGAAATAACCATCACTTCCCTTTTATCCTTCCATTTGCAAATCGTTATATCTCCACTACTCATTGCAGCAATTTCTCCTTTTTTCAGTTTTGCTTTTACTACTTCAGAAGGATTACCTTTACGATTAGCTCGTAAAGTGCCACATATATATGTTTTTTTAGCACTCAGCTTTCTGGCCAGGTCTACGGAATTATAAAAATTATCTGTATAAACAATATGTCCCTTATCAAAATAGCCATTTAGTAAATCCATGACTACTTCTGTAGAGTGTAAAGACCCAGAACTTGGACGATCTGCTTTACCCCTGTATATACGTATTTTCAAAACTAAACCTGAAGACTCACAGAGTTGGTATAATTTCACTCCATATTTGTGTTTCTTATTTTTTATATACTGGCGGAAAACTAATCGTCCACGCCACAATACCATTGATTCGTCAATGCTCAATGACTGATGGGGTTGATAAATAGTCATCATGATATGATTGAACCAATCCAAAACCGGTGTTATTTTGTGCAGCCGGTCGGTACCTGCCTCTTCGTCATTTTCAGAAAAATGAAGGTATCGCAGCAATATTTGAAAACGGTTACGACTCATTACTTTACGTATAAATGGGAAATTATATAACAAATCTTTACTCCAATAATGGGCAATTGTAGGTGCGGATACAATGCCAAGGTATAATAAAATTCCAATGAACTGACGCATTTCTTTCCGATTAGTTTCCTTCCATTGTAATGATCGAGCATTTTTTTGCACAGGACCAGGAGTACTTTTAGCATAAGCATTTGTCATTTGGACTATGTGATCTACGAAATTATCACTGAAAAATACATCAATAAATTCACCTGGAGTTGAAACTTCTGGAATATTGAATGATGCGTTACCAGTGAAGATAAAATTTTGAGGCCTTGCTGATTGGAATGACCACAGATTCTCAGGATCACAGGAAGGTTGATCTTGAACAGTTGGTATAGTATTTTCTTCAATGGCTTCGGAACTAATGGATGTTGGAGAAGAAGTTTCGCTCTCATCGCTATGTTCTGAAGGAACGTATTCATTTGAACTACCTGCTGAGAAGTCGCCTTCACTCTCCGATTCTTGTAACGCTTGAATAACTTGCTCGTTTTGAATGAAAGTATGCCGTTGATTTCGTCGCCGCGACATTTTGGCGCCAAAGCGTGGAATCACACGTCAAACTAGTGCGGCTCCTGCCGCGTGACTGATCTGAAATCGCTTTGTTGCACAAGAAATACGCATGATAGACAAGGAAGACACATACGAGTTCTCTCGTAGATGGCACCTAATCTAAGCATAACATTGCTGGTGCCAAAGTACGAGACATCCCGTATACGAGATATCTCGTACATTGGCAGCTTTAGTTAACTTCACTAATGAAGACGCCAGCTACGAATTTTCTCGTATGTGCTTACAATGTATGGTGGGAACTGAATACGGCTCCTCCAAAATCTTGGCATTCAATGTGTTAAAATCATTTCTCGTAATCTAAACTAAAGTAGAATGAGAAATGGATCGACTTGTTATAATTTGAAAGTTAAAGTTATATCGTTCATCGTTCGTTAATTGTATTAGTATCAAGGAAACAGGAAAACCAAGAGTAGGTAAACTAAATCTCGGAAGATAGGTCTAGAATGCAGCAAGCGTTTTTATTCTCAATTCTTAGAAATCAATCAATTTTATCAACAGTTTCTGGAATATGGAAAAAGATGCTTATTTGTATATTATCGTGCAAGAAGTTAAAGGCAAATGAATTAATTCACATGAGGTGATCCAGCCAATTGATTGATATAGGGACTCTAAAGCCAGTATAGGTAATAACCTTGATTTGGAGAATACTCCAAAACTAACGTGCAAAAACTACGTGAAAGAAAAGGAAGTAAGAATGCAGGTGCAAATTAAGTGAAATATCCGAATAAGGTGAACACCATAGTTCCTTTCAAGTGGTTTAACTTTCGTCCACGATGATGTAAACAGCTGACACATCTGTTTCTACTTCAGTGTGTTCTTCAGAAATTGGATGGTTAGTTTCTTCATCATTGACATTGGTGATTGTGCGATTACGAGAAGCAACTGCCTTCTACTCTATAATCCTTGGTAGATCTTGTTTCATTAAAATTATATTGGTTATTGTTTGCTGAGTTTAAACTTGAAACGAATTTAATTTACTTACTGAAGTTTTGAGAAAACCGTGACAACTGTCCCAAAAAAAAAAAAAAAACTTTGCATTAGTTGCATCACATCACAGCGTACAAAACAGACATTTTATTGAAATCCGCAGCATGAAACACAACAAGTCAGAGAAACAAATCTCGGAAACCAATAAAAGTCATTGACTGCCAAAAATTCAGTCGAGTTGCAAACTTGGACCAAATCAGACGCTTCGTAGAGCCACTGAGAGCTCCAAACTTTTGCGAATATTCAAAAAAGGTTTGCCAAATAAAATTTCATCTCACGAACTGGGAAAGTTGAACCAACTTCTTCAACTAGTCTCCTATAAAGTGTTTGTAACATCTGTTGTATGGACAGCCGGACAAACTTACTTATGCAGTTCTCTCTTACCTTATTACCAAGTGATAATGTCGCATTTACTTTGTTTAATACGGTTGTGATCTGGTCGGGCTTGCGTTGGTTTTGTACTCCGGCTAGATGCATGTTCATAAAAATAAAGGGGTATGTGTTTGAATGGGAATGAATAATTTTGGACGTTTAATCCTTTTATTAAAATGTTGGAATTATTTTAATGATCTGGGAATGAAATGAAACTATATGAGAATGCGAGCGACTTTTTGTCACATGAATATAAGTCAGCTGAGTGGAAACTCTGTTTAAGTGGTTTTGTTAACCATGAATGGAACCCTCAAGTACCCCCTTATTTATAAACGCGGAGTAAAGTTAAGTACTTCGCCAAACTTTACCTCGATTTTATGGATAATCTGAAGGTTTAACGAAACAAAATTAAGTGAAATTATTAAATTGTAACTTAATTTCGTTTATTAATAACGGGGCAATTAGAAGCTAAACAGCAGAGAAAGAACTTTGCACTGAAATCTGTTACCTACGTTTAATGTCACCCGATTTGTGATAGATGGCGCTACTAGTTCTTAAATGAAGTTAGTTTTCCAAGATGAAAATATTCAATTACCAAAACCACTGACCAACTATTAAAACTCGACCACAAATTTGGCAAAAAAACTAGCGTAATTTAGCGCTTTCTATTCATGTTCCAACCACGTAACAGAGTTAGCGTTTTGCATAATCACAAGTACTTTTCGCATCTACCTTCCCAGTCCCCACACGTGTACCTACCTACGTGAATAAATCAGTCGCATTAACAATTAATCTGCCCTCTAATTGGCGCGGGCTTGTAGAGCCTGCACTATACGCTGCACTCGTTTACAAGTTAAATCGGGGAAACGGCACGCCAATTAATTGAAGGGACTTTCCGGGCCAAGCGGTAGTGTCGCGGGACTTGAGCTACGAATGGCGGACGAGGGATGTGTTTGAATTTTGTGGTTTAAGATAAGGTGTTGCCCGTTTGCAGTAACATTCACCTTAGCCGAACATATTATAAAACCCGATGTAATATGTTTTAACGCCAGATACTGTATCTGATTGTATTTCTAAAGATGCAAGTTTCTATTGCCATTAGATTAAGGAACTCTTGGAAGATAATTTAGAGAATGCCTTAACTTTGGGCATACCTACATCATCATAAGTCTTCTATTTTATTACTCGGATTTACATATGTCATCCCAAATATATTATGGTCGGCTTCCAGCCTAAACGGATGCAGCGGAATACCAGTATTTTACATGGAGATACAGCCTGGCTGACCTCCACAATCAAGGTACTGGGTAATACGGTACCCCTTGGTAAGACTGGTTGTCAGACTTTTGGGCGTCTGACCCGTAACGACTGTTAAAGATCCACGAATGACACTCGGGACCAACAACGACTTAACGTGCTTTCCGAGACACGAAGGGGTCTTGGTATGTAAAGATGATCACCCATCCACGGTCAAACTGCTTTACCTTACTACTACTAACTTAATCTGATCAATCGTCTCGTGCGGCTGTTATTACTTAGCACCGAGCCTCTAGTTACTCGGCCTTATGTGAGTAGTGAAAATTAAGTGTTGGGCAAGTAAGTACCTACTTAAACCTACTTGGTGATGTCAATAAGTGCGAATCAACTTGTGTTTCTAGTGGTTGAGTATCAGTAACTGGTTTACTCCGCAAACTTTCATGGTCAAGGTTTAAAGGACCACTTTACGCAAAGTGGAGTGGGTACGGATTATTCCAAGAATTTATCTTTTGGGTACCTCTTTCTTAGTACCAAAACCCCACGTCTTATTGTTATCATCTGCAGAGCATAAACCTTTCTTTCGACTTGCCACTGTGTACTGCAGTCTGGGAACAGTCGACCTTTAGATATCAGTCCTGAGGGCCTAGACAAAGTGGCATTCTATCAGCGACAACATTGCTGGAAAAGTCGAAATGTAGTAGATTGATTAAGGTTATCGAAAAGCTTATGTAAATCTTGTTGAAAGTTGTGGTAGAAATAAGAAACAGTTTGAAAGCGATTGCCACTTGTCTAGGCCGCAGTTCATCCCGTCATCTCCCTCTATTCTTGACTCGAAGTCCAATATAAAACCTAAATAAAACATTTTCCAGTAGTTCTCCAATTCCATTCGTAGCTCACACAACTTATGTCTAGAGTAAAACTGCTTTACAACTCTGTGTACTAGCTCATTTACAAGTACATATCGACTGTAAGAACCAATTTAAATTATTGTCAACTTAACGACACACTGCGCCGCTTGTGCACTCTGGTTTAATTGCGCAATTTGCACAAACGGTGCATTGTGGCTTATTAATGCATCGAGTTATCTTTGAATGTTTAAGTGTATTGGTTGTTAATTACCTGTTCGTGTCACATTGTTTTGGGGCTGTTGAAATTATTTGGGCAGAATGGAGTCGTGTTTGTGAATACAAATCTTTGCTCGTTGTAATGATTGTTGGGTACAATGGGTAATGTTATCTGCATAATCACTTCATTCTAATCAAATTACCATTCGATTCGGCAGCTGAACATGGGCCTTCTTATAAATCACTCAAATGAACAGTCTTGAGACACAACATAATTAAAATCTCTAGCTTGTAAACTTCGATCTTTGTTTATTGAAGGTTGTAGACGTCCTTTCGTTTTTAAAGGGTATTCAATAAATCAACTTTATCTACAACTATCACATTCAGATACGTACTTCTGTGTGCAGGGACGTAAACGGGTCTTCCACATAATTTACAACCTAAACAATCAAAGCTCCTAAAACATTAAGTAACAATCAACTAAAAACTATCTCTATTAAAATAAAATTATGCCACAACTTCCACCAGGAGCCAGCCATTCCCCAATTGACTCTTACGATAGCGACTAATTTATATCCCAGACAATACTAGAGCACATAAAAACGGTACATAAATACGAAGAGCAGTTAAAACTCCACAATTAGATAAGAGACAACGACAAATTGCTAACGCGGCAACAAATCTAAACAACAACTTGTAACAAATAGCCGTATTTCAGACCACCACTAATTTACAATTAATGTACGGTTTAAGATGCAGTTTAGACCAGTTAAGGAGACCTTAACTAATGGCACACTCGATGCTGAAGTAAACTGGATTACGTGCTACTGTGCAGTGCGGCTTCGATCTCTCTTGGAGGGTTACCGACTTCTACAGTTTGAAGGGCGGATTTGGGGGGTTGGAATTGTTTTTATGTGGCTGTCTTTTGTTTTGTTCCATATCTCAAGGTGAGCAGCACCAGCGTGACAATTATGTAGGATGAGTTACTCTAACGCCATATGGCTCCTCTGCATCGTAAATTTGAGAGATCTAATAAAGCTTCCAAATGTTATTATACATTACAATACACATCATACACACAAATGAACATTACTATAGTCCTGTGGCATGCTTGTGTTGATAGAAAGACTAATGGGAAGTGCCATGTTTACTGAGCATTCACATAAAACTCCAGCACTCCAATTTCTTGCTAATGCTAATAAAGATCTATAGGAATCACACCTGTATTGTATTACAGCTACAACTACAAATGCTTCAGAAGCTATTGGAACAGTCTATTCCTAATCAGTATTTACTCGGTGACATGCATGGTTGTTTATACAGGCTTCATCATCGTCATCATCATTGGCAGGCTCATTCCTCCCGCTGCTGGGTATAGGCCTCTTCCCTTTTGTGATATGCTTCCCTGGTATGTACGAGTCTCAAACAGATCTAATGAAAGCTTTCTTCTAAACACAGTCTGAATCAAAACTGTGGTAACCTTTTCGTTTTTTACAATATTAGTAAGTTGTTCTACTACTGATATCGCATGTCCAGTCAAAGGCCCAAATTAAAAGAGTTCTACCAAAACATTATCTCTCATTATATCCATAGCTATGTTTGTAACAAACCTCAAGTTTGCGAACACGCCTTTTTATACTATGTGAGATTTTTAACCGACTTCAAAAAGGAGGAGGTTCTCAATTCGTCTGTATATTTTTTTTGTGTATGTTTGTTACGTGATATCTCCATCAATTGTGTATCGATTTTGAAAATTCTTTTTTAATAGATAGGGTATGCGTCAGGAGTAGTCCCATATAAATTTTATTATCTTTGCTACGGTAGTTTTTCAGTTAGCTTCAATGATACGTATTATAAAGTTTAAGTTAGTATAATTAGATTTTAGCACATTCATTTTCGAAATTTCAATATGTGTCGTCCATTGCTAGACAAGAACAACTGACGAAAAACTGTTATGCAGTTTGGCAGACTTTATATATGTTATTTTTAATACAGATTTTAAATTAAAAAAATAAGTAAACTATAACATAAACATAACACTCCGTAAATTAAAGAAACTCCATCTGTTATCCTCACAATATAAAAACATATTGTAGCTAAATGAATTCGGGAGAGGGCAGAGATGCCAAATGTGTGGATAATGATGATGAATTATGATCCAATGGAGGCGAGTCATGGTGAGATTGTTTCCGCCGCTAAGATGTGGGGGGAGAGGGGCGGGGTAGTTTATGTACTGCGTTTTGTGTTTTATGGTGTTTATTGAAGGGTGACAAAACGACGATTTTCAGTTAGAAAATGTCTTTAGGTTCAATACTCAATTCTTCATTACTTACGGTTACAAGGTCAGGACTACCTATTCCCTTCCACTTTTATTCTTAAGGTTTTACGTAGACTAACTCCCAACGGTATTCTCTATTTCTACATCTGGCCACTAAAACAAGGGATCCATTTAGAAATAAGCGTGGCGTATCTTTACTAGTCTCGCAAGGTTTCGCTGTATCTATGCGTAAAGGTTCCTGAACAGATTTTGTGAATAATAACTGCATTAACATGCCACGTTTCTGTCAAAGTTCAGTAAATTATTTATCAACAGAATATATTTAAAAATATGAACCACACCTGCTTCCAAAATCAAAACACAAATTGAACAACAAAACATTACATGTATAGCTTAATTAGTTTAAACATTAAAGTCATATGTACGCTCAATGTACGCACAATGTACGCCAAATGTACGCTCAGTACCCTCAGTATACGCTCACCTATGACGGCTAATAAACGCTGAGCGTCGTAGCCATGCAAATTAATCACACAGAAATATTCATGCCAACACATGCCATGAAATGATAATGAACCCGTATTGTTATTGGGGACAAGGCAAGGGAGGAAGCGGTTTGAGATTAGTTTTCTTAACTTAGTACCTACAAGAGAGCTCCTCTATGAAAGTGTTTGCACGATAGAAAAATTGCCGACAAGTTTTTAAATTGTGCGATGCGTAATGAACACTTTATTTGCAAAGTCGATGAAATGACAATTGGATATTTATTTATTTATCTACGTACGTTTACCGTTACAGTTGTTTATTTATAACCCGACGATATAGAAAAATGACAAATAAACTTGACGAAACCTACACTATGTCAGTAAAGAAAAACTAATACAAGTCAACTTAATTATTTTATAATTTTAAAGTGCGTGATAAAAGCGTGTGTTTTAGTTTTTTTTAAACTACATATTTTTATGTTTTACTTGTTAGTCTAGTAATGTCTTCGTTTATTTAATAAGTCTAACCTCAATAAAGTTATGACTTGAGCCGTTTGCGAGGCGCTACTGAAGTGTTCCACTATTACCTCTTGGCTCCACCATCAGACCTTGGTTACCAAGCCCAATCTATTGGACGCGTCAAAACGAATCATAATAATATGAGCCCAAACTCGATTGGTTTACACTTTAGTCACTGAAGAGTTCCATTATCCACCTCCTGGCTCCATCATCAGACCATCAACACCAAGAGCTATATATTGAACTCATCAAAACGAATCATATGACTTCAAACTCGAGGGATTTACTAACAGCCACTGAAGAGTTCCACTATCCACCTCCTGGCTCCATCATCAGATCAGCTCCAAAATACCAAATTATAGTTTTATCATCCGAACTACCTAAATATACAAAGTTTTGTTTCTATACGACAATTAGAAGTTAACTTCTAGATTATTTTACAATGTTTGTTAGTTATAAAACAATTTATGCTAATAAAATAATAATGTATTATAAGCGTGTTAAAAAGTGGTCCAAAGTCATGTTACCAAACCCAACCAAATAGGGAAATGACCCTGGAATAAAATAATATAATAAAATTTCTAGACCTCTCCTTGACATGTGAAAAGGGACGCAAAATATGAATTATTAATTGAACCCTCTACCATCTTATAACTCGCACCACAGCCTCAAACACAGGGTTAGATACCGCTCGTGTAAAACAATACCGTTTACAATAGAATGCCTCTGTCTGCACAATTAGTATAGAGAAATTGCTTTTGACCCAATCCTGTCTAATAAACAAATGCCATATCGCCTTCTGTGCCATTCCGGCTGCGTGCCGCACAGGCTTCTTCTTTGACGGTTTGGCTACGGCTTCCAATGCTCTTGGAAGTATGTGCTTTGGTGAGATTGCTCCTCTGTAGTATAGCCTGGTTGGAGAGTGGAGATTTTAGCCTTTGATGTTAGCCTGTGTGAGATTCGGTTTATATTGCCTTTTGATTAGGACTTTGGCTAATTTGCTTTTATTATGAGTGCTTTTTAGTTGGGTGTAAGAATTCCTTTGACATGCGTTTTGTATGTGTAAGGTAATAACTAATTCGATGATTCGAATGTAAGCGTATATTCTGTTTGATTTTGATAGCAATGAAATTCTTTCTCGGAACAAGTATTTCTGAAACTGTTTATTTCGCCGATATCCCTTCTAACACAAACACAGCACAGTTTTGTGGTAATACTTCCCGAACCAAGCCTATTACTTCTTAAGTAATATTGCAAGTAATGGTTAAGCAATCTGTGAAGAGCTACAAGTAATACTTGTGATCTTTCATCCCTGGGCGGTAATCATCACTCCACAAGAACTAAGGGAGGAATGGTCCTTCCCAAGTTTCTAAGGACCATTAATTTCAATAAGGTTTTGGGGGGTAGTGGTGGCTTTTCCGGTGTCATCGATCATTGTAATTATAGTAAAAACCTTGGAAAATAATTACTACTAAGCACACCTGAGTACTTACCTACTGAGCAGAATAATCTATCAAAAATTTGGTGCGGTGACGCTCGAGCTGAACCCTTTTTTATACACATCACAAAGTAAATGGAGTCCAACTCTTTTGTCATTAGATTTTAACATAAAAATAAATGTCAAAAACTGATTTTTATTAATAAAATACTATATTCTACCCGCGACTTCCTCGGAGTGAATTTTATTGTTTTAACAAAAAAAAATCCTATGGTACTCGGCAATACTAAAGCTTTCCATTAGTGAAAAAAAATAATGGAATTGGATCAGTAGTTCCGAAGATTACCCCATATATACAAAATACAAACTCACACACTCTCCTTCTTTATAATATATACATCTAAGCATAGAATTATGTCCAGTTTTTATGAATAAAAGGGTGACATAATACATATTATTTTAGCCTGTGAAAATACACAGTCCTCGCTTTTCCATCCCCAAACAACCTTAATATATAAACATTTAATATTAAAAACATACAGTAATGAATAAAATAAATACCCTGTACGTTTGTACCGACGGATCAAAGGTTATGTATTAATATAATGTTTGTCTGTTTGTATGTATATCTCGTTGATAGCTGCGTGTGTATTGATGATATCATTTCCGCAAACTTAGTTCTAAATAGGTAGGGTTGCTTCATTAAAGTTGGAGTAATTCTACTCTCAGCAATTCTACGAATTCTAACAAAGGTTTATTATTTCAATGAAACTATAATTAACACTGTTATACAGCATGTATCAGAACGTTGTGGTCAAATTTAAGGGTGTGGACTATCATACAGAACAACTTTCTTCATTCCTTGTTCTTTCTTTTTTCTTTCTTTCTTTGTTCTTTGTTCCCATGGACAAAGTTGTTCAGTTTAATGGTCTTTACCACACCCTTAAATTTGACCACACCTTTCTACTACACGCTGTATACATATGTAACAAAACTGCGCCTATTTAATGTTTCTGTAAGTTGAAATCAATTTATAACAGGTGTAAAAAGGCACTTAATGAAGCCGAGAGTCATTTGTACTCCCCGTCATTGTTATTATTTTTTTGTACTGGACCATATTTGGGAATCTCGTGGTTACGGAGATATTGAAGGTCATAATTCTAACTTTTACTGACGAATTTTTACGAAAATAAGTTTTTAATGTTATATTATACTAAAACACTAATTTAAATATCCACAGGACCCCCGTACCGTGCGTGCACCCATAAGCACAATGTTTTGCGTGCGTTACGTTGCGCACTACCGTAAACAGCGATTTTTCACACCAAAAATAAAAGTCGTTTCCCAGAAATTATTTTTGTGCTATGTTTTTTGTGAATTTATTTTTTGTGGTCTTAGTTTGATGTACAGAATTCTTAGTTGACGGCTATGTGATGGGTCCTTTTACAACTTGCATTATCTTTATCAGTAACCTGTCTTCTTACTTATAAAAACAATCGCTGTTCGGTATTCTCGCAAAAACTCCAAAATGGCTGGACCGATGTGACTATTTTTTTTTGCTTTTTACTGCTCAATGCTGTGGTGGTTTACGAAAAACCCAAAGGAACAATCGAAAATTCGAAAGTTTGTATGGGAAATCGATCACACGTGGTACGAAGTTAACCGAATCATATACCTAGTAATATTATAAATTAAAGTCACTTTTCGTGTCTTCGATTTTGATGCGGTTTACCATCATTTTGAGAATTTATTCCGGAAGGTTTATGTCTATAATACAATTTTGTCACGTTGTACAAAACCGTGCTATGCAGGGGCGGGTCGCTAGTTACTAATAAATAAAATGAGCTGCAAGTGATAGTACTACGGTCTAGTGGTCGCAAGTGGTACTGCTGAGCATGAGGTCCTGGGTTTGACTCCCAGGTCAGGCAAAGTGTTATTGGGTTTTTCCATCTGGAAATTTTGAGTAGCAGCCCGGAGTCTGGATTCTTGCCCGGAAGATGGCAACAGGCTCGTCCCCTATTACATGGGACTTAAACATATCTGAAAGGGTGTACTATAGGAACTTACACCTCTGCTTAACCCTTCGGGGAATAAATGCGTGATATTATGTTGTGATAGCAAATAAAGCTGTGTAAGATTACTCGCACTGTATTATTTTCGATACTGTGAAATATGCGAACTTTGCCAATCAAGGCATCTTTGCCCTAAAAGCAATTTTTAAGCAAATCTAGCGGATTTTCTTATACCTTGTCCCTTGATTGGCAAGGTTGGCATATGTCACGTTAGCAATTGTTAAACTTTTCATTCTTACGGATAAAAAGACCAAAACGCCAATAAGCCTGTCGTGCCAACCCTACCGCCAGCAAATGTTTGCAACATCCAGGTTATGAAGTTTGCGTACGATCAAAGGGGCGACTGATGCGTCGAAGATTTTGATGTGGAGATCGGAGAGGAATTAATTTGGCACGAGGTACGAGGTACAGTCAACCGCATATCAGTGATAATACTTTGAAATTGACAACGCCTTTATGTCGTAGCAGTAACGATGATTTTTGTTGTGTAGGTGTTCCCACTGTTTTTTTCTCCTATATTAGTAAGAGCAAAAGTTCGTAATAATTGATTACAATCTAGCCTATAGGACGTAGTTTAACTATAACTTATTATTTTACGAATTTTACGTTTTAATTATAACTACGAATAATGTCAATTCGCACTTTTATACAAGTTTTTAGCACTTTCTCAGTGTCTGATAATTGATAAATAATCTCAATCACGGGTACGTACATTTGAACAACGTAAAACCAAAATCCCATGCCCACGATGACCATATCTACACTCCACTCCACTTCACCACCACTTTATAAATATTATGTTTATATATATTTAGAGCTAGTTATAGTGTATTTATTTTATATCTTATTTTGTGTTTATTTTTAGTTTTCGTATGCTGCACTGGTTGACGCCATCACGTCAACGCCGGCTATCCCAAAAAACTAGCGCTGGGGCTCTGTCTTGCAAAGTACCGTAGCATTATGCTGAGCGATTGCCATTTTGCGGGGATGTGACGCATATATTACCCCAACTCGTGTTTTTTTTCTTTGCGTCATGTTTACCGCAAATAAACGTATTTTCTTTCTTTCTTTCATCTGTTTACCGCCCCTTTTTGCGTCGACCAATAAAACAAAATTACACAGTCATATTTTGTTTAAATAAAATTCTCAGGCTGTTCTACAATGATCATAGATGTGTGACCACCCTTTTCCGACCAGGAATAGAAAAAAAAGAACCAAGGAAGAGAAAGCTTTTAATGTTTTTATACTTTACATTTTGTTGTCATCGTGTGCTTGGGATTTTGGTGTCACGGTGGGCAGATGTACGTACCCATGACTACATATACCACAGCATTGTTACTATTATTCATTAATTGTTATTGTTCCCATTGATGTGCGTGTACACACAGCTACATATAAAGCTATAATTTCCAGAATAAGCTGACCTCTCATTCTACGGAAATCCTATACAATGCGAGATCAGCTTATACTGGGATTATATAGATTGATATGTAGCCATGTGTACATAAAGGAGGAGGGATTATGACTTGTATTGTGGTATAAGGAGGTATTAGGTTATCAGGTCAGCAAACGAATAAGTCAAACTCAAACTCAAAGCATTTATTTCAAATAAACCAATTACAGGCACTTTTGAATTGTCAAGGGGTCACTCAGTCGGAAAGATGAAGCTAGTTGCCCATTACAAAGCGTAGTAGGTATCTATGGAGAAGAACGGGCCAGAAACTCCATGAACACTCTTTTAAATCAAAATATGGTTACAAAATATTAGTTACATCGTTCATGTTGAAATTATGCATGTGAGAACGATGCAGAACTTTAAAAGCGTCCGTAATAAAAAGACAAAAACAATTCAAATATTAAATTAAATTAAAATAAGCCGTGGCAGCTAAGAAATGGCCAGTCCCTACTGACGGCGCCCGTTCACGAACATGACGCATGGATTAGCACCATTCAGCTCAACCATTTTGAAGGAAACTTAATGATCCAACACAAACGCCACCACCAGCGACACATTCGAGTGAGCATGACATACTCTCAGCCGCCAGGGCACATTCAAGTCAATGAAAGACAAACCTAGTAAATGGTAGCTTTATAGTGGGTACATAGTAGTACTCACACCTGTGCTATGCAATTATACAATACTAAATGATTGAATTTATACAATGCAAAGGATAGTTTTTACAATCTTCAGCAGCTCCAACAGTAGTTTCAAATGCTAATCAATTAGTTTATGCGCCCTTGTGGAGCAGGACCAGCGTTGAGCCAAGCTTTTTTTTATCAGCGATGTAATCCCCCAACTTATAATATGCTTGGCTGCAAAGTGTGTGTTTTATACAAGATTTGAATTTCGTTTCATTCGGTTGAAGTATATGGGGAGGTATTTTATTGTAACATTTTAAACAGTACCCAATGAAAGATGAGTCTACTTTAGTCAGCCTTTTTTTTTTATTTTTTGGATGGTAAATCATCAAATGACCTCTCCCGCTCTGGGCGGAGCGGAAGGGCGTGTCAGACTCTTACTGACTAAAACCCACCCGTGTTCCTTCAGTTGCCTGTGCGCCAGGGCCACGGTAACTCTTTCGAACAATCCGCGACCCCGGCAGGCATCGGCCCTATCGGACTCCATCAATTATGCTGACAACTCTTTCAGGCGCGCGTGGATCACAACGCGCCGTCGACCCGGGCCTGGTCCTTACCGGACGGCGAGCTGCCCATTGCTCGCCGTCCGCAGGCCCGCGCCTACGGTGACCGGGAGTCGGCCATCGACTCCCGACGCCCAGGGTGTCTCCTCCTGCGGCGGCTAGGGGCGTGAGGGCGCAATGATTGCCTCTCCCTCACGCGCTCCGCCTCCTCCTTCGCGAGCATTACTGCTTCGCAGAAGGAGGTGACTGCTTCCCATTCTCTCTCGCTCCGTACTATGGCCTGAACCAGGGCCGGACGCGAGAGATCGCCGCCGCCGATCGCCGCCACGAGGATACGGCGGTGCTCCGCCCAAGCCGGGCAGACCTCCACCGTATGCTCCACCGTGTCCTCCGGTCGATCCACACAATGCCAACACCCGGGCGTTTCCTCCCGCCTTATCCGAAACAGGAACCTCCCGAAACAGCCATGTCCGGTGAGGACCTGCGTCAGGCGGAAGGTGAGGACGCCGTGGCGCCTCTCAAGCCACTCCTCAAAGAGGGGACTTACCGCCGCAATTGTGGCGTGCCCAGCGCTGGGTTGCGACAGTCGCACTCTCCATGCCGCCATGAGATCCCGCCGGAGCTCTGTCCGCTGTGCCGCGATTTCTCGCGGCAGCGGAGTAACGCCCCGGCGTTTCGCCTCCTCGCGCCACTCCCAAATGTGCGCGAGGACTTTTGCCTCCAGATCCCATGGCGGCAATCCGGCAAGGAGGCTCGCCGCCTCGCAGGAGACCGTGCGGTATCCCCGGACCAGCCGGATGGCCATGACCCTTTGGGAACTTTAGTCAGCCTGAAACCTGGTTTAACAAATTTTACTAAAAAGATGTAGATTTTTCCGTACGTATATAATGTTTTTATAGATGTATTGACAAGGTACCGTCATGATGTTAATATCTTTAAACCGTTCCCTTAGAGAGTCGCGCCTACGGAAGCCATATATGGCTCTGATGGCTCTTTTCTGCAGAATAAAAATAGACTCGACGTCTGCAGCCCGTCCCCATAGTAAAATACCGTACGACATAATACTATGAAAGTAACTAAAATAGACTAGCCTCGCGGTATCTACATTAGTAAATTGACGGATTTTTCTCACAGCATATGCTGCTGAACTTAGCCGTCCTGCAAGGGATGTTAAATGAGGACCCCATTGAAGCCTTGAGTCAAGCGTGATCCCCAGGAAAACAGTTTCATTGACGAATTCTAGTTTCTCTTGATTTAATACTATCTCACAATTAGTACTTTTGACATTTGGTAAGGAAAATCTAATACACTTAGTTTTTTTCCTATTTAATACTAAATTATTAGCAGTGAACCAATTTTGGATCTGCAGTAGGGCGATATTTATGTGGTCAAAATTTGATGCACGTCTATTAATTTAAAAAAATTAAAGAAGTAACGTCAGCAAATAACACCATTTGTGGTTGAGTTTTAACGTTTGTGTTTCAATGATTATCGGTTGTATGTCAGTTTTTCACTAGGAGTCGGTAATAGGATTATTGACAGAACTATCATACTCATGATTATAAATTATTACAAATGCACTCATCTAGTCCACTGGTTATGTCTATAAAAATCTATAATAAACTACCCGAGGTGCTCAGAAATGAGGTAAAAATTGCTATTTTTACTAATAATTAAAAAAAAAAAAAAAAACTAAATAATTGTTATTACAGTATAAATGAATATTTAATTGAAAAATCCATAGAAATGACATCATAATATAAATAAATAATAAAAAAATAGATTTAATTAATTTAATTAATAATTATTAAAATGTTACCTTTAATTTTACTTAGAATAAGTTTTTTTTGCATGTATAAATAAGTCCTCTTCCTTCAAATTTTTATTTTGCTGTGCCCGACAGGGTCCGCGATTGGTACAACTAATGTTTACTTACCACCTAAGCACATTGTGGAATGCAATAAATGATTGAGTATTGAGTATCACAGAAGTGATTGAATTAAATAAGCTCATAGTTTGGTAAATGTGTCGAAGTGTCCGTCGAGTTTCTTGCCCGTTCTTCTCCATTGGAACCTACTACGCTTTGGAATGGGCAACTAGCTTCAACGTTCTGACGGACTGACAATTCAAAAGTGCATTTAATTATTTTTGAATTGAAATAAATGCCTTTAGTTGAGTCTGAGTTTGAAAGACAGCAGTTTTTTTTGTAGTGCCTTCACTAATTAATTATGAAATTAACTGATGATGAAATGATGTTTATTTCTGTAAGTAGATATTAACAGAGATTTTTACTCATATTTCTTTTGTTTATATTTTTAAACTAGCTGCTGCCCGCGGCTTCCCCCGCGTGGTCGTCTGCAATGATCCCACAGGAACGTGCTACCGGGACAAAAAGTAGGCTATGTTATTCCTTATAACATCAGTTATCTGCCAGTGAAAGTCCAAGCAGTTGCGGAGATTAGCTGAAAAAAACAGACGGACACACAGACACAAATTTTTTTTTTTTTTTTGTTATAAGTACCGTATTTATTTTCATATGCATTAAGTGGTATGACAGCTGACAGCTGTTTTCACATTACAAACATACACATCGATTATATTCATTTCTTCATAGATGGCGCCGGCATTTTCTAGCTGACAGATCCCTGAGAAGAAATGCCAAAGCAAACTCAGAGATCTCTTTAAAGGCCAAACATCATATCATAAAGATTTTATGCGAGTCTAACAATGCAGGCCCATGTGTCTCTGCCTACCCTTCCAGGGAAGACAGGCATGATATTATGTTCTGCATAATCTCTTCTAGCAAAACATTTTTAATAACATGCTCAAAAAACAACGACTCGCAGTCCCAAACATTTTTTCCTACCGTCTAGACAGCACAAGATACGACGTCACATGCTCCCGAAAAAGCACACCGAAATGTTAAAATTGCAGCAAGTGCTTCAACCAGATACGATCTAACATAATTCCGGAAATTACGAGTTCTTATCATGTTTTAAAACACGGTGAAACACGACGTTAGCAGAGACGTAAGTTTTTAACGCCGGCTGAATTTTAATAAAGTTGCCGTTTTCAACTGGAAATCTTTCAGTGGTTGAATGTTTTTAAGCGAGATTTAAAAGGGTTTTTTTTGCTGGTGAATTGTTTTTGTCGGTTTTTGTTTTTGGGGTTGTTAGGGTTAAACAGGTTTTTAGTGGATTTTTCTCCATTTAATTTTGTTTTGGTAATAAAAGGTTCCTAAATTTCAAAGTCTTTTTGAGACATCGTGGATTTGTCTTGAGAAAACAATTCATTGATTTTTTTTAAAGCACTTTGTCAGGTTTTGTATTCTAATTATCTTTTGATTTACAACAATTGGCCTGACCCTAGCGTTGAAAGTCCAACATGCAATAATGCCATATTATTATATTTAGGCATTACCTACATTTAGATGCCGCATAATGTTAGTGAAAACTGGCATTAGGAACTAAAATACTTAAAGAATCTGGCCATTACTTAAGGCTGCTCTCTCGAAAAAAGCTTGAAAAAAGCATGCAGATGAAGCAACTTTTCATCGGCATTTACAGAGAAATTACATCTGAAAAAAAATGTTAGTAATCTACATGATATAATACGTAATTTGGTTCAGCCATAATTTTTCTATCGGTATCACAAAATAAAATAAAAATACACCAAATCACCTCCAAATCATTGAGATGAAACCATTTTACTCCTTCGTTTTTTATCAAAAGAGTATAAAAAAAATATCTACTGCTCTGCAATACAAAGGAAAATGATTTGGTTTTGTTACCTTTTTTAAATATGTATTATTTTTATTGTAATAAATTAAAAAGGCGTCCGATTAATGCACTCGTCCTTAGATTCAGTTGGTCGTTAGCTCCGCCCAAATGCTGAAGGTTATTGGCATTATTACAAGCCTTAACACTTTCACTGCCGCGTGCCGTCGCGGCCAGAAGCGTACTTTCTTCGTGTTTGATATGACGCTACGCCCACAGGCGGTTAATTTTACTAAGCCAAAACAGACAAACCGCCTATAGCCGTGTAAATTTGCGTACATTACTAAGAAGCCATGTGATCCAGTGTCTTAATCCACTCACAAAAAAAAATCTATTGTCGTATTACAGGTATCTTGACTTGTTGTTTAGCGCAGTCCGGCCAAAGGCGTGGTATTGTTTTGTATGTTTTTTTTTAGTGTAATTTTAAGAATGTCAACTTCATCTCAGTGTCGTTGAAAGTGTTAATAAATTGAATATAAGTTCCATCCGTCTGAGAGCAGTGGTGGCTCAGTGAAAGCAGTGGTGGCCCAGTGGTATCGGCCCCGACTTACGAGTTGTAGGTTGTGGGTTCGAACCCAGGCAGGCGGTTTACTTTGTGTAAATAATTTCATCACCACTGCTCTCAAATCGGTGAAGGAAAACATCGTGAGGAAACCGGCATGTCCTAGAACCAAAAATTGGAAGACATGTGACATCTACCAACCCGCACTGGGCCCACGTGGTAGATTACAGCCCATTCCCTCTCAAAGAGAGGAGGCCTGTGTCCCAGCAGTGGGAACATTGTAGGCTGAGTATGCTTATGCTAAGTTCTATTCCACCTAATTAAAACACCATAACTCAAATAAAAGCTTGTAAAAACACACCACATTAAATCTTCTCTCACAATTTTCATAAAACCTCTTTACAAATTACCTGCGCCCCTGCTCACCCCCGAACAATGCAAATTACACGTGCAGGCACTAAGTAGCGATCCGACGCTCGCTCATTTCCGACAGGTAGACCACTTGACAGCTATTTTCAATTAACTCCTGCGAGCTGCAGAATGCGAACTAATTAATGCCAAGTTTTCAATTGTAATTTGAGTTGAATGAACAATAGCATCATATTAAAACAATTAAGGGCTATTTTAACATGAATTAATGTGAAATTAAGTTGGAAAATCACGGTCGTTTATTGAATAGAAAATTTTTCACCACTTACTTGAATAAACAAGGTTTGCTGTTAGTTTTTTATGTGCTATTGAAGGGAAAAGGCTTCTTTTCAGTCCTGAAAAGAAGCCTGAAACTCAAGCTCCTGAAGCTGAAGAGTGTTTCTGAAAAGAAGGCTTTATTAAAAATTCTTCTAACTTCTTCTAAAAAAAATCTAATTTTTAGAAATTCTTTATTTATTCTGCAGAATTTTCACACCACTCAAACTCATACTCAAAGCATTTATTTCAAATAAACCAATTACAGGCACTTTTGAATTGTCAAGGGGTTGGTCAGTCAGAAAGATGAAGCTAGTTGCCCATTCCAAAGAGCAAAGAATGTACCTATGGGGAAGAATAGGCAAGAAACTCCACGGACTCTCTTTTTTTTTTACAAAAAATTGGTTACATCTTTCATGTTGAAATTATACATGTGAGAACGATGTAGAAGGACGTGCACGTTAAAAACGTCCGTGATAAAAAGATAGAAACTACTACTATAGAGACTCACCGACCCCACAGTCAAACCACTACTACGGTTTTTTGGGGCTTAGTTTATAAGCTATACTTACCTTAAGTGAATATAAATATAAAAAAATATATAAAAAAAACAATTCAGAAATTAAAATAAGCTGTGGCAGCCAAGCGATGACCAGTCCCTGCTGACGGTGCCCGTTCACGAACATGACGTATAGATCACCACCATTCAGCTCTACCATTTAAGTCCAACACATCCGCCACCACCAGCGAGACATTTGAGAAAGCATGACATACTCTCAGCCGCCAGGGCACATTCAAGTCAATGAAAGACGAATCCAGCAAATGGTAGCTTTACAGCAGGTACATAGTGCTCACACATGTGTTATACAATTATACAACACTAAGAGATGGAGTTTAGATATACAACGCAAAGATAGTTTTTACAATATTCAGCAGCTATAAGAATATTTTCGAATGCTACAATTAGTTTATGCGCCCCTGTGGAGCAGGGCCAGCGTTGAGCCAAGCACCTTTGTCAGCGATGTAATCCCCCAACTTATAATATGCTTGGCTGCACAGTGTGCGTTTTATACAAGATTTAAAATTCGTTCCATTTAGTTGAAGTATGTGGGGAGGTATTTTATTGTGACATTTGCTGGATAATGTCCAATTATATGTCAAGCAAACCTATCTGAAAGTAAGTCATTAAAGCTAGTCGTCGAATAATTTTGCGCTTTATTTTATTATAACGCGCTGGTCAATAATATGATTTGAATTTGGAACCTCAACTGAAAATTCGTATGAAACATAAACAAAATTAAAACTGCAATGATATAGAAATAAACGGTTTTAATTACTTCATATTTCGTGCCTTTCGCAGCTAAACCAAAACTTTAGGTACATTAAGATAGACTTGGTTGACAACAACGGACTGCTGATTGCAAAATGTTTATTTATTTATTTAACCATTTATGTACACACGTGTATAAACAGACAACAAGAAAGGAACAGAAAAATAGGTACAAAGGTGATGCTTATTTTTAAAGAAATCTCTTCCAGCATACCTGCGATAGGAGAGTATATTAAAGAGATGAAGACAACGTGTGTAATATTCTTATTAGTAGGTACAGGACATTACAGTATGTTGATATTATTAATTACAATATAGTGGCTTTTGAAGATTCCATATTCTTTGCAAGAAAGCGCAGTTGGATAGTTGTTTCAGATTCGCGACAGAAGGTAAATAAAAATATTGGGGAGCTCTAGAACAAAAAATACTCAAAGTGGGTGCGGGGCGGTGAGCAAAATAAGGTTGAGAACCTATGGTTTAGACGAGTCCAATAAAATTTAAGAATAAGCTTTTTCTCTCGAGACACGTGCCGTCAGAAAACGGCTGGATGCTGTGTCCTAGTTTAAACCCTGTAAAGTGTTCAATTTACTACTCATCGTTTAAACTGAGACACTTAAACTTTACGGTTTGTTAACGCGAGAAGTATTTAATTACGATCTTATTTTAGTGTCAGAATCCTGAGGTAAGTGTCTGACTTGGGGAAGAAGTCTTTTTATCATAATTAATGTGAAGGGTAGAAGTAAACGTTTTTATTTTAATAATTAGCCCAACGCTAGCTATAATACGGAGATTAGCCACACTTCATTACCTTTGACGTAAACTTGTGTTTTTGTTTTATAAAACCACTAGCGATCCACCCCTGCTTCGCATGGTTTTTACGACTTGAGAAAACATCATTTCTTTATTGTATGTACGTTCGACTTAGTGTTCATTCTGCACATAAATCTTCCGGAATAAATTCTCAAAAATATGGTGAAAACCGCGTCAAAATCCATTGCGTAGTTTAGAAGAATAACACGGTCACACAGTGGGACACAAAAGCGCCTTTCTTTATAATATTTAGAGAAGAAAAGATGTAGTGAGACGTAGAGTTTAGAAAATCAGACAGTTGCGTTTACAAGTCCAAACCAGTCCAGTCCATTCCTAATTACGTTTCTCCGGGATAGAGAAATACTCTAACTATATTGAACCAACAAAATCCGACTGCTCGGCATCCAGACTACTCGAAGGATACAAACATGTCTTCATTTAACGGCAGACAGGGTGGAACAAGACACACGCTCTGCACTGGACAGGTCAATTTTCAATTAAAGCGCCTTTATCGCAGTGTTGATTGGGTTTTATTGTTAAATGCCTGATTTACAACGGGTATCTATCTGCGGTGTAGAGGAGCGAAATATGCTGCTGAAATGGTTTTAAGTTATTAGTAAATGTCATGGCACTTTTTGGGAATAAATAATATACTATTTACTTAGGATGGCTAAGATGCGTGTACTCCGATAAGCCACTGTGCGACTGTGGAGCCACATCACAAACGATGCCTCTCTTCTTGACGCTCTCGCTGTATAACAACACCAGCACTATAGAAGACCTTTGCGAGGCCAACGCTAACTCTGTCGAAATGACCGAATTCTGGTCGAGGTTTATTTGAAATATATAATGGAATCACCGATATGACGAAGAAGAAGTTCTCCGTGCTGTTATAATCGAAAACCCATTTCTACGCAATCTCCTTTGCAGTTTGGGTGGTCATAAGCACCGAATATATTTTTTCATGAGACGGCCCACCACCGCCGTTCTGTAATCCTTTACCAACATATATAACATTAATAAAAGTCGGAACCGGAAACCTGAAATAAAAATGTTCTCAATTAAACTCAAAGGGCGTAGTTTTTCTAAACGTAACCGTACCGTATTGATTTATATCACGTGTAAATTTACTTCAGTCCCATTAAAAGTAAATCAAAGTGGGTACTAAATCGTCAAAGTCTGACTACCACCCAGAATAACTTGGTCCTTCGGAACGGATTGAAACTCTCTGGTCCTTCAAGCTTTTGCTGGTGTTTGGCGAGGGTAGGAAGACCAGGTTATATTGGGGGGTAAGGCGTAGTGTAGAACCACAAACCGCGTTTGGGCAATCAACATTTGTGCAATGTTAGTGAGATCATAAATTTAGATTTTTTATTCTATATAGGTATATTGTGTGCGATTCTTTTGATGGTAATCTTTGTCGGATGTAAAATGTTTTAGTATTAACTTTATAGCTTGATTGTGAAATTAATGTTTGGGAATCGGTTGGTTTGAGAACTCACATTAAGAATGCTTGCAGAAATGGATTATGAACTTGCGTGTCTTATTATTAGATAAGAAAGTCAGTATAATTAACTAAGAGGTTATGCACACTGCAGCTTTTCTGTTTCAAGTCATATGGGTATTAAATTAGTTTCAAATAAATTTTGATTCTCTAAAATGTAATAGATTGTAAATAAATTGGTACTACAATTCAGAGACATAATTTTCTAAGCTAAACACAGTCATTTCTACATTCGTAGCAACAAAAATTAATGCCTCCAACAAACAGGCGCGACACGCGACACAAAGGCACCGCTTGTCGCGTGACAGGCGGTGCCTTTAGGTCGCGTGCGATTCGCGTCTCGTGTCGCGCTACTTTGAAGTAGCCTTTAAAATAAATGTTGGCAAGGATTATAAAGCTCAACACACAAAACGTACCACTGTTTTGTAAACCCGACACTGGCCAGCTGTATAGTTATATTATAACTAAGCAAAAAAGTGATTTGAACACAAATAGCGGTGTTTATAGTAACACAATAATATTACGATAGTAACCCGACGCCGATGGTCAACTGCGCATAATGTAGCATTTGTTGTGATACGGTAACCCTTACTATGGGTCTGTGTGATCGAAAGGACCAGTCTTTCTGGTTGTTAATAATATTACCAATTAGAGTTTCGTTGTGTCGATAACTGATGGGGAAAAATGTATGTGACAAGAAAAGTGTTAGGTAATAATAAGCTAATGAGCAAATGATGCTTCTTGTTGAGCTAATTATCTTTTATGTATGCACGTGTTTCTGTGATAAAGAAACCTATTTTTCTTTCTTTCTTTCTAAGTATGAAGAACGTGGGTTGGTATTGACGGGGTCCGATAGGGTCGATGCCTGCCGGAGTTGGATTGTTCGAGTTACCGTGGCCCTGTCGCACAGGCAACTGAAGGAACACGGATGGGGAGTCGAGGTCATTTGATGATTTCCCACCCAAAAAAAAACCATAAGGGTGGTTATAAGAAATAGGTCGACTGAAGAAAATATTGATTGATGAAAATAAACTTTGGCGGGAAAGAAAGTGAAGACTGAATCGACTGATAGCGATGTGGTTTAAGATATTAATTATTGTTGGGTGACCAATGTTTATTAGTGCTTGATGTTTAAAGATTACTTTCAAGATAATAATTTAAGTAGTTGCTTAGCCATTCGATCTCTTCTCTTAGTGATACTGGAATTTTTAAGTTTGGTACTGTTTTGTTTATCTTGGAAAGTTCAACCCTTCGTCAAATATTGATTAGATATTATGTAATCAAGGGCTTTTAGGCACAAATGAATTTGCCTTTAAGCATCCACATTGCCGGCTCAATTGCCGAAGTGTTTGAGTGGTTCACTTCTGCCTACGAGTCGATTGCCGAGTCGAACAAATATTTGTCCGACCTACAGATAGTTGTTTCAGGTCGGACTGTGTGTGTGTGTGTGTGAGAGTTTTAGGAATAGATCCCAGTATGTGAAGAAAAAGCTTAACGATTTAAGAATCGTATAGCGATCATTGCGTATAAGTAATACGCAAATTCAAAGGTCTTTCTCATTGGGTTATCCTACAAAATATATTATCCTACTTCCTAATAATACTATAAATGTGAAAGTTTCTGAGGATGGATGGATGGATGGATGGATGTTTGGACTCTTTCACGCAAAAACTACTGAACGGATTTGGATGAAATTTGGCACACAGATAGACCATGACCTAGGTAAGAACATAGGCTACTTTTCATCCTGGATTGCAGAAGAAGTCGCGGGCAATAGCTAGTATGGTATCCCAATGAGAAAGACCTTTGAATTTGTTTCAGAGATCCGTTTCGTAAAGGTAGAAATAAACACCAGTCTCATCTTACTTAATGTATAGTGCCCTTAAGTGAGCCCTGCCTGATTAGTGTATATAAAAAACGTTTTTCCAAAAAAAACTAAACAACCTACTTCCAAACAAACACTACAAAGTGAAATATAACTTTAATTTCGGAAGTAGGTATCTTTGGTTTTGTATTTTCGTTTTTTGCCACCGACTTCCGAAATTAAAGTTATATGTCACTTTGTAGTGTTTTTTTTTTGGAAGTCGGTTGTCCTTTTTTGTAAAAACTTTTTATTTTTCGCTTTTTAGTTTTTAAATAACCCACAAAAAAACCGTATACCACTACGTCCACTACCTGCTATGTAAATAACAGTGACAGGAAGTTATTATAGAGTAGTCAGATAGGAAACGCCGACCTCATCTAGTTTAAAAATATGATTGACGTGTAAAAGTGTTTGTACAAACCTACTTACAGAAATAAAATCATTTATCATTTATAACATCATCAATATACACCAAGTGAAATAAAATACGTAGGTATTATTTAAGCTAACTGAAAAACTACCCAAGCAAAGTTAATAAAATTTATATGGGACCACCCCTGAGGCATACCCTATCCATTAAAAAAGAATACCTATTCAAAATTGGATCCACAATTGCCAGAGATATCGTGTAACAAACATACAAAAAAAAATACGGACAAATTGAGAACCTCCTCCTTTTTGAAGTCTGTTAAAAAGTAATAAATTTTTACTTAATATTTATTTATTATTTAAAAAACCTAATAATTATATGA
This sequence comes from Griposia aprilina, assembly GCA_916610205.1. Lineage (NCBI taxonomy): Eukaryota > Metazoa > Arthropoda > Insecta > Lepidoptera > Noctuidae > Griposia > Griposia aprilina. The sequence goes on along the minus strand of OU744299.1, from coordinate 21,771,513 downwards.
AACGCAATGGCGATAGCGTATTATTGCATCGTAGGCCAAAACTCATTTTAAGTCCGTGAAAGCATTTTATCAGTAGATTTTTACTTTGGCTGTTTGACGAGGCGTACTTTCTCATTACTCTGTCATCTCATCTTCACTATCGATTTCCTTTAGTACTACAAAAGCTTTCTTCTACCCACTAATTGTTGATATCCCATCATACAATAATCCATTGTCTCCACATGTTTAGTTAATGTTTTTGCGTTCAACTACTAGTACTTAGTTTATACGCACTTTGATTCATATTGTTTTACGCAAAACGCTTGTTTTCGACGTAAATAATAAAAGTTTGTAAAAGAACTATAGTGATACCAGGATGTTTTAAAATTATCTGTTTGTGATTTTTGTATAGGAAAATGATAATTGTATTTTGTATAAAGTTGTCATTAAACGTTGTGTTACGTAGTAGTAAACGATAATTAAAACAATCTCTATTTTATGATATTAGTTCCTGTACCCTAATTTAGTAACACACTATCTATCACAATCTGAATCATTTTGAAGCCTGTTATCTGAATCATTTTGAAACCATTGAATCAATTATTGCTTCCTATGTTAGAAAACTTTGTCTGCTCAACAATGAAAATAACGCAAAGAATGTTGTTGAACTTTCAAAATGAAAGCTATTACTACTCTTAGTGTGATAGGCAGTTACCCCGTGGTAAAACACAAATAGTATGGAAGTCATGATTCGGTCCAATGAACGAATCATGACTAAAATGCCGTGTAGGCAGGGTAGTATTAAATCAATATTTAATCGCACCCTGCCTACGATGCGGGGTGAGTCAGTGGTGGACATCTCGTTCGCCAGCCCCGCTCTGTCGCCGCGTATCATTGACTGGCGCGTCATGGAGGGGGTGGAGACGCACTCCGACCACCGGTACATCCAGTTTGACGTCTCCACCCAGACCTCGAGCGCGCTGGTCCGACAGGCCCCGAGTGGTCCGCGGTGGGCGCTGAAGCGGCTGGACCGGGAGCTCCTCCTGGAAGCCTCGATCGTGCAGGCCTGGGTGTCATCACCGGACAGGCCTGCTGATATTAACGACGAGGCGGAGTGGTTCCGGGAGGCCATGTCCGAAATATGTGACGTGGCAATGCCCCGTGTCCAGCCTGGACGCGCCTGGCGCCAGGTGTACTGGTGGTCGCCGGAGTTAACAACTCTACCGGATACGGAAGCCATTCAGGCGGAGCTGTATGAGGGTTACAGAGCGGCGAAGACCGCCCTCCGAGCGGAGATACTGCGGGCCAGGGGACTGGCCCGTGAGGAGTCACTGGGGACTCTGAACAGGGACCCGTGGGGACGCCCATACAAAATGGTGCGGGAGAAACTTCGCCCATGGGCTCCCCCCCTGACGCAGAGTCTCCGGCCTCAGCTTGTAGAGGGCGTGGTGAGCGCTCTGTTCCCTTCGCGAGGGGTGCATACTCCTCCGCCCATGGCTCCGCCTCCTGCGGTGCCAACTGTGGACCACGTAACCGACGACGACGACGACGATGCTCCTGAGGTGACCGAGGTAGAGTTGAGAGTGGCGGTACGTAGGCTGAGCGCCAAAAATACCGCCCCAGGACCCGACGGGCTACCTGGAAAAGCCTGGGTCCTGGCCTTGGAGGCTCTCGGGCCTCGACTTAGAGGGCTCCTAAGCGCATGCTTGGAGGGGGGCCAGTTTCCAATTCGTTGGAAGACGGGGAAACTGGTCCTCATTAAGAAGACGGGGCGCCCTGCGGACTCTCCGTCCGCTTACCGGCCCATCGTGCTGCTCGACGAGGTGGGCAAACTCTTTGAAAGAGTCATTGCAGACCGCCTCGTCGGGCGGCTGGTGCGGGTGGGGCCGGATTTGGCGGACAGCCAGTTTGGTTTCCGCAGGGGGCGCTCTACGGTGGACGCCATCATGCGCGTGCGAGCCCTCACGACGGGGGATGCTGTGGCCCGGGGTGGGGTCGTCTTGGCGGTGTCTCTAGACATCGCCAATGCCTTCAATACCCTGCCCTGGAGTTGCATCAGGGAGGCACTCTGGTATCACCGGATGCCGACCTACCTCTGTCGCATAGTCGAGGCCTATCTGACGGACAGGACCGTCATCTACCCCGGTCACCAGGAAGAATGGAACCGGCGAGAGATGTCGTGCGGTGTCCCACAGGGATCGGTCCTGGGGCCGCATCTGTGGGACATCGGGTACGACTGGGTGCTGCGCGCCGACCTCCCTAGCGGCGTCAGCGTCGTTTGTTACGCTGACGACACGCTGGTCCTGGCGCAGGGGAGGTCGCACCAGGCGGCGGCCGAATTAATGACACGCGGGGTTGCGACAGTCATTGAGAGGATCCGGCAATTGGGACTCGAGGTGGCCCTGCACAAGTCCGAGGCCATGTGTTTTCATGGTCCTCGGAACGCGCCACTGTCGGGTTCCCAAATAATGGCGGGAGGGGTTCACATCGGCGTCGAGTCGACGATGAGGTACCTGGGACTCGTTCTCGACAGCCGGTGGAACTTCGTTGAGCATTTCCGACGTTTGGCTCCCAGACTGGACCGGGCCGGGGCTGCCTTGAAGCGGCTCCTGCCCAATCTAGGGGGTCCAAACGCCTCCTGCCGGAGGCTCTACGCGGGGGTCGTGCGGTCGATGGCCCTTTACGGGGCACCGGTGTGGGCGCGTTCATTGAGGCTCCAACCAGCACGCCGGTTGAACGCGTCCCAAAGGGTCATGGCCATCCGGCTGGTCCGAGGATACCGTACGGTCTCCTGCGAGGCGGCGAGCCTCCTTGCCGGAATGCTGCCATGGGATCTGGAGGCAAAAGTCCTCGCGCACATTTGGGAGTGGCGCGAGGAGGCAAAATGTCAGGGCGATACTCCGCTGCCGCGAGAAATCGCGGCACAGCGGACAGAGCTCCGGCGGGATCTCATGGCGGCATGGAGAGTGCGACTGTCGCAACCCAGCGCTGGGCACGCCACAATTGCGGCGGTAAGTCCCCTCTTTGAGGAGTGGCTTGAGAGGCGCCACGGCGTCCTCACCTTCCGCCTGACGCAGGTCCTCACCGGACATGGCTGTTTCGGGAGGTTCCTGTTTCGGATAAGGCGGGAGGAAACGCCCGGGTGTTGGCATTGTGTGGATCGACCGGAGGACACGGTGGAGCATACGGTGGAGGTCTGCCCAGCTTGGGTGGAGCACCGCCGTGTCCTCGTGGCGGCGATCGGCGGCGGCGATCTCTCGCGTCCGGCCCTGGTACAGGCCATGGTACGGAGCGAGAGGGAATGGGAAGCCGTCACCTCCTTCTGTGAAGCAGTAATGCTCGCGAAGGAGGAGGCGGAGCGCGTGAGGGTGCGGCAATCGTTGCGCCCTCACGCCCCTAGTCGCCGCAGGAGGAGACACCCTGGGCGTCGGGAGTCAATTGCCGACTCCCGGCCACCGTAGGCGCGGGCTTGCGGACGGCGAGCAATGGGCAGCTCGCCGTCCGGTAAGGACCAGGCCCGGGTCGACGGCGCGTCGTGTTCCACGCGCGCCTCAAAGAGATGTCAGCATCATTGAAGGGGTCCAATAGGGCCGATGCCTGCCGGGGTCGCGGATTGTTCGAAAGAGTTACCGTGGCCATGGCGCACAGGCAACTGAAGGAACACGGGTGGGTTTTAGTCAGTAAGAGTCTGACACGCCCTTCCACTCCGCCCAGAGCGGGAGAGGTCATTTGATGATTTCCCAACCAAAAAAAAAAAAAAACCCTGCCTACACGGCATTTTAGTCACCAGTTTTAGTAAAAGCAGAGCTCCTTGTGGAAGCTCTTTGATGCCCAAGAAAGTACTAGCACCTGTCCCTGCCAAAACATGGAAGATCGAAGTGGAAACACTGAGTTTGGAAACCAAATTGATATGTTTCACCTTCACGAGCAACCTTTAACTAAGTGATCCACATCAATGCTGTTTTTTCCTTAAAAAGGCAACAGTAGTACTCCAAATACGCCATTTACGATATTAAAATTAAATACAATAACTGCACCTGATACGAAGGCTCCTCGTCCAACCCTCAATTACTCCGCCCCAGCGTTTACGATCACATCGATTGGACGGCAGCTCGTAAAACATTCAGCACTATTACGTGTCACCCGACGTCATTTAAATAGGTGCGACTCCTGTCGTGGTAGTGATAGGGAATTTTAGATTTTGTGGGGTTCCGTGGGAAGTTTTGGTGGATTTTGGACAGGAGGTAATTTCCAGTTTTTGGTCCTTAAGGGTTCTAGCACTTTAATCAAAGTTTTTTTATAAAATGCTGCCGAATATTTCCTTGTGATATAATATCCAATACATTAACGCAATCAGGGTATTGTTGCGACTGCCACGCTTCTGTAGAGCCTCGGAAATATTTGTAGACACAAGCACTGATGGTTTTGATGCACTGTGGCGTAAGAAATCTTCCTCGCTACTTCGCAGGCTGCGTGGTAGTCCCAACACTAACCTGGAATCGATAGCTGCCCGGGCAGACAGTCCGCTAGTGTGGGCGCTCACGAATAGGACCTGATCTGTTTTAGTATTAAGTACTGACATAGGCTAAGCTATTTTGTTAATAACACTGTCGACCCCATTACAGTGTAGTCTTTGGAGTAATGATCTGATAGTTTGGTAAAAGTGCTTGGTATCATGGTACACTGATGATGATAGTGGTGAGTTGATAATTGTGAAGTTGCCCAGAAAAGGAAGCACATTGCCATAAAACTAACAAGTAGAAAATATCTCCAATACTGAACGATGTGACTTTATACTGGGAACCTTAACTGTGTGCTGTTACTGGATCTCAGGCTATGTTCTCAGCCTGCCTGATGTCATAATCCCTTACTCGTCTTTTACGGCATTCACATAAACATCAGAAATGGCCTGTTCACTTCCAAGAGTCGAACACTTAGGCATATATTCGCCATTACAGTTACATACGAGTTACTAACTTTAGTACTCGTAAGTTCGTAACCTCTGCCGACAGTCAGCTTTAAGGAGAAGCTGACACTGCTTGTTGTCAATGGAACTTGGACTAGTTATCGTACATTGTTACTTGTTACTGTAAGTTCAAATGGTGCTTAAACTGTATGATCACACATGATGTAAGCCCGGTTCGTGAATTGAGTATTTGAGGTGCGATTGACAAACTCTACTCTGGCATTACTAAAGGTGACCCCCACAAATTTCAAAATTACATTAAGAATCCTTATGTAGATTTTGACAAGTTCTCAACTCGTCAAACTCTACATATGTCGGTGTAACTCTGTAAATATGATTAGTGTACCAATACATACATAAACTCACGCTTTCTTCCCATGGGGGTAGGCAGAAACTACAGAACGCCACCTGCTACGATCCTTACATACTCCTTTTACCTCGAGTAAAAACGCCGGAAGAGGACGCCCTAGGAGGACATGGTGGACATATTGGTGATGTTCTTCAGAATGGTCAGGTGCATAGTACTTGCAACCGGCGTGCGTGTATGACCAGATGTATGAACGTAAACGAGGCAAAAGGAGTATACCTATGTTAGTTGATAAAGCGTACCTTTAGGCTCCAAAGCATTCATTCATGTTTTGGTTGCTGTCCGGTCTTGTTGCAATAAGTCTTCGTCTTCTATATCGTTATCAGCTTCATCTAGTTTTATTTCTTCTTAGGCAAACAATATTTCATATAACCCATGCATCTTCTCTTTGGTTGGCCTTCTCTCATAACCACATTCAGGGTTATTTTTTTCTGGAAAGACCAAAAGTGTCATGTTAGATAATTATATTTTCTGCCTACCCTAATGTAAGAAAGGTGTGATGTTTGTACCCACATAATGATTTGTGACTACGTGTGCGCGGTAAACTTATATGTCCATTATACAATTACCTAACAAGTCCTCGGTAAGCCGTCCTGCATAATAATAGGACGAAGGACACGTTTCCTAACGTGGATCAAAATAACCCTAATATAATTTATTTCGTGCATGGTCTCCATATATCTTGTGTTAACTTATGCCATGTGATTTATATGAGGAATCAAAAGCCTAGACCCATTGGACGTTGGGTAAGAAGTGGTTCATAAGCCTTACATCTAAGTATAGAACTTAAAAAATTAACGAAGCTTTCACATTTATTAAAATCTTGAGTCACGGCAATCTAGCCTTCATTGCAAATATTATACAAGGTGGCAAGGACACACAACCTATTACCGTGGATTCAATACATGATTATGAACACCCCCTCCGATGAAAATATTCGTCGGTTATCTATGTATATTATAAAATGAATCCCTATTTCCCTTGGTCACGCCATCACGCGTGAACGGCTGGACCGATTTCACAAAAAACTTTTTGTTGTGTTCTTTATTGTCAGGAGAAAGATCTTATGAAATAAAAAAATAAGGAAGTTGATCGGAACGTTACAAAATTTAAGAAAACTTAACGCCAATATTAATTTTACATAACTGTCAGTTGTTTGAAATAACTGTCAGCGATTGATAGGATGCGCGCTGCAAATATCGTTTAACACAAATGCATCGGTTGATAAATTTGTCGATAGTTTTAGTTTTAGTCAATAGTCAAAACTAAAACTAAACGACATATGGCATTCATAGTTAAGACAGGACAACGTCTGTCGGGTCAGCTTGTTAAAAATATATTTGCTCTGCCACACTGTTTGACCGCGTAGATATTGCACTTTTTTATGAAACAGCAGTTTTTTTTGACACCTGACCAATATTTTTAACTCAGAGGGGTTTAGAATCATGTACTGAATCCATGGTAACAGGTTGTGTGTCGATGTCCCCGCCACCGTGTATAACATTTTAGTCGTCGATTTGTAGAGGTAATCTTTTAAGGCGAAAATAAGTGCCAGTGACCTTGAGCGAGTGGGAAGAGCATGCGAAACTTATAAGCGAATCAAATTGCACAGAGCTTTAGCGTCTACCCAAACATTGGTCAGCGATGCACTGCCACCCGTCGCCGGCAAGAGCCCCCGCTTCAACGCGCATCAAATTTTTTCGCAAAAACAACCCCTTGATTTATCAAACACAATACAAATAAAAGCCGTATACAAAAAATCGGGTAATTAAATTGTCTTTTAGATGGTGCAGATTTCATGAAAATACGCCCGATAGTTTTTGCGTGATTATCGTTTTTGTGTTCGCGTTGGACATTTCTTTATAAATTAATTAAGTACGCTATGTTATAAAAATATAATTTCAAATATTCATATATCAAATTATAGTCTAGTTTAAGTATCATATATTTTTTTCAAACAAATAAGACTATTCGTTTAGACGTGATGTTCAATTTGAAATCATTAAAAGTCGTATATCTGCGCCTTAAGCCATTGAATACCTTCTACTTAATAGTTCCAACATCCGAAATCATAAGGATTTCTAACAACATTTTTGAACCGCGTAACTCCGAAATATTTTGGTAGATATGTATAATTAGTGTCAGAAGTGGCGTGAAAACTTGTCTGTGAAATACCACTGCTATACATAATATATCAAATGTCTGGGGTTGCGTAACAGGGGCTCGCAGGGGTAGTCTCGGGGATGAAACTCGATCCTATTTCTAATGCTGTTATTTCCACGTCAGTTTGAAATTTGGAGAAGTGAATGGAATTGGTAGTGCAATTAAGTGGTCGTATTCATAGAATACGACCACTTATGTGTTTTTATGCAGATGAAGAAATTAGATTAATTTAATTTTAAAGTTACCTATTCCTTTGCCTTTAGGACTTTATTGTAAGATCTTGTTCAGTATGTTGTGAATAAGCCGTGTCATTTTTTTAATTAATATTTTATTGCTATGCGAAGACACTGCCGTCTAAGATACGGGATTTAGTTTGGGGGGCAGGGTCCCTAGTTTTATTGGACTTTCGACCTCTACCTACCTTTTGTACCCAATCTTTATAATTCTAATAAAGTTTTTTTACCATTCTATATATATATTGTCAAAGATTATGTTTTTGTGAATAAAAAAATATTAGTATTATTATTGCAACCTTTGGTACAAATAGTCCAGTCCAGTACAATGACCTTTGGCAGTCTACATCCTAATTTCAGAACCTATTATATTGTCATATCGATTGCTTATTGGTGACCTTCCTCGCTATCTGGTTTGACCTCTGAAAATACAAAATATCTTATAAAATAGTTTGAAAACTAGCCTAGTAAATGGCAAACAAATTGTCCTTGGTTAAACAGAGAGTACAGAACCTCACTTTATTTAAGCCTATTCCTACATCCCGAAAACTAGTAAATTGTTCTAAAATCAGTAGAAACAATTCCAACAATGATGTGTGGCCCTACGTGGCAGCCCTGTCTACTCGAACAACCCTTTTCTAAATGTTAGACAGTTAATATTTCAGGGAGTTGAAAATCGGAATTTCGATGAAGACGCTCCATGGTTATAGTGGTTTTAACGCCTGCCAGATCCAGGATTTGATTTACCACTTTCGGGAATTTTAGACCTGAAATTAGAAATGACACTCAAGTGCCCTTTAAAATTCATGGAACAAGATCAGTTATTTAACTTTTCATGTAATAACTTCATAACATAGACCGAAATAACAATTTCAGGGAAGTTATAAAGTTGGTAAATAGAGGTATGGAAAAACATTAATTCTTGTGAACAATAAATATTTAAAAAATGGTTGAAACAGGAGTAAATAAATAAAACTGATGTTTTAACAGTAAGAAATCAATAATAATACAAATAGTTTTTGTTCCACTGAAAGACAAAGGCCTGCACCCTAATTACGTAACACACTATCTATCACAATCTGAATCATTTTGAAGCCTATTGCTAATCCATTACTTCAGATGTTCGAAAAATTTGTCTGCTCAACAACGTAAATAACGCAATGAATGTTGTTGAACTGTCAAAATGAAACCCATTCCTACTGTTAGTGTGTAACGTGATTACCCTGCTGTTCTCACACAGCGAAGGGATGAGCATTGATCGCCACGCTTGCTCAAGGCAGATTCGCGATTTCAGATTTGAATTAACTACACACTATATTAATACCAACGACCAAAACTTTAAAATATTTCTATCTTTTTTTTTCCTTTTCTCTTAATAGTCTCTTTTCGAATTTTTATTTTTAATTTCAATAAATTTTACGTGTATTTGCGGTGCGTGTTTGATTTTTAATAATAATAATAAACCCATTTATTTTCAGGCAACTCAGGCCCATAGATACGAGTACAACCCTGCCCTTAACCTAAATATACATAATATTTTAATATAAACAAAACTTGTGTTAGTAAATAAGGCTAAAGACTATGTTAGTAGCACTTTACTTTGCATCAGCTTGATTATGTGCTGCACTGTGAAACTAGCTAGCTAGCTAGTTTTAGCTACTTCACGCCGGAGTTCGACTCCCCGGCGTGCTAGCGGCACGCTCTCCGCTGCAATATGCAGGTTTCTTACGATGAATTCCCTCACCCATGTCGATGTGTTTAAACATGAGCAAAATTCCTTTTGACAGAAACAAAATTGCTATTTGAAACGTCTGCCTCTATTATCGAAGCCTCGTTATCTCTTACTTCTCCTAAACCTTCTACCAGCACACCTTAACTAAACGGTCTGACACCAGTTAGGATCCGCGATAGCCCTAGACCAGGCAACAGATCTGTGGCCCACATTTGATAAGGTTACCCCGTACGTGCCGATAAGCCAATATGACTAACTCTAGGACCGTTAGCTGGTGGTGCAAGTTTTGGGCTCGGAGATTTGGAGTGTTTGATTTCGGTTCAAGTAGAGTCAACGTTATCAGTTTGCTGGAAGTTTCTAAGATTCGAGGTAGGTACTGGTAAGATAGACCGCACGTCAGTTGTAACAAAACCTGGTAAGCCTCTTATTGTATTGAAACTCCGTACTACGTTAGGCCAGCTCAACGCAAAGTGTTACTACTATCGTGCGGCCTACTGTACAAGGGAAAATCTGCGGGTTGACATTATTATTTTGTGTAGCATTCTGCCTTTATTTTACATTCTAAGTGAAAATACGCATCCTCTAAATGAAAAGGAAGTCTAAAGTGAGCATAATTTACTTTTTATTTTAAAACTTACCTTACATATACCTTATACCTTTTAGAGAAAGTTCTAAAATAAATACCTTATTTCAGAACTTTCTGTAAAAGGTATATTGCGAGAACCTAAGAGGGGCAAACAAGTATGTGGGTCACTAAAACTTCTTTCTTGATACTTACTTACCCTATGTTCTGAAAATATTCTGATTACGAAGACTTAATATTTCGTCCCCACGCTCGTCTCTCATCCTACAAACCCCACAATCCTGATTAGCAACCCAACAAATTGAAACTTAAAGCTGTTGCAATAAAGGCATTTAAGTGATTTCTCGATTGCGGAGCCGGTGAGTCACGTTGATAACAATTATGTTCCTATTTTGTACCGGCCGGTTGCTTGGTCAATTTTGTGATCTAATCTGGTTCAGTGCTAAACTCGCTAACTTGCTAAACGAGAATAGTGGGATGTTCAGTGAAGAAGTTTATGAAATAAGCGATATGCTATGAAAAAAGTTGTTGTTGTTGTCTTGATTTGATCTAGAAAATGAACAGATGATCTGAGGATGAGAAAGAGTGGAAGATGAAGGTGGAATATAAAATCTGTAAAGTCCCTAGCCATTGAACTTATTTTAACTGACTAACAAAAAGGCTAAGTTGTATCTCTTTGGTAAAATTTGACGAGAAAAGCACATAGATACTCAACTTTTATCTTGATCTATTAAATTAACTAAAATAAAATTAACAAAAACAGATATGAAACACTATGATGGCGAAGAATAAAACTCTCTTCTTTATTACTCATTGGGATAGACTTGTGCAAGCTCCAATTTAATTTGGTGAAACACGCGTTATTTATTTTTGAAAAATATCTAACGAAGAGCATACATTTCATTACTCATTTAATAAAACAGTAAAAATGAACAAAGATACCTATTCTTTCACCTCTGCTGCCCATTTGTGTTATTAAAAAATAAACATTGCCGTTAGAACTGGTCTAATCCGGCGTGATCCGGTTTTAACACGTCGCAAGGGGTGCGTTTCGCCAACTTTTTTGTTTTTAGGGGAAAACACCTTTAGTGGTGTGAAAAAAATATTATGTAGCCACTAAATGTAGATTTTCTCGGCTGTGGCAACGTGGGGGAAATAAAGATGTAACATGTATGAAAATATTGCGGGAAAAATGCTGTTTTTCTGGTGGAACAAAATTTTTAGCTATAGTGGGAGTTTTAATATTGTTTTGAATGAAATTAACAAGAGTTTGAGACCCATGTATAAATGGAAGAACATAAACGAAATTGTATATAAATAGTCATTAATAAAAGTTGGACTCTAAACATATAATTTATACATAAAGATAACAGATTAATATTAACCTATTCCAGAGTAGTGTAAAGTTAAATATAGTAACTTGGTGATATTAGACTTTACCAAGTTAATCCTGCTTGCCCTGTATACTTATCAGCCTAACAAGACTCGTGAACAAAATTATCAACAGGCCAGTACATATGCCCACCTGCGCCGCCAATCACTAAACACATTTAGCGCTAAACGAGTCTTAAACATATCATTCTGTCTCTGTCATCTTCAAACATTTGACAGAAACAGAATCATGTTTTAAACTCGTTTAGCGCTAAACGTGTTTAGTAATTGGCGGTGCAAGTGGGCCTAGAACAATTACAACCACAATAATTCAACAATAACATAATCAGCTGTGCATACGTACTTTGTGCTCGGCTGTACAGTTGTTACGCAAGTGCTACGTGGTTTATCACGGCATGAATCACTTCTGTTGCCGCCTGTCTCGCGTCATTGCACTGTTTATTGTAATGGTACTGTCGCAGATGTCCGTCTGCGTAGACGCTGGAAATTGACGTGTTTGGGATGGAATTACGCATGATTAGGAACGTGCTCCTTTTGTTTTTATAGAGCAGAATGATAAGACGTAAAATAAAGTAAAATAATTAATTAAATATTCGATAAGTACCTACCTCCAAATTATACAGTGCAGAGATGGATGGACAGCAGATACATTAATATCTGCTGTTTTCCTTGATGAAAAGAGAACGGATTGAAAACTTGTAATATTATTTGGAATCCAAAAAGTAATCTAGTATGTTAATAACGCAACAAATTTCGAAAGTTTTGGTGGTCCTTAGGCGCTGTCCTAATATGAGCGACCGTCGCGATCTTTCGGCGAACCGAAGGCGGCGAATTTTTCAAACAAATGAGCGACTAAGATCGCTTCTATTAGGAAGACGCCGTAAAATGATTTTTCTTACGAACGAATAAATAATGATATTTCCGAACTAAGCTAAATAGACCACGCTTTTACCTATTTGGTGAAAAAAGACGATTGTGATTATCAATAACAGTGCGTATTCAAAAGACGTAACAAAATACACGTAATATAATTGTGCCGTGTTGAAGACTGTTACACAACACTATTTACACAATATACCAGCTAAGCCTGCGCCTGCGTGGGCCTTGAGCCCTTCAACTCCGAGTTCGGTACGTCAAAGGATACACATTTCTGATGCAATAAAGTACAATTTTAATATGTAACGTTTAATATCCTCTCAGTTTGACTAGTCAACATTTGTTTCCAGGCTAAACAGGGCTTCATTTTATTTTATTAAAGTACTTGGTTTTATGCTTACTTTCATCTTCTCTTCTCTTTATCGGGTAAAAAATGACTTTAATTATTTCTACACCTGTCTAACTACAGTATAACTATTTATATATTGTTTTCCCTTAACGTATTGAGCTAAACTTTGGCCCACCTGCGTAATTCAGATGATAGGTACAGTCACCAAAAGTGATAAGTAACCAGGGTCGTCGGATATAGTTGCAGTTTAGTAAGAAATCGATGACGCTTAAAATCGGTGCAACCAAAACATGGTACATCGGTTCTGGTTACTTATCTCTTTTGACTGTACTTATATGATTGTTATAATCTGCAACCTTATTGCTTAAAACCCTATCAATCGCAATCTGAATGATTTTGAAGGATATTGCTAATCCATTGCTTCATATGTTCGAAAATGTTGTCTGCTCAACAACGTAAATAACGCAATGAATGTTGTTGAACTGTCAAAATGCCAGCCATTTCTACTGTGTGTTACGCAATTACCCCGTTGGTGTGACGATGGAGAGGAAGATGTTCTATATGACACATTACTAACACACGATACATTATTATTTAAATTTCTCTTTTTCTTTTTCTGTATTGCTGCACGACTCGACTAATTCGCCTTAGGCAAATCCGAAACTAAAAATGTTTTCTTTTTCTTGGTTTGCAAATCGCTGTTAACGTAGGTAGTCAACGCAAAGTATATACTTGTAACTAGATGCATGTGGAAGCTTTTAATTAGCAAATTTTCCTACCTACGATTGGTTTTTAATTGTGTATTTACTTGTTATTAGTCTGTAACCTATCTGTAAAAAAAAAAATGTTTTGTTAAATCTTTACTTGTTTTATCTTTCCATAGTGTTGTGTGTTTGGCTTGTAGTTAATTACAATAATATTTATTAATTAGAGAATCTAGAATGTAGAATCTCGTTCGCATCGCTGTCAACCGGAAACGTGCCCAGAAGACTGACAGCATTGCCAAGTTGAATAGCAATGGTAATTCTAATAATAATTACATCTCAATTATTTTAAACACACCCTTTTCTCTCTTACGTGTTTTATCGTCATAAAAGAGACATGTCTCTTACAAAAGTTTCATGCTCGACTTACCTCGCTCAAAGCACAAGGCTGCTATAAATAATTAAGTGAGTAATAGAGGGATAACCAGCAGTTAGCTCGGCTCTAATTACAGCTGCTACAGCAGTTGTGTTGCACTTATTAAATCATTATCATATTATTATTTTTTTAAATCTCAAGAGTAGTTTTACTCTTGACGATTTTTTTCTTTCTCACCATGATTGACTAAATGTTCAGTCATCGCTGTAATCTTATATGGGTACTAGTAATAATGTATATAAATATAATATTATGACGTCATATAAACATAATAATTTAAGTACTAATACTAGTTTCGAAGGCGGTATATGCATACTAACCAAATGGACTATACCAATGGGTTCGAAATAAACACCCGATAGTTTATTTTTATTAAGACGTAGCAGAAGTACTTATTTATTGTATTGACAAAACCTTAAAATCATCTTACGGACGATCTATATCTACTTTTCGGTCATCATCAACATCGTTAGCCTATAGCGGTCCACTGTTGGGCATAGGTTGGGTGTTGGTCTCTAATCGTACGCCATTTAACTCGATCCTCGGCTACTCTCATACACCTGCCGCCCTGAAAAGATCGAGATACTTACGTATATCAAACTATTACAAAGTAACTAGGTACCGTCACAGCTAAATAGCGCTACGAGAAGACTGATCTTTTCGTCACGGTCCCAGCGTACCATGACTTTCTTTTCGCAAAATGCGATAGTCTATCCTAGCAATATTTCACTCCACAACACGATATAATTCAACTACTATTACTCCTTAGTTCCGCTCGAAACTGAAGCGGCTGTATAAATATTTGATCAGGTAATAGGCCAGGAACTAGCAGTTAGTTTGTCAGTAATTACAGCCGTTGTCGACGTTTCCCTGAGATTCCTTATTCATTGATACCGTGCACTAACTTCTGGACTAGAACTGTGGTAAAGTGTAAATGATAAATGATAAATGATTTTATTTCTGTAAGTAGGTTTGTACAAACACTTTTACACGTCAATCATATTTTTAAACTAGATGAGGTCGGCGTTTCCTATCTGACTACTCTGAGAAGAAAGGCCGAAACAAACTCAGAGGTCACAGTCTCTTTTAAAGTCCAGACATAATCTTGGTCAGATCATGTGAAGACCATGTAGATTGGTATCTGAAATGGTCTTTTGAGGAAAGAACCACACAGATTGAGTGGACCTGTCCAGTCAGTGCACGCATTTGTCAGTAATCGTGCAGCTCAACTCAGGAAGTCAGAACTTAAGGAGCTCAACGATTCGACGAACAATACCAAAGAAAGGACATTTGGGTAGGCCACATAAATTACTCAATCTGCCAGATCATGATCAAAATTAACTGCGAAAAAAAAAAAAAGCAATGACCCACATAATCCTCACATTCACAATAATTAAAATAACATACTACTTTACAAGTAAATACTCATGTCATTGTGTATATAAAATTCAACAATGTCAATGTGTATATAAAAAAAATCGGACATAATGTTTGAGAACCATGTAGATTGGTGTCTGAAATGGTCTTTTGAGGAAAGAACCACACAGATTAAGTGGACCTGTCCAGTCAGTGCACGCATTTGTCAGTAACCGTGCAGCTCAACTCAGAACTTAAGGAGCTCAACGATTCGACGAACAATACCAAAGAAAGGACATTTGGGTAGGCCGCATAAACTACTTAAACTGCCAGATCAAGAATATAACTGAAACAAAGACCCACATAGTCATAGTAGTTTTCTAACTCAAAGGGAAACTATAATTATTGTTTCTTTTCCTACACGGATATTAAATTCTTTATACACCGTTGTCGTTTCGGTATCGAGTATCTTATTAAAAGTAAAAAAAATACAAGACAAATGCAAACTTTTTAATGTTTTAGATATTTACTTATAACATAAAATAAGTAACCAATGATAACGTTGCATGAATACATGATGATGTTCGTACTAGTTTTAATTATAAGTACGCAATGCATTTTTACAATCTCAAAACAACTAAGTATTAAATACTCTTTTAAAAGGCTTAACTTGTTAAACGTATATCCAGCAGTGAACTGAAAGAAATTTAATTACTTACTTAGGTACTACTTTAACTTTGGATAATTTTAATAAGGTACAACAATCCAATACATAGACTTATCAATTAGACAATTTCAATAAAAATTGGTGGTCGGCAGGAATCAGCAGCTAAAAGCATGTCATTTAGATGCAACAATCACGAGTGAATGCATCCACGGTAGCCATTTTTAATTACAAAAGTAAACCAAATCAGTACTCCGTTAAATTCTAAGCGGTCAGGTAGATGCATCAAATTCTACACAGTGTGTGCATTTAGTAGCGGGGAGAGCGATTTTCAATATTATTCGGCTGTTGCACCCGTGTTGTAGAAATACATATTTTCAATGTTATTATTAACTTTTCATACTCAAATAGTAATTTTTGTAAGAAACCAAGGTTTTAACTTAAAGCCTACTTAACTTTAAACATCTGCCAGACAAAGCATTATCGACAAATGATAACTGAGCTTCCTGAGTTCAGCATACGGTCTTGTAATCATCACCCCCACAGCCCCATTTCCCCCACTGCTGAGCATATGCCTCTCATTT
The DNA here is from genome assembly GCA_916610205.1 of Griposia aprilina. Taxonomy (NCBI): domain Eukaryota; kingdom Metazoa; phylum Arthropoda; class Insecta; order Lepidoptera; family Noctuidae; genus Griposia; species Griposia aprilina. The sequence continues at coordinate 21,755,129 of OU744299.1, read as the reverse complement.
CTTGTGCCAATCCCCACGTTACTGTGTCACCTTCATCCAGGTTCTACTCGCGATAGTAACAATGTCGAACGCCCATCTCACCACCGGACGGCCGACACTTCGTCTTCCAGTCCTTGGGCGTCTTGAAGTTTGCTGTAATTTGATAAGAACAGACTTCGTCAGGCTCCACAGCATCAGTTGTGTTACAGTGTTCAGGCCGGTAACTGCTTGACATCATGAAGGTTATAAAAACATTTTATTCAAGAAACGCTTTGCTATCGTCTTTTAAATCTGTAGAATATTTCTCAGATGGGGATGCACACGGTAGTCACTGGGAAATGTTATAAACGGAATAATATAGCTTGATAATAATGATGTCGTCGTGGCCTGCCCTCATAGAATCACTCATCCGTTGCCCGCTACCCGCTTCGCTTAAGCATCCAAACATCAGCCCATAGTGATGAGATAGCACCCGAAGACAGACAGTTTAATCGGGCCCTTTACTTAATACAATCTGTGCTCAGATCTAAATTAATGCAAGTATAGCCACGTAGTGCGGTGGGACTTTTACTGTAGATTTTTTGGTGTAAGCAGAGTTAGAGGGGTAGTTGTTGAGTGGTAATGTTGGAGTGGAAATTACCTTGTTTTTTCCTAAATTAATATGTTGAAGATCAATTTATTATTTATATGGGTAGTTGAAGTATGCTAACATCTTTTATTTGTGTAAGAATTAATTTTAAATTACATTGTTGGTTACTAACAAGGTTAGGTTGTTTATAGCAACAATCACTGGGATTTTTATACGAAGACTATCATTTCGCACGAAAGGCGTGTTTTATGAATTTTTAGGGTTCCGTACCCAAAGACCCTATTACTAAGGCTCCACTGTCCGTCCGTCTGTCACAGGGCTGTATCTTTCGAATCCTAATAGGTGTACACTTGAAATTTTCACAGTGTGTACAACTATGGCCGTTATCGAAACAAATAATAAATATGTAGTGTTAAATAGTGTACGGTGGTACGGAACCCTTCGTGTGCGCGCCGGACTCGCACTTTGCCGTTTTTTTTTTAAATTTATGACCTTTCTTGTGATTTAAAAGAGACTGCTATTATAAAAGTGCGAAGAATCCCACAAAAAGAAAACAACTAAATAACAATTTTTATTTATCAATGAAAACAAAGCAAATAAAACCTGTTAAAATACCGAACAACAAACAATCATTACAAATCTAGGAGCGAAGTCCAAATGTTCCGTAAAATCAGTTTCATTGGTTGTGTATCGAATATTTTCATGACAAATGCCTGCTATATTTCAGACGGGCTATCTTGGTTGTGCCAACCATGCTGCTGTTTAAACCTTTGCACTTTAACTTACTTTACTAACTTCTTTTTTTTTTTTGTGAGCTTTTCTTCAAAGTCTAGTCGTTTATTTCAATTAGGCACTTATAAGACACGAAAATTTACAAGAAAATTGAATTGATTCTAGTTGCCCCTTCTTACAGGTAGTTACGTATGGTGAAGAATGGGCAAGAAACTCCATAGTTACTCCATAGTCAGCAGTTCAGGTAGCCTGGCTGACTACTCAGGGTCCGTCGCCGCCGCGCCGCCGCACAGACTGGTAAAACGACCAAAAACTTGGCCAAAAATATTTTGTTTCTTTTTCTTTATTAGATAGGTGGCCCATGACGAGAAATGATATTTTTCATAAAAAAATATAATTTTGAATATATTTGGAGGAGAAAAATAAAAAAATATAATTAAATAGGGATTTTTTTATTGTAGTAACAAAGAATAAAATATACGTTGAAATACAGCGAAACTATGACTTCTTCAATTCTAGATTAACAAGAATAAACAAAAAAAAACTTAAATTAAAAAAAAAAAAATTAGGTACATTATCACTTATTGTCTAATCTTCAGGTATAAAGAAACCTGCTGCTTCTTTAGTGAAAGCCTGTTTATTTTTATTCCTCTTTTTCTCACTTTGTCGGCTACTTATGAAAGGGTCAGATGTCAGAAGAAGCCGGTTCAGCACATCTTCATTGCAGGCTTTTCTAGAAAACTTCCTAGAGAAGCTTTCCCTATATAGTCGGAAGTGCTTGTTGCGGGACTCCGCAGCCTCTTCTGACAATTGACCAATAGGCAGAAGCGCGTGAGATATTATACTTGAAGAGTGTACCAATATTTTATGTACAGTAGGACTCATTGGTTGCCAGCTGTACAAGTTAATGTAGTAATGCGCTACATCCATAGTGTAGGCAGACATTTTTTTTAAATCTATTTTATATCCTGACGATATGACTTCTAAAATTGTTCTAAATTTTTTAATAAGGTCTTCGTCAATACCTGTGATGGATGCTGCTGTTTCTGGGTCGGAAAAGAATTTGCGAGAGGTATTCCCGTCATTCGTGTTTCCGTACCCAGCCTTGGGAATTTCTACTAGTAAACCCATTTTTTCCCGGAATTCTTCTTGTATCGCTGACTTGGCGGTTTTGATTTTATCTTTATCTTCTTTTCCAGATATCCGTCCCTTATTTACACCCGCTCTTATTTTATAAGACAAATGTAATAAAAATTCGAAAAAACGGATTCGCGCGTGTAAAATAGACAATCCGAATTTAAAAGTTTCTGGATTTTCCGGTTATTGCGATGATGTTCCCAAATCGTTGAAACCTTTAGACGTTTTACCACATACATAGCAGCGCAATGTTGAACTCGTGTTAGTGGCCGCGTTACACACTTTTCCGTCGATCATTGTTGGGAGTAACACATGCTTAATTCGAATATTTTCATTAACAACTGTAGGCTGAAGAGACTTTATTTGGTTCTCAATATGATCGATTTCTTCGTTAGTGACGTCTTTATCTTCTTTTACATACCGAAACCTCACGGGCCGGCAGAATCTTGGTGAAGATGGTTGGGGATTCTGCCATATGATTTTAGTACCGTATGTGAGCCGAAGTGGTACCATAGAACTCATAAATATGTTTGCGTCACTATTACCATCTTCCTCGAATTTTTGCTTGTATTGATTTTGGGTAGACCCATCGCATCCCCATTTATAAATCAGTACAAACTCAGCGTTTGGCTCCAGTCGTTCGAGAACTGGTTCTAAATATTTGCACAGCCGCGAAGCTGTGTGATCAAGCAGATCTTGTAGTATCACCTCTGCAACCGTCTCATTCACGTTTTTCGGTGGATAACAATCCTGTTTTGCCCTCTGGACATAAGTATAACAAGGGTATACGTCTTTATTTGCCTGATGTATCACCTCGTATTGACTTAAGGTCATGTCGGCTTCCACGAAAATCATTAGGGCATCTTCTGGCGTATGCTTTTTGGTAGTAGTAGTTTTACTACCAATAGCAGCTGCCTTGCGGAACTTTGTTGCTCGGGTAGGGCTTTTTGTCACTTCTTGAATCACAGAGGCAACATCGGCGTTACCTGCAGCTCTTTGGCTCATTTGTGCCGCGTAAGTGAGTTGCTCCACTGACACGTTTTGTCTAAGTGATATTGTTTTACGGCGCTTTGACCGATCACTTAATTCTCCGAATTCTTTAGATGGACGACCCTTGGAACTTCCTGGAATCGGCCCGGCAGGTAAAGTGACGTCTTCGTTAAGCCATTCCTCGCTTTTTTCCAGGAAACGGGTCTCCGTACTGTTGCACGCTAACCACTTACGTTTATATACCATTTTAAATGACTTGATTGTTTTGAAAAGTTCGTCATTTTTTTCAGCAGGGCACTTTGTCACTTCCACTAACTTCTTGTCCAAATCTTGGAGCTTTCCGTCAAGCAATCGCTGCGGACTAGCTCTAACTAATTCATGAAGCTCTTTCCTAGTCATAGATATGACACAATGTAGAGAGTCTGAAACAATCAAAATAATTGTTAAAAAATCGCGGGTAAAGAGACAGTTTTCAGAGTTAAAATTATCTTTTATGTGAATATATGTGAATGTTTTTGCTACCTAGTATAATTGCACATATCCTCTAGTTTATTGAAATATTACTACGATGCAGTGGCGATGAGTTGCACATATTTAAAAACACGAATTTATCAAAATATTAAGGAAAAATTCAATATTTTTAGGCATGTTGATATACTGCAAAGTAGATCATGAATAAGCTCTCATAATAAATAAAACGGATCATAGAATGTAGTACATACCTTGATTGATAGAATCCATAGCACTTTTTGTATCTTGAATCACTTTGCACATAAACTATGGCACGGAGAAATAATGATTTTTTAGAGTTGCCGCGAACAGAGACGAGTGTTGTCAACAAGCGCTAAGTTCCGACTGTCCGTGTAGCGGACGGGGACTCGGAAGCAGGTAGAGATTTTACCTAGTGACGCGTGGATTATCTACCTTTTATGGGATTAAGTTGGAAGTCTAGTAGAACATTTCGAGAAATTTGATTAATGGCCAGGTTTTGAGTCGTTTTACCAGTCTGTGCGCCGGTAGAAAGGATAGTATAGTCATACACGTAATTACTTTATCAACCATAAATTGAATGTCGAAAACGACGATAATAGGTCGGGGAAAGGTTTTGTCAAAGGTTTTGAAAACTTGTAGTAAAATCTCTTTGGCTGTACTGTTTGTATTTGGCTGGTTTTGATACCGTTAAATAGATGAATGACATTTAAGAAAATAAAAAATGAAAACGATTTCCCGCCATTTTTCAATTTTTTTCTTGTCCGCCAATCTAACGAAGAAATTCGATACATTTTGGAGTTTTATTACAAAAAAGGGAAAAATGTGAAAAAAACGTGAAAGAAATATGGACTTAACGCAATCTCAGTAAGAGTAGCACAAAGCTGGTTCAAGCGTTTTCCGTTCGGGAATGTTGATGTCAAATCTTTGACATCAAAATTCCTGCAGCTCGCTCTGGTCGCCCTAATACGGATGAAGTCGATGCCATTTTTGAAAAAGTGGAGCCAGATTAATAGTAATTACGACTTAGCTGAAGAGTTAAGGGTTGACCACAAAACAGTTTTGACCTATTTGAAAATGTGGGTATACAAAAAAGCTCGATATTTGGATACCACACGAGCTCTTAGTCTTGCGTTTGTATATAAACAAAGAAATAACTTTTTCCCCGACCTAATACTTTGTATATGTGACAGTAAAGTATGTAGCTAGTTCCAACCTTAGTAAAGTTTCAATTTAATGGGAGTTATTGTCGAAAATCATAAAGCAATTACGAGATTGACTATTCATATTAGTCATCATTAGTTGAGGCTCTTATATTTGCGACCATTGATTTAATTGATAAGATAAGATCTTCTTTTATTATAGGCACAAATTTATCGACAGTTGAAAACCAATATGTTTAAGACATTACGGAGTTTATTTTGATTTGATCGGGTTTCTCGAAAATGTTTAGTAGGTTCCATCACGATCATCATCAGCCTACATTAGTCCACTGCTGGCCATAGGCTTCTCCAATCGCACGCCATTCAACTCAATTCTCTTTAGTAGGTATGTATGACCAGTGAAATTAATTAGTTACATAAACAATTGTTTACAAGAACAGTTGAATGATTCACAAAACTGTCCTATGAATCAGTGCAGCAGAGTTATAATTATTCTCAAAATTAATACGAGAACAGTACTATAAACCCCGCCGGGCATAAACAACAGACCCATATTATATATCCTAATATATATATTGTGCAATTAACCCAAGTTTAACCGTTAACCATAAAACGAGTTAAGGGTTAACAAATTAAGTTATTCTAGAATTATATGCGTGGTTCGCTTTATTGAGAAAGGTGCGGGTTTAGACGGATAGAGATTTAATTAGATTGAAATAATAAATATAATATTAAAAAAAAACAGGAATAGCGCGATACCCATTTTTATTGGCTAGGGTGATATTTCAATTAAGTATCAAGTAAATTAAAAGGTGAAGGCATTCAGAAGCTTGTAAAATTTATTATTTCATGCTGCTTAATAGGGGAATTACAAAATTATTAGCTTATTCAGTAACCAGTATGATTTGGCCTCGCATTCTATTGCAAATCTGTACTACGCTAGGCCAACTCAAGGTTAAACTGTTATCACCACTGACGTGTGGTCTACTGTACCCTATGCGTACCTATGTACCAGAACGCTATTATTTTTAAAGTACAAAAATAATTATTTGGCTTTTGTATAATGTTCTTTTACCAGTGGAATAATAATCGCGAATTTCTGGCGTCTCTTGTGTCGTCTAAACAAGCCTTTATGTTGACGGTTTAGCGAATTCTCGCGGAGGTTAAAAGTTTATTAGTTCGCAATTTATAGAGATACTCGTAAAATGTACTAAACTAATCTTCGTTTGTACTAGTGTAATTTTTACATCTAATTCTTGTTTCTGATGGTTTTTCCGCAGGATTCAATTCAAAATAACAAGCTATTAATACTGGGTCACACGGTAGTTAATAAAGGTATTAGCTTATTCTAGAGGTAGGCTTAGTAAAAGGAAGGATAGATAAGTTACCTAATAAAAAAATAAAGAAGAACGATGCACTTCCTTTAATGAACACCTGTCATTCGTTAGGCAGGTTGCCCGTATTGAACTTGACTGGGTCATCTCTTCACAATAAGATCTGGAAAATACAAAAAAGAAAGGCCTAAGAATGTTTAAGATAACCTGAGATCCGTCTGAGAAATAGCTTCGATAATTATAATAACAAATTAACATAAAGTGACCTACATTTTCGTATATTTATAGAAACGCTAAACCAACTCAAATGCGTATAAATTAAGTCCCAAAGGCTTCATGATAGGCCGTAAAATATAAATACAAAGTATAAACAACAAGTTGTGTGGAAATAGTGAAGGAAATCCATTTTCACATCAATTCAGTCACGAATGACGGTGTGGCCCCAAAATTAGCAGTTAAACTTTTTAATGTATCTGCTTGATACTGCCGTACGGTAGAGTAGGGACTTCGGATTGTGTGTGAGCTTATTTAAATTGGGCTTTTTGTAAAATAAAAAGCTTGTAACGAGACTGCGGTTTTACGGCAAAAGTATGGGCAGCTGAGCTTCCTATCCTACACCAATCAGTGTGCTTTATGAACGGTGTTTTTTTTATGTTTTTCAAAATTGGAATAGGTAGTAATTCCAAAATGACATTGAATTTGAAGTATTCGTTAAAGACAATAAACAATGTCATTAATAAAAACAAATCATTGATGTTTATTTTGCTTTTTTTATATTAGGTACCCATAACTTATTCACAAGTCCTACTAAAAGTACATACATTATTACAAAATATCGTTACATAACTTGGTTTTCAAAACAGCAGCAAATATTTAACAAAGCCCTGTATTCCTGTGAATTTCAAGGTTTTCATGGGGCTATCACGTTTCAAGTACACATTCAGAATTTCCTAGAATTTCCAACTCTGAATTTTGTTATGTATACAGCTGGTTATTTCGCGCGTTATCAAACTACCAGGAATTTGATAACAAGGCACACATGTAATGTATCTTTTTAGATAGGATAGGTACAAAGTCAGATAGTACTACTACAAATGTAATTTATTGAAGTATACAACAAATAGTACTATTTGTTGTACACATCAATAAATTACATTTGAACTTTTGAGAATTAGCATAAGAATAATGGCCGGGCATTTTTTTTTTTCGTTGATAAATCATCATATAACTTCTCCCGCTCAGGGCGGAGCTGGCGTGTCATACTTTTACTGACTAAAACCCACCCGTGTTCCTTTAATCGCCTGTGCGCCAGCGCCACGGTAAGGCTAGGCTATTGTTCCCACTGCTGGGACATAGACATCTCTGTGAGAATGAGTTAAGGTTTCCATAATGAGCTACCTTTGAAGTGTTTTGAACACAAAATTTTCCACTCAAAAACTCCATGCTCCATGTAAAATACAGGTACTCAGCTGCAGATCCATCCGGTATTTTTTTTTGTTTTGGCAGTAGTGGGAAATTCTCATGGACGCCTAGACTCTTACCGGCTAAAACCACACTCCTGCCTTGCCAGTTACCTCTGACATGATCAGAGACTTTGTTGGTCTATATGTTCTGATTAGAGTCATTAAGTAGAAATTATTTTTTGCTGTCGTTGTTGGTGATATATTTAATGGTCCATTATTTGTAGTTTCATGATTACACGTAGGGACTACAGAGCTTTCTGATTGTTTTTTCCTATTCTATGTTACCTGTATTTGTTATTCTTAATCTAAATTTCTTATTATAGTGTTCGGGTTTTTTTTTATTTTTATTTAAGTATATCTCTTAATATTGTTTTTTTTTTCATACTTTTATATGCACACATATTTTTTTTCATCTTTGCTATTACAACACATTTTTTTTTAACACTCTGTACAATATAGCTCAGATGCATCCGGTTAGACTGACCAACCGTGATAGACAAAGGCTAGGCTAATGGATGGATTTTGCATTCAAACAGAAAATTTATTCGTAAACCAAGTTAGTTCACTTCTTCATCAATCAAGTGTTCCGGGTCCCAAGTTTTCGCAGCCCCCCTGTGGTAGCGTGATATAATCCCATATCTGTCACTGTGTCCCATTCGGTGACGGCTAACGTTAAATACTGTGCGTTTACTATGCGTTTACGAGCGTAAAACAAAACAATATAAAGTTTCCCTACAATTTTCTATTGCTTTTAACTAAATTGATATTTACGAAACTGTGGAGGTTATACAGGTTGATTTTAAAAATGGTGTTTAGTGTGGGAACTACATTGTATTTCTTTTGGACTTATTTTAGGTCTCAACATCTTTAATAACCATCAAGTACTTTACCACCTGTAAAAGTTAAGTTGCTAAGGTATTATAGATATAGATTTAGGTACATTATTTCATCCCATGGAACGATGCCACTATAAGGGCCCGTTGTTTGATACCTACTTCAATATGACCAATAGGCAATTTAACAATTAGTCACTCGACAGTAGTTAAAATTGAACTACTCTGTCTGCGCATGGTAAACTTTCATAGCAAATTGACAATTTTTTAACTATAGCTAGCTTAACCATTTGTCAAAATCAAAATCAAAATATTTTATTTCACATAAACCAACATGGGCACTTATGAAACGTCAGAAGCTAGGTGCACGGTTCCAATTGGTTGTTTCCTATGGAGAAGAGCCGGTAAGAAACTCCACGGTTACTCTTTTAAAAATAAGGGGCTTTTACAATGTTTCCAATTACAGTGTTGATAGATATGGGAGGACAGTGTAGGCCTGTCAACAAGTAACAGGTACTCAACAAAATATAAAAAGGTCCACAAATCTAGTCTACAAGTTAGGTCTACAACGTTCTCACATTCACAAAATATAAAAGAATCTATATAAAAATAAAAGCCTATTTAGACTAAATGACATGATTGCCATTACTACTGTAACAAATCGGAATCAAAATCCTATCCACAAAAGCCATAAATAAGGAGTTCAAATAAGAATCCGTAGTATATAATGTCAAATAATGAGATTATGTCAAAGAAGTAAGTAAAAAGAAACAAAAAACTTCGTAATTTGGGAACAGTTAATAGATATTTACTTAGTGATGCCGTTAATGTGGTATCAGGGAAGCCACATGTGCAGAAGAAATTATTGCCAAACTTGCTTGTCTTCAACGTAGTCTTTAATGTTATAATATGCATTTTTGATAAGTATATGTGACGTTTGATGTGGGTTTTGAATATTCCATCGTTAAGTTCTGTAACTGACTTTGGCAACTTGTTATAAACGCGGATACTGTTTATGAGAAATGACTTGCTTGTTTTAGTTAATCTAAATTTGGGTATTACAATTTCATTTTTGCTACGTGTGTATATTATGGAAATCACTTCTTATTTTGAAAAGTCCTAAATTTTTGCGAACATACAAAATACTTTCTAAGATATAAAGAGAAGGCAGAGTTAGTATATCAATTTCTTTGAATTTGTTTCTAAGAGACTCACGAGGACCCATTTTATAGATCGCGCGGATTGCCCTCTTTTGTAAAATGAAAATTGAATCTACGTCAGCTGCCGATCCCCACAGAAGAACACCATAAGACATAATACTGTGGAAATAAGCAAAGTATACTAACGTAGCAGTGGCTATATCAGTCAACTGCCTTATTTTTCTTACTGCATATGCAGCTGAACTTAATCAACCTGAAAGAGCGCTAATGTGGGCACCCCATTGCAATTTTGAATCTAAAGTAATTCCTAGAAATACTGTTTTCGTAATAACATCTAGTTCCTTGCCATCAAGTTTTAAATTTAGACCCACTTGGGGTACATTTGGTAATGAAAACATAAGACATTTAGTTTTGTTCGCATTAAGTAAAACATTATTTGCTGCGAACCATTTTGAAAGCACAACATACTTATGTCATTTTTAACAAACTGTTAGTTTAACTAACGCATTTTAACTATTAGTATGTTTGACTACTGATCAAATAACGGGCCCTAAAATTAACAAAATTAGGTTATTATCTTATTCGTTCTTGAGTGCAATAAGCGCAGAAAAACAGAAGAAGATCATAGTCATCAAAAAAAAAGGCAGAAGATTATAATCAAACCTTGCTGAACGTCAGACCTACTGACTGATGTCTGCATAGTTAGCTCCTGGTGTATTTAATGACATATTGCATACCAATCTTGCCGAAGCCAGCTTACACCCTAGAAAAAAAACAGACAATAAACACAGAAACAGATTAGATAAAAACAGTGTAGAATTGACATACTTACAAAATAAAATAACCCAAGAGTTTATCGATATATCCTTAACACCACCTTACCGCCACCTACACCAATTCTCCGTATTACACAACTCCCCATCGTTACAGAATTGAAGATACAATTGACAGACACACGCTCATTGGCCGTGATTGGGGAACGAATGAGTTCGCACTGGAGTGAAGGACGGTACATTGATAATTGTGGATCGTTGTAGACTGGCTTGAGGGTTTAATCATACCTTACGTAATGGCCGCGATATTTTTGATTATTAAGACTGATTTCAGTTGCTAAGCTGAGGAATGAGCACGTAGGATAAAAAATATTGTAAAACATTTTAAAAGCGTAACTATCCAGTACCCTTGTTGCATAACGCACTATAAATCACAATCTAAATCATTTTGAAGCCTATTGCTAATCCATTGCTTCATATGTTCGAAAAATTTGTCTGCTCTACAACGTGAATAACGCAATGAATGTCGTTGAACTGTCAAAACGAAAGCCATTCCTACAGTTAGTTTGCTACGCAATTACCCCGCTGAATCTTTCCCATTCTTCTCCATACGAAACTACCTTTTGCAAGGCGTAACTAGAATCAATTCTATTTTCTTAAAAAAATGACGTTCAAAAGTCCCTTTTAATGGCTTATAATTTGATATAAATGATTTGACTTTGAGCTGGCTATGGTGTGTCAAAGGATTCCTAAAGGATCTATGGTCGTTATATCAGACGAGTTTCGGAGTCGCGACCGCGGATAAGTAGGCAAACGTAGGCAACGGGTTAGGTGCACCTCTGCACAACCCTTTGGGGTAATGATATGAGAAATAAGTTTATTAGGCTTGTAAATGAAATACAATAAATTGGAGCCTACAGCTAGTTAAAAATGTGGTTGTGGTTGGTTTGATGATCCTAACTAATATTATAAATGCGTAAGTATGTTTGTTTGTTTGCTACCTTTTCACGCCTAAACCACTGAACGGATCATCCTGAAATTTTGCATATACGTAGTCAAGTGTACAGGAACGGACATAGGGTACCTTTCATCCCGAAAAAAGGACTGTTCCCGAGAAAAACAACAATGACGTTCTTATAATAATAGATGGCGCCACGTGTTTTTCGAATCATGATTGAATTATAACCCGAATTGATTGTCAAAGTCTAAATTAACGCGAGCGAAGCCGCGGGCAAAAGCTAGTATAATAATATATACTAAAATTGATAGCATGAACATTGAACATTGCAAATTATTAGTAAAACTAATTATTTTTTATTATTTCCACGAAAAAATTAATGCATAGAAAGAGCTTCTTTGCATAATTGTATGCTGAGCAGTGCAGGTGGTACTTTCAGAACCACTTGAGTTTAGCTCTAATCTTACACTAACAACATAATATCACAAAACTATTACTTAACTCAAATTCAAAGCGTTTATTTCAAATAAACCAATTACTTTTGAACTGTCTAGGGGTCGGTCAGTCAGAAAAATAGAACTAGTTGTCCATTCCAAAGCTTAGTAGGTACATATTTCTCTTAAGAGCAACCGGAACCCCTTTTATGTGCTGATGGTGAACACCGGGATGATTTTAGTGAGGTAAAAATCCCACACTCCCCGAAGGTTTCCCCACGAAAACAAACAAACAAAAAAAAGAAGTTCGTATTTAAGTTACCTTAGAGTTCTTCTGGGAGATTGTTGCGCAACTTCTCCCCAGCTAAAGCACTAGGAGGTGGTGAAGCGGGGCGTTTTGGGAGACTGTCTCATGTAATTTTGACGTTCATAAAGTGCTGATTCTCAGCCTATTTGAATAAATGATTTTGATTTTGAAAGACACTTTATATGAGACACTATACCATCGCCACATAACTTTTTTTCTACGAAGCAGCGCTGCAGTTTCATGTAATATCGTCATTGATAAAATAATAAGCCTATTATAGAAATTGTCACCTGCGTGTGGATACTTCATACTTCTGTACTATATCTTAGACCAGCTGCGCCTCGCGGTTTTACCCGTATAAGTCTCGATCCCGTAAGAATAGCGGCATAAAAACTATCCTATGTCCTAATCCAAGGCATGGTCTACCCATGTGCCAAATTTTATCCAAATCCGTTCAACGGTTGTGGCGTGGAAGCGTCACAAACAAACATACAAACTAACAAAAAAACATTTTTTTCTCTTTACTTAGTTTAGATTAAAGTTAATGTAGATATTATATACATAAATGCTCCGGAATAAATTCTCTAAATGATGGTGAAAACATACATACATAAACTCACGCCTTTTTCCCATAGGGGTAGGCAGAAACTACAGAGCGCCACCTACTACGATCCTTACATACCTACTCCTTTTGCTTCGTTTACGTGCATACATCTGGTCGTACGCGCATCAAAATCCATTGTGTAGTTTAAAAGGACTAAGAGGTCACACAGACTGATACGAAAAGCGGTTTCATTTTATAATATGTAATTCATAGATACGTCTAACCACTTTCCGTCGTATTGTTATATTATATTTAATGTTTCAAGGCCAATGGTCCACCCATTAGCATTGAAACATAAAGGCGCTCCCTCACGGGAAGCATTCGCCTGTAACATCCCAGTTCAGATTCGAGCATTACAGTGCGCAAACTGTAATGATACATTAAAGGCGAATGTTCGTAAGTCAGTGAGGCAGTGTTGTAACGTAATGCGCAATCTTGAATTGTTTCATTACAGGCGAATGTTCCGGTGAGGGAGCGCCTTTAAAACTTAAGGAAAAATCAACTACAATTTGTGGTGTACAACCACAAATACTTAACTAAAATGCGTAGAAAATATCAAGCCGAGTTGTTTCAGACATTTCGTGAGGACACACCGCTTTCCGGCTACAATAAAAATATGTAAATTGAGGCACCGTCGAGGAAGCCATTCCGCTTAATTGCAAACGCGCCACCGACGGTTTATATATTAAAATCACGCGACAACCTAATGAACGTACCTATAGGTATTGTGTGTGTATTGTGCCGTTGAGGTTCGGAAGTGAAACCCCCACCAAATACAGACGCATCCCCCGGGACGCAATATGGCAGGACAAATATAAAATAAGAAGGTGTACAACTCTATAATAATCTACCAGCAGATATCAGGAGCACATCCTCTTTTAACATCGTTCTATTACTGCAAATACCGATTAAGTGCAAGAATCGCGTTTTGACATAATGTCATTTGAAAGTTTGGATGTGCTACCAAATCATCAATTATGTCACCTTAAACTGTGAACTATTTTCGTAACGAAGGGTCGTATCAAAAAATGGGTTATACCAGTTTGTACAGCTTGAAAATTTTATTCTAAAGGTCTAAAAAAAACATTTTCGTCATAGATTCACTTAATAGGTATTTGTAGTAATAGGACGACTTATTTAAAGCCAAACTCAAGCAGTACGTCACTAACAACATCGACATAAGCTAGTCATGCATATAAAATACGACATCGTACTGAATCCTACCTAACTACATAAAAAAAAAGACTACAGCTACTGGACTATACTTACTCGTACCTTACTTATGTATTTATTAGTTAAGTGAACAATAGAATAGAATAGAATGCTCGTTATTAAGTAAACCATAAAAATTACAGATATAAATGTAGAAATTTTACATAGAGTGACACAATAGGCGGTCTTATCGCTAAAAGCGATCTAAAACAGCGAGCGATCTAAAGAGTGAACAATGTACTCGTATGTTCTAATAAATAAAGAATCTTTAAACCCACCAAATCTTTAAATATTTGAATTAGGAATTAAACATAAAATCACGCATGTATCCCGAAAGGTTAGGCAGAGGTGTATCTATAGTACACCCAAATTTCGTCAGTTATGTTTAAGTCCCATGTGGGAGGCGAGCCTATTGCACTCAACCGAGCTTAAATCCAGACTCCGGGCTGCAGCTACTGAGAAATCCTTGATGGAAAAACCCAATAACACTTTGCCCGACCTGGGAAGTGAAACCCAGGACCTTATGCTTAGCTCGCCGTCCGGTAAGGACCAGGCCCGGGTCGACGGCGCGTCGTGTCCCACGCGCGCCTCAAAGAGATGTCAGCATCATTGACAGGGTCCGATAGGGCCGATGCCTGCCGGGGTCGCGGATTGTTCGAAAGAGTTACCGTGGCCCTGGCGCACAGGCAACTGAAGGAACACGGGTGGGTTTTAGTCAGTAAGATTCTGACGCGCACTTCCGCTCCCGCCCAGAGCGGGTGAGGTCATTTGATGATTTACCACCCAAAAAAAAAAAGGACCTTATGCTTAGCAGTAGCGCCTGCGGTCACTAGACAAACGAGGCAGTCTTAATAAGAAATTTGTTAAAAGTGTAAACTTTTGAGGCTATAATAGACTTGATACACACTTAATTGTTTTACTGGCAACACTGAGTCAGAACTTCCGTTGGTTTAGTGGGATAGCGGTTTGGTAGTGGGGATTAGTCTACGCCCAGGCAGAAACGGTTCCTTGAGCTCATGGTGAGCAGTCACTCTTAGAAAGCCGACACGTAATTATTTGCTATATATTCCTAGAAATCAGCATTTATGTTAAAAGTTAAGGTTGTACTGTAAATTGAAATTATTGTCAGTCCTAATAAAAACGTTATTTAACGATCCTGTTGTTTCAATTCTGGCTGCTTCTACAAAAGATATACCTGCCTGTTGTACTGACCCACAGCATCGTGTTATATTTTTTAGTCAAAGTTTTGAAATTATGTAGTTGTTTCGCAACGGTATATAATGCAACGATTTTATTTTAAAACTGACTTTTTCGTAGAAATTATAATTTTACTAATGAAATGATCAGAATGATGTCGGCACTATACGATATTATAAATGAATCCAAAAGCTCGTCTCTGATTCCGAATAAATTCAATTTCCAATGATATTGTATTCATTCCATACATTGTCAGGTTTATTATCCCTTAATGAATTCTTGGAGCCAATGAAGCACTATAGTCGGAAAATACAAAATAATAAACAGATAAATATTCAACGTTAAAGTAAAATTCATCGTACTCTAACGATACGATTTTACAAACGAAAATCAATTTATCAATCTGATAGTGGTTAAAATACAGTGAAAACAAGTTCAATTTTAAATCCAATATTAACTAAAAATGAAAACTGAATACAACAAATTGTTGCCAAATATAGATCCTCTGTTCTGTAAATCCAACAAAAAAAAAGTAAACACATATGATTCGTTGAATGGAAATAAAAAATCCATTTACCATGCCTCCTGGCCATGTAAAGGTACCAATTGTCGAAAAACCCGGCTATTCTGACAGCTCTGTGCCTCTATACCCGGGTTTGATATAAGAGAAGGGATCACGGCGGGTCAGTTTAAGCTAGCCGCTTCCAGTATATATTATGTCCGTACTATGTTTGCACGGTCGCGAGTGCATAACCAGAGGCGATGCAGTCCTGTTGATTTTTTATTTTTTATTCCCGGGTCCGTTGAGAGCTGGGCGTTAATCAATACTTTGTACGTGCTGCACGCAAAACAAAAAAAACACGTATTGTTTTGTACACGGATAACATTTTTTATCCGGACCTGCGACCGGATATGGGCAAAATGAAAGAGTGTATTAAATCGATCGTGAACAATATTTAATATTCGCTTTGTGTTGGTTTTTGTAAGGGTGAAAATAGAGCATGGCGCTGCATTATTCGCGCCAAAAAGTTGGCTTAGAAAATGGGTTGCGCTGCGCTTTTGTAAAAAAGAATGGCGCGGCTTTATGGTTCACCACGAGGCCATATTGCTTTTTATTGGAGATTTTTAACGTGATCAAGTATTCTGAGGGTAGATTAGATAGGTCCTTGCTTTGTTGGTAACATTTTCATGTTTTAAACGTCTATGTAACAAATTAATTGAACTAGCTTGTTAATTAAAGTCGATAAACTAAAGAGAAACCCATTATTTTAATAATTACTATATTCTACCTGCATTGATAAAAAACGTACCAAAGATTAACGGGGAAACAAATAAAAATAAAAACAAAATATTACACTCCAAAAAAGCGCAAGTAAAATATCCGGTCGAATATTAAAATTACAAAACCATTTTCCCATAATTAAACGTGAGCTTCCATTTAACATACGAAAATTAATCCATACCTATATTTACGAAAAATATTTCGGATATATTCTCTTTAAAATGCAATACGAAACACTATGTATTGAATACCTACCCAGAAAATGTTAAAAGGTTTTAAAATAACAGAATAATGAGTAGAGAAAAATAAACGACAAGAAAAAATGCGTGTTTCAATGAAATATGCAAATGAGAGGCTTAAGCATGTTACATAAAGATAAAAAGATACTCTGACAGCGAGGATTAATGCGTATCAAAAAGGAATTAAACATTTATTTTTATGTAAAATATTGTACTTTTGTGGAAAGTAGAGAGCGGGATTTTATCAGCTTTTGTCAAAATATTTATTGAAAGGATTACTAGTAACAGTAAATGCTGATATTGAAAATCAGAATATTACAATTCATGGACATAAATAAATAATGTTTGTGATCCTTGATGTCGTTTCAGAGCATAATATAATGGATTCGAAAGTCCTGCAACTATATTTTTACCCGACTCATCTCGACGAAGGAGAGTCATGTTTTGGTACCTATGTCAAAGAGATGGAAAGACGGTAATTAGGACAATTTCAATAATCACCACGCTTGGCTAACCGATTGGTGATCACTTTTTTTTACAGAAGATGAGTAGCAGCATTATCTTCCTGATAAAACTCGTCACTCGTCAAGTCATATCGGTATTCCATAATAGTTTAAGAGTTACAAAAAAAACATCTAAATGTTTATAGGGATGAAAGTTTTATTTACTCTTCTTTGTCCCTTCTAGTTTACTTAAATCTCCTCCCTACATCTAGAAAGATATACAGCACTTTGACAAGTCCCCTCAACGTTAAGTATTTAAAAATTAAAAACAAAGGAACTTTTTCCCATGAACAGGCACTCGAGACAAGTTGAGGCTGAACTTGTTGAGCAATGTCGAGTAATGTCGAGCCAAAGTTGAGTGATGTTTATGTTTACCGCAGTCACGAACGAACGCGGATGTTTTTAATTAGACTACTTTTATTCGCGTCATTAGCGTTATTTTTTTTAGTTGATATTCATTTGTTTTATTGTAATACAGATTTGGTTTTGCACAGATTTTACCAACGCTAGAAGGACAATTTTCGTATTTTTCACACGCAGCAGGTACAGCCCGATCCAAACTTTATGGCGGCTCTGAAGTGCGCTGCTCGCTGGCCACTACCTCAGCCGTCACCCCCGCTGACACATGAATTGTTACTGCACAGCGACTCGCCTCATTTTCTGAGCCATCATAACGTTGGAATCGGATTGTACACATTCTAATATCAGTCCCAATCTGTCAACAAAACCTCTAATTTAACTACATTTCAAGTTTTTGACGTTGATTATGTCGCTGAGATGAGATTGCGACTTGAATTTTACCGGTATAATTAAGTGCGAGAATTGGTCTTTAATCTTATTAAATCTTAATCCGACGAATACTTTGAAATTTCCCATACAAAAAGTCAGACGTGGTGTCGTGATGTCCGCTTCCATGAGAACCTAATTTCTCGTGGAAGAACGAGTAGTCATAGACGTATTCAGGTCTTAACCAGAGACGAAGATCTCTGGTCATTCCGTACTCTTGGTCATCCTCACCTGTATAGATGAGAAATAAATAAATATTTGGAGGGATCTCTACGATAGTCGGTGTTTCGGATCTTCAGTGGAAGGTACCCCAGGAAGTGTCCTTTCTACGATAAACCTTTGGCACATCCTGGAGAAAATAAAAAATAATAATTAATTATGATAATTATTATTATACTAATGAGTTTATAGCTAATATAACAACTTGTAGTATTAGTGACGAGTCTGTGTTGCCTAGTTATACTAACAACATTGTGATTAATTAATGAATCATCATGTTGTACGAAGGAGGATCCACCTATAATACCAACATCCTTGGAGGCCACTACCAGTCAGATAGGTTAATCTCTTCCTGCTGGAACTCATACGGGCATTCTAGACTCTATAGCTGTAGTTGTGGAGGTCACTCCGGATAATTATTTAAACTAGTCAAGTAAGACAACAGAAGTTACCCCTTCAAATAAACAATTATTACTAGAGAATAATAGAAAGGTATCTTCTGGCAATATAACTCATAATAATAAAATACCAAAGGGAGTGCAACATACTTTAAAATTATTTCATCAAAATATCCAAGGTTACGATTCCAAATTACTGGAAATAGAATTGTTTTTGGAAAATACTAAGTTAGATGTCATTTGTTTCACAGAACATTGGTCAAACGATCATCAAGTAATGTCAATTAATTATGAAAAGTATTGTGTAGTTTCAGTTCCAATTATTCCACTTCAGCCAAAAACGTATGATACATGGCGGGTCATTCATATTAGTTAAAAATTAAATTAAATCGAAAGAACGAAAATGCATAATCGGATTGTCTGTTGAGCACACCATTGTCTTATCCTGTGTTGAGCTTGATAAGCTTGTTATAGTATACGCATAGTATACTTGGAGATAGTATACTCCAAGTATACTCCTTAGTATACTCCAAGTTACCAGAATCTATCTGTGTTTGATTCTGTAATGGAAGATGTGTTATAGAAACTTAGTACCTACTAGTAGTAAGCCAATGATCATATGTGGAGATTTTAATATTAATTTAACTCGAATTCGGTCAGATTATTAAGTCTTTTTAGGTCATTTGATTAGTCAAACGTTTTTATTGAACCAATCCCAGTGACAGCTTCTTCTGCCATTTGCACACATAATATTTTTTGTAATTGTGATTACTTTCACAAACAAATTGTAAATAAGTTGCCATCTGATCACAGTGAACAAACAATAAAATTTTGCTGCTACTACCTTTACAAAAAAAAAACAAATAAGGTTTAGTCCAATTACATATAAAAATTTAGAGAAATTCAATAATTCTTTGGCCAGTACATTATGTGATCAAAGTTTTAATAATTATTATTAGCAATAAAATAAAATCAGCTGATGTTAAAAAAATAACTAGCTGGCAAATAATAAATAATTAAACAGGAGGGAAAAACAGCGTAATACTGAATTTAATTTAGAGACTGCATGTGGCCACATCTACTCAGATGTAGATATAGCTCAGGAATTTGAAAACATTTTTGCTAATATTACAGAACTATTATTATCAGCTCTATTATTTGCTGAACTTTTAGACCATTCTGAATAAGTGGTTGGAATTTATTTAGGAGGGCTCCTACTATTCTTAAATCAAGGATGAGATTACGAGAAGCAATATTAAAATACCTAAGTCGAAATATTTTAAAATCTCTTTTGAAATGATCATTTATTATTTAGACTACCCATCTGCATAATGTAACCTTTCGGCGTTGATTGGCCTGTGAGTAAGTAAATTGCTATTGACCCACATCTACAGACTCTGGTTTAAATACTTTATAATTGAGACTTTCTGGAAATGGAATGGCATCCCGGAATCCCCTATCTAATAAAAAAATATCGTTTGGCCTATTCACGTTACGAAACGGACCATCTCCAATTTCGGATATAAACTTTTTATTGTGTCAGCATCGCTTTGTGTCAGAGCATGTGGCGTTAAAACATCAAATTATATGTTCATCGCAGGAACAAATAACGAATGGTTTAACAAGATTATCGTACTTAAGAAAACTGTAGTAGGTCTTCTTCTGAAATAGGTAGTTAGAACTGTTCTGTAAAAAATATATGTGCCATCAAACATAGCTATTGTTGATCGAGGTTCTATGTAATCTTAAGTTTCAAGCAGTAAGCTGCTCATGAGTAAGGTGGCCTACGACTATATGTTGAGGTACAAAGTGCTCAGTTAAAGGTAATGCAAATAATGTCGAAATTCGTCTCTATGTGTCATCAGTCCTTAAATACAGTGTAGTGTAGTTCCATTAAATACAGTGCTGAAGCTCGTATCGATTGCTTAAAATTAATAGGCGATATAATATTGTACATATCTAAAACTTCTGTGACCCGTCTAATAATGGAAAACATAGTCTGGCATTTCTTCCACATTATTAAAGTTAAAAACCTCCATCTTAGACTTCGCGATGTTAACTAGGTCTTCTATCCTTCAGCCTTTAAGGCGCTTCCCCGACCAAACGACCTTGAGCGTTCGGTCCTTCTCTGTCCCGTCGCTGAGTCTCGCTCTGTCTCACCCCCTGCGCACGCTCATTTATCATAAAATTCACAAAAAAAAATGAAATTATTTTAATAAAAACACACAAGCGATGTTTTGAAAGAAAATAAAACGTGAATTATTTAGATTTTCAAATTATCTATCCATTAGTGTAATCTTCAAATTAATAGAACGTCACCTTTAGTAAAAGATGCATGCAATCAATAATTTTAGTCATTTTTTACAAGGAGATTTTAAATGTATTTATAACACATAAAAACAAATAAGAACGTGCAATGTGATGATAGGATATCGGACATTAATAATGTGCTTTTAGATGTAGTTTATTACCCATAGTGAATGAGTTAATAGCCTCTGAATAACGCACTATGGCAAGGGTAATATTAATTAAGAGTAATAAACTACATCTAAAGCAAATTATTAATATTCGTTATCCTATCATCACATTCCTCGTTCTTATTTGTTTTTATGTGTTGTAAATACGTATACATTTAAAATCTCCTTATAAAAAAGTGACTAAAATTATTGATTGCATGCATCTTTTCTTAAAGGTGACGTTCTAATAATTTAAGGATTACTCTAATGGCTAGATAGTTTAAAAACTAAATAATTGTCGTTTTATTTTATTTCAAAAGCTCACTTGTTTCTTTTATTAAAATAATTCCACATTTTTTGATAATTCTATGATAAATGGGCGTGCGCAGGGAGCGGGACAGAGCGAGACTCAGCGACGGAACAGAGAAGGACCGAAAGCTCAAGGTCATTTGGTCGGGGAAGTGCCTTAAATGTAGAATTAAGTCCAGCGCTCTGAGGTAATGAGTGCCATTAATTAGAAAATAAATGTATTTGACAAACTCTGCAACTACGAGGCATTTTTTTCCCTTTATTAATAAGAACTAAAGTTCTTAATAATTTATTACAATCTAGCCTAATAGACTAATAAGCAACTTAACTTTAACTTATTATTTTACGTGATAGTTTACGTTATAGTAATAATAATAATAAACGTTTATTTAAGATAATTAGGATCCAATTTGTTAGTAGTTTATTTGTTATATCTAAAAATAGTGTCCTGTTGCACTTTCACACAATTATTCCGTAGCACTTTCTTAGAGTCGGACAAATTAATAATAAAAAACACTTTGTTTACACATCATTCATCACTATTTATACACTACATTAACTCAGATGGTTTAGTTCTCTTTAGCCTACGCAGTATGTCCATGTTGTCTAGCAGCTGAATTGCCTCGACATTCACATGTCGGTGAAGTCTGTGTTCGTGGGCTTCAGCAAATTTTTGGATGACGGTGGTGACGAGTTCCCTTTTAAGGTCACGGTGGAGGTCGACATTTATAATGTACCATGGTGCATTTACAGCATCCCTGAGTACTTTATTTTGGAATTGTTGGATATTTTGACGTTACTTCGTTTAGTACAGCCCCAAAATTGGAAACGATGCACATAGAAATTGTGTTCTTGTACTAAAATCCAGTCAACAAATGAGATGTACCATTGTTACACCTATTAAATATACAGTGGCTTAAACTGTTACTGGCTCGCTTGTAATTTGGAAGGCTTACTACAGCTAATGCTGTACGACCATCTCGTTGTGCTACTGGTGATAATTTAGGTAGAGACAGTGGTGGCGGCGGTGTTGATGATCCATGTTCCACGGATGGAGCAACATCCTCTTATAAGGCCCTTGATGAGTCATGAATCAGGTTTCAATTCGCTCGAACCCAACTGGCTTGATGTGCATAAATTGTTGCCATATCCTGAAAATATTATTAAAATACATTTTATTACATGACATGACATAACTGGCGAAATGAGGGGTGTACTATAGGTTTACCTCGCCCAAAAGTAGGTGTTCTATAGGTTCACCTCGCCCAAATGTGGGGTGTACTATAGGTTCACCTCGCCCAAATGAGGGGTGTACTATAGGTTCATCTCGCCCAAATCCTTCGCGGATTTTTTGATCTTTCGTGATCGTTGTTTCATCGCTCGACTTTCTAGTTTTGACGGATCTGTCCAATTCGTTGTGCCATTTTCTTTCCAAGACTTTACATACTTATAATAAAAATAAATAATTCACCTGATAATTATTATCATTAGAAATAAGGGGTAGGTACTAAACGGCTGTCCACTGCAACAGAATAAAAACGTCGGCGTCATGGATTTTTGAGTCCGACTGAGATACCACATCCATGGCAGACCCTTGTATGACCTAGCAATCTTTCATTGTAAGCAGCATCGGTATTTAATAAATTATAACAGCCATGACAAGCGTATCTACCTAATGGAAGCTGGCACAATAACACATAACATTGTATTTTTCAAATTAGAACAGAAGTGCTCAATATACTGGCTTTACTGCATAGTTCACGCGACCGGCGCGGCGTAGTAATGAGGCATACTGGATTTGCTAACCATCGAGCAAGTCTCATTTGCCGGGGTAACACCAGCCTTGACTCGATATATTTGCGAATCCGCTGCACAGCGATGCCGCAATTGATGCACCTCATCATAATATCCAAATCGAAAAGTAAAACGGAATGCTTTAAGAACAACAATAGTAATCGTGTCTAGATGATGTCAGTCCGTACAGAATAGCAATGGTCGGTAAAAGAAAATCCTTGCTTACTGTGTGATTATTTTGAGATATTGTAGCGGTATCAACATCGCCACATGCGAGTTACACGTCATACTGACGTCACGCAAATCCTGCATCGCGCAAGCAGAGTTTACCCCGCGACTAGCATATACAGGGTGGAATTTTGTAATGCCACCTGGAGGGAAAGTACTCTTAATACTGCAGATAGAAAGTTTTACTCAAAGGAAACATTCCTTTATTTTTGAATAGAAAGCAAACTGCATTCAAAGATTTTCGAAAATTCTCTTCTCCCACACCCGGGAATCGAACCGGCTAAAATCTGAAAAAATTATACCCTGTACTTTTATTGCATCGATCGTTAGGGTCAATTATAAGGATGAAATCTCTCTAACAAACATGATAAATTAAACGAAAACCAGGAAATCTTAAATTAATTTAATTATTTACAAAAAATGGTAAACTAACTAATTAGTTGCTCGAAATGGGCTCCATTCTCTTGGATACACAAATTTATTCTTTTAACGAATTCATTTCTAGTAACCTTTAATAAAGTGTTGTGGTGAATATTATAAATCGTATTCTGAACTTCAACTCTCAACTCGTTGTCATTCGCATAAGATTTCATGTAAATTTGATTTTTTACATATCCCCACAAAAAAAAATCTAATTGGGTGAGATCTGGCGATCTCGCAGGCCATCTGATTGTGGCGTTTGTACCAATCCAGGTATTAAAATGGTTATTAATGTAGGCAGTAGTGATTCTGCTGTTATGTGCTGGAGCACCATCTTGCTGTAGAATTATTTGGTTTCGCTCTTCCTCGGGGAAACCATTTAACTCGTTTCTTAAGAGATCCAGTATTTCAATATACTTGACAGTGTTTAAATGACCTTCGTACACGTGGACTAATACTACATTATTTCTCATAATTCCGCACCAAACGTTGAAAGAAAATCTTACTTGATTGTTAGTTTCATGAACACGAACAGGATTCACTCGAGACCAATAATGGTTATTGCGGCGATTGTACATGCCATTACTGCTGAAGTTGGTTTCGTCAGACCATACAATGTTACTCAAAAAATTAGGGTTTCGGTCAATTTCTCCAAGCATGTTTTCACAAAATTGTAATCGTCTGTCACGATCCCCAATATGCAATTTTTGCACCAACCGACCTTCACGATAGCATTTATACTTATACTTTTTCAGCACTTTAAGTACGCGAGTGTGGGTTGTTCCTAATTCATTGGCAGCATCTCTACTTGAAGCCTTTGGAAATGATTCAAAGTAAGTTAAAACATCTAGTTCAAAATCGAAATAGTTTGCCGTCTCTTCTTGAAACCACCCGTATTCTTTAAATTTTCTACCATTCTTTTCAATACGAACCGAGTTGGTGCCTGTCGGTCTTGATATCTCTCTCCATACCACCGCAGAGCTAGATTCACGTTTTTGTTATTTAAAAAATAAGCTTCCATTAAATCAAACTGTTCTTGATAAGCCATTTTCACCGTGAGACAAAATGTGAAATGAGTTGTAAAAACAATCAAATGTGAATAACAACTATGACAATCTAATTTTCAAATTTTAATCTAACATTCCATATTTAAATTACCTCATACACGCAGCTACGAGTATGTCGCAAAGGAGTCTGCATTACAAAAGATGGATGTTAGTTAAAGAGTTTAACTTGACTCATTGAATTTGTAACTTCAGATTTCCTGGTTTTCCTTTCATTTAATTTATCATGTTTGTTAGAGAGATTTCATCCTTATAATTGACCCTAACGATGGATGCAAAAAAAGTACAGGGTATAATTTTTTCAGATTTTAGCCGGTTCGATTTCCGGGTGTGGGAGAAGAGAATTTTCGAAAATATTTGAATGCAGTTTGCTTTCTATTCAAAAATAAAGGAATGTTTCCTTTGAGTAAAATTTTCTATCTGCAGTATTAAGAGTACTTTCCCTCCAGGTGGCATTACAAAATTCCACCCTGTATACAACGTCCCGACATCAACCGTCGGGCAGTTGCCTACCAGACACAACACCCGTCTGGTCGGAGGATCCTCCCTTTTCCATAGAGTATGAGTGAACTTTACACTCTGTTCCTCATACCTCTATAATATCAATATCACAAAATAATCACACAGAAAGCAAGGAACACATTTAAAACGCAACTTTGGAACTGCAATGCAAGCAAAAAAAGCAGAAAATAACTGGTCAATTCAAGATAATATGTCAATATCATGTCAAAGAGATAATAATTACTTACCTACCTTCATTTTAGGAAGTGGGTATTCAAAAAAACACGTTTGATGTGTACACAAAAATATTTTGATAAAATTGTCGTATTTTATACGAGTAACTGCGTATATCTATCCTTTGATCTAAAATAACCGGCTTATAGTTATTGTCCACACTCTCTAAATGTAATTACGGCATAAAACGGAATGCCAAAAACATTTTTAGTACTTCCCGTTACAAATGGCAAGGCGGAAGCTATAATTAAAAGGACTACAGGACCTAAATGCAAGTTTTATATTTAGTATAGTAGTATATAATGCCTAAAAGTATATCATCCACTGCAGTAAACAAAAACAGAAAAATATATGATATTCTTCAGTGCTAGTTAGACAATTGTGCCGATTCTCTTGTCACAAAATTCTCTAAACTAGACTAAGAATCACTAAAATTTAGTTTATTCCTGCAAAACGACGATTTCTCATTCTGAAATTGACTAAAGTGACACAACTTAACTATATTTTAGTACGACAGCACTAAGATGGCACTGAATTATTAGTTTAGTGAAACTGAAAATGCCAATTTTGCTATTCTGAATTTGACGTTTTTCACCTAAAATTTTGGTTGTCTAACTAAATCTGGCTATTTTTAATCGGGATTCAAAATTAGTGGTCAAAAACTAAAATTCACGACAAGACCTCGGCTTCAGGTGCAAAACAACACTGTATCTTTTTAAATTTTATTTTGCTTATGTCTCGAAAAGGGTGTGTCCTATCGCAAAAATTATGAAATTTTCGACTCCCTTTATATAACCGTTAAACCCCTAAAACTCTACATGTAGGTAATATTTTTTTCATATTTTCCATAAAAAAAATGAAAAATTCCATATAAAACACGTCGAGGCTGCCACCATGCGTGCACCCGGCTCTAAAAAAAAACACGTGGTAGGGCAAACAAGTACCACGTGGAGTCTTGATTGTCAAATAAAATTTTAGTTGCGTCAAAATTATTTTTAATTTTACAGATATTTTTTTGCAGAATAGCTTGAAGATTCTCATAGTCAAAAGTAAGGAATTTTAGTGATAGTTTAGTTAGTTTAGTTTGGTGTACAAGACAATCGGCACCAGTGTGTTAAAAACATAATACAAGTAATGTGATACGATACAAAGAAATCACGAAGATACCTCTAAAAAAATATTTTAACGAATAAAAACCATACTAATATACATGCAATCATTCTGATTTTTTGTCAGATTATTCTACAGGTAAGATATTAACGTAATAGTGTTTTATTGTTTTAGTCCAATCAATAGATTTGTTGTAAATAGATAATTTCTTCATATGTTGCAATAAATTATTAGCGTTGTGTCATCGCGCTTCTCTTTCTTTTCTATGCAGTATGCCTCTTAAGTATTGTTTTTTTTTTTTGATAATTATTTACGCAAGTAAATTGAAATAATAAATCCATAGTAATTAAGATCTAAATATTTAAATCTTATTGCAAAATCTTAAATAATAAACATTATTTTATCGATACCAGAGGGACATGACATTTAAAACTCATATTAAAAGTACACTTTGTAAACAAGCGTATTACAAATTAGAAGATTATCCTAGATAAGAATGCTTGGAAACATGCTGGTCCTGCTCCATAGGACAATCTAGAGTCTAAACAAAATCAAACTGTTTGCTGGTTTAATTGTAGAATTTAAAAAATATGACATTGATTTTACATTTTGTAATTTCTTTACACACAAAATTATAACTTGTTAAAATTTTAGACAAATCATCTATGCTATTGCTATGTAAATGTTATTATAATTTAAACGACTATTTGAATGATACTTTGACATCCTAAAAAAATTGTGTGTTTAACTTTAATTCGTAATTATGCAATTAATACTGTTAATCCTTACCTAATAATCTCTGTCTTGTAATAAATAGATGTACTTAATATTTGCACGCTACACTTGGCGGAAGGTGATGATACCACTGACTAATCTAAAGACCATAATAATGTATCATATTCTGACAAATAAATGATTATTATTAATATTATCTACTTTTACAACATTTGTAAATATATGAGCACCATGTATCTATCACATAATTAATTTACCTGTTATTGCTTTATATTTAATTCTTTTTAGCTATTGTGGTATAATAATTTTATTCTCGGTGCACTGTCTTCACATACAATTATATAATTAATGTAGGTATACAATATAAATTGTAAGCTATTTTAAAATAGTAACGGTGGAGTTTCTTGCCCATTCTTCTCCATACGAAACTACCTTTTGGAAGGGGCAACTAGAATCAATTATATTTTTTTTTGTAAATATTGACGCTCAAAAGTGCCTTTTATGTGCCTATTTAAAATAAATGATTTAACTTTCACTTTGAAATTTTACAATATAAAGAGAATTTTACCTATTGTGCTGGTTGTCAAAACTGATCATTTAACCACTAAATATATACACACAAAAAGCAACCAAATAAGGCATAGAATAATCTACTTTGAATGGCTTGATCGAAGTTGAATAGCTATTAAAATTAACTATGTATTGTGTGGGCAGGACCACTTTTGACAGCTTATCAGTTCAAGGTTTGAGTTATGTCAATATGGCATATATGGGCATACATAACACACTCCTGTTTGAATATATGTCTATATTGGTAGAGACAAGTTGTAGGAAACATTTTGAAACAATTAATTATTTATGAATTTGAATAATTTTGACGTTTGATGTCCCCATATATGGTAGAACAAATTCCTGTTTGGGAGAAAAACATAAAAGCTTACCAACTTGGGAATGAAATCAACTTTATTAGTCTATTAGTAACTCAATGGTTAAATGGTTGGAAGTACCGGCTGCCGAGCATGAACTCCTCAGTTCTATTAATATGTCGGACAAACTGAGCAGCCTGGGGGTTAAAACTATGACTTTAAAAATGTTGCATTGCCTCTTAGATTCCTTTCCTAAAATATTACGCTTGTGGAAAATAGTTTTTCTTGGAACGTACCAAACACGCGCAGTACAGGGCATACAAATTTTTATCCAAAGATCAAAGAGGCTTATGTGTGCTGAGGATTCAAGGCTGCTAATATGAATTTCCTAATGCAAATTCTCAATAACACTGCCCGAGCCAGAATTTTACGCTCAGCAGCTGTATACGACCACAGAACATAGAAAATGAATGTGAGATACGAGATAGACCACAAATGAAGCCCGTTATTTAAAAAAAAAAAAAGCAGGTATGATATAACCTATATTAGAATTTAAAATTATTCAATAATAAATACAACATCAACACACAAATTGTAATGCTTTCCGTTTTCTTGTAACGAATGGGACCCTAAAAATACACTATACAGAGTCAACTTAAATTAACTTTAAAAGCAAAACTCCGCAGACGTCATGGTTATTGATATCTAAACAAGATAAAACAAAATAAAACCGAATTTTTCAACTCAGGCAACACTACCAGCGGTCGTTACCCCAAAATAAACATCAAATCTTTTTTTTTTATCGTGTTTAGATACCCATCAGCATCACGTCTGCAGTTTCGCTAGCAATTTTAATTTGAATCTGTATAATTGGCGTAAGGACACACCATCTTTAACACGCAAACAAAGTCTTGGTCACCACGGTCAAAAAATGCCCCGTTAACACATTGTGGTCACTAATTATAACAAGTTTCTCTGCAGTGCTTACATAAGCGATTGTATGGTAATTACCTTTATGTAATACTATGTTAGTTGGGTTTTCTTTTTAATAGGTAATTGTATTGAGATATTTTTTAAAGATGTTGTAATTTCTTGGCTAAGATTTGCATTGTCGTATGGCGTAAATTGAGATTTTAAACTTTATCTGAGAGAGATCTTTTGTGAAAGAATATAAAAATAATAAGTTATAACTATTGTGTGATTTGACCTAAAACTCTCTGTGATGGAAGTCTGGGGAAATACTACCTCCGTACCTATTTCGGCCGTACAGTTGCGTTATTTTGGTTTGGAAGATTATGGTGCTGGTTTTATAAGAGGCTCATAAGTCATTTCAGCTTCTTCCCTGAGATAACAACATACCTGCGATGCCTCTAGTGTTGCAGATGTCCATAGCTGCACTGGTAACCATATAACATCAACTACTTGATTGCCACCCAATAACATAAAAAAAACTCTCCTAATCAGCTGTTTAAAGCCTACGACTATCTCCCTTAAGCTTAATGAGTTCGACAGGATAGATAAAATGATAGCATCAAATTCTAAAATATTGCCTTCTTTCACCTGTTGCGTAAATACCACAAAAAGGCTGGAAGTTTTACAACATCTAGAAGCCCGTGAAGGCAAGGCTTTATTTATAGCTGTGGTCACTGCCGTGCCACACCTGACAGTGTGTGCTCATCTTAATCAAATAAAATTTACAGGGGTCGTAGGCTCTAAGCGTTAAAAAGGTATAAATCCGTCACTAGGGTGGTAAAGTCAACAGCACATCAAGAAAGAAAGAAAAACATTGTTTATTTTGTCACTGAAAACACGAGCATATCTACTGCAACAAAAATAAGCCACTTTCAAATTCAAATTGTTTTTTTCCATGGGTGTGTGGTTGACTGTACTTGCAAGACTTGTACCCATCACTTATAAAACCGTCTGTCACTAGGAAACGTCCCCGAACACGTCTTTAACTATTTACTTAACATTTAGCTCCCCGATTAACTTAATCGCCGTTCAATCGACCAGAATTATAGCTTTCTTCGCAAAAAACTATTAATTAAATAAGTTCATTTTTAATTTATGACTTGTCTAATAAATTATTGGCTGAGTTGCTGAATATCGCTAGCCTTCGTATGTTTTCATCCGTATATGGTTTGTAAATGAGCCGATTGGTCATCGCTAATTAGTGTCTGTCTTTACGTTTATTATGGGTAGAACGTCTTTATAATTGTGGTGGCTTATAATTGGTTCTTTCTAGTGGACGTTTTGAGATATTTTTGTGGGGTAGAAGGGTTTAAAATGTGTTTGCTATTGTAGTTGTTTTTTTTTATCGGTAATTGCTGACATAGGGGAAAAATAAATATAAAGCAACACATTATAAACTATAAAAATAAAAATAACATTTTATTCAGGTAAAATCCATATTACATAAAATAAATTAAAATTTCACAATACTGCCACAAAAAAGAAGAAAGCTATAGGAAGCTTTGAAGAGCTCTGAGGGTCTCCAGGATAGTGGAAAACATACCGAAAAGATACAGCAGAAGCAGAGTGGCAGGTTAAATTAATTGATTGATAAAGCCTGAGTGTAACGAGGTGATAATGGTTCCCATATTTTGGTGACAATAAGCCTACCATTTTCACAGAAGAAATATCTTACAAAATATACTGACTACCTTTACCCATTTATCCTTTCATATAGTTTGTTTAGCTTTAAGGTAGGATATATTCAGACTTAAGCCAACCTTTTACAGATTTAAATCCAAAAAAATCGCAAACAAAAAAAGCCAGGCTTATCGACCTCAACATTTGATCTCACCAAACTATCTATGTATATGTAAAACAATACAGAATCGGTAACAGAATTTCATACAAGGAAAATCCTCAAAAAAAATTGCAATACGGAGCCACTCTATGTGTTCCCAGCTAGGGATTTGTTTTCAGCATTCGTACTAGAAAGAAAAAAAAAGTCGATGTTTCAACGTTTTTTCTGCAAGGCCTGGAGCTGTGTGAGTCCCGAATGAACTGAGAGCATTAAGGATGGCACGAGATACAAAAAGAGTTTGTTAACACGTTTGTGAATTACAATTGGAGAGAGTTTAAAGAGAATTAGTAATAGGCATTAGTGAGTGGAAGTATCGTTTGTTTTGTTTCGGTGAATCTACTTAAATGGCGAGTTGCTTCACGATTTTAAATCGAAATCAATATTATTTTTTTAATTAAATGTCTTACTTTTTCTTTTGTAAAATCTCAAGAATTTGAGGTTTGAATTAATTTATGGCACTAATGCTAGTCTTAATACTTTCTTTACTCAGATCACGAAATAATCCA
Organism: Griposia aprilina; assembly: GCA_916610205.1. Taxonomy (NCBI): domain Eukaryota; kingdom Metazoa; phylum Arthropoda; class Insecta; order Lepidoptera; family Noctuidae; genus Griposia; species Griposia aprilina. The sequence continues at coordinate 21,723,313 of OU744299.1, read as the reverse complement.
TATCTAAACAGTTATATTCTTGACAGCCCTACTTCTAGTACCTACGTCAATCTGGCCACAGGGCAATTCAACATAAACGAAACAAAAACTGTACAAAGTTAAGATATCGTGAGCATGTCGTGTCGTTACAGTTACTTAACTTATAATAGGTCCTGAAACTTGTAACTTTGTCCAGTGTGAAATTAAAAGCGGTTGTAGTTTGAGTTTTCTTCTTCGGCGTAGAATTTTCTCAATTTTTAAAAAAATATAATAATAAGCTGCTCCCTTCTGATGGGTTTTGTTATTGACAAATAAAGCATTGAGCCAATAATCATAAACTCTCACAAATTGCCAATAAAAAAATAACATACCGCAATTACCAATTAGTTGGCCAAACGTGGTGATAATGGCGCTATTCCTTTCTTTGTATCTCGTGTCGACACGAGGTATAACGATATACAAGAATAACTCATGTATTCAAAGCATGTGTAGTAGATGCTATGTAAGCTGTAGTTACCTTGTGCATTAAAGATAATTTATATTATAAGTACTTACAAGTTTTTATTATTGTAAAATATAATTGCAATGTACTCGTTGGTAATCCTTAAATAAAATAAATAAACTCTTGCAAACAAGTAAATAGCAGGGCTGACGGACCAGAATAAAAAAAAAGCAATCTTTGGCAAAACCCATCCTACTTCCTAGTAATAGTATAAATGTGAAAGTTTGTGAGGATGGATGGATGGATTGATAGATGTTTGTTACTCTTTCACGCTAAAACTACTGTACGGATTAGGATGAAATTTGGAACACAGATAGTTTATAACCTGCATTAACATGTAGGATACTTTTTATCCCGGTAGTATGTTCCCGTGGGATAATTTCCGACATCCACGCGGGTGAAGCCGCAGGCAAAATAAAGTTAGACTATATTAAAATACAGGTAACCTCGTTTAGGATGAAAGTGACTACACTTATCAACGCAGAATCTTGAGCCGGTCAGAAAGAGGTTTATTTCCATGCAATAAAAGTGAAAAAGACGTAATTCGCCTCGTTTCGGTTCAAAAGAAGCAACTTGACGCGACTGGACACCGCGTGATACGTTATCGGCTCAAGCCAATTCCGCTTCGATAAGTTTGGTCACTCCCTATGGGGCCAGTTACAGTGAGGTCCAATTTCAGCAGTGGGGTTTGAAGTTTAATAATAATAATATACCAGCCTATTATTGTCCCGCTGCAGGGCAAAGGCCTCTTCTCATACACAGAAGGCACGAGCATTGATCACCACGCTTGCTCAAGACGGGTTGGCGATGTCAGACTTACATTAACTATAAGTCCAGGTTTCCTCATGATGTTTTTTTTCACCGTTGTCAGTAATGTCCCAGATAAAAACAGAAAGTACAATTATGATTTGAAAAAGTCACATTGGTCATATTGGCCCGGTGTTGAATCCACAACTTCGGGTATCAGAGGCGAGGTCTTTACCACTGGGCCATCACGACGTTTCATATTTTATTTTATGCTGTTCGAGAAACTTACAGCTGACTAACTACCGCCTTTTAAAAAAATATGAAATTGAAAGCCATTTATTTAGCCATTTTATGAAAGCCATTAGAGCCATTTTTTCCGCTGATAAACACTAAAATAATAAAACTTTTTTGCAGCTAAAAAATAACCGACTTCCAAGAAAAACACAAAAACCGTGAAAAATAACTTTAATTTCGGTTGTTGGTGGCCCAAAACGAAAATACATAACCAAAGACACCGACTTCCGAAATTAAAGTTATTTTTCAGGTATTTTTGTGTTTTTTTTTTCGTGAAAGTCGGTTGTTTTTTGTAAAAAAAGTTTTTATTTTTCACTTTTTAGTTGTGGTACCTACCCCACATTTCGTTTACCACTACTTGATATGTAAATAACAGTGACAGGAAATTATTAAGACATCATCAATATAAACTAAGTGTAAAAAATACGCAGTATTACGGATAACTCTAAAACTGCTAGTCACAACTTAATCAAATTTATATGGGACCACATGTGAAGCCCCAGCTTTCAAATAAAAAAGAATCATCCAAATCGGTTCACCTAGAAAAAAGTCAAAGTCAAAGTGAAATCGTTTATTTGAAATAGGCACATAAAAGGCACTTTTGAACGTCAAAATTTACAAAAAATTGAATTGATTCTAGTTGCCCCTTCCAAAATGTAGATTCGTATGGAGAAGAATGGGCAAGAAACTCCACCGTTGCTCTTTTAAAAATATTTTACAATATTATGTGTACATAATAATTATATGTGAAGACGATTCACCTAGAATAACATTACTAGACCACAATACGTAAAAATAATTAAATATAACGCATGACAGGTAAATTAATTATGAGATAGATACATGGTGCTCACATATTTACAAATATTGAAAAGTAAATGGTGTTTCCAAAATTACACAAGTAATAATTTAGTGTGTGAGTTAAAGTAGTTACATAATGTCAAAAACAAAAACAACAAAGTTCTGAGGTAACACACAAAAAAATCATTGTTGAGCTCCTTAAGTTCTGGGTTGAGCTGCACGATTACTGACAAATGCGTGCAGTGACTGGACAGGTCCACTCAATCTGTGTGGTTCTTTCCTCAAAAGACCATTTCAGATACCAATCTACATGGTCTTCACATGATCTGACCAAGATTATGTCTGGACTTTAAAAGAGACTGTGACTTCTGAGTTTGTTTCGGCCTTTCTTCTCAGAGTAGTCAGATAGGAAACGCCGACCTCATCTAGTTTAAAAATATGATTGACGTGTAAAAGTGTTTGTACAAACCTACTTACAGAAATAAAATCAATTATCATTAAAAAAAAAACGAATTGAGAACCTCCTCCTTTTTTTGAACTCGGTTAAAAACGAAAAAGGTCAAAACAAAATACCTATAACATAAATTTTAAAAAAAAATGTATAGGATCGATTCATACTAACTAATCATCGTTTAGATACAACGAAACACGACGACATAATAATATGAGCACATTCATAAACAGAAAGCATAGTAGAAATTAAATAGTTAATTAATCAGTCGTAAAGAAAAATCACAGCACCGATTCAAAAGTCATAATTAAAAATGCGAAACAAGTGAACTGTTTCAATTACAAGTACAACTCACTCATCGCCAGTTACTGAAACAGGATTGAATTAGTTCTGCCGAAGGTTTATGGTGGTGCATTGTTGAGTAGGCAACTGCATATTTTACGATTACGACTGGTCGTTGAGAGATATCCTATTGAGAATTTGAGACCTTGTTTATCATGATTACCTATATAGATTTGGATCAGACAAGTGAATCAATTTTCATCAAGTTTTAGACCAATTTTTAACAATTTAAGTATGGCCAATGAAATATAATCTTAAGAGTAGTTAAAAATGTTAACATCATCTTATTTAAATTCAGAAGACATTAGAAACCTCAGAGTGAATTGAAATTAAACTCCTTCATTTGATTTCAGTTCGTCAGTTACTAAAAAATTCAGTAGCAAGCTAATCAGTATATTTGTAGTTTACTTCAAAACAATCATGTTTCACACTCTCAAATCCCCATAATCTCTGCTCACCCCTGAACACAAACTAACATCGAGTCGCGTCGTGCTCGCAACGCGGAACCAAAATACCCAACGTCATACTCAATGAAAAAACGAACGCTTTAATATCTCTAGCTAGCTCATATTTGAATAGTTCACCGTTTTGCGGCCCCTGGCGCTTCGCTAGAAATATGTATTTTAGCACTAAACTACCTGAACACAGGTACCGACAGGAATTTCGTCCGAAACTTTCATTGGCCGTAAAATTTATAATGAACATTTTTACTACGCGTTTTACTGGTGAAGTCCCGAAGGATCTGCGCTGTTCACACTCGTAGGTGGAACAGATTTGTGTAACATGAACCGGAATCATGGCTCTATTTGGCTAAAAAGAAAGAAAGAGAAAGAGAGAGAGAGAGAGATAAGTAAAAAAGAGTGAAAGAAAAAGTGTTATGGAAGAAGAGAGTTTTTTTTTTCAAATATTATTTGGCACAGTACCGTGTGCAGGGAATAAAAACAAAAGAGAAAAAATAGATGAATTCGTTACCAAACCATATTCACCATCACCATTCTACTTCCTAGAATATCACACCCGTATTCTTGAAGGGGTATGCAGACCAGATGCCTACATTTCGCTAATTATGTTCATGTCCCATCCCATGTAACAAATCTAGTCTCAGCACTGCTACTGAAATCTAGTCCTTAAAAAAAACAAAAAATCTCAATAGACCTTTCCCGACTTTGAGATCTTCAAATATAATGAACACCTATACGATGATAACTTAAAATCATGATGATAATTTACCGAGTTGCAAGCAGGATTGAATACCTAGGAAAGCCGGAAGCACGTGTATAATTACTAACGCATTATTCACGAACTCATAAAAGGCGAGACTATTGTAGCAACACAACTAAAACATTGGAAGGTCAGAGTTCACGAAGCCAATCAGGCATAATACTTGCAGGTGCTAGGTTCCACCTACATGAATGATAACCAGTTTGCTACCTATTGCGTGGGGTGATTAGAGCCTTAGTGATCTAAGGTCATATTTATTGCCTGTTAGAATAGACGGAGAAGAGATAAAACATAAATATAACAATATAACATCACGCCTGTAATCAAAAAGGGTTGGGCAGAGGTACCTATTTATTACATCCACATTTCGCCAGTTATGTTTAAGTAATAGGGGCGAGCCTATTGCCATCAACCGGGCATAAATCCAGGCTCCGGGCTGCTACTGTGAAATTCCCGATAGAAAACCTAAATTACACTTTGCCCGATCCGGTAATCGAACTCAGGGCCTCATGCTCAGCAGTAGCACTTGCGGCCACTTGACCAACGAGGCTGTCGGCGGGCAACGAGGCTGTTGGCAGACAACGTGGCAGTCGGCAGGCAACGAGGCTGTCGGCAGGCAACGAGGCTGTCGGCAGGCAACGAGGCTATTGGCAGGCAACGTGGCAGTCGGCAGGCAACGAGGCTGTCGGCAGGCAACGAAGTAGTCGGCTCGCAACAAGGCAGTCGGCAGGCAACGAGGCAACGAGGCAGTCGGCACGCAACGAGGCAGTCGGCAGGCAACGAGGCAGAACTTAATCCCGTAGCTTTAAGAAAAGAGGCTTTTAAACTGTATTAAGATAGCTACAGATTTGTTCCCCATTTGCCTAACAAACTTCACTCCACATTTTGTTTCTCATTCGCCTCAGTTTTTTTTTTGTTTGGAAATTAATGCTTGCTAACAGTTGAGTTTCCTCTTAGTTTTTCTGTAATAATGAGATGCCTTAAACTATTTCATAAAACATAAAATCTTTGACAACATTAGAAGGTACTATAAAAAAAATATACCTTAAGGTTGGCAACACGCGACGCAGCTTCGAGTTAGAAAGTTACAAGTTTGCAAGATACGCAAGCTCGATCGACCTTGGCATCAATTCACAACCATAGACTAGGAAATTGTGGATTTAGAGTAAAGCAATCCGAAATACTTTGCTATACTTGGTATTACGAAAAGAAGATATAGAAAGAAGCGTTAACACATTTTCATGTGTTTCAGGGTCTTTATAAGGTTGATACCTACCGTCATAATCATCATTCCAGCTGACGCGTAGTTACTGCTGGACAAAGACCTCCGTGCAAGCGGTCATCACATCGATCGCTCATGTTGTTCTCGCATCCAGAGGATTCGCGAAACCTTCACTAGAATTCTTCTTCAGATCCCACAATTTAAGCTAAACAAAGAGTAATTTAAGACATGCAAATAATTCTTAAGTCATCAATAAGCACAGCTAAGAATTATGATAATGCCTGATGAGGCATTAAGTGAGATGAAAGAGGCCAGAGGAGTTGTCACCTCGAAAGACACGTAGATACCTCCGTTCAAGAACTGACCACCCAGAAAAGCCATCTCAAAACCATGTTTAATCTTAAAACCACGTTTAATTCTACTTCCGCCACCCCACTGCCCCGCCACATCCGTACCTACGTGCAGATCGTACGGTCAGCAAGAAAAACACGTGTAATATCAATATATCACAATCGGCGCACGCGCACGATACTAAGCCACCTGGCCGGCCAATTGTCACGTCTTGATACTGCATTCATTCATACGTAGGTACGGTATGATATTGGTTATTGTTTTAATTAAGTGTTAATACGTTTAATTGGGTTAGCAGATTTTATAATAACATCGACTAATGACGTCTGATGTCAGCCGTGAGTTATTCTTCTTCGAGCTGATAGAAAGGAAGAAGACTGTCACCAAGTACTGCAAATGTCTCTTCTGGCACAGAGAAGAGCTGTGATTACCATGCTTGCACGTTGTGTGTTAGTAAAATGTAACTCCGTCGTTACAAGTCGGATTTTTAGCCCACAATTTTATGCTAAAAGAAACTGTCGAATAGGTACCAAAATATAAACATTCATGGTCATTTTCTGTATAAGAAAAAACCTTTGTCATATAGCGGTTTATAAGCTACCTATAGAACTGTCTACCTCAATGTCCAACATAACTACAAAAAATGCCAAATCCAATTCCATTCAAAAAACACACGCATCGCTACAATGTAACCCGAATCCTGAAAACTTTTATACACAAGACAATAATTTTAATATTTTCAATAGCTGCCGTACCCAACTGAATTCCTGGAATTATTTTCCAATATTTATTTCAACGGGTTTTTATTCCGTAGTACACGATCACGTTATGCGCTCCTAGTATTTTTCCAATATCATAAAAACGTTTTCTCTCTGGTTTGCAATGTACTGTAGTGGTTTTTTTCTATAGTATTTGCTATGGTTTCTTTATGGGTTGTAGGTATGATTGGTTTGTGATTTTTGTTATTGCAGTGGTCCTGTTAAATGTAGTAATTAAAATCACTTTACAATGAAATTGAAATACTGTTGTGACAAGCGTGGTTGTTTATGTATAGGTAGGTGTCTCTGTAACATCTGTTGTAGGAAACTATTGGCAAATATATTTTGCTGTTTAAAGACAGTGAGTGAGATTAACCTTTTAATTTTTTTTTATTGCCGAGAATACTGCTGGGTCTAACAAAATTCGAAAGATTTGAACATCACTTTGTTTTGTCACTTTCACTTCGATTAGAAAAAAGCGAGAGATTAGAAGTTCAATTTTCAAATTCCATACCCAGTAGGTCCAAAAAAAGAAACAAACAATAAAACATTCGGATACACAGTCATATAACCGTAAAATTACAAATCATCTGTTATGGTTTAAAATGCAATGAATTTTATAATATTGTTTGTTTTACAAATATAATTGTGGTTGTGTGGTTTACTTTTTACCATGTTGTATTTTTTAAGAGGTGAAAGCTTGTATGTGTTACACGAGGCCAAATTTATTTGCATCTCGTATCTTTGAATCCCTCGCCGTGCTCAGGATTCTAACCTAGAATCGCTACTCCCGTGATTTAATTATCGAGTCCTTCGCTCACTCAGAATTCAAAATCAACATTCGCAGCAAAAACCAATTTTGCTTTCTTGTTGCACAAATTACTATTTTCATAACATAATCCTTGACAAATGTCATTTGTGGAAATACCGTGGTCATTTCTTGTTTTACCGAATCGTCCCACTGCACCTCTATTCAATACAGCAATTTTCACACCAAAGCAGTAACTGTCCTTTCTTTTGGTCATCATCGTCTTTCTGCTCTTGTCCTATATTACTTGGGGTAGGCACAACACGTTTTCGTCTTCCATTCTCTCCATCAACAGTCACGCTTTCATTCATTATATTATATATATATTCACTTCCTTCTATTCCATAATCATTCCTCACACAATACATCCATCTTTTCTTTGGCCCTCCTCTCCCTCCCACTCATCAACATTTATATTGATCACTTTTTTAGTCACTTGCGTTTCCTCCCTCCTCATCACTTAGCCATACCAAGCCCAATGATTTCCTTTCATTTTTTCCGTCAGTGGTGGCGCCACTTTCAAACTGTCCTTTCTACTGGTAAGCATAAAATATTCTTTGCACAGCAACAACTGCGAGTCCACACTACAGTTAGTATCATTTACATGTTACTTGAACTGTAGATTGTTAACTTATTTCTATACAACTTTATTGGGAACAAGTTACCTTTGGATTGGGCGGCTACCTGTCAGTAATTGTAATTGGTTAGGAAAGGTTACGGCTGCAATTGTTTATGGCTTGCACAAAATATATTAGCTAGTAACTGTAGTAAAGAGCAACACCTCTTTTCACGCAGAAAAGGAATAAGCATGGACAATTGGGGTTTAAATTTATTTTCTGTTTTCCTTCATTATATAAGTGAGTTAGGTTAGGTGTCTAAAATTAAAAGAAAATATTATGTCAACCGCGCTATACTTGAAGGATAAAATCAGAAATAAAATTATCCGGAAAAGAACCGGAGTTACGGACATAGCTTGCAGGGTAAGCATGTTGAAGTAGCAGTAGGCTGGCCATGTTTGTCGAAAGACCGATGGCGGTTGAGCAGACAAGTCGTAGAGTGGAGATCGCGTATCGGCAAGCATAGTGTGGGACGCCCCTCAGCTAGATGGACAAACGACCGTAAAAGGTGTCACAGAGGGACAGACTTACATTGCTTTATCATACATTTGCACGAGATAAGCTGACTACTGCAGGGTAGCGAAGATGATTTGTACCAAGAAGGAATTGGAGTGACAGGAGGTCAATAATCACCACAATTTCACGTTTACTCTTTTAATTTCTCTTTGTGTTTTATTTTATATCGAGGCTACTTTGTTATTAGTGTGTGCATTTTATATTCATTTAAATGTGCGTCTTATTTGTGCAGCATAATCAATTTCTCTTTCTGCCTTTTTTACGGCACTCTGACTATCTATTACAACCATCATCATCTAAGGCTTTACAGCCTCGGATGGGCCTTAGGCATGTCAAGTATATTTCTCCAACGTGACCTATTTCCGGCTTATGCTCTTCAATTTCTCACTCCAACAGTTCCCAAATCTTGATCTACGCCATCCAACCATTTGAGCTTGGGCCGGCCTCCTCTTCTCCGGCCATCCGGTTCGGTCAAGTAGTCCTTTGGATGCTCTGGTCTCGTCCTTTCTTGCGACATGTCCTGCCCACGGCAGACCTCCTATTTTAATGGTTTTAATAACATAAGGCTGTCTATTACAATACCTACTTCAAAAATCACTCAACAAGCAAAAGATCTGGTACCTTCTCAGCTTAAGACCACTAAGCTGTTGCAACACAACAAGATAATTAATGTATCATGAATATTAAACAGCACTCGTATTGTTTGCAAGCGTGTGATTATTGAATTAGTCTGCATTTATAATGCTAAGCTTCTAATTGACCTATGACTTAGTAATACGGTTCCTTGTTGATAGGCTTTTACAAACATTATGTTGAATTAAATTATTTATTCATAATAGAAAGCGCTAACCTGCCTTCGCTGTTTTGAACCTTATTTGTTGCCGTGATGCTCTATTGTCAATTACCTAAAAAGGACATGGATAATGTTAGGCCTAGTACAGACAAAATGTTAACATATTATTTAAAAAATAACTGATAACATTTGAAATCCCACTACAGCATTCATTACTTGGCAAACCTTTGCAGAAAAGATCTCAATTTAAAAGATTATTATTTTGATGCAAGTATTCGCTGAGATTTGTTGTCAGATTTGGAAATAAGATGGTAATTGGGACATGCATAATTGATATGATTTTACGAGTATTTTTTATTATATGTAATATTAAAACTATATTTAAAGCGTATTGAATAATAACTAGACTGTAATGAACATGATATTTAATAATTGATTAATGTTTCAGTTCCATTTTTAAATTAGTAAGTCCAGTCTATAATGGCAACACTTTCTTTATCTTTCATAATCATTGTCACTGCCCGTCATTGTTATGCATTTGTTGTTAAAGTTAGATGGTTAGGCAATAGAAAAAACAGTTAATAAGAGAAACGAGAAACTATATTGATTTCTACATATAAACCGAATAATCCGAATAACATTTATCAAGAGTAAGTATTGCTAGGCAACACAATCATAGAGTACTAATAAGGAGTATGCATCCACCCCTGTTGATGATAATGCCAGCCATCTTCTTTAGCATTTCAAGTCTGGGCCCATATAACGGTTTTGTAAACATGTCAGCTATCTGTCTGGTTGCTGACACATGGCTGATTGTCATGCTTCCATCTTGTATGCATTCACTGACAAAGAAAGATGTTATCCTGATGTGTTTTGTCTTCTGTTGAAATTCTGTAGGTTTTTTCGCCTGCTTTTATTGCACTTTCACCATCAACACCTAAGGTCACAGGGCAGTTAACACCAGTAAGTTCTTTTAATATCTTCTGTAATCATATAATCTCTCTAGCGGTTTCATTCGCTGCTACAATTTCCGCCTCTGTCGAGGATATTGCAACAGTGCTCTGCCGTTTGCTAGACCAGGAAAAGCACCTCCGACGTATATACAGAGAATGCCTGATGTGGTACGCGTATTTCCATATCACCACCATGATCTGCATCGCTATAACATTTCAAACTATGAACATTATCTGTTCTGTAACGTATACCTTCATCCATAGTTTGTTTTAGGTATCACATAATTCTTTTACGTTCAGGATGTTGTGTGTTGTGGACGTGTTCTTATTTGTCGGTTTCACCAAATTTCGCGACGCAACGGTTACTGCATAGGCAATATTAGGCCTTGTGCTTATCATCAAATAGGACAAGGCACCAACAGCTTCACGGTAGGGGAATCTCTTCGTAGTTACTTCCTCAACCTGAGCATTGTTTGCCTTTAAAAGTGTTGTCACTAGCTGGCATTCGTCCGTGCCAAATCTCTCCAACAAGCGAATGACGTATACCTTCTAATGCAGCACAATGGAACCATCAGAGTACTTTTTTATCTCCATTCCGAGAGTAGTAAGTAAGTAGCTTGTGGGTTTTACTGTTATCTTGAAATGTGCTTTCAATTCATTCAGGAAACAGTTAGCCATTTTCTCGCTGGTATATGTCAATAGATCGTCGTCAACATACAGGGCTAGAATTTTTTCTCCTTTCCTTGTCTTCTTACAAACAAATAGGGGTCAGAAATACTCTGCTTGAATCCTGCCTTTACGATGTAGTCTGTGATGCATCTGTTCCAACAGAGTGGGTTTTGCTTTAATCCATACTAGCTCTTCTTTAATTTGAAGTAGCATAACCTTCAGGCGGTTTTATGTAAATCTCCTCGTCTAACTTGCCATATAGGAAGGCTTTAGATACATAGAATTGCGATAGCTTCAGTTTCTCCCTTACAGTTACGCTCAAAAAGGCTCTTATTGTGCTGTTCCTAGCAACTGGACTAGAAGTTTCATGGAAATCAATATCTTTCTTCTACCAATATTCATTAATGCCATGGTGGCCATCGCAATTCCCATGGTGCAAAAAAAAATATAGTGTATCAATGAGGACTAAATTACATAATTATCGAGTAATGTTACTGTATCGAAATTATAGTTACAAAAATAGTATCTAAAGGAAAACACACCACACTTTATCTAAACAACAGCTAGAGATAATGCTTAGTTTTTTGTTTTTTTTCATTTTGATATGTTTAATATATTTATTAAAAATTACACATAATACAGATATTTAAACATATATACTTATATATATTTATCTAGAAGCACAAACCATGTTCAGCTAGAATCACACTTAGTTCTGTAGAAAATAATACTTTCCAGATTTATTATGTCACGCAGGGGGACGTCTTTACGTCATTCGAGAGGTGGTTGCTGAAAATCAGCGCTGTTGACGATAGGTTCGTCCGAAGTCACAGCATTTTGCTGAGCAACGACCTGTTCTTGCACAGATGCGACGCACGGCTAAATTGTTCATAATATTGTTGTTTTTTTGTTATAAAAGTAGTAATTTTTTCACTCTGCTATCGGCATTTTGTTTTAGTTTTAATCGTTTGTTTGTTGTCATTTGCGAGTGTCGTAACACAGCAAATTATGTAACCTTGCAGAGCAATGTGTATTGTCTTTGGTCCCTGGCCATGGACAAAATTGTAAACCTTTTAATTTTTGGGTACTAGGCTTTTGGCTACATTCTATGTTTGTATTTTTATTATATTAATGTAATTTTTTTGTAATGTGCGTTTTGTTTGTGCAGAATAAACATTTTTTTTTTTCTATTTATCACTAGTCATTACAACTCTGAACTAAATTGAGATTTCAGTGCGAATCCTTTTTTTTAGGGTTCCGTATACAAAGGGTGCCAACGGGACCCTATTGCTGAGGTTCCGCTGTCCATCCATCCGTCAGTCGGTCTCAGCGCTGTATCTTTTGAACTGTAATAGATGAACGCTTGAAATTTTCAGTGTTTACTAATATAGCCGCTATAACACGAAATAATGAAAAAAAAAAACCGATATAGTTGTAAAAATATAAATAGTGTTAGATATTGTACGCCTGGTTCGTTAGACTCGCACTTGGCCGATTTTTAAAGGCTATATTTGTGTGGCCCTCAAGAATTGGTAATATTGAAATAGCTTATGTTGATTTTATATGGAAACGTGCAGAACCTTTCAGCTTAATTACTAGTAGGTAGTCATAAATGGTGAAGATTGCATTTCGTTCTCAGACCCAGGGATTTATGTTCTGTAGCAAGAAGCGAAGCTTTATGTACTGCTTCGATTTAATATTTATGGTGACTGGCTTCTCCTGATGTTCATTAAGCATGTAGGTACATTAAGTCAGACTTTTAGTCTAACCAAATCATCTAATTTCCATTGGTTGATGTTTATAGCTCACATTTAAATCCCATTTCCTTCCCCAATGCCCAATTAACATGTAAATGATTAACAATAAAAGATAATATAAACCAAACTGCGTTTGTAACTAGTAATATAGAAATAATCCACAGATTCACATTATGTATATAGTACAAACAATCTAACAATTATTTTGTTATATACCTCTATTGCCAATACCGATGTCCTTGCTTGATTTACCAAATTACATACACTGCCCATAACACCTTTATCGCAACGGTTCTAAGCTGAAATTCAAGTAAATTCAGATAAGTATTAACTTTGTATTCACCTACTTTAGCAAAATGTTATTGCGGTTGCTGTAACTCTTCAGACGCTTCATTAGAGTTTAAATTGCATTGATGTAGATGTATGTACGTTTGTTTGTTTGTATAGTTAGTAACCATGAACCGAAGGGCGCCGAAGAACCATACATTAACATTTAGGGTCTATTATGTTTAATGATGAAATTGAGCGCTTATACAAATAGAGTAACGGTTTCTGTAGGAGCCTGAGCTTAGTTGAGACGATTTCATCTTCATTTCCATTTCACCCATGCTATGCACAATAAAGGATCACTGCCGAAGGAAAACGGCAAAATAGGAAAATAGCTCAATGTGTATTTAATTTCAATTAAATATTACTTTATTTACCACTAAGACTAGTCTTGCTTGCAAAATTAACTTAGATTATATTTCTGAAATTAACTTTAGATTGTTGAGTTTATGTAAGTACAGTAGGCCGCAATCAGTGTTAACAAAACCATTACCTGTAAGTTGGCCTCTTATTTTTAAAACTTGAAAACTCAAAAAAAACTCAAAGCATTTATTTCAAATAAACCAATTACAGGCACTTTTGAATTGTCAAGGGGTCACTCAGTCAGAAAGATGAAGCTAATTGCCCATTCCAAAGCATAGTAGGTACCTATGGAGAAGAACGGGCAAGAAACTCCATGGACACTCTTTTAAATCAAAATATGGTTACAAAATATTAGTTACACGTTCATGTTGAAGTTATGCATGTGAGAACGATGCAGAACGTTAAAAGCGTCCGTAATAAAAAGACAAAAACAATTCAAATATTAAATTAAAATAAGCCGTGACAGCTAAGAAATGACCAGTCCCTACTGACGGCTCATGTTACCATCGACTTGCGGTTAACTGTCCCAATTTGAATGTCATCGTCACCATACATTACAAAATCGCCATAATTTCATATTCCCATTCACAGTTCCCACCGATCCCTTTTCCAAACCTACCCTTCACCGACATGACAAAGCTGCTAATTTACGACGACCATCAACCGTTACCATTGAACTGCCAACAAACCATAATGCTAAGCTACCACCATAAATTGTATGCAGCGTGTGCGTGTAACAATAAAAATGTAAACATTACAGATCATACAATTAGATAAAGTTACAATGGATAAGTCGTGGAGTTACGACCGTGAAGTGATAATGGCGAATGAAGGAAAGTTTATGAGTATCAGCTGTGAATGTGAGGTAATTCGTAGCTGCTTGTGTGATAATCATTGCTTTTGTGCTTGAGAGATTAAATAAAACAGGAGCTAAAGTTAGAACAGCCTGTAGACTTCCCAGTCGTGGCACAAAGGCCTGTTGGAATTTCCATTATTTATCTTACTTGCTCCCTTTTTTTTTTGGGTAAATCTTCGAGCTCCCGACGTCCAGGGTGTCTCCTCCTGCGGCGATTAGGGGCGTAAGGGCGCAACGATCACGTGCTCTGCCTTCTCCTTCGCGAGCATTACTGCTTCGCAGAAGGAGGTGACGGCTTCCCATGCCCTCTCGCTCCGTATCATGACCTGGACCAGGGCCGGACGCGACAGATCGCCGCCACGAAGACACGGCGGTGCTCCGCCCAAGCCGGGCAGACCTCCACCACGTATGCTCCACCGTGTCTTCCAGTCGATCCACCCAATGATAACACCTGGGCGTTTCCTCCCGCCTTATCCGAAACAGGAACCTCCCGAAATAGCCATGTCCGGTGAGGACCTGCGTCAGGCGGAAAGTGAGGACGCCGTGGCGCTTCTCAAGCCACTCCTCAAAGAGGGGACTTACCGCCGCAATTGTGGCGTGCCCAGCATTGGGTTGCGACAGTCGATCTTACTTGCTCCCTGCGTTGGTAATTTCAGACAGCAATTTTCTGTTTTTTTATGTTTTTTTTTACGTAGATTATGATTTTATTAAACCGCACCTGATTTCAAATCAAATCAAATGAAAATATTTTATTTCACAGAAACCTACATGGGCACTTATGAAACGTCTGAAGCTACCTGCATGGTTCCAAATGATTATTTCCTCTGGAGAAGATCCGGCAAGAAACTCCACGATTACTCTTTTAAAAATAAGGGGCTTTTACAATATTTCAAATTACAGTGTTAATAGATATGGGAGGACAGTGTAGGCCAGGTGTATTTAACGTTAACCCCTTCCTTAAACAACTGCATCGCATGCAGTGCATTGTGCTCGTCACTCCCAAGAGAAGTAGAAAAGCTTGTCGGCAGAACAGGTATGCTAGTAGAACTTTTCCGAACGAACTTTATCACAATAAGCTACAATGTCGGTACAAATACCGAATGACTCGATTTTTTAAGACCTTTACCTACTGTGTTCACGAATAACAGCTGTAACATTTCACACTTGCTACATCTCGAACAAAAGGGATTCCTTAGCAATTTGAGTACACTCCCTCACAAAAGCTGTTAGGCATAAAAGTCGAATAAATTCAACTTTTTTTCGAATAAATTCAGCTTTTTTGGAATAAATTTGACTTTTTCCCAAAACTGGCATGTCATAAAGTTCCCGCGGACGTACAATGTAGAGGTTACACTGACATGGATTAACCTCATGTTTTGGAAGCTTATATCATAGAGTTTTTTTTTTGTAGATGTGTCGCCATCTTTTTGTGATTTTGTTACAGTAGATTAGATAATTAAAGACAATTCTAGAGCATGGTAGATGCAGCTACGGAATAAATAGCACTTCTTATAATTTAATTTAGTATAGGTGTTATTGTATTTCACCATTTTTTTTTTATAAGGCAAGCAATGCCAATGTCAATAATATTCTGTCAATGTCAATGTGAATGTACGATCAATGTGTATCTTAAAATTTAATTGCGTTTTGTTATTAATTAACTTCCTTTTAAATGTGGCAGACCTACTTCTTGGAATTTACTTCTCGTCGTCCGAGTAAATTATTGTGGTAAAGCCTCATCTCGATATTATAAATTTCTTAGAACTCTGAAATGAATTCTATGTCAATGACATGCTAAAAGTTTGAACCATAGGTTTCCAACGGGGGCCCCTAGTGGGCGCTGGAGCTTTTGGTGGGGGCGGTAGAGAGAAAGAGAGAGAGATAATTATTTTTTAATTTGTTATTATTAATAGATAATAGACAGACATAAAATTGGTATAATTAACTATTATTTAGAGGGGGCCGTTGGATTTTTTTTTCTCGTAACGTGGCGGTAGTCCATAAAAGGTTGGGAATCTATGGTTTAAACCAATACAAAATTTTGTGCTATAATGAAGATTGGAAATGCTGCGTTACCTATGTATTTAAAGTAACTATACTCGACGTATAAGAAAGTTGCCTCGACTTTTAAAAATAATTCAGTTCGCTTCTACATTAATATTCTGTGCCAACGAATGATTCACTGTTGCACTCGCGCATAAAAACTCATCGACCCACGGTTGACATAGAACGATAAATGCCAAATATTATCGTAAATTATCGCGCTAATACCGCCTTATGAGCGACAGGAGAATACGCAGTATAAACTTGTATTATACTTTTGTACTCATAAAAATAATATTTTCAGAATCTTTGTTCTGTACCGTATGCGTTTGAAAAGTTCTTTGAAATTCGATTTCGGTTTTATGATCTGTTTAAAATTATTTTTATTGTCCTTGCATGGTGGAGATCTCGAATGATTGAGGCGTCAGAGTGCTTTTACACGCGTACATCGTTATTGCTAATTTTGGAAAGAGGTTTTTAACTTTCATTTTCATGTTTACGATCAATTCTTGCAGTTCCCTGTTGGATGTGTCAACGCCACTCAATAAATTACGCATTGCCAAAATTAGGAAAACACGAATGTTTTCTTACAGTATGCAACATTTATCCCTCTCTAGGTACTTAATGTATTTTTATTTCTATTTATTTTACCTAGGAGTTTTGTGCCCCTTCTATGCCATTTAGTCTATGGTGTAGTCCATATTTTACTAACGTTTACTGGCTGTTTATTATGACTATAGAAAAAACAAAATTTCTGTAAAAAATTACAGAACCTATTAATTTTATAATTGCCTTGTAAACTTGGTATAATATCTTAAGACAAAATTACAAACAATTTTTTTCATCTTATTTAGATTTCAGCTTAGAAAAAGCGTGTAACTGAATACCTAAGAGACCTTCTCATACGGAGAAGATCATAACATCAACAACATAGTTGGGAAATGGTTAGACAGGTGATTACGATGAAAGAGAAGAAAAGTGCATTGATCACCCCCGGTTGATCCATGCACTTTTCTTCTCCTTAATAAAAAACGACAGGTAACAACAAAACAACAACCAACAACAACAACTAACAACCACTACAACAACAACAACAACAATTGGAGCAGCAATTGCAATTGTTGCAGGTGTAGCGGAATCAACATCGCCACATGCGAGCTACACGTCATACTGACGTCACGCAAATCCTGCATCGCGCAAGCAGAGTTTACCGCGCGACTAGCATATATACAACGTCCCGACATCAACCGTCGGGCAGTTGCCCACCAGACACAACACCCGTCTGGTCGGCGGATCCTCCCATTTCCATAGAGTATGAGTGAGCTTTATACCCTGTTCCTCATACCTCTAAACTGGTGACCCCGAACTTGAACGTCAGCGCAGCCTTCATGCAACTACTACAGCGTGACGTCATCATCACATCCTCATCACTTCCGCAAACTTTAGAGCGGCGAGTCACACAGCCAGCCAGCACCCACGGCTTCAACGGGTATCCTGTCCACCAGCATGCAGCGACCGCGCATACCTGGTCATCACCCTCAGCCTCATCAGCAACCTTGGCACAGCACACTGCACTCTCGGCCGGTCCACAAGCAGAGCCTTCAAACCCTCTCCTGGTCGACGCCAGCAGTCAGCCTCAACCCGGCGCTGTACCACATCCGACGCACTGGAGCATAACGCAGCGCCACCCCGACACACTGGGAAAATACCTTCGCAGACAGTTCCGACCCACCGCGAACTATGCGACACCCGGTTCCGACTCACTGGAACCCCAACTGGCCCTGGCAAGCATCGCAAGATACAAGACTCAGCCCACTATCGACCTCCGGTCTCCGGGGTGGAGTGATGTAGCGGTATCAACATCGCCACATGCGAGCTACACGTCATACTGACGTCACGCAAATCCTGCATCGCGCAAGCAGAGTTTACCGCGCGACTAGCATATATACAACGTCCCGACATCAACCGTCGGGCAGTTACCTACCAGACACAACACCCGTCTAGTCGGAGGATCCTCCCATTTCCACAGAGTATGAGTGAACTTTACACTCTGTTCCTCATACCTCTAAACAGGCAACAATTTTACAAGTTTTGCGTGTATGAGTAACAAACATCCAAATATACAAACTTTCACACACGGACTAGAAAAAAAAGAAGGACTCCGCGCCATGCGTATCGAAAGTGAAGCGCTATAAGTATGCCGGACCGTTTGTACAAACATGCCTCACGCACACATTAACATCATAAGGTGCCGACCGGACGTCATTACGCGGCACTACGACGTCATTGTAAAATAACGCACACATAGATCGGTACGGTGCTTCACTTTCGATATGAGTGGCGCGGAGTCCTTCTTTTTTTTTCTAGTCCATGCTTTCACATCTATAATACTAGTAGGATTGAAGACCCAAGTTGTTGGCGATTTTTGACTATCAAGTCCAGATATTCTCGCGTTATTTTCTGTTACAGTAAATCACTTATAAACTAGCATCGTGACAATATGTCTGTGCATAATATTTTCCCACGCAAGTCACTCGATATAAATACATATTGTACGTAAGTAGAGCGAGTGCTCACAACCTGTGATTACTGGTACCACTGCTGCACTGTAATCTTTTATACCTAAGACGTTGTGTGTGCTAGGTAAGTGTATTGTTTTATTAATATTTACATATAAATATGTAGATTTAATTCCTCCAAACAGTAATTATGTTGAGTTTTGAATAATATAATTATGATATAACATAACATCACGCCTTGTTTCGCCGAAGGGTTGGGCAGAGGTGTACCTACAGTACACCGACATTTTGACGGTAAAAATCAACACAATAAAAACACAACAATTACACAACACAATATTTTTTTACACAGTACAAGCTGATGGTCCAGCTAAAATATTGTTAATGCATCGCAGTACCTAGAATCAATGAGACGGTAATAAAATCTTAACTTGTAATAATTGAGTCGTTAATTGGATTCCCATATTTCAATTGCCCATGTAATTGGCTGAATGAAGACAGGTGTAAGTATTTACTGATAAAACATTGTTTCTCGAGCTTGCAATACTTATTATGATTTATTCTTCGTTCGTCCCGAACTTTTGTCCCAAATTCCAAAAAAAACTTTTTTTGTCCCATATCACTATTAAAGTTGTGCTTCGCCCCAAATTACAAGTACTTTAAATGTACAGTCAACACAAAAAATAATGTACTTATTTGATTTTTTTTAAACAATAATTTAATAATAAAACTATTCTAAACATTTAGGTATAAATTATCTTTATTATCTAGTATCACAATCAAAATCACAGAAATGGTATAATAATCATCTTATCATTACTACAGTTTAAATACACAGAACAGTTGAACAGATGTATATAACAATATTTAAGACATGATAATTTTAATTACTGAAAAAATTACCGACCATCAATTAAGTGAAAGTATTAAATCACAAAAGGTTTAAAAAACAATCATTTTATAAAAAAAATTATTTCAAAAACACCATGCACAATTTAAAATTAAATCAACAATAAGTACTAAAGAAAAGTCGAAAAATTGTGATTATTACACAATCATGAATAAAACAAGCATTTTAAAAATCAACATTCGTATATAAAAGTTGGATCAACAGTAAACTAAGAGGCCTACTTAAAAAAAAAAAAAAAATGTTAAAATCAATGTTTAACTAACTCACTGCAAGTAAAATACAAACGGGCATATTTTTTCCAAACAATGTCCCAAGGAAATAGCACAATTTAACATTGCTGCTATTGATTCATTCATGATATCATACTTATCAACGTCTTTATATCGTGGTCTACCTTGACTCTCGAGATTAAGCGTCATTTTTAATTGTATTAAAAACACCAATCAAGTTCAGTTTTCGAAAAAATGTTCTATTTAGTCTGGGTCTGACCTTCTACTGGGTTATTCGTTCTGTATGTGTCACCATAAAAATCCAATTTTCCATTGAAATATTCAATAATAAGCCAAGCTGACACAAAATAATCATTACATTTATCGATATTGTCTGTTCTTGGACAATCCTCCATAATGTATAGCCAGCCTTCACATTTGAGTTCTGATGGAAGCAAAGCTAAAGATGAACACAGAGCAATATGCTTCTTAGGCATTCACTTTTTATTTAATTTCAATACCTTTGCTCTTTTCCAAAGAGCACAACTGAAATTAAAAAATAAATGATTTAGTTGCCCATATAGTTATATGCTTTGTAAGTTAAATAGGATTAGTAGCTTAACACAATTGATTCCTTAATTAGTATTATTTATTTATTATATATAAGAACAATTATTTGGTATTTAACTTCTAATTGATCAATAATACTTCAGATAAAAATATTAAGTTACCTATGACAAACTCGATCAATTCTCAATCTCACTTTACACACATTTTTTTTACCGTGACGAATGACTTGAATGCACTGAGCATCACGGGAGCTAGCGTGAAGCCCGTTTTGCTGATAATGGAAAGTAATGCTATTGGCCAAATGAGTCAATACAAGCAAACAAACAAAGGACGCAATAAAAAAGAGGTGGACATTTTTTACCTGCTCTTCTAAACAGATTCCAGTTACGTCAACTGTATACGTATAACTTGCTCACTAAGAGCTGCTAAAGAGTAAATTTTCTCTCGCAGAAAAGATAGAGAGGAGTGTTATAAGTAGTTGATTGATGTTAAATATTTAATAATACGTAACCCTTATTTGCCGATTGTAAAAAAAAACAAGTTTGGCTTATATAAAAAAAATATGGGCCGTAGAAGGAATATAAAATAGGACGAAGCGGGAATAAAAGACTTAAAATTATATTTGGGACGAAGGAAGCATATTGTTTGGGACGAACCAGGATTTTTTTATGTAGGACAAAACTCAGTGTGCCGAACGAAGAATAAATCCTTATTGATATTACTAAGTACAATTATCTTAAAATAATTCCTCTTTTCCTCAACCGAGCATCTCACAATAAACATTGGTAAGTTTAACGATATGATATTGTCATACAGAAATCGGGTATTCATTGCATAGTGTCCCTACCATGGTTAGATCAGGACCACACGTAATTTATGCTGTTGTCCATTTGACAGTGGCTCAATCATCTATCTTGACATCGATGGGAACAGACAGGGGGGTCCAATATAGACGGAAACCGCACAATTTGCTTTGTTTAAAATCGTTATATCATATTTTAATATAATTTCCTCTAGGCTGGCCGTGTATGTTGCAAAAGTTGAGTACAGAGGGGGGGACATTGTTACGTGGTTAGGTTGTCACGGTGTTAGTCCCAGTTCTTCATGGTGGACGGACACAGAACGTCACATGCTTTCAGAAACGTATCTCGTATAGTTTTTGTGTTGGTACGAAGTTCTTTAACCCAGCAGGCTTAGCATGACGCTGTCTATTTCTTCGAAGAATAGACACGGCTATTTCCATACAAGTTGACATTTCGTTTCTCCATTTATGACGTCGCACCGTAAAAATCCTTCTAAAATCTGTCATTTTGCCTTTCGTTTCGATCGGTAGATCGTTGTCTAGTTCTTTTTAATGTACACTATTTCAGAAGACAGCTGTCTAAGGTAGTGAAGACAATTAGATTTTTTTATCGCCATACTAATGACAGTAGAAAACTATTGACTCGACGGCCACAAAGTATAAAAATAGAATGGAAACATTTTTCCAAAAAGTGAAAAATTCCATTTGATTTTTTCACTTTTTGTATGGAAAATGTGAAAAATGATTACCTAGGTACATATTGAGTTGTAGGGGTTTAAGCTTTAAGGGTTTCATTAAGGTCGAAATTTTCATTATTTTTGCAATAGGCCACACCATTTTCGAGATAGGTAGGCAAAATAAAAGAAAAACGTGTATAAATTGCTGAATTTCGTAAAAAGTGCAGTTGACTCTTTCTACTTTGCTGCCGTCGTACTGGGTTCACGAAACGTCATTTTTGTCTATTCTTCCGTCGACAAAAAGGGACTTGTGCTAAGCCTGTGGCTAGCGGTAGGATTAAATTGGCAGAAAATTTTTAGAAATCGTCATGTAACGAAAAAGCGTTATGCCCGCTCCGTGCGACTTATTAATCTAAATAATAGAAAGAGACACAGAGCGAATTTTTTTATTTTTTTTTATAGTTGAAGAAAAAGTGAGTTTCGTTCCTGGCAGAAGTACCCCAATTCCACACGTTTTTTTTATTTTCTAACCTACCATAATTTTAAGCAGTATTATCATCACTTCTTCATCATTTAATGGTTATATTTGGATATTCCGAACATTAAGAGCAGGTCATTCCAAATATTTCACAAATAAAATGTCTACCTACATATTGGCCTACCTTACCTATAATAATTTTGTTTAGTTCCAGTGTCCCCACACTCATTAGTCGGCTTGGTACACTCGAACAGTTTGTTAAACTCGTTGTTCGTTTGTGGTCCAGCAGTTAAACCGTTTTGTGGTCAAACTTCGGTGTTTATGTAAAATAATAAAGTCTGCACAATAGTCAGTTTTTTCCGACTTATGCTTCAAATTTTAAATCTGGCAGCATTAAACAAAATCAGCTCGTAAATTGAATAGGGCTAGATCTGTTGTTAAAACTAATCCTATTCAAAACTGTCCTAATAAAAGCTAAATAAAAAAAATATATATAAACGTTACGATAATTCCCTTTTGATTTCAATATAAAATTAGGAGAAAATTTTCGAAAGCAAAATCTAATATTTCATTAGGAATAATTCAAAGTTTGAATAAACGTCTTTCGGTACTAATGAACTATTATTATTTTCTAACGACAAGCAATCTTAAATTTTTGTGTATTTTATATTAAAATAATTCTAATTTTGTTCGCAAGGTTGGTGTTTAAATGGGAAACCAACATAACGCTACATACGTCTTTACTGTAATTGAATTACATTCGAGCGAAAATTACCAAAAATGTTAAGGACTGCTCTCGATTTTAGCCAAAAAAATGTGAAGCAAAGAAATTCTTCACACCAAAAGGCCGTGATTGTTAAAGTCGTACAACACCCGAATGACAATGAAGGCGGAAAAGATATAAATTACGTAATTCATGCAAATTTAACTGTTTTTTTTTTTGCCCTGAAAAAAAAATCTTCTGAAACACTGTACGGTTTCGTTTAAAATTCCACAAAAATTGTAACGGTTTATATTTATGAAAGAGAATCTTAAATTGAGGCATTGTGAGTGGAATCCGGCACGATTTTACCGTCAATCATTACGTTTTTTCGTTAATTTTTCGAGAAGACTGTCCTTTGGCGATGAGTCTTTTGGGCTTTGTGAAATGTCAAATAATAAATGCATTGTGTTTTAAAATATTTAATACCAACAAATAAGAGCGCTTTTTAAGCAGTATATTTTGGTTTAAACTGAGTGCTTTAAACATAATACTTGCAAACAAAAAACTTCAAGCTTTACATAAATACAAATCAGAAAAGTATTTTACTACGTTTGTAAAAAATAATACCTAAATATATATTTTTTAGAAATTGCAAGATTTGAAACTTTGCAAAAAATTTTGAAAGGCTGGTTTTGGTTTAAGCAGAGATTTTTTTGGAATCTTTATAGTAAAACTTACAGGATAACTTTAGTGACGAACAGTGGAACATTTACGATGTCGAGACAACCGCCAGGCACAGTTCATTGTAATGCAAAAGTTATGTCTAGAAGTCATTCAATCGCTAGCTAATAAGAATACATTTATTTGTCGGTTGACTTTTACCACTTAAATGGGGTAATAGCCGACTGATACCATCTCTGATTCCATTACGAATAATATAAGGGCATGTGACCTGTAATAAGACTGTGTATGTATAAAAAAAAAAAAAAAAAAACTTATTACCAATAAAAAAATCAAAGCTGGTATTAATTTATTCATATTCAGCTCTTCACAATTCATTAGGCCGGCATTACCTGTAGTAATTATAATCTATTTTACAATTAATTTTAACATTCTCTTAGTCAAAGTGGAAAAATATGAAGATAATACAGACTTTTACTTTCCACCTACCTAATTTCAAAGTCAAAGTCAAATCATTTATTTCAAATAGGCACATAAAAGGCACTTTTGAACGTCAAAATTTACAAAAAAAATTAATTGATTCTAGTTGCACCTTCCAAAAGGTAGTTTCGTATGGAGAAGAATGGGCAAGAAACTCCACCGTTACACTTTTAAAAATGTTTTACAATATTATGTATACATTAATTATATAATTATATGTGAAGAAATGCACCTAAAATAAAATTACTATACCACAATAAGTAAAAAGAATTAAATATAACGCAATGACAGGTAAATTAATTATGAGATAGATACATGGTGCTCACATATTTACAAATATTGAAAAGTAAATGATTTTTCCAAAATTTCACAACTAATAATTTAGTGTGTGAGTTAAAGTAGTTACATAATGTAAAAAAACACTGTCATAAAAATTATACAATTAAATTAGCAACCAGATTGATTTTGTCTATTTGATGTCATACATCATGTATATGGCTAGCTAAAAAGCTATAGTAACGCAAATAACGCATCTATTAGAGTCAGAATATCATCAGCATCTGAGCAGCCTTATCCCAAATATGTTGGGGTCAGCTTCCAGGCTAACCGGATGCAGCTGAGTACCAGTCTTTTAAACGGAGCGACTACCTATCTGACCTCCACAACCCAGTTACTGGGTAATACGATACCCCTTGGTAAGACTGGTCGTCAGACATTAGGGCTTCTGACTATGTAACGACTGTCAAAAATCTACAAATGATAGCTAGATTTAACGTGCTTTTACGAGGCATAGAGACGTCTTAATGTTATGTAATGGATGGTCACCCATCCACGGACCGACCGCAGCAAGCCTTGAGCAGACTTAACCTTCGATCAACCTGTGCGGCTGTTATTATTTAGCCACGAGCCCCTCTCATGAGTCAGAATATGCAATATAACAGCAACAATACCAAACAGCACAATTTGATCATTTCCAAAATTAATCTCTAAAAACATAGGTACCAAAATGTAATCCCATCCATACATTAGACTGGAAGACCGAATCGCATTATCTAATTGAATTATTAATTAGGCACTCAGGCATCTATTAATTAAAAATGTACTATATGTATACCTACTTAATTCCTTTTCATTAAAAATGTATAGAAAGCCTCGAGATTTTTATGAGGCATAAAACTCAAAGGTTCTGATTTGGTCGGAAGATGTTAGCATTTTGATGGACACTTCGGAAAATATTATCTTGCTAATCGATTTAGTATTAATCGACATTATCATCAGTTCGTTAATGAGTGTTACTGCTGAATACAGTGTTCCCAATGCAATTGTTTTGATAGACATTATTGTCATCACCAGCTTGTAAGCTGATAAGTGGGCATCACTTATCAGCTTACAAGCTGGTGATAATATACACCATTTATACTGGTATTGGCAGATAGGAGAATTCTGCTTAATATGCTTTTCTTGTAGTAAGTCGTCTACAATTACAACTTGGGATAGCTAAGAAGTGGTTTATAAATGTGACTTAACTGATTAGGGAAAATCCCAGGAAAATTAAAACAGAAGTAAGACTGAAACTTAAAGCAAAAGATTTCTAAATGACAAATTAAATATATGTCAAGTCAAAATCAGAAAGGTGCTTAGTTTTGATTTAGAATTTCGACATTAAAATGTTTTGACAAGGCTACAATTATCTCCACATAACTTATTAATTATGGTAAAAATAGATACGAAAGTAACACTAACCCAGCTATGTCCCGCATAGCGACACACATTACAGAGTACAGTGCTTCATTTACGATCCAAGTCTTAGATAATACAAAGTTGTGACCTTTGCGTACTTATAATGACTTAATAATTCTCTAGTCGATGCTATCTCTCTAAATGGATCGTGGACCGGACTCACCGGAGTTTTTGTTGTAATTTTTGTGTGGTTTTGTTTTTTGTTGGTGAATGTACTGTGTGGAAAATTAGGAGGTGGGTAAAGGTAAGGATTCGGGTTAATTTTCTTTTTTGATATCGTTGGTTTTGGTCTCAAAAATCAGTTTCAATGGATAACGCTGTTGAGTGAGTGTTATATGTATCTCGCCTCAATAAAGTGGAGCTTTATTCTTCATAACAATCTATATCTTCGACGAGTATATCTAGCATCTCTGATTTATTTTCGTTTTTCTTTTGTTTTCCTTCGTAGTGACTGTGGTTTCTTATGTTTTTATATAACAGATTCTTTTTATCACATCTATGCTTCTTATTTTCATCACTTACCACACTTTTAATTTTCCTTATCGGGTGCAGTCTAGTATTCCTCATCGTAACCATTATGAATTTGACTGACTTGAGCTGTAAAAATATTACTCTAATTTTGTATTGATTGTTACTGCTTTAATGTGATTATTCCTTAAATTTTCAACTTTTTTGTCGGCAACAGCTGCACTAATTTTATTTGGAACTCAACTTAAATAATCGTGTTTACCGCTTATCTTTCTTTTTGTATGTAAATGTCCAATCCGTACCTGTATGTTGTGCCGGTCCCGAGGCAGCGTGTCGCGAGTCGTGCCCAAACCCGCGCGCGTGTCACGACAGACCATTGTAATGGTCATCTTTATGTCTCCTTTTTTTAGATAATTACATACAGCCGCTAATTGTACCGTACCGCTTGAGGAGAAACTTTTTTACTTTTCAACTTTGATTAGTTTAAACGTTTCCTCGTTAGTAATTATGTTTTGTTGATTGGTGACTTCAGAAATGTTTCTAGCTTTCTTGTAGTTTGAGGAAAAGGGTAAAAGTCAATACCAGATTATAGCTGCGATTTTTGAATATAGTCAGAATACACTATCCTCTTATTCACCAGTGTATGCACTGGTACTAGCTTGGCGAGAATATTATGTAGCTCATGCCAAGATAAAACTTAGCAAGTCAACTGGTTAGTAGCGCGACGTTTACCAGCATTTCAACGCAAATGTCGTGGTTAGGGAAAGATTTTGAATTAAGAAGAGACCAAACATGGACTATAATAATCATGCCAGCTAGACATCGGGCCTCCGAATGAACGCCTCGATAACTATGTTTCTGTTGCTTGTTATTGAAGCGGTTATTGGTGACCTTGAGCATTGCGATATCTACGGCGCTTTACTTTATATTGATATGCAATGTGAGGAAGTATGGTACTAGCATATCGTTCTATAATCCTTTAGCCTTTAAGCTTACTAACGGGGAAGTAACAGATTGCAATAAGCTGATCATCTTATGGTACTCGTAGGTACTGTCCCAAAACCATAATTATTTTAAATACTACAAACGAATTTTAATGCGCCTAAGAACAGTATTGTTAAGCATTAATCTAAAATCGGGATCTTTACGACTCATCAATATCAAGGTCGAACGATTTCGAATCGATTCTTTAAATCGATACGATCTATCGAGATGTATCGCGATTATATCGAGATCACGACTCGACCCGCGGTTCAATAGATTATCATATTTCTTTCGTAAAGAATGAGGCCTTTTTAATGAAAATTTAGATGGTGTGGTAATCTTATGGAAGTATGTTCTTAGTACAATGGCTGAACGAGGTTATATGTGATTAAGTTTGGAAGATAAACAGTTTTACATAATACTTATATACTTGACTTAAAATTCAAGGCCTCGTGTCTAAATAACAACCACGCAATTTAAGTTAATCGATATGCGTAGTTAAGCCGTACTTGCTGCGGTAAGCTCGAGGATGGGTGACTATTCTGCTTTTGCCTGTCATAGTCTCCTATTTAAATTTTAAGAACGTACGACACCACACACGACGTAAGAACCTGGCGACTAGCAAGTATTTGAGGGCATAGACAAGTCGCACTCGCTTTCAAAGCTTTTCGTATTACTACGACGACTTTCAACAGGATCGACACATGAACAAAAAAAGTCGGACGGAACTCCGCTAGCACAAAACTGAGTCCCGTTTATGTGTGAATATATTTATGTGTGAGTATTGCTGTTTGCGTGCGTAATGCCCGACCTTCGACCGACACATTTGTGAATGTGTGCGTACAGCGGCCTGTACGTACAGCGAATTGGCCGACTTGAGTGACACAGTTTTTTATTAGTGAAAATGTGTCCGACTTTTTTGTTCGTCCATGGATTGACATAAGCTTTTCGGTAGCATATGTCCATACAATAGATTTTTGACCTTACCGTCATCGTTATCAGTTATCTCTGATAGAATATCAAGCTATCTAAGCCCTCTGGTACTTTCGCATACCACCATCACGCATATTTGGTATTTGATATCGCAGATAATGGCTCGTTTCTTCGTAAAAGAAGAAGGTTTTTACCCGTCAGGAAGACAATTGCAAGCTAGCATTATTGCCCTCAGTTTTGAAGGTCTCTGCCCACACAACCAGATACAAAACCTATACATAGAAGGCCCACACATAGAAGGCCCACACTTGCATACATACAGCTAAAGGTTGATATTGGGTGTATTTATGCGGACCGCAGGTCGCCGGTACATATCTTATTTTAGATCGCGCCCTTCGCTTGGTCAGCGGGGACCTTTGTACTGAGCGCAAAAACGATTGGTTTTGTGTATTTTTAGAACAACTTAGATGATCGTTTTTGGTTTTTGATGTTGAAAGAAAGAACAAAAAAAAACCTGTTGATAAACTGACATATCTAGAAATTCATGAAATGGAACAGAAAATCTCTTAGATATTAAAGCCAATTAATAAAAGAAAAGTTAACAAGATGACGTCAATCGCAACAGCAATAACATACTGTAATCACAAATCAAGTAATTATATGTAAGTATAATTTATTCCTTTGACGAGTACCTAATTGAGAGGCCAATTTTTTCTGCAGTTTACGGCCTGATTATAAGAATAAGCAATATTTTATTTATTTTACTTCGGCCAATTACATTAGCTAAAAGACATTATCATCAATTCATTACACAACATTCATGTTATAAGCTCATCCCATGATACTTTCTTAGGACAGTAAAATTAGACATCCAATCATACGTAACTAATTATGCTAATTGTAATCTTCATTTAGAAAATACAGTGCATTTTTAAAAGAGTTGGTTGGTTTCTTGCCGGCTCTTCTCCATAGAAAACGAAGAATTCGAACCGTGCCTAGCTTCCGACGTTTCATAAGTGCCAATGTAGGGTTATGTG
The DNA here is from genome assembly GCA_916610205.1 of Griposia aprilina. Taxonomy (NCBI): domain Eukaryota; kingdom Metazoa; phylum Arthropoda; class Insecta; order Lepidoptera; family Noctuidae; genus Griposia; species Griposia aprilina. The sequence continues at coordinate 21,693,752 of OU744299.1, read as the reverse complement.
AAATAAAATAATTTGAATTTGAGTGCAAAACACAGTCATGAATGATCCTGTTTGTTGATTATGCTAAATCGTTGGAATTATTATTGAAAAAGAATTGCTACCCCTACATCTTACCCAACGTTGACCGTACTTATCTTACCGTGAGGTATATTCTTATTATGTGCGTTTTTGCCGACGCCCCCCGCATGGTTACACTGACTATTACCCAAATAGCCACCCCCCATTGACTGCTACCCATAGAATCTCTCTGGATAGTTTAAATACGAGTTTTTGTATCCGAATGGAAATAGAGTTCACTTCCTGTATTTTAAAAATACTCTCATATAGGGTGCTAAAGAGAAGCCTTCGCTCTACATAATGTCAATAGCAAGGCAATTTAGGCAGTATTATAAAAAAATACGATCGAACCTTAATGTGATTGACTGCAGCCAAGTACCTACGAAAACAAATATTACAATTTAAGCAAGACAGATCTATGCATACCCTGCAGTAGGATATAGAAGTCCTGTGGTTAATTTTAGTTTAAAAGCATAGTTTATGAGAAGGCTTAAGTCCATGAGCAGATGGTAATACTTAAACAGAAGAAAATAAGATGTATTGGAAGGAAAGAAATAAGAATAACTGTGACCAAAAACTACAGTTCTGCAGCCCTCAACCGAAACCGTGCCATCAATATTTTGAATATAAATGACGACATTTTTCGATATTATTATCATAAAGAAGAAGAAAATAACAAACACTACTCCATTCCCTTTGATCATACGTATAATGTCCGCCAACTATTCATACTCGCAGCCCTTCACATTAATCTAAAAGTTCATGTTCCTTCCCGTCAGACATCAAAGTCACTGAATGAATCCTTACATTCTTGCAATAGATCTATTGATTGACAATGGAGACTACCGAACGACCCCTTAATAATGCATTTAAAGTACTAAATAGGACTCTAATATAGTACGTATAAGGTGGAGAACTGTGCGAGGGCTGAAGCCACTATCTTACCACCTAGACATTCGGCTGGCGGTCATAAAACAGCCTGTTTTCATAAAACTATTTACTACAATGTTACAAAAACTCTCACAAAATCAATATTCGACTTTATAACCGAAACTGTATAGCTGAAAATGATTTAGCAAGTCTCGCCAGGAGTTAAAAACATTTGCTTGTACTATTCGAGTTCGTCAAAAAGATTTATATGACAAAATAAGTTTTTTTTTATTGAGCTATTGACTCGTTTTTTTATTGATTTCCAATGTGTGCTGTGTAGTTACTTTTATTTTATTTGCGGCCCATTACCTGTGGCGTTGTGTTATTTTTATGTTTATAGTCTAATTTAGTGCGTACCTTGAAATCGTAGAATAACGATGACATGATTTTTATTATTTCCTTTTTTGTACTTTTTTCTTGTAAACAAATAAGTTTGATAATGGTCTAGGAAATAAAATATGTTACCTATAGGTCGGGTATTGTATTTTTATTAATTAAATACAAAATATGAAGATTATGATTTCACAGAAATGAATCCTCTTACAGTTTTTCTCAAATCACAATCTTTCATATCTCATAGCAATGATTTAAAACAAATTAAATAAAAAAATGTCTAAGATCCACCAACAAATTACAAAAAAAAAAAAATGCCAAGCTCCTCATGTCTCTCGCAGTCCATAAGCATTCTATAAACAATTTTTAATCTTAAAATTTTAAAAATCTCGACGCCAATCCTTTTAAGTTTGTAAATCGAAGCACTGTGCAGGCTTCATCTGACTGACGTCAACCAGAACGTCTTGACTCCTGCCTTTCCCAAGTTTTGCTCCTTAGAACCTGATTTAACTTGGAATGAGAGGGGTAGGGAAGATCAGGTTATAAGAGCCAAAATGTATGCAACCGATCCGATGGCTAATATAACTTGAGCCCTCATGTTGAACCTTTTCCCGTTTCTGTAAAACGGATGCAAAGGATTTGCGGGAGGAGCGGGAGGTCATGTAATTCTGGTTACTGCAAGGATCCTTGTACAATGAATTGCATTAAGCGACAGGGCCTCTACGAGCTATGAATGCTCTTAATGTATGGATACGATTTGATCGCTCCGAGCGTTTAGTGCTGCGTATGGTGATCGAGTTGTCGATAAATGGCTTGTATCGGATTTGCAAGAAAGTTTAATCTATAAAAATAATAGTCAGCATCAATAGGCAAAAAGGAAATGAATCCACGTTTATTTTCCTGTGTATTCATAAAAATCATTAAATCGTCAGTAACCGTCGCCATCTGCTATACAAACAATAACTACTTAATTTTTATTTTTGAGGTGCTAAGGACCAATTTGCTTGCAGTAGGTATATGATCGTGCCTATTTCAAGTCAATTGTATACTCACTAATTAAATTCAAACCTATCCATGTGTGAGCCCTTGCAGTAAATAATTCAGCTACCCAGAATAATACAAGGGTAACTCCAAAAAACTCATTACCGTTCAACCAAAGAAACTCGACCCGAAAAACTAGAAATTTAGGGTAAGTAACGTAAGCCCGCTTATTTTTTATACACGAATAAATAAGAAAGGACTCAAACAGGCTCCCAGAGATACTGTAACGCATTGTACTGACCCTCGGCTCACAAAAGGATTCTTGAAAAACTTATTCTATTAAAGAATTATCTCATCTGTTGGATATCTTTGGGTTATTTATGTTTCTTGTTCAGGTTATTTGGAGCAATGATTATTAGAATATTCATAATAATATGAGATTGTTGAGTTTATCTTTTGTTAACTGTAATGACACTATACTACTACCGCAGTGTTTCAAGATGAAAGTCTTTGACCAGTACGTATTTCCAGTGATGACCTATGGCACTAAAACGTGGTCGCTCACATTAGGCGTCATTAGGAGGCTAATAGTCACCCAATCGACAATGGAGAGGGCCATGCTTGGAGTTTGCCTACGTTATCGAATCAGAACTGACGAGATCCGCAGGAGAACTAAGGTAACCGACCTAACCCGAAGAATTGCCAAACTTAAGAGGCAGTGAGCAGGGCACATTGGTCGCAAAACAGATGACCGATGGAGCCGAAAGGTTTTGAAGTAGCGACCGCGTACCGGAAGACGTAGCTTTGGAAGGCCTCCTACAAGGTGGCCCGACGATCCGCTGTATGCGAGACGGTTAGAACCGGTGGAAGTGGCGCTGCTTATTGGGAGGCTATTGTGTGATTTACAAAAACTTTTATTTGATCTATTTCTGCTCTTGGGTTTAGAAGCTTACACTTCAAAAAATGTATCAAGGAGTCATCGGGTTAACAAAAGCACGATTTCTTAAGATCCTATAACAGCCTAAATTAATTGGAAAACATATTCTTAGCTTCCAATAATCCTAGACAAATGACCCTTCCCACATTTTAAAAGGACCAGAAAAATATTCGTGCACTTATCCATCAGCTTGCGCGGCACGTCACTAGTCGGCGAAAGCTTCAAGTCACGATTGGTTAGCTTACACAAGGATATTATTATTTCTTGCCGTTTCGCCCGTACCGGCAACACATTTTTCAATTTTATATTATAACAACCAACAATGTTGATTTTTATGTGCCTGTGTTATAACTTCACTGGGATTATAGGCTTAATACTGTTATCTTTAAAAGCGAATGGTTTAATGATAATGCAAGCATGTTTTATAGCATTAAATATGAGTTGTGTACCATCATTGTACGTAAAATAAAAATAAACGATGGTTACGGTTTTTTCGAGTTATCATTATAGTTGATGATGACCTTGTAACCTTGCCCACCCTGCCTCATCATAAAAATGTGGGTGGTGATCATAGCGAACTCGCAGTAGTATATAAAGATTAAGTATAATTTCTTCGTTTTACAACATGGTAAGTATAAAGGTTTTATAGGTATTAACAAGGAGAAATTGTCAGCTCAACAAAATGCGTACGCGCTGGTCGTTAGTATTGTAAAAAGGGTAAATAAAGTCAAGTTTGTTCAAAGGCTTTTGGTCCTGGCAAAAAATAGGGATATACGTATCCGTTAAGGTGCATCCTATGAATAATTTACTGCGACTACCATAAACTCTTCCTCATCATTTTAAGTGTATTCCAATCATCTGATACCCACAAAAAGCTCGCTATGAAACACTGGTTGCCTGAGGGTTCTTGCAGAAGTCATTTCATGCCGTAACATGTTGTGTGCAAAGGCCTTTGACATTGAACAGGTTTATAAGCTCCATGCCTACCTGTTCCACACAATAGTCCATTGCTCTGAGGCTGTACTTATAGGAGCGATCAGCTGTTACTGCCTCATTATTGCTGTTTGTTCTATTTTTGGTCCTTAGAGGTTGTGGTCCTTTAAAGATTTGGTTTGTTTGATGAAGGTATGTGGCGTCTGCCTCAGAATGATTAGTTTCATAAAGAGCGATGGCCGTTTGACAGCTGTCATCTTTAGGGATTTAGATTTTTATATTGCCTGTATGTAGTTTATTTACGAAGCTAATGGCCTCTGTTGCAAATCTAGAAAAAAATAACAAGTAAACCCCTTGAAAAATGGTGACCTTTATAACCAATTTAAAACATAATTTACGTCCCATCTTCAAGGCTTTTTAACACTAACAAAAAGTTCCTAAGGCTAGATTACGTCATAGCCACCAAAAGCAGTACTTCGCTCCGATTAAGTCGAGTAAGCAAAAACAATTCGTAACCTTAACATTGCTATTGTTTTAATACAATACAATTGCGTACACGCATGTAGGCCGAATAACTTGCCTTTGCCTTAAAAATATACTTGTTACGTTGACAAAATTAATTTTGCAGCTCATAAACTCAGTTTTGGATCTTATTTTGTTCCTGTAAGGGTTAGTTTTGTTTGATTTTTAGTTACAGAAGCTTTTGAGGAAACTTTGCATTTGATTATACAATTTGATTTTGCTCTCAATCTAAAGTAAAATCTAAATAGCGTAATAAGTACGTTTATTGTATGTTTATTGAATATGTGTTATTTCGAGAACTATGTCCAGGATCTATAGGTGACTTTAAGATATCTTCGCGCTCTTTATACTGCTTGGGGTCAACAGAATTATAAATGATATCGCCAAGAACATCAGAATTGTTCAGAGACATTTATCGGATTTATAGTTTACAGACTGTATAAATAATATTGTAACCCTGTGATTGTCGAAGGGTTAATGGTAGGTGAGATTTACAATGGGAGGTTCACATTTACTTTGTTTATACAGGTTTTAAGCCGCTACGTTAAAGAAAGCATCTTGTTTGCTGCAGCGGAATATTTTTGTGTTCTGCGTTGTGATTGAGGCATGAAAACCTGTAGTTTCGTATTTTGTAGGATTAAGGACCCATTCAAACGTACCACAACCGTAACGACAACATAACGATAACACATGGTCGGGCGCTAATTTGTATGACAATGAATGGTTTATTCACACGAACCACATTTTGCTGTCAATATCAACCATGTGGGGGATACCGACCACATCAAGGCCACGTCGCAGCCACAACGCAACCACCAGTGAGGCTGTGCACTCGCGGCCGGCCATATCGCAAACACAACAATCTATGCAAACACTAGCCACAACGTAACCACATCGCAACTACTAGCGACAACGCAACCTCAACGCAACTGCAAGAAGTTACAGCGATACTAATCATACGTAACCACTGCTTGCCCACATTTTGTGGCTGCGGTGTGATGTGGTTGTGGTACGTGTAAACAGGCCCTTAGCTAGAAATAAAATTGATAACTGTTTTTGCTTTTTACAGGTTTAATCCCGGGATAGACCAACACTTAACCACCTTCACCCGGCGAGTCCAGCTACCAGATGATAAGTTAAAACCTTTACCTATACCTAATCATTTACATACAAAAATAAAACAAAACACTATCCCGATCTAATTAATGGCTACAGCTTTTAACCCTTTTGCTCTAAACAAGCTCAGATGCACCACAATTCATTATCGTCATGTCAAAACACCGACAAGTCACTAGCTTATGAAAACACTCCACATGTTGACATTTCTAAAGAAACAAATATTTCCTTAATTTCCGAGAAATCTGGAACACCACGACAAAAACTTATTCATCATAGTTTGAGAAGTGTTACTAGTTAAGTGCACGGCAAACAGGGGGTACAAACCGCCAGCTATGATGAATGGCCCGCGAGATAGATAGGGTTAGGTGAAATACTGGGAGATTTAGCACCACTGAATGGAGGGACTTAGGACCAAAAACTGGATTTGGAAGATGAAGCTGAAAGGACCAACTCCCACTTGTCTGTTACGGTGACAGCAGCGAAGAAAAAAAGCCCGTGACCTGTTTCCTAGTCCCAAACCCTTAACATTATTATTATAATAATGGTGACACATTTACTTCTACGAAATACAGGCAAAATTCATTTATAGTGCGTGCAAGTAGACACTTTAATGACATGTGTAAACAGCATGATTTTGATCCATTCATAACAGGTGTGCTCGGCCAGAAAGTGCCTGAGCCATAGCTTTTTTAATTAATATTTTGTATGTTCAGGTTTTTATTCTTGTGTTGAATACGAAATGTGAATTTAGTTTTAAGCTTGAATGTTATACTGTTTTTGTTTCTTTTTGTAGCTGTGTTGTGTTGTTCACACTCTTTATTTCCAATCTGTTGTTAGAAGTGATGACTTTTAATTGGCTGTCAGTCTCACATACTATTTTTATTATGTTTGTTTTAGCTGTAAGTCATCCATAGTTCATAAATAAATAAATAATAGAATTAGGTACAGATTTTACTTATCTGAGCATAGTGTAGTACCTACTAATGACAAAATAGAAGGTGTGTATAAATACTTGGATCAATTTTTGGTTATGATAGACTGACCAGTCCTTGTGATTTGATGAAACAAACATTGTTGTTGCTGACGTGTCTAATTCTATGTCTAGAACAGTTTTACATGCAGAATTGGCATGCAAAAATTTACCCAACTCCGCACTAACCGTGTCCTCCCACCAGATAATCTATCACAGAATCTCGCACAATCTGAGTAGATTAAACACTGGTAACGTATTTATTATAGCTCGCATTCAGTCTAACAATACGGCTCGTTTGTTCGAGCGACTCGGCTGTTGCAAGAGGTCACAACGTATGCTTTGAACCAGGGGGCCGACTCTCTAAAGTCCGTCAACGAAGCTACGGGCCCATCCGAAAGTATTCGATACTTAGAAGTAAACCCTACTCCCGATAAATGAACTTTTTCGGACGGGCTAAAACACATCGGGAGTAAGGACCACTATCAAATCGTGTTGTCATTAATTTTCAATTCCAGCCCCGGACTAATCTTATGTCCGTAAGTGATAGAGAATAGGAGACGATCGTAACTTCGGGCTAAATTACGGACCTCGTGCTTAGGGAGTAGGCCCCTCGAGTCGATTAAACTGCGAGACTTGGAACTCGGGCACGTTAGGTAGGTACCCATAGCCTGTAGGACTTAGGTGGATATGGATTTTACAGGTGCCTATGTGATAAACAAAATAAGTGTTGTTACTTGCATACATATAGCTTAATAGCAAGTTAATATCCGTCTACGCTCAATAAAACTTGAGAAAACGGGGGGGGAGGTCCCCAAGACGACGCCGACGCATGTTTAGGGTTCCGTAGCCAAATGGCAAAAAACGGAACCCTTATGGATTCGTCATGTCTGTCTGTCTGTCTGTCCGTCCGTATGTCACAGCCACTTTTTTCCGAAACTAAAAGAACTATACTGTTGAAATTTGGTAAGTAGATGTATTCTGTGAACCGCATTAAGATTTTCACACAAAAATAGAAAAAAAAACAATAAATTTTGGGGGTTCCCCATACTTAGAACTGAAACTCAATTTTTTTTTTCTTCAAACCCTTACGTTGGGGTATCTATAGATAGGTCTTCAAAAATGATACCGAGGTTTCAATTTTTTTTTTTTTATAAACTGTATAGTTTGTGCGAGAGACACTTCCAAAGTGGTAAAATGTGTGTGTGTCCCCTGTAACTTCTAAAATAAGAGAATAATAAAACAAAAAAAATATATATGATGTACATTACCATGTAAACTTCCACCGAAAATAGGTTTGAACGAGATCTAATAAGTAGTTTTTTTTAATACGTCATAAATCGTAAACTGCTACGGAACCCTTCGTGGGCGAATCCGACTCGCACTTGGCCGCTTTGTTTCACGTAGACATTACCAGGCCTTACTTTTTACAAAGTAGTCCTGTTTTAACTATTCTTTTTGTTATTGAATAGGGGTATAACTCGAAATTAGTCCCATTTAAAATTAGAAAAATAATCTCCCTAAGTGTACAAAAATTCGAGTGAAAAATGCTGAATGAAAGACAAAAAATACAAAAGATGAAGCATCTGATATTTGTTTTTCCATCTATAAACATTGATTCACTAACCTATGCTCCAAGAAAAGTATAGAGTTTGTACCTAACATCCTGTGCCGCGTTGTTCCGCACAGGTTGTCAAAGTACACCGAAGGTAGCTTGATAATAGCAATTGTGACCGATGTGTTGCCGTCCTGCCATTAGGTACTTACTGTCATTCATTTGTCATTTATAAACACAGCTTGGAAATTACTGGGGCGACATTTCAAAGGTAAAATTAGGAAGGGCTGTGCGCATGTAATACCTACACGACGAAGGGACATCTTAACGAAAACTTTTACCACTGATTCAGATGTCCAACGAAATTTTACGTCACTTCTTTTGACATAAAATTTCGCTGGGGATTTAAAAATTTTGCTAAACCGTACATTTTGATCGTGCAAGTATTGCACTTTTGTATGGAATAGCTGTTATTGAAGAGAAACTTCTCAGGCGGCGATTCGATTATTGCACGAGAATTGAGAGTGAAATTTCAAGGACGCGACACGTTTCGTTACAAGAAAGATACGACGGTGAAGATACGTCTCTCTCGTTATCATCAGGCATATTTTTTAACTACTGGGGGCGTATTATGAATGGGAAGTGTTGGTTATTGCGCAATAAAAAAGACGCTTCCAGTTCAAATCAAATTATAATTTACAAACAAATTAATCACACTACCGAATCACACACTGTAGGCACACGACACAACTATACAGAACGCGCGACAGTTTCTAAACGTGTTAACTGCTTGACCGCCACCGACCAACTCTGCTTTAAGTCTGGTCGAGCGTTATGCCATAGACTCTGTCGAGCGCCGCCTGGTGGCGCTGGCGTCCCGATTAGTCAAAATCAAACGATTGATTTAACGTGTTTCTGACAGATATATCTTTTTGTTTCTCACACAAAATGTCTCATAATCCTTATTTCGTAAGACTTCTATCACGTGTACGGTGCTGCAAGTGCAATTTTTTTTTTACACTAAAATAGAATTTAAAATCTTGTATAGTTTCTAGAATTATGTGTACTGATTCCATCCTAAAAGTTATCGTTACGATGTCACCTTCCACTGTGTTTGCGTTGTTTCAACGTCTATGAAAATGACGATACAAATACAAATAGATCCACCACTAATATTGACAAAAGTAATCGAGACTCTATTTTCCAAAATAATTCATTTTTCCGGTCAATTTAGGAACGTTTACGGGTTATTATGCACATATACATAATAAGGAAATAATGGCCCCATAAGTTCCCCAAATTATTTAATACGTGAAGTTCCATCAATCAACATCGACCTCCATTCACTTCGCCATAAAAATACATTACCGTCTCATTATGGTGAGCAAGGAATCGCTTCCAAAAGTTGGTAGCTTATAATCTGCTAAAGAGCTACATTTTAATGAAAAAAAGCACTTTATAAGTCACGAATTTTTCGGTTGAAGTATTAAAATTATAATATCTGCTGTGATGAATAGGCAGAACACGGAAAGCGTACACTGATAAGCCTAATAATAGAATGTTGAAAATCTTATAGCACTAATTATACTCAATATCAAATAGTAATTGATGAGTTATGTATTTACTTTACTCTACAAAAAATGGCTCAAAATATCCCGTCTCGTGCCCGTCCCGTTAGCTCTAAACCCCACAATGTATTTTATAGTCATTTTTCTTACTCGACAAGTAATAAATCAAACGTTCGTTACATTACTCCGATTGAGTGATTCCATTACAGTATTTTGCATAAAGATTATTATTTTATTGTAGTTTTTCGCATCCCTAGCGTTGCTTTTATCGAATAATAAATCAAATAGTGATGCAGTATTTATTGGTAAGTTCGGATTATTTTGTTGAAATGTTACTTATCCGGTTTTTTGGCTTCGTGTGTTTTTTATTGAGTTACTGGTAATTTATGGAGGATGGTAGAATTATGGAATGTTAAGGCTTTTACATTTTGTAGGATTAACTTTAAGTTTCTGAAAGCATGATCATTGTATGTGTTGGAAAATCTTATCAAGTAGACACCAAAATTAAACTTAAACATAACATCACACCAGTTTTCCCTGAAGCGATAGGCAGAGGTGTACCCACAATTCACCAGTTATGAATAAAGCCAATGTAAAAGGGGGCGAGCCTATTGCCATCCAACGGGCATACATCCAGACTCCGGGATGCAGCGCCCATTTTCTAAATATTGCCATCAGAAATGGAACCATCCAATTAAAATCACTCTTCATTGCTTCTAGTAAAAACTTGTAAAAAAAAAATATTGGCAGTCATGGGGACTGCCGACTGAAGTGAAAACCCCAACATGTACACACAGGCCGCTGCGCGTCGCACGGTGGATCGAAAATCGGCTGTAGAAGACATAGGATCTCGATTTCTTAAATGTTATTTTTTTTGCTGGAAATGACTTCTGCTGATCATTAGTGTTCTATAAAATGTCACATGAAGTAATTGTGTGCACAAATGGAAGAGTTATCATTTTTATAAGAAAAAAATGTATGGAGCTGACATGAAAAATGAGGATATCTCTGGAATCACACGGTTGGCCATTATATCCTTGCACACTGTTATAGTACTATTTATTTGTGAATTTTTGACATACTTAATATCGCGGCATCACTTGCGTTTTTTTTTTTTTAAATCTTCAAAATTAAAAAAAAAAAAATAAGTATTTGATACATTTTAATGCTTAAATATGGCTATACCAAGTGTAATTTACAATATTTTTTATGCTTAGACCAAAACATTCTAAGAAATCACAAAGTAGGTAATACGACTTTGTGATTTCTTGGAATGTTTTGGTCTAAGCATAAAAATATTGTAAATTACACTTGGTATAGCCATATTTAAGCATTAAAATGTATCAAATACTTATTTTTTTTTTTTAATTTTGAAGATTTTTTAAAAAAAAAACGCAAGTGATGCCGCGATATTAAGTATGTCAAAAATTCACAAATAAATAGTACTATAACAGTGTGCAAGGATATAATGGCCAACCGTGTGATTCCAGAGATATCCTCATTTTTCATGTCAGCTCCATACATTTTTTTCTTATAAAAATGATAACTCTTCCATTTGTGCACACAATTACTTCATGTGACATTTTATAGAACACTAATGATCAGCAGAAGTCATTTCCAGCAAAAAAATAACATTTAAGAAATCGAGATCCTATGTCTTCTACAGCCGATTTTCGATCCACCGTGCGTCGCCAGTCTGGCGCAACAAGTCACCTTAGCATGTCGGTGACGCGAATCCATAAGTTTTGCCCCTACCAAAAATCGCTCAACGCAGATATAGTACAATTCCACTTCAAAAACTAAACGATAAACCTATGTCTGTGTAAAACAAAAACTCGAATTACTTACAATTAATTTCATCCATATTAGCAACAACTACAAACCCACTCAGAGAAAACACTAACCAAGGTAACCACATATCCCACTTACATCGTCTACAACTACATATAATCAGAGCACTTATCACTATCACCCTCTAATCAGTAGTGAAGAAAGTTGATAAATAGCTGCCCACCTGGCCGAGATTATTTCTTGGCGACAGAGCAGCTTGTAATCAAAGGAAAACATCTGGTGGAGCAACAAATTGGTGGTGTTGCAAGTAGGCTGTGGCTTTGAGAAAATTATAAGCTTTTTAAAGGATGTTGTTATTTTGTTAGATTAGTTAAAGCCATGTTAAAGCCTTTATATATTGTTGGAGAAAAAAATACTAAGTCTTCTGGCTGCGGTACATTTTCAGAATCTGGAGTATTAAACCGAAGTCTAGGAACCTTCAGCCCGTAGAAATACTTTTGCCGTGCGAACATCAAATCTACAACCAGTAGCGTAAAAACAATGCGGTCTGCCTTTACACCAACCGTGCCGCAATTGTTTGACTTGATCATCTGTTTTTTTTAACGCTTGCATTTTTTTTTTAAAGTTACTTAAATGGAGTAATTTTTTACAATTTTCTATAAATTTTCTACCACAAATACGGACCCCCAAACATCACGACGTTTAAAAACCTCTTAAAACCATTCCCAGTCCAGCCAAGATCTCATGAAACGTTTCCCGAAGTAATGACGGAGCACGTTTCATGGCTACATAAAAGTCTGATGACAATTTACGCGTCACACCGCCATGTTCCATGCTTTTAGCGTCTTGTAAAAATTTATGTTCTATCGAGTTATGAGGTCGCCAGTATGGACCCTGATTGCTTCCATTTTGTGCCGGGAATTTAAATTTTGGATCAGAAGTCAGAAGTGAGTATTCTCTTGATGTTGGTGGAACTTGTCACTGTGAAAAGCTTTTTGTGTAGATACCTATTTATTTTGTGTCATTTTATGGAGCTTTTGAACTCAGAAAGGATGTGCTGTGAATTTAACATTTTTTCATCTGAATCACCGTAATATAGTCGATCTGTCATAGGAAAAGAGGATGATGGAAACTAATGCTGTATCAAATTTTGAAGCAATATCACCAACATTATCACTAAACGCTGTGCTTAAATAATTGTTTCGAGTGATCAGCCCATTACATTTTTCAGTTTGCAGAATAATAAAATATGATGATCACAATGACGAACAGCTCCAGTTTTCTCTGTAATATATTTTTTTCTTCACTTCTTATCCTGCCACTTTTAATCCTGGGAACAATGTATCGACTGTGACTTTAAGAGCGTATATTTAAAATATTTACGAGTTTAGTACATTCTTTAAAGTTTACGCTTGTGCATTCCTAGGTTCAGGACCAGATATGAATATTAATGGGATTAGGAAAATAAGAATATACGGAGGAGTTTCCAGGATATTTCCGTTATTTACTGTTATAGGAGTTTGCGTGTAATAGAGGTTGCAAATAAAAGCGTATAGCTATCTTAAATATATTTGGCAAACATGGTGATATTGGGTCACTCCTATAATTTCAGCTGTGTATAAAAAGACACATTTTCTGTGTTTATCCAATACTAATGATGAATGAGTTCTAGCCCTAGCGAGCATGATTTCCTAGCTTTGAAAGATTTGTAGCTTCTACGTGAAATTGGAGTCTTTAGGGTCCAAATTCGTACAACGATGAAAATACAAGGAATCGTAATATTGCAAAATCTATTGTCAGTAAATTCCAGCTCAATTTTCATCACATACGTAGACTTGAACAGCCATAAAGGTGTCTGTACACTTTCGTAAGACCGTCATATACGGGAGAATTCCCATAAAGTATACCACACCAAATTACACTGGCGTTCAAAACAACTCGGCAATGATATACCGCCTTTTAAGGCAGTTGATGGTGCGCTAGTGGCATGCACTGTAATTCTATGTGAAAGTGTTGTACACTTTAATTTGATCCGCAATGGATGTGAATTTAAGGAGCACGTGTGAAAAATAGAAATTACGCTTAAGTTCAGGAGCATGACTTGTTGGTTCGAAGTGGTTGTTACGTAAGTGAGACGGCTGTGGAGGGTAGGCAGAGGTTTATAATGTTCGTATACCTATGCGTATAAAAATAGCCGAAGCAGGCACACAGCTTAAACTAAGCTTTTTAAAATTTGATTATGATATTAGTCCGTCGTCAACCAGGAGGAAATAATTCGTATAGTAAATCAGTAATTTCAACACAGCAATGTTGTTTGATAGCATTTGACCACTATCACAAATTTACGTCTTTCTTTTGTAATATTCATGTTAAAATAATATAAAACTCGACTCCAAAAACAACTAAACAGTTTAAAACAAGATCACTTTTCAAGCAGTCTGATACTTTGCTGGCAGTAATTTCAATTCAAATTCAGATTTGATGCCACCAAATGCATCATCACAGTGCTTGAAAAGTGATTATCATTTGAAATTTTTAGTTGTTTTTGGCAGACGGGTAAAAAGTGCTGTTTAAATACCATACCATCACAAAACTTACTGATTAAGACAGATTATAATTTATGCAGTACTCAGGTATCCCGCAACAACCAACACTACCTATCCTCATCTTAATGAGCTGTAGGAATCAGTGCGATCCCGTGACCCTGATAATCGGGGCACTATTAACATCGGATGAACGAGCCAGGGATAATGCCGTAATGAACCACGGTTCGCAGCCTGATTGATGATCGAGAGTTAATGTTATTAGCATAGGCGGATGCTGCCTATAACATAAGCAACACAGCAATATTTTAGACTACATTTAATTATTGTTAGTTAGAGTAAAATATCCTACTATGACCTGCGACGTAATTGCGTAACACACTAACAGTAGGAATAGCTTCCATTTTGACAGTTCAACAACATTCATTGCGTTATTTACGTTGTGAGCAGACAATTTTTTCGAACGCATGTAGCAATGGATTAGCAATATCCTTCAAAGTGATTAAGATTCTGATTGATAGTGTGTTACGCAAGGCTGCTGTTTTAAAACTGGAGTGGCTCCTAAGGCTAAAAAAAAACAGCATCAGTATTGAAGGTTCTATAGAACTTGATTTCTTTCGGTTTCAATATTTTGTCGTATTTTACCCGTTTTCACTAACACTAAGTGATACCTTAATGTAACGCCCAAAACATATTGCACTGTAGGATTTTCAACTCTCGGGAAACTCTAGCAGTGTGCTTTTATTTAGACATTACATTTACGTGTCATCTATGTAGTATTAGTGATAACGGGCATGCGAATACTTATTTGTAGGCGATTATCGGCTTCCCTTTTAAAAACGAATCCTCAACACAACGCATACGCAAACGCAGATATGACATGATATGGAGTCATAATACCCACGTGTCCTCTCTTTGGTATTGTTAGTCGAATCGTTGAGCTTCTTAAGTTCTTAATTGAACTGCAGGATTACTGACAAACGCGTGCACTGACTGGACAGGTCCACTCAATCTGTGTAGTTCTTTCCTCAAAAGACCATTTCAGATACCAATCTACATGGTCTTTGCATGATCTGGCCAATTTTATGTCTGGACTTTAAAAGAGACTGTGACCTCTGAGTTTGTATCGGCCTTTCTTCTCAGAGTAGTCAGATAGGAAACGCCGACCTCATCTAGTTTAAAAAAATATGATTGACGTGTAAAAGTGTTTGTACAAACCTACTTACAGAAATAAAATCATTTATCATTTAATATTAGGTCGAGTCGAGTTGAGTTAGTAGAAAAGTAGTTTTACTTTTCTCTGCTAGAAAAAAGCTGAGGCATAAAAATAAACACGTCGTTTTCACATCCCGTCCACCCTCGAAGTCCAAACTTCAATTAAATCCAAATCCATCAACATAATAATATAGAACCCGATGACTTCCTACACTAGGCTCCAAAGAGGATTTAGTTCGATGGGCTACGATCTCAATGCATTGCGCACAGTGTATCTGATTCTGCTCCGTTTGTATTTGGATACTGTAGCTAGGTGTACGTAGGATGTGCTATTATCTTTAAGCTGTAACGCATTAATTATCTGGTGATCCGGATTCGAGAGTGGTCCAATGATGAATTGTGCCTTTGGAAGGGATTTAGGCTAATCGAAAATTGAAGGTAAATCAGAATGCATGATTCAAATGCTTCATATTGTATTTTTAGAAGTGCTTCTCAGCAGGGTGCTTTCTATATTAATATCCTTATTATTATTATCCTAATTTATTATTATACTAAACAATTGTACCTAATTTGAATGCTCACTCTTGACATGTTATTTTTTATATTTTTTTTATATTCTTCCCTCAAATTTAATAATTTGTTTTCTCTATTTATTTTTTATTTTTTATACCATTGTAATTTGAATGCTCACTCTTGACATGTTATTTTTTTTTTCATCATTCATCATTTATTTTCTCAATTTTAATTTTTATCGTGTTTAAACCTAGTTTTATTATGTGCATGCTGTGGTAGCACACGTAAAAGAACCTATTTTTTAATTATTGTGATCTATATTGTATTTGTGTATCCTTTGTTGGTGATCCCAAATAAATAAATAAATAAATAAATCCTCTTTGAGATACTCTTGACCGATTCCTATTACTTACCAAACTGAATAAAGTATTAATTGCTTGTACCTACATTATAGAGACCTGTCGTATATGTTACTACTAAATGCTACAATTGGTTAGCGATTCATTGCCTAAAGAACCAGGTTTTTTTATTAAAAAACTGTAATTCTAGCAGAATTGTCTCATCTTACTTACACTAATATTATAAAGAGGTAAAATTTGAGAGCTTATATGTAGGAAATCTTCGGAACTCCTGATCAGATCCCATTTTTTATAGTAATGATAAACTACAGTATTGCTGGATACTGGTCCATTGCATACTCTAGGGTGCATATCCGGTACGACTCACAAATCCTTCCCAAGCTAAGCCAAGAAAAGCCGAGCTAAGGGCTCGATTTCCCTACCATTACGGCGCCCCCCGGTCTACTCCTTGATATGCCATGGTCTCTGTAGCACCATGAAACATGAGGCTTCAGGGGCTAAAGCAAATCTTGGGGTTTAGTCGATTAATCGAGTCTGGTCAAACACTGGGGTCGATGCATTTCATTAATTCACTAATGGTAAGATATATGTAGTATTGCCGAGTGTCATAGTCTATATTTCTATATAGAATAGAATAGAATACTCTTTATTATGTAAACCATAAAAATTACAAATATAAATGTAGATGACACAATAGGCGATGCAATGGAGCAATGGGTGTCTATATTTAAGTTAACAAGATTTAAATAAAACTTTTTTAGAAGCTAGTTATATAATAATAATGTAACTTTAACCTCACATACAAAAGATTAGCTGCTTTTGAATGGGGACAATACAAGAAGTTTCTAGCTGTAGTATAAAGTTAGGCAATTCGAGGATTGTGTGAAACTACTAGTTCTTTAGTCAGGTTTGTTTTGAAGCTGATCATTTCTGTTGATAAATTGTACAATGGCCCTGGGACATAATGTTCTACAAGTTTAGTTGGTTTGCAGGTGTATGTGGTTTCTTATCCGAATGCTGTTTAGCTTGTGAAACTAAGGTGAGCTGCCCCTGGACAATAAGAACAACTTCGAAGTACAATTGGTAGCTGCTTCTGCTTTTCAGTGAAGTTGAACTTAAAATAGCACCAAAATATGCTGCGGAAATTGAAGTTCTAGGTTTCATTAGTTCTTGCAATAATACATACTTCTCATTAGGTATTGATTTTGTGTAACTTGTGGGTGAAATAGCTGTGCTCATGAACTTTCTCATCGTACCGTTAACGTCCACTCCAGAACACTACTGATTATAGAGAGAGGATTAGTCACTCAAAGTCAGCTGAGCTTAGCAAATTAATTAGTGGCTACACTAACGTATTGTTAGCGTAGAGAAGGACTTTTCGTTTGCACTTTCGTATTCCATGGTACTCTTAGAAGGGCCCTGTATGAAAGTAGCTGTACACCTTAATATATTATTGCTTACTCCAATCCACCTGCCGAAAGGACGATTGCGATATTAATACAATATTCCTTGAATATCCTTAATGCTAGCGGTTTCTGGTAAAAGCTCATATTCGCGCCTTTGGCCTGATAAGCCTGTATATATGTACATATATTAACATTTACTACATTATCTCTATCGTTCGCACATTGTCGTAAAACACCAATTTACTAACAAGATATCGTTATCCCGAATTAAATAATTACCATTCTTAATTTGATATTTACCGAACGTTAATTTTCCTTGGTAAAAGTATGATTTTTATCATTATAATTATTGTGCATGCAATGCAAGTTTCATAGCGGTTATAAGCATCCAATTTCTGTGATAAAGATCGTGGGCTCAATTCTTGCATTCAAATGTAATTGAATAACCAACGGATATGTTTTCTAGCTTCAGATGATTTGCATTAAATTTATGCCCAAAACTCAGGGATGCCTATTATTAAGTGCAGGACTTTAAGCTTACCTAAAGCGTGTTTAGGTACTTACATGATTTAGGTACCTTAACATTCGGAAAAAAATATTTTCATTCGCACAGTACAGTTACTAGCCAAAGCCTTCCCACTTCCAGTTTCTTAGGAGGCCAAATGCTGTAGTCTATAATCTACGTGCTGTAAAAAGACCCATCCCATAGCCGTCAACTACGCATTCTGTACATCAATCAGCATCATCAGTATAAAAAAAAAAGTATTACAATGACGGGAAGAACCAGTAACTCTCGGCTTTGTTAAGTGTCTTTTTACATCCGTAATAGGTTTATTTTTTCTCATACGGGAACAGCCTTAAGGTGGTCCTTTTGATGCTTAAATCAGATCCTCCACCATCCATCTTAAATGGCTTGTCTTTTAACAAGCCACGTTCTTTAAGCTCGTGCTGAAAGAATAATAAGAAGACTAAAGAAGTGTGAACATGCTACCCTTCACAAATCCCTTCTCTTTACACACTTTTACCTTTCAGAACACCCTGTTATTTCATGTTTCAATCATCATCAGCTTATCTACCCAATGCTGGGTAAGCCCTGTGTATGTTGCAATAGTACATTTTAATACCAGGTGCGAGCCAGCCCTGGTCGGATTGCCCCGCGGCGTATCGGACGTGCGTGCCCGCTCTGTTGCTCTTTGTAAGTGGTATGAGTGATAAGTGGAAACGGTTTGGAGTAGAATGTTCTGGTAGTCAGTGGACAAAGTTGCTGACAACGAAATTGGGACTAGGGTTATTAGATTATTTGATACCGTTGGCAGGATTTTTCCTTGTTCTTCTTCGTGTCCATGAAATCACTTTTTTTACTGATCTAAATCTTTGCCATCTCCGTGGCGTTGTCAGTGGCAGCACAGAGACCAGATTACCTAAGGATGTTGAGGCTCACAGTCCTTAGTAAAGAGAGGATTTATTCTTGGACAAGAATGAAAGAGAAATAAGCAAACATTGCCTAAGTCTCTGATGAAACAAGTCTCAATTGATTTTTATGTTACTAAAAGCAGTATAAGGTTTGTTAAACTGCTTGATGAATGACTTATTACAGAATACTCTTTCCCCTTTATTCTACAAAACGTGAAAAGCACCACTCCCGTTCAGCCAAACATGACTAAAACAAAATGACCTAGCTACTCCAATATCCTAGACTTTCCACCACCCCCCAGAAATCCCCATAATCTCCCCACTTGCACCACTTACAAGCTTTAACGGGGTTTAATACTGGTACATAGACAAAGTGCCAGAGGTTTATTTCACTAGACTTGGCTTTGCGTCTGGATTGCCGTGGCACAGGTCAATTTATGTCAGTAATTGGTGATAGGACTCCGCATAACGTCGACTCTTGCGCTGAATTAGGGTTTAATTTTAGAGTGAATGGTGATTGGTGATTTGAGTCTGATTGCGTTTGTGCATTAGGGCTTTAGTGGCAATGGAAGGGTTTGTGTTTAAAGAAGAAGTGTGAACTGTTTTCAAATAAAGGTGGTTTTTTACCATTTAGTAATGTTGGACACGATTTTTTCCTTCAATATGATATTTGAAGTGTGCAGGTCTGTATATGGACCACTTGATAATACAATTTATTATCCTAGTCGTCCATTTGCAGGTTTTCTTCGATCATGTACAGCAGTCATTCCATGTTTGCTAGTGCACTAAAGTCAGATTCTTTTCTAAGCTTACAGGCTAGTGCCTTATGTGCAAGTCAGTGACAACAGCTACTCATTAGTGGGATCTGAATTCGAATCTCTCCTGTTGCACTATTTGTCATAACACATAACATCACGCCTGGTTTCTCCAAAGGTTTAAGAAGAGGTGTATTTATTGACGTGCATTTCAGATTACGTCTTGATAGATTATGCTTGACAACTTTGTGATTGGACATTTGGTAATTGCTGATTCTGCATGCTAGTCACCCAGTTATAATTCTCTCGCCCTTAGCCCACGTCGCCCAGATGAACAAGAAGATCAACATAATTAACAAAGCGGTTTACTTATGAGATAAGATACAATATTTAATACACTATCGATCGACATTAAGCTTCTGTCGAAAGATGTTGATTGCTCGAGAGATAGTATCTGAATTGTGTTTTTCATTAACAGCAGCTTGTACTAGTGTTATCATATTAATAGTGTCAAAATAATAATATCGTGTATTAGTAGTACAGCTGTGGAGATAGTGTATAACTCAATCATTATAATTAACCTATGAATGTGGACATTCTTTTCCGTTCGTATTGGCACGAACGTTCGAGAATGGTGGCACGCCATGCACCATTGTCAACCGTTTACCACGGTAAACATATTTGCCAGTCAGCACGGTGGCTGCCTAATGTCATAGAAAAGGAACTAAAATTCTTAGTTGAAAGTCATAATCAAATTGTTTTATACAAGTAGGCCTTTAAAACGCATTCTTGAACGTAAAAAAATACAGTAAAATATCATTTTACGTCTGAGTTGTCTGACGTACGTGTTTATCTAGGTATCGCCAGCTGTGGAGGTAGTTCCAATGGCCATAGATAATCATGGACCACCCAATCATTGATTAATCAGCATATGAAGAGGGAACATTATAAAAAAAACCGAACAAGTGCGTGTCGGACCACGCACAATGAAGGTTTCCATAGTTGGGATGAACTTATTCCAAGAACTAATTTAACATTGTAGTTGAAACATATGTTCTTCCATACAATGCAACTGCAAATGTAAGTTTGTACGCACAATATTGAGAGATTTACCAAGTAACTTTAAGACCATAGACTTCTTATAGGTTTTCCTGTAATCTATAAATATAGAACTATTTTCTGTTTTTTTTTTATGTATTATCTTAAATAACTTTAAAATATATATTTACACAAAAATTATTAAATAAAAAATTAAGACCCTCACAGTAAGCCCTTTTATTTGATATGTCACAAGGTATACAGTTTACAAAACATTTTTTAAATTTCCTTTTGTCCCTCAGTGACCCCCGTATTCAAAATTCATTTACACACGTTACACGTCTGTGTTTGAGTCACAGAAATTCATAGTGAGTACCTTTCAACTTAATCGGTCCATTACATTCGGAGCAAATGGGCTGTGACAGACGGACAGACAGACAGACACACGAGTGATCCTATACGGGTTTTTTTTTTTTCATACGGACTTACGGAATTCTAGAAAATAGAATCCATTAGGAGCTTAATCTTGAGCACCTTGTCTGCCTCCAACCAAATAGACACTACCACTGTTTTATTTCATCGGCCATGCTGCACCTCTGTCTTCCCGCTTGAAGACTACGATTGGCGCTGAAACCACAAGCATTATGGGACTGTCCAACTGTGTACAGTACAGCTATTTTCTTAATGTCCCTCGGCAAACTTCGTGTTTCGTCAGTCGTCAGATTTTATCAGTTGCCCTTTGCACTTGGTGCAGACCGGACGCTCTCAATCGACTTCCAAGTTGTACTGTAAATGGATGTGACTCATCAGCAATCCTCGAGGTGTTGCAGGTGTCCACAGCGTTAAAGATTTCGACATTCCATTCCCATCAAGTGGCCTATATACCAATGGACCATATTTTCAATAATATATACCGACCACATTAAAAATTTCATAAGCACCAATTAAGTAAAGACGAAAAACTACATAGGTAATTAAACCCCTAATCTTAAAATAACATCCTAATCTCATTCCGAAATATCCCGATGTAAATTGGAGGCGTGCACTTAAAAAAATATAATGCGATAATGAAGGTATATGCATAAGGTAGATGCCCTATATAGAAATATAGGACTATTCCTACGTATGCTTTCTTTTTTAATAAGATAAGCCGCCGAACATCTGCCTGTGTCACGCGAATATGGAATTTATTGATAACTATATGTTTCGCCAGCGGTTTTATTTGGCGTAAAAATTATGTGGTTTTTACGCGCTTGTGTTTTGCAGCGCTGTTGGCTCTGCAGGGTTTTTAAATTTTGTATTTGATTTAGGTGTGTTTGTTTTAGAGTTCTTATAAATGATCAAACTTGCTTAGTATAAAAATCATATTTAAATGCCTCATCAAATAAAATATACGCTTGTTATACCAACTTCTAATAAACATAAAATGATTTAACTTTAAGATTTTTTTAAACCATTTCTTTTATATATTTATTACGGCAGAAAGTATTAAAGATTGATATTAATACGTCGATTTATCGAATGCCCAAAAAATATTTTTACATACAGATAATCCAATCCTTTTCACAGTATTGATATCGATACATTGAAAGTGAAATTCTTGGGCGTACTCTAGCCAATATTATTGCAACAGCTGATACAACTGCACAGACGATTTGAAAGTTTATTTTAAAGCAATAAGATCTTAACTAGCTTGAGGAATTTTTGTGTAAGGTATTATAGGATATTTAATTAAAAAAGTACGATAAGAAATATATTAAAAGGATCAATGTTTCCAGTTGTGTTTTGTTTTCATTAAAAAATATATAGTGATAAGTTGCCACCCGTAATTTTAACATGAAAAAGGTTTGTAAAAGTAGGCACATTGTAATTTTAATGTTCTGTTTATTGTTAAATGTAAATTACTTTTATTTCATTAATTAAGGTTTTATTTTCATTTATTTCGAATAGTGTTATTGTAATGTTATTTCTTGGTTAATTTTAACTGGATATATTCATACTAATAATAATTATTATATATGTTGTTATTAGTAGATAGAGAGTCCATTTGTTCATCTATGCTGAAAATCCCTAAGGCGCGGGACACACAGGCGGGACGTGAGCCGAGGACGGGACGCAGACGCGCGCGTCCTCTTCACGTATCTTCATTATTCTTTATTAACGCGATCTGGCACAAAACATATAGAAAGGGCAAACCGCAGGCGCGTCGCTTTTCCATCTGCATACTATTGCCGCGTGTGCGTCCCGTCCTCGTCCCACGTCCCGTTTCTGTGGCCCTAAAGTTGACTGTCTCATAAGTGTTAGTTTACCTTACTGACATAAGTCCATAGCTTTTAAGCTGGATTAGACTGTGGTAGTACATATTAATATTTCCCTTGATATACTGTTTCTCAAGGACCACCACAACTTCCAACTTTATAAAGTTGTGAATAAATTACCGAGTTAAAGATGCTCTTACTTGATTTTTGTACGTTTTGTCGGCACGAGCTATACGCGAAAGTTTATAACGAAGATACAACTATCAAATTTACTAACTAGAAAAGATTATAAACAACGATACGCGTAACAAACTAACAACATAACAAAACCTTTTAATTAGTCACAATCTAACTAATCGTCAAGTTAAACTAAAATTAATCCGAACTACGATCGCTAATGAATGGTGCATGGAATCAATCTAAATAACTGGCGACGAACCATTATACCATTGTTAATGGTGGCTCGTTTGTATGGGTAATTAATGGTTCTTAAAGGGTAACCATCAGTTTTGTTGCGTCTTGTAAACTTGCTTGGTTAAAGGAGATTGTTCATGGGATGACGTGGCAAAGATTTTATAGAAGAGCGTCACTGAATTGTTGGATGGTTTTTTTTTCTGTTTATGAGTAAGTAGCCCGATAACCGGCACCGCTTGCTGACCGACCGGTCTGTGACCGGGCGAAGTAGGGGTACTTGTGGGAGGCCTATGTCCAGCAGTGGACATATTTCAACCGATAGGATGATGAGCTTGATAGAAAATGTTCGAAAAATCTGTCTTAATAAATCATCTAGTATGTATTTTACTTGTGTAGACATTAAAAACATATTTCTTAGGCTCCAGGTGGTTTTTTAATGTTATAAGTTATCAGTAGATACCACTGTCTCTCAGTAGAGCATAACAATTCATACCTACTGATGTACTGACGTGTAAATCAGCGGGGTATTTGCGTAACACACTAGCAGTAGGAATGGCTTTCAATTTGGCAGTTCAACAACATTCATTGCGTTATTTACTTTGTTGAGCAGACAAATCTTTCGAACAAATGAAGCAATGGATTAGCAATATCTTTCAAATTGATTCAGGTTCTGATTAATAATGTGTTACGCAATTAAGGTATTGGTCATATTCGTCTGAAATAGCTAACGAGCACTGAGCAGTTCGTTGCCCATATAAAAAAATGGTTTACATAACTAATCTTGTATATTATTATCTGGATATCCAACTTCCATCTGCTAAAGCGAACTTCTATGACGAAATTATTGTTTCCAAGTCAACATCTCAGCTGACTCCGTCAGTGCGCACTGCCCTTAACTCTGAGGCCAATTAATTTAATTGAGGGTGCTCCTATAATAGTTTCAACATGTATTTGTGCTACAATGGCTCGCTAGACACCTGGAGACTCCTGAGTCTCGCTAAACAGCGCTGCAGCGACTGGAAGATATGCCTGTAGGACAAGAAGATAATGTATTTAAGAATGTGCTTGCGATAAATAGCGCTTTGTCAGTAATTAATGATTTATTGTGTCTGAGGTGTACGGTATTCAGGTATTTATAATATTTTTATTGAGTCTGGACATGAAAAGGTCTGAAGACCAATTTTGTCAAGAATATGGGCCTTTGTTACAATATAAACTATTGTAATCAGTAGTTATTTTTTAAGTTTCATGAATATAATTATCATTTATCACTTACTAATATAGCTACAGTTCTAGTAAAACCTTTCTTTTTTCTTCTATTAGTTCTCTAGTTATATAAGAGAATGCTAAACACTGTGGAAAAGTTTTGAGGATTTTAAAATTAAACTTCTCAGTCAAAAGTTCAAAAGCAAAACCCTTATCTTGACAAATCAAACGATCCCTAATGCTTGCATTATTTAATAATATCAACAATCACATATTATGAGACCCAACAAAATGAAAAACAACCCTAAAATATTCTTTGGGACTACACCAATTTAACTTTGCAGTCGAAAATGAGATCTCCACAAACATTCTAAAGGGCGATGTTCATTTTTGGGATGTTAAACTTAAGTTGGTCTTTCGTGACATGACAGGACCAAAAGTCGGGAAAAAAACATAGCTATGTTGACTGCTCATTCTAGTCGAGTAGGTTTCAAAAAAATATTATCGAGTTTTGACGTGAAACCAACGCTGGTGAATACATTAAGTTTTTACGTTGTTTTTTTGGAGTTATAGCATAGCTTTGTATAGATTTTGTCCACTTTGAATAAAGGTTATAGGGGAACGATTTGATTGGATTATAAATATTTGAAATTAATCTTTTTTGCGTTATGTTTAATTATTTTTACCTATTGTGGTATAGTAATTTTATTCTAGGTGCATCGTCTTGACATATAATTATTATGTATACATAATATTGTAAAACATTTTTAAAAGAGTAACGGTGGAGTTCTTGCCCATTCTTCTCCATACGAAACTACGTTTTGGAAGGGGCAACTAGAATCAATTCTATTTTTTGTAAATTTTGACGTTTTAAAGTGCCTTTTTATGTGCCTATTTGAAATAAATGATTTGACTTTTTCTCGTGTAAGTATAATCGGAATAAATTATTTTTTTCAAGATCGCATCCTTCAATGCACCTTTGGTTACTTTTATCCCAAAATTTTAGCTTAATATAATGTAACTGGTCCTTCAAACATCCATACTAATGACATTAATCGATTTTTAAATAACTAATAAAAGCATTTTTTTTAATCAACATAATGGAAAGTCGGTACAGAGCGTTCCGTGCACCGATTTTCTACAGGATTGACGTTATGCTTTTTGGTAGCTTATGTCAATTCAATGTATTTTTGACTTTTTAAGCATCCTTATCGCTGATAGAATGTCACTTTGTCAAAAGTCCATCAAAAGTCATTTATTTAAACTAGGCTGAGAATTAGCACTTTTGGACGTCAAAATTACTTACGACAGTACCCAAAACACCCGCCTTTCACCATTACCTAGTGCTTTAGCTGGGGAGAAGAAGTGGCGCAACAAACTGTCCAGCACAGCTGTCTGTTCAGTTAGAAGAACTGGATTCTACTCAATAGTAAGTAATTAACATTACGAAACACAATACATTAACTTAAATTATTTGCCATATATGTAAGCTAGCACACGCCAATATACCAACAAAAACATTGAAAACTATACTCGGGCAGAAATAAATAATAAAAACGTAAACAGGACTTAATACATAAATAAAAGCCTCTAGGCATAATGGGCGTGCCCGCTTACATATTATTATGCAATGCTGCATTATAGCTGTAACTAGAAGTCACAAAATATGATAAACTAGGACCTTCGAGGTAAAATAAATAATGACTTGGCCTCTTGGTCTGCAGTTGGTCCCAAAGCGGACGAAGCCCTATTTCTTAGGCACAGTTGGTCCTAAAGTACGAATAATCCTTATTACTTGGACTTTAGAGAAGACAGTAATTTCCAGATGAACTGTAGGAACCATCGTCTGTTCATCGGTTTAATATTGACACAGTTTAATACCTACAAATATATCATATTTTCTGCAATTAAACTAGGAAATCAATCCGTCAATAATTCCAATGAACGTCATGTTCGTGGAACCGGTTTGTGTTAGTAACAGTGGAACATTACAAAGGGCGATGTTAATCAATGAGAAAGCGTATTGATATCAAGCACACTGTAGGGGTAACTAACTACATGGAGGTAGATAACATACAAAGGTTGTGAATGGATGTATAGAGAGGTATGAGGAACAGGGTATAAAGTTCACTCATACCTCCATAGAAAAGGGATGATCCTCCGACCAGACGGTTGTCGTGTCTGGTGGGCAACTGCCCGACGATTGATGTCGGGACGTCGTTTATATGCTAGTTGCGCGGTAAACTCTGCTTGCGCGATGCAGGATTTTGCGTGACGTCAGCGTGACGCGTAGCTTGCATGTGACGGTACATGCCGCTACAGATGTCAGATGAAGTGGTGTCTGTATGTTTGCGGCCTATGCTTGGTTACTAATTCCGCAATGATAAGTTATAAGAAGATGAGAAGAATGAAATCTTAGAAACTAATGATTTACTAATATAACGAATCAGTATATGTCTTTATCCTGGCACGTGTCTGGTAGTTTTCGGTAAGGAAAAGCTCATCTTATCTCTACCAAAAAAACCAAAACGTGAATTAGTAAAGGTAATACCCGAAGATATCAAAAAGTAAATCTCAGAAACTAATTATTTTCCTAATTATAACTATCAGTAGGTACGGCCGGGGCCTTTTCCTGCCACGTGCCTTGTAGTTTCCGGAAAGGACAAGGTCACCTTATCTCTGCAGAAAAAAATAATAGGTATGTTAATACCACTAATAATAGTCAAGAGGGTAAGCGACAGTGGCCTTTCTGCTCATAAAAACAGCGATAATCATCATCTGCCCAGCCTTACCTCAACAATTTTGGTGCCGGGTTCCAGTCTAACTGGATGGAGCTAAATACCTGTATGCTTCCAGCATTTTTAGTAAGGGCAGCAACCAATGCCTGCAATGTATTATGCCTGCGGGGGTCATAAACCCAGAAGCAGTACATCGCTCTCCGTGTTCCGTATATTAATGCGTTCAGGGTGTTGTTGGGGCTGCCCTGACGTCCTTTCCTGTGTCGACTGTTTCTACACGACGACGATGCGAAAGCGGTGCACATCTCTGGGGCGTGGGCTTCAGACCATCACCAACACGAGAGTATTTGCGAACTGAGGGGTAATTACGTAACACACTAACAGTAGGAATAGCTTACATTTTGACAGTTCAACAACATTCATTGCGTTATTTACGTTGTTGAGCAGACAAATTTTTCGAGCATATGAGGCAATGGATTAGCAATAGCCTTCAAAATGATTCAGATTGTGATTGATGGTGTGATACGTAATTAGGGTGCAGGTTTGATTGTCAGTACATTAACCATTGTTATATGATTAATGTAATGACAAACAAACAAATGACTCAGAGGAATATATATTAGTAATCATTTTTATTTTATGTATGTTTTTAATTTTAATTCTATTTATATTAATTAATTACTTAATTATTTTTATAAAGGTAGGTATATTTATTGTGATTAAAATTTTAAATATATTTCAAATGTACAACATAATTTATAATCTTAAGTGGATTGAAATAAATTATTTTTGAATTCAGGCGTGGACGATTATGGTTATCAGAAAAAATAAACTTTCCACACAAACGAAGCCGCAGTCCCAGTTAGTTTCCCGTATATTAAAACAAACATACGCTAGTAAAGGTGTGGCTAGTTGAACTGCGCGACAATTATTCACAAAACGCGTCCACGACGGCGACGTCACGCGCGCACTGAGCGTGATGCGGTCAAAGTGGTGCAGACGCGACACTGCTTTGGAAATATGAAGTGGGTTACATAACAGATAGGTGGTCAAAATTATCAGCGAAAAGAATGGCGCACTTTAATGAGGAGATACATTTTAAAGCGTTAATAGCCAAAGTGATCGTGAGTTCAGTCCCGACTCCCGACCTGCTGCACTATATTGACGTGAACCCACATTAATATCTTTTTATCGACTAAAACAAAGCAGTTTGCCACCTTCTCCATGGTCAAAAACTATATACTATATATACTATAACTATATACTATATATATACTAATAATTTCGAAATAAATATGGCCATCGACTCGAAAGGAGAAGACTCCTACAGAAGCATTAGTAACTTACTTGGTCTTGTAGAACTTAACAGGTAAATCGGTAAAAAAGTAATTTTCAATCTTCAGCTTCAACAAAAGTAAGTAATCAGTGATTTGTGTTCGGTAACAGCATAAATTTATTATCAATCGGCTAATTAACCCAGGAAAATTTTATCTGAAATGTTTTTGAATGTTCACATGCAAAATGTAACTGAGACCTAAAAATCTCCCGCTAACCTTGACACGTTGAGTGAAGACGTGTCACGTTATTTTTTTGTGGAAAAACGAGCCCAAAAACCCATCCAAACGGCTGTCCCATCTGTAAAGCTTACAAAGTTACTCTTTGCGCAACCCCTTACCTCGTAAATATCTGAGTGATTTGCATAAGAAACGGCACCAGTCACACTCCGCGTTGCTGAATAAATTACTTACTTTTCAATGCTTTTTTTACTAAGAAACTTTTTTTATTATATCAGTCTTTTATAGCGTGTTACTCTTTAATATTTCTATAGCAGTTTGGTGGAGAATAAAGGAGAGCCGGGGAAAGCGGTGAATTGCTGTGTTTTAATAATTGAGGAAGTTGCGGTGACTTTACTTTAGCTCTTTGTACTTCTTTAATTAGGTAGGTACTTATTATCTGGATAAAATATAAATTCTTCTGGATTACCGGGTATTTTTCAACGGTATATATTTACAAGTACAGGTACCTATTTACCTAAGTATTTTGGATTTGCTCGAAAAAGTTCGTAAACTATTGATTACCAAACCAACCAATGATTTTGTTATTTATCATGACAAAAATATAAAATACTTTTGACAAGTGAAAACCTCTGAGCTTTAGAACAAAATAATGTGCAAGTCTTATTATAAAACTCACCGAATGCATAACCTCGTCCTTTTTTGAAGTCGGTTAAAAACTCAGAAATAATGAGCCTCACGCACAGTTTATTATTTTTCATCTAAAACGATCCAATGACTACGTTATTATGACAACAATAAAAACTAATTGGAACCAGTCCACGCGTTTCCACGACCAAGGTATATTCAATAATACCTCATTTGTCAATCTATCAATCAGTTGTCAATCCAGCAAATTGATCAAGAAAATCGTGAACACGTAATTACTTTTTTTGGAATACATAGCCATCTAAGGAATTCGTGGAAGATATAATAAAATGAGCTTAGCCCTCGTGACATACTTAGGTCCTCGTTCACCATCTCCAAGTAAAGCGTTGGGTAGTTACTTCCTAGTTAACGTTAATCGGCAAGTAAACGTTACGACTATCTTTTGTCAATTTCACAAACGAAAATAAAGCTTCGAGTAACAACTTACTGGTTAAGTGAATGACATTACAAATCATACGTTATATTCCTTCAATAATACGTCAATGTTACTCGTCAAACGTCATTGGCAGTTGTCAATTGACATTTGTGGTGTTTTTGTGCCTGGTTTGGAAAGCGTGTGATTTTAATTTGTTACTTTAATGACCTATGTATATTTTTTAATTCGCATGGATAAAGTTAAAAGAGATAGAAGTGCTAACTTTTTTATAAGCATCCAAAATGAATTCAATGCTCGATCTGGATATACCTACTCGGAACCTTACCGTACCGGAGGTGGTCAGAACACAGCACCTCCGCTAGTGGAAGAGCAATAAAAGCTATGATTACTTTAAACACCGATGATTTGGAAAGTACCTACGAGTATTTACGATTTCGAAGTTAAGACCTTGGTTTACTGTATTCGATAGACGAAATCTAGCAAAAACTCAGTTTCATCTAGGTCCATAAAATAATCAACAAGGAATTTAAATACACGAATCCTAGGGACTCGTTGTGTCGTAGTATATTCTAATTCATCCAATTGATGACCAATCAAGTCAAATAAATCCATATTTATTAATACATTTTAAAATAATCGTTGATGTTACCTGATAAGTAACTACCGACCCGTTGTCATTTTTGACAATGGACAACCTTTAACTGTAAAGTAAACACGCTAATTGCCAGATGTCGTGGCAAGTAAGTTACGGGTCAGTTAAATCTTATGATTAGTGCTACTCGAACGTCGTGAAATCCGCATATGATGTTACGGGTGACTTTACTTGAGGATGGTGAAAGAGGCCCATAGTGTTCTAAATTTACACAAAAGCTAAAATCTTAACGTTTTTGATCAAATGAGAGAGCCTCGTTGGTCTAGTGTTCGCAAGCGCTACTGCTGAGCATGAGGTCCTGGGTTCCATTCCGGGTCGGGCAAAGTGTTATTGGGTTTTTCCATCTAGAATTTCTCGGTAGCAGCCCGGAGTCTGGATTTGTGCCCAGTTGATGGCATTAAGCTCGCCCCCTATTACATGGAGCTTTAAACATAACTGGCGAAATGTGGGTGTGCACACCTCTGCCTTACCCTTCTGGGAATACAGGCGTGATGTTATGTTATGTTGTTGTTGTTGTTGAGAGAGCCTCATGCTCCGTCGAGCTAATTTTGTTAAAGATGAATTTAAAATATTTTGTTTTAGTTTACGAAGATACATCCTTTTGACACACAGTCAGAAATCTCAGGCTAAATCAGATATCAAATCAGAATTTATTTATTTGTAAGAATGTACTTTTATATGTGTACCACAACATAATATGGCGTAGATAATTACATAAGTCAAATGTCATTTTTTTTTATTTTTTTTTTAAGATTTGTTATTTACAATGAGTCCAATATCAATTAATATTATTATAATTAGGTAAAATAAATTTCAAAATTACATACATACATAACATCACGCCTGTATTCCCCGAAGGGTAAGGCAGATGCGTACCTATAGTACACCCACATTTCGCCAGTTATGTTAAAGTCCCATGTCAAAATTAACTAAACGTCATCTTGGATTTTTACTATGGTATCCAATAACCAACTCTTCACCTTTTTCTTGAACATGGGGATGTGAAGTTCTCTAAATGAGTTAGGTAATTTATTATAGCATAATACATATTTTCCCCCTCAATATTTGCATTTTTTTTTTGGTAACAAGGTTTCATTATCTCTCTTTGGTTCCATTTAATAAAAGCTCTATAAATATAAAAGAAAATCTTAAAAATTATGAATTAAATTTAAAAAAAACCCAAGTTAGATAAATAGAAAAAAAAAATGGCTAGTGTTTCAAAAAAGCTAACAAACCGTGTGGACAGACAATGAAATAATCCCTGATTGGAGGACCGCAGACGTGGTCATTAAGCTAGTTTGTATGGGACAGGGAATCGAATCACACAGTGTTATAGTTTTATAGTAACTAACCAACTCACTAAGCTTGGTCCTGAATGGCTAGTGCAAATTATTAATCCGCTGAAATCTGATTCCGTTCATTTGATTGGCTGTCGGTATTTCCGTGAGCCAATCATAACAGCTAATTATTTCATTTAACCTGCTTTACAGATGGGCTATTTTGTAAAAATATCACCGTAAACACTTGGGTGAAGTGAGTTAGAGTCCATCTGATGCTAGGGATTGACACAATTCACTCACTGAATTGTTTCGCTTCAGGCTCAATTTTTCACGGTGAGATTACAGAATAGATCAGTTGATCAAAAGCTTCCATGCTCCAACAGACTGGCGCGACGCGACAGCGCGACGCAACTCTTGTAGAACAATTTCTATGAGGAAACTTCATAGAAATTGTGCTACCAGAATCGGGTCGCACCGTCGTCGCGTCGCGCCTGTCTGCGGGAGCCTGTCTGCATGTAATTGTCTAGGTAAGTACCTAAAGGAGTTTTGATAATCATGCTTACTCACAACATGTTTGCGATTTCGCACCATAAAGCTCTAGTCTCTTGAAAATGTTTCCCTTCACCACTATGATAGTTTTCTGAAATTAACAAGGCAATAACAAAATCTATAGACTCTGATCAACGAAACGTATTTTCTCTGCAGATTTTTGATTCAAATCACTTTTTACGTCTATAAATTTATCCATCATAGTAAATAGAAGCTTCCTCGTAGAACTGTTGATTGTATTCGGTATTATTTTAAACAGAACCAACAAAAATAAGATGCACTAAATTATAAAATGACTCAAGTACGATACGTCAATGTGACGATTTTGATAGTGCTAAAATGTTGCCATATTAAAAGTTTTGAAAATAATTCGTGGTCAGCTTCCGTTGGCCAAACTCGAATAGCCATTTTAGTATCGACAGCAGAACACCCATATCATTCCAAAAACCCACTTCTAATTACAAAATTAAACCAAAGACACACCATAACTTTCTAGCACCATAAACAAAAAGTCTAATCATAAACAAACAAAGGCTTTCCCCGTGGCGTTGTACAATTGTCACGTTAATAACGTCATGCGATGATGGCCGCCATCATTGTTCCCATGGCTCGTAATGGGCCATGTAAACATTCTCCCATAATGTTGGCCACGGGGATGTGAAGTATGGAAGAGTAACAGAACAGCGTGGATGCTGTGAGGACTGGATAAGAAAACCTATGTGTGTTTTTGTATAGAATCGATATTTAGTGAATTTCTCGGTTTCAAATAAACATAACATCACGCCTGGTTTAAGAAGAGAGAGGCACAGGTGTTTAATCATCTAGATATCGCCAGGTATGTTGGTTTCATTCTCAGTAAATTAGTTGTGGAAAATTTCGTGTCGTTTTCAAGAAATTCGTATCTGAAACATTTTAGTCAGATTGAGAGTAGACACAGCAACCTAGGTGTACCTAGTATCTACTAAGTGTACATAACAACAAGTGTGGTGAAAGTCACTGTAAGAGAAGACGTTTTCTTTATTATGCAGCTGCAGACATTTAAACTCTTGTACCAAACTGATGTGCTGAAAATCATGATAATTAAAAATAATCAACACTACCTACTCTGTTTTACAGTTTGAGTATACTTCACAAAAATACATAAATACTTACAAAAAGCATGCTCAACACAACTAAATAACTTCTTATCCTGCCGGCACAATTCTTTGCCTCAAGTCCGCGCGGCGCTGGCACGCATGCTAAGTGATGGTATCTACTTTTTTACGTTTTTTTATCTAAATTAAAAATCAGCGCCGTCCCCTCCCGCCCCTCCCCTGCAAGGTCTAAGGTTACGCTATAAACATAAAACATACACAGCTTTGTTTGGTGGCCTACCACAGGTAAAATGATCGAATGAATCGTAAATTGAGAAGACTAGGTGGTCCGATTTCTGATAGTAGGTAGGACATTATTGAGGAAATTGCTATTTTCTTTTTCGGCACAGTTTTGTGATGAAAGTATCTAGAACGATCACTTTAAGCAAGTACTTATGCGAACCACGAACAGATTCATTGGCAGTGGGTACAATTTACGAATTTGACAAGTACAAGGTTGACTTTTTATGAGGCTTACTATGTTTAAGAAAAGAAAAAAATCAAAGGAGCGTGAACTAAATAGCTGAAATAGCTAACAAACACGGTGATCATCAAATTAACTTACTTTCTGAACTATGTTGGAAAAGAAACCTATGCTCTTCAAGGCGATACTAATATCTAGATGTTAATAAATTACCAGTTTTTAGCTGTAGGGTGAATGAAGTAGATGATAATCTGAGTTATAATCCAAGGTTCAAGACATCTTGGTGAATCAGTCACATTCTTTCAGTTCAAATCTACCTAAGTTTATGAAAAATTCTCCAACAATTCTTCGGCTAATAATTCTAAAACTATTACTTAAGTTACATCACTTAAACCGGCAGTAAAGATAACTCTAGTGAACACGATAGTAATAAAAAGCTAACAAAATGACTCACAGTACGTAACACCTTACGATGCGCGCACGCATGTGAGTGACTCATGCGCAAGCTACAGAAATGGATGATTTACATTGACTGTTTAGCTAGATTATGAATTTATGAGTTTTTGAATTTTATAGGTTAAAATATATCGTAATCTAAAAGTTAAAAAAAAATAAACAGTGACTCAAAATGGTATCTTTACGAGTACGATTTTCGAAATCATTTTGGTGTTTAGTGTAGTTACCTACTTAGCAGTTGTTTAAAAAAATCGACTTTGGACTGATATAGAATTCTTTTGTTTTCTGTATTCAACTATGGACATCAAATCGCAACAATGCCAAGAGTCGAAAGGCTGAAAAAGGAACAGTACAAAATTCGATTCAATTCTGTGTCTATTTATATAATTACTGTTTCAGGGTGTTTAGGCTATCTGGATGCAAGGAATACACCAGATATAACTCATTATCACTGAGTGATCCACGTTTATTTAAAATTACTCATTGTTAGGTCCAAAATTAACTTGTGAACTACTATCTAATGAAAATAGAAACAATCGCAGTAATTGGTATAATGATGTTAGTTTTCTTTGGCACTAAAACATCTACTACTACTTCAGCCACAATAACTACTTAAAATCCTAAAATCGCAGCCAGCAATGTACACAAAATAGAAAAACATCAACGTTGGTGATAATAAGAGCGCGTTGTATCGACACTGGGTGAAAGTCTGAACTGCCGTCTACTGCCTGTGACTCACTCGGCGACCGCCAGTAAATGTGTGATGGACGACCATACTAACCTCTGAATGGAGTCAATGTTCAAATGATGAAATTGTCTGTAGTATTTCGAGGTTGCTTAGTAAGAAAGTTGGTTGCAGGTTTTAAATGCCCATGAGACTTTTTCAATGGTATGTTAATTTATTTACCATTCTGTTATAGTGAAATAAGGCAAACTGAAATATAATTAAAATTATCAACACGCAATCATCATTATCATCATTATCGGCAGCCTTGTTATACCCACTGCTAAGCACAGGCCTCCTCCTGTTTGTGGTTTCCTTGTCTGTGCCAGTCTCAACCAGGTCTTGTGCAATAAGTGTGATCAATGTTCACTCAAACCCCATAAGATTACCCAATGTAATTCCAAAACATTATGCAAAATAACATGTACCTAACCCTTTGTAATAACTTCCAAAACATATGCATTGAAAATCATGTAAGCAATTTGCACCCTTACAGTATTGAACTAAGTATTTCGCACCCTAAAAAGCGTGGAGTGATCCTTAGTAGCTTTGAGCAAAAGCTTGTCAAACCATGAGTCTTCAATCTTCATTACTCATTACTAGATGCGACTATATGAACCTCCTTATTTTAAAATGAATTATTGTCATAGATCCCTTTTTTTTGTTATCGGGTGGAACCTTCTAAAGTCGGGCGGCTTTGGTGATAAGACTGGGGAGTGTGGGATTTTTACCTCACTAAAACCACCCTGGTGGTCACCATCTGCACATGGAAGGAGGCACCGTTATCTCAAAAGACCGACCCGAAACCCCCTCTGTGCAATGCCTGTTAAGGCACAACCCTGGGTCTCCCCAGGGATGTTATGTTATGTGATCTCTTGCACAAGTATGTTTTGGGGAGACCCCTTCAGCCTCTAAAAGGGTCACGCCGTTTTCCCTGAGATCACTCGGTGGGCGAATAGATGCCCCATTCTAAACGCTTATGACCCTAAATTCCCGTCTGCCTTAAGTAATGCAGGTGGAATTTCAGCGTGTTAGGCGTCGAGACGGTTGCCTCCCCGACGCCTTCTTCTCCGAGCAGGAGCAGCCCTCTCAAGATCCCGCTCAGCAGCCTCCATCTGGAGCAACACGGTGCAAATAAGGAGTGAGCGACAGAAACCATGGTTGAGACCAATAGCCGTTATTCAGGTTTTTGAACATTATGACCTCTTTTGCAAAATGTGAACAACCCAAACACATTAAATATCCACGGCCATTTTGCAATTTGACACGGAAATTATTATTTAAATCAATCGATTCTTATCTTATTTAAGTACTTTACAAAAACTGCTGTCTTTACAACTTTTAGTAAGTATTTCACGCCCTAAACAGCTACACACTGAAATAAGTATGTTCTCGTACACACCGGGGTATCTTTATCAACTGCGAAGCGATCTCAATTAGCCTGGAGCGGGAACTTGTCGCTACTAATGCGTCCCTATCTGTTAGGGAGTTTCACATGAGGTGGAGAAGTCGCGACGATGGAAAGGGTTAAGCTTATCGAGGATGAAGATGAAGGTAGGGTTGAATAATTTAAAGGGTGAGTGATTTAGGGACTTTAAGTAAAGCTTTGGTAAAACATTTAATAAATGTGCTAGTGCTTTTTTGTTTGCAAGCGTTGTAATGACTAGGCAGCTATCATTAATATAGTGGTTGTCGGCAATAGTACGATAAATTTTTCCAACTTTGATGACTGACTGCCGTCAATCATAGTCTTTAAATAAGTAGTCACTTTTTATGACACTCAAGAGATTTATCTATCAATGATTTTCCAATAGTAATCCCGTCACTTCCGGACGTTTTACTTGAAATCTTTGTTCAGAAACGCCGCGCACACAGTAACCGTCTGTAAACCCCTTTACTCACCAGTACGGAGGAGTAATGTGTCGATTTATATGATTTATACCCCTTTCTGTAAACACATACGTTTGATCGCTGCGAGTTGATTAAATTATGCAAAAAACATCGTGTTGCCGACCGGCGACTCGTAACCGCGGTCTCTTCAGATGCATGTGTGTGTTGTGTTTGTAGGTAGCTTTATGTTTGTGTGTGTGTGTGAGTAGTTGTAGGAATTGATATGGAAGTGTCTGGAGATGTAGGCAACGGATTAAATTGTAAGTGCCTTGTTATTGTCACTGCTTAGAACTTTTTCTAAGCAAAGAGGGTTAGTCATAGTGCAGTATTTCTCCAAGATACTGCAGGCTTTTATGAAGTTAAAACTGCATTGCAACCTGGTTGAAATTATACAGAGAGATAGTTTGGAACCACTTGAAGGATTAAGCCTAATGGTAAGTCATCTTAAACAATGGTCCATAGCTGGGAGCAGTGGTGGCCCAGTGGTAACGGTCGCGACTTACGAGTTGTAGGTCATAGGTTCGATCCCGGACAGGCACTTTACTTTGAGTATCATCTTTTATAATGCGCACAGCAAAAGAGTGGAACTCTCTACCTGCGCCTGTGTTTCCGACCGCATACAACCCAATTCTCTTCAAAGTGAGAGTGACCAGGCTTTTTCTGGGTAAGCTCACTCCATCGTCGACTTTGTCTCTGTCATCTCTGACCTAGACTAGAGTCCAGAGCAAACCCATCTAAAATAAAAATAATAAAAAAGAGTAAATTAATCACCACTGCTCTCAAAACGGTGAAGGAAAACATCGTGAGGAAACCGGCATGTCCTAGAACAAAAAATCCGAAGACAAATGACATCCACCAATCCGCACTGGGCCTGCGTGATGGATTACGGCCCACTCCCTTTCACATAGAGGAGGCCTGTGTCCCAGCAGTGGGAACATTATAGGCTGATTATGCTATGTTATGCCATAGCTAGGCATAAGTGTACGCCCACATAAAGTCTAAATTCCCTTTCGGTGATTATTCGCATTGTCGAGAGTGTGTACATTCACTTAATCATAGTTCAGTTGGCAACGCAAAAACAATACGATTGCGTAAATAGGGCAGTGCCGAACATAAAAGGTGATCGATTCCAAACACCCGATGACTCACTAGTGTTGTGACTTGTGATTATTCGACTACTTTGGAATCCAAATAATCGACTACTCAGAAATCGATTAAAGAATTAAAATAAAAAAGTAACTGAATGAACTGACTCATTATTTGAAAAAGGATTATTTTAGAGAGAATAAAATGGTTTAATATAATGAGGTGGCTGACCGCAAGTGACTAAGATTATTTTCAATTCCTTTTTTACGTGGTAACCAGATGCCTTAAATACCTAAAGAGTGATTTTCATAGAAGGCGTAGTATTAAAACCTTGTACAATTATTATTTCTTAAAGAAATATAGCTTTTGATTCTCGACTGCTTCATTAGCTTGTTGGTAAGTGTGGTTACTAAGGACGGCTGCCGAAAAATCGGGTCCCGAGTTTGAGCCCCTGAACCATACACTGGATTTAACTTACATGTGAAACATAAAATTGTGAACGATTTGCTCCTAATCACGTAGAAACACAAGATTTCTAAGAAGGTTTCATAATTTGAAGTAGGTATGTTATTTCTGGTACCTCGCTCAATTTGCGGTGAATAAAACCAATACGTAGATAATATTTAAGTCTACTGATAAAATCAAGCAACTATCTATAATAATTGCTCTAAATTAATAATCGGTTTATATTTCGCTTATGTATCGAAGATTATTTATTAGTGTTTTTCATGCAGCATCCACTTGGATTATGATAGTTTTTGGGTCAATTTTCCTCTAAGTAGCATAGTGGCGGTGACTACTATTCACGAGGTGGATATTCGGCCTATTTGCCAATTTATCACATGAACAAATCTATAGTCATTCTCAAAATAAAAATAAAAAGCATTATTCCTAAAATCAATTCTAAACATCAAATAACCGCACCTACGCACATCCCTACGCATCACCCAATAATCTCGTGATAACTGTACTTAATTAAGTTACAGTCAATAAGTTATCTTTTAACGGCTAATCAAAGCCTATTTAGATATGCTATCGGCTGCTCACGAGGTGTTATGTGAGTTTTTCCACTTATCTGGCTCGAAATTTCCCGGCGTACCTATTGGCATAATAAGCTCTGCCTATGGGGTTTGAACTCGCGAAAGGGGTTCTGCAAACGTTTATGGATTTTATTAAGTGTTACCTGATAACGTTTTCTTGTAAAGATAGGAAATCTGTTGTGTGAACACATGTTAAAGTTTGTATGTTGACCTTTTTCCTTGTATAGTGTAAAATGCTGTCAAGTTTGCTCTAGATGCCTGCTAACATTTTTTGCTATGTGTCTACCGGTGTACCTAGTAGATCTTTAAAGATTAGCTATGCTACTAGGATGGTAACAGAGCTGACTACACAGGGTGCGGATTACATTGTAATGCCTACTTAGTAAAGCTAAACATCGTAGAGATTAATTTAGCGCACATCATAAACATAAGATTGTTGTGATGCCTTCACTAGAGTAATCTTGCTCTGTAACGAAGATAAGCTCAAAAAAGCCGCTGTACCAATAATAAAACCATTTTGACACTCGACTGAACTATCAGAAACTATCAGATAAGCGATGAATTACGTGCATTAGAGATGATGATAATAACTCAACGTACCTTTGAAATGAACACAACTGTCTCTTCAATATGTGTCTAATTCGGGCTCTACATCAACGTTTAAGAAATTATCAACAACAACCATCTCCCAAAAGCAAGTAGGACAACACACAACACAACATTTTTTAAGAAGAACACACCGAAGTACTCATAATATCGAGACCCAAATTTCCGAGGCGCCACGTCTCGGAATCGTCGAGATTTAATCGCCTAACATATCGAGTGACCAGAAACAAAAAGCAATATACATAAATTATAGTTGGAATCGTATTAGAAACACGTTTTGCGTAGCGCAGTAGTGATCGAGTTGAGGTTCTGTTATAGTTGACGATGCGGTGACGGGACGACTCTCTACTTCACTCAAATCGGAATTACTACAATGTAGATCCTTTGTTTTACCAAATCAATACAGTTTTGATCTGGCTATAGATGCAGCTCTAACAAAGACATAAATTGTAATCGTAAGTTTTACTGACATCATTTCTGGGGTCTGTTTTTTGCAGTCTAATCTAAATAATGAGTTCTATCTCCTGGTACTTTCGTCTGGAAAACATTTTTATGGGAGTCCACTATCCGAAAAAGCAAGCAACGACCCCTGAGTATACCGCTAATAATATCAGAGGTATTCAGGGGTATTCTAACAGAACTTCCTGCTATCTATTTACCTGTCTTAACTTTTTATTTAAATATCTGCGAGGATGTTTTTCGGGTTGTCATGAAAATGTATTCTGAAGACCTTTTGATTTAAAATTACATTTGGTTTAAACTTTTTCATCATTTTTGTTGTAACACACATTCGACGATCTCCTAACTTTAATTCCCCTAATTTATTACTCACCAATAAACGTCACGACTTGATCACCAACAAAAAACTGAGCCACATTTCTTTCAATGAGTCGTGCACTATAAAGAGCTCCCAAACTGGTTTTTATTAGCACACGGCAGTGCCCGAGAGAGCGCGATGGTTTATTGGATAAGCGTCGTGACCAAGGTTTTGGGTTCTATTCCTGGTTTACAAACGAATATACCTGTTTGGTAGGATTTGTGGGCGTTTTCGACATTTTCTTGAGCTCTGACGTAAGATTTCTAGATTCAAGGTTTGGTTGTTATGGGGAGATCTGAACTGATACCTATATGCAATGCATGTATGATTTAAACCACGTCGTATATTACTTCTATGTTTAATATCTTGATTATTATCTCTAGTAACATAAGCAGAACCTTCTTCAGCATCTCTTCTTCCGCTAATAATGTTAAACGATACGCAATCACCGATGCTCCTACAAATGTTAGTCAGAGTTATGCCAATATCTTCTTTGATCGATTATTTATTTACTGTACTCGTAGAAAAGCTGGCCTAGAACTTAACATGAGTTGAGCAGTTGACGCTTATGCATAATTATGTATAATTATGAGTAGATTCAAAGAAATTGTGCTGTATTAGAGTAACTATTTATTCGTTTTTACAATGCACCTATGTCTTCTGCTCATATTTCTATTACTAAAAATTTCAATGCAATGTGTATAAACCACGTTTGAAAAATTCTATGGTTGCTCTTTGCACTTCGTAATATTCAGCATCATCATTAATTCTCAATTAATTAACATTCTAGTTTAAGACGTCACAAAATCAAAGTCTTCTCTTCTTGTTCTCACACACTATTGTCTACATTTCATTTTCATTACTCCCTTCGCAGGTCTGCTGGAAGAAATTTCTTAAGGAATAAGCAGTACCTTTGTACTCAATACTAATATGCTGTATCTGTATCTATTTTACTGTGTGTACATAAATAATAAAATGAATAAATATATAAATAATAATTTTCATATTTAAAATGTTTATATAGCTATCGTTATTATCGTTTGAGCTTTTACAGCTGTTGTGAAAGAAGAATATGTAACTATTCAATTAGTTTTATGATGATGTCTGTATTTGTAATAGAACCTACTCAAGACGTAAATGTGACTATAGAATACAAGTATTTCTCAAAGAAATAATGTTTCAAGTTATAAATCTCCAAGAATATATAGGGCTATAAAAGTATGTTTATGATTATGCAAAATTTTGCCAGTGCCTTGGTTTGAA
This sequence comes from Griposia aprilina, assembly GCA_916610205.1. Taxonomy (NCBI): domain Eukaryota; kingdom Metazoa; phylum Arthropoda; class Insecta; order Lepidoptera; family Noctuidae; genus Griposia; species Griposia aprilina. The sequence goes on along the minus strand of OU744299.1, from coordinate 21,651,680 downwards.
TAGCTGTTTTAATTAATATCAATATTAATAGGTCAGATCTGCATTAGGCCAGAGACCAGGTCTTCTTATAAAAATATGTAGCTGAGGAATTTTATCAGACTGAGCATAAACTAATCTAAAGATTAGTTTATGCTCAGTCTGTAATAAAAATATTAAAAAAAAAGAAATATATCATATTATTATTGACAGATGAAATATTAGTAGTTCTCTCTGGGGTGTTGGAGATCATGTAGCAGTAAGTTAGGAACGACTAAAGTGTATTAAGCATAAGGGGTCAAGAAAATATTGAGATCACATTAAAGAAAAAAAGTCAGGCTAAAACTAAGCTAACAAAAAAAAACACCCTAAGAGGAGAGTATTTTAGCAGAAGACGACATTAGACTGACAAACTGACATTTATACTCGTACTGTGACAAAAAATGTATGAATATGCTGCTTTAAAATAAATACTCATTAGTTAAATACTCATTAGTTTATCTAATCATAATCATAACACACCAATAAATGTTCAACCAACGCTTATATACATGCAATATAGTACATACTTATATGCTTATAACTACATATAATTTTCATACAAAAAAAAACTTAAAAGTAAATAAACCTTAACATATACATGCACATACAAACATATACACTGTTGAATGCGTAGTTCGGTAGTAGGACAACTCTTGTACGACCTGTTACAAACTTACCTCCAATATTTGCGATCGACATCAACTCTATCAAAAACAAAATAAAGGTGATTTAAGCTTGGGTGGGCAGTTTTTAATTTTGTTTTCATCTCGTCGTCGTAAAGGGCATGAGGACTATGGTAACTGTTCTTCAGACTTATTTAGACGTCGGGTTTTGAAATTGAGTTGAAATTTTTCGACTTTTAAGAGGAGAAAGATTGATGGTTGCAAGGGTTTGGTGATAAATGGGTATTCAATTGCGTTTTAATATGTGAATATGTGTTTTTGTTGGCGAAATATTGGCTGTGCATGAGTTTATGTGTACTTCCTTATGAGTTGAAGGTTTTGCTTATTTTGAATGCCATGGACCTCTTGGTGACAATGGAGCTTTGGGTCATATCTGTACCTTTATGCCTAAAAGCTAGTCTGGCAGAACGATTTATAACGATTGACCTATAACTCATGTTGTAATGGTTCAACTGTCAAGATTCATCAAACTACTAGTATATGTTTGATCTTACAAGTGAAATCATCAGTCTAGCAGATCAGACTATTGTAAATGTAAATAATGCTTATTTACTGACCAAATGAAGGAATTTATGTCTTAATCATGGTTTTTTTTGTTAGAAGAGAAACAAATCATAATATATTTGCATGAACAGAAGATGATAGTTTGTTTTTCCAACTTATTACCTACATATTTGTTCTTGCTAGATAAGTATGCCATCTTTTCGTGGATGCCTTAACGATAGCATCTATACTGCAAAATTCTTGCTAGCCGACAGATCTATCTATATTTATTCTTTAATGACAACCCCGACACTTTTGAAAACAGTTAAAAAACAAAAGCCACGCACTGGACGAAGCTCTAAACACAATTCAAACATTCCATCGATTTGTTGTCGAGCTACCAATTTCCTGAGCACATCGACTATGAAAGATTGCTTCCTGTTTCAACACCAAGTCTGCTGCCCCCACTGCGAACATAGCACAATATCTCAAGTTACTTGGGCAAGCAATGTCTGCAGTATGAGATGTATAGGGTAATGGTGGAAACAGGAAGATGGAAAGTCTCAATTAATTGATTACTAGAAGACCTAATAAAAGGGAGATCCTGGTGATGATATAAAAGTTTCAACATTTTGCTATTGTATTCATGACAATTTGTTTGTCTTTTCACGAATCAGATGATTACTGGAGATCCCAGATGTTTTAAAGCTACGAGAAGATTTAAGAAGTAAGTTGTTGCTTACTTGAATTGTTATTCATTAGTAAGTCAGGGCAATTCTCCATCCGACCAACGATCAGACATCGCATCATAATTACGCTTAGAAACTTCGTTATTTTGAGTAAAATTAGCTATTGGAAAGCTCAGTGGCAAACAGTGAACAGCTAAAGGTCTGTGAAATACACTTTCAAATCAATAAAGTTCTGAAACTTTCGATAGATTTCTGTTAACCCTATCCAATTTACCAATCCCAGCAATCATTTACAACCACGCATGAAACCAATATGGCGCCAAACCATTCCAACTTCAAAATAGAAAATATCGCACAACATTAGAGATCAACAGCATTTCCAATTATGAATCCGTAACCACAACAGGTAGGGCAGGACCCGATGCCCCGCGGAATACAAGAGTTACCAATTATTGTTCGTAGTTCGGACATACGCGGCGTATGCCACTGCCCCCGGGCGGTTCCATTTTACGACTGTGTTATATACGCTTTTGATCTGGTAGTCTTCGATTTAACCTATAATTGCTCTCTTTATAAAAAGGTTACCTACGTGGTTCATTGATTTTTTTAAATCTGTATTAAGTTATTTTGGGCACGAGTCAACAATATACAAGCAAAAATAAATCTATGATTATCGGGAAAGCTAGAATTTTCCGTCCCTAATCAGTCCTAGGACAAACTGATAACCACTTGGAAAAGCAAGAATAGCGGAGGATTTCAGAAGAGATCCAGAGTATAAAAGTTTTCGGCTCCGAAGGCAGTAAATGAGAAATCAGAAAATATTTGGAAAACTTCATGATTCGAACTGAATTAATATCTTCCATTCTTAACAGTTTCGGTTGACAGTTTTGAAACGAAGTTTCTTATCGAACGTGTATACCCTGCACATTTGGCTAATGAGTGCTAGACCGCAAAAAGTGTAACATTTTAACCGTCACGACACTTTTGTTACGTAATAGAAGTGTGCAAAAGCGAAAGGAATTTCGTTTCGACCGTGTGTCCCACGAAACCTCTCGTTTTTAGGGTTCCGTACCCAAAGGGTGCCAAAGCGACCCTATTATTAAGCCTCCGCTGTCCGTCTGTCTGTCAGTCAGCGGGCTGTATCTCATGAATCATAATAGGTAGACAGTTGTAATTTTCACGGTAAATAATAAAAATTAAATAAAGTTAAAAATTTATGGAGATCCCCTACAGAGAACGTGTTTTTTTTTATATGTAGTGTTGAATATTGTGCCGTATTACGGAACCCTTCGTTTGCGAGTCTGAGTCGCACTTGGTCGGTTTTTTTATTAAAATATTTTATGTGTATTAAAAACAAAAAGATGTCTATTAAAATAAAAACACGGATTTTTGTATGTTGTTGTAGTAAACAGCTGCTTCACTAAAACTACAAAAACTATTAACACAAACCTAATTGGCACTAAAGAAAAAATCTCGAACAACTCCGTAAGTGAAGAGATCACAAAAACTAAGACCAACTCACGGTGCAAGTCTTGAGTCAAAAGCTTCCACACAGTGAGCGAACGCCTCAACTTGAGTAAGTTACTTTGACTTCGAGGCGGACGCGTGTAATCGGTTTTATTCACTCATGTGATCGTGGATGTAGGGCTTTATGGACAAGGCTTTCGTTTATTAAAGGCCAATTTTGTGGATCACATTAAAGCAAAATATAAAAATTTGCATACGAATGAATGCACACAAATGTAATGGATTTGCTCACAGAGTTGGCTCATTCATCACTTGGTATTGGTGAAATCGCACTGTATAAAGGCTCCTACAAACAGGTGCGACACAAAAGCACCGCCTGTCGCGCGACGAGTGGTGCCTTTGTGTCTCGTGCGATTCGCGTCACGTGTCGCTCTTGATTGTAGGAGCCTTAAATCTTTCATTTGAAAGGGTCAAGCAGAGACAACCATGAGGGAGAGATGTAAATTACGTAGATCTATTGATTAAGAATGGCTTTCCAATCTCATTTCTGATGAGTATTTTTTCTTCCGATTGTCTCTTAAATCTGACTTATTAAGACAAATATTTAAGGAATATCTTACGAAAACTATTCAAATTCAAATATTTTTTATTTATAGAACATAGGTAAAACAAAGTACAGATGTCAATATTAATAAAATGAGCGCTATTTCTTGGCGTCAACGGCGTAAAAATATTCTAATTATAATTTCTTATGACTAATTGGTAAAAAATAATAAAACAATCAAATTAATTACTAAACTCAATTAAGTATAACAATTAAAAAAAAAAAAAAAAAAAAAAATAACAATAACTTTGATCGGATAACAAAACATTAAAATTAAATTAGATTATATAAAACAATTAAATTATTCACCAAAAACTGAAAAATAAAACATTTAATGAAAAATAAATAAAATGTCATTAGATCACAATTGACTGTGTAGTAAGCTTTTTCGCCTAGTAAATTACGAAGAGCCGTTTTGAAATGGTGTATGCTGTCAGGATCTTATATACAAATGGGTAACTTATTATTGTTAAACACAGCACGCACACACTTCTTTTGAGCTTTGAACGCAGTATTTGTATCAGTGGAATTTCCCCAATATATTATTCCAAAACGTAGGGTTGATGAGACATACGCTTTGCATGCTATCAAAACCACACACTAATTTGATATTTTCGCAAGATTGTAAAGCGCATACGAATACTGGCTTAGTTTTTGTCTGTCTAATATAATGTCCGGATAAACGGTAACACTGTTTACTTCCTTAAATACAACCGCAGTACCGAGAAAAACCTTGCTCTAAATCAAACGTTATCTAGACCACAATATCAATACTAGTACCGATCAAGTATGAATACATTTTAATATTGTAAACGCAAACAGGACGGCACTCGGCGGGTGGTATTGCGACAGCGAGTGCACAGATTCTATTCCCATCTGATGCAGTGCCTCTAGTGATAACATCGATACAAACTGTGGTTTGAAATAATGCTTTGAAGATACGATAAGGGTAACGCGATAGGTTTCCGATTCAAATGGGTCAGAGGGGTGAAAGACCTTTAGAAGTATTAATTTTGATAAGGCTAAGTTGTGCATGATTTAACTAAATAGTGTGTAGCGATAAAAAACTAGACTATAGTGCAAAAAGCTCTACTAACATAGAGAAGTTAAGGGAATCCATTTTTTATTAACCAAATCCTACTTAAATCAATGGATATTTTGGCCTACTTAGGTTAGTACCACAATACACACACATACAATAATAGTAATCATAGTAATATATTATATTAGTAACATATTACATTTAAGATGTGATATAGGAAATAAACTTTAGCGGCTAGGGTTTAACCTGAGTATTGGTGACCGATTTAAAATTATCCGATCCACAAAATGGTCATTATCCACCTATTTAAAACAACTATGGCGCCCAGATCTGCTCCCCGATAAAAGCCATATCAAAAATACTCAAGTAGGTACATACACGACTTCTAAATCCACCTTCAGATATAGGCATCGTGATAGGTCAGAGCTGGTCTCCTCGACACCTCGCCTTTCACCACCGATTGATAATTATGGCGCCTTTGATAACAGATTAGTTTACCACTAAAAGTCACCGCGAGCCGATTATAAAACCCGTTTATTTTGATAAATGATTTAGTGGCAGTTTAATTCTTGGAGTTAAAGTGGAATAACTAGCTAGGTGATGAAATGAATTAAATATTAAAAGATTTTAATCATAGCTTCAATTAAAAATAGGGTGGATATCGCTATCATGCACACTTGACAAATCAGTAGGTATATTAGCAAAACAAATACATTATTTATCCAAAAAACATACAGAGTTTGAAAAACAGTTAAGGGGTTTATGGGGTTCTATACATAATCTAGGAAGTTTCATGTTTAGAATGTGTAGAAATTGAGTACCATCAACTGCTTGAAACAAATAGTATATTATTTGTTGAAGTTGACCACATATAAATAATCTTTACGTTATTATGGAAATAGAAATTCTATAAAAAAATATGTTAACATTTTTTTTTTTGTTTATACACCAAATGACCATGAAAATCCGACCAAAATGATAAGCCATCAACACTAGATCAAAAACGACTGCTACTAATACAATTTCGCCAATAAGCCATGCACCAAAAACCATAATTCATGGCCCCATAAAATTCGTGGTAACACACCTACCTACCCGCTGACTGGTAAGTCGTAAAGATAAATAATCCTAACGCAATCAGTATCATTAAGAGCCAAATGTAATACGTATGTATCGTAAATCAATTTTAGGGTTCCACGGTGTGTTGTAAAAACTGTAACAAGGTTTTATTACTTTCGTCGCGGTTCTGTATGTTGGTATTTGTAATTGGGCGTTAGATGATACTGATATTGATACAGGGGCTTTTTATGGGGATCGTGCAATAATCGTGATTAAATCGTGATTTATTTTATTTTTTGGTTTTATTTACGGTCTGCAACAAAAGTTGGACACATGATCTAAATTGACACAAAATGATTCGATAATCTGCTTATATGATTTTATTTTAATAGCTAGGAGTTAATACTCTTAAAATTTTACTTCCGTTGCGAGATTAATTAAATAATTTAGTTTAGAAAATTGAATCTACTAGTATTGCTGATTGAACATAGTATTTTCATGCAATTATCATTTTCGTTTCTGAAACCTCACTGCGTCTTCTTAGCTTGTCTTCCTATTTGTGAGTAGGTAGGTAAAAAGAAAAACATATTTCGACAAAAAATATTTAAATACTCCAAATGAGAAGGCATTGCTATTACTATCTCCATAACTCATAAAGATCTGTCAAAATTACCTTCAACTTACCTCACATCTACCTTCTTATCACAAAGTGTCCTAAGCTCACCATCTTTCTAAGTGCTCATCGGCTCGAGTGATAAATCACTGAACTCTGACGTCACGCCACACAATATCACCAATTTGTCATCAATATAGTCAAAGAGAAAGCAGCTTCTGTGTAGATAAACGAAAAAGCTGTAATTTGTTGTCGCTACACGACTCCTTAATTTTTGGGGCATAGATTATGTGACAGATGTGTCAATGTGGTGATATTTTGGTCACGTTTAGGAAAAAGAACAGAAAAAAAGATAGAAAAATGCGTTACTTGGCATTGCAGCTACAAAAATAGACCTTAAAACTAAAAAAAAACGGAAAACGAAGATCCTTGTTTCCTTTTTCCTCCGAACGGTTTTCGTTTACTTTTGACCTTTTCATAGGATAATTACTAATATCTAGAATAGAAGAACTACGCCTGGCTAGAGGTGTGGTCACAATAATCTTAAGGTCCTTACTAACTGGCTGCTCGACTTACTATATCAACACTATTTTTTTGTCAACTTGTAATTTCTAATTACGAGTTCTTTATTAAAATCACACTTCCTGTAGCAATAAAACATCTTATTACTTTACAGTTAGCAACCACTGATTTTCATGATTTCTTTTTCTCTAAGGTGCTAAGATACGATTTGATATCGTGTTTGTAAAAACATTTTAGAAAGTATTAAAAAAAAGTTTAAATCAAAGTTTACTCTCACAATAGGTATTTAAGAAGCCAATATACGTGTAACTTTTGATGCCAATATCAATTTTGATCTTTGAACCCAAACGTCATTTTGATTGACATTTTGACATAACATGATTTCTGCTCGAAATTTCGTAGGTAAATTAGCATTCAAAGAAGTGTCAGATCTTTATATTTTTTCAGTCATTGACCTAAATGGTTCATGTTTTAAACGAACTGTAACTTAAGTTTAGGCGTTAAAAAGCCTATTAACCTATTTCATTTGAAAGTTACTTCACATCTTAAGTACGAACTTATACAGTGCAATTTAAACTCTACGTTTCCGAGAATAAAGTTTAAAATGTGTTAGTTGTACTTCTATATAAGAGAATACGATAAGTGGATTCTATTGTATGTGTTCTAAGCTACGGAAGCTAATAAGCTATTATATTGTTGTGTAAGCCATTTATATTGGAATGACCCCGAACTATCGATGACCCTTCAAAACATTGGGTTGAGAAATGTGAGCTTTTATGCTAGAGTTTATTTACATTTCGTTGTTATCGCTATCGTAGGTAATTGATGGAAAGTTTATTTATCTGTAAGTATAATACCAGCCTATTATTGTCGAACTCTTCTCATACACAGAAGGCACGAGCATTGCTCACCACGCTTGCTCAAGACAGGTTGGCGATTTCAGACTTATATTAACTTTAAATCCAGGTTTCCTCACGATGTTTTCCTTCACCGATATGTCAGTAATATCCAAGATAAACTCAGAAAGTACATACATATGAATTGAAAAAGTCCCATTGGTATTTTTTTCCGCACGAGGTTATGCCTCGTGCATGAGAGGCGAAGCCTTAACCACTGGACCACCACGACGTTCTGTTGTATTTATTGATAAATCAGTATAAGGTTCGTGTCTACCTGGAATATGAGAACTACTCTACTCTGCAAGCATGTGTCCTAGAAGTCGACTTAGGGATATGCTGCATGGTAACCAAAAACCACGCAGATTACCAATAATAATAAGGTGTGAGTGTTGCAAACTTCTTTTAGGACAAAGTCACAGGGTTACCCTCCTCCAACAAAGTAATATGATTTCCTGTTAATGACGATAATCAAGATTCCGATAAAATATAACCCCAAAGTATCCATCACACCAAAGGCAAATGAAATACCCTTTTTGATCATAAAACATGAAAATCACCAATAAATCTTCTCTAAAAATGAAATTAAGACATAATTTACATCTAAACCCGATACTTTCGTAGCGCAGGTGCACCTAATTGAAAACACTAATGTTTTTTTTTTGTTGCCAGTGTAATTAATTTATATTTTAATGACTTTCTAATGGTTTTTTTATTAATTTATTGGGGCGTCATAAATTTTTCGTGTTGCGCACACGATTTTGGATGAAAGGGTTGAGTTATTTCAACTCTAGAGGGGGTGAAATTGGAATTGTGGGAGCTAATTAAGAGGGTGATACAGACGAACTGAAAATTAAAGTTTGAGTTCATTGACTTACAGATGTTGTGATCTTGTTGTGTGGTATTTGCGATTTCATGATTTTTTTGAAATAGATAATCTAACGATTGAAAACGAAAACAGTGAGTGAAATGTTCAAATTACCTACGATTGGTTTGTCTATATTTTGATTCCTACCCTGGTAACTTAAGTTACCAGAGCTTAAGTGAATATGTAGATTGTTGGGCATAAAAAAGTTTACGTGTTGCTTCCGTACTCAATTTCATTAATTTTCAAACAATTTTTGACATATTTCAATTTATTGCCTTGGATTGTCTCTCTTTCACACACACATACATAAACTCACGCCTTCTTCCAATGGGGGTAGGCAGAAACTACAGAACGCCACGTGCTACGATCCTTGCATACTCCTTTTGTATCGTCTACGTTCATACATCTGGTCATACACGCACGCCGGTTGCGAGTACGACGCACCTGACCTTTCTTAAGAACATCACCAATAAGGTCACTATAAGTCTTCCTAGGGCGTCCCCACCCGGCGTTTCCACTCGCGTCTGCCTTGTAAATCGTCATAATCGTAGAACAGTGACGGATCTGACACATGTTAAACTTTACAGGGCAGCCATTTAAAATATTTATAATAGTATTTTGACGTAACTTTTTTAATCCGTCAGTATATCGACTGTTTAATTTGTAATCCACTTTATTTTTATATTTTTTTTAATGTAATAATATTATTTTATATATATATATATAGTATAGTAGTAGTAGTAGTATAGTAGTAGTATTTTATATATATAGTAAAAAGTGATTTTCGTATTTTTTTCAAAACCGTCATTGTTCTACGATCATGACGAAATACCTTTTGTTAGTCGGCTTTCATTCTCAACATGACCAAACCATCTAAGCATACTCTTTTAATTTTTTGTCACTAGTTGCCGCAGTCTCGTTGTTGCCTCTCTCTCACTTTTTGAATAAATATTATTGAAATAAACATCTTCTAATTTAGGGTTAGTAATACTTTCGTTCGGCCCCTGAATATACATAAAAGTTTTTTCGTCTTAACCCATAACAGCATATAAACTTCACCTGGGACCAAGAAGTAACAGTTACTTAAAAAACAATATGGATATTAATTAAAAAGTCAAAATAAGACACGTTGCCGACATGGCCTGTTATTAGAGCCACGGTGTGAGGGCCAATTTACATAATTTTTTGAGCTAGTACTTATCCGCACACGTTTTTAATCTTATGGGTTGTACAATGTACAATTTCAAAGCGTCTAAAATGTTGTATTTTAACTTTTAGTCCGACATTTAAATAATGCCTTGATAGAAGTACCCAAATAACTATGTACAAAAACATCACCCTGTATGTTTTGTTGCTTACCATGAGTGTTCTAGGATGTACGCGTATGATAGGTAGGAAATATTGCAAGAACAACATTTGATTATGAACTGTAAAACTTCACCCTGAAAAGACTGGCAAAGCCTTATTCATTCAAGGTGCAATTAGTGGTGCAAATAAAGGCACCACTCGCCGCGCGACATTTGGTGTCTTTGGGTCGTGTCACGTGTCGTGCCTGATTGTAGGAGCCTGAACTGAAAACCAACGAAATGGGCAACTTTTACTGTGGGACCAAAACTGAAATCGTGAAAAAGATCTGCTGCGCCGTACATGTATGTTCACATAACTCGACAAAACGTCGGTAACAGCTGAATTTTTTTGTCAATTACCATAAGTACCTACTGAGGTATACATTACCTGCACCCTAATTACGTAATACACTATCTCTCACAATCTGCATCATTTTGAAACCTATTGCTAATCCATTGCTTCATATGTTCGAAAAATTTGTCTGCTCAACAACGTAATTAACGCAATGAATGTTGTTGAACTGTCAAAATGAAAGCCATTCCTACTGTTAGTGTGTTACGTAATCACCGCGCAGGTCAGAAATTTGCAACGAAGGAGTACGGTGTAGTAACGTTGTTGCCTGTTATTTATCTAGGAGATTTTAAATTTCCAAATTCGGTGGTTAATCAAACATTATTCAGGAGGTGGTCTGCTGTTGGTCAGTACTAGGACTTTTCTAGCAAAATAGTGTCTTTCTTTATTTCCATATCACCTAAAAATAATATAAAATAAAGAAATAATTGAATAATACGTCGAAATAACACATTAAGTAAGTTGCCCGGCATCGCCTGTGATTAAAGTAGCCGTGTGAAGCTGAATTTACATATACGCTGTTAAGGCAATGGAGGTTACGGAATAAATATAAAAAAGTTAATCAATTTAAGAGATTTAGTACACAGTGGAAGCTTCGAATAAGGCAGGAATTGCTTTGTGGTGTTTTTTAACAAATGATAGAGACGTGTTCAGCGGATCGTCAGGCGTTTTTTTAACCGACTTCCCAAAAAGGAGGAGGTTCTCAATTCGTCTGTATGTTTTTTTTTTTTTTTTTTTTTTATGTGTGTTAGCTCATAACTTTTTTCTGGGTGAACCGATTTGGGTGATTCTTTTTTTATTTGATAGGTGGTGCTTCACATGTGGTCCCATTTAAATTTGATCAAGGTCTGACCAGTAGTTTTTGAGTTATCTTTAATATTGCATATTTTTTCCACTTAGTTTATATGGATGATGTGTTAATAATTTCCTGTCACTGTTATTTACACACCAAGTAGTGGTATACGAGTTTGTGTGGGGTAGGTACCGCAACTAAAAAGTGAAAAATAAAAACTTTTTTACAAAAAAACAACCGACTTCCAAAAAAAAACACTAAAAGACGTGAAAAATAACTTTAATTTCGGAAGTCGGTGACCAAAAACGAAAATACAAAACCAGACACCGACTTCCGAAATTAAAGTTATTTTTCACGTCTTTTAGTGTTTTTTTTTGGAAGTCGGTTGTTTTTTTGTAAAAAAGTTTTCATTTAAATATAATTCGTAGGTATATACGTATAGTCATACCTACGAATTATTTACTGGATAGAAAGTAAGTAACATGCTGGAATTCAATAATAGAATGTATTATTATAGGTCTCATGATACTTAAATATGAAATGGAGGTAAAGCAAACAGGCATGACGCGATAGCACGATGCGACTTTTGTAGAAAAATCGCCATGCAGTCTTCATAGAAATTGTTGAACTGTAAGAGTCGCATCGCGCCTGTGTGCGGGAGCTTTAAAACCTGGAACATACCTGCCAAATTCTATTTGCATTTATATTATTATTATATTATTTTAGTTGCATTTCTAGCAAAACTTAATAGCAGACACTTGATTAACATCAAATCGAGTGAAATAATACCAACCTTTTAATTTTAATACAAATAAAATCACAATTTCCATTAAGCAAACAAATTAACAATACTCGAAATTCGCCGAAACAGTTTCATTAGCAATTCCGCGAAAATCAACAAAAATACTCACGACTAACAAAAAGTTATCAACAATCAACTCGAAAACTTAAATTCCACTAAAACTGTATCAGTAATTTCCGAGAAACGAGCCTTAACATACACACATTGCGAACTATTTAATTATACGCCGACAAAGCGAACACATAGCATCGATCAACGAAGACGACATTGCCACAACACTAGTGAAAAAAAAATTAAGCGTTGTTAACCCTAATAACATCATGGGTCATTTAAGGCACAATTAAAATAGCTTGATAGTCAGCAAGTGGAGTGTTACATGTTAGATTATATGGAAGATCTGAGATAGTGGAGTGCTGGTAATGTTGCTTGAACACATAATTATTTCGAAGTGATGATTCTTAACGGGAAATAAAGAGTTTCTTTAACTCTAAAACCGTGACTTGGAACTTTGATCAGTGTAAATACCATGGAGATTATTTATTTGATTCTAGTAGTTTTTTAACTTAGCGTAATTATGTGAATAAGATACACAAATGCTAAAACTCGACTCAAATCAAAAATGTACACTTCACAGTATGTTATTTCTGTTATAATTACTACAGTACATAGCAATGCTACTGATAACAGTATCTGATTCACTTGTGATGTCACCCGTGAAAAGTAATCGGGTGTTTTATTTTTAACACCACACATTACCATGACACAATTTGTCAACAACCTAATTACAATAACATCCAAAATTTTACACGACGAAAACTCAAGCTCAAATAATTTTTCAACACTCCAAACCCCACGCTTATGGCCCGGCCTCCCTTCTATTTATTGTAATATAAACAATTAGGCAGCTATTTATCACTAACGCACATCGTTCCACGGTGAATACATATTAACACTACAAACGTTGCATTTATAATTATGATAAAACCCACTCAGTCGCTGCCGTACTTTTGAAATTAATTGCCGGGGTCACGCGAAGCCACCGTCGGTTTTTTAGGGTTAAGGTACCACGATCGATTGACACTAGGGTTGTGGTTATCACTGTAACCTACTTAGTTTTATTTAATTAGATTTTTACGGTTATATCATTTGTATTGTTTTTATTTTTATTGCCTATTGTGTTACTGCTAATTTCCGTCGTGATTTAAATGGGTGGTTGTTTTAACGCCTCCGTAACAATGGTGTGTGGTTTTATGATAGTGTAGGGACTTAATGGTCTGCTTAGAAATTAAAGGTCTAACCTGTTATCTGTCTAATTACATAAACAACCCGCATGTGATGTGTCAAATAACTATGAGTAAGTAGGTAAAATAAAATATAACAATAAATTGGGAGGTTCATGTATGATCTACTTAGTTATCTTTATATCCACGTCTTGCCAGGGTTTTTTTTACAAACGGAATGAAGAGAAGAGTTATAACCCGGTACATGCCTTTACTGTAAATGCTGGTTAAAAAGTCTATTAAATAAAATAGCAGTGCAGTGCTAAATAGCTCATATTTCACTTGCTACAAATTCATTTAATTTTTAAAAGGAACCTTTTTTCTACCCCTTCTCAAAATAAAATAAATTGCTAACAAAACACAACATTGTTACGAGAAAAATAAATTCAACACGAATAATAGAAAATCTTGAGAAAATTCAATATTCCGAAGGGTGATTTCTTAATAATTTATGAGTATTAGCCGTCCCTTCTCCAGCGCCCTTAATTTCGTACAGCGACGAAAACATAAAAGGGTTGTTTACAAAAATGATGTAATTGAATTCAATTGAATTAAAATTAAACTCGACTGTAATGATTCGGATTTGATAAAAAAGGGGGAGAGGATTATGTTCCGTAAACAATAAAATCTAAAAAGAAAGAAAATAAAAGGTATTTGTTTCTTTTTGTCCATGATTACAATATATACCTAACGAGATTTTAGGGTAAACTCGAAGGACTACATAGATGTGCACCTAGTTCTACACTTGATAAATTCGATATGTACACAATAGTTTACCTCTGGCTTCTAAGGTCCAGTCCAGGAAAGGATAAAATACTTGCTTGAATCCTACACAATAAAATACTTGCTTGAATCCTACGTAACAAAATACTTGCTTGAATTAGACATAAAAAAATTCTTGCTTGAATCCTACGTAACAAAATACTTGCTTGAATCCTACGTAACAAAATATTTGCTTGAATCCTACGTAACAAAATACTTGCTTGGACAGACCAACAACTGGCAAATTATTAACAGTCTGAGCATTTACGGATGTACGATATCAAACCACACAGCAAAAACTATAAAATGGCTAATGCTTTTTTAAGAATTAAGCTAAATAGCTCAAAGATACTTCATATTTCAAATAATTCGTAAATAATTAATATTAATAAAGTCATGATTATTTTAATGAAAACAAACAGCCCATTTCTAAGAAGTGTCTATGACAGACGGACAAACGGAAGCGGAAATGAACACTTCCTCCGCCAAATTTTTTAAAAGGCTTCTAAAGAATGAAATGGGAAATATGACAGGCCCAGTTTTTGGCCTAGGGGTGAACGGGTTTAATTATTTGGCTGTCAAAATAGGGACTGATTGGTGTAAATAACTATAAGAGTTTGAGGAATAAACTTTAGTTCGTGAAAGAGGGATGACATTAGCAAAAGCGTGTAAAGAGCTAAGTCATTCAGTTTGGGTGAACAAGTATCAATTTAGTTCTGAAGGGTGTTCTCATTTGTCTCACTCCTTGTTAATTTCCAAGATCATTTACTAATTAGATACTTAGTTAAAAGTATTTTGTGCTAGATTATAATTTGTGTATTGCTTCTTTAGGGAAATCTCTGCAGAAAGTTGGATGGACTTAAAGTTCTTCCTTACAATTAAGAGGTTTATTTATAATCATTGTTTTAAGTTAAATAATAAGTAGCGACTGTTAAATAGAACCATACTATTTTGACGTTTAAAAATCTCTTAACTTCTTAACTTTAAGAAACCTTTATAAATAAAGGGACAATTCTCGAATAATTTTAACATTCGGTCTGTTACTTACTCTGTGGCTGTACATTTTTTAAAAAGCTTCGTATTAAATGTTTTTGCTAATATCAGTAGGTACGTTGAATTTACTTTACAATCCCTAGATTTATAATTCGGGAGCATTCGGTCCAGCGCTCTCGGTAAGGTAACGCTTCGTTACCCAAGCCTTGTTTGGTGTTTAATTTAAAGTACCCTCCAATTGAGTCGAACCCTTTTGTTTACGAATTTGGTAGATTTTTTTCCTTTTCACGATCAAAGGGATAATTGGTGATTATAATCCGGTTTTAGAACAAATGCGTGCGGTTGTAACAGCTCTAGATAGATCGGTGAGATTTTTTCTCGGTTTAATTTTGTGTGGGTAAATTGTGTTCTATTTGGGTGTTTGTTTGGTATCTAATTGTTACAGTTAATTAATTAAGGTGGCAATATAAGCCGAGTGGTTCTTCCTATGAAGGGATAAAATAAATGTAGCAATAAAACGATACCCTAGACTAGTAGCCGATACCAACCTTGTTCAAAAAAGGCTCTGCAGTAATATACGATATTACGAACTATGGTTACTTGCTATTGAGCCATGGGATAAAATTATATTTCACAGACAGAAGAACGTGGTTTGTCTTCCTATCTGCGGGAACGCTTCTTCTCCGACCGTCCTTTTGATGCGCCTTGCAGGTCGCATCGTAGAAATCTCCTCAAATCCCCTCCCCACTCAACCGACGTCTTCTCCTACTCTTTCACTGTACACGCGGTTCGGTTGTGGAATTCACTTCCGCCTGACGTTAGGTACGTCAAACTTTTGCAGTATTTAAAAGTAGAGCGAAAGAACACTATCTTCCCATTTTGTCATAATTGCATAATGTATTTATTAAAGACCTAAGACTAAAGTCTTCAATCAGTGCGTCCTGTCTGTTATGACCTACGGCGCCGAAACGTGGACCCTCACCATTCGGCTGGTCCATAAATTCAAGGACGCTCAGCGAGCTATGGAACGAGCTATGCTTGGAGTCTCTCTGAGGGATAGAATCCAGAATAAGGTGATCCGGCAGAGAGCTAAAGTTATAGAAATAGAAAGAGTTCACAGAATAAGCAAGCTGAAGTGGCAGTGGGCCGGCCACATTAGCCGTAGAATCGATGACCGTTGGGGTAGACCTGTTCTTGAGTGGAGACTCAAGAATCGGCAAACGTAAGGTAGGACGCCCTCAGGCTAGGTGGAGTGACGATCTTCGCAGGGTGGCTGGTAGCAGTTGGATGAGAGTTGCCGAAAATCGAGCTAAATGGCGTGCAATTGAAGAGGCCTATGTCCAGCAATGTTCTGCTGTAGACTGATGATGATGATGATGTATTTATTGTATAAATTATATTATATTTTTGTATATTTTAGTGATATTTATTGTAGAAGTACGTTTGTAAGTATATTCTCATATTGTATGTTTATATTAAATTGTTTTCGATTTCATGTAATTTGTTTTCCGTTCTGCTCTTACACAAGTTGTCTACATCTCTTTCAATATACTCTCCTATCGCAGGTATAGAAATAAGCATCACTTTGTACGTATTTTTCTGTTCTTTTCTTTCTGTCTATTAAGAAAATCGATAGAAATTGGAAAGAATAGAAGAAGATTCTGAATTCGGGTATATGCCATAAAATCATTCATTTCGTCATTGGTCAATACCATTATGTCGCACGCTTAATAAAACAAAGATGTAACTCAAAAATCATAACTTGTGAGAATAAGCATTTAAAGATTTGCACTTTTCTCTCGCAGTCTTTGATTGAACATTTACGATTATTTAATAAGCTATCTATAACTTTAACTGCTGATATTATTAGGTTAAACTATAGAGATTTGAGAAATTGTAGAAATTTAGTGCTAAAATCCTGTTATAGCTACATAATTTTGATTCGAAAAAAAACATAGTGACTTAAATCTGTTTATGCAAAAGAACAAACAACATTTTATGATTTTTTTATGTAGTAAGTTGTAAAAAATCACTTTAGTTTTAAAGCAAAGTAATAGTTTTGAAAACATTACATATTAGTTCGTTTTATTATTATTCAAAATGTCATACTGTAATTTTATACATAATTGTAGCATTATTTGATAAAAATAAACATGAACTCTGGTCATATTTTTAAATTAAACCATTATTTTATTTATTAAAAAGTCATTTTTATTTATCCAATAGTCTGACAAAATTTCTCTTAGGGACTAAAAAGCAATAAAAAATTTAAAAAAATTAAGAAGTTATTATAATTACTGTTTTTATTATTTTTACTAACTAACAATCAGTCTCTAGTATCTCTTAGTAATTATCTTTATCAAGAATCATGTGAAACAAAACAAAAAGTAAACTTCTTTAGCAAAAGTACATTAATCAAAATTATAAAAATTAGATTTATTAATTTTACTAATATAACAATCAGTCTCGGTCTCTAATAATAACCGTACCTAAATGTCTGATGACAATCATGTAAGTAAAACAAACTAAAAAGTAAAATTCTTGACATTTTTTTTTATTGTTTACTCGTACATGTGTAACAACAGAAAATATTTTTACCACCATTTCAAAAGGTTTAGAGGTGTATACAAATTAAATTATCGAATTATAAAAATGAGAATAAAAGGAAGGAATCAACCCCTTTGTCACTAACTCTTTTAAATCTTTTTTTTTATTAGCACTGACTTGTTGCTTTTGACTGTAAGCTTTACTTAAAGAAATTTCTGATATTGGGGTCATTTTCTCCCGTTTATTCCTAACATCAACTTCTTTAAAACTAGCATCGCTGTATGAAGTCTTGTAATAAAAACTCAATGGTTCCGACTTCACCATTTTTTAAACTTTAATATCATTCCAATTTACGCTTTTTCCTTCTTTGTCAATGTTAAAATTATACCCCCATTCCTCTTGAAGAGCTTTTAAGTCCATAAAAGATTCAAATGTTAATTCATGCACATTTATTGCAGGTTTACTTTTTTTTGCATTTTTGATCAATGGTATATATTGATCAGGACTACAAATCGGACCTCCATTCAAATTTTTCTTTACTTCTCTTTCGATTAAACTATGTACGCTGTCAGCTTCATTTTGTGTGTGACCTCGTATTAAAATTTTGTGTTATACTGGTTATATTTAAATAATTCACAGCATACAAATACAATGTTGCAATATATTTATTTTTATTTTGCCCACAGCAGTTATCCGAGTAAAATATAATCTGTTTTGGTTCTGCATCTGTCGCACATACATTTTTTAAATATTCCCAAACACACGACCCTATTTCATTCGCGCCCCGCTTAGCATCTACTTCAGTCCAAAAGTAACAGTGTACATTTTCATATGCTTTTTTTTCTCCACTTACTAATTCTGTTAAAGTCAAATTATAACTATTTAACTTTGACTTATAATAAAATGCTGAAGTATCACCTCTTGGACACTGTAATACAGCTTCTAAATTATAAATTACGACTTTGCTATCTTTGGTTACATTTTGACGATCAGTTTGTTTTTCAGAACGACTCAGTCTTCTCTTCCAAATGCTTCAGATATTTTTCTTCCAAATCTTGTTTTTGGTCATTGTTAGAATTATTATACGATATACACAAATCGCACTAATCTTTTTTGGGCTGTAAAAACCCTAAATTAAATTTATTAGTAAATATTTTATATTATGCCATATAATTACCTCTGTCCCTATTAGACTCTGTTTGTTGTGCCACAAAGTCATTGTAGAAGTCTTTTATTGTTTTATCACCACCAATGTACTATTTTGAAGTCGAAGCCCTTACATAATGAGATTCTATTTTTGGAATCATATCAATATGTTTTCTGATATCTTTTAGTAGTTCTGGATTTAGTTTTTTTATGGTTTTTGTGTTTCCCTCGTAAGTCATTCATCATAAAACCTTCATTCATTTTATTTTGAACTGTGTAAACCATTCGCTCGGAAACAGCCAGGGTATTTTAAAAAAATATTTTACATACTCTAACTCTTTTGTCATTTATAGTAAAATAGAAGGCTTTGTTTGGACGCCTGGGATGTTCAGAATTAGTATACTTATATTTTCGAGTCACTTCCATCATACAAGTTCGAATACGATTGCCTCTGAGATGATTTTGTTCTGTACTACAGTCAGAGTCAGAGGAATAAGAAGTTGTTTGTTCAAACAGTAAGTTTCTCTTTTTGGTAGGTTTATCTAGCATCTTATTAAAATCTATCGTGGGGTCATCATCACTGAGATCAATGTCACTTTGATCGGTGTATATAGGAGAGATATTGTAATTGGTCACACTTTTGTCACTTCTGCGTTCTCTTAGACGGGCTTCAGGTATTCCATTTTTTGGCGAATTGGGGCGTGATGACGTTTCTTCCTCACATTCTGGTCCATCTTTTTGTAGACCAGTATCGTGTTGACAATTTATTGGACTCTGAAGAGTTCGATGAAGATGAGCTAGACGAACTAGAGGTTGAAGTCGAACTAGAGGAAGACGATGTACCGGAAGATAACGAACGCTTAGGACGATTTTCTGAGGTTGTTAAAATTTCAGAGGCGAGATCGTTAAGCTTAGTATTATCATTTTCACCTGAATTTTAATTTTCGCTCAAGGTAGCATCGCTGCTATAATCGGGTACAAGTGTTACGGTTTTTTTTTTCAATTGACAGCAAACCTTGTGTCGATGCCATCTTTTTCAATTCAGGAATTATGTTAGGTTCTGGGGATAATATATTTTCCTGGTTATTTTCTTTAATCTCATCAACTTCTTTTGTCTAAAAAAATAAAATACACAATAATTACATTGAGTGAAATGTACAATATCAATCAAAACTAAATTTGAAAATTAACTGAAGTTTTGAAAAAGTTGCCACTTTTATCAATAATTTGATTTTGAACTATCAGGACCTAACTTAAACTAACAGAACATAACTATTAATAAGTTATTTAAAAATAACTTTAACACTACTTAGAAACTTAATACTCCACTTTCTTTAATTCTTTTATTAGTAGAAATCGAGAAAGGTTTCATGGCGGTGCTAGTTTGCCCACCATGACGTAAGAACATAAAAAGAATCTAGGGTTAAAGGTCTAAAATTAGTTTGCAGCTTAAAGTATTTATCATTGCTTCTTGGTCATTTTTTCGTATAATACGCTCAAATTCTTCATTTTTTGATTCATTTTCAGTTTGTGGAATCAAGCCCAGGATTCTCCTCGCTCTCCAAAATGTCATTATCTATAAAAAAATCCTTTTTTTAATTTTACAACACACAATTTAACTATTTTTTATCATGAAGTTTATTACAAGAAAGAATTAACGTTGAACACCTTCAGGTATTTTTCTGTCATTTTAAATAAAAAAAGAAATAATTCAGAATATTATTTGATATATTTTATCATTTTTAATAATAAAGTGATGCTAACTCAATCACTTCAGTAACTAGGCTGTAATTTTTAAAACAAAACTGCATTGTTGGAGTTTAACTTTGCAATTTAAGCTGCCTTTTAAAATAAAACAGAATTAACTCGAAATATATCGCCCTTTCATTGAATGTGTTTTCTAAGAAAACGAATCATAGCAAAAAATCTCTTTTTATTATTAAATAACAGAATGTAACATAATTACCTTTTATTCAAAAACAGAATTATTTAATGTTACACCAAAGAAAAACTCGTCCTGTTTCACTCACTGCCGGTGGATCACTGAATCACGCATTCACGCCCCTTTTTTAGAACCGACCTGTCAGTTCTTGTTAGTTAAAAAGAGAGGGACGATCGCGTATCTCGCTCACTTTGATCGTAACTGCGCGGCTGTCAAATTCCATCTATTCTTTACGCAATGAACACGCGTTTTATTAGAAAAACTCCAAACACACAAATTTTGAGTTACATCTTTGTTTTATTAAACGTGCGATGTGTATTTGGTAAAAGACTAGGTACTACCACTGAGTCATAGTGTGATTGCGATGTCAAAATAACAAGGGAAATAGATTACTCAAAATAGGCACTACCAAGGTTTGATAAAGAATTAATTTATTTCTATAATTAACAATTCTGATCTTTGAACCCGACTTCAATTGAAACTCTAACCTACCAAGTCATTAAAACAAATGAACGCAAAACCATCGAGGCGCACGTAATCACGAGTTATATTGTAAGGGTAACAAAACGCGCTTTAGTTAAGTTTCGAGTAACGTTGTAATTAGCGTTCGCTTAGTGACTGAGTATTTTGTATTGGAGTTATTGATGTGCTCTTGATCCTTGGTTATGTAACGTAGGAAAGGTTTCTGGTATTTATTGTGTTATTTAACTATTTTAAGAATCTGAATGTTGACTTTATGGAAAGTTCTATACCATAAGATACCTTTTTTTGTTTTTTGTTTTCGTGGGGCAACCTTCAAAAGGCACCCGACCTGTGGGGATGGAGGCCGGGGAGTGTGGGATTTTTACCTCACTAAAACCACCCCGGTGATCACCATCAGCACATAGGGGGGGTCCCGGTTCCTCTTAAAATACCAATTCCGGAAACCACTGTGCAACGCCTGTAAGGCACATCCCTGGGGAGACTGTAAAGGGGCCTCCCCTGAGCCTCGCTGTGTACGGCAGCAAGTGACCACTGTGCCACCGACTTCCCTGGGGTCACTCGGTGGGCGGACAGAGTCCCCACTCTGTGCGCCTGCGACCCCAGAGGACCACCTACCTTGTTCGGTAGGTGGATTTCGGCGTATTAGGCGCCAAAGCGGTTGCCTCCCCGACGCCTTCTTCTCCGAGCGGGATCAGCTTTCTCCCGATCCCGCTCGGCAGAATCCTTCTTGACCATCACGATCTCACAGAAGGAGGCTACTTCCTTCCAATTATCTGTCTCTGCCAGCATAGCCCTCACTACTGCCGGCAGAGACAGGTCTCGCCCGACCCTGGCAACCAGGACCCGCCGCTCGGAGGCCCACGCAGGGCACTCCTCGAGCGTGTGTTGTGCGGAATCCAGGCTGCCTCCGCAGTGGTGGCAATTTACCGTGGCCTCTCGCCCAATTCTGTTCAGGTACTCACCGAAGCAACCATGTCCGGTGAGCACCTGGGTGAGCCTGAAGGAGATGCGCTCCCCTCTATTCAGTCAGGCTTCGAAGTGCGGCAGAACGGCTTCGACAACGCGCTTTCGCGAATATTGTGGCTGCTGTAGCCGCTCACGCCACCGCTCGAGCGCGTGTCGCCGTTCCCGCCGCCTCAGCCTCACGAATGCGCTTCCTGGCACACTATTCCCGCTTTGGCGGATATCGCTAATCTGATAGTAGACTTTTGCGTCCATATATATCCGCCAGGATGTCCAGCGGCGGAAAGCGCGCCAGGAGAGTAGCCGCCTCAAAGGATATCGTTCGGTATCCTCGTGCAATACGAATGGCCATTTTCCGCTGCAGTCTATTGACTTTAGTTCTGCAGCTTCGGACGCCTGACAGTCTACTTGACCAAACAGGCGCCCCGTAAAGGACCATCGATCGCACGACACCCGCGTAGAGATGACGAACTTCCTCCCGTGGTCCCCCAAGATTGGGCAGCAGCCTATGCAAAGCACCCACTGCCTTCTCGACCCGGGGAACCAGGCACTCGAAGTGCTCTTCGAAGCCCCACCGACCGTCCAGAATAAGGCCAAGATACTTTATGTATCGGCCAACCTGGACTTGCGCATCTCCGACATGGACCAACGAGCTGGGTGGCTCTCTGCTCCTCAGCAGCTTATGAAACCATAACGCCTCAGTTTTCCGAGGCGCTATCTCCAGACCCAGTCCGCGGATTGAGGCCACGACTTTTGCCACCCCAAGCTCAGAAAGCTGGATGGTCTCCTCGAAGGTGTCCCCGCCGGTCAACACCAGAGTATCATCTGAGTAGCAAACAATATTAACGCCGACGGGGAGATCGACACGCAGGACTGCGTCGTATGCTAGGTTCCACAAGAGGGGACCTAGAACCGACCCCTGCGGAACCCCACACGTAATCTCCCTCCGCTGAACGCTACCGTCCCGGCCCACATAGCGAATGTGCCGGTCGCGTAGGTATGCCCCGACAATGCTTTGCAGATAGGGAGGCACTTCATGATGTACTAGTGCCTCCCTAATTGCACTCCAGGGTAAGGAGTTGAAGGCGTTGACGATGTCCAAACTTATCGCCAACGCCTACCCACCTCGGGACACCACCTGTTCCGACAGCGCGCGGACGCGAAGAATCGCATCTACGGTAGAACGCCGCTGCCGGAAGCCGTACTGGCTATCAGCAAGGTCGGGACCAACTCGCGACAGGTGCTCAACGAGCCTTTCAGCAATCACTCTTTCAAAGAGCTTGGAAGACTCGTCAAGCAGGCATATGGGACGGTATGCAGAGGAAGACTCTGCAGCCCTGCCTTCCTTCTTCAATAAAACCAATACAGCTTCCTTCCAACCGAAAGGGAACACGCCTGCACGGAGACAGCTATTAAATAACCGTCTCAGGCGGTCACCCAGAGTAGCCAGAGTTATAATAACCCACGCCCGGCCAGGGATTCCATCCGGACCTGGCGCGCTGTTGCGAGCCCCTAAGCGCTACACGGCTCGGTCGAGCTCTCCTTCCGTCACCCCTAACTCATCGCACCAGTCTGACAATGACGGGGGCGGTGAGGGACTGTCCCTGGCTACTGGAAAGAGTGTGTTTACTACTCTCTCCAGCAGACCTAGATCCATGGTCTCTGTGATGGGGGGGACCCATGGGCGTAATTTGCCCATGACCATCCTATAAGGCTTCTCCCACGGATCCCTGTCCAGCCCCTTGAGAAGCTCGCTCCAGGACCGAGACCTGGCATCCGTGATGGCGTGTTGAAGCGCCAGAGTCGCTACTCGGTAAGCTCTATAAACTCTGGCTATCTCCTCCTCCGTAGCCCTCGGCTGCCTTCTGCGCCGGGTGCGCTGAAACTGGCGCCGTGTTCTATAACAGACAGTGCGCAACTGCGCGATGTCTTCCGACCACCAGTAAACCGCACCAGGACGCTGGGCGCACCTGACCCGGCATGGCAGCATCGCAAATTGACGTCATTGTTTCCCGGAACCAGGTCGCCTCCTCTTCTGGATCGAGCGAGATCCCCTGGATCCACCATTATCTGGCCACGCCGCGATGTTGGCAGCTGCGACGAGCAAATCTCTTTTGAGCTGTTTGAGGGCCCAACGACGCGCCGGTGGACTTGAGCCTGGACGTCTCGGACCGCCGGAAGGACGGAGTGCCACATAAAAACGATGTGGCGATGGCCAGAAAGAGTGACCATCTCCTCTGCTACTCTCCATTCCGACACCATGCGGGCTACAGCAGGAGTCGCCCATGAGAGATCCACAATTGACTCCCCCTGCCATCGGACGCATGTGGCAACGGACCCTTGATTCAATGCACCACGTGTCCCTTCGGCCTATCCCGGCTATTACCCCATGCTCTGGAGTGAGCATTGAAGTCGCCCAAGACAAGCACTGGACGGGGTGAGCATTTGCTTCGAATGCAGTTTGCAACCCCGTCCAGGTATCCCTCAAATTGGCCGAGCGAAATGTTGGGAGACACGTAGCAGCCCACTACGGCCAGATGTCCCCATTCGACTGCGACATATCCCCTATCAAGCAAGGACCAGTGAGGCCCACTGCCTCCACCGGCTCAGTAAACGGCAACAGAGTCCAAGGGGTCCCGGAGACCGTAGGGCTCTGCTACCACCGCCAAGGCAACCGACCACTCCGCAATAGTCTGCAGAAATAGATTTTGCGCATTGCGGCAGTGGTTCAGGTTGCACTGGAGGACTTCCAGGGCTGGGAAGATGAGGTATCCATCTCCTCCAGTGGGCCCGCACCCAGTGGTGCTGGCGCCGAACTCTGCAATGTGACCGGGGCAAGCGAGGCCTTCTTCTTGCGTGGAGCGCATTTCTTGCCTCCCAGCCTGTGGTCAGCTGGACGACCATGGTCCGCACACACCGGACACCGCACAGTCGGCGACGTGCACTCTCTTGCTTTGTGGGGTCCTCCGCAAGCGTAGCACTGAGTGCTCCGGTCAACCGCACTAGTACATAAGCGACGGATGTGCCCAGGCTCGAGGCAACGGAAGCACATCATACGACGTGCCTCCAACACCTCGACCCTTACCGACGTCCATCCTATCCGCATGCGTTTGTTGGACGCCAGCTTCTTTACCGCCGCTAGTGGACCACGAACCCAGACGTGCCCCAGGGAAGTAGGCTGGCGTCGAATTTCACCCACCATTAGATACTTACGTTTACGTGGAAAAAATAAGATCTTTTCTCGGTTTGCTTATTTTCAAATCTAAATCGCCTTCGAAACGGAGGATTCTGCAAAGAGTGAGTTAAAAGTCGTTTCTAGTGCCCTGTAAATAATTAGTATCTAGAAACATGTTTCCTAAAATCATGTTAGGTAACGCATTTGAAACTGCCTTCTACAAACTTCTAAAGACATCAACTAAAATTAAATCAGCCTCACAACTCTAATAATTGGCATCACAGGCCTTTTTGCCTCTGGGAATCATAACCAGAAACAAAATGTTGCCAGAATTCATACAAAAAATTATGAAATGTCTAACGTTAAGGACTGATTTCATCAAACTCTGTTAAATTATATTTATTTCTGTAAATCTATGAAACACCTTTACACGTTAAAATATTTCTTTTTCAGGCCTAGGTGGGGAAATACCGAAACAAACTCCGAGTCCAGACATAATCTTGCTTAGATCATAATAAATGAGTTATTTGTTATTATAATTAAGTCTCTTTAAGCCATTTGACGTAGTCTTACTATGAAAACAGTCCGTCCAAATGCTTAGCTAGAGACTCAAACAAAGCTTGGTGAAATTGGGCCTTAAGCTACATCAATTAAGAAAGAGTTAATTGTACATCAAAACGAGGATAAGTTATTCATGGTTTTGAAGCGAATAACTCGAATAGGCCCTTTGCACAAAGTGAATTCTTAATACACGAAATTATAAACGTTTAAGATGCTTAGCACGGCTATGATTTGAAAGGGGAGTCAAACTAATGTTGTGGAAACGGAAGGGAGGATGTTAAAAGAGATATAAATACTTTTGGAGGATTTTATTATTAAAAAAAAGTCAATTGTGATGGGCTTTTAAATCCTGTAAATTAGCTCGGTAAAGTTCCTTGATGAATAAAAGCCTCGTAGATAATGTACGGCCACAAGAGTAATTTTGTAATTTATTTTACCTTGGTTGTACATTCATGAGTAGAAATCGGATATTCGGATGCATATTCGCGTAAAGTTGCGATGTTGGCTAAAACGGAATGCGCTTTTGTATCGAAAAAATCTTAACTTTAACTAACACACACCATTCCTCCTCTTACACCCTACATTCACATATTTGCATCAGGAGTTAAACATTAATTTTAAATATCTAAGCATCTGAATAGTTATGCATTCCAAGAAACCCGGGTTTTATTTTTAAATACCTAAGTATTTTTTTAGAAGTCTCTTTCACCCGACTAGTTATGTTTTTTACAAAAAAAAATATTTTAAGAAGCCGCTTCCATACTTTAATACCTAAAAAATAAGTTTAGGTAAATATGCATCCGGATATCCGATCTCTGTTCATGAGTGATAGTATTGTTTGTAGTGAGAAAACGCAGCTACTATTATTTTACGCGAAATAATCAAGGTCACGGCATCCCCCGATGCAGGTGTCGATACAACCGCTTACCGTCTTATCCATCAATCTGCCTAGGGTCATCTTCCAGTCTACCCGGATACATGTGAATACATGGACATGGTCTTTCTTTTTGTCTTGTCTTTTTTTTTTGGTTGGGCTATCATCGAATGAACTCTCGCGCTCTGGGCGGAGCGGAAGGGCGTGTCAGACTCTTACTGATTAAAACCCACCCGTGTTCCTTCAGTTGCCTGTGCGCCAGGGCCCCGGTAACTCTTTCGAACATTCCGCGACCCCGGCAGGAGCGACTGTCTATCTGACTTGCACAACCCAGTTACTGGGTAACAGCGGATACCCTTTGGCTATCCTTTAGCTTTGACTGGTTATCAGAATTTTGGGCTTCTAATTACCCGTAACGACTGTCAAAGACCTACGAATGACAGCCGGGGCCAACGGCTTAACGTACTTTCAGAGGCACGGAGGGGTCTCGATATTATGTAATAGATGATCACCCATCCACGAACCGAACGCGGCAATCGACCCGTGCGGCTGCTATCATTAAGCCACCTAACCCTTTAGCGATTACAGACGTAATATTATGGTAGCTTATAATGTCTTAGTGTATCTCCCCAGCAAGTTGCGAAGATTCGCTTACCAAAACAATATCCCAGTCCACAAACATAAGTTTGCGCACTTGAAATCTGTCAGTATTCCCCCATCGTGTGTCCCATCAGCAACAGATCCTTACCATCTTATTGCGTCTTCTATTGCTCTACAAATACACATCGACACCTCAGTATTTGGACACATTTCTATGTCGTATCCACTAAGTCTTATGTCAATATTTGGTGTGTTCACCTCATTCCTAGTAGGCCCACATTCTTCACCTACATCTGTATCAAACAAAAATGAACTTTCGACCTCAGTGATAAAGACTGTATCATCTGCAAATACAAGTTTGCAAGTACATTGTAAAATATACAAGCGTTACGAATAATGTTTACTTTTGCTGCGATTCTCGACTCTGTTGTCATGATTTAAGGGTGATTTCCTCTTGTTTGCCGAGATGATTTTGTTGTTACTCCTCGGAATTTTTCTTGTGAACTACCAGAATTGTTAATCTTATTTAAGCTTCGTAAGCTCCGAATAATCATTTGTTTGTCTGTATGTAATTTTATCGCGGTTTCGTGTGAAATATATCTTTATTAGTCACATTATCTGTCATACGTGAAGCAATTGGACTAGTTTTCTTTTATCTAATCCTTTCAGATAATATTATGGTCTGACGGGTCTCAGGTCGACTGATAACTTAGCTCGCCGTCCGGTAAGGACCAGGCCAGGATCGACGGCGCGTTGTATTCCACGCGCGCCTCAAAGGGATGTCAGCACTAATTGACGGGGTCCTATAGTGTCGGTGCCTGCCGGGGTCGCGGATTGTTCGAAAGAGTTAACGTGGCCCTGGCGCACAGGCAACTGAAGGAACACGGGTGGATATCAGTCATTAAAAGTCTGACGCCCTCCCGCTCCGCCCAGGGCGGGAGAAGTTGTTTGATGACTTCCCACCCAAAAAAAGGTCGACTGATAACATAATAAAACTATTATAAAAAGTATGAACAGTAGGTATTTTCACTTTTTGCAATTATTAACATTACTATTTTCTTCAAATTTTCTCTAATTACGTATGATTACATACATACATACATAAACTCACGCCTTCTTCCCATGGGGTAGGCAGAATCTACAGAACGCCACCTGCTACGATCCTTACATATGCACCACAAAAAAAAAAAAAAAAATTAGTAACTCTATAATTTAATCAATTATGTACGCTGAACCAAATCTTATCGCGCGACCTTTATATCAACCTACAGTAAAGTTTTCTAAATTTCTTCAAAAAAGCTCTTCTTTTCAATCATTTTAAGATGGTATTACATATTTACTATGTATCTATATGTATTTAACAACCGTACCATTGACTAAATGGAGCACCTTTACCTTTATAGCTACAAGCTTTCAAACCTCCTAGTTAAGTGGAAAAAGTCAGTTCTTTTAACTTGTTTCTGTCTTCAAAATTCTAGAAATCTCATGAAAGAGCATGCTTAAGATATATATTTTCTGAGAAAAGAAACTATTCAATAAAAAATTGGGGCCGCACTCCCTGCCACCCTCTGTATGCGACGAGGGATGAAATAGCTCCCAGTCTTCAATCAGGGGTTGATTTCCACCCTATCATTATGGGGCGGTATGTTACTGGTTCGCTGTTCCCTCATTTGCTCACACTTTGTTGTACGCAATCGGGAACTATAGTCAAATTGTGCTGAACCAGGAACAGCGTAGGTAGTTTGCAGTTCTCTTCTTGTAATTCTTCCTCTTCTTCCTATTCTTGAAATATTTTCTATTCTCTCACGTAATTTTGGATTCCACCACCAGGGCTTTCGACTCTTTAGTAGTGCGTAATGTTTGATATCAAGGACGTCACATAATGACCAAAAATTCAGTTTCTTAAAGAAACTCCATAAGTGTATTAGGTACTTGTTTATAATGCTGCGTAAGTTTTGAGGCAAATTTAAGAGCTAACGAGAATAATAGCTTGCACTGTGCTCTAATTTAATCTTTAGTGCCAATATATTATTCATCTTCATAGAGAGCAGTGGTGGCCCAGTGATATCGGCCGCGACTTACGAACGGACGGTCGTAGGTTCGAACCCAAACAAACGCTTTATTTTGTGCAAATTGTTTCGTCACTAACTGCTCTCAAAACGGTGAAGGAATACATCGTGAGGAAACCGGCATGTCTTTAGAATCAAAAATTTCGAAGACGTGTGACATTCACCAACCCGCCCCGTGCCCGCGTTGTGGATTACGGCCCTATCCTCCTCACCGAGAGGAGGCCTTTTTCCCAGCAGTGGGAACAGTATAGGCTGATTATGCTTATGCTTATGCATACGTGCACTTGAGTGTAAGTACTATAGAATTTTAACCTTTAAGTAATCAGAATAATAGCCTCTTTATTTAAATCAAACATTTAAAGTAAATATTACAATTTACATCACCTATTCACTTCGTCATAAGTAGGTACTTTGATAAAGACACAAATTTTAGATATTGAATATTTGCATTCTTAAACATATTTCTATTTCGCAGCGTCTGAATAAGCAGTTTCTAAAAGAAATGATGATAATGGGGATGAGTAAATGCATGGAGAGGGAGAGAAAGGTCAAAGAAAAGATAGAGCGTGTGAGGAATGATAATATGAAAGAGAAGGGAGTAAATGATAGCGTGACAGTTTATATTGGAGAATGGAAGAATAAAACGTGTTGTCGCGACCACGAGTCACGTGGGAGAAGATGATAATGATGAATATATAAATAAAAAAATGTTATGGTATTTGTATGAAATGTCTGCAAGTTAAGTTAACCGAATCTTATAAGGCCGTGGTGATCAGGCCACAATTAAAACATCAGTATGTCAAAAATTTAATCTGCCTGCCTTGTCCTAACTGTGTTGGGGTCGGCTTCCTGCGTAATCGGATGCAGTTCACTACCAGTATTTTACATAGTGTGACTGCTTATCTGACCTCCACAACCCAGTTTTTGGGTAGCACGATACCCATGGTAAGACTGGTTGTCAGAGTTTTGGGCTTTTGACTACTATTACCGCCTGTCAAAAAAAGATCTACGAATGACAGCTTGGAAAAACGGCTTAACGTGATTTCCGAGGTACGAACAAAGACATTATTACGTATTCAAATGAATTGCTATTAAATAAATACAAAAAAAATTGTACCCATTCAGGAAAGAGCCGAGAATGCTTCATGAATGTTCACTGATTTGACGTTAGTACTAGGCGTCCTTCACTTTCTTCACGGACTTACTAACGACTTACTAAAATTATAGACTAACTAAGTCCTGGCTTGTTGGATCCCATTTTTTTTAGTTAGATTTATGAAGCAGTATAAAAAGTTGTTGCAGAGTTAGTTATTTTTCTCCTCGCCAAACCTAAGTCTAAAACATAGTTTTGGCCTAGAAGAAATATTATTATCGAGTTCGTCTAAACTTAAATTGTGCGTTCTACACACACATTTTTTTCAGTGTGTAAAGTCATGTAAGTACTTATCTACTAGTAATTGCACAAATTCAATTTTCCTTGTTCTATATCATGCTTTGCTTTTGTGTGCATTAAATAAACGATGCCCCCCCCCCCCCCCCCCTTTACATTGGACTTAAACATAACTGGCGAAACGTGGGTGTGCTAGAGGTACACCTCTGCCTAACCCTTCGGGGAATACAGGCGTGATGTTATGTTGTTAAATAAACGATTATTTATACACACACATATATCTACCTAGTGACTGAGAGGGACAAAAATAGTAACACATTTGCGTTTGCACATATATACTTATTACTTGTACTAACCTACTATTTGTTTTTTATTTAATTTTGTAAACTATTTTTTCTCATAATGATTGGAATAAATTCGAGCGTTATTTTGACAATCTTCTACGACATAAATTGAAAATGCTGTACTGGTCAAATACATGCAAGAAGCGGCTGGCAATGTTAGTATGAAAATCCATATCTGTCGTGATTAGCGGCCGAATAAATTACTATGAAAACTCATATCTGTCGTGTAATTTAAAAATGGAACGAACTTTTTCTTTCGACCCATGGCAACCAAGGAGGTAACTTATCAAAGGTTTTATTTAAATTTCGAACTGGTTTTGCAAATAAAGCTGTTTCTAGTGAAAAAGAAACAAATGAACATATTGACGCGAGAAAAGTTATCGTTGTTTGTCATTGATTCTGGAATTTATAATTAATTTACTTAGTTTGAATTTCCGCGCATTATTTGAGAAAAGTACTACACATAACCTTGGCCGCAACCAGGCATTGATGGACTCACGTATGTGTGTCACATTTTCACGTTCGTCCATCAATGCCTCTGTTGTCGGCCGCGGTAGTAATGTATTAAAGATTGCAAGAAATATAGGTATACTATCGGCTTTTTATTTTATTTGTTCTATAAAATTTCTATTTCTAATTCCTTTAAATATGTACCTACCTACGTATATTATAGGTATAAAGTTGTAGTAAATTCTCTTTGGCTGTATTGTTTGTATCTGGCTGGGTTTGATGCCATTATAAAAAAGAAAAAGTTTAAACGATATCCTGCCATTTCTCAATTGTTTTTCGGTCCGCCAAATGAGTGAATCTAACGAAGAAATTAGATTAAGTTTGAAGTGTTATTAAAAAAAAGGGAAAATGCGTTGCAAAACGCAAAAAAAATGTGACGTTTATGGACTTAACGCAGTGTCAGTAAGAGTAGCTCAAAGTTGGTTCAAGCGTTTTCAATGCGGGAATTTTGATGTCAAAGATGCAGGTCACTCTGGTCGCCTTGTTACGGATAAAGTTGATGTTAGGGTTTGACCACAAAACAGTTTTAACCCATTTGAAAAAGTCTGGGTGTCAAAAAGCTCGGTATTAGGGCGCCACACGAGCTCGTAGTCTTGAATTTGTATATAAAATACGAAAGAACTTTTTCCCCGATGGTACAGATAGTCTTATATAAAATTGTATGGCCCTCCGCTGCTCGTTGCATACACATTCCGAATGTTTGTATATAAATTTTAGTGGAGGGGCGTGCAGTTTTATATTAGACGAACTCTACCTACGCATAATTTTTCGGTACACATGCATATTTTCCAAACACACTATATGTTTAACCTACCTTGTCTAATACCACAAAAAGCGCACTATGAAGTCAAAGTAGCTCAATTTGAAGCTTCCTACGCACTTGCCACTTTCTTAGGACATTGCTAACAGTTCTAATGACTCGTCTATGGAGTTACTAGTGTCGAAATTAGACCTCTTTGAACCGCTAAATAAAATTGTAAAGTGTAATAATATGTTACGAATTTGGTAATAAGTTTTTAGATTAAAGAAAAAAACTACAACCTTGTTCCATTAGAAACGTCATAGAAGTCGCTCTTTTGGAATTGAAGTGAAGTCATAGAAACCAGCATTGACTTTTTACCAAACTGCTCCAGGAACTTTTAATAAATATGTTATCCTATTTGGTCCAGGGTTTCTGGACTAGGACGATTACACTGGTAATGCTGGGCACACCCTTTTTTTTTGTTTTCTGCGTGGGATGCATCAAATGAGGTCTCCCGCTCTGGGCAGAGCGGAAGGGCGTGTCAGACTCTTACTGACTAAAATCCACCCGTGTTCCTTCAGTTGCCTGTGCGCCAGGGCCACGGTAACTCTTTCGAACAATCCGCGACCCCGGCAGGCATCGGCCCTATCGGACCCCGTCAATTATGCTGACATCTCTTTGAGGCGCGCGTGGAACTCAACGCGCCGTCGACCCGGGCCTCTGGTCCTTACCGGACGGCGAGCTGCCCATTGCTCGGAGTCCGCAGGCCCGCGCCTAAGGTGGCCGGACGGTGGCCGGGAGTCGGCTAGTTGGGGTCTTCTCCTGCGGCGACTAGGGGCGTGAGGGCGCAATGATTGCCTCTCCCTCACGCGCTCCGCCTCCTCCTTCGCGAGCATTACTGCTTCGCAGAAGGAGGTGACTGCTTCCCATTCCCTCTCGCTCCGTACCATGGCCTGAACCAGGGCCGGACGCGAGAGATCGCCGCCGCCGATCGCCGCCACTAGGACACGGCGGTGCTCCGCCCATGCCGAGCAGACCTCCACTGTATGCTCCACCGTGTCCTCCGGTCGATCCACACAATGACAACACCCGGGCGTTTCCTCCCGCCTTATCCGAAACAGGAACCTCCCGAAACAGCCATGTCCGGTGAGGACCTGCGTCAGGCGGAAGGTGAGGACGCCGTGCCGCCTCTCAAGGCACTCCTCAAAGAGGGGTCTTACCGCCACAATTGTGGCAGGCCCAGTGCTGGGTTGCGACAGTCGCACTCTCTATGCCGCCATGAGATCCCGCCGGAGCTCTGTCCGCTGTGCCGCGATTTCTCGCGGCAATGCTGGGCACACCCTGCAACTACCAAGTTTTCTTTACTGAGTTTTAGCTTATGATCGATCCTGGACCTCAAAATAAACTAACTTGAAGGCTGAATCTGAGGAATAATTGATTGATTTATTACAGTTCTTCCGCACAAAAGCTGTCAGATGTCATTTGTATTCTACGGATTAAAGTTATCTGACGTTGGAAAAATCAATCCTAAATCGACATTCTATATTGACAGACGATTTAGGCGTTCGTGGTCCTAAATAAATTTACAGACCTTCGGGAAGATCATGCATGCAAAAAATATATATTACCCGTAGAGTGAGGGTCACAAATTTGCGATATTCGAAGCAGCTGTAATGTTTCGTTTATATTCCGGAGTGTCCAGCGGTTTTATTTCATTGACATAAAATTAACATGCAAAACTTAAAATATATCCATTCATTAACACTAATGTTATGATAATGTGAGACTTATTCTTATACATGGTGCTCCGGTCGGGTAAGTATAAAAAACATGAAATAAAGTTCATCAGATTTTAATAAATAAATATTAAACAAAAAACTAGTAATTACATTGGAGCTTTAAGTGGTAGATTTTTACACAGTCCCTGGAACCCACACTAAGGTTCCCTGTGTCGTGGGGTCCAGCCCTTGCCAAATAAGGCAAACATTTTCATTAGTAGGTAAACTAATTAATAAAATAAATAAAAAACAAGAGTGTGGAGAACATACTTCGCATTTTAAGGGATAAGATTACTTTTTCTTTTTTAATATATGTGTTTATAAAACTTTTCTTCGTGTTCCTTCCTGAATACTCATCTTAGTAAAAAATCATCTAGTCATTTTAGTAGATTCCTCGACCTACTTCTACGAAGGTTCTGCAAAATAAAAAACCTTGATGCTAGACTTTGACTTACCAACTTCCATAAGATCATTTAGGTTTTAAATTATTTGATTTAACAATTCTAAGATTGCATGAACACCCTGTAAACACATAAGGGAAGTATAAAAACTGCAGCCTGATGAGGCGTATAATAGTTACAGTATCCTGTATACGGATATTACGAGGACCGAAGTCCATATCGCGGACACTTAAAATACCTTTTCACACCTTTGTCAAGGGAGTAATAAAATGAAAGAAGTTTTATTTCTTGAATGGCTTTTAAAGTATTCTGAATTCTCTTTAGGATGTGCCGACGATAAGAATATATTGTGTTTGTTGAGGACGTACTGTTCTCACTTAAAAGCAATATTTCACTAGTGATAAAGTACAGTATCTGGCCACTAATATGGCACGTAGAGTTTTAGAAAAAGGGGCTCGTGGCTGAATGATTACAGCCACAAGGATCGATCGAAGGTTAAGCTACTCTTGCCGTAGTCGGTTCGTAGATGGGTGACCATCCATTACATATCGGGAGCCTTCCTTGCCGCGGAAAGCACTCTAAGTCGTTGGTCCCGTCCGGTCTTTGACAGTCGTTACGGGTAGTCAGAAGTCACCAACCATACGAAGGGGAATCATGTTACCCAGTAACTGGGTTGTGGAGGTCAGATAGGCAGGCGCTCCATGTAAACAACTGTTAGCTGCATCCGGTAAGACTGGAAGCCAACCCGAACATATTTGGAAAAAGGTAGGCCGATGATGGTGAGGTTTTAGAAAAACTTCAGCTTTGAAGAACGTCGTCTCCGTGAACTCATACCTGACTGACAGTGTCTGTCCTTGGCTCAGTGTGTCATATAGGTAAGCCCAGGTACTATAATGTCCTCTTAGCTGTTATGAACAAACGTGATCACATCTTCATCTCCCTAGAGTGGTGATGAAAGCAATTTCCTGTGACAGTAAATTCTTTCACACATACACACACACACACAGGTTACACACACACACACACAGGTTAGGCACAGGTTTATTTTTTTTATTTTTTATTAATTGTTTATTGTTGTTTTTATTGTTAATTTTGTTAGTTTTAAATGCTCCTTTTTTATTAAATTTTTTACACTTTGTATTTCCTGTGCGTGTTCCAAATAAAATTTATTTCTTTCAAAATGACAATATGTCAAATCGGTGATCACTATTTTGTCTTCAGAAGCTGATCTACGTTATGGAATGGGCAACTAGCTTCAACTTTCTGACTAACTGACCGACTCTTTGACAATTCAAAAGTGCCTGTAAATGGTTTAATTGAAATAAATGCTTTGAGTTTTGCAGACAAGTCACTTCTGATGCCTGTCCTCTTAACGTAACCTAATTAGTATACTAATACGGAAGAACTTATACAATAATATAATACTATTCTGACACATGTTATGAGGGAATGACAAATGGAGCGAAATTGTTACCTAGTCGCACCCAAGAAACGACCAAAGAAAGACAGGTAGACCACAGAAAAGGAAGTATGATGAAATCAGACAGGTCTCGGGAACAACATGGGGCAGATAGGAGCAGGGATGGAGATGGCTGGAGGAGGCCTTTGCCGACTTTCCTTGACAATTCAAAAGTGCCTATGAATGATTTAATTGAAATAAATGCTTTGAGTTTGAGTTAGATTGGAAAACGCACATGATACAAAACAAACGCCAAATACGAGACTGACGACTACACTTCATGTTTGTCCAACCAAAAGGCTAATAATGATAAAGAAAAAATACTACACTATGAATCTAAAACACGTACAGACTAGGGCATAACTAGATACATATCATAATCACCCCTCGATTGAATATTGTTAGTATAAGCAGCTTTGATACTCGCTATGCACCTGGGACACTAAGTTTTTCTATTGCTAGATAAGCGTCCATTACACATTAATACCATAAGAGGGCTTATGTATGTATTGTCAAAGCTCCGGCTGCTTCATCGGAACATGTTTTTAGTGTAGGAGGTTTTTCTTGCCGTAAAAAAATACACTCTGCATTGTGGGTGCCATTGCACTCGCAAAACTAATTAAAAATTAAAAAAGACTCATAAACGTTATCTACAGGACTGAGAAAAGTCGGTTCTATGGTATAAACATTTTGCTTGGTTAACTTTGTTGGACAAAATAAGGCCACCATCTCCTTATGGACAACGTTTAACTGTGTCATATTAATTTAATGTCATTGACACGCTAATCATTCAGGCAACCCTGCATGCTGGCAAAAATAGATACCATAGTACCTCGTAGTTTCTCCCACAAACCTTTTCACACGAAGCTTCAATACTAAATAAACAACCCCTCTCTTAAAGTAAACCTACCCAAAGATGGCAAACTACTCGTAGATAAAAATACCCAAAGAAAATCAATTCAAAGGAAAAGGTTTCTTCTTAATTGTGTCTCCGATTCCATGTGTATCAGTAATCCGTACATCCGCGATTGTTTTTAGTTCACATTTCTCCTATCTGTTTGAAGCACGATTCTTTGTAACGGCGGTATCTCGTCTACCATGCCGCAATTACTGGAGCTGAGGATTTCATTGCCAAATATTTTCCTTTATCCGTTGAGGACTGGTTGAAGAGAGAGGTGACAGCGGTGATGAGGGAAAGAAGGTGAATGGATTAATGAGTGTCTGGTCTGGTTACCTAAGAGTTTCACCTTCTTGTAAGGTGGTAAAACACCACTAGCCTCTGACCTGATCTGTCCGAAGACGTCCTACCTACAGCCGCTCCTCGTGGTATTTATTCTGCACACGACCACGTTACACTTCTTTAAAAACTTGTGTGACATTTAGGCCCAAACCTACCGAAGAACGCGAGAAGATCACTGGTAGGTGGAAGCTTCTTTTTTTCTTGTCTATTAAATTACTTTATGTTGTCAAGTTCTAGATGTTTTGCTTTATATCAATTTTACAGTCACTCTTGAAATTCTGTTCGGAGGCAACAGATTCTCAGTTGTGAAAAAGGTCTCTTAATTTTTTTACTGGAATGCAAGATACCGTATTACAAGTGATTAGCAATAAAAACAGATGCAAATGAGGCTGCTGTACGAGAAACCCGCTTCATCCCTTACCTTGAGCCGATCCAATCCTCCCCCAGTGTTCATTATTGAAAGGTCGCAATATAGCCTGCACCCGCCCATGCCGCGTCCCTTAATTAGTACATCTTCGATATTACGCCCAAAAGGTGTGCGACCAACGACTCGGCGAGATGTGTGACTCGATACTGTATGGACCATTCTTCATTCTTAATATTGGTATTTTAGTCCATTTTATTTTTTTGTATTTGTCCTACAGCCCATTTGTTGGAGCATTTGAATGGCCATCGTAGAGTCCAGCGCAGCGTAGGCAGACAGCCCTAAAGCTACCACCGTGCCTACTGGAAAAATAAATATACTGCTTTTTATTAATTTTCTTAATTAGGTAGGTTACTTGTTGCTTGTATTTTCTGTGCGTGTCCCAAATAAAATATGTTTCTTTATTTTCTTTTTGTCTTTCTTTGTTCATGCCAATAATGATAGATGAAGAAGTTTAGAAGGATTTTAGAGAAATAAATTGTAAATGGAGGAGTTCTAAACTTTTTATTTGGATATTGAAGTTCCTTTTGAAGCGGTTTGAAGCAACTGAAATTACCTAGGCAGATATACCTATCCAAGCTCGTTGTTTTGTAGGTGTGTTTGTGTAGGATTTTCCCGTAAACTAATCGATCGGTGAACTCATTACTTTGCGGTAAATTCCCGCACAATTTATTGCCTAATTAATTTTATTAGGTACCCCTTATAGTTATGTCATCAGCGCATCAGCATTATGATTACCAAGTCTGTTCGTAAACGGATTTTGCTTCACTTTGCAAACCTTTTAATAATTGCAGTACCTAGGTCCTCTTTAGTGCAAATGAGGTCGATGTGGAAAATTGTTAACCCGTGTAGAAAAAAAAATACAGGTAATGCACTAAAAACCCATTATATTGGAAAATAAGCCTTTTCCTCAGTCACAGTGGTTGGTCTATCCCCAATATTGTATCCTGCTAAGCTTCGTAATGAAACATCCGCTCATTTCGTCACAGATTTCCTCATAATTGGGACAGTGTCACGATTTTTATTCTCTCTCTGAAACGTGTGAGGATGGTATTACCAATTATAATTGTTTATGAGGTTTTATTAAACAAGCAATAAACATTTAAAAAAAGTATACAACGTTTTAGAAGTTGATTATAGATCGCTTTCATTTTGGTAAAACAACTTCATTGTGTAGTAACGCCCTGGTGTAAATGGCAACCTCATCAATTCTATTTAAGCTTAAAAAATCAAAAACAGCATTTTACCAGTTGAATTTCGACCAGATTTTGCAAAATCCCGACAACCCACAAACTCATAAATAACTAAGTGAAATTTCCCTTTTAGTTTCAAGACTAGTCAAAAATTTAACTCAGATCTTAAGGATTCATCCTCATTTTTAAAGGTGACTAAAGACATAATCCTTATTCTCCTCACCTTCACTAGTTTATTCGCTAAACAGCTCAATTATTTAAGCATTAACCCGACTTTGTTTATACCCTCATCATTCAGGGAAGCTCATTAATCTGGAGAGAAAAAACTTTGAATAAACAGAATCAGAGTAATCCTTTAAAGGAAAACGTACAATGGGTAAGACGCGACTTGACGCGAGAAGACGCAGGTAAGCGTTTGTTAGCGCGTTTTACGCATGAATATGATCGTCTTCTTAAAATAATGAGGCATTGCCAGCTTGAAAAAGTCCTAAGCTGCCATGAACTGCTTGGGGGAATGATATTACTATAATCACCATGCTTGTCAAAACGACAGGTGTGTGTCGCAGGGATATTATCAATATCCTCAGTCAATCTCCTCAAAGGACATCCTCGAAAAGAGATAATTATTGCTTTTCCTATTATATTCAAAAAACTTGGTACTCGTACACCTATTATGGTACATATATATTGTTATTATTTCCTGTAGGTAAACTAAAATAATTGCCTCACATCCTGTTATTTAAATCAATGTTATTAGGTAATTAGTAGATTTTTAGTTGTATCTACTAATTATTATAAATATGAAAGTTTGTGAGTATGGATGGATGGATGTTTGTTACTCTCTCACGTAAAAACTCCTGAATGGATTTGGATGAAATTTGGAACATAGATATTTTATAACCTGGATTAATATGTAGGATACTTTTTATTCCGGTAGTATGTTCCCGTGGGATAATTTCCGACATTCACGCGGGCGTAGCCACGAGAAATAATTTAATAGCATAAGTAAAATCATTTTATGGCATCTTGATCTATCTGCAAACTTCTAAAAAAAACAATACTGAAAAAGAAAATACAGAAAAAAAAAAAAAAACATAATAATAATTGTAATACGCCCATTTTGGGCTTCGCAACAGTCGGGAAAAAACCGCGCGTCAAAATTTTTCCAGTGCACGTTGTCCTTATTTCTACAGATATAAAGCTATACAGTCACGATCCGACATAACAATTGTTTTATACAGGAATCGTGTCGCCCTGTACCGAACTTTGCACGTAAATAACTTTGAGGAAGCTCTGGGGTCCGCGGCTGTTTTGTTTATGATGATAATTTTACTTTTTGTAAACTTTAATGAATGAAAAGAAGGTTGGATGGGAAAGTAAAAAGTTACAACAATATAACCTACTCTGATCTTTTGTCGTGTTTTGTTAAAATTGTATAGATTGCTTAGTACATCGATGACGTAGCACCGAAAAAAAACTTTTTGCACTTATAAAATTGACAAATTGTGATAAATGATAAATAATTTTATTTCTGTAAGTAGGTTTGTACAAACACTTTTACACGTCAATCATATGTTTTAAACTAGATGAGGTCGGCGTTTCCTATCTGACTACTCTGAGAAGAAAGGTCGAAACAAACTCAGAGGTCACAGTCTCTTTTAAAGTCCAGACATAATCTTGGTCAGATCATGTGAAGACCATGTAGATTGGTATCTGTAATGGTCTTTTGAGGAAAGAACCACACAGATTGAGTGGACCTGTCCAGTCAGTGCACGCATTTGTCAGTAATCGTGCAGCTCAACTCAGGAAGTCAGGACTTAAAGTGTGGACTTAAGGACTGTGTATTGTGTTTGTATTGAATATGGGTCAAGGACCTAAAATAAATGAATTTTAATTCCATTTAATTTTGTTCTCTCTTGTTAGAACTCAGTGGCTCTCATGCAGGAGGTCGTGGGTTCAAATCCGGGCAAGTACCAATGTGACTTTTTCAATTCATATACAATGTGGAGACAACAATACGATAATAAATGAAAACACTGGCAATACTAATGCATAAAAGTATTTTGGAACGACCAAATAAATCTTAACATTGAATTTAAAATACATATTTTTTCAAACTTTAAATTGATTGCATTTTCGTATGCAGACTAGTAATATCATTATACAAAGTTTAAATTATTGTTGTATCGTCATCTCCACCTAGTATACTTTCAAAGTTTATCTTGGACATTACTGACGGTGTAGGAAAACATCGTAAGGAAACCAGGACGTAAAGTTAATATAGGCCTGAAATCGCCAACCCATCTTGAGCAAGCATGGTGATCAATGCTCGTGCCTTCTGTGTATGAGAAGAGGCCTTTGCCCTGCAGTAGAACAATAATAGGCTGGTATTGTTATTATTATAAATTGGCATAGATCGCTTAGTACATCGATGACGTAGTACTGAAACAAATCCATTTTGTTCTATAAAGTTTGTTCGAAAAAACTTGCGACTTTCAATTTGGACCCTTGTAACACTATCAGCCAAGAACCGTGAGTTAGCATAACATGTTTATTTATATTCAGATTATTTTTGCATTACTAAAATGTCTACCGTAAAAACGCTACATGAAAAATGAACAGTAGTTTTTGCTTACAACTTTATTTCTGCTGCTCACCAACTATTTAGTGACCGTTAACCTAAAAGACATAGAGACGATATTACCAGAGATGTTAGTATTTGAAATGTCAGAGTGAGTGAGTGAGTGTGTGTGTGAGTGTGTTGTGTTTACGCACACGCAAAGCATAAACTTGAACACCCCTTAGGATTTTTGGCGGGCGATCTAATTTCTTGGAAAATGTGCCCCGTGATGTAAGTCGGCAGAATCATAATTTGAATCATTGGGACGTGACGCGTTGCTAAGGACGGCTGAATATGGTAGACTTATCGTGCGACAAGGCGATGCAGCGATTTGTCGAGCCTTTATTATTATGATAACTTCATGGAAACTGTTCTACTAGAGTCGCATCGCGCTATCGCGTCGCACCTGTCTGCAGGAGCCTTTATGGATTGCTTCTGCTACGTAACTAAAGTTTGCCTGTGTTAAACCCATTCCGGGTTAACGTCAACATAAAGCTTTTGGTGGAAATCGAACTCAGGATCTCTTGCTTGCGAGTTAGCTCCTTAACTACTGGGGCAATAAATTATTCATTTATCTATTTCCAAGAAGCAAAATAAAACATGCTCTATATAAACATATTGTATCAATATGCTTAAGTAATTCATTATTTTGAGTCATGACTGTTGAAATATTATGATATTACGTTTGCATGATGAGTGGTCATCATTTGATGACCTGGCAAACTGGTTACTAGTTTTATACGTTTACCAGTTACTGCAATGATAAGTAATTCTCCCTGTCTTCGATAAACCTTTAAAACGAACTTAGTCACTTCGTTATTGTAGTTTTGAGTGTTCTGACAGTGAAACATTGTTTTCTTACTCTAGGTTTTCAGTAAATTTTTTGCATAAGTTGTTAAATGAAGTACCTAAATAACTTTACTAGTTATTAATTATAATATGGCCTATGGTTATGGTTTATTGGCTGCCTCGTTGGTCTAGTGGTCGCAAGCGCTACTGCTGAGCATGAGGTCCTGGGGTCGATTCCCGGGTCGGGCAATGTGTTATTGGGTTTTTCCATCTGGAATTTCTTGGTAGCGGCCCGGAGTTTGGATTTGTGCCCGGTTGATGGCAATAGGCTCGCCCCCAATTACATGGGACTTAAACATAACTGGCGAAATGTGGAAGTGCTATAGGTACACCTCTGCCTAACCCTTCTGGGAATACAGGCGTGATGTTATGTTATGTGTTATGTAATTATAATATGTTAATAATTTGCTACCAATATGGACTGTACTATAATGTCCGAAATAAATATTAATAATGTACTATATATTGTCACCTTCGAGTGCAGTACCCACAAAATTTTCAAGGCTCTCAAAATATAAGCACATAATGAGGAAAGAAAAACCCTACTGAAACCGAACACAGAACGTAAACTTCAGCCTCCAACCTTATAACAAATAAACCAGCACTGAGTTCACAGAACATCACACCACACCACATGACAGTCATGATCATCATCACCATGCTTCACTTATCACAATGACATAACCAATATTTACGAATCGCACATGCGCAGGATTCCTCAGATAAAAATTGAGATAATAATAAAATGTGATCAAGATTCGAATGATTCTCGCCGTTGGCATTCCACGTATGTTTATAAGATAACGCTTACCGCTAAACTTTATCAAAATTATTTGTAACACAAATAGTAACGCATGGTGGAGATATGTTTTTATAAGTAGTTGGAGTTGGGGAAGTTAGCCTTTTGAATAAGTTTCTAGAACAGTGAAAGAGTTCAATATTATTTTTTTGTGTATTCGAAAATTAAAAACTTAATCTGGATTAAAAATAATTAACCACCTAAACGAAAGTGTTGTCATTTTCGAATTGAAATTTGAGACCAATTTGCATTAAACAGCCGACTTAATAATATCTAATCACTTTTTAAAATCTGCTCCAATATTATTTCAAGGACAAACTCCTATCAAATTGTTCCGAAGGTCAGACTGCCTCAAATTCTAAAGTCTTAATTAAAATTCTAGGTTTTATGTTAATTTGAGACAATTTTATTTAGGTTGAGAGCTTTCCAGAATTTTAGGCTTTGCAAAAAATTTGCATAACCTTTTGTGTAATTGAGTTTTTAGCGATAAAGTTATGGTAAGGATAATATTAGGGCTGTTCTTATTTACTTTCAGTAAGAGGGTAAGTAGAATTAACTACTTACTGCCTACTTACTGGTATTCAGCTGCATCGGGTTAGACTAGAAGCCAACCCTGACGTAGTTGGCGATAGACTAGGTAGATGATGAAGATAGCTATGTAGTGCC
The DNA here is from genome assembly GCA_916610205.1 of Griposia aprilina. Taxonomy (NCBI): domain Eukaryota; kingdom Metazoa; phylum Arthropoda; class Insecta; order Lepidoptera; family Noctuidae; genus Griposia; species Griposia aprilina. The sequence continues at coordinate 21,607,633 of OU744299.1, read as the reverse complement.
TAAATTCAGCCTATATTCGTAATATTTTAATTAATAACTGTGGTACTACAGTGTAAAATGAGAAATCGAGGTTTTTCTAAAAAATTTCGTCCTAAGATGCGCTTTAATGTAGAACAGTTTATTTAGGAACTTCAGATTTGAAAAAAAAAAGTTTGTATTTTGGTTACTATATGCAGAAACACTATTTTAATCTGTGAAAATGTTAATATATTACGTTCATTAAGAATAATCTATTGAAATAATTAAAATATGAGATCTAGTAACTTTTAATCCATTTAAATCTTCTAATGTTCACGCAGGGATCGTATCATAATCTAATTGGATCATAACTTTAAATTAAATCTACTAAAACTATCAATAAGTAATTATGTCTATAAATAAAATAATTTTGTTTAAAAATGAGCTTACATTGAATATAAATGTTCTCGCTTATTAAAAAGTTTCAATAAGCTTAATTTCATTATGAAATATGTAAGTACTAATTGTCTAAAGTTTCATAAAGTACTATGTAAATATTTTGCATTTTAAACATAACATAACATCACGCCTTGTTTCCCCGGAGGGTTAGGCAGAGGTTTGTACCTTTAGTACACCCACATTTCGCCAGTTAGATTTAAGTCCCATGTAATAGGGGGCGAGCCTATTATCATCAACAGGACACAAATCCCAGACTCCGGCCTGCTACTGAGAAATTCCATTAGGAAAAACCCAATAACTCTTTGCCCGACCTGGGAATCACTCCCAGGACCTCCCCACTGGACCAGCGAGACATTTTGCATTTTAATAATATTTGAATTAGACTGGATACTTTTGTGTCGTCTTTGTAATATACATAAGTTATCCATGGGTATGTCAGATTTACAATCTATTTATTACATCTACGTAATATAACCAACGCATCTTAGGGGGATCGAATATTTTTGTACGACACTGGAATATTGCTGTATTTTTTCATACTATTAGGCCCTGATTTTTTTTATTATTTTTATAAATAAAAACTAGGTATGTATCTCAATCTCCGTTGAACAACATACAAATTGTATCATAACCCTTATTTTAGGGCTCGTGTTTTAAACTGTACTATATCAGATTAGGCCAAACCTACAATAATTTATTAAAACCTACAATTTATCAAAGTGCATGCAACATAATAATAATGACATCACCGTAAATAGTTCCATGACCATGCAATGAATTCATTTGTTTGATCACTTGTTCAAGTAATCAGTAATTCAATGTTTATTCGCTCATTGTTACATTTCCATGGAAACGCATACTAATGGGGATATTTTAAAAAAATTGTATTTGTTTTGTTTGTTTTTTTTTAAAGTACCTTTATCTAGGTGATCTTAATTAGGTACATTCTAATTTTGCATTTTTTTACGGTAGCTACTTATAGAACAGTCTGTTGCTATGATAACAGTATCAGTGCTATTATTATAACTCTGATGTCCTGCGACTACTGCGGACTCATATCGAGTAGCCGCCTTATAGTGACTAGTCCGAAACTAGATCGGTGCTACTCGTGTCTAGTCCGAAACTATCCAGGTGCTAGTCGTGACTAGCATGAAAATACTCCGGAGCTTGTCTGCAACTGGCCTGGAACCAGTTGTGAGTAATCTCTATTCAAATATTTAAAGCAAATTTTCTAAAAAAGTTAAAATTTTGGCTTGCACAAGTCTTGTGCTACTGACCTACTGACATAGATCATCATTGACTAAGGTACTACTGATAATCAGTGATGACTAATTCTTTCCGGATCACAAGTTAGGTACACTCGCTCCTATTACACAAAGGATCAGTTGTTTTGTAACACACATTTGTATTCCTACTAAAGCGAGCTCTAATCGTTTGTATCGAGTTACATGTAATGTGAAACTTGAAATTTGTGCATGTAAACAAACGGGTATGATGTTTCGTGATTATTTTATAATGCTGAATAGAACTAACTACTTTATTTGTTAAATTAATAATCATGTTTAATGGTGAAATTATGTGATGCACCGATGGTTCAACGGTAAAGGGATCCGCATCTCAAGAGCGAGGTTGTGGGTTCTCGGGCATCCAATGCCGCTTTTAACATTACAGGCGCCCTGTGCGAAATTTGGGCAGCGCCTCTCTCCCCTATTGGAGAGAAGAGAGGGGCGAAAAATATCAGCTTTCCGCCTAGGTTTTCTTATGTCCATTCACAAAGAATAAGGAGGTACTTTATCGGCTTATGCAAAAAAGTTTGAGAATTCAGAGAATATCAGATGCGAGAGCTAGCGACTCTTCGCTTAATGTTGAGCTCTCTAGCTCCACATTTTTTTTGGTTTTCTAACTCCAACCGAAATAAAACAAAAGTACTCTGCAGGCGCCAGAGGTGAAGGGGCGCCTGGTCACAGCCTCTTCGGCGCTCCTTCACCTCTGGCACTCTGGGCGGTCGCCCAGCCGTGCCCTACCCTAACGCCGGCACTGCTGGCAGCCAACAATATGATTTTTAGGGTTCCATACCTAAAGGATGCCAACAGGACCCAATTACTAAGGCTGCGCTTTCCGTCCGTCGGTCACAGGGCACCGAAACAGATAGACATTTAATTTTTTTACAGAGTGTGTACGATGCCGATGGCCGCTATAACAATAAATTATAATATAAGCTATAAGTAACATGGATTTGTGTTGATGTTCTGACATCGCCATCATGCAATGAGTACGCTCTTTGTATGAGTAGAGGCCTTTTGGCCTATGATGAGACATTTAGGACAGTCGTTCACGACGGACACACTCTCAAACTAGTCAATAACGCGTCAGCAAGCCGCGTCGTGTACGGACCGCCATTGAAATAATAGTGCTGTGACATTCTGGCTATTCATTGGAGATTTGAGTTTGTAACACGTTACTTTTGAATATCGTCGTGAACGATGAGCCTTATTGTTCAAAGCTATTTTGGCAGATAGTTTACTGATCAAACTTTCAGCACCCGGGATTTGTTAGCTTAAGGGTTTATATTCCCCTTTGAGTTTGATCGTTACTAGTTGATAGCCAGAAGCTATAAATCTGACTGTTTTAATTGAAATAACAAGGATTCATTCAATTATGAGTAGGTAGCACCATTGCTATTACTAAGTATTATTTACTGTTAGGTGCCAAATTTTTCCTTGCTTATGATTTTTCTAATGTTATTTGCAATAATATCAGATTAATATCTATTATCTATCTATACATATAAAAATGAATTGATGTTCGTTAGTCTCGCTAAAACTCACGTAGAAACAACTTGACCGGTTTGTTTTATTTTTATTTTTTTATTCACCTCTTTATTGGGGTGGAAGAAAAGAAAAAAAAAATGGAAAAGCCGAAAGGAAAAAAATTGACAGGACAACCTCTGACGGGTCAGCTAGGTAGGTAGCTAGGTAGAGTAGGAAGGTAGGGTAGGTAGGGAGGTAGGTAGGGTAGGGTAGGGTAGGCTAGGGTAGGTGTTAGATACTTATTGCTACCTGTGCGAAGCCGGGCCGGGTAAAGCTAGTACCTAATGAAAATTAAATTACAATCTTATAGAAAATGTTAAACTATTTTGTACTCTTGACGGGACTATCAGCTACGTTTCTTAGCGGGACTATAACAGTTTGAACTTTATAAATTCACATTGTGAGAACTGGTGCCTGAAGTAGGTTTTAGAAAAAAAACCATAAATAAGCAGGCAGCTAACATGTATTTTTCTACTAAACAATTTAAAAGAAAAATAAATACTTAAATGAAAAGAAAGAAATTAAATAACAAAAGCAGTCACAGGGCGTGTGGTGAATGTGTAGGTGAATTGTGGTTAACGTGTAGGTGGATGATGGTTATCGTGTAGGTGAATGGTGGTTAACGTGTAGGGGAATGGTGGTGCGTATACTATGTTTATTTAGATTCATCATCGGCAGGCTTGTCCCACCCAATGCTGAGTATAGGCCTTCTCCCTTTTGTGATATGCTTCCCTGGTCTGTGCGTAATTGGAAAACCATAGATTCTAAGTTTGGATGGAGTTTAGCGCACTTAAAATCTTGTACCTGTATTCATTTTAAAGATAACTAGCAATATTGGTTGCACTTTACTAGTAGTTTGCTCCTACTATAGTCCGGCCGACGAGAGAATGGGTTCCTGACATCTGTCAGTACGACAATTCTAGTATGTAATAAATATCAAATTCGCAAAACACGTATTCGTTTGTATGAAACTGACAGATATCAGGAACCCATTCTCTCGTCGGCCGGAATATAGTAGGAGCAAACTACTAGTAAAGTGCAACAACTAATATTGCTAGTTATCTTTAAAATTAATACACTAACAAGATTTTAATTGCGCTAAACTCCATCCAAACTTAAAATCCATGGTGTTCCAATTACTAGACCGATATTAACTGGACTTTAAGTGACAAATCAAACATTAAACTTCACACGAGTATTAATCCATTTCCAAGCTTCAAAAATTTCTGAAAGTAAACTTTATATCGTAAACTGTAGAGTTTTATTTCAATTGGAAGATAAAGTATTAGAGTTCAGTTCTAGTGTGTTTTGGTGTAACAATTATTATTGTTATCACTTTACTAAGTAAGTCAGTTGCTTGAATTGATGATAATGTAACGTGTGCTGACGCTGACCAATGACGTGAGAGTGTTTGTAGTTATGATAGTGTAAAGGTGGTTGCACACCGGCGAGGCGAGGAGTGGATGGGATGGGCGTGAATTGAAATTTGTATGGCAAAATTTCAATTCTCGTCTCACTCATCTTTACTAAAAAATGCGTGAGGATGTGCGAGAGGAGAATTGGAATATTTCATTCATCAACACAGAATGATATGGCTGCATGAATTTAGTATTTATTACTTTGCAAAACGGATACTTACAATGACGCTCGCTTGGCGCGGCACAGCGTGAGATCACAATATACATCTGGCGGTGTGAAAGGGTCAGCGAGATTTCAATTCTCGCCCATCCTCGCCTTGCCGGTGTGAAACAAACTTTAGGAGCGAGCTCTTTGGCTTTAATAACTAAAATCTAACAGTCTCACCGCAAAAAAACATAGATACGCCTTAGACACGCCTTGGACAAGTGTTTAGTAAAACAGATACCACGAAAACATCTTTAGCCGTTGCTTAGGGTTAGACATGGTTAAGACGTTGTTTATATTTAAACAACAACAACCCCTGTTTAACATGCGTTTAACCCTCGCTATATTGCTTTCTCTCAGTACACAAATTGCAATAGATATAGAACCACCACCACCGCACCATAGTAACTTTTTACTCTTTGTTATGTGTACTATGTGTAATATGTTGTCGATTATTCTAATTTTTATTATTTGGACGACATGGAATTTATGGATAACTAACGTGATCAAGTGTGCCTAGTGTGAGTGTATTCGTCCGAACATTATAATGAATATAACTTCGGAAAACTTTACAGATTCAGCAAAGCTTTCGGAAAAAAAATTGTTGACCTAAGAAAAGATGATAATCTACATGATTCTCGTGAATTCGAATTGCCTGTGCCTTACGGTACTGGGCCTGCCGTCAGATAAGCGCCCTTTCGTTATTGTCTTTAGTTTTGTCGTCATTACGGGTTGTCATTTTACAGCGTATTTATTGCTAGTTTACTTTTCAGATACAAGAAGATACCGGTGACTTGCATGGAATCCCACAACACTTACAAAAATGTTACTATAGCTTTGGCAAAGAAAGCTCACATGTTCATCAATATGCCGTCAACAGTCAACGAGTAACTGAACACAATTGTCAGTTAGAGAATTTAGAATTTAGAAATTAGAATCCATTTTCTCACTCAACTTCGATTCAAACTAACCTCGCCACCCACTGTCAGAAGCAGGAACTATCATTGACAAGTACGTTCCGTTCCATTGTTAATGTACAAAAAACTTTTTACATTTGTGTTTAGATCAGCCGTATGGCAAAGGCGGACTTATTAATTTAATTCAATAGTTTAGGTACTTATTTTCAATTTTCTAACTCAGTTTTTCCGTACTAACAACTGAACCAAAAAAAAAACAAAGGAAAGAGGCTCAATAAATGAAATCTGCTTAAAACCAAACGTTTCTTAGGGTTGCCAAGGTAATACAAGGATACGTCAATTTAAGCAGTGTTTTGCTAAATAAATGTTAAACGTATTTGTGGTAGAAAAATATACATTTGTTTAAGCAGTGTTTACTTTATCCCTTAGACAATGTTTACCTAAACACGTGTTTAAACGTTGCTTTATTGTTTTTTTGTGGTAAAACGTAATTATCTATAGTTTATATGAAAGCTTGGCTAGCTACACAGTGCTAGGAAAAAGTATTTTCAATTGATATAAATAAGAAATATAGGAATTATAATTATATTTTACCTTCTGAATAAAAAAGTAACTGCAAAAGCCTAAGTTAAAATTATTTATAAAATAATTAACAGCGATAAAGAGTGTGCTTTATTGATTACCCAAGTGATAAGCTACACCTCTTTATACTTTCATTGAAATTCAAAAAGATTCACTTTCATTTATGTAGCTGTAACTACAGTTTGTGAAGGAATTACATAACATAACATTGCATCACGTCTTGTTTCTCCGGAGAATTGGGCAGATACTTCCCCTACTACGTTAATTAAATTATCACTGAACATAACTCAATACCCTTAAGAAGTTAATTACCAATATTAATCGTTACCAATACCAAAGTTGGATGTAAATCTAAGGGCTAACTGAATAGTGTCAGAGGTCAGAGGGCAGCAATCTGTCATTCAGAAGCTTCGGAGATCTGTTACTTATGTAATGTTATGATCTTATGACCTTACGGCGGGGATTTCAATTGGCTTTTGACTCTTGGATCAGCAGCTAAATGTTAAAAGTTGTTTTAGATATTGTAGTCTGATAATCGTGTCGCAAGACGGATTAAATTGTTATAAATCGCCAAATGTTTGTCTGTTATAGAGCGCGTATAACTAGAGAACCACTAATTCGAATAATATATCATTTTATTTCTTTCTTTGACTGGGTTATAGTAGAACCTATCTACAGGATGTTAAAAGACGCATCACATAGCCGTCAACTACCTGTATATCAAACTAAGTAAAATTGCACAAAAATAATTGCTGGGAAACGACTTTTATTTATGGTGAGAAAATTTGCTGTTTGCGGTAGTGCGCAATGTAATATACCCAAAACATTGTACTTATGGGTGCATGCAACGGTACGGGGGTCGTGGGGGTATTCAAAGTTGTGTTATAACATTAAAAACTTGTTTTCGTAAAAAGAAGTTAGTAAAAGTTGTAATTTTGCCCTTCAATATCTCCGTAACCAGAAGGTTCCCAGGTAAAGTCCAAACCAAAAAAAATACAATGACGGTGAGTACCTACAAGTGACTCTCGGCTTCGTTAATTGTCTTTTTACACCCGTTCCGTACCCGTACCTACAAAAAATGAATGTTGGTTGGTACAGAGCATGATGATTCTGAGACTGCTAGACAAATGGAAAGCCACGAAAATTAGGAACATTACCAAAGTGGCAGACATTAGAGTAAAAAAGAAGAACACTTATATGGAAATGCACAGGTCATATGATGAGAGCTAAGACGGAAATGCACAGGTCATATGATGAGAGCTACGATGGAAATGCACAGGTCATATGATGAGAGCTACGATGGAAATGCACAGGTCATATGATGAGAGCTACGATGGAAATGCACAGGTCATATGATGAGAGCTACGATGGAAATGCACAGGTCATATGATGAGAGCTAAGATGGAAATGCACAGGTCATATGATGAGAGCTAAGATGGAAATGCACAGGTCATATGATGAGAGCTAAGATGGAAATGCACAGGTCATATGATGAGAGCTAAGATGGAAATGCACAGGTCATATGATGAGAGCTAAGATGGAAATGCACAGGTCATATGATGAGAGCTAAGATGGAAATGCACAGGTCATATGATGAGAGCTAAGATGGAAATGCACAGGTCATATGATGAGAGCTATGACGGAAAAATGGACCAAAAAGGCCACAGAATGGAAAAAGACATACAGTAAGACAGATGAAAAGGTGGAAGGATGATCTGCCAAAAGGTTGGCGAAGAACAGCTCTGGACAGGTATAAATGGAGGAAAATAGAGGAGGTCTATGTCGTAAGATAGCCTAACCTGGTAGCTGATAATAGCTCATTTGCTTATTTATGGTTAACAAGGAGATATTATAATATGATTAAATGTTATTAGTTTATTAAAACTTGTTTATGTAAAATGGTCGTAGGTAATAAAGGTCATTTTATTTTTTATTTTTTTATGTATTTTGTTATTATGAAAAAGTTTTTCATAGGTTTTGATTTTTTCCTTCGACCTTCACGCGGGCGCAGATGTGGGCAAAAGAAAGTGGCATATAACAATAAACGGTCATACGTTATAACTACTCGTAAGCCGCAAACATCAACACTCAACTTCGCCCACGTTCCCACATCGAACTAATATCAATTATATATTATTTGCCCACGATAACAAACGAGCTCAGTTAGTATGTGACTTAGATTGTGCCCGCTACTGATAACTTGACTAAAATAGGTCGCCTAATTAGAATAACGGCTTTATTTGAGTTTGGCAGACAACCTAATGAGCTAAATTGATTATTAAAATAGGTAAGAAGGTTTTTTCTTGTAGCTTTATATGCGACGAGAATTGGTCAGTATTATATTTATCGTTAAAGATAACCGAAGGATAGAGCAGACGAGTTCTTGAATGAAAATCCCGAATCAGTAATTGGTGAAGCATGGTGTGGTGGTTATTAGTTAGCTACGAGTCCCCAGCTCAAGGTGCTCAACAACAACAGCCGCACGTGTCCATCGAAGGTTAAGCTACGCCTGCCTAGGTCACTCCGTGGATGGGTGACCATCCATTACATATCGAGATCCTTTTGTGCCTCAGAAAGCACGTTAAGCCTGTGGTCTCGGCTGCCATTCATAGATCTTTGACAGTCGTTAAGGGTTTTCTGAAGCCCGAAAGTCTGACAACCAGTCTTACCAAGGGGTATCGTATTACGCAGTAACTGGGTTGTGGAGATCAGTCGCTTTATGTAAAATAATGGTATGGCCCCCCAGCTAGATGGACCAACGACCCTAAAATCGTGTCCGGGGATAGCTTGAATAAGGAACGTGGAATACCGGCCCAATCTCCAGGCGTGGGTCGCCGTCCAGGTAGGTCAAACCTAAAGGCCAAGACTTGAATAGTACCTACCTATTCAATGTCCACACCTAGGCCTAGTTTCGTCTGCAAAGAATTCCGAGAATCACAGAGCAGTCGTATTCAAGAAGCTTGGTTAATCACACACTACATATTATATAATTCTGATTGCTTGAGCAATAGCTACAGAATTGCTTTCAATAAGCTAAGACTTCATTAATTAAATGTTAGCGTTGTTTCCAGGAATTTGCAGTTGACTTGTCATGGTTGTCCTTTTGAGCCTGCCATTTTTTGAATGGAGATCGTTGATCAAAATACAATTTGAGGAGCACTTTCAAGGACAATCTAAAGACAGAATCTGGATTGGATTGGATGCAGAAGATCGTTGAGCTCCTTAAGTTCTGAGTTGACCTGCACGATTACTGACAAATCGTGCACTGACTGGACAGGTCCACTCAATCTGTGTTGTTTTTCCTCAAAAGACCATTTCATACACAAATCTACATGGTCTTCACATGATCTGACCAAGATTATGTCTGGACTTTAAAAGAGACTGTGACTTCTGAGTTTGTTTCGGTCTTTCTTCTCAGAGTAGTCAGATAATAATAATAATAGGAAACGCCGACCTCATCTAGTTTTTCAAATATGATTGACGTGTAAAAGTGTTTGTACAAACCTATTTACAGAAATAAAATCATTTATCATTTAAGACGTCATCTTGCAACTGAAAAAAGGTATAAATTATGTTGCTACCAAAGTTAGATGGACGTTATAAGTATTATTGTACCAACCCCTCGAACTAAGATCAAAGGTCACAGGTCAAATTCACCATCTCTCGCACACCGGTCTGTTCCTCAACCGTTGGGCTATATCCTAGATAGCCTACATCCAGAGTGCCCTACGATAATCCAAATTGATAATTATTTGTAGTACCTATCGGTGTTCGCGAAGTATGGAAGAAGACAAGTTGCACAAGCGCCTGATAAATTGGTATAAGGATAAGATAATGTTAATGATGGTCGGTGTTCGTGCGTACGCTTTACAAACGCTGACCCAATCAGGGATTGAAAAGGTTCCTAAAATACCTGTAAAGAACCGGTATTTAGTGGTAACATTACTAGAACCCGAACCGCAACAGGAACCTAAATTGGAACCTTTAAGAACCTTTATTTTACCGGTTCTTCTTCAAAGGGAGTCCAAACGAGCTCATTCGTTGCCGCTCAGCGTGGAACGAAGCTTTGTACGATAGCGGCAAGTTACGGGCAGCCGCCGCCGGCGGTACTATTTCTTTCTTAGAGAACCCTTATATCGAATGGTACGGAACCGCGATGTTGAAACCTTTATTTGGAACCGATACTTTGGAACCAGAACCAAACCGGAACCGGAACCAGGACCGTACCGAAACGAAGAACCTTTTTAAGAACTGAAATAAAGAACCAGAACCCAAATTCATACCGGTTTCCAATTCCTGGAGCTAATTCTCAAGTAAGTAAATCAAGATTGTTAAACCATGTATCCTAAATTCCTAATCAGTATTCATGTCACCATTATTTTGGACGTCCTAAATTCTAGCCTCAAATACCCAGGATGTTGCATAGACTAGTTATTTACGAGTTGTCTAGAGGTCGCCTCAGGTCTAGGCAAATATGTGTTAGAATTACTTCACAAGTATTTACATGTTGTACTAATTTATTTGAAGATAATTAGGTGTATTGCAGTGGCACGTTTCTTACTAACGAGCCAAGACAATAATTTAATTGCTAATCACTATCAAAATTATATAATTTACTTACCTAAGGTAAAGCAGCAATGATGTCCATAATTCTAAAGCAAATGAAATTAATAAATTATACATCGATAGCCTAAGTGCCATAATTGACTTTTAATGCTGTCATAAAAGACCTACAAATAGAAATAAACATTTTATGTCATACTAATTTACCATTACTTTGCGTTGCAAACTATTCCAAAGATCATAAACATTGCTATCGTATCATTAGCTATTGCTGCTGCACTAACTAGACAGGTCCAGTAAAATCTGTAGGGTTCTTTCCTCAAAAGACCATTTCAGACACTAATCAACATGGTCCTCAAATCATTTGACCAAGATTATGTCTGGACTTCAAAAGATACTGTGACCTCTGAGTTTGTTTCGGCCTTTCTTCTCAGAGTAGTCAGATAGGAAACACCGACTTCAACTAGTTTTAAAAATTTGATTAACGTGTAAAAGTGTTTGTACAAACCTACTTACAGAAATAAAATCATTTATCATTCAAATTCAATTTCAAATTAATTTATTGTAGAACATAGGTAAGGTAAGATGTTACAATTACAATATAGTTATACATATAGGTCTGCTATGTCTCGCCATTGAGGCATACAACATTTATAATACGTTACAGAAGAACAATTAAACACTAAGTAATTTAAAATACAACAATAATAATCCGGTACATTGACATTTTTTTAAATATACAATAATTTGAGATATTGTGGTTTGTTCTTATTATTTACAAATTATTCATTAGGTAGGTATTATATATGTCAGATTACATGTCACACTGTATGTTAATTTATATGTCAATTATATGTCAGATTCCAAATTATTCTACAAATCACTGCGTGAGTTTATCAGTAGTTTACATTTAATTTTCATTACTGGTTTGTCATATTAAATGTCGACTAGTCATTTGTTAAAGAAATTAAAGTAAAACTTATCATAGCCTTATGTAGCCCCATAAACTCACTCACGCCTTCTTCCCGTGGGGCAGAAACTACTATTTAGGTAAAACAAAAAGAAATAAAACAGTAGATAGTCATTAACATAAGCAATATCATACCACAATCAGCAAACCACTTACACAACCGTAATACTTTACCTCTCAAACGAAACGTATTTGTATACGAGGCCTATACTAATAAACCCACTAATTGGGGCATTAAACTATAGGCCAACATTAGAACAGTTATTCGGAATGACGGAGATAATACGAAAACAAATAAGCCATGGTTTTATGGGCGTATCTTGCAAGGGGCCAAGGTTAGTCTTCTGTGTAGCGTGGGTCGTTGTTTGTGCAGAGGAGAGGTGAAGGTAGCCATCTTGAATACTAGAAGTTGTGCTCCAAGGTGGTATTGTTATTTAATTAGAACAATTACCATAACCGTAATCGTTGATGGGGTAAACAGAGACGCAATAGTGATATCGATATACCAATGCATTCGTCATCTATCATTAAGTGGATACCATCGTCCTTATTTCTATGATCACCAATCCGCTTGCTAGAATCATTCGGAGTTCAATGTGCGGTTGTAATGATGTACAGGTACATATTATGAACATTCCCGTCATCATAATCAGTATGTTACAGATCGAAGTTTCTCACTCATAAAATGAGCTATTGTGAATATTCTTTCGATATCTCTATTGGCCTGATTGGATTTTGATGATCCCTTTAGGTGATGATTTATAGCTTCTGGTTTTACTGTGGGCTGCTGTAGCTATTAGCATTATGCTTTACTTTATCTTTAGGGTTTCTTTTTTAAGCAGTTTCTTTACGTAACGTTAATGAATTAATATTTTTTGATAGACCTTTACAGTCCTAAATGAATTTAATATTGTTAAAATCAAACAATAATTATGAGTTTCTCTTCTATTTATATTATCCCATAACGACGTGGAGCCTTGAGATTCGTTAAACATTCATTAAAACTGCGAGTAATCGCAAACATTTTTATTTTCAATATTTACTTCGGCACACACGAAGAAAAAAGCAAATAGTCTTAAAGATCTTCAAAATTGAACTTTATGTGTATGGGAGTTAAAGTTACAAATTAATTTTGGCCAAATAAAGGTCGAAACGAAAGCTCTTTCCGGGGTTGAAAGAGGATACCTGGTCAAGGATAATAATGCCCTATATGTTTATTCTTTACGCTTTTGTAAATTTGATGGGGTAAGTAGAAATTCTGAGGAATATTCACGATGTCAGCCTGCACTCATTACGAATTTCTATCACTTAAATAAATGCAGAACATAGACGAATATCCACACATGCACACACACTTTATACGATTCAAGGAAGAAGTTAAAATATTTCAAATCCAATTTCGCCAAATCGCATAACTTTCTAAACAGAATAATGTGTAAGAACTGCCGAAATGTTTAGGTAATATCAGAATGCCATAGTTTGCAGGTGTTATTTGAATGGACATAATATATAATCCCTTTAGGAATCCCTCAAATGATGATCCTACACTTCTGTTACGTTCCAAGTTGGAGTTGGGTTTGATAAATCACTAGTGATTATACGTATAAACGAAGTTCAAATATTTTAGTGAATCCAAATTCTAGCTTCATCATTTTTTCGTCTTGGAACACCCGAAGATTGGTATTTTAGTCTATAATGAAAACAAAACGTAATTTCTGAGAGTCATAAATTTTGAAAAACGCATTAGTTGATTCGATCTGTGTGGGATGTAGGATACCACCATAGGAACATGTTGCTGCTTTTCCACCTAAAACAGGTATTCCTTAGTTCGTCCTAATCTAACTGTCAGATAGCTTCCCGTAGACATGCTTAGAATCTAACGCTACCTACGGGGAGAAGGAAGTTTATTTTTTATCCCATAAACCTGGATTAGCTCTGCATATGTGTTTAATGTGTAAAACTGCTTATAGTTGATGAAACTCAAACTAAAGCTGTAGCTGCTAGCAGTACAACACACTGCTACGGTTAAGGCGACAACTAAGCAAGGACGAGAGAATAATGTGGATTGCGAAACTGATCTGAAACGTTTGGATTTGGAAACTAGGAATACTAATGCCCTCTAAATTTTTTTTCGGAAAAGATGTTTGAAAGAATTGAATGATGATTGAATGTTTTTTTGTTGTCGAATTGATTGATTGATTAGTTGAAAACTATAAATGAAACCAATAAAACCATTTCCAAATCTTCATTAGTTTAACACTTAGATATAGTTTTAATATATTATCTAAATTACCTATTCTGTGATACTCAGCTAATGAATGAAGTAAACAAGAAGACGAACAATCAGCTATTAAATTAATAGAAAACAGAATAATCATTAAAATAATAGGGACATCCAACGAAAACTACGTATGTATAAAGATAAAGTAAATAGTAATTGGATACGACAACAAACTGATAATTTAAAATGCAATTCCAAATGAGGCTTCAGCAACAAGTGCAATAATCAAACGAGGGTATAAAAATAGACTAAAGTGTCTAGTCTCTAACTGTAACTAAATAGGACAGCGCTTATCAACACAATTCTTTCCAACGTACTGCGAACGTGTCCGAACCGGTTAGTTCGTGTCGGAGCGAGATAGACACTCTTCAACGAACGAAGGAAAGAGATGCCTAATCGACGCCCGAGTAAGACCACAACACAAACACGAGAAAGATAAACGAACATAGTATAGCTGGTTGCACGTTGCGTTTTCTGCGGAGGTCAGCGTTAATTTAATTTAGACTTTGCAATTCCAGTTTTAGGGTCGGTTTTCGGGTGTGCTAGGGAAATATATGATCCTCAGCTGGATAAAGTCTCGATTTTAAGGCCGTGCCCTCGAAAACAGCGGAGTTAAGTTCCTTGAAGTTGGGAGTTAATTTCGCTTATTTATACAAGTACTATGAATGTTCTTCCTGTTCTTCGTCCATCTGAACTTGGAATCTTATCACAAGGAAGTTATGACGTTAGGATATCAGAACAAAAGTTAGCTTTTAGCTGACCAGGACTAATAAAAACCAAATGAATGCAGAACGAGACAGAGCTACACAATCCCCTCTTCCTAAGGAAAATTCAGACCCAAGAATATCAAAATCAACATAGAAATTAATTAAAGATTTTAAGTAAGTAGAACTAGTCCATTTGTATAGAACGTTTTGAGTTGCAATAATCTTTTTTGGTTTGCTTTGACTAGTTAAGTTGCTACGTCCAATATTCCAAACTCGAGGCCAATTTTAAGGCCTCGCTTTTCTCGAGGCCACGGGCCTGCTGACGTGAAGTGCTCGATTCAATTCTATCAGATGTTCGAACAACGTTCGCTTGACTGCTAGTACGCCTCTATTTTTTGTATGTGCACTGCGTTTTTTTACTCTTTCCAACAATGGAAACAAGAAAGGCTTCCTCGTTAATCTGGGGGTAACAGAGGATGTTAGACGGTTTAGTGCAAATCAGTTTAGATTACAAGTTGTAACTATTGACTCTGCTATGAGTTTTGGTGTGCTTATGATTGTTAAGTTGTCTCTTCGATGTATTATGACTACTGGATAAACCGGTTCCATCTCGGTGTCATGTTATCATCTTGGTGTTCTCGAAAATAATCACTATTGTTTAATTTTAATCCAAGATATATTGTACCTTTGCATCAAAACATATCAAAATAGTTATTTTACCGTGATTGAATAAATAAAAAATTAAGTAGACCTAATAAGCTTTTGCTTTTTCAACAATAGTATTGTATTTAAACTTGCCCACAGTCCGCGGCCCACTGCCCATACCAATTTCAGATCAAGTTCTAATGAGAATAAGTAAAGTTGCCGATTCATTATTGACAAAACGTATGTTTATGTAATAACTTCTGTTATAGAGATTCATTTATCACCAAGCTTCAAGCAACTTATCACATAAATTTAAGATAAAGAAGTCAATGCAACAAAATGGCATCTTCTTGGAAACGGAAAAAAATGGACAAGACTGCACTATAAGTTTTTAACCCTTATCAGTTCAACAAGTTGTGCCCTTGTCATTAAAGGGATGATCAGATGGAACTAATGTGTAACGAACTCTTTCGGGGCTGCCGCTGAATAGTGTCACGTCCCAATGGCCCATAGAACGTAGGTAACTTGCCCAACTTTAACTTAAGTATAACTTTCGAGATTAAGCTAGAAACGTGGCCGTTTTTTTAATGAGTTCGTTGTTAAATTTTGTGTTCTATCATGTTAGAATGGTTAACGATGTTTTTTTGGAGAGAAAAGCAAACTCGGTGTTTCAAACTTGGAAACTAAAGAAATGCAATGTATGCAAATGGGACTGCCCGTCAATAAAAATCAACGGATGTTTTTTTATATTTTAATATGACTGTAGCCATGTCTTAAAAACTGTTTTAATTTACCCATTGACCTATTTCTAGAGTGAAACTGATCCTTCACTTACACCGTCAATAAACACGCAATAGATTTGATTAATTTTGAGCTATGTATACAAAAACTAAAAATCCACCCTTCGACAAGAAGAAAAGTTTTGTCGTTTCCGACTCCATGATTATTGAACACAATGGCTCACTGGGCCACCAGTAGGCAGTTGTGGCCCAGTGAGCAGTGGTGGCCCAGTGAGCAGTGGTGGTCCAGTGAGCAGTGGTGGTCCAGTGAGCAGTGGTGGACCAGTGAGCAGTCGTGGCCTAGTGAGCAGTGGTGCCCCAGTGAGCAGTGGTGGACCAGTGAGCAGTGGTGGCCCAGTTAGTAGTGGTGCCCCAGTGAGCAGTGGTGGACCAGTGAGCAGTGGTGGACCAGTGAGCAGTGGTGGCCCAGTAAGTAGTGGTGCCCCAGTGAGCAGTGGTGGACTAGTGAGCAGTGGTGGCCCAGTGAGCAGTGGTGCCCCAGTGAGCAGTGGTGGAGGTGGCCCAGTGGTAACAGCCCCGACTTACCAGTTGTAGGTCGTGGGTTCAAACCCAGGCAGGCGTTTTACTTTGCGTGAATTATTTCATCAACACAATGCTCTGAAAACGGTGAAGCAAAACATCGCGAGGAAACCGGCATGTCCTAGAACCAAAAATACGAAGACATGTGACATCCACCAAGCCGCACTGGGCCCGCGTGGAGGATTACGGCCCTGTGTTTCTCACAGAGAGGCCTGTGTCCCAGCAGTGGGTACATTACCGGCTGATTATGTTATGTAAGCATACCTCTATTCTGTTCAAATATTTACTTTCCAAGAATGCATCCACTTCATCTACATTTTATTTATATTCCGGAAGCCAGCTCAATCTCGAAAACTGATCAATCTCGAGGTTTTCAAGACTGAGCTATACAGCTGACTAGGTAGATTATCTGCTATTCGTCATCGATCATCATATTACTGACAAAGTTCAATCAAAGTGCAATGATAAACAAACGTACAGTCTGCTTCATGACTAATTTCGCTGACTTAGCAACCCGTCATTCAATCACGCTTCGCCGACAATTATTAATGATTTCCGATGGCATGACATCATGTTGTGATAGGTTATTATGCCATATCGTATTACTTATAAGAATTAATTTCCTTTCAATTGTAGAATTAACCTATCGGATTTAGTAGGGTCAGTAACATAACACAACATCACGCCTGTATTCCTCGAAGGGTTAGGCAGAGGTGTACCTATAGTACACCCACATTTCGGCAGTTATGTTTAAGTGTTCTGTTAGGGTCAGTAATAAAAAATTAAATGTTACGATGCTTTTAACCGACTTCAAAAAAATTAAGAAGTTATGCATTCGGCGAGTACCTTTCTTGAATTTATGGACACTTTACCTCTGAGTTTGTTTCGGCCTTTCTTCTCAGAGTAGTCACATATAGGAAACGCCAACCTCATCTAGTTTAAAAAATATGATTGACGTGTAAAAGTGTTTGTATAAACCTACTTATAGAAATAAAATCATTTATCATTTATTATTTACTGATTTCTTCGTTATTACTGGGCCAAGTTTGCATGATTAAAAGGTATTTAACTATGTAATCTTTTTTTTTAAAGCCTGTGGATATTTGCTTTTATGTTTTTTTAAATTATAATTGTTGAGCCTGAAGGTCCTGGTTTCTCCATTACGGAATTTTCAGCAGCAGTCCGAAATCTGTATTTGAGGCTTTTACAACTGGCGAAAAAGCTGGTCTAAGTACATCCTTGTCTAATCCTTTGGTGAACTTTAAAATTAAATTAAGTTACTGATAAATCAAGACTGGCCAGCCAGTAATTGTCTCACGGATCTAAGGTTTCTTACAAAATTCATTGCTTTGGCTGACACTAGCGATGATAGGGACGAAGTTCTTTAAAATGCAGCTTGCTCAATGTGACTTTTTATTATATATAATAGAAAGAGAAAGTGTGTGAGAGAGATAGTGTTCATAGTTTTAGAGGGTGCTTTTCGAAACTTCGTCCATGACGCGGGTCCTCCAAACCCACACGTTATTTTTTGGTTTCAAGTGATTTAGGACAGATTTGTTTAGAGAAGAAGTTAAAAAATTCTGATGCAGCTGTTACTTGCTTCTTCTTAGCTAGTATAGTATAATAGTCTCCTATTAGAATAAGCTTTAATGTAGTTAAATATATTACCCTCAATATCTGTAAGTATACAATTATTATCTACATAACTTAATTTCAAATGCCTCCTTGGGTGTCGGGCAAAATGTTATTTTGGTTATCCAACTGGAATTTATCAATAGCAGCCCATCTGGATTTGTGCCTTGTTGATGGCAATAGGTGCGCCCCTTATTACATGGGACTTAAACATAACTGGCGAAATGTGGGTGTACTATACGTAGTCCTCTGCCTAACCTTGCTGCAATTACAAGCATGATGTTATGTGATGTTAATTTCAAATCTAACTGTCCCTGAAGCTAATAACATCCGAAATGTAAGCACATCAACTTTTAATACTACACCTATGACTCAAATCCAATCAAATCATAATATACAAACAAATTGATTCACAATAATCACATTTCGATTACTTAGTGCGCACGCGATGCTTAGTGGACAATCTGATGGCTTCCGATGACGTCACTGGCCTTGACACACGCTGACTCAGAGGTTAGGTTATGATATGTGGAGTACGTAGAAAGTATGTGGGTAACGTCAGATTAACTCATTAAAATCGCTAATGAGACACAATTGATTTTCTATTGTTATGGCCCTCTAGCGGGCCACCTGGGGCCTGTTGTAATAGAGAGTTAATAAATGATGTTATGGTAATGCTGACGATAAATGAAGCGATTGACGTAATGGTTGCCTTATCACCTTGGTTGAACCTGTAATGCAAGAGGATTGATCCTTGGCCGGCTACAGAATGAGAAACCCTATGGGCATATGATGCGGAGGACAGGAGAAAATGTCGTGAAGAATGTTTTGAGTATGAATGTGGATAGCTATTAGAGTCGGGGAAGACCAAGACACGTTGGATGGACTGTGTGAAAGATGATATTTCTGGATAGGGGGGGTGACTATCGAGATGGCGGTTAATAGAAAAGTGTGGAAGAAGGGCAAGGGATTTATGATAAACACACACGCACACACACGAAATTTTAGATTTCAATAAGTTTAGCTTTTTAATTTGCTGTACCTACATTAAAGTACTTATTAGAAATTAGAAAGAAGTGTTGCTGCTCGCATACAGTAAGGAAGTAAAACAGAGGTCTTCCTTACTTAATCCCATTAAGATAGCCCAGTTAGCCTTATCAAACAAAGCTTATAAAGACCACGAGTAGGGAATGCAATCCCGCAAGATAATTTTTGTCTCGGTATTTACGGGAGTGACCTTTCTTAATCCCGCAGGATACAGGTATTTGTGGACCCCGCAAGGTGGACGTAGACTTCCCAAATTAATTATAATAAAGACCTAATTTTAAAGCAACAACAAGCTTTTTGGTACGTAGTAAACTCTTTATTAATATTTTTAGAATTCAAGACATAGTAACATAAACATTTCAAGAAAACAAGAATTTAAATATTATTTTGAAAATAACTGCCCAGTAAAGTTAAAGTATTAATTGTTTCGTCGGCTAAACGACTCCTACCCTTGCTGACTAGGTAGTCAGCAGCAGAAAAACCTCGTTCTGCTTCTACGCCAGTAGGATCAATCTTCATTAATGAATTAAAGGTGAATTGATATGTGCCTTTTAATCCACCCGACTCGAAATAATTGATCTCCTTCTTCATCAAAACCTCAAGATTGCTATTATCGTATCTAGGGTGGGGTGTACTTCTTGGTCCAGCAGTTTTCATACTGGTCAAGGGTAGTTCGAGTTCATCTTTAAGCTCTGGTTAACACGACAATCTTCGTGTCTCCGTAATCCGCACTGTCCCACGGAATCCCACTCAATTTTCGATCGGGATTATCCCGCATAATGCACGCGGGATCCTGGTATTTCGGGATCCCGGTATCCCGGTATTGCATTCCCTAGCCACGATGTATGACGAGGAAGGACAAGGAAGCTTAGAAAGTATCAATTCATGTGTAGTCTGTCAGGTTCAGGTAAAACGAAATTATCTAAGTGACAGCCACTTCGATAAATTGACGAAAAGCAACAATATACCGACCCAAATTGTCCCAAACATGGATTGAACTAATATTCAGTTCGTAAGCTAGGCATCAGTGAATACAGACAGTCAATATTATGGTCATAAACAAAAAAGTTGGCTAAACAAACTTATGTAGGTAGTTACTGCACAAGTTAATCTGAACGCGGAAGGGACAGGGAATTACGACCGTCATCCAAACTTATACTTGTATCAATCATATGAATGGCTATGGATTTGATTGGTTCGGGATATAAGCATATAGAGTTATGGATGTGTCAGCTACGTTCTTTGGCAGCTGAATTGAACAGATCATTGTGATTGGTGGCCTAGTCAAAACATAGTTCTGTGTTGGTCATTTTGGAAGAAAGTTTCTTTTTGAATATCAATTCTAATTAATTTTTAGAATAATAAATTAAAATATGCCCATTTAATTTTGTTTTTGGAAACAAATTATACAAAAACATAACACGTAAAATCACGCCTGTTTCCCCCAAAAGGTTAGGCAGAGGTGTATCTAAAAATAGTACACCCACATTTCGCTAGTTTTGTTTGTCTCATGTAATAAGCGGTTAGCCTATTACCATCAACTGCGCACAAGTCCAGGGTCTGGGCTTTTACTGAGAAATTCTTGACGGAAAACTCAATTACACTTTGCCCAACCTGGGAATCGAACCCAGGACCTCATGCTCAGCAGTAGTGCTTGCGACCAAAATCATCATCATCATTCAACCGAAATACGTCCACTGTTGGACATATTCAAGAGCCGCCACTTCGACTGGTCCTGTGCTTCTCGTATCCAGCGGATTCCCGCAACCTTCACCAGCTCATCGCCCGATTGTAGGCTTATCCACGCTGCGCTTTCGCTGAAAAGGAATAACCAATTAATTAATTACCAATTTAATAAAAAATATAAATCTGTGGGGGATACTATAGGTACACCTCTGCTTAAACCTTCGGGGAATACAGGAATGATGTTATGTTTATATTAATAAAACTGCATTCCGATATTTCAAAACTCGGACAGCGTGTTATAAAATCATAAATTCCCCCTTGAAAGCTCGAAATACACGTTCGGAAATTGCCCGAAAAGAAAATAATGTCTTATAATAATTTTTCATTTGCGCTGAATTAGGCAGGAATGTTTGTGATTATAAAAACACAATTAATTTTAAATTTAAATTAAATTACTTTCTAATTCGGGCTCGCTAACGTTATATTAAAAACAGGAATAATAAGGAAAAATAATCGTACCTTCAGGAAGGGGCCAATTGTGTTTTTTTTTGCAATCTTGGCAAAGATGTTAATTTAATTACTTTTCCCCTCATGTTAAAACATGATTAAAGTATTTATTGAAGTTCTTACAAATGACACAAAAATTAAAAAAAAACTTTCAAAATTATGAATCTAAATTTACCTATAATTAATAATTTAAAACTCAGAATTCCAAGTAAAAAAAAAACGATTTAATATAAACAATGCAGCTTTTCTATTAATTTTGAAATAATAAGTAATAGGTAATGTATGGTTTGTAAAGGTTTTCAATACATTAAATTTTCTTTTCTAAGTTTCAAAAAACACTTACTTTTCAACTATTTCTACCTCTATGTGTACAACTGCCACTGCTTACCTCACATAACCAAAAACAGCCGTGAAACACAACACATAAAACCGCAGCTTCCAGTCCTTTCAATATTCATAACTTGTTGCGAATTAACGAATTCTGTCAGGTGCAGGTTTTGTGCTAATAATTGAAGCAATCCATGGGTTTTCGGCCTCAACTCTAATGTGGTTACCACCTTATGGGGGTGCATCTGCTTTACTGACATATAGAACACTAGGTGCAATTCCAGTAATAGAAACACGAAACGTCAAAATTACAAATAGTATAATAGCATTTGGTGTTGCCATTTATTTGTAAAAAAGTATGAGTAAATGATTTTTATTAATTAAGATGTATGCTACGTTATTAAGATTCTACCTCGTTCTTAGAAATATAGACAAGACTACGGATATAACCGTCCCTGTAAGCCGTCGTCGTAAGCCTTTCAAATAATAATAAAGAGGAAATAAAAATAATTATAGAGGTTTGAAAAACTTGCAGAATCTTAATCGATTCAAGGATTAAAGGAATTAGATTAGGAGGAAAATAATATTATAGACTGCCTCGCTGGTCATGTGTTCTTGGGTTTGATTCCCGGTTCGGGCAAAGTGTTATCGGGCTCATCCATCTGGAATTTCTCAGTAGCAGCCCGGAGTCTGTATTTGTGACCGGTTGATGGCAATAGGCTCGCCCCTATTACATTTGACTTTAACATAACTAGCGAAATATGGGAAAGAAAAGAAAAATAGGTTTATTTATAATAGGATATCGCGCATACAAAAAAAAAATTGCTCTATTATTAAAGAAAAATAAAAACAAAATAGATCTATGATCACGAGCACAAAACAGTAATAGTCGACAGCAGCACGTCATGACTGTGACAAAAGGCTTCCACTCAGCATGATGCTGCGCTATAGGGGACCCACAGCACAGCGCTGATTTTCAGTGGTTACCCAAAATGGGCGTAATGTTTTGTATGTTATAGAAAATAATATTGTCCATTTGTTAGGTACTTAAAACAGTGTCGTCGAAAGTTGAAATTATGTTGTAATTCTGATAGAAGTTGCATCATCTAAGTTCTTGGAATTCAGTTACCAGTATTAATTGATCTATACTTGCTTCATGGGTCCATAAGAAGGATGTCAATTTTTAATTGTTTTGAAGTGGTCGGTTTTAAGGTTCGTGTGAAGCTAGATTGGCAGATTTTTTGTATTTCACTAATAGTGACGTAGTAATTGTTTGTTAGTGTGTGAATGTGTGTATGTGTGTGTGTTCTTTATTTATTTATTGTAAATGTAAGTACTGTATTGCATAAGATATTTTTTATTGCTGAAGTTAGCTTAATTTTATTTTACAAACAATTAAACATTCATTTCGAGTTGACCTACAATTTCTTTTGAAACACTCTTAATTTTAAAGAATAAATTTTTACGTTTTTTTAATGTCTCAAAATAATGGTCACCACACCCAGAAGGATGCGGGCAAACTGTAACCACACGGCAGATGGTAGTCGGGACAACGCTAAAGGACAAAGCAAAGAACACTATAGAAGGACCACACGGTAGACTCCATTACTGAACTTTGGAAAGCCCTTTGAGTCGGCAGGAATAATGATCATCATGGCAAGGAAACGCAAATGACTTGATGATTGCATAATATTGGGGCATAGATAAGTAAAACAGGCAATTTATGTCTTAATTATGAAACCCACTTAAGGGAATGACTGCTCTTCAACTCCATGGAATACGAAATAGAAATTATGTGTAAAAGATTAACAAGGAAGTTTCTTCAAGGTTTTTTTCATAGGGAAAGAGGTTTTATTAAAGAATTATAATCTTTATTGCATCAGTGAATTCAAAGGGCTTATTTTTAGTAGTAGATATAGCTGCCGTTCACAAGAGTAACCTTCTGTACCTTCAATATTTTTGACTGCCGTATCTTTATTGTGTTCCTTTTGAAGTTTTGACTAAAGGTATGAATGGGCTTCATAATTATGGTGAATCTACCCCGTGGCGTGGGTAAGGGTTTTTGTTAAATTGGGCATAATTTCTTGTGCCCAATGTGCTCTTTGGGCAAATTGTTGGGTGTTAAGTTGAAATGGAAATAAGAACATTTTTTGGGATTATTGTTTATTTTATTATTCATTTGTTAAAATTGTCTGAATTTCAGAATAAAGATGATTTTTAACTTCCCGAATTGACAGACAAGAAACTGTTATAGTAATATTATGCAATAACTGAATTGTTTCCAATGAAGGTATAATAAATTAACTCAATTATAATAATTTGAAGGTTTTCTATAACTTATTTGCCCTTAAACTACTTTTAAAGAACCCGCTGTTTGAAATGATTTCTTACATTTTAATTGTTAGTTATTCAATATTTACTATTGAAGTAAAAACTTAATAAATTGAGTAAACACTTACCTATTCTTAGATAAAGCTATTTGTAAAAAAAGATTTTTAAAACACGGAAACCCGAATATGCATTACATAGGTAGTACCTATTTTTCAGAGTCCCTTGTCTTCACTTCGATATTAGGGGCATATCAGATTATATTACAATGTTTTATTTTAAAGTTTACTGCTTACCTTTTAGCGATAGGTCACATTGTCTATTCAAAAGTATTTGCTACTATCGGTTCGTTATCGAATCTTAAAAATAGTTCTGTAATCCTTTAATAGCCGACTGCCAAATCAACAATATAGAATTGTAGTCGATCATTAGTTCATTGCTGTCAACAATATGTAAAAAAATAACTCGTTATAGATTTATATTAGAGCAGGCCTAATTTGAAACATCCATTGCCTTAAACGTAAACATTTTTACATTACTCTCTATTTGCGTATAAAAGTTTAATAAATATAAACTTTACTGGAAACAGTTGCCAGCACAACTTCATACTTACGTAAAACTCCAAAATAAGCGTTCATACATCTAAAATTTGCATTTAAAACGGCCACCGTGTGGACTGCGGGTTACGGTTAGCCGGCCACGGCTCGTAACGACAACCGGTCGGACCGGTGCAGCGGGAAGCGCGGAGGAAGCGTGCGCTTCCGCCGGCCGCCGCTGCGAGAGTGCGCCGAGGGGGGAGTGAGGGGCGCTTGCGCGGCGCGGGGCAGGGGTGAACAGCTGAGCGCGCGGGTATATTGACAGCACGTTGCCGCTCAGTCAGTAGGTTCTCTGTCACCGCGGAGTGCGAACGTAGCCGCATAAAGCCCACACCACACGTCGCTCCCGATTGATTATGACACGATCGCCCCGCAGTGCTAACTGAACTGCGGTCGGGACACCGCTAAAATTATGACTTTTGGACTGTTCGCCGGCGACGAAGATAGTAGCAGATATCTCGTTCTAGAAGAGAAAGCTTTTAGGATAGTGTCCAGGTACTGGGAGGTCTCAGGAGTTTCATCAGCCGACAGGCTGCGGTTCAGAAACAAACAGAGGCTCCTCGTTGCCCCCTTCGGACTGTTATAAATATTTTTTTAAGAAACTTATGGATTTTTTTTGGACTCAAACAAATTAGTCTTTTAGTGTTTTTAAGTGCAATAGGTGAACTGTGTTTTTTTGTGTTAAGTTTTATTTGGGGTTTATTTTTTTGGATAAACAAAAATGGTGCCCCAACAAGTGTCGGAAGTGAGGTCCCTCTCTCCAACCTCGAGTGGTGGAGTACCCGTGTTCGGGTCCCAGCTCGTCGACAAAAACTCATCAACCCCATACACGGATGCCACACAGGTAAGTCCACACTTCCAACTTTTTTCTAAGTGATAAAAGTGAGAAAAAAAGTTTAATAAATAAAAAGGAAAACAAGAAAAAAATTGCGAACGCGGTTTGGAAAATAAATTTAATTACATCCAGAAATTCTAGAAACTCGCTAGAAATTTGTTAAAGTCGAAAAATAAATTGTTAGGAGGTATTCGAAAAATAATAAATTCACTTCTTTCAGAAAACTAAAAGTTGCTAAACTGCGTCACAAAAAATATTAACAAAAAAAAAATTAAGTAATAACGGACGCAGTCCTAAAAAAAATAGTGCGAATCCGCAACATACGCACGAAAATATAACTGAAACGCCACTACAAAAATATGTAAAAGTAACGCGCAATATAATTTTATCGCTCAAAAAAGTAACATGGCAAAAGAATATATTTTGTAAACATAATATTGCAGATGACGTGTCTTACACCAATAAAATAATAACACTAAAGGAAAAAGTATAATTTAAGTACCTA
Organism: Griposia aprilina; assembly: GCA_916610205.1. Classification (NCBI taxonomy): domain Eukaryota; kingdom Metazoa; phylum Arthropoda; class Insecta; order Lepidoptera; family Noctuidae; genus Griposia; species Griposia aprilina. The sequence continues at coordinate 21,581,336 of OU744299.1, read as the reverse complement.
ACCAACACGGAAAATGTAATAAGGTCAATAAATTTATAATTGTCGGATCTACCTACATTTTTTTCCGACTAATACCTATGGGATAAAAGTTCAACTTATAATAAATCACGTTTTACTATTCAAAACAACGAAACTGCATACGAACAGGCATTTGTTAAATTAATTAAATTTGTCCTAGATCCGTGTGCGAAAATGCTAGTCCTTCTAACGGCCCATTTAACTCAAACAATTTGTAATTTCGGTGTGTTGCTTGAAAAGGGTTAGTCCTCTATTATCTTGGAGATAATCGTAATAAACATTCATTGGCCGACGCAGCTATTACCGAGACACTGAAATTCAATTCGTTCACTAAACTGGTTACTAACGAGGAGTAATGATGCACAGACATGCGATCCAGCAGGCCCGCGCAATAAAAAATCCCACGTGGAGTTAAAACACACTTTAAAATCAGAAAATCAGATATTTAAATCGGCGAATATAATTTAAAACTTAAAACAATTTAGGGTTAGTTATATTCGGAAAAAAATAGGTTTAAATCTTAGCGATTGTTTAGGAGTCATTCTAAATTCGTACTGAAATGTTACGCCTAATTATAATAGTTATGTCACTTATACAAGTATTGCTATTAATTACACTAAATAAAAGAAAATGAAAAGGAACCTTATCATGGAACTGGAAAATAATCAAGAACAACATACATGTGATAGATGGGAAATATATTCGTAAGGAAATAAAAACAAACACGGCTCCGACTCCTTTTTTACGAAATATTATTCGAGCTCTAATACTCTGAATAAAATTATAACACATATGAAATTCTTAAATGGGCTATAATGTAAAACCTTGGAACTAAATGTTGAAATTTTTAACAGCTAAACATTACAAAATCTCACATTTGAATATATGTATTATAAAAACCTTGGAAAGATATAATAAAACGTCCATCATACGCTGCAATTGAAATTTTATATTGATTACTGCTATAATTGAACCGAAAATGAACTTGAAAAGGTCTAGGTTGACAACACTCATTAGGCAAGACATGAATGACTAAAAATTGTTGTGAAATAACGCGTCAAGTCACTTAGAGATTTCCACAAAACCAAGATTAAATAAAGAAAACGCTGCAATAAACTAAGCTACCGTGAAATAAATGAGATGGACACTTTATATGTAAACGTTTCATAAAACTCGGGAGCCAGTAATGAATAAAATAAACTATGGCACGTTGATGACGGTGATAAATCTACTGCACACACGGTGACGCGGCCGATACGAAAACACGGTCGGGAGCAACGACACCGCAACACATTTATGAATTTTTCGCATTATCGCATTATAAACACCGGCTCACGCGATATCGTATGAAATGAAGCTATAGCAGTCAAAACAATCAATAAAATAAAAAGAAATACAATATTAAGGCCATGCTGTATCCATGAAATGCGTCGAGCGGAGAGTGCATTAACATTTCAATGTCAACACGTAACAATGTATTTTTAGTCATCCGCTGGCCGAGCGAGTCTTTCTCGAGACTCGAGAGTTCATACACTCCGAGCCGACACTTTAACTCTCCGAGCATGATAACCTCAGTTTGCGTAGCTCTCGTTACCAATCAGATACAAGGAAATAAAACGTACAAACGTGTGTCGTTGGAAATATAAGGAAACGATTAAACAGTATCATTGCAATATTTAATTGTACTGATTGCACGTAATGCAGCATTTCTGTCATCACGACTACCTATTGAATATTGTAAAAAAATACGATTGTTTTGATTCTTTTATAGTAGCTGATATCATACGTCTGGTCTATGACTAATTGCTTCGGGCAAAAAAGGGGTAGCCCATGTAGAATTAAGTTGTCTTAAAATCCGCAACCGAATCGCTGGAAAAAACCATCTTCGGTTTTTTTTTTGTTAGGTATAAATTATGAAATCGATATGCTTTTATTCGCCAAAAAAGTGGACGTTAAAATTTAGCGTTTGGTTGTGTGCAAAAAAATGCAAAATTAACTAAGGGCGGAGCTTTGGATCATTATGTAGCGAGCGACCGACCGGACTGGCTGTGTTATTTTTTGTTAACGTTTTTTGTTCGACGCGAAGCTAAGAGTACGGCAACAGTTTTGTTCCACAAGGTTATCTATCTTACTTTTATTTAGCAGTTGCTATTCAGCGTTCTCTAGAGTTATTTAGAAAAACACGTTTCACCCGACTTTGGTGTGTTCGCGGAAAATTTAATTTTCACACTAACGTGCCTTTCTAATCTAGAGTTTTTTGCTGTTACTTGTATTGTAAAGTGTCTGCCTTAACTTTGTCCCATGCTTTAAATTTATTTTGTCCTGCAAGAGCTATATTCCACATACAAATCCCAAACTCATGAACTTCTATTCCGAACCACGTATCATGACTATTCTCAATATAATTCCCAAGTCCGACTGTATCCCATTACCCCTTCATTACTAAAAGCATAAAACTCACACAACTTTACTTCGCCAAGCACTAAAAAGCGATTAACGTAGTCATTTGCATTAACGCGAAATCTTTGAAACAATTTACATTGAGTTCGTAGAAAAAGTGTCGTACAAGTAGCAGGGCAACTTCGTGTCTTTTCACTATAATGTTGGCCTTACAACTGTGGCTCACGATATGCAGGCATTTCGAGAATTCTCCGTGTTTGGTATTTCAAGTTTTACCCTAGAATAAGGGCTGATAACGTGATTTTTGGAGCAAAGAAAAATTTCAATTGAATTTGTTGTTTTGATTAATAGAAACTATGTTGGATTGTTGAGTTCTTCCTGTATGCTCTCTTTTCTTAGTATTTAGTGTCACGCTATTTCTCTGAGTGAGCGAGGAATTTTCCTTTCCGAGTGTGCTTCAACTTCAAATAATTTTACATCTCCGCTTGGAGCTATTAATTCTATATTGGTTATATCCAACACATTATCCTTCAGTCTAAGGTTGTCAACGCTCCATAAACCATAATAAAAAAACTATGGAACTATACAGATAATAGATATACCCCTTCCTGTGTATAACAGTAATAGACTTTTATACCTTGCAGCAAATCAACAGAGTTGCCACCCAAAATTTTAGTTACCATAGTTTCCACCGCATACAAAACAGTGTTGGCAGCTGAAGCAAATCAACATTTGATTGTGCTCAAGCCACTTGCAATTTGCAACTCGTGGGTGTTTTTAATAGCACCATTAAAGTTGCGCGTTGCTTATGAAAATTCTTAGTCTACCTGCCTTTTTGCAACAATAAATTAATTGTATTTGTATACTTATTTGGACCGATTTAGAGTATCGCTTCCTTAAAGAGAAGGATTAACGTGATATCGTTAGGAGTAATACGGATGAAATTATGGTACTTAAAAGGTTCTTCATGTAAGAGGATAATGGTTATATTTTTGTCGTTAAATTACGCCTTTGCACATAATAGTTTCCATATTTCCTTTCATTTCAACATTGATTCCTTTTGAAACTTATATTTATATCATCGTTTTGATTTATAAGGTTTCAGTTTCATGAGATCAGTAATGAATTCTAAGAATCAATCAAAAACAACAAAAAACAGAAATAGGTTCAAGAAAATCTCAGCTTACAGAAACATGGAGAAATAAACTCCTTACTTAATTTTTTTTTGCGTCTGGAACTGAATTTTACTAATTTAAAATTTAATTTGTTTTCAGACCCTTTATTTGGACTGTATTATTTAGGTCCTTCAGAGAATTGTTAATGGATTTCAGTTTCAGTCATAATTTTCTTTTCTCTGAAATTTTTAAGCTTCGTCGGTGTAAGCCGATTGTTCGTTATTAAAATTCTCTTTCATGTAAAATAATAAATAGTGTTAAGTTTTGTGAAGAGAAATTAATTTTCAGGGCATAATAACGTTTGTGATTTATTCAAATTGTCAAAAACAAGTACTACATTAAATAATGTTTAGGAGAAAATTAATGGTTATTTAAAAACACTTAAACTCAATACATTTTTTTAATGATTTAGGTAAAATTTTGAAAGCTTTGAAACAGTCTACTACGAAGTTCATCTACCATCGTCTTTAAAACTTTACACATCATCAGAAATTCACGATACACGTTATAAATTAAAACATAAAGCCAAAACTATATTCCTGGCGAAACTCCCACATGAAAACAGAAAGTCTGAAGAGCAAATAGCTATAAATTCGTTTGGACTCGCGATGACGGCTCAAGTCGGTGCAGAAACAAAACTGCTGCACATATATCTTTGGTCGTATTTTCTGCTAGTATTGTTTGTTTCCTACTCGGTTTTTTCGCGATAAGTAGGGTATTTGTATTTTTCTTTTGGTGTACAGCTTCGGTGGGTTCTAAATATCTAACCCGTTTACGGGTTAGTTATCCTAAAAACGACGATTGTCCAATTACACCAAGCGATTGAAATATAAAATTTGAACTTACTGCTTTGACCTGAATCTATTTTAATATAATTCTAACGTTAACTCAGGTAAAATGTGAATTGTATCAGCTGCTCATCTTTTTATTGTTATTTCTCCCTAGGCCATAAAAATCAACTACCAAACAGAACTAGGTAAATGTTATCATGTAGGTACAGAAGTTGCATACATCAAGCCTATCTAATCTTATGCAATTATTATTAATTTGGTCACTGATAAAAACACCGAATTATCAGCGTTACGGTAACATTTATTTTGTGTGATATCGCTAAATATATATTTTCTTTAAAAGGTCGTAGCTATACACTAAAATACGGATATACATTTGATAAAGTGAAATCTAAAATACACCTTCAAAATTCAACGTCATCATGAACTGTTACCACAAAGGACAACTTTATTATTTCAACAGTCCAAAATTTCAAACTCTGACACGCCTATTCTGGAACCATAAATTAGAACCCAAACATAACTCTAACCAAAATTTCATCACATTTACAACCCTGGTTAATCCGAACCGTTAAACCGAAAACACCGTACCCGGAACTTAAGCCTTAAATATTCAGCAGCCTTCAAAACGTTAAAACGGCGTCATTAAGCCGACGGAACTCTAAAAACGATAAACTTTACGAGGAACCAAAGGACGACACTCGATCCCAGACACTTTCGAAAAAAAGAAACTTCTCGTCTGCGAACTTCATTTCCCCTTTGTGATAAACATGTGTTTGTGTAGGTTAGTCAAAGGTTATGATAAGCAGGATTATTTTTTGTTGGTTAAGATAATAAAGAGGATTATTATAAATCATATTTAAAAAAAAATTATTACCCGAGTCAAACTTGCAGTTCAGAGTTCCCCAATTTACAAGAAAAAGCCTAATTCAATTACTTTTTCATGCCTAACTTAATTACATTCGACGCGGTAGTCCAGAATAAGGAAATCAGATTGGATTAGTATCCAATCTGATTTCCTTGATTCCCAAATCATCTTCTAAATTAGTTCCTAATCCTCATATAATCTCGAAGACGCCCCTAATATCACAATAACAGAACTATTGATCCCTTACTCAGGTCGTAAGTGGTCGTTGGCTCCAAACTTTTTGTTCGTGCTTCTATTCACTGGCGTCTTCTAATCGCGTTACTCTATTAACCCATGGAAACTGTGGACAGCCCCTTTATACAATTAGCTAAGTACTTATTGACTTGGAAAAATCCTTCCCTCTTTTAATCTAGTTTTTTAAAAGTTTGCGAGTTTTCTCAGCACGTTGACACTGGGTGCTCTCCGCTTTTCGGAAAGTTAGCATTGACACCGGTTGGTAGGGGTGTTTTACTTTAGAAAAGTATCTAACTCAAATTTCCTGTGCGTTAAACTTTTAAACTACAAGCCTTTCGGAATTTCCGGAATGAAATGAAATTATACTTGTTAGAGAGTAACTTAAATAAAAAAATGAATATAAAAAGCTACGCAAAAAGGGTTACTGTTACCGAGAAACTCTTCTCAACGTAATTGCAATTCTTAAACGCAACGTTATTTCTATTAAAAGGCTTCCAAGTACAGCTTGAAGCACTCGTGAGCGAGCGAAATGAGCTTAGAGATCCATGCATACATTAAGTTGAATTTAAGTCTAGTCTAAGTGAGGAAGACCTCTGAACTTATAGTTGCGATTGTCCAACCGTTGACCCTGAGGCGTCTAGACAGACTTACTGGTCTGGTCTGGTATTACCTACGGTTTCCTGCTACTAGGAAAGCAATGAACAATTATTGGATTGTATCGAATTCAACTTGTAGAATGGTCTAGTATCAATGAGTGTGAATTCGTACTACAGCGAAATGCTAGTCTTATTTTATAATTTGTTTCTTTGAACTATAGAATAGTATCCATCAAAACTGCAACTATACAAATTATTCTAATGTAAAATCGAAGAACGTCGGTATAAAAACAAGTAAAGCAAACTCACGACCAATTTGTTCTCTTCCCTTTAAAAGTAGTCAATACCTCCATTTTCGTTTTTTATACGATGTGGGTACAGAATTTAAAACGACACTAGCAGTAAAAGTCAGCAATAAAGTCTGCCTTAAGCAATCGCATTTCAGGCCCAAAAGTCGGGGAAAAAAGGCAAAAAATTTCGTTCAAACATTTCAACTGCTGTCGTGGAACAAATCGCTCTTTGCAAGCTCAACGTTTGGCTTGAAATTTAAATAGCTTAAAAATAGCTTGAAAAAACCAGCATCGGCTGCCGAGGCATTCGCATGATTTATGCCTTCTGTAGCGTGACTATGAGGAACGGCCGGGTAGTTCGGAGAATGCCGGCTAAATTAATCGCTTCGTATTTGGCCGTGTGAATTATCAAAATTCCTTTGGGTCTAACTGAAATAACGGCGACTAGACTTTCATGAACGCCATAATTTATTGGGGGAAAATGCAAATGTATTTATCCAGCACGAGACTTCGGAAAAATATGTGTAAGCTTGGTTAGGCTCGCTGTAGATTTATTACCCTGTCTTCTAACTTGAATGGGTTTTACATATAAATTCAAGCAGGTTTGTACGTGTACAATCTTGTAACTTTGAACCGGCAAATTAATATATCCAATTCCTTTGGCAGACTGAGGTGTTAAATTGCATAGTGTTTCTGTGTTTTCTGCAGTAGGTACATTTCAATTTTCAACGTCGAGATAGGTCAAAGTTACATCCTTCCCAGTCATTCCACATAAAACACTATATTATCCTATCTCGTTATAAAACAGCCTCAAACGTATAATATTTAAAACTAAAACATCAGGCATGTTCGTGTTAACTACAACTAATGGTAATTAAATTACTTGTCCTAATTATGTGTTAGTAGATAACAAAAGAGCTGTTGCGTTAATGGTACTGATAATAATGATACTACACAGTTGGGATTACGTTCTAGATTTGTAAGAGCGTCTGTTTCCGCCTGGACCTCTTTTATAGAAGAAAAGGTATCGTAATTATTATCTTTTTTACTTTCTACATATTGTTTAGCATCGCAATTTTCATTTCAGTTAAATAATTGAACATGGTTGTCGAAAAATTTCAACTAATTTGTTGGATGACTGAAATATTATTTTGATTTAAATAAGAACTCATACTATACCCGAGTCACTATAGCATGGCAATCGTGGTCATTGCCCTGTCCCTAATATCTCTTCGTAGGAGACGAAACAATACATTATGTATGGTTCTTCGTTATTGGAACATGTTGCAGATCACGAAAGATATCATTTTGAAATAAAAATACTAAAAAATGTAGATGGGTCAATGACCGCTAATGCCACGCTAAAGCGACTCGGTTATAGTGCTGAATATGCAGACGCTAACAATTTCACTCAGCAGATAGGTGAAGTTAGAACGCCAGAAGTCACTCATAGCGGTTTGGAAGTTACAAATTGCACCAACTAAGCTAAAGTTAAAGATCAAGTCCTACCTTTCCCCTCTGTATAAATAGCGCAAAGTTTTCTTATAAAAACGGTACCTAACGATATTTAACATCTTGCACTTTGCCGAACTAATCAGGAAGCGAGAGATATATAATAATATCTTCTTGGAACTTGGACGGTTCTTAAAAACAAGTTATAACATGATTACTGCTGATCGACAGTTTTGCGATGTTCGGGAAAAATGTTCAGTTAGTAGGTTGTTATGGTTCGTGTAATTATTTTGCTGATGTGGGAGTTAAGAAAGATATTATGGAGGTAGCTAAAAGATAAATTGGCTTCTAGGAACTTAATTTGCTTCGTTAGAACTTTCGTGACCTATAAATATTATCATGGTCACATTGTACCAACATCAGCCGCTCCGTGTAAAATATTGGTATTCAGCTGCATCTGGTTACCCTGGAATCAGACCCCAACATAGAAGATGATGATTTTTTTGACATTGTACAGTCGCCAGCAGTGCTACACGAAATTGTCAAATTTCTCCAAACGATTTGAAACCTTAAAATTTTGATGTTTAAGTTCAAAATCGAATGAGAAAATCTGACAGTTTCTGGTAAATTGATGTGCTGGCAACTGTACCATCATCCTCTCTGCTTATACCAAAACTAAACATAGCAATCCGTGATTCTATCAACGTACATATCCAAACTCGTTGTACAATTAACCTGATTCTTATCAGTATATGGTTACTTAACGCGGCCGTGAACTTTGAACAATTTTTGGCTAACTATTGATCTACGATAAGAAGTATGCTGTAATAATATTCAATTGGATTTTTGATGCAAAGCGATCATACATTTGAATATATTAATGGAAGCTGTATATGGATGCATCGATTTATATCTCGCTATTTTTATTTGGGTTTGGTTCTTTATTTGGGTTGATATTTTGAATTATACAGGGAGATATTGTAAAATGTTAAAATAAACAATATTTTTAATTAAGAAGCCTCAACATATTTTATTTTATTACTTAAGAAAACTTACAGCAAGGATACAGATAGTTGACAGTTAGTGAAAGAAAGCTACTTCAAAATTTTCACAGACAATATTAGGGTAGCACAAGAAACTGTAGACAGGCAAGAGAAAGTAAGAAATAAGCACTCGTAGAGAATTAAGAAAAGATTATGATAGGTCTTAAAATTCCATATAAAACACGCCGAGGCTAAGAAAAAATCACGTGGTAGGGCAAACAAGTAGGTACCATGTGGAGTCGCGATTGTCAGATTAAATTTTAGTTGCGTCAAAATGATTTTTAAATTTAGAGATATTTTATAGCAGAATAGCTCTAAGATTCTCATAGCCAAAAGTAAGGAATTTTAGTGATAGTTTAGTTCGGTGTACAAGAGAATCGGCACCATTATACAACGTTTATTAGTAAGGAGGTAAAAACCCAGTGATACACGCTGTATAACATTATTATTAAATCCAGATCAAAATCTTACACACGATTTTTTTACTCAACTTAACATCATTCATTACAATTTAAGTATAATTTTCACCTTCAATCAAGTGACATGATAATAAAATATGATGACATGATTTTCACAAGTTCTTGCTCTAATATTGAGTCGTTAAACTAATAACTATGTATGATGAACTCATAACTTCACTTTTTGTACACATATTGAGCAGTTTTTGTTCAGGTTTCTTTGAACTAATCAGCTGGTATTAAATGAACATTAGAGGTTATGCACACGGCTTACGAAACGTATGCTGGTAGTGGTAATGACTTGACACGTAGGTGTGAGTGCGTTCTATTGGTATTAGCTATAGTCATTTTAATAATAAACTAGCATTATTATTATGTGCTTAATTATAGTTTTATGAAGTTAAGTAGCTTCACTAATATTCAGTCAGATACAATGACTTTCAATGACAAACTACTTACATGAGCTTCATATTGCAACGTGTTTTTCCATACAACATACTATCGCTTACAAATCAAATGAAAATTGGTACGATTTCGCCGTAGTAGATAGAAAAGTCCAGAAAATAAAAACAAAAGAAAAGCAAACATCGAGTGCGTTTGATGAACTCAAGATCCGTCTAGATATACCTGATAATTCTGTCAGCCACCTCTCAAGGCAGGATTGGCCTATTTCCACCGGACAACACGAGATGATGTCATAAAATGCAGATAAGTAAGAATCGAATCAGTATCACTAGAAAACATCCGCTGGGTGACGCGTCCGGAAGAATTATGAGCGCACGCGTGTTTATCTTAAGTGGTTTGTTTCACTAAATCTTGGGCTTAGCCATGCGGATGTGAGATTTAAGTTGTGTAGTTACTTGTTTAGGTTACGTGATAAATATAGGCTTTGAATATACTTACATAATGGTGGTTAGTTTGGGAGAAGACAGAATTTCGGGTAGACCAGACATAACCAGTTGACTTTCATGTCAATTATTGACTGCACTGCCTGACTGGCACTTCATTAATATTCTTGGTCATATAATATCTAATACTACAAGTACCAACCTATTTTCATACAAAAGTAACAAAACTACATCTTAAAAACCTTCTGGAAAGAAAGACCCTTTGAAACTCAAAAAAAAGCTGAACCAAAAGAATCGTAAACTAAGATTTTTAGTAGACCCAAAGCGTGGTCTACCAGTTGTCACCCTACTCCGTTCTACCATCAAAACTACACGATCTACTGAACTAAATCAAGAACAAGAAAAAAACATGCACAAAAAACTGCAATTGATTCTCAAGGAAAAACCAACCTTATAAAAGTCATTACAGAGTTGAATGTACCTTGATGTGGAAGCCGGCACAAGGAAGCCGAAGCAAAACTTGTATACAATTCTGTGGCCTTGAACTTAAAAATATTCGAGGCGAGTTGTTCAAATGTGACCGGTGTGCCTCGAGGCACTCCCGATATGGCTAGGGTGAGGTGCTCAACGAACAACATAATAATATTCCGACAAGAATTACTGATTGAGACGAAGACGGAGAATGAAATGAAAATGTTATAGAAGATGAGAGATGGAATGTTGGAAGGAAAATGAACGTTGCTTGTTGGTTTTAAGTTTTCTGTATAGCAGAAGTTATCTTCTGTTGATTACATACAATGACGAGGAAAATCTCTTGTAACTTTTACTTTTGAATCACCCAAAACTAAAGCGATATCTCCAAAAAACGAGTTTAATCCAATCAAAATTTAAAACAGTACTAACTGATTTCCCAATAACGATGCCTTGGCGCTTAATTACACATTCAAGTGCTAACACAGTTCTCTAATTGATGCCTCAGACATATATTTTACGATCTCTGTAACGAGCAAAGCAATTAAATATTTAACGTTAAATCCATTGTTAAAAACATCTAACCCGTGTGAATTAATTGAAATACCTACAGAGAACATTAATGTCAAAGGTTAGGGTGTAATGCAAAATGGGACAGAAAATGAATTCAGATTGGGCAGCGGTGTGAAAATTTGCTCAATTTTCAAATCAGTTTTTTATTGCAAGGGGGTGTAATAGGGTTCATGTTGGGTTCATTAGCTTAGCTCACGGTTAATCTAATAATACTATAATTATAGGGTATAATCATTACAAATGTAAAAAAATACAAAAAAGCAACTTTCAAATCTCAATCAGATGTTGGTTTTGTCTAGACTCGTTGGAGTCTATATTTATAATCTTCAAAGGACATAAATCTTTTTTATATCATAAAGCAGGTGCAATTTTCCCAAATATATACAGAAGTGTTTTGAATTAACTCCTACTTCAGACGGATAGATTAGTCGGAAATCAGACTCACCTTTCATGCTACGGCACCCGAAAGGTCGCGACAAACCGAATCTACATTCAGACAATCTCCGAGATATGTAGATGAGATTCAATGCTGACGATTTATGAAGAAAGCTGAACGAAATATGGCAGCGAGTCGACCGTTTTCATTGAAACTTTTTTACAACCTCCCCTTTAGATGGCAGATAAAATTGCAAATAGACGGACGGAAAAGGGAATTTTATGTGAAGGTGACTTCACGCTTTTTATTTTTTAAGGGGAGCCGGAGCTGTAAAGACGGTTAGTGAAAACAAATTAAGCTTGAACGGTCTGATATTGCGACGTAGGTTTTTGTTGCGATTGAAAAGGTTTAACTGACGATAACGCTTTCAATTTCGTAAACGATAGCATCTAAGTTGACAAAATAAAGAACAATTTTTATTCCAAGTTAGTAAGCTAAAGGTTGACAACATTTTGCACTTGCTATACTATCTCTGAGCACGTGTATAAGCCACTTATAATCCTTGATGGGTTAAACAGAAGTCACAATTAGTGCCAATGCGTAACTTGAATCCGCATTAGGCTTAATCGTCTGGCATTCGACCTACATGGAATTATAAACAGCTGATATAGTGTTCTACGTTTGAATATGTTTCTGTTCTATTGTGACAAGAAACACTATTCGTAATAGATGTTTGTGTTACTGGTCCATTTTATTTTTAACGCAATGTAACCAGTCAGTCTTTTTTTCGTCGTCACCACAAAAAGAAAAAAGCGAATCCTCAAACAAAAAGAAACCTTTATCATAAAATAAGGGTATCAAAAACCGGTTTAAAACGAAAAAGTCAAGCGAAGCTAAGAAGTGACTTGTTACAGCCATGTTCGCTAATACACGACCAATATTTGTTCTGGTGCCAACTCTCAGAGGATTGGACGGGGCTCGGGACGCTCTAGTGAGCAAACAATGTTCTTTAGATGCATTCTGTTTCAGCGTTCGACTCGTCTCGAGGGGCTGGCGACTAATAGTGTTAGTTCCTAGTGCGTTTATGGTAAATACAATTTAGATGGAGAAGTTTTCTTGGAGTTTTGGGTGGAATTTTAATGGGCTGATATGTGGTTGATCTGTGTTTGTACTCTCTGTTCAATAGATTGTTATATTTCAAGTGTTTTATCTTCAGCGATATGCTCTTCATGGTGAAATCCGTAAACCATCTAATGTTTACTAAAAACTGTTCATATTTTCAATACCATAATCAATTAATCCTGCTTCAAATTACAGACCAACTAAATTACATTTCTTCCATTCCGAACATTAACTTACAAATTCCCATTATACTTTACCGAACGTTCATAAAAAGTATAATCTAGTAAAAGTAAGTAATAATATCGCAGTGGCTATAAAAGTACCATTATTAACACCAAACGGACTAAAAACACACACGGGATTATGGTACTTGAGAGCACTTGGCTATATAGCTGTTGCTACATGGTTTTTATAAGCGCATGTGAGCAATAAATTCAAACATTTACTTCGGACGAAAACTTCACTCTGTTTGTTATAAATAAAAAGTTCCATATTAAAGTACAATGTACTTATTACAGTTCGGACTTACATCTGCGGTCCAGGGCTGTTTGTTGTATTAAAAGTGTGATTTAAATACGGACTTGTTATTTTTAACTTCGATAAGAGTTGCTTCACCAAGTTTGAGTGGCCTTTTGTTTTCGAATAGATTTATTTGTTTGGTACATTTTAAGTATGCGCTCTTAACTATTAGATTTATATTGCATACACGTGTTGGTTTTTCTCAATGAACTATTATTTTCACATTACAAATGTTTTGCTATTTCATCACTTTTAACATTAACGTTAGTTTGGCATGAACCTAATTGAAAACAAACAATCTGCATTTTATCAACAATAAAAATTGATAAATGCAGGAAATAGGGTTCAAAATTTATTAAATAGTTTCCTTTCAATCCACTCTCAACCCTAGACTTGATTGGGAGCATCTGGCAATGGTTTTACGACATGCAGCTGATGCATCGGGCTGCGTCAGACTGCCAGAGTTTCCCTGGGACGGCACAGCATCGCCTCCCGGGACCTATGCACAACTTCGCCGTAAAGAATTGTGTGATATGAATTTGGTATGCGATTTAGTTTAGTGCAATTCCTTTATTTGATTTTTCAATTGAACAGTCGCAGAATACAGACTAGAATAATAATTTGATTTAACAGACTTAATGACAATAACAAAGTTAATTAGATCAATTTGCCACGGTTAATTACAAACACCCAAAAGAAGCAAATAGAGTTCGTGTTCTAATTCGAAAGTCCTGCAGTCACTAGACTACACAACAGCTAATTTCATTTAGTCCCAATCTTAACAACTATACTCAACTTTAATCCCTCACATACTTTTTTCGTTTATTCTTTTTCGGCACCGAACTTGTTTGTTTCCAGCCCTTAAGCCACTTGATTCAACTTAGCTTACAAGTTTTTCATCCGTTTTTTTCTCCAGGAATTTTTCTTTTAATAAAACTCGTAGTTACGTTTACTGAACATACGAATTTGGGACGGGGTCAGTGAATTGTGATCCAGCATCCCCGAATGGACCATTACCGCTACTTGCTGTAATTGCTTTGGGAATACCTCGAGATTCGTGTCAGATGTTTAGCGTAACATTTTAGGGACCCTAACTGGACATGTTTAGTGTAACATCGTTTTAGTCACCTGGATCCTTACCTCCGAGATCACATTTTGGTAAATGGCGCCCGCGCCGTCTTGTTACTTATTTAGTAGACACATAACGCCATTTTATTCGACCCCAACATGCCTATTGCGTTATTTATTCATTGATACACTCATGTATATTTATTTGTACAAAATTGGAAAGACATTTACTTACTGTATCTACATGCGTCATATTATCAGCTCTAGCAGTTGACATGGAAATGTAACGCATTAATGTATTCAGAAATTAATTACGGAATTTATTTAAATATTAATATGAACAGATGCAAACTAAAGTCTTGAGGTTGCGCATAATGTTGAAGATTACCAATGTAATGATAACAGTTGATTAAACTGACGCAATCAAGGGAAATAGTTTGTAAAATGTATTACGAATGCCAATCACGTCGTAAGCCAGAAGTTAGCTGAAACGAGATCGGCTCAAAAGCGAAGATCTTATTGACTGTTCGGTTCGTACCGGCGCATCTATTGACTCGGTAATGTCTCCCATTTCCGAACCAGCTCTCGGAATAAGAAAAGTTGGTACAGGGGAAAAGAAAAGAGGCCTTTTCGGAGCGCACTAAACTTAATAGGTACCTTTGATCTTGCAACCCAAAGTTAGAATTAACTGGAACAAAGACACTGACCATCTGGTTAGGACCCCAAAGAAGCGAGTAACTAATTTCAAGTTTAATGAGAAATTCGCTTGAAAGGATCGAATAATTCAATTTTCTGTATTGTTAATTTGTGTGTTCTCAACAGCTTCCAGTTTGGGATTAACAGGATTCCTGGCGAGGGAGTACTTTATTGAAACGCTTTGTACCATTGTTTGAATTGTGCTGATACAATTTTCATTAAACCGTTGCGGATAATGCGGCCTAATTCAGAACAACTTTCTATAATTAAATCAGTGGTTGTAAATTATGTGGGATTTTTAATACAGTATTTTAGTTGACTTGGATTGTTGAAAGTTTTGATTCTTGTTTTACTTCCTAGTTTTATTATTTTACTTTAACTCATCAATAAACAACATTGCTAAAATGGTTTTGAGCCAAGTACAAGGGCACTTTTAAGGGACAATAGTTCAACAATTCCTCAGTCGGTATCATTTTATTCTTCCCAATATATCCAATTACCTTCAGATTTTTTACGAGTTCTGGCAACACACACACATTCCCCATCACTTCTACTTTTTACATTCCACCCCCAGCCCGCCATGTAAACATTTCCATTGCGAGACATCTCAACATATACACATATGACTATGATTTCTTTATTACGTATCCTTTATCCTTTTGTCCGCCAACGCTCGTTGCCTCTCAAGATATTTTTCTCTCACTGCCTTCTGTATCTTGGAAGATAAGAATGTATTGAATTTTGAAACATAAGGTTTCCCTTTTTATCTCATACCCGAGATTCTTTTATATTTACAGACCAACAAACGTAAAGTGATTCGTCTGAGCACTCTATTATATAAATTGATATTTGTTCCTTTCAAAGTTCAGGATATGTTTAAAAGATTATTTCGTTACAAAGGTTAATATAATGTTATTGAGTTTGCAGCCTTTTGTTGGGTAGGTGGTGCTTTATTTTTAGTTTCTTGGTATATAGCTGGGTTCAACTTTCCTTTTGAACAAATCATGTGCTCTTTAGAGGGTATATTCTTTTGATTTTCTGGATCCTCGCCTTCATCGATAATTCTATCATCGTGTGTAGATGTTCTTCTACCTTTTATTTTATTCTTATTCTTAAAGTCTGCGACTGAGTGACTTTAGTGTATTCCTAGATGTCATTATCCAGAAATCAAATAGTAATTTTCCTCCGTCAATAATCGATTGGCATTGACGAATTCGTTCATTCTGCACGCAGTGCTAGACGTTTTTGTCTAAGCTTTATGTCATTACGAGCTCTGGGTTTCTAGTAACGTATGTGTCGATTTTAAGTAATTTTAACGGGTCACCATTAAAAATGAATTTTGTGCTCATCTGTTTGTGATTTGCTACTTTTGTCGCATTCTGCATTTGCATGTTTTATGTGTAAAGTATCTAATGTTGCAATTATTGTAAGTGCACTATCAATTTGGTTAATACACATACATACATAAACTCACGCCTTCTTCCCATGGGGGTAGGCAGAAACTACAGAACGCCACCTGCTACGATCCATACATACTCCTTTTGCCTCGTTTAGGTTAATTTGGTTAATATTCATACAATATCGTTATGTTGAAGCATTACTTGCGTTTGATAAAGCACTTACGATTGTATAGGTCAAATTCTTTACATGGCATCTGACGCCCACAGTTTTTAATGGACACCAAGTTACCGCTAAGATTCTAATGAGCTCTGCTAATGTCTCACTTAAACGCAACGCCACGCAGCCATCTAACCATGAACTAGAAACGCATCAATGACATAAGATTACAAAAATTACATGTAATTTAATTACGGGTGTTTAACAACCATGTACACCATGTTTCCCATGTGGATGGGAGATGCTAGCCCCGTTACTGTGGTGTGCTGTAGAATTATGACTACGTGGAAAATTACTGTACAACACAGCCAGGCTTTTTGTTCTCACAATGTTTATGATACGTGCTTTTTACTGTACTGTATCTTTACTTATTATGATTGGTAGTTCTGTTTTCTTATGAGTTGTCGTTTTCTTTGATGAAATTGTCTTGTTATATAATTGATTCTACTTTACTACTGAGGATTTTAATGGCTGTTCACTATCCAATCATATTCATCTACCTTAACTTAGACCTTACGATTTTTTTGTAACTTACTTTTACCTAAGATCAAGTGGACTTCGACTGATCGAATAACCCGATTAACGATTTCACATTTGGTTAAACTCCCATAACATTGACGGAAATTTCACTTTTAACACATTTCGGCATAATCGAAATGAATGATCTTCAATTTCTCCGCCAGATTACTTCAAAACAGCCTACATTCTAATAATCGTTTTAGATTGGCAATTTTATGGCCATTTCTTTAAAAGTTCACGGCAAACCTGCGTTCTGGCCATTGTAATCATTGTGACAGGTTGTCACGAAGCAACCTACATATATGTAATTATAAACGCATTACCGTGCTGTACTGTTATAGTAGAACATCATGATATGGTGTAATATCACGGCGGAAATTTAAGTATTTTTTTGTTTTGAATAGCAGGCTTATTTTCGTGGTCATTATCATTATCAGAGTATGGAATCTGCTGGTCATAGGCTGGTTTGAAGGCTACCCTGAATTCATTATCAACCATGCTTGCTCAAAGAAAGGCTTTTCATACAATACCATATCTTTTGGAGAAGCTAGCAGTATTATGAATAAAGTGAGATTATAAATTGAACTCACATTAGCATCCAACGTGTTAAAAAAACGTGTGGGTAGTCTCGGTAGGTGTTCACCTCACATTATTTAAACATGACCTCCATCATTTGCTTTACGTTAAACCATTAAGAAAACTGTATTTACTCGCAAAATTTATCTCTAAGTACATAAATGACCTTTTACGTAACCAACCAGCTGACTAGAAAATACCTAATTGATGATCTCATGAATTTATAGGTTTACTTATAAATTAAAGGATTTAATTATTTTTATTGCATTAATAATATAAGTAACAAATGTATATATTATTGAGTGACACATGCGTTGTTGCCGCTCTTCGTGTGTGTTATTAATTATACCTAAAATAATATGAATAAAATATATAAATAATGTTTGTAGTAATAACAGGGTTTTGTAGTATCATGAACATTCTGTCCCATTTCGGGAATGGAACCCAAAATCGTTTTCGCACAAAGTGAACGGATCCCCACTGCGCCATTTATGAAAATTACACTGTAATAATTATCTATTAAATGAAGGTCATACCTACTCGCTTCAAGAGAAAATACTACGATTTACATGACGCGTAGAAAAGAACACGTGCGAGCGACATCAACACATGCCGCGAACTATTAGACAAAACGCGAAATTACCGCTATTACCCTGCTTTGACCATATTCGCTTTCTAAATGTGCACTTTGAGAAAATTACAGCGTTTTAGTACGGGCTGTTTAGTGATTTTCCATTTTAATGAATAACACACGTATTTATGTTTTAAATACAATTACGAAAACTGAAATTAATTTGTTGGTCCTTAATTACTAAATTACTGTACCTATCCCTAAAGAAAAATTGCTCTGTTGACCCCTTTTCAATAAAACACTAACGTAACAAATGCTGCTGCATATCAATCAGCATGCACATACACGCGTTAATTACAACGATTATATGACAATTTTATCTAACGTGTAACTCACTATCACTACATTAGTCATAGTAGATAATGACTTTGGAAATATCCCTGTTTAATAAATAAGCAATTCAATGCAAATTGATTTAATTCGGTACACTGGGTTACTGAGGCGGTTGGCTAATATCGACATTTTAAATACTGGTCGAAGAGGGACCTAGGTATTATCCAATCAAAATGAGGGACGGAGAGAGGTCAATCCTATCGTGTGACCTCACGCCATATTTGTGACGTTTTAGCTGTTAATTTAACGGCAAATGATGCACGTTCTGAAATAATAGTAATGTTATTGTTTTAAAGCCTCGTTCAAGGTTCTATAAATGTTTTGATTGCATTGTACCTACTGATAGTTATTATGATACACCTTTCAATGGGGGAACCAGTAGCAAGGAGCCATATGTGGCGTTAGGATAATTCCAAAAAAGGGCAAAACTGAAAAATGTTTTTTTTTGTATCCAAAAGTGCACAGTCAGAATTTAAAGTACACTTCCATATAAATATCTATAATTGCAATCACTGAAGTAAGGCCCGTCTTAATAAATCTGAGTGTTGGCACGAGGCGAGCTCCGCATGGCTCCAGATCACCATTCGGGGCTATTCTTCGCCAAGATAGCGAATTATTGGTTCCTGATAGCATAAGTCAGGTTTACAGGATTTATACTAATGGTGTCTGCGTTTAGTTTGTGGTGCTTTCTATGGTGGTTTAGTATTTGGGAAGGCTTATGTACCTACTTACTTACATAAGTAGGATTTTTTGGTATTGCTGAAGATACAAAAAAATACTTAAGCCATCATGAGTGAGGAAATGATTTATTTTTAACTATAATTTCGTTAAAGAAATTGACAATGGTTTTTGCAAGTGTGTAATTAAATTCAGGTCCACTTAAAAAAATACTTTAAAAATCACATTACAATTAACACGATTTTGGCACTATTCCCTCATTTAACACTAGAAATACTTCATCAAACACGCAATATTTTGCACAAAATAATGACTGAACTAAAAATAAACCGAATCAGCTGTTCGTCACATGCAACCCGCATGCGCCAGTCAACTGAAAGACGTATGTTATCGCGATGTTCTTAAATGATGAGTTGCTTGATATTATGCACATGTGCATTTGTGCATCTCAGTGTCTGTGTTGTGCCTTTACACGATTAACGGAGCTCTTGGTCGGTAGATAAAATGTTGGTAAGATTAACATTTAAATATGAATTAAGTAAATGTGTGGAGTCGTTAGTTTCGAGTAGTTTGCTGGTTGAACCGAGTTTTAAGTGATATTGCTTGATTTTTGAACTGCAGTTATATTTTTAACAGGTTCATTTTTACGTTGATTTTTTAGCCGTCGTACATGTTCAAATCATACGACGCTATTGTGAAATTATTTTATTTTTATTAGTTCTGTGTGCAGATCTTTTAGGCAAGAGTAAACATGTCTTACTTTCTACCATGGGATTAATACTTTAGTAAAAATTGGTAGCATAGCCGTACCCATACCCGTGTTCAGTATACTAATACATTAGAAAATCCATAATAAGCGTAGCTGCGCAGTTACATCACAACACGCGCCGCACGCGCCGCTGTTTACACCGAATATTCGTTATCAATCAACTTCACTAATCGTCAACAATGTGTTACACGTGATTCACTTACATCCTGCTGGTGATAAATTAAGGGTCTGATGACTATGGTTTCGTAGGATGACCATCCCAGATGCTAGATTAACTTCTGCCCTACCAGTAATGACAGCTTGATTTCTGCCTTTTACCCTTGAAGGGTAATTAGCAGAAGTATCACCGCTCTAAGTATTTAGATCTCCGGTCACTGAACCCATCATAAAACCATAGTGGTTTGAACGTTAGTCTTTTATTTGTGAAGAAATCCTCTGACACCTACCAGAAACTTTCAGACATTTTTTTATGAAGACATGGAGACAATTCTAAAGCCCTTCCTGGTTACCCTTTAAATCTGGTTCAATCTACTAATACGGCTCAAAATCCGTAATAAGCGTAGCTACGCAGTTACATCATTACACGCGCGGCGTTTGCGCAGGGCTTATTAATAAACAGCCACGTGTATGATATTGTGCGCTTCGTGCGGTGCAGTTGATGTGGGTAGCGGTTAGCGGGTTGCAAGGAGTAAGGAATTAGGAGCAATTTAGGGTTATATTAGGGGTGATTTAAGAAATTTTGGCAAATTGTTAGTGTAGAATTTTACACTTAATAGTATTCTCTTTTACCTTGGTTTTACTGATTTATTAAAATCTGTGGCAACAGGTAAGTTGTTTTCGGGACAACCTGCAAAAAGAAGCACTTTCACCGCTAAATAAGCCTTAATTGTATTTTAACTATCACATTAGAATTTAATAGATGCATATAAAACAGTTAACTGGCGGTAAGCATACGTCTAACCAAACCTAGGGTTATTGCTAAAACTTGCTCATATATCCAGATCCATAATTTTAGACTGGTTTCATAAATGTTGTGATAGGCATAGTCTAAGTTATGATTACTGTCTGAACTCTGAGTCCTATTTGTTGGGTTACTAAAGAGAGAACTTAGTTTATTTGGCTGTAAAAGTGGTTTAACATTTTCAGGAAAAAAATAATGATACATACATGTAATTTATGTTATCCTTAATTCTAATTATTCGAGTTGGCAAAGCAGAAACAATATTTTTTCGATGGTTTTTTTTTTACCTTTTTCTAAACTTGATCTGATCAAATCGCTACTTCCTATGAACATAGTCGAAGCTGAACAATGCACTGGCGACCATATCTCGACCGTCCATGATAGCGGGCTAGACTCGGTAACGTTATATTAAGTAAACATGCTAATATTTCGATTAAATATTATAATATTAACACCGTTTTTGAGTAAGCAGAGAACATTATGGAACTTGCAAGTAAACGAATTGTATGGTCTGGGAAGTATATCGACGTTTGTGAGAGGTTTAAGTACCTACTAAAAAAATGTGTTTTCGGGTTGAATACAAAGTCGTAAAATCCTGGTAAGTGGCAGTAGGTACCTACCATGAACGTACCTATATTTCTTGCTGTTTAGAAAATTCCGATTTTAAATCTGCCTAAAGTATATGAACTATTAATTTATCTACGAGTATTAACAGTATTGACCTTGCAGGTAATTAACTTTCAAATTATACAAGCATACATCGATTGCAAAATTCCAATTTATGAAACAGAATTTGAAACCCGACTCCCAGTAATCAGTTTCATCTGTCAAAATAAAATATATTCTTTCAGCTACTGAAATTACATCACTTGAACAAAATTCTTACAAAACAATTGATTTGAATAAATTATTAACTTTCATAAAGGGTTACCAACATGGAAAATCCATACTGGCAAAAACTTTAGCATATAAATAACCTACTTCTATACGATAAGCCATTGTTTATGATATAAATAAACACATACAATATAACCTCTTCGCAGTTAACTCTTTAAACAACCAATTTATATGTGACCTTACGAACGTAGTTGCCTAGAAAATAAATTAAATAACATTACTAGTAGCAGGGCTCGTAAACACTTGGAACTAACGATTCTAGTCTTAGTAATACTATGTGGTGTGCCAAAGTTTCTTCCCTGTTTAATATACATATAGCATTCATCGTCCGTTTTCATCGGGTCTTCTCAGATTTAAATTAGTTGAGTAAATAAAGCTGATGACACGTCGGGATTTCAGTTTCTCTTAAGTCAGGAATTCAGGGCTCGTCAACAATTTAGTTCGAGCCAAAGTGCTCTTCCATCCATGAAAATGGTAGGTGTCATGTTTGACGGGTATCAATTGTCACCACAACATTTATGGCAGTTTCATCAGTGTGTCTGTACTTCGGTAGATGTAATCTCTTTTTGTAAATGAAGCCCACGGGATGAAATGGACAGTCTATTTTTATCGAACCTCGATCAATTTCCCGATTGACTGTTACAGTTTGCACGGGATGATGATTGATAGATCGACGCAGCTGTGTTTAGGTGTGTTACAGTTACAGCTGACCGTTAGCTGTTGGAAAGTTGATGAAATGGCGTCCAGCCTTGTGATGATATCTTTAGACTTCAGTTTACTTTCGTCATCTACTTTCACTAGCTTAGCCTTTTAGATTGGTAGCTTCAACCAAGAAATCATCAACCATGGGTACCATTACTAAGGGTTTTACGATAGGAGGATGATCAGAAGCGTCCTCTTGCCTACTAAAAACAACACTGACTTCACCAATTGCTTTTACAAACTCTGTGATCATGGCTCAATCCTGTATTACAACACTTTTGTAATAGATCAACATTACTACTGATGAAAGAAATATCAGGTCTAAATATAATATCCACCAGGTAGAACTGTCAATCACAAAATTGAACAAAAAAATACAGCCATTTCTTTTTATAGTACACTTTCGCCATTAACTGCGTATCCGGCACGTTTAAGATCGACGCAATAACGTACTGACGGACGTAAACAATGTTATTATTAGTGATTTGTATCGCTGCACGCGATAACTCCTATGGGAATAGATATAACTGGGCTGGTACTGTACAAGCACACGTGTTGGACTTTTTATCTGTTTACTCGTCAACGTATACCCACTATTTGCACGTATGGGGAAAAATATGTGGAATATTTTATAGGGCTGAATGTTGGTAGGTATGTGCGCGGAAAAGTATTGTAGTTTGTTTTTCATCAAGTTAATGTTTTATTGTGAACGTTTTTTGCTCTCAAAATGAGGCGATTTTGCCTTCAATTCATTACGAGTAATTTATTTTCACAGTTCACAGAATTACGTTTCAATTAATTAAATTTTAAATGCAACTTTTAATTATGATTTTATAAGTTTTTAATACCTTTCATTCTCTCACATTTGCGCACACTATTACGTTTTTATAATAGCATTCAAATGTAAAAAAAGTTTAATTTTACCGCATAAAACCTGCGAGTGGTAGCCGTTTTACCACTTTTTACCGCTTTTTTACCGCCGCCATTATGTCATGTGTCAACTGCACCATCATAAAAGTATTCGTGTTGCCAAGGAATAAATTAAACTATACACATATGGCGCATGTATGAGCGGGTAGGAACTTTTGTATCGTTTTTAGTTGAAAAAAGGAGAAAGTAGTAAATAATGACTTAATAATTATGTGTGGAAGGCTGATTAGTTCGCGTTGTTGTGTAACGTTTGTCGTGAAGAAAGAAAAAATATTTTTAATTTTATGGCTTGCAATTTTAGCGAAATAATACAGTAAGACAAATTGTAGTGGCTAGATTTGTATTAATTAAGTACCTAGTAGTCGAAATTACATTAAAATAAAAACCCTATATTTTCCTAACATTAAAGTAGGTAACCTAATAGTGAATTGGTGATATTGGCACATCAAAATTAAAACAATCCGCTCCAAACCACCCTTAAAACATGCCATGCTACCAAGTCCCATATTTTTCCTACGTCACAACCATTACAAAAATTAAAAAAACAGCAAATTCGCCATTCCCGTCGCTCCTTGTACTGCACCTACATATTGAAATTATTGCTGACATTACCAACACAATATATGCATTCGCGACACGCAGGTAGAAAGTTTGTGAACTTTTATGAATCGTAAATTCATGTTTTAATTGAGTAATAACGCTGTATATTTAGTAAATTCTTACTAAGTATAGTTCGTTACGATAATAAGCCATGTTTAACTGATTTAGGTGGAGATAAGTGGGTAATTTCGTGTGTAGGTGTGGGCATTTTATTCTTTGGTTTGATTGCTGAATGATTTTAATGTTTAGTATCGCTGTAAAAATTATTTGCTGCAAATTTTCTTTTAGTTCGTTCAACATTTTCATTCGGCTGCATTGTAAGTCGATTTACGATGCAAGAAAGTTTAATGGAGTAAAACAAATTAACTTGCCTATTGCTTTTCTTTTGAATTACTATGTCCAGTGATATATATCACTAAAGTACCCTTATTTACAAGCAGTACAGTCCCTAACAAAACAATTTCAATTTATTCCCACGAAATATGGGGACTTTCGAAATTAAGAAACTTAAAAAGTCTTCAGAAAGTTGTTAAATCTCGAGACGTTGGGACAAGGTGCTCCTCTCGAAGGTCTCACTTGAGTTGTAATATCAAGGTGGGCTCGAAGATAAAGTTTCGGTTGAGCCAGTATTATAGGATCAGATAGTTAAAATGGCCGGGGTGCGGATCTTTCCAGAATTAGTAATTGAAATTGAAGGAGTTTTCAACTTGAAAGCCTGACAAATGGCACAATTTTCAACAGCGCTATTTTATTTCCTTCTCCTAATGAAGATTTATCTGCGGATTAAGATAGAACATGACTAAGTAACATCAACAAGAACTACTGTAACTCATACAGACTTATGTTTGTAACATGACCACATAAACCATTGCGAACAGATCTTATGTTTACTAGCGATATAGCAATATACATGTTATTATATACACAAGTTCAATTTGCGCATAAACGTAAAATCCTTCACACTAACAATCGTAGTAGCAACGGATACTAGCAAATTACTTACAATGCATCATTTAGAGGTTACAATAATTCGCGCACATACAAAAATTGAGCAGTTTGCTTTCAATCAAAGTCAAATTCAAACAGAATGCAGCATCCTAAATTAATAGGATTATCCTTGAGTTATTATTGGCGGTTCCTATCAAGACATTAGCTCTAGTGATTACATCAAGTGGTTGATATAGATCGACGGGTAACTATGTGATTACTGCATTGATGTAAAGCATATACGTCGAGTGACGGCGTGCGATGCAACGTGACCTTCAGCACGTGGATCGTTAGTTGGATTTAAAACAAAATGTCTACTTTGTAATGGAAAAGATATGTAAAGCGTGTCAGATTCTTACTTTTATGTAGTTAGTCTTACTGAGGGATTGGAATACTCAACTTAAAGTACCTGTAGATGGAAGACACAGTGTCAGCAGATAGACTAACTGACCATGCAACAAAATGCCATGACGTGGCTTCGCGATAAAGCGCAAATCAGCACTACATAAACCCATGGGTAACATGAAATCGTACTTCCCAGCCAAAGAAAGAATGTAAGGCCCCATATGGTGACCATTATTGCAACATAAATCATGAAGATCTGACAACATTTGGTTATATATTTTCAGGCGAGCTTCGGTCCGTTTGATCTCACAAATCTACTAAACTGATCTATGCCGCAAAAACTAACTAACATATTAAGCAAAAATATTACGTCCACTTATTTGGACATCTTAAAGAGATAGCAATTGAGATCTCTCATGAGGATATTTCTTTATAACGTTTCGTATTTGGTCATAAATGTCATCGCAGCTTTTTGATCTAGGATCTTGGTTTTTTGGGAACTTAACGGAGTTTTTTGACTACTAGTCTTTATGGTTTTCATCTGGATTCTAGGCTAGTTATTACACATTACCGAGACTTTTTTATGATATCAAGTAATTCTTGCTGAGTAAAATTTTGCAATACCCAAAATTGTCTTTAAAATAACTTGAAGTAACCCAATCTCCTCATAGTCCTCATAGTAACATTGTCAGGTCTTTAACTGAGTCCTTAAGGGATAAGAGCCGTAAGCACACGGCAAGAGTATTTGTTCGTAGATAACTGCAAGGTTGCAAGACCAAAGCAAATGTTTGTTTTAACAATATTTTCTAGGCACTTGGTGTCGACATCAAAATAAACAAGTTTCTCTTTTATTGTATTACGTTTTTATATTGTTTTCCGAGCTTATCTGAGTGTTTGAGAAAATGTACTGGGTATTAGTTGCTTGTTAATCGTCGTATAAAAGTTGTAAGTTGGGTTTCCTTTACTAAGGAATACACATGTATTCCTTAAAGTAGTAATGTTGGTTGTACCCTTATGTTTCATCAAATCCACATTGGACTTGAGAGTTGGTGATACAGCCAGTTCAAGTTCTTCCAACGTAACTTATGTCAGCTAAAATTTTCACAATTTCTTCTGAACAAAATTCTGATTACATCAACACCACACACAAGTCTGGATTCGAACTCCCAACAGTTTCCGTTCCCCCAGCCACAGAGCCACAGCTTCAAAAACATAAATCCAGATAAAGTTTATGAGACTCATAATAAAGTTAAGTGCTGGTTTTCTTTGATAACGTTAAGTAATAGGATTTCTTTGGGCATCCCAATTTGTATTAGCCCTGCTTTATCTCAGTCTACATGAGTTTTCATAATAATAGGATGGTTAGCTTCTTTGCTCTCTCAGTCGAAATGTGGGTCAGATATTTTGCATCCTACGCAAGTTTCGCCTAGCGGGCTACACGTCAAAGGATTACTTTTATCGCTACATTATTTTGATGGACCTCTCAGGATGGATCGATACTATTTTCTGGAAGCTTGATTGTATTGGTTGGCCGAGTTATGTTAGGAGCATGAGAGTTGAGTCAAAGTTTATAATGGAACTTTAAATCATATCAAATCAAATAATTGATTTGCATAATACATGTTAAAAAGGTGTTGCAGGTATACAAAGTACATTGTATTATAACCTAATGAGGTGTGCAAATTAATTAGAGCATAAAACTGTTGGAGAAAACGATGATCATTATTAACACGTTTATCAATAACAAATTCATTAAACAAATCATCCACTTTATTTTAAAATTCTAGAACAGTCCTATAATCATTTTCCATTTTAATTTACTATGTCACTACTATATACTTAAGCATGCCTCAATTATATAGTCATGAAAAGAAGGAAATTGTAGGTCGCGAAGCCACCTGTCTCCATATTTTTGCAACTGCTGCCGTCCCCATCTGTTGCATACGGATACGAACAGTTGTCAATGCGAAATGTTTTTTGGTTCAACGGTTGAACAAATACCTGCTTAATGAGGACTGAATTTGCGGCATTGTTTTCTGAGCTATTATGATTTTGGAAATAGTTTCTGGTCAGTTAGGTTCAGGAAGTCTGGGGGTGTAGAGGTGGTTCTGGCAAGTTTGTGATCGTTGAACTTTAATGGATGTTCTAGTTCATGAAAAAGGTGTGCTGTAATGGTTTTCGACTGATATTTTCTTCAATTTTAAATTGGAACGTAAATGTTCTCATGTTGAAAAAGGATGCACACAGATCCGAGTATGTAACAAGATGAAAGCCAAGTGGCCGTCTGCTTACCCATCAAATTACATAAGCCGTTTTTATTTCATCCTTACAAGGAATACATAAATGCGTAGACAATGATCGCACATAAAACCCTAATTCAACCAAGATTCGAATCCCGACCCACAGCATAAAAAGTCGTCAATAAAACCTGGATATCTATTCATTTCGAAATCACTATAAAACGAAAAAGAATCAATAGTTTAAAGACAAAAGAATTTAAAGAACAAGCTACACACAATCTTAATCCCTATCCAATTGAAAATAAAGATGAAAATAGTTTGAACAAGCAAGATGTGGGCAAAGCGTAGTGCGGTAGCTTAAAAAATAATCATGAAAGAACGAAAAATGTTTTTAAAACGAAAACATAGTAGAGTAGATAAGAACGCGTTTTATTGTCCCGAAACATGGGGGCGACAAAAAAAACTTACCATACAGGCTGTTTGTGTTCGGAAAAAAGGTTTCATTTGATAATAGCTGTCTACTTTGTGTAGGTACAGCTACTTTAATAATAATATCGTCTAACTTAACATAATTACTTAAGTAAGCGTGTCAGTAATTAAGTTTTAACTAAGTAAAATCTCTAACTATAATTCTTATAAGATTAAGTACTAAACTTTAACAAAAGACGAAAAAATAACGCTAGAACTTTGAAAGTCTGCACAAACAATATTTTATGTTAATCTGCGTACAAAAATATTATGGCCTAGATATTATCTACTAGGCAGAGTCTTGTACAAGTCCAAGAAAAAACCTATACATTATACTTAGCTTTTAGATATAAATCAAGATTTGACGGCTCGCAAATTATTTCCCAGACTTTTTTATAGATAAATGAACCTGTGTTTCGATGTAAATCGTATCATAATAGATACAACACATTACTATTATCTTTGTAATACTCGGACATGTAAAACAAGTGATTCGTATCATATTTGATACAGAACGATACATCAAAACGTCCTGTGTATCTGATGGGATAGGGCTGCTTCGAATGCGTCTACTTACTTTGAAGAAAATTTTTTGTATATAGATCTGTCCAGATATTAGTTTTGAATAAATCTGTTGTCTTTCCTGTGTTTATTGTATCTTACAAAGTTTTTGGATTATATTTACTTCGTACTCCTTTAAGCCATAATATATTTGGTGGAGTCATGCATTTATTAAGTTCTGTATAAAGAACTTCATTCTGATTAAGATCATAATCATCCCCTTTTCCGTCTATAGACTATTGTTTTATGGATCTTTAAAGTTTTTTAGCCCTAACATCAATTGCACCTACATCAAAGATTACTTCAATACCGCTTTGTCCTTTATTATTATTATTTCCGTCAACCTCATTTCCTGCGGCCACCCCTACACAATCCGAATTTGGTAGCTATCTCGTCCGAACGTCCCTTCAGCCAGACAGACAACCCTAAATCCACTACCTGTCCTCATCAATTATATTTTTTTATCGGCTGAGTATCTTCTAACATTGTCTAACATCTGCGTCGCGGCGTGATCGATGTGATTTAAATACCATTGGTGTAGCCAGGTAAAGACCGTTGATTGAAGGTTTTTTGATTCTGGGGGATGAAATGATCGTTGATGATTGTCCAAAAAAGAGTTACTTTTTAACTAATTCTATGATTTATAGGACCATAAGTTTGAGCTTACAGGCTACGAAGAACGAATCAGCTTAAAATTGAGAAAAAACATTATTTTATCGGGCTATAAAAACAAATAACCGAATTTAAATACAATATGTGGCAACATTACTTCCGAATCTCCCAAAGTTTCATCTGTTATACCGTCAGTAAGGCTTACACGGCCTTATTCCGTTGCATTGAGTTTTATAATCGACTGGGGACGAATTATCCTATCTCCTTTTTTGTTTAGAATGGTCGAGATAAGTAACTTTACGAAATGTTTAAGAGTTCTGGGTGACATTGCGAAAGAGTTACTGCACTCGTAAAATTCATAATTACCGTCTTTTGGCAGGCGATGTTAAGATAGAATGTTGCGAGCTTTATTTTACGAACGTTCTGTCAATAAGCTTTCAGGAATCGACTATAAAATAAAGTTACTTAATATTTCAGCAAGAGATTAAGGATTACTATAATTTGCTTGTATCTATAAGCTAAAACGAATGAACCAAATTTATTAAATTAAAGCTTAATAAACTACAGTCTCAAGCTGACCTTTCCAATAAATCACGAGCTTTCAAACCGTAAACAAAACAAAAGAAATCTCATAATTTACGAGGGTATTATTCTCGCTTAAAATCCAGCCAGACCACTTCTTAAAACTGCACATCCACAAATCCAGAAAACAAGCAGAATGCACATTAAAAGTACATTTATCGTCAAAACAAAAACTAAGATCGGATACATTCGTCCGTGAACAAAAAGAAAAAACACCGTCGGGGCAATCTCGATCAAATTGTATAAGAGGATTAAAAGATTTATCGTACAAGACTGAAGGAAATTTTCGGGGAGGCACTCGCTTTTATATCGTTACATTTCTTCTCGTCTGGTTAGCGGTACGTGAGCCAGCATAACTTAACTGGGTGCTTAAAACATTCGTTTATTTGACATGTTTCATGTAAATGTATATTTGGTAATGCGGTTTCGGTCGCTGGGATTTTTCTTTTGTGTTACTGGGGTGAATAAAAATTTAAGTGGTGCGGCTAAAGATGTAACCGTTAGATCTGTAATCCCTAAAGAGTTGGAGGAAGAGATATATCTTTATTCAACCAGAATTTATTGTTGACGAGGTTCGTTTATCCGTGATAAAAGGTGGACAGAGAACCCAATTATTTCTCGTCTTGGTATGAAATCGAAAACATATCAATAGAATAATACTTCAGGTGGAATCACATAAAGTAAAACTGAATAGTTGTAGTAATTTGTAAATAAAACGCTTAATAATCTACAAATTGGCAATTTGAAGCCTCCATTTAGTAAAAGGAAAAAAGTTTTCTCCGTCATTACTATAAGTTACATCTTCCACAAGACAATACACAGACGATACTTTACATATTTCTCTCATTTACAATTCAGAATAAAAATATTATTCATCCATTTTATCGGTTTATCTGTTCTGACAGTTTTAGGTTTTGGTATTTCCGGATCTTATGAAAAGGTAAATGATTGGGCCTGAGGGTTGACCCCGCTGCGGTTTGGCTCTGAATCACAGGGCAAAAAAACTGTGAATCACTTGACATCCTTAACAATTAATTTTCAATTTGCAATTTGATTTTAAAATCAAGTTTCCTTGTTCAAAGACTCATAAAGGAATACATGCTGCAATATTTCTTACCTACAGTTTCTTTATTGCCAAAGTGTGCGGTATCTAACAATATATTTTCTATTTTCAGGTAAATAGCTACATTGGCGTGAGCATTACGGTAAGACGGGGCAATACATAAGAAGGGTAATGCAGTATTTTATATCGACTCCTTAACGGCCACTCAGCCTTTACCTGAAGAAGCTATTGCGTTTCTTAACAAAACTATAACAATAAATTTAGCTGAACTTCGTTCCGGTACAACGTGGAACGTTTAACAGCTCACAGTTTACGTTTAACCTGATATATACTTCATTAGCTTGATTTACAATAACGTTTAGATACGTTTTTAGTTTATAGTGTTGTTGGTAATTAGTTTTGCGAATGTTAGTTGCTGTTTACATATATGAAGATTGCACGTTTCGCGTGAGATTTTAATTAATGGTCTCAGACATGAACGTGTGCTGTTATATTTTATTTTAGACTAACAACATTAATATTTTTATGAAAGTCATTTTCTCCAATGTGCACAAATTATTCTTGTGTTATATTTAAACGTCTATTGTCACGATATATTGAGTCTAGTCCTTATAAAGTATTGACTCGCGTAGCCATAGCGTGTTCTTTGCCAAAGTTAGATTCCTACCAGAACAAATGTGTTTCAGGCCTGTACCTACATAATTATATTTATATATTCTGAACCTAGATGTTTGTGGACGTGATTTGTTTGTACAACATCATGTTTGTGGACATGCTTTGCATATAAACCGACACAAACGATACTGAATAAATCTATATGAGTGAAACTTTTATCAGCAATAACTTTTCATTTCATAGACTGTCAGCTTCTATTTATGTTTCGTCTAGTAAAAATAAAACTCAACAAGATACTTTTCAGAAACACTTCCAAAACCTGCTGCTTCACCGACTCATTCTTGGAACCCCCTTTTTTCTAGCAGACGTCGGGAACAAAGTAATTAAAAACTTCCCTCCGTAGTTAGAAAGCACTTCAATGCTACCAGATTAATACGAGTATCGCGTGTGCTAGTTACTTTTATTTCAACTATTTCATATTATTTATGGCTCATAGTTGAATTTTGTATCAAAAATGCATGCCCATGTTCTATATATAACCTCGCGTGATATGTTTCTCTGTGTTTATTTTTGTCTGTGACATTCCAAATATGTGTTATTGATTTGATTTTTCATGGATTTAGTTTTCCTGTTTCGTGTTTTGTATATCCTTATGTAGGTGGTAAAAAGTTATTAATAGAGTCAGTATTGAATAAATCTTTGCTATAATATTAGTTGTAACAATAACAGCGTTACTCAATGCGACCAAAAATACCTTAAGTAAATCGTTACCTCACATTCAATTTCCTCATAATACAGTAGCCACTTCTTCCACATCACAAAAAACACGCCTACAACAATTATATTCGCCATCAGCATATTTCCCAGAACTCAATTCAAAGGGCAAGAGGTCACGCTCACCTAACGAGTACTAATCCAGTCTAACATTAAATATTATGGTTTCCTGCTCCTATCTTTTCAAGTGACATGTTAATTTGTCTGCAAGTAGCCACTTCCTCATTAACTGTTAGTTGCACGTTCGGGTTTAGCTGATCAGCTGTATTAGTCCGTTTGTCTCTATTATATGCTGTGTTTATATGTACATATACTAGTGGTGTGACCCGGTTTTGTTAGCCTTAGTAATCTGAATTGGTTTATGAAGGTTGAGGCAAATATTGTTGATGATGCGAAAGTGTTTTTAAAATTATGGGAGAATTTTAACTCATCAAGCTTTGCTAATGAGACAAAATTGATAATCTATTGTTATGGCCCTCTACCGGGCCACCTCGGGCCTGACTAGTTGAAGCTATAGAAGCAATATTCAATAAAAATGAAGAATAACATACATAACAATACAGGACACTGACTGGTTTTAGACTTGAAATTGGAAGCCCTTTTGATACCAAATGAATGATTTCAGTATCAATTACAGAAAGTAAAGTTACTAAAACAGAAAAGCAACGGACAAAATAATGAGCAATCTGACACTGAACAATCAATACACATCCTTCGCATCCTCTCTACAACTTTCCCATTGACATTAATACAAACAGAATCAAAATCGCTCCAACAATTTTGCAGATCATATTACTCATACACACAGACTTCCTTTTGTGCTAGATACGTTTTGATGATCCGTATCACCGTTGGCCGTTTGATGTATAAATTGCGCTACTAATTAGTGGACGTAGGCAACTAGAGTCATGGAGTTGATTTAATTTTAGCCGGTTCAATTCCTGTTTGAATCATGGTCTTAATAAGCTCTGTTTAGCCAGCCAGGGATTATGGCGAATTCGTAATAATGATGTTGTATGGGACAATCGGATATTTGTATTTCTAAAGTTAATTATCTACGCTTTTGGAATCTAGTTGTTTAAACATTAAGGCTGAAATGAGTTGGAAACAAAATACAATTTCGCTTTTGCAATAGAATCTTCATGTTTATATTAAAATTTGGCTCCAACGAAAACACTGAAAATGTACTTATTGTTATAATAATCAGATACTAGGATTAATAATACGAAATGAACAAAAACTTTGTCGAAATCACGAATTTAGACAGTCATGATAACAAACATTGTCACCAAAGCAATTGAACTACAAGCAACTTCTGAAACATGCAAAATGAAATAAGACGTCTTTTGTTTATTATTATGGAACCCCATTGAATTTCCATCCAGCCTAACAAATTGAAACTAACTGAAAAGTCGACTTCCAAAGTTTAGAACAGACTTTAAATTGGGACAGGATTCATTAATTCAGTGTAAGAAGTTGAATTAAATCATTCGAACCTTTAACTCAACAATTTTTGGACACTACCCTTAAATTAAATTGTTCAGTTAATAATTTGTTACGATTTCGAAGCAACGAGTGGATTTACTTTAAAGAGTTAGATTGTCTTGTACAAGTTATAATTTGATGGAATTGACTGTAACTTGGAGGGTTGTTGTATTGGAGCATCATTGAAATTATTGTTAAAGTTTAGAGTGTTTTGTTTGTGTAGTTATCTGGTGCTTGAGCCTGCTCTCAAAATTTTAATAGGTTTATGTATTTTTCTGATCTCAACAACAACTTTGAGCTCTTCGAGATTTGGTACTCGAATGTTTTTAATGCTTGCAAACGTACTTACTTCGCGAATTTGCAATAAAGCGATATTTATTTAAATACGAAAAGACGTTGCTTTGGCAAAAATAACGTAAATAACATTTAGAAGTAACCCAGCCAACTTATTCATACTGAATTAATGCATTACTTCAAGTTGGCCTACTTATAATCTTGTAATAAAACTACTACTACTTCGACAAATAAAAGTAAATCGTTCAGCACTAGTAAGTAAACCTACTTACATACGCAAATCGATACTTCAATATTCAAAGCAACGCGAGCAAAAAACACAACCATCGGAACCCTTTAGATCACATTTTTTCGCTCAAAAATTATGAAGTATAATGAACCAGCGGGAAGTAAGTTAGCATTAAGTATTCGCATTTCCATAGCTGTCTCTGCCGTAGCAGTTAAAATTTCACTTGGCTAAGCAAAATTTTCTGTCCGCTGCAAAAATCCTTCCTCTTTTAGGGGGAGGGGAGCGCCGAGCGAATTCTTGCATAAAATTTACATCGAGCGGTCCACACAAATTACCATTTCACTTCTTACTCTGATTAAATGTTGTAGAAAAAATATTGCTCTCTAAATGTAAGAGAAAATTCTTGGGTTTTCGACTCATTAAAATTGATGTTTTGTTTTTTTTTTTTCTTTTCGGTCCGCCCGGCGCTCGTTCCAGAGTGATTCCCTTCCAGTTTTGCATTCGACTTTTCGGGTACGAGTCTTTACATAATTCAATTTGTTTTTCTCCAAAAATGATACGGGCTTTTAAATTCGGCTTCCAAACCAAGTAGTTTCGTACGACAAACAGCTGTAGCCCACCGCAGGGAATTGCCGACCGACATAATTTCCTACAAAAAATCTGCTAGAACTTGGCAAGTCCAAGCGGGATTCGTCCAAAAAAGGTGTGTGTTACAGCATCTTTCACGCAAAAGGGTGAGAAAACAGCGGAGGCGAAGCAAAGATATTTGGCAGGCCTTTACAGGCTAATGATCCACTTGATTGCGGTTAAGTGTCGCTATAAAAATGTCTGGATGTTGCCAACTAGGGGAAAAAAACAGTTGCTCCTCTAAAGTGACTATTTTTCCTGGCAGCCTCCCGATATCATGAGACAATTGCCTTTGCGAACACTTTAAGTGGACGACAATTGATGTTTTCCCACTTCGCTTACACTAACTTAATTTTGTTGTGCTCTGAAACTCCTTATATCTCACGGGCACTTCGCCTTGTATTTTGTGTCAATTTTTGTAGAAAATGTTTTTCTACGACGTAAAACTCTACATTGGATAAACAGGTGTAGGTCCTAGATGTAAAAACATAAGTATGTAACAGTTACAATACATCATTATTTCAAATTCTATTGGTTAAATCCATAACATCTGACACAATAAGCTGGAAGCACAAAAATATGTCCTTCCCAAACTTCCGCAGAACCTAAATTGAGTTCATAAAACGGCTTCGTAACTTGAACAATCCAAGTTATATCAAAGATTGGGAAATAACTTGTATAAATGGAAAATTTACTATGAAATCATCATGAAATCGAATGCCTTGATTGAATTATTCTTCCGCAAATCGTTCCATTTCTCGGAAACTCACCATCAATCATGAATCTGTTGCTATTATATGACAAGCAGTTACTGTGCCAAGTACGTGATATTTATTTTGATGAAAATCTGACGGCTTGGGGAAAACCAGGTGGATTGGACGAAATTTTGATGAGTAATTTTCTTTTAAACACGGATGTAGCTTTCTATGTTAATGTACACGAACAATGCAGTTTGAGGTGAGGATACTTAGAAGGTAAAAAGGAAAAGATTATAGAATATTGTCTGGGTTTCAAATTGATTCGACTGTTTTTCCAATAACTCAACTCACAGTATTTCTATTTAATTTATCTAGCCTATATCGTCCCACTTGCACTGCTAGATAAAAGCTTTCTTATTCCACACACTTCTATCCTCAGCTGTGACCTTTTCTTTTATTACAGCTCTATCCTACATGTCATCATGTCATCACCTACTGATAATTCTATTGCTTTCTTTAACAATCGCATCTGTATCACCACCGTTAAAAACATCGTAATATACTCCAAATAGACCAAAACCTTCTCCTTTTTTTCCTACACGTTGTCGTAAAACATCTGAATCTTTGGAAATAACTCGCAGCGGGTGTGCCAGTGAATCGATTTTGAATTCATAATTTAATCTGGTCTGGTCGCGTAGCTCGGGAAATGTTTAATTTGTTCTCTCGATACAAGGGGAGATGATGGTATTCCGTTGACATTGTGACCGCCAATGTTTTTGCTGGGGTCCAATGCAGATTTAATAAAAAAGTTAAATGAATTATTTATTTGAATTGGTATTGCCTTCATCAAATGGTGTTTGAGGGTTGTGATTGATGATGATATATGGATTGCTAGATGTGGTTTCAACCTTTATATTGGATCTGTAATTGTTGGTCTTTGATTTAGCTCTGATTAGGGTATTATATCAAAATCAATTAGAAGTCAATAACGTTTAGCTTCTCATGATTCTATGGAGATTAAAGTATTTTAATTTGATAAAAGAAGGTCAACACAAAAACTGAAACTAAATAAAATGGCCTTTACACAAATTAATTTAATAACCCTTTTCCTAAGCCCACCGTGGGATAAACTTGAAGTATCGAAAAATTGTTTAATTAACGCAGTATTCGTAGCTCCAAAGTGAGTAATTCCAGGAACGACTTTATTAAAAGTTGATACAGTGTTTCTAAAAGTAATATAATACTTTTGGCGTCGGTCGAATAAACGTTTCAATATTCGAGGGCTTCATTAATCACGGTAATTGACGCGAAGGGGACTTGGACGGTGGACGCCCCCTTTCCCCCTTCAACTGTGGCTGTGCTTTTGTTTTGTGATAATGGTAAAAAAAATGTTATAATTTCTGGAGGGGCGTCAGTCTCTGTTGTTAACTTTGATTCAGTAAAGGATTATGTAATTTGGGTGGTTAGTGAGTGTTAATTTGGGAACAATGATTTGGTACTTGTAATTCGAATTAATTAGTTTGATTGATACGGGGGAATTGATGATGTTGTAGAAAGGAAAAGAAAAAATTGATGAAATTGTTGAAACAAAAACAATTTCAGGAGAATATCTATAATTTTCGAATACCTATTTACATTTATCGTTTCAATAGCAAAAGCTCTGTTGAAATGAAAAAGATAAAGAGGGAACAGTTGATACTAAACAAAATCGCCTTCAAACTGCAACCCTATCTAGATACTTCACAAAGCCATTATGATGAGCATCCGATTATTAAGACCGTTATTATCAAAAGGAGTAGACAACCTAATTCACGGAAATAAAATAGAAACAACGATGGGAACCCCTGCTTAATGTTGCTCGACGATAACGATTTGATTGCCCGATTGTTCGAACAACGAATTATCTTGTACAACCAAATACAAAAAGGAATTAAGGAAACTTTTTATAAAATAGAGGAAATCCTGCTATATATAAACATCTCGCTATTTTCAAAGGTCGAATGGATAGAGGCTAGATGTGAACTGATTAGCTAAAATGGAGGAAGTTACGTGGCCTTTGGTTTCTGTTTGCCCTGCCAAGGACGAGTCGTTAAGATACGTGTTTGACTTAGCAAAGTAAATTTTAGTACGGCTAGATTAGAGAAGATAGTCTGTTAAGTTGGTTTTGAAATGTAACTTGGAAAAGAGAATTTAAAAGATATTCAAGTTCTTACATAAAGAAAATAAATTAAAACATTGATTCCAAATGTAAAAGCAAATAAGACCGCAATTTTTTTCCGTCTAAAATACTCAATAATCAATTTCCCTAAGCCTTTCCCAGTATTCGGTTGTCACATTTAATTTGGTCGGAATCGCCTATTAATCATTTATGGAGTCATTAATCAGATATCAGCTTGATATCCTTTCTCATTCCTTCGAACGTTGAGGATTTACTTGACAAATTACTTTTTCGCTTTTCTTGTTTAGAAAGGGTGGATTCCCTTTAAAGTTTAGGAAGAAGGGTATTTTTTTCTGATAATGCTGTTAGTGAGGGTACTTCATTTTGCAGAATGCAAACTCATTTCGGGATATAAAGATGGTGTTCAAAAATCTTCATTAAAAATATATAAACGTTCAAAGCAAATATTACAGGGCCCATATTTTTGAATGCAGTGTTTTCACTAGTAAGTAGTAAAGTATCCAGTTCCAAACCAAGAAATGTAAACACTAACAAACCTGAGCTCGCAGCAACGAAACCTAAAATTATTGCAGAATTTCGCCAATTCCACCCAGTATTGGTATGTTTGTGTCAAACTTTACCGTAGTCATTTGGGCACGATTTTTATTAACTCCCGAGTCTCGATGCCTGTAGAAAACTTTTTGTTGCGCCTTTTTCTCCTTTTTTACGTTCCAAGCTTTTTATGGGTCTGCAGTTCGGTTTATCGTTTATTAAACTGTGTATAGATTGGATATTAAAGAAGGATTTCGCTCTCGTAAAAATTGAGAGATTCTGAGAGATTTCGAGATTCGGTTTTATTCGAGGCTTGAGTCGAAATCAATTGGAAAGTCGATGTGTGATGATATTTAATTTGGAGTTTAGAGAGGCTGCGTTAGCAGGATCGGTTTATGGGGTTTTATATGTCAAAGAGTGCGTGCGTGCGTAGTATTTTCCGGCTTTGTACTTTTATGATGATCTAACACAAATTGTACTACTATCACACTGCTTCACGGGGCTTCTACGAGTAGCTAGTACTCGTATATATCTAACATTCTTCAACAAACTACAGTTTTACTCATATAAACTTTACTTCATGCATGTTCTATCGTTTCTTAAGAGCCCTTCTACGTATACGAAAGGAAAATGTAATATTGTTAGAGAATAGCTTAAGTCTTTGTTAACACAATTCAAATTATGAAGTTACCAACGATAACTGAATTGTGTAACGTTCATTATTCCACGATTGCGTATACTATTGCTAAATATGTCACTGTATGAGGCTTTTAAGCACCCACGCGGGCTTCAGAGTATCAAGGAGATATTTCAATTCATACCGTTATAAACTTTATTTCAAAATTAATAAGATTTAAACTCCTTTGTAAATTCTAAACCAGCTGGCAATAATTTATTACGTTCGTATGAAGGGTAATTTTTTATTACGGCGCCAGTAACATTGTATCTAACTAATTGGAATCTTGTATAATTTTTATTGTATTATAGTTTCAATTAATTTAAATATATTGGCGATTTAGATCTTTAATTGCAGTGATTACGTAATGGGTTTGTGATTTTAGATTGGAATCATTAGTCTTAGTTAATTCTTTGAGTATTGGTGCCACTCCTTCTGTAAGTGCCTTAATAGCTTCTTTTCGTGTTTGTGATTTTTTTTTCTATCTTAATGGCTGTTTTATGTGATTTAGCAGTAACATCTACCTACTTCACATTTTATAACATTGCTATCACCAATCCTTTTGTCTTTCTTTCCCAGATCCTTAAAAGCAC
This sequence comes from Griposia aprilina, assembly GCA_916610205.1. Taxonomy (NCBI): domain Eukaryota; kingdom Metazoa; phylum Arthropoda; class Insecta; order Lepidoptera; family Noctuidae; genus Griposia; species Griposia aprilina. The sequence goes on along the minus strand of OU744299.1, from coordinate 21,541,566 downwards.
ATTGCTTAACAATTTTCTTCTTCAATTTATTTAGGTCATAATAATATTTTAATCTTTGCCATATACGTGCAAGGTTATCACCAAAATTGTAGTGTTTTTAAGTAGTTTTGTGACACAATCCAAGGTGTAATTTATGCACGGATACCCGCAACCGTCTATAATATTTTGTTAATGAAATGACATACAAACACAGTTTTGTGGACGTGACTGACTTTTTGGCTAACTAGTTCTTTTTTGTTTTTATTTTTTATTTTTTCTGTGTGATTGCACTTTTGTGGAGGTTAGAGATTTTCTACGTGTAGTACTATTATTAGTGTTAGTTAACAGATAAGTTAGTCCATATAGCGGGTATAAAAAGACACATAACGAAGCCGAGAGTCGCTTGTACTCGCCGTCATTGTAATCATTTTTTATGTACTGGACCATACCTTCCGATTACGGAGATATTGAAGGCCAAAACTCCAGCTTTTACTGACGTTTTTTACGAAAACAAGCTTTTAATGTTATATATAACACAACTTTAAATATCCCCAGGACCCCCGTACCGTTGCGTGAACCCATAAGCACAATGTTTTGCGTGCGTTACGTTGCGCACTACCGTAAACAGCGATTTTTCACACCAAAAATAAAAGTCGTTTCCCAGCAATTATTTCTGTGCATTGTTACTTAGTTTGGTGTGCAGAATACGTAGTTGACGGCTATGTGATGGGTCTTTTTCCACCCCGTGTGTTGATTGTGTCATCGTCAAAGGCATTGCATTGTCTTCTGAACCTCCTGCAGTGCCAATTCGTTCATTCTAACGAGTAGTGCCTTATCAGTGGTTTCAGATGATCAGTATGATCTTCTGTCTGCCCTGGTTCCATTTTAGTTGAGGTCAGAGAATGTAATTCTTCCCTCTTTACCATTCACTCCCTTCATACTAAATCAATACGAGTTGGTGATTTCAGACTTATATTAACTCTAAGTCCAGGTTTCCTCACGATGTTTTCCTTCACCGGTGTCAGTAATGTCCAGGATAAACTCAGAAAGTACATATGAATTGAAGAAGTCACATTGGTACTTGCCCGGATTTGAACCCACAACTTCGTGCATGAGAGACGAGGCCATAACCACTAGGCCGTTGGTGAACAATGCTCGTGCCTTCTCGGTATGAGAAGAGGAGTTTGCCCAGGAGTGGGACAATAACAAGCTGGTATTATATACTTACCTCCTTACTAATAAACGTATTATAGCACATCACCACGAACTACAAACAATTCTAACACAACACACGTTTTACTTGAAATCGTTCTCGTTACAATTCCCTTTACTTGCGAGGTAAGTAAAAAAACGTCAGAAGGTCAAGCTTCTTATGATCCTCCGAGGTAATGACTGCAACACGTCACGACGGCACGCAAATGTTCTAGTGTATAGTGTATCAGTTTTGTAATAAGCGCAAGGTTACTATAATGAATGATAACACGTTTTTGTTCGTATTTATTTTTAATTGTGTTTTAGCGAATTTTAGGTTAAAGTTTTAGCTTGTAGGTTGAATAGGAATTTGATCTATTTATCAATACGATTACCTTTAATTTGCTTGTATAATGTGGTAATCAATAGGTTACCCACCACTCCCAAGGAGTGTCCCGGAAAAAGGAACATTATACGCTGATTGTGACATGACTGACATGCCTGCAAAAATACTTTTAACCAGATTTGTAGAGGGATTATCTGCCCAGGTTACGCTGGACATACTTAACTATTGCTGCTTATAGGATTTCATCAAAGAAAATATTATTTTAAGAAACAGTCAGAGTAAGTTTAATCACCACATCTAGCTTAGGAACTGGTGATTTTATAAAGATGACTTAAACCACTGCCTCTTTTGTCTAGTTGCTCTTTTGACTGCTGAGCATGAGATCCTGGGTTCTATTCCCGGGTCGGGCAAAGTGTTATTGGGTTTTTCCATCTGGAATTTGTCTGGAGCAGCCTTGAGTCTGGATTTGAGCCCGATTGTTGGCAATAGGCTCGCCCCTATTATTACTTGGGACTCAAATCATAACTGTCGTAATGTGGGTGTACTCTAGGTACACCTCTGTCCAACCCTTCGGAAAACATAGGCGTGATGTTATGTGCTATGTAACTTAAACCACATCAATGGCGGTATAAACACACACAACAGCAATGAAATTAGATTAACTAATTGTTTAATTAATTATAATAGAGCTAGCTATATCGCATTCGAGTTAACTGGACTAAATACATAAAAAATAATTAATTAATGTTAATTTCTATGTAAGACGGCTACTAGGCCTACCCTGATTGAGGACATGGGGCGTTTCAGCAAACTAGTCTTATTATGTAGCTTTAAAACTCCTGTAGGGTCAGTAGATAAATAACACTAGTAGTAGGCGTAATCTCCAGAAAAATTCAATAATGTGCAAGTCTGCAAATTTTCTAGTAAATCCGTCTGACTGGATTTGTCATCCATGCCTCCTATCTCCTTTCATTCAAGGGGATTAAATACTATCTTCTCAGCGATATTGATTATTAGTAAGTGTAGAAAATTCTCTTATTTATACCATTTATGGTAGTCATAACGGTATGTCTGTGACATTCGAAATATTTTTTTATAAACGAAAAATTGTTATGGGCCCCTAAAAAGCACGAGAGATCTTGAAAGTCTTTCAAAGTTAAATGTTAAAAGTAAAACTTTACATTTGAAAGTTACTCTATCATTTGTTATGTTAAGCGAATAAAGTTGTAAAAGTACAGTCATACTCATAAATATGTTGACACATTTGAATTTAAATTGTGTTCAAATGTAAATATGAGAATTTATACAGATTTTATTAATGTTATGCTATCAACATTGGTTAACCCTTCATCTCTACTAACATTATTTTGGTAATAAAAAATGAGAACCCACAACGTGTCTGTCCTTTATGGAGAACTTATAAAAACAGTTTTTTTTACTACTGAATAAAATTACATAGTATCAGAATAACAAACTACCAGTAACGAATAATGACTGTCTCTTCGGTCTAGTGGTCGTAAGTCCTGCTGCGAAGCATGAGGTCCTGGGTTCGATTCCCGGGTTGGACAGTGTTATTGGTTTTTCCATCTGGAATTTCTCAGTAACAGCCCGGAGTACTAATTTGTGCCCGGTGGGTAGCAATAAGCTCGCCCCCTATTAGATGAGACTTAAACTTAACTGGCGAAATGTGGGTGTATCAAGCACTCCTCTGCCCAACCCTTCGGAGAACCAAGGCGTTATTTATGTGGAAAATAAGAACCTAAAACAGTTCTGTCCTTCATGGAGAACTTATAAAAACTGTTTCTTTACTACCGAATCAAATAAGAGTAAGAATAACAAACAAAATGGTCGTTCTATCGCACTACTTTATCAATACCTTCCATGGTGTTCATAATAGGCGGTTGCCATGACAACGAAAAGCCTTCTCACAGTACCCAATATCAGGGGAATGGCCAATAAAACTCAAGTATATTCGCTACACAAATTGGTTACTACGTGAGTAAGTAAGTGCTTAAAAATAAATTGGATTTTTTTCAAATGACTGCTTTTTACTCGTGTTTTTTAAAATAGCTGGTGATTTAGTGTAACATGGCACTTACTGTTTTAAAAATTAACAATAAATGCCTAAAGCAATGGCTGCCATTTTTTTTGCCACTAATATAGAAAGGTTTTTGTGAAAGATAAGACCAAATAGAAGCCTTTTTCTCTGAATATTTTAAGTGATAAAAATGTACGAATTGCTGTTACAGAAAATAAAATTGGAAAAAAATGTTGGTCAAAGAATACACGTCGATAAAGCAATGAATTATTAACAAACACAGAATTGCTTACTTACACACACAACAATATTTATCCATAAAATTACTTAAAAACTAGCTAAATGTGGGTGAACTATAGGAACACCTCTGCCTAACCATTCAGGGAATGTAAGCGTGATGTTATGATATAACTTAAAAAACTGTATCCGTTTTCAAAATACAGCAAACATTGTATACTTATATCGGAAATAAAAAAGCCCCAAATAACAACTCCGCTAATTCATACATTTCATCGTGTCATGAGCCCAACAAAATAAGTGTATCATTATAAAAATCTAAAATTCTAAATGTACCCGTTTCTTAAACCCTCAACCGCTTGACAAGTAAATACTTGACATTGTAATTACAATTCACGCACCTATTGTTTTATAAAATTGTTAGCCGACTGTGTAAAAATACAGCTGCTCTGCATACACCCGAAGCGTTAAAGTTGCTTTTTAATTCGGTAGGGTTATACTACCAAAATTAGACCATGGCGGTCAGAACACGCGATGTAATTCTATTTGAGATTTTTATCTGTTCAATTGATGCTTATATATAGTTACGAAATGAGCTTAAAAAATACGATACTGTGGGGTTAGGGCGTGGGTTTAGTAGCGTAGCGTAGCGGTGGACGGTTAAATAAATAATGATACTGATTTGACTCTATGTCTATGTCTTTAAGTCTGGACTTTAAAATTGTGACTGTGACCTCTGAGTTTGTTTCGGCCTTTCTTCTCAGAGTAGTCAGATAGGAAACGCCGACATCATCTAGTTAAAAAAATATGATTGACGTGTAAAAGTGGTTGTACAAACCTATTTACAGAAATAAAATCATTTATCATTTATTTATCATTTAATGTGTAACTATATTTTTTTATTTACTTAAAGCAGTTTTCATCGTAGTGTTATGTATTGAAAATATGCACTTTAAGTTTGTGTCTCACCGTGACCGTTCAAATTCAAATGTATATTATAATCAAAAAATTCAAAAACGTGAAAACAAATTTTAATTTAAACAACAAAATTTATGTTTGTACATAATATTATTTTGCTTCCAAATAACTCAAATGTTTTACTAATACCACAACCAATGAATATAAATAGTTTGTATGCTACATAAGTTATAGTTAACTGTAACCAAAACTGCTGAGTATGTTACATGAGAATCGCTCCCGCTCATGAGCCCGCTAGATCTTAACTACCAAAACCTCATCCTTACCGTAGTACAGTGCGTGATTTAGTTAATGAAGATCGTTCGAAAAACGTTGTATTTGGTAAAATAACATGTAACGAGTGTGTAAAATCTAATTATTTCTGTTATTAAGTATAATTATTATTTAAGAAATCTCAATCTGACAGTGAACGATTAAGGTGTTAGAAATTGTATTGTACGTAATGTTTTATATTATCTTCATTCTTTATTTTCAAGAATTTGGTTGGGTTTTGGGTTTTTGGGCGCGTTAGCGTTTTGTCCTATTTTGGTTGGTGGTACATTTTGACTGTTTTCTTGACAATTTTGACGTTTGAAAGTGCCTTTTATTTAACCTACTTGAAATATAGGATTTGACTTTGACTTTGGTATGTAGTATTTTTCGTTTATTGGACAGTTTTGTGAATATTATATAATGATGATTAGCTTCAGTCAGTTTTATAAAGGGTAACGCATAGTTTATGTAAGGGTAAGGACACAAGAACATGCCGAATACTGTTGGTCAATAATGTGATTATGGAATATGTTTTATTTAGTTTGTTCAAGAATTGACATTTATCTACACAGCCTTCTTTAACATTAAAGCCATAAGGATCCCACAAACAGGTGCGACGCGACTCTAGTAGAACAATTTCTATGAAAACTTCATGGAAATTATTCTACAAGAGTCGCGTCGCGTCTGCCTGCTGGAGCCTTTATCCAGTTCAACAATAACTTTAAATAATAATTAATTCCGACGAAATAAATGCTCCACTTATCCCACATAGAAACAATTAATCTTTTTACTGTACGTACATAATCCAAGTAGTGAAACTAACTTCCTTCTTCTAACTTAAACTAAAAAAAACGTATCAAGGTGATTGAACGAGGAAGCGAACCTACGATCCGGCCTTGTTTCGTGAAAGTGTGACCTTTAAGCCATGGTGCCTTTGGATACGATGTAAATATGAGTCAAAGGAGGTTCAATAAATGTTATTGTTTTTATGAAGTTATAAGTAGCCTGTAATGGGCTCGGTGCAACGCCTTTCATCTTATTGGAAAAAAACAATAAGAAATGCATTGATGTTGCATGCTAATTGAGATTTTAGAATATCAAATCCAGACTTCTTTCAAAGAAGAAGATTCTAAACAAGAAGATTCCTAACTAATATTTTAAATGCGAAAGTAAGATTGTTTGTTTCTTACCTTTCCACGCCTAAACTACTGAACCGATCATCATGAAATTTTGCATATACCTTGTCAGGGGTACAGAAAAGGACACAGGGTACCTTTTATCCAAAAAAAAGTACTGTTCTATTGCTTTATGATGCTAGATGGCGCTACGTCTTTTGAATCATGATTGAACTATATTATTAGATACTTTAGTAGTGTTTTAAGAGTTAATTTTTTTGTAATATAAGTAATACATTTTATGAGTCTAGAGTGAACTTCAACACTATTTGATCGAACACCATGAAAGCTGGCACATAGGTAGGTAAGTATATAAATATGTAATTATAATGGAGAAAGATATACAGGACTTTTTCGACCTCCACGCGGACTAAGCCCGCGCAAAAACTAATCTAAAGTAAATGCAATATGTTGCTGAGCCAAAATATTCAAAAATTATCAACCCTAGCCTCCCCCACCAACAGTCTATTCCTAACCGTCATTTCTCACAAAACCCGGCCAATAGCTACAATACATTATAAAACCTACACCGCCCATTGCCAAGCGATACGTAAAACTCGACTCGTTCGGTCGGAATGAACGATTAGTGAACGAACGAGATCATATTACCATTACATAGGTAGGGTCATTCAGAAGGTTCACGGTGCAACTTAAGTACTTCCGGCGCACCCTGCAGTGGGCACTCACCTTTACTACCTTGCTGTTCTTTATGGTGTGGCATGAGATATCTTGCAAAATAAGAACAGCAGAATTATGTACTTTTTTATGTTTCATTCTTTTTCTACTTAAAAGATTCCAACTTCCTATGATTAAATTAAATAGTAGTTAAGTTAATTTAACCATTGCATTTCAATGTTTTTTTTAAAGTTGTGTACAAAACATCAACCCAAAGCTTTTTCAAGCCCGCTATAACACCATAACTTTCAAAGTTAAGCATTGTAATTCATATGAAGTACAAACTAATCTATTTATCATTTTACTTGAAGTTTAATCATATTTTTTATAGCTAAGAAGTAAGTGGAACTTCTGTATTTATTTGTATATTTAGCATGTTACGAAGACCTTGGTCAGAGATCGGCCGGGATTGCTTGATATCTTGGTAATCTTGACTTTCACGCCGGAGATTAATTGTGGTACTTTGTGGTTTTTGAGCTTGAGACGAAGAATTAAAGCACACGTGCCTTATTGCGTAGACAGAGAGAGAGTGACAGTTTTTATTACAATAATATAATGCGTCAGTTTGTAGGTTCTTTATTGCGCTGAATAGCCATACTTATATCTCACTAAAATTCAAAGTAAGTAGCGATTTTGGTGAAAAAAGTAATATTTTCAATAAAAAATCTAAATCTGTGAAACTTTCTTTAATTTATTTTTAAATTTTTATCATTACTAATATTTTTCTTAAAAATAAAAGTTTTAAGAAGACTTTTATTTCTAGGCTGAATTTAAAGCTTGAATTCAGATAGATAGATCGAGAATTCAAGCGTTAACGTGCCGTCTGCCTGTATTGTGCTCCATTCTCCCAAGAGTCTCTTTTCACCAACTATTTCAGGAATAACCATATCTCAGCCCAATGAGCTTTCTGATTTCCTCCCCATTTTCATTCAGACTTTTTCATTCGTACTTCTAAAGCTGTATTAATAAATTTCAGAACTCGTTTAACTTCAGTCGCAATGATTGAAAACATCGCACGGAATGATTTCACATTAAAATGTGTACCTACATATTATTATTGGAGTTCAATATCCAAAATACTTTTTCAAAGAGTTTTAACAGAATAAAAGTTTTCAATTCACCAAAAAGTTGGGCTTATTGACGCAAATCGACTTTATCATAATAAATTTATTGCCCCGGGCATATTACGGGGTCTTTGTGGGGTGAAAACGCCCGTTGTCGGTCGTGAGATGCTTATGTATGTGTAAAATATGGAAATTCGGTATGAGATTCATTTTAGATTGATTTTTGCCCGTGTTGTGTTATGTGTAACATTTTGGAACGGATTGCAAAATGATTTTCGATTGTGCGTTTTTTATTTTGAGCCAAAACTTGTTTGAGAACCTGTTTTTTGTTTACATTGGCTTGTTATGTTTACAAATGAAACGGAAAGAAAAAGTGACTTGACTCCATACTTGGATTTAATTTTTTTGACGTACGGTACCTCTATAGAAGATAAAGTGCGAAAACAGGTTAAAAGTTGTCGAAAAAAAATAACGAATTTGAATAGTGGTTAAAACTAAAACGATTAAAATAAGCTGATATTTAAGCATTATAAATTTATAATGCATATAAGGGTAAACGTGGGTAGCATTAATAATGTCCATTATTTCACTTCGTAACGGTCTTCTAAAGACCAAATGTTAATGTAGGTATTATGTTGGCATTAATAGAAAACCTCTTGATTGTGATTTATGTACCTCTTTAAGTATTAAGGTCATTTTTTGTTGAAAAAGGCGAGCGTTTTGGTGCACCGTCTAGGTTTTATTTTATTAGAGGTTCAATCTTTTAGTTGAGTTGAATTTTTGATAAGATTTTTAAGATAGCAAATGTTGAATTGTTTTATGCAGAAAGTTTTGTGCTTTTGTTGTTTTTGCATGAGTCAGAGAGCTAAGAAAAATGGGTTTTTATTTTTATAAATAGCACATAACTGTAAAAATAATTTAAATGTAAATAAGTGAATAAAGATGAACTCTGGTAGCTTCGGAAAAAAACAATTTCACATTAGAATTTTTAAAGAAACAAAAATGACACAAGAGATTACGGAATAGAACGATCCTATTTTCCGCTAATGTAGGGTGGAAGCACATTTTCTCGTCCGTTCCCTTAAAATCTAAATAAAACTCATAATGAAACCAGAAGATTGACTTCGTAAAAATATATTTCAGACCATATACTTTTATCACGATCCGTCTCAAGGCTTTGGCTCTTAAAACTTGCAAATGTTACACCCTTAACGTTTTATGTGTATATTTTAAGTGATATTCTCGTAAATTCCGTAACTGTTACGTCACGTAAATGTACTGATTTTCTGATACTTTGTGTTTTTTTTTCTCATTTTTGTATGTAACATTTACATGTTATTATCAAGTTGATCTTTGAATGAAAAAATGAAGGTTTTCTTAAATTATCATCTTGTTTTTACAATCTACATAGATAATGATATTAAAAATACACTGAAGATAATGATTATGGACTTTATAGAAGCCCCTAGTAAGACGTAAGCTGTAAAAAACTTGTTCACTATATTTTATGGGGAAAAAATCCTCTAGATTATTATGGCACGTAAAAGTTACTAAAATAGTTCAAGACAACTTTTAGATGCAAAGTTTAATGTAATATTTATTGCCATTGATTTTTAATTTTATGGTTCACCATAAGAGTAATCCCATGTTTAATGTCCATATTCTAAATGTTCTATCTCGAAAACTTTTTGAAGTGTTGCTTAAAAACATTATCCCCATAATCTTCCTTATATTTCCTTATGTATCTTCAAGTTGTTCGTTTAGGGTATTAGCAGAGATCTACGTGGCTATATATGTCGTCTTATTTTGGTATAAACTTTGATGCGGCTATCTCGGAAACTGCTAAACCGGTTTAAGTGATTTTTACATAAATGGAAAGCTTATGTCTTCCTGATCAGCATCGAGATAAAGTATACAATTATGCTTCACTTATAAAGGTACTTACACGGTTCTGAGTACTTAAAACTCGACAGATTATTACTGCACTTATGAACGTAATTATTATTGTGCAGTTTCATGCAATGACATACCAGGATTTAGTACTATTTAGATTTATGCTTTTCTCATAATTGAGGGGATAGTTAAAATATTAAATCACTACTAAAGCAGTTTATGGCATAGCTGGAAGGTTATTCACCTGCCACCGATAAGATTATGCCTAGATAGTTCTAAGCGTATCGTTAGCCCGACTTGAGAAATTTGCGAAGAAACCTTATTTGCTAGCACTAGATTTATAAGACTGTTTTAAAATATTAAGACTTTCAAGCAACGACTTTAGGTATGAAACTTTTCCACTTTTTTGGACACCAAATAAAGAACATAGAAATCTATATAATTCTGAACAAAAATCCTTATAATCTGAACTTCTTTACGAGTTAGGGGACATTCAATACACTAAAGGTGGGCTCAGCGAAGCGCCATTTTATAATAACGCTTATACACGTTGGGGTATTACTGTAATTTGGGGGAACTCGCATGGATGAAGGTAGGTCCTGGGGTGCTCTTGGAACAAAAACTTCAAATTATGGTACGGATATTTAAGGGACGATGTTATTAAATGTATTGTTAGTGTGCACTCTGAAATTGGATTAAATTAGCGTGTTCATGATAGCCGTGAAAGACAAAATATTGTTTTCATAACTGCATAATATAGATTCTAATTATAACTTTGTGATAAATGAATTTTACTATTAACTTTTATGAAAATTATTAAAATTATTTCCAGTTGGATAATAACTGGTGCTTATACCACACACATTTAAATCTGCATTTTAATGATTACAGAGAGTGATAACATTTTCAACAAAAAGTCTAATTATAATTGCGAAGTGCAATTCATTACTTTAACAATCCCATATTAAACGGAATGGATTATTTAAATAACTTGTGTTATAAACGATATAATATAAATGTATAGTTCATTATTTTCATAAAAAAAATTCCATTACAAAATGAGTTTGATTGCCCAGTTTCCTCCATGATTTGGAGGACTGATCATCATTATTTAATATAATATTTTTTTATGTTACTATAGTAACTACATCTGCATCTTCATCTTAAATCAAGACCTACCTATCTTTAGTGGTTTAAATTGTGTGTTGCCTACCAATCAATCTGAACTGTTTTGTATGTTTCTGATACTTATACCACAACCTCTGTTCACCTAAAAAAAAAACTAGTATGAACATAATCAATTCTTTTCCTGGTCCACAATGCATGATAAATCGCACACGAGTGACAGCTATAATGAAAACACAGCGACAGACATAAGGGCGTGTAACCATGCATGCGTATATTTTAGCATATCTTCAATAATATCGGTGATTATACAACACTCCGACAGTATGGTGATGTGTGATTGTAAATAGATCGGAAATATTCCGTGGGTCGGTCACTTGGGCTTAGGCGTGGGTTTTCTTTCACAGAAGCTACTTTTACAATGAAAACACAGTTTTATTAACATATTTTTCAATAAAAAACACATAAAAATAAGTTACAAATAATATCCTTGTCAAAAATAAACAAACATAAAAACAAGGTTCCCATAAAAATAAAAATAAATAGGAATCCGCACAAAAATCAAATGCGCAAACATTGTTATAAAGTTGGAATTTACTACTATTGACCATAATAAAATATTTATTTTGTTGCGAGTTGACCCTTAGGGCTCTTAAAGATAACAAGTAAGGAGCAATGTAGCTGCCGAATCGCATGTCGAAGACGCTGATTTTTCGGAAATTTCTTTGCATGAAAAGTTATATGTGCACATAGTTCTGTTATATCAGAAATAATTCGACTATTTTAAGCAAACAAACCAAAAACGTGACTCCTTAGGTATCAATTACGAATTTCATAAATACACACGCACGGCCGGCCATGTTTTATTCAACTTTTAAATCGTATTATAATTTTTTTTCACAAAATCTAGGTTGTGTTTTAAAAATTTGGCCGGTCGTTCAACTGTGTTGTGGGAGAATTCTTTGTAACAATGGATCGTTTTCAAAAATTCGGAATTTTTAGGTAAAAAATGTACCGTTAATGACGATTTTAATGGTGTTTTTTTTTCTTGTTTTCAGGTAAGGAGATCTTCTGTTTGACGTCCGTAAGTGGATACGTGAATTTTGCTCTTATAAAATGTTGTTGAGAGCGAGGTGGTCATTAGCTCAGTGGAGAACGGTATGGAATTACTTTCTTTAAAATAAATATTAAAATGGTGATAAATTATCTAGAGATAGCTTAATTTATTGGTTGATCAAATCAAATCGAAATAATTTATTTCACAAAAACCAACATGGGCACTTACGAAACGTCAGAAGCTAGGTGCATGGTTCCAATTGGTTGTTTCCTATGGAGAAGAGCCGGCAAGAAACTCCACGGTAATTCTTCTAAAAATAAAGGGCTTTTACAATTTTTCAAATTACAGTGTTGATATGTGGGAGGACAGTGTAGGCCTGTCAACCAGTAACAGTTACTCAACAAAATATAAAAAGGTCTACAAATCTACAGTCTACAAGTTAGGCCTACAACGTTCTCACATTCACAAAATATAGAAGCATCTATATAAAAATAAAAGCTTATTTAAATCAAATGACATGATTTCCATTAAAACTGTAACAAATCTGAATTAAAACCCTGTCAACAAAAGCCATAAGTAAAGAGTTGAAGTTGATCAGTTATGAAACCTCATAACTGATCAACTTCTAGTAACTATATAGGGTCCGAAACCTTTTTGAAATAGCACACAAAAATCTCAGATTACTAATGTCATTAAACCTAAAGAGAAAAAACCTAAACATCGACAATCAGTCTCGTCGAAATGTGTCTAACGCGGCGGGGTGAACGGCCTCATTATCGGTCCCTCGTGAATAATATATGGGACGAATTTCGCGATTCCAGCGATGACTGTCGTCAGCGTTGCGTCAGTATCACTCTCATTACAAAAACATAGGTATCCAACTGATTATACAGGCCATATTTCTTTGCCTATCAAATTACAACTAGTTAATAGTTTCTAACCGATAAAGTGATAGCATTATAATCATAATTTCAAACAAGTACCGACTTGTTTCGATGACAACCAACCGTTGGATATTGACTATCACAACTCGCAAGGAATAACAATCAGCTAACACATTTTCAATGCGTGTTTTCTTCGAAAAATTAAGGAACTGTGGTCAACAAAAGAAGCAATGGGTATTAAATGGCCGGGTAATATATAGGGGCAATGTAATACGTTTTCTACTACCCGATCGGTTTAGAAATTCAAAGTTTATCAACCTAAACGAGACCGCGTATAGAATGTAAAGAAATATAATGTTACATTTGAATGCATCCAACGTTCGTTTTGCAAAAGTTATTTTTAACACGAACCTTTTTTAAATTAATATTCCATGCATATGTTTTATGTGTGTGTTGACACGGTTTTTAGTCGACAGGGTAAAGAAAACAACTCTAATAGTTTTTTCAACTTTACTATTTTTTGACCTTATTATTGGCTGTTGTCATTGACAACTTACAATAACTGAAAAAATCACAGCTAAACGCATTAGCAATAACTCTAAACTTATATTAAGGAGACCCCTTATCTTTAGAGTGACTAATATAACCCTCTAATTTTAGAGTCAGTCATTAATAACTTTAGACAAATTCATTATCAAAATCAGTGTCAAATTTCAGCATAGTCAAAGAAGAAGTCGCAAAGACAAGCGTTCTTGTCAATGCGGGGTCAAAGGCGAACAACCTGGGGTCAGTTCAATGCCTTCACTTTTTTATTTATGGCTTAAATTTTTGCCTTTACTTAAGCAGTTAATCATGAGTTTTTATTGCTAACTTTACTATGTGTTAATTTTAAGTGATTGCAATTATTTTATTTAGGCAAATAATATTTAGATTCATGCACATGATTTTATTAAAATCAAATGTTGGTATGTCATGCTTTAAAGATGATTTTTTGAAATTGAATTCTGGTTATGGATAAACATAGTTGTTTAAGAAAAATACATATTGGAAGTATATGTATTTTTCTCTCTCTGGTTCGAATCTCTCATCCTTTAAAACTTTAAGGTCTGGCATGAAATTATTCTGTAGCAATTTCAAATGCTGATTTTTTAGACAGCCATGTTACAGTTAATATTATTATCAATTAGGGTCAGCTAGCAACTAAAATATCAGTGGAAATAATGTCAGTCCTATCCCAAGGTATTTTACCATGCGTGTGTTTTTGTTTAATAATTATATTATATCAGTATCTAATCTCGCCGAGTTCAGTAACCACTGCAATCTGTGTGTATAATACATAAGTCATTAAGATAACGGTTGTATCATTTGTCAAAAAAGTTTAAGAGTACGCATATTTATAATGTGATCAAGCAAACTGTGTGCTATATTTTTTTATATTATATACAATTTATGCGGTAATAGTCCAACGGTTTTGGAATGGATTTTTGAATAAATGGTTTTGGGTTTCATCCCTAACCATTTCACTTTTGCTACGTGAACCCACTTAATAATAATTTAGAGTAATCAATAGGAATAACTATTTTCTTCTGGTAATTTGTAACCACAATGCTTCATCTCTAAAAAAAACATAATTATTTGACCTTTTTATAACAAAGTATCTTTTGCCTTTAATTGAACTTTGATTTCTCATTTGTTTATTATCGGAACAGCTAATGAGGTCGTTAACCTTATTTTATTTTGATCAAGATTTAGAAATAGATAATGATACTGTTTGATAAACAATTTAGAGTTAGGTACGTCTCATGTCAAGCATAAAATAAAATAAAAATTAAGAATTCACATGTAAAACTTAACCTTTAAACTCTAAACTAAAAACTCTTAAATATTTTCATAATATTTAGCTATCCATAGCGTTTTTTTTTAATATAGATAACACGCATATGCAAATATTCAACAAACTAAATCTGAATGTAATTTATTACTTACAAGAACTAAGTAGGTGTACGCACAAACACTAGAAACAAGTTCATTAACCCCATTATCTTAGTTATTTTGCAGCTGTTAGTCACACACTCAATAGATTTTTTCACAATAATAATTATATATTTTACAACAATGTTAATAAAAGTATTGCCTACATTTAACAATCTGTAAATGCTATTGTCCGTAGAACATAGGCCTATGTTATTAGCATTGTATTCTATTAAATTACATTGTAAATTGAATTATGTCATCATAATTATAATGATATTGACTAAATGAGCCCGGTTCTGGAAAGCCTATACATCTGATTTGATTGGCTTTTGTTATTACTGCAAACCAATCACACCAACATAATTTACTGATGAAAAGCCTGAGTCTGACTAAACTTTCATAGCAATATTTTGTTTATGTTTTCAGTTATTAAATCTATTATAAAGTCTAAAACCACTAAATCAAACGAGGCATACGATGTTGTGATGAAAACTTGGCACTATTTGCCTCGTGTTTCGAAGATTCGTTGCAATGTTATGTGAGTTAAAGTATGTTTATCTGTGCGATAGATGGCGCCACGTGTCGCTTAGACGATGCGTGGATGAGTTTCATGCCAAGTATTAGATGGCAATCGTTATAATAATGTATTATGTCAATTATAATAACAAGTTGTGAAATATTATTATTATGTATTGTATTTGTAACGTGTGAAATGACAAAGTAACCATGAGAAATTTTATTTTCGACCATGCTGTAAAGGAATACAAAACAAGTGATATGTTTAAAATAGTGCCAAATGTATACGCAAATAAGTATGAATGAAATAACACATTTTTTATGGCTAATAGGTAGAAAGGTTAGGTATCTAAGCAGGCGGATGCCACAAATCCGAAACAAAAAACACAATCAAGCCATAAACAATATACTTAAACTCAAACAAATTTATGCTTCCCATTAGAAGAAATCTATTTATTTATTATTTAATAGTTTAACCACTTAAGACCAATTAGCTCTTAAAATTAAATAGTCCAAGTCGTTTGCTAGCTGTCCTTTCGTAATTACTGCACCATTAATGGGCCCTCTAGATTTTTCTGTAGATTTGTTTTATGGATTTATTATGGGTCGTATTTCTGAGGTCTAGACCACATTTAACAAATTATTTATTACTAATTTTATGCATAGCATTTCTTTTCCTTTTTATCACAGAATTATTATCTACTGTGTCAAAGATATTTTACATTTCTATATCAAATCCCTGTTCTGGATAGACTTTGTTAAAAATCTTATTGACCCCATTTAACAAATTATTTATTACTAATTTTATGCATAGCATTCTTTTTCCTTTTTATCACAGAATTGTTATCTACTGTGTCAAAGATATTTTACATTTCTATATCAAATCCCAGTTCTGGAAAGACTTTATTAAAAAGCTTAATGACCCCATTTAACATATTATGTAATACTAATTTTATGCATAGCATTTTTTTCCTTTTTATCACAGAATTATTATCTAGTGTGTCAAAGATATTTTACATTTCTAAATCAAATCCCTGTTCTGGATAGACTTTATTAAAAATCTTATTCCCTTTTATGTGCCATATTGTTTATTTATGTTCTTTAATAAAACGAGATGTTTGCAAGTATGTTGTGTTGCAAATGTGTACTACGTAAATATTTTAAAGTGCGTATTTTAAAGCTGTTGCACTTTTTTATGTGCATTGCAAGTGGATTCAAATGTGGGTAATGTATCAACTTGAAACTTTGTAAAAGCTTTCAGATTATCAAAGAGAGGATTACTTTTAATGGACTATTAATATTATTTCTAGGCGCATTTGTGTTAATACCTTATATTAGTACGTTTTAACACAATAATGTCCACCTGCTTGCGATTAGAAGCAAATATGATAGTTAGGTATGATTTTAGACGCATTAATAAAACAACACAAATGACTCAAAAAAAAAACAATAAGTGAACATTAAGATTCCTTTTTGTTACAGCATTTTGTAAGTAAAGGAACAATTCCTATGAAAACTTCATTGAAATTGTTGTACAAGAGTCGCGTTCCGCTGTCGCGTCGCGTCTGTCTGCGTTGACCCTTAAATCAATAAAAAATATTTATAACGTTTATAGTCGCAGACTTAATAACATACTTAATCTAATCTACAAAACCGAATTCTAATTTCTCGTTGCTAAGCTGAAAGCGAGCTGACAAGCATGCTATTTATAGTTTATTTCGAAGTGACCCACTTAAGAACTTTGTAGATAACCTAACATGGTCTCAGACTTTATCTTGATGCGACATGTCTATCACTTTCCTGTGTACACTGTTTTCAATATGTAAAGATTATTAATTGCGAATAAATTGTTCAGATTCTATTACATCCTACTCTGTCATGTGAAAGATAAAAATTAATTAAATTAAAACCTCCTAGGTTTTGGAGAAAAAAAGTTCAACATTCTTTCTAAAAAAACCATCCATTCCAAAAAAAAAAAATGAATTCAACTTAGACCCTTATTACCCGCTCTTATTACCCGTCCTTATTACCCACCCTTATTACATCCCTTAGCACCCGATTAGACTGGAACCCGACCCATAAATAGTTGAAAAAAGGATAGGCAGATTGATTTTGATTCATTCTTAAACAAGCCATTCCCACAAAATTATCCGTGATACGTTTGTGATCCGTTTCATGGTCGAAAAGCTCTATAATTACTCGTATCATTACTTTGGAAACACCTTGATTTCATTTAAACCTCTCATGAACGCTGCATTTAAAAATAACTATAAAAACACATTTTCGAGCTAAACAAAAATCTCACCAACGAAAAATCGGCGCGAAAATATTCAAAATCAGAATGCCATATTAAAAACATGGCCGGACTTTGCCGGATAGGGCGACACTTACATCCAGGTTTAATCTACGTTTATCGGCGACGGGCAGGCGGGCACAGTCAATACCGATCGACGGTATAATCCGTCCGTCCTGCCTGTTATATTGTTTTAATAACTTGTGAATTTATGCCTTTTGAGGTTTTTTTGGGGAATCGTGGTGAAATGTTTTGGGGTTTTCTTTATTGTTGCAGAATAGTACCGGTTTTGTGAAAACCTTTTCCCATTTTTTGGTAACCTTTCCCTAGTTTATGGTATTATAAAGTTTGAAAACTCACGCCGTTTATGGATAAACCCATTGCACTCCACTGTTAGACATAGGGCTCTTTCAAACTTTAAATGGCAACACTAACATCCGTATCTCCATGCCATCTGGTTTCCCATTCCTAAATCTGTCAAAACATTTCAATACTTCAACACAGTATTTTGCTCCAGTAATGCAACAAAAATAGAGTTGATTCAGGGCATTATTTCACTTTGGCAAAGAAAAATAAGTGTAAATTTTTTGTGTACACAATTCGCCTTTAGATTCGCGAGTGTTTTGGCAAATACTCTTAAGGTTTGGAGACGGAGTCGGCGAAAAGTTGTGAATTTAACAACTTTTCTTCTTTGCTAAATGTCTTGTTTTTATTTAGGGAATTGTGGGGTGGAACGCGGTAATAATTTAGTAGAATACTAGTGAAATATGAGAATGCTCTTGATTAATGAGTCTCGAAGTTTATAAGGCGATATATTCCTTTAAAATAACTAATTAATTATGACTATCGGTCGTTCTTTGGAACCTTAATTTTTACCCTTAACCTGTTGAGTAGAATGAAAATGCTAAATCTACAAAATTAACATGAAAATCGAACCCTATGCGTCCACCCCACCAATTAGGTTAACAAACAAATTTCCAAATCCGAAACCTGTAACCTTTTTTCAACTATCAACCCTGTTTCTACCAAAAAAATGTTAATCCACCACTCGCTAACGCAACGCACTGTAATCTACCGTGATGTTGTAAAGGTTAATGACCGTCGTTACATCAGCAGTGGGGGGTTGAATCTGAGCACCGATGGGTTATCCTCCTATACGTATATATTATTTATCTTCTAACTGTTGGGTAAGCACGTGGGATGTAATGGGTTTAGTAAATGTACCGGAGATGATAGGGCGAAGATTTTTTCTTGTTGCGTAGTATATGGTAGCAATGTGTCTATTTTTTCTACCATTGGTCTAATATTTTCTTTTGGGACCTTCTTCTATACATTTATTATAAATTAAACTCGCATAAAGTGTCTGTTTGTGTGATCGCGTTGTTCTTCTAAACTGCGCAACGGATTGTGATGCGGTTTTCACCACGGTTTAGAGAATTTATTCTGGAAGGTTTATAATACATTAATAGTAAAATTACATGATTTAAATAAAGTAATTTCGATGTTTTGTCAAGTCGTAAAATCTGTGTGAAACAAGGGCGAGTAAAAAGTAGTAATATTATATTATATTACTATAAGCTTTGCTTCAAGTAAAAATCTTAGGCATTCAACTTGATTGGTCATGGGGTTGATTGGTATGAGTCCACTTCATAATCATTTTAGTGACCTATCACATAGAGGCTATTGAATTTAATTCCAATATTTTAAGGAATTAACAATAAGTTCATGAAAGATTTCTCATCTATGAAATCGTTCACGTTAAGTCATAAGTAATTTATTTCATAACAATATAGATACATTGTGTTGAAAAATTTAAATTAAAAAAATAACATTATTCACCCGGCACCGGCAGACCTTTTCAATCATCGCAAAAGCACTCTAGCATTTAATAAAACAATTAGCTTCACAGATTACTGGCCGCAAATCACCCTAAAATCTGACTGATCCACCATAGCTCACCATGAAATAATCCGAAACAAAATACCGAAACATTGGTATCTACTAACCCAAACTATTATTACTGCTGACCCTAAATTTTGCAGATAATGTACAAGTAGCTTAATCCTATGTTATCATTAGACACACTCGCTGTTCGATAATGTCCTTCTGCCAAGATAAACTGCTTAACCCACCACCTCTATTACATATGTTATAGAGTTGAAGATTACAGTTTTTGGGTGTATTTTTAGGTTGGTATGCTGGTATTGGGGACACAATAGATTGACGGGTTGATCCTCTTATGTGATAAATATCTATTGTTCTAGTGTCTTTTCTTTGAAGGCTTATTGGTTTCGGATCTTGATGAAAGTGTATCATTAACTTTAATTATAGGGTATAAAGGGCAGATATTGAGATCGATAGAGAAACTAATTGCATGGTGCATTGGCGAGTCCTTGTAGTAATTTATTCGCAAAGAGGTCTTCAATCAGCTTGGGTCTTGTGACTCATATTTAAACACTTTTAAAATGAAATGTGGACAGTGAAAAAAATCTGTCCCTCTGCTAGCTTTAAACTTAATCAATCTAAAAAGCAAAATGTTTCCCTGAATAATCATAAATATACACACATCGTTATCTTAAACACGCTTTCATCTCCTCTTATACATCTTAAAAGATAAGAAATAAAAGCATATTTTTAAAAGCTCTTAAAAATTGATACGGTGGCCATTCGGATTGCTTCGGATATTGTCACCTAAGATCGTGACCGGACAAGCACGAAGCGAAAATTTATTTCGACAGTGCACGAAATGTGACCGAATGCATTTTAAGTCATTAACTTTTAACGAGAATTGACGATTGGAAAGGAAGCTAAAGCTTTTTGGTTACTTAAAACTACATAAGCCCTGGTCTTAAAAATAAAAAATATTTGGGTTCAAACTTACACAGATTTTAGTATCTTTCCTGTATTTATACCCTTCTCTATATTACTGTTTCAAACGATGTCCAATCAGCAGTAATTAAATAGATTTCATAGACAATTTTTTTTATGTAATAATACCACCACCACCTACCCTTACCGATTCTTCCCTAACTCAATATAAAAATAAACAAAATACAGTCCACCACTCAGCTTTCTGCAATATTCATTATAAATAACAGTTGAACAACGATCAATCTTGTGCTGAACGCCTTACTAAATTGTCTTAACACGGACGATCCATTTGTAAGGATTTTGTTAAAAAAAATGTTATTACTAATGACATGGAAGTAACGGGAAAAGTGCTTGAACTTGACAGATTGAATATTGTTGAATTAGAAATAATATTACTGTTGGTTATTATTTTAATGTTTTAGCTTTTTTCTCTCTTTACATAATTGCTTAGGGTGCCTTGTACGGTTACTAGTTTCATCCAATGATTTACTAGTGCATTCTGGAAATCTAACTTAATCAATCATCATATCCTGTTGGCGAATCGTCTATAGAATTGAGTCTGATATACCAATCTTAATATACTTCTTGAGCATTGCCACGCCTCCTTGAAAATGAAGACGCTCGTTCAACCGGCCAACACAACATAAATCTGGCCTCTAGTATCGATCTTTAATGCCACTTGGACTCCTGCCCACCCCATAAAATCACCCTTTTACCATAAAACAGAAACCCATTAACGAACCCATCAAAATTCACTTATAAACTTTCATATAATTCAAAATACTTATTCGAAAATGTATTATATTAAAATATCGTTCTAGTATCTTCATCTCTTTTTCATTTTCTGTCCATGTCAATAATCTTAAATGTCATCTTGAAGTATTGCCAGACGTATATAATTTTAGTTTTAAATGTCTAGACTAAAATTAAGTGTCGGGTATAGCAAAGATTTTAGTAAACACGGCTGGATAGGGCTGGGAAAAGTCGATAGTTGGTGTCAAATTGTCGATGTTTTAGTTAATTGCAATGGCGTTCGGTGCTAAATATAGAAAAGATTTTTTTGAATTTCTGCACGCTTCTATAGGTAGTGATTTTCAATAGCCTTAATTACCTAAAAGGCATTATAACAAGTATTGTATGGTCTGAATAATCAATTGAAAACAAACAGCAAACATACTTGAAACATTTTCAAAAATATGAGATGGACACGACAAATAAAGCTCGCAGAAAAACTTTTTAAAAACAGCAGTAGCTTGTGCACTATCATAACTTTAGTTTATCATACCGAAAGAAATCTACGAGAAATTGGAGCTACGAAGTGGGGTTGAAAACATTTTGCTCCGATATATCGGAACGGTAGCAAAAATTGGCACGGAATATATCGTAGTGCATATCTCGATCTCCAAAACCCGTATTTACGTTCGCAGGTAACAGAGGAAAGTTTTAGGGTTCCTTACGAAATTGGAAAAGGACATTTCCGTTTTTGCTTACTGTTTGGCTCGTAAATGAAGATGGGATTTGGTATCTTTGCAATGCGTTTGTTTCTTTCTTCCACTCAGCATTTTGCACCTTTGAAGTCAAAATAGAAACTATGAAACAAGTGAGGTTATGTAGAAAAGCCAAGTTGTCGATACTATTCAGTTTGAATCCCATCACTAAAACTTAGAAGGAATTTAAGGGGAGCGCATATTAAGTGACTTAATTTATATGATTACTAATTGTTTGGTGGTCTAATTTGACAGAATTTTAAAAGCAACGCATATGATTTGAAACTCGATATTAAAGTATAATTTGAATTGAAACATACATTATTTATCACGTTGATTATAATTTTTCTCCAGACTGTCCGAGAGTAAAACACGTGGGTGTTTTACTCTCGGACAGTCTGGAGAAAAATTATATATAAAATAACTAAAGTCACTATTATTTAATATAATATAACTAAAGTCACAGGACTTGAAATACGATTAACCTTAATAATTTATTTATTACTTAAAAAACTTAATGTTTTAACAATTAGTAAAAAAAAAAACTAAAACTTCATCTAAAACTATTTAAAGGAAGAACTTAATACTTATTTTTCTTAACAACATTACCACGTCTAAAGAGCCGTTGCATCGATCCAATTTACTTAAGTAAAAAAGAAAATTGGCAGAAAAAGCGACGGAACCACAGAGTAAGTTTATTATTATTTGTGGAATCGAACGCTGCACATCTGTTCGAGGTGTAGGTTTTTTATTACGCTGTTATTCCTGCAATCGGAGCTTGCCCGCCCCGTTTTACATGTTTACATGCCGCGGGGAATTAAAATTTTGTTGCTGCTTTCAATTCGAGTTTTGGTTTCAGAAAATAATATTAATTGATTGCGTAGTAGTGGGAAAATAGTTGAAGTTTATTTAACTTTTAAAACACATATAGGTAATGTTAGTTTTGTATGTAACGTCTCGCAATGTTTTTTTCTTTTTTTTAATACGGTGTAGACTTTGCTAAGAAAACTTATCTGTAATAAGACACAGACGAAGTACTTTCAACATAAACAAATAAAGTGTTAGGCAAAACTTGTACCTAAAATAGTAAGAAAATAGTACGTAACAGTTATAAAAAAAGCACCAAGAAATATTCAAAAGCTTTTAACTTAACACTTCAACCTTCACTGCCACAAAAACAACCAACAAAGTGATTAGGTACTTCTTAAAATACCCACAATTTTCCTCTAAATGTCGCCGAACAATTACTCCAATACATTTCTCTTAATATCACCACGCTATCGTTCAAAGGAGCAATACAAAAGCATTCTTAAGCCACACATTGCCTTTTCGACGTTGCCTTTAGGCCGATTTCATTTTACAAAGTAACTTTGATAAGGCGACTAGACAGCTGTCGTATTCCGTAATATTCTGGGGACTAGACTAGACGTGAGGCCAATATTGGGGCAAATATTTGGATGAATATTGGAGCCAATGTTGGAATAAGAGAAGAGATTTTGCCCATTATGCGATTTTTTATCAATGTTCCTGAGGTCTGGTTAAATAAATTACAGCACATTTTTAATCTTATCCGTACAAAGGGAAGGTCTCCCCTTCCCAATTCTTTACCTCTTACAATCTGTTTATACCCACGAAGTTAAATTGGAAGTCTTTAAACGGCAAGTTAATTGAAATTCCAAGAAAATGAAACATGAGTTATTTTGCAGATTTTATTATACTCGGTATATTAGAATTACGAACACTTTGCTATTTAATTTACATTGTAAGTAGCTGTGCGTTATAAGAGTGACAGTCATTAAATTAGTTACAAATATTGCTCAAACATTTGCCCCAACATTGGCTGCCAGCACGGCGCAGACACTCAGTGCACTGCGCTTTATTAAATTCTGGGAGATTGTTTTTCTGACTGGCGCGTGGCGTCCTCAAGTTTCAAGAAGGTTGAACTTCGTAACTTTATAGTTAACTTGTTATGATTAATGCTAACTAACTATGAATAGATTAGTTTGCGAAACGTTTGAGAATCGCCCCTTTTAGCGTGAGTTTGTGATTCAAGTTTTGCGTCTAAAAATATAAGTTTTTGAGCTGTATTAAGATGGTTCACGGTTGAAAACATTGTGGAAAGAGATGGTGTGCCTAGGCAGCTTCTTGTTATTTGCAGTTTAAAACTATGACTTCACGTTCACATTTTTGATAAGTGTTTTTAGTCTGTCTCATTCTTTTGTTAGACAAACATTTCTTACGTTGCACTACAACGACCGGTTTTTATCTTTATCAAGTTTTGCTCAGATTCTTTAGGTCGTCGGTCCATTACCTTCCCGGTCCATCGCTTGGCTGGAGGACGCCCCACGCCTACTCTGCTTCTTTCGTTTCTTAGAACAAATCATGACGAGCATCAATAAATCCAATTATAACTTCAAAACTCAATTCGACCGTCAATCGATCGACCGTTGACACGGCAAACTTTATTGTTTGTTTATTTTTTTCATCAATACTAAAAATAAAATGTCGTAAAATTTTTACGATTAACGTTGAAGTGATATCGCAAGGTTGGTTGAACGAACTTCGTTAGTAGATACACATAATTGATGACATACACACACACACACACACATACAAGTAATCACCTGTATATAAAGATGCACCCACATAGATCATAATATTGGAAATTAACTAGCACACGAAGACAACAAAATTATTTACAAAATATGAATGAATTTTTTGCTTGTTATGACTCTGTGTAACGTATTTTTATCACGACATTAATACTGTTTTTAAATAATAAATAATTTTATAATTAAAATTCGGGGTTATACTATGTGACTTTTCATCATTTGACACTGATGATAATACTTGAATACAAAGTAGTACTAATTAATGTCAACCACGTTGAAGCAAAAACAAGTAATTCCTAAAGTTACATCTTCACTACATTATTACATTTAAGATGTTCATCAATAGTTCCACACCACCAGACAGACCCCTAGAAAAATACAATTTGCGTCTCAAATATTCGTAGCTTACAAAATATTTTAAAGTATTTTCATTCGCGTGTTTTCCTTACATTGCCTATCGGTCACGATAACCGGTTATCTAATCATGTCACCTTTCACCTTCGAGTCAGTAGGTTTTAACGTCTTCTGACTTACCCTAATGACAGCCATTTCCTTTAACAAAAATTGATTGCTCACCATTCTGCCTAAAATGTTTCGGTTTTTATCCTAAATCACCTATCGTAATACTGAAAACCGCCACATCTAGACTAACACTACCTACATGATTGGGCAAAAAACACTATCAGATGATTATATGATAACATTCTCGACTAAAACAAGTGTTATAAGAAACTATAGAATCAGAATGAATAGAGCCCTCATTTTCAATAACGTTAGTACCAATTGCGATGACGATCATCTAAAAAAATACATTACGTTTTACCAGAGAATGCCAGGCTAACCGCAAGACAATTGTGTTACGCATATTACGTCAAAGCAGCGTTGGTAACGAAACACCGGCGGGTAATTGGCTGAAGGATAGCATTCAATCTTGGAGATACCACAAGAATAATAGGCTCGTGTTACGGGCTCGATATTTAATAGTAACAGCCTATTAGAGATCTTGTTCGCGTAGCAGATACCGAGAGTTTAACATTTGTAGGATTTGTTGGAGATAAGATTGTTTTGGGTTGTAGTTTCGTGTGGTAGAACTTTAGGACCGAGACTCGGCTTTTGGGAAATTCTAAATTGAGAAACGTCCTAATGGCTCTTTCTACCAAATAATCTAGAAGTCTTACCGTATCACAATCATCATTCTCACTTCCATATCCGGTTTACTCCTGGACACAGGCTTCTCTAATCGCAATGTGACATTCACATGTTTATTATATGAACTGCAAATCAAATCATCCAATATTTACCAAAGATAACTCAAAAAATTCAATAAAGCGATCCTCCACCTACTACTACCTAAGAACAGTAAGCATCCAAATTAAATTCCAGCCATACATCATTCGCCCCAATTCGTTAGTTGCGAATAAATTGCAAGCGAGGCGTCCGCGGTAGCAAGCCCTCCATAGTCAAATTATTCACTCTCGCAATCCTAGTAAAGCCAGCAGTCTCCGCCCAGAGCGGGCTGTTCGAGTAATATTAAATTATAGTGGGCCAAGTAAGACATTTCGAAATAGAAAATTGTTTCCATTCGTTGTTTGTGGACTGTGCTCTTAATTCAGATGAATGTGTTTATGTTGCTGCCGGTATTGGCTACAGTTTTTTTGTTAAGACTACTAAAGTATCTTTTGGCTGTATTACTTGGGAATTAGTAAAGGTCAATACATTTTGGTGGTTTTGTTACTTTACTAGTTTCTTAGAATTGCAACATCTTAGCTTATCTCAATCTATCTACTGTTGAATTTAGGCTCTAAGCGTTTTTTCTCATTATTAGCTTTACCATCAAATATAACTGAGATCTACTTTTCTACTTACTTTTGACCTTTACTTTCATTCCAGTAACTGCCTTTGTTAATTCAAAGCTCTAAATTCACGGTATTATTTATTGTCCTTTAATTCGCAAAGCTCATAACATTGTCTAAGCTTTTATAAAGCGTAAGCTGCTTTATCAACACAAAATACAATTATACCTGTAAAAAGAGAAATATCAAAGCCATTTCTAGAAAATCTAGTAGCTAATAAGCTTTCAGAGTAAAACAAAAGAGAAAACTCTACTACTTTGTGCACTACATTTTTAATTCCTGTTATAATATTCCGTTTACTCTCGGCTGCTTTAATGGCAGGGACACACAGATAGACTGCAGTTTCAGCATAATGCATGTCTGGAGTTGTTGTTTTATATTTATAGTATTAGTTATCGCTATCTTGGAAAAGATTTGCCTTTTTACCGTTACTTGAGTGGCTTTTAGTTAAAGGTACTTAGAATTGAATTGAGCAATGTGTCTTACGCAGTTAATTTAAAGCGAGATGCTGATTACTCTAAATTAATGTTCACGGTTTGAGTTTACTTACTATTTATCTTATAAGCGGCTTAGTTTGTTTATTTATTATTATTATTTGTTTATTTGCTAACATGTAAAACACTGGTTAGTAGGCATGCATTAAAATTTCATGACACAGTATTCAGACATGCACCCTGTAAGGGCACTGCAATTTGGTTTGTATCAATTTATTAAAATTTTGTTTGGCGTTTGCACTTTTAACAACTGATTCTTTACCAACACGACGGTATAAAACATTATTTGTTTAAAAATCGCCTCCCATATACAAAGAAAGCAAGAAAGTCAACATTTAAAAGCGGCACTTTTTCAAACGCAATAATTCTTCGCAGTCGAACAAGCAAGTACAAGTTGACAGGAAACAGTTGCCCGCCTTTTATTTTTCCTATAGGCGCTTCTTGCCAAGTGTTCCAAGTTGTGGCTGTTTCGCGGCCCACCAACTCAGCCGTATCGGCGGTACTTTTAAAACTCAACTCTGATACGTTTAATATAGTGTATACTGCAAGCAAAACTTAAATAATGCCCATAGAAAACTTGTTTCGTGCAAGTTGCGGGGTACGCCGCTCCCGGCTAACTTTCCTGTTTGCTTTCAACCGTACGTATTTTATTCTTTCCTCTTTTAAATGCGATGCTTTGCATGTCGGTAACCATCGTAGACGGACCTTCTTTTAAGAGCAAACCTTTTGGGACGTTTTCAAATAGAGGCGTATTGCCTCCGAACGTCGGATTGTTCTTTTAACGTGCGGCCCGCGGGGAATCCTTGCCTGTCCATTGTTTACTTGTGAATATTTTAATGCTCGTAAACTCACACGAAAAATAGCCTCCCTAAAAGGCAATAAGCATAAACACAACTCTGGAAAGTTGGTTTGAAAAGAGCTTCACGATATTCAAAACAGGACGAG
Source organism: Griposia aprilina (assembly GCA_916610205.1). Classification (NCBI taxonomy): domain Eukaryota; kingdom Metazoa; phylum Arthropoda; class Insecta; order Lepidoptera; family Noctuidae; genus Griposia; species Griposia aprilina. The sequence continues at coordinate 21,513,627 of OU744299.1, read as the reverse complement.
GGGGCTTAATGTTATTCATGAATGTTCAAGCGTCGCGTTGTTCCTGAACATCGTTTATATTTGTAAGTTACGAAACAATGACACTAACTTAAACTCTGGATGTAAAGACGGGTGTTATCTTGGTTTGATGGCTCACATAAACAACAGATACGGTTTATTGCTTCGCCGCAACTTCGTATTAAATTTCAAAGTTTTGAAGTCTCCGCCTTAATTAAAAGTGACGTTGTATTATAACGATATATATCACCTCGGTTGAGATACAATCTCAACTAGTCCAGATTCACTTAAATTTGGTGCTAACGAGATATTTCAGTAGTCTAGCGTCTTATCTTGGAGATCCGAAACTTCGCAAGTTTAGGCTAACAAGTATCTGTTAAAGAAAACCAATAAAATTAACGTCTTGCGAGAGAATGTTGAATAAATAGCTTTTGGCTGAAATACCAACGGTGAAATAAAAGTATAAGTGTGTTTGTTGCTTTAACGCAAAATGAAAATATGATGTCCAGTGAACGAACGGAAAGAAAATAAATTAAAAGTAAGGACTCAGTCCTACCATTGTTTTTTTGTACACTTCATATGTTTTTGTACCAAAACGTAAGCCGCGTTTACGTTTAAAAGTGGATATTTCGGGGTTTTTATTTTAACCTATCACGGATGACAGCTCGGATGAAATATGAAAATTCGGACGCAGGAAACTGTTTTTCCTCTTGACCAAAAATAGGTTGCTGGCAATTTCGTTTTCTGAATGGAGACTGCCAAAACAGCCGTTCGTAATACCTATCTCTTTTCTAAATTCTATTATTTTCCAACAAACGTTTTTGAAGCCTATCATTTTCAAGTTTCTTTTGAATTGAAACAACCACTCCATCATTTCTAATAACCGTGCCCAAGTGAAGCCAAAAATTCTCGCCGAAAAAACTCGCAACATCGTCAGAAAACATAACAAATATTTTAGGATCATCCAATTGGTTTCGTGAAACGTTCAATATCTGGAGCACCATACGTACGGACGGACAGGAACGTGATAAATTCGTTGAGCAGGCGAGGGAATGACACAGTGATCCCCGCTCATATTTCACAATATCCAAGCGACGTTGTTTTAACACGGATAACTTTGTGTACATCCACCATGTTTTATCTTGTCTCTGTGATTTTGTTGAGGCTGACGACCGTTAGAATTAGTTTCTTTAAACTTTACCAAATACAGATTTACTTAGAGGTCTTGGTATAATGGACCAGATGTCGTGGTCATTTCAAAATTCAGTCCCTGCAATTTCTATTGAAAAAACATGGGTTTGCTTCTTTCGAAGCAAACCCACGTTATTCTTCTTTTTTGTTTTTAGTTTATTTTGGTTTTGTTTGTTTCGTTCTGATAGAATTGACCTCTGCCAATTTTAGCACAGTAACCCTGGTATTATAATTCAACACAAAATAACTAAAATTATGTATAACATTAGGTTAGTAATAAGTTAACACACATAACTTCCGGCTCGTCTAATACGAAGGTAATTTCCTATACTCCTTGAAAACGAATTACAATTCAAAACTTATACTAATCTAAAATCCACACATATTTCAATGGAACACAGTCCTAAGGTCCTCAAAACAAATTGGCTATTCAACTTGATATTTTCCAGAATTCCAACGGACCCCGAAACCCTTTGGGGACAATTTTGACAAATAGTTGGACTAATAAATTTTCATTGAAACCCCCGATAACTTTTGCGTCAGCCGTTGAAATTGGGACATTTCACTGAGTTACACTTTGCTTAATTAAGAGTTCAATTAGTCTTGACTTAAGTATGATTATAACTTCTTAAGATGTTGTGAGTTCTCTTTGACTATATCTTAATATATATCAAAAGTCCCGCTAAATTTTGAATGTTTTAATGAAACTCCAAATCCTTTTGGTACACGTTGAGGCTGTGGGAAGTCAAATATAAAATGTTTGCTCCAGTTTCATTAATTACACGACATTTTGGAACTTTCAATAGGTAGACGAACGAATTTCATGATAGCGTATACAGCATTTTAATCGATATAAATATGCTATATTTGCCATCATGAAATTAGGCTCGTTTATCTTTAGCTGAAATGATCTAAATCTTGAACACGTAATCTTCAATTGCAATTATCAATTAATCAAATATGTTTCATGCCCTCAATGCGTGCAACATGTCTGAATAAGTTCAAGGTACAATTAAAAATTTTTTGCATAATTAAAACTGTTTACCGGCTAATATATTCTTTCGCATGTTCGCGATCATATCATGCTGTGGTGTTATTTTTTCTTGGCAACATTACTCGCCCATTATTAGGAGATTGAATCTCGTAGCGTGCACATGAAGCATTTTTTAGTTCACCTCATTTATGCGTTACCTTGACGCTGTAATTAACGCAGTGAATTTCGAATGCAGTTTTAGTTTTAACATTTATAAGTATTTTATTCACTGCAAATAAAAACTGATGTTTCATCAAATTCTTTTGATTAAAATTCCTGTTTAATTTAGCGAAGGTTTTTGACCTGCACGTGATCGTTCATCTTTGAAGCTGCGAATGGAGAATTAAGTCAGTATTTCAAGATAGGAATCTTCTAAATGTTGTGAAACTTCAGCCGTGTGTGTCATTTAATTAATTTGATATATTGTTTTCCATTGCGGCGTTAATGTAATCTGAATGTGTACTGGAAATTGCAGGCTGCATAATATTATCTGAAATTCAAATCAGATTTTAATTAACAAAATCTGAATGCAGCCGTTGAAACACACATCTTACCTGAATAAGACTGTTACCTGTTTATTCAGATGGCAGACCGAAACGCAGACATTTGGAGTCGAGCATATTTGCGAAGCTAGCGTTTTTGAATAGAACCGGTCGCACTACGTATGTTCTATTTAGTATTTGTCGGTTGCAAATGTAATTTCGTTTTGCTTACCGTGTATTTTGGCGTTTGTATTTATGTTTAAGAGAATATTCACATTGCTGGATATCTGAGATGATAAAAAATTATAGGTACTTGTGTTCTGAACAGATTTTCGATCAAACAGAAATGCCAACGGCCATCGTCCGCACACGCCCCCTGCTACCTCTATATTCACTAACCTTTTTTTTACAACCACATATTTATTACAAGAGCTTCACAGTATTTTCCAAAGTTGATAGATCTGGCGACCTCCATTAAAATTTCAAAGCCTTACTACTAAAAAGTGGTCAAAATTTTCATAGTTCCACGAAAAATAACTACAGCAAGAAACTTCATTAAAACATCAATTGAAAGTCAAAGTATCCGCTTGAACTTTATTCCCCGATCATAAACTATGCAATTCGTTGGCAAGTAACTTTATTAAAGTTCCATATTAAGAGGTGCAGTGGTTTCGTTGGAACTTCCAGTTTTTACATCGGCAACTTGAAACATTGACAGGGTGGATTTATGAGAGTTCCCGCTTTTCAACGATAACCCAGATCAGCTGAGGAATTCCTTGTAAATATTTTGTTGCTTCTTGTTTTTATGGCACAGTGTCAGAGGGCTTTTGTAATGGAATATTCCAGAAAGTTGAGATACCGTAGATGGTAGATGAAGGAACTTCTTTTGTTGGTTGCGAGCAGAGAGCAGGTGACTGCTAATCTAAGAATTTAAAAAATTATAATATTACAAATGAAAATCTACCGGATTTATAGCGACTTATCAACGATAATATAGTATTCAATACTATATCTTTTGAAAGATAGATAAGGACTACTAGATTTTGGTTGCTATATATCTATATAGCAACCAAAATCTAGTAGTCCTTGATAGAAAATAATGAATTAATTCGCTTAACACCGAATATATAAATAGCCTAAATGCTTTTTATAGACTGACGTCTAACCTTAGTCGATGTGTAAAAAGATTTAAAAGCTAAAGCTAGCATTAAGATATGCATTGCAATTAACTCGAAATATTTTTGGCCATTCAAGAATTCCGTAATGTTCGAAAGAATTTTGAATAGGCACTTAAAAAACAGTATAATTTTATGAAGAGTAAAAATAAAAGAATTTGGCATATTTTAATATTAAAACACAACATCTTATTTCATTGAAGTTTAATTTTCTTACGTTTATGGAAGAGTGCCTTTACAAAGATAAACTTCGCTAAACAAACAGTTCTCTATAACAAAATTTCGATAATATTACGATCAAATATTATGCTTGGGATACTTACGAGTATCATCCCTTTAAACATCAACTTCTAAATATAAATAACTAAATAGACTTTTACTATCAAAGTTCACATCATATATAGTGATATTAGTATAATTTCTATCTCTCTTTCTCCTGTCATAACATTCATCTTCACGAAACATGCTTTCTTCAAATGCTCACGAAACACCAATTTCATCTTACTCTGGTCGAATTTATCTCAGTTTATTGGCTACCATTGTGGTTTAATGGTCTCCGTGACATTTCACATCATCGTCATTTGTCACGTTTATCTCAATCTTATCGTGTTGCGTTTTAACATCGTGAAGTCTGTGCGTAGCTTTAAGCCGTGCGTGAAAACCGTGTCAGAGTTTTATAGCGATTTTAAGAGTATGAGTTATTGTGATCATTTGGAAGTTGAGTTGAATTGTGACAGTTATTTCGTATTCAAGAGTTTATCTTTATGTCTGTTAGAATTGCTTCAAATATTTTATTCGCTTTAATTTTAAAAATTCTTGTGTGAGAAGCATACAATCTATTTCGTATTGGAGGCATTATGCTTTTATTAAGTAGCATTATTCGATGTCATATAGTGCCTTACTTCCATATGAATACAATTTCTTCAGTTATTTCATAAAAGGCTTCTAATATTATTCCAAGTTGACTTGTATCCAATTCCAAACCAAGCTCATTTTCCATATACTTTATTACATTCCCTGAACAAAAATGTGTAATTACATTAGTTTGTCAAAAGTTAAGCAACGTTTGTCACAAAAAACTTTCATTTGAATGTAATTAATAAAGTTCGCTCATACGGCTCACGCGTTTGTTGTTAAGTTTCTAGATTTACTGTCTAATGTCACCTTAGTTGTTTTAATATTAAATATTGGATTGAAAAAGTTACGTTTAATTGTTATGCTTCTCCAAAGGGTTTGCAATAAATACATCCAATTCAAATTAGGTACATTGGTATAATCTAACCAATGGTAAATTAATCATGTAGTGAGTCATATTTGTCACTCCTCTGTAATAAATAAATTGTGGTTTCATTATCATAGTTTACTTGGTTAAAATATATGAAAAACAAGTATATTCATAGCATTTTCTTAACTTTATTGCGGGGAAACTTAAAGTAATAAACACCTTACTTAATCATAGCATTTCCCGTATCACAAAAAGTACCAAAGATATCCCTTCATACAGCACAAGCGGTAGTCAACTAGTCTAATTTTAAGGTAAATTTTATCAATTAAAAATCTACCTTTTTGGACTAGTCGGGACAGGCGTTATACAAATTTAGTTTCTACTCTTTATAGGGTAATAAAACTCACAGACTCGTCAATCGCTACTTATAACTTTTCCAAAGAACAAGTATTTACCAAGAGTGTAGGAACAAAGTCAGCTTTATGAGGTAGAAAATTTCAACTCCTTGTCCTAAACTTGGTATGGTAACAACTGCATTACGCATGCAGTTACTGAAAGTGCTGTACAGGTATGCGACTGAGTTTTATTGTATGACATTAAAACTTTAATGTCTTTGTGGAGGATAGGTATAAAATGTATTTTTGTTGTTTTGTAAAAGTAGGTTTTTGTTGCGTGGTGCAAAGCTCTATTAAGATATAAATCGTGATATAAACGATGCTAAAACTTCCTATTTTTTTTTTACTTTTCCACTACACTTGAAACACTTATCCTTCAGGTACTTGATGGTTTCCCAATATATTACCCAATTTTATTGATCGTAGACTTCCACACTGTAAGGACGTCATATCGTTTCAAAAGATAAAACTCACAACACAACAAAACACAGATACAATCATTCACACTAGAACAATATTATCTACAACAATACCGCTATATCATATTTTCCTAAAATCTCATTTGTGAAGGTCATTGCCCTGTCTCCATTTCCCTTGAAGTCTCCCCTATAAGTTGAAGCCTAAAGTGCATGAAAGTTGGTAAGCGCCGAGGTGTTCTTCCAAAGAAGATGCTCGCATACGTTAAAGCAAACAGCAAGTTTGAATGCACTTCACTCCATGTTGTTTTTAGCGACCACGAATTTTACCTATCTTTATAACTTAACTATGAAATACTGAGATATGGGTGATATTTTCTTCTGGTGTGATTCTTTCATTTCTTCCATCGAGTGTATTTAAAGCTGCAACTTTTAGACAATAATCTTAGTCCCAAAAAAAATTCGTCCTTAATTAACTTTACCATTTTCAAAAACTCCCAAGCTTTAATAAACCATAAAATATTTTCCAAACAACATCCCTAAATTCTCGAAACAAGTCCAACCCTGAATCCCTTTAAAATCCAATCACACTCCTCTAAACCCGAACCCCTCGCCACCGTAACTCCGGAACGAAGAACAGGCGACATTAGTTCAGAACCGCATCCAGTTGTAAATGATATCGCAAATTGCATTAACACAGTTTACTTTGCATTCATATCGCGAGCAGATTTAAATTTCACAGCTGTTCTTGTCTTATAAGTCTTGTTGTTTTATAACTTCGCTTTTCCTCTGAGAAGGTGACACAGAAGTATAAATGTTTCTTTTTCTTGCGTTTGTTTATAATTTGAATGCCTGAGCTAGGTTTCTGTGGGGGATTTGTCAACTCTGTTTTGTTTTTCATTGAGAGTTGGGTTTTGCTTATCATTATTATGATACATAGTATTAACTTTAAAATACATTTTGATATCAAGCATAGTAAACGATTATACTGGTTTTAAATCAAAATCCTTTTCATCAGTTATCACTGCTAATCCATCAGCTTTATCAACAGTTGAAATCACAATAGATTTTTAACTTCTCTTTTCCCATCATTATCTCTCAATTGTCGTCAACTTTAAGGACTAAAACCAACTGACACATTCCCTTTTCATCTTCCAAGTCTAAGACCAAAGCAAATTGCATTACAACAGTTTTATTTTACATTCATTTCATTCAAGGAGTCCGGATGATTTAAGTTTTACTTGTTCGAGTCTGGTCTCGTTTGTTCAAGTCGGTGTTTGTTGTTGGATGACACCTGTATAATTCTACTGGTGTTTTTGTTATAGGCAGTAAGGTTTTTGTGGTTTCTTATTTAGAAGAAAGATGCTCTAAGATTAAACTACCAATGATTTCAAATGTTAAAACGATTCGATTAAATCTTATCGACAAAAGGGTACAAAATGGTCTCTTGAATCATCACTGGCAAGTTAAAGATGTATTAGTTTAATATTATGATCAAATAATGAATAATAACCATGTTGATAAAGATTACGCAAACTAAAAGAAATTCGTAAAAAAACAAAATATTACAAAACTTTTGTGACCCTCTAACGTGTAGGAAAATAACATTGACTCACAATCTACGGAAGATTTTCCTCTCCATCTAAGCTGTAAAATAAATCAGCTGATAGCACCACCCTCATAGTCTCGTATTAACGACTGTCCTAACCTACATTTGTGTGAATATTACTTCTACCTATATCATACAAAAATGGTTATTAAAGTGATAACTTACGGAAGGGAAGAGGCTTATATCTCTGATAGAGAATATGAGAGGTCTTATATTTTTACGAGCGTTTTTAATGAGGACGTAGTGAGTCATTTATTTATATTGTCGTCTGTGGTTTTAACTCAGGATTGGTCTGCCTTTCGCCATGCTTGGATCTCGTTAAACAAATGACGGGAAAATGTGATCACTTAACTGCCTAGTGGTGATTCTATAGCTTCTCTTCGATCTTTAATCATAGCAGTCCTTAGGAGTTTAGCAGTGAACTTTTATCTCTTTCTCGCTCAATTTCTTTTTCCTGTTTAATGTCCATGAGTATTAGCATTTCTCCTGTTCGCTCTGTTTTTTCCTGACTGATTACCTGATATTTAGCTGCATCTGGCTACCTTGTTTTACCATCATTATTGGTGTTAAGGCATGGTGATTATTTATTATTTATATTATGTCTACACAAAAATCCATGTCCGTATATGTCGGTACTGTAAGGTCACCTTGGATTGTCGAACTCGTCAAAACTTGATAATGATTTATATGACGGAAGATTCCAGTATATTATGCATATGCATTGTTCTGTAACTGTCAGTCAGTAAGCCGTGTATTGGTTTTTAAAATACTTTATTATTATGACCTTACGACTGATACTGTAAAATGTTGTTTATGTTATGATTTTCTTATAAATAATGTGTGCACGAGTATTAGGACTCATTTCATATATTAAAAGATACATTGTTTTCCCATTTAATATCATTGCTATAATTAACTGGTACATTTTCCAAAATTTGCCTTGTTTCTGTACTTCACGCACTAACCTTTAAAGCCCACTCGACCTTATATTTACGACACATAATTTAAATCACTTAAACCGTGTCGGTTCCTAACTAGCCTATTTGGCCGTAAGGTCATTCATAGCCTCAGTTTTGATCTACGCAAGTCAATGCAAGATTCAATAAACATTACGTGGTGGGGCATAAAAAGCGTTCCATTGTCATTCGGCGAGCGTTCCCGAGTAAAACGTGACGTGTGGGCTAATGACATACAGATGACATACAGATGGTCGTAATTACGCATGTATTATGCCTATGTGTTCTGTAGCGCTTGGAGTAACGTGAGCAGCGTTAAATGTATGTCTTTTTTGTGACTTAATGTAGAATAATCTCAGAAAATCATTATTTTTATACATCAAATGATGCTGCTGACAGATTTATATTGTTTTCATAGGAAAAGTTTCGCCGTGCAGTAAACTGTGGTTTATGATAATGTGGCAATGTAACGCATTAACAAGCTGCTTGCAAATGAATATATTAAAATAAACATTTTATTACTATGCAGTAATTTCTATGGCAATAAAATAATTCTGCGATTATGTAAAACACTTCGATTGAATGCACACAAATGTTATTACAAAACTATGTAATATCTGCTTGTCATTTGCCCCAAAGGATTGTTCTGTCCTGATTTCAAATACACATGCAAACTGTAATAGTCTTTGACAGCCTAATCTGAAATCACGGAATGTCTTGAACCTATTCCGAAACTTAGGTACAATACCGACTAAATATAATCGAACTGTCGTATCTACGTAGACTTAAATAGTCTGTGGCAGCCTTTAAAGCCAACAAGCAGTCGTTCGCTCTACAGAATACATTATACTCAGGAAATCACGACCCATACTAGGATCCAATTTATCTTCCAAAATCATAAATTTTGTATGTAATGATACTTCGCATCCGCCATTTTGGTGTTTAAATAATATTTGTTACTTTGAGGGCTGAGCTGAATTCGAGGTCGATGATAGTTCGATATCTAGAAGTATTTTTTTTATTGGGACATTTCTACTACGATTTTTTTGTAACGTGGAGGAAGTTACAGTCTTTAATTTATTACTAGTTTTATAATCAATATAGACTAAATAATATCTCCGATATTTGAACTGGAATATTTTATGGGCGTCATAGCGGAAAGCTTGACCGTGTGAAAGCTCTGATTTGTTTTATCGGAATGACAACACATTTATTAGAATGATTAGAATAATTGTCGGATTATCATTTTATGACAAGTTAAGAAACCAATTTCTCTTAGACTTTCAAATTACAAAACCAATAACAGCTTTTTTTTTAACACCTACAATACTATAAAAATGCACCCCATAAACGGGAAGCTCTTAAAATTATCTTTATTTTGTTATTAAACTATAAACTTGGAACTGTTCCAGTTATTACTGGGTCAAGTTAGAAACGGGCTTCAAACAGGAATCGAACCCGAACATGACAATTATTCATCGATTATTAACCACTTAACTAACCGCTGTGAAACTTTATCATAAATGAACTGGTTCTTAAGAGGCTTTCGTTTACGAGATTAAGATGGAGAGATTATTAAATTAACGTTTTAAAAGTAACCTTAGTCTGTAAGTTTTAATTTCAAGGTCTACATGAGCTTGCAATTTTCTGTTCGCAATGGTTTGCAGAGAACAAAGCAAAGGGGATGACATGAATATTGGCAAACACAAGCTCACTGTGAAAAAGACTAATACGCCTAGATTTCCCCACGATATTAATCTATGTGTAAAAAATATTTAAATAAAAATAAACAAAATCCTCATTCTACACGTTCTGGAAAACCCTAAAATAAATAAATCAGAATATAAAAATAAACCAAAATACAAACAAACTAATAAACAAAAACAAAACTTCCCAACCGGACACAATGTAGAATACAGCCCGAAGCGTTTGTAAGACATTCATAATATATTATATTACTAATTATTTTTCCTCTACATAGAGCCTGAGGCTACTCTAACTGCTATAAAGCTATCGGGCCATTAAAACAGTGATATCAAAGGGCTCTATCGAAAAAAATCATTTATCACAAAATTATTCTGTCCTTCCGTATTTATTTTGGTGTAGAGGATAAGCGGTAGCGGCCAGAAAGGCTAAACTAGCACGTATACATGATTGTGTATATCTTTTTGTCAGTATAGGTGGCTGTGATTTTTTGACATGTCAATATAAACAGTGTCGTTTTCATAAAAAGTTATCATTGGCCGACTTTTATACCTAATGTAATGTAACCGTTAGCCTGCATCATCCCAGCAGCCCAGCCAGAAGACGTCGCGGGACGAGCTGGTGAAAACAAACGACCAGTGGTCTACATTAGCCCTGGATCGAAAGAGCTGGAAGTTACACTAATTTATTATAGTAAATAAATATTTCAGAAACATAAAACCCTAAAAAATAACTAAAATACTTCGTTACTGTTTTTCATTCTAACAGTAGCTCGCTTATTATTTACACCAAAAATAATTACAGCTATTATTAAACAAGTGGAAGACATATAAATTACATTTGCGCCTGTGGGCGAGTTTCGTAGATCAGTCGTTACACACAAACCGACAAGGTCGAGTACCGTGCTTAATATTATAGAATTTGTAACTATCATAGTTATAATCATTTAAACCGGTCCTATATACTGAGGAGATGTGTTTTGTATCGTCAGCAAAAATAGTCTTTCGCATATTTATTCGAAAACAAACAATTCTGATGAGCATCATAGTGTTCCTACATATTTCACAATATTTCTAGTATAAAATACTTTTCGCATAATTCGAATAATTTCGTATAAAATGCTTGTTTCTCTAACTGTACCTCAGTCTAATCACATCCGCAGATAATCACTCGGATTATGTTTTTTACTTGCCAAGCAAATAATTGTTTGTACTGTAACATAAGGATCGTGGAAGAGAATGTCTTGTTACATCGACTTCGTGGTAACTGACGGATAAAAAATATGAATCATACTTAATATGATTTTAAGAGTGTGTAGGAATGTCTTATTTTCATTAGATATCTAATCTTTGAGAGCACAGGATCTATTGATAAATGGATTAGCGTTACATAAAAATTCGCACTATTCTTTTGGTTAAATGAGTGGGGACCATCACAGTCTGTTTGCCTACACATAAAACAAACTGCAATTACCAATATACCTGCCAAGTGATATAAAATTTTCACAATAAAAACTTAAAAAAGAATGCGCTTGCATCAACGTACACGTGATAGAAGTCAATCTTCAAAAAAGTAAAGCATAAGAGAGATTTAGTGTGAGAGACAGAGAGGGTTATATCTTTCTTCTCTCTCATGTAACGATATGTGCCTAAACGAGATTCGTCCTTGAAATTTCATTCTCACTTCTCGTCCAATTATCGAATCGCCATTTAAGAAGTTCACTTAAAAAATTGACAATGTTTGCATAAATTCTATTGACATTTCCTCCACAGTGCACAGTTACTAAACATGACATATAACAATACAAAATGCGCCGTGTTATTGTAACGACAGCTACAATTTGTTCTTTTGACCTGTTTGACGTGACTCTAAGTCATTCCGTCGTTATTCAGCTTTTTGCTGCGTTTTTTACGTTTTCAAACTATATTTTTAGTTCGCCTGTTAAAACTAGGTATTGTCTAGTTTCAAGGTGATCTGGGATTATAATAAATAACAGCTGGTTGTTACTTAGTGAGTCAGCTGATGTAGACGGGTTTTATGCTCGTATGTGACGCGGTAATCATCGGTTAGGGCTTTAAATGACGATCTACTCGCCGGTTAATCGTGCAATTGTCATGTGGAGTCGAGATGCCAGTTGGCTAAGTCGTTTGTGAGCCGTCTAGAGATAAGTATCTATACATTTAACCTGAAGATTATACTAACGTTTAAGTATAGGTGTCATCTGTCCCTCAAATGTTATTATTATAACTTTTGTTGCTCTTGAATAAGAAAAATATTTAATACATACAATTTAAAGGTTCATTTCGTTTGAAGTGGTATCATACCCAAAGGTACTTAAGTTTAACAAGCAGCTTCAATTGAAGGTCTAAATTGACCAAATCAAATCTATCTTGCGCAATAGTAGCAGAGAATAATAATAGTATGAAATACGTTCCAAAACATTTTAGCGTACAACCTATCCATCAAGTGTCGTAACAAATCTTTATACTATTACACTATTGTGTTATATCAATCTGTGTTCTGCATTGTTCGCCTTAACGCTTGACTTTTACTCAAGGTTAACCAAAGGTTAGCAGTATAAAATGCCACGGCATCGGTTTATGACATTTTATAATGTAAGAAACGATATCAAGGATTCCCCTTGATGTAAAATTTTATTTGATTTGAAACTATTGCAAAACTAAACACATTTTTTACGGATCTATTAATACACAAACACATAACTAGAGTATTTCAAAATTAAACAGTTTTTTTTAATTTTTACGGAGTTATTGATAGAAGCAAACACATAGATAGAAACTCGGTCAACCATGTTTAGAAAATCAGAAACGCGAAAGCTTGCTTCTTTTTATCAGCAATCCTTTTAACAATAGATTTGAAACTAGAAATATCATCATTTTACACGAGGCACCTAAAAATAACTCAAAACATTTGCAAATAAATGGATGAAGAATTTCAATCCGTGTCCGATATTGAAGACTTAGAATAAGCGATTTTAAAACGCATGAGCGCCTGCTCTCGAAATTAAACTCAACAAGACAATAACAAATAGCTCTGATGAATGGAGTCAAAACTCGGAATACATTTGTACCTTCCGAGTTTTGACTCCATTCATCCCAAGACGTCTTTGACACACCATTCCAATGTAACTAAAAGTAGAACAAAAGGTGTTTTTAATATTATTTAGGTAGGAAATCTAGCAAAGTGTTTAATAATTCTAAAAGTACTGACAGAATACTTAAGCCCTACTTAAATACTGCACCCGGAAAGCCAACATTCAAAGAATCACGCCACAAACATACACACATCATCTCCTGATACATCGCGTGTTTCGTGGCCCCAGTTTAAAAACCGTGAATTTATTGTTAAAATATAAAAAAAACCTTCGTGATGTATGGATCAACCTTGGCCCACAAATGTATGCTTCAGCACCACTGAGAACAATGAAAAAAAATGGTGCTGGTTGGTACTGGGTGCTACGGGTTCTGCATACATTAAATTATTTTAGAAGAAAATAATGCATTTTCGTTGAAACTTTAATAGAACGATAAAGGGAAAAATTATGCATTATATACCTACTAATGTCTTTGTACGAGTATATTAAATATTTTGTGTATATGTATATTGGAATTGAATAATCAATGCAATTAGTTTAAGTGCACTATGTAAAATTACATTTACAAGAGTACATTCATGCATCAGTGCATTAGTATAAGACTATTAAACAAAAAACGATCCCAAGCGAATGACAATCAGGAGAAACAGAAATTTGTCACATATTTAGCCGCAGAACGCTAAAAAAACCATTCATTGTTACTGATATCAATCGCGATCAAATCACGTACGAATTTGCCACCTCTAAAAACTGTATGCCCTTTGTAGAGGACATATATTTTAATCCTACTACCTACGTGTTGTTAAATATGACGTTGTTATAGCTCTTTAAGCACATGTCCTACCGCTGACAAGAAAGCGACTACCTATCAACGATTTTCTCGCTCAAGAAACGTACAAAAGTTTGTAGGTCTGGTTTAGGTAAAAGAGATACATTAGATACATAAATATGAATACAGATCGCTGACTGTTCACACCGCTGGCGAGTACTCGTTTGTCGCAGGGACAAGAGCTATCAAAGAGAGTACTTGGTCAGCGATTCTCGCTCGTCGCTGTCGCACACTAGCTGCTCGTTGCTCGCCAACTCGTGTTTAGTTGCTAGCTCTACTGGCTTGTCGTTAATCGCCGGCGGTGGGACAGGTGCCTTAAGCCCTTTGAAGTTATATGAAGTGTAAGTTCAGATTTGAAGGGTATATTTCTTTTGTACTGTCAAAAAGGTGATTTGTTCTGGCTGTCAGTCTGATTGTGATTGTGTAGTGATTCAATGTTTTCTGGATGCATGACATTGTCTGCTTAGATCTTAGGTTGAATCTATCAGTATTGTTTGTATTATAGTTGGATACCTACAGTAAGACACACGGTCGGATCAATCACAAGGTGATTGCAAGAGGTCTTTGGTAAAAGTCATTCTGGTATTGAAAAACTAGTTTTACAATATTATATTGTCAAATAACCACGAGGTGAATGTCAAATTGACATCTTTTTTGTCTCCTATATCTCAAGTTGATATCAAAACATTTACAGCATGATTCATTATTACTTTGAGTAGTAAATCTTTTTATGTTTATTCAAATGATCTATCTATCCATTAAAGTATTTATATAAAAGCTTAACTTTATACGTAGGTAGGTACTTACTTTGTTATTTATGACTTGAACTTAAAATTCATGAACTTTTTCTTTAATCCACTTTCTCAGCTTTGCTAAGACGTGCATTATTTGTGTTTTCTTGGCAAGATGATAATTTCTTTCTTTCACTAAACATAACAAAAAACTTAATTTCTTATCGTAATATCGTCACATCCACCGGTATTAGCTTTTCTTCTTTAATTTTGCTTTACTGCAATATGTAACATACTAAAAAACAGTCATATTATCTCAATTTTACAATAAGAAAATTTCGTTTAAAATGCGCCATTTTCCCAAAGTCGCACAGTGTTACCAACCGAAATAGGAAGCCAGACAAAAATCGTTAACTTATAATTTATTGATCATTCATCAAGTTATTGTAGAACAAGACAATAATAATCGTCTGTACTTGGTCATGCCAAATTAGTAGACACACAAATATGGTCACCGGCCTATTTGTATAGTGTTTGCATTAGGCGCAAAGAGTGTCACAGATGTGTCACTATTTTGGTAGTAAATTCTTTAAAATTTATATGTGTAAAAAAGGAATGAACATATTTTCTGAAACAGAGTAAAATTATTGCAATCACTTAAATAATTTGGTATTAAAATACACAATTTTATTTATTATCTGTTGTATGACTGTAGGCATCTAAATAAACAGCTGATTTTTATAAAAAAATAACTCCAAATCCCTAGAGACGCAAAAACATTTTATTCTGAAACACAGCAACAACATAAAAGTTTAATATTCAGTCCAACAGCATTTCAAAACAAAATAGGCAGAAAAAAAACCGTGTCACATCTACTAATCCGTAAATCCCTAACACTTGCTAAAGTGGCATATCTACATTTTGAGACACGTTAGCACTTTATAGGTCAAAGTTAGTTAAAATTCACGTCATGTACTCTTATGAATAGGCGATTATGGCCGAAAGAGGGTCAGAAAGGACTTTTTTTAAAGGTTTAACCGGACTAAGTAGTACCTATCGATGATAGTTAAGGTGCGGATGGAGACAGTACCATGCATTTTTGGAACTTTATAAAATGTTAAGCCAATTTCCATAAAAAAATATTGAAAATACTAAAAAGCATTGTATGTGACATGTAATGTGGAGGAATGAGAAATAACTTGTGAAAAAAGTTTTGAGTATCCATGTGGATGACTATAAGAGTAGGGGAAGACCAAAAAAACGATGGATAAACTGTGTGAAAGATGATACCTGTGGTTAGAAAGTGGGTAACTACTGAAGTGACGACTAATAGACCCCAAATAGGGCAGAAAAATTATGACTAAAAATACTGGCTTGACATCATGACATAATCCTCATTTCAACATAGTTCCACCACCCTATATACGTGTATTCTCTAAGTGTTAATTTCATGGCTCATAATAATTATCAAAGAGCCTTGAACAACCTTTAACTCCTAAGAGCGAACATAACAGAACCCTTATATGAAATGATTTCCTGATTACAAGCTAAGTAAATTGATACAGTGTAACAAATCAATTTTACTTACAAGTACCGAACACGGAACAACCCGCGAGTCTGGTCATTAGTCTATGGCTGCATACTATTTAGAAGTCATTATGTCTTTGTATCCTTGTATTTTTAAACGGGTGAGCAGAACTTAGGAATGGAATGGTTGTTTTTAAAGAGTCAACATAAGATTTAAAATTCTTAAAAGCTGCTAATTAACACATAGAGGAGTCATTAATATCATCATCACGCTTGGTAGAAGGATTAGTGAGGTTTTATTAGCCATACGAAGATACCTGGACATAATCTTATTACTGTTTAAAAAATTAAATAAGCCTTATTTCTAATCACACTGACAAAGTGACAAAGGGCTGAAATTTTGATTAAAATCTTTCTACTATCTGAATATTGCTTCAAATATCACTAGTTAAAAGAGACACTTGAAATTCTAGAATTGTGTATTCCCCAGTGGGATAGAAGTATTATGTTTTAGACAAAATATTTTATTCATAATAATTACGCTCTTAGGCACTGAATAAGTCGTTGAAAAACTCTTTACGACTTCGGTTTTCTTTTTAATTTTTGATATTAAAATAGGCATTTTTTACATGAAAATTCCCATTAAACATTTAGGTATTGGTACGCACTTGAATTTTTTACTACTAACTTTTCATATGAAAACCGAATTTACGATCGTAACTAAGCCTAAAAATATAAAAACAAAGCCGAAAACTCTTTTATACGCCGCTAAAGCCGGCAGTATAAAATAGTGCCAGCATAAAGTAAATAAAATGCATCCCTGTTGCGTTGGGCGACAATCCTTCACTTATACGCAATTTATATTCGCTTCCTAGAGCCGGCATAATCCTGCCTTTTCTCTGCTAGCTGTTTTACATATATCGAGTCAACGCCGCCACTCCACCAGTACATTTAAATTTAAAACTTATATTCTGATATATATTTTGCCAGATTTTACAGCTTACAAGATGATATTGTTTTGTTTTACCTTATTGGCCTGTTAACTGTTTATAGGCATTTATCATTCATCAGTATTAAGTTTTCTGTCTACCTACTACCCATTTCCTTGCACTGTGGCAAAATTAATATTTTATTAAGATAAGAAAAACCAAATTACAATGTTAAATTCCATTATTAATCAAGCCTTCCCTTTCATCCCAAAAATGATTTATTTTGGCCAACCTCACTTTTTCAGAATAATTTGAATTGCTAATGCACTAATCTTAATATTTTAATCAACAATGTACACTTCCTAATCGTAATTTAAACCAGCAGTGCTTAAAATATAAATTTATCATTGGCAAAAAAGAGTTATCTTTTGAAAAGAAATGAGTATAACGTCTGAAAAAGCACCTACCATTATTTCATCCTCTCAAGTATTTATCAAAGTTGTCATCGAAGAAAATATTAAGACATTGTTTTATCTTAAGTTTTAGTACTAAGCTCTAAAATATAAATAGTGTTGAAAAAGAAATCAACTCGAATAATATCAAAGCTCCGAAAAATACAGAGAAACAGCAAATCAAGATTTCAATTACCAAACCAAAAATAAATCAAGAATTATTAAGAACAGAAATTCCTCGCAAAATAGAATCAAACTTAATAACTTTCAATATGGCGCCAAATTCCAATCTGTATTCCTTGAACCAGTCAAATTGCTTCAGTAATAAGGGTCCGATTTTAATAAAAAAGGAACTTTCATTGTGACTATTATCCACAAACAAAGTGCGGACATCATCTGGGCCCCTCGACAATGGGGGCCCATAATGGGGCCTTCTTTGTTCCGTGTTAAAAGCCCCAAAAGTGTCGAACATCTTCTTCATTAATATTTCCCAAGAGTTTGGCTTTGTGCCCACTGTGCGGACGACATCGATGTAATCTCTTTATGCGAGAGCATCTAAGTAATTGTTATAATTAAGTGCATATTTGGTAATTTAAAAAGTCAATATTATGCATTTGGTTTTACAATAACATTCAATACAAGTAACAAAACTGGAAATACAATGTTAAACTCATTAATTTATCACTGACACTGAGCTAATCTCTGCAAACTAATTTTGATGTATTAAATTAGCGTTGAAACTAATTAAGGAAGAATCGTGCATAGCATGAAATGAATTAACCAAATTATATTATTAATAGACCGCTAATCTCTTTCATTCGCATTAATTTCCATATTTCCCTGTTACAATTTGCGGCAAATAATATATAAATAGGTATTTACACAATTTTTACCTCGTTAAAACTAATAGATCAATAAAAATACGTATTATGCCCAGAACAAAGTTTATATGGCATAAACAGCTTACATACGAGGATCGGACATTAATTTTGGCATTTCAAAAGCCATTAAGCCGGAGAAAATGCCAATACGACTTTTACGTTAAACAAATGCCAGTTTTCGCTTAAAATAGATAAGACTTTACATATATAGAAGTATTTAAATATTGTAAGCATTATGTAGTTATCTTAAGTACCTTTTATCTGATTGCCCATTAATTCCTTTTAAGCTTACGCTTGATGGTAGAAAGACGATCGGCAATGGTAGTTTGGTAGTTTTAGTGACAGTTAAGGCGGTAGTTTTTGCATAATAGAGTTGAAACTGACGAAGGTACTTTGAACTAAATAGAATTGACAATAAGTACGTAATTGTAGTAGACTAATTATCTTAACACTGATGATATTTAAATTGAATAACATTAAGAATTATACGCTACTTCAAGCATTTACTTAAAGATAATGAGCAGAGATTTCATGATTGAGATTTAATATTGATTTAAAAGACTTACTACTTCAAAAATATGAGCTATTTATATGCCACATCAATTTAATCCGATAACTATTTACTTTTATCGATCATACTATTTAACCCAGATTCTTTACAAACAAAATCCTACCTTAACACAATAAAAATAAGCTTCAAATCCATCTAACACATACACACAGTGTTACACTATCAAACATTTGTAGAAAAAAACCGGTCGCATTTAAATAAATTCGTTTCCTCAAAGGAAGTCATTATTAGTAATCTTCAAAAAGTTTATCCAAGTTGACCTTGTGATTCGAAGGCTCGCGAAATTTCCAGAATAATATAAAGTGTCTATGAAGTGAGGTAACCTTGGTGGTACCAACCCGCACTGGGCCCGCGTTGTGTATTACGGCCCGCTCCCTCTCACCGCGAGGAGGCCTGTGCTGTGTCCCAGCAGTGGGAACATTATAGGCTGATTATGATTATGAACCTTGGTGAGAATGATACAGCCTGTAACATAGCTAGCTAGTTGCGTATGCACAACCGCGGAAAATGGTCGTTCACCACTTTCACATCAACACATCTTATTACTAAGGACTTATGGGTGATGGTGGCTAACGTTAAGGGTCATGATTGGCCGTATATATAGGGGTCAAGCTTTATCTCTTTTATAATGACTTATAATTCATTATAAATTTTAATTACGAATAGATATTATTAGTTACGATATATATATATATATATATATATATATATATATATCTTGGTCTATATTAGGAATATGTTACAGACACGGACTAGAATATTATTTTAGAATTATAAATCTTCGCATTTGAACTAAGACAGCCTAATTATCAACATCATCCACAGCCCCACTTCCCCCACTGCTGAGGATAGGCCTCTCTTTTCATGTGCCAATCCCCACGCTCATGAGCCTCATCAAGGTTCCACCAGCGATGGTATCAATGTCGTCTGTAAATTGACATCAAATTACTATTGACATAAAACGGTACATTACTTAATATACTAGTTTAACTTGAACAAGAGAAAGGATAACAGTTACTCTACATCTAAAAATACAATAAAAACAGAATGTTCTAAGTTAAGGTCATCTAAACTCTCGATCTGTCAGACATTGATATATAGAGCTACGGTAGAGCAATCTCTAGTTATCCAGGAAACTAACTGGATGCCCTTGTAGAGTCGGTTCTACGCGCTTACAATAATAAGCGACTTATAAACATATGGTGTTGCCAACTGATACAGGATGTTCCGTATAGTAACATGATATATATTTTATGAGTCTGAGATATATATTTTAGTTAGATGTTTTCTTTGATGATGCAAAGGTAATAAAATTTTGAAATACACAGTGGGTGACGTATTGATAGTTTGGCCTGCTTGTATCAAGGTATAAAAACTTCTTACACTTAAATTAACCTTAACAAAAACAAAACGGACGTGTATGTTCGAAATCAAAATAGCTTTATTGAATCACTACATTCACTACTAAACTTAAGCAACAATTCTTAACTGAAAGTATTTTGTTCAAAACATAAAATATCATATTCAATTTATTTATTTTTCTATCTCAAAAAATTAAGTATCTAGTCCCTCAATATTGAGTATCTATTTATACTAACTGTAGCAACACTGCTACCATAAAAGGAGGGCTAGCAAAACACAATAATTTTGCAACGTCCACGTGCAGGGCACGTGTTGTTTAAAGCCTAGATCGTGCAAACACTGATAAAATACAAAAAGGGAAAGAGACAAGGATTGAACGGACCTTTTCCGGGCAAGCTATAAGTAGTAAATAATATGGCAGGAAGTTCAGCGTTAGTATCTAAGGTAATATGAGAAAAACACAAGCTTTATTATGTATTATGAGTGAATATGTTAATCTTCTTTTTTGCATACGAATTTCCATAACAAGTTTCTATATTCATTTTTAAATGTTGATTCAAAGACAGTCCCGCTAGACTCTTAAAGCGAATCAATATAAATATAATTCTAAATAAATTAAAAGCACTGACAACAAAGAAAATAAACATTAAATACCATTTATTATTAATTTCAAAGGAAAGCAATCATCCTGCATAAAATTGTTTGCAATAAACAAGAAATAAAAACTTTTTTCTAATACCGCAATTATCTACAAACAACTTGAAGTCAATCAATCCACGATTACAGGCTTTATGGTTTCAGGACGTTTTGAGACTTCCTTGAATGACAGGCCTGCGTTTGTTTGCTGAAGTCTGTTTGCAAATTAAATGCAATAATCGTTTTTCTGTATATTGAGAAATCATATGTCTGTGACTAGCAAAGCTAACCATAATATGAATAGAATTTTAAATGCTGCAATGTTCATTTCTAATGCAAAATTGATTTTATTTGTCATATTTCAGTTGAAAAGCACTACTACGTTAAACGCTGTATAATTGGTAACAACGTCTTTAATGCATTATTTTAACGATGAATAGGTACCTATGGAAGGCGAGACATGTACATAATAAATACAAAAAAACACATGCGACATTTATTGTATTTTAAACATGCACTGAACAGTGAACTATAAAAACTGGGTACGGTCCCTATCCTTACATATCTTATTGAGACAGACATGATTCATCAATGTCATTAAATGATTGGCTCTCCTATATTTAATTCTGAAGTTCAACTATCGTGCATCCGTTAATAATGCTCAGGATTTTACAATAGAGTAAATAATACTGCAATAAAAAGGGAAATTATGAGTGCAGCAACAAAAGTTTTCTTTAGCACCTGCAACCTAACGTCTGTTTTTATATGTAGGCAACGAGTTAATAGAACAGCTTCAATTATATTAATTCATCATCTTTACTATTCCAACAGAATATCAAAACACCAGCGTCAATTTACGAACGTAAATTAGTATGAGTCACAGCTACCGATAAATATATTTACTTCTGAATTGATAACTCCGTGACTAATGTTGTAAGTGAGCTACTAAGCGAGCTCAGTACTTAGGGCACCCCGACTCGGACAAGTTAGGTTAGAAGGGAATGGCGGGGTCTGTTAGACCCCGCCATCCCCTTCGTGGTTATTTGTTTTTAAACCACCCAGAAGTAGGAGCCCCGCTAAGCGGGGCTCCGTCGACTACGCTTGTCATTATTCATAATGCGCGGGCATTATGAATAATGCCCCTATTTATTACTTGGTCCATAACGTTGCTTAAGAATTATCACCATGCTGCGTCATATTAACAGTAGCTCGTTTTACAATATATGGTCGCTTGAAAATCATTTATTAGACGCTAAAAGTTCGTCACTGAGCTATTAATTCATTAGACAACGAAATAAATTTGAAGACGAGAATGACATTTTAAAGAAGCTGCCTTAATTAGCACCCCAATAAAAACGGGGATACCTTTAGCTCACCGAAATCACCCGTGACCAACTCGTAAAAAGTTCCCAAATTCCAAAATGGCCGCTAAAAGAAGTTTAATTTCAAACAACCAAAAATACTTAAACCAACACCAGCTAGCCAAACTTAAAACCGTAAGGAGACGACGAAAAAAGCTGCCTAGCAACAAACTAGTCACGAACAACAAACACGTGATTAATCCAGTCACAGCCGTTGCAATTCTAGCCTAAACCAAATTGTACGAGCCCAAAAATCTCGGCTCAATAATAACTGCGTTTTCAACCTGGATAGTGGACCGCAAAAACTGCCTCCTCAGTTCACCTTGACGCTGTGTGTGGGTGTTCTGAACTTGATGTAGTTGCTATCGTACAAACCCTTTTTTTGTCTTGAATATAAATAAGTTCGGAAAAAACTTTTTGTCGACTCGCGCTCAACGAAAGTGGTTCGGTTTCGGGATCCGAGGTCGAATGGTGGCGTGATTTAGCAAAGATCTGATTATAAGGAAGAGTTCTTTGCATTTGCATTGTTAATTTGTTGATATCTGGTGGTTAGCCTTGACGGAGCAGCTTTCTTAAGATGACCTTCACTCAATGTTTGACTCACTCAACGTGGTCACTTTTCTATTTGAAGAGACCGCTTCTTTCCTGTGTGTATCATGCTTGTTTGTCTGACAGGACGAATAATATTTGTGTATAATTAAATTTTAACGTTGGAGAATAACTATTATTAATCGGTCCTTCACTCCACAGGCCTCGCATTCTAATCCGGCCTCATGACACCTTACCTAAACTCAAACGCTTATCATCAAGGAGACACCACCGGCTTCTGCCCTCAGATCACTTCCTTCATGATTTGATAATAACTTCCTGTGTCCTTATACATCCTCGTTAGTCAATGTGTAGTATAAACAAATGACGGAAATGTTTATTGCACTTGAATGTTTTATAGCGCCAGTTGAAGCTATCGTTTCAAATAGAATTTCAAATGGGGTCACTAGTGGCAGACGTTATCGCGGACTGTTTTTGGTCTAATTGCGCTGAATTTTGTCCGTGTTTCGTGTAGGTTTTAGTTGCCTTATCAACAGATGTATAGTCGCGTGAGAACGTAAACTAACGTACACGAAATCTGTGTGAATGCTAATCTGGTTCTACAATATTATATAAAGTTACTAAACTAATCTTGATCAGTGCAAACTCTGGTCAACTCAATATGTTTCACTAACTTGAATAAAAGACACCGACAAAACAACGCAATAACTGGATACACTATTAGAGATTTCGACTTGTTTGTAATAATAATAATTCCTATGATAACAATATCATTAATAGTAAGGACACTGAGTTAATGTTGCACCACCTTGCATACTAATTGGACGTGGCCCGGCTCCGCGAATCGGACATGCCTGAAATAATAATAGTGCTCCCACAATTAAACAGATAACGTTGATTTTCCACCTCGAACGCGAATTTACATTATAGTTGGGCACAAATTGCCTGTAAAATTTGAAAACGTGATCTCGACTAACAGGATTTTCTCTCTTGTTCACAGACAAAGAAGAACAACCCAAACCACATAAAGAGGCCGATGAACGCGTTCATGGTCTGGTCGCAGATAGAGCGCAGGAAAATATGCGAGCAGACACCAGACATGCACAACGCGGAGATCTCCAAGAACCTCGGCCGTGTGTGGAAGACGCTCAATGACGAAGAGCGCCAGCCCTTCATCGACGAGGCGGAGAGGCTGCGGCAGCTACACATGAGGGAATACCCCGACTACAAGTACAGGCCGCGCAAGAAGACCGCCAAGTCAGATAGGTCGGGGCCGAAGACCGGAGGCGTGACGAAGCCAAAACGCAAACAGCGCGCAGACTCCAATAACAACAGGGGCGTAGCCAGGCGGAGGAGACCTGTTCCATCGGTGCCGAGTGTACCCATGGAGACTCCCGCGCCCCCGCCGCTGCCGGCGAGTCCGGCGGGCTCGCCAGACTCCCCAGAGTCAGCCTGCTTTTACGAAGACCACAATCGTCGCGAGCAGGCGGACCTTACAGATCTCTACTCCATCACGGACCTGCTGCCGCTGCCTGCGGACTGCGAGGTAGACCTGGAGGCCCTCACGACGGACATCGACTCATTCGAGACAGCGTCGTCGTCGTCGGGGTCCCACTTTGAGTTCTCGTGCACGCCCGACGTGTCGGACATGCTGAGCGAGATCGGCGTAGCGGGCGACTGGGTCGACCACACGTTCTCGTCGTATCTGACGTCGTCTTAGAGCGGTGTTCGGGTCGCCATGGCCGCTGCCGGCCGGTTCCACTGATCTCATGCGGTCGGCCAAAGGGCCGCCCCACGGAGGCCGACGACGCGGCGACCGCTCGCCGCTCCGCCTAGAGAGTGCCTATCCAAAATGACGTGTCGACATTTGGATTTAATGTACAAAGTTATTTAATAAGGATCGAGGGTGAAAATTGTTTTGACAATCGACCTCACGGTCGCGTTCCTCTTCGGTTCGTACGGTTACTTTAATTGTTTAGTTTTAAAGTTTCATTTTCGATAACGGCGACGCTTCGTCTAGGAAGCGGCATCGGGTTTTATAAACGTAGGCTGTGAGTTGGTTCTTGTTTTGTCGTTTTGCTTTCGTTATTAAATTTATGATTTCGACACATAATGGAGGTAATTTCCAAACGACACGTCTCAGACGCATCTCAGTAATTAAATCCGTCTGCTCTCCGTCGCCTGTTAGTTAGCCACGGGCCAGTCAGGTCGCCCCCGCGCTCGCATCGCGTTGTCGCGCCGTATTCTGTACGTGTACATTACACGACTTGGCTTCTAGTGCATTCTAAAATCGTGAGTTTGCATTCTACGTCTCACCTTCTTTTTTATTTTATTAACATTTGTACTTTTAAGGGTCGTCTTTTTATTTTTGAAACGTCTTAGATTGAAATATGTATCATTCTTCTTGTAATAGAAAAATAAGACTAGTTATAGTCGTTTGTCTTGCGTTCGTATATCCTGTACGTAAGTTCACTTTATACTTTGATGCACACGTAGAGATAGTTAAACATTATTATTTTACTAATGGAAGCTGATCGGTATGTCATTGGAAGAATTTCGGTGTGTGGGAGTACGTGTTTGTCTCGGTTGGCTGCGGTGGGCCCCTACCAAGTTAGTTTGTCACCGGAGCGAGTCGCGCGTACTACTTAACTTCCGTCGCTGCTGTATGTATACCGTCTCTTCCGCTACGCGTGTCTCGCTCTCCCAGTAGGAGTACAGTGGTAGGGGTCCACTGTCTGATTTATATTAAATGTTTCGAGTCGGTCTCGTAAGTTAGGATTCGTAAAGTAAGGTAATATTTGTTCAATGGTAAGGTATGAAATTATATTGTAAAGCATGATGGCACCTATGGATCGACGTGAAGGGACACTTTCAATTCTCGTTTCGTTACTCTTCTTGCTACATTGACAACACAATAACGTCTATAGAAGATACATATCAATAATTGGAACGCGTTGTACCGCGGGACGGTGGGTCCTAAAGAAATATTATATTGGATGGGTCAACAAATTGTTAGTTTTCAACACAAAATGTTTTGCTAATTCAAACTCTGTGATTTACTTTATGGATTTTCTAAATTATAAGGTTCTAGTGGAGACTGATATCGCATAGATTAGTTTTAGCAGCGCTAGCTTCTCTAACTCTTTTATTTTTTTGTTAATTATTAATACTGGGCATAACATTTTATATTGTCAAAAAATACGTACATATTTTTGATATTTGCGTTGCTGTGGAATATGGAGTTCGGAAATTTTACAAAATTGTCATTATTATAATAGATAGTCAGATTATTTCAGGATTAGATAGCCAAAAATTACAATCAAAACATAATATTTTCGGTAAAAGAAATTAAAATCCATTTTGATTCCGATTTCCACAGCAGAGTATAAGATAAACAAATTGTATTAAAAAAAAATTGCTAAAAAAATAAAAACTGTCAATTCATTGAAAATCGTGTCAGTTATGGGGTAATGTTCAAAGGAATGTTACCGCATTCATTATTAAGATAGATAACCCTTCTACATAATATACCTGTTTTCAAAATGTAACAATATTTGTAGATACTTCTGTGTCCCAAAAATATAAGGGATCCGTTGTGCTCTAGGTAAGAAAGAAAATGCTTTACCTATATTATATTCTTTATATAATATATTATATATGTAAAAAAGTTCATGTATTAATTAGTAAGTGTCTATGAAAACCCATTTAATTAAGGAAAAATGCATAAAAAGCGTTATCTATATCTGTCTTGTGTCGTAGGGCGATTATATAAGAAAGGACGAAAAATAAATTTGTGCCTAATGAAAAAAAAACTTGAAAATTCTTGTAATACTTATTTTAGTGATGCTCAAACAAGTATTTTAAGCGCGTAGTGTTTAGACGCTGTTAATGGACAAAACTTGTATAAAAGATATTGTAAGATTATATTATTCGATGCCAGATTTGCATTTTGTTTTCTCATTTTGCTTCGTTTGTATGTGATCTAATGGAATTCCTTATTTTTATCTGCAATTGCCGTAAAAGATTTTTCATGTAGCCTTTCATGATTTTGTTTCAATCATTCCTTTTTCCAGAAGATTTGAATTTTGTCGAAATTCATTTTTTCTGAAGCATTTCTGTTTGTTGTTTTCTTTATCACTTCATAGCCTTAAATAGTTTTATCGTGACTATTTCATTGTTCCTTGTTAACAAAATTAATTTGTTTTCGCAGGACTATTGTCATAGGTCGTTAAATGACATGCAGCGAATAAAATAGTTACGTGATAAAAAATTAAAGTTACACAGGTGCTTGATTTTGTTCAAGCTGGTCAAAGTTATTTTCGTGGATTGTTTAACTCTTTAATCATAAAAAATGTACTTATATTGGATGCTTTCTCTGCTGGTTCTTTCAAAGGATGTTGTCAATATGTCTTTCAAATTCTATGCTCGATAGATTGATGTCAAAGAAGTCTTCAAGTATAAATGTTGTATTTGAATGAGGAATTTCATTAGGTTTATATTTTGACTGTACAACCAGTCCCTCCGTATCGTCAACTTTGACAATAAAGTGTAATTTCTTTTTTACTTTATCTTTTGCCAGTTTTTCAGCGGACTTCCTTATATCGTTTGTTGTCAAAGTCGCTATATTTTTTACTTCTTTTCTGCAACTTTCCATGTGTATAATAGGGTTCATAACCAATAATCAACGATTGAAAGCAATATAATAGTATGTCTACGATTAGTGGCATCACGCTCAAATTAGTATAATTCTCTTCTACTAATAAAAATTGTAAGTCGATCTGTCGTTTCCAAACAATAGGCATAGAATAACAATTTCAACTACCATTTTAAATTGTAATAGTCAATATTGAAAATATTCCGATACAAAACCGTTGTGCTTCGAGTGAATATTAATTTTCGCATTGTATGCTTGTATGTATGCAACATTTAATTTTGATTCGAAACGGGGCTATTTTCCACAGAATTTTAAAGTTATTTTAATAATATTCGTTTGCAAAGCCGCTGTACAAATCCTGTAAATATGATTTTTATTAGTGGGGGAGTTGTCAAACCCCAAGAGTATTTTATAATGCAACATCGAATTTAAAATGTTGTAAATTAGCGCTTCTCTTTCAATAATTATTGGAATTATCAGGGTTTAATAGTTTTCATTTATGTATTTTAGATGTATAAATGTCCCTAAGATTATCATTGCCTTCCTTGGACAATGTTCTTCAAAATTCTTTGCTTAAGGCTTCCTCTCTTCTTAGCCTTAAAATTCTTTTAATGAATACCATGGAAGTATATTTTAATCTCAGGTATGTAAGTATTGAAAAAAAAAATGTTTATAATATTGAAGTCAAAATAAAGCGACACTGTGACAAAAAATTAGAGGGTATATAAAACGTCTTAAGTAAAAATATCATAAAGGACGTAGTTGTTGTAGGTTATATATGTAATTATTATATACTTATATATGAAATACGTATATCACGGTCAGATACAAAAAATTAACGAAGTGACTGGGTATTGTGCAGAAATGAATAGTATATTTCGCGTGTTGTCTGGTTAATTGTAGAAATAACCAAGTAGTTTGACCGTGGTTTATGTAATAAACATTGTTGTGTATCAATTTATCGAGATCGCATGAAATTAAGCTTACAATCTCGCTTTGAACCGACTAGATGTATATAACCTGGCAGGCGGAAATTTCGAAGAAGTAATTCACTAAATTGTGTTATAATAATCTATAAATGCGATTAAAATGTTAGTGAAATCATTCACAGAACTGAAAAGTTGATATTCTCGTTACGTTGTTTAAAAAAATAATTGATCGTAATTATATCTCTGTATCATATGTATCTACGCTATTGTTGATTTATTATAAGCATATTCTATCTTAGTATCTCTCCTTCGGTTTCGAAACAAATGGGAAAGTTTCAAGTTTTAAATTAGGACTTTCTCTAGACCATAACCTGGCCTTTGTAAATATCTTGTACATTGACACGAATTTGGTCATTAAGACGAAATAAATATGGTTGATCCTCTTCGAACGTCCACATTTGAAACTATAGAATACGACCAACTCGACAATTTGGTCGCAGTTAAAGCTAACCAATGGTCGCGATCTAGAGTTGTATGTTCCTAAACCTATTTGCTTCGAAATATTTCAAGACACAACGAATCTTCTGTTCCCTTCTCATTCCTCACGCACTTCATTAATATTAAATAGAAAATAATTGGTGTCTGTAACTCAATATAAACGATAATATATTATCACCAGACAGTAGTACGCATATATTCGTTGTTATAGTAGAGTGTGTCATAATTATTGGTATCTATAATAACTATTAATAATTAAACAAGAATAATAATAAAAAATAACGAAAATTTTCGCACAACATGAATCAAGGAACTAACTTAAGAGTAAAGATGATAGTTATAAAACATAATGATTAAGAAAATGTTACTGTAAGATGCGATTTTTGTGTTAACGAATTCTTTATCCAGGGGGATACGCCTGCTCTATATAATTATATATGTATTGTCCAACAATCGCAACGAAAGCTGCTTGTGCGATTGACTCTGTCCTTAATTGTTGAATTGAAAGTTTCATGTTGATTTACTGTATATAATTACTTTGAACAAATTAGGAACAAAAAATGGTCCATTAAATTTTAACAAATAATGTTAAGGTAGATGCATGTATACACTCGGAATATATGCTTTGGTGTACAATGCCAAACTTAATACGATGCTAGAAAGCATGGCTTTAACAAATATCGCTAAGGATTGGACTGATGTTTTCATTTTCCAGCTTTTGCCATTGGACTTGTAAATATTTTTGGCCTCGTCGGAAGCTGCATCATTTTTCCGAGACATTCTAGTCTGATAAGACGAACCTTCTTCATCAATGGCCCCTGATACCTGATTATTAGTTTGTGTTATTCAATTTATACCAAAAAAATACGAAGCTCTTTCAACACTGTTACCGATGGATCTCTTTGTATGTAGCGATAAAACATTCGGCTTACCAAAAATTGGAAACTGTTGTTTTCAACTTTTTTTTTTGTAACATTGGTTTTAAAGATTGTACATATTAGATCAGTTTGGTTTATATTTAAGTAATTAACCCTAGACGGGTACATTTTATTCATCTTTGTCCAATAATTTAGGAGTTCTATTATGTTTAAGTTTTCATACAAGACATATTTTTAACATCGTTTTCCCCTCGTCCGTTGTATAAATTATTGTCACTGTATCTTTAGGTATATACATAAAATGTATGAGTAGTCTTTTAAATGTTAAGTACGATTAAATAATAATGTAGTTATTGATTAATACATAAGACAAACTGTGTAAATTTTGTATTTGTAATTTGTTTCAATGAACATATAATTATTATATATCGTAAAGTAAAACATCCAGTTTTTTAAAAATAACCCGATTTTTATTGAAATTTTCCCCATTTTACCTTTAGACATAATATTGATGATTATGATTATACATAACACAAAAAACACAATTGAAAAATTGCCACAACTCAAATAAACACACACACACACTAACACATAGACAAATAGTGTTTATTTTTTCTATTTATTTGTTACCTGTGCTTAGAGAACTAAGCACCGGTAACAAGTAAATAGAAAAATAAACATACAATTAGAAATATCTGAAGATTATAACTACAGTAAGCTGAATGCAGAAGGCTGAAAACCACCCGGCGCTGCCGCGCTGGTACAACATGGATGAAGCCGATGGCCTACTGCCCGAACCTGCTGTGGACCATGATAAGATCGTCCTAAAACATAAGTATAATAAACTTAAATGAGAATAAGTATAAATAAACAAGATTATCTACAATAATGAATAATAAGTAAGACATGAAAATAGTAATATCTAGGTAATAGAGAGTTATGGCACTGAAATATTAACGCAATTGAACGATGAGTACTATAATAATAAAATGTAATGATTACTAAAAATAATTTATCTTAATAAAATGATTTTTTTTATAACACTACTAACCACGATGGTAAAAGTAAAAAAAATGGAAGACGTCACACCAGGAAAACCTAATAGCAATTTATTTCCATAAATAAAGAGAGAGAGTTAGTAATTCAGTACGATGTTATCAATAAACAGGGCTTAGGCAATATCTTATACTGAGGGACAGTGAACGACGATAGGCCGAGCTATATTTATACCTAATTCTAGAATGTAAGGGCCCAATATAATCCCTTGGGGTCACCTTCACGTCACTACCAAAGATAGTACGACCTACTCTCAGGTCCACTTAGCTAAATGATGATGTTAAGAGATTATCAATACTGGAGCATATTAAATTCTCCGTTATGCAATTTCATTAAAGGGGCCTAACAAATAAGGCCTCGGCCGAGGGCCCTATCATCATGTTATTCAAATTTATAGCTTTAATTTCGTATGCCACAACGCATTAGACGGATCATTACTCATTTTTGATGACGTCATCATATTTGGAGCAATTTTGCAATGCCCTCAAAATTATAATGTTGAAATGTACGCGGATGGCTTTAATTTTGACTTAATGGTTTCACGTAATGGGTATGGGAATGACCTGAGATGTGTCCGTATACGAAATGAGAGGTAAACAAATGTGGGTCTGATGGTACGTTGTCAATTTAATAATTCGGCCAACGACTTCGTCTGCGTGAAATTTCTTGTATTAACATAAATTAATAATACTTATCCTATAGCTGTGCCCCTGTAACTTCGTGTTCGCTTAGTATTCTTTCTGATTATTTTTGTTATTTTTGCTCGGCTTCTAACGGCCATAGCGGGATATTAAATAGCATATATCCTTCCTCAAGAATTGGGCTATCAAATACAAAAACAATTTTTCAAAGCCGACTGGTAGTTCCAGAGATTAGCGCGTTCAAACATATGAACAAACTCTTCACTTTTATTATTAGTATATATGTACCTCCTGACTAATAAACGTTGTATAGCGTCTGTGTAGTTACACACCGATTTCTCTCTTTCTGTCGTCAGTAATTTGACGTTCGAAAGAAGAAGACAAAGCGTTGTCTAACTATACAGACGCTATACAACGTTTATTATTAAGGAGGTTAGACTATAAATGAAACACGGGCCTTTCTCGCTATTACTTCTATAAACTACTCGTATCTTGAAAAGTTAATGGTTGTTGTTGTGGTTGACGATCGGAATGACCATACAATTATTTTCAATAGAAGAATGCTTCTTATAATTTATTTATATTCTTGTAGCTCTTATCACTATGGGTAACAGGACTTGTTTACTAAGTGATAATGAATATATTGCACAGTATAAAGTCAGCAGCAATAATTTCAATTAACATCTGTAACGTATTGAAGTTACTCCAAAAGGCAAAACCTTACTCATTTTAAAATTAAATACAGGAAAAAGAAACACACGGGCATTATTTATTGCTGACAAGGAAGTGGCCATCCTATACAAAGAATATTGTTATCTTTTAAACAAGGTAAACGGTAAGTTAATATGTTTACGAAGGTACAATTTATACAGGAAGAAATTATTTATTTGAATACGACGCAATTATTGTTGGCGTCAATGACGTTTCTCTTGACGTGAGGGAATAAAATTATATGAGAAGTAGAAATAAAACTATCGTCTCTTGCTCGCCGTCAAAACAGCGGTGTAGTTGAAAATAGAGAAAATCATACATTACGCAAAAAAATAATAATTTAAATATTATTTAATTCAAACTCTCACTCTACGATCCACCTGTAGCTAGATAAATAATAATATTTCTCCCAAAACATTTCAAAACCCAAAAAATACAATAAGAAAAAACCCTTAACAACAAAAATAAAGACCCGAATATCCAACCAACACATCGAAATCAAATCAATCAATCAACTGAGCCCACCGAGATCCAATGCTACCCGAAACCCGCCACAATACATCAAAGGCATCCCTAAAACCAGAAATCACATTCCAACTACCCGTAAATGTGGCAAAGAAAAAAATAAGTCCTGCTTGGGAGCATTAAAGCCACTAAAACAACGAGAAACGATTGTGTGGTAAATACAAATTGAAATCGGCTCAACCATCGCCACAGCGTATTTTTTCATCACGTTCGATATCTAGGAGCGTTTGCCGTGAATGCTAAACACTGTTTGGTATTCAGAAGCCAGCGCAAGCTTCTTATCTGTTACATTACAGAGCTAAATATTTTCCTCCTACCTACATATTAATTAACTTGATTGATGAAGCCCCTGTTTTACGATACGATGTACTTTTCGGCTCTAAAGTTGGAAGAAAGGTGGGGTGTTGATGTTAAGCTTTATGAAGGTAGGAATGAATTTAAATAATTTATTGTGTTGGATTTTGTCGGAGTAGCACTCTCATCTGAAATACAATGAAAAAAATGGCACATGAACAATATGACTTAGACTTAAATATCTACCATGAAAGTGTATGCAGTAATTCTTATTATTTACCAATTTTCATCATTACTTACGATAGCAAGCTCAAAAGTGAACAGTAATGGATAACCAAAACTAGTGACATTTTATGTAAAAAAAGGTATATCTCTCTTTTATTTATAGTATCATTAACCTATCGGTTATACATGCTCCGCATCAAAATTTGGCTAATTAGCCTAGTCGCGTATCTTCTCGTTTCATTTTCGAGACAGACTTCCATGTGTCATCTAATAATATGACATTGTGCCGTTTTTGAAGATCGAATATTGGGTAGATAACTTAACAACCTCTTTTACTTATAATATCATTGACTAAAACAGTTACCACTCTCTCTCTCTGCTGCTATTTTAGTAAATGCTAGAGTGCAAATGCATTCTAGCATTTTATTAAATCTTTTCTAGCCGATAGTGGAACTGAAATAGCGATGATACAAGAACAGAACTAAGCAGATACTTTCAGGCTCTTACACAACATATTCCACCGAACTCACTCCAGCACTTTCATCCACCATCCAATTAGTATGTAGAACAGACCCCCAATAAACATCCACTAAGAAATCGAGCGCCAAACTAGATTTTCTCAGCTCTTAATCAACTGGAAGACTTTATCAACAACACTAAATTAATTCAGCTGTATTAATACAACATGGGAATCGGTTTGTACGGAATGAATGCTAACTAAGTGGGTCCAAATTAATTTCGTATGTTCTTGTAGAGGGCGGTGTTCAAGCGCCTCATCCTCATGAATATACATAAACAAATTATGCATTCGATTTGCCATATTTAGTGGATATACTAGGATTTGGATTAGTGGTGGTAGGAGACTGCTGGTGGTGGTCAACAAAAAGAAAGATAAATATGACAGATAGCGGAAAAAACAAGTTCGTATTTGCTTCTGCTCACACTGTGGCTGTATTTCACAAGACTGGCGCAAGTGAGTAAATACTGATTCCATAGCGATATTTTATAATTATTTTCAATGTAAATCAATGGTGTCTTCGATTACCTAACTGAGATTGTTATCTCATGACGTTGTTACGTCATTGAAAAATTAACATCGGCTCAAACCAGGTTTTAAACTTCCAATCAGACCTCTAAAACCAACAATAGTTTCTTTACTATATTGCTAAAACAACACCTGACTTGATTATGAATCTACACAAAAAAGTGAAGTTAAGTGGACTAATCAGTCCACGGCATCATTTTAGCTTTTTAAGATTCGGCCAATACAAACACAATAACAATATTCTAATGAAAGATCCCACTAACATTACAATGCACATCAAAATGTCCTAATACCATATTTATATACAGGCTTATGAGTCCGTAACATTCCCGTATCATTTTATCGCTCACTCAACAAGCCAGTGTTTCGCTCGCCAATCGGAATGGCAGACAATCTGTCGCTGTGATAAGACAACACTGCTTATCTGAGCTATTTTTAGTGTCACATACTCGACGTTTCCTTGAAGGGGTGAGCAGATAAAGCGTGACCTTTTGAGGAGAGGAAGGTATGTGACACGAAGTCCTTTTAGATCATTGGATTGGAGAGGTAGGTAGTGTCCACTACGACTACATTTAGGCGATAAAAGCAATAATGATCAGTCGAAAGTTTTATAATTAAAGTTCAATAGGCTTTTGAGAACTGTCTTGCAAATAATTTTATTGCTGAAAGAATGGAGTCTCGGATGTCTTTGGAAATTGATAAATAAATGGCATAGAGAGACCTATCACCATGATGACGATGATGTAAGACTAAGGATATTTTAAATGATAAATGATTTTATTTCTGTAAGTAGGTTTGTACAAACACTTTTACATGTCAATCATATTTTTTAAACTAGATGAGGTCGGCGTTTCCTATCTGACTACTCTGAGAGGACAGGCCGAAACAAACTCGGAGGTCACAGTCTCTGTTAAAGTCCAGACACAATCTTCGTCAGAACGTGTGAAGATCATGTAGTTTGGTATCTGAAATGGTATTTTGAGTAAAGAACCACACAGATTGAGTGGACCTATCCAGTCACTGCACGCATTCGTCAGTTATCGTGCAGCTCAACTCAGGAAGTCAGGACTTAAGGAGCTCAACGATTCGACGAACAATACCAAAGAAAGGACATTTGGGTATTTAACACGTGCAATAGGGATTAGATTAGCAAAAACTCATCTTATTGTGCTTCCCATTTTCACGTTCATAAAACGTTGTATATTAAATAATATACACATACACACACACATACATACATCTTTTTCATTATGAAAAAGATGTTGTCCTTGTTTTAGTAATTATCTCATCAATTTACACAGCAATTTAGCACTCACAGCAAAGTGTTGAAGCATTTTAATATTTATTTTGCAATTTTATTGCACGATCCAGTAGATTTAAGAGATTAAAGTCGTATGACCTTGGCTTAAGAACGACTATAAGGAGCTAACATTTTGCTAAAATGGTAGATTATTTTTATTTTGGAATTCAAGCAAATATCTTAAATCACAATATTAAGAATAAAGAGCCTGTAAAAGTTAATGTAGCCATGCCTGTGTAACTCAAAATGTGAGGCGAAGAAGAAGATGTTATTGAACTCAAGAGTATTACAAGAAAATGAGCATAACCTAAAGTACGATAAATTAACAACTTTTGGCTGGATGTGTACTGGTAAAGAAATTAGAGAAATTACGCATGACATTCACAATATGAATTTTCTCGAAACCTCTAAATCAAATCTGGCCCTGGTAAATGCATTACGACTCATAATTATCAAAATAAACACCTTTTGTTTACCTATTCCAAAAGTCATGCTGCATTATAAAAACAATGTTCCAATCACGAATTCTCTATTAGCTCTTCAAATATTTACTTTATTTCTACCACGATTACTTCTGCTCACTATTTGACGTCACGTCAGACGTTGCTTTATTGTCATTGCCGTCATCCTTGCCACTTGATGTCAATACACAATGTGACTTTAGGATATCAGTCTTCTTGCGTCAGGATTTGACCGATTATGTACTAATTCCGTGATGATCCATAATCAGCTGATTATAAATGTATGCAGCGTAGATTGAACTATTCGCCAGTTAGCAGGTGTCGAAGTGCTTGGGGAGGTCTATGTTGGTGGACGTCTTTTGGCTGAAATGATGATGATGATGATGACGAGTTAGCTAGGGTTCAACATTGAACATCTTTACCTTATCGTCTACTTTTTATTACAGTCGAATGCTAACTGAATGGCTTTGCTTCTCTAGCATTTGTTTTGTTGTTTACTCTCCTGTCAGTGACATGTTTGAAAGTAGCTAAAAGTATAATAGGTTAATGTTCATTTTTTGTAATTTTTCATTCAACAAATGCTTTCATAATTTCATTAATTATAATAGATGACAATGGCTGATGTACCTGTATACACAGGATGTCGTTTATGAATCTGGTAAATAATGTCTTAGTTATAATTGGTACTTTGGTAATAATGATGAAGCAAAACAAAAAGGGGTTTATTTATAAACGTTGCATAAAGTTAAGAGACGTTTAAACGTCAAAAATGTACGGTTAAACAGTCTCTAATCATAACTTAACTTTAAGCAACGTTTATAAATAAACTCCTTAGTTTAAACAATTAGTGACTGACAGATTTGGGTCGAAAGACTGACAGCTCTTCTAGAAATCAAAAACTTTAGTGACTAAACTTACGTACAAACCATCTAACATTTAACTACAATTAAAATTACCTGGATATCACCTCCTCATTGCAACCCAACCAGAAAAACCCTGTTTATCTACAATTACAGATTATGAAAATGCGTTTAGAACGTATTTTTAACGCTAAACAAAACAACTTTCTCTAAACCGAGACACTGGTGACGAGTCTGATAACAGAAAATACACACAAACAACTCCTTATCAATTATCACCATCTGACCTTGGACAAGGAAGCGTGGCGATGAACTCCCGCGGACATGATCTTGGCATGATGCAAGGTAAAACGATGATTGATGATCAGATTATAAACAATATTAATTCAGATTTTCAATTTCATGATAAGGGATTAAAGTAGGTGGTTGTTCTGGGTTTGAACGGCACCCGGTGGAAGGCAATACCCTCCATTATCGTGTCAAATCATATCCAGTAACTTTTGACGAAATGACTTCAAGTAAGATTTCTGCTTCAAACCGTATCATCAGAATTGTTAGTGGGAAGAGAAACATAGAATTAATGGTATGAAAACACAACATGCAGTCAGCAATTGTTGACCAACGCAAAATTTCTTCTCTGTCCCTGCCTTTCTAGTTCTTGCTTGGTGGACAGTGTATGAGGTCTACAATGGAACGAGCGCACTAAGAAGAAAGGTGTTTGGAGTTCGACAGTTTATATTCCCAACATCTCCAGGAGATATAGCATCATATCCAAGTCAGAATCATCACGCCATAAATGAACAAAATTCTATAGACATATACAAATATTAATTTCTCTATTTATAATTACACTAGCTGACCCGACAAACGTTGTCCTGTCTTAACTATGAATGTCATATTATGTCGATTGGTTTTAGTTTTGACTATTGACTAAAACTAAAACTATTGACTGATTTATCAACCGATCCATCTGTGTTGAACGCTATTTGCAGCGCGCATTCTGTCAATCGCTGACAATTATTTCAAGCAACTGACAGTTATGTAAAATTAATATTGGCGTTAAGTTTTCTTAAATTTTCCGTTCAACTTCCATAATTTTTTCTTTCATAAGAACCTTCTCCTGTCAATAATTAACACAACAAAAAAAGAATTAGCGAAATTGTTTTATCCGTTCACGCGTGATGCGATGACCAAGGGAAATAGAGATTCATTTTTATATATATAGATTATCTCCATATCCCGTGCAGGGTAATTATGATTCATTGGATCCAGATACCTACGTGACTATAGACTTGTAGTCATATCTAGTAATACTAGTATTTACGTGTTATAATTTGTATTAATGGCGTCGTCAGCTTGTAACTGATGTGGAACGTCGACACCTGGTGGTTTCTATTGTACCTGATTTTACTGCGTTATCAGTTTTATTATTGAAGTTTGTTTCTTTGTGTGTATCATTTTGAAGAGTTTGGGTTCATTAAGTGAATTTTTATTCATGCTTATTTATTCCTTCGGAAGACTGTTGGAGCAAAGATGGTTAAATGGTTTTTTGAAACGAAGTTCCTAATCGTACGCTACGGACTTGGCGGATAGGGGATAGGCGAAAAAAAGTGTTAGAATTTTCGGTCACGAGTTTCCGTCACGACCCTTTCTTTATTTGTTTGTTTGGTTGAACGCGCTAATCTTAGGAACTTGTGTATAGTTTTTTTATTTTTTTTTGTTTTAGATAATCCATTTATCGAGAAAGGTTTTAGGCTATATAACATCACTCTACGACCAATAGAATCGGAGCATAAATGCAAAATGTTGCAAAACAGGAAAAAAATATTCCTTTTGAGAGCTTCCGTTGCGTGCGCTGCGTAAACGCGTCATACATGATTTTTGCGTAACTTTAACCAGTTACGCAAAAATCATGTATGACGGAATTGTTTCCTTTTAAAAGTTCTAATAAAAAGTTCCGGACAAAATATGACTATCTTTTAAGGTTGACTCAATATAACCCTTTTTATGGTAATCAAATTTGTTCTATGGATGTTCTAAATATACTACGAAAGGAATTTCGTTCGACACTCAGTTTTTTTTAATGATTTAATTGTAGGTACTTATTTTCGTGTAAGGTTAATCCTGTCTGAATTATGTAACGTTTAAATGATAATTTATTTATATTTTGGGGAATAACTAACATTTCCCTTGTATCAGTGTTAAAATATCATGGCTTTTAACCTACACTAAGGCCCGTATTACAGAACGTTACTCAATACTCAAGCATTACTTAAAACTAGATTCAAGTCATTTGATTGGTTGAAACTAGTTCTGCTTTGGTATTGAGTGACTTTCTGTAATACGGGACTAAGTAAATGATTGTCTGATATCTGACACACTCAGTACAGATGAGGCGTCATCTAAATATCACGACATTGAAACATAATGACATACATTTGCTTCTTTAAGAGCCACTCATAATAGACCAAAGCAATTATTCCAATACAAATTAGTTCTAAAAAATCATGCAAGGCGAACGAATAGGCAACACTGACCTAGTGTGTAGTTATTAAGTATTTAAGAAACATTGAAACGCACGATAGACGAAGGGCGAGTAACCAGAAAACAGCTGCAGTACCTACAGCTTGTATGTATTGACTCACTTTGAGATAAGGTACAAGGTTGAGTGCCACTACCTATCGTGTGGACTTGGGTGCATTTTGTTTTGTATTCGTTTTAAGGTTATTTTATTGTGGTGAGGTTTAGTTTAGGATTTTTTTACGGTACAAGGTATGTGAGTGGTAATGCTGGGAGGGGACGCCCTTGGAGAACATATAGTGACCTTATTGCTGATGTTCTTCAGAAAGGTCAGGTGCGTAGTCCTCGCAACCGGCGTGTGTATATGACCAGATGTAAGAACGTAAACGAGGCAAAAGGAGTATGTAAGGATCGTAGCAGGTGGCGTTCTGTAGATTCTGCTTACCCCCATGGGAAGAAAGCGTCAGTTATTGTATATGTACATATGTATG
Source organism: Griposia aprilina (assembly GCA_916610205.1). NCBI lineage: Eukaryota > Metazoa > Arthropoda > Insecta > Lepidoptera > Noctuidae > Griposia > Griposia aprilina. The sequence goes on along the minus strand of OU744299.1, from coordinate 21,473,413 downwards.
TTTTCAGATAGATAGACGGAATTATAAACAGAAGCATTTGACGAGAATATTGATTTTGCCTGCTATAGTTAGAGGATCTGAAAGTCTTATGTGGCCGTTTCACATACACCACCACAGTATAATAACTGATTGACGAAAAACTGTTTAGTTATCTACTTATAACCTAACCTGTTTTCTTACTTTGGATTGAGTAGGTCAGACTAATTGATGCTGAGATAATACATGCAAAAGAAAATAGCATACCTTCAGTAGGTACTGTCTCAGGTCCATGACTTATTATACCATGTTGTACAACTTAGCCCATGTACGCACGGACGTAACAATTTCGCGGCGGGAATTTATCGTGCACTGGATTTTCAACTCGAGCATTGATAATTATAATCAAACAGAGCGCATCCCAGCGTGTCAAAAAAACACATTCTTGGATTTTCAACTCTCGACGCTAAGCAGTGCTGTGAAAATCCATTGCGCGATAAAAATCATCGCGGGAAATACACGGTCGTGCGAACTTCGGCTTAGGCCATCTACCATGGCATTTCTGCTATGATGTTGGAGTCTTATATACTGTAATCATATTAAGAATCAGGCATTTTAGTTTTAACATTACTCTAACATGAAGAAAAGTAAGACCATTCGTTCCTGTAACATGCAGTTACACACGACACATGACATCCACCAAGAGCACATCTTCCTTAAAATGATAGTTAATTTTAAACCAACTTCGAACTTAACCAAGTGTTAATGCAGCACGCAACCAGTTGATTCACCAGCGTTACTTCCTACATAATTTATAATTTCATGGAGCTTATACTTCGCTATATCTGGGTTAATTGTTTCATATAATGATTCATGGACGTCAGCCATTTTGGATTTTTAATCGTCTGTTTATTTATCATGAGTTTTAAATTTGCTTTAATGGTCTTGAATTTAATGCAATTTATTTCAAATCCCACACTTCGCCAGTGATTTTAAAGTCCAATGTTACAGGGGGCGAGCTTATTGCCATCAACCAGGCATAAATCGAGAGTCTTAGGGCAACGTGGGAGTACTATAGGTACACCCTAACCTAACCCTTCGGAGAATACAGACATTAACATACTTAATAAAATATCAGAGGGGAACCTTCCAGGCTCTGGGCAGTCTGGAATACTCTCTCTGGAAGTGCCAGATATGGGTCTGTAGAGGAATAATCTAAAAGTAAAGGCCCTAGTGGTTAGGAATAGTGTCATAAGTTGATACTAGTACAAAATGCAGCAATAGAAACTGGAAGATAAACATGATTAGTGTTCGAAATGAAACAGTTTTGTAGGAGAAGAACGGGCAAGAAAATCCACGGACACTAATGAGTGTCCGTGGATTTTCTTGAGTGATGTAACCAATATTTCGATTTAAATGTAAATCGAAATATTGGTTACATCACTCATGTTGAAATTATGCATGTGAGAACGACACAGAACGTTAAAATCGTCCGTAATAAAAATACCAAAACAATTCAAATAATAAATTAAATTAAAATAAGCCGTGGCAACTAAGAGATGACCAGTCCCTACTGACGGCGCCCTTTCACGAACATAACTGACAACATAATAAATGATATATATAGGTACTATTAAGGATTAATATTAAAGAAACTTTATTCATTATTGATATTTGGTTCCGTTTTCCTTATTTATAATTATTACAAACGGTTAATTCAGCTTGATATATTGTCGAAATACAAAATTATGTCTGTTCAGTTATTAAGCCACTAGGTATGTACCTAGTGTACCAAATAAGGAAATAAAACGCCACATAATACGAACATAGTCGGAAGAATTCTAAAATCCAACAAGTCGTATGTAACGCATCGTGATATGCTATCGGTGATTCTGAGGTCGAGCTGATAAGGCGGTCATTGAACCGCCGATTATTTTTATCATAGTGTCACCTTGTTGTGTTTACTATCTAATATTTTGATCGTGATGCTGTGACGTCACGATCATATGATTGGTGAACGTTTTTTAATTCACTTTCCACGATGACTCGGCGTCAAATTATTTGAAATCAGCTGTATTTTTTAAAATTTGTAATAGAATTTGTTACAGACGTCACAGTTACTTCTGTAAATTTAAAAAAATGTATTAGAAAATTTAGGTAGTAGAAAAAGGCAGATTTTCGGGCAGATTTAGGGCCTAAGACGATCTAGGGCCATAATAGGTATGTAAGAAAATCCAAGTCCATTTTCTTTCCATCTCTGTCTTAAATTTACGAAAAACGTTAATTTGCAAAGAAGTAGTTTATTTTGGAATGCCATTAGTGAAACAGAAAAACTCAACTGTACAATACAACAGATTTAAAAATTCACGATAAATCACAATATTCATACTTATCCAGAGGCCATTTCAAATAATAAAAATAGTTCTATGTAAAAAAAGCCTCTATGAAAATGTCCGAATCGAAAATGGATTTCCAAAAATACAGCCCAACACCGTACCTATCCTTATGTAAATAAGTGGTAAATAAATAAAAAATACACACCGAAACGAGCAGAAAGGTAGCTTTTTGTTTTTGTAAAAGTTATAAAACTGAAAATAGCAGTCATTTTAATGTGACGTGGGTAAATGCCACTCACTCTGGGAGACGGCTCTCCTTTTACAAATGTAGGTATTATGTAAAAATAGGTACCTACACGTAAAAATATAATATATGTGAATTTACATGTTTGTCTCTATGCTGAAAAAGGGGATGTAAAAGGGAATAAATATAGTCATCAGGCTGTAAATTATTGTTTGGTTGGTTTAAATACATTGTATGGCTTTGACATGCTTCGCTTGCACTTGAAAATGTATCGGGACTATTTATAAAATTTCCATCTTATCTGTGCCTAGACCTACACTGTAAGCAAATAAATAATAATTTATTTTCATCATCAATTTGGCACATTACTTGGAAACTTAAATATTTTCATAATATACCTAAATGAAGCATTTCAAATTGATAATAATAATAGCACACAGGAACAGGGTCATTGTATTTATTATTACTAATCCGAACGAGTCCTAACAAGTTCCGAACGGTAGGAAAAATAAATAATTAGGTATTGATAAAAATGTCGCAATATTGTGTAAGTATTGATTAATGCACACAACAACTAAAATTTGTATGAATTTATTAGGCAACAAGTACCAGAAATATCCTGCGTAGGTACTTAAGTAAGTCCGGTCCATCCTGAGCTTTGAGCCATCAGATGGCTTACTACATAACAGAACAGAACATCACGCCTGTTCCCCGAAGGGTTTGAGCAGAGGTGTGTATAGTTCTTCACATTTCGCCAAATATGTTTCATGTAATAGGGGCTAGCCTATTTCCATCAATCGGGTCCAAATGCAGACTCCGGGTTGGTATTGAGAATATCTTGATGGAAAAATCCAATAACAGTTTTCAGTTTCAAATATTTTTTAGTTTAGTTCAATTAATTACTTCAGCTTGCTTTTCGCATCATTTGTCGGTAAAATAACGTGATAACTTTTGCTGCTGTTTTTTAGTTACCCACTGTTTTATTTAAATTAAGGCTCCTACAAACCGGTGCGACACGCGACGCGAATCGTGCACGATACAAAGGCACCGCTTGTCGCGCGAAGAGCGGCGCCTTTGTGTCGCGCCTATCTGCGGGGGCCTTTAGTTGGGTTTTTGAGTTACCTACTAATAATAATTATTTAGCGTTATTTTGTTTTAGATAGGTATAGTGACGAATAAGTTTCTTTAAGGCATTTTTTAATGATAAGAATTTTAATAAAAATGTAGGTAATTCAAATATGACGTTTACGACGATTCACGAAAAATATCGGAATGAAAAATTTTGGTATCGGACGCGGGGAAGGTCATTGATAAGAGGTCGTTGACCGAGTCTAGGCAGTTATCAATATTATCAATATTTAAATTAATTTAGATGGCAACTTAGTTCGTTTGTGACAGGAGGGGTCAACGACTTGCCTAAGGCATATTTGGATTCGATAGAACGGATGTAGAAATATTTTTTTGCGTATTGACGTATTTACTTACAATGTTGTTTACAGTTTTTCCTGAGGGCACGATTCTTGCCAGACAAAAAAAAAATGCTTTAAGCAATCTATCGTCCAATCCGTGGACGCCAAACCTGACAGCGATTTGGTAGCCGAATGAAAAATGATCCTGTCAGTATTTTTGCAGTATAGTGAGCATGTTGTGACCTATGTACTGGTGGATGGCCGATGAGTAAATTGTGGGTTCAAATCGAGGCAGGTGCCAATGTGACTATTTCAATTCATATGTACTTTCTGAGTTTATCTTGTACATTATTGACACCGGTGAAGGAAATAAATCATGAAGAAACCTGGACTTATCTAAACTAATACCTATTATAAAGAGAAAAGATTTTGATTTTTTGTATGTTTGTTACGTTTTGACGCTAAAACGGCTGAACGGATTTGGATGAAATTTGGCACATGGGTAGATCATGACCTGAATTAGGACATATAATACTTTTTATCCCGATATACCCACGGGTTTGATACTTCTGCGGGTGAAACCGCGGGGCGCAGCTAGTAATCAATATAAGTCTGAAATCGCCAACCCGTCTTGAGCGAGCGTGGTGAGCAATGCTCGTCCCTTCTGTGTATGAGAAGAGGGCCTTGCCCTGCAGTGGGATGAGACAATCATTGGTGGTATTAGGCTGGTACCATTAAAAATGAGTAAATATAAGTTCACACATACAAGTACTTATAAAACACTGCCTATAAACATCATAACTCGAGATAACATCTCATAATCTCAAACATCTAATCCCCAATAACACACACACATGCACACACAATAATACTTCCAAACAAACACAAAAAGACAAATATCTTGCCCGGGCAATGTAACAAGTTAATGACCTGACAAATAAGGAACAGGTCCCAAGGTATACTTTACACTACTTACATCAAATACACCTTCGTCCCCCCCCCCCCCCCCCCGCATTGACCTCCGTTCAATGAAAAGCTCATAAACATTGTCCTCAGAAGGTAACGTTATTTGTATTTAAAGGGTCCAGGAGGTACCGCAAACAAAAATGACCCGTACCCTTGGAAGTCGGAAAGATGGAAGATTAATTGATGGTAGAAGACGACTTAGTTCAAGTTATTAGCGGAATTACAAAATAATCCCTATAACTTTGTTCTTGTCTTTTCCGAAAGAGGTAAACTGTGATGTAAATGAAAACTCTTGGACGCATATATTTCTGCAATGGTATGCAATTGTTATGCTAAGCACCATCATCATTATCATCATGATAATTATCATCAACATCGTCCACTGCCTGACGATACCCATTACTGGGCCTAAGCTATTAGAAAACCTCACAATCCAACTAAGGAATCAAAATTGGATTACTCCCATTAAGCAAGCACTAGATGTTTATGAAAAACACTTTGAGTTTAAGCTAAATATCACGAAAATCTAGTACTTTACAACTACTCTAGATACAGGCAATTGTCTTATTCTGTTTTTGCTAAAAACATTTTCGAGTACATCTAGTAAGGTACCCCATTGACCGAACCCTTCCGAAGGACAGAAATGAATAAATATGTAATGTCAATCAAGCTGCGATGTCCCTTCGACCGCCTTCCGTGTTGGGGGGCAATAACAACGGCGTCGGTGTCGCAGGCATGTCACGTTCGGCCACCAATGACATTTGATAAGGAAAAGATAAAACTTCAGTGACTTTAGACCACCTGCGGGTGAGAATGTGACGGAATGACGAGATATTTCGACGAATTAACAGAATGTCACGTGCTTAAATTCCCCAAAAGCGTAGTCAGAGATGTTTAGTGCACCCTCATTATCAGTATCTGCCTGCATTTTCCGTATTATGTTGGGCTCGGCTTCCTGTCTAACCGGATGGAGCGGAATACCAGTGTCACCACTTATAATTATAATAGGGGGCGCACCAATTGCCATCCACCGAGCACAAATCCAGACTCCCGGCTTTTACTGAGAAATTACCCAACCTGAAGATCGAACATCCCGCAAGCGTGACTCAGCAGCCACGCTTGTGATAAATGATAAATGATTTTATTTCTGTAAGTAGGTTTGTACAAACACTTTTACACGTTAATCATATTTTTTAAACTAGATGAGGTCGGCGTTTCCTATCTGACTACTCTGAGAAGAAAGGCCGAAACAAACTCAGAGGTCACAGTCTCTTTTAAAGTCCAGACATAATCTTGGTCAGATCATGTGAAGACCGTGTAGATTGGTATCTGAAATGGTCTTTTGAGAAAAGAACCACACAGATTGAGTGGACCTGTCCAGTCAGTGCACGCATTTGTCAGTAATCGTGCAGCACAACTCAGAACTTAAGAGCTCAACGATTCGACGAACAATACCAAGGAAAGGACATTTGGGTAGGCCGCATAAACTACTTAAACTGCCAGACCAAGAATAAAACTGAAACAATGACCCACATAGTCCTAATATTCACAATAATGAAAATAATATAATACTTTTTATATTAAATATTCATGTTTAAAATAGTTAGCAAATTAAAATCTACATTCACCGTGTAAAATTATTGGAGCAGCTGAATCCCAAGCCTTTTTGTCCTCAATATAGTCTTTCACAGTATTGGGATAGTTTCAGATATAGGCTTTCTGGGATAGTTTCCGTTTTTATAAAAGATTTAAATTTATTAAGGCTTAGATCTTGGATGTAGCTAGGAAGTTTATTATAAAAACGCATACATTGGCATCTAAATGAGCCACCTATTTTCTTGAGCCTGGTTGTAGGAACATCAAATTTGTGTTTGTTCCTAGTATTTATATTGTGGATATCACTGTATTTTTTAAACAGATAAAATTTTTATGTACATACAAAAGATTTTCATAAATATACTGAGAAGGCACAATTATATTAATCTCTTTAAATTTATCTCTGAGTGAGTGTCTGGGACTTAATTTATAAATTGAACGTACTGCCTTTTTTTGTAAAACAAAAATTGTCTGGATATCGGCGGCATTTCCCCACAACAGAATACCGTACGACATCACACTATGAAAATAACTAAAGTATACTAAACGGGCTGTCTCTAAATCAGTTAAACCACGAACTTTTCTAACGGCGTATGCTACAGAGCTAAGCTTTTTTTGACAATTTATCTATGTGGGGGCCCATTGAAGCTTGGTATCCAAAGTTATGCCTAAGAATACTGTGGCATTTTCGGGTTTCAACACTTACCCTTTATGAGAACACTAGTTTCTACTTGTCTAACAAGAGGTATCGTAAACTTAAAACATTAAGTTTTTTTCTCATTAAGAAGTAAATAATTAACATTAAACCAGTTAACTACTACGGCGAGGGCGCTATTTACATTGTCAGTAACCACCTGCTGACGTTTGAGTTTAAATAAAAGTGAAGTGTCGTCTGCAAACAACACTATATCATGTTTATCCTTTATGAGGTAAGGCAAATCATTTACACAAATAAGAAATAAAAATGGCCTAAGAATTGACCCCTAGGGGACCCCCATTCTTACTACAGATCCGGGTGATCTTTTTCCGTTAACATCAACTCTCTGAATCCTATCACTTAAATAAGAAGTAAGAAGATCCAGAGAGGCGTTTCGGATTTCGTAGTGGTGCAGTTTCCTGATTAATGTTTCATGCAGAACACAATCGAATGCTTTGGACAAATCGCAAAAGATTCCCAAAGCATCGCATTTGTTCTCCCATGCATGATAAACATTTGTCCTAAAAGTTCAACTCCGGCATCCGTAGTCGAACGACCCCTTGTAAAACCGAACTGTTTGTTATGCAGTAATTTGTGTTTATTAAAAACCACTAGATCAAAGATACAGATTTTTGTTTGGGTTATTTAAGAAAACATACGGTATGTTTCAGGTGTCACTTACTTCTATGTTCCATGATTCCCCTCGTAGTTTCATACTCGTTTGATTTTATAGTCTTGTTCTCAGCACTTAGCGTGGTAGAGACTAGTAGAATAATATTAGGTCTTTACCTATGAAATTGCCGTTCTGCAGTACTGGCCATTTCAAATCAAAATAATTTTTGTTTGGCTAAGAATTCTAATTTCAAATTAATTTTATTTTAAAAACATGGATTTTTTTTTCTAAAAGTAGTCATTTCTTTATTGATTAGTGTTACATTTTCATCGCATTTCAATCTTTTTCGTCATCATGGATACGTTAAAAATTCGAGTAATTATGGAATATGAGTACCGTCGTGGCAGCAACGCGGCACAAGCGGCACGCAACATCAACGACGTTTACGGAGCTAACACTACAAACCAACGCACCACCTGTTATTGGTTTGCTCGCTTCCGTTCTGGAAATTTCGACCTGAAAAATGAACCTCGCGGTCGTCCGAAGACTTTGGTCGACAATGACGAATTAAAGGCGATTGTGGAAGCTGATGATACACAATCTACGGCTGAATTAGCAGCAGCTTTCGACGTTAGCGTCAAAACAATATTGGTCCATTTGCGTCAAATTGGCAAGGTAAAAAAGCTTGACAAATGGGTGCCCCACGAACTCAATGATCGCCAGCGCGAAGTACGCGTCGAGACGTGCCTTGCACTGCTCAACAGACACACAAATGAAGGAATTTTGAACCGCATTGTTACCTGCGATGAAAAATGGATTCTGTTTGATAACCGTAAGCGCTCAGCAAGTTGGTTGGATCCTGGTTCAGCACCTAAACAATGCCCTAAACGAAAACTTACCCCTAGAAAAGTGATGGTCACTGTTTGGTGGTCTAGCGCCGGTGTGATTCATCACAGCTTCTTACCAAACGGGGTGAGCATTACTGCAGATGTGTACTGTGAAGAACTGAACACAATGATGGAGAAGCTGGCGCATCTCCAACCAGCATTGGTCAATCGCTCGTCTCCGCTGCTCCTGCACGACAACGCGCGACCTCATACTGCACAGCAGACGGTCTCCAAGTTGCAAGAACTGGGGTTGGAAGCTCTCCGTCATCCGCCCTACTCACCAGACCTTGCGCCTACAGACTACTACTTTTTCCAGAATTTGGATAACTTCTTGGCGGGAAAAAAATTTAATACCCGAGAGGCAGTACAAAATGCCTTTGAAGAATTTGTTGCCTCCCGTCCAGCTGATTTCTTTAAGAAGGGCATCAATAAACTGCCACTGCGATGGCAAAGATGCATTGATTGCATGGGTGATTACTTCGATTAATACAAATAAAAAATTCATGAAAAAAATTCGTTTAAATTTTTTCATACAAAACGGCAATTTCATAGGTAAAGACCTATTAATTAAAATACAGTGACGAGCAATATAAAAAGGCCACTTGCAAATTGCCTAAATAGATCTAAATGTCTCCTAAATCTTGAAAATAGTATTTATATTGCAGATTAAAACCTTAATATCACATACTGGCCTGTTCGAAGTCATTGATAGTACTCGTATTTTTTTCTCACGTTTCATAATTTTGTATTACATTTGAATACTTTTATTTTCACGTTGATTTAAGTATTGTTTTTACCTTTGCGTATCGATTTTTTAATCAAAAGTGGTTATGGCTGACGTTGACTTGTAATTAAAGGCAATGGCAAGCCAAGGTGCACAACGGCCCGCGAAGATCGATTCATTATGTCAATGTTGTTAAGAAATCGACATCAGACGGGAGATGCGATCCAGCAACAACTTTCGCAACTTTCATCGTCGTCGAGTGTACAGACGGCCAGAAGAACGTTTTACATAAGTACGTTTCGAAGAAAAACTCCCATAAGGGCGAAATTCTGTAACCGTGTGGGCCGGTATTTCATCAGATGGTCGCAAGGCGCTAGTGCCGAAAGAAAATGACAATCCGACCGCCGCGCCGCCGCCACTGTGAGATACGTAAACGAGATTCTCAATGAACATTTGTATTTGGTCAATATGGCGTCAATGTTGGCTATTTTGTTTTCTCCTTCTTTAACACATTAAATTATTATGTTTTTGATTCAATTTGGTGTTTTATTACAATTTTAATGCGGTATTAAATTAAATACATTTGAATGTTGCTTTTCACTTCAAGGAGCAATCTTACGTGGTTTTGGAAATATTAGGTACATGATACTCGTTAGTGGTTTTTTTTTTATATTGAGCACTAAGTATCTAACACCTAGCCTACCTTCCTACCTTTCCTACCTACCTACCTACCCTACCTACCTGCCCTACCTACCCTACCTACCTACCTACCTACCCTACCTACCAACCCACCCTACCTACCTACCCTACCGACCTACCCTACCCTACCTACCTACCTACTTCTTCATTATCATTCACATTATTTTTTTAAATTTTCTTATATGCAAACCTTTTTTTTTTTTGGGTTTGAAATCATCAAATGACCTCTCCCGCTCTGGGCGGAGCGGAAGGGCGTGTCAGACTCTTACTGACTAAAACCCACCCGTGTTCCTTCAGTTGCCTGTGCGCCAGGGCCACGGTAACTCTTTCGAACAATCCGCGACCCCGGCAGGCATCGGCCCTATCGGACCCCGTCAATTATGCTGACAACTCTTTCGAGGCGCGCGTGGAACACAACGCGCCGTCGACCCGGGCCTGGTCCTTACCGGACGGCGAGCTGCCCATTGCTCGCCGTCTTCAGGCCCGCGCCTACGGTGGCCGGGAGTCGGTCATCGACTCCCGACGCCCAGGGTGTCTCCTCCTGCGGCGACTAGGGGCGTGAGGGCGCAACGATTGCCTCTCCCTCACGCGCTCCGCCTCCTCCTTCGCGAGCATTACTGCTTTGCAGAAGGAGGTGACTGCTTCCCATTCCCTCTTGCTCCGTACCATGGCCTGAACCAGGGCCGGACGCGAGAGATCGCCGCCGATCGCCACCACGAGCACACGGCGGTGCTCCGCCCAAGCCGGGCAGACCTCTACCGTATGCTCCACCGTGTCCTTCGGTCGATCCACACAATGCCAACACCCGGGCGTTTCCTCCCGCCTTATCCGAAACAGGAACCTCCCGAAACAGCCATGTCCGGTGAGGCGCTGCGTCAGGCGGAAAGTGAGGACGCCGTGGTGCCTCTCAAGCCACTCCTCAAAGAGAGGACTTACCGCCGCAATTGTGGCGTACCCAGCGCTGGGTTGTGACAGTCGCACTCTCCATGCCGCCATGAGATCCCGCCGGAGCTCTGTCCGCTGTGCTTCGATTTCTCGCGGCAGCGGAGTAACGCCGCGGCGTTTCGCCCCCTCGCGCTACTCCCAAATTTGCGAGAGGACTTTTGCCTCCAGATCCCATGGCGGCAATCCGGTAAGGAGGCTCGCCGCCTAGCAGGAGACCGAGCGGTATCCCCGGACCAGCCGGATGGCCATGACCCTTTGGGATGCGTTCAACCGGCGTGCTGGTAGGAGCCTCAATGAACGCGCCCACACCGGTGCCCCGTAAAGGGCCATGGACCGCACTACCCCCGCGTAGAGCCTCCGGTAGGACGCGTTTGGACCCCCTAGATTGGGCAGGAGCCGCTTCAAGGCAGCCCCGGCCCGGTCCAGTCTGGGAGCCAAACGTCGGAAATGCTCGACGAAGTTCCACCGGCTGTCGAGGACGAGTCCCAGGTACTTCATCGTCGACTCGACGCCGATGTGAACCCCTCCCGCCATTATTTGGGAACCCGAGAGTGGCGCGTTCCGAGGACTATGAAAACACATGGCCTTGGATTTGTGCAGGGCCACCTCGAGTCCCAATTGCCGGATCCTCTCAATGACTGTCGCAACCCCGCGTGTCATTATTTCGGCCGCCGCCTGGTGCGACCTCCCCTGCGCCAGGATCAGCGTGTCGTCAGCGTAACAAACGACGCTGACGCCGCTAGGGAAGTTGGCACGCAGCACGTACCCGATGTCCCACAGATGCGGCCCCAAGACCGATCCCTGTGGGACACCACACGACATCTCTCGCCGGTTCCATTCTCCCTAATGACTGGGGTAGATGAGGGCCCTTTCCGTCAGATAGGCCTCGACTATGCGACAGAGGTAGGTCGGCATCCGGTGATACCGGAGTGCCTCCCTTATGCAACTCCAGGGCAGGGTATTTAATGCATTGGCGATGTCTAGAGACTCCGCCAAGACGACCCCACCCCGGGCCACAGCATCCCCCGTCGTGAGCGCTCGCACGCGCATGATGGCGTCCACCGTAGAGCGCCCCCTGCGGAAACCAAACTGGCTCTCCGCCAAATCCGGCCCCACCCGCACCAGCCGGCCGACGAGGCGGTCTGCAATGACTCTTTTAAAGAGCTTGCCCACCACGTCGATCAGCCGAGCAGCACGATGTGCTGGTAAGCGGACGGAGAGTCCGCAGGGCGCCCCGTCTTCTTAATGAGGACCAGTTTCCCCGTCTTCCAATGGAGGGGGAACTGGCCCCCCCTCCAGGCATGCGCTTAGGAGCCCTCTAAGTTGAGACCTGAGAGCCTCCAAGGCCAGGACCCAGGCTTTTCCAGGTAGGCCGTCGGGTACTGGGGCGGTATTTTTGGCATTAAGCCTACGTACCGCCGCTCTCATTTCTACCTCGGTCACCTCAGAAGCATCGTCGTCGTCGTCAGTTATGTGGTCTACAGTGGGCACCGCAGGAGGCGGAGCCATGGGCGGAGGAGTGTGCTCCCATCGCGAAGGGAACAGAGTGCTCACCACGCCCTCCACGAGCTGAGGCCGGAGACTCTGCGTCAGGGGGGGAGCCCATGGGCGGAGCTTCTCCGGCACCATTTTGTATGGGCGTCCCCAAGAGTCCCTGTTCAGAGTCCTCAGCGACTCCTCACGGGGCACGTCCCTGGCCCGCAGTATCTCCGCTCGGAGGGCGGTCTTCGCCGCTCTGTAACCCTCGTACAGCTCCGCCTGAATGGTTTCCGTATCCGGAGGGCGGATACGGTGCCTGCGGTGCCTGGTGTACAGGCGTCGCGCAGCAAAGCACGCCTCGCGCAGAGACGTTAGCTCCGGCGACCACCAGTACACCTGGCGCCAGGCGCGTCCAGGCTGGACCCGGGGCATTGCCACGTCACATACTTCGGACATGGCCTCCCGGAATCACTCCGCCTCGTCGTTAATATCAGCAGGCCTGTCCGGTGATGACACCCAGGCCTGCACGATCGAGGCTTCCAGGAGGAGCTCCCGGTCCAGCCGCTTCAGCGCCCACCGCGGACCACTCAGGGCCTGTTGGACCAGCGCGCTCGAGGTCTGGGCGGAGACGTCAAACCGGATGTACCGGTGGTCGGCATACGTCTCCACCCCCTCCATGACGCGCCGGTCAATGACACGCGGCGACAGAGCGGGACTGGCGAACGAGATGTCCACCACTGACTCACCCCGCATCCGCACACACGTGGGGACAGAACCCCGGTTTAGGACGACCAGGCCTGTCTCCAGAGCCCAGTCCTCCACCATCCTGCCCCGCGCGTCCTTATACCGGGAACCCCAAGCCGTGTTCTTGGCATTGAAGTCCCCGAGCACGAGCACGGGGAGGGAATGGTACCCAACGACGACGACTCTTAACTCCGCAAGGGAGTTGTGGAACTCGGCGAGAGTTCGGTTCGGGGGAAGTATACCCCTACGACAACAATCTCCCCGAACCGTGCTGCCACGCAACCCCGTCCCCTCTTGACTGCCTCGATCGACGGGGTATCGGCGGCGGCCGACGAAATTAGGGTCACTGAGCCGCTCAGGTCCTTCACCCAGCCATCCCTGGGCGGGACAAAGTACGGCTCAGCGACCACGGCGATGTTAATCGACCACTGCGCCATGCTCTGGAGCAACAGATCCTGAGCAGCGACGCAGTGGTTGATGTTCGCCTGGAGGAGGTGTAATGGGGCCATTATTGGCACTCCATATCAGCCCCCTGCCGAGGCCCTTGTAAGGGCCCTGCCGCGTTTTCTGCGGCGGCGACGACGATGGAGGCGGCAGCGGCTGCGGCAGTGGCGGTGGGTGCGGCAGTGACGGCGGTTGCGGAGGGCTTACCTCTGCCCCTGGCTTTGGCGGGTGAGGCGGAGGCCTTACTCCCAGCCCGGTGATCGGCCGGCTTGCCAGCTGCCGCACATAAAAAGCAGTGCGGCGTGGCATTGCACGAGCCGGCCTTGTGCCCGGGCTGACCGCAGCGGAAGCAGTGATCGCTGCGGCAAACCTTGTCCTGACAATAACGAACACAATAAAAAAGAATTATCCAATTTAGTGCTGTCGTTCGAAAGTTATGCGCGTACGAGTACATACATAATGGCGATTAAATTTTTATTTATGTAGGCGTTCATCAGAGAATGGATGAAGAAACTGAATGCTGGTGCGTGACTCGTGATCTCTACAGATTACGTTGACAAGTTTTGCAGCAGCTGCAGATCCTGATTATTAGCTCTTAATTTGATAGCAACATTATAAGTATAATTAGTACTTGTATATGAGTCATATCCAAAAAAGTTGTACATATTTGATTAGTGGGAGTGTCCCATGAAGTTATCTCGATCATTTTTGCAAGAACAACATTGATTTTTGGTAGAATAGTTTAATTGAACATTAAACTAAGCAATTCATTTATAAACAGAGCTATAGCTCAATAAAATCAAGGAAAAATAAATGTTTTATTGTACATAGATGTCGAAATTTATGAAAAAAGGCAGTGTCTTTCTTCCCTTGCAACTTTTATAAAGTCTGTTTCAGCACTTTTAATAGCTATTATTCTATTTATGTAAACGAAATATGCCACCCAAGAACTGTTAGCTCATGATTCTATGCTTTTTAATTGATAAATTAAACAAATAACTATAAAAAACCTGTAAAAAAGAAATGTCCGAATTATTCGAACCATTTACTCACACTACTTATTGACGCGGATAAATACTCTAACAATTCATTGAGCCATGGTAGCGTTATGAATATCGATTATGGCAACACTGATGCGTTTCACAAATAAGCACGCCATCTTGTTTTCTTGACAGTTTTAGTGTAAAATTAAAATTTGTGTGAGGTGGATGTGCCGGGACAAAAAGTGAACCAGTTTACTGACGGTGTTTGAACTGCGAAAAAAGTGAGTTAAAAACATGTTTGACATTGTAGACTTAAGGAATCTAACATATCTTGAGATACAACTGTGTAGAAGTGATAATATTAAGCAATCTGCAAAATTATAAGAAAAGTTAGGTTGTGTCCCTCAATTTAGTGACACAATTTCATGACTTTCCTGACGTCAATAAATTGTAACCCTCAATTTCTTGACACAATTTCATGACTTGCCTGACATCAGTAAATTGTAACTCAATATTAGGGCGAGGTCACATAACAACAATATTGTTTCCATACAGATTATATAGAAATATTACTTTAAAAGCATTTTTTTTTTGTTTTTTAACCCCCGTCTAAATTGAAATATACTTTTTGTTTCACTGAATAAAATTATTTTATTTTACTGAAGTAGTTATTTTATTTTGGTATTTTTAGATGCCGTTAACTGCTGCACAGCGCCAAAAACGTTATATAGAACGCTTAAAAACAGAAAACCCTTTAAAGTATGAAGAAAAAAGGAAAATCCATTTAGAAAAGGTAAAAAAGAGACAAAAAAAAATTAAAGACTTATCAGAAACAGAAAAAAATATCCAAAGAAAGAAATGGCGTGACGCAAATAAAAGGAAAAAGGACAAGAAAGTTCAGGTTTTGCAAAAAGAAAATGAAGAAAGATTAAAAAAAAGGAGAGAACTTCGAGCTGCTTTATACAAAAATCTACTTAAAAAAGAGAATAAAGAACTTCGGAAAAAAGTCACAGAGCTTGAAAGAAGAAATCTTGCTCTTTACAAGAAATTATACCGTTACAAGAAACAAGTTATGCAGCTTAGAAAGCAGACAATCGAACAAACTTCAAACTCCAATGGTGTGCGAGTGGAAAGCATACCAGCTACAACTGATATTGAAACTCTAGGCTCGATAATTCAAATAGAGAGGACACCAGTCACAACACCTTTAAGCAAAACAATAAGTTTTATAGATTCGTTGACTCCAATCCCTGATGAGGATAAAAATAAAATCAAAAAGAAAATATTCGAATTAAATGTCTTATCAGATTCTCTTAGATCACAATATAAGAATGCTAATACAAATGAAGTAAAAGGAACCATAAAGAAAATTGCTGACAATGAGATTACTGTCAAGTATCGCATGAAAAAAAATTTGGCCACGAAGTTAGGTCTTAAGGGAAGGCTCAGAGTCAGGGCTAAAAAATCATATATGAACATTTTAGAAGAAAACATTAAGATTTTTTTTCTTCGTGACGACATAAGCCGCTCCACAGCGGGAAGAAGTGAAACTAAAACTTTGAACAAGATCAAAATGCAGAAACGTTACTTAACAGATACCTTAGACAATTTGTACATAAAATACAAGTCAGAAGGAGGAAAAGGGTCCAGAACAACTTTCGGGCGATATAAGCCTTTTTTTATTTTAACTCCTAGAGTCAACGATAGAAACACATGCTTGTGCACAAAACATACAAATTTGCAATTTAAAGTAGACAAACTAAAAGTTTTAGGAATACTGAAAACCAACTCATTGTCACAGCTTGTTAAGAAAGTTGCTTGTGACTATAATTCCAAAGTCTGCATGTATTCATATTGTGCAGTTTGCAAAGAAAAAATGCCCGAGATTGACACTGACATACACGATGACAAAAAGGAAATATGTTGGTACCAATGGATTTTAAAAAATCATGAATATGTCAAAGGCCAACCGGGATGTTCAAGGACTATTATCACTAAGAGATATACAAAAGACAAATTAACTAGTACTGTTGAAACTTTAGTAAAAAAATTCATAGAAGAATTGCACGTTTTTAAGCGTCACTACTTTAACATAGCGACTCAGCTATCGGCATTCAAACTGTGCAAAGAGACGGTAAAAGAAGACGAGATCATTATAATTTGCGATTTTTCTGAAAATTTTACATGCAAAATGTCGAGTGAAATTCAATCTGCACATTTTGGCGCAAGCAAAAATCAATTTACCCTACATACAGGGGTGATTTATTTACAAGGACACAACCCATCTTCGTTTTGTACCTTATCACCATCAATTTCTCATGACCCTGGTGCGATTTGGGCTCATTTGAAACCGATTATTAATTTCGCAAAAGGAAAATGTCCAATCGCAAGAGTCATTCATATTTTCTCCGATGGACCCTCGACGCAGTACCGTCAAAAAAAAAATTTCTTCTTATTTAACAAAATAATTGGTGAAAGCATTTTCGATTACGGAACTTGGTCCTTTTTCGAGGCTGCGCATGGCAAAGGCCCTGCAGATGGCGTAGGAGGTGCTGTCAAAAGAAAGCTGGACAAATTGGTTGCTTATGGACACGATATTCCATCTGCAGAAGCAGCATACGATCTACTGAAATCACAAGAGACTGAAGTGAAAATACTTTACGTTCCAGAAGAAGATATTATCGGCATTCAAAATACAATACCTGATAACCTGAGACCACTGCGAGGGACCATACAAGTACATCAGATCATAACAAAAAACAATGATGGTTCTATATTTTATAGAGATATAAGTTGCTATTGTGGGTCCAACAATAGAGGACTATGCAAATGCTTCGATCTCAAAGAACACCGTCTGATTCAAGAAAAGAACATAGTTGCTAAGAAACGATCAGCAAATAAGTTTGAAAATAAGTCAAGTAAAGGGAAGACTAAAACGGACTCTACAGATACTGAAACAGACTCGGATGTGACTTATGCTGAAACTAGTGATAGTGAAGGATTTGAAATTAGTGAAGACAACAATGAAGATGATGGAAATACTACTGGCGATATTGCAGAAAAGATGGAGACAGAATCCATAGATGAAAATCTACTAGTTTATTACAATAAGCAAAGTAGAGATACATCCAAACATGACAACATTGAAAACGAACAAAATACTTACAGAAATGAGATAATGGAGGAACCGGATGTTGTTGCTAATATTATAGAAATGGAAACTTATACAGGTCTTAAGCACGAAAACACAAAAATAAAACCAAGAGAAGTTGTTATTGAACAAAATATTAAAAAGGAGATGATCACAGGCAGAGAGATTAGTGGAACTGAAACCAAGAAAACAAGAATTTGGAGAAGTAAGGCAGAAAAAGAAAACAGAACACAAAGAACAAATGAAGTGCACGAACCAAAGCGTAACTTACCATCATGCAGTACAAATATAAAAATATTAAGTGATATTGAGGTTGAACATATCTTAAATGAAATGACTGGTGAATTCATATTGAAGGCAAAAAAGAATGAGGTTGAAGCCATAGATTCTCAAGTTCCTAAGATTGGAAATTTCATTCTAGCCAAATTTTATACCAAGCATTCAAAGAAAATATACAGATATGTATGCCTGATTGAAGATATTTATAGAGACAGTCTAGTAGTGAAAGGATTGAAATCAAAAAAAGTTAAAAATATGTTCCGAATAGTTGATGATGATATATCTATAATTGATCTCAAAGATATTATTGCGTATTTGCCACCCCCTATAAAAGAAAATGATAACTATATTTTTAGAGGACCTATTGATGTTAATGAAGCTTAAGCTGCCAAAAGATAGTTTATTGCGTTTACGTTGATTGTGTTTGTTTTAGCCTGTAAAAGTAAATGTTGAAGTAACTATAATGATAATTTTTGTACAGAAATTTTTAATTAGTGTTATTATTAATTAGGTTTTTTGTATTTTATGTTTAACGACTGATTACCTGAAAATCCTGCAAAAAAAGATAGTTTATTGCGTTTACGTTGATTGTGTTTGTCTTAGCTTGTAAAAGTAAAATTTTAATTTTTCTACAGAAATTTTTAATTCGTGTTATTATTAATTAGGTTTTATTGTATTTTATGTTTAACGACTGATTACCTGAAAATCCTGCCAAAAGATAGTTTATTGCGTTTACGTTAATTGTGTTTGTCTTAGTCTGTAAAATGAATGTTGAAGTAACTATAATGTTAGTAGTTAATTAACTCAGGCATGACTTTGCCGAAATCCATTATAAAATACAATGGACGACGTGTATTTAGTAACCTAATCCGCTTAACTGTTATTTAAGAGTCAGTCAAAGAACTCTGTAAGAAATCGACACATTTTTCACCTCTCAACGAGGTATCCTCAGGATGACGATTGACTTGTCTTGTTTGACTCTGCGTTCGGCGCTTGGCGTGGCAACACGTCGTGTCCGGGTTTGCGACAAGTCAATCGTCATCCTGATGTTGCCTTGTTGAGAGGTGATCCTCGTGTCTATTTCTTATCTTTAGGAGTCTTTAAGAACAGTTAAGCGGATTAGGTTCTAAATATACGTCGTATATTGTATTTTATAATGTTGATTAAAAGATTATAAAAAATATAAGATTATACATAATTTTAGTATTTTTATTGATTATTCAGTACACACCTTTACATTTACGATTTCCTAACATTTCTTGACAAAACCATTTCCTAACCATTTCCTGACGTACCATTTCCTAACATTTCTTGACAAAACCATTTCCTAACCATTTCCTGAATGTACACTTTTTTTGGATATGACTCATATATGAGAGCAGCTGTGGTGCCCCAGTGGTATCGGCCCCGACTTACGAGTTGTAGGTTGTGGGTTCGAACCCAAGCAGGCGCTTTACTTTGTGTAAATAATTTCATCACCACTGCTCTCAAAACGGTGAAGGGAAACATCGTGAGGAAACCGGCATGTCCTAGAACCAAAAATTCGAAGACGTGACATCTACCAACCCGCACTGGGCCCGCGTGGTAGATTACGTGCCACTCCCTCTCACAGAGAGGAGGCCTGTGTCCCAGCAGTGGGAACACTATAGGCTGATTATGCTACTTGTATATAACGATTGCTAAGAAAAATGTACAAGCCTCCATTCTACTGCCCTTATTCCAATCTATTTGTGGTCGGTGCAAAATCTATTTTTCTCCCTTACCTACTTCTCATATTCATATTCATATTCATTTAGTTATTGTTTGTCACAGGTGAAAGTCAGTTCTTACAATAAGCGTTATAGTATCACTGAAACATACCCATGGGGGTGTACAATATTTATATTTATGTCAATATTAGGCTAAGTTAAAAATAATTTATAATAAAATACATTTGAATCTTAATTGTTGGTGGTTATTATCCATTGCATTACCTAGTTGTTTTAATGAACCTCATTTTACATTCATTATTATATATAATTATTTCGGTCATACACGTTTAAATAAGTCAAAAAAAAATTAGTTTAACATTTAGTCGGCCTCATCTTACTTTTTTTTATGACATAATTATTACGGTAATGCAATTTACATTAAGTATGTCAAAAAAATAAAAAATAAGTTTAACATGTTAAATTTTAGTCAACCTCATACCACACTCATTATTAGACATACTTATTACGGTCATATAAATTACATTCAATAAGTCAAAAACAATTTTAGTCAATAATTCGGTCATTAAGAAATTCGTTTTACTATGAGAAATTCTTTTAGCTTTAATTTAAAAATATGTGACGATGAAATATTCTTAATACAGTTTGGGAGTTTGTTATAGATTTTAACTCCAATACCAAATACACTCGATTTAATTTTTACTGTTCTGCATTTAATGTCTTTAAGTTAAGTTTAGTGCCTCGCACTTCTCAACGTTTCATACTTATCTATATCGCGTTTTATCATCATTGCCGTTAAGATTTAAGAGTTAAGATTTTCAACCTGTTCAAAACTGGTCTACATGAATCAATCTGTCCAGCTGCTATACTTCTAATGCATTCTTTGTGCTTTTAGAGCATACTCTCTGTTTGATGAATTACCCCAGAATAGGATACCATATTTTAGTATGGAGCCTACATATGCGTATAGTTTGGTCCAGAGGCAATATGTATGCCAAGAAATTTGGTGGTCTTTACTTCTTTTACAGTTTCACCTTTGTATTTTATGTTTAGGTTCTTTGGTTTTTTATTTATATTATTAGCAAAGGAAATATCTATCTCCATCTCTTCATCTCGATATTCACCCCCATTCTAGCCATATCATCTTTCCCACAGTCTATCCATCGTTTCTTTGTCTTCCCTTACTCTTATAACCATCCACTTTCATACTCAAAAATTTCTTCACGACATTTTCCTGATCAAAACGTAAAGCCTAAAAGTAGAACTAAAAACATTTCTTTATCTTTAAGAGGCTTACAAGAGCTAAAGCGCGGTCACTGTCGGATTGTCAACGCTGGTAATTTATTGCAAAATATGAAGCAATTATGGATTTACAAAAAATCTATTCATTGGACTAAAAAATTAAAACACTATTACGTTAGTATGTTACTTGTAGATTAATCTGACAAAAAAACTGAATGTTTGCATGTATTTTAGTGTGGTTTTTAATCGTTAAAATATTTTTTTAGAGGTATCTTCGTGATTGTTTTCTATCATATCAAGTTAATTGTATTATGTTTTCAACACACTATCTAACTAGCATATATCCAGAAGAATATCATATATTTTTCTGATTTTGGTTACTGCAGTGGATCATATATTTTTAGGCATTAAAAATTTGCGTTTAGGTCATGTAGTCCCCTTAAGGAACGTTCTGAACGCTTTCGATTCATTTTATTAGAAGCCGATACTCACTAGTATACTCGGACGATAACCGGTTATTATGAAATTAATTCACAATTTTCGGACGAGATAATAAAGTGATTACTTGCACGCATACCATTAAACTAAATTAAAATTGAGTATCACTTACGGGAATAACTTTCCATCGAAGTGTTTAGTAGAAATTTATAATAAATAGTTATAGACTGAATTAAAAGTACTGTTTTGATCATAGTATTTTATGGATGAAAACTTGCCTGTCAATATTTGATTTTCAGTTAAAACTATTCGATAATTTTTAGGGTTCCTTACCCAAAACCCTACTTTTTAGTCTGTCACAGGTCTCGATCTTTCAATCGTAAATAGGTACGAGTTGTGGAGTTACCTCTATCTTGGCAAATAATACAAAGAACTGGTGCGCTAGTCCGAATCGCACTTTGCCGTTTTTGTAAACTCACTAATTTTTTAAGGCTAAACGGCACACAGGTCGATCGAAGGTTACGCTACGCTTGACGCGGCTGGTTCGTAGATGGGTGACCATCCATTACATATTGATTAACTTCCGTGCCTTTGGAAAGCATGTTAAACTACAGAGGTATGAGGAATAGGGTGTAAAGCTCACTCATACTCTATGGAAAAGGCAGGATCCTCCGACCAGACGGGTGGCGTGTCTGGTGGGTAACTGCCCGAAATTTTATATAATATATGCTAGTTGCGCGGTAAACTCTGCTTGCGCGATGCAGGATTTTGCATGACGTCAGTGTGATGTGTAGATGTAGATACCGCTAGAAAACCTTTTGTCACGGTTGTAAATCGTACATCTCTGACAGTCGTTACGGGTAGTCAAAAGCCCAACAGTCTGACAAGCAGTCTTACCAAGGGTATCTTGTTAGTACCCAGTAACTGGGTTGTAAACGTCAGATAGGCAGTCACTCCATGGAAATTACTGGTACTCAGACTGGAAGCTAACCCCAACATAGTTAGGAAAAGGTTAGACAGATTAACTATTTTATTAAGTTTACTAAAACAGAACGTAAGTTTTTAGTTTTGTTTAGTGTATCACAAAATCAGTTTTCTTAGTAAGAAATTGCAATTTTTGCTGTGGACCTTTTAGCATAACTTTAAAATCTACTTACAATACTTGCACACATGTCAGGCCATTGATAAAATTAAAGGCAACAATCACTTAGGCGGGTTTCCTACGGAATATTTAGAACAATGGCTGCCCCATGGTGTTTGATGAGGCGTTACGCGTTCGCCCTCGCGGTGTGACGCCCGCCTTATTTTGTATACAGGTTGTTGGTTTATTTATATTCAATAAAATAATATATAAAAAATCTTACTCAGCGACTAAAATTAATCTATTCTGTTTTCTTTCCTAAGACTACTTAGGCTTTATTTTGTACGATATAGATAGACCAACAAGTAATAAGTAGGTACCTATATTATTTCAAGAAACTACGAAAATTACTTTACTCTCGATTTCACTTTGTATTGAATACCCAATGGAATTAAATAAGTAAAATATCTATCAACATCTCAACAATATCCTATAAGTTATTCATTGTAAACAAATAAAAATAATCTAACCCATTGAACACACCTCTTAACCGTGGCTTTTAGTCAAGTAAGGAAACTAATAAAATTCTATGCACGCTGCACGACCGTTCTGTGATACATATTATAAAGTTTTTGCCATTTTTATAAATTAATGGAGATATTTACCATTTTTTGAATAATAATATATAAGGAAGCTGTGCGTGTTTTTTTAATAGCTTGATTTGAATAGCATTAATGCGCGTTTGCACGCTAGTTTGTGGTTTATAACTCCGAGATTAGATTTATAATAAGTATTGCTATTTTGTAGTAATTACTTTTATAACCTAAGATTTATGACGATAAGCACAATTTCTCACTTATTAATTGTTTTAATTTGGAGATCGCTGCTAATATACTGCCTGATGAATCATAAATATAATTAAAACAAACATCAAGAAAGGTTTCACAACCATTCCAAATAAAACTAATTAAAAAAATTGTTTCGTTTTCAAATAAATACACCAACAAAAAAAAAAAAACAACAAATAATACCATCGGCACTCTTCACAAAACGAACCCCCTGTACACTCGTCATATTTCGAAGTAATTTTCTTGAAAGGGAAGCGGTGCTTATTTTGTTTATTCATTTGTAAAATAGATTTTCGGTTGGTGGACTCTCACGTTCGCTGATTCTGTACCTACCAGCACTTAGGGACAATTGGTTTTCGATTGACGCGTTTTGTGTGTGATTTTTTAAGACTACTAACTATTTGTTGCGTTGCTGTTACTAAAAAAGGTTGGATATAACGAATAGTCTAGATAATTCTAGAGAGAATTTTTGTTTGTCGAATCTTAAATAATTCTTCGAATTTTGGTCAAGTTTAAGATATCAATGCTTTCATTAGTGGACAGAAATCCACGAAAAAGAAATCTCTTAACAATATGGGCTGTGTTCAGGAGCATAAACTAGGTACAACCCGTGGGAATATTTGAGTGTTACAATATGCAAATAATCGTCATTCTAATACACCTTAATTATCTTCAAGAGCAGTGGTGGCCCAGTGGTAACGGCCCCGACTTACGAGTTGTAGGTCGTGAGTTCGAACCCACGCAGGCGCTTTACTTTGAGTAAATCATTTCATCACCACTGCTCTCAAAACAGTGAAGAAAAACATCGTGAGGAAACCGGCATGTCCTAGAACCAAAAATTCGAAGACATGTGACATCTACCAACCCGCACTGGGCCCGCGTGGTAGATTAAAGCCCACTCCCTCTCGAAGAGAGGAGGCCTGTGTCCCAGCATTTGGAACATTATAGGTGATTATGAATTATTTTCAAAATAATTACAATTATATTTACAACTTTTTTGAGATCTGGAATCACATCATTACAACAGTATAATAAGAACTACTTTAGGTGTTGAACGAGTTGTCAGTATTTAGATACAAGGCAGAGTACAACAACTTTGTAAATCTTACACAATAATGACAGAAAAATCTTTACTTTACACGTCCGACGTAGACTGCCAGTTACAATAGAATACTCTTTATTGCCATATGGATTCAAGATATAAATGTAAAAAATTAAAATAGGGCGACACAAACGGCGAACTTATCGTTAAAAGCGATCTTTTAAAGACAACCTTTGGATGGATTAAAGGGAGAAGGACAGACAACACAGCAGGAAGTCACTGGTGTACCATTTACATATACAATAAATAAATACATAAAGCATATACTTAGCCCAGCCCTGCTTCCTGTCTTGTTGACTGCTTAATGTTTTGACCAATACTAAAAGCTTGCGCTACATGAAATAAATAAAGGTGAAAATAGGTTTTTAAAGGTTATATTACCAACCATATGGCTAAGTAATAACAGCCGCAAGGGTCAATCGATCAGGTTAAGGCGACAATAAGCGCCAGCGACCTTGAGCGAGTGGGAGGAGCATGCGAAACTTTTAAGCGAATAAAATTGCACAGAGCATTAGCGTCTACCCGGACATTGGTCAGCGAAGCACTGCCGCCCGTCGCCCGCAAGAGCCCCCGCTTCAACACGCATCAAGTTTATTCGCAAAAACAACCCACCTTGATTTATCAAACATAATACAAATAAAAGCCGTATACAAAAATTTGGGTAATTAAATTGTCTTTTAGATGGTGCAGATTTCTTGAAAATACGCCCGATAGTTTTTGCGTGATTAACGGTTTTGTGTTCGCGTTGGACATTACTTTACAAATTAATTACACTATGTTGTAAAAATATAATTTCAAATATTCACATATCAAATTACGAAGAAAATAGTCTAGTTTATCATATATTTTTTTCAAACAAATAAGACCATTCGTTAAAACGTGATGTTCAATTTGAAATCATAAAAAGTCGTATATCTGCGCCTTAAGCTACGCTTGCCGCGGTCGGTCCGTGGATCGGTGATCATCTTCACATACCGAGACCCGTGTCCTAACCTCGTGCCTCGGAAAGCACGTTAAGCTGTTGGTTCCGGCTATCATTCCTAAATGATAAATGATTTTATTTCTGTAAGTAGGTTTGTACAGACACTTTTACACGTCAATCATATTTTCTATACTAGGTGAGGTCGTGGATCTTTGACAGTTATTACGGGTCACCAGAAGCTCGAAAATCTGACAACTAGTCTTGCCAAGGGGTATAGTGTTACCCAGTACCTGGGTTGTGGAGGCCAGATAGGCAGTCGCTCCCTGTAAAATACTGTTATTCAGCTGCATCTGGTCAGACTGGAAGCTGACTCCAAAAATACTTGGGAAAACGCAGGCAGCTGATTACCAAGGAACCATAGAAGCCTTCACGTCACCCGCCATTTAATCAAAAATTTTACATCTCAACAAAACGCTAGCACATAAACCGTATATTATACGTTAATAAAACTCTTAACAGACGAAAGAATTACGCAATTTGGTTTAATTAAAATCGTTTGCCGCCATGTTAGGGTACCTACTACTTGATTAACTTGACGTTTCGGGTAGGATCGTAAAAAACTCGGCAGAAATGACGAACGCATCGGGGGTTTTAAGGGGCAAATAGACTGTGTAACTGTGGTAGAATTAAATATTATAAAAGAATGGAAAATAATTGAAGTAATATACTAAAGAATACAGGTAATCAATCCAAAAGGCAACATTCAACACATTCTTTTTTTAAATATTTTTATTTGACGTTCTAGAGAAAACAGTCCATGTCATCAAGAACTGCATAAACAGAAAACATTTTGTCTATAACTAATTATAGTATGGATACAATAAAGTATATTCATTAGCATTTCAAATTAATTGGTTTGCCTGGTTTAATCGTAAAGTACCCGCATTGTGAAATTATGCAACACAATGTGGCGCCCAACGTGGGTACGCTGTAGATTTATCGACGAATATTGACTTGAGATGAAGGATTAGTGAACAATAAACTCACCTGCCATGCCATAATAATGTTCCAGGTAGTGGTACATATACCGTTCCTTAGGGAGGCTGCATGGGGTCATATACCGGTACAGCATTTCTGATATTTCTGAAACAACCATACTCACAAGGATTTTTATGCCTTTATGTGTTAAGTAATGATACTTAACACATAAAGGCATAAAAATCCTTTATAAGGATGTATCCATGATGAAAAACAATACTTACGTTATAATTTGTTAATAATTTCTTGAGATTTATGTTGGCTGCAGAGACTCGCATGACAACTTGACTGGACTTGACTTGACTTGGTGACTTAATGTCATGCAGAGGCATGGGCAAAAATGGATGAATTACCAAAAACAATATAGATCTGTTTTTTTTTACGAAATCCAAATGTGTTGTCTAAATTAATTTGCATGTCAATTAACTACGAGTTTTTAATCATAGTAAATATTTACCTGTTGATTTATTTTTCTGAATAAATTGTTCTCAAACACTAATTGACTGATTTATTTGTTGAACATGGGCATTACCTATTTATTACATAGAAACTGTGCATCAAAAAAACTTAAAGTGTTAAATAAATTAAATCAAATAAAAGAGTACCTATTACCTAAATCCTCGGACCAATTATCCTCTAGGATGATTGGTCCGAGCCTAAATCACTAATTTTGTCACGGATCACAGCCATGCAGCACTAATCACCTAAATCCACATTAGAACCTATTCTGACAACTACTACAAGCTTTACAAAAAAGATCATCAAACTTTTTCTTTTATAACAACCAAAATATTTACTAGTGACCAACACCACAGCTTCTTTCCCCGAATCATCACAAAAAAAATTAAAACTTCGAAAAATTCGTAAAGAACCATCCATCATTACCTCAAAAATAACCAGAAGAGAAATAAGGTTCCTTTAGACGTGGATAAAACCCGCACCGTTATCGCGTCGCCTTGATTCGTTGGCTTTTACGAGCGAACTTACCTTATCAAGTGTGTACACTCCCTAAATTTATATTAGGAACAGTGTCAAAACATTTTCTTGACGTTTTACGAGATTTTTAAATGAGAAACGGGGTTCCACTGGAGGTCGTCATCTATTTTTTTACAGTTTGGTTCCTGATGCATGGAACCCATGGTTGAGACTTTTAGATTGACAAGTTTTATAGTAGCATTAGCAAGAGCAACTATGGTGATACGCATAATTTAAAAACAAGGAATTGACCAGAGACAAAAATATTAGCCATGATTTTTCTGTCAGTCATGTCACGATTAATTTGTCACTGGTTTTTATATGCGCTACAGTCCATTCACAGTTATTTTACCTCTGACAACAGCGACCCAATAGCAACCTTATTGTAACGATTATAAAGATCATTGTGAATTTGACAGACTTGCCAATGGCAGCAAGCCAACAGCAACCTTATTGTAACGGCAATAACGATCATTGTGATTTTGACAGTGATGCAGACCCGGAGGTAAAATAACTGAACGGACTGTACAGTCTACTATTTTCGCGCCTGCATGGAATTAGTATGTACTATAACCTGCATGGAATTAGTATGTACTAGGCGCCTGAATGACATTGATAGGGGGGCGTTCTTGGTAAACATTTGTGAAATTGTCACAGACAATAAAATTGACAACACTAGATGGCGGTTTTGGTTCCGATTTTGGCGACGAGCCAAAAGAACCCTAAAGCAGTAAACGACAATCGATTTTATATAAGAAATTACCAGGTAAGAAAATTATAGTATAAAAATAACAATATACAGAACCTACAACAAATAGGTCAAAATTATCTCCCACCTTTTTTAAAACAAACACCTATTCGAGAGACCTAAAGTCTGAGTTGCCAAATTAAGTTGCAACCTACTTACGTCTTTATTAGCCGGTTTATACACCTCATAGGGATTGACAAAGTTTTTCTTGAAACACAGAACCGTAAGACTGAGATTGCTCATCACTATTTTGCTGTACCACCAACTCTTAGATATTCAGAATTAGGGTTGAGTTTTGTGTGTTTTAAGTTTATAATAATTTTGCAAACTCTTGAAGTAATAAGCTTAATACTTGGTCTAAATAATGATACAATGTTTTGTGCGTTGATTTCGTTAAGGTGCTCAGTATTCTCATTACTTTTTACATATTTCACGTCGGGTAAGGCTTAGCAAAATTCGAGCTTGTAATGGAACTACCTTGTACGGTTTTGGGGAGGTCTTCAATGGAATTGAAGTGAGTTTCCTTGTAACTCGGTTTTCAGTTTAATAATAATATTTGTAGTGGTATTCTGGGAAGAGTTTCCACGTATTTTGGGAAATAGCTTGGCAGTATTGAAGGTTTTTGCTGCATATAAGATACTTTTTAAAAATTGTATTATTCTTAAAGTTCCTATCTAAAAGATTTTGATAGCATGGAAATAGATAGAAACAGTCGTAAAGGAGCTTTACCTTTAACTGAATTTCAATTTAAATACATCTTCACATAAAACTGTTTTGATAAAACCTCCTTCTTCACTTTATCAAATAATATTCTATGAAATAAAAAAATCATAAATCGTTTGTAATGCTGGCCACTAAGAGTCTAATTCATATTTTTTTTCAGCTAAGTTAAAAATTTGGCATGACATCACATTTGAAAGAAGATTTTATTTTGTAAATGTGAGGAAAGGAAATATTCATGGAAATAATTGCTACAGCAGAACTTTAACTTCTTAAATGACAGTGACAAGGTTTGTAATCACTCGGGTAAGTTATGTAATTGTAGTTTCCTGTGACCCAAGGGGCTGGCTTTTAGCATGGCCACAGGCTAAGCATTGCCAATCAACATGTCAATGCCGCCATTTTTTTGGGCACATAACCCATTGGTTTATTTAACCAGTCGACGGTGATATATTTCGATGCCGTCTTTAACTTGCAGTGAGTTTTAAACTTGATATTTTTTTGTGCTTATATGTTTTATTTTGTAAATATTGTAATTGAAATAGGAATTATTATTTCATTCGTAAATACTTCAGTTTCATAACTATCAGCATGTCTACGTCTAGTCTTTTTTTGCATTTCTCATAAAACATCTACGGTAGACGCTGTCCCGAGTGTCACAGACTAGAATTTTTGCATTCTGCATCCCAAACATTACCACAGCCAATAAAATCTCGAATGAAGAAGCCATTAAAAGAGTCTTCACACCTAAAATCAATACTTACACAAATACCAGTAGTCCAGGATGTTCACGAGTCGGCAGCCGAAGCTGGTTAGAAATAAATTGCTGAAGGCGAAATCTTATTATTATGTTAAAGAGGTAGCCAGAACGCTGCACTTTTTGTGCGCCTCCCTTGGATATAAACATGCCTGTCGCTTTTGCGTTGTCCTTTGTGAATGACACAGTGCAGGAATTGTTGATAGAAATTGCAGTTGGTCGCGAAAATATTGTTTCTTTTTTGTCTTGTCTGCGTATAAAATATTAATATTCAAAAAGGCTTTGGTGATGAAAGTCTTGCTTGTCCGTTTGTTTGAAATTTGTACTTTTTATATTACAGTTTTCCAATATTCAGCAGTCAGTTGGTTATAAAATCAATATTGAATTAATTAATACGAAATCATTTGTGAGTCAGGTAAATGCAGCAACATTAATGTTTATTTGAAAATGAGAGTTTTTATATTAGTAAGTAGTTTTGTTTATGTTAACAAAATGATTGTTTTATGCTATGAATATTTGGAATAGTAAATCATGTTTGTGCAGAAGTTTTGTTATTCTTGGTTTATTTCGTTGTCTGTGTTTGTTAGGTTTTCTCTCGGTTATTGTATTTTTATTTGTGGAATTAATGTAGTTGAAAAAAAAACTAAACCATCATAACTTTCAAAAAAAAAAAACTAGAAAATCAAATTGTCTTACTGAAATCGCCACAATTTCCTACTCTGTAACACCAGAAGAATTCTCGTTACAGTATTCGAGATAAAGTTAAAATATTATCGTACGGTATCGAAGCGGGTTGCATCCAGCGCGAATAAATGTACTAATACATTTCGAGAACAACAGTTCAATTTCCCCACCGTACATTTGGACGTCTCGTCTCAGGCATGCGAGGAAATGCAATGAATTGTTTCTTTGATTTATATGTTTGGTGAATTGAATAGTTGGAACTATTCGGTGGGAGGTGGGAATTAGAATTCTTTAATGGTTTTTAAAGGCTTTATGAAGTAATTACTTGTGTTATCTAACAAAAGTATTCTGTTAATCTAACTGTGGTGAAACAACGCTCATTTACAAATGTACTTATTTTGACTTAATGTTTTTACTGAGGTGTTTAGAGGCTAGTGTGCCAAGGTACAGGGTACCCTCGAGGCGTTATGTTCAATTGTTCAGTAATGAGCTTATATGTATGTATGGAATTGATTTGTCACATTGTCCTGCGTTTATTTTTACATAAATTTTGTCAAATAGAATATTAATTGAAATATTTTTTCTTTTTGATGCTGAAAAAATAATTTTCGTGGTCTTCTAGATTTGTCACAAAAATATAATTACAAAACCTAATTTCACGGTAATTTCTATCATTAAGTTTTGATACGATAATTTTATTCCAACTACAAAGGTTTTCATTGAATTTAGCCATAATAATATTTCATAGTAGTAATCAACGAATTCATGGAAAATGTTCTTGAAAAGCGAAACATCCACTACTGATAATTTCTGAGAATTGACAAGTACGTACCTCTTCATATCAAGCCGTAGTTGCCGTTTAGAAGCAAGACGTGCTGTTCCAATATATATAATAATAATATTTTCACGAATCAACTTTTGTGAAGAGTTGAACGATGGGCTCAGTATAAGTTTTCGTTTCAATCATCATTTCATTAGTTACTGTTACTGTTAGCCTGTATCATCCCACTGCTGGGCAAAGGCCTTACCCCATGATTTCCAATGCTTGCGATCCAGGGCTAATGTGGACCATTGGTCGTTCGTTTTGTCCAGCTCGTTCCGCCATCTTCTACGGGGTCTGCCGCGATGCCTATATTTCTGCAGTTAAGCTACCTATAACCTGGTAGTCTATGCCCATAACAGGTCATTCAGACATCAAAGAAAAAAGACATTTTATATGGAACAAAACCGTTACTTCTTACATATAATTATCTAGTCTTTTAGTTCTCTCATGTCGGATTTGGAACCAGCGAAACTCGTGAAAAAAACTGTTTATAATCATGTAGTTAAGGTCAGCCCTCCAGTCCAGGGTGTTTTATTTGCCCAGAGTGCGATATTTGATTTTTGACTCATGAAACTCTTTTATTCATCCTAACTATGTTGATAATGCTAACTAATCTTGAAAAACACTCGACAAGAGCTGTAGCAAAATCTAAAAGAACAACCACACACCTAAAATGCAAACTGTAAAATTTAAATTCTTGAAACAATCGAATACCTTTTCTCCCCCGGAGATACCCGGGCACCCCTACCCGGTATTTAACCGGATATATCCTGCGAATGTTACGTCTCGTGGCCGATATTAGAATGTCCGGGCGGTTTTAAAGATCAGCCTTCGAGGATGCTGGATTTTCTTTAGTTGGTTGCGTTACATGCTGGCTTTGTGCAGGCTCTTTTTATTTATTTATTTCTCTTCTTGTTTCAAGATGCATATTGAAGGAAATCGAGTGTTCAAGGATGACTTTACTGTTTTACAAAAGTGTTGTTGTTTATTTTATTATTTATTTATTTTGTAGTCTGTATCTCCGTCTTAGATACTTTTTATGTATTCAGTTATTGCATCACAAATAGGTCGAGGTTTACATGATTTACTGTTACATTTTAAATAATAATCTTTGTTTGTCTTGGTGAAGTTCTACTAAAACAAAACTCCAGTTACCTGGACATTAGGCCTCATCCAAGTTGCAGCATCGCTTGGCTTTCAAACCGTAATGGCTTTGAAATGTATACCGTTGGAGTAACCCTGTGTCACTGCATGTCTATCGTAGGTACGATGTTAAGCCTAAACAGTATCTATTTCACAATCAACATGCTCTATGTTCGTGCAAGACTCATTATTTGCAGATTAATTGGGATTGTAAATATACATGGGTAGGAATGTTTAGTTTTTTGTCTATATTGAGTACTAATTCATCAGTAAACATACATGTTTCGTTTAGTAAAGGGGAATTGATTAAGATTTTAAAGATGTAATGCGTTACATTTTTTCGTCTTGATTTTGACAAAACTGTTTTTGAAGATAAAAACTTTGAGAATCGTTTTGATCAGGAAAATACGAGCTTTTAATTCTATGACTTTAAAAAAACAGATTTTTCGTTGTGTAAAAAGAAACCTTAACGCATCTTGGATGATATGGATGAATACAAAACTGTGCTTTAATCCACTTTCAAGCTGCATTCATCCCTTTAATAAAACCTTAATACATCAAACACCAGACGCCATCCCAACGGTCCTACAAATTAAATCTAATCAAAAAACATCCATCTCATTTTATGATGGTAGTAAAACGGTGAAATCCGAGCCATTGGAACTAAAAAGACGTAAAATGGCGTCCGAATACGCTGATACGGGATTAGGATGCGATGCTGCAGGAATCAGGTGGAGTGGACTCGTTGTGGGGTTAGCAGAGACGTAGCTAAAAGGAGAATTTGAACAAATAAAAGAAAAGCTGTGATATAGTTGCTTTGCATTAGTGTAAAAAATTCTAAGGATTATACGCCGATTCAGATTCCATCGTAATTTTTGCATTATCTGTTCGTCTATTTTCCGGAACATTTTTACTCACTTAAGTATGAGGAAAGAGTGGCCTTTTACACAATTAGAAACTCTAAAACATTTATTTATTTATCCTACGTTATTGTAAAGGTCAAAACAATAAATAATTTTGATTAAATTAAAGCCTACAAACTGCATAATTTAGATAACTCTACTATCCAAAGTAACGTATACAGGGTCAAATTAAAATAGCTAGCGAAACTCTGCAGACGTGACGGGTATCGATATTTATGTAAACAATCATAAAAATAACAATGATTTGTTGCTTTATTTTGGGGTTCAACGACCGCTGGCAGAGTTGTTACTTGAAGTGTGAGTTGAGAAAATCTATTTTCTTTGGTTTTATCGTGTTTAAAAATCTATACCAATAACTTATATGAAGTTAAACAAAAATAAACAGATTTTTTAAACTTATCTTTTAAGTGACTGCACTAAAAAATGATTGCGTAAAAAATGTTTTTAGTTTTTTCGTGTTTAGATATTGATACCCATCACATCTGCGGAGTTTCGCTGACTAATTTAATTTGACCCTGTATCTTCAATTTACCTTCGAAACCTCAAAAAACTGCCTAAAAATTAAACCTGCATTGAACTCCAGGAGCTCATCGTATTATCGAAAATAAGGGTTATAAACCCTCCCGCCGCCTCGCGTTCAGATGATACGGGGTTAAATCGATGCTTTGGTGCAGGTAGACTTGAGCCGATTCCACGGCCAAGCTAGGTTACAATCCTATAGGTTACCTTTCAGACTTTTTGTTAAAAATATTTTCAATATTCAGTTCTAAAAGGTTTTCTAGCTATGAATCTATTTGGAGAAGATTTTGGAGTTGTAATTTAAGAGTTGGGTTTGATTTCCAAATATATCCATATAATTGTTAGTAACACAGAAATGCTAATGAGAAACGAATGTTAGTAATGACACTTTAAAAACTAAATACAAAAAATAACATTATTGAATAATCCGATACTCGTGCGCGTCTTTACTTGACTGTGAGCAGTCGTATCCAGCGCTCGAGCATCGAGAATCCCACTGGTCCGACAATACGCACAGGATGCTGTTAGTACTAGCACGCAAGCGTGTTAGGACGGAGGTGCAATGCTTGCGCATGACTGCAGCGAAGCTGTCTACGTAGGCCTCGGCAAACATGCCAGAGGCACTGCATTACCGCGGCTGCTTCATCAGCAACCTGAATGCATTGTTGTCCTGCACGATGCATGATGCTGTATGACGTATCGTGGTGCCGAGCTAGGTAACAATCCTACAAGTTACCTTTCAGATTTTTACTTACAAATATTTTCGGCATTCTGTTCTAGCTACGACTCTATTTGGAAAAGATGGGACTTCTATTTTGGAGTTGTAATATGAGAAGTTGGGTTTATGATGTATCGTAGTGTCTCATTTCATTGTTGGTCCAGCCTTTTTGGTGTTGAGAGTGACAAATAAATATTGTGAGTTTTTATATTTAGAGGTGGATTTAGTTGTTGTAGTCAAGTGTTTTTTTTTGTCAAAGAGTTCATTCGTAACGTGAAAAAAAGAAGTTAGAATGAAAAATCGTTTATATGTTATACAGGCTGGTCAAAATAGTGGAGTAATAAAAAAAAAATTGGAAAATCCAAAAGTGCACGACTCATAATGCTCATTTAATTATGAAATATAAAAAAAAAACTTAACTCGTTCAAAATTAATTGCCGAAAAAACAGCTGTAGTAGGAAGAAGGTACTGCACAAGCGCCCCTGGTGGAATAAATGTACATAATATCTAAAGATATATCACCATCCATATGTTAATTTTCTATGGATATAAATAGATATACAGTCTTGTAGTTTTCGTTTTTTATTAATTGCAATTAAACGACACTGAATTAATTAATCATTCGCATTCAGTGACCTACAATCGTAGATTAGAATTAAAAAAAAAAAAAAAATACTCAAATAATGGATTTTTTCACAAGTTACAGTGTTTCCCGGTTTCACACATGACGGAAAGGATTTTTTTTTGACCTATTTTGGTGTTTTTTTCCAATTCTATTGCAGTAAATCAATTTTTTAAAAGTATGAAATTAATCTCCATTAAATTATCTCGACAATAGTATGCAAAATATCTTGATTCCGTGAACTAACAAGGCTATAATAATAAAAATAGCCGCCAAAAAGAGGCGAAAAAAAGTTTTCGATCGTAAAGCACTCTCTGATGCTTCGCATCATGAGTCGTGCAAAATTGGATGACATGCCCAGGAGTATCCAAAAATACCCTATAATAATTCAATAAAATCTATCTTTATTTTTACACGGCTTTTTCACATTTTTTTTTCAACTTTGTTATGGAATATTCTGTCAGATAATAATAATAATTTATTGTGAAAGACGGCACGGTTGACATCTGTCGGGCATGCCACCGTCCGGGTGAATCAATCAGACATATTATCTCCGGATGTTCTCGTCTAGCTAACGAAGAGTACTTGCATAGACACAACCTTGTAGCCAGGATTATCCATCAGCAACTTGCTCTGAAATACAGCCTTGTAGAATCGGAAGTGCCGTACTACAGGTATGTGCCCGACCCAGTTCTCGAAAATGGACATATCACATTGTACTGGGATCGATCCATCATCACTGACAGGACTATTGTTGCCAATAAGCCTGATATAGTGTTGGTGGATCGATTAGAGCGGTGCGCAATGATTGTTGACATAACGGTCCCGCATGACGGGAACCTCGTGAAAGCCGAGAAAGATAAACAAATCAAGTATCTAGACTTGGCTCGCGAGGTTGTCGACATGTGGGATGTAGACTCACCGATCATTGTGCCGATCGATGGTCGTGACTGCCAATGGCTTAAAAGCCAAGAGCCTCGACCAACACCTGAGGAGGCTCTCGTTGGGCAGCTGGATCAAGGGCTTGATTCAGAAAGCGGTACTTCTGGACACGGCTCGCATTGTTAGGAGGTTCCTCTCTCTGGAGCCCTGACCGCCGGTAGCTTTGGACCCTGTTCCCGATACCGGTGGGCTACTATTTTTTATATTTTTAAATGTTTTTATATTTTTTATATTCTAATATTTAAAAATGTAATTTATATGTAAATAATTAAATAAAGGAAATAATAATAATAACGTTTATTGTGTCAAAAAGTTATACACAAACAATTTGGGTTAGGAGACTTCATTTAAGCAGATAATGCCTGTATTAGAGGACTCCGCTCCTTCACAACAGTAAGTAACTACTTAAAACACAATAAAAACAATAGGTACATGGGCGTGGTAAAAAAATATAATTATGTGAACATGAGTGAGTGTGTGCATGAGTGTGCATGTGTTGTTGAGTGTTACGAGTGTAATGGATGTGTGGTTGTATGAGTATGGGTGTGTGTGAATGTACGTGTATGTATAGGAGAGACTGTGCTAGTGATCGGGTCGTGTACAAGTATTAAGTTCCTATCATTAATTTATGATAAAAAAATTGATCGAATTGGTTTGAGAGCAATGTTAAATGCATCAAATTATCTTAATAAACTTAACTCAAGTCACAAATGTCTTAAACCGACAACGCCCGTCCCAGGAAACTGATCATAACATAACCGGTTTTTCGACTCTGTATCACTCGAACGTGAATTCCTCCTTTTGATAGGAAGATGATTATTTTATGTTTCAAAGACAAAACAAAAAAATGAAAATTGCATAAAAATAATTTGAAAAAAGCCGTGTAAAGATAGAATTTTTTGAAAGTGGTTTTTCGTAAAATTTACAACAAATTAAAAAAAAAAATACTG
The DNA here is from genome assembly GCA_916610205.1 of Griposia aprilina. NCBI lineage: Eukaryota > Metazoa > Arthropoda > Insecta > Lepidoptera > Noctuidae > Griposia > Griposia aprilina. The sequence continues at coordinate 21,436,337 of OU744299.1, read as the reverse complement.
GAAAACTATCAAGAATCGCGGAATATACATGGGGTATTATCGAATACCCCTGTGCATGAGGAATCTTTTTTTTTATGACGTCACTATTTGGGCCAGCCTGTATAAACACGTCAATACAAAAATATAACTTAGTAGGTACTAGAAATGCGTAATGGTAGTAGTAGTAGATGAAGTTTTATCATCTTATCAGAATTAGGATTGTAATAGTTTTAGTTGGAAGGATGTAGAAATCGGTAAGATTGGTGGGTGGACGTGACCGATGAGGTGTTGCAGTTAAAATGCCAGATCGGTCACTTTCGCAGTAAAAAATACCAGATGGGTACATTTATCAGAAAAATGTTCAAAATCATTTTAGTGTTTACCGTTAGGGAGTTCCCACCAATTATTTGTTTTGGTACGGGAAGTGGGATTACCCCGTAGTTTATTACGCTATCTACGCCACTTTGCGCAATTTTTCTAATTGTTGGTAGTATGTTGAGTCAAATATTTAAAACTATTGTATCATTGATTGATACTTTATTTGCTAATTTGATAATGATAGTGATTATCCAGGATGACATTATGTAGTTGTGTGTTAACAGAAAAATATCATTTTAGTGTGTAGTTTTAGTAGGTAGACCACGGCCGGATATTGGTATCTCTAAAGACCCGAAAATAAGATCTTTCGGATGTCATTTATTAACCACGCTTCTACATGGCTGTGCCATTTAAATATGTCATAATAACCGTAGTTATGTAGGGTTATTTAAACAACTCTTTTATATATTTTTTTATTCGACGACCTGAATAGAGAGCAGTTTAAAAAAAAATCGTATCATGGATGAAGTAACTGGCACGTTTTACTAATTAGCGCTTTTGAAGCAAAGCGGACCGAATTCGAGCTCGGGACTTCATTCATATGGACCAGTTAAAGTTTTTCATGAAACCTTTTTTCTCTGGCCCGTATTGAATCATGGCTACCAATAACGGTTTCTGAAATGTCGTTTTGTTGAATTCAACTGTATGGCTGTAAAAATTTGGCTAGGTTTTGAATAAATATTAAGATTTGGCCTCCCACAAAGCTGACCGATGATCTTGTGAAGGGAGCAGCGGGAAGGCTGCGGGAAGCACAGAACCGGTCGAAGTGGCGGTGCTGGGGGAGGCTTATGTCCAGCAGTGGACGTCTTTCGGCTGATATGATGAAGATGATTAAGATTTTAACATTCGTCGACAAAATCTAAGATAAGTTTGTATACCTAACCTAAGTAAAAAGCAGCTATCGAAGCTATAACCGCACGAACTATTGATCTATAAGTAGCCCGTTAGCCATGCTTTGCAAAAAGAAGCCCATTCATTGATAGTACTGACAAAAACCACAATATTATAATGAATTACAAACATCGTCTAAACGAATGTGACAGCTGATACCTCTACTCCAAGATATTACCCATTCTGAATGTATTATAAAAACTTGTGGGTTTTCTTCCAACGTTTTCTTCAAGTTTTACTTACCTGGCAGAGTGTTACATATTTTATAAAAGGTTAAAAGGTATACCATCATAACACAAACTCTTTCACATGTTTTATTGATTTTTTGCTTGTTTTTACCCTACAAAATTTACCCTATAAATTTTTCCGATGCCTAAATGAGTCAATAAATTATAGCCCTATTCCTATCTGTACTTATTATTGGGTCCTTGACATTGGTTCTGAATAATTATTTGTGTTTTCACATTCAGAGGCACTACTTACCATTAATTACTGACCACCTGCTATTTGCCACCATCCTTTTTTTTTGTTTGGATGGGACATCATCAAATGACTTCTCCCGCTCTGGCCGGCGCCGTGGCGCCTCTCAAGCCAGACCTCAAAGTGGGGACTTACCACCGCAATTGTTGCGTGTCCAGCACTGGGTTGCGACAGTCGCACTCTCCATGTCGCCATGAAATCCTTGCCGGAGCACTGCCCGCTGTGCCGCGATTTCTCGTAGCAGCGGAGTTACGCGAGGCGCGACGAAGTGAAACGCCGGGGGCGTTTCACTTCCTCGCGCCACTCCCAAATGTGCTCCGAGGAGGCTCGCCGCCCCGCAGAAGACCGTGTGGTATCCTCGGATCAGCCAAAAGGCCATGCTATCCTAGTTTTCCCATAAAATTGTAGGCTTAGATTGAAAAGATAGCTGAAAAGTAGTTTTAATATATTTATTTAGTTAATTTTCTACAAAAATCGGCTTTCAATGTCGATCAAATTTATTGTACGTTGTTTGACAGCTATTTTCTTTCAATCATGATATGATATGGATGTATTTTTCCAATACAATTGTCTGTTTCAATATTCTTAACAAGCTATAGCTGTACAGCTATATGCTCTATAGCCTCGAAATAAAATTTTCAATCCATAACTTCCATGTCGAACCCAAAGCGCCAAATTATAAATTCCTCATGACGGCTGCCACAAACAGAATCAAACCCTATTCTATTGAATTGGAAAGCTGTCATTCCCGGCGCGGACTGAAACACTCCAGTTCAATTGTTCCACGGTTTTTCTCGATGTTAGCTTCTTGAAGGCGTATTTCTCCATTTTCGCATGTAAAACAAAAATTTCCCGCATTTTCGTTTGGGTTCGCACCGAGTTGCTGGCGGTGACGGGATTTCGGTAGGGTGGCCATGGTGAAAGGATTCGTGAGAGATCTGGAATTATTTGGGCTGAAACTAAACAATAATGGTAATATTGACAATTTTTATTTATTATTATTGTGTTACTCAAACAATAAAAAAGCTTGTAAAAATAGACATGATTTCATAATAAGCATGCCGAGTTCCGTCTCTTATTTTATAATTTGAGTGACACACGTGTGCTGGAATTCAAAGTATTTAGAACGTTTAAATTAGTTTAAATTACGGCCCCATAATTTAAAACTTTATAGCCATAGGCAATCAAGCACAAAAAAAACTTTTTCGCAATTAAATCACAGATAAACAAAACAAAACGTTTAAAAATACAACAGGTTAACTATGTCATCTATTACGCACACGCGATTAGAGAAACAACATAATTGTTCAAATGTTTTACTAGAAACACAACAAACTGATTCCAAACGCTCTATTAGGCTCGAAGCCAAGAATTTTCACTAGAGGCAGTCTGAACAATTTATTTTCTTCTCGTATTGTTTTATGAGTTATTAATAATGGTGAAACGACTCTATAATTATGGGTCGTTCCGTTAAAAGCTTAATGAATTTGCGAGATTTCTGTTTTTATTGCTCAAATTAAGTGTTATCCCACTTCCTTGGGAATAAAAGAAACGTGGCGTGTCTGAGATGTTGTTTTTTTCGTGCTTTCGGAGGCAAATGATGGACATAAATTTTGTGGGTGATAGCTCGAAAATTGGGTTCTATTTTTACTGTATTGCAGTGGTAAATTGCTTCTGCTTTTAGTGCTATACTTATCGTTTGTTTTATAATAATCTGAATAGCGTGAATATATTAATGAATACATTAAGTAAGGTAACTTGTTTGTAACTGGTTCAGTAATTAGTGTCGTGAGCCCAGTGAGTATCAGTGATCAGGGTTCGTGTCGAATCATCAACAGACTAATTTCAAGTCAAATAGAGGAGTGTTTGTGCTTGGTTTTTTTTTTTTATATGCGTGCGGTCTTGTAAATTGTCATATAGAGCGGTTTTCAACTCCTTAAAATATTATATTATAAAAATCCTTGACTCTTCGAATTCTTCACATTCGACTTTATCCTGAAACTTCCACTCTCATAGCCCCCCTAGAATCGCCGGCGAATAGTTTCGCGTCTGTCAGCCACGTTTGAAGGGGATTTATTATTTTTATTATTGTTTCGCACAACGACTCAGGCTGCCTTATTTCTCTCCTTAAGTTATGACCGGCAAAAATAGAGAGAATTACCCAACGTACGGCGTTATTAAACCTTTTTGCTTCATCCTTGGCTTTTGCTGTTCCTGTAGTGTTTAAATTTATATAGAAAGGTGATAAACCTCGGGATTTGACGCAATCGTGTTTATTTGGGTGAAGATTGGCGGTTCTGGCTCGTGTTTTGGGAAAAATTCGGGAGCGGTGATGCATTTAATTCGTTTATATGCAGCGGTAACACAATTGGAACGATTATTGAAATGATATAGCGTGTGGAGCGATTTGAAAAAAATACGTTATAAGTTTGTTCTTGAAAATGCTTTGATGTTTGGTAGATGTTTGTATGGTACCTACTTATTAAAAATAATTCTATTTTATTATTGGACTAAAGTAAAGTGCAGATAATGTATACCTTTGATATGTATATTGTTTGAATTCAAGTAAAATGCACAATTTTTCTCTTCTTAGATTTTGTAAGTTTCTATGTCCACATGATATATTAAATTATAAAACTAACTCTAAAGAAATAGGCTGAAAGGTAATTTACCTTTCAAAGGAACCTTGAAAAGATCATTAATTCTCAATAACTTGGTGGTTTGGGTCCAAGACCACATAGGCTATCTTTATAATTTCTATGAAAAAAAACCGGCCAAGTGCGAGTCGGACTCGCGCACGAAGAGATCCGTACCATTATCTATAAAAACGGCAAAAAAAACACATTTGTTGTATGGGAGCCCACTTAAATATGTATTTTATTCTGTTTTTTTTGGTATTTGTTGTTATAGCGGCAACAGAAATACATCATCTGGGAAAATTTCAACTGTCTAACTGTCACGGATCATGAGATACAGCCTGGTGACAGACGGACAGACAGAAGAACGGACGGACAGCGGAGTCTTAGTAATAGGGTCCCGTTTTACCCTTTGGGTACGAAACCCTAAAAAGGGTTCATATTTCAAAAATACTGAAAAATTCCATCGTCGCTACCAATTTAGCATAACTTAATACTTGAAGTCTTAACCCCAGAACAAGTTGCGGAACAAACTCGGAAGCGACTTTATTAAAATTCAAACTAACTGAAACTTATTATTAGCCTTTGTAATTTTAAGGTCTTTTCGGACCTTTTTTGTAAAATTGTAACGTTTCAAGTTGGTTTTGAAAGTCGGTTAGAAATTAATTTTTTAAATTGAATGCTGATAGCTTAATTAAACTGGTGCATGGGAGGTCGCAGAATGGTTATGTTTTAGTGTTTTATTTAGTGCAGGAACATTCATTTTTGTGCATAATTCTTATCAATACCAGTGCCAGTAAAAGGATGGGTTTGGCCACCGCTTTGACAAAAACATCCGTATCCTGCCTCAGATTCTGTTACGTCACTAATTTTAATAATTTCTAAGCTACACAATTCGCTTTGTTGTAAATTGTTTTAAATCTACAAAAAACCCTTACTAAATGTCTAACCCCTCGGGCAAATAACCAACATCTCGTTCCCAGACGACAAAAATATTCTACTAAGTCTCACATTCTTTCATTTTTCGCAAATACTTGACAGTTTCATAGCTACAAGTAGTGAGTAAGCTGCAGTGGCATAACATCAAGTGGCTCGTCGCAGTGTAGGATCGCATAGTTGTACGTACCTGTCGAAGCAGAGGGAAGATGAGAAAAAAAGCTACTCTGAAACTTCGCTTTTGAGCTGCGGGTTCCGTGTGGCTGTGTATTTTGTCTGTTGTCATTGGTTGGTTGAATTGTATTGTTTCAAATGAATTAGATCTTATATAAAAAACTTCAGGTGATGAGTAGTATCTATACAAGAGGTGGTGCCCAGGAACCAACAGCGATGACATTGAACTTGCCTAGGAATAGAACGCGATGTAGCGCGTCGTTAATTGATTAATAACGCGCCTAATAGCACACACATTATCAAAATATTTTTTTCATCCTGTGGATCACCAGAAAACTATTAGCAAAAGACTGGGACGATTTTTAAATTCATTCAAAATGTCAAACGACAGACATCCGTTTTGTCTCGTCGAAATTTGTTATTGTCATTGAACTAGTGATGTGACATAATAATTATCGACAATATGTTCAAAGAGTATTTAATACACATTTATAGAAAATATAATAATGTCATAAGTGTATATATTAGTCTGGAAAAAATAGAGTATAGAAGGGCGGATAAAACGCTTTTGGCGTGGAAATTTAGACATTTCACTTCATAAAATAATTTTGTACATAAAGTGATCTATCAATAAAAAACTAATTTAGAGTTTTGTTATAATAAAAAAGAAATGCAAATTATCAAAATTGAAATGATTTAATCTACTCTGTGCGCAGTAATAATATAATTATGATTGTAACCTCGATTACCCTTGAACTTCGAATTCATACAACCATCACTAAACTAAATTTGAAAAATATTAAATTTCGAGCGGCCATTGTTATTTACATCTTTGGCAAATTTAGAATGGTTTGGGATTAGTTTATTGCTATCCTCAAACTAAATAACAGAAAACTCTAGGAAACATATTTGAAATTCTAGTAAAGGAGAGCTCAGGATTTACGGATTACGATTATCTTATTATTGTTATGTTTCAAAATCTGTCAACCCAGAAATTTAATATCCGCAACTTTCAACAAATTAAAATCCGAAACAGCGCACGGTCCCCTAAAAATGGTCAGGTATATAATTGAAAATGCCTAAAATAACCGGCGTGAGACGAGATACCTTTGCGATAACTTTACGCTAACAATTCAGATAATTTTCTTTTAACAATATTTCGTTGTGACAAAGGTTTTCATATTAGATTCTTTCTAAGAAGCTCTCGAGGTTGTATCGATCTGATCTCTATTGATTTTAGCGAAGGTTAAAAGATATGAGGTACTTGCAATTATAACGATATTTGCATGTCGTGTTTCGCTTTAGAAATTATAGAGGTGAGGTGAAATTGATTGAATTCGAATGCGAACTGCGTATTTATTTTTCCTTAGTTTGTGAATGTTTAAGAGCTACTTGTAAAAGTAGTAAAGCTTTGAGGGAGTTGTTTTTTGCTGCTTAGCTGCCATGTTGTTTTTCGGGTCATTTCCACCAGATGTTTAGAAGTAGATTGCCAATTTTCGCATACACACTCTGACATATCGTCAATTCTCCCAGAAATGGAGATTATTGGAACTGGCAAAATCAACAATTACTGTGTCAATCAATAACCGGCCATCCTGACACCATTGCGTTAGCAGACTTGGGCTCCAACAATGTGCATTGTGCGTTCAAGAGCTGTCAGTGTCAATATTCCACAACAACTGACAGCTCATATATGCGGTTTAGATGTGCTGATCGCGTTCAGTTTCATAGGTGAAATTCGCCCTTAGTAAGCTAAACAGCTCCGCTCTAAATCAAATGGCTCAAAGACTCTCAAATAGAAAAGCATTGCAAATATATTCGAGCCACGAAACAAGCGATCGTTCAAGGGACCGTTCGTCGCGTAATTTTGCTTTATGGCGTCATCTCGCGTAATCCCGCTGCGAATTTTACGCGTCGTTTGCGCGAATCAGTCTTGAGTTCGCATTGTACGTAATGTTACGTGGGATTAATAATTTTCTAGTTTTACGTGGTAATAAGTGGTAATTGCTCTTGATGTCTGTTTATTTGTTTGTGTTCTGTTTGCCGATTGTTTTCAATTATTGTATTCTGGCCTTCTTGTATGGAAAATACTAAATACTCTTATCAAAAAAAAATATGTCGAAATAATAATATGTCCATTTCTCGTTCTAGAAGGTACTCAGCACGATTTAATATTTTTATGAACCTCAACGGTCAGTCAAGAAGACTTAGAGCTAAAAACTATAGTTGAAAATTTGTTAAAAAAATATTCGTTTCTGGGCGTTATAATACATTGTATAAATAGGTCAATTATGTGCACAGGGACTTGTCAATTCCGAAGAAAAACAGCTTGAAAATTTCAGGACTTGGACATTTTTGTGATAGTGTCTTTATGTTTTTCCCTGCCAACTTTCTCTGCCTGATGGTCAAGAATATGACTGTCATGTCAGATGTACACCAAGATTTAAATATGAGAAGATGTTAAACAGTATGACAGCACAATAAACTGACAATGTAAACATATTACAATAGTGGTATACATACAGACATACTTTCTCACTGTCCTTCGCACTGGTTCAATGTACGATACTGGCCTGCTACCATGAGGTCTAAGGTAGGTGATGAAGCGGGTATACAGAAAATATTATGTTGAATATTAATAGAAGGTATCTTTATGGTAGTAAGAGAAGTTTAAGGCTAAAATAGCTATCGAAAAAAAAAAAAAACCGAGTTGGTCCCAATATAGTGCTCGTGGTTTTCAGCAGCCCGAAAAATGTAGTTGGGAAAAGGTAGAGACAATGTGATGGTTCTCCAGTATATGCCGTATTGTTAGGAGAACTTGGAGTAAGGATGTTGTCCTCCATTCCTAAGCAAAGCTTCTCTGTAGGCATCTAGATAGATATCCTGTTAGTATTGATTGACTTCGAAGCTTAGCTTTCAAGCCAATTACCTAGTTGGTTTTCCGGCAATCCTAAAATGTTTGTCGCCATGTTGCAGAATAGTTCTGGTGCGTGGTACGTATTTATTCAATACCCGCTACTTCTTTCTTTCCGGTTTCAGCGTCTGTCTTGTCCCAAACCCTCAGATAGCTACAACGATAGCGAGTTATCTGGATCGGCTGCCAAGGTGCGCACTACCAGACTAGTCGACGACGCACGATAACATTGTTTTTATTTCGGGAACTAAACATTGACACGGGGTTCCCGCGTGTGTGCGTGTTTGATCAGCAGTATGGGGACTGATAGATACCAATTAGATGTAACTTGTGTTTCGAACGCGTGTTAAGATTTAATTTAGGATGAGACCCAGATTTAGATATTTCTACAATCATTAACTATGTGTTATTTCATGAGTTATCATTTAATAGTTTAAAAGCGTTAACTTGAAAAACTAGACTCAGTTTTACGTTAAATTTATTAAGTATAATTAGTGACAATAATGAAATAATAATAACATGTTCATAAACAGAATTGGCGACCACAGGTGATGATCACAGGCTTAGTCATGGGTCATGACAAACTCTAAATGTAATTCTAAAATAACTAGTAATCAAGCTAAATGAGTCATAATAAGTTACACACTTCCCAACATATTGACAGATGTAACGGAAATGAATGCCAACAGGAAAAAAAATTAATTAAATGACCGAAGTGTCTCTTTACATTAGTAGGTTTAAGCAATGAATTTGGTGTAATTATAATAATGTCAGCCATTCACTCAGTCTTTGCAAAATATTTGTTTTAAGAGTCATATCTTAATAAATTAGGAGTCATTGTCAGCATCATCAACCATTTGTAACCATATAAACGTCTATGATAATATATCAACATGAAGAAATAAGCTTGTCAATTTATACCCAAAGTCGATACATCCATTAGAAAGCAACCCTTTTATGAGACTAACATTTTTGTTACTTTTTACCATTTTTTCTTTCGCTAATCTTAAAACATCTATTTCTATCTCTCGTCCAATCTCCGTTTCCACAATCATAATTCATTCTTTCTCAGAAATAATCATTCTCGTTGAATATTAACTGATCTAGGGATAATCCTACCTATATAAAACTCTGTTCTAGATCTTCTGGTGTCAGACAGTAATTGCCTCTAAGCTGATTCTTTGTAATGAGAAAATTGGATAAGAGATTCTTTTGAAAAGTAGGTACTGTAGTTGAAAATGATTAGGTGTTAGATAGAGTGCATTGTGGTACTGATATATAATTTAGACTTTGAGTTGTGTCTATTGGACATTCATTATATCTTCATCTTCATCATCATCTACATCGGTATCCTTGTTCCACTCATTGCCGAGTACGGGCTCCTTTTTTTGCCATGCTTCCCTTCATTAATTATATCTTGTTTTTGTGTAAAGCGTATTTTATTTCGTTTTGCAGTAACTTTTCTTTAAATTAATAGTTTCGTCGTGTTATTATCTTTATGTACATCTAATGCTGCAGTGGCTTTTCCGATCAGTACATTTTTTTTCTGAGATCCTTATTTTTCTGTATGGCGATGGAAAAAGTGTCATGAGTATTTTCATTAACATTTTGAAACTCCTTTAACTTGTAATATTTGTAAGGCCCTTTTCTAGATCACTGTGAAATTATTATCAGTATGCAAATGGAACAAATTCTCCTATCAAACTGGTTCAGGCCGGCCTCTATCTATCGCAAACCAGTTGTGTTTATACAAATGTAGATGCGAAAAATTGTATGTTAGTGAATAACAATGTATAATTAGTATTAACACAGGTGTTAGTGCAGTCAGCGCAACGTTTAGATTGGATTAAATAGTTTCTTTATCCTACTTCTGTTGTTTGTTGTTTTTCAAACCTCGTGCTGTTTTCCGTTTTGCATTATAGAAATTAATTTCGTGTGCATGATTATTATACTTTCCACTTTAGTTAGTATGATGCGATTTCTAAATTTCCTTTTTTAGGTCCATCTATCTATCTGTGTTCAAAGATTTTAGATATGGTAACTCTCCTTCATAATACTCTGAGAAAAATTATCCTTAATGGCCATTGGCGTGCACTTTAAAGAATTTGTCATCAGGTATGCCTTTTTTGAGCCCTATATTTTCTGCTAATATATAAGCGTTTGCATGTTTAAGGCTATCTATTGGTAAATTGCATCATACCAATATCACATAAACTTATGTACTAATAATATCAAAGTGATTATCATGAATCCACCATCGATCTGTTTTCTGAAATAACTTTTTGTTTATCGGTTTCTTGTCCACTTATTCTAACTATCGTCTCTTCTTCAACTACATTACAAAGATAACTATTGTCCTCTCCGTCTTCCCATACATTCGTGCCAGTTTCCTCAAAGTCTCAATCTACAAACTCATCTGTGCAAATTAAATAATTCAATGGTGTTTTTGGAATCCGGGTCAGTTAATTGACAAAGTGCCTATGTCCAGGGTCTGAAGGGTCGTACCCACACAATCACTGGACAATAGATTTGTGAAGGAACACCTGGTTCGATAAATAAATTGAATACTGTTTCTGGAATTAGTGGCTAAGGGAGATTGGCATTGGGTGTAGTGGCTTGGCTCCTCTAATATACAGGTAAATTAACTTTATTTCTCTTGTAACGCCCTTGTTCAAAAGATAAAACTGAAGGAAAATAAAAATGTTACTCGATTTTGAACTTGCTTAGGTAGGTATGTGGACTTTATGATACAAAATCGTCTTTCATAGGTATATGACGGAATTATGTCGCTAATGTTTGTGTGACCAGACATTCACTGAAAATAAATCAGTATTGTGTTTTATCCCTCTGGTTTTTCTTCCAAAATACTTAAGATAAGAGCTGTATTCATTGAACATTTTATATACCTACCGTTTCCTTTACCGTTTTGATTTTAAGGGTTCCGTACCCAAAGGTAGCCAACGGAACCCTATTACTAAGCCTCCACTGACCGTCCGTCTGTCTATCAGCGGCCTGTATCTTATGAACTATAATAGGTATACAGTTGACATTTTCACAGAGTGTGTATTCCATTGCCGCTATAAAAGCAAATAATAAATATAAAAAAATTAAAGGGGAGAGCCCCTTTAATTTTTTTAATATACCATACAACAAACGAATTTTTATCAGCATATTTGCCTTCTGGTACGGAATCCTTCATGAGCGAGTCCGACTCGCAGTTGGCTGGTTTGTTAGCGAATGTTTAGGTCTTCAATTGTATACACCTGGGTGCTACTAGACAAAAACTTAGCTATTTTTCTGTCAAACATTACACAATATTTCTCGAAGATTTTCATGCTATCTACTGTTTTGTATACTTAGCTCTAAACAAGGCTGTTTCAAATACCTTTTAAAACTTAATTTTTCATTCAAAACGATTACAGGCGCTATCATGAAGACGTTTAGTTTTTTCCCTTCATTGAATCACAAAAGTACCTAATAGTACATACTAAAGTCATGTACCTATGTATGTATGTTCGTGTGTATGTTTGAGTGTGTGTATATTATTAGCGAAATAAATTATATTTCAGGAAAAAAAAACCCTGAGAATGGTTACAGTAATATTGTGTTTTTGTCCTAGCGTAAGAACCTATCAGTTTTGTAGTGACATCGTTCGATACTTCAGTTGGTATCAGATAGCTTCTCAAAATCATTAATATTTTCTAAGTCATAGATATAGTGCCAAATGACCGTTTACTGAATTCAGTTTTTTTTAGTGAAACCATTATTACCTCACAGTTCTGTCAGCTTAGTGATAGAAACTAGATAAAAGCTTATGATTTCCTAATCTTTAAACTGCACGAAACTATCAGATTTTTTTCAAACAAAACTGTTAAAAACTTCATTTCTTACCATCAAACGAATTTTATAGCTTATTAAAAACATTGCACACAAAAAAAACATGGACCACTTGTGCACCTCATAAATAACTGACCTAAAACAATCCACTACAAAGTGACCACCGACGCTAGAGTGTATCGGCACAATATTTGTGTAGTTTCGTCTTCATCCCAGGGTCTGACGCGAGCGATAAATATTTATTGCCACTAAACGTGAAAAGGTGGAAGATACAAACGGTAGCGGATTGCGCGGGTTCTAATTCAAAGGCTTGAAAAATGCAATGACTCTTGAAGACAAACCGACATGGCCCTGCATTGTTAGACTCACATAAAAAATCTTGATAATACGAGTATAACGTTTACTTAAACTTTAAAAGAGACCATGACCTCTGAGATTGTTTCGGTATTTCTTCTCAGAGATCAGTCAACTAGGAAATGCCAGCGCACCAAAAAAATATACGTGTTAAAGTGTCGTAATAGATCTACTTACGGAAGTAAACATCATTTCATTTAATCTTTTCTTATCAAAGGGGGGGGGGCGGTGTTAGGGTTTGGGGAGAACAGAAGTTAAACGCAAGCAATTCAATTAAGATTATAATTTAATCGGGATAGTATTGCACTCACATGTCCATTACGTAGCATAGAAGAGCAGTTGTCATCAATGTCATCTTCAAATGACAGTTCTGTGACACTGACATAACCGACACATGTTTACGTTCACTTCAATCGTTAACTTCAACAGGCAGAAAGTACTTTGTATATGTAATTTTTTCTAGTCTATTAATTATTGCATTTTTAGCATCGATATCGATCGGCCCTTTGCCATTGATATAATGTCATTCACTAAGTGGTGGGTGTGCTTTTTGTCGAGTGTTGGCTCTTGGCTGCATGTTCTTTGTAAATGACTCGCATGGTCTATGCTATTTTTTCGATGACACAAGTTTCAGTAACCTTTCACTTGGTAATACAATTTTTATCTGCTCTTTTATTCAACCGTATTTTCAGTATAGGACCAGAGCCTGAGGAGCTAACTAAGTTTTGACTTCCTCTTCCGAAAATTCTGAGGGTCCGTTTGTTTTTCTTTTTGTTCTGATACTTTCATTTTATACTAAATGGGTCTTCTGAGGTATTTTTCAACAGTGTACCTGAGTTTATTTTAAGACAGGCCATACCCCGAGTAGTTACACAATTGGTAGGTAAGTAACAACTCGAATCGTTGAAACGTGAACCTTCATAAAAGGATCCTGTGATCCTGCAGAGTCATCGGAATATGACGAAGATTTGCAACGCCTCCTTGCCAATTCTTTCCAACTTTCTTATAGTTTCTTGCTAATGCGGTAGATGTAGTCACTACATGATAACATCCTTTTCTGCAAAAAAAAATAATATTATAAAGCACTCCTCAATTCCTCATTGCACTGGGTACTTACATTGGAACCATGTCACTACTCTCCTCGTCAGCATGACTGGGTATTAGATTGGACTGTGGTTGCACCACAGTTTGCGACGGCGGGCAATGATGACATGGCTACTTTGCATTTCAGTTCGGAGATGTTCAAGTACAGTGTTTTCCAACCTACGATTACGCTGGATAACTTTAATATTATAGATTCATAACAATTATATTTTGAAGAATGAATGAAGAAAAGCAACAATTATATTTTGTGCGCAATTATGGCCGAGGACTAAAATGTAAATGAAGTATTGGCGGCGAACTGACAGCGAGATATTAGTACCCTACTTAAAAAAATCAAGGAGATGAGAGAGGAGAGGAGGGTAGGGTAAACTAAGTGCATTAATAGCGACATTATTCTGTGGAACTACGAGAGTACAATTACTGTCGAGGGCGAGGCTCGAGTATAATTCCAATGTAATGTGATTTTGTTTTGTATTTGCACACTGGTAATTATTATTATCATGAGTTTCATGACATTATCGTATTCTAATTCTAAATAATAATGTTTGTCGTTAAACTCAAACCAATATATTAAAAATCTGTCAAAGCTTCCAACTTGAACCAAGCACGAAGATATAAAATCTATTTGTGCGGTACCCGTTGATTTGTCTGTAGATTATACAGTAATTGTAAGACCCCTTCTACCGATGTTATCAGCATAATGGAGAACATTTGTTGAGCTTTCCAAGATGCCTGATTGACTAAGTTCTATTAATTGTGCTCCGGAATGGAACCACAATTGTTTGAACCGCAACGTTTCTTGATAATTGAATGTTTAATTTTAAATGGTGATGGTTTCAAGGCGATTTGGTTGCCTTTATCTTCCGTGAGGCTCTTCAATGGGAATTGATTAAATGTCTTGATTGTATTTTGCATTAGAGTAAAGTAGCTTTAGTAGTATATTGTTACTATCATCAACGTCATCGTCTATTGTCAGGTATAGGCTTCTCATTTCTAAATCAGAAAGTCATACTAAATCACCCCAGAGAACTGTGGTCGCCACGTGTAGCGTGTAAATTAAAATAATTCATCTCATTTTCATGTAAGAGCATTTAAACATCAGCTATCCTCATATTAATCTCCTCAATGAAACTAAATATGCCTGTACAAGGAGTGGGTTCACCCCGATAGTTCAATAGTTCAATGCGATTGAAATTGAACTCACGACCTTTACCAGTCAATGCCTTAGCCGCTGGGTTATTGTCTCTTAAAATTATTAATATCCCATTAATGTAAATTTAGACACTAATGTCCAGTTTTGTTATAACTTTTATTGTAATAAAAGCATTTGATATAATCTAACCTTTTATTTGGTGCGTGAAAAGAGAAAATTAGTTCTTCAATAGTCATAGGAATGTTTGTGTGGTTTATTACTTTTTTATCATAATCTATATCTATGTATTGTTTTTCTATTTCATCTTTGAGATATCTTTACACAAAAACTAGTGTCATTAATTGTTAGTACTGTTATGGTTTCGTTACCTGGATTGGTTTCTTTATAGGAAGCAGCAACAGTATTCTGAAGGTGTTTGCGGATAGGCTAGAAGAGTCTACAATGGATAGGTTTATAAAGCTACATGTCAGACATGGGGCTTGATATATCTTCCTGGTACTGTGATTTTGCTAACATAGGTTATAGATAACCTACGAAGGGCCTTCGAAGCCTGAAAATAAAAGACTTTTGTTTCACTTATGTATGTATACAATGTCATCACTTATGTACTCTCTCTCTCTCTCTCTCTCTCTACTCTCTTGTCTGTATACAATGTTTAAACAATTATAGAATTCTTATCTTCACTTATTTATTACGATATTTGGTCTGATGTTAGATTCCTGAAAATCTTAAAATTTTAAGGATTTCAGGAATCTACTATGTCATAGGTATATAAATTTAAAAATAAATACACACCCTTTTGCTTTATAGCCCATAATGTCACATTTCTTCGAATTTTTGGTCTAGGACATCCGGTTATCTCACGATGTTTTCCTTCACCGTTTTCAGAGCAGTGGTGATGGAATTATTTACACAAAGTAAAGCGCCTGCCTGGTTTGAACTCACAACCTACAACTCGGTAAGTCGGGGCCGTTACCACTGAGCCACCACTGATAGATGGCTAAGTATAAAGGTTTAGATAACATTATCTAACTACAAGGTACAAATTAAAAAACAAACACATATTATTATCTTATCGAAACAATATCAGTTCAATACTTATTGTTTGTCTAGTCTCCAAGATTAAAAGGCTAACATTCATCTGTACCTTTATTTATAAGTTCTATAACCTTAACTGTTGATTATGTTTGATCAGTTGGTCAATATTTGTTCAGTTTTGTAGCAGTAATTATAATATTCATATTGTTATCGTTTAGCTTAGATTGGGGTTCGCTATTTTATCCGTAAATTTTGTGAAATGAGACACAATTGATAAATATAATATGCTTTGCTTTTATTTCTCAAGAATTATTTTAATATCATTGTCAATTGAGATCAACTGGTATCTAAGGTAGACAATATAAGTAAGACAATAAAATAAACAAATACGATTCCAAAAAATAATTTCCTGTCTCATTTCGGCATCGTCGTCTATCAGAAACATCAAAACATGCCATCTGTCAACCTATGAATAATATACAGAAAAGTCATAACAAGCTTTTCAGAAACATTTCTTGGAATAAATATACAAATATTCACAAATCACCATTTCATAGAACAACTGAAAACGGATAATCATAGCGACATTTTGCTTCCTTCTACTACTGTATTCAATTGTAAACGTTATCTTGGAGCTTAAAAAGTTGATATTTGAACATCCAAACTTGAAATTGGATTTAAAAAAACTAACGCTTTCTCAGAAAGATGTACCATACTTCGTTGATGTTTTAATGATATTATAAGATTATGGTTTCTTGTTAAATCTATTATAGTTTTATGTTTCAGTTATTGTATGAAATTAAAGAGGATTGAAATCTTGTGGTTTATCTAAGAATAGAAGTTTAGTGTATCGGGTGTCGTAATAGGGCCATTTTTTGTTTATGCTGATGTTAGTGCTAGTTATGGCAGATGGTTTCTTTCTCTCCATATATTTCCATTTCCAAATCCAGAAATAAATAGCCTTCTTCTAACCATCCCTATTTCATGCGCAGAATTATCTAACGGGTGTAAAAATACACTTAACGAAGCCGAGAGGCACTTGTCGTCCCCGTCATTGTAATATTTTTTTTGCACTGGACCATACCTGGGAACCTTCTGGTTACGGAGATATTAAAGGGCAAAATTACAACTTTTATCGACGTTTTTTACGAAAACAAGTTTTGATATTTCATTCCAAAAATAAAATTATTTTCCCAGCAATTATTTTTGTGCAATGTTACTTAGTTTGATATACAGAACGGGTAGTTGACGGCTATGTGATGGGTGTTTTTACACCCTGTATACATATTAAAAATTTATGTCGCTTTTCGTGTCTGTCTATCTGACCGCGTTATTCTTCTTAACTACGCAACGGATTTTGATGCGGTTTATACTATGAATAAAAAAAAAACCGTATGTGTAAATATTGAACTGACATAATTATGTATAAAAAAGAAATATTGATGTTTATTCTAGTCGTAAAAACGTGCGAAGCAGGGGTGCGTCGCTCTTCTTTAATAAATAGCTAACAGACTTTCAAAGTTACGTGAACTGTTGATTGGCGGACTAAAATAACAAATCAAAAATAGTCAAAAAAAATATAGCAAAAAAATAATCGAAAAAAAAAACGTGAAAATAGCATAGTTATTTTAATGTATATAATAACCCTCAAATTTGCGATGCCTGGAAAAGGCCGCTAAGTTAAAAGTACCTACATTATAAAATAACACCAAAATGAACACTTTGTTAGCAAATAAATCTTTGACTTTGACTTTGAATCACATGACATGCTTGACAATCTATCAACAAATGTTTGTATAACAGTAGTGTTGTAGTCTCTCTAAAGTTCTAAACGCTAAAAGGATCAGCAAACTCTTCACGGTATCCTTAATCGAGATCTTTAGCAGAATAAATACCTATCTGCTATATCAATAGTCTGACTATAAGAGCTACCTCCGTAGCCTGTAGCCGTAGCCAACCTCCACCCGCCACTGACTTTCGTTTGTTTTTCTTCCCTCGAGTCCATTGTCGCAGGTGGCGATACCCGTAGTCTACAGGGCGTAGGAATATGGTTCAATATTTAATTTGAATTATCCAAGTTTAAAATGTTAATACGAAATCAAATATTAAGTTATTAAATGTGTCGTAAATTTTGGATTAATACAAAAAAATATTTATACTATAATAATTATGTACTTATTTCTGAAAGTAGATAGACTTCTAATACCTACATAACTTATTGTTTTATGGGGTAAAATTCTGTAGCCTTTTCATCGATTTTAGTACAGTATGGAACGTAATAAAGTCGACTGATTATAAAAAAAAACTAAGATATAGTGCTAGTTGATTCTTAGGTTAAAGATTTAAAATGACTTTTTCGGTTTTTCTCAGCTAACTGTATCGAAAATAAATGCATGTATCTCTCATTCCTATAAATCGACGTAACCTAAAATAATCAGCCCATAAACCAACTTATAAATGAAATAAAATGGAAAAACATCATCCTGTATACAAACATTACTAGAGCGGGCACCAAACCAACGCTGGACGCAATTAGCAGGTACATTGAAATCGCATTATTGGACGCCGCGCGAAAAGGATCAGCCTGTAGATGTTTTTTTTGCGAAAAAGAACTAAGTGCTGGCTTTAGTACGGAAAACTTTAGAGTTCGCAGTCAGGACACCTGATGGTTCGTCATCTTCATGGTTTTAGGGAATAATTAGGGACGTTCCTTACGCATTGCTGGCAATTTCATTCGGGTTAGTAGTCTTTTACTTTAAAATATCTTTGTAAGCTGTTTTGTCAATGCTACTGCCTATCATCTCTCACAAAATGTATCTATCTTTTAGTAAAATACAAAAAAAAAAATAGAAAAAAAGAGAAAAATATATATAGACAAAAGAAAAATATAGAAATAGTTTTCATTCTCACTAGCGTTTTGAATTTTTTATTATTACCAATTATATCTCTTTTTGTCAAAATCGTTCCTTTCCTTCTTCTGGTCCATTTCTACAAGGCAGGACAAAATCATTTCAGGTAGTACAATATTTTTCACGTACCAGTGAAAACTTTAAATTACTAGAAACCGTGGTCATTATAAAAATTATTAACTAGTATTAAAGTAGAAAACTTTTGAGCCCAAAGTTCAATTAGCTTATACTGAAATTTGATTGCGAAGTTTCATCACGACGAAGTTTTAAGGGGCTTAGCAGCAAGTTCTTGAACAGACTCGCTTAGTATCGATTCAGGTAGAACTCTGCCTAGACTCATTGATTTTAGTGGGCAATAGATTTTTATGGTATCTTTTATGTCAATCTGGGGGGCACTAGAGTGGTAAGTCGTTAGACTGGCCATTGAGAATTGTATGTTTGACCTCCAGCCGCTGCATTTATTGATCTGAACATACATTGATTAATAGGTACCTTAATATTAAGCTTGTAAGGGTTTAAAAACTTATTGAGTGGAATCGATACATAAGAGGCTTCAATACATTTGACAAGCAGGCATTTAATAAGTTTTCTGCAACATTAAAATCATTTAATCTGGTCTGGTCTGGTGGTTTTATCATTTGGTTCTTTTTTTTTTTTTTTTTTGTGTGAAATTTTTTATCGATAAAATAATGTTACTACTCAATAAAGTACTATTTGGATGACAGTTCTATAATCCCTCCTTCAGATATGCATTATATTTGACACTCTTGTATTAATTTGATTAATTGACATTATCCTATTTTTATTTTTTGACATTTCTCTATTATCTAAAAAATATTTTGTTAACTTGGTACATGTTTTGAAATTGTAGTTTTCATTTGAAATTTAATTAATTGACAAGGGAATATTAGGTATATTGATTTATCCAACACTCTAGGTCCTTCAATTAATTTTATTTGATATTGTGAAATGAATAGTGAAGTAATTGAAATTTATACCAATATTTAGTAGGTATGTAGCGGTATCAAACATCGCCACACGCGAGCTACACGTCATACTGATGTCACGCAAATGCACGCCTAATGGCAAAGCATAGAGAACTTACCAAAATGTAACATCAACAACACACCTGTGTATCTGTAACCTGTTTACAAATAAATACTCTGAAACTCTGAAACTCCATACAATTTCTATCCTTAATTCTACCAATTTTATCAGATTACTTGTCAGCATACACCGTCAAATCCCTATTTAAATAACATAGCCAGATATGGATTTAAAAAAATCATTCTCGCCTTTTAAGTTATTCACAGTTAGAAATAAAAGTAGTTTGCTCACATTTGGAACGTTACAAAGTTACAATGTATAAGTGCTATCGGCAAAGACATCAAACAAAATGTACCTCTCTAAATCAATTGGAAACACAAGCTGTCAATTCAGTGCCTTACAATAAAGACCTTACTTCTTCCTGACATGTTTAATATTCCACTTATGCCTTAAATTGTCTCGTTTTCAAGATATATCTGTTGCAGAACTACCTATTGTACCCTGAGGACATACAACTGACCGTGCACATAGGCTATTATTTAGAAAACGACACACAATTGATTTGGTACCTTATTGCGAAGGTAATACAACTGAAAATCACGGTCACGAAAAAATCTTTCGGGAGCTTTTCGCTCTGCATTCGAAATCCAACTTGGTTTCAATTCATGTAAGGTTCAGATTCGGTTTTTCAAAGGGGTGGGTTGCACCGTTTCATTTTACCACGGTTATCGACATTGGATAAAGGGCTGGCCATTAATCGTACTAAGATAATATCAGTTCAGTAATCGCAGATTGCTAAACGCTCTGTTAGTATGCCCGTACGGTGTCGATGGACCTTAGTATAAGATGATACCTTTCGACTCACCGGATTTTGGGTTAGCAAAAAATCGTTTCGGTTTTGTATCTTTTATCTGCTACATTTATGGAACTGGATTTAAGGAAAATGTTTATAATTTAAGGCATTTAGGTAATATTGTTCTTACTTGTGCCATTTCAGATGAAGCAGTATCCTAATAGCTCGCCGATGGTGGATGATGACGACAGTGTAAGCTTAATTAAGTTGACCTTCTTGGTACTTGGACAAGTGTTTTCCCAGAATATCTTATGGGGCAGTTTTTGAAGTATTCTTAACCGGAATATATATCTAGTAGTACTTCGCCCGTGATTTTGTCTGCGTATATTTCGTAATTACCGCCAAAAAATAAAAAAAATAACACCCCCTCCCCCTCCTTTAAAAGGTATTCTTTTTCGAATATGTAAGATTATCTTCTTATCTAAAAGTATTCGGATCCATTTTCAAGTTGATTGATAAATGTTTTTTTTTTTCATATAAACTATATCCCCCCTTTGTATCACGAAATTGGTTGAGTTTATAAAAATCCTTTGCGACGTTTCTATTATTTGACTGAGTGAAATGAGTACAAATAACCTATAGTTATTAGTACTAATTTTTTGGATAATCAAGCCACGCAATAAAATCGCCCCTCTAATATTTACTATCCCTTTATAAAGCCGTTAGGGGTGGATTTAGGAAAAACCCTAATATACGTTATTCTTTTTTTTCCGGTCTTAAGTATAAATACCGAGTTTAGACTTAATCGGAACACGCGTTAAAATGCTTCCATTCAAACTTTAACACCTCCTACTCCTACTTTTAGTTTAAAAAAACAATCAATGACTAACTTTATTATTTACTTATATAAGTATTTTTACCAAGTTTCAAATTTATTAACTCAAGGAATAAAATTTTACGTACAACCAAAATCCTCTTTTTCGACCCCTTAAAAGTCGAATTCCCAGAAAACCCCTTCTTAGTGCTCCCTTACATTATTAAAGGAAGCCGTGTGCAAGATTTCACGATCCCAGTCCCAGTTTTCGGCTGTGCGTTATTCATTAATTCAGTCAGTTTCACCTTTTACATAATATAAAATAATAAATATATGACGGAGAAGGTATGTCTCTCTCGTTACCATCAGCAATATTTTAACTACTATGGGAAGTGTTGGTTATTGCACAATAGAAAAACCGTTTGCAGTTCAAATCAAATTATAATTTACGAACAAATTAATCACACTAGCAAATTACGCACTGTAGGTACACGACATAACTATACAGAACGCGTGACAGTTTCTAAACGTGTTCACTGCTTAACCGCCAACACCAAACTCTGCTTTAACTTTGGTCAATCCTTATGTTATAAACTCTGTCGAGCGCCACCTGGTGGCGCTGGCGTCCCGATTAGTCAAAGTCAAACGATTGATTTAACGTAGTTCCGACATATATATATAGATTCCATTGTGCAATTGGTTGGATATTTTAACACATTGCGTTTCTGAACACTCAGACATATTAAACTTCGCATTTAATTATAAATAGTTTAACTTTGTCGATTCCTTAGTTATTGGAAGTTTATATGAGGAACTCAGAAACTGTACAAGTCGTGTCATGTTTTTTAAGATGACTAAGAAGATAAAGCAAGATTTCCAGCCTTTTGCGCCTCATTTTTTCACCCTATATGGCCAAACGACATCAGCCAATTAGCTATAAATATAATTAGCATATAACCTTATTTATAACACGTTTATCGACAAGTGGAAACGGTTCAACATCTCAAACAGGTCGTGACTTGCTCGGGACATGCTCCTGCCTGTCTATCTGTATGTCCCGCCCAATCTCCGTAACCTTGAATTGTGGAGAACGTTCGTTTCTTATGTAACTAGCTTTTGCGTCTGAGTTTGCGTACCTAGGAGTTGGTAATTGTTTTTTGAACTGGTATTTATTTTATTTTTAGGTGAAATCACATTTCCTCACCCAGCGAAAATCGCAATCGAATGTCTCATGTCTTTATAAGTACCTACTGATGGCTAAGTCACGTGGTTCAAGTAGGTTATACTCACAAAAAAATGTGTTAGCCTGGTCCGTGGTTATATTTTGTGGAACAAAATCTGTTTTTCTTAGGATTAACTTAACTCGAGGCATTCCAATCTATGAAACAAACTTATTTAGATAACTCACACCCTGCTCCGCTTCACATCAGGCAAACGAGTTGATTGGTCTAGGACCAATATTAGATATATAAATAATTCGTAAATATTTTAATGCAGTCGTTTTTCCTTATTGACTTCGTTGAACAGTTAAATTCCGGTGTCATACGATGCGTTTATGCCTTCGATGACACATGCATCACTGATGCCTCATTTTATTAGCTACTCGTATCATCGATAAATATGTGGTTCGCATTCCGAAAACCTTCATCATCAGCCTACAGCAGTCTACTGCTGGACATAGGCCTCTCCAATTGCACGCCACTTAGCTCGATCCTCGGCAACTCCCATCCAACTGCTACCAGCCACCCTGTGAAGATCGTCGCTCCACCTAGCCTGAGGGCGTCCTACCTTACGTTTGCCGATTCGCGGTCTCCACTCAAGAACACGTCTACCCCAACGGTCATCGGTTCTACGGCTAATATGGCCGGCCCACTGCCACTTCAGCTTGCTTATTCTGTGAGCTATGTCAACAACTTTGGTTCTCTGCCGGATCACCTCATTCCGGATTCTATCCCTCTGAGAGACTCCAAGCATAGCTCGTTCCATAGCTCGCTGAGCGACCTTGAATTTATGGACCAGCCGTATTGTGAGTGTCCACGATTCGGCTCCGTAGATCATAACAGGCAGGACACACTGATCGAAGACTTTAGTCTTTAGGCTCTGCGGAATACGCGACGAGAAGACTCGACGAAGCTTCCCAAATGCTGCCCAGCCCAGCCGAATTCTTCTGTTAGCCTCCTTCTCAAAGTTGTTCTTACAAAACTGCAGAGTTTGCCCGAGGTAAACGTATTCTCGAACAACTTTGAGAGCACCGCCATTGACAGCAATCGGTCCCGGAGTGACGTGTTCGTTGAACATAACCTGGGTTTTGTCCAAGTTCATCCGTAGACCAATGCGTACAGAAGAATTAACTAGGCCGTCCAGCATCTGCTGCAAGTCATGCAGCGATTCAGCCAGTATGACGATGTCATCTGCAAATCTCAAGTGTGAGATGTACTCGCCGTTGATGTTAATGCCGCGTCCTTCTCAGTTCAGCGTCTTAAACACATCCTCCAATGCGTTAGAGAACAATTTCGGGGAAATAACGTCCCCTTGTCTCACACCTCGACGCAGGAGGATATGTTCAGTTTGCTGGTCCTGAGTTTGGACGGTCATTGTCGCGTTTTCATAGAGACACCTCATCACTTGGATGTATCGCCAGTCGACTTGGCAACGCTGCAGAGACTCCAAAATAGACCAGGTCTCAATAGAGTCAAAAGCCTTCTCATAGTCCACAAACGCAAGACACAGGGGTCGATTATACTCTTCGGACTTCTGTATAATTTGCCGCACTGTGTGGATGTGGTCTATGGTGCTGTATCCTCTTCGAAATCCGGCCTGCTCCGGTGGCTGAAACTCGTCGAGTCTTCGCGCTAGACGATTCGTGGCGACTCTTGAAAACAACTTATATACGTGGCTTAGGAGCGAAATTGGTCTGTAATTCTTTAGAAGGGTCTTATCACCCTTTTTAAAGAAAAGAACGACCATGCTCTTTCGCCACGCTTCTGGAGTTCTCACAGAGAACAGGACAGAGTTAAAGAGCTCCCGAAGCTCTTTCAGTACAGAATTTCCTCCCGCTCTTAGGAGCTCGGTCGTAATCCCGTCCTCACCAGGGGCTTTTCCATTTTTAAGCTGTTTAAGAACCGCCTCGATTTCGTCTTGGCTGACTTTCTGGCAGGTCTTCCGTGAAATGGCGGGTCAAGGTGGCTCTAGAATCCTCATTTTCAGTATCAGGTCGAGATGCATGCGATGCGTACAATCGGCCGTAGAAGTTTTCGACTTCCGAAAGGATCTCCGGCCTCGAAACGACGATATCGCCACTAGATTTGGTCAACTTCGTCAGGTAGCTCCTTCCAAGGGATTGGACGCAGACTTTCGACCCCCGATTTTGCTCAATAGCTTCCTCTATAGAGCGTGTATTGGAGCGTCGGAGGTCGCGTCTTACCAATGTTCTAATGCTTTTGTTGAGTGCCCGTTGTTCTGACGAAGTGATAGGTGGGTTTTCACGTCGTTCCGTCATAAGCTCCAGAGTCTCCTCCGAAAGTTTGGACTTCTTGCCCGTACGCCGCATTTTACAAAATCGCGCACCTTCCTCCCTGAGGATTTCCACCATTTGGTCAAGCGCCTGGTCGACATCATTTGTGGCTTCCACGGCAGCGAATCGGTTCTCCAGGTCTGACTGGAACGCTTCAGATCCTAGCATAGTTTGGAGCATATTTGGACGGAGCCTAGACTTCATCAAACGAGTTCGCTCAAGCTTGAAGTTGATATTCATAGAGCCCCTAACAAGTCTGTGATCACTATATATGTGTACGAGTACTATGTGATACTGTATTGAACCTGTTGATCACCGAGACATCCCTGAATATATGCTTTTTATCCATTATGATGAAGTCTATCTCATTTTTCGTCATAGTGTCGGGACTTCGCCACGTCCACTTCTTTTGAGGCTGTTTCTTAAAGAAGGAATTCATCAAGAAAAGCCCCTCCTTTTCAAGGAAGTTGACTAGCATTTGCCCCCTATGATTTCTGCTGCCAAACCCGTAGGGTCCTACTACCGATTTGTTGCAATGCTGTACTCTCCCACTTTAGCGTTAAAATCCCCCATGAGAACGTTGTAGTGGGCCTTAGTGGTGGAATGCAAGGCCTTGGAGATGTCCTCGAACATTTCCTCCACTTCGTCATCCGAATGTGCCGAGGTCGGTGCGTAAACCTGAACTACTTTGAGGCTATACCTCTCGGTTAGCTTTACTACGAGGTACGCTACCCTGTTCGAGACACTGGAGACTTCCCACAACTTTGTCACAAAGGGATTTGTTTACCAGGAACCCGACTCCGCATTGGGATAGCTGGTCTCCCTCTCGAAAATACAAAAGGTGGCCCGATTTCAGGGTTATCGTGTCTTCTCCCTCTCTTCGGACTTCACTCAACCCAAGAATGTGCCACTTTATTTTTCCGAGTTCTTCTTCTAGCTGCACTAAGTGTTCGTCGAGCCGTAACGTGCGTCCGTTATACGTCGCCAAGGTCAGTCGGGTTTGGCGGCCTTTCGTAACCCGGGGATTCTTCGCACCCCCTACCTTGCCGTTACCGTGACTGCTGCCAAAATCAGGAATAGCAAGGCGGCCGGAAACTGGGGGCCGTGGTTTATTTTGGCTTGCCATTGAAGGTTTTGCCCATAATCGCCACGCTGGGCATGCGGGTTGGCGATCGCAGATCACAGCTTCTCGCACTAGTGACGCTGCTGCCCGTCACTAGTCTGCGCCATTTAACTGCGAAGTTTTATTTAGAAATGGTTATACCGCCATTTATCGGTTGTCAGAGCCTCGTTTGTTATTCAGCAGGGTGCACCACGAGCAGGTGAGGTTGACTTGGGGCACTGACATAGTGAGTGTGCCCCCTTACACCCCCGAAAACCTTAATATATTATTAACTGTTTAGCATTATTTTTCACTCCAATCACGTCAAGCTACTCGTGATGAAATGAGATGACATGTTTATTTCTGTGAGTAGATCTTTTAAGACACTTTTACAAGTCAATATTTTGTTGGTCAATATTTTTAAACTAGATGGTGCCGGCATTTCCTAGCTGACTGATCTCTGAGAAGAAATTCCGAAACAAACGCAGAGATCATGGTCTCTTTGAAAGTCCAAACATTAGATTATTAGGATTTTATGTCAGTCTAACAATGCAGGGCCATGTCTGGAAGGGCCTTTTGAAGAAAGAGCAGCTTTTGCAGCTTTGAGTTGACCTGTCCCAACAGACGGCATGCATGCGTCAGTCATCGTGTAGCTCAACCCTATTTTAGGGAGCTCAACTACCCGTCACACGACGCTACCAGATCTGCCGGACATTTGCGTAGGCCATATACAAAATACTCAAAACCGCCTGATAGTTATAAAGTCATATATTCAATCTAGCCTGCATGTTACTCACATTTGCAGTCAGTTTTTTCTCCGTACCAATTTGAGTAGGAAGGAGGGCAGCTCTTCAAGTCGTGATGAAGAGGTTTGCCAATTAGATTAATACGAGTATTGCTAGCAACGTTGTTTGCCAGGGTGTGATGGATATTCTGCAATTAAATTTTTCTTATTAAATTATTTTTGATTCAATAAATACACAAAGCTTTTTATAATTACATGTTTTAATTTCTTTGATTTTCAACTACCGCAGTTATTTTATTCTAAACAGGAATTAAGTCTGGTTTCATAATCGAAATATACAAGAATTATTTATTATGAAACATTTGATGAGCCAGTTACTCACATCGAACGAATCTCCCACGTTTTTATTCCATAATCTTTATAACAACACGCCTCAAATTATAATTTTCCCTACATCGATGCATTAGCATAAAAAATCCTTGCACAAAAATATTTAGCAAAAGCATTATTGTGCTTCCAGCTAGGTATCCTGCAGGTACCTGGCACAATAAGAGCACTAGATGCGCCACCAATTAACATTATGTTAAACTGACAGACGGAAAAAACATTAACTGATTTTAGTAAAGGACTGGATGTACCACAATTCTAATAAATAAAAAAACTATTTTTTGTGATAGTGGGTCGTAGAAGGAACCTTTTGAAGTTAAAGTTTTTTGGATAAATCTGTTACAAAAATTGATATTCTCAAGTGGGTGAGATATTAATAATGTAGCGTTATTGCCATTTGATTTCCATTCGTCTGTATTTTTTTTTTGATATTATTAATAATGGTTTATTGAACAATTAATAACAAGTTGTTTCTTTAGTATCTAAGTTAAACGCCATCTGAAGTCTGATTTGATTATTTGACATTCAAGACAAATGGCTGCTAACAGCTTACGTGTAATTCTCTTATTTCATAAAAACATCCTCGTCTATTCAATCTTTTCTTTTTCACGAATTCAAATATGTTTTAGGTATTTCCGCACTGAAATGTATTTTATTTCACATTTATAACACCTCGACGCAAAGCACACCATACTTCTTCCGAATAATATGCGAGGTATGTTAAATGGTCCGTCAAATTAAAGGAAAACGAATGGCGTGATTAGTTTGTTGACACAAGGTACCCATCACAACAAATCATAGAATAATGTTGAAGATTACAGCGTAGATAAACAGTGTTAAAAAAACGAAATCTTTTCCGTTTTATTTCAACACTCTTTATCATTATTTTGTTCAATGAAGCCACATCCAGCACATTGAAGTCCGCGTGACTCTCGACCACGTAGGCTCGAGCGGCAAAGACCTGAGGCCAAGGACACGAGTTCGATGCTCGGTGAATAACATGATGTTCACTGCACCCAGCGAACAGTGCTGCATTGGAAAATCACTCGGATTGTTTACAGCACTGAAATGAGGTTTTATTTCAATATTCTGTAACGTTTTTTTATGGTGATGGGTCGGTAATTGTTTTTTTTTCTCAGGTTACTTTTTTTCTGGAAATGGGGTTTTTAAATATTTTATTTCTATTTAATGGCATATTTTTTTCGGCTCCATTTTATAGTAGTAAATATACTCATTTTCCTATTTACTACTGCAACTTTGTACTAAATATACTAGGAGTGTGTTCAAATCAATACTGAATTGATAGAGGTTCGAACTTGCAACGTCACACTGGCGAGCCTGAAACTTAGTACTTGAACTATAGCCGACATCCATCGCTATGTTTAGGAGATCCCTCTACATTCTACTTTCTTTGGTGTTCTTTGCAATTCAGACAAAATAACAGAGGTTGTAGATAATTTTCTAACAAACTCGGCTATCAGATTATTTTATTTTATACATTTAAGTAAAAAAAAGCATTAAAAACTTGTATGGTACTAAATCTATTTGCTTTAATCCCTCGAATATAAAGTCGTTTATTATGACTGGTACAGATTTCAAAAGGATCGGATTTTGACCTTACGGTCGGTCAAAGACTGAGGATTTACGCAAATCAATGCCCCTTGCAAAGTTAGTGCATCTATATTAATATTGAGTTTTATAGTTATTCAAGGCTGCCCATACTTACTGATTCTCGGTATTTTGTCTTGTGGTACAATCAGCCTATAATGTTCCCACTGCTGGGACGCAGGCCTCCTCTCTGTGAGCGGGAGTGGGCCACGCGTGCTCAGTGCGGGTTGGTAAGGACTTGTTTTACTTAATTTTGAGTGCGATTGTTGAACGTGGTCATAGGTTCGATGCCAAAGTCGGGGAGTGTTAATGTTTTTTTATATAGTAATTTGTCATAACTAGAATGGAGTCTGGAATTGTACCTGGTGTAACAGGTTTGTCCCATATTACAATATGGGGTTTAAAAATTTCAGCGAAATGTATGTGTAGGTACTACCGTTCTACCTCGGCCCTTCGAGAATACATGCGTAATGTTATATAAATTATGTATTTAAGTTCCATTTCTACTCAGTCGTTCAAGACCAAAGTAAGTTTATAAGGGTGTTTTTTTAAAGGTTTTGTAATTAGAAAGCTACTCATGGGTTTAAACCGATTTCAAGTACCTACCTAAAACTAATTGGATTTTCCTAAGGATATTTTCACCAATACTCCAGTAAGCTTCTGCACAAATTCACGGGTACACCGGGTCGTCGCACCGCCTATTGATGGCCATCCCACGCCGTGTCTGGGCTGCATGTCTGCTGCTAAACGACCGAAATCGAGCGCTCGCCGCAGCTTCGGCTAAGTTCGGGTCCCGACCGAAGTTCGTGTCATATTCGTAAAGGCTTTTAATGGGAGATGTTGAACATTGTTGCATTGGAGAAACAATCTGAGTTTAGCATTATATATATGTGAATGTGGGAAGCACAGAAGCGGTTGAAGTGGCGGTGCTCGGGGGAGGCCTATGTCCAGCAGTGGACGTCTCTCGGCTGAAATGATATTATGTGAAACTTGTAGAAACTCAACTTCAAACTCACACCATTTATTTCAAATAAACCAATTACAGGCACTTTTAAATTGTCAAGGGTCGGTCAGTCACAAAGATGAAGCTAGATGTCCATTGCAAAGCGTACCTAGTAGGTAACAATGGAGAAGAACAGGCAAGAGACTCCACACACTCTCTTTTAAATCAAAATATTGTTACAAAAATTGGTTACATCTTCATGTTGAAATTATACATGTGAGAATGATCTAGAAAGACGTGCACGTTAACGTTAACTCAAAAGGATAGATAGAAATATTTTTCATAGACTTAATAATCTCTACTGACAGTGTAAAGTTGGTTTTACAATTCCATTGGCACAGTGATTGAGCGATTGGCTTCTGCGCGTTCTGTCATGGGTTCAAATCATAATTTGTATGGTTGGAAAATAGATTTCCCGGTTCAGATTGTTGTTTCATAAGTGCACTTAGCTTCTGATGTTTCATAAGTGCCCATCTAAGTTTATTATATAAAATAAAGTATACGAATTATGCGGATCTTTTTATAATCTCCCCTGACTGCTAATCTGACATGATATAGCTAGCAAAACCATAAACACCAGACACAGAGAATGCTCAAAGGAAATACTTTTCCTGGAATCGAACCCGGAACATTACTCTCCACAATAGAACTTACAACTATTCCCATAATATTTTAATAAACACATACATACCCGCTAATTTAAAAATTATGGCAGAGCGCCACTTATTCATTTATTACCTTTAAACGTTTCCTTATAGTTAAGAGGAGCCGACTAGTGATATAAAACTACTGCAGTATGTTGAACGAGCGGTAATTACGTCATAAGTAATATTAGTGGCAGTTTTATGATGTAAATAGAAGTGCTGTCAGAAGTGACGTATTAGATCTGGAGTGAATGCGCTAGAGTAACGATGACATCAAAGATCGTGCTTCATACAAATATCGGTAAACACATGATGGACAATGAAGATAAAAATATATACTCTGGACAAACTTCTTATAATACTTAAATTAACTAACAAACTATTTAAATTATATAAAAAACATAATACTAATAATATAATATCCTAACTAACATAACCTCTAAATCTACGATCTACGTTCCGTCATTCAACGGATTGTTTCCTCCTTCTTGTTCGATCTTTTTATTACTTTAAGGAAATAAACATCAATATCCCACTTTGTAGACGGGGGCGGCGCGCACGCAGAGCGCGGCCTTCACAACAGTTGCCTTGGCTGCAGGCGTTGCGCCCTCGTCATTGCTTTTTGAGTTGGAATTTGAAGTGGTAGGTACTTTTTCATAAGATTAGATCTTTAGATAAATGTACAAGCTGAATCGTTTAGAGGGTACTGATTAATATGAACAATTCAATTTTTATATTTCTCCTAGGTATGCACAGTTCATTTTCAAATTCACGATAACTTAGTTATAAATTACGTGTATCAGACTTAGTTGCAAAAGTAGGTACAACGTATTCTGGTAATATTAGTAGGTATGTTATTGACTAACTGCTGCCCGCGACTTCGTCCGTGTGAAATTTCGCCCCCCGACCCATCGCGTCGCATCCCATCGCTCGCCCGCGCTTTTACTTAGTTTTTGCTTAGCGTTCTTTCTGACTTTTTTTCTTTTTGCACGTCTCTTATGGGTCGTAGTGTGATGATTAAATAGCCTAACCTTCCTGAAGAATTGGGCTGTCAAATGCAAAAAGATTTTCTCAAATCCGACTGGAAGTTTCAGAGATTAGCGCGTTCAAACAAACGAAAAAACAAACTCAGCTTTATTATTAGTAATATTGATTTGCACATATTGGTCGTACAAATGCCGCATCCATTCTATTTAAATATCATTACAACAAACATTGCCATTCTGAGATACAAGGATGATTATTATAAAATACTAAAATATAAAATACTTATTTCTACGATTGCATCCACTTAATTTACACCATGACGCGCCCTGTCAGCTCTCCAAGCTGATCCTCTAAAATTTTCTATACTTCTATATAATTAAACAGTTTTTATCTCATGCCATCAATTTATTAAATATTCGGAAAGGTTGCAAGGTAAAGCCATTCAGATGAAAACCTTAACAGTATCTAGTCTAAGTCAGCATGATTGGTAAAGGGACTGACTGCCAGGGTACGCAGCGGGTACTTCAAAATCGTCACTTTCACGCAATTTGGCTCAGCCTAAATTCATCAGATTACCATCACTTGTTTTTTATTGATTTGTAGTGTTGTTGGGTTTTTCCTTTACGAATTTCATTAAAAACAGCCAGCAGTTTGTAAGTTGGCGGTGTAACATCCCCGTGTCTCGGAAAGCACGTTAAGGCGTTGGTCCTGCACCTAATCTCTCTCCGCCCTCCGGTCGTGTCGGATTGCCGTCCCATCGGACTATGAGAGTGAGGGAAGAGAGAGTGCACCTCTGTCTACGCACACACTTGTACATTATAATATCTCCCGCGTCGATGACTAGTCTCCGCTAAGATTGGCCGCCATGGCCGAAATTCTGTCTGAAGGACTATTATTAGGTCTTTTTAATATTATGCTCGTTTTGACCATCTCACCTGTAAGTGATGATTTAGTCACAACAGTGGATCCTAGTCTCGAAGTAACTTATTTCCTTCGTTGTGTGCAAATGACTTTTGCCAATGAAATGATTATGATCAGTTGATTTATTACGGGAGGTTGATTTCATCGATTGATTTCATACCTGAGTCAGTATATAGTTTAATCACGAATAAATTAAATTATGGACGGCAGTAAAAAGATTCGAGTCATTGTATGTTGGTATAATTAATTACCTACTCGGAGTTAATATTACTTGACTCCCTATATTTATCATTATAGCATTTAATTCCTATGGTTTAGTTATAGTATTACTGTTGATCCTGGAAAGTTGTCAAAATAATAATACAGTATGGAAACCATATGCAATAAATACCACAAAAAATACTAGTCCAAAGAAGTACCTACAGCAAAATTAAATTTTAAATAAAAAAACTGAAATAAAAAAACTGAAATTTTCAATCAAATTATTTATAAACAACGTACCTTCGTATATTGTCGTTTAGGTATACCGATTTTACATTTGAGGTAAATAAGTAGAATACGTAACAGCGCAACGTCGTGATAGTTGGCACTGCGTGGCAACGTCGCTTTTCAATGTTCAAGGATTCAAGTTCAGTAAATCATTGACCTAGTGATCCAATACAAATTTGCTTAAAACTCTACGTTTTGACCTAATTACTAGACCGATTTCGTTCATGTTTTGTATGTCGTCAGCAAAAGTGATAACGAGTAATAATTGGTTTAATTTATTGCATATTTATGTGGTTTCCATACTGTATGTACTTACCAAGGCCACCCAGTAGCTACCGTAACCGAATTCCATTAATTTTCAGCGCCGCTACCTTGACCAGGGTTTCGATCATACTAATGATGTTTGGGTCCCATAAGGTTGGATACTGTAACGCCATTTTTGATACGCCGGGGTCACCTTTTTCGCATTTCTAGTAAATGTTTTAGTAATTAGTTAAAATATTATGTAAACTCAGTGTGTTTTATCTTATTGTATGTAAGAAGTAATAATTAAGTTGCCGGCTACAGAGCCAGAGTCCGTGTTATACACATACAGTTCATGTCGGAACAGAAATAAATAAAAGCTTTCGTATTTTCTTCTAAGAAGCCTTTGGAGTTTTCGTTTTACCACTGCAGCAAGGTCATCTTAGCTCTGACCAAAAATTACCTTTGAAACGCTTGATAAAACCTGGATTTTGTAGCGTTTGTCTGTATAAGGATTGTTCGATTAATATACCCAGTCTCTGATAACACCCACGCGAAAATAGGGGTTATATAATTCGCCAATAAATCACTTTCAACGATTCTTAAAACATCTTTATATTATACACCCACACTTAAGTTAAACTTATGCATATTACTTAACCGTATAGATTTTAACATTATATTATTCATAAACGTATTAAATCTAACGGCAGATAATGATGGCTGGGTTCACTTGGAGTTAGGTAAGTGATGCACTGGTGTGTAACAAAAATAAAAGGTTACAGGATAACATCAAAATTGGGGCTAACTTATAAGTAAAATATTGATATTCAACTATATGTAGTGACATTGGAGGCCAGTCAAAATAACTAGCGAAATGTAGGTGTACAATTACGTACACCTCTAACTGTCTGCTTATCACTTTTCCTCGTAATGTTATGATATTGGAGGCACCAAAATAAAGGCTCGTACACACTGGCGCGACGGCGTGACACAAAGGCACCGCGTGCCGCGAGACGAGCGGCGCCTTTGTGTCGGGCTGTCGCGTCGCACCTGTTTGCGGGAGCCTTAAAGGAGTACTAGGCCCTAGTGCTTTTTCATTTTGGGGTTGGCCCTAGGATATTAATAGTTTTTTTTTTGTATTATACATCGAGAACCCAAATAGGATTCGTGTTTAACTTTTTTACATCATGAGAAGCACGACTGCTCGCTACACAGGCCTGTTCACCCAATCGTCGACGAAGCAAGTGAAACCGTGTATATTATTTATAAAGATGCTTAATGTCTGTATGTATTTACTGTATATGTAAATGGTACAACATTGACTACAATATTGTCTCTCCTTTTCCCTATGTAAAATGTCTACATGTTTGTCTATTATTTTTATGGTGCACATAGTAAAGAGCGTTCTATCTATCTATCTAACCGTTATCAATAACCCTATAGAATGCTTACGCACCAGTGGATCAGCGGCTTTACATTCGGCCTACGCTCTTATTATAAATTATTAAAGGTCTACCACTTTGAGGCTGTATTAGGCTGATCGTTACCTCTGCTGATTGCATGAATGCCTCGGATTATTATAACTGTCTCTTCGTTGCACATAATTACTGTATACCTTGAAGTTGTAATTGTTTTTGAGTTGAATTAGAACAAGAACTTGCATTTCGATTCTCACTAACTTTACTAGTGAGTTGTTTGTTGATATGGAATACTGTTTATGAAATTTTACTGAGAAATGAGATATCAAAATGGGGTTGGTGCATGGCTTTGGAGATTCCCATTTTTTTTGACTGATTTAAGAGAGATGCGGATTTCTCCGTTTGTTAACGCTATAATCGCTAGTAATTAGTCATTCAGTAACTACGAGTAGAATAGAATATAATACTCTATATTTATGGTACACCATATAAATTACAGATTATTAGATTATTTTTGATTTTATGTATTTTATTTTCCCTTCTACTCTTACACACGTTATCTTCATCTAAAAGTATATTAAAGAATATACTCTCCTATCGCAGGTATGCTGGAAGACATTTCTTTAGAAATAAGCATCACCTTTGTACCTATTTTTCTGTTCCTTTCTTCTTGTCTGTTTATTTATGTGTGTACATAAATGGTTAAATAAATAAATAAATACAGATATAAATGTAGAAATTTAACATAGGGTGACACAATGGGCGGTCTTATCGCTAAAAGCGATCTTCTAAAAGACTACCTTTGGATAGATTAAATGGAGGAGGAGACAGTAGAAGAAGGACTACCTTTGAATCTATTGATTTTATCAAGGTATCATCCGTCATCGATAACGGTGCCATTTTCCATGAAAAATATTACGTTCATTTGTCATGATTAATAAAAAAAGAACGCAATTTAGGAAAAATAAACTACCAAATTACCATTTTTTTTTAATATTATCTCTTTATTTTGTGAAACATCAAAACAAAAATTACACTTATTTTTGATACTAAAATTTGTAAAGTTCGCCGACAAACAAATAGGTATCAGTATGTGAAGTAAAAAACACCGCAGCGAAGAGATTTATGTGACCAATATTCCGGGGGGATGCAACTCGGGCTGGTTTAAAAATGTATTAGAAAACTTGTATGATTTATTGTTATTGTATTAGGTATGTTTTGAGTTTGTGTCTGTATCGTTTTAGTGTTGAAACGTGGGAATTTGTTAAGGGGTTGTGTTTGAAAAGTGAGACCGCACGGTTATTTCCTTCAGACTTTTATAATACTTATCCTTTGGTAAGAAATTAGTTAAGCCAACCTGTGTTTTCATAATTATAGTCTTAACTTATTACTTGAAAATAGACGAAAGTACTTAGAAGCTATGAATCTATATAATATTGTTAGAAATAAATTTGGCTGCATTGAACTGTCTAATATGTTATGTTATGCGGTTCCTAGGACAGTCCACAAGCGTAAGGTGCGCGCTGGCAGATTATTTTCGGTGGGCGCTTGTAAGTCCAACTAGCTTGCGTTCTCCTGTTCGCAGAAAGGTCGATTCCTACAATAGAACTTTCGAACATATAGATATTTTTGCATGTGCTCCCTGTAAGTTCAAAAATCTTATACATAAAGAGCTCTCTTAAATATTTTTTCTATATTTATCTTTTTTGTATCATTTCTTTCATAAATACTATTTATATCTTAAACACGGTAGTTAATAAGTTAGTAAAAAAAAAAAAAAAAAATTTTGTCATCGTCTCAAACTTTTTCGTCTGTGTGTTGCATGTCGCGTGACGGTCGGCCGCGGAGTAGGGAAAAGTTTCACTTTTACCGTGGTTTCATAAAACCACACAGTCCTTTTTATTTTATTATTTTTATCCCATAGTTAATCTGTGAACAGCGTTGTGGGCTGCAATATTGTATATTTGTTTTGTGTATTTCATATTTCATGTTTTATATTGTAGCTGTTTGTTGTTCCTTCTCAAAAAAAAAAAAATTGTCTCTTCATTAGCAGTATTGTATAAAAATCATACATGATAGTTTTATACGCTATCACAATGTGGATTTTTGGAAATAATAAAAATAAGGACTGTTACAAACAGTCAGGACAGTCTAACGAAATAAAAATTAATATTCACCACTTTAACACGTATCATTTATTAATATTTTTTGGAATGTATCTGTAATATATACTTAAGTTAAATTAAAATATAGTTAAAAATAGTTGCGGTAGGTATACGTAATTTGGCTTAAGTAAAAAGAGATTACGAGAAAACTTAAGGCACAACGGATGGTAAATCTTTGTTGCGTATTTGCTTTCCAAACTAGGGTATCAATTCAAAAATCGGTGTTTGCTTTCAAATGAATAATTATTATCATATAAAGATGATTCTAAGTTATCCCGATAGAAACGGTCCTAGTTAAGAATCAACAAGTGTAATTGGGTTTTCCATCTGGAATTTCTCGATAGAGTCTGGATTTTTGCCCAGTTGAAGGCAATTGGCTCGCCCCCTATTACAAGGGAGTTAAACATAAGTGGTAAAATGTGGGTAGATTATAGGACCTCTGCCTAACCCTTCAGGGATTACAGGCGTCATGTTATATTACCTTTATATAAAAGACTATTCACCTCAATAAAGAACTTCCTTATCCACCATCTGTTGAGTCAAACTACAATAACATAATATATTAACATACATGTAACTGCGTATTATAAAAGCGCATATTATAATCAAATAGAAAACAATAGAGGTGTTGTGAGGTTTTTTATTGCAGGTCGTTAACCCCAGGTCGTCTGACAGTAACCTCTGCGACGTAAGTCAGTCGGTGTACACGTTTGTCGTTTTAAATGGCGTTTTATGTAAATTTGTTGCGTTTTAGAGCAATTGTAAAAAATCCTCAAGTAAAACAGTAAGGGGCGAACCTAATGCCATTTTCCACGGTTGCTATCGTGAAATTTGTAATTAAAATTCTTCATAGGACTGCCCGAAGACTGAACCCAGGACCTAATCCTCAGAAGTCGTCCTTACAACCGCTACGCCAACGAGTCAGTCAGTTGCTTATTGATATTTTTACTAAATTAATTATATTTTAATTAAGTAATTGTTACGAAATTTATTAACTTCTGTCAATGTCAAGGTCAAAGCCAGATCATTTATTTCAAATAGGCACTTGTAGGGCACTTTTAACGTCAATCTTTACAAGAAAATAGAATTGATTCTAGTCGCCGCTTCCAAAAGGTAGTTTCGTATAAAGAAGAATGGACAAGAAACTCCACCGTTACTCTTTTACACTGACTGTCGTTGTTCCCGGTAAATTATTATTATTGAAATTATAATTATCCCGGTATTATTGAAAAATACACACACACACACACACACACATCCTCACACACTCACACTTACACACACACACACACAAAATTCTAGGATATATCTCTAACTTTATTTTTCTTTTCTTTTATTTAGTTATAGTTCAAGCCCTGTCTTGTTTAGTTTTAGTTTTTACTTGTAATTTTTTGTACACCACTTTTACCATTCCATAATTTCTATCATGGAGAGCGGGATCTCCTAGCACAGGTATATCTTTTACTTAAAAGGAGATCCCTATGTAAGATTTACTGTAAAAGTTGTACAAGTTTCTGCAATAAACGTTTATTATTATTATTATTATTAATTATTTAGTGCTGCAGGTGGGAAGTATATGCCAAATCATTATATAAACAAGAAATGACTTACCCGAATGGTTGATAGGTATCTCAACTCTCAATTTTTTTTAAATTCAGACTCTGTTCACACGAACTCCACTAGATGTGGCCTATAGATTAGGACTGGGTGTGTAAGCAATCATAAAGATCAGAACAATTAGTAATTTCGAAGGAGTATACCTAGAAACTAAGATATCTAGGTATAAATCTGAAGTTTGCACAAAACTTGGTACAATAATTGTGCTAATATGGAAATAGCTTAGTGATTGTTGTTTTAAACTTTGTAATTGCAGCATTACTGAATTAAATTGAAAACATCAAAGTTCTTTTATATTATTATTGCTGTCGACTATTATTTAAGTTATTTGTTTGCCGAAGATTATGAAAAGTAACTGCCAATGCCCATGCTTAGATACTTAATGACTCGTATGCCTAACAATGAACGTTTATCTTATTTTTCCCTAACGATAAACTTTCATCGAAAAATTAATCCCATCCCTTTCCAGAAAAGAGGTTCAAAAATCAACGCCAATTATAACAAGAATTAGTGATGACACACACTCCATTAATTTTCGTTATCGATACTCCGCACGCTCGGGGACAACGTATCGACAGCCAACAGCAACACGAATACAATTTGTAAGATAAAATAATGTTTTGGGTTGCGAAACGTTGCGTCACGAACCGACCGAGAAGCATGATTAAACTTGCAAAAGCAAAATACAGTCGAGTAAAGGTTAGTCGGTGGTTAGTGGTGGAAAACGATGTCGATGAAATTAATGTTGTATAACAATATGCGTCCATAAAGGCCTGTTTATTTTCCCGGACTTAGCTTTGCAGAGTTTCAATTAGTGCTGCAGTTAGAATGCGCTGTGTGTGTGTGTGTACTATAGGTACACCTCTGCCTAACCCTTCGGGGAATACAGGCGTGATGTTATGTGTGTGTGATGTGTGTTAGAATGTCAGGTATTTTAATTAAAGCGTGGAAGCTTGTTTCGTGTTCGATATTTTATTGCTTATGTCAAAATTGTTGTTAGGTGCTTGAGTTATTTTAGCAAGAACGGTTTATAGCGTATATTTAAGTCTTACAGCTTAATAGTAAAATCAACTGACAAATCTTATTATATGTCTATTCAATCGTTTTCACTGAATGGGTACTAACACAGTTATATTGTTAACTTATAGATATTTAATGTATTATGCCTAAAAGGGAAAATTATTCTCCAATATATTTTTATAGTTTTCACACATTTGCTACTTTCGGAAAACCGACTAGCCTTATATAATTGGTATCAATATCAATAATTTTAACATCATAGTTAAATTTCGTACAAAAAATGTCTAAACTCTATCGATACGTCTTTATCGACCTTCCCTAACACTAAAATGGCACGGTACCGATCATTGTCAATGGGTTCGTGATCAAAATATACGTATCCGCTTATTATCTTAATAATTTTGTATACAATCTCGAGCAACTGACTCATTTTTAGCCAGCCAAGGTTTTATGCCAAACGATCTGTTTTTGACTAGGCTATGGTTGTTTTATGGTGTTTTTTTTATGGGGAGTCGTAAAATTTAGTATTGATGGTTATGATGGTATGTTTCGTAAAGAGTGCTTTTAATGTGTGGTCGACTCGTTGTACTCAACACAACCTAGCTACTTTGAACGTGTCATGTATGGGGCTTGGTCTCATGAATTCTTTACCTAGTTGTTTTTATTATTTTTATTTTTATTTATTTGGGAAAACAGAGTGAGTAAATGTATAACCCACGACATTTTCCACATATTATAGAAACAAGTTATAAAATTAATGCGATGTGCGCTTACAATTTGAAAAATACATAATGTGATAATGATAAAATTAAACGGCATGCAAATAAAGAAGTAAGTTTTGTTGTTTTCCCTGTTGCAACATGTGCTACTGTTCAGAATTCTTAACTTGGCTATCTAATTCGATAGATTACTTTATAAGTAGGTCTCGGCATCCATGTGTCAGGTGTGGCTCAGTTCTCAAAAGGTCTCTTTTTATTGTTGGTCTTCATTTCTGGAAGTTCTATGCCAATCTCATCAGGACCTTGTTTTGTATGACG
Source organism: Griposia aprilina (assembly GCA_916610205.1). NCBI lineage: Eukaryota > Metazoa > Arthropoda > Insecta > Lepidoptera > Noctuidae > Griposia > Griposia aprilina. Next base: position 21,395,997 of record OU744299.1, on the reverse strand, counting down.
TTTAATATTATCTTTCTTCAATTTTTGTTGATGGCCAATAATGTGGAGTTATGTGATATTTAGCAATCGTATCGTTCAAAGCTCACCTTAATTGCTCATAGCTGCTGAGAGAAGAAAACATTCATCCGCCCCTAAAGGATATTCCACAGGTCTGTACCTGCGAAGGGTGAGATGGGGTGAAAAAAAAGTATTTTGTCATGGGTTACATTTTTAGTAATATCACTATTCAATAATATTATAAATAACCTGCGGGGTAATTGCGAAACAGAATAATAGTAGGAATAGCTTTCATTTTGACAGTTCAACAACATTCATTGCGTTTTTTACGCTGTTGAGCGGACAAATTTTTCAAACATATGAAGCAATGGATTAGGAATAGACTTCAAAATGATTCAGATTGTGATTGATAGTGTGTTACGTGATTAGGGTGCTGATCCGAGAGTCTTTGCGCCAAATCATTGACAGCTGACTCAAGCACCTGAAACAAAGAGAACATCTTTACGCGCGTGGCTAATATCGGAACTAACGTAGCCTACATGTTTTTTCAATAAATTTCATAAAACAATTATTGAATAAATGTTTACCGAAAGTCCTGTCAACGTCATACGAGTCAAAGCCAAAAATCCTTCTAGCATAAGTAGTCGTTATTCAATTTATTTTCTCTATCATATTTTGCTTTTGGAGGGACATCTGTTATTCTTCGGCCGACTATGTTTTTGTTATGATCGTTCGTTATTATAATATGTATATTTTGTAGGTTTTATTTCGTTTTTGTTTAATGATCACAACGAACTAAATGTATGCGATATAACCCGTTTATTACATAGTTTGTCACTTCACATTTTTTGTTATTTTTATCGTTCTTTTCGAAGTGAAGTGTTTGTTTTTTTTTAAATTATTATCGCGAGATGTGGTCATGACTGCGATCTCGCCTGGTGGAAAGCGATGGAAGAAGTCTACGATGAAACGAGCTAGCCAAGATACGTGTTCATTCTTGCTTTATGTCTCTATGCGTCATGAGTTCATGACTAACGTCATTAAATTAACATAATTTTAGTGGTGTCGATGTCGATAGATGTAACTGACATTGAATAATCTAAACATGATAATATGATATATGCTATTCGTCATTGAGGACTTCGAAGTTCATGATCAGCTGACAACAAAACCACACAGCTAGAAATTGCCTTTAACTTTCTCTACAGTAACTTGTAATTGTTCGCTTTTAGCAGGATTGGAATAGATTCTTCAATTTAATACCGTTTACAGGATAGATCGTTTCATCCTTCAATCCAATATTACCGTAATTTGCTTCATTTATTTGTCTACTCGATATTTTGCAAATATTCTGTTTAGTTACGAATAAATAAATAAGAATCATCGTTGACTTTAATAATATGGAGACTTGTATCCTGGTAAACCCAGACAGCATCCCTAACAAATATTGGATGTAGCAGAATTGATATAGGTACTTTTGCCTTTTGCATTGGGATTTTCAAAATATTATTATTTTTTATATCTGCTTCAACTTATCCAATATCACCATAATTATTATTAGTTTAGTTGTCCTTAACCTTGTTATCATATTCGTGAAATAACTTCTTATAATTGTGCAATTTGAATTAATTTGCACGTAAATCGACAAGGATCTTAATCCTTTTCCTATTAACGTCACTACTTTGAATAAACAATGTTTCAAACTACGTCGATGATGAAATTGTACTCTTGCACAAGTTAATTAAGACACAGAACGTCAGCGTTGACGATTATTTCAAATCTTCTATCAATACATTGCTTGCTCAAATCCTAAAACTATCAGGCAATTGTGATCAAAATGCGCAATGTATACAGAACTATGAAGACTTGTTGCATTATTGTTGCGTAGCGTACGTACCTGTCCCGACTTGTCGAGCCGGGACAACTCACGCATAACCAATGACCTCGGATACTAAGAGGTGTGTCCACTTAAATGTTTTAAAACACGTTGAGTGTGAATCATTGTTATGCTAATTTTATTTCCACATTAATTTACGATTCGCCCGCAAAATATTCTGCGGTAAGTGCTACAGTGCGTAATTAAATACAAGTTGAAGTTAAATTACGAATAAAAAGTGTTTTATCTGTCCATTCTGCTATTAATTTTTGTGTCTTACTCATTTTTGCTTTTAAAATGGGTGAACAATTATTGTATATTTTTCATTATATTATTGTTCCTTGCTGTTAGGTGTGTTTTGTTCCTGTTCAATAGATTTTGACTCTTATTAAAACCATTTTAATGGACATAACAATCTAGCATAAAATGGGTTTTCATTGAATCTGATGGCCAATGGTCGTACTTAAAAAACGTTAAAGTTCAAATCACAATCGTATCGCAACGACGACCAATGTCAGAACTTGTCAAAAATGTTGGTAAAGGTAATTTTTTTTTTCCGTCATATCATGATGCTGGCAGAATAGTCGACATAGGCTCAGTTGCCAAAGAGGAAAAAAAAAAAATTTTTACAGATAGACATTTATCATCTGTGTAGTTTCCAACTTGATTTAAGTACATCCTGTCTAATTACATTGCTTGATCTCTGTATTTTATTACAATTAGTAATTCATCGTTATATTTTATTTGATAAGGGTCTAGTTTTATTAATTAGAATTATGTTTCCTGATATCATGGAAATATTTTATCCACACAAGTTGGATTTCAATAAATAAATAAACAAACGGATACAGTAACAGATTAATACTTAAATGGCAAGTAAATCACGGACCACCACCTCATTATAACTGTCCACGTAAATGATACCTACAAGCTGACAGTACTCGTAATATAACTGCCATTGCTGCGGAAATGACACCTAATGATACATACAGAAGTAATAAATTGACCTTTCGTCTTTACACTAGGTACTTATACCTTCCAACATCACTGAAGCACTGACTCACCGATGCCCGTTACCAATGACTAAGAATTAATTAAATCTGTAAGAACCGATAATGCAACACACCAAAGGAAATTCAACCATAAAAATTACAAAAAAAGATTCAAACTTGATTGGTAAAGATCTACCGTTAACTTCTCACAAGGGATCTGAGCAAATCGCGCCAATTTAGGATTTTGTTTTAGTTGTAACTGTGGTTTTAAATTATTTTGATGAGGTCCCGGGTTCGATAGCCGGGCCTAAAACCCGTGTTTATGTAAAAGAAATTAATTTTAAAAGGTTTTTTGTTAAAGGTAATTTTGGTAAAGTCACGATTTAAAATAACGTTTTTGCGTATTATTGCCTCTTAAGTGCGTTGTTGGGTTGATACCTACATCATTCTCATATTATTAAGCATTTTTTAGTATCAATCAATCATTAAAAAAAATAGAAAACGCTATCAAAATCCTCGTTTTCAATGCCCAGAATCATCATAGGCACTTAATAACAGCACATAATTTTTCAGCAGCTCGTTTGGAATTTGCTACACCTATACCAAATTTCAGTAGTTTTTCACTATCTAATAAGTGAAATTATTGCATCACATTCCAAAATATTGAGGACATTATTGTAATCGATTACAATTTACTACTTCCTCAAGGAGACATTCCGATTCCTGACTAATTATCAGACAACGCGGTCGATAAGATAACTAGTAGAACATTACCGATCGACAGAAGTACCTAGTGATGCAGAAGTGGACGCAGTGACGTCATTCGATGTTCTATCTTATCTCAGGGCAATTGTAAGTAGGATTGGTAGACATTATGGCGATGGTTTAATCAGTAAGTATCTTAAGGCGTAGTTCCGTGTCGAGGATAGGAATTTTTATACAAAAATGTAGGCGATTTTTGACGTTTTCTTTAAATTGTCTTTATCATAATTATTCTTTCTCTTTCGTGTCGATATGAGCTTTACGAAAGAATAGCTCACCCCATTTTAAAATAAGATTAGCCAGTCAATAAGGTTTATCTGTAGCCTTCTTAACATTAGGTATTTTTTTTTTGTATTTTGCAGATTTCTTTACCAATAGCCAGTACTTGACTATTGTAAGTCTATCCATAGAGTTCACTGAGTTCTAAGTCCTCATTTGGAAAATGTTAAATGCCCAGTGTCTTCGGTATTTTTATGGTAAATGCTTTATAATTTCAGGAGAAGCATCAGTTATTTGGGGAGCCTTAGGCACAGTGTGTTGGTTGCTCCCTAAACCTAATTGATGCCATTGATGAGGTGAGTTTTTTCAGGTTCTCTGATTGCAATTGATGTTTACTCAATTTACTCACGTCAGGTGCTCTTGTCAGTTCTCGTAAGAGTCCAGGTTCATATACGTATTAATCTCTTACTTTCGGTACTTAGCTAAACAAATAAAAAGTGAGGTCTGTGAATCTTTCTTTATGTATGATTTCGTATTCTTCATCGCAACAAACTTTGACTAGGAAAAAAAACCAATAGTTCATATCTCTTGCTTTACCATATAAACGATAATTACTAAGAAAATTGAAATAAGTTTAATTAAAGAGATCAAGAGGAAAACTTAAAATAAACATCAATTTATCTGTACAAAGTTTAATTACTATAAACTTAGATTAGTAAGAAAAAAAGCCTACGTGATGATACAAGCATTGCATGTTTCAGTTTCGATTGATCTTTTGAACCTAATTATCGTGTGATGAGTAATTAGTGTCACCTAATCATTACTATCATGTTCTTTGAGTGGATGACGCTAACTATAATGCCCGGGATACACGAGGCTAATTTTTCATGCATAGAAATTAATTCTATAGCATTTATTAGTTATGCAATTTATTCTATAAATTATTATTCTATTTTAATTCATAGAAAAAAAAACAATACATAATACCTCGTTGGTCTAGTGGTTTCAAGCGCTCCTGCTGAGCATGATTTCTTGGGTTCGATTTTCAGGTCGGAATAAGTGTTATGGAGAATACGAGTGTGATGTTTTGTTATGATAGTAAAATAGTGGTAGTAAGCTTGCAAGCTAAAACTTGTTTCCAGAATAACAACTTAATGATCTCCTATAACAGGGCTTCCTCTCTCCTACCCTTTTGCTGTGCCCTACAGGGTCCATAATGATCTCAATTATATAGTCAACACCTTTTTTTTTTGGGTGGGAAATCACCAAATAACTTCTCCCGCTCTGGGCGGAGCGGGAGGGCGTGTCAGACTTTTTCTGACTAAAACCCACCCGTGTTCCTTCAGTTGCCTGTGTGCTAGGGCCACGGTAACCCTTTCAGACAAACCTGTGACCCTGGTAGGCATCGGCCCTAGCGGACCCCGTCAATTGGTGCTGACATCTCTTTGAGGCGCATGTACACATTATGGTAAAGTATTAAAGATATTGAGCATAGAGTCTATTTAGCTAAGATAGTACTTGCTTGCTACACTAGCTTTAAAAAACTAGCCTTGTGTATTTCGGGCATAATAGTTGTACTATATCTTTATTTTTATTTTTTCAGTTAAGTAGATAAATTATATTATCTTCTTCAACGTACTTCTTTTCAGTTTTAACTTTATTAATCCTTTCTCCAATATTTATTTTTTCCTTTTCGATAAAGTTTGCTTTAAAAAAATCTTTGCTTGCATTTTTATCTTCATTTAGTAGATAGGCCTGCGTATTGAGTAATTTGTTGATGATTCCTCATTGTTGAGTTAATTCTTTCTTAAAATAATAAATGCAGGTAATGAAATCCACTTTTTTTAAGTATTATACATACATTAATATATTGTATTAATAGATATTGAAAAAGTTAAATATTGGACTAAATATTTTATGTGAGAACATAAAAATAATATGATGTATGAACGTAAAAGTAGCAAAAGGAATGTAAGGATCGTAGCAGGCGACATTCTGTAGTTTCTGGCTACCGTCATGGGAAAAAGGCGTGAGTTTATGCATGTTTAGAAAGTATAACAATAATGATTAAAACCTACCTTACTATTTAAATTATGCTACCATCAGAAGTACTCGTCAATATCATACACTTAAATATTTTATCGAAGCTGGGAAATATCGAATCAGACATAATATCTATAGTTACATGCGTTTGTTTTTTAATAAAGATAAATAGTAAATGCCTACGTGACGCTACCGGCATTGCACTTTGTTTATATTATGTATTATTTTACTGGACTTTTGACTCTAATCTTTACGCAATGATACCAGATATATTTGAGGTACACTTACCCGTAGATAATCCTACCAGCAAGGCGGCTGCGTCGTTAAGTTTTGTGAGCGTTGATTAATACATTTAAATTGTGACAGTATTAATCAACGCTCCCAAAAGTTAACTTGTAGAGTAAATTCATACTCGTGGCTAAATAATAACAGCCGTACACTGACCGAAGGTTAAGCTACGCTTGATGAGGTCTGTCCGTGGATGGGTGACTATTCATGAGGCATCCGTGCCTTGGAAAGCAAGTTAAACCGTTGGTCCCGGCTGCCATTTGTAGATCTTTGACAGTCGCTTTGGGTATTCAGAAGCCCGAAAATCTGACAACTAGTGATTCAAGGGGGTATCGTATTATCCAGTAGCTGGGTTGTGGAGTTCAGATAGCCAGTCGCTCCATGTAAAATACTGGATTCAGCTACATGCGGTAAGACTATAAGCCAACCCCAATATAGTTAGGAAAAGTGGAAAAAAAGCCAAAACGGGTAGGTAAGGTCTAGATATATGATGACTATAGAGTTTAACATGGACGAACAAAAAAGTCAGAGACATTGTAGCAAAAATTGTGAGCCGTCACGGGAAGCCTGGCAGATGTGAAACATCGAAATAATTTTGGCTACGCGTCGCCATGGTATGCGTCGCCACGCTCACAATTGGTATTACCCGCGGCTATAGATGTTTCACATCAACCAGGCTTCCTGTGACTCAAGTCGGCCAGCTCGATGTACGTACAGGCCGCTGTACGCACATATTCACACATTACTCGGCCGACGGTCGGCCATTACGCGCGCAAAGGCTACGTCCATACTGATCCCAAGTCCCAACTCGCCCGGTCCGTATATATGAACAGCTACAAGGCGCGGGCGAGTTGGGACTAGGGATCAGTATGGATGAAGCCCGCGCAAACGGCAACACACACATAAAAGGGACTCAGTTTTGTCTTAGCGCAGTTCCGTCCGTTTTTTTGTTCATCCTTGAGAGTAGATACTTAATTATTGGCTGAACACATTTATGTTTAGGATTTAAAATTATTATCCTTTAGGTTTTCCATGAATCGTATTGTAACCTGATTAACGAATTATTGTTTTTTGTACATTCATGTCATGCACAAAATACTGATATCTTTGATAATTTTAATGATAGATCAAATACATTATTGCCACAACTTGGTATCGCCACAAGATTTCAAAAATCCAAAATAACAGATAAATATCAAGAATAAAAAAATATGTTTTAGATTATCTTCTGACACAGATCACGAAACATACCTACCATGACTTGAATGTGTGTGTGTGTGTGTGTACAAAGTTTGTATACCCAATGCAGAAGCACTTACCTACATTTATATTTAAAAATCTCCATGTCTCTTCTAAGGACAGTCACAATACAGACGTAACAATTCGACGTCAGTGAACGACGCAATTCATTGACGCTGACAACTGGTTCTCTCACCCCATATAGATAAATGCCCACGTGGGGTCAAATCACCAAGTATGCGTCATGCAAATCCCGATACCTACGTGACTTAAATCTTGTAGTCATAATATAATATACAAATTTGCGGTTATGTAAAATAAGTATCTATGTTGTTGTTTTATTGTAAAAATTAAGACTTGTATATTTTCCAATAATGAAGCAAAGACCTCATAGATTTGCATAGTAGACCCTGCCATATGGAAGTAGCTACCACAGGTAAAAATAGCTTACGAATCTATTTATATCCAGGTTTGGCAATAAAAATGCTAGCAATTGGTAAGCAAAACGATTCGTTTTTGTTTATAGGAATCGAGCATTATTGTAATTTATATATAGCACCTGTTTAAGCAAGGATTTTGTAAATATTTAAAACATTACCTATCTGTACGTAGAATGTATTATGTATTTGATTCATTATTATTATTCAGCATGTGACTACCGTTTGAAATTACTTGTTTTTAAATCTTATCTACAAGTGTTATTAGATCCTCATAATTGGATAGCTATAAGATTTGACATAATTCAGATCAACCAGAAATGATTTTATGCACTTACAAAGCCTTTGATGGTTAGTTCTCTATCCATCCATTGTTTTTCACTAAGTTGATTGGTTGATAGACAATCTCCGATACCCTTTACCGCTCCGCCGAACCTAACCTAAAAAGCTAAAAGACGTGAACATATAATGCTAACTGGGATCACTTGCAAAAACGTTGTAACTCATAAAGTCATAACACAATATGTGGGATGGTTAAGTTTCAGGACTATCAGATCTCTATTGAAATTACTGGTATCTTAGGATCAGTCGAGCCCAAATCATTGAACCTAGGAAAGTGGGGCAAAAGGACTTTGTTTAAGTACTTGGATAAACAATGGCGGATAGCCTATAGCCTATAGACAACGTGTATTGAGCAGTATTTTTTTAAATCCGTGTTCGTGGTAACTAAACCGAAGAAAAGCTAAAATCCTACCTGTCTAAATACAAGCGTTTGTCTTTAGGAGTGTGTTAAGAATATAATAGAATACTCTTTATTATGTACACTACAAATTTTGACATTTTAAACTGGGTGGCACAATGCTATGGGCGGTCTTCGCCTTTGCAAAACAAGCTTTGCTTTGCAAGCTTCGTCTTTGGAAAATTTAAGTTGTGTCCATATGTTATATTGTTTCTGAAAACATGGTGATGGCAATATTGCACAAAGAATGTGTGTGCAAAATGTTTACAGCAACAGAAAACCATGTTTTTGAACGAATGCCGTGCAGCTTTTTTCCTACTAATACAACAATCTACGCGTCTTTACGCAATTAGGCTACAGGTCCACAGGTATCCACGACATTATGTGTAGTTATAAATTAAAGAACGTATATTAAAATATGACGAACAGTTGATAGGTCACGGACGTTTAAAGGAAAACCTATTTAAATCCTTGGAAAGTTTAAATGAGAATATTCACAAAAACTGTGCAAAAAATATGATAAGAAATAAAAATTCGTAGAAGTTACATGAAGTCATTATGAATTTGAATATTTACATTTGAATGTATTTAATAATGTAAATGTTTCCGAGAAATATGTGATAAACCTCACGTACATGATGAGCAGTTGGTATTTTGGGTTTTTACCCCTTTTTCTTTTACTTACGTATTGTCTTTGTTTGAACTTTAATTTCGGAAAGTAAAACCGCATTTGTAATGAATCAGCGTAAGTATACCATCATCCTCACAACTACTGAAAACTTAAAAGCTATGCAATTTTTACCTTTGTGCGACTTGATCGAAACAAGTCGGAAGGTAGTTGAGGTGAGGTGTCGACAGCTGAAAAACGCCCAGTGTTAGACATGGTCTGGGCGTCCCCATCATTTATTTCCTTCTAACGGAGACTTAACGAAAGTGGTATCTGGACCAATAGCGATACGGTTTAAATATTTGTTTTGGGATACCTCACCTTGTGCAAAGGGACATCAAAATCTGACCCGGAAATTTTGATGAAATGCATAGTATGAATAATCCATTCACATTTCGGAATTAGTACTTTTGGCTGCAACTTCGTCTTCGTACACGTCTCTTTTGCTACGCTGGAAGAATGTAGAGATTAAGAACCCCTTCAATGTTCCCAACTGCCTATAAGACTCCCTTATCAATGCGCCCGGTGCCTTGTCAGATTGTGACCTTATAACACTTCTGACCAGCTCCAAAGTCAACCCATCACTTCAAATATTGTTGATTTTCTTACGACTCTTACTGAATCTCCCTGTGATCATAAGACACACTTTAATAACCCGTGGAACCCCTTTTGGCAGGTTCATTTTTAGAAAAGGCCTTTTTTATAGAGCAGTTGTGCAATACTTATATCTTAAAGAGCAGTTGTCCCATACTTATATCTTATAGAGCAGTTTTACAATACTTATATCTTATAGAGCAGTTTTACAATATTTATACCTTATATCGTCAGTGACTGCCTCGTTGGTCTAGTCGTCGCAAGCGCTACTGCTGAGCAGGAGTTTCTGAGTTCGATCCCCAGGTAGGGCCAAATGTTATTGGGTTTTCGCATCTGAAATTTCTCAGTAGCAGCCCGGACTCATAAAGGACATGGATAACGGTCCCATACAAGCTTGGCCCAGAAATGAAGACAAATAAAACAAAATGTGTTATGAAGCTATTATAGTGTTTCATAGCCCTGTAATTATTGTTTGTCGTTAAACTTGTTGAAGACCCTTCCCAAATCTGATGATTTCAAAAAAATAATTCAAACCTGTCGATCGCGGAGTTATCCACTATCTTCTAGCAGATTCACTGTATCCGAAATGATTCATTTGCTATGCCCCAATTTATAGAACGTTGGATTTCCATTGGAAACCAGAGAAGATCAGTGGTACGAGATGTGACCTATAAGTATTGTTATTGTAGCCGAAGTAAACTGCAATGCGAATATCCATAGTCCAAGAAAGGTAAAGTCACTCAGAAATGCAAAAAAGATAACCAGAAATACAGCCAATAATATTTTTGTAACACATATCACAAGAAAAATATGCACAGCAGCAAAGTATGGAGACATGGCAGTAAAAATATGATTCTCTAGATTTTGTCCGCGGCTTCGCTCGCGTTAATTTAGACTTTGACAATCAATTCAGGTCATAATTCAATCATGATTCAAGAAACACCTGGCGCCATCTATTATCATGAGAACGTTATTGTTCTTTTCCTCGGGAACAGTACTTTTGTTCGGGATGAAAGGTACCTTATGTCCGTTTCTGTACACCTGACAACGTATATATGCAAAATTTAAGGATTGTCGGTTCAGTGGTTTAGGCATGAAAAGTTAACAAACTTACTTTGGCATTTATAATATTAGTTAGGATGATCCTGGGGTCACCAGGGAAAATTATTTATTTTTATGGGTTCACTAATAATTGTTTACACTGTTTTTGTGCTAAAGGTAACATGCAAGAGTGGGTATGCAACAGTGCAACAATCACTTACGTTCATTTTTTGGAATCGTCTAACATCTACGTCAAAGAATAACTAAGGGCTTACTAAATATTAATTTAATTAATATTTAGTATATTTAGTAAGTATTAATTATAAGCGTACTCTTTCTAACACACAGGATGTTTCGTATAGTAAAAAGGAATATAAAATATTTTGTTGCATTTTATAACTTTTAATGCCTGTCTATGTTAGTTATAGCTCTGTGCAAAGCATAAATGTCAAATGCATGACATTGACGGGCAGTGACAATGATTACGAAAGACAAAGACGGTGCTGCCATTACATACTTTTAAGACTGGACTAAATATAATGATTTGAAAATGAAATTGATGCATTAATCGATTATTAAATTATCATTTTATTTATTTATTTATTATTCCCAACACAACTAGCTTTTCAGGTTGCCCCAAATCGGTAGCGTGGTCTTAAACTTTATTTTTTTCATTACAGCTTATCACATGTAAAGTAATTTTTGTGTACTCATTCAGAGAACAGTTAAATAAATCCACCTTTTCCGCGATTTCGTTAAGTGTATGCAAGGCGTATGTGTATGCATGTTTATTACTGTCTAGTTATTAGTTAATGCGCTTTAAATACAGTTTTAATATTTTGAATTCTAAAGAGACTCGTGAAACCATATCAATTCTTACAATAAGCATGTTCCAATTACCATAAATTATTATTTCCAAAACTGGCAACATAAATATCTCCCCGAATACTTGAATCAAAATAAATAATCTTTTAAATTGAAGTATTTCCTGCGAAGTCTTGCCAAGTAACGAAAGCTGTGGTGGGATTTCAAATATTATCAGTTATTTTTTTAATATAATTAACTCTGTCTTTTAATAATACAATTAATTTCATCACCACTGCTCTCAAAACGGTGAAGGAAAACATCGTGAGGAAACCGGCATGTCCTAGAACCAAAAATTTGAAGACATGTGACATATACCAACCCGCACTGGGCCCGCGTGGTAGATTACAGTCCACTCCCTCTCGAAGAGAGGAAGCCTGTGTCCCAGCAGTGGGAACATTATAGGCTGATTATGGTGAACTCTGTCTGTGCTGGGCCAAACTTTATACATGTCCTTTGTGCCCGGTTGATGGCAATAGGCTCGCCTCCTATTACGTGGGACTTAAACATAACTGGCGAAATCTGTGTGTATGCCTCTGCCTAACCCTTCGGGGAATTCAGTCGTGATAATATGTATTTATATCGTCAGTCTTTTTCCTACCTACCGATACAATAAAATACTACGCAATTACCCTACAACAACATCAATTATAGCACCGCAAATATTAACGTCAACCCGTTTATGTGTCAAGGGTAGATAGAATCAGAGGTAGACAATAAGGCTGTGTGTCATTAGGACGAGGCACGCCTCTACGTATTGTCGGCTAATGATTTCCATTATCTGTGGTTACTGCTTACTGACTAGTTAGCCGTCTAGTACATTAGTTATTTACTGCTTTTTAGATTGATAGAGAAAACATCCTGAGGATATCACGACTCTATGTTTTGATGTGCATGCCACTAAGGAATGGAAATCCTTGGCAGAATCTTTGTTTCTCGATATATCCTCGATGTCATCAAGTCTTAAGTGAATAGTCAATAGGTTACTACTAGGCAAGCGTTTAACATTGTTGTCGAAAACGAAACCAATAAATTGTAAAAAAAAATAAGTCTCCAAAATACTCACAGTGAGCATTAATAGCTGGTGCCATCTCTGTATGAGATAAAGTGGTGCAAATACAAATTAGGTTCTGAGTGCAGGCTATGAGGTGAAGCGTTTTTAGCAAACTGATTTATAATTATTAATATAATAGGTTGGGGAATAAGTTTCTTCGCATTTTTTAAGAAAATTCAAAAAAAAATTAATATAGTTTATCTAAATTTAACTAAAGTATGTAGATACCTTACTTTGTGTAAATAATTTCGTCACCACTGCTTTCAAAACGGTGAAGGAAAACATCGTGAGGAAACCGGCATGACCTAGAACCAAAAATTCGAAGACATGTGACATCTACCAACCCGCACTGGGCCCGCGTGGTAGATTACAGCCCATTCCCTCTCAAAGAGAGGAGGCCTGTGTCCCAGCAGTGGGAACATTATAGGCTGATTATGCTATTATGCTATGTAGGTACCATTTTGTTCGATAACTTTTTGACATCTTGTAGGTAGGGACATGATCCCATTGCTATAGAAATTTTGGGACTTCTGATCAAAATACCGCGACAAGTGGTTTTGGTAGTCCTCTCGTGATGTTAACCGGACACTGCCTAAAGAATTCTGAAGAGACCGAAACAGGTGGAAATCTGAATCAGGACTATACAGCGGATGCGTTAACACCTCCCAGCCAAACTCTCTTAATTTTTGCTGAGTGGCTAAAGATGTGTGAGGTCTAGCGTTATCATGATGAAAAACCACACCCCTTCTGTTGATTAATTCCAACCGCTTTCTCTCAACTTCTTGCTTTAATCTCATCAGTTGTTCGCAGTAGAGTTCAGAAGCTCATAATGAATAATGCCCTTCCAATCCCACCACACACACAGCATCACCTTGTTGCGAGTAAACCCGGGTTTCGCCACAGTCTGTGAAGCCTGACCGGCCTTTGACCACGACCTTTTTCGCACGTTCTTGTCGTACGTGATCCACTTTTCATCACCAGTTATCAGCTTCTTCAAAAATGGTTTGATTTCATTACGTCGTAATAAAGAATCACAAATGAGTACACGGTTCATTAGGTTTCTTTCAGTGAGCTCGTGAGGTACCCAAATATCGAGCTTTTTTGTGTACCCAGTTTTTTTCAAATGTGCCAATACTGTTTTGTGGTCAATTCCCAGTTCTTCAGCTACGTCGTAACTACTGATATGCCGATCTTGCTCCACTTTTTCAAAAATGGCATCCATTTTATCCGTAATAGAGCGACCAGAGCGACGTGCATCTTTGACATCAAAATTTCCGGATTGAAAACGCTTAAACCAAATTTGTGCTACTCTCACAGACACTGCACTAGGTTCATAAACATCGCAATTTTTTTTCGCGGCTTGCGTTGCATTTTTACCTTTTTTGTAGTAAAATTTTAAAATGTATCGAATTTCTTCATTGATAAATGATAAATAAATGATAAATGATTTTATTTCTGTAAGTAGGTTTGTACAAACACTTTTACACGTCAATCATATTTTTAAACTAGATGAGGTCGGCGTTTCCTATCTGACTACTCTGAGAAGAAAAGCCGAAACAAACTCAGAGGTCACAGTCTCTTTTAAAGTCCAGACATAATCTTGGTCAAATCATGTGAAGACCATGTAGATTGGTATCTGAAATGGTCTTTTGAGGAAAGAACCACACAGATTGAGTGGATCTGTCCAGTCAGTGCACGCATTTGTCAGTAACCGTGCAGCTCAACCATTAGATTCACTCATCTTGACAGTACGAAAAACAAGTGAAAATCACACATTTTCCTAATTTGAATTTGGAATTATGTTCTTTAAAATTTCAACTTTCAATGATACCAAAACCAGCCAGATACAAATAGTATAGCCAAAGAGATTTTATTACAAGTTCATACATACTATAATGCGAAAAGACTTTTTCCCCAACCTAATATTTGCTAACTGATTAAAAGATAACTTATTTTTGGAAAAATATTTGAATTATAATAAAATAACTAAAATAATCAAATAACTGAAAATACTGATAGGAAAAATATAAGTATGACGGAGAAGGTACGTCTCTCTCGTTGTCATCAGCCATATTTTTAACTACTGTGGGAGTACTATGGGAAGTGTTGGTTATTGCGCAATAGAAAAACCGTTTGCAGTTCAAATCAAATTATAATTTACGAGAAAATTAATCACACTAGCGAATCACACATAACACAACTATACGGAACGCGCGACAATTCCTAGGGTGGAGGTACTGATCTCCTCGAAGGCAGAATGGTAAGTGTCCACTCGTCCAACTAGCGCTCCTCCATCAGCCAGGCTCTGTCATAGCACGAAGTCAGCCGAGTATGCACGTCATTGCGACGGTGCTGCAATTCCTGGAACTCGTGCTGCGCTTCGTTTAGTGTCCAAACTAATGACCGTTTCCGACAAGTATATTGAACAAGACAAGTTATGGAGAATTGTCAACCTATAGGTATAATTAAGTAAAAACGAAGAAAATAAAGACACATTCTACTATATGTCACTGCAGCTGGTTCTACTTACCATGCCAAAGACAATATAACTTTATTATATTGTGCCAAAGAGTCTTTAACAGATATACTAGGTATCTTATACATTAATCTATCTACGTCAAGGTGTTATTATTTTAATCTATCAATCTCCGTTTATGGTATTTGACAGCAAGTCAGAAACTTGACCGTGCTTCCAGCAAACGAGGGTCAATCTTGCAATTTGGCATCGCTTTCGTTTTGACAGTTTAACAGAATTAAATGAAATGGATCTTAACAATGAACATCTTTGAACTGACAAAGACAAGCGTTGTTGTTGGATTTTAGTACTACAAAGTACTAGGCATAATAGTAAGTTTTGCGGGCAGCATTTTAAATGCAGTACATAATCACGGCTATTGTGTTAATATAAGAAAACAAATTAACTCTGTCTAAAATTACTGTTTTTTGGGTATTTTGATTCCATTTTTATGGCATTTATTTATTTAAATTTCTCGCACCCAATAAGGTGCAGAGGCGGACTTTATATTAAATAATAAAATCTTTTATTTCGGACCCAAAAGTATAGTCAATTTGGTTAGTTTACACATGACTTAGAACTAGTGTTAGTACTTAAATCTACCGGAAAATGAACGGAGGAGTATCTAATGTACCAGTAAGTCCAGTAAGGGGCTGTCCCACCTATCAGCTATAGTTTTCAGGATGCTGGTGGGGCTGGCGCGTATCCTGCGCATAATGGAAGCGCAACGCTTGCGCATGATGGCGCGAAAGCCATTTACTCTCGCCTCTGCGAACATGCCGGAGGCACTGCAGTAGCGCAGCAACCCTATCAACGCCCTGAAAGCATTATTGTAGTACGCGCGGAGCGCTGTATGTAAGACATACACAGACTGCACGTATAGAACGACTGACAGTACCTACGCTGTAAGTAGTGTATGTAGCCTTTACTTTAGTCGTGCATTTTTCAAATCTGCGTGCGAGCGAGCTAACATTATTGCAGCGGACTGACAGCCAACGCCCTTCGCTCACGCTCAATATCCAGACTGTCTTTTAGGTCTTCGGAAACCCAGTGGCCCAGATACTTGAAAGTAGTGACTTCCTTTAGGGAACTTCCGCAAACTTTCAACTGTGGGTCTATATTAATGCGTTACTCATTCTTTACCAGTCAACCAAGGGTGGTGGAGAAATAAGATCCTCTGTTTGAGAGGAGATAATAACATTGTCATCAATTTATGTTATTATAAATACCAGAGAAGTGCTTTGAAGTGTAAACAAAATTCTCTCTAAAACTCATTTTGAGATAAAGTTAATTTTGTATATTTTTCATAAACAACAGTTAGCAAGATCCCTAATCCTCACTGCCTATCTAAACACGTTCATCAGTGCACAATGTACATATCAGCCTCACTTGTGTGAAAAGCTCTCCACATTACATCAACATTAACCCTACAATGACAGCACAGCAACTGCACATCTTTGCTCACCAACCCTCTCACTTCTACATCCCAGTAACTACGTCTTTGCTCCATTTAGATCTGAGCGGCGCAATTATCTGGCGCTCGAACTGAACTACGAACGTACGTTAAAGTTTAACTGCATGTCTCATAAACTGCTTTAACAGAACTGGAGATACGATTGTTTAACTAATTACTTAACTATAGGTTTATCGGTACTTTTCGAGCTGTTGTTTTGAATTAGCTGCAGGAAGTGTTTTACAAGAATTTTAAATAAGTACTAGAACGTTAAATACCAGGCATGCATTTTTTATGCGTTTTATGTTCATTCCCGGCGTCACTAGATTAGGATCGAATTTCTAAAACAAAAGACATCACAGTATTTCTTAGGATGAGTTAACGTTTAGTAGGTAGAACGTTAAGGTATTTCTTTTAGGATGACTAATTTCTACGTATCGTATTGATACCGTAAAGTATTTTGTTGATAGTTACTAAAAACGCATTTATTTCAATTAAACCATTTACAGGCATTTTTGAATTGCCAGTTAGAAACAAAAAGCTATTTGCCTATTCCAAAGCTTAGTTAAAAGTTCCTATAGAGAAGAACGGGCAAGAAACTCCATGGACACTCTTTTGAATCAAAATATTGGTTACATAATCCATGTTGAAATTACAGAAAGTTGCATATTGTGAGAATGATGTAGAGACGTGTACGTTAATAGCACCCAGACCAAGAAGTACACAAAAACAAAAAGAAAAGTAAAAAAAATAAGCCGTGGCAGCTAAGACATGACCAGTCCCCCACTGACGGCGCCCGTTCACAAACATGACGCATGATATAATATAGGTTTACAACTGAAAAATCTTTAGGTCGATTTAACTACTGAAACGTTTTCATGTAAACGGCGATGGTGCATAGTCATAATTAGATCGTAAGCGATGCGCCGGAGTTGCCATTTTGTTCTACACAGATATACAGTTTATATGGAAGTAACACTTTTGTCAAGAATATTTCCGTAAAAAGATGTAAAAATACACAAATCACTGTCCTTTTTTCACTGTAAGTAATACCATTAAGTTACCGCAGCAGCATGCGCAATAGCATAGATTTATGTGATGGTTACCATGTACGTAAGTACCTAAGCTAATTTATTTAAAGACAAAATCGTTATTTTTTTCTTCTTAAGTTTTGCACTGTCCGTTTCAATTGATTTTGACTGGATAGAAGAACTATAATAATAAAAAGGTCCTCAATTTGAATTTATTATTTCTGGACCTAACGAAAGGCTGAAATTCAGACGTCTTAAAATATTTTAAGATTTTATGTCCCTTATTCTTACACCCGGTGTCTGAATTGAGAAATTGTAGTTGAGAGCACTTAAGTTGTAAGGATTAGATTTTAATGTAGCCCGACAAATTTACTTGCAAGGAATTGTTTAGTTTCGCGGGCTTCTACCCTAAGTAATGCTAAAGTAAAGCTTGACAATTTCTCAACTTCAAATTGTCAATTCAGAAACCGAGTGTTAGCTATGAACTAACACAAGCCGCAACACCTAAGTGTATTAGCACCGATCAGAAACACGTGTACTTATAACAACTTAGCTAAAAGCCCATAATTATGATAATGATATTACTGGGAAATTAATTTATACTCCTCGTGAAACAAGGGGCATTTAAGTATATAATCAGGTATTTATCTTGTAATTAAGTCCATTTAAATGTTTCAATTTCTTTAAAGTTAAATACGGTAGTTAATTGTGCCGTTTTTCTGGATTGTTTGGGCCATCTATCTTCTATCTATGTGTATATATTTGAATAAAATATAAATAATGTTCCTTGTTACGCGCATCACTTTAGAATGGCTTGTCTGATTTATAGGACTTCGCTGGACAACAGCAGTTCCTTCTGGACGTGGTAACACGATGCAGGCGGCTCTCCTGATATCTGCCGACACAACGAATTATTTAATACAAGCTAAACTTAATGATTATTTTATTTCATTTATGAGGAATTACAAACAATTTAACATTATATATTAACAAATAAATAGAATATAAGGACTTATAAAAATGTACAACCAACAACTTTATCCACAGATATTGCTTATTAGGCCAGGCTTAAATGAATAAATGAGTAAGATTTCTTGAACCAAATGCTTAATAAAACTTCTTTTACTTAGTGCAAAAATAACAAGAAAAAAACGAACAAGCGGTGCCACACGGCGGTAAAAAAAAACATAACCACAGATTAAAATGTAACTGCCAACAGGAAAGGAGGATAGGCAGAAACTACACATGTCTTGACTTCCCTAATCTAGAGGTCCTCTAGATACTCGTAAGCTAGAGAATGAGGTGTTACTTTGCGGAAATCCATGATAGTAAATGAATTAAAACTAAATATTGAAATTGCATAATAGTCACATTTATTATAGGTCTGCCCATCTAGCTCGTATTCTGTCATTAATTTTCTGATAGGCCTCTGATCTTGATATCACTTAGGCTTGGTACACCCACATTGTTTCCATGTTTAAGTCCCATGTAATAGAGGTCGAGCCTATTGATATCCACCGGGCACAGATCCAGACTCCGGGCTGCTACTGAGAAACACCTGATGGTAAAGCCCATTAACATGTTGCCCGACCTAGGAATCGAACCCAGGATCTCATCCTTAGCAGTAGCGCTTGGGACCACTAGACCAACGAGGCAGACAAACACAAAAAACAAAAACCCTACAAACAAATTACAAACTGTTGTCCTTTTCACAAAATACAAAAAATATTAGGTCCGAATGAAATACTTACATGAGAGAAAACAGCTATGAAGATATATTTTAAACAGAATTTAGTTCAACCACAGAACATTACTCAGTAATAAAATGCAACCATAGTTGCAGTGTCCCGCGATACATTTACAATGCGAGCCATTTTCAACATCCCTATTAAGATTTGTTTTACTTCTACTGTAGAAGTGTAGATATTAATAAAATGCTAGTTAATATAGAGAGATGTAGAAGGAGCGTTGGCAGACTAACAGCCAGGTGGGTGGACGATCAATAGAAGGTCGCGGGGAAGACCTGGATGACAAGAAACCAGGGAGACCAGGGACCAGGGAAGCATGGCACAAAAGGACGGAGGCATATGCCTCCTCCCGATGATGACGATGATGAATTAATAAGAAACGGTTCGGACGATTTGTGATGCCACTGATTTTGCTGAACATAGGATAGGTACTTAAGACATATTAGGTCTTTACCTATGAAATTGCCGTTCTGCAGTACTGGCCATTTCAAATCAAAATAATTTTTGTTTGGCTAAGAATTCTAATTTCAAATTAATTTTATTTTAAAAACATGGATTTTTTTTTCTAAAAGTAGTCATTTCTTTATTGATTAGTGTTACATTTTCATCGCATTTCAATATTTTTCGTCATCATGGATACGTTAAAAATTCGAGTAATTATGGAATATGAGTACCGTCGTGGCAGCAACGCGGCACAAGCGGCACGCAACATCAACGACGTTTACGGAGCTAACACTACAAACCAACGCACCACCTGTTATTGGTTTGCTCGCTTCCGTTCTGGAAATTTCGACCTGAAAAATGAACCTCGCGGTCGTCCGAAGACTTTGGTCGACAATGACGAATTAAAGGCGATTGTGGAAGCTGATGATACACAATCTACGGCTGAATTAGCAGCAGCTTTCGACGTTAGCGTCAAAACAATATTGGTCCATTTGCGTCAAATTGGCAAGGTAAAAAAGCTTGACAAATGGGTGCCCCACGAACTCAATGATCGCCAGCGCGAAGTACGCGTCGAGACGTGCCTTGCACTGCTCAACAGACACACAAATGAAGGAATTTTGAACCGCATTGTTACCTGCGATGAAAAATGGATTCTGTTTGATAACCGTAAGCATTCAGCAAGTTGGTTAGATCCTGGTTCAGCACCTAAACAATGCCCTAAATGAAAACTTACCCCTAGAAAAGTGATGGTCACTGTTTGGTGGTCTAGCGCCGGTGTGATTCATCACAGCTTCTTACCAAACGGGGTGAGCATTACTGCAGATGTGTACTGTGAAGAACTGAACACAATGATGGAGAAGCTGGCGCATCTCCAACCAGCATTGGTCAATCGCTCGTCTCCGCTGCTCCTGCACGACAACGCGCGACCTCATACTGCACAGCAGACGGTCTCCAAGTTGCAAGAACTGGGGTTGGAAGCTCTCCGTCATCCGCCCTACTCACCAGACCTTGCGCTTACAGACTACTACTTTTTCCAGAATTTGGATAACTTCTTGGCGGGAAAAAAAATTAATACCCGAGAGGCAGTACAAAATGCCTTTGAAGAATTTGTTGCCTCCCGTCCAGCTGATTTCTTTAAGAAGGGCATCAATAAACTGCCACTGCGATGGCAAAGATGCATTGATTGCATGGGTGATTACTTCGATTAATACAAATAAAAAATTCATGAAAAAAATTCGTTTAAATTTTTTCATACAAAACGGCAATTTCATAGGTAAAGACCTATTATTTACTACGACCCTAAGAAAAAAGGCCTCCATTTAATTTGTCAGTTTAGATTCATCAGCTGAATGATGAGCACCGAATTTAGCGGTGTAAAAGGATTGCCTCCGCTGTAGCCAAAATTTTACTACAGCAGAGACAATCAAATCTTCCAGTGCTGAAACCTCTGAATTTTTGTTTCTAGTGGACTAACGTAGGCATAGATTTTTTAATCAGAAAACAAGCGAGCAAATCCAATATAAAACATTTATAAACTACGCACAAACTGCATTGAAGCACGTAACATATTTTCGAACACATTTATTAAACTCATTGAAATACCTACTTGATATTTTAATGAGTTTTACCAACTCTGAATAACAAAATACTAACCAATAGGTACAAATATAAAAGCGGTACTTACGTTAGTATTGGGAAAATCATGAATTTAAAACTATTTCAACTACGCTCTAGGCATATCTAGCACACGCCGACACACACGTCGACTATTTTCAGCAGCCGTTTGTTTCTATTTAAGAATGCTATTTACCTACCTGATTTATTCATGTATCTAATACTATGATAGGTAATTTATAATAATATTATATACAATACTTACATTAAGAAAATCTTACCTTTATAATAATTTTAGCAACATCAATAATTTAATCCTGTAATTCATCGTATACCTACCTAATGTTACGCTACACAAAAATATTTATACCAGAACCGCCAATACCTACCAGAAACTCATAAACAAGTATGCAATAAAGTGCAACTGCGCCCGCGCCGCTTCCAGCGCGTTCTCCCGCCATTTTCAGCCGCCATGTTTACCCGCGCGGTTCGTCGGCCGGGCGACGCACCAATGGCCTTCACCTCGGCCTCAAGGTCCCTTCCCGGAACAAACGCTGATGATTAATCACCGTCATGATCTGCATTCAGAATGTTTTGTAATGTTTCAGGTTTTCCGAATTTGCGTTTCATAGAATTTTGTGGCGCTTGAGCAACTGTTTTTAAATTGCGTTGCAGGAAAATAGTGTTGTCTTGTGGTCGTGTGTGGCCTCGATTTTTGTATTGTATTCTGTTAATAATAAGGGTTTGTGTTATTAAATATGATAATATGTGGGGTAAACAGAAATATCGAAGTGAAATAGATAACAGTACTCGCTGTCTTCAAAACACTATTATCATACTGCAGATGCACAAATCTTAACAACCTTTACGATCTTTCTGCAAACCACCAATCATTTGAATATAAAAAATATGACTATACTTATACCTACCTAACAGCGATTAAAGGCTCCTACAAACAGGCGCGACTCATAACGCGATACAAAGGCACCGACTGTCGCGCGACGAGCGGTACCTTTGGGTCTCATGTGATTCGCGTCGCGTATCGCGCCTGTTTGAAGGAGCCTTTACAGTGTTTTTTAGCATCGGTTATATCCCTCGTTTTGTAATAAATGTGACTGTAAATCAAGTTAAACTATAATCACGAACGTTTCTTTGCTCAGATTGGCAAGACCAAAGATCTCAGTCAGCATCTGTGCCTCACGCTCAGAAATCTCGATTCTAAAACATTGACACGTTCCTCCAAAACCAACACAAACTTCGTAAACAGACGTGACCAAACATATTCGATTTCAATCTCAAATACAAGTTACAACCACGTAAACATCAAAGACTTAATTTTACATAAATACTAAGAAACAGAATAGATACTTAAACGTAGTCTAAATATTAATATAGAAACTATTACGTAGCTATAAATATATATAGCTGACCTTTTCAATAATTCTAAAATACAATTTTCGTCACGTTTGAATATTACTAAAAAATTTACAGCTACGTATGACATTGACAATCGCGTCGGGGTTTACCAATTTGCGGCTTCGTCATTACTGATCCCTGGTCCCAACTCGCCCGGTCCGTATATATATCCATATATACGGACCGGGCGAGTTGTTTAGCTACAAGGTGTGGGCGAGTTGGGACTAAGGATCAGTATGGACGAAGCCCAATTTGCAATCAGATTGTAGTTATGGCAGTAATTTTAACTTGGAATATTGGACTCCGATAGTAAAACAAACCGATTTACATAGAATTTAAAATCAATACTCATTTATTTTTATATGGAATGTTGTCCAACTTATTTTATACAAATAAAAAAACAAAGAAACGATTATTTACAATTAAATGTCAACTTCTAAAGTCGATCGACATAAAACCTCCTTAAATCTGCTTCGCTGCGATGCTGTGGAGGAACGGCACACATTAAACAATTAATGGTTTCTTAAATTGAGTGGCACTTATTTAATTTTGTAATCAATCGTCCCAGATAAATAGAAACAAAATTATAGCCATAACTCATCATGATGACTACATTAGATTCAGTACTTTTAATTCAGGCAATAACTCACTGCATTGCATTTAAAATAACAAGAGCAATTTAATTACCCACCGTCACACTTCAAATTGGCGTAAAACCACGGACAATCGGGCACTCCTCCATAGTTTCTGCGTATCATTATGCCATGATTGGCAACAGTTGGCACAGCTAGTGACCTTGGCAGGTCCCTATAAACCACTCACCTTGACCTGGCCGGTGCGCGGTGATCGCAAGGTCATTGTCACTTGGCAACCGATGAAGGTATGACCAGGAAGCACCGCATGAAAATATACTTAGAACCTAATGCGAGAGCCACACCTGCGTCATTCGTCACAAAGCAATATGTGTGTGTTTGTGTGTGTGTGTGTCTTCGTATGTTCTGCTCGCTAAAAAGTAATCAGGAATATAAAGAAAGGAAAGGAAAATTTACGTGTTGTGTTTTACCAATAAAAAAAAATCGTTTATCATTTAGGATCATAAAATTAGTTTATTTGCACCTAATTTTATGCATAAAAATAATAAAAACATAAGAAAAATATGCGACACATCCATGCAAGCCGGCCATCGCCTCAGCATTATACTGCGACTCATGTGCGAAACAGAGCCGCAGCGCTGGTTTTCAGCGAAAGCCAACGGTGGCTTGATGACGTCGACCAGAGCAGCATATATAGTACTTGGATAACCAAAAATAAAAATAAATTTATTAGAGAACAAATAATATTTGTTTATGTACTCAATACTCAATACTCAATCATTTATTGCATTCCACAATGTGCTTAGGTGGTAATTTAACATTAGTGTACCAATCGTGGACCCTGTCGGGCACAGCAAAATAGAAATTTGAAGGAAGAGGACATATTTATACATGCAAAAAAAAAAAAACTTATTCTAAGTAAAATTAAAGATAACATTCTATTAATTATTAATTAAATTAATTAAATCTAAATTTTTATTCTTCATTTATATTATTATGTCAGTTCTATGGATTTTTCAATTAAATATTCATTTATACTGTAATAACATTTATTTAGTAATATTTTTTTTTATTTATTAGTAAAAATAGCAAATTTTCCCTCATTTCTGAGCACCTCGGGTAGTTTATTGTAGATTTTTATCTACATAACCAGTGGACTAGATGAATGCATTTTTAAACGGGATGTCGGTAGGTTTAATCGTGATTTGTGACGGAGTGTGTATCTAGTTTGTATGTCTTCTCGTTTAGTATAAAAGTCTTGGTGTGTGTGTGCGAATTTACAGATTTCCAGTATGTATAAAGAAGGAAGAGTTAGAATTTTAAGGTTTTTGAAATGGGGTTTGCAGCTATCGGTTTGTTTTAAATTAACTAAAATCCGAAGTAACTTTTTTTGAGTTGTGAACAGCGCCGGTGCGTCTGTGCTATTTCCCCACATTATTACGCCATAGCTAAGCCATGCATGAGCATAGGCATAGTAGGTGACCAGAGCAGTTTGCAAGTTTGTGGTCTTTTTTATTTCTCGAAAAGCGTACAGAAATTTGGAAAGTTTGGATTTAATTTTTTGTACGTGTGATTTCCAATTGATGTTTAAATCTATAGTTAAACCTAATAGTGGGAATTCATTTACTGATTCTATTTCGTGGTTGTTAAATGAAAAATTTACATAGAGAGGGTGTTTTTGGTGGGGGTGAAAAGTTATTAATTTAGTTTTAGCAAAATTGATTTCCAAATTATGTTCATTCATCCAGGTGATTGTTTTGGTAAATATATTATTAAGGGTATTACACTCGAGAGCAATGAATCCGGGTCACTTAAAGAATGTTAAAAATCTCGGAAACTAAAAATGATAGGTTAATGCAATAAATTGTATTTAATAAACAATGTAATACTCCTTAAATGAAAGTAAAAAAATATGAGTCACCATACATTTTATTAACACAAAATTACACAAAGAAAAAAACTGCTGATCTCTCCTTAAAACAAAAATAGGAAACATGAAATTTTTGAACTTTATTACGATTTTCTTGAATTTTAATACTTCGTATTGCCTCCTCGTGCTTCCATTACTGCGTTTACGCGGTTTGGCATGCTGTACACCAAGTTCCTTATACGATTTTGGGGAATATTCTCCCATTCCTCTGTGAGAGCAATTTTGAGCTCACGAAGCGTGATTGGGGGAGGGTTTCGTTGTTTTACGCATCTGCCTAGCTCGTCCCAAGCATGCTCGATCGGGTTGATATCCGGGCTGCGCGCTGGCCACTCCATACGAGTAATGTTCATCTCTTGAAGGTAGTCATTCACAATCCTACCTGTATGAGGTCGGGCATTGTCATGCATAAATATAGCATCCTCACCTAAATTGACCATAAATGGACCAACGTGATCATTGAGGATTTCTTCCACATATCTTACGCTAGTTAATAATAATAATAATAATAAACATTTATTTCAGAAAAATTATCCATATTTCAACACACACATTTTAAAACAACTAATACACATTAAAAATAACACAAACAAAACAAAACAAACACACAAAATAAAAAGCAAAGTTACACACATTAGGAACGGGAGGAACTCTCCACTGCTTACAGTGTAGTGTGCAAACGTATCCAGTGGCGCAGCAGTGGAGAGTCCCACCTGTCCGCGAACACGCTTATCAAACTGTTGCTACTGGACCTAACACGACTCAGCAGCGACGCACACTGCTTCCTTATAAGCGCATGAAACCCATCAGTGTGGGTTTCTGCGAACATAGTCGAAGCACTGCAGAATCTTGACAGCCCCAGCAGCACCCTAAACGCGTTGTTGTATTGAACACGTAGGGCGTTGTATGACCCTAGTGTGTAGTTAACCCACAAGCTGCTCGTGTAAAGTGTTTGGCAGTAAGACTTAAAAAGAGTCACTTTCACTTGATTACTGCTACGCGCGAACCTGCGGGCCAACATATTACACCGGACAGCCAACGCCCTACGTGCCCTTTCCACATCCGCGTTATCCTTTAGGTCTGCGGAAACCCAGTGGCCCAGATACTTGAATTGGGCGACTCTGTTTAAGGGGGTACCATCTAAGGTGACTGTAGGTACAGTCACGTAATTTTTGCCCCGCCCCTTAAATACTAGGAGTTCACTTTTCTTGGCGTTGTATCTGAGCCCATGGGCCTCCGCATAGGACTCACAAATCCGTACCAACTTACGCAAACCCCCGATCGATGGACTCAGCAGTACCATATCATCTGCGTAACTTATATTGTTGAGACAGACGCCGTCTATGTAGCACCCGACACTGGCACTGCTGAGTTCACCGACAAGTCGGTTAATGTACAGGTTGAAGAGCTTTGGTGAAGTCAGGCCACCCTGTCTCACCCCGCACTGCAACCTGTACACATCCGAGAAAGAGCCTGCCCATCTGACACTATTTTTCTGGTTGTTGTACCAATACCTAAAAATAGATATAACTTCCGGACTGCAATCTGTCTCACTTTCGAGCTTGCGCCATAGTTTGTCATATGACACCAGGTCGAAAGCTTTTGAGAGATCGAGAAAGCATGCAAAAACGGGTGTTTTTCGATCACTATAATATTGAACAGTCTGCTTAAGACACATGATAGCACTTTCCGTTGACAAACCAGATCGAAAACCAAATTGTGCGTCATGGAGCTTAATATGATTGCCCAGTTGGTGGTCAAGCAGACTGTCCAGTATTTTCGCAGTAACCGTGGCTAATGAAATCGGTCTATAATTTAATAAATCTGAAGTGTCACCGGTTTTATTTTTAGGAATTGGCACTACAACAGTGTACATCAGTCTATCAGGTAAGTACGAATGGCTAACGCACAGATTAAAAAAACATGGCCAATACCCTTGGTAAGTGAACTCCTGCATTTTGCAGATGCTCGATGCTGAGGCTGTCGTAACCAGGAGATTTACCTCTTCTCATATTCCTAATAATGTCTGCTACATCCTTGGCTGAAAACCTGACTTTAAGATCTCCGACGGCTGACTCAACATCAAGCATCTGCGGTGCCGCGTCCAACAACGAATCAACTTTAAAAAGCTGTTGAAAACGATTAGCAATTTCCCGTGGTTCATGCACGCCAGCCACACTCACAGGGTGACCAGGCCTTGGATTTAACTGATTTGTCTTTTTCCAAAAACCCTTAAAATCCTTCTTGCAGTGGTGGTCTGCAATTATGTCCATTTTAATTTTTTGCTCGTTATCCTGACACCACTTCAATTGGGACTTAAAAAGTTTCCTGGATTTAGACATATTTTCGTAAACATGTCCAACAGAGGGTTTTCCATTCAGCACCCACATCTGAAAGCAAAGCCTGGCCCTCACATGAAAAACCCTGACGTATCTGTTCCACCCGGTTATGCTACCTTTGTTACGTCTCTTCCTAACAAACGCTGAACATTTAGATGCATCTGTTAATATACATACTATTTCATCATACAAGTTATCTAAACAATGTCTATGGTGTGTGTTGGAACACATTTTATCAGCACAACTACTCATTTCAGATGGAAAATCAATATTTTTCAGTTTAACATGACATAGTCTATTGTATTCATAAATTTGGTTACGGTCCCTTTCACCCCATGTCACTTGATTACTACTAATGTCAGTTTTAGACAGCACACTTTTTGGTTTTATTAATCCTAGATCACACTCGAATAGAATAGGATAGTGGTCGGACCAATAAATGTCATAAAGAACAGATGCACCAACAACAGCGTGACGCGCGGCACTAGTCACGACACAGTGGTCAAGCCAGCGCCGCGAACCGTGTGCGTCACTCACAAAAGTGTACGTATCCGACGGCAATAGCTCTCTGTCGACGCACGACCACAACTGCTCGGCACAAAAGTGTTTTAGCTCAGTATCAAAAGGCTCACCTGGATGTGCGTTGAAATCACCCAATATAAACACTGATTCTACATTATTACCTTCAATAATGGCATTTATTTCACATAAACACTCGGTAAATTCTACTAAGTTATCTGTTGAGTCTGTTGGCATATACACAGTAAAAACGATTATAGCACGATCGGTGAGTTCGAGTTTAGTTAAAGAGCCGTTTTCTATGATCACCAGCTCTGTGCGACTTTCAGAAGAAATTCCGGCCCACACAAGTACAGACCCACCACCGTAGGCTACTTTTTCTTCGATGCATGCTTGCTTGAATCTTTCCCCTGGTCTTCGATACACTCTGTGTCTTCCATCGTGCTTGTAGAGCATAAATTTTGATTCGTCGGAGAACATAACTTTTGACCAATCTTCAATACTCCAATTTACGTGGCTCTGGGCATATCTTAGTTTTGAAATACGATGCCCACGCTCCAGTTTAGGGCCGTTTGCAGGTCTAAGGGGTTTTAAGTTAGATTCAGCAAGCCGACGTCTTACTGTCCATGCACTTGGGTTACTTCCTCCGAGGCGTCGAAACTGATTTGTGAGTTCAGTTCCTGTGAGAAAGCGATTTCGAAGCATGGTGTTCACCAAGTATCGGTCTTCTCGTGCTGTGGTACACCTGGTTCTGCCCGTTCCTGGTCTGCGTAGGTTAGAACCAGTTTCTTCGTAACGTCGGAGAACTCTTTGTACTGTTGACAGCGACACACCGACAGTCCTGGCTGTATCGCGCTGACTCCGGCCGGTTTCCAGCATTGTAAGTATTCTGGTGCATTCTTCAGGCGTAAGCGACATAATTTCAGCTTGAATAATGAATATAGAGCACTATCAACATGGTTTATGTACCCACATAAATGACAGATTACAAACAAAAGCAAAACCAAATGCTGTAATTTCGTAGTTCCATCTTCGAAAGTGGCCCGTTTTCAAATTTGATTTTATTATGATATAACTTTACAATAACTAAGAAGTTTTAATACCTTCATTTAAGGAGTATTACATTGTCTATTAAATACAATTTATTGCATTAACCTAGCATTTTTAGTTTCCGAGATTTTTAGGATTCTTTAAGTGACCCGGATTCATTGCTCTCGAGTGTATTTAATTGTCCGTTATCTTGACAAGGAGTAAGAATCGAAATATCATCCGCAAACAAAACGCATGGTCCGGATTCCTTTATGGTTTTTGGCAGATCATTGATGTAAATGAGAAAAAGAAAACATCCAATAACGCTCCCTTGGGGTATTGAGGCGTTTATTGCCTTGTTGTCGAATCGAAAGTTATGAAGTTCATTATTTTTGTTATCGAAGAATTCTATTTCTACTAATTGCGCTCGGTTTTCCAGGTAAGATTGGTACCACTCATAAGATTTGGCGCGGATTCCCACTCCGTAGAGTTTATTTAATAATATTCCATATTGTACTTTATCGTATGCTTTGGTCATTTGTGTCTTAACCTAACTTAACCTACCCTTAACCACCTAATTCCTAATCTAAACCTATACATAATAACCTAAATAAACATGCACATAATTACATCTAAATACAAACTCACTTCCTCTTATCTGTCCCGGTCGATGCAGCCCGCACCTCTGCTGATGGCATGGAGACAAGATTGCCTAGCTCATTGGTTATCTGCATAACCAGGCTCGAGTAATTGGCAGCCACAGAGGCCTTCAACCATGCGTCCGCCCCTGCTTGAGCCCATTCAGTAACGGCCTCCATGTCAACTCCAATCAACCCCTTGAGGAGGGCCATCCTATCCTGGTCATAGGCCCGTTTATGGCAGCCTCTACAAACTTGACGCTATTGTCAATCTGGTTCGCCATGGGTTCATTCAACATCTGTTTCTTGATGTTGGGGTGCTGTAAGGTCAATGTTTGCTCTAAGTTGAACATGTAGCAGAATGACTTCAGAGCGATTTCCTCATGTGGTTGAGATTTACGCAATAAGGCGGGCAGTAGACCATGCTGCATGATGCAGGGCATCCTAGTCCTTGCCTTGCCTCCTGCATTGATGTTGGCTTGGTGCTGTATTACTAGACAGCTAGTCTTGCCAGGGAGCTCAACTTTCTTTGCCACCGCTAGGGTAATGTGTGGGAAGCTGGCTGCAATCCTGCTTAATGTAATGTCCTTAGATGCCAAAATGACTCTCTCCTTCCTCTTCCGAGCAGCAGCATCAGCATCATCATCACTCTTGATCGAGTAGGCAGCTATCTTTTGGCTGATAGCAGTCTTTGCATCCTTGCTAACAGTCTTCAATCTTTTGAAGAGGTTATTGCCTCTAACTAAGAACAGTGTCACTAACATCTGAACATCCTGAGCCAGTGAGCACTTCTTAGGGAGTTTGTAATGGATGCCATCTGAAGTGAACTCAAACACTCCAGCATCCTCTCTCCTATCAGCAGCTGCCTTCGTTGCTAGCTCTATGATGATAGTCTGTGGGTTGAACCCATCATAAGCAACAGCCTTTGAGAATGCTGAGAGGCCTTTAAAGCTATCTTCAGACACCCTGCCTTTAATTGCATCGATGGCTATCTGCTGATATGATGGGTCTGATATGATGGGTCTGATATGAAACCCTGAGCTCCTGCTTTGATGGAGGCTACTACTGCAGAATCGACAAGCAGATAGTTCTCGATCACTGACCATTGTCCTGAGCCAGATGCAGAGGCTGCTGGTGGGCTAGACATCTTGTCAAAGTCTTCAGGCTCTTCGTCTGGGCTATAGTACTCCCAAGAGGTTGGGCTTACGCTTCTAGTGCCTGGAGTGTCAATTTTTAAGGAATTCTAAATATCAAAATTAACCAGGTCTATGTGCGTGTGCAAACAAATAAATAAAAGTGTAATATTTGAAATGGCAACATTTCGTTGCCATCTACGCACGCGCAGAGGCACAACACCAGCACTTAATAATTTCATGCACATCAAAAATAACAAATAGTACTCGTAATTTATGAAACTGTTGATACCCAGTTATGTGCAGTTTCATACACTACCATTACTAAACTCATGTAATTTTATCAAAAACTAAAAATAATATCGTAAATAACTATGTAGGAGGCAAGCCACGTATATGGCGGGACGAACTGGATAGTTTCCATCAAAACTATAAGGACGACGCGCGGGCTCGCGAAATATGGAAGGAGTGGAGAGAGGGGAGGCATTTCCCAAAGAATGGAAAATCGCAGACTGGTAAAAAAAAAACTGGTGCCTTGCACCAACTTTCCATCGCGAGGGTACGCGCCACAGCAGCATCCACCACCGATAAAACTAGAATCACTGTGTCTGTGTGAATATGTTATCAGATCTGTACAAGAAACTGGTTGAAATTTGTAAAACAATTATAATTTGTTAGTGTTAAGGCGCGAGGTAAGAAACAATTTTTTTGGTAATTTACAATAGCGCATCGCGGCAACAAATAAGGTTCAAAACAGCGATGAGTTTGATGTTAGTTGAATCGGATGACAACCAAGTTTTAATTAAATTAAAAAATAAATGCTCGGCTCAGTGGAACATTTGTTCGGTATTTCTTTAGTTGATTGAATTTCCGTTATTATCATTACATAAAATTTGATAGTTTACGCTCAAAATTTTGAGAATAATAGGACGTTTTTTTTTTTGATGTTCTATGTTTTTTTTTATTTTTATCGTGATACTATTTTAACTATATGAAAAATGTTTGAATAAATAAGTCTTTTCGTTAATTTGACAATACACTATTTTTTTTCTAGCTTGTTTATGGGTATGTACCAATACCCCTAACTGTGCAACCAAAAACTCAGCGTTTTACGGTGTTCTACGTTTGGGCAGCGCCTTAATCAAACGGAATGGATTTTCAATAGCGTAATAATGGACGTAGCCTAAACTTTAGCATCCAAAATGGCAGACATAGATCAAGATTATTATCATTGAGAAATAATTCTTGATGATCTTCAACGAATTCTGCAATTCATAGATTCCGATGAACAACAATTAAAGTCGCTATCTAAAGGTAAACAAAACTAGGGTAAATTGTATCAAGAAATAAATAATCAGAGAAGAGAAAGAGGGGTGTGCTTGTCAATGAATTGGATACATCTTAAAGTAATCAAGTCACCTTTAAAAAAAACACAATCTGTTCAGCTGTTTGGGAGCTACGATGCCAGAGACAGACACACAGATACACACGTTAAACTTTTTCCGTCGGGGGTTAAAACTGCAGTAGTCAAATTAGCAGCATCGTAATTCTTTTATGTATAGCCACCCTTCCGATGTCTGGGATGCAGTTCGATCTTTAGCTACTCGTACGATAGCTGATAATGGTTGATAGTGTCGTAACGCGAATTTTTGCGACAATAAACGCTGGTGTGGCCCCAGCATAAGCATAATCAGCCTATAGCAATGTCCTCACTGCACACTGCTTGGACACAGGCCTCCTCTTTGTGAGAGGGAGTGGACTGTAATCCGCCACGTGGACCCAGTGCAGGTAGGTGGATGTCGCATGCCTTCGAATTTTTGGTTCCATTACATGCTGCTTTCCTCATTCTATTTTCCTTCACCATTTTTAAAAGAAGCAAATTTCCCAATTTAAAGTGCCTGCTTAGGTTTGAAACCACGGCCTACGACAGGTATGTCGGGCCACCACTGCACTATAAGCGACACAGGATAATTTAACTTTAGCTCGACTATCGTGCTTGGCTCGTGTTAAAGCTATGCTAATCTCAAGTTAAGTTACAGTTCATGTTAATGGGTTAGATTCTGTGGAAAAGTGGAAAAAGAAGTTTCGAAGTCGGGTTAGTTTATTATAGAGGAATATTTAAAAAAGGATTTTCTAGGAAATGTATGTGTAAAAGAGCTTTAAGGAGTCCCATACTATATTTTGAGCCAGGACCCCTAAAGTTATGCCTTCTAAAACTAAAGACGACAAATACTTTCATGCAATTTTTTTTGGGTTTCCCACTTCCTCTATGCCGAGGTTTTTGCTCAGCAGTGTGTGGATTACCTAATCCACAGATTGCTGAGCAAAAACCTTTCACTTGATATTTGGTACGTACCAAATATCACGGCTACATCTTTAGCAATGGAAGCGTGCTGGGCCACAACCTCTTAGAGTTGGAGAAGAAGATACGACAAATACAGCTGTTATAAATAATAAATATACTAGCGACCCGCCCCTGCTTCGCGCGGTTTTTACGCCTTGACAAAACAGCAAGTTTTCTTATGTAATGTTAATGTACTTTATACCTAAATCTTTCGGAATCAATTCTCTAAATGATGGTTACAACCGCATCAAAATCCGTTGCATAATTTAGAAGAATAACGCGGTTACACAGACAGACATGAAAAGCAACTTTAATCTATATAAAAAAATAACAATTGCCAGAAATGTTGGTCCGCGCATCACTTCAAACCTATTTACCAAAATCTTTTTTCTTGTTTTAATTGTCAGGATTTTTTTTTGGAAAATCCACCGGGAAAGTTGGGAATTTGGGTGCTATTTTTGCCCGGGAGACGCCGGGCACGAATAGGTTGTTTATAATATGTATATGTCGGAGACGGTCATTAGTATGGACACTAAATGAAGCGCAGCACGAGTTCCGGGAAGTAGCAGAACCGTCGCGATGACGTGCATTCTCGGCTAACTTCGTGCTATGACAGAGCCTGGCTGATGGAGGAGCGCTGATGGGACGAGTGGACACTTACCATTCTGCCTTCAAGGAGATCAGTATCTCCACCCTAAGAACTGTCATGCGTTCCGTATAGTAGTGTCGTGTACCTACAGTGTATGATTCGCTAGTGTGATTAATTTGTTCGTAAATTATAATTTGATTTGAATTGCAAACGGTTTTTCTATTGCACAATAACCAACATTACCCATAGTACGCCCACAGTTGTTAAAATATGGCTGATAGTAACGAGAGACACGTACCTTCCCCGTCATATAGTTATAGATTTAGCAAGCTTACAACATAGAAGACATGAGTGACAAGTTTTGGCAAGAAGGCAAAACATGAAACACATTATCTACACTAAAAACTAATTGTGTCTGTGACTTGGTGTGGAGATACCCTTTTATTTATAAACGTTGCTTACGCAGTTCTTACGGAAACTACCTACTAGATTTTATTTCTGACACATTTGAATATTCGAGTCCAATTAGCGTTAATTTATTCTAACAATCAGCGGATCTATCTTTGACTGATAAGCTTCTCAAGAACGCTATTATCGTCGAATTAGAGGTCAGTGATCCTTTGTACGGAATTGTTTTATTTAGTTACTTGTTGCTGAGTTTTGATATTTCTGTTAATTTCTTCGACTGATTTTGGGACCTTGTATATACTTGGGTTAACAGAGTTCAAGCTGTTGCATATACCCGTTAACAGTAAGTATTCAGAATTATATTAGAAGAGGTGAGCCTAATGTCTATTATTGGGCACAATTCCAAACTGTTTGCAGATCATTTTTGGCCCAGGAATAGAACCCAAGAATGGAAATATGCAGTAGGGAAGGCAACCATTAGTTCATGTTACTAATTAAATTACTAAATCGAAGTAAATTTGGGTAGCATAATATTTTCAGAAGGTTTATAGGTTAACAATGATGGAACAGTGCAGGTTTACTCAAGAAACACAGATTGCGTAGAAATATTTGGATTTAATCCGTTCTGTTCGACCGCTGAATATCAAGTAGTGATCTGATCAAAATTGAATAGATAGTTGTAACGGCATGTCAGTTGAATATAGATAATAAAATGCAATATAAATAATCCATGCACTAAAATCCATACTAATATACTAACAATATTATAAATTCGAAAGTAACGCTGTCTATCTGTCTGTATGTTACCTTTTCACGTCTAAACCACTGAACGGATTTCGATAAAATTTGGCAAGGAGATCCTGGGGAAGGACATCTATCGCCTTGCCAAATTTTATCGAAATCCGTTCAGTGGAATAATTACCGACATCCACGCGGGCGAAGCCGCGAATAGAAGCTAGTGGATTGACATGACAAATAACTCGACTTAATATTATTAGGCTAACACTAAAATGATGAGGATTTTTTAATGACCAGCGGAGTTCTGCGCACTGCAAGAGAGATTACCGTGAAGGACGAATAATTGTCATTCCTTACGTACTTTTTAAATAAAAACCCATTCGCCGATTTCTTGGAAGAATCATCAACGACCGGCTTTCATACAGGCTCGTTGACAAATTACTTTGACAATTCTCTCTGAAGTTCCCTTTGATGTAATAATTTGTTCTAAAAATCAATTATCGAAGCACATTATAATCTTTTGTTTGAGCACGTGTGAAATATTTCAAGAATGTATTTAGTCATGCAGTGGAACCGTTTTACATTCTTGGCTTCATGATCTTAATTTTTTTTCTCTTTAGAAGGTGTTTTAAATTAAGGTCCTAGGTACTTGCTTTTCTGCAATGTAACTGAATCAGAAACTTAATTAATTTCGACGAAGTGGAATAAGTAGCGTTTATTGTTTCGATGGTAAGCTTTAAATCTAACCAAGTTAAGTTTTAAGGATTGAAAAAATAAGCTACGAAGCTACATTTAATAGCGCTGTGCCATGACAAAAACGTGCAAAAAGATAACCCTTACAAAAACACTTTTTGCGTCTTTGAACCATACAAAAAATTAAAACACTGCCTGTTTACGTAATTTCTAAAACCGTGTAAGTTTTTATAGTAATTCAAGTGTTAAAAATTGCGTTGTTTAATACAATGGGAACGGATTGCATTAGTTGCGCTATTTTATTTAAAAACTAGTTTATTTTGATGGTGCTGACTACATTTTGGAGATGTACCAAGTACCGTATGTATCTTTATATTGTTTCCAACATAGATTTATTAAACCTTGGTCTTTTTCGGAATCCAAGGATTCGGGAAAAGAAAAGCCATCTGTTGGGACAGTATTTGCTTTCCATCTCCGAGTAGAGCGAAGGAGGAGGAGGTGGTGGAGTGGAGTGGTGTCCGAGAACACGGTGCATTTACATTGCTGTTAAAAAGGATCCTGGCTGCTGCCTTTAAGTCACCTTCGCTTAACATGGATATAGAAATTTCCGTCAGCATTTGACACCTCATTTCTTTGGTGACCACTTTCCATTATTTAATTTGTATTTGCCACCTATCAAACCTACTGTTCCTGTGAATCAGTTAATTTTAAAAGGCAATTAAAAAAACACTGCTACGAGTTTGGATCTGATCCGTTATCTAATTGCACTGCAGATTTGGCGTAAAATTGAAATGTTTGCAAACATTTACGGTTGCTAAAAGTTAATAATAAACTCCAATTCTTTTTCTGCCGCCAGGAAATAGTGTCTATGCAATTTGGCGATAATATTGATGGCATTCGAAATGCAGCATTGTTTAGACTGTACTAGTAAAAATAAAGAAAATTAAGCTTGTGGGGCGCGAATCTGGCCCAGACGATCTGAAATAGATTTTGTACACATAATATTATTACCTGATGATTTCTCGGTCTGCTGGCTTGAATATCTAAAGCGAATAAATAAAGATTGAGGAGCTGATATGAAGCAGGACTGTTTAGGAAATCAACGCTAAAGTTTATTGAACTGATCCTTTAAGAATTTGTATTTTATACTGATACGAGTACAGATAAGTTATTTATCCTTCACTCATGACGTTTTGACGTTTTGTTTTGGGCTAGAACTGACCTTACTTTCTCGGTGAATCTTAAAATAATCCTTGTCTGGGAATAATCACCCGTATTTTTAGACTCAGAACGTAGTAAACAAAAGAAAAGAAAAATATACAACTTTGACGTGTGTATTGAGCAACAACACAACACATTGGATGAAACATCTGTTGAAGAAATATCTATCTGATATTGTACGGCTCAATTTTTCTATAACAGTCAGAAAAGCTTTTCATTTTTCTTTTACATTGGATTACTAATAATATACTCTATAACCTATCTCTTGTGACAGTTGCTTCTAAATGTTGCTTAGCAACACCTTGTCTTTTACTTACTTATTGAGAAGTTGTTTCCTTAAAAAATACAATCCACTATTGCTTCGTCGTCTTCATCGTTTCCAATTTCTAGACAATTATATAGAATTTATTCAACACCTCCAATTTTATTTTCGAATTCAGTTCTAGCTGGCACTATCCTATTGCTGATCAATAACCTTATCAAATTGAATGGCATCATAATCTTTTATATATATCTTTATACGTACAAGAATTGGTTACGCCCCAAAAACAAATGTTAGGTTATTCGTTCAGAGTTTTTTTTAGGACCGCAATTTTATTGGTTTATTTATTTTTAGCTAATTGTGGGGCTGGGTCGAAAAAATTATGGCTTAATAGCGGGTTGGCGCAAAAAAGGGCATGACTGAAGTTTAATTTTAATTCTTTGGACACGGTCGGCAGTTCACTTAATTTAAAGGATCTATATATACCTAATACCTATACTATTGCGTACCCATTTTTTGCTTAGTTTTTTTTTTCTATTTTATCCTGATTATTGCTGGGATATTTTTTTTCATATGTACTGGTGATGATTCACTATTACGATACGTGATTCAAGTTTTTTTTAAATAAATCCTGCAGTAATTGGATTGATGGATTATGACTATAATTCATGTGATTTGTGGTTCCTTTTTCTTTTTCTCTTTTACAGTTTCCTTATTTTTTTTGTGAGTCTGATAATACATGATTTAGGGGAGTGACTACATATTCCTGGTGGTATAAGGGCATACGAAAATGTTTTTGTGGTATTGCTAAAATACTTTTTTTTTACATTTCCAGATTTTCTTTAAATCTTGTTTTTATTTTTATGCGCCGCCGTCATAAAAGTTTTTATTAAAATAATACTTTGTAACTATTCAACATGATAATGCTCTGGTTACAGTTCTTACATTAGATTTAGAGAATCTTCTTGATCTCATCGTCAGCAAATTAAAAATACTTGGATGATTATTTGCTGAACTTTAATCAAATGTTCATTTGTATTCGTCCACAGCTAGTCAAGTTTAGTTTTACCTAACTGCAAAGAAGATTATAGGTATAATAATGGTATTAAAATGGTTGGTAAAGAATTATTTTGTGTATTTTATCTTATTTCCAATTTTTTACGTTGTTTTTTTTATTTGTCAGTCTTTCATTGATTATACATATAAAACACGATTCTCTGCAATATTTTTCCCCATTGCATCGAGTATTTACGTAGTACCAAGGCAACAGTTGAAGGTCAGAGTTCGACGCTCGTGGTCAATGATACTCGGTGGGCGAGACATCTACCACGCGCGACGCTTTACCATAATGGGATTAGCAGTGTGTATGCCGATTGGAAATGTTCGCTATCAATATATTTATTATGAACAACAATAATTAATCATATACTATTTACACAATTATTTACATGTCATTACACAATTTCGTTTAGATTCTATAAGTACAGTACCGTCAAATTGTTGATTAATTTGTAGCGGCATCTACAATGCCACATGCGAGCTACGCGTCACACTGACGTCACGCAAAATCCTGCATCTCGCAAGCAGAGTTTACCGCGCAACTAGCATACATACAACGTCGTGATATCAATCGTCGGGTAGTTGCCCACGAGACAACACCCATGTGGTCGTATGATCCTTCCTTTTCTATGGAAGTGAACTTTACACCCTGTTCTTGCCTCTATAAATTAACTAATAAAATAGGCTCATTTATCCATAGCGATTTTCGAATTCGACGTCTTCTCAGTTCGTCAGCCGCAACCACATCAATCTTGTCTAGGTAGGGCTGCTCCACCGTCGAAGCCAAATAAATTTGCTATTTTAAAATGCTTTGTGCCGCGAATGCACATGCTAGTCATAGAGTTTCCCATGAAAAGTGCAAACTTTTCCCATAGTTTTTACTATATGTTTGTCTTCGATCCTATACCATTAAAAAACGGGGATCCAAAAGCATCTTCTATGCATGTTATGTGTATGATCTGAGTAATTACTGGAGGTGGATTCTCACTATGGGCATCGCGCATATGCCGTTGTACCTATTCCATTTCGTTTAAAGGCTCTAGGACAAGTGAGGACACTGCGTGGTATTTGATGAGGTTTCACTTTTTATTGTCGAATTTTGGTCTCGGGTATTCATTTATGATTAATTTCGATATAATGCAGAACTACTATGAAATAAATTAGGTAATAAATATTATTTAGAAAATTGACAGGAACTTTTTTATTGTTGACATATTGTAGCTATGCAACGAATGGTAATGTTTTAATACTTGTGTGGTATGTTACGTCTTTATTCAGGATTTAGGATCTTTTGATAACTTTTGTTTTTCACCGAGTTGTCTTGTATTTGGTAATCTCGTTTTTTTTCATTATCAATTTCGGGTTTCAGATTTTATGAGACCTTACATCCTAATATTGTATAAGGGTAAATGTTTCATGCTGAATTTTTTGACTGAAATATGTACATATGTAATTTTGTTTTTAACTTAGCCCCTCTCACCTGGCCACAATGTCTAGGTGGTGTGCAGACCTCGTCAAAACAATTTCAAAACAGATTAGATGCATAACTTTTTTTTATCTGGACTATTTTATAACACAGTGTGGATGCGCAAACTGCAACCATGAATTAGATGCATAACTTTTTTTATCTGGACTATATTATAATACAGTGTGGATGCGCAAACTGAAACCATGAATTAGATGCATAACTTTTTTTATCTGGACTATATTATAACACAGTGTGGATGCGCAAACTGAAACCATGAATTAGATGCATAACTTTTTTTTATCTGGACTTTATTATAATACAGTGTGGATGCGCAAACTGAAACCATGAATTAGATGCATAACTTTTTTTTATCTGTACTATATTATAACACAGTGTGGATGCGCAAACTGAAACCATGAATTAAATGCATAACTTTTTTTTATCTGTACTGTATTATAATACAGTGTGGATGCGCAAACTGAAACCATGAATTAGATGCATAACTTTTTTTATCTGGACTATATTATAATACAGTGTGGATGCGCAAACTGAAACCATGAATTAGGTGCATAACTTTTTTTATCTGGACTATATTATAACACAGTGTGGATGCGCAAACTGAAACCATGAATTAGATGCATAACTTTTTTTATCTGGACTTTATTATAATACAGTGTGGATGCGCAAACTGAAACCATGAATTAGATGCATAACTTTTTTTTATCTGGACTATATTATAATACAGTGTGGATGCGCAAACTGAAACCATGAATTAGATGCATAACTTTTTTTTCTGGACTATTTTATAACACAGTGTGGATGCGCAAACTGAAACCATGAATTAGATGCATAACTTTTTTTTATCTGGACTATATTATAATACAGTGTGGATGCGCAAACTGAAACCATGAATTAGATGCATAACTTTTTTTATCTGGACTATATTATAACACAGTGTGGATGCGCAAACTGAAACCATGAATTCAGCACATGATTCTAGCCAGTGGATCCTAACCTTTTCGATCTTATCACCCCTATGACTTAGGTAGGGAAACTGATTTACCCCTCCCTCATGTTACCAATTAATATAGTACATTATAAATACAAATTGACTTTATTAGACATATAAAAATTGCACAAAAATATTGAGTAAGTTCTTACAATCACATTACACAGCTGCAGCATGAAATGCACTGGCGAGCTAGATTCGGTCTTATTGGTATAATCTTTGTTAAATATGTTACCAGCTGGGGTAATTACCCAGGTTAGGAACCGTAGTTCTAGACAATCTAATTCTAGCTTAGAAATTTTACGTCGGATATCACAAAAAAAAAACTGCTGTTTCATAGAAAAGTGTAATACCAACGCGGTCGAAATGTATGGAATAGCATTTTTTTTAAGACTACGAGTATTTTTTATGCTAGGGTGTCTAGAACCATGTGCTGAATTCGTGGTTTCAGTTTGCGCGTCGATGGCTCTTCAGTCTGTATATTTTGCTACGGTGTTCGCAACAACATTCGTTTTCATTTAGCGATAGTCTAAGTCTTTCGGCTGTCAAACAGCTAGTTTCTTAGTAAATGTAATAAAAAGTCCATAGGTTATCTATCAAAGTAGAGTAGTAAACATTTCTCCGAGATTCTCCGAGACATTTTTAACGACTTCTTCTATGATAAGCAGTTGATACACTCTGTATCAGCTGTTTTTACTTCAAATGTCAACAACAAATTAGGTGATAATAAAATCGTAAAATGTTGTAGGTACTTTTTATGACTTAATTTGTTTTTACTAATGATAGCTGCTTATCATTATTATAAGAACATTACGATTGAACTGAATGCCCCGTTGGTCCAGTCGTCGCAAGGGCGACCGCTAACTGGTCTGAACCAAGCATATTATAAGTTGGGGGATTACATCGCTGATAAAAATGCTTGGCTCAACGCTGGTCCTGCTCCACAAGGGCGCATAAACTAATTGATTTGCATTTGAAACTACTGTTGGAGCTGCTGAAGATTGTAAAAACTATCTTTGCATTGCATAAATTAAATCTTTTAGTATTGTATAATTGCATAGCACATGTGTGAGTACTATGTACCTACATAAAGCTACCATTTATTACGTTTTTCTTTCATTGACTTGAATGGGCGGCTGAGAGTATGTCTTGCTCACTCAAATGTCTCGCTGGTGGTAGCGTGTGTGTTGGATCATTATGTTCCCTTCAAAATGGTTGAGCTGAATAGTGCTAATCCATGTGGCATGTTCGTGAACGGGTGCCGTCAGTAGGCACTGGTAATTTCTTAGCTGCCACTGCTTATTTTAATTTACTTGTTTGAATTATTTTTGTATTTTTATTACTGTCGCGTTTAACGTTCTGCATCTTTCTCACATGCATAATTTCATCATGAATGATGTAACCAATATTTTGATTTAAAAGAGTGTCCATGGAGTTTCTTGCTCGTACTTTTCCATAGGTACCTACTACGCTTTGGAATGGGCAACTAGCTTCATATTTCTGACAGACCGACCCTTTGACAATTCAAAAATGCCTATAATTGGTTTATTAGAAATAAATGCTTTGAGTTTGAGTTTGAGGTCCTGGGTTCGTTCAGCAGGTCGAATAAAGTGTTATGGTTTTACCATCAGGAATTACTAAGTTGCAGCCTGACGTTTGAATTAGTGCCCCGTTTATGGCAACAGGCTCGTCCTCGACTACATGGAAGTAAAACATAACTAGGGAACGTACGAACTACGTTTCTTCAAGGTTATTGAATTTTTATTTTTTATTAATCCTTTTATGTACACGCATATAAACAGACAGGAAGAAAGGAAGATAAAAATACGTACAAAGGTTGTAGCGGTATCAAACATCGCCACATGCGAGCTACACGTCATACTGACGTAACGCAAATCCTGCATCGCGCAAGCAGAGTTAACCGCGCGACTAGCATATATACAACGTCCCGACATCAACTGTCGGGCAGTTGCCCACCAGACACAACATCCGTCTGGTCGGAGGATCCTCCCTTTTCCATAGAGTATGAGTGAGCTTTACACCCTGTTCCGC
The DNA here is from genome assembly GCA_916610205.1 of Griposia aprilina. Classification (NCBI taxonomy): domain Eukaryota; kingdom Metazoa; phylum Arthropoda; class Insecta; order Lepidoptera; family Noctuidae; genus Griposia; species Griposia aprilina. The sequence continues at coordinate 21,352,943 of OU744299.1, read as the reverse complement.
ATACCTCTATAAGGTGATGCTTATTTCTAATGAAATCTCTTCCAGCATACCTGCGATAGGAGAGTATATTAAAGAGATGTTGAAAAAGTATGTAGAGTAGAAGGGAAAAAAAATACCTTTCTACATAAAATCGAATTTTCCAATGTAAATATAAACATACAATATGAGAATATACTTACATATATATATATACATACTTCTAAAATAAATCTGGACATGAGAAGCATCATGTCGGATGCGTAAAATGCTACCTTTTCAGGAGAGCAAAAACAAAACTGACAAAAGTTTTTTCTTCATAATTATTGAACGTTAGGTATTTAAGTCAGTATTTTTTTTAAAATATTTGGTAGGCAATAGTACCTTTTGATTTTAATTACAAGCATTACCCTAACTGTTAAAATGAAATTAATATATTTTTTAATCTACTTGATCCTCTACATCAAACTTTATGCCTGAAATATAATAGATGAGTGCTTAAAACTGCAAGCCTATGTTCACATCCGACGATATGCTTGCAATTTTAGGCAATAACTTTTTCTTTTATATTGAAATGTAGGATTATGATCTTAGATATAGAACAATTACCTAGAGTCTGATCTGTTGATATTGCTGTATACTTCATAGATACTTGTTACTTTTAATTTCAAGCAAAAGGACGGAAGTCCTCATAAAACTACATACACCAGACAACGTATACACAGGAAAAAGAAACAAATTTTCAAATTAAATCAAAATCTTTACTTCTAATAAACATTTATTTTTTATCATAATAAAATTAAACATAACAAAAAAATGAGCTTAGTGGCAAGCTTGGTAACTTAGTTTAAAAATAATTAAAAAATAAAAAGAATCTAATCAGTCTCTGGAAAATCAGGCTCATTTTCGTTATGTTTCAAATTTCTATAAAAACCGTGAAATTCTACCGGCACCCATTCCAAAAGTGTAATCAAATCTTTATATTTTGCAGAAGATATTGGTTTCTCTTCTTTTCGTATATTTGGTAAGTCACCGGGAAACCGTATACCTTTAGCCAAATTCCGTACGAATGAAATCTCAAAAAAATCTGATGAAAAAACTGTTTTGTAAAACAGTGTGCCAGGCTGATCTTTCTTTAACTGAAGCCAAACACATTCTGAGATTTTGAATTCCTGGCCATCTTTGTTCTTTTTTCGCGTTACTAAGGGCCCATTCTTTTTATACAAGGCAGTGACGTCTTTGAAATGCCTCAGTTCCATATCAAACACTTCAAAAGGTTTTCTTCCTCCACATATCCTTATGAATTGGGACCAATCCCTAGGAATGGCTATTTGCATAGTCTTCAGCTGTTTTTTTTTCTTTTCTATTATTGAATGTATTTGGTCTACCTCCATATGAGTGTGGCCTTTTAGCAAGTATTTGTGATTTATCACTTTTAAGTTCGAAAATTTGTGCAGTAACCAAATATAAGCCATTACTATCATCAAATTTCTGTTCTGGCCTGCGCAATTATCTGACCAAAATGTCAATTCTTCAACAGTTTCAATTTTTGTTTTGTTTTCCTCTGCCCAACGAATGACACAGGAGGCTATTTCATTGCCTCCTCTCCCTCCTACGTTCTCAGACCATATTATATTTGTAGCAACGTTACTCGTTGCGTCATATATAGTTAAGTTTAAAGTCCATAGCTTACGCAAATAGAACGATTTGGTATTGGTTAAATTTGGTGTAGCCAAACATTTCTGTAAATCAAACATTAAAACTTTTTTCTTTCCAGAACTATTTTGTGCCTCTTCTTTATCAGCTTTTTTTAAATTATATCTTTCGTTAGATGCTGTCTGGTGAACTTCTCGTTCTTTTTCAATTTCTATTTTTTCTGTTTCATCTATAGCGTCTTTTAATTTTCTTTCAAAAGCATCACAATCGTCACATGTGTCAACTGATGGTAGTTTAAAACTTAGGTTAAATTTTGTATTAAAAACATTACGGTAAATCCATTCTTTTGCGATGAGGTTTTCAGGTGTTTCTTCTTGTATCATGAGTTCTTTGTAATGATGGTACATGGTAGCAATGTTTAAGTCCGATCCTAAATATTTTTTCCCACTTTTTTGGCGTGAATAATGGCTCTCATAGCAGGGATAGGAGTTGATATGATCCATTATTCTTTTTATCATTGGTTCAGGAGACTTGTTTCCTGGGACATGTTTTCCCCTCTGGTCTCCAATTGTTAGCCCACCCTCCAGTTTTTTTTCCACGCTTAGTTTTACAAATCTTTCTCCAATCGAGAGAGTATTCAAGAACATAACCTTGCATACCCTTACTCTGCAACAGTCTATAGTTAGAGTATAGGTGTAAGAGAACTTTCTCCTATCAACCTCTATGTCCCCACCTGTCCTCATAACACGCTTAATTTCTTTTGTTACATTGTTAACAATAAATTGTCGACGCTGATCCCAATTAAGACATTTTTTCCAAAACTGGTTAAAGATCAGCAGTCTTTTTTCAGGTGATATCTTCGTGTAACATTTGAATTTGCAAGAACATGGAGGTTTTAACATGCGACCCTCTACGTCAGGGGTCTTCCTGGCCACTGTTGAGTGATATGGAGATCCTTTCAATCTCGCAGCTTTGGAAACATTGCGTTTCCATTTTGCTGGATTTCTTATTAATTTCTTTACTTTTTGTGTTGATGGTACTTGTTCATGATTTAAGTACACAACTCCATTAACGTCAACAAGCATCGTGGGGTAGGAAATTGGCGTATTGATCAAATCGGATATTACTTTTTTATTGCAAACCACAGCTTTTGAAATGTTTGGTTTCGTAAGCAAACATAAAGTTTCGTCTATGCATTGTGTATCGGAGTCATCACTTAATTCACCTATTTCATCAACATAAACCATTGGTCCATCTAAACGCGATTTTTTCTTGAGAGGTGAATAAAAGCACTTGTCTAAATCCGTTAAATTTGTCTGAATGTCATGGTTTCCATCATATAACTTTTGCGGTCCCAAAAGATCTTCTACTGTTATTAAGTCAGAAGTCTGAGTGTTTTTTGCATATATTTGACCTTTAGTTGTTTTCTTATTCAGTGATGATGTGTTAAGTCTTTTCATAGGAATATTGCATTTTTGTTTGATAGAATCATTAGTGCACTTGTCTGGTGAGAATAGTCGTCTTTTTACGTGCACTTGGGAAATTTTTATGACCCTCAAATTAGGAGAATTACTTATGTCACTACAACTGGAGTCATAGTCTTCATGCGGTTCATAATTTTTGTCTTTGACACTGTCATCACTGCCGTAATCAAAATTTAATTCTTCGCCATCATCCAAATTACAGCCGTGGACAAAACTGTTTTCTTCTTTTGAAAACCTCTCAGTGTTTCTAGGTACCATTGCACAAGGTAGTTCATTTTCTTTAACATCAAATTCTTTTTTCTCACGATGCTGAATAACTTTTTCGCGTAGATTAGCAAGCCTTCGTCGTCTTTCAAATAATTCTTCGTACAACGACAAGTTGTTCTGTAAGAATAATACAACGAGTAAGTGACAAAGTATTTTTTTATAACAAACTACTGGCTCTCATCTGATGGTAAGCGGTTACTGCTGCATAAAGGCGCTTTCAAAACTAGATGTGTTAGTAAGGCGTACTAATTCATTCATTTATGGACAAATTTACACAACGTGTTAAATCGCTCCAACCATTTCGAAGCTATGACAAGTATGTCCATACGTACAGACCATACCAAGCAATACAGACAAGCAGAGATTTCAAACTTTAATCGGGTAATCAAGGTTCTTTCCGTCGGGAGTTAAAATAGATTGGAATTATTAGGTATCAATCACACCCTGTAGGTTCTGTCCCAAAATATTGATTAATACCTAACCAGTTTCGAGTTCAATATCACATTTTAGGTGTCTCTGTTGCACTGCATTGCATATCACATAAAAATTAAACTGCAAGTGCCAACAGAGGCAAGAGTAAAATTTATTGTAGGCTAATACTTACTTTATTGGTGTTGTCCTCCATTATTGCTATATTTTATCAAACACAAACACAGTATAATAATATCACTCTATCCATTTACCACTGTTTTTCGTAAAATCAATCGGATTAACTAAAAACACAGGTGATAACTGATGCGACCGTGCGCTGCGTGCCGACTGAATGATAATGTTTACAACTGGCGCCGAGCGTGCAACGCGACGCGACAGGCGGCTCGTGGTACACGCGTTTCTCTCGCTCACTCTTATTATAATATGCTATAAAGCTGTCGCACGCCATTCGAAGAAAAGCCACGTGAGGTCCGTACCACTCGATGTAATACGACTTTATCCGAACTATCTTGAGTACCGACCAAGTATATTACATTTTTGTATAAATTTTTGGAGCCATAAGGCTGAAACTCTTTGAACGTACACAATATTACACACAAAACGTTATTATTATAACAATAAAGTTCTTTATGAATAAAAGACTTTATGCCTTTGTAGCGTTTTGCAACATTTTTTTAAGCATAACGCTATATTTGAAGATACGCACTATGATTTGATTGTAAACTTTAGAGGCATAAATGCGTATCTGCTGTTGCTACCAGCATGTTAGACAAAACATTTTTAATTCATAATAGCTTAAGTTGAGATATGGCTCAAAAAACTATTAATAATTTGATGCATAAAGATGCAAGTAAATAAAAAAGGTTATGGCTCAAAGGTATTTGAAAATGTCTTTAAATCCGACATTATGCATAAGTGTATCTTTATAATGATAAGAGATAGAAATACCAGGGTCAGATAGTTAGAAAGAGCAACAAAATTATAATATCGTTATACTAAAAAGTAATTTTGGTTCTATCTGCAAATCCGACATGATGCTTCTGAGGTCGAGAAATATCCCTAAAATATATAAAAATATAATATAATTTAAATAATAAATACAAATGCAATTATGACAATGTGGAAAGATAGCTTTCCGTTCTTGCAGTCGTTGAAAGTTAATTCTAGGTGAGCTGATGTTATAATTATGATCCTTCAATTCTGCTTACCCTGCTATATCAATGTGATGCGTCATGTTCTAGCTACAATAATATAGTTCGATGCATTAGTTACATTTCTATTAGCGCATCCGACCAAGATTAATGTTCGGGTTCGCAACAGTTCAACCGGGATTTGAACCCACGACCTTCTGACCGGGACTTGGCATTGTTAGTTTATTAATAGCCTAGCTACTTATACTTGGTCAAACAAATTGTTATTAAGAATTGATAACTCAGTTATTTAGACTGCTTTTAACTGCAATATAAATACAACATTACGCCGTTTTTCCTTGAAGTGGTAGGCAGAGCTTCTGCATTGGTAACCCCACATTTCGGCAGATGTATGGCGGCGAGTCATCAACTGGGCACAGTTGTAAGTACCTACCTAACCATCAGTGGCTTTAATATCACTAAATAGGTACCACTTCGGTACACAGAGGCTGTTCTGGTACCAATGTCGAAAAAAAAATGTATGGATGAAAAAACGTAGGATATGTTTGCAATGTATTTACGTGACATCTCTCACAACTTCCGCACGACGAGCAGGCACTCAACATTTTCCCGTATTCCGAAAATATGTGTTTTTCTGTGTACACAAAAAACTCGCTCAATTAACCTGTCGATGGTAACATGGCAAAGAGTCCTGAAAACGACACGGTACACTAAAAACGTGATGTTTACGACGCATCTACGTTAACCGTCATTTTTGAACCCCAATGTATACTATGTCGAGCAATTTATTTCCCACGAAAAACGGGAAATTGAGATTTTTATGTGAAGATATTTATAAAAAAATGTGTATTCGTTTGACGAACGCATTCGCCTTTTGCGGTTGAGTTAGGTAAGAACGCGAACATATTTTTGGGGTGAAATCTTGATAATACGTCACTAATATTTCTTTGCTGAATCGGGAATGAAGGAGAAATGGGGACACGGCTTCAAGGTAAACATTTTGATTCCTGATCACGGAAATGATTGATACATTTTTGGTGTTCATATTTCAGGAGTTGGAAAACCAACGTTGTAATTCGAAAAAGCAAGAGAGGGTTACATTTTTGTTACCTAATACTAAGTAGTACTTTCTAAATAGATTTTAATTAAGCTTAAAAATACCGCCTTTTAATTGTAGAGCTAACTCTACAATTTGCAATATATTGCAATCGCATTAAAAACTAATATGAGTTGCGACAACTATTAGTTATTAATGCAATTGCAATATATCCTTATGGCATTTAAAGCATTTTTAGCTGAATCTAGCAACAGTAGTCGATGAACACTTCAGCTTTTTATAATCGGAATTATTCAGCAAATTATTGAATTATGATCAGAGCTGACTTTAAATTCAAAGAATATTAACTCTTAGCTAATATCAAATGCTGAAAAACATTTTTCAAATCATTTTGTATCAATTTTGATGATGTGTAAATGGACTTCTGTTGTTGACCGTACCAATTTTAGTTTTTGGCACACGAATAATTTATGACATACAGTCCTACTTAAAACAGATGATACTATGTATCCTTATCATAAAAGTAGTGCCCAAATTACACGGAAAGGAAGCCGCTAGCAAAGGGTAGTATCTGCATGAACATATAAATCCTTATTTATAGTAAAACCCTTCTGGTTCCTCCGCAAATAGCCACAGTTATGACAAGCCGGTAAGTCTCTCCTCTCCTAACTTTGGACTTTACCAAATTACAAGCGTTTAAAATTCAGGAGTTTTGCTCACTAATCTCTTACTAGTTCGCACCAACCGCGTCCGATGTACAAATATTTACAGGGACGACCCAGCTGAGGTCAATTTTCCTACTACCCGCAACTGAAACATCATAAAAAGTACTAGAATGATGCAGTAAAACCAACGTTATTTTGCCGTAGCGAAAGTTGAAATTAGAGTGACCGAGCACCAGTCGTAAAATTGAAGACGAGTGCAATATAAGCTACGAAATCGAATTTTAAATTTAGATTGCTAAAGTTCATTTTGGGTTGGTAGGATCGTAAAATCTTTGCTAATCCAAAATGATGTAGGACAGAAAACCTTGCTTAGTGATTTTGGACTATATGTTGTGTTTTCACAGTATGTTTTTCAGTGTTTTTCATGAGATACAAGTGCAGTGCACTTTGCCTGCGGTTCAGTGATGCACCTCAGAGCACGAGACTGATTTATGGTTATAATAAATATATGGGTGTTTAATGTTCAAGATTATCTATAGTGAGTATTAAAAGATGGTGTTTGTTTGTAAAATCTGTATGCTACTATGAATTTTATGTCTAAGATAATTTCGCTCGGAAGTTGGAAAAAATATGTGACATTGTCGCGGTTGTGACTTTAAGAGAGGAACTGGCCTTGGAAATTTAAAGGGATTTGAGATACAGGGTCGCAGCTTTACTTAAATGCTAACGGCGAATTTCACCAATGAATCGAATGGGATTAATTAACACATTAAAACTGAGTTCTAGGGCTGTCAGTGTCATCATTGTTGTGACATATTGACACTGACAGGTCTTGAACGACGTTTAGATGTGCTGATCGCGTTCAGTTCCAGTGGTGAAATTCGCCCTTAATATGTGATTAGGTCAATTAATTGCCGTTTAGGTCTCAGATCTTTCAAGCTTTATTAGACATTTTTATTTGACTTTACTTGCAAAACTCCATTTTGCTAACGTTAACGTTTTGTTATGCATATAGCAATCGAACATTTTCCCCTTAGTCCAAGAGACTTACATCATAACTGGTGAAAGTTTGGTGTACCTATTCAACACCTCTGCATTCCCCTATTGGGAAATACAAGCGTGAACTTATGAGCTGGACCATAGCAGTTTCCTAACTAAATGAAAATCGTTGTCTACTTAGACAACTTACTTACTATTTATCCTTACTCATAACGTAACATTACGCTTGTAATACCCTAAGTATTAGGCAGAGCTGTACCTGTTAGTACACCCACATTTCGCCAGTTATGTTTAAGTCCCATGTAATAGGGGGCGAGCCTGTTGACATCAACTGGGCCCAAATCTAGACTCCGGGTTGCTCTTGAGAATTCGCTGCTGGAACAACCCGAAAAACCCAATTATGCTGCTCGACGTAGGAATCGAACCATCGAACTCCTTACTCCCTTTCTGGAAATTTCCCTAATAAGAAAATTATTGGTCAGGTGCCTAATACTCACAACCGGCGTACGTGTATGACCAGATGTATGAATGTAAACGAGGCAAAAGGAGTATATACAGGCTCGTAGCAGTTGGCGTTCTGTAGTTTCTGCCTACCCCCATGGGAAGAAGGCGTGAGTTTATGTATGTATGTAAGAAAATTATTTTCCGATACCAACGTCATGTTTCGAAAACTATCTATATCAACTCTCATGTAATACATACTACGGCCATAATTTATATTGGCTAATGTACGTAAACAAAGTTTGTTTATTGTATTTAGCAGTGGTTTACATTAGCTGTGCATGTGATTTCAAAATCACCTTGGGTGCACCGAGAGGTTAGCTTGCTTCGTTCGGATATTTTGTTTGGTTTTGAACTGCAGATGGTTGGTTGGTGGGTTGGTTAGTTGATGCTTGTGGATGGTTTGGAATGGTTGGTGAATTATATTGGTGGTACAGATTATGCATTGGATGAATAGGCATTGACATGTTACTTACTGTCTTTGCTTTGGAGTCGTTAAGATGTTTAGTAGATTATTGTAGTTTTTACAATAATTTACTAATTATCTAAACATCTTAAATTAAAGTCAAATCATTTATTTCAATTAGACACATAAAAGGGAATTATGAACGTCAAAATTTTGCAAATATATAACTCCATAGGAAAAGAACCTGAGATACCATAAATAGTAGAATGCGTTATGTAGCACTGATTTTTAGGCGGCAAAAGATAAAGGACTTAAAACCGATACGTAAAAACTTAAAACTCAAAACCTACGTTAAAATACTTCGTATAGCTGTTGAGAGAGAGAGAGCATCGCTTATTTCCACATAGCTTAAATAATACCAGAGTGTTGGTATCCTGACTACCTCTCAAGGAACCAAGTCGTGAAAATATCCAAGAAATCAATTCGTATCAGCAGAGATAGCTATAAAAGTTATTTTCGCCACACATTTGGGCGAAAATGTGTTGTTTATATGTAAGGACGTCCGGGTCAAAAGCCGAGCTGTTTCGAACTGTTATTACTGAAATATGCCCAAATTTACAAACAGAGAATATTTATAATTTTATAGGCACTTGAAAAAATCAGGGCGAATGCACTGGGAAGTTGGCGTATGTCAGAATCATGTGTGATGGATGCCAAAGCGTCAACTGCGGCTCGTGGAGCGTGCTTCTGATTCACCACAGCTCAGTCTGTGTTTTCCAATAGCTGTAATCTAGAAATCTGCCTATCTGGATGGAACAGGTTACTTAAAGGCGAACGGGGGAGGTACGTATATATTAGGTTTAAAATGTATAAAATAATTTGATGTTAACAGGGAAAAATTATAGCGTATATTTTGTAATGACAAACAAAAAAGTACATGAAAGAATGTAAAAATAAATAAAATGTAAATGACGGCACACAAAAGGGTTTGTGTATGTCTTGAAAAATGCCTATTTTTCAAGACAATGGTAGTCCACGTTTGGCTAAGCGTGGACCATCATTGACCGTTTTATCACTTGCCTTCAGGCGAGATAAAAGGCAATCGCGAGCAAATAAAAAACATTTTGAATATAGTGTTTATTGGCGATAGGATATTTGGATTTAATTTCTTGCCAAATAAACTGCTTTTTCACAAAAACATAAAACTGTTTTAGTTTTCTCTGAAGTCGAGTGAGAAGTTTTCTCAAGTCCCATTTCACTAATTTCGATCCCTGAACTATAGAAAATATAATATTCATACGATTTTCAATAGAATATGAAACACCCAATTCTTCAAACAATGATACGCAGTTTTCCTCGTAATCTGCCATCTAAACTCGCGAGAATGAGTACTACAAAAATATAAAAAATGGCCGAGTATTTATCATTTCCAGCGATCCGAAATCTGTCCGTCCGTCCGAACGGAAGTTCGTCATTATCGAACGGATTCTTGCTCTCTGGTACGGAGCCAAGTTCACGGCTGTCCACGTAATTCTTTAAAAAAACAGCACTTGTTTTTTTTTTTGGCAGACTCCTAGGAAAATCGTCTAGCGTTTGTTTTGATTTTTGTGTCTCATTTAACGTATGAACATGTTCATTAGCAAATAGTTGAGAAAATTTGCAGTGTTTTTTTTCTGCACGGTTTTGGGTATCGGGCAGACTCTAATCTCACAAGCAATGATCATCATCTTTAGCCTTTAGCTATAGTTTATATCAAACCACTGCTGACCAACATTCTAACTAATATTATAAATGCGAAAGTGAGCTTGTTTGTTACGCTTTCACGCTAAAACGGCTGAATGGATTCGGATGAAATTTCGCACATGAGTAGACCATGACCTGGGTTAGGAAATAGGATACTTTATGTCTCGGTAGTACGTTCTCGTGGAATAAGTTTCAAACTCCAAGCGAAGCCGTGGGTATAAGTCTTGCAGCAGCTATGACCATTGAATATTCTTGCTCCGAGCAAGAATCGTACTTGCTTCGGATAAGACCACAGTAGGCTCCAGTTTGTTTTGCATACACCTTTTAAATTCGCAAAGATGTATAAGTAATTGAAAATTATAGTATTTACAATATTTAAATCAATTATCCACTGTGTATACGGCCAACAGCCATATAACTCTCAACTAGCTTCGTTATCACAATTACAGTAATTACTGTAACATATTAACAACTTTATTGCCTAATGATTAACCTAGTAGGTAGAGGTAACTCATTCGATCTGCATGCCTAAATAGTTGCCCGCGACACTTGGATGGTTGCCCGATTATAAATGAGGAAAATACCTGAGCGAAATATATACTTACGTTGTTAATACTATTTGTGAAATTGTGGAGAGGAAAAAATACGTAGGTATTGTGTCATATTTTTCTACGTTTGAGAATGGTACCTTTTTCAACTAAGGAGCAATTTCACCAATGAAACTTGACTGATATAAACGGCGTTCTAGCGTTTTCAGTGATTTCACCACAATTATGACACTGACAGCTATTTTGTTTAGTTTCATTGGTGAAATTCGCCCTAAGCTGACGATACATAATTTTTTTTTATCTAGTGTCTCATTCTGAAAGCCTATTTGATTTAATCTATTATCAAATCTGGTGTCAAAGAGCTTGAATGTTGTTATATATGTCGGAAATACGTTAAACCAATCGTTTGACTTTGACTAATGGGAACGCCAGCGACACCAGGTGGCGCTCGACAGGGTCTATAACATAACGCTTGACCAGAGAAAAAGCAGAGTTTGTTGTTGGCGGCTAAGCAGTGAACACTTTTAGAAACTGACCCGCGTTCTGTATAGTTGTATCGTGTACCTACAGTGTGTGATTAATTTGATCGTAAATTACAATTTGATTTAAACTGCAAACGGTGTTTTTTTTGCGCAATAACCAACACTACCCATAGTACGCCCACAGTAGTTGAAATGTGGCTGATGATAATGAGAGAGACATACCTTTTCCGTCATTAAAGTCAACCAACCAAAACAATTAACACGGGATTTCATAGACCTGCCGATCTATTCTGTGAAATCACACGGTGTAAACTTAGACATAGTGAGCTTCAAGTGAGCTATCAATCCCTAGCATCAGGAATGACAGCACACCGGCTGGTCAATTGATAGGAGGTGTCTTCTACTGCAGTATTTTTCCAAAAACCAAGTTGTTTTGTTCAACGTGTATTATCCCACTGCTGTCCAAAGGGCTCGCCCACAGCTTTCTACTCTTCTCTCTGTGTTGCCTTCGCCGGCCATTCTCCCTAGATGTTATTTAGGAGAATTTCGATGGGTACTCTGTTTCGTTAGATAGATTTATCATCTGACTGATCGTCAAATCCTGGTCTTTCTTACATTTAGACATATTGTGATACGACAAAAAACATAATGGTTATGGCAATAATCCTCCTTCTAACATGTCGACTAGCCTATTCGGTCCAACCTTGATATATCTACTTTCTCAGTCGTAAAATAAATCATATTACAAAACAGGACAGGGGAATTGAATGTCATAAAGTTTATATGTATCCCTTTGTGAGTTGAGTGTTGACTGTTCGTCTGTCTATTAAGGTAGGAGATATTAGGTACCGACGCTATAGGTGAAAGTCTAAAGTCAAATCATAGAATTGGGATTCTCATTCCAACTTCTTTTTATATTTGGTAGGGTCCCATTCCTATTTGACCATTATTTTACCTAATGATAAGCGATGATACCATACAAAAAAAAAGAAAGAAAAATAGTTTATTATGCACAAACAAAACGCACATTACAAATAAATGAAATCAAACATAACACAGCAATTCATAGGAAAACAAATGAATGATTGTGAAAACTTCTAAAAGGTTTATTTAGAATATTAACATCTAAGATGACATTTTCAAATACAATTTTCCACTTATTACTGTTACTGCTTGTTCTAATGCAGTAAAATAGCATGATAGTACATTCTACTCACAATACAATAATCAAAAAATACAGCTGCCAAAATTTACAACAGTGCCATCTATCGATTCTACCCGATACTAGAGCAAACCTTGACCGAGTAGTGGGGGTCGTTTACCTGTGACGCATGACGCAATAACCTAAAAAGTGCGCAGGAGTCTACTATTGAATGTTTTGGCTGAAAAATAATGGGCTGCGGTTGCGCTAACGACAATTTTGTCATATTTATTTGGATGCCATTTTGTAATGAGTAATGAGGTTAGTGATGTTATTATCGATGTAAATCATTATGTTGTTAGATAACTCATTAAAATTATTGTGTGATTTGATGTTTACCATTCTGTTGTATTTTTTCGTTCTTTTGATCATTATTTTCCATTTTCAATATAAGCAGTTTTCGAGTCCATGTACTTATCTAGATTGCCACTCCCGATACCTTAAGCAATCCACCTGCAGCTGAATTAAATTCTTCTTAACTTCACTATTAGAATCGTAACTGTTATTGATGTCACTTCATGCACATCTGCAAGTTCACTGTTAACCTACTAGTACGGTTAGCAGCGTCTATTCAACACTGTTACGTTTATTCATATTATTTAAAATATAATTATACGACACAAAGATTTCAGCATTTCATGTAACATTTAAGAGTTGATTCTTCTTTTCAGCACTTTAATGTTAGATCTAAACTGGTAAAACCGCCTTTCCTTGCTGACTGTAGTTCTTATAAATGCCTTCTGTTAGCCGTGAGCTAACTAGAGATTATCACTAACTGTTGTTGATACTGGTGTTTAGAATTTAAATTCATTAGTTGTTTACAATACTTATTATGTTGTTGGCATCAGTTCTTGATTTGTTGATTTTATACCTACTGTCTATTGCTGCAACACGTCTTCCTTAGTGGTACTTTATTATATACCTATAGAATATGATATATATTATATTTTAATGAAAACGTGAAAAAAAACATTTCAGCTTTTGCTCGCAGCTTCGTTTGCCCTTGATAAAAATAGTCTATATAGATATTATGTTACAAACTATTTTCGTTCCAAACATGACGGTTGGTTGACAGTTCATAATTTTTTGTAAGAACATTGCGTAAATTTTGTAAGTCTCATTATTTCACGAGATATGAAAAGTTTGGTAACCTCTACACGGATTATTATTAAACATTATACTGTTACATTTTAATCTTCTGTGAAATGCATATAATATTTTATTTTACGTACATACATAAACTCACGCCTTCATCCTTCATCCCAAGAAACTACAAAACGCCACCTGCTACGATCCTTACATACTCCTATTGCCTCGTTTACGTTAGTCTCGACATAGATAGCGACGCTGTCGCAAATTACCGATCGCTAAATATTAAGGTGAAACCTCAGTTGTAGCCCGCCAAATTCAAATTTTCTGGTTGCTTTCACTTATTATATTACTCTTGCGGCAGACGTGACCATATCCATTTCCAGAAACAGTCCCACTTTAAAATTATTATAAAGATGACGGGCGAGACAGCCCCGCTTCATTTTCTCCAATGAAATAATACAACTTGCACGAAAAGTAGCTAATTCGATACCCATAATCAGCATACGATTACCTACTCCATAATGATATGAAATGAGTGAAATCATTCAATCAGCGCAATGAGTTGGTTTCTTTCGTTTGTGTCAATTCATATTGAGTCTAAGTATACGCAGTCGGATAGGCCTATCGTAATTACCGTAAAAATTATTCTTAGGCAACTTGTGGTACAGTTGCGTGCAGAAGTACTGAATTTTCTTTTTTATACAGTATTTTTTTACCCCAGCTTCTGTTGTGTTGTGGTTATATATATATATATAGGCTATTTCTGATGTCCTAATGAGATTCATTGGGTCACTTCAATTAATATTATAATTTGGACATACAAAGTTCCCATTGTGGCTACTTTCACAATATTAATTTTATTAGTAGGTACTTTATCTAATAAAAAAACACGAATACATTTAATTAAAACTTTTAAAACACAAAATATATTTAATATAATACACACATCAAAAGTGTCTAAGGATCAAGCGCATTTTTTGAAAATCTTCTGTTATGTCGTATTCCTATATAATCCTGCAACAGGTTTGGAGCCAAATCAGTGTAATTTCTGCCATACTTCTGAGTGGAATGAATACAAAAGAACGTTATTATGGAGAGAAGACGTTATTTGAGCCGAGAAGAAATGATCAGACCCGTGGGAATGTTGGAAGCTGGTTCTCGGCAACGTGCTGTGGGGTGGCAATCGCTCTAAGCACTACGCAGAGTGTTTTAAGGTGACTTTGGATACCTTACCGCATCACTGGCTGCGTGGCAGACTGACATGGAGGACGAGCTCGCATCACCAAATGCAGACAAGATCGTTACATACAAATTACTACTCGACGAAATCGTACAATGACCGCGATGATGTTAGTTACAAGACTTAATAGCTCTTCAGGGCTGTCAATAAGCGATTAAGCCATAAGAAATCGCTTGCATGTAGTCAATCTCCGTTCCCGAAGGCCGCTACGTGTACCACTTATTAAGCCCCGCAATCGCAGAGCCCGTTTACAATGGGCTCGTGAACATAAAAAATGGGCAGAAGAAGAGTGGCGTTTTGTGTATTTTTCTGACGAATCTTGCTTTGGTATGTGGCCAGATACTAGACGTGCATATGGAGGACCCCTGGAAGTCAAGAAAATTTAAAATCATGGCAGGAAGTTCATGCGCACAGTGGTGGAACAATCATGATATGGGCGGGTATTTGGATCGGTGGAAGAACCGAACTGATTTGGATCAGAGGCAATCTCAATGCACAGATTTACGCTGAAACGATTGTATCAGATGTTGTCATTCCTTTGCGAACCCAATTCGGTGCTTCATTTCTGCTTATGCATGATAATGAAAGAAAGAAAGAAAAAGTATTTATTGGGACTTGCTCAGAATTATCACAAACTAAACTAAACACACTCATAAAATGAAAAAAGAAACAAAAAAAAGAACAAAAGCAAAATGAAACTAACAACAGAAAGTCCTGTACTAGGCCAAAAGGCCCCTATCTCAGCATGATGCTGCGACACTTAAAAAATAAGTGTCGCAGCGCTGGTATTCTGATAAAACCCGCCGCGGCTGTGATGTCACGGACAGATACAGAACATAATAAATAAAATAAATAAATAATAATGCATGCCGCACACTGCCAGAGCAGTTGCAAACACACTTGCCGCATCTAATATCAACGACGTACCATATATGGCCTGGTCAATCGCCAGACTTGAATGTCATTGAGCGCGCATGGGATATGCTTCTAAGAACAGCTCTGTTAAATATGGACGCCATACATACACTAACTAGAAAATCTTTTTCGCCTGTTCCAACGGACGGGGCTGGCCATTCCGCAACGTGATTTGGATGAACTCATATTGAGTATGCGAATCGCTGCGATTGTGTTATACGCGGTAACGGCGGAAATACAGACTATTAATTGTTTATTTTACGCAATAAAAACCTTTAAAAACTTTTATTTTTATCATTTTATCACATTTTAATGTCTGGATCAACTAAAGTAAAAAATCCAGCATAAGCAAAAATCCATCAATCAATCAACTCAGCCTATCGCAGTCCACTGCTGGACATAGGCCTCTCCCATGCTGCGCCACAAAACCATGACCTCCGCTTTCCGCATCCAGTCTGTCCCAGCTACTTTTATGAGGTTGTCGGTCCATCTAGCTGAGGGGCGTCCCAAACTACGCTTGCCGATACGCGATCTCCACTATAAGACTCGTCTGTTCCACCGGCCATCGGTCCTCCGGCAAACATGGCCAGCCCACTGCCACTTCAGATTGCTTACTCTGCAAGCTATGTCGGTAACTCCGGTTCTTTTCCGGATAACTTCGTTTCCGATTTTGTCCTTCAAAGAAACCCCGAGCATATCCCGCTCCATAGCACGCTAAGCGACCTTAAATTTGTGGACCAACCCGACTGTCGGTGTCCACGTTTCGGCACCGTATGTAAAAACGGGCAGGACGCACTGATTGAAGACCTTAGTATTCAAATATTGCGGGATTGGTGACGAGAAGACTCGAAGTTTTTTCCAAACGCTGCCCAACCCAGCCGTATCCTTCAGTCTGCTTCTTTCTCAAAGCTATGTCTACCGAGCTGGATGACTTGCCCTAGGTAGACATACTCCTTCACAACTTCGAGAAGCGACCCTTTGATGTGGATTGGACTCGGCAAGACGTGCGAATTGTACATGATTTTCGTCTTGTCCAAATTCATGCCGAAGCCAACCCATAAATCGCGGAGACTTTATTAATGCAAACGCAGAGAGTACTTCGTCTATCTACACATACGAAAACATTTTATTTGAGCAATCTAAATAGCCATTTTTATTTAATTTCAATAGGGCGATAAAATATTTTTTTAAAGTACCGTGATCACTAGACACTTGATGTGTGTATAAAAATATTTATATTTAATCTAATGTAACTCACATCATGATACTACATAGATGACATGAAGTCAATTTACCATTATCATTATTTCACCCATAAGACGTTCACTACTAGACCTAAGCCTCCCCCAAGCATCGCCACTTCGACCGGTTGTGTGCTTCTCGCATCCAGTGGATTCATACGGCCTTCACAAGGTCATTCATTGGTCCATCTTGTGGGAGGCCTCCCAACGCTACGTCTTCCAGTACACGGTCGCCACTCCGGAACCTTTGGCCCTATGAAATCTGCTGCTTTTAGAGAATTCACAATTTCATATTATATACACAATTACTCGTCTTATTTTGCGAACCGCAAGACGGAGTTATTTTCGCCACCAACCGGATATAAAAGCGGAATTATCATGTACGCGTATTTTGCTAGATTTCCGAGAGCGTTCTTCCGTGCGGAAGCAGAATTTTAATTAGTTTCAAGGAAGAATGCAGTTGTTCAAGTTCACAGTCAGATGTAGACTCGATGCGGAAGACTGAGGATTCAGTATGAGGGTACTACTTTCGTCTACGTATTGGTGATATTCTTCAGCAAGATCAGGTGCGTAGTACTTACAACCGGCGTGCGTATGATATACATGACCGGATGTATGAACGTAAACGAAGCAAAAGGAGTATGTAAGGTTCGTTGCAGGTTGCGTACTGTAGTTTCTACCTACCCCCATAGGCAGTAGGCGTGTGTTTATGTATGTGTATGTTTGTGGTACTACTCTTTTGAGGTTTAGCATATGTAGGTTTTAAGTAGTGACGTCAGTGAGCGACGTGACGCTCAAGCCCTAATGGTAAACCTGCAATGGACAGGCAAGTCTTCCATTGTCGATATGGTTATCATATCTTAGATATGTGCCTGTTCTTAAAGAAATTTTTCATGGGCAAACCCTTATCTTAAAGTTTAGAAAATCGAACTTAATTTTCACTCAAAGTCACGGTCATTTTTGTTTTTGTTTTCTATTGCTTAATAGTTTCTTGAAGGACTTGGAGGACGCCTTTCCCCAGCAGTGGCATAGTATTGCCTAAACAAAAAAATCAAAAACATCGTTTCGTAACACTTTTCCGCCCATCTCTCTCACGAATCGTCCGTTCCTCTGACAGAATATATAAATTAGGCATAATGATAGTCATCAGCCTCTTCATTCCTCGTTTACATCATTCTACAATCACATTACATACAATTTGTATGAAACCACTTTGGATAGTTAAATGACGAAATAAATTGTTCTCGTATTATATTGAAAGAGTTGCGTATCTGAGATTGTTGTAAGTGGAATAGGAAGGCTTGAGTCGTAATGTACTGCTAATTTTGCTCTTATTTACGTGGTAAATTTTGGTGCAGAAACCATAAAAGAATTATTGGCAACGTCGATATTGGGCGAATGAAACAAATAAAAAGTATTTATTGTGACTTCCTCAGGAAGATCGCAAACAAGGCCTATACGAGGCCAAAAGGCTCCTATCTCAGCCCGATATTGCAACTATGTAATGTTAATATTGGCATTTATGATTTTGATCGTCATTTATTTCGGAGAAATTACAAACAGTTAATCATCGGAACAGTCCCAACATAATCCCAGTTTCTTAAAAGGTAGACTGCTTTTTTTCTATTGTTAAACTAAATTATTTCGACAGAGATTAAACTGAGGTCGGTTTATCATGTTACTTACTTGCTATTTTACAACTGGGAAAGGGAAGCACGGTAGATACAGTTGCATGAGATCAGTTCTCTCCTCCCTTGGGTAGTCCATTGAGCCGGATATGTTCCCATCTAGTAGCCAGGTCTTTTGGAGAATCCTCTGCCAATAGATTGTAGTGAAACAATTTATTAGGCCTTTTTCTTTCCTATTAGCCTCAAAAAACTATTTTATATTGCAAAAAACACAAATACTGCTCACCCCTTCAAACAAACGATAAAACGTTCAGAACAAACATTAAAAGCTAACTATTTGATTAATTCGAGTCGATCAATATTCGGCCATCGTATATCGTATACTGAACACTGTAAAGACACACGAAATAGGGAATGGTAAATATTTGCTGAGAAACAATATTATTTTCTTTCGCTACGGCTTCGGAGTCCGCCCAATTTGTAGTCGATATGGGTTCGATGGACATAGAGTAACAATCATAATTTGAACAGAGCTGACTACGGTTATTTAATTTTGATCATTGCTTAGTATAAGCCATATGCTATTTTAGTCCAAAAAACGTTTGACAGAACGACTTTACATGTAAAAACATTCTAGAATAATATTCTGTAATATTATTGTCATTTAGACTCAGGATAGTTCAATGGCCAATTCTCGAACAAAAAAAAACCTTTCCAATGACACTCAAAAATATTTATAAAATTTTTGGTAAATTAGGGGTTTTTTGACAGATTGTGACTGAGAATAAAATGCGAAGGTTGTTATAAATACGGGAATTGCCTATCTGGATACTGGTACATGTTTAGTAATTGATTTATTGGTGTATTTACTTCTTTGGGAACTAATGACTTTTACACAAATAATGCACTTTTATAAGATTAGAATTTCTCAACTTCAAAACTATTTTCCTAAACTTCGATTACAAATTACAAAAAGAAGTAGAAAAACAAACAACAAGAAGATTTTTTTAAATTTTCAAAGTATTTGCATTTAATCGCACACAAAAACTTTATAATTAGGATTCCTAAATGATAAAAGTAACTATCTAGAATCTAGAGTCTTGTGTCTCGTCTCTCCATTAAAATGTATGTCATAATTTAGCGAACTGTAGGTACCGTACGTGTTGGGTAACTGTTTATAAATAAATTAATTATGTGTCTCTGCATGTTTCATAGTCGTCCGCAAACGTAGGCACAAAACGCGCACCTACCCATGGCTTCTACATCCTTGTCACATAATCTTTGGCAATTTGTCAACAAGTCCGAGCACGTAGGCCGCCGACCGACCACCGTAAGCTCAGTTAGAGCGGTGCATAAAAACTAAGCTGTGCTTTGAACTTTGAAATTCAAATGTATTTCGATACGCCGATACGTCTGCCTGGTAACTTTTGATAGCGTTTTTACGACAACACATATTATATGGAGACCACTGGCTGTAGGAGTAGGTATTGAGTTTGTTAGAAAGCCGTGATCCAGTACATCCCAGTATCATGGGGAAACGTAAAATGATTGAATTTTTGTTGAGTCAAAACTCAAACTCAAACTCAAAGCATTTATTTCAAATAAACCAATTACAGGCACTTTTGAATTGTCAAGGGGTCGGTCAGTCAGAAAGATGAAGCTAGTTACCCATTCCAAAGCGTAGTAGGTACCTATGGAGAAGAACGGGCAAGAAACTCCATGGACACTCTTTTAAATCAAAAAATGGTTACAAAATATTGATTACATCGTTCATGTTGAAATTATGCATGTGAGAGTTTAAAACTAATGCTTCCATGAATCGAGTTTTGGATTTTTTCCTTGTTTTAAGAGTTTTTTTTTATGTTAGGAATGAAGGTAGGAAGGGGTAGGTACCTAAACAAAATACGAACTAAAAACTTTGATACCTAAATCAATTAACGTCTGAGCTAAACGTTCCCCACCTAGAGTGAACAAAAATCATGCCCAGAAAATTTCTGTAATGCCAAAAACCTTAGCTAAAGCATCAGCATTTATTCTCACAATTCCTAGGTCTTCTTTTTATGACAACTATATTCTGGCACGGAGAAGAATTTACGTCGGGATCGTAAAAAGGCATGAAATGAGTGGATTTTGCACGTACTTTGCCTCGCTCGTGAAATGCGGTCGATTATTCTGAGCACGCGCCGAATATGGGATAGTTTGCTGGGACATTGACTGGGCCATATGCGAGATTTGAATCAATCTTGATTTTGAGATTTATGTAAGTACTGGTTTTTGTTAAAGTTTTTAGCCCGATGGGGTTGAAAAGCTAAAAAAAATATATTGTAATTAAATCACAGTTTCATAGACATACCAAAGGGCGCATATTCTAATTTACATTTCTGAAAACTAGTAAACACGGGTTTCCCTTATTTAAATATAAAAGATTAAAGCTTGTAAAAAATATTAAGCCCAATATTTTTTAAACATTAAAATGCATTCATCCGTCAAACTACAAAAATGTATCACAGCATTTAAAAACCAAAAAAGAATACGTAAACAATTCAATCAATTCAGCAAAAAAAAAAAACAAGTCACAGCTAACAAGGTTTTTGCTTTAATTTCGCGAATGACAAACATTTTGTCACCGCCGCATCAAAATTGCATCAATAAAAACAAAAATTATTCTCTTGAACATAAAAGTCAAAACTCACTTTCGTACAAAATTCTTTAGTACACATCTTTGGCAGCATTGGGTTCATCAGATAAGTAGGTATGTTTTAGCAGACATGGCAAAATTCCCAAGTTTTCCTTCGTGGCCTCGTAAATTTTCATTACTATACTAAAATGAGAGAAAAAACCATTTTTGGAGCGCACCGTGGCCTTACAAATGTATCATTGTAATGCATAATTGAGATTAAGAATTTCTTAATGGATTATAATGTCGGAGCTTTGCAATGATGCCATTTTTGTATTTTTGCTGTTTTAGATAATAGTTTTCTGATTTTATCTAAACATGAGTCTGATTATGGTGGTGGCCATTACAATGTTTTATTTGCTCATAGGATTTTGAAGTTCGACTTAATCTTTGGATTATACAAGGTTTGCTAAAGATGTTAAATATCTAAATTTGGTTTAAAAGTAAAAAGGTTATTAATTCATGAACGTTAAAAATCCTCCAATATCTATAAAAGAAAATGTGTGATGACAGGTATAAGAGTAGGTACTTACTTATATTAATGCTGCGACAGAAAAAGCGCGTCCTATTTTTATTTTTCCGAAGGCAAAAGTCAGCCATTAAAGCATTTTAAATTAATAAAGGCGTCTTTCGTTTGATATACAATCTGACCTGATTTACATAAACGAATTATGTGCTATAAACAGCGATAAAAGAAAGTAAGAACACACACAGAACAGTATTTAATACTTATTTTCAAAGTTTATATTGTTATATTTTAAAGAGCAATTTTTTTAGCATTATCTTATGAGGGATATTCTTTCGAGAGGAGAGCAGCTCATTTATTGACATTAATATCTGAGGAGTTAACGTTAAATGAAATAAGTAAGATTAGAAACAAAATCACTCTCATTTCTTTTCAAATATATATATTCAGCAACGATTTTACAAAGGTTAGCTTAACAATTAAACGCTATGATGGTAAACCATTGATTGTTATACAGTGGTATCGTTCAGTTTTTCGGTATTATTTTTTAATTATTAAAAAAAGGTTGACGGATTCTTCAGTAGCCATACTACACATTGTAATTATTTTAATATTTTTAAATCAATAAGGATTTACCATAAACGGTTTAGTTCATTATATTGTATCATGAATAGTTCCTTGGAAATACTCCTGATAATTAAAGAAAGGTCTGGTTTTCTCGGACCGCATCAGCACTGAAAGTACCTACTAGGTGTTGGAACAATTTCGTTGACCCAGTTCATATTGGCATTGACACAGTGGTCCGAAATTGGCACCCTGTGGCACTCCAAGTGCGTAAAACATTTACGGTAAATAACCTATAGTTTGCTCGTAGGCTATTTAAAGATACAAAAAACCATCAAAAAAAATACCAATTTATGAAACCCACTTGATTCATTAAAACTATCATCAGACTTGATTAATCATTTCCTAAATATTCCTGTGAGTGCCATCATAGTAAGCGTTTGAGTATTTAAAACTGTAGGAGTTTTGGTCCATACGTAGGCAGGAAGAGAAAGAAGAGAAGCAGGAAAAATGTGGTTTAATCGCAATGACAGTTTACATGTGAAAAATAGCCAGTGTTTTCATTAGGCAAAACAAGGTTTCAACAAAAATAGACTTGACACGTGTGACAACGTATTTACATTTGAATAGGAAGTTATTACGTTACAACGTCATAATTATGATACAAATGGGCTTGCCAAGATTGCTTTTATTGACTGAAAACCAATTTGTTAAGATAGTCTATGTTCATCTGTTTATCCCATTCCTCCCTAAAACCTGCTACTACTACTTTCGTGGTGTCAATGACAAAATGATTGACCCAGTAACATTGAAAAACAAAAAAATTGTGTAAATTGTCACCCACGGAACTGCTATCGCAACTGTCCCCCGTCAAGGCCACCACCCAATTTACCAAGTTTATTTTGAATACAAATTTTGTCGTGCGCTAGTATTTGTGACCTTGAGCGTAGAATAACGTATGCACATAAGAGATTATACTGTCTCACTATATTGTGGTTGGCTGTAGCGGACGCGTGATATGAATTCGGAGCATTTCTTCTGAGGTCAATGCTGTACAAATGGTTCCTTTATGTATGCAATGGGCTGGAAAATACGAATGGTTTCATCGTGTTCGTTTAATCGATACTTTTGATATTTAGCTTCCTTATAATAGAACCTTGATTCGATGAAAGCCCAGATTAGAAGGTTTGTATAGAATAGAATAGAATTTATTTGCAAATATGGGTAATACATAAGTAGTTGTAGGTATCTCAATACAGAGTTCTGCCATATTTCACCATTCGGCATGCAAACATTTTCATTAAGTAAGTATATAAAATTGTTAAAAATTCAATTCTCATTTAAACATTAACTTAATTATTACACTCTCATTAAATACAATTATTAAAATTCAAATTTTCATTAAAACATTCACTTAATTATTACATTAAACCTACATTAAATAAAATTGTCAGTAAAACATAAAAATAGTGGTCAAACTTATTTAAACAAACAAACATTAAAATTACAGGTCATAGATAATACATAACATCCCTTATGTAGAATAATAATTAATATGGCAGTAAATAATTAATAAAAAATTATGCAGAAAAACATAACAATTTGTCCGTTAAAAACTCAGTTACACTGTACTATGTTTTATCTATTAATAATTTTCGAAGTCTACTTTTGAATTGCACCATTGAATTGTATTTATACAGTTAATATTCTTTAATTATTTTATGAAACACCGCTACATATCCACCATGGGATATCTTCGTATTGCCTAATATCTATCACTTTGGTGACATTTTCCAACACACGTTGGATACGCACTTCTGGTGTCCGGACCGGATGTTTATAGCAATTATAGGTGTTATAAGTGATAGGACCATTCTGGTTCACCCTTTTTTTTTTTTTGGTGGGAAATCATCAAATGGCCTCTCCCGCCCTGGGCGGAGCGGAAGGATGTGTCAGACTCATACTAACTAAAACCCAGCCGTGTTCCTTCAGTTGCCTGTGCGCCAGGGCCACGGTAACTCTTTCGAACAATCCGCAACCCCGGCAGGCATCGGCCCTATCGGGCCCTGTCAATTATGCTGACATCTCTTTGAGGCGCGCGTGTAACACAACGCGCCGTCGACCCGGGCCTGGTCCTTACCGGACGGCGAGCTGCCAAATGCTCGCCGTCCGCAAGCCCGCGCCTATGGTGGTCGGGAGTCGGCTAACGACTATCGACGCTCAGGGTGTCTCCTCCTGAGGCGACTAGGGACGTGAGGATTCTGGTTCACCCTGGTTCAGCGTCTTGGAGTAAGGACGTCAAGTCTTGCGATATAAGCTCCTGCTGCAGTTGCAACTTTGGCTAAATATTGAAGAAACGGGATCGCAAAATAGTTCTAACACTGTCTATAGTTACATCTATGTTTCTCTATGTTCGTGTAATGATACATAGTGGCATTTGTTTTTTTAGTAGCAGAATAAAAGGCAGTGCTGGGAATCTGTTGTGAACTTGGTTTTGAGAGCACTGATTTTAGTATCTGAGCTTTGCAGTCCCATTATCATAGGTTTCCGGCTAACATGACCCAGCCACTCATCATTTACTTCGAACCTTATATTTCTAAGCTTGTGCATGGCATTCATAATTCTACTGACGTAATCTTCTATGCCGTTGCTATATTCAAGTGACGTATCGATCGACGATCATGTTTGGTGGCCCGCAATACCTCACATAATCAGCCAATAGTGTTCCCACTGCTTGATGGGACACAGGACTCCTCTCTGTGAGAGGGAGCAATACCTCACGATACCATAATATCACCTGATGATAATTATTACTAAGCTGGTCCGGGCAACTTTTTGAGTAGAATTTGTGATCATCCGAGATTTCTTGATACTCTCTCTTACCGAGATCGAAGTGCTTCATAAATTAAATTTTGTAAATAAACCAATTCCCGTCGTCGTCGAACTTTAAAATACTGCGTATTCTCAAACGAATTTCAAATTAGTTATAATGCGTGGCAAGGATGAATAAACGCGTGGATAATTCTGTCACTGCAGTTGATATGAAGCAATTAGTTTCAGTGACAATTGAACATGCTTATTATTGTTTATATACACAACGATAAGTGTCTGCATCGAAACCCTTCTTCTATTCACTTAATAAAATTCTACTTTGCAATTTTCATTTATAATCAGAAAATAACCCTCACAAAGCAACGTTTACCACAACACATCTGACGATGCCACATAACAGTGTTATTCAATCCATCGTGTCACCTAAGTTATTCATCGCCATTTCGCATGGCAACGGACATGAAACCTTGCTGTATGCTTTGTTTACCCCTTCTTTATAAAATTTGCAAACCCACTTTACCAGCCCTATCACGCTTAGTAGCATCTATGTCGCTGGCGTAAGGTTCAATTTGGAATTTATTAACGTTGAGCCTCTATATCTAATAACCGTCTATTTCCGCCGATAATTGCGACGGAGGCACATCAAGTGTGCGTTTTCCCTCGCTTAGTGCGCCAAGACATGTATTTATGGAGTCCTCTGTAATAAACAGAGTTTTTGCCCTTGCATATTTTATTTGTTTCTTGATTTTAGTTTTGTTAACTTTCGGGTACCTGTGAAATACATGAACCCGAAAGTTGATATTTAGGGAGCTGAGACGTTTCGAAAGTTTGGAATTACCTACTTGAAGGATTAATTGTGGCATGTTTCTTGTATATCATTTACAGTCATTTAAGTTTTTGCGTCAATGCATACTGAGTGTACTGAAATAATATTACTGTATAAGATCATCTTATTTCGGATCTACTACTGTCTCGACATTTTGCTTTTACAATTTAATTTGAATTCATAATCCTATTCAACTTACATATCCATTTAAACTGATTCTATCTGTCCGATATAATCAAATGTTGACTGTATTTCACGCTTAAGCTCATTACAGCCTTAAATGATGAAATTAGTTCACTTTCCAGAAACATTTCTTTCTTTTCAGTTATTGAAAATGGATCGGGGACAGTAAGTGAATAATTAATAGTACCGAGTGGTGGTCTTTATTAGAGGCGAGCGTTTTCGATGAGCCTAACAACTTAATTGTGATCCGTAAGGCTACCGTTCAAGTTATGAGCTTTTGGCACCCGTCCCACCGGCGATTAACGAGAAACGAGTAGAACTAGCAACTAGTTGTCGAGCAACGTGCAGCGAGTGCGCGACGGTGACGTGCAATTACTCGCTGGTATGCGTACGTACCAAGCGTGAGTCTCTCAGCGAGTTATCTGCCCACCAAGCGAACATCGGTGAGCGAGTACTCTCTGGCTCGCCGGCGGTGTGAACAGTCAGCGATCAAGGTTTAATATACGTAAGTATCTCTTTTAATTACACGGGACCTACAATCCTTTGTACGTTTCTTGAGCGAGAAAGTTTTTGATAGCTAGTTGCTTGTGGGACAGGTGCTTTTAGCTGTCTGGTATAATGCGATGCCTCGAGTCCAAAGAAGGGTCACTCTTAAGCGTTATTTTGACACCCCGCCGCGACATTATAGCGCCATTTCAACGAGCAAACCTTATTGTGCCATCCATCAATTTCTATACCTAATTAAAATATATGGTGTTACTCAATCGAATTGATGGCTCAACGATAGGCATTATTTTTGACTTTTTAAATGTTCGCTTTTCTTTATTGCGTTGGGGGTTTTCAAATTTTTTATTAAATTTTTTATACTTTGTGGCCGTCGAGTAAAAAGTTTTCTACTGTCTTAGCATGGCGATTAAAAAATCAAATTGTCTTCACTACCTTAGACAACTGTCTTCTGAAATAGTCTACATTACAAAGGACCTAGACAACGATCGGCAGAAACGAAAAACAAAATGACAGATTTTAGAAGGATTTTTACGGTGCGATGTCAAAAATAGAGAAACGAAATGTCACTTTGTATGGGAATAGCCGTCTCTATTCTTCAAAGAGATAGATAGCGTCATGCTAAGCCCGCAGGCGTAGAAAATGCGACGCCATGTTAGTTTTACCTACCAAGATTACCTACAAGTATATGGACATAGATGGATATCAAAAGATTTCATGACTTCGCACATTAAAACCTTCTTCCTACCATATCCCCCTTCTGACCATACCATAGTTTTCCTAAGATGATAGATCCTTTAATGTTTAGTTTATCCAAATGAAACGTAACGAGGTATTTTCCACTTGCACCACACCAAGACGCAGCGATTAATGACAAGTAATTTTTAAGGCTGGAAATGCAGTTTCGAACTTATTTATTGATGATAGGGGCCTTTGATTGGCCCATTAAATTGATTATTTTGTTTTATACATTAGATAAATAATAAATTTTATTGCAGCACGTGGAGAATTGAGATTTGAAATATGTGATTGTTGGCCTAAGTTCGAATCAAGAGCCAATTAATTAAAATGAGGGGCAATAACGATTTGCCCTACTAACGACATGACATGGGAAAATATTTGGT
Source organism: Griposia aprilina (assembly GCA_916610205.1). Classification (NCBI taxonomy): domain Eukaryota; kingdom Metazoa; phylum Arthropoda; class Insecta; order Lepidoptera; family Noctuidae; genus Griposia; species Griposia aprilina. The sequence goes on along the minus strand of OU744299.1, from coordinate 21,325,083 downwards.
GATTATAAGTGGACGATTACGCGGTAGTCTGATTAAAAAAAATATTTACTTGTCAAATAACTTTCAAGGTTTTATTATTTTTATTTTCTTGTGGATTCTTTTTGATTTCACATGGAATCTTAATAAGTCTTATCTAAGAATTTGAATGGTTGCAATCCATTATAACTGTAACTGTTTTCTATTTTTTTGACGACTATAATTCTACAGTCCCGCCGCTGGGTAATGGCCTACTATAATTAATTATTCCACATATTATTAATTATGTACTATTTATTTTATTCTCTTTCTCAATATACTCTATACCTACATATGAGTGGTGACGCAGTTACTGAGTTCGTCGTTTAGTCCTTCGTGAATGTACAACGTCATAATATATCTTCATCTTCATCCTAGCGTATTCTTGGCCCTTTGCCACCGTCCGTTTTACTGAACATTGGGGAATTCATATTTCTGGAGCATGTTGCCACCACTATTTTAGGTAAATGCTATCAATAATTTCTTGGTTCCCTGAGTTATCAACACTTATGGTGTATGTTGGTGGCAATTTATTTTTTGGTTGCTCGCTTTCTCGTTCTCTTGCCCGATAATGATTGTTAATAAAAATCTCATTTATTTATTTTTATAACTCTTTTTTGTACCTTTCAGCAACTCTTATAGACTGAAAAATACAGAAACTATTTCGCTCTCTAATCTTATCTACTACTTTTTCTGTACTGACGTAACAACATATTGTACCACCAAAACAGCAACAACATAATGTTGTTATGTTATATGACGAGAAAAAAAAATTGTTCGTATTTTATAGGTATAAAGTTGTAGTCAAATCTCTTTGGTTGTACTGTTTGTATTCTGGCTGGTTTTGATACCATTACATAGATGACATTTAAAAATAGAAAAAGTAAAAACAAGTTCCCGCCATTTTTCAATTGTTTTTCTGTCCGCCAAAATTAGTAAATCTGTCGAAGAAATATTTTGAAGTTTTTTTTTTAAAACTAATAATAGCGACAACAGTCGCGAAAAAAATATTTGACGTTTATGACCTTAACGCAGTGCCAGTAAGAGAAGCACAAAGTGGAATTTTGATGTCAAAGATGCAGATCGCTCTGGTCACCTTACGGATAACGTCAATCCCATTTTCGAAAAAGTGGCGCAAGGTGATATTAGTAGTTACGACATAGCTGAAGAGTTTGGGGTTGACCACAAAAAAGTTTTAACCCATTTGAAAAAGGCTGGGTATACAAAAAAACTCGATATTTCGGAGCCACACGAGCTCTTAGTCTTGAATAAATTTGTACATAAAATACGAAAGAACTTTTTCCCCGACCTGTATTATTTCTAATATGAACAAAAAGTATTTAATTCGGTTGGACAATGATGATAGCTTTTTCAAGTAAATAATTATACTTATTTAATATTCCTTTAGTTCAATTCTCCGATACTTGAGTAGGTACTGCGTGCCATAAACGTCACGCTATCAGAATCATTCCTTAAATGATTTCAGGTCAGGAGTTCATTGCACAGGCGATAATTTATTTACCACTAAAATAGAGAATCCTTTTGAAGAACAATGGCCCAATAAAATGGTGTTATCGCGGTATCGGTCAGCAAGCTTATGGTAGCAATTGATAGTATTATCGGCTTCATTCTAATTTGCTTTCGTTTTAATGTTAATTATTTGCCATTAGCTCATTGTAGGCCTTTTAAGGGAGTACGAGTACCTTCAAAGGAGCAGGAAAAAAGTTTTTCATGGATGAAGATGAAATGCAAGGAGAAGTTATTGGTATTGCAAATATTGATAATTGCAACGATGTAATAAAGTATACGTTTGATGGTTATCATTCTAGGGCCGTATACAGAAGTGTCAAAGTTATTACTATTATGTGCAAATACCTTTAAAGGAGCAGGAAAAAAGTTTTTTATGGGATGAAGATGAAATGAAAGGAGAAATTATTGCTATTGCAAATACTGATAATTGCAAGGATGTATTAAAGCATAAGTTTGATGGTAATAATTCTAGAGCTGTATACAAAAGTGACAAAGTTATTACTGTTTTTGTGCAAATACCTTTAAAGGAGCAGGAAATAAGTTTTTTTTTGGGATGAAGATGAAATGAAAGGAGAAATTATTGGTATTGCAAATATGAAATGAAGCATAAGTTTGATAGTCATAATTAAAGGGCCGTATACAAAAGTGTCAAAGTTACTACTGTTTTAGAGCAAATACCTTTAAAGGAGCAGGGAATAAGTATTTTATGGGATGAAGATGTAAGACAAGGAGAAGTTATTGGTATTGCAAATACCGATATTTGCTAGGATTTAATGAAGCATAAGTTTGATGATTGTAATTCTAGGGCCCTAAACGGAAGTGTCAAAATTATCACTGTTTTTTGCAAAATAGGTATGGCGTTATAAAAAAATAAAAATAAAACTGACATAATTCTAGTCCATAGTTTTACACACATACATTAAAAATTATAAACTACACACACAGGACGAATAGCATCATCTCTTTCAGCTCTGAGGGCTTAGACAAATGTCATTCGCTTCGGAGCGATTCTATTTCTACAATCGCTACCGCTTACGCTAATATTTGGCATCATACGAATCGAAAACTAGCGATAACGCTTGTCAAAAAGTGTCACTTGGCTACGCATCTCTATGGAAGTAATCGTTCGACGCTGTCGATTCGTTTCATAGAATCGGATGATGTTAACATTGTGTAGCTAATTTCTATTCGTTAACCTATGATCACGTGACATTTCGATAGCTTATGTCAATTCCATACAATATTTGGCTTTTCTACAAGCGTCATCGCTAATCATATGTTACTTTGTCTAGGCCCTCTGTACCGCCCCTGTTGTCTTACCCAAATTGCTTATTTCTGTGCTACTATAATTTTTGGTTTTGTTCCACTCACGAAACAAACATTTGACTTGAAATAGGTTTACCGCTTGAGTGTACCTATGTATTTTATCTACGAACAGGCCTTGAATGTTTATACCTACGCCATTTCTACTCCAAGATCATCAGACCACCTCGTACAGGACAGGTGCCATGTCACAGAGTACATACCCTCACTGGGACATAATTATGCACATACTAAGTCCATGGCGTGACAAATAGTCACATTGTTCGTTGTTTTGCATACAAGTGCGTGCGGTGGGTTTCTCTGAGCTTTGTTTGTGTCGATGGATTAGAACTTTGAAGATTATTAAGGTATAGGTTTGCCTTCATTTTGCTTGCGATCTTTGTGTATTGTTTGGATGTATACAGGATGATTATTTAAAATGAGGCACTGTGGGCAGATGCCTAAATTTTGAAGTTACATGAAGACATTCTTAGGAGATCATCCCGAATTTTTTGAGTGCATAATGACAGCTACATTCACAGGTTTGAAGGTTTTTATTTTATTTTTATTGAGAAGGAACAACAAACAGCTACAATATAAAACATGAAATACACAAAACAAATATACAATATTGCAGCCCACAACGCTGTTCACAGAGTAACTATGGGATAAAAATAATAAAATAATAATCGCTAGGTTTACAAATATTGTTTTTTTTTATAACTGTTTATATTTTATAACTGCTGTAGGTATTCGTAGGTTCATTTAACAGATTTACACGATTCCTTCCATAATTAATACCACTTTACACACATACATTTGTATTACTAGATGCAAAACATTGGCAATGAACGTTCAATGTCATGCGGGCTGGAATTCCGTTCGTGGTGTAACGTTGAAAAAATCCGGAAGAGCGCGCCTTCAATGCGCAGGAGCATGTTTTATGCTAATCAACACATAACTATGACAGAAAGCATTTCTATGTAACATCCTTGTGACGTTGGCAGGTTGCCGCGTTCCGGGTTTGTTTTAAAGATTTAAATGATTGTACCTATTGTTATTGTGGAAAATTATAATAAAACTGAGAATTAGGAAATAACTTTTCAAAATGCATAATAACACAATATAATACATAGCTAGCGGATTTTACAGACCTCTTGGGATTAGAAGCACAAGTTTATATCCTGAAACATTACTCTTGTGTCGAGGTTTTAAATTGCGAAAGTGTGAATGAGTATTCTCATTCATAATAGTATAAGAATAGGGTCATGAAAATATCAACGTGCCACTGGCACCAGATTGAGCACCACAACTGAAGAGTGATGGGATATTAGTAGAAGGATAGAAGATGTTAGAAAAGGTGATGAAATATTACAATTATACATATGGCAAGAGCTGCCCGTTACCATATGTATAATTGTATACTATATAAGATCTTCGCAACGTTGGCAGTTTGCCTTCTTCCGGGTTAAAGTATTATTGTTTGTTTTACGGATATGACATAAACACAAACAGTTACCTAGAGCCCGATATTTACAAAACAATAAATTAAATAGCGTAATATAATGTGTAAATCATTCAGGTATAGAAGGCTAGATTGTGTGATAGGATTCAGGATGTCCTTTGAGAAAAAACCTGTTGCCGATATATGCCATCAAAAAATTTCGTCATGAAATAAAATTAGCTACTTATTAACTCATTATCACTTAAAAACAATATAGAATCAAAGACTGGAGGTTGCAGTAATTGTAGCTAACCCACGGTAGCATCCAAAACTAAATATTTATAAATAAAAAACCAACGATACCGCAGAGCACTGTTATAATATTCGTCATTCGGTCAATCACTCTCAAGAAAATATCAAGTCAAACATATAAATAACACAAATTCATCTCCAGCCGCATCGCCAGCAAAATAACGATCGCTAATTTGACAAATGTCAAAAAGGAGGAGTGCACACAACCTTGGTGAGCGCAGTTTACATTATGATCCAGAAATAAACGTGCTCACTTCCTTTTGATCTCGGTGAGACATGCTACACTGAATATATGTGTCCGTAGCTTTACACAGACGTTTTAGTGCTCTCGTGTGCATTTCGAAATATAGCCGATATTGCACTCGATATACTGTGCCTAGTTCCTGGAAATGAGAGAAGTAACGCTATCTAAATGACGATGACAGGTTGAAGAAACAAATAACTCACTATCTTACAATATTTTGCTGGAAATAAGCCCACGCTTTCCACCAAATTAAAACGTCATCATGATAATTATATACGATGCATGTATAGAAAGAAAATTTACAGAATACCGCTTATAAATCTAATAATTCACGCAGCGAAAACTTTGGAATGCATCAAATCTTCAAATCCAATTGCCTGGTATTATTTCTTTATAATAGTCTGAATCTGTAATCTACTAGAAAATGTCATAGTCATCATGAGTCGAAAAAAGATCGTGTCAACGTACACAAACAATAAACAATCTTAATATTCAATTTGATAATATAAAATAATATCAATGAAGCTGACACAACAAAATTTCTGGGACTAATAATAGATTCTAGATTGAATTGGAAACCTCAAATAGAGGCACTTAGTAAAAAATTGAGTAGTGCAGCCTACGCTGTGAAACAGCTTGGTTTAGCCGAATCGATTCTTAGATATGGAGTCATCTTTTGGGGGAATAGCACGGACAATGAAATAGCGTTTCGGGCACAGAAAAGGTGCATTAGATCGATGTTTAGACTGCAAACAACGGACAGCTGTAAATCTTATTTTATCGAACGTAAGATATTGACGCCCTCATTATATATCCTGGAAACAGTAATATTCATTAAAGCGAATATTCATTTATTTCAGCTTTTGATGTGTAAACATCTTAGCGCTCGGTCTACGGTAGGGGCTAGCTGGGACTTCGAGCGTCAGACGCGTAAGCGTAAGACTTCGAGCGTCAGATGACGTCAGCGTAAGACCCGTGTCTATGTGAGCAAACTGATGCGAGCTCACATGTTTACACATCAATTTTCGTGAGTGCCAAACCAACTCACACCGATTTTTGTCTGATGCTGTCCCTAGGAATAGACGTGATAATTTCAAACTCTGTGGTCATGGCGCTAAAACCACTCTTATGCGTAAGAGCATCTATTGCATGGGTCCGACCATCTTTAATAAATTGCCCAAATCATGGAGAACATTAAATATATCTGCTCTTAAAAGTAAATTGAAGAGTTTACTAACCGAAAGAGCATTTTACAGTATTGCAGAGTTTATGAAAGAGGATAATTTTTCTTCGTTTTTGAGATGACGATGTTGTATTTTATTGACATGTTATTGAGATTTATGGTTTTTTTTTGTGGAATAATTGAAATTTGGAACTGATATTTTAATGACAGTAATTCATATTTTTTATTGACTAATTTATTTAATGATTACTTTGAAATTTAATTTTATCTAAAAAATGTGCTTGCTGAATTGTAATGATACGTAATATTTAATGAATATTGGAGATTTAATAAGTACCTATATAATTTCAATAACGTAATTTTGATGAATATTATCATGGTTTATGCACCATCTCTTCCTACCAATTTGTACGCCACGATGTGCGGCTGAACATGTTAAAACTTTGCTGTATCTTTTATTATCTTGCATGCAATATATCATGTACACCATGTTTAAACAAATAAAATTTTACTTACTTACATAATATCGTACAGTTTACTCGTTACTTTCCAACGAATAAATGGAGGAGAGAGGTCGTGGGTTCAGATTCCACTTTTTATTTATTTAACACCTTTATTGTAAACATAATTTAAAAAAGTGCACTAGCCTATCGTAAAAGGAGATTTCTAACGGACAAACTTTGGACAGATTGAAAGAAAGAACCACTATACAGGGTCAAATTAAATTAGCTAGGCGTAACTCCGCAAAATCGACGGGTATATCTAAACACGATAAAATGAAAAAAATAATCTTTTTAATAAATCTTTTTTTCTGGGGTCGCCGACTGCGTTTCGCTATATTACTTGAAGTATGAGTTGAGAAAATCTGTTTCTTTTTGTTTTATCATGTTTAGCTAACGAAACCCATCACGTTTGTGAAGTTACCATTTTTTTTAAAATAATATTTTTGAAGTGAGTACTACATGCGGTTGGTGACCCAAAAAAAAACATCAGGTTAATTTTTATTTTATTATTATGTTTAGATATCGATATCTATCAGGTCTGTGCAGTTTCGCTAGCTAATTGAATTTGACCCTGTATATCCGCAATATATAATTGAATTTGACCCTGTATATCTGCATTGCTATTGCACTATATCTAGCTATTGCAACACCATATATGATGAATGATAGATAAAATGTGCAGCGTTCCAAAACTCTGGACTGGTTCTGGAATCTTCCAGATCTTCTCATAATCCTACAGAGCCACCTACTCCTCAACCCTGAGGGGTCACCCACCCTTATCCAATAATAATCCTACCGAGGTCGTTTCACTTGTGATCATTTACGTTGTAAACGTTAATAAGCTAAAGTTTTTTTATTTCGTCTGCCGTGTATCCTGTGTGAGCTATCCGTCAATTTGTCTGTCTGTCTGTTCGTTTTAGGTGTTCGTTATGGGTGCCAAGCGAAGGCTGGTGCTAAATGTAGTGTAGTGAGTTTGGATGGATTTAATTTTGTACCTAGTGTTTGTTTTTATTTTAATTTTGGAAATGAGAAAGAAGAGAAGGCTGGTGCTGAATGTAGTGTAGAGAGTTTAGATGTATTTAATTTTGTACCTATGTAGTGTCGAGTGTTTTTTTTTATCTAACGTAATTTTGGAAATGAGAAAGAAATGCAGTTTGATTTTTACGGTTACAGTTTTGACCCTGTAAACCCACAGTGGAAGACAGCCCGTAGTTTTAAAGAAACATTGATTGTTAATGCAATGTTCATTAGTACAAAATGTATTATTACATCTGAAACCCACTTCGCTGTCGACCTAAATGGGATACGAACATACATAGTCTGTACTAATAATATAAAGAGACAGAGCGAGATCCACAGCCCTTATTTGAAAAATTATTTTACCATTTGAAAGGCACATTATTCCAGACGGACATAGACTATATATTTTGTAAATATATACAAAAAGACACACTTAATAATACTAATGAAATACTAACTTGAATTCATGCAAGCTTTTTATTAGGTTACTGCCCAGAACTTGTGCACAGCGTGTCGTGAACAGAATACCGTCTTCACATGTAAATTTGCACCCGTGCGAAGCTGGGGCGGGTCGTATAACCCACGAAATAGCATATTTTAGGTCTACGATACCCACCTACCAAAAAACTTAACGAAAACATTCAGCAAACTCGTTTAATAAGAAATGGGCGTGAGAGTGTCACACAACAGACACTAGGCAGGTATGTTTAGAAGGTGCGCACGCACACATACACGTTACATCACTCAATCAAAAACCTAGTTCTAAACATCTGCATTATCAGCTACTGTATTTTTTCGATTTATCATCATTCACTTCAAATGATATGTTTAGTAATTTGCTTGCTGATGACATTATGTTATTTTCTTCCAAACTATCAGACTCCTCTAGTATTGTATTAATTAAATCTTTAAGTAAACCGACCTTTCGGAGCAGACGGTACTGGAAAGCGCGAGTTTAATTGTTCCATACCTCTTTTGCCGACTTGGCGTCTTGGATATTAACTTTTACAACATTGTATATCACTAGATCAACCTACGTATCATTTTATCTTTATGAATTATTATAGTAAAAAACAGCGTGAGTAAGTACCTTTATATATTATTCGAGAAGACTGTGTGTCCACGAGAACACTGCACAGACAGACTGTACGGCACTTCAGCAGGAGATTTATGTATTGCCCATTATGTACTACATCTATGTATAAATGATAAATAAACTAATAATATTTGTTTTGACTGTGCCTTTTTTTCATTTTCGGATCTTGGATGTGTCCTCCACTGCGACAGTTCCTCATGCTTTAAATAAATCATCCAATCTTTTAAATAAGCATTGCATTTCATTATAGCATTTTCCTTTTTTTTATATGCTTTTACGGCAAACCTCCAGCTGTTCCAGTTGTCTCGGTCAGTGAGTTTCTGGTTTGACAAATCATTGCTTGAAATCATTAATGCAATAAGCTAGAAAATCAGAAACCAGCGACGTATGACTATAACTTTGACTACGGCATCTACGTTTAGTCGATTTATTTTGTAGGTACTACGTGTGTTTCCCGCGACTTCATCTGCGTGGAGTCGCTTTGTTTAAATACAATTATCTAGCACAAAAAGTAGCCTTGTCCATCTCCGGCTCCCAGGCTACATTATCTGTAAAATTTAATAACGATCGGTTCACTGATTTAGGTGTGAAAAGATGACAGACAGACAGACACAGTTACTTCCACATTTTATAATATTAGATTCGATACTGTATTATTTTGGATACATTTTTTTTATTGCCTGGTCTGTTCCACTCCTGAGCAAAGGCCAGGATCTACTCTTTCCAACTTTCACAGGCCCGCGCATCCTATTTCCAGTTTGGATGGAAACTATCCAGTTCGTCCCGTCATCTCCTACGTGGCCTCCCGCAGCCCCGTCATGCGATAATAGTACATGAGTCACAATAAAAGTAATGAGTGATAAAGAGTTGAAATAAGTAAGTAGAAAAAGGGATTAAGTGAATCAAGTTTTGTTTGGAGTCGATCTTCTGTAAGTTCTTATCAGTAGTGTTGACAGATAATGACATCTGTCACAGTGTTCATGAACTCGCATCAAGTGCCAAGTTCGGTAACGGACGATTTAGTAATTCTGCTTACTGCACAGGGAAAACGTTGTCGTATGGTAATTTTAACTTTTTCGAAGTAGTTGCTGATTGCACTTTCGTTTATTTTAATCGTTGAATGGAAAGTAACTTTCATTTTTTTTTTATAAATAAAGGTTTAAGACTTTTTAGTATTATTCTAGAATAAACAGCTTGCAGTAAGTACATACACAGAACAATAACATCGGCAGCAACTAATTAACGCGTCAGCATTATGCTGAGGTCCCCTAGAGCCTGAACCGCTGACGCTGGTTTTTAACTTAAAGCGAGTTTGCTGTACTTTTTGAATTTCCTAATCCTCTATCAATATAGCTAAATGTAAATGTTGCATAAAAATAATATTTTTGTAAAATTTAACATGCGGTCATTCGCTGTGTGAAGACAGAAACATGAATTATAATAATTGCCTTGATAAAAAAAAATCATAAAGAAGATACTAAATCGCTATTTAAAACGTGTAAGTACCTTGAAGAGACTCCATCATGTGTCCACAATGTGGAAGTTAAGTAATACAAAAGATAAGGCTTATTGATTTTAGGGCATGTTGAAAACACATTTTATAATTTCGTTATTATTTTTAAAATATATATACAAAATCTAGCAGTTCAAGCGCTCGCATCGGCCGGCCGGCCAGTGCCCGCCGGGGCGCACTACAAGACACACCGCATTACAAGCCTAGGCCCTTTTGGCTGGATGTTCCCACTGCAAGGCAGAGGCCTCCCTACTCTCCTCCCGCTCTTTCTAGGGCTAGTTGTGACCAGTCTTTAACGAAAGAGTCTAGCTTATCTCGCGTTCTGACTTCAATTTACAACAATAAAAAACATTGTTAAGATTTGGGTCCTCATTCATAAAACATATCCAGAAGTTGTCAGTACTGGTCTAAACAAACAGTCTCATCCCACATACACACACACCTCCATTTTATCAGAAGTTGTCAACAATTTCAAACACGTTCGGAAAATTCGCCCACAGCAATTTACCATTTAGAGAAACTATCTAATCACCCCGCACATACCTTTCAAGGGTCAATCCAGCCCCGAGATAGATAACAGTGTAAATGCACAAAATTAATCCGGTGTAAAAGTAAGGGGTCTGATGGGCCAGTCCGGGCCGGTGCGGAATCCGGCGACGGCTAATGCGACGGCGAGTTGTTCACGCGACGATTTTGGCAGACTCTCAACTGTCACACGCATTGTACAGCCGACTCCGGGTAAAGTTGTCGTGTAGTGCAAGATATGGGAATTACAAAGCTTTTTAAACTATCTTTGATAAACTCAAACTCAAAGCACTTATTTCATTAAACAATTTGTTTGAATTGTGAATGAGTCGACCAGTCAGAAAGATGAAGCTGAGTACCCATTCCAAAGCGTAAGAACGGGCAAGAAACTAAAAATAGTGTAAAATTACTGCTTCATGTTCTAGAGAGGTTTCAAGCGATGCTGCTGTCTGTTGGGATTCGATTCTTTGGGATGAGCGAAGTGTAGCTTCGAGGCGCATACAGTTAGTTGCCGGAACAACCACTTCTACACATTGCTACTGTTACGTGTCCATACGAGAAACATATCTAGCGAAACTGGCGCAGTTTCGAATATTCAGTTTTTTCTATCCAAGTATTTTTGTTTTTGGCTTAGTTGGGTATAATATACGTAACACGGGATTGTGTCCGCAACTCCACATCAATGCGCATATATTGCGTACGGGTGGGTAAATCGAATATTCGATCCACCCCAGCTCCTCAAGGATGGCCAGAAACGCCTTGGTGTTGCTGACAATCTCACGGAGGGTACCTGGGTTAGAGGGTGTTAGGTTTTCCCAGCATGCAGTTCTGCATGTAATGAAAAAGATTTACAATAATCGTGAAAAGATATATCGAAAACTATTTTTTTTTATCAATCCTGGACTTACGCAAACGTCCAAAGTTTTTATAGTTTAAGAAAACTCTCAAGATAAATCAACATGTTATTTTATATTTTGCAGAAGTGATAACAGAATTGTAAAGTTATATGAGAACATAAAAAAGTAATAAAGTTATAAGTAACATGTAAAAGAAGCAAAGAGAGTATTTAAGGACCGTAGCAGGTGGCCTTATGTAGTTTTTGCCTGGGGATAAGGCGTGAGTTTATGTATGTATGTATGTGTACCCCAAGTGGGTCTAAATTTAAAACTTGATGGCAAGGAACTAGATGTTATTACGGAAACTGTATTTCTAGGAATTACTTTAGATTCAAAATTGCAATGGGGTGCCCACATTAGAGCTCTTTCAGGTAGATTATGTTCAGCTGCATATGCAGTAAGAAAAATAAGGCAGTTGACTGATATAGCCACTGCTAGGTTAGTATACTTTGCTTATTTCCACAGTATTATGTCTTATGGTGTTCTGTTGTGGGGATCGGCAGCTGACGTAGATTCAATTTTCATTTTACAAAAGAGGGCAATCCGCGGGATCTATAAAATGGGTCCTCGCGAGTCTCTTAGAAACAAATTCAAAGAAATTGATATACTAACTCTGCCTTCTCTTTATATCTTAGAAAGTATTTTGTATGTTCGCAAAAACTTAGGACTTTTCAAAATAAGAAGCGATTTCCATAATATAAATACACGTAGCAAAAATTAAATTGTAATACCCAAATTTAGATTAACTAAAACAAGCAAGTCATTTCTCTTAAACAGTATCCGCTTTTATAACCAGTTGCCAAAGTCAGTTACAGAACTTAGCGATGGAAAGTTCGAAACCCACATCAAACGTATACTTATCAAAAATGCATATTATAACATTAAAGACCACGTTGTAGACAAGGAAGTTCGGCAATAATTCCTTCTGCACATGTGGCTTCCCTGATACCACGTTAACGGCATCACTAAGTAAATGTATAGGTATTAACTGTTCCCAAATTACGAAGTTTTTTGTATATTTTTACTTACTTATTTGACATAATCTCATTATTTGACAATATATACTTCGGATTCTTATTTCAACTCCTTATTTATGGCTTTTGTGGATTGGATTTTGATTCCGATTTGTTACAGTAGTAATGGCAATCATGTCATTTAGTCTAAATAGGCTTTTATTTTTGAATAGATTCTTTCATATTTTGTAAATCTGAGAACGTTGTAGACCTAACTGGTAGACTGTAGATTTGTGGACCTTTTTATATTTTGTTGAGTACATGTAACTTGTTGACAGACCTTTTTTTTTTTTTGGGTGGGAAATCATGAAATGACCTCTCCCGCTCTAGGCGGAGCGAAGTCACTCTTACTGACTAAAACCCACCCGTGTTCCTTCAGTTGCCTGTGCGCCAGGGCCACGGTAACTCTTTCGAACAATCCGCGACCCCGGCAGGCATCGGCCCTATCGGACCCCGTCAATTATGCTGACATCTCTTTGAGGCGCGCGTGGAACACAACGCGCCGTCGACCCGGGCCTGGTCCTTACCGGACGGCGAGCTGCCCATTGCTCGCCGTCTGCAGGCCCGCGGCTACGGTGGCCGGGAGTCGGCCATCGACTCCCGAAGCCCAGGGTGTCTCCTCCTGCGGCGACTAGGGGCGTGAGGGCGCAATGATTGCCTCTCCTTGACGCGCTCCGCCTCCTCCTTCGCGAGCATTACTACTTCGCAGAAGGAGGTGACTGCTTCCCATTCCCTCTCGTACCATGGCCTGAACCAGGGCCGGACGCGAGAGATCGCCGCCGCCGATCGCTGCCACGAGGACACGGCGGTGCTCCGCCCAAGCCGGGCAGAGCTCCACCGTATGCTCCACCGTGTCCTCTGGTCGATCCACACAATGACAACACCCGGGCGTTTCCTCCCGTCTTATCTGAAACAGGAACCACCCGAAACAGCCATGTCTAGTGAGGACCTGCGTCAGGCGGAAGGTGAGGACGCCGTGGCGCCTCTCAAGCCACTCCTCAAAAAGGGGACTTACCGCCGCAATTGTGGCGTGCCCAACTTGTTAACAGGCCTACACTGTCCTCCCATATCTATCAACACTGTAATTGGGAACATTGTAAAAGTCCCTTATTTTTACAAGAGTAACCGTGGAGTTTCTTGCCGGCTCTTAACATAACACATAACATAACATCACGCCTGTATTCCCCGAAGGGTTAGGCAGAGGTGTACCTATAGCACACCCACATTTCGCCAGTTATGTTTAAGTCCCATGTAATAGGGGCCGCCGGCTCTTCTCCATAGGAAACAACCAATTGGAACCGTACACCTAGCTTCTGACGTTTCATAAGTGCCCATGTTGGTTTATGTGAAATAAAATAATTTGATTTTGATTTTGCTGTAAAAAATAATAAACAATAAAATATAATCAGTAGGTACATACAAAAAAGGAGTTCCGAAGAGAAGAAGAGGGATTACTCCCGCGCCTGCTAGCGGTTGTGATGTTTTTCCAAACTTGGTTACGTACGTTACAATTTTGACTTTGGTGAGTACAGCTTGGGTTTCTTAAGGCGGTACCCCGACCAAAACCTTGCCATAGTGCGTTATTCAGGGGCTATTAACTCATTCACTATGGGTAATAAACTACATCTAAAAGCTCATTAATAATGTTCGCTATCCTATCATCACATTGCTCGTTCTTATTTGTTTTTATGTGTTGTAAATTCATGTAAAATCTGCTTATTAAAAAGTGACCAAAATTATTGATTGCATGCATCTTTTCTTAAAGGTGAAGTTATAATAATTTAAGGATTACGCTAATGGATAGATAGTTTAAAAATCTAAATAATTGTCGTTTTATTTTATTTCAAAAGCCTATTATTATATTATATTATATGACGGAGATGGTATTTTTCTCTCGTTATTATCAGCCATATTTTAACTATTGTGGGCGTACTATGGGTAATGTTGGTTATTGCGCAATAGAAAAACCGTTTACAGTTCAAATCAAATTATAATTCACGAATGAAATTAATCACACTAGCGAATCACACACTGCTAATTTATTAAGGTAGGTAAGTAGGTACACTGAACACAACGAGTCGCAAGACAGTTTCTAGACTAGTGTTGTCCGCGCGGCTGCCAGCAAAGAAGTGAGTCGTCCCCTCTCTGCGAGCGGACATCTTGAGTTAAGCCCGCGCGAACTTCAATCTAGACTCCGTCGAAGCGTTGACGTCACAGCGCTTCCGCCTCGTTGTCAATTCAGCTCCCGTACTATTGACTTCTCCGACATATATATAGAATATAATTCCACAATGTTTGAGAATTCTATGATAAACGGGCGTGCGCAGGGAGCGGGTTAGAGCGAGATTCAGCGACGGAACAGAGAAGAACCGAACGCTCAAGGTCGTTTGGTCAGGGAAGCGCCTTAAGTAATTTACCAGCTAATGACGTCATTGAAATGTTATTTATGAAAGTAAGGTGGTGTGTTTTCCTAGAGAGCGAATTTGACATCGTAAACTCACCGCAGCCATCATTTCCATGGCGGCCGTCACTGCGGCCGCTATGTGGCAGCCACCGCTCTCCTAGGAAACCGTAACTTAATTTATGAATAGAGATCGGATATTCGGATGCATATTTACCTAAAGTTAATTATTACGTATGAAAGTATGGAAGCGGCTTCTAAAATATTATTTTTTATAAAGAAATCAGATGCATATGTATTTAAAATTTATGTTTAACCCCGATGCAAATATGTTTGTGTATGTAGGGTGTAAGAGAAGGGGTGTTGTGTTAAAACAACAAAAAAATACCTAAATTTAAATCATTATTTTTATTAATTACAGTAAGTACTATGTATATCCTGATTGGGCGTAAATATTACCTTGGCTACAACAACTTTAATCAATACCTTTCGATCGCTATGATCTAATTCTGTTTGGTCACTAAAATCTGACGTTAGCGGGATTTTTTAAACACAAAAGCGCATTCCATATTAACCAACATCTCAACTTTAGGTGATAAGCATCCGAATATCCGATCTCTGCTTATGAAGCTCCTGCACTAGAGTAGGTACACTGTATTGCAGGAGCTAGTGCATCCCTTAATTGATTAGTAACAGGTATGTGATAGAAACATCATCACATCGCTTTATAGCTTGCACTACAGCTCCACCCTAAGAAGCGTTGCAAAGGAATTCCTATTCAGCACGGGTCATATTAATCTCTTTCACATTTCCGCGCTAGACGCCGCGCGCCGGGATATTGCCAAACGTAGCAGCTAATAGTTGGAATTGTTCTGTTTTAATTAATACGTCATACGACCAGATTTTGGCTTACTGCTGTAGTTTTAAGTGTCTTCGTTTATGAGGAACATTTTGGATAATGTACTGGAAAAATTGCAGGCTTTTTGAATTAAGTAGATTTGTTAAACAGTTAGGAGAGAACTGCTCTACCGGAACTTCTTCTTCCGTATTGTAACGGTAATTTAGACACTTCACAGTTAAAGCACTAGAAAGTGGAGAAGGGGGCGTTTTAGGGGTCTGTCTTATGTAATTTTGACGTTCGAAAAGTTATTTTTCTAGTTAGCCTAGTTTTTTGAATAAATGTCTTTTGATTTTTGACTAAGGCCGCTTGTACACTTAACGAAATGTTATTGTTCGGATGTCAAACCTCCTCCATATATATGCCAGATGATTTGCTTGAAAATCGGAAGTGCCAGACCGTAAAATTCCGTCCAAGTGGCATGTGTATCTAAATTACCTTTAGAATTAGATTCCATTTATTGAAAGGTTGCATGGAAAAATTATGGAAAACTTATTTGCCTGTAAACATCAAAAATCATTACACCATAATAATAAACCAAATGCCAAAAAATAACATCTGCAAATTGCCACAATAATTTTCCGACCCGAAATTAGAAGCTATTTTTTCCTAACCACAATTGCTCCGACCTTTCGTATCCAATTCCGGTTCCTGCTACCCACATCCAAACCTTCGAGGAAGGAAAAGCCACAAACCAAGGGCCGTACTATGGAATGAATGACAGCCTAGCGTGCCCAATAGTTTTCTGTTGCACACGCACGGTTAGTTCTAATCTGTTTCCTTAGGAGCCCGTTCTGTTTTCATTTTTTTTAAACATGCGATCAAGTGCAATTTGTGACGATTGAAAACTGAAATTCTTTAAAATGATACGAAAATTACTGTTTAAGGCGGTACCCCGACCAAAACCTTGTCAAAGTGCGTTATTCAGAGGCTATTAACTCGTTCACTATGGGTAATAAACTACATCTAAAAGCACATTATTAATGTTCGATATCCTATCATCACTTTGCACGTTCTTATTTGTTTTTATGTGTTATAAATTGATCTGAAAACTCCTTCTAAAAAAGTGACTAAAATTATTGATTACATGCATCTTTTGCTAAAGGTGACGTTCTATTAATTTGAGGATTACACTAATGGATAGATAATTTAAAAATCGAAATAATACACGTTTTATTTTATTTTGAAAACTTCACTGGTCTTTTTTTATTCAAGTAATTTCATTATTTTTGTGAATTTTATGATAAATGAGTGTGCGGAGGGAGCGAGACAGAGCGAGACTCAGCGACGGGACAGAGAAGGACCGAACGCTCAAGGTCTTTTGGTCAGGGAAGCGCCTTAATTTCAAAGTATTTTGCGTTTTTTTTTCGTCTGTATTTGTGCCTGATTGATGGCAATAGGCTCGCCCTCCATAATTGAGACATAAAACATAATTGGCGAAATGTAGGTGTACTCTAGGGTACCTCTGCCTAACTCTTTGGGGATTACAGGCGAGTTGTTATGTTATTTTTAGGGTTCCGTACGTCCTAATACAAGCGGAATCCTTTTAGGACCACTCGTCCGCCGTTGTGGGTCTGTCCGTCTGTCACAACCAATTTGCTCCGAAACTATTAGACTGATCAAGTTGAAATTTGGTACCCATATGAATTTCTGTGACCCAAATACGGACGTGTCAATAAATGAAATCGTGTAAATAAATGAATTTGGATTATGAGGGTCACTTTTGGGGGCAAACTAGAAAATTAAAAACAAAAGTTTTGCAAACTGTACCTTGTGACATAGCAAATGAAAGGGCTCAAATATATTTTTATTTGAATAAAATTTTTAAAAGTTGCTGGGAATGTTTGAAAATACGGGAAAAAACTGAAAGTGATTTTTTTCTGAGATTGAAATTTTGACAGGTCAACATATATCGGGTCATCTATTTTACGTCGGGCGTTAAGGCTCCTTCAAAGAGACGCGAAACGCTACCCAAATCGCACGCGACATAAAGGTACCTACCGCTCGACATGAAAAGCGACTTTAATTTATAATTTGTATAAATGTAGATTGATCAAGGTATATTGATTATGATTAATTAATCTTCCAAAGAAATAGTTTGCCTTCCGTCTTGTCGTTTTAACCGACAAATATCGAAAGATGACTTAAGTATGCCAAAGTACTTTAAAAAGTCGCTTTTACCCGGAGAAACAAAGACCCGCAGCTATATTCAGCCGCAAGAGAGCAACATTGTCAAATTGGTGCATTTTTTGACTATCTTGGCGCGACAAGATTCAAAAATGACTCTCCTGTAAAATAACTAAAAGTGCAGTTATGTCCTTGTTCTACCGAAGCGAAGGTGCGATATGTCGCTCCATGCAAAAGAGTTCTTTCAGGGAAGTAAATATCGTCTCCAATTTCTGACGCCAATCGGCATTGGTCCTTTTAACCGACTTCAAAAAAAGGAGGAGGTTCTGAATTCGACTGTTTTTTTTTATGTGTGATGTGTGGGGTGAACCGATTTGGATGATTCTTTCTTTTTCTTTGATAGCTGGTTCACATGTGGTCCCATTTCACAGTTTTTGAGTTATCCTTAATAGTGCATATTTTTACACGTAGTTTATATTGATGATGTTTTAATAATTTCCTGTCACTGTTATTTGCATATGAAGTAGTGGTATACGAATTTGTGTGGGATAAGTACCGCAACTAAAAAGTGAAAAATAAAAACTTTTTTACAAGAAAACAACCGACTTCCAAAAAAACACAAAAAAAAATTTTTTTTTATTTGAAATTTTGGATGACAGTAGGCAGAGTACTTATAACAACAAACAGCATTATGTCATTAAATAGAACAAATACATCCAAGGCAGGTCATCAGCCAAATAGTTCCAGTAATGTGCCATAAAACAAAGTTTATTAGAAAAGCCACAAACATTATTTACTACAAAATTATCATATTACCGCGATGGCGGTTCCTCGAAATAAAAAAAATAAAAAAAATAAAAAAAAATATACGGGTCGACTTGAGAACCTCCTCCTTTTTTTTTCGTCGGTTAATAAAACATGGCGATGATAAGCAGAATTCAGTTTAAAATGAATCATGGAGGCGATAGCTTGGAACCGAGGTCAAGAGACGATTTTACTAATTATTATATTGCTGTGTTTTGGTACAAAATAATAATAGTATCAGCTTGTAAGGCGGAAGCTTTCTCTGAAACTGAGAAGAACAGAATGAGCAAATGATCATTGATGCTTCTGCTGGTATTATATCAATAGATTTCCCTATTAATAGCTAAATTTGCAATTTACCAAATTTCGTTGTAAAAGTGTGATTGGTGGTTACAAATAAGTAAAGTAGCATTGAATTATTTATTTTTTTCAGAAAATGCAGTCTGCGTTGCGCAATATTTCTTAGGTTTAGAAAGTCATACCAACAAAACAAAAAATATACTAATACTTTTTTTTTTTACTATCTTTATTTGAAGAAAAGGCTTTAGTCGCGGAGCGATTATGCCAGCCTATATATAATATAAATAATAATAATATAATAATACTAATACTTACTGTGAACTTTCATTATGTGTAAAAATAATAATTATCTTCATTATGTAACAAACATTACCATACAAATTATAAACACAGAACCGAACAACACTAGTGTTGTCAAATATTTACCGAGGAACCTCCCTGTTTACCTTATTATACGATAGACAATTACAGTCTAAATTACTAATAGTATTGGCTCAGCATAGTTCGCTGTTTGCTCAGCGGGAATTAATTCTCGGCTTTCGGCGACGCGGATTTACTTTGACTGAAGATTATGTGTGAGAATACACATCACTAGATAAGTATACAATTTAAATTCAGACTGTAATTGCTAAAAATAATGTAATGTACATCTTCTCATTAAAGTAGGAAAGAGTATTGATCATCATGTTTGCCTATTAAGACTTGGCGGTTTCAGAAAAAAAAATAGGTAGGATTTCGATCTTTTTCTTTATTTATAGTAAGTAAGTCGTGTCCAAGTATTTAATAAAGTTAAAAGAAGAGGGACAGACCAAAGAAAATATGGAAGTATCATGAGACAGAAGATATGGTTAAGAATGATGAGAACTCTGAGATGACGACTGATAAAGATGTGTGGAAGACTGCTTTGACGATCCCAAAGAAATTGGTATAATGGCATGAGGAAAATGATGAAGATTCAGTGGTCCAAGACTTATGATAATAAAAAGGATAGGTTATAAAAAGGATAAATTATAAATGCCAGTTGTACCTACTGGCAACCAAGTGCTTAAGAAGCAAAGGTTACAGGTCGACAACACAAATCCATAACCAGCGTATCGCGTCCTAATTCTCGGAAACATTTATCGCACGCACGGTGCGCCAACTCTTTTGTGTGGACAAAAAACCAGTGTGAAAGAGCCGAAAAAAAATCGCAATCATTTGTCCATCAGGTACAATTATGGTCCACCGTTACCCGTTACAATGCAGGATGCTAAATAATTACACATTCATACTCAAATGTACAGTACTGTATTGAAAATGGGACACTTACTGCCGTTTTGAAGAGCGTTGCACTGTGATCTGAGCGTTTGTTAAACTGTGGAAAAATTCTGTTTTTTTTGTTGTTGCTCAGTGCAACGTTTGAGATGTACGTTACATACGTACATCACACAAGATACAAAGATGTCTTGTGTGATTGATATTGACATGTTTTTTTTTTGTGATTTTCTGGTATTTTGTGCAATACGTAGGTTGCTACGTAGGAGTATGGTTTCAATCAATAAATCAAAGAAAGAAAGAAGATAGAGAGAGAGGGCCTCACGGTTGCGCCAAATAGGCCCAGTTCAGCATAAATGCTAGACAACTAGAGCCTGACGCTGGTTTTCAACTGGACCCTACGTTACGAGGACGTCTTACGGATGTAAATCTGTTTTATAGTGTGTAAATATTTAAATAAAACAGATATGTATGTGTAACAAATAATAATAAAATCTATAATAAAAAAATGTATATATATTTTATTTCACATAAACCAACATGGGCACTTATGAAACGTCAGAAGCTAGGTGCAGGGTTCCAATTAATTGTTTCGTATGGAGAAGAGCCGGCAAGAAACTCCATGGTTACTCTTTTAAAAATAATTGGCTGTTACAATGTTTTCAAATTACAGTGTTAATAGGTATGAGAGGACAGTGTAAGCCTGTCAAATAGTACTGGATACTTAACAAAATAGAAAATGCTCTACAAATCTATAAATAAGGCCTACAATGTTCTTACATTCACAAAATATAAAAGAATCTACTATCTCGTAGCATACCTGAATTAATATCCTGTTTACTAAGGCGTCACTTCAAAATACTCATTGTGTTTTCAAAGTGACGCTGACGTATCGAATGGCGCAGTAGTTAGTTTCTGCCCTATACGGGTTACTGGTTTAAATCTCACGTTTAAACAATATTTAGGGAACTTGTTTTTTCAGCTGGGAATTGGTGCCCGCGAAATGAGCGCTTTTATAATTTCTATCGTGACGATATTATGGCGAAAGGAAAGAAGGAAAAATATTTTATATGCGACTCACACAGAGAATACAAACAGCAAAAAAGGAGCATTTAAAACCAACAAAATATAAATATTTATAATTAAAAATTATAAAAATAAAATAAAAAAGACCTGGGCGAGGCCAAAAAGGCTTCTATCGAGGTCCATGACATCGGCAGGGAAGTAAAATGTGTGGAATATGTGCATGTAATAACGTTATCGTGGACGGAAATATAAAAGCGTCTCCATATATTTCCTTACATTTTACTTCGCGTGTTATCGTGACTTTAATATCGTCACGATAGTAATTGTTAAAGCGCACAATCAGTGATGAAACTTTTAATTACACAAGTTGGTCCACAATACGAATGTACAAAAATTAAATTGCATTTTTAGAAAGGCTGTTCGAGAATAATCTTTGCCCTTCCTGGCTTTAATTAAGAGAACATCCTCGAAATATTCTGCCCAGACAAAAAAAAATACTTTGTCGACATAATAACAGTTTTAAGAATACACCTATGCATATAAAATCTACGAGAACATTGTCTACTCGCGTGGCGAGTAAAACGTCCGCTTCGGCGAGTCGACGTCAAACGATAATTTGACAAGCAACGCCGCAGTATGGTATTATCTTCTATACATGCTCAGACATGCTCTGTCTCGCCACTAAGTTAACTATGGATGGAGTTATACATTTATAGTTGTTGTGTCATGTTTACTTATCTTTTACAGTGAAGGAGACAACTAACGAAACCAGTTCAAACCAGAATCCAACGTTTTTGGAAAGAAAACTTACTAATCCTTTTCCGCGGTTTGGTTTTTATAAAACGATTATAAACAAAATCATTGAATCAAAACATCTTACATAAACACCCCTACATCCTTTGCAAATTAATAAACATTATATTCTAACTATGTATTATTGAAACTGCGTCATAATTCAGGATTTTTAATATTCTAGTTGAGGACCCCATAGGACCCACCATTTACCAAGTGGAAAATGGTGAGCCCTATGGGGTTATTGTTTATAAAGATCCGTGAGCAAGCGTCAAGCATACTCTAGTGCAAATGCTAGTTCCTCCTGTATGAAAACTTTGCCCTACAGCGGATCAGTTATTATAACTTCATGATCATCATCATTATCAATCTATATTCATCCACTGCTGGACGTAGGCCTCTCTTAGTGAACGCCACCGAGCCCGATCTTCGGCTCTCCTCATCCAGTCTCTGCCAGCCGCCTTTGCAAGTCGTCACTCCACCTGGCCAGTGCGTCCCACACTACGCTGGCCTAAACGCGGTCTCCACTCTAGAACTCGTTTTCCCCAACGATTGTCGGTTCTGCGAGAGATGTGACCAGCCCATTATAACTTGACACAATGATAATTCAAGCATTCGTATGATAAATACCGCTCAAAATACTGACCAATACAGTCTATAAAAACAAAACAAAGGCTAGCCTTGAGTTCAACCTAGACTGAAATACTCGTAACAAATTAGTGTAGTATCATGTTTCTACTGCGTTCTCCCTTAGCACAGCACTATATTAGAAATAATTGCTAGTTAGCTGTTAAAAAGTCATATCAGTAATTTTCCTAGCTTTTATCTCAATTTAGCTCATTAGATGGGATGTGGTTGGTATTTAGTTCATTATAAACATTGTTGGAGCCTTTTCTTTGTGTCGTCCTCCGATAGAGCAATAAAATTAGGGATTTTTTTAGATTAATTCAGCAGTCTCGATTCGAAATGACGGTATTATAGCAAATAACACACACATAATATAACATCACGCCTGTATTCCCCGAAGGGTTAGGCAGAGGTGTACCTATAGCACACCCACATTTCGCCAGTTATGTTTAAGTCCCATGTAGCGAGCCTATTGCCATCAACCGGGCACAAATCCAGACTCCGGGCTGCTACCGAAAAATTCCAGATGGAAAAACCCAATAACACTTTGCCCGACCCGGGAATCGAACTCAGGACCTCATGCTCAGCAGTAGCGCTTGCGACCACTAGACCAACGAGGCAGCAAAGAAACGGCAGCAATGAAACCTTTAAAAAAATACCTATGAAAAATACCATTCTCCCCTGGTCTTGACGAGTATTGACCAAATTTTCCCGTGGCTCTTTAGAGGGCATCCAGCAAGGATTGTTGGTCTGCCAACATTTCTTCTATCATCTATCAAATATTCAGTATCGGCTCTACACCTGCTGCCATTACCATACTGATTAATTTACTAAGCAATTAATTATCGATAAAAACAAAACCATTCCTAAATAAATTCTTGAGTAGAACCATAAATAAATTGTCTGGAAGTTTCGTATCTATTTAACAGCTCATACGTAATTCCTTAACAATAGAACACGAGGTCGATGAGGCGCAACCTACACCAATTAATTGTCAAAGCGAACAAAAGCAAAAGCTTGTACGAACCGTATTATCGTAATAAGTCCCTCAACCATTTTCATTGACCCATAGCTCCATACTAAATGTTTCGAGTGAGGGTCCAACTTATACTGGTGATAAGTTACTACGCAGTACGGTGACTATATTGACCCCTATTGTCTTATTAAATGTTGGGAATGATGGCTCAAGTTATAGTTGGTAAGTCACCCATGTTAGATTCTGCGCAGTGTTTGCGTATTGAAGGGAACGCAGTAAAACAATGAATACCGTTTTTTATGTATTAGCAAAAGACGCTTTGTAATCCAGCATTGCAGATGTGCCGAGTTGATTTGTGATACATTTTAGACTTAACTTCATTATCGTCACCTGCCTCTTTTCCCCAACTATGTAGGGATCAACTTCCAGCCCCTGCAGTCTCGACATTAGACAGCGACAAAAATCGGTCGCTAAGTCTATCGTTGTCGTTGTCCTTTAATAGATTTTCAACTTTATTCCGAAAATATAAGGTTGAAAATCTATTAAAGAAATTTGACATCTATTAGATTTAACGACCGATTTTTGTCGTTATATTTGTCGAGACTGCAGGGCCAGTCTAACCGGATGCACCTGAATACCAGTATTTTACATGGAGCTACCGCCTAAATGATCTCTACAACCCAGTTACTGGGTAATACGATACCCTTTGGTAAGACTGGTTGTCAGTCTTTCGGGCTTCTTACTACCCGTAACGACTGCCAAGATCTACAAATGGCAGCCGGGACCAACGGTTTAACGTTCTTTCCGAGGCACGGAGGGGTCTCAAGATGTAATGGATAGTCACCCATCTACGGACCGACCTCTGCAAGTATAGCTTAACGTTTGAATTTCTATTGGCCCGTGCGGCTGTCGTTGTATTTTTACTTATGATCATCAGTAGCACAATTTAAACGCTATTGCAAAACAATATTTAATTAGGCTCAAATGGCCTTAGGACAGTATCCGGACGTTTATATGGCTTAGTTTTAGAACGAGTCTGTAACATGGGTGTATATGACAAAGATGACACTACAAAGCGGAACTTTTAGTTTAACTCCATATTATGCCATAAATAAACGGCCAGGTTACTGTAAGCCTGCAACATCCCACTGCTGGGCAAAGGCCTCTCCCAATGAGTTCCAGCTCTTTTGATCCAGGGCTAAAGTAGCCCACTGGTCGCTTGTTTTCTTTATCTCGTCCCGCCATTTTCTATGGGGTCGGGTATACTTGGAGAAGCGTATGTCCAGCAATGAACTGGTTCCCATAAGCTGATATCAGACGTTTCACTGGAGTGAATGGTTCACGTGAGTTAAGGTTATTTTTTGTTTCATCCTACGTTCACAGGATACCGACAAAATTATGTAGAAATGAACGGTTCGCTTCTTTCATTTCATTTTCGATTATTCTGTTGGCGAGTGAAAGATGGCCGAGTGCCGAAATCCAACATCGTTGGATCATAATGAAATAATTTTTCACTTCTGATTCATTTTGTGTTCAGACGTTTTTCCCTATGAGTAAAATATGCCGATTGAAAGGTAAAAATGAAAAATAAGTGAATCGACTTCACTGAAAATATTACTAGACTGCCTCGTTGGTCTAGTGGTCGCAAGCGCTACCGCTGAGCTGGTCCTGGGTTCGATTACCAAGTCGGGCAAAGAATTATTCGGTTTTTACATCAGAAATTTCTCAGTAGCAACTCGGAGTCTGGATTGGTGTCCGGTTAAAGGCAAATAGACTTCGCCCCCTATTGCATGGGACTTGAAACATAACTGGCAAACTTTGGGTGTTACCACCTATAGGTACACCTCTGCCTATCTCTTCGCGGATTACAGGCATGATGTTATGTTATTAGACTGGTCCTTCTGCCTGCCCCACATCGTGGTGGGAGTGCAGTGCGCGGGCGTTCCCTCGTTGCACTCATTATTAGATAATTCGAGTTAATCTGCGTGTGCTCTCCAATAGGTGTGGGGTTCGCTGAACTGCTCATAAATTGGTCAAGTTGTTAGTTTAATGGCTTCATGTTTGTAGCCAGTTAGTGCTGTCAAATGATCTTTGCCTGTTTCTCATGATCTTAGTCGCGTAATCAGGGACAACTCCGTGCAAAGTGTTCAGGCTTTTTTGTTAACACCAGTATCAAAATTTAATAAATAATAATAAATGTGAATGATGTGTGATGTGTGTGTGATGATGTGTATAATTTAATTAATGAGTGAATGTATGATGAATGTGTGTGTGTAATGTGGAATGGGAAGGAATGTGTGTGTGTGTGTGTGTGTATGTAGCATATGCATTTTGTACTCTTTGGAAATATTTTTCGGTGTTTATCAAACGTGTCACTCCGACCACATATTTTGTCATTTTTGGGATAGTCAGTGTAAAATGTCATTAGGAAGGTTTGATTTTCGTAATTATAAATTATTCTTATCTCAAAAATCTTAAAAGCTTGAAATATACAACTTGTACAAAATCTCTTTTTTAGAAGTGTTGATAATTCTCGATTCCTTCTACCTTGCCTGCGGGCAGGGCCTTGTGATTGGTATCAGTGTACCCAAGAAGGCCTACGTTTTATAAACTCCTGATTGAGATTTAGAATTGAGTTAGGACATTCATTTGTCACCCAAGCTTTGTTAGGACACACAGTCTCCGAGACAGATATCAAAAATTGACTTTTCCTAGTGGGCCAGTGGGTGAAAAATCTTAAAAGCTTGAAATATAGTTAACAAAAAACATCAAAACATTCTTCAGAATCCCAAAAATGTAACCAAACAAACGTATTTTCTAAAACCCTATGACACTTAACATAAAACGCACACCAGTTTACTCACAACTGCAATTTGCACTCAAGTTTACGTTTACGTTTGACGGCCGTACAAATCCGCTTACATTTCACATGTTTACGTTACTGGTTACACGCCGTTTGTTCTGGCTATTTGCGATTATTTATTGCGGATTTAAATGAGTGTTCTCTTAAATTCGTACGTTTGGGTGTGTTTGTGTCAAACAGAAATAATTGTGTGTATGTGTTTGTGCTTTATTTGGTCGTAAAATGCAACAAAGCTATTTATTACTTCAAGAGGATGGGCAGTAGCATCCTCCTCAAATAACTGTCAAGTTTGATAATTACGACTTCCTTTTTTAATACACTTATTCGATTGTAAACAAACTTTTAATTAGACAGTTAACAGAAAATATTAAGTACCTAAATTAGTTTTATCGAAAAAGGTACCGAACAAGTTGTTACATAGAAGAAGTTAATACATTTAGCCCACTTGGCATAAATATAGACACACACGTTAACTGGAAGTCACACATAGAACATATAAAAACAAAACTCTCTAGATTCTCTTAAGCTCTTTTTCAAATTAAACAAAGCACTAACACACAAACTGCTATGGCTGCTTACTACGCATATGCCTACTCATGGCTGCGATATGGCATCATGCTATGGGGAAATAGTGTTAACGTAGATGAACTATTTATAATGCAAAAGAAGTGTATAAGAATTCTGGCCCAAATAGATAATACGGAGAGCTGCAAATCATTCTATACAAAATATCATATTCTAACTCTGCCGTCAATATACATAATTGACATTTGCGTATTTGTTTTTAAAAATATCGACAAGTTCACTAAAGTAGAAGATACGCACAACGTCAACACTCGCCATAAAAAGAGGTTATGCGCTCCATCCTCCAGAATAAAAATATTAAGTGATAGTATTATATGGCAATAAAAATATATAATAAGTTGCCCAGCATGTTTAAAACTGAAAAATCTGTAATTATATTCCAAAAAAGGCTAAAACTATACCTAATTTAAAAATGTTTCTACTCAGTAAAAGAATATCTAAAGTCTTGCTCAAAATAACGATGTTCTCTCATGTACAAAAGTGGCGATCTGTCCTATACAAACAATAAGATTTAGTCTATCCTATTTAATTTCATATAAAATTATAATTATAATTTGTAATGTAATGTTTAAAGGTTGACATTAATATTGCTGAATAACTCTATTAAATTAATTATTATTGACATTATATTTTGACATAACTAAAATTTCTCAATTTGATTGCATATTTTTTTTTTTATTAATAAAAATGTTAAATGCATGCCAATTTAGGATGATAAGGGCAGGCGAATGATAATTGCAATGCTTGTAAAAGGCTGCTAAGTCATAACTACTAACATAAGATAACACCAACATTGTAACACTTAGTTCGTAATAAACGTTTTGACTTTGACTTTGACAAACTCACAGCAAAAAAAAAACGTCCCAAGTATTTTTCTATTTAATGTATTTATGGTTTTACCAAAGAAAACATCGAGGTCAGAATTAGAGACATGTTATTACAATATACACCATGAAAACATGGTTATGAAAATGCGGGAAACGATTCAGCGGAAGGCCAAAATTATACAACGCCATATACCGAGGTTACAAATACAAAATACCTATGACATTGTCCCTCTTGACACAGTTGAAACACTTTATTATGTTTATCACCTAATTCTAGACTAGTATCGTGGGAATTAAAACTAGCACTAACTAACTAGAACTTGACCTTGACCCCTGTATTTATAAAGTTGCTTAGAGTTAAGTAATGATTAACGTCTGCTTAGCCATACATTTTTTGACGTCTAAACGTCTCTTAAAGGCAAACAGGCGCGACGCGACAGCACGACACAAAGGCGCCGCTCGTCGCGCGGCACGAGGTACCTTTGTGTCACGCTGACGCGCTGCGCCAGTGTGCACGAGCCTTAAGGCGGTACCCCGACCAAAACCTTGCCATAGTGCGTTATTCAGTGGCTATTAACTCATTCAATATGGGTAATAAACTACATCTAAAAGCACATTATTAATGTTCGTTATCCTATAGAATAGAATAGAATAGAATACTCTTTATTATGTACACCATAAAAATTACAGATATAAAAGTAGAAATTTTACATAGGGTGACACAATGGGCGGTCTTATCGCTAAAAGCGATCTTTTACAGACAACCTTTGGATGGATTCAAGGTAGAAGGAGAGACAATAATGCAGGTAGTCAGTGGTGTACCATTTACATATACAACAAATACATACATACATAAAACATATACCTATCCTATCATCACATTGCTCATTTTTATTTGTTGTAAATACATTTAAAATCTGCTTATAAAAAACTGACTAAAATTATTGATTGCATGCATCATTTCTTAAAGGTGACGTTCTAATAATTTAAGGATTACACTAATAGATAGATAGTTTAAAAATCGAAATAATTGTCTTTTTATTTTATTTCAAAAGCTCACTTGTCTTTTTTTTATTAAAATAATTCCACAATGTTTGAGAATTCTATGATAAATGGGCGTGCGCAGGGAGTGGGACAGAGCGAGACTCATCGACGAAACAGAGAAGGACCGAACGCTCAAGGTCGTTTGGTCAGGGAAGTGCCTTAACTTTAAGCAAAGTTTATAAATAAATTGATAAATTCCTGTAGTTGTCGTAAACGTTTCACTGCATAACTTACATACATACGTGTACAAAATAAATGCAAAAACGCGCTACAAACGCAGATGCTACGTTTTCGAGATGGACGCAAATAAACGGACGAACACAATTTACGACAGTGCTCAGCGCACGTGGCGTTTACTGAGTTTTTTTTATTGGCGCAATAAGTGATGGTATTGTTTCGTATTTACGCAATGAAGTGTATTTATGTTTACCGAATTTGTTTATTGGTTTGTAGGATAGGTGAACTTAGAATGACCTCGACGTTCTGGGTTAATTTTCCCTAGTAGATAATGTGTGATCAAAATAGATCTGATAGTACCCTATTTGTTAAAAAAATTACCAGTAGAAAGTTTTACAGAGGCTCTTGAACTCCTAGTAGGTATTTTCTTTAACTCATTACATCTTTTTTTTTTATTATTGAGCTTTTCCATCTGGTATTTCTCAGTACCAGCCCAGAGTCTGGGTCTGTGCCCAGTTGATGGAAACATCTGGAACTTAAACATCAAAATAGGTACACCTCTGCACAATCCTTCGGGGATTAGAGGCGTGATGTTATGTGTTATGTCATTTTATTTTTTAATATTTTTTTTCGTTTTCCTTCGTCGGGACTCCCTGTAGCTATTGGTACAACTTGGCTCGTAACTACTAAAACTCTGAAGGGATATTAAATAACATTTTCCTACATGTTTAATAATATAGTTACCTACTAAGATGTCTTTAGGCACTCTGCCCACCCGCAACCCAAAAGAAAGGCTCATTAAATCCTAAGTACCTCTCTTTAGATATCCTCTCAGAGTAGTCGGATAGTAAACACCGAAATCATCTATTTTAAAACATAATTTAATTTCGACGTGTTAAAGTGTTTGTACAAACTTACTTTCAGAAATAAAATACTTTATCATTTATCTGGTAATCCCGTCATCTGGCAGTTATTAACATCACTCTAATAAGTCATTTGCACCTGAAATATCATAAAATGAAATCATCACCACCCATAAAAAAGCTAATGCGGCTGTAAAAAATATATCAAAAAGACATTCTGCAAAAAATACTATATTTAATAATACAGTTGACAGTGTCGGATGTAAACTCAACCCGTACACATAATAAGTGTCCGTCTGTCAGTCATCAAACGATTTCGCGGAAACGTAACACGACAAAGGGATTGTCACTTTGTGCCGAATTCGGTTTTATGGACGGTAAATTATATGAGAGCCGAAATTGCGAAGTTGCGAAGGAATTAAAAATAATTGTTGGGCTTTAGTTATTGTGTAGCTCAAAACAGATTGGGCTAACTGTACTTTAACGTCACGAAAATGACGCCATAAAAAGGTATAAGGCTTTTTTATGACCTTTTTTGATGTGGACTGAATGTGTGGTTGTTAGTTAAAGTAAATTCTCCTTTCATAATATGGCTTTTCAATGATAAAAAGTATAAGCTGCAACGGAGCACTCACTTTCATCGTTCTATGAATCAATCGTTCACATAACCAGCCCACAGCTGGACATAGGCCCCTTTCCAAAGACCCAATTTCTGGTACAACACTTTATTCTTGCAGGATCACAGGAATCAATTCTGTTCATGTTTTCCACACCGACTAAAAGTACTCGTAACAGACGATTTAAAAAAAAAATCATTTAATATATACCAACCTGGAAAATGTTGGCAGTCGACACAAGTGAGAAGCGACCGTCCGTCATGCTTTTAAATATAACATCACGTAACGAATTGAGTTGTAGGAAGCAAAAATATTATAACAAAGTCATATTTTTCCTGCGTTCTAAGTTATTCGTATGGAAAATATTTAATTTGACAACTTCACCAGAGGTTCCGTATCGAATGTTTAAGCGATTGTGATGTTTTGATTTCAAACTCAAACTCAAAGCATTTATTTCAAATAAACCAATTACAGGCATTTTTGAATTGTCAAGGGGTCGGTCAGTTAGAAAAATGAAGCTAATTGCCCATTCCAAAGCGTAGTAGGTACCTATGGAGAATAACGGGCAAGAAACACCATGGGCACTCTTTTAAATCAACGTTACAAAAAAAAATTGGTTACATCACTTTACTATTTAACTTATTACTATAAAGATAAAGCAATATCATTAGCAATTTTGTTTTTAATAGCTACTATGCGTATCTACAATGTACCAACTAATACGTTTGGTACTTAAACTTCGAGGCTACGGTACCGTTACTCATAATTCTACCCCATAAAAATCTCGGGCCTATGAAAACGGTTTTCCGTTCAAATTTTAACAAAATGCAAATGATGAAGAAACATAAAATTTGTATTGCAAACAACCAAGTTGTATGCTATTCTTTGGGTTAGACACACATTTTAAGGTAG
Organism: Griposia aprilina; assembly: GCA_916610205.1. Lineage (NCBI taxonomy): Eukaryota > Metazoa > Arthropoda > Insecta > Lepidoptera > Noctuidae > Griposia > Griposia aprilina. The sequence goes on along the minus strand of OU744299.1, from coordinate 21,293,394 downwards.
GTAATAAGTTGTAAAAAGTCCCGTTTGCTTTTCAAATGTCATTACCATATCATAATCGTCAATATTAACGAATATGAGCCTTCTACTAACTCCGAATGAAGTTGGTTATAGTGCCATAATGTATGCTACGTAATCGAGTTTCAATAGAAGCATACTGATTAACTGAGGATATTACAAAAAAAAATTGTAATTATTAATATATTTGGGGTCACCGCAGCGTCTTCTTCTTCCATTATGATTAAGATTTGAAAAATATGTAAGTAAATTATTCGTTAAAAGGCGCTCCATTATTTGAACGTGCGGAACCCAAAAGCAACCGGTGCAATGTAAACTCTACATCGTGACGAATCGCAAAACGTTCAAAAATGTTACTAAACGCGGCGCTTTTGATGTTTTAATTATTATTTTGGTTTATTACCCGTAAACGGTTATTACTTGTTGGTTATCGCAACCTTCCTGTTTTTATTAGTTAGTGTCAGTAATTGAGTAACTGTTTTGACTCCTGCAGAAGTCGGTGATAAAAGCTGCGTTTTGAGGTTATACGTAATTAGTGGAGATAAAGAAATGGTGATGGTTTAACGGTTAAGAGTATTTTTTATAAGTAATTGCGAAGGTAACATACATAAAAAAAGATAATGAAGACGTCCCAAAACTTTCCGATTATGTGACAGAAATGAGATTTTGCAATCAATGACAGGTAAATCGCTCTATTATAGACCTCATCCATGCCTTTACTAAGCGAGTTCGAAATCAGGAGCTAAGAGGCTCATTTATAAATCCAACAAAAAAAAAAACAACTCGGCTGTTCTCCTAAACGCAAATTCTTATTGATTTGAATTATGATTATCGTGAAAAACAGACGGCTGAAAAGCAATACTTGTATCACAAATATCGGTGGTGCAAAGCATTAGGTATACCTTGAAGACTGTAGCGGCAGATACTTCCTCCAACGACTGATACCCATCTGAAACAACTAATTGGAAACGTGCACCTAGCTTCTGACGTCTCATAAGTGCCCATGTTGGTTTATGTGAAATAAAATATTTTGATTGGATTTTGATTTTGATACTAATACAATTTGATTGTTTTTGTGTTTTATTTATTGGCGGTTCTTTCGATGTATTTGTCTTTAGTTTAAGTTACTAACAATAGTATTTTAAATCCAAACCTCTTATTAACAATTTATGAATCCCTCAGTTGTCCGAAATAAAATCATTTATTATTATTATTAGAATCATAGTCGACTGATCCCGACTGTATCCTAACTAATATTATAAATTCGATATAAGTTTGTTACGCTTTCACGCTAAAATGGCTCCACGGATTTAGATGAAATTTAGCACACCTATATAGACCATGACCTACGTAAGGACTTAGGTTACTTTTACCCTGGATCGCAAACGAATTCACGGGCACACAGCTAGTTTCTTATAACTCTTGCAAACCCATAAAACCCTTAAACCTGCTGATTCACTTTCCGATATTTCTAGATTCTTTAGTAAACAATAACAATTGAATCACTCCAGATTTATAAACAGGAACGATCTCATTATCATCCTACGTACACAATTCATCTTCAATTGACGCTTACTTCTGGCACGCGACGTTCACAATTTTACGTTTTATCTGCCCTACATCAGCAGGAAAATTTCCTTTTGACTCACTCACTGTTTCATCTGAATCATGTGTTGCACTTTTAGCCTTTATTGTTGTTAGAACTTCATGCGGAACTGAATACAGTTGTAGTGTTTGAAAGTATGCAATTTTGTGATGCATCAATGGTATTATTCCCATTTTGAAAAACCTCAATGCTAGTTGTCTTTCCTATAAAATACATTATAATGGGTAATTCGTTTCAGCAACAAAACTTTTTGTTTTTTTTTCATCGTTTCTCTAGTATTTCCAAAAATACCTCGAACTGATATTGAAGAGGAAGAAAATCCCGAAAAAGTGGTAAAGTCTAGCTCTTTTAAAAAACTAGCGTTCTGGCCCTGCTTCGCACGGATTTTACGGCTTGACAAATCATGGAGATTGATCTTTTTTATGTGCAAGTTTAATATCAATGTATAATACCCAGTTTAGAGGAACAACGCGATCACACAGTGAGACACGAAAAGCGACTTAAAATTTTGTAATGTGTACATACGAGGGACGCTATGTGGGCGGATGTAGGTAATTTGACTGATTAACTAATTATTAACATTATCTAAGGGTATAAAGGTAAAATTTCATATATTTGTGATCATCAGTTTGCTAGTTATCCTTTAGTCAACGACAACTGGAATGGCTAACGTGACAATGTTGAAGAAAATCAAGCACCGCGCTGTTATTCAATTCCTTACCAAATAAAGAAAAATTCAAAAAAACTATTCATGGTGGCTGTTTACCAAGATTCTGGACCTTCGTTATCTACGGTTCAAAACTGGTCAAATGAATGTAAAAGGGGGTAAAATAGTATTGAAGACGACACTCGCTCGGTCGGCCCGGTTACTGCTTCTACGGAAGAAAACGTGAAAAATGTTGAGAAGCTCATACTGGAGAATGCTCAAATGAAGATGAAAATGATAGCAGAGATGACCCACCTCTCCGTTGTACCATGCATACTATTCTTCATGACCATTAACTTTCAAAAGTCAGTGCAACATGGGTGCCGGGAACGCTCACAGCGCCTCAAAATTAAGTGCGAACCAAGTGCTGTAGAGACTTTTTAGAACTCTGTGGTGACGTTCCATCAAGTATTTTCGAACGAATTATTACTGGAGATGGATCGTGGGTTCATCATTATGACCCTGAAAGTAAGCAGAAGTCCATGCAATGGCACAAGAAGGGTACTGCACCCCCTAAGAAATTCAAAGTCGTTTGGTCTACCGGAAATATTATGGCCACATTGTTATGGGACTCAAAGGGAGTTTTGCTGATTCAGTACACAAAAAAGGTGAAACCATAAACGCAACATCTTACGCATCCATTTCACGAAATTTACGGGAAGCAATTAAAGGAAAAAGACGGGGTAAACTGACCACCGGTGGGTCGCTTCTTCATGACAACGCCCCGGTCCACACGGCGCGTGTTTCCAAGGTTGCTGTGCGAGATTGTGGTTTCGATGAAATTAATCACCCACCCTATAGCGCGGACCCAAGTTCCAAGTGATTATTATTTGTTCCCTAATTTGAAAAAAGACCTTCGTGGGATACGATATTCCTACGATGAAGAGCTCAAGACGGCAATAAATGCGCATTTTCCAGAGAAAGACGAAAGTTATTTTTTACAGGGTATTGAAAAGTTAATTTCGTAATATAATAAATGCATTGAGGTAATGGGGGATTACGATGAAAAATAAAAATGTCATGCCGATACCGAGAATACATTGAACGCCCCTCGTAGATAGATAATAACTAGTAGTTACAAACCAGCGGTGATGATATTAAGATAAAATATCTAATCTGATAATGATTACAGGAAACCCAGCTGCCACATCTTTCTTTCATCCACATTCGAGGAAGAAGTGACAACTGAATACAATGCAATTACGAACGAGTATGATCTGTTTCGTGTAATCACTCGTTTCATGAGGAAGGGACACGCGATTTTTTTCCGCGAAGTGTCGACTTCAGTTTTCCTCATTCTAAAAAACTGTGGGGGATTCCGATGATGAGTCCTAATCACATATGATAGTGACTAAACGGAGGCAGTGTTGCGTGTAATTACTTAGTGATGAGAGATTCCATTTAATTTCACACATACTTTGTATTCATTGCACTTTTTCCTTGTGTAAAATGATTAGGTATCCGATGACCCTGCATTTTGTAAGACCAAATTCAAATTTCAAATTCATTTATTAATTTTGTGAACATAGGGTAAAATGATACAGATGTTATCTAAAAAAATGTTGATCCATACTATGTCCCGCCAAAGGGCATACAAAATCGCTTAAGCGATCGAATGTCAATTAACAAAATAGAAACAAAATAAAGTCAATAGTTACGTAGATGTCACAATTTCATGCCAAACACTAATAGTTAATAATATGTCAATAAATTATAGACGGCACATAAACAAATAGGAATTAATTAGTCACAATTTCGTATAAGCACAATAACAAATGCAATAAAAATGGAAATAAATAATATCATTGTCATAAGCAGATCGCCGTCCGGTAAGGACCAGGCCCGGGTCAACGGCGCGTTGTGTTCCACGCGCGCCTCATAGAGATGTCAGCATAATTAACGGGGTCCGATAGGGCCGATGCCTGCCAGGGTCGCGGATTGTTCGAAAGAGTTACCGTGGCCCTGGCGCACAGGCAACTGAAGGAACACGGGTGGGTTTTAGTCAGTAAGAGTCTGACACGCTCTTCCGCTTCGCCCAGAGCGGGAGTGGTCATTTGATGATTCCCCACCCAAAAAAAAAAAACATTTTAATTATAGATAGATATAAAATTATATAATATTATTTTAATTTGTCATTAAGATATTCATTAACAGAATAATACCCCTTGTCATTCAATAATTTAAAAAGCTTACGTTTAAACTCATTCATGTTGTTGCTTGATACAATTTGATCAGGTAATTTGTTATAAAGTTTTGGAGCCATTGCATATATACTGTTGTAGAGAAATTTGGTTTTTGTGCACAATGGGTGCAACTTTTTTGAACGCCGTTGACTTTCGACAGATTTATATAAAAACATGTTGTTTTTTACAAAGATACAGGCTTCATAGATATAAAGTGATGGTACAGTCAATATTTTTAAGTTTTTGAAATGTGGCTTGCATGAATCTGTTCCTTTTTGTTTTACATATAGCTCGAATAATTTTTTTCTGTTCTGTTAATACCTCCTCTGCCTTAGTAGCATTGCCCCAAAATATAAGACCATATCGCAAAGCAGAGCGACATATCCATGATAAGCTGCTAAGAGCGCTGTCATATTCACAATTTTGCCTAGCATATATAGAGCATAGGAAAACTTACTGAGCTTCCCACACACATAATCAATTTAAGTCCTCCATGACATATCGTTATCAATATGCAGTCCGAGAAATTTTGTAACATTCGTTTCAAGTATTTGGTCACCTTTGTAGTTTACCTGAGAATGTGACAGAGTTTTTTGCCTAATTTTAAAATTCATAATTTTATTTTTAGTTAGATTAATTTTAAGGTTATTAGCGTTCAGCCAGTCAACAATAGGAACAAGACTAGTGTTAATGTCATCTTCTATATCTTTATTACTGCCAGTATTATATATAACCGTGCTATCGTCAACAAATAAGGACATTTGGTGCATAATTACTTGGGGAAAGTCATTTATGTAGCAAATGAAAAGCAAGGGTCCCACCACAGAGCGCTGCGGAACACCGCAACAAAGAACTCTAGAGCTAGACGAGTATACTACTTCAGTTTTGGATTTAATGTCCACTTGACTAATCTGAGTAATTTGTTTTCTATCCTCCAAATAAGATTGTACGAGATTAAGCACGTTACCTCTGATGCCGTATCTATTTAGCTTTGTTAAACTCAAACTCAAACTCAAAGCATTTATTTTAAATAAACTAATTACAGGCACTTTTGAATTGTCAAGGGGTCGGTCAGTCAGAAAGATGAAGCTAGTTACCCATTCCAAAGCGTAGTAGGTACCTATGGAGAAGAACGGGCAAGAAACTCCATGGACACTCTTTTAAATCAAAAAATGGTTACAAAATCTTGATTACATCGTTCATGTTGAAATTATGCATGTGAGAACGATGCAGAACGTTAAAAGCGTCCGTCATAAAAAGACAAAAGCAATTCAAATATCAAATTAAATTAAAATAAACCGTGGCAGCTAAGAAATGACCAGTCCCCACTGACGGCGCCCGTTCACGAACATGACGCATGGATCAGCACCATTCAGCTCAACCATTTTGAAGGGAACTTAATGATCCAAAACACACGCCACCACCAGCGAGACATTAGAGTGAGCATGACATACTCTCAGCCGCCAGGGCACATTCAAGTCAATGAAAGAAAAACCTATTAAATGGTAGCTTTACGAGTATAGTAGGTACATAGTACTCACACATGTGCTATGCAATTATACAATACAAAAAAAAAAAAAAACAATGCAAAGATAGTTTTAAAATCTTCAGCAGCTCCTCAACAGTAGTTTGAAATGCTAATCAATTAGTTTATGCGCCCCTGTGGAGCAGGACCAGCGTTGAGCCAAGCATTTTTATCAGCGATGTAATCCCCCAACTTATAATATGCTTGGCTGCATAGTGTGCGTTTTAAACAAGATTTAAATTAATTTTCATTCAGTTGAAGAATATGGGGAGGTATTTTATTGTAACATTTTAAACAGTACCCCATGAAAGATGAGTCTACTTTTACTTTTTTTACTTTTTTTTTTTTTTTGTGGGAAATCATCAAATGACCTCTCCCGCTCTGGGCGGAGCGGAAGGGCGTGTCAGACTCTTACTGACTAAAACCCACCCGTGTTCCTTCAGTTGCCTGTGCGCCAGGGCCACGGTAACTCTTTCGAACAATCCGCGACCCCGGCAGGCATCGGCCCTGTCGGACCCCTTCAATGATGCTGACATCTCTTTGAGGCGCGCGTGGAACACGACGCGCCGTCGACCCGGGCCTGGTCCTTACCGGACGGCGAAATGCCCATTGCTCGCCGTCCGCAAGCCCGCGCCTACGGTGGCCGGGAGTCGGCAATTGACTCCCGACGCCCAGGGTGTCTCCTCCTGCGGCGACTAGGGGCGTGAGGGCGCAACGATTGCCGCACCCTCACGTGCTCCGCCTCCTCCTTCGCGAGCATTACTGCTTCACAGGTGACGGCTTCCCATTCTCTCTCGCTCCGTACCATGGCCTGTACCAGGGCCGGACGCGAGAGATCGCCGCCGCCGATCGCCGCCACGAGGACACGGCGGTGCGCCACCCAAGCTGGGCAGACCTCCACCGTATGCTCCACCGTGTCCTCCGGTCGATCCACACAATGCCAACACCCGGGCATTTCCTCCCGCCTTATCCGAAACAGGAACCTCCCAAAACAGCCATGTCCGGTGAGGACCTGCGTCAGGCGGAAGGTGAGGACGCCGTGGCGCCTCTCAAGCCACTCCTCAAAGAGGGGACTTACCGCCGCAATTGTGGCGTGCCCAGCGCTGGGTTGCGACAGTCGCACTCTCCATGCCGCCATGAGATCCCGCCGGAGCTCTGTCCGCTGTGCCGCGATTTCTCGCGGCAGCGGAGTAACGCCCCGGCGTTTCGCCTCCTCGCGCCACTCCCAAATGTGCGCGAGGACTTTTGCCTCCAGATCCCATGGCGGCAATCCGGCAAGGAGGCTCGCCGCCTCGCAGGAGACCGTGCGGTATCCTCGGACCAGCCGGATGGCCATGACCCTTTGGGACGCGTTCAACCAGCGTGCTGGTCGGAGCCTCAATGAACGCGCCCACACCGGTGCCCCGTAAAGGGCCATCGACCGCACGACCCCCGCGTAGAGCCTCCGGCAGGAGGCGTTTGGACCCCCTAGATTGGGCAGGAGCCGCTTCAAGGCAGCCCCGGCCCGGTCCAGTCTGGGAGCCAAACGTCGGAAATGCTCAACGAAGTTCCACCGGCTGTCGAGGACGAGTCCCAGGTACCTCATCGTCGACTCGACGCCGATGTGAACCCCTCCCGCCATTATTTGGGAACCCGACAGTGGCGCGTTCCGAGGACCATGAAAACACATGGCCTCGGACTTGTGCAGGGCCACCTCGAGTCCCAATTGCCGGATCCTCTCAATGACTGTCGCAACCCCGCCTGTCATTAATTCGGCCGCCGCCTGGTGCGACCTCCCCTGCGCCAGGACCAGCGTGTCGTCAGCGTAACAAACGACGCTGACGCCGCTAGGGAACTTTAGCCAGCCTGAAACCTGGATATGGTAGATTTTTCCTTACGTACATGATGTTTTCATAGATATATTTATAGGTGCCATAATAACATCTAAACTTAATAATTCATTGGGAACCTGCTTCTCTTTATCAGGTGAACCGTGCCTAGGTCTATTTTATTTAAAAACTGCCTTTTTGGTCTAGTGGTCGCCAGCGCTACAGCAGAGCATGAGGTGCTGGGTTTGATTCCCGCTTCGGGCAAAGTGATATTGGGTTTTTTCATCTGGAACTTCTCAGTAACATCCCGGAGTCTGTATTTATGCCCGGTTAATGGCAATAGGCTCGCCCTCTACATAGGATTAAACATAACTGGCGAAATGTTGGCGTACTCTACGAACACCTCTGCGTAACAAGCGTGATGTTGTGTTTATGATAAAAACTTATCTTTGTACCTAAACCTTCGTGATAAAAGCTAATTAAGTTCTTAACAGTAATAACGAAAGTGATAACACGACTTACTATCTGTTAACCTGTGCCTCTTGACACTTGCGTCGATAGTAAAAACTAGTATCAAGACTGTAAAGCTAAATACTCTACCCATTACAAATGGTTTTTATTTAATTACTTAACTCCGTTATTACATGGGAGATTGTTCACAAGCTAGTTACTAATTCTACAGTTTAATTATTACCAAGTATACCCAGTAGGTTGGTTATAGCTATTGTTATGCATAAATAAACGATTATAAGTATTATTTTAACATTATAAGCCTAACTGATGTGTGCATTATTAGGTAATTATAATAATTCATTAGTTTGAAATTAGTTTAGTATATTTAACTTTATATAGATTAACTATAATAGAGCAGTACAATGGATTGAAACGATTTGTATGAGATAGGAAATATACATGACTAAAACGTTTTAAAGTAAAATAAATCGAAACTGAATATTTTACTGACGAGCTCGTGGACCGAAAAACAAATACAATTTTGTATCGAGACATTAAAACTTCTAAGTCATCTTGTTTTGGATTAAAAAACAATACGCATAATTTCTTAAAGCCTCTCATGTTGGTACAACGTAAAGATGTACTGTCAATAAATCGTGACAATAAAATAAAAATCCGAACGAAAGGACCAAATAATACAGCCAACGCCATCTACCGGCCGCCGCAAAAGACCAGTGGTATGCACATAATTGCGATTTAAACATAATAACGACTACGGAAAGTAAACACTGGTCGACCTCGGGTTATCGAACCCGTAGTACTACGGATACCTACTGCGCTTATACCTACACATTTAACATAAATATTGTTATACTTTGGTAGGCATGTAAGTACACATAAGTATTAAGAATACTTAATACTTAAATTGAATATGGGAACCAATTTGCGGTCACTTACTCACTTGTTAGGAGTTAACACTTGTGGCACTATAAAAGCATTATTTTATCGACCTGTCTTGTATTCCTATTCCCCGACAAACATAATGAGGATAAGCAGTGCCGAAGTTTCCATAGAATTCGATTCCTACTGGCTTCCCTTTGAAAAATGTATCTATCTCATAATTTATTTACCTGTCATTGCGTTATATTTAATTATTTTTACCTATTGTGGTATAGTAATTTTATTCTAGGTGCAACGTCTTCACATATAATTATATAATTAATGTATACATAATATATAACATTGTAAAACATTTTTAAAAGAGTAACGGTGGAGTTTCTTGCCCATTCTTCTCCATACGAAACTACCTTTTGGAAGGGGCAACTAGAATCAATTCAATGTTTTTGTAATTTTTGACGTTAAAAAGTGCCTTTTATGTGCCTATTTGAAATAAATGATTTGACTTTGAAATGGCACAGTCAGTATTCTTTAGACAAATAATATAATGACATTACAGATATGTACTCCGGCTAACCTCTTACAAAAATAGACTCTTCGCTACTGGCGGGTAGATATAATATTATAGACAGAATGGTTATGTTTGTATCCAGAAGTTTTTGAAATAAAACAATGGCAAAAACTTCGATTAAAAAAATTGGAAATGCATGAACGAGAATACATTGTTGGTCTCAGACGCATGGTGGCAATATTGTATGCTATTATCAGCTCGTTTACCTACTGGAGAGATAGGTACCTATAGTTGGTTGTTATTCGCAGGCAGAGGTGACCATTCATCGTCCATCTCTGGAAGGTATCTTTTAGCACACTTTTCTACGCTACGAATTATGTTGCGTAGTAGGCTAGCAAAAGGAATTAACGTAGAAGATGTCATGATGGCCTCGGCTCTTAGGCGCGAGGTTCTGGGTTCAAATCAGGGCCAGTACCAGTACCAATGTGACTTTTTCAATTCATAATTATGTACTTTCTAAGTTTATCTTGATACTGAGGAAAACATCGTGAGGAAACCTTGTCTTATTGTTTAACTATAAGTCTGAAATCGCCAACCCGTCTTGAGCAAGCGTGGTGATCAATGGTCGTACCTTCTGTGTAAGAGAAGAGGCTTTTGCCCTGTAACGGGACAATAATAGGCTGGTGTTATTATTATTTGTGAGCTAAAATGATATCTTGTTTACAGTTATAGCGAAATAATGGACACGTGTGCATACCTACATTATACGATTAAACCCACATACGGTTATATACCTATGGTAGATAACGCAAGGATGCGTCATCGGCTGGTGCGAAAAAAAATCCGTATGACCTTTAGTTATGTAACCAAGTTATGTATCCTAGTCTTAAGCAATGACAAAGGTTTTTAAGATAAGATAAGATAATTTAATTGTCCAAAACATGAGTATACACACAATAACATGGCATGCAAGATGTTACATTAAATTAATCACAGTCATGTTTTGCCTCAACGGCGTACAAATATAAAAAAAAATGAAAAATAAAAAAATGAAATGAAATGAAAAAATTAAAATGAAATGACATCATGATGATGATGATGATGATGATGTTGATGAATTAAATGTATCAATAAAGATTTTTATTATTTATTATTGTTATTCTTTCATCAGGAGCATTCTTTAGGTCTTCTTTAGTGCAAGGAAACGGGGTCTTAGGGCAATCCAGCAAGTAGGACACAATCTGGTCGGAAGCTTTATAGCTGTGAAGAAGATCTTACCGAGAATCACCCAGAGCTACATTGCTGTGTTCGAATTCGAAGGGTATTTTATCAGGCTCATGTGCCATTCCAGTTTTCTTTCTTGAATGCCAACGCAACTGCGCGAAGCCTCTGGGATTGCAGATAAGGCGGGTTCAACAGCTTTAAAAAAAAAGCCTCGTAGGAACTGCCTAGATTATGTATTTGGAAAGCATCATAATTCCCAATGGAGTGCACCATTATTAAGGGATATAGGATTTTTGCAATCTAACTTGTGCCAGAAGCCCCTCGAGAGTAGTGATGGCCCAGTGGTATCAGTCCCGACTTGAGAAAGCCGGCATAACCTAAAACCAAAAATTCGAAGACATGTGACATCCACCATCCCGCACTGGGTCCGTGTGGTGGATTATACCTCACTCCCTGTCACGGAGAGGAGGCCTGTGTCCCAGCAATGGGGACATTAGAGGCTGATTATGCTTCTTGTACCCTTACATTGATTGAAATCTTCGAGCCGGGAATCAAATCAGTCGATGCACAGATACATTTTGCAAGCGGCCGGCGGGCGTTTGCAAATCTTAATTTGTTTGTGTGCTTTTCAACACTTGTACGCGGTAGTAGAAATAGATGATTGTGCTGAAACACAAAAGAAAATAATATAAAAAAGGCAAAAAGCGCCTAAAAAACAACTACCGTTTTAAGGCTTCCACAGACAGGTGCGACGCGACTATAGGAGAACAATTTCTGTGAAAACTTCAAAAAATTGTTCTACAAGAATCGTGTCGCACCGTCGTCGTCGCGTCGCGCCTGTCAATGTTAGCCTTTAAGCAAATCAAACTTTCAACGCACTAATTGGCGACTCGAATCAGAGTTCAGGTATTTTTTCATACTAACTTTACGTTTCTCGAGTTATTTAACCTTTTTCAATAAGTGTATTTTTTTTGTTTTCTCCTCCGACTTCCTTATTCCCATAAGACTACCTCTATAAGTTCAAAGTATTATTTATATACATTCACAGCCTATAAATAAATATAATATTCCTTGCACGCCTCGTGTTGATCACCTAACTATCATACGATTCCATGCGCACGCGCTTATTGCGTTCTTACGCTACCCAGTGGTCACAAAGTATCGAATTGTCGGGACATAAATATAATTATCGTTAAATATTTAGATATGTATTAGTGCGCAAAATCATGACTAGATCTAATTCAATCCTGCATGCTCCTACGCAGTTAATAGTCCTATGACGCATATCGGAAATGATCGGGACCACTCGTGCAGATTCGGTAAATATCGAGCGGTATTTAGAGTTCACTTACACCCTATTCATGCTCGAGCAAGTACAGACAGTAAGTCAAAGATTTATTTTTAAATATATTTTATTACTATTACTAGAGAATATTCTATTAGCAAAATAAATAAACAGCTACAATAAAATATTTTTTATTGATCAAAGAAAGTTTCAGGATAAGTTAGCGTTTTAAGAGTTGTCTTTTTATGATGACCAAAAAGAAGAGACACTACTTCTTTATTTTTTAATGTTTTTTTTTTTCAAGCTGTGATACGTATTTTGAAAAACTATATCACTAACGTCATTGTGATTGTGGGTAACTTTGATGCTGGCCATACTTATGAAAACAACATGTTTTCAATGTAAAAAAAAAAACATTATCTAAACATAGTTTCGTTGCGGTTTTGTACAATGAATAATATTTGTGATACGTCCTAGTTTTCGTTGATGTTTGTAAACAATGTTGTAAAGCTGGAATTATTGACTTGTTATTTAGTAAATGTTTCGAATGTTTTGATCTGTTTTTCAGAGGAAATACTGTGTCTAATAATATAATAATATGAATTTAATGCGAAAGTTATTTTTATACCATATTTATATTTAACCGCCTGAAAAAGGAATAGGTTATTTAGTCTTGTCGCGTAGTAAAACGTTTGCTTTTACGAATGCAATGTTTTTGTTTAGGTATAGATGTAAGACTTTAAAAAATTGCTGACTAAATTTACTACATAATAGTATTATGTATGGTACTGCAGTTCTTTTAGATAACCTGCTCACATGACATCACATGTCATTTTGTTTAATCGGCAGATTTACATCTGCCGATTAAACAAAATGACATGTGATGTGTGTCTAGTAATAGAACTATGTTGATGATACCTGAACCTATGATTCGACAAGAAAGTCTAGGACGTATATATGGAACAACATCGTCAAATTATCAGAAACACAACTCTTTACTCTAACGAGAGTTCTAGAGTCAGACTCTCAAAAGTGTAGACACAGCCGACACCAACGTATCGTAGACGGTACCGTGTAATAATACTTGCAATTAGAGCAAATAGCAGTTGCAAGTGTCATCGCGCTCGCAGACGGTCTACACGCGTAACGTGACACTTGGCGTGTCGGGCGCACAGCACTGTGGGTGAAAAGTGCACGGTAAGGACAAAAAAGGGGAAAAAGGAGGTGTTTGTCTTTTTTTTGGCTTACGTTTGCTGGTTTTTGGTAGAGAATAGGAAAAAATGTTAACGGTTTTCCTTTAATGGGAGTCGTAAGAGGTGTCGTGTCGATCTGGAGATAAGTGAGCAACTCTTATTTAGAGCAAATGGCTGTGAAATGATACAATAGATGTTAAATATCCTTAAAACAGTAATTACACATAATACACTATGGACACATTTGTCTGTAATAAAGAATTTGAATTTGAATTTGAATACCCTTACTAAATAGCAGGTTCTTATCAATAATCGATCATTTAGATTTAGAATATTGTCCAGGGATAAGAGCATCAGTAAAGTTATGATTACATTGAACAGTGCATGATAGAAATAATAATTCATCGTGTAGTCTACATAATTCCCGTTTACAAAAATAAACACACCAATTCAAAAGAACCAGAACAAATTCACATGAAACCTTACATATTCAAAACATACACAAAACAGTTCTTAAAGCGAACAAAACTTTCACTCTTTAACGAAACAAAACCTTTACAAGAAACAAAAATAAATGAAAAATTCCACTTTTTCCAAACACATTTTGTGTTGCGCACTGTGCGCTCGGTCTCTAGCGACGACTTACGCCATAATCTGTCTTGCTATTCAGCTCAAAGCTGGCGTGTTCAGGTACATTCTTGAAATTCAGCCGCTGAAAGTAGAATTTCAGCGCACATTTTCAGTACTGGTTTTGCACGATATTTTTTTTGTTTTTACCTGCTTGTTTCTTGAGTCCTTTTTTTTTTGGTTTCAAGGACTTCAGTCTACAAGCAGGGTTTGTAAGGGTAAGGAGGTAAAAGGATATACATATAAATTCATAGCTGCTGTGTTTCAGGTTTTTCGGTTTGCTGGCTGGATGGCTTATGTTTAGGCATGCGTAGTTTTATATAACAACTCATGCCTTCTTCCCATGATGGGGGTAGGTAGAAACTATAGAACGCTACTTATTACGATCCTTAGAAACTACTTTTGCCTCGTTTTCGTTCATACAGCTGGTCATATACGCACGCTGGTTGCGAGTACTACGCACTTTACTTTTCTGAGGAACATCACCAATATCATACAATAACCACTTTTTGTATAACATAGAATTAGTAAATAACTATGACAAATTTATTGGCTTATTTCTAAAAGGTTTTCATATATAAGTACGAAATTGTCATATTCAACAAATTTATAATCACAGCAAAATTTTGCGCACTATACCATCGTTCTTTCATTCATCTTTATTTAGAAGACTTTAAATTAATCTTATCCTTTTTCCACGCCTGGTGGTAAAGGGATTTTCCTCCTTGACCATGCCTTGCATCATATTTATAATAATGTGGTTAATGACTAATTTTATTCCTGAACATTCCGATCAACAACTTTATTTGAGAAGCTTAGTGACCATTGCCCTAACTTTAGATAAGACCAAAGTGCACCCATTGAATTAAATACTAATAAATTGATTAAATTGATCAAGTACTAAAGTAGGTACCTACCTAACCCGACGCAAGCATACAATATTATGTTGTGATTCAAATAAACCTCATATTTATACAATTATTCCCATATTCCGTTCTATTATTTATAGATAAACAATAGGCGTGACTTGTTGTCAATTAATAAATGGAACGTATTTTGTTTTGTTTTTACAGCTACGTGTATCAATAATTACTGCGGTTACCAGTATTCTTACCGAATAGGTATTATACGGGCTACTATGGCCGCGGCATGATCAAAGGCACACCGACAAAGAATACGTAATGGAATAGATTTGTTAATATTATTTCTGGAATGTTTCGAACATTTGCATTTGAATGTATTAAAGTTTTTAAGAAAAGATAATTTAAAAATGATCATAAATTATTCTATTATAAAACTGTGACGGGATCGTTTAATGAAGTGGTTTTTTTTATTTTATTTATTTCTAGCCACAGTTCCAGTGAAGTTGATATTGAAATTAATTATTTCTCAGAAAAAGGAAAAAATATCTTTTTAAATACTCAACATCCATTTTTTTACTGTTTTTCCTGTTTAAGGCAATGTTTTGGACACACACTTTATATTCTAGATATACCTACAATGCCTATTCAGAAAATTGTCTAGATTTAATTTTATCAGACTTTTTTTTTCCATTTTTTAAAAGCAGAACAAATTTAGGCATAAACCCATACAACATTATACATAGTCCTATCTACACTAAATACTTGGTCAGCAACTCAACAAACTGACTCATTAGCGCAGCTGCGGCCGCGCCATATTAACAGATAGTCATTTTAATTTCAATCTCCACACGCATTCGTTGGAAAACTGTGGTGACTGTAATTGTTTACATTACATTACATTATTGACGCTCGTATAAGCTCTGTGACCTTATTATCTCCTGGTACTATTTATTGCTAAGTAGTCATCTGGCCCTGCTTCACACAGTTTTACGACTTTATAAAACATGAAGATTTATTCTAAGTTAAATATTAATTTATTATAGACATAAACTTTCCAGAATAAATTATCTAAAACGATGGTGTAAACCGCATCAAACTCCGTTGCATAGTTTACTTTAAGGTTGCACTAGTCGATATTATTTCCATACAAATTTCGGGAGGGTATTACTCTACTGTTTGACATTATACATCCAAAGTTAAACATTATATCGTTTTGAATTATTATTAATTTTGCCTGTGCGGAAACAGATTAGTAAAATAAAAATTCATTAAAAAGTTATGAGCCTACAAAGATTCGTTTTTCTTGCTAATTTTAACGCAATTTTGGGCGTAAATAAGTAATAAAAGACGTGTAAAATCTCGAACAAAGTCGGTACCGACCAAGCTCAATTAACGAAGAGTTTAATAAACTTTATTTGTAATTAACATATGCAGTGGTTTTTTTTTCATAAAACTCGATTTTCAAAGGACTTTTCGTAATTTTGTACACACTCGTTTTAATATGAATTATCGTGAATTTCACTCAATGCCAGGAAAAAGGACACGGTGCTAAGTGAGACAGTGTGCTTTTTAGCAACGCCCACCATTGAGTTCGAGCTCGCGACTAGTTCAACCTTAAAAAAACAACGCGGTCTCACAGACAGACACGGAAAGCGACTTTAATTTATAATTTGTACATAGTTATAGATAGACCAGCCCATATTTTATCTTTGCTGTTATAAGGTACTGCATACTTTCGTAAATGTGTTGAATATACCTACTCTAATTAAAGTGTAGGAGCCTTGCAGATAATATTGTTTTAGAGTAATTAATTAGGAAATACAATTCAGATGAACGTAGATAATAACTCATATGAAACTGACAAGTACCTATGGGTAAAAAATTTATGCGTTTAGTTTCCTGCTCGCAGTTCCGTTTTCAACACACATAGATACTTACTTCTTAGTAGTGCAAAGCTTTGTTTATTAGTTAATACTTAATGATGTGACCAAAATACAACACAACAATAAATGCAGTATGGCTACCAGCAAATACCTAGTTCCTAGATTATGCTAAGAAGCAAATTTTACAATAGCCCATCGTGGCTACAAATAAGTTTCTAAACAGCGATGCGTTTGACCACAATAAAAGTAGATTTGCAGTGTTATTAAATTATAAAATAAATGCACTCGGCTCAGTGTAATATTTTTTAGGTATTTCTTTAGTTGATTACATAAATTATGTTAGTTTATGCTCAAAATGACAAATAAGCGAAAAAAAATATTTTGAGATTTGTTTTAATATTTTTTTTATGATGCTATTGTTTTATTTTAATTAAATATATTTCAAATAGGTCTTTTCTTTGAACATATTTTGACTATACACATTTTCTTTAAGCTATTGCATAGTTTTTATAGCGGGCTTTGAGTGCGGCGACCGAATCAAGAAATTCCGTACCGAAAATAAAACCTAACACCCCCCACTCCGTTTGTTAACTTGTTTTATATACCAATACGCCTAAGGGCTGATTTTGCTGACAGTTCTAGTATGGTAAAACTGTCAAAAATTCCTTTTTTTTCTGAGGATACGTCTTATGAAATTTTGTCTTGATGAAATTCGCTCTAACTGTGCGACAAAACATTGAGCGTTTTACGGTGTCCTACGTTTGAACAGCGCCTTAAAGGCGACCGGGATATCTATAAGTTTTGATTTTCAGAATTAAACAATAACTCGCCAGTATTAGTACCAGCGTCCTACTGTCTGTTATTATTAGCAAAACATTGCAATTGCCAATCTGTCTACAACTGCGTTGACTAAGCCAGTTGTTCATTTGTACAGTCACAGACTCGGCTATATTATTCAGCATTTGACGTCTACACGATAAAGATAATTAGCAATAAATTTTGCAACCGTAAGACGCCTTACTGGGCCGCCTGCTTACCTCAAATTGTAAAACTACGTACCCAACCCGCGGTGCTAATTTAGCAAATGAAATATAAACTCGGTCAGTCCGTAGCGGCGTGGATTACTCACGAACATTACGGTCTTGTTGTTCAAAAAGGACCAAACGGGAACTTAGGACCAAAAGACCGTTTCGGTATTAATGGCGCGCCCCGATGTGTGCAGAAAATCGAGGATTTTAATGATCGTGAGTAAGGCCGGTGTGGCATTGTAGGTGTTTTTTAAAGAGTAATTAATTTGCAAGAAAATATTCTTGTAGACCTTGATGGAAAATTTGGAATTGAAAATAGGTACGTCAAATTTTCAACATTTTACTCAGGGTAGTGTTTTTTGTTTCCGTATACAAAAATGACTTCCTACACATAATATTTTGTTTACTTAATTATAGGACTGCCATAAGCTAATTTGACTTCACCTTGTTTTTACAATAAACATGTTCCTTCATGTTTATACATACGTGGAAGTTTCCCATCGAATTACTAAGTGCTCTAGTTTCACGTCCCTCAGGAAGAAAGAAATGATTTATTTTGAACCAAGGGCAATTAAATACATCTGAAGGGATGTGTGTGAGTTTGTGTGTGAGGGTGTGTGTATGAGTTTGTGTGTAATACCAGGATTTAACTGTTTGTATGTCAGAAAGATAGTCGAGTAAAATGATTAGTCCCAGGTGTTAAGTTTTCTTGGAAACTGTGATTTTATTTTGTTACTGTTATAGCCTTGTTGTGATTTTCCACGGTTACAATGGGAGAAATACATTATTTATGATGATCGTATCGGGTAATTGTAATCGATTGTGAAGTTAATCCGATCAAGCTGTATTAATCTATTATATATTATTATCAATCATTGGTTATGGTTGACTGATGATGTGACTTGCGTTTTCTACACATACATAAACTCACGCCTTCTTCCCATGGGTAGGCAGAAAGTACAAGACGCCACCTGTTACGATCCTTACATATTCTTTTTGTTTCGTTTACGTCCATACATCTGGTCAGTAAGTTTTATTGGTAAACACTAGAAAACACCAACGATGGAAAAATTGTGGTCTTATTAGTTATTCTTTCAAGGAAAGCAAAGTTTTAAGTAGGTACATCGATTTATAAGTAGGTAACCTTCCACATCAAAAGTTCTCTCGTAAACAATGCATTTCATGTTCATTTTAATGAAGCCAAACGTACGGGTAGCAACAAAAGTTGCGAATGAATTTAGTTTTCCAAAACTTTTCCAAAACGTTCAAACTAGCTATGTGTGTTGCCAAGTTAAAACAATACAAATACCTCCATGAAAAGTTTAAAGTTTTCATGGCAGTACCTATTTTGTAAATTGTAATTTCTGTTGCTGTCCATACAAACTGCGCAGTTTAATAAACAAGCAGCTGACAAGATCTGTTTTCCGTCACCGGGATGATCATCAAAACAATCAGGAATTATACTGACATGTTAATGTCATAAAAAAGGATTAACTCCATAAATAAGTTGCCAACATTTTAAAGTATTACTCACACACACGTAGCTCGTGATTGTGTGCAAAAGGACCAGTGTGTGTTGTGCTTTATTTGGTGCAAAGGAAGATTTTATTTGTATGTCCTTTTAGTTATTATCATTTGTGATTTACTTAATTTATAAACGAAAGTAACAAAAACACTTTGAATCAGACTAAAGGTAATATTTAGGAATAAACCGAGTTTTATATAGGCAGACCTAATCTGAAATAGATCCTGAAAGCAAAATCATCATAGTTAGTAGTTTTAATGATAGTTTCTACTAGATTATTAAAGGAAATTATTCTTTTCTTGCCTGAAAATTGAAACTATTTTCTTATGGGAAATAACATCGTGAACATTTTTTAATACTACAGCGAAAGTCTACAATTAACCCCCCGGCTGCTATTTGAGGTTAAAAATACAAAAAATCGTATTTTTATTTAAAATGCTTGAAGCATAACATTAAAAAAAAAAACCGACTACTAATGGAAAATAACACCCTGAACATTTTTTAACGATTAAAACTGTCTTCAATTAACCCTGGCCGCTATTTCAGTTTGAAAGCACCAAAAATTCTATTTTTGCAGACATTCCTTTAAAGATGCAAACAGCTATTGATTCGCTGGATTTCAGTTCTATGCCTTTTACCCGATGGTAGAAATGGACATGAGCGGTAGGTATATTAAGGTATGATATCTTCTTCTTCGTGTTTCTGGCACGACAGTATTTCAAATCTTGTTTGTCCAAAACTTTGCCACTTCCAAGGCGTCGTCGTTGGCAGCGCAGAGGTCACTTTGACTGCGAAGGTATGATATATAATTATAAGGTATTAAAAAATAACCGACAAAGAGATTGAGGGAAATGTTTCTATTATTTTTTAACACAGAGTCGTCACGATCCGTCTACTACGAAGACTCGACGAGTTTCAGCCATTCGAGGTTTTTCGTGAATACTGTAACCTCGGGAAAACTCTACAGTTTGGTAAGAACAACTTTGATTGAGGATAACAGAAGAATAAAGCTGGCCTGAGCAGCTTTTGGGAAGCTTCATCGAGTCTTCTAGTCGCGTACTTCACAGAAAGTAAAGGCTATGGTTTTCAATCGGTGCGTCCTGCCTATTATATATATTACTTAGGTATGGAGCCAAAACGTGGACACTCACGGTACAGCCAGCCCATAAATTCCAGGTCACTCAGCAAAAGCTCAGAATTTCTCTGAGGAATAGAATCCGTAGCGAAGTGTTCCGACAGAGAACCAAAGTTGCCGACATAGCTCACAGAATAAGAAAGCTGAAGTGGCAATGAGCCGACCATATTAGCCGTAGAACCGATGACCGTTGGGTAACGTACTCATGAGTGGAGATCGCGAATCGGCAAACGTAAGGTAAGGCACCCTCAGGCAGGTGGAGCGACGATTTTCGCAGGGTGGTTGGTAGCAGCTGGATCGGTGTTACCGAGAATCAAGCAGAATGGCTAATGGACTACTGTAGGCTGATGATGACACATTTTGTATGTCAAATCTGTCAAAAACACTCAATCGAGAGAACCGCTGTGCCAAATAGACGTCCTAGTTCAAAATTACAATGGTCATTATATCTCGAAACATTTAGTATTTTTTTTTATATTTTCAAAATTAAATAGCAGCGGAAGGGTTAATTGTACCTACTCTCGTCGGGATGGTAAAAAAAAATTGAGGATATTATTTCCGATAACAAAAGCGTATTCTTTTTTTAATTTTTGGGTACAAAATGTTCGAAACCCGAATGATGTCCTTTGCGCGATTAACAATCACTTCTCGCCATCAAACTAGAAAGTTTCGCCAGTAATATGGTAAAAATAAAAAATAAAGAAGGTATGTTTGAGAATGATAATAATAAAACATATTTTTTTGGTTTTATGTCAGTAGCTATTAGATAGGTAGGTACACCATAATATCCCTGATCTTCTATACATAAAGAAAATAACCGGAAAATATTAAAAAAGAGACCACTCATAAAATCTCTCCGTACAATGTTGTTTTTCTTGGCTTAGTCTTTCGTATGTAAATTTTAATTTTTTCGTCAAAACCGTTTGTCTTATTGGGAAATATTTCACCTGTTTTCGCAAACTGTAAATAAAAGACTTTAAAATATACGTCTTTTCAAAAGAATTCTGAAACATTACCGTAACATGAAACATTTATGAAATTATACCTTCGGGACATTTCACGCCATTAAACTAAAGGTATCTTCAATACAGCCTTGTTAAATACCGACAAGGTAATATACATTTACAAATACCATAAATGTGAAAAGAAGAAGAAGAAAAATAAACATATTATTTTGTAAATGACACTGGAGCTTCTTTACAGGAATATTTTCAAAATAGCTTTTTATCGGTATGAAAAAAAAACTTATTTACTATCTTAGAACTATTTTATAAGGACAAAACAATGACAGGCTGAATGGCTGAATGATTGAGACTGCATGTTGTAATTATATTTAAAGTCCATAAATTCTCTACCTACCTCAAGACGTTTTACATAAAATTATACGTATTACGTATTAAATATCATACTATTCATTTGCCTTTCCAATGAGCATCAGATCGATCGCTAATCCATATTCATACCAGGAAATATCATAATATAATGTTGCGTTCAGACCCATATTACGATAATTAAATCAGAGTGCGACCCTAAGCGGTCCTAAATGCAAGGGAGCAGGGCAAAGACTCTACCAAACAAATATAGTGCGCAAGAGTTGAATACTCGAGAATATTTTATTATCTGTAAACATTCACACACGCGCAAGTATAGAGGACCGAGTAGTCTTGGTCGATTGTTTATTATTATTGCAGAATGGCAATCTCGGTGCAGTTTTCTCAAGGTTATCGGGTACTTATAATATAATATGCTAATATTTCAAGAGTCAGGTAACTTTTATTTTCAGTAAGAGTCTGACACGCCCTTCCGCTCTGCCCAGAGCGGGAGAGGACATTTGATGATTTCCCACCCAAAAAAAGAAAAGGTAACTTTTATTTGAAGAATAAATATGACAGTTTGACATTTTCTTTTTATACAAAAGCTGTCAAACCGGCCATATTTATTCGACGGATAATAAGTATCACACTTTTGAAAATTCTGCCCTTAAAAAAACAAACAACGGGTTATTTCAGGGAACCGCAGCATTTTTTTTTGCGGTCTGCTTAACTAGTGAGTCGATAGTCGATAAAGTTTTAGGTTTTCGGGCCACAATTTAACCTCATTTGCTTATGCTTTACATTTAATTGAAATGAAGTTTAGTATGTAGGTAGGTAACCCACTCTTTAGGTAAAGAGTTATGCAGCGGATAAAGGAAAATTTGTAAACAAATAAATTACCTAATAACCACAAACCACGTGGCACGAACAAATAAAAATCATTATTTTAAAATGATATAGTGGTTTTCTTTACAGCCAATTAAAAATAATGAATCAACTTTAATAAACTACTAATCTAGTAAAGTAACTAAAAGTTATCTAGTAATATTCAACCTAAATTGAAGTAAAACATTGAAAATTGAAAAAGTTTTGTAATGTAAATAGTAATTTCAGTTCGGAGAAGCTGTTCGCCCTATAAAAATATTTAGATATTCGAGAAGTTGTTTGGTTTAACTTTGATTAATGATAACTCTAATATTATAAAGCAGATATTTATGAGAGACAGACAATCAATAACACTAAGTAAATCAGGAAATAAACGTTCTTAATGACTTTAAAAAAGTGTAGGTATAAAATTTGTTCCAGATAGGATCACCTATCTACAATTCCTATAAAAACACAGTTTTTTTTTGTTAGTATAATTTATTTCCATTCGACAGTTATACATCAAAGTATGCCAAGTAGGTAAGTGCGACAGGTACAGCAACATACGGATACTGTATTTAAAACCACACCGATTTTATTAACGTCCTCTTTAATAAAAGTTCTCACCCCGTTTTTTATACCAATACTACCCATCTTTTCTCAGCTCAGCATGGCTGCCAAGTATTTTTTTAACGATTAAAATGATAACCTTTTTTTGTTGCAAATCGATCAAAATTATATATCGCGTTACACCTACATTTGTGTTGATGTAAACAAGCCGTCGACACGCGCTCACTCACACACACTCACTTCCGTATGTGTGTCTCACATGTACGCGTATAGCATTGAGCCAGGTCGTGGCACCCGCGCGTGCGCAGGGTTTATTTGTACGTTTATGCGCGCGTATCTACGTTAAGCCTGTCACACACTTCAGCTATAGTGTATATTATATCCCGGGATTTACATTTTAGAGTATCGTAAAGTACTGCACATTAAGTAGGTAATGTATTTAATGTACCTATAGCTTTTCGTAGTTTGAATGATGTAGTGTCTAATTTCCTCACGTTTTTTTATAAGATCCTATACATTAAATGTACCTTTACTTCCGTCTCGCTCGGTAGTTAATGGAAGATGTAAATAATAATATACCTATACAGTATTCCTGTCATTATGGGGTTCCAGTAGGTACCTAATGTCCTTCTGATCTTATGGCAAGATGTATTGAAAATATAGGTATGTCTAGCCATATTATACCTTTCTGCATTGCAGGTGCCGTGTGTCACAGCCTTAACTAGTATATAACAACAGATTGGCTCTGTGATTGAACTTATTACGATGTAATGGATGTAATACTGGATTTTGAAATTGTGATTTGATTAAGGGCGCTTTGGTTTTATTATCTGGGGTAATTGTGACAGCAATGGTTGCTGGCAGAAGTGTATTGAGGAAACCGGTTTAGTCCGAAGGTTTGCACTAAGAATGTACTCGTTAGGAAACTAGCGCCATCTAGTTTGAAACAATTTAACTGACTTGTCAAATGTGGAGCAACATAAATTACAAACAACATGGTTTTTCAAATAGTGTTTCGGGAATATTTTATGCTAAATATTTGGATTATTCCACTTTGCCCCACTAATTTGTCCCAGCAGTGGGACAAACTGGAATATTCACAATGTTGACGTCAACTGTGTCCCACTAATTGGTTTCGGTACACTTGTATAAACCCTAACTGGATTAAATTATCATAATTATATTTTACTTGAATGAGTGTTATACTAAAAACATATAGAAAAGCATCGTTAGTATACCTACTTGAATACCTCTACATAAATAAGCTAGCTCATAGAAATAATTCAACTTACTGACCAATTGCATAGATTACCGTTGGTAAGCTAATCGATTCGTTATAGATATCATAGTTGTGTGACCTTGTTAATGCGTTCGGAAACGGTCCGATAAAATGAAGTGCCATAATGGAAAAATACCACAAGTTATTTTTTTATTTTTTTTATCTAACCCAGTTATTGCCAGCAGTAAAATAGGTCTGACTAATAAAATGTGTGGTTTTCCTCAATTATTGTATTTAATGATTGCATTTTCGAAGAGGACTTGAGTCTTACAGAGGCCACTGAGTCTTACAGAGAGGACTCTGTAAGACTCAGAGGCCTCTGTAAGACTCAAGTCCTCTCTGGAGGACTTCAGTTTTCTCTCTGTAATAGCGAACCCTTGAGACGACTCTGTCTCCCATATCTAGATACATATTAGACAATGAACACACGTATTATACACGTTTATTTACTTCCTTGAAATAAGGAAGGAAATCCTCCATTCCGTAGTCATGTTTCCTCAGGAAGAGGAACTTTGATATAAATACTGAATTATGTTAAAAGCTGATCCTCGTATGTTAGTAAATGTTTCCTCTTAAAGGTACAGTTGGTTTAGTGTGGCTTATATGTACATACCTATGTGAATATTATTTATTCTGACATTTTCATAGTAATTTGTGTTTATAATTTCGAGCCATATGCCTAGACAACTTCATAACATATGGGTATGCTTTTTTAGACTTGATGATTTTGCTTTATGGAAAGCATACCACACTTTAGGGCATATTATATGCGTATTTTTTACCGACTTCAAAAAAGGGGGAGGTTCTCAATTCGACTGTATTTTTTTATGTGTGTTAGCTCAGAACTTTTTTCTAGGTGAACTGATTTGGCTGTTTTTCAGGTTTTGGTTTTGTTTTTCAAGTTTTGACCAGTAGTTTTTGAGTTATCCTTAATAATGCGTATTTTATCCACTTAGTTTATACTAATAATTTCCTGTCACTGTTATTTACATATCAAGAAGTGTTATACGAATTTGTATGGGATAGGTACCACAACTAAAAAGCGAAAAATAAAATCGTTTTTTACAAAAAAATCACCGACTACCAAAAAATAACACAAAAAAAGTGAAAAATAACTTTAATTTCGGTAGTCGAAGGCAAAAAACGAAAATACAAAACCAAAGACACCGACCTCCGAAATTAAAGTTATTTTTCACTTTTCGTTTTTTTTTTGGAAGTCGGTTGTTTTTTTGTTATAAGTTTTTATTGTAAAATCTACTAGTCAGCCTAGTTGTATAAAAAAAAATCGACATACCTAGTAACATCAAAATCATTGCACATTATGTAGTCTACTCACACAAGAACACAACTTCGTTAAAATCTAAATACCCTAGTGACCTACTGCTTCATTTTATACCATATCAAGGTCTTCAGTAAGTCATTATTTCAAGGACTATCAAAGTTAGGTCTTCCGCATTTAATTCGTCGCACGCCGCTCCAGGATTCAGTTTTTGGATATTTTTTTACACTGTGACTAAGATTAAGTGAACAGATCGACGCGAGGTAAATGTTGCATGAAGTAATCGGTTTTATATGTATTGGGTTCGTTTTTTGCTTCAATATTGGTGCTAATGTGGATTTTCATGTTATAGACTGCGGCTGGGGAAGCAATTCATCATCATCATTATTTCAGCCTTAAAATATCTACTACTGGTCATGTGGCCTACCCAATGAAGGCCACAATTATTGGTCCTGGAAGTTCTTGCTCTATCAAGCCCGAAGGACCATTTTGTTTACACAACTCTTGTTTACCCTCAAAAACATTCGATATCGTGATTTATAATGACAGTTCCAAAAGCGTCTATTACATTTTTTCAAACAAATAATATTTATAGATTACTTCAATATTTAAATTGATTATCTCAAGCAAAGTGAACGTCCTTAACGTCTTCTTACAGATAATAATTGACCATATGTACATGACCTAAATCCACATGAAATCTTAAACAAATGAACTTACGTGCAGAAATGCAACTTCTATCTCGTGTGTAGCGCCACGCGGAAGACTGCAGTAATTAAAATTCTGCTCACGAAGAAACAATTGAAAAGGTCATACATACGCTACACTGTGTGTGTGGAAGGAACACTCATGGAAAAGTGTCGGCCGTGAATATTCACGCCTTCATTAAACATGGGTAGGGCAGTAGGTGGATAGTGCTTGTAAGTTCAGGGACTTTTTCTAGCAGCGGCATCCCATTGCTGGGAAAGGTTACGTCCTGTAAAATACCAGCCAAGTATCATTATGAAGAGCAGTGGTATCTCAGCGGTAATGGATCCGACTTACGAGCTGTAGGTCATTGTGTTCGAACCTAGGCAGGCACTTTGCATAATTTATTTTATCAGGAAAACATCGTGAGGAAGCCGGCATTCTTTTAAACAAAATATTCAAATACGTCTACCAACCTGCACTGAGTCCCCGTGGTGAATTACGGCCCACCCCCTCTTTACGTTAGGAGGCCTGTGTCCCAGCAGTGGGAACATTAAAGGCCGATTACACTTTTTGGGAAGTACTATATCCCACCACAAACTAACCATAAAAGAAGGAACTACTCCCGCTAATTCAGTATCATGGACATTCGCAATAAGCCAGCAAACGCTAAAACAAATAGATAAATACTAACGGCCGCACTTTAAAACATAATTCAATTACTTGCGCTTGTTTATTTTGACTGGGTATTCCAATCATGGTGGAATGTAGGTCTATTATTACAATTTTGCTAATATCTTTGGGTAATAATTCGCGCGTTATGTCAATCGAATTTTATGGTTGCATCACTTTACAAACAACAATCTACCCGGCTTTTTTTTCACGCCTTTATAAATCTACTTCTTCCATGGTTCTTTCTTCAGCCAGTCGAGTAGTCAGTTAAGGAATGTTTAATATATACATACATTACCTCACGCCTTTTTCCCATGAGGGTAGGTAGAAACTATAGAATGCCACCTGCTACGATCCTTACATTCTCCTTTTGCTTCATTTACGTTCGTTCATCTGATCATAAACGCACGCCATTTGCAAGCACTACGCACTTGACCTTTCCGAAGAACATCACCAATAAGGTCACTATATTTTGTCCATCTAGGGCGTCACCTCGCGGGTTTCCACTCAGATCTGTTTTGTACATACCTTTAGTTAGTCGCCTTTCATTCATCCTCTCAACATGACTAAACCATTTAAGCATACTATTTTAATTTTATGTCACTACATCTTCTTTTAAACCGCAACGTTAACTTACCACATCATTCCTCACATTTTTGTTTACGATCTATAAAAGATGTATGTCCATACGGCCGTTAGACATAACGCTTGATAGTTTAAAAACTGCAAGTAGAGGAAACAATTGTAAAGGTCATACACAGCACATTAGTTATATGGTACGTGGACCTAAATTGGTATGCTTTGATATTTTGTTCCGCATTGCCACTAGATATGGCGCTGACGGAAAAGTAAGGCATAAGTTATGTTGTTGGTTTATGGTAGTGGAACACCAATATCGTGTGGTATTAGGGAAGGAGAGGGGCTGTGTTATGGCCTTTGATGTTAGAAGGGTCGTTCAATGTTCATGCTTGAAGGCCTCGCTGAATTTTGTTTTCGTATCAACCAGAGGTACGTGAGAATGCCTCATGTTCTGGAAAAGAGATCAGCCAGTCAGCTAGGTTGGTAGTGGAGCTAACTGACGTACTTAAGTTTCTCTGAAGTGCCCTTATGATGCAACCCAAAATCTCTGTATTTTAAACAACCTTAATACAGTGACGGATTCAAGATATGGAATTTATGATCCTCAAAAAATGTCTCATCAACCAAACTATACTGGGCTGCTCGTCGTGTTCCAAAACCTGCGCTTTAACTGCACAAGCTGCCACTGACAAAAACTTAAAAAATGCTACATTTGTAGCATAAAAAAATCCTCAATCCTATTGCCAGGATGAGATAGAAGTCAAACGTGACCCTCCACAAATCAAATAAATGCTGTCTCAAAATAAAGGAGAAGAAAAGCCTTGTGGAGTGTAACAACATTTTCCACGGCCGATAATCAGATGGGTGACCTAGCGAATACTTTACTTGACCTCCGCTGTACATTAGATGCAAATATCTCTTTAACAATGCAATGGACAGGCAATTATGATAATGATAAGATAAATTCCTTTGAGATGATTCATAATTTTATGCACAAGTTTTCGTGATTATCTAGGGATGAAGAGGGAACAAATATTGTGTGATGGCCATTTGTTAATTTGTATTTATTTTTAAAGAAACAGGTAAATATGATTGTTTCTTGCTTTGTGGAGCTACCTTTCAGATAACGCGTAAGTTTCTTCATTATTATTATTGACTGTGAGGCAGCATTTTGTGCTCCGCGCTGTGCTGCGGAAGCACTCTAAGCTACATCTAGATCATGCTAAGCTAAAATGACGCAAAGGCACTCCCGTGAGTGATATAGTCCAATGCCGTTCTAGTTTGCCAGCCGACAGTATGCGGCAATTAGCTCTCGACTGTATAATAGAATACATAAACTTATACCTATATACACCCTGACTAAACACGGAGTTAAAATCAAACTTACATACTGCATAAGTTAACGTATGACGAAACCGGGAATTAATTAATAATAACAAAATTAAAATTGTCTCATAGTAGAACTAATACTGTATTTAAATAAGGGCATTGTTTGTTTAATTTGTTTTGTTTCTATAAGTACTTGCATGACACTCAATACCAGTTGTATGCCGTTATACCTGGAGGAACTTTGGCTCCTAAAACACTGGCTTTTGGCCTAGTTTAGGAGGCATCACTTCGCCCTTTAATATGCCTCAATTGTACAATATTTTTATCCTTGTTTACTTATGTATGTTTTGCTGAGTGTACAAATAAATATTTTATTATTTATTATAATTATTACATGAAACCTGAAAACAACCATACTTACAACCACAACCAGACTCATTGGCGACATAAAACTGGTGGATGCCAAGCTTCACAGCTTGGCTCATCGCCGCAAGGTTGCCTGCTTCACGGTCTTTTACAGATTGTACTTCGGTGAGAGTGCCCAAGAACTCCACGACCTCATTCCACCGGCTCCCTTCTACCATCGGACATCTAGGCGCACTGCAAGTTACCATCCCTACCTAGTTGCTATTCCACCAATTCGCACTAAGCGCTTCCAAACATCTGTTAAAATGCGCACAGCAAAAGAGTGGAACTCTCTACCTGCGTCTGGGTTTCTGACCGCATACAACCCAAATCTCTTCAAAGTGAGAGTGAACAGGCTTCTTCTGGGTACGCTCACTCCATCGTTGACTTTGTCTCTGTCATCTATGACCTAGACTAGAGTCAAGAGAAAATCCAGCTACTTAAAATAAAAAAATAAAACTGTTTCTGTCTATTTCTATTTCTCCAAAAAAACTCTTTTACATCGAGCTCTGATTCCAAGTTGCTATTCTTTATCGCGTATATTTATAATTAATTGTTTAACAACATTGTACAATTTTCCACTAATACCAGATCACACTTACGTAATCCTAACCGCACGACCTAGGTCGCAAAACCAGTCTTTACTACCGCTACTTACTTTCGATAAACGTACATTTCCACGGCAAGAATAACTAATTATTAATTTTAATTACAGTATTGAGTACTGAGAAGTCTAGTATTAGTTATATTTCTCATAAAAATAAACGGTAGAAACAAAATTTCCCATCTGTATTATATTCAAACTCGGTGACCTTGAAAATGGGTACCACGGGTTTGTAGTATACGCAAGAAATACAAATGCTTCTTGGATGCGTGTCGTTTCTAAAGCATTGCTGTCCTTCGTTTTCTTGTTATTCAGAAAGGTTAGGTGCATTGTACTTGACACCGGCGTGCGAGTAAAGGAGTATATAAGGATCGTAGCAGGTGGCGAGTTTATATATATGTGTGTATGTGTACTTTCTATATCAGATACTTGACCAGGCTGTTCAGTAATTTCTTCTTCAGATGTTGGTCAAAGCTCTTCTCTAGAGCAGTCACAGCCTGTTGGAAATCCTGAAACAGAGTCTGCGTATTGGGACGGATCGTAATAAGGCTAATTCCCAGATATGCGGCACCCCCGTTGAGGTATATTTCCATCGGTCACTTTTAGTGTGGCATTGCATATTTTTATACAGAATAATATCTGTAGGAGTATTCATTAAATCAATAATTACCTAATGCTGTTACAAACGTTTAACTGGTAATAAAACGTTTAATAATATCTTTTACAAAATGGCTAGCTTAGCATCAATTAATGCTCAATAAGTAGGCTGAAATGACAACTAAACGCACATAAACTCATCTTATTATCAATTAACATCATAATAATCCTAATGACGTCTATAAATTCATGTAATAGTCATTGTTATTTTATGTGCAAACCGCGCGTATACTGCGCCATGTTTTTTTCCATTGTTTGCGTTTTCATCGGAAGCGATCGTAAGTGTTCGAGTTTTTCCGGTGTAACTGGCTTTTATTAATAATTTGTTGACTTATTCCTGTTTTATGGAGAAAATTGGCGGAATGGGATTAATTGGCATGATTATGATGAGGGTATAATTTTCTTTCTGTGTTCAGATATAATTTGCGGTTACATTATGTTGTGGAAACACGTGTAGAGCTGCGTAGTTTAAAAGCATTATGAGTTTATCTACTTTATCTCTATATTTTATAAGTATATACGGGCTAAATGGCTTCCGTATTGTCTTAGACAGGTAAAGTTTGTTGTTATAGCTAGTCTAGTCCGTGACTTATACGTTGATTTATCTTCAGAAATGATTAATTCTGTTTGGTGATTGGGTAATTCGTTATTATGTTTCCATGGTCGTTCGGTACGTTAGTTAGCCACTTCATTTAAATATTGTGTTAGTAAACAGATCCGTTTAAATTTTAAAAATAGCTTTCTGATCCGACATCTTTAAAACTTCAATAAAAAATACAGATCTATCTACCAGATAACCTTCCAATACTTGGTTGCGCCTGCGCCTCGTCAAATGAACAATAATATCAGGGTCAATAGCTCGCCAAGGTCAAACGGACATTCTTTTTACACACTTTTATCGTCCCCGTGACAAACATTAAGTATATTCGCAAAATGAGGTGACAGACCTTCTGCAAAAGTGTAGGTACACAGAGTAATTCATATACACATATTTCAAAAAATAGTTTGCATTTTTTGTTCTGCACATTCTTTTTGATAGACAATTTTTTTTCTTTTATTTTAACCTCTTTTTATTGCGCTGTATGACGTTTCTATGCAGACGTATGTTTTAAAGTCAAAATCAATAGAACTCGAGGAACGAATTAATTACTATGGTGGTCAATCGTAATTACTGTCGCTCCTTGTTTGAACCGCATATTTGTTACAGAATTTAAATCGTTATGATATTTCAAGCAGGAAATTTAAGCAAAACGTAGATTTTTTTCAAGGCAAATAAATGTAGCAAGTAATAAATGTAGCGTTGTTTTATAATTTCTCGTTGATGCAACCTAATCACCGTGTTCGGAGAATGTAGTTGCTTTTAAGTTCGACTCTTTCTGGAGCAGTACCTAGTCGGGAAAAATAGAAAGATTCTCATTCTGCTATACAGATGTATCAAGTATTAGAACCCCATAGTCGGCGTTACTATTATGCCCATTCTCTTGACGATGATTGCACGTGATTTGAATTGGTTATGAAACCATTGGTTTCTGTACTGTTTTCCTTGATCGATTGATAGTATTGATACTATTGTCCATACAAGTTTACAGCATGAAATTTGCTTCAAGTCGTGTAATTTAAAATAAAGTTAGGTTGAAAGTTATTTATTTATTTATTGATTAAGCATTGTGCACAATAAAGGTACGAGTTCATCAGGTGTCATTTTACAATCTGAATACTAACTACTCATTTTAGTTTATTGGTTAATTCACAAGAATTAATTTATTAAAACACCTTAATTAGGCTTGCTAAAAACCAATCAACCAAAAATAGAAATATTGTAAAGCATATTTTGCAGTATCTAATTTCTTTAGAGCCATCAAACGGGTCAAAGAGTAATAGAAATAAAATCATATTTAAAAGTTGTGCAACCTCTGTTTCACAACCTTACTCTGTGGCAGCGAAGTGCAGTTACCAGCAAGTTGGCTGCATTCGTAAACCGCTGCGCAAATATTGATTTTGTGATTTAAACTCCATGATTAATTACCTGTCAAGTTTATTGTCTTACTGCCTTGTTTGAACGAGAATATTGGTAGTTAGTACTGTGTAAATTATTTGAGAGCGTTGACTTGGTGCAATGTCAGACAGGGTTTGGGTGGAATGTACAGGACCAGGTCGTAAAGGATCCCGCAGACAAGCGCGACGCGACAGTGCGATGCGACTGTAGTAGAACAATTTCTATGAAAACTTCATTGAAATTATTCTACCAGAATCAAGTCCGCCTGTCTGTGAGATCCTTAAATGATACATTGAGTTCTAGAAAAAATCACCTTTGTAGAGCGTTGCCTCTCTCACTTATAACTGCGTGAGAGTCGTTTTCTAAGCCTAGAGGTGTCACATATAGGGTCGTGGCAGAGCCAGGGTGGTATCCCTAGGTATGCAGGTCAAGTGATTTGGGTTTTCCATTTTGGAAATTCTCGGAACAACCCGCGCCGGGACTCCAGTTACCGCCGCGGTTTGTGCCTGGTTTATTGCAATAGGAAAAGAAAAATGAATGGAAACAAAAAATGAATGGTTGAATGGGACTAATAGGCATAACACAACTGGATATTTATGTGGGTGTGCTATTCTCTTCCCACATCAATATAACAAACTCATTTATGCACACAATCTAATTACAAACATTCTAAAAGCCACTTTTAAAAATTGTCAACCCGAGTTCCGAACCCCAGTGCTATCAGCTACCGACACTAATGAAACGTGTAATTAAATTTATAAATATTAATCAAGTGAAACTGTAAGTACGGTCAGCACGCGAACACGAACTGTGGAAAGTTTTCAACGTAAAGTGCAGGAAAAATTTGGTTTTAACGTTCAAAAATTTTTTTTTTAATGTTTGTGCTTGTGTTTTGTTGAACGTAGAGCTAGAAATTAACAAATTAAAAGGTTTTGATGCTGTTTTTACATTTACAAAATAATTTCCTTCTGCACCTGTATAATTTAGAATAGAATAGGATATTGTTTAAATAATTGTTGCTGCAGGTGGTTAACAAATAAACTTGGTTAAAATTAAAATCAACATAACATCACGCCTGAATTTCCCGAAGAGTTCTGCATTCGTGCAACATCATAAAAATCCTTCGTGTCCCATGTGTTAACATCATGCACAGAATAACAGAATTGCTTCTCATCCTCTCAAAACACTGCTCAATTGTATTCGTTATCTTGTTTTCTAAATCAAGCGCCGTCTCAGATGTTAGCAAAAGCCTGATTTCTGTGCTTCTCGTTGATGTACCCCATGATCTTTTAATTAACAACAACCCATGCAGTTTGAGGATCCCTTCTTCACGATTCCCAATCTTGGGGATAACTAGCAAGGTCCAAAACATATAGTACGCTAAGGTATTTTTGTCGGACAGTATTAATAAATAGATGATTAGGACATCATGAGTTTGGTAGGTTAATATATTTGGACTAAAAATAAAGGTCTCTGATGTACTGAAAATTTAAAATGGTCTTATTAACCTCTTACAAAGCTGAAATACAGTAGAAACCAGTGAAGGCCTGAAATCCTAGCAATGATGCGCTCAAGGTATGTGTTTCAATGAAACGTGTATAATGTCACCGTATAATTATGAAACTCGTTACTTTATAATCTATTTCGCGAGATTATAAGCTATCGAAAAATTTGCCGAGCAAATGCTGAGTCGGTAAACCTTTCGGTATGGGCAAGCTCTGGTAAATATTGTTTTCATTATACTTTCTATGATTGATTTATTTATTGCTGTAGGTGCTTAGTTCCTGTATTTTTTTTTTAACTTTGTGTTTATTGTTGTTGTGCTATGTCCATGTCTAATAAAAAAAATATATATATATATACATTGTATCTCGGTTATATGCCACTATCCATTTCCACTTCCCATTAACATTTTATTATATAAGTTGCTCCAAGTATAATTCATATATCCAAACTTTATCATCAAAATATCTGCATCTGAAGATCTTATTACATTAACATGACTTGTTAAACGCGGAATACTTTATTTTTATTTGCTTTTCATGATTTCATGAGCAATCACAATCACAATTTTTTGTCGTGTTTTTATATTTGTAGCAGATGTCATAATTGTTGTTTCTCTTATATTTTCAATAATACCACTCAAACTCAAATATATTCATATGCATTTCATTTCGGGGTACAAACAATTCCTAATCATTATGTAGAAATTTTAGCTTTCTACTTCTGCATGTTCAATAATGTTATTGTTTTATACGAGGTGGCAGGGACATAGCCTGTCACCATGTGCATAGCCTGGTACCATGTTACCACAACCTGTTACCATGGATTCAGCACATGATTCTGAACAAAACGTTTCTTTCCACTTTCCTTTCCTTGACACTTGACATATGTATTTTATTTTACATTCAAATGACATTACTTATGTACACATTAAACAGTTTTAGTAAAATTATCAAGGGAGGCTGTAAAAAAAAAAAAAAAATATGCAAATAGCAACACTAAATATCTCGCAAACCGTTTGCCAGAAGGGCGCGCGATTGGCGGGAAATTAAGAGTCACTTTATGCAATTTTACTCATGATGGAGCGATTCACGGAACAGCATGGTGCTTTTTGTGTTAAACAGTTTTACAAAAACAACGATTCCTACGTTACTTTACGACTCCTGTTTAGAATTGAATACGGATTACGCCGTGTAACTGAGTGTCCAAGTGTTAATTTAATAATAAAAAAACACCAAAAGCCACTTCATTCACCTAAAACGACAGCCTGGGCTGCCATATCAGCCAAGGGCATAATTGGTCCGTATTTTTTTTGAAAACAATCAAGGAAATAACGTAGCTGTGAATTCAGCGGAATACGTGAAGATGTTGCGAAAGTTTTTGACGCTACATTTACATGAATTTCAAGGATACAACAGCAGGACCTGGATACAACAAGATGGAGCAACATGCCATACGTCAAACGTGACTTTACCGGTAGTCAAAGAAATGTTTCCGAACAAATTGATTTCTCGCAGAGGTGATATCCCATGGCGTCCGAGGAGCCCGGTCCTTACACCTTGTTATTTTTTCTTGTGGGGATACCTGAAAAATCGAGTCTACCACAATAAACCAAAGACAATACACCAATTAAAACAAAACATCCACGAGGAGATAGCGGCGATTCCCCGCAGCATGTGTCAGCGAGTTTTCCAAAGTTTGCGAAGTCGAATGCAGGAGTACCAACAACGAGACGGAGCACATCTCGAAGATGTAATTTTTTTTTAAATAAATTGCAGTGACAGCGCGCGGCTTGGACGTACCAGCGGTTAGATGTTTGTTACGTTGAATATATGATCAACATAGTAACATTTGTATATTTTTTTAAATTCATGTTTCAAAAGTGCAAAAATTTTTGGCCCATCCTGTATAAAAGATAATAAGAAACAGTGCGTCACAATTGCAAACGAAGCGAAATAAGGCGTTCTTAAAATTTATATTTTTATTCATTTCGTTAACAAAGTTCAGATTGAAAGTAAAGCGCATTATGCGTTTGTTGTAGAGTAGTATCATGTAGTTTATAGACGCTTTCGATTACAACTCGATACTTGATATATACTGAAGTTATGTCTGATAATATTAATTTTTAACTCTCGACGCAAAAACACTGGTGTTATACATTTAAATTGTATATCTATGTGTCTATCTGCGGCATCGTAGCTCCCAAACAGCTGAACCGATTTTGATTATTTTTGTTTTGTTTGAAAGGTGACTTGATCGAGAGTGTTCTTAGCTATGATTTAAGAAAATCAGTTCAGACGTTTGAAGATTATCAGCTCTTTTCTAGTTGATGAATGTGAATATGTTTCAATGGTCGGATCGAGTCGACATTTGGTATTATGTTATTCCAATGATATTAAAACATTGAACAGATGCTGCACCATCACCCGGAACTTGCACGATATCCAACTCCCTCATCAACTTACAGCAGAAGTATCGTGTTTGGGGTCATTGGTATGGTCTCAATGAATAGATTATAGATAGATGGTGATCATGGTCTGATGATCGAGTCGGAAAAAAAAATGAGGATAAATTAGTAATTGGCTTCCCTGTGGTAAAAATACATACAGCCGTCCTACGATGCGACGACGCTTGGATCAAAATATTACCTACAACTTATATTAAACTTAGAGGGCCAATATATACACAATTTTTTAACCTTTTAGAGGCTTTTTTTTTGTCGGGGGTTTTATAACCATAAGGACAAGAAGTACAAGTGGCGCGGTAGTAAATATTATGGGATAACCTAGTTTAACCAATGCAATAGATAAAAGTGACTGTCACCGTTGGAGTAGTCTTTTCCCGATTTTATATTTACGCTGAATTTTATAGTTTTACTTGAATCCACTATTCATTGATTTCAAAGTAACCGTTTAGTGGGTTTAATTTAGATTTTGTATCGACTATAGAAAGTTATTCAAGCTCTAGCTTATTATGCATTTGATATTTTGGTTAATTAAGCGTATACAGGTGCATCCGCGATCCGGTTCGACTTGAAGCCGACCCCAACATTGCGCTGGCGCATGATAAAAGGTAGGTATATCCGAGTTTGCAGTAAAATAGAGTAACTCTAGTTATAGTGGAAAATGTAGTGGACAGTATTTTTTGCTGATTTAAATCACCTAGTCGATGACACAATTTATTTATTTGTCAAAAACAAGAAAAGAACAAACGTTATCTTTACAAAATAACACAGGATGTAAAAAGAACCATTACATAGCTGTCAATTGTGGTGAGAAAATAAATAAATATTATTATTAATATTAACTAATAGAAATAAAATAAAAAATAATCTCATTATTTGACATTATATACCTACCTCAGATTCTTATTTCAACTCCTTATTTATGGCTTTTGTGGATAGGGTTTTGATTCAGAGTTGTTACATTTGTAATGGCAATCATGTCATTTGGTCTAAATAGGCTTTTATTTTTATATACATTCTTCTATATTTTTGTGGATGTGAGAACGTTGTAGCCAACTTGTAGACTGTAGATTTGTGGACCTTTTTTTATTTTTTGTTGTGTACCTGTTACTTGTTGACCGGCCTACACTGTCCTCCCATATCTATTAACACTGTAATTGGAAACATTGTAAAAGCCCCTTATTTTTAAAAGAGTAACCGTGGAGTTTTTTGCCAGCTCTTCTCCATAGGAAACAACCAATTGGAACCGTGCACCTAGCTTCTGACGTTTCATAAGTGCCCATGTTGGTTTATGTGAAATAAAATATTTTGATTTGATTTGATTTGAAAATACGCATTCTGTACATCAAACTAAGTAACATATATCACAAAAATAATTGCTGGGAAACGAATTTTATTTTTGTGGTGAAAAATCGCTGTTTACTCTATAGTGCGCAAAGTAACGCACTCAAAACATTGTGCTTATGGGTGCATGCTACGGTGCAGGGATCGTGGGGTTTTAAACCATTAAAAAATGTTATCGTAAAAAAAACGTTAGTATAAGTGGGAATTTCGACCTTCAATAGCTCCGTAACCAGAAGGTTCCCAGGTATGAGCCAGTACAAAAAAAATATTACTATGACGGGGAGTACAAGTGACTCTCAGCTTCGCTAAGTGTCTTTTTACACCCGTTATAAAAATATAAAGTGTCACCAGTTCTGTTTTTCTAGAAAAATTCTAATTCTGTTTCAGTTATCAGAATATCTAGTTCGCTAGACGCATGTAATGACGACGATACTCATATGCCTACATAATAATAGATAATTATTTCAAATTCCCCCAGGCTAGCGATGGCCGCCATTACGTTGCCATGCGGAAACCTCGAGTACCTATTAGCCACTTATATTAATTACTCACACTTGTAATTATCTACGGAACGTTTAAAATTGATATCATTGTGATGATGAACTATTTATTTTTTCTTTCTATTGTCTTTTGAGGTGTAGGTTTTTTAACATGTTTTTATCATGCTCAGTAGGTACACCTTTTAGTACTTACATAAAAAACACTGTTAAAAATCTCACTCAAGCTTTAGAAATAGAGGCGATGTGTTTTTTAACCGACTTCAAAAAGGAGGAGGTTTTCAATAGCACTGCATGTTTTTTTTTTATTCCAAAAAAAACCGTACGGTGTGAAAAATAACTTTAGTTTTGGAAGTAGTTGATGTCTTTGGTTGTGTATTTTCGTTTTTTGCCACTGACTTGCAAAATTAAAGTTATTTTTCACTTAATAGTATTTTTTTTTTGAAGTCGGTTGTTTTTTCCTTTTTGTAAAAAACGTTTTTTGACATAGCACATAAAAAATATTATGTAAAAATGATTATATATTGTGAGTATATATTGTAGTAACAGTTTTTCTATTTTGGTGTCTAATCTATCTATCCTGGATATAGTTCTCTCCAATCGCCATTTAACTCAATTTTGGGCTATGTTTATCACAGTTAACATTTAGCCGATGTCTAAATGTATGATGTATACAAAATATTGTAAAACAATTTTACAAGAATTACGGTGGAGTTTCTTGCTCATTCTTCTCCATACGAAACTACCTTTTAGAAATGGCAAGTAGAATCAATTCTATTTTAATGTTAATTTTGACGTTCAAAAGTGCCTTTTATGTGCCTATTTGAAATAAATGCTTTGACTTTAATGTTTTACAACAAGTTAACAAGAAATTAAACGGTTTTTAGTATTATTACCTATTACTTAGTCATTTTATACCCTGCATCCTGTTTTGTGATGTTATTGTTACCTATAGTAAAATATAAATGCAATAAAATTCATATTTCTTGCTTTTTGTATACTTTGCTAACATTTTCCAACGTGTGTCAAATCAAATTCGCAATTTGTATCGTTCGATAAGTGGCGACGCCAAAGTGTCATACAATTATAATTATAGAGTTGTATCGATTGTGCAGCGGCTCACTGTCTGCTGAAACGTGTCGTATGCAATCGTAAGGGGGCGTTCACGTACAACCACCACACCACATCACAGCAAAAAAATGTGGGCAAGCAGTGCACTGCAGTGGTTACGTGTGAAAAGTGTCACTGCAGCTTCTTGCAGTTGCATTGTGGTAACTACAAAATTTGAATGTGGTTGCGTTGTCGCCAGTAGTTGCGATGTTGTTACGTTGTGGCTAGTGTTTGCAGACATGCGATCGTTGTGATTACGTTGTGGCTGCGACGTGGCCTTGATGTGGTCGGTATCGCCGACACGGTCGATTTTGACGGTCAAATGTTATCCGTGCGAATAAACTATTCATTTTTATACAAATTAGCGTCCGTCCACGTGTTGTCGTTGTGGTACGTCGTGTGATCGGGCGCTGGCTCTCGACATTTGTGGTAAGACATTTTTGCAATAGGGAGGGAACAGCTATAAATAAATAAAAAATATGGATTAACCTATAGTAGGGACCCACTACTTTGATATGACACATTGAGCTTTAAAAAGGGTTAATCACATTTGTGAGTAACAAAGCTGTCAGCATACAAAGCCGATTTTTTCCTAAAACTGTGAGTCCGATTTGAGTACGGGATCTGTACGTTAATCGACCTAAAAACATCAATATGTTTTTAGGTTAATTCCATGCTCATTATTGTACTTTTCTAACAAAAGAAGGTATAACACACTACACACACATATATCCACACATACACACACACACACCCTCACACACCTGCACATACACCTACACACAAAATAGATCAACCATTTTTTAGATTATCTAAAGTACATACATCGTTTATGGGGTACTGTGTTAAATGTTACAATAAAATACCTTGTGATATATTGCAATTAAATGAAAGAAAATTAATAAAACTCATATTAAAAGTACACTTTGTAAAACAAGCATATTACAAATTAGAGGATTATATCCTAGATAAGAATGCTTGGAAACATGCTGGTCCGGTTCCATTGGACAATCTAGAGTCTAGACAAAATCAAACTGGTAGCTAATTTAATTGCATAATTTATAATTTGTATGACATTGTTTTTTACATTATCTAACTACTGTAACACAGACTAAATTATTACTTGTGAAATTTTGGAAAAATCATTTACTTTTCAATATTTGTAAAAATGTGAGCACCATGTATCTATCTCATAATTAATTTACCTGTCATTGCGTTATATTTAATTATTTTTACTTATTGTGGTATAGTAATTTTATTCTAGGTGCATCATCGTCTTCACATATAATTATATAATTAATGTATGCATAATACTGTAAAACATTTTTAAAAGGGTAACGGTGGAGTTTCTTGCCCATTCTTCTCCATACGATACTACCTTTTGGAAGGGGCAACTGGAATCTTTTTTTTTTTTTTTGTAAATTTTGACGTTCAAAAGTGCCTTTTATGTGCCTATTTGAAATAAATTATTTGACTTTGACTTTGACTTTGACACACTACACCACACTTACTATTTTTATTCTGTTTTTTTAAACTACAAGTCTTCCAAAAATCTTAAATAAATAATAATGATTACATAGCAATCTGGAGTCCTAATGTAAAAACATGCATTTAAAAACGTAAATCTTCTAACACGGAAAACCAAATAACGACCTACATAATTAATCATTTATGCCCACCTCAATCAGACAATCAGAACCTTACACGATGCATGTAAACCTTAATTCAATTAACCGATATAAAGTAAAACTTCACCTTGAATCGATTAATCTGATTCTAAAAGATTCTCGATTGGTATTCGATTCTCGTGTTGAGGCCGGTCGTGTAGAGGTTCATCGCCCATGGCAAGGTTATGAGGAAGAACCGAGGTAATTTGTGCAATAACCGCGCAGCACAGTCTGGGAAATTATCATAACCTCACGCCCGTATTACCCGAAGGGTTAGGCAGAAGTGTACACCCACATTTCAGCCAGTTATGTTTAAGCCCCATGTAATAGGGGGCAAGCCTATTGCTATCAACCGGGCACATCCAGACTCCGTGCCGCTACTGAGAAATTCCTGATGGAAAAACTCAATAACACTGTGCCCGACCAGGCCATCGAATCCAGGACCTCATGCTCAGCAGTAAAGCTTGCGACCACTAGACCAGCGAGACAGGGAAATTAACTGTTTATCAAATTAACACACTACGACATTTTGTCGTATTATAGTCATTTCATGCAACTATCAATAAATTATAGCTGTGATTCGAATATTCGTACAATTTAAGCTGGTAGTCAAATTGCTAAATAATTAAGTACATATCGTTAATAAGTAGTCTGTTTACTAAATGATGAGGTACTTGAGTCACTAACAAACAAAGAATTACATGTGAAACACGTGTTAAGAAATAATTATAGGTACGTTTTTTGAGGCTAGATTTTAAGAATGAAATAATATTGATTATTTTATTGTTATTATTGGTAAACAAATTTTGTTTCTAAGCTCTTTGGCTAGTTTAAGCTATATTAACGGGCCCAAGCCAAGTCATTATAGCATGTGTGGTGATCACGTAGAATCAATGTTAAGAGGAGTAATTTAATTTTCCTCCATTTACATGAACTTCCTAACTATTCTGCAGGTATTTAAAATTGCGGATTTTTGGAGTGTTATATAAATTGAATCTTTCAGGTCTATTAGTTGGTAGCTATTAGTAAGGCTGTGGTGTAGGTGATTGCTCGTATAACAGCCGTCGCGTCGTGGAGACCACAATCATAGGTACTACGTTGACTTTTTACTGCCTCCATATTCTAGTCACTTCTTCTTTCAGTTTTATTATTAATTATCTTTATTTCAGATATACAGTCCATATAATAATTTATTACAAAGAAAGCGTTAGTAAGTTTGTTATTAGTACACACAAAAAAAATGTATACAAAACACGTTTCTCATTAATAACTTAGTATATTTCCTATTCCTGTGCAGATGTACACCTGCCCAGTACACAGTAAACGGACCATCAATTTTGCTCGCTAACGTTCTGAGCACAGTGTTGGTGCTACCACGGACCCTACTCATTAATGAAAAGATGTAACAAATTTCCGTGAATGTCAAACTAAGTTACTTGAGTACTGAAAATTATTTTAGGCCTGTGCAGGGTGAAGTTCTTCCTTGGTATTTCCTCTTTTCCTACTGCGATTTTTTGATGGCCACGTATCCATTTTCTGCCATTTGGAAGCCATGTAGTAGTTATCAGGTTTTTCCCATTATTCCTTTGACATGTGACAGATGTACTCATAGTTGACTGGTAATTATTAGACTTACCTTTTTGACGACGGAACTAGCGAGGCATGGGTGTATTTTAACACTTTTGCCCACGTCTGTAGGGAAAACAGGCGTGATATTATGTCTATCCATATGTGTACCACATAGTATTTTGGTTTGGTCTGTTTTATATTTTTTATTTTATTAAATCTTTATAATTTGTGTTTTGGGTATGATGTTAAAATGAATGACTA
Organism: Griposia aprilina; assembly: GCA_916610205.1. Taxonomy (NCBI): domain Eukaryota; kingdom Metazoa; phylum Arthropoda; class Insecta; order Lepidoptera; family Noctuidae; genus Griposia; species Griposia aprilina. The sequence goes on along the minus strand of OU744299.1, from coordinate 21,250,278 downwards.
TAATATTGAATGTAATTTGCACGCCTGCTGGCAGGCAGAATATAATTACTTTTAGGCTTAAGATCTTCCCTTGTTAAACAATGTTTTCTGGTAAATAAATATTTTGAATTTGAACATAGGGTCCAGATGAAAACCAGCGTCAAGCACTAGTTGACTGGCATTAATGGTGAACTGGGCCTATTTGGCGCAACCGTGATTCACAAAATACGTTTTTTTAGTTTTTCTATTTTTTGATTTTGTGTGAAAATTGTGTGTCTTATCCTAGATCAAATAAATTTATTTTCTTTCTTTTCTTTTTTTCTAGTATTGATTTATATTTCCTGCGTTTCTTTTTTTGCGTGCAACATCGCAATTACAATGAAAAGGTTACAAGGAAGACCTGCGAGGTAATTGGTGCAACAACCGCCCGAGCACACACCTACAATATTTACATATATGAATATGTCAGTAAACTGTGGGTTATTATATTTTATGAGTAGTGGAAACTCGCTGTCTATTATTTAAATTTTTACATACAACTTGTTACCTTCGAATTCATTCACATAAGGGTACAAGATGAAATTGAAATAAATTAAAACCTGAAAAGGGTTAATTGTATTCATCATTCTGAACAACTTTAACTGTGTGAACAAACTCTGAAATCTCGAAAAAATATCAGCTGTCCCGTATATTTTATGCTCGCATAACTTGACAAAATGAAGGGAATTTCAGGTTTAGCCGCATTTTAAAAGCCGTGCTTAATGATGAGTACAATGACCCCTTTTCCGGTTTTCAGGATTTTTAATTACACCTTGTGTGTACTATAATTCAATTACAAGTTTGCCCACACTGGGGTTGCCTTTCTTACTGCACCATCTACCACCAGAATACTTCTTCAGTGATCATCCATGTTTCTTGAGCGCCTACAGAGAACACAGGAGAATGGCTTGTTTCCAATTAAATCTATATAAACTTGTTTTTGACATTGACACTAGTATCAATCATCACAAGAAGGTCAAAAGGAAGAGGTGTGATAATCGGTGCAATAACCGCACCTGAGTAAAACACCTTCATCATTAACATACATGAATGTATCGTTATGTTAAGTATTAACACGAGGTGTGAGTTTAATTTGATCCAAACACGATTTGATGTAAATCTTTTGTGGTTTCTGCGCTTAAAATTAGGAGCACGGTCAACCGGGAGAGATATGTATTTAGGGCATAAAATGATGCCCATGTTGAGATCATCAAAAGACCCATGATGTGAGTATGTAAGGTGTTTTTTTCTCATTTTAACATGAGCTAGTTTCATGGTGTAAAGATATAAACCCATCGACAAGGATGGTTCCAGGGGTTGACTGTTTACGATAGAAACATAAAAGAACATAGTCTTTAGAAAGAAAGCATATAGGTGCTCAGTTCCGATAGGATTTGGCTTAGGGGTTTGAAAATTGTGTGCGAGCGAAATCGTGACCAAGAGCTGGAAAAGGATACATAAATGAGGTAACAAGTTGTACTATTGTGTTAGACTTTTCATGATCCTCTCGGAACATCATCATTAGCCGAAAGCAGCCGACTGCTGGACATAAACCTCTCCAATTGCATGCCATTTAGCTCGATTCTCGGCAACTCTTATCCAGCTGCTACCAGCAACCCTGCGAAGATCGTCGCTCCACCTAGCCTGAGGGCATCCTACCTTACGTTTGCTAATTCGCGGTCTCCTTTCTAGAACACGTCTACCCCAACGGTCGTCGGTTCTACGGCTAATATGGCCGGCCCATTGCCACATCAGCTAGGTTATTCTGTGAGCTAAGTCGATAACTTTGGTTCTCTGCCGAATCACCTCATTCCGGATTCTATCTAACTACTCAACTCAAACTCAAAATCAAAGCATTTATTTCAAATAAACCAATTACAGGCACTTTTGAATTGTCAAAGGTTCAGTCAGTCAGAAAAATGAAGCTAGTTGCCCATTCCAAAGCGTAGTAGGTACCTATGGAGAAGAACGGGCAAGAAACTCCATGGACACTCTTTTAAATCAACATATAGTTACAAAAAACAAATTGTTTACAACATTCATGTTCAAATTAAAAATGTGAAAACTATGTAGAAAGACGTGCACGTTTAAAGTATCCGTAATAAAATAGATAAAAAAACAATTCAAAAATTTAAATTAAAATAAGCGTTAAAATAAGCATATTATAAGTTGTGGGATTACGTCGCTGATAAAAATGCTTGGCTTAACGCTGGTCCTGCTCCACAAGGGCGCATAATCTAATTGATTAGCATTTGAAACTACTGTTGGAGTGGCTGAACATTTAAAAAACTATCTTTGCATTGTATAAATTCAATGTTTTAGTATTGTATAATTGCATAGCACATGTGTCAGTACTATGTACCTACTATAAAGCTACCATTTAATAGGTTTTTCTTTCATTGACTTGAATGTGCCCTGGCGGCTGAGAGTATGTCATGCTCACTCTAATGTCTCGCTGGTGGTGGCGTGTGTGTTGGATCATTAAGTTCCCTTCAAAATGGTTGAGCTGAATGGTGCTGATCCATGCGTCATGTTCGTGAATGGGCGTCGTCAGTGGGGACTGGTTATTTCTTAGCTGCCACGGCTTATTTTAATTTAATTTAATATTTGAATTGCTTTTGTCTTTTTATTACGGACGCTTTTAACGTTCTGCATCGTTCTCACATGCATTATTTCAACATGAACGATGTAATCAATATTTTGTAACCATATTTTGTTTTAAAAGAGTGTCCATGGAGTTTCTTGCCCGTTCTTCTCCATAGGTACCTACTACGCTTTGGAATGGGTAACTAGCTTCATCTTTCTGACTGACCGACCCCTTGACAATTCAAGAGTGCCTGTAATTGATTTATTTAAAATAAATGCTTTGAGTTGAGTTTGACTAACTCTACCTAACTACTCTAACTTGCAGGAAGCATTTCGGTAGGTACTACCTACTAAGCACTTATAAATTACTTGTTTACATGCTACTATCGACATGGAACTATCATAATTAACCTATAAATAGATAAACAATCGTTATTGCTTTTTCTGCAACCTACCATGCTTGGCAACAACGTGACTTGGCATGACACCTGCTAATAAAATAAAATAAACAAGTGGACATGATACTGGGTTATCAGATGTAACTTTGTATCGACTCGTGTTTCCAATTAGCTACCTACAAACCAAAAAAGTTTCTTAAACACTTAAAATATCACACCATAAATATAACTAAGGGCTATGTTGATTTAAAGATTACTAAACTATATTTAGTAAACAAGTTCACAAAGACGACTCCGCCTTGGAGAGTAAATGTGGTGTTGTTCCACAAACGATGGGACACTTAATATCATATCCTGCGTGTACTGTTATCTGCACGTTACAGTGTTTAATGGACGCTAGTGATGGCTCCAAACACGTAGCTGAATTCTGGGCCGACTCCATTTAGATGGCCATCCACACGCTAAGAAGAAAAAGTTTACAAAATAAAGGTATTTTCCTGAAATTCACCTAAACATACTTTTGGATCTTGTTGGACTTGAAGAACCAAAGAAGAGACAGTTCCAGAATCAACTTACTGCCAACTGGCTAAACACTTCCATGGTACTCCTACAAGCTATAATTGCATAGCGTGAGACTCCTTATGATAATACCAGCCTATTAATGTCGCACTGCAGGGCAAAGGCCTCTTCTCATACAGCGAAGGCACGACCATTGATCACTACGCTTGCTCAAAAAGGGTTGGCGATTTCACACTAATATTAACTATAAGTCCAGGTTTCCTCGTGATGTTTTCCTTTACCGATGTCAGTCATGTCCACGATACTGTTTAGTACTCACCAACACTCTTAAGTGTCATAAATCATTGTATTTATGTACTTCTATAAGCTACTTGATTAATGTTCCTTGTTGGGAATTGACCCCAACACCTTGCGCGCGGCCTGCATGAGCAGGCGGCGTGATCAACGCGTCACCGGCAAGCTGAGGCGCGGCCCGGCTGCGACACAGCTCGGCCCGACGGCCACTCGCTTCCTCGGACTCCACCGCGACGGACGATACGACTCTCTTATTTCTAAAGCTTTACAGTCTTCTTTCATAAACATTGATAACATTCCTCTTCCTGTAGGAATAAGTCTAGCTGACCCTTCTTTTAATATACCGTCAGCAATAGACATCTTAGTTGGGGCTGAAGTATTTTGGTCCGTCTTATACAATAATTCTATTGACTTGGGTAAAAATCTGCCCAAGTTGTATGAAACAAAACTGTGTTGGCTAGTGTCATTCCTTCTGATACTAGACATCTACTATCTGGCGCACAACTACCCGCGCAACGGCTAAAAAGCAGGCACAACTTCTTGAAATCGACAGCTTCTATCAGGAAACCCGGCCGACGCCCGTTGCAAACTGTGGCAAGACACTATTTTCCCTCCCACTTACTATTTACCACCAAAGGAGCATCTTCCTGCAGAATGTAACCTTTCGTGGTCCTCTTGGAAGTCCCAGAACCGTCTCCGGATACAAGTGGGAAGATGTAACTCCAACCTGCTAAAGCGGGGATACCTCGATGGAACAGCAGCTGGGTGTGGATGTGGACCTATGTGGAAAACTATGTTCCACCTTCTATCTTGCCCTCTGTGTCCCAAAACTTGCAGACAAAGTGACCTCTGCGCTGCCACAGGTGACGCCATGGAAGTGGCGAAGTTTTGAGCAATCAAAATTATAAAAAGTTGTGCCACCGACATGAAGAAGAAGAAGAAGAAGAATATTCCTTCATGTTTTTGTCTTCTTCTGAACATATAAAATAGGCCATGACTGGGACCGACAAATATACGACAGAGGGAGAGAGAGAAAAAGGTAAATTTATGATATTATTTTTCCGACAACAGCAGAATGAGAAAGATCCAGGATCGAGTATAATGGCGGTCATTCGAGGAGGCTTATGTCCAGCAGTGGACTGTTCCTTATAAGGACACTAAGATAGGGGATAGGGTTTTACCCTCCATAAGGTCTGTCAAATGAGGGGTTGTAGTTTATAATAGGTATGCACATGAAGTCGTTGGAAATATGATAATGTAATATGATATTATCATTAAATATGATAATGCTATTTCCCTATTTATATCACGTGTTTCAGATCATCGCAGAATTAATAATTATTTGTGATTATAATGAGATCTAATAAACAATGTCAATTGTAGTTACTTTGATTGTTTACAAACGGTAGGTGTTATTGCGTTATATTATTTATGTTAGTATTTGTTTATATACGAGAACAAATAAAGTGTTAGTAATTACGTGTTAATCTATTCATTGTTTGTGTTCGGTTATGAAGAAATAATATGCCGATCGCTAGGACACAAGATAATTTACATATATAGAAAAACTAGCTAAACAGCAACTGTGACCCCCTTTTTTTTTGGTTGGGATATCATCAAATAATTTTTCCCGCTCTGGGCGGAGCGGGAGGACGTGTCAGACAGTTACTGACTAAAACCCACCCGTGCTTCTTCAATTGCCTGTGTGCCAGGGCCACCGTAACCCTTTCGGACAAACCCGCGACCCCGGCAGGATTTTTGACCTCCTAGCCATTTTTTATGAGTTATCAAAAAAAAAACTGCTATTTCTTAGATACCTATTCGGTCAAAATGTATAGAATGGCATTTTTTTTTAATAACCGGTGAATCATTTCAACGTAGGGGGGTCCAGAATCATGTGCTAAATTCATGGTTTCAGTTTGCACGACGATGTTCCTGCCTTTCTGTATACATAGTATGTGAATTTTTAAGTTACCACAAATAATAAAATGATAATTGATTTTATTCCTGTAAGTAGGTAATTTTATTTTTGACGTGTAAAGAGTTTGTACTAGACAAACTCTTTTACGCGTCAAAAATAAAATTGTTTTAAAAATGTTCGGTTTTTGCTATCTGACTCTGAGCAGAAAGACCGAAACAAACTCAGAGGTCACAATCTCTTTTAAAGTCCAGACTTAATCTTGGTCAGATAACTAAGGACTATGTAGATTAGTGTCTGAAATAGTATTTTGAATGAACGCTGACATTCTTCCGATGCAGATTCCGAGAGCAGTGGTGGCCCAGTAGTGGCGGCCGCTACTTACAAGTTGTAGGTCGTGGGTTCAAACCCAGGCAGGCTCTCCCGCAAATAGACGCGCCGCGACAGCGTGACGCGACTCTAGTAGGACAATTTCTATGAAAACTTCATAGCCATTGCTCTACAAGAATCGCGTCGTGCTATCGCGGTGCGCTTGTCTGCGGGAGCCTTTACTTGGTGTAAATAATTTCATTACCACCGCTCTCAAAGCAGTAAAGGAAAACATCGTGAGGAAACCAGAATGTCCTAGAACTAAAAATTCTAAGAAATGTGATAACTATGAACCCGCACTGGGCCCGCGTGTTAAATAACAGCCCACTCCTCTCTATGAGAGGAGGCCTGTGTCCCAGCAGTGTTATTCTTCCGATAGGTTTGCTTTACAACATGGTGGTATTTTATAGAACAGTTATTCTGAAAGTTTTTATTTTTATGTCTAAACTCATTTCGTTTTTTTTTTCAGTAGTCAGGACATGCTCTTCGCGCTTTGCCTTAAAATTCGCAATTTTTTCTTAGTTTCATGAAAAATACACAGTATTTGTATTAAACTGTATTATTGTATTAAAATCGTTGAGCTTCTTAAGTCCTGACTTCCTTAATTGAGCTGTACGATTACTGACAAATGCATGCACTGACTGGACAGGTCCACTCAATCTGTGTGGTTCTTTCCTCAAAAAAGACCATTTCAGATACCAATCTACATGGTCTTCACATGATCTGACCAAGATTATGTCTGGACTTTAAAAGAGACTGTGACCTCTGAGTTTGTTTCGGCCTTTCTTCTCAGAGTAGTCAGATAGGAAACGCCGACCTCATCTAGTGTAAAAAATATGATTGACGTGTAAAAGTGTTTGTACAAACCTACTTACAGAAATAATTTCATTTATCATTTAAACAAATGCCCGATTTCAATATTTTACATATGGTTAATAATTGTCGTCTTTGTAGGTGTAGGTTCCTATGTAGGTTTATAATTGCTTTAATTCTATAAAAAGCAGAAAGCTGAAGTAGAAAGCGAAAATTTTCAATGAGTGAACAAATGATCTGTATTTGAAAATAAGAATAGAGTTTAAATCCTTTACTATTTGACTTCTATCTTTAAAATAACTGTAATACAAGTAAATCTACCTAGCCTGTCCCCAAAAATGTTGGGGTCGGATTCCAGTCTAACCAGATGCAGAAGATTACTAGTATTTTATATGGAGCGACTGCCTATCTGACCTCCACATCCTAGTTACTGGATAACACGATTCGCCTTGGTAAGACTTCATGTCAAACTTTTGGGACTTCTGACTACCCGTAACGACTGTCAATAAGTTAAAGATCCGACAGCCGGGACTAATAGCTTAACGTGCTTTCCGTGACACGGTGGGTTCTCGATATGGATGGTCACCCATCCACAAACGACCGCGACAAGCGTAGCTTAACCTTCGATTGACCCGTGCTGCTGTTATAATTTTGCCATAAGCCCCCGCCTTTAAAATAATTGTACATAAGTATGAAAATGCATTATTACCGTCACATACGACCTTTTCGTCCTCGCTCACGTTATTACAACAGTAAATTATCAAAGGACGGGATCGGAGTGAAATCCTCTGCATACAATTAGCACAACAGACGCTAAAAGCATCGGTTTATATCGTTACAATGCATTCGTGAATGATTTTATCTTCACTGCAATCAGGGGCGCTAAGATGTGCAGGTGCGATTGGCGGCTGAAAGGTTTAATTGAAAATGAAAGATATGACGGAGAAGGGACGTCTCTCTCGCTATCATCAGCCATATTTTAACTGCTGTGGGCGTACTATGGGAAGTGTTGGTTAGTGCGCAATAGAAAAACCGTTTGCAGTTCAAATTAAATTATAATTTACGAACAAATTAATCACACTAGTGAATCACTGTAGGTACACGACACAACTATACAGAACGCGCGACAGTTTCTAAACGTGTTGACTGCTTCATCGCCACCGACAAACTCTGCTTTAACTATGGTCGTGAGTTATGTTGTAGACTCTGTTGAGGGCCGCCTGGTGGCCCTAGCGTCCCGATTAGTCAAAGTGAAACGATTGATTTAACGTATTTCCGACAGATATAACATAAAATCATCACGCCTTGATACCCCAAGGGTTAGGCAGAGGTATACATAATAGTACACTCACATTTCGCCGGTTATGTTTAAGTCCCATGTAATAGGTGGCGAGCCTATTGCCGTCAACCGGGCACAAATCCAGACTCCGGCTGCTACTGAGAAATTTCTGCTAGAAAAACCTAATAACAGTTTCCTCGACCTGGGAATCGAACCCACTACCTCTAGCTCAGGAGTAGCGCTTGCGACCACTAGACCAAACAACCAGACCAGTCTGAATATGAATAAAAGAGATTTTTTCGTAAATTGATAAAAAGAATACTATGTGATAAGTAATGTCAAACAAAAATTATATTATTGGGATATTCTGATGAAGCTCAGTGTAGACTTTTTCTGGGGATCATAAAATGGTTGGACTAAGTTTGCGTGGAACTTATTATCTTGGAATTATATAGGCTTAATAGCTTAAATTTTCTTTATGTTAACTGTGAGCTTAATATCCCGCTCCTAGACAAATATTTTCTCTCCCGATTTCTAAACGTAATGACTCTGTGTCTGTCCTTTTGTCCCAAAACTTTATCGTTATAAAATGTTAACAAGATGGCGCCTGACCCTTTCGCTGAGTCACTCGTATCGGCTGTTGATTATCCCCCCTAAATTGGGACTCTTAATTGAGGGAAACTGTTGCTTCGTTGTATAATATTAACAGCCCTCGAGTCAATGATTTTCCGGTGCAGAATTATTAGTTTTTCTGTCATGTCTTGCTGGGTGTCGCAATAACAGTTTTACCTATTTATTTATGAAATTCGTATATTATATTACAGAGAGAGGCAGAGGAAACGCTGGCGCGATAACTTAGAGGCGTTTACGGGAAATTACCCGGAGAAGGCAACACACAGGGAACAGTGGAAAGCTGCGGGGGAGACTTTTCCCAGCAGCGGGACAAAAAAGGTTGAAAACTAAAAATTACGTACTATTTTTTACGTCATGTTATTTAGGACCGATTTTTCAATCGCCACACACTTTAATCTGAAGAATAAACATACTCGTAATACTACTAGCGATTTTGCTTTATTTTCATGCAAATTATTTGCATACAAAAGCTGTCAAACGGACATTATTAATTCCCCAAATAAAATGTATCTGATGTTTTTAAAATTGGGTAATGTATTTTTAATGGTTGTCTCCCACTCGATGACTTTTTTCAGAAATTATAGCGAAATCCGAATAATACATTTTCTAAAACTAGACTTATCAAACCTAACTGCTGAAATTAGAATTTAGTAAAGGGATTGTCTACCAGCGCCATTTTAGCGCCCCCACCGTACACATGCGCTCGCGCCACGGGTGGCAGTGCGCACTCAGTCGTGGTGTTTTTATTAAATTACCTTAATTATACCCTGGTTTACTGCTTAATACCTAGGAAATGGCGCTATTGTCCATTAACGTTTACAAGTGACTGTCTAGCTTTCCTAACAATTTATTTTTATTTTTACTATTGCTTCGTTTGAGTAAAAGTTTATTGATTTGGTATTTACATGGCATAGGTATTGTACTTTTGGTGATTTTCTAAGTGGTTATATATTCGCGGTTTGACAGTGATATTTTTATCAACTGTCAGTTTACCTTGCAAAATGTGACTATATCTATTTCTGCCACTAATCAACTTTGTTATGCACTGCTTTTTTCTGAAGGAGACCCTCGTGGGTAAATAATAACAGCCGCACGCGTCGATCGAAGGTTAAGCCACGCTTGCCGCGGTTCGGTCCGTGAGTGGGTGACCATCCATTACATATTGAGATCCCTCCGTGCCTCAGAAAAACGTTAAGCTGTTTTGGTCCCGGCTGGTCATTCATGGGTGTAGTCATGTAACAGACTGGTATTCAGCTGCATCCGGTTAGATTGGAAGCCGACCTCAACACAGTTGGGAAAAAGTTAGGCAGATTGATTTGCTTTCTTCTGAAGTTACAGGTACAAGAACTTTTCAATTTTGTATCTGAGGTACCAAAGTTACGGTCAAATATCTAACTGATCAATGTATGTGTCGTGGCCAGCAGGGTAATTACGTAGCACACTAACAGTAGGAACGGGTTTCATTTTGACGGTTCAACAACATTCATTGCGTTATTTACTTCGTTGAGCAAACACATTTTTGGAACATATGAAGCATTGGATTAGCAATAGGCTTCAAAATGATTCAGATTGTGATAGTTAATATGTTACGTAATTAGGGTGCGGATCTTAGAATTGATCATTTCATGAAATGTTCGGTCATTTCTTGAAATAGTTGTCTTTCATGAAATGGCCTGCTAAAAATGACCATGTCGTTAAAAACATCAACGTTTAATGATATGGCAGTCGACGTTTGGCCATATCATTAATATAGGGTATTATGGGTGGGGAAGATCACGTGGTAGGTCTAAATTTGCTTCCAAGCAATAATAATAGGGCGTAGTTGACGGGGCTCTTATTTCTGAATGGTTTAATAAAAAATAGCCACGAGGGGAATGGCGGGGTCTTTGTTCGCTCGCTTCGCTCGCTCACTAAATCCCCCATTTCCCTTCGAACTTAACCTGTCTGGGTCGAGGTGCCCCAAATCCCGAGCTCGCTTCGCTCGCTCTTGCATCTTATGTTCTCCTACTAACATTGCCGTTTTACTAAGTTGAGATGTGTTATTTAAGCGATATTAATGCCTCTATACCGGTGTAATCTAACTATTTTATGATTTATGATCACTAATGTTTGACCACGTCATGAAGTAGTCGTGCGTTTAACTGGTCATATCGTCAAACGTATTCAATGATATGACTAGACCACATCATGATGTCACCAGCGGTCGATATACAACCATTTCATGCAATGGTCGCACACTTCATGAAATTATCAATTCTAAGATCTGGCCACGATATGCACCTTTCAGATTAAACTCAACACTGACTAATTCATCAACACCTTACATACATTTTCCACAATACCTGCCACCAATCTCTGAAAACAATCACCATGTAACAGTTTCCGGCTGATAATTAAAAACTAATTCGCAGTTACTGCCAACAAAAGCCCATTAATAATGCTTGATTGTTACACCAATGTAATGCCTTTACGGACAAAGGATGAGGCATTACGCACTTTTATCGTAGTCGGGTAAATGAACTTGCGAACAGTGTCTCTTTTGTGAATAGGGAATACTGCGGAAAATGAAGAGATAATTTCATTGGAGTTTGGTCACTAAGTTAGTCTATTTTGCGAAAGCAATTTTGACGTATTTTTTCCAGGATCGCATTTCTGAAATGAAGATGACCGTGTTGTTATAATATTATTATCAATTGATATTTCACAGGCGCTTTCTTTTTAAATATTTATTCAATGCTTCAATACAAGTAATCTTTAAAGATTTTTATTGTCATACAGAGCTCAAAGTAGAAGAAAATAGGCTAATTTCCAAATAAACACCTTTAATATAGCTAAGTAGATAAAAATAATACAATCGCTTTTATTGACGATGACACATAGGATACGATTAAAAGTGCTGTTCAATATGACGGTAACAAAAATAAAATAAAAAGTATTTGACCTTTTACAAAAAAGTATTTAGTCTAGAACAAAAAGTACATTATGCGACTTGCGTTGCTTAAAAAGATTCTCTTTGATCTATCTTACAATCCTTTACATAAATACCTAATACAAATCATCATAAATGTTTAAATTAATGGTGCAGAAACAGGCTGTGTCTACTTTGAAATCAACGCTATCTCCATATTTATTTATATTGAATTGATTAAAATCAATTCCTGTCATGCGTTGTATTTAATTATTTTTACCTATTGTGGTATAGTAATTTTATTCTAGGTGCATCGTCTTCACATATAATTTATGTATACTTAGTATTGTAAAACATTTTTAAAAGAGTAACGGTGGAATTTCTTGCCCATTCTTCTCCATACGAAACTACCTTTTGGAAGGGGCAACTAGAATCAATTCTATTTTTTTGTAAATTTTGACGTTCAAAAGTGCCTTTTATGTGCCTATTTGAAATAAATGATTTGACTTTTGACTTTGACTTTGAAATCAGTTTACGCGACCAGCGGGGTAATTACGTAACACACTAATAGTAGGAATGGGTTTCATTTTGACAGTTCAAAAACATTCATAGCATTATTTATGTTGTTGAGCAGACAAATTTTTCGAACTTAGGAAGCAATGGATTAGCAATAGGCTTCAAAATGATACAGATTGTGATAGAGAGTGTGTTACGTAATTAGGTTACAGGTGAGTAGAAATGGTTACTATTTCGAGAGCCAAGATTATTTCCGGTCGGGGTGTTCAGAAATACAAGACAAAAAACAAAAATTAATAGCATAATTGATTCATACAATAATACGTACAAGAAAGGAGCCTCCCCGAACGACGTTTTAAATCAGTACCTAATAGGCACCCAAACGTCCCGCGCGCCGTGGACACCCAGCACTCAGTAACGAAGATTCTAGGTGACTAATCCTTTCACCACGATGGCACGAACCAATCTTTCTTACCCATCCTAAACGGCTCTTTTAAGAGCCAATCCCTGGATCGTAACTACTCCAGCTCTTTGTGTTATTACAGAGCACTATCGCACTACAAACTGTGACATAATTTTTTTGCAGTCCAAGTGACGTCAGCGTTACCACCGACGATACCGTGGAAGTGACGAAGTTTTGGACCATCATGATCTGAATGAAATACAGTCGTGCCAGAGCGACGCGAAGAAGAAGAAGCTACCTACTGCTAAGGTACCTAATCTAAAAATGGTATAATTCATCCTTACCGTATGATGTTCCAATCCAATCTCAAAGGAAAAGAAAAACGATGAATTCTGTGATGTTCAGATTGACTCGGAAATCGAAATGCATTTTTACTAAGATTGATGAGATTTTTAGTTCAATCTGACTTATTTTAACATCCATGCTTTGGGAAATGAGATTGAACGAGTTTGAAGCAGATTAAACTGTTTCTCGTACTTTCTTCATAAAATAATGCATGATTATTTCCTTTAGTTTCTACAGAAGTGCATACGATATAGAGACTAATAGGCAGACATAAGTTTTGTTTTAGTGTTTCTAGTACAGTCAGCCTAAAAATACAGTACTTCAGTATTTCATTTGATTGTCTACAATTTCTGTTCCATAACACCGTATCGATGTGTACCTAAAATTAAGTACTCAATGCGTACCTAAGTTTTGTGGCTATACTTTGATACAATACTATAAAATAAAGATTGCAGTCAATTAAATTAATTAATGTCGATGTATTCATCTTTTTGAGGCTGACTGTACACCCATATTTTGAAAGTTATGTTTTCGGTCAAGTGTAATTTATTCACCCAAATAATTCGCAGCTAAATCATCCACGAAATATTACGCAAAATAAATATGAACAAGCAGTTTTCTCTCTGAAATTCAATCCACAAATAGAAAAATCCCAAGTTACTTAGCAACCTTTAAGCTCTATACCTGCTTACCACTTAAAGGTCTTACAGCTTAAAGCAAAAATATCTATACATCGTAAAGCCACTCCACTAGAACAGCGCCCCAACCGAGCGGATAATACTTTAAAAGCGTAGACTATAAAAAAGCATGGAGAGGCAAACAGAGATATAAACGGTCGGGCCGCATTTACATACAAATGAGCCAGAAGCGAAATTATTTCAGTCAACGGAGGCGGTGCAATGGCGGACTGGAAAAAATACGGGCAAGTGTGAGCACGATAAGCTTGCTGGGTTTCTTTAAGAACAGAATCTTTAGCGTTTTTAGTTTTTCGCTCAATCTAATCTGGGCCTTTCATGCCAAGGGGTGTAAGTTGTCGCGATTTAACTTCAGAATGGAAAAACCATGAAATAAATTAATTCAGTCCAGCAAATAAAGAATGCCATGCCTTCAGAAACAACCTTCAGCTTCTTGTTTTAACATTGTCAAAAAAACAGTGAAAAATTCGCCAATCATCAAGTTAATTTTAACATCATAGCCGAATTTCTTTAAAAGAATAATCTATTTGCAGTTACTGCCTCCTGGAATGTACCAAACATATTAGAATTCTGAACTTTAGAACTGTACTATCAATAATGTATTTAAGTTGATAGATAGTACTCATTTCTTCTTTTTTATTTCTTTCTTTGTTAGTTCTTCTAGTTTTTATTTTATTTTATATATAACTTGTAAAAGTGATTCCGATATCCTATTTAAAAAAAAAACAATTTCGTTTCAGTAAAGTGCCAAATTCCTTCAGAAACATGGCGTCTAACCACCGCCCGCAGAACCCAAAAACCGTATGCTATTTTTTCACAGACCATTTGGTGTGAAAACGGTCACTCCTCTATTTACTATGTTTGTTTTTGGAGGGACTACTTTATACTGTATCGATCTTTATTGCGTCCAATTCAATTTGAAAGTTTTAATTGTATAAGTGTATTGGTGAGTCGAAATGGGCGGGGTTCTGTTCACCGGTACGGTCAACCACTCACCCAAGGTACCAGTATGACTCTGAAAATGCGTTATGTTTGTAGCAGTAAGGGCGGTTTTGTAGTTCAAGTTTTAGTGTGCGCGCACGGTTGATAGTACGAGCGATTGGAGTGGTTCAAGGGAGGCATGATTTGGAATTGATGCGTGGTTGTGGTTTCACATGTTTCTGTCTAAAACCCAGGGATGCAGCAGTAGGTTATGGTCCATTAACAAGACTGATGATACTGTGGTACTTTAAGAGCTATCTGAATAGTCAGCGTCACTAACAAGCTTTTTTCTTTTTTTTTCGAAAGGCATCTCTCATTTCAACCTAAGAGGTGGTCAGCTTATGAGAGGTTAGGGTCGGTTGTTTCAAACGGTCGGTTAACGTCATATTCGTACCTCAAATAATAACGATTACATAAGATATTTAACATTCGTTATATACAAAGCGTTGTTTCACTACGTAAAAAACTGATTGACAAAGTTATTCGGGCTGCCAGTAAAAAGCAATACTTTTCCCAATAAAAATAGTTGGGAGATTTTTATATTATGGCAACATTTCGCCGTTAACGTCAAATTTTCAACTGACAACCACAGACTATAATATATAATAGAGGGTTCTTTATCATATTCCCTGTAAATTGAGAGGTCTGGCTCTTATGACACAGTAATTCTTAGTACAAGAGCCGGCGCTACACTGATGTTTTGTGTCTTGAAGTGAAAATAAATAAAATCATAATAAATTATATTATCTTAATTATATGATCTTATAGCTTAGCCTGAAACCCCAAGTACACAGTATTATTAAATATTAGCTGGTGCCCACGACGTCGCACATAGATCGTTTTTCAGGATTTAGGCGGCCAAAATAATTTTATGTGATATTTATATTACAAAATAGTTACATAAAAAGAATTCTGTGTTTGGAATAACTTATCGAAATTATTTGTTGGTGCACGGTGGTTAGGCGCACCTACTTGTGATTTTTTATCAAAAAATATTTTATTCGAGATCGTAGTTGATTTCAAAGTGTTTTTTAATATTATATTGAAAATACATATGACATACTCACGGCTTTCCCCAAGGAGGGACAGCTGTCTACGTTTTAGTAATACTTTCAGGTATGTATTATTAAATAAAACAAAGTTTATTTTGTTCTAATAAGTAAGTAAATATATTATATTATTAAAAGGATCTTTACATTCGT
Organism: Griposia aprilina; assembly: GCA_916610205.1. Lineage (NCBI taxonomy): Eukaryota > Metazoa > Arthropoda > Insecta > Lepidoptera > Noctuidae > Griposia > Griposia aprilina. Next base: position 21,234,401 of record OU744299.1, on the reverse strand, counting down.
TATACGCAACGCGCGGTTCGTTCGTTCGTTCGTCTTTGCGTTCGTTCGTTGTAAGTTACATAAGCTAAATAGATAATCACTAAAAATAATCAATCATACATTGGAGACTTATTCATCTACATTTAAATTTTCGCCGCTTTCATCAATTTCCATTGGTCGGTTTGGCTCAGCTGCAGCAGGAATTAATAGCTGCATTGTCTCAGGCAAAAATAATTTTGAAGCGGTTTTTTTGGTCTTTCTCATGGAACTAATAAATGGGTCGGATGTTAATAGTAACCTATGATAAATATCTAAGTTGCATTCTTCCCTCGAAAACTTGCGAGCAAAGTTTAGGCGATAAGACCTAAAATGTTTATTGCGGGCCTCAGCAGCTTCTTCCGAAAGTTGCCCTATCGGCAACAACGAATTTTCTATTATTGAAGCTCCATGAATTAAGACCTTATGCATCGTTGGAGTCATAGGATGCCAGCCATATAACTCAACATATAGTTTCGCAGTTTCCATGGCGTATTTATCATATTTTGCTACGTCAATCTTATGGCCGCTTGATATGGCTTCTAATATCACTTTTAATCTAATAATCAAGTCATAACTTATCCCAGTGATTTCTGCAGCCAATTCAGGGTTCTCGAAGAATCTTCTGCTGGTATTTCCATCGTTTGTGTTTCCGAAGTTACTTTTTGGCATATCGACTAAAAGACCTGTCTCCTCTCTAAATCTTTGCTGAATATCAAGTTTCTTCTGCTTTTCTAGATTTTTTTCTTCTTCGGTTCGTCTCTCGCGATATTTTTTCACGGGCAATTTATATGCTAAGTGCAGCACACTTTCGAATATCCGGATTCTTGCATGTAATACGGAAAGGCCAAATTCAAGAGCTTCAGGGCGTACATCATTTTTTTTTGTTAAATCATTAAAATCTTTTGATGTAGCTCCACATATATAACATCTGCTGGTCGATTTGGTGTCTGTGGCTGCATTGCAGACCTTTCCGTCAACCATAGTCATTTTAAAACTATGTTGAAAGAAAAAATTCTCTCCATTGAGGTCAACTTTCGTCAAGTTTAATGAGTTTACACTATTCCTTACATAATTGATTTCTTCTTTTGTGATGTCCGTAGATTCTTTTACGAATCTAAATCTTATTGGACGGCAATATCTAGGTGAAGATGGAGTTGGATTTTGCCACACGATTTTACTTTTATCCTCACCACAAACAATTCGTAGAGGCACAAATGAGCTTATAAAAATATTAGCATCAGATTCATCTTCGTTTGAGAGTCTCTGTTTAAACTGGGCTTGTTGAGAGCCGTCACAACCCCATTTGCAGATGAACAGTAACGAGTTCCTTTCAACGGCATCAAGTGTGAGTAAGACTTCTTCTAAGAAGAGGGATAATCTGGTTACAGTGTGATCCAACAAAGATTGTAAGTTTCCTTCTGCGCAGGTAGACGTCACTCGTAATGACTCCTTGGGTGGGTAGCAATCTTCTTTGGCCTTCAATAATAATTCATAATGTGGATAGAATCTTTTGTTCGTTGCTCGAATAATTTCGTACTGTCTTCTGGTCAAATCGGCTTCAACAAACATTGTCAGTGCTTGCAGAGGAGTAAGGGGCTCTATTTCTTTAGACTTTGAATGTCTGTTTTTACAATCACTGGCAGACGCAGAAGAATTCGTAATGTCTTTTAAAACAGTAGACGCGTTTCTTTTTCCTTCTGTTTGTAAAATTACTTGTGCCGCGTGAACAATTACTTCTTCGTCGTAAGATGCGCGGACTCCTTCAGTTTTTCTTCTCTTTGTTCTTTCGCTAGATTCGGTAAAAGATTTGGTAGGTCGTCCTGGCCTTTGATGCGTGTCTACGGGGATCTCAAATGTTCCTTCCAACCAAGAATTATTGGCCGCCAAAAAGTTTTCAAGTATTCTATGCGCCCGAGACCACCTCTTTATCAAATCACATTTAAAATACGAAAACTTCTTTTTTATCACATTTTTATGTTCTTCTGTGTCCCCGTAACACACGAGTAAATAATTTTCTAAATATTTAATTTTTTCATTTATCGATAATGAATGTTGCTCGTTCATTTTATCGAAGAGGTATTTACGAGTCAACATTTTCACCCCCGAGCAGCCAGGTGAACCTATAACAATAAAAAAATAATATTAACACAAAAACATAAAATCCGATTTTTTTCCTATTTTTGTCAAAAAAAATTCAAACTCGTTTATTTTTAAAACTAGCAAAAACTAGCAGCTGATTTTAAGCAGTTTTCTTTATAAGACTTTATACTATAAAATGAAATCAAAAATGTAACTCGGAAAGGTGCGGAAGTAAAGTTTTTTTTCGATTGAAATTGAAAAATAAAGAAAAAACATTTCTAAAAAAGGGTATTATTGACGGCTCATTAAGTCATTTATTGACAATATATTTAATACAATTTCATATTAATTTAATAAAGGCTTACCTGTAGTATTGGTATCCATCACTTAAACAAGCAAATATGACACGACACATAAAATATTCACCGAAGAAAATGATATACGAAAAGGGCGTCAAGAACTTTCACGTGCAGTAAGTGCGACAATCAAGTTTCGACTAGTAATGCAGCGCGCTCGCGCAGTCTAGGGATGTGGGTGGGGTTGGCTATTGTTCGTCAGGTAGTCTACTATTCCAGGAAAAAAATTGTTTGTCATTAGTCGATTATTGGAATTTCGACTTATGGCCGCCTAATTCCTAGAAATCTACGTATGTGCGTCGTCTGCGTGAACGCTATACAGTACCAAAAATACCTACGATTATACCTTTTAAAATAGCATTCATTTACCCGTTTCTTCTTTACATTTCATATCTACAGAAAGTGCAGTAACAGAGGGAGCCTGTCTTTTATAAAATTGACCTTCAAAAAATGATGATTTTCAGCCTGCTTTGAATAAATGACTTTATGGTTATTCTGCTGAATTAAGTCATAAGTTGTGACTGAAGCAGATGGAGAAAATAAGCAGTACAGAATAGGGGAGAAGTGCTATAAATACTTATATACTATTCTGTATGTAAGTATTTATAGGACTTCTCGATAAACAACATTAGTGGGTAAGAGAGTCAGGACTGGTGACGCGGGAGCAAGCGACGTACAGCTGCCCGTGTGAGAAGCAGCTCGTCCTGAGGTCGACACCCGGTGCCCTCAGTGTCTGCCCCTGCGACTTATTGATGGTCATCGCGAAGCAAACACTCACGGGGAACTGTACGCGCTTGAACTGGAACGGGAAGTTATGAGGTATGAGGGGAATGCGTGGTATAAATACTGCCTCGCCGACGCTACAACCCGTAAGAATTTAATTAAGTAAAAAACAACGACCTAGTTCATCTCACTTAAGTTTATATGCGACATGAAAATATATTAATTAAGAAGCAATAATTACACCAATAAATACCGAACAAAAATATTAACAGTCAATGTTTATTTTGTACTTACTCTATTACTATTTATTCTGTACTGTAAAAAAAATGAGCATATCTTATCTTTGAGATATAAATATATGTCATGCTTAATTTTCCTCTTTCTTCGTTATTTAGCCCAAATTGCTTACAGCGTGCCGTTTTCGAGTTTAAATTTTGTTATAAATGTATGCAGTTATTTTTGAGTTCTGATTGATTTTACATACAGACAAACTCGATGAATTTTTATAATTAGCAGTGGTACCTAGTGGTAGTGTAGTGTAATAAAAAAAAAACAAATTGCTTTACAATAATTTATTGAAAACCAGGTTTACAGTAATTGTGATCTTTAGATGAACCTGCATATACAACTTCATCCTGGTTGTGAGGCCATACTCCACTTATTTCCGTACCACTATCATCATTATCACTATCGCTTTCGGTTTCAGTGTCACTTACCACTTCTATAATAAAAGGTTAATCTAAATATAAATCATGTTTTAAGTATTCTCCTTCTAACCTGCAAACGTGTTTACAATGCTGTGCCCACTCATGAACTGTAATAGCGTCAAAAACTTCTCTAACTAGGCGGGAAATTTCAGCATTTTTGTGCTCAATATTTACATCAGCAACTTTTCTTTTCTTTGTGCTCCATATGAGTTAAATGGGATTACACACAGTGATAAGGTGGCATTTGTGTCTTTTGTCTTCTAATTTTTTTTCAATCTCATATACAGGTTCAGGCTTGTTTCTCTTAATTATTTCTAAAAACTGAGGTTTAGTCAAATTCTCTCCCTAGTCAATTTTATTTTGGGTCAACCATAATTGAATATCTTTTTTTAAGGCATTCGTATTTGGGACTTTATTCACACAAATACGGTGATAAGGAGCATTATCCATCACTATTATGGATGGCTCTCGTAAATTAGGCACAAGTTTTTCAATAATCCACTTTTTAAAGTTGGTACTATTCATCTCGTCATGATAATCACCACTTTTTGTGTTTGATTTAAGCACAAGTAGTGCATTTGTAACAAATCCAGTATCTCCTCCTGCATGAACAATAATATATCTTTGCCCTTTCGATACAGGCTCCAATACTCGGTCTTCACCCTCTCCTTGCCAACATTTACCCGATGTATGCGAAGAGTGAATATAGGTCTCGTCTAAATAAATTATGGGCCGGGGCTGGGGAGATTTATTATTTTTATTCATTGCATGCAAGTACTTAGCTCTTCAAGCTGATATTTCATTACGCTCCATAAGAACCTTCCGATTGGATTGAGATTTTTTTAAACGAAATCCCACCTTGTGAAGCAGCTTTCGCAGACTCTCTCGCTGTCCTGTGTAATGTATATCTGTCTTTAAGACCTCTAGAAGCTTTTTAACAGTAGGGACCTCTTTTTTAGCAGAATAAAATTCATGTACTTTCCTCCGTATAACTCCCATGTCAAAATCATCAACATGCACAAATCCACTTTGACTTTTTCTTTCTTTGCCTGGAGTCCCAATTTTTGTACCAGTTTCTTCTGCTGCGTGCCCTTCCTTAACTATTTTTGAAATTAGTTCTAGACTCACACCTGAAATATAAGATAATAAAATAAATGTTAGTAGAAATTTGAAATCTGGCAGGTTAGTTGGCCCACTCACTTAGCAGGTTACCTAATAGATGTACGTTACCGTTACGCTAACCTGCAGTAAGAATAGAAACGATTATTTCGTGGACTTAAATAATTAGTTAAGTATCGGGTAATTTATAACAAGAAAGTTGACAACACTAACCTGTCGCTGCCGAAATTGTTTGCATATTTGATTAAATGGAATAATCGGAGACCCCGCCCGAGCTTCTTCTTCAAAAAAGGTTTTAACCTTTAGAATAATGTTTCGAGCATCACTTTTAATAGCTTTCGGCATATTTAACTTTATAAATTCAGCAATATCACGACAAAACAACCAGAGAACCCGAATGTAGTAGACACTGACAATCGAATGACATTTCAACGTGATGGCCATAGTTCCAATTTTCGCCATTTCACAGATAAGTTGGTAGGAGTGTAAAACTGATTAATGAATCAATTTCATTTTTAAATAGATGGATAATTCTAGTCTTAAAAGTATGTAATGGCAGCGCCTTCTTTATCTGTCATGATCAGTATCACTTCCCGTCATTGTCATGCATTTGTCATAGTTGTCATTTATGCTTTGCATAGAGCTACAACTAACATAGAAGGAGGCATTAAAAGATATACAATGAAACGTAATATTTTATTTTTCTTTTTCCTATACGAAACATCCCGTGTGTTAGAAAGAGTACGAGGTAGTACGCTTTAGTGCTTATGCCATTCGTTATTTCTAAAATAGACACTAGACGATTCCAAAAATATGACTTATGATCGTAAGTAATTGTTGCACTGTTTCATACACACTTTTGCATGTTACCTTTAGCATAAAACCTGTGTAAATTATTGTTAGTAAACCAATAAAAATAAATAAATGAACCTGGTGACCCCAGGGTCGTAATTCATATTTTTGGAATCGCCTTCTGGAGCTCTTTATTTTGACGTACTAAAAACTTTTTCACGACTTTACTTATTGAATTCTAAAGTCCGCCATGTTGATTTTTGTGAAACCTGGCCTATTGGATTAGGATTTTCCTTCAAAATCCTTCGGTTTGCGATCGAAAGTTAAGTGTGTTACGCTGGGCGGTCACCACAAACCTAACGACATGTAAATAATTAAAATTCATCCAGACATGCTTTGAGAGAATATAGAATCCTACATACATAGAGCATAACTATGTACCATACAAAGGCATGCGCCAAAAACACAACCCTTCTTGTTAGTCTGGTAATATAAGCTTTGATGAAAAAACAAACACAACAAAAACATTGAAACACACATTGAACATTGTAAAAGACCCTTATTTTTAAAAGAGTAACCGTGGAGTTTTCACTGGCTCGTCTCCATAGGAAACACCCAATTGGAACCGTGCTACCGTAGCTTCCGACGTTTCATAAGTGCCCATGTAGGTTTGTGTGAAATAAAATATTTTGATTTGATTTGATTTGATGATTTCTATTTTATATATAACTCTGTGGTGCCGCGTGCGACAGCATAATGAATCTTTTGTTGTGATTTGTTCTTTTTTTTTTTTTTTTTTTTTCTGTAAGTAGGTTTGTACAAACACTTTTACACGTCAATCATATTTTTAAACTAGATGAGGTTGGCGTTTCCTATCTGACTACTCTGAGAAGAAAGGCCGAAACAAACTCAGAGGTCACAGTCTCTTTTAAAGTCCAGACATAATCTTGGTCAGATAATGTGAAGACCATGTAGATTGGTATCTGAAATAGTCTTTTGAGGAAAGAACCACACAGATTGAGTGGACCTGTCCAGTCAGTGCACGCATTTGTCAGTAATCGTGCAGCTCAACTCAGGAAGTTAGGACTTAAGGAGCTCAACGATTCGACGAACAGTACCAAAGAAAGGACATTTGGGTAGGCCACATAAATTACTCAATCTGCTAGATCATGATCAAAATTAACTGCGAAAAAAAAGCAATGGCCCACATAATCCTCACATTCACAATAATTAAAATAACATAATACTTTACAAGTAAATACTCATGTCAATGTGTATATAAAAAATCGGCCATAATGTTTGAGAACCATGTAGATTGGTGTCTGAAATGGTCTTTTGAGGAAAGAACCACACAGATTAAGTGGACCTGTCCAGTCAGTGCACGCATTTGTCAGTAACCGTGCAGCTCAACTCAGAACTTAAGGAGCTCAACGATTCGACGAACAATACCAAAGAAAGGACATTTGGGTAGGCCGCATAAACTACTTAAACTGCCAGATCAAGAATATAACTGAAACAATGACCCACATAGTCCTTATATTCTCAATAATGAAAATAATATAATACTTTTTACAGTAAATACGAGTATGCATGTCTAAAATAGCTAGCAAATTAAAATCAACATTCACCGTATAAATTTATTGGAGCAGCTCAATCCCAAGCCTTTTTGTCCTCAATATAGTCTTTCACAGTATAATAGGCTTTCTGGAATAGTTTCCGTTTTATAAAAGATTTGAATTTATTAAAGCTAAGATCATGAATGTGGCTAGGAAGTTTATTATAAAAACGTATACATTGGCATCTAAACGAGCCACCTATTTTCTTGAGCCTGGTTGTAGGAACAATAAATTTGTGTTTGTTTCTAGTATTTATATTGTGGATATCACTGTATTTTTTAAACAGATTAATATTTTTATGTGCTTAAAAAAGATTTTCATAAATATACTGAGAAGACACAGTCATTATATTAATCTCTTTAAATTTATCTCTGAGGGAGTGTCTGGGACTTAATTTATAGATTGGACGAATTGCCCTTTTTTGTAAAACGAAAATTGTCTGGATATCGGCGGCATTTCCCCACAACAGAATACCGTACGACATCACACTATGAAAATAACTATAGTATACTAAACGGGCTGTCTCTAAATCAGTTAAACCACGAATTTTTCTAACGGCGTATGCTGCGGAGCTAAGTTTTTTTGACAATTTATCTATGTGAGGGCCCCATTGAAGCTTGGTATCCAAAGTTATGCCTAAGAAAACTGTGGTATTTTCGGGTTTCAGCACTTCACCCTTTATGAGAACACTAGTTTCTACTTGTCTAACATGAGGTATCGTAAACTTAATACATTTAGTTTTTTTCTCGTTAAGAAGTAGGTTATTAACATTAAACCAGTTAACTACTATTGCAAGGGCGCTATTTACATTGTCAGTAATCAGCTGCTGACGTTTCAGTTTAAATAAAAGTGAAGTGTCGTCTGCAAATAACACTATATCATGTTTATCCTTTATGAGGTAAGGCAAGTCATTTATATAAATAAGAAATAAAAATGGCCCAAGAATTGAGCCCTGGGGGACCCCCATTCTTACTACCGATCCGGGTGATCTTTTTCCATTAACATCAACTCTCTGAATCCTATCACTTAAGTAAGAAGTAAGAAGATCCAGAGAGGCATCTCGGATTCCGTAGTGGTGCAGTTTCCTGATCAATGTTTCATGAAGAACACAATCGAATGCCTTGGACAAATCGCAAAAGATTCCCAAAGCATCGCATTTGTCCTCCCATGCATCATAAACATGTCCTAAAAGTTCAACTCCGGCATCAGTAGTCGAACGAGCCCTCGTAAAACCGAACTGTTCAAAAATATACTTAATTGACTGTGTTACTGGATATCTTTTTTGCATTTCTGGCTTCGCCTTTCTTGGACTATGAATCTTCGCATTGCAGTTTACCTCGGCTACAATAACAATACCTATAACTCGCATCTCGGACCACTCTGATCTTGCCTGGTTTTCAACGGAGATCCAACGTTCTATAAACAAGGGCATATCAAAGGTTTTTTTGTGATATAGTCGTTAGATTTGAGTGAAATTCAATCGGTTAGAAGACAGTGGATTAATCTGCGACCGATATGTTTAAATTTAAATTTTTGACTGGTTTCAAGTCATCACATTTGGAAAGGGTCTTATGACCCTTCACACAGTTTTACAACGAACAAAAATATGCAAGGCTTTGAAACACTATTATTGCTTCATAAAACATTTTGTTTTATTTGTCTCCATTTTTGGGCCCAGCTTGTATGGGACCGTTATCAATCTCAACCTCTTCGATTTGACGTGTTAACAATAGAGGTACTTCCTTTGAAACACGGTATCTTGCAATAAATTCCTGGTCGGCCCATAGGTTTAGGTTATTAACACGATTTTTAAATACTTTTTCATTCCTTTCTACACTATTTGTATCATCATCAGATGAATTATCGTCGAATAAAGACGAATACAACAAAAGAGGAGAGAGCCCATAATATTTTACTATTTTGCGCAGTTGTTTGAGAAAGTAAAATGTCGTTACCAGGGGTTACAGTAATCGTTCTTTTTTAACGGACGTTAAGGCCATAATTTTTGGAAACAACGCTCTTCATGAATTGTCAATAGTCAGCCATTTTTGTCGTATACGCTTGGACGTGAAACAACCCGCCCTTTAATCTTTTTGCTACGGTATAAATATTTCTTATATAACTTCGACCCTGATTTTGAAGAGATTTATATCCAGAAATTAGCTGATACAAATTGAAGATGATATTAAAATTATTACAATATTTCTATTCAAAGTTTTTTTTTTTAACATCGTTTTCCAGTTATTTGGTTATGATCGTAACAATGCAGGTAGAGTGATTCTAAACTTTGGTAAATTAGTTTTCGAAAGGGACTTACAACTCAATTAAATAAAATAGACACAAAGTTTTGAGATTTTGAGGGACAGTATAATAAGAAAAGATTTTATGATTATGTAAGAAAGGATAAGCAGATATTATACAGTTTCATGACTTACTCGTAATAATAAAATCAAAGCTGGCCCGTCATTTTTAACGAACTTCAAAAAGGAGGAGGTTATCAATTCGAGTGTTTGTTTTTTTTAATGTATGTTCGGGCATAACTCCATCATATATAGACGGATATAAAAAAAACCTTTTTTGTTTGAAAAAGTATGTATAAGTAAATATAAGGTACTTATGACGTCCGTAGGCGTTGTTTCGCTAGCTAATTTAATTTGGCCCTGTAGATAAATCTGATATTCAAGTGTTGACACGAACTACTTGAGAATGGCTCATGTAAACTAATATTATAAAGAGAAAAGTATTTTTTTTTGTGTGTTTATTTGTTGAGCTTTCACGATATAACGGCTGAATGAAATTTGGCACATGGGCAGACCATGACTTGCACCCTAATTACGTAATACACTATCACAATCTGAATAATTTTGAAGCCTATTGCTAATCCATTGCTTCATACGTTCGAAAAATGTGTCTGCTCAACAACGTAAAAGACGCAATGAATGGTGTTGAATTGTCAAAATGAAACCCATTCCTACGGTTAATGTGTTACGTAATTACACCGCTGGATAAGGACATAGAATACTTTTTATCCCGATATTCCCACGGGATCGAGATTTAAGCGGGTGAAACCGCGGAGCGCAGCTAGTGCCGTAATAAAAATATTAGGTAGTCAGGTTTAGGTAGGTTAGGCGGTGGGTTGATTGTGCGCTACGTTCCTAACTACAATATTTTTCTTTTATTTCTTCATTAAATTTTAGTATCACCAACCATAGAGACTTTGCGCCGCATTCTTTTGTTGTGTATCTGTATAACCATAAACCTTTATAACTCCATTGCCTCTAACCCAAACCGTTTTAATCTATGACCACAACTGCCCGCTAAACGCAGCCTCCAAATGGATTAAGCAATAATACGGACCACAAAGTAAACCTCGACTCAATTCCCATGCAAATCCCATTAGATTTTTAGTCTAACGGCTGGCGAGGCGAAATGTATGGCCGTATGCATTGGGTTTCATAGAGTATGTTTGGTTTTAGTAAGGTACCGGGCAGATATTTTTTATTCATCGTCCTTCTGCCTTTCCAAAGTATTTAGTTTTGGCGCAGCATGTCTGTTCTGCCATAAATCTCTATTAGTCGTCACCTTAGTGTTCATCATAGCTTTTTTATCCATACTTTTTTTGAAATACCTATATAATGTATTTTCACATTTTATCCATTGTCTAACCCGTACTGTGCCCGCATAGTGGAATACGGCCCACTCCCTCTGAACATTATAGGTTGATTATGTTATCTATCGTTCCCAGCCACTGCTATAGGATATCTTCTTTTTTTGCCATGCTTCCTTGACCTGTGCGAGTCTTACATAATAATTTTAAAAAAAATAACTCGGCCTGTACCAATTCAAACCCTGGCCATCGATGCATCATAAAAATACATTTTATTATTCATTTTCTTGAACTTTAATTTAATTTTCCCACGCCACCGTTCCATCAGTATAAATATCAAAATGACTGTAAAGGGCTCACACATATATTACAGAACTTACATAATACATACCTCACACAACCCGAACCTCTATATGATCCATTAATACCGACCATCAAGCCATTTTAATCTAATTTTCATTCCCTTACTGGCCGAACACGATACATGACCACAAAATTAATCACTAACCACAGAGTTACACCTCGGTCTAGCCACGCGGGTAATCGAGCTATACGTTAGCTACGGTTATGTGCTAGTCTGTGGTGGGTTTTAAATATAGAATGTAACTTTTTTATGTAATAGGGAAATGTGCTACGTATTTGTACGGGGTGCGTTTTATTCTACTGCAAGCTTAGTACATCATGTAATTTAGGTTTCAATCAATGATCCTGGTTGCTGGTTACCTAATCAGCCAATATGTTTTAGATAACATTAGAGCCAGTAGCGGCGTTTATTGAGCGAAATTAAAAGAAAAAAATGGAGAGATGTGGGACGCAAGCCAAACCAAGTTTTAAATAATAAGAAATATCATAAAAGAAATCAAACTAAAAACCTTGAAATTTAATTCATTTTCATACAACCCTTCCAAAAATACATTTCCTGCGTCAACATTTTAATACGTCATATAAAAGTCTGTGACCGAGCGATCCAACCGTCTGATGCTAGCGATAAATCAATTTATATCGCGGACGTTGGACACGGATTAGCATACGCAAATGACTCGCACATGCTCTGCTAGGCTGAGGTATCATCGTTTTTTGGTGCATTTTTTAGCTCTGATTTTATCTTTATAATGCAGCTTAAAATTGTTTAATGGAGCTCACTTTACAGACATTGGTTTTGCGTTTAGTTTTTTTTTTTTTAACCCATTCTAATTATGTTCCATTCCAATAAAATAAATAAATAATAATATGGATTTGGAAGCTTAGTAGTATGTCACGATGGATAGAATGACTGCTAATAAAAACGTCCTCCTTTTAATGGAGATGGTTAGTACAACGAAATAAAAAGATTGCATCTTTGTGTTTCTGTGACAAATAAACCTATTTTCTTTCTCTCTTTTCTTTCTTTTTAGTTTCTAAAACGAATAAAAGTTAAGGAGTTACATAATAAGACGTTAAGTTTTGAAGTAACTATTATTGAATGTAAACATAACAGTAAACCATCGTTTATTAAATTAGTATTGGCACTCTTACAACAAGCAATGCAAAATTACAACGAAACTTTTCCTTTATTAAAATGTCCGCCATAAAAAACCATTATAATAACAGAAAACATGAAACCCGTTAAAGTTAAACTTTCCAATTCAAATTCAAACTATAAAAGTTAAGTGTAAGTCACGTTTAGGTGTTACATCTATTGTGGCAGTAGCCAAGCGTAATAAAAATAAACGTTTTTCTCTCAATGTGCACGGGACATTACCAGATAAAGGCGAAGTTCACTGCGCGGGAATTTTGTACGCGTTTGTACACCCACTACTTGCGACCCTGACGCACACTTCATAACACAGACGCGTATTCGAGCGCACAGATCGCGAGATTCCTTCAATGTGTGCGTTTGGCTGCATTTGCAACAGATTTTGTCCCCTCTGTGTGTGTTTTCAGCATAGTTTTCGTGAATGTATTGTATTTTTAAGTGAGCCAGTTATACTTTTCAAGCATTACAATGGACACGGCGAAACTGGTGTCATATTTTCTTGAATATGAGTACAGTACAATACCGGCTTCCGAGACGGAGCTTCCGTCTTTTTTGTTGTTGTTTTTTATTGTTCTTGTTTTATTTATTTATTGGGTTCGTGATTTTTGTTTGAGGTGCAATCTGTTTAGGGTGTAAGTTAGTATGCTGTTGTGGAAATAAAAGTTATAAAAGGTGTTTTTCTTGAACTACTTATAGTTAACGTCTGCCTGGATTATACCTACGTAAATAGCAATTCCAGTAAGCCAGAAAAGCCAACAAAAATAACAGTTTTTACTAACCTCTTTTTTCCGTTCTTGGTGCTTTTTTTCTGAGATTTTTCTCACACACATTTTTAATACTTTCTATTCATTCTCATTTTTTATATAAAAGATCGACATTGGTATTATGAATATCATTCATTATTAAAGATAGCTGGTGATACCTCTATTGCCTTCGGGCGACAAAGTAATCCTCTTCCCACACTCGACTCCTCAACCGGCGCCATCTTTGTTTTCAATTAATTAATGTGTGATGAAGTTTTCACACCGTATCTGGATAAAAAATCATGTGTCACCAATCTGCTAACCGGGTGTGGTTATTATAGCAATTTTGCCACTTGTAGATATTGACATAACTAATATTATCATGATGAGACAAAATATGAAGTTGAGATACCAATGTAACGGAAAATGTAATCAAAATGTAAGAACAAGCCATTAGTGAGCGAGACAAAATAAATAGTATAAGGTAAAGTTTCAATAACCATTCTTAGCGCATTCAAAACTTAAAAATACATTCAACCATCACAAATGCAGTCAAACAATACTCAAAAGATTTCAAGACGTTCTAACCGTCAGTTTTATATGTACACATACGTACGAACAAACAATTCCCGCGGGGCGAGGAAACAACGCGAACTAAGCTCCAAAGCTGACTTGCTTCGGTCAGGAATCGAACCCGGAACTCTTACCTCCCACGGGCATTACTCGTTCTTAGTTTTGTACGTCCATTTTATTTTGTTTTAAACGAAAAAGAAACGAAATAAAGGCTCCTGTCTGGCGTTTTCAAATCGAACGAGAATTTTTAAAGGCACTTCAGTTGATTTCAGTTTCAGCGAGTTTTATAAGACGTCAAAAATATTTTATAGAAATTGAATTCTTTTGTGAAATGTTGTTTGAAATATTTTTCTTGATTAACTGTTTTTTTAATTACTTTCCAGTTTATTTCATAGATTTTATTTTAACTACGACTTTAAATAGACTTTGCTTCTGCTAGCTTTATAATACTGACATACCTAATAATATAATACTCGTATGAGGCATAGATGCCCACCTCATCTAAAATAGAAATACATCTCAATAATCAAGAGACATTAAATCCCCTTTAAAGAAAAGAGAAAAAAACGAGTCCCTTTTAATTCAGTCGCTTTGGCAGCCACATAAAACCAGGTGAAACTTTCAGTTAGCGATATAAGCCGCCAGTAACTATGTTCTATTAATCTGGTTATGAGATTAGGTGTTACGGTCATCATTAAAAATATCTAACTTTTGTTGTTTTAATCCCTACAGAGGTAAAGAAAAAATGTTTGCATGTGTTTCTGTAATGCCGCGTCTATAATAGTGCTGAAAAAATAAAGCCAATAATACACTTGCTAGTAACTTGTACAAAAGTACGCAAGTAGCTTGCATTCGATTGTGACATAACAGCTTCTGATTGGTGAATGTCACAATGGCATGTCAGCTACACCCAGTTCAGTAGACACAACTTTGAGAAAGAAGTCGACAGAAGGATCCAGTAGGGTTAGGCAGCGTTTGGAAAACTTCGTCAAGTCTTCTAGTCGCCTATTCCGCAATGTTTGAAGACTAAGGTGTTCAACCAGTGCGTCCTGCCCATCACGGTTGGTTGATTGGTTTGAATGTCTCAAATCAATCAAAAATCACCAACGTGCACTGACAGGACAGTCTGTTCTACTTAATCTTTGCTGTTCTTTCCTCAAAATACCATTTCATACACCAATCTACATGGTCCTCAATGATTATGTCCGAATTTTTTATACAGACACATTGACATTGGTGAATTTTATACAAACAACGATATGACTATTTACTTTGTAAAGTATTATTTATTTATTAAAACTTCACGCACACAATAGTATACAAAGGCGGACTTAATGCCTTAGGCATTCTCTACCAGTCAACCAAGGGTGGTGAAGAGATAAGATGGCAGGTGCTCTGTATAACAGACGTTGTTATGTTGTTTTAATTTTGGTTTTTACGTGTTTCTGTACAGTCACGTCCATATTATATCGCCAGGAATATACGCGCCCAGTAGCTTGCATCAATGAACTTCAGCCTATCGCAGTCCACTGCTGGACATAGGCCTCTCCCAGGCTGCGCCACAACAACCTATCCTCCGCCTTCCGCATCCACTCCGTCTCAACCGCCTTCTTAAGGTAGTCGGTCCATCTAGCTGGGAGGCATCTCACACTACGCTTGCCTAAATGCGGTCTCCACTCCAGCACTCGTTTACTCTATCGGCCACAGACCCTTCGATAAACTTGGTCAGTCAGTCGATTCAGCTTGCTTACTTTGCAAGATATTATGTCGGTAACTCCGGTTCATTTCCGCAAAATTTCGTTTCTGATTTTATCCTTCAAAGAAACTCCGAGCATATCCCGCTCCACTCCATAGCGCGCTGAACCACCTTGAATTTGTGGACCAGCCTGACTATCAGTGTCCAGGTTTTGCCACCGTAGATTGGTTGGTTACCTTGAACTATGGAAGAACTATGTCCCCTGCCTGACCATTTTTTTTATAATATACATGGATAAAATGGCAGGGGCGACTTGCACTTTCCATAATGGGCCCCCGAAAACTGTTACTAAGTGATGTAGCGACAAAAGAGCAACATGTCATGAGATTCTTGAGGAATGGAGAGGTATTCCGCGCCTATCAGAATAATCTCAGAGCCCGGAAGATGGTCAAGATCACTACTACTACTATACTATTACTAGCACTTACTGGAATACTTTCTTCTCCGAGCATGTTTGCTCTTGCAAATCTCCACTTAAACCGGCCAATAAAGGCAAGTAAGAGGTGGGAGCTCTCATCCTCGTCAGTGTTCACTCCAACCATCCAATAAAGGCAAGGTAGAGGTGAAAAACAAGAATACTGCCGGAAGATAGGGTCCGTGGGGTCGCTACTGCCTAACAGTTCGCCACATGCTGCCCTGCGGGTGTCTGTATCTCTCTCGGTCTGTCTCCTCAACCTAGACCTGTTCTGGAAAAGTAAACTCTACCGGCACAGACCTAGAGTTCGGAGCGCACAAGCCTCACCACGAAGTCAACGTAGAGATACCGCAGGGAAGGGGGGTTATTATTATAGGACTCGACAGGTAAGCATGGCACAAATGGGATGAGGCATATACTCAGCAGTACGTGGAACAAGGCTGCCAATGATTATGATGATGATAGGTAAGAATTACCAAAAAACCTTACTAGTAATAAAAAATCCAGTATAACATACAAGAAATCTTCAAACAACCCAGACGAATCCATCTACCAGCCCAAGTATACATTGCAATTTTTTTCGACCGTCCTAACTTCTCGACTCAAAAGCACTTTGTTTTACTTAAGCCGGGGTTAACTTGAACTTTAGCTATCTACTATTAGCATAAAGTTTACAAAGACGCTGCAAAGTATTAAAGTTTCCTTGAAATTGATAAGGCTCCTACTACCAGATTTTAACGTGGCTCTTTATAAATTTATTACCCAGAGATGAATCTCTTTAGCATAATTTATAAGTTTTTTGGCAAGTGTATGGGGATTTATTTAAGTGTTTAAGGGATGGGTATGTTTTTGGTTCTTTTTTATTATTAAACTAGCTGTGCCGCGGCTTCGCCCGCGTGGATATCGGAAATTATCCTACAGCAATATCCTACCGGGTCAAAAGTAGCCCATGTTACTCTTTTTGAGATCAGCTATCTGCCAGTGAAAGTCTCGTCAACATCGGTTCAGGCGTTTCAGAGATTAGCCGGAACAAACAGACAGACTCACAGACAAAATAATAAAAAAATATCGGTGTGAGTTGGTTTGGCACTCACGAAAATTGATGTGTAAACATGTGAGCTCGCATCAGTTGGGTTTTCGCGCTCACATAGACACGGGTCTTACGCTGACGTCATCTGACGCTCGAAGTCTTGCGCTTACGCGTCTGACGCTCGAAGTCCCAGCTAGCCCCTACCGTAGACCGAGCGCTAAGATGTTTACACATCAAAAAGTTTTTTTTTTTTGTGTAAGTTTACATTACAAACAGGCACTTCAATTTTATTTATTTGTATAGAAGAAATGTAATTATTTCACGGGGCATTTTGATTTACTCTCCGGGTGGCGTGCGGTCGAAATGCTATAAAACCTAGTGCAAAGCTTAGGTATTCTTGTGTGAATAAGTGGTTTTGTGAGATACATGTGAGATCGGTGGTTATGTTCAGAATAGCAATCCTATCTGTTGTGAAACAGGTAATAAAAAGTAGCAAATACCTTAAGTAGAAAAAATATTAAATTTCATATAGTAGGTAAATTAAGAAATGAGAATATTTTTTTCTTAATATTTTTTACAAGTTTTTGAATCTTACGTTTCATGTTAGGTGTAACTCTATTTATCTATTAGTTAATCTCCACTTCATTCTTTGTTTTAGGCATTATGTTTTAACAGGGAGCACAAAAATGCACTTTAAACTTTCATATTGTATTGTAGGTATGGTATATGTTATGTTCGAAACGTATACATAATGTATAGCACAATACTGTCTATTTCTGCATGATTTGAGAATCGAACTTCAAACGTTCAAACTTCACGATTGGGCTTTCCTTTTGTAAACACTTAAGAGGGCGCACACCGGTCCACTAGCGCCATACCTTTAAAAAAATATTACCTCGTGACGGAGAAGGAATTTTGAATAAAGGCTCAATGAGCACCCTCAGTAATTGTGTCTAGAATTTTATAATACCTTTTATAAACTTTCATATTGACACACGAAGCAACACAATTTGATCTAAAGAAAAGCGGCCACATTCCTGCGGCAAAATTCCTTCTGTCACGATATATTTATTTAAAAGAGTGGCGCTAGTGGACCGGTGTGCGCCCTCTTAGAACGGAGAACTTCAACAATTCTGTAAACAAACACCTTCCTATTTTTAAACCAACACATAACACATTTGTTATCTTAGCCATAAACTTCAAAAGGGTAGATTTATACCCTTACCGGTCTAATCCACCGTTGCCATAGCAACAGCCCTTAAGGTTATAATGACCAATTAATTAAATCTCTCTATTTAAGCCAAGGCCCCGAAAAATTAGAAGGGATGATGATCAAAGGGCTTTTAAAAGTTTTGTCAGAATTAATTTAATATTTCTTAGAAATTAAATAGAGGGAATCAATTTTGAAGTGCCTTAATGAGTTTGGTAGTATGTCTTTTTCGCACTTCATTATTTTTAAGGCCCCCTTACTTTCATGGGTCATCCTAAATAACTCGGAGTTAACAGCTAACTTAGGGTTAACCAAACTATTCATTTGGCGCCACAACCAGAGGTAAACGTAGGGTAAAACTTTTAAATGTTTAAGGAAGAGTTAAGTCGCTAAACCCTTGGCTACTGTTAGTAATGTCAAAATATATCTCCGGCAATAACGGATCGATTTAAAAAAAAAAAAATTGTTTGTTTCAGGAGTAGGTAGTCCCATATAAATTTTATTAACTTTGCTTGGGTAATTTTTCAGTTAGTTCTAATAATACGTAATTTTTCCACTTACTGTATATTAATGATGTTTTAATAACTTCCTGTTACTGTTATTTACATTGCAAGTAGTGGTATATTTATTTGTGTTGGGTAGGTACCGCAACCAAAAAGCGAAAAAAAAAACAAGCAAAACCAACTTCAAAAAAAAAGAGTGCAAAGTGAAAAAGAACTTTAATTTTGGAAGTCGGTGTCTTTGGTCTTGTAAAAAATGTTTTTTTCTGTACCTGAAGTTTTCGTCAGTCAATGAACTAAATCTACATGGAAACCACATACAATACGATTTCAATGAAATATCATGTTATAAACAAAGACAAGAAAGTATTACGTATCGTAATGTAGTGTAAATCTATAATGGATGGGTATACAAGTTCCTTTCATTGTTCGTAAATTCACTTTTGGTGGAATTACATATGAGGGCACAGACAATGCAATTCTATTTTATGTTTCTTCGATTGAACTGCAATATTCCTAACTCAAAAATATGAATGTCAGGTTAACTAACCCTGGGCACACCACAATTGCGGCGGTAAGTCCCCTCTTTGAGGAGTGGCTTGAGAGGCGCCACGGCGTCCTCACCTTCCGCCTGACGCAGGTCCTCACCGGACATGGCTGTTTCGGGAGGTTCCTGTTTCGGATAAGGCGGGAGGAAACGCCCGGGTGTTGGCATTGTGTGGATCGACCGGAGGACACGGTGGAGCATACGGTGGAGGTCTGCCCGGCTTGGGCGGAGCACCGCCGTGTCCTCGTGGCGGCGATCGGCGGCGGCGATCTCTCGCGTCCGGCCCTGGTTCAGGCCATAGTACGGAGCGAGAGAGAATGGGAAGCAGTCACCTCCTTCTGCGAAGCAGTAATGCTCGCGAAGGAGGAGGCGGAGCGCGTGAGGGAGAGGCAATCATTGCGCCCTCACGCCCCTAGTCGCCGCAGGAGGAGACACCCTGGGCGTCGGGAGTCCATAGCCGACTCCCGGCCACCGTAGGCGCGGGCCTGCGGACGGCGAGCAATGGGCAGCTCGCCGTCCGGTAAGGACCAGGCCCGGGTCGACGGCGCGTTGTGTTCCACGCGCGCCTCAAAGAGTTGTCAGCATAATTGACGGGGTCCGAGAGGGCCGATGCCTGCCGGGGTCGCGGATTGTTCGAAAGAGTTACCGTGGCCCTGGCGCACAGGCAACTGAAGGAACACGGGTGGGTGTTAGTCAGTAAGAGTCTGACACGCCCTTCCGCTCCGCCCAGAGCGGGAGAGGTCATTTGATGATTTCCCACCCAAAAAAAAAAAAAAAAAGGTTAACTAACCCGGTGTTACTTTTTAGTGGCGCAACGCGTGATAAGAATTAAAATGTTAATTACTTAACTCCGAACTTACAAACTCTCAATTTATTCATTTAAACCGACTAATCGTGCAAGTGGGCCTAAGGGTGCTAACGGTAAACCACATTAAAACTTAGAAAGTTTGTAATGATTGATCAAAGTTTGTAACTGCTTACTGTTTTCATTTGGTGGTGGGTCTGCTCGTCCTTATTTTTTCGTGTCCAACTTCAATTGCCTTTTTGTTACAGCAAATGTGTTTTATTTTCACCAAATCGTAACGGTAGGGTGTATCATAGGGTAACGATTTTAACATGTTTTAACATATTGTAAATATTAGTAATTTTAGGATGAGTGTAAGTTCAAAGTAGGTCATAAAAATTCTCAACTTTTTTAGTTCCGTCACTGACTGCATGAAACGTCGATGACAAATGTCATGCGAGATTTCCTTTTCATGATTTTCCTTGCAATTTTTCTTTTAGCTGTAATGACTTTTTATATATAAGTATATACCTTGTTCGAAAGCCTTCAGTATTTACGTGCGGCCAGCTATTTTTATTATTTTCATTTATTGATTTTCAATACCTGGGTATTAATTTCATCCAAGCTACCGGTGATCAGGGCTCTAGAGAGAGGAACCTCCTCACAATGCGTGCCCGTATCAAGAAGAAATGCTTTCTGTTTCCTTTATTTCTATATTAGAGTTTGGTGTACTTAAGATAACTTCTTCTTTACTTTTTAAGCATTTCACAATAGTAAAGATTAGGTTATTACCCCAAAAACTTAGATGCATTTCTTCTACTTTAAAACCTTTAAGTCAGTCTACCTCCTCTCAATTTCAATGCATGAAGGTATATTAAAATGTTACATATTCTATATAAAGCATTTTAGTTACACGTGGTCGGTCATGTATTACTAATGCTCCTCCAAAGTGCATGATACTCTTTAAACGCAACTCAACCTGGAGCGGATTCCGCTAGCTTTCTACACAATAATATTATATGCAGGATTCTGAATATACTTTAATAAAGATGGTTAGGAAATAAATTGTATATGATAACTTTTGCAAACTTTAAGAGGATTTTGTTCGGAAGAACAGGGGTATTTTCTAGGCTTTTAATATCGGTAATATCATTATAATATCACGCCTGTTTTTCGCTGAAGCGTTTGGAAGAGGAGTACCCATATTTCGACGGTTACAACACAAAGGTAAAATGTGATTACCAATTTAATTGGTGAAGCTTGGAGATAATAGTCATTACCAAGAAAATTATGAGAAAATGATGCTTACGTTCCCCAAAGGTGTAAAGTCAGAGTTAAACCCATATTTCGCCAATGTTTATTTTCCATGTTCAAAAGTCGAACCTATTGCCATATCCAGACATCGGGCTGCCACTGAGAATTTTCTAAAGGAAAACGCACTCTGTTCCCGACCTGGAAATTGTACTTAGAACCTTCACCCAAAAAGCACTACTTACAACCGCTAAACCAACTAAGCAATATGACATATTCAGCTATATACTTAAACTGTTCGGTAAGATACTCGAGTCCTCGCAGATTTAATCACATTTACCGCAAAACGAAAACCCAAGAGAAAAGAATTACAAGGAAATAAAAACGACTTATTTTTGCATTTGTATGTTAAAATCATTATAATTAGTCCCCTCTTTGTTCAGACCGGCTTACACACATAATTCCTAAGAAAAACACGCCGCTTCGGCAATTAGATGTGTTGAAGAACGGTAAAAATGTAATAATTCAATTTTAACAACATGTTCAGGGCATTATTGTTATAAGACCATCAGAAATGTAACGGCAACTTAATAATATTTAAGTGAAGAAACAAAGGGCTTTGTTTTTTTGTAATTCATTAACGTTTTTTGTGTGTCAGTTTGTCAGTAGCATTTTCGTCTGCAAGGCTCGAAAGTCTTCCTCCATTATTTCTAGCTATTTCGCCCAAGGGATTATGTAGACCGTTGCATATCGATTTTGTCCAGCTCGACCCGCCATTTTCTTTCCATACGTGGTCTGCCGCGACCCTTGGCTTTGTCAGGGCTCCACATGTCGCTTCTTAATAAATCAAATAAAGAGTTTAATAAGAGCCTTACTCTTCTCTTCTACATTGCTTCGTTCAACGGGTTTTACAATGATCTACATTTTATTAGTAAACTTGCCATCTAAGTAGACACTGTAATGAAAAAGTAAGCAGTACCATTACCTTATTACATCTGTAATACCACGTAGGATCTATCGAGGACATAGGTACACAATCATTGTATTGTGCCCGTCATCCACACACAAGGTTGAAAAGTGTCACGTGCCTGTAATTTTATCGGTGATCCTACCTTTTAAACCGGAACACGACAATACTCGTTAATATGGAAAATTGGTGCAGACTTAGGTATGGTGGTTGTGATAATACTTCTTTGGCCGAATTATTTTATAAGGAGCTGTCAACATCATCATTGGCAGCCTTATGCTACCCACGCACTGCTGATTATAAATCTCCTCCCTTTTGTCTCATACTTTCCTGGTCCGTGCGAATCTCAACTAGGTCTTACCCGCGATACCCCACTGCTATAAAATAAATTATTAGCACAGTTTTTTTTTTGTTACTAGCCTAACTTATGTACTTGAAAATATAGAAAACATCTCAAGAAAACCAACTAAAAAAACGTAACTTTACAAAAAACAAAAGACAGTCATCGCAGGTGGCCCGGAAATCCTCAGAACATACACATTCGGCTAAAGGCTATAAAAATTAGCCGACGCCATTTTAATTATACCTGGTTGCATATTTAATTTGTGTCTGAGTGTGTGAATGGGTACACGTATTGAGGATACAGTTGTGAATTTATTGGACTGGGAAGTTACCCGACTTTTGAAGCAGGTTGTAATTTTGTGAACGTTGGAGGCCTAACTTGTAGACTGTAGATTTGTAGACCTTTTTATATTTAATTGAGTACCTGTTACTTGTTGACAGGCCTACACTGTCCTCCCATATCATCAACACAGTAGTTTGAAACATTGTACAAGCCCCTTATTTTTAAAAGAGTAACCGTGGATTTTCTTGCCGGCTCTTCTCCACAAGAAACAACCAATTGGAACCGTGCACCTAGCTTCTAACGTTTCATAAGTGCCCATGTTGGTTTATGTGAAACAAAATAGTTTGATTCAATTTAATTTGTTTTTTTTTCTTGTGCTGTAAAAAATGCTGGCACTGCTTTTCTTCAATACAGGGTAGGTAATTAAAAATACGCAGTAAGATATAGCTTCAGAGGAACGAGTAATAATTGATCGTTAGGTTATAAATTTTTGTTCTTAAAGAAGGAGCGTTCTTAACGATAATTTTCTTATCTGGCTAGTTTTAAAACTTTTTGTGTCCTCATTTTATCATTATTTTTTAAACATCGTTTCTCTCAATTATTATGTTAAAATATTGTTAGTGAGAAAAATCAAATTAATAAACCACAAAAAATCCACTTGCATTCTTTCGAAATATTTTAAATATACAAATAAATATTATAATACATTGTTAATGTTTAAGAGCAAAAACATTTAACAATTCAAAAGATTTTCGAGACCAGATTCGTGTGCCGAACCGTAATGCTGCCATAAAAAATAATAGCTCTCTGTTTCGACTGCGTTTGACGTAACGATGTGACATGGAAAACGTATTTTCACGTTTTTTTTTTCGTATAATGAACCAACAACCCGCAGAATGAAATTTTAATTTCATTTTCGCCGAATTACTTTTTTAATGAGTTCTTGCAGATGATGATTGGGTGTTCAAGTATTAATGTGTTGTAATTAATTAGTTTACATTTGTTTTTTCTTCCTTTTTACTTAATTCAAACTTGGGTTGGTTTTGACGACTTGACTGAATTTCTTCTGAAAGCAAAATGTTAAGTTCTTTAACAATATTTTGAGATCAAATTTGGCAATTATTGGTAAACATTTTGTGTCTTTACACAGATAAGATTATGAAACTTGTTATTAACATATATATGCGCCACTAGACCCACCTGCGTACCGCTCTATAAACCTGTAAAATGACTCATTTAGTATCAAATTACATAAATAGTATCAAAGGAATGGAAATTAAAAAAAGGAAATAAAAGAGATTTCATTTTATAGTTACTTCTAAACATGTGTACTAAGAACAAAAATGAAAAAAGTATAGTAGATACCTTGCAAGATATCTTCGAGGACACTTTCCAAGGATGCGATGACCGCAAAACCATACTGCAAAATTAAATGTAGAGTCAATTATTATGATTTATATCCCCTTTCTCCCTAAAATTGGAACACATCACCAAAACCCGAAATCCACAGCATCAAACATCCCTTATTTGCGCTCAAACTAATGGAATATCGGAATATCGAGTGCACATAATGCAGTGTAATGCGTCCCGTGTACCTGTCGTATACGAACCGTACGCCCGGTGCATTAGTGCTGTGATGAATGAACTGTATTTCATATTAGATTTCCGGGCTAATAAAAGTGAGGTTATGTATGACAGATGGTTCAGAGATGTTTTTGGTACCTGTCTGGGTCTATAGTTTAACGAAGCGTGTACCTTGTACCTGTGGTAGTCGTAAAAAGTAAAATAGGTCATCGCCCACACTTCTTGGGGTGGTTAAAAACGCAAATACTGAAAAAGGTTCGTTCACCTTCAAATATCTAGCTTTTTTCGTACCTACTTTGTGTTTGACTTTGCAAACTTTGAGTTTTAATCCTTCAGATATGGTCTGGCAGTATGAGTAATTTATGCGGCCTACCCAAATGTCCTTTCTTTAGTGTTGTTAGTCGAATCCTCCGTTGAGCTTCTTAAGTTCTGAGTTGAGCTGCACGATTAGGTACTGACAAATGCGTGCACTGATTGAAAAGGTCATTCAATCGGTGTGGTTTTTACTCAAAATACCATTTCAGACACAAATCTACATGGTCTTCACATAATCTGACCAAGAGTATGTCTGGACTTTAAAAGAGACTGTAACCTCTGAATTTTCTTCGGCGTTTCTTCTCAGAGTAGTGAGATAAGAAACGCCGATCTCATCTGGTTTTTAAAATATGATTGGCGTGTAAAAGCGTTTGTACAAATCTACTTACAGAAATAAAATCATTTATACAAATTATGTGTCAAGGCTTGTTCAAAGACGGGCCTTAATTAGGTAAAGCAACCTAACATCCACACTGTTCTTAGACATGCAGTAGTAGCGACATCTGAAGTGAGCAAGTGGCAGTTTTCACCTTTTTTTTTTTTTTTTTTTTTCCTAATTGGCAGCTCGTAGTTGTGACCACTAAGGTCCTGGCTACTTAACCGGGCAAACCTGTGGGTGCCTTAAGCTACTAACTTAAAGCCTCCAGCCTGGGGCGAAAAATACTTAAAATTTAGGTGACCGCACGCTAAGGGCACCCCCTCTGGGGTACGAACCTCGGCTTAGGGCGTCACTGAGGGGAGGGCAGCAAGATGGGACAGGCTGGATCTAAATTATATTATTATTAACTGGAGAATTTAAAACTACAGGCTCAGCTACGGCGCGGGCTGGCGCGTCGTCGAGCAAGGGTCGGGGGGGGGGACAATTACGTCGGGGGCGTCGCGTAGGACCTCGGCGGCGAGGTCGGAACGATGGCGGTCTGTGTTTGTGTACTGTACTGGTGGCCCTACTGCTCTCCTGGAGGAGGGTTATGGGGTCATCGGGGTCGGACAGGGCATGCCTTGGACGGCGGGTACGACTAATGCGGGAGGGGGCATATCTGGCAGCCTCGACAACCAGAGGGTTGCGATGTGAGGCCGCGGAGTCGAAGAAGCGCTTGGAAATGCGCTTCATGAACTGACGGATAGTGGGGATTTTAAGATCGAGATGGAGGATCTCGTTCCGAACGAACCAGGGGGAGCCGGTTGCCCTACGGAGGAACCGGTTTTGGAGGGTCTGCATCCTATGGATGTGGTGGGGTTTCGAGTGTGCGAAAACCACGCTCGCGTAGGTCATGATTGGCCGAATGCACGCTGTGTAAATGCGCAATTTGCACTTGAGTGACAATTTGCTGCTTCATTCAAAAACATCCATCGGTTTCTTACTAAACTTCAACTATTTCCGACAACCCTGGTTACTTATCTCGTTTGGTGACTGCAAATGTTACTGTAATTTATAAGGTTTTTAGTTACAAATAATATGGCATAAAAACATTATGTAAGCTCTCAGCAAAACATTTTAAACCGTTTTCACGAAATGTTGGCGCACAAAAGTTCCTCTTCTGCCTATCCCAAGATAGGCGTGATGTGTATATTAAATGTATTTAATATATTTACACATTACAATTATGTACAAGTTAAGTATACGGACAAGTTCTCTGCTGAATATAGTTCTAGTAATGCGTTAAGTTTGAGAGCCGCGGTGATACGCGAGAGATGGGGGGGCTATCGATAGCTTAAAACATCGGTAGAATAACAATAACAACTTTATTATTGCCAGATTAACTGTACAGAAAACTTCCCTGCTGGACGCATTTCTAGTAAATGCATTAAGAGCCATATAGTGATACAATAAGCAATGCCGATTCATGGAATACTATAATTAATTATACCATACTATCTTGGACCTTGGTTGATTGAATGCCTCAGGCATTGATATGATCTTATTTGTTGTATAAATATTAAATTTATAAACAAATAACGGCTATAACCCTCTGAACAAAATGTATAAAAAAAAGAACTTGAAAGTATGACTTTTCAATTAGAGTTAGAAATAAAGTATCTCTCTTTTAAATCTGCAGATGTTCGTGAGTACGCTATTATCACAATTATTATCCTCTACCATAACACAAGTTCGTGCAGCTTCATCGACAACATAGCATTATCCTTACGTGGAAGCACATCACTAGTAGTTAATAGTAACTCGTCGTCTAACAGGGAACGTCTTTGCTCTCTTCAGACAATTTCCAGGAGTATGCGCCATTGCATCCAGTTTAAGTTCTTCGTTGGCCACTATTCTGGAACTAAAGGACGACGTAGATGCTAGATGGACTTTCCATATACCTAATTTGACTTTTCTTCTCAAGAAGATGAGGGAATCAGCAAGAAAAGAATCTGGGTTAACTGTACACGAAGTGCTGGACATCATTATTCACTCGAAAGACCTCCACTGCTTGACAAATGTGCCTCCCATCCAAACTTCAACACGTGGACTGACACTGTGCTTCAGTATCCAGCAAATTCGTGGGATCTTCAATTATTGATCTACTTTGTGGGAGAACACCCAAGCTATACTTAAGAGTATTCTATTTATCAACGCGATCACCACTCCAGAACTTTTTTGGTCCCATCGACCTTCCACTACCAGGATGGAATTATAACTTTTTTTTTATTATGTCAGAATATTTTAAGGTGTTCTTGGAAATGCATTCGCGGGTGCCATGATAAGGTCGCTGATTTGTTTGATTTAGTTTCGTAAAATTTGCTATCACTAGTCCAAAGGACATAGGGAAAAACTGTATTCATTGGTCCAAATGTCCACCACTAACGTGACCCTTGTCACTGAGTAGTCTAATAAATGAGGAGTAACTTTTATTCAGATGCCCATAAAATAAATCCGTATTTGAAAAGTTAAAAGCTAAATAAAAATACTTGTGAAATCAATCAAACTGTTTAAACTACGTTTTCTGGATGAAAAATAATTTTAATTCGGCTAAATATTAGAAGTGAAATTAAATGAAAAAAAAAATGTCTTAATAAAAATGACTCCTTACTGAATAGACTATTCAGTTCCAGTGTGTGTAAAACTACGAGAAAAATAGGCGTAATGTTATGTTATGTGTTATTCAGTTACATAAGTCACGTTAATGGTGGACATTTGGAACACTTTTGCCCAATGTCTTTTTCCATCAACTCCGAGCTTCTGACGTACCCTAAATTTCTACCAGAATAAGTCAGCCCCGCATCTAAACGACGCAATATCTACACTGGTTTTATCTTCCCCGCCACTAATACAATATAATAGTGGAGCTAACCGTTCCCACGCCATTCTGAGTATCCATTGATTCTTTATTGAAATACTTTGTTATCGCACATCTAACTTGACATTGTTTTCCAGTCTCAAGTCGTGAGGATTATCAGTAGCGTGAATAGGTCTTTTTCATATAAGGAGGGAAGAAGAGATTACATTTTATTTGAACTGCTGAAGATAAGCTCTTAGTCCTGGCTATCATTTGTAGATCTTTGACAGTCGTTACGGGTAGTCAGAAGCTTGAAAGTCTGACAACCAGTATTACCAAGTGGCATCGTGTTACGAAGTTACTGGGTTGTGGTGGTCAGATAGGTAGTCGCTACCTAGCATGAGCGTCGATGCGGTGGGCAAGTCAAGGGACCATCTGCCACCTATGAAAATATTGTCATGATATTATGCATCATACATGCTTCAGATAACACATTAAAAACAATATATCTCTTTTCCCAACCATTTTGGGGTGGCTCCCTGTCTAACCGGATGCAGCTAAATATCAGTATTTTACATAGCGACTGCCTTCTGACCTCCACAACCCAGTTTCTGGGTAACACGACTGGTTGTCAGACTTTTGCGCTTCTGACTACCCGTAACGACTGTCAAATATCTACGAATGACAGCCGGGACCAACGGTGTAGCGTTTCTAAGCCACGGAAGGGCCTCGATAGGTCATGCATCCAAGGACCGACCGTGGCAAGCGTAGCTTAACTATCGCTCGACCCGTGCGGCTTCATTTAGCGACCACCACCAGCCAGATACTACATTAACTTGCTTAAAATCAAATATACCAAATAACGGCTATTTTAATTTTAGCCAATAATACCGAACAGGCACATTCCCGCCATAACAGACTGCAGGTAATGAAACTGAATAGTTTGGATACAGCCTAAAATTTAATTAAAACAAACGCCGGATATTCAGGAAGGTATTTCGTGTTAACATTTAATCGCAGATTTTTCGCCCTAAACAGAATCAGTGTGCGTTTGCGATTTTTTCGCGAGAGTGTTAAGCGCAATTTACACGAAGCAGAGTTTCTTACCTGTGGCAAACAATAAACTTGAATGACTTGAAACGTTTAATCTAAACACTGTTTAAACATTGCAACTTCTATTGTTTATTTTATTTTATTATATTCGAAACTTACAGCTAATTTATAAAATGTTTTTATATAATAATATATAATACCAGCCTATTACTGTCCTACTGCAAGGCAAACGCCTCTTCTCATACACAGAAGGCACGAGCATTGATCACCACGCTCGCTCAAGACGGGTTGGCGATTTCTTCGATGTTTTTCTTCACTAATATCAGTAATGTCAGAAAGTACATATAAATTGAAAAAGTCACATTGGTACTTGCCTGGATTTGAACCCACAACCTCGTGCATAAGAGGCGAGGCCTTAATCACTGATCTTAGACAACATAAAATTGATGGCCATTTTTATAAGTTTTAATAAACACTAAAATAAAAACGAAAATTGTTCTTGCTTCAAATTATGGTATTTCACAGGCAATTAAAACACTCCGTGTAAATCAGACTTTAAAGAAAGAAAGAAAGAAAAATATTTTATTTGGCACACGCACAGAAAATACAATAAAAAAAAAAACAAAACAAGAGCGGACTTTTTTATTTATTTGAAATCAACAAACACATAAATTCCTATTTTTATCCTAGCATAATAAAGGATATTTAGGCAGTAAATGCAAAATAAATCACTTCCTCAATATCTCTTTAGGATATTAAAACTAGTTTCACATCCTCCGAACGTAGTTCGATAGTTTTGTTATATTATTAAGCAAGCAAAAAAGATGAAAAAGTCAATCAATTGATTCTGAAAATGTTGAACTCAACTTGCAAACACTAAAATTGTAATAGTGTAATTGCGTAACACACTAACAGTAGGAATGGGTTTCATTTTGACAGTTCAACAACATTCATTGCGTTATTTACGTTGTTGAGCAGACAAATTTTTCGAACATATGAAGCAATGGATTAGCAATAGGCTTCAAAATGATTCAGATTGTGATTGATAGTGTGTTACGTAATTAGGTTACAGTCTTGCTATATAATGCATTCATCCTGCAATCTTTAAATCTTAACAGTAACGTATCTACGCTGGCTAAGCTTTAGCTTGCAGTTTATTCGTATAGTTTACTTTACGCATAAATTGTTAACACGCTAATGCAGTCTACTCCCAATATCCAAGGAAATCGCACGACAAATCTACTATGTGTGCCCGCTCTTAACTATTTAAAATATTTAAAACGTGGTTTGGTTGGCCATTCTGCACACCATGCCCGTAACTTTATAATAGTAACTTTATAATATAATATTCAAATGTCAAACACAGTTCAATAAACGCTGAGAATTGTGATATCTGTTGTCTTTGATCGGACAAATATTGCTGTACTTGTGCAAATATTTTAAACTAACATTAGTCAAAACTAATTAGTTTACTAGTTTATTATCCACTCTGGATGACATTGATAAACGTTTCTATGTTCCCCTATCTTGCACTTGTTTGACAGTTGCTAAAGTGAATGCTAAGCGAAAGTGCGTGCTAGTTAACATTTACTAATCTCGGCTTTAGAGCCAGCGTCAAGAAAGGCACTATCTATTAGATAAATTAAAATGGACAGATTTATAAACCTATTTAACTGCCAGGTACCTTATCTAGGGATGATGAAACGGCCCACGAAAGTATGATTGCTGTTAATCGGAAAATTTAGGCCATATCCTCTCTCAGGGTGGTTTAAGAGGAGACGTTTAAGGGACGATAACACAATGAATGACATCCGCGACTCAGGCAGTAGTTCCCCACTGCTGGATATAGGCTTAACACCAGCTCGCCACAACGATAGATCCTGTAATTACTGCAACCCCTGGAGCAGTGGTGGCCCGGTAGTATCGGCCCCGACTTACGAGTTGTAGGTCGTGGGTTCGAACCCAGGCAGGCACTTTACTTTGTGTACTTAATTTTATCACCACTGCTCCCAAAACGGTAAAGGAAAACAGCGTGTGGAAACTGGCATGTCCTAGAACCAAAAACATCGCAGACATCTGACATCTACCAAACCACACTGGGCTCAAATGGTAGATTACAGCCCACTGCCTCTTGAAGAGTGGAGGCCTGTGTCCCAGTAGTGGGAACATTATAGGCTGATAATAATGCTGCAACCCTCAATTATCACCTGCCTCATCTTTTCCCAACTATCCTAACAGAAAGCCTATTATACTGTGAAAGACTATATTGAGGACAAAAAGGCTTGGGGTTGAGCTGCTCCAATTAATTAACACAGTGAATGTTGTTTTCTTTTTATTTTTCCCTCTATTTTAGACATGAATATAAACTGTAAAAAATATTATATTAATTTTAATTATTGTTCAGTTTTAACCATGGTCTGGCAGTTTAAGTAGTTTATGCGGCCTACCCAAATGTCCTTTCTTTAGTATTGTGCGTCGAATCGTTGAGCTCCTTAAGTTCTGAATTGAGGTGCACGCTTACTGACTGGACAGGTCCACTCAATCTGTGTGGTTCTTTCCTCAAAAGACCATTTCAAACACCAATTTACATGGTCTTCACATGATCTGACCAAGATTATGTCTGGACTTTAAAAGAGACTGTGACCTCTGAGTTAGTTTCGGCCTTTCTTCTCAGAGTAGTCAGATAGGAAACGCCGAACTTATCGAATTAAAAAAAAATGATTGACGTGTAAAAGTGTTTGTACAAACCTACTTACAGAAATAAAATCATTTATGTCACATAGTTCGGCTTCCAGTCTAACCGAATGCGGCTGAATACCAACATTTAACATCGAGTGACTACCTATAATCTGACCTCCACAACCCAGATACTGGGTAGCACGTTACCCATTATAAGACTGGCTGTCAGACTTTCAGATTTCTGATTCCTGCAACCCATAAAGATGACTCATAAATACTGCATTTACAATCCAATGTACAGTACAAAACAAGCCGAACCAAATAACTAAACTCGGTGAACACAATAACAATGTCGTTAATATTTAAAATGGCAATTGTAACGTTTCAATATTTGGTGTTTGAACTAAGTTTGACAATCGAAAGCAATTATTAGGCTTTGTGTGGAGCCCGCGGCTACGATACGGTTAAATACACGCTATGCATATTGACAATTAGTCGGAAATTTGGTTGGAATTGTCGCGAAATAACTATGTATAGTTAGTTGATTTTGAAGAATTTAGAAACTGATTCATGGAATTGCAGCTGTTTTGACACAGTTTTTTAACCGATTTCAAGAAGGAGGAGGGTCTCAATTCGTCTGTATGTTTTTATTTTTGTATTTATGTTAACCCATATCTCCGGTAATTGTGGATCGATTTCGAATATTTTTTTTAGATACGGTATACCTCAGGGGTAGTCCTATATATTTTTTTACTAACTTTGCTTCAGTAGTTTTTCAGTGAGTATATTGATGATGTTATAATAACTTTATGTCACTGTTATTTACATAGCAAGTCCAATATCCGAATTATTGTGGGGTAGGTAGCACAACTAAAAAGTGAAAAATAAAAAGTTTTTACAAAAATAAATAACCGACATCCAAATAAAAAACACTACAAAGTGAAAAATTACATTAATTTCGGAAGTTATTTTTCACCCTGTAGTGTTTTTTTGAACTGGTGCAGAATACATTTTTTTTTCTTTCCTTCCTGCGATACAGTGATGGAGAAACTTCGAATCGACAAACTTTTATAATATATAATATACTGAAGGACCATAACAAACATACAACACCACGCCTACATTTTTCAAAATGGACAAGGTTATAGTATAGCACACTGACATTTGACCATAGATTTTTAATCTACCGGGCCCAAATCCGGACTGTTACTGAGAAATTCTTAATAAAGAATTTTTATTTATATGTTAATCATAATCATTTATTTGTCAGAATATGGTACATTATATGGTCTTACATATATGTATAATAAAATAGTAACGAAGTGAAAATTATACAATGAATATTTTTGAAAAAGTAATTGCTACGAGGTCCGATGCAGAAAATATTTTTTTAATTTTTTTTTTCGCTTGGCTGTTTGTCTGGATGTATGTTCTGGATTGGCACGAAAACGGGTGAACGGAATAGGATGAAATTTGGCACACAGATAGTTTATAACCTGGGATACGTTCCCGTGGGATATTTTCCAACACCCACGCGGGCGAAGCCGCGGGGAAAAGCTAATATATATTACAAATGCGATATTAATTACAGTGTGCACCATGACTAGCACTCCGTATCAACAGCGAATGTTAATGATATCTCTGTTAGTCACCCGTGTGTGTCATGCCTTACTTCCATGGGAAACATAATCTACTGCGCTTTCGCAATAGAAGATATCAATTCATCACTTGTGAAGATTGTAATTAGGTACTATATAGGGTGGATTTTTGAGATGGGATATTAACGGTAGGTACCTTATCCGTTGTAGCTGCAGGAAAACAAGTCTTAAGAGACTGTACTCTATGAGAAATTTGTATTTGTGAATACAGATCAAACGGGTCAAAAAGCACAATCACCATACTAAAATTAGATTAATATAGATACTTATTAGTCATTTTAACATCGTTATCCGAGCAGGTCGATATTCGTTCTGACCCCAATCGATAACGATTCTTTAAATGTTATTTAGTAGAAAAGCTTCTTTTTAAAAAGCTTATCCCCGATAGTACCCACAATAATGCGTACCACCTTCCTACTTCTATAGATTTTCTTCCGCGAAGCAGCATTGTATCGCAATTTAGATGCCCAAATTTTCCAAAGTGGGACACAACAACGCTGCTGGGAATGGGGGCGATTTTTTACTGACTCATATGGTTTAAGACATTTATTTCTCAAAACAGAATAAAAAAAATCACTTAGAATGAGAAACACTGGTTGCATGCATATAAACGTTCTTTCGGACGTGTATCGGAACGGTATGTTTGAAGTTAGATGTAGGAACAATATTGTTAGTCAATAACTTATTATTATGTTAGTAAAATAAACTACGCTATAAGGGATCGAGTTTAGAAGATATTTTTGTTTTTGTTTTTTAAATACCCCTAACTTTGAATTTCGATATTTTAACTGTTTCAAAGAAGGTAGGTACTACAGCACACCATTAACGCAAGTCGCTTTCAGATACTCATCTTTACTGAGTGTGATTTATTTAAAATAAGTACTAGCAACAGTAGCTAGTTAAATAGATAGAATACTCTTTATCTATCGTACAACATAACAAATTGTAAGAATTGAAAATTTGAGTAAATCAGGTAAATTTTTAGCTTTAACATAATACCACAAGCACAAACGACCATAAATAAACTATAAGTGACAAATATCTCACAGTCCTCACATAAATTAAATACACACCAGCATTAAGATCATCACATAATCTTAACCAGCCATTTTTCTCACACGACTCATTACATCTCCTTATAAGAACCTCACGGCCGCCACAAAGTCTGTCAAAGGTAGTAGGCCATATTGGATCAGCCATTACAGAAAAAATGTGGACAAGATGGAGTATCTTAATGTTGGTAGTTCCGCATACCCTGACTAGTAACGTAAGCTATGACCATTTCAAGATAGGCCTAATTATGAAGGAATTTATTATAGCTAACTACTACATTCATTGAGAAAATGGATTAATTATTTTGCAAAAAGTAATAGTTCATGGGATTTAAATTGTTGACTGTATCTTGCTTGTTGTGATGATTATACATTGATTGACATAACATTTGTACCAGATGTCGATTTATACCATGACTTATTATGTTAGTACCTATAATTTCAAAACTATTCTTCCCATTAGGATCTCTTTTTATTTCAATTATTATTGTTTACGTCTTAATCTTAAGTAAGTGGACAAAATTGCAATATTGTTCATCTTTTAATTTTATTTTCCTTTTTGTTATTAATCTTAAGTTTAAGAAGTATTTAGCCATCATTTCAAAATTTTAGAGCCTTTAGTTTTATTATTATTATTATGTGTTATCTATCATCTATTTCTGAGATTGCTGGTTAACCTGTAATTGGTGACTGTGTAATTCCGAGGCTATTGTTACCTATAGTACTTAAGATATATCATACACAGAAGCTGTTGGTGTACCTTTATAAATAAAATAAATAAACATTATACTAATCTAGATAGACAGGACTTTTTATTTGAAGGTTGACGAAAACTACAGACTTCACGTGCAACGAAACAAAAAGAAAGACAGAAAAAGGTAAAAAGAAAAAGTGTTTATTTAGTGTTTATTTGTTTAGTACAGAAAACTCATAGAAAACAAAATAAAAAGCGCATTAATAAAAAAAAAAGAAAAACCAGCGCTGGGGCTCTGTCTCGCATAGAGTAGTAGCATTGTGCTGACCGATGGCCGTTTTGCGTGGATGTGACACATATTTTCCCCCAACTTGTTCTTTTTTATGTTTGTTTTTTTTTCTCTGCGTCATCTTTACCGAAATAAATGTATTGTCTTTCTGTATGTGTCCACAAAAGGCTCTTACCTCAAGTATACATTACGTATAGTGATTTCTTCTATTTGCCAAAAGTTATTCCTTTTTTTCTCCCCTTTCATTTATAAAAACAAACCAACCTTAGGCTCCGACATTTCAACAAATTAAACCTCCCTCCTCGCCAGACACTAAATTATTTTACAATATCTCAGACGATGCCAATATTTTACCAGATATGTCAATTTGGTCCGGTCCGCCATTATTAGCTTTAAGGAAAGCTAACAGAATTTAAAAGAATATTTTCAAAGACACTGCCCGCGCTGAATCTGAAAAATTCAGGGAACGATTTCTTAAAACTGCAATATAATTTCTAAACTAAACTAAAGAGACGACGTATTTTACAATAGATGGGCTTATGATGTGTTTTAAGAATTATGCTATATTGAATGAAAACAGTTTTATAGGTATATGCCAATAGGATATCGCAAATTTATCTAAAACTACGGTCTCCTAGAAAAAAAGGGGGGGCAGTGACGCTCGTCATGACAATGATGGTACCGGATTTTGACATTACGGTGTAAGCTCTTTAGAAAAACACACAAACTTACTTTCATAAATAACGTATCAGTGTCATCATTCGCCGCTAAATTGCGGACGCTATATGGCGGCCACCGCAGTTTTAGGAAATCGGAGCTTTAGTAATGATTATGCTGAGAAATGAAACGATAATTTCGTTCTATTCTAGCACTGTACGAAATAATTGTGGTCCATTCCACATAGTGCAGCGTGACCTCTGCGGTTTCAACCTATATTTTCTAGTTCGTATCATCAATCGGTCATAATTTTTTTATTCTTCTTCTTCCTAATTATTTAAATTTGCAAATTTTGAATAAGAGGCTTACAAGACCTAAAGCGGTCACTGTCGGATTGCATAGAAAAGAAAGAGACGCGCGATGACACAACGCTGGTAATTTATTGCAAAATACGAAGCAATTATGGATTTACAAAGAATCTATTCATTGGACTAAAAAATTAAAACACTATTAAGTTAGTATGTTACATAGAATAATCTGACAAAAAATCTGAATGTTTGCATGTATATTAGTATGGTTTTTAATCGTTAAAAACATTGTTTAGAGGTATCTTCGTGATTTTTTTCTATCATATTAAGTTAATTGTATTATGTTTTCAACACACTATCTAACTAGCATATATCCAGAAGAATATTAAATATTTTTCTGATTTTGGTTACTGCAGTGGATCATATATTTTTAGGCATTATAAATTTGCGTTTAGGTCATGTAGTCCCCTTAAGACGTAACAAAGAATCTTCAGTTGCTCAAAAATATGAATTGAATCCAGTCGATTTTTATAAATTTTCTTCTTTTAATTTTAAATTGAGCCAAGTAAAAAATATTGATTTACTTTACCTTAATTTCTAATCAAGTTAGTATGCTTTGTTATCTGCAGTCAACCAAGTTATAGATATTGTTGAGTTCTGCACAGATGGTGTAAGATGATATTCCTCTTTTTTGGTATGTACTTTCCATTATTTGCTCTCTCAACGGAAGTTTTAGCCTTTTCTCTGGTGTAATACCCTATTTTTTTTGTCTTAGGTGTAGAACCAGTTAAAAAGGACTGCTTCCGGCCTTTTTTTCCGTGTACCGGACTTTTCATCATGCTTGCGTGCTTTTGGGTCGCTTTTACCAGCCGCATAGAATCCTTGGATTTGGAGACCGGCAATTCCGTTTTGGTCCGCGACACATGATCGTCGTATCACCTGCGATGCTATCGTAATTTAGTGGTCACGAACCTAAAACCGATTGCAACCAGTTCGGAAACGAAATACGGAACAAAGATTAACCATCCGATGTAGGTACCTTAAGTTTTCTCGTAATCGCTTTTCATCTAAGCCAAATTACCCGTTCCGCAACTGTTTTAAAGATATTTAATTTTAGCTTATTTTTTTTTGTGCGATTCTTTTTAAATATTAATAAATTATTATACGTGTTAAAGTGGTGAATTTTCATTTGTATTTCGCTACAATAGATAGAAAAGAAGATATCAGTGGTAAGTTTTTTTTGTTTTGTTTATGCTAAGGTTCAAGCAAGAAAACATACAAAACTGAAAATCTTATGAAGGAACAGGATCGTAGCAGGTGGCGTTCAGTAGTTTCTGCCTAACCCCGTTGGAAGAAGGCATGAGTTTGTATATGTTAAGAACAGTAAGTATTTTTTTCTTATAATTTTAAAACTATTTAAACTCATTCCAGTACTTTTTCAAAGTTTTTGTATTTAGTTAGTTACCAGTTAGTCTAGTTAGTTCTTGTAAGTTAGTTAGTTATCAGTTTTTATGTCCTTTGGATCTAGTTGTCCCAAAATAAATAATTTTGAATTTGAATTTTATCAGAATATAGGTAATTGATTTCCACATACAACTAAACGCTGTGATTAGTTCAACGTGGCATTACTCATTTAAACCTATGACCGCCCCTTCCCCACTTAGCCATATCGCTATTGTCACTTAAATCAAAATAACAAGTTTCATAATTTAATTACGGAACTCTAGTCCGTAATTACCATTTGGGTAAGCTACCATATTTGGTAGAATGCGGTAGAAATATATAATATGGTCTTATTCGATAACCAGTTTGGCATTTTATGATTTAATTAATGTGGTCTGCTTAGTATGATGTTGACTGTCTCGTTGGTCCAGTGGACGTAAGCTTGACTGCTCAGCATGGTGTGGGTTCGATAAATCGAGCAAAGAGCTTAAAACGCTTTTCGATTAGGAATTTCTCAATAGCAGCCTGGTGCCTGGATATTCCTATATTTTAGTTCTATATTATGGCAAGCCTACTGCCATGCACCGGGCATGAATTTGGACTCCCACTAAGAAAATCTGAATAAAAAACCTAATAACACTTAGAGATTGAACCTGTAGGACCCTCTAGATAGTCACGCTTGTGACCAGTAGATCGTCACGTCAGCCTATTTATTGTATTTTATATGCCACTAGTATGTAACACCTTCCCTACCTACCTGCCCTATCTACCGACTTACCCTATCTACCTACCTACCTAATCTAGCTACGTACCTAGCTAACCCGCCAGACGATGTCCTGTATTTTTTTTTGCTTTGGGTTTTTCCTATTGTTCTTTCTTTTAAACCACTTTTTCTTTTACACCCCAGTAAAGAGCTGAATAAAAACAAAAAAAATACAAATCGGTCAAGCCGTTTCTGAGTTTTAGCGAGACTAACGGATAGCGATTTATTTTTATATATACAACTGCATTAGCTTACATAAAATAAAGTAGTTACCTCTACTCAAAATAATGTCGAACAAAAAAAATGCAAGTTAACTCTTTTTTCTAATCAATATCAGTCGGTTTTTGTATAATGAATAATAAATAGGTTAAGTCATTGCTTATCGCAACTGCGCAGTACTCTGTTATTATCGGCTGTCCGTTCTACGTTGACAGATAACAAAATGGACGGCGGTCGGCAAGAGCGTAAGCAAACTATTAATTTTCTTAACATGAAGGACCTAATGAGGGCGTTTTGTGAAAATTATTTGAATTAATTCCTTCAAAAGGATCTTCGGAAGTAAGATTTGCATTAGGAATGTTTTTGGTATTTATGTGTGAGTAAAAGAAAAAAAAAAGAAAATTATTTGCGACTAATACGATGTCTCAAAGTAAGAAAAGGACAAAACAACAAACAAACCAGCAAAACGACAATCGCACAGCATAATGCTGCGACTTATGTACAAAACAGAAACAGCGCTGGGTTTCAGCGACGTCGACCGGTGCAGCATTGAGTACCAACACAAGCAAATTGAAAAAATAAACGTAATTAAATAAGAGAACAATAATAATAATATTAAATTGTATTGTATAAAATATAATATAATATTTGAAATCGCAACATTCCATTACACCGCCATCGCCATCGCACACGCAGACGAAACACGACATTCAAAAAGTTTATATTATTTGAGCGCACGCGGAGAAAGAGCTTCAAATTACGTAACGTATTTATGTACAATATATAATGAAAAAGTTTGGAGTTCTGTGTTAGAAGGTGTAAAAACTTAAAAAGCTTAGATAAACTTAAAGAGGCAGATACGGTGCTTAAACACAGCGCGGTCCTTCTGAACCAAGTCCAACAGACACAGTTGCACTGAGTCAAGCGCGGACCGTCGTCTAAACAGCGCATGTCGATACAGCTAAACATTTTTGGAACGAAGTTCCTTATCGCGCGTTGCGAAAGGGGGCTAAACGGAAAAAATTAAGACCAAAAGTTGTAACGATACTTTTTGCTATAGTTGTAAGCCGTGCGGCGTGCGCGTGTTTCTCTGTGTGTCTCTCTCTCTCTCTCTCTCTCTCATAGAAAGCAAGCCAGTTATATATATATATATATATATATATATATTTTAAATGGAACTTCGTTCCATCCGGGTGTCCCTTGACACCTCTAAAGTTTTTTTTTTGTAATAGTGCGCATGAAGGCTCATGTGTATCTAATAAATGTTATAATCACTCCAGAAACTAAAAAAAAGGCATTTTTAAGATTACTTCACGCGTAAGTACATCCAAAAATGTTAATTTGTTGAAAATTATAATTTTACTTACTTTTTGATTCGCCATTTTGGTGAGAGCGAGATAGATAATACAAAACAGCGTGAGAAACACGATGCAATACATGGGATGTGTCGGGTCCTATCACTGTCTTTGTCTATCGGTAATTGTAAGTATGCAACAGACTGTGGTCACAGATGTTTGAGTTTCGTTGCATGTAGTTGTGCACCGAGCCCAGATTTAGTGATTGCGAAGTTAGAGCGTACCGTATCTACCGCTGAAGTTTATATCAGTATGTGTGCACCGCGAACTATAGAGCTCAACGAATAGCATCGCTGGTATCGTCGGATATTCCGCTCGCATCGATTGTATCGCTGATGTAGCTTATCTCTGTAGTTCGGGGTGTGAAGCGAAGTATGAAAAGAGGTGAAACGATGCTCGCCCGGCTCGCTCGCTCGCTAGCTGACGGAGTGGCCTTTGCTTCAGACTGTAAGGCTGACTATAAGGCTGGTCGAGGAAGACCAAAGAACCGTGAAAGGCGATATGGCTAGAAATACTGAGATGACGGATAATAGAGATTTGTGGAACAAGATGCTGCGCTGAACCCAAACGAATTGGGATGCCTGAGGGCAGCATGATGATGAAATGAACTTAATAATTGACTTAATTATGTATGTAGGTAGTTTGTTCCTTTTAGCATGTCAGCGACCCTAGCAAACGGCACGCACTTATCACCGTTTCACTTTTAATAACTATTTAAACTAATTAATTGTAGTATCGCAATTTTGTTTATGTATTAACATAATAATGCTCATTATTATTTTGTTTGTAATTTCTTAAAATAATGTAACAGGAAGTCTTGTGGCAAAGGTTATTTTTTGTGGTCCGAATAGCATCCTTAAATAACAGTGACTCATTTTGACATTTAAAGGGGACAGAGTTAATTAATTCAAATTATTGTATTAAATTTTCTAAAGTTTAATTACGTAGCTCCTATTTTAAGAGCTGGCCCGAAGAATTGCTACCTCTATACTTACCTACATATTTCTATAGTCAAGCAGCGTT
Organism: Griposia aprilina; assembly: GCA_916610205.1. Classification (NCBI taxonomy): domain Eukaryota; kingdom Metazoa; phylum Arthropoda; class Insecta; order Lepidoptera; family Noctuidae; genus Griposia; species Griposia aprilina. The sequence goes on along the minus strand of OU744299.1, from coordinate 21,193,160 downwards.
GCTGTGGTTTCACACGTATACGAGTATGCGGCATTTCAGCTTGGTCCCTGCTATGGCAATGCGTCGCCAGGGCCGTCTTTAACCTATTGGAGGCCTTGAACACATTAGGATAATGGCGCCCCAATGACCTTGACAGAGCACTATTTTGTTAGAATAGACAAAGAAAGTAGTTAAATAAAGTTCTAGATTAATTTTTATTTGTTTACAGTCACATTAAAAGAATAGATATAATATAATCCACAAAAGTAACTCTTTTAGCTGCTTAAAAATCTATGTTGATTGAAGAGGTACCCTTTAGATTTGAGATGGGTAAAATCGTTTAACGTTATGAAAAATTAGTTCATTGATGATTTTTCTTTAAAACTTTACTTCAATTGTATTTTTTAACCGACTTCACAAAAAGGAGGAGGTTCTCAATTCGTCTGTATGTTTTTTTTTTTTTTTTTTTTTTTTTTTTTTTTTTTATGTGTGTTAGCTCATAACTTTTTTCTGGGTGAACCGATTTAGACGATTCTTTTTTTATTTGATAGGTGGTGCTTCACATGTGGTCCCATTTAAATTTGATCAAGGTCTGACCAGTAGTTTTTGAGTTATCCTTAATACTGCAGATTTTTTCCACTTAGTTTATATGGATGATGTGTTAATAATTTCCTGTCACTGTTATTTACACACCAAGTAGTGGTATACGAATTTGTGTGGGGTAGGTACCGCAACTAAAAAGTGAAAAATAAAAACTTTTTTACAAAAAAACAACCGACTTCCAAAAAAAACACTAAAAGTCGTGAAAAATAACTTTAATTTCGGAAGTCGGTGGCCAAACACGAAAATACAAAACCAAAGGCACCGACTTCCGAAATTAAAGTTATTTTTCACGACTTTTAGTGTTTTTTTTGGAAGTCGGTTGTTTTTATATATTTAAATCCCACCAAAAACATTTCATGTAAAATGTTGCCAAGACGACCACATAAGGTTTGCCCTGTGAAAAAGATATCAGATCTCATGTAGAGCAAGCTTCTGAATCTACACGGCCTAACTCTACCGACCCTAACTTCACAAATTCTACATATCAGTAAAAATGTATGGCTTTGCCGTTTCGCTACCGTCGTGGAGGTGATGCGAATATTTAGTTTCTGAAGTAAGTAACGAAACAGCCAAGCCATACATTTTTACTGATATGTTTTTACTCTATGAGGGTTCAAAAAAACGACGAAACACTTCGAGAAAAGGTAGGTAGTGCCCTTGCGCTTCGCTTGGCTCGTCTTGGCGGGGGCACTTCCGTGCCCCCAGATTTATCTAAACATGCTGAAATCGGAAAGCCTGATTTTCGGGCCAAGAGTAGCATAGCTTCGCGCATGCAAACGCTAATAAGAAAGTAGGTATTGTGTGTCAGTCATTATCGTTTGATTTTGTCGAAATAAATATGTTTTTTTGTAATAAATATCGGTTATCGCTTGGTGATCTGGCACGAACTAGGGGGTCCTATCGATCGCGGGGCCCTGGACGTGGGCATGTGCCTAGAGTGCCCAGTGAGAAAGAGGGGCCTATGCGTCGCTATGCCTCTGGTACTGTAGGTATCCAGAGGCGGTGGTGCAGCCGCGCGAATCGGCAAACGTAAGGTAGAGCTTCACAGGGTGGCTGACAGCAGCTGGATGAGAGTTGCCAAGTGTCGAGCTGAATGGCGTGCAATTGGAGAGGTTAAAGTCCAGCAATGGACGCTGTTGATAGGCGGGCACTTACCTTAAGGTAGGTTGAATCGTCCGCTTATTCGCCAAACAGTAGGCATAAAGAAAAAGTAGATACGTTAGAAATTTATCTATTAATAATTATACGTAAACTAACTAAAATTACATCATCTCCGAATTTATCCCTTGACCGACACATACATCTAACATGTCATAGCTATTATACGTCTTATTAATATGCAGCTGTAAGGTCAAAGTTGCGTCATAAATACTAACAAATTGGCTCCGTTGTAGTAAAAACGATAATTAGTTTGAAATCAATCAATCATTTGAGAGATAACCCTTTAATAGTTCACACGGGTAAGTTATAGTTAACAGCTGGGCTTCAGCCGTAAAAATAATGTTTTTGTTTATTAGTAACTCGTATTCATTTGTTTTATGCGTAGAATGTTGTAGGTCACCTGGTAAGTCGTGCGCATTCTTAGGGTTAAAGGTTTATCCCTAAAGAAGTGCATGTAAAATGTCAAATGTCGACACGTGTGTTAACAGATGTATGATCGTGGACATAGCAAAAGGAGTGCGCACTCCTTTAAGGATCGTAGCGTATTGTGGCGGTTTGTTGTTTCTGCCTACATCCATGGGGGTCAAAGTAGGATTATGATTATATGTAAGTGCATGCCAAAAGTAACGATTGCTGCGTCATCATGTACTTGTAGGCTCACCACAGAAACTTTAGGAGAGCTAGACTATAGTACCTACCTATTTTTTCGTCATGCAAGATAATAAAGAAAGATTTAATAAATGACTTCTTAATTGAATTTTATTGTCATTGTAATTGTGTTCTGTACTGTGCAGTAGGAATGTAGTCATTGTAAAAACTTATTCAGTGGTCTGTCGAATTGCAAAACTTGACTAAACTGCTTACATAACATACATAATCAGCCTATAATGTTCCCACTGCTGGGACACAGGCCTCCTCTCTTTGAGAGGGAATGGGCTGTAATCTACCACGCGGGCCCAGTGCGGGTTGGTAGATGTCACATGACTTTCGAATTTTTGGTTCTAGGACATGCCGGTTTCCTCACGATGTTTTCCTTCACCGCTTAAACTGCTTAACCTGGCAAATAACAAGCTAACAAAATATAACCAAAATTTAACACCTGTTTTTAACCCTCTCAAATAAGCACTTGGGAAGTGTCAATAACTTCCGCAAGTGAACATAACCCTACCGCGGCTAATGCTTTAAATTTCACACATTCACCCAGGCTTTACGATTTCGGGTGAACAGAAATTTATCGCGAGAGCCCCTTAACACTACGTCAAATCGCGAAGTTTTTATATGCCTGTTGATCCCCTTAGTGCCGCGCGTTATGGCCCATTATGATGTATTTGAACACATTTAAACATTTTGAATGCTTTCCAACTTGCATTAAATGTTTATTGTCAGGTTTTTGAACTCATACTTCATTTTTTTCTGAGTTATTTGAGAGGTGACATCTTAAACTTGTTTTTTTATTTTTGTAAAACCCGTGTTGAGATGAAAACGTGAAGTGTTATCGTTTCATCTGCGTTGCACCGTTACGGTCTTATTCTTTAGGTAAGACTTTACGAGACACCTCTGTTGTGTCAGACGATTTAAATCGAGCCTCAAGACCATTAAAATATTGTGCTTTAGTATTTTAATGATAAATTATTAATGATTTTATATCTGTAAATAGGTTTGTACAAACACTTTTACACGTCAATCATATTTTAAAAACTAGATTATGTCGGCGTTTTCTATCTGCCTACTCTGAGAAGAAAGGCTGAAACAAACTCAGAGGTCGCAGTCTCTTTTGAAGTCCAGACATAATCTTGGTCAGATCATGTGAAGACCATGTAGATTGGAATCTGAAATGGCCTTTTGAGGAAAAACCACACCGATTGATTGAACCTGTCCAGTCAGTGCACACATTTGTCAGTAATCGTGCAGCTTAACTCAGAACTTAAGGAGCTCAACGATTCGACGACAATACCAAAGAATCCGACATTTGGGTAAGCTTCATAAATTACTCAAACTGCCAGACCATGATTAAAACAAGACAAGAAAAAAAAGAGGAGAGGGTACCCTCCGTATCAAAACGTCCTAAACGCAACTGTTCGACACACACTACTCTGTTCTTAGTTCACTGGAACTTTCTCCTAGTTTAAGAGTCAGAGTATTTAAATATTGACCTTTCTATTAACCTTTTTATATTTTAGTAATAAGGACATTGTATAAAGTTTTTTGGTGAAATAATGAATTATTTATTTTGTTGGCAAGCCGTGGTAGGTAGTAAATTTTTCATGACAGTCTCCTGATTATAGCGGTAATTGTTGTATTACCAGAGTAGGGAGGAACCTCATTTATTATACCCCATAATTTAGGGGCCTCAACAGAAGGCTCTTATTCAGTAGATAATGTTCTTAGGTTGATAGTATGATGAGGTATCACAATATTTTCTTACATAAGTCATACCTTTTCATCAATCGAGTGTTCAAAGTGTCCTTCCTACTTCTGCATATGTAACGAACACTAGGTACTGAATCCACGATCAACGTGGCCACTTACTGGTCTAAAGTAGTTAGTTAGCTAGATGAATTTTGTACCATCAATTCGAAAAGAAGAGGAAGACCCACCTTTGACGTTTAACTCAATAATTGTGCCCAAACCGTTTTGCAATCTACGTATATGATACTCACTTTACCCAGATATCACTTTACCCAGGGTCTTTGCATCACCCAGGCTTAAACGCTTCACACAGAGGTCTTTGGTTTACCCAGCTTGGTTCACTCATCTTCATTCTGCCCAGACTTGTTCACTCAGCTTCATTCACCTCAGGCTTGTTCACTCAGTCAGCTTATTTCACTCAGGCGTCTTTGGTTTACCCAGCTTGGTTCACTCATCTTCATTCACCCAGACTTGTTCAATCAGCTTCATTGAACCAGTCTTGTTCAGTCGGTCAGCTTCTTTCTCTCAGGCTCGTTCACACGACTTCATTCACCCAGCTTAGTTCACTGAGCTTCATTCACCCAGTCTTCTTCACCCATATAGTTTTTCCATTCACCCCGCAGCTCTGCTAAGCGTTTCGCCATATTTTAATGCCGGGATAGTTGGGCCATAAACTCGTTTGATTTATTTTATGATCGCTATACGTGTGTGGTTGTTCTGTGAGCGGGTTATTTGGGTTTTTATTAATTCCAAGGCTTTGAGCTTAGAATATTAACGTAGCCCATTAGGAGACGGTATATGTGATGGGTATAGTAGGATTAACTTTGGACATATATATGATGCTAAACAGTGGAGTAATCTCCCCACAACATTCGTATGAAAAAATTGCCGACTTGCGCAGCCAATGGCTGTCTAGAGGATTTGGAGTAAGCGTTGTGAATGAATGGTGAATCTGTGTAGTTAGTATTGTGTATGGTTCACAGAAAATTTAAGTTCAAAGAAAATTATATTTAGACCAGCAGTATTTTTCTTGGGTTTCATGAAAACTCTTGGATCTATCAGTTAATACATGTGATGTGGCTGTGCTTTTATAAATAAAAATATTTATTTAAGAAAATAGAAATCAGTAACAAAATTACTACATCCTTTTTTATTCTAAGATTCTACAGCTAAAAGTGCTGACGACAGAAAAACCATCTGAATCTAGGCTTTCAAGGTTTTAAAACGTTTGACCTTGAAAATATGTTTTTTCTTTCACCCCCGCTGCCATAGGAACCTCACCTGATAAGCTAGCATGAGCTTCGTCGGGATTAATGGCGCTGCCCTAAAGAACGCGTTCTTATTAGATAATGGAGGCGATCGGTTAATGCGCCATTTTAATATAATGTTATAAAGTGAAAAAACTTGAGGGCGTACTTAGCCTTTTTCTTGACGGTGTAAGCACCATTCATCTTTTTGGTGATGAAGGAATTATGTTAGTAATGCGCAATGTATGTAAGACATTTTTGGTATCTATCATATTCTTTCCGCAACTATGTTGAGGTTGGCTTCCAGTCTTACCAGATGCAGCTGCAATGAAGACCAGTATTTTACATGGAGCGACTGCCTAACTGACCTCCATAACCCAGTTACTGGTCAATATGATACCCGTTGGTATGACTGGTGGTCAGACTTTGTGGATTCTGACTCTCGGTAACGACTTAAGTTCTCTTCAAAATGGTTGAGCTGAATGGTGCTGATCCATGCGTCATGTTCGTGAACGGGCGCCATCAGTAGAGACTGGTCATTTCTTAGCTGCCACGGCTTATTTTAAATTAATTTAATATTTGAATTGTTTTTGTCTTTTTATTACGGACGCTTTTAACGTTCTGCATCGGTCTCACATGCATAATTTCAACATGAACGATGTAACCAATATTTTGTAACCATATTTTAATTTAAAAGAGTGTCCATGGAGTTTCTTGCCCGTTCTTCTCCATAGGTACCTACTACGCTTTGGAATGGGCAACTAGCTTCATCTTTCTGACTTACCCACCCCTTGACAATTCAAATGTGCCTGTAATTGGTTTATTTGAAATAAATGCTTTGAGTTTGAGTTTTAGTTTGACTGTGAAAGATCTACATATGACAGCCGGGACCAGCGGCTTATCGTGCTTTCCGAGGCACGGAGGGGTCTTGATAAGTAATAGATAGTCAGGCATCCATGGACCGGCCTCGGAGAGCGTAGCTTAAGAGCGGGTAGAAGCCAAAATTGCCTATCTTCAATTTGATTTTTCATGAAATTGATAAGACTTAGGTATAAAATAAAAATAATATGAGTAACTACATGATATTTTCAAACTTTTTGTGGAATAGAAACACAAAATGTTAAAATTTTCTCGATAAAACAACGACACAAAGTTACCTCTAACTTTCACGTTTTTCGATTTGTACTTAATATGCTAATGACAAATAGCATAAAAACTAGATGATTATTTGTATTAATACAAGGCGAAAAAATTTGTGGAGGCATTTTTTGAAATTCCTTTTATTTTTAGTTTTATTACGACTACAAGCTGTATACACTTACGACGTTTTTAGTTCGTAGAAGAAGTCATCTTCCGTCGCACGTTGCGGGAACTTCAAGCATATTTTTGTTTCACAAATCAGTCGCCGTCGCTCTGTTGAGACGAGAGGACTGCGCTTAAATTTTCGGCTGCTCTGGGATATAATTTAGTTGCGTAAATAATATTTTCGTAATTTATCACATTGTAGGAAAGAGACTGTGAAATAGAAAACGTGAAAAAACCAATAAAACCACTTCCGAAACGATTATTAAAATCGCTAAGAATTGATAAACTAAATAAATACCGCGGCTAAACTATAAAATAAAAATATTGTAATAATTCAATGTTGATATTTGAAAACTCAAGATGACACATTTATTTGACAGATTTTTTACTGGTATAGTACAACTAGCGCCATTGCTCCGCATTTCGGTCAATTTTTCATGCAGAGAAAATTTACAACATAGAGTTCGTGCTGGAGATTTCAGGTCTTATTGCTAGTAACTCAAGATCCAAATTCGTTTACTCCCACTTTCGTTGACAAACCCCGTGTAAGGGTAACCTTAGACGAACCATTTCGACCGACTTTCGACTCGACCAACCCCCGAATCAAGTAAAACTCGAAATTTAACATATAGGTAGGTTATTGGTCTAATAATATTAGTGGAGTTAACAAAATAAATAAACCGGAAAACTAAAATAGGTAATGGGTTTATTGCGGGAAACAGTACGAAACAGTGTGCACGAGACATGACATTTTTCATACGGATAATGTTCTCATGACTAGATCCCTTTTCATGGTGGGGATGACTAACGGTTGTGACGGATCACAATGTTTGGGATTGTCGACTTGCTTTTCAAAGCTAAAGTTTCAACAGTTACAAAAGAGGAAAATAATAAACTTTCGACGTTCTTTGGCACGCCAATTATTTTATATGCCAATTATTTTGTCGGTAAAGCCGGCTAATGTACTGTTTGTTCCGAAATTGGCCTATTTTTAACAAATGTTTTCGGCGAGGACTTTGTCCTACTCGCGCTCCGCGCAGGACAAGTTTTCACGGTTTTCATGACAGATGCCATTTGACTTTGCACAATACAGTGCAAAATCCACCATACCAATATAATTTTTTACTTGGTAACACGGTTGCTCATCGACTTTGCACTATCCTGCAAAGCATTATCCACGATATACCATTATATTTTTTTACTTGGTTAACACTGTTTTCCACGAAGTCGTCGTGAGGTCCAATTTGTAGAAGGCCTTTAGTAAAATTTGGTTACATTGGAATTTGAACTTTGTCACGTCAGCATTGAGTTACTAGTTCCAAAACATGATTATGATCTATGTTTTTGAATTCAAGCTTAGCGTATAGTATAGGCAAAATAAACAGATGTCTTTCCTACTGAAAAAAATCATTGAAAATAAAGGGACTGGACAATGATCATATTTCGTTTAAATATTGTACTCGTAACTGAAAAACCATTCGAGGAATAGGGTTGCTGATCACAGCGGTCCAACAAATTTCCTTAGATGGTTACTATTTTTGTTCAATTGATTTGATATTCTCAAAGTAAAAAAGCGGAAGGTAAGTGATGTGATTATAATAATTCGATTTCGTATCGCCAAAAAAGCAAGTATATGGAGTTTGTTTTCATCATCATGTAGGTAGTATCATGAGTATACTTGATGGAAGTGCTTTGCTTTTTGGCGTTCCGTGCCTCAAAAGGAAAAATCGTAACCCTTATAGGATCATTTTGTTATCCATCTGTCTGACCACTTTTCTCAGGAATGCGCGGGGGGTATCAAGTTGAAATTGAACTGCCTTACTTTGGAGCTGTAAAAAAATCGAGCTTCTAAGACGTTTACTTAAAATCTTGGCATAAATTGCCATTTATTTCGCATATTTTTACACTCGCAAATAAATTAAAACCCATAAGATACATCCGGTTGACCTAGAATCACGAAATGTTAAGAAGCAAGGTCTCACAGTACAAATAGGTACACTTAAATATCTGGAGATCGTTAATTTGTAGTTATATTACATAATGTAGGGGACCATATTTTTTTAAACAAATAACAACGTTAAGTTTGTCTTTCAATTCGGAATCAAAAATTCATAGGCCGTATCTTGAATTAACATTTAGCTTTTTAATTCATTCAAGTCGGTCTACTCTCCAATGTCACAACCCACCAGCAACGGTAACAGGTTCAGGGACACAAAATAATATTGAATACTATACCTACTTGTAGGTACACAGCAATCATACATCATGGTACATTAAATAGAGCGGTTTCATCTGATTATTTTGCTTATACATACTACACACGAGATTTAAATTCGAATGCCTAGATATATGCCGGGCGAAAAGTTTCTGCTGGCGGGAAGGGATTGTGTTTTGTTTTCGTCGTGTTTGATGAGAGGGGTAGGCAAAGAGGCGCGTGTGAAAATTTATTATTTTCTGTCTTACTGCGCCCTCTTAACCTTCGATCGACCCTGTGGGGCTGTTATTATTTAGTCACGAGCCCACGAGCGGGAAGCACAGAACCGGTCGAAGTGGCGGTGCTTGGGGGAGGCCTATGTCCAGGCAGTGGATGTCTTTCAACGATGATGATGAGGCACATCTAATAAGTACCTACTTATTAGATGTGCATCATCATCCTAACCTGTTAAAAAATTTGGCATTTAAAAATAAACTGTTCCATAGTTATGAAAATTGTACTATAATATCTAATATGAAAAAACGACAAGATAAGCCACGTCTCCACCAGGCCCCGTTCATTTCTGGACATCGTCGTTTTTACTTTGATAAAACTTCTAATAAAACCTTTAGACCTATAAAAATCTGGCCAAGTACGAGTCGGACTCGCACACGAAGGGTTCCGTACCATCGTACAATATTTAACACATTTTTTTAACACGTTTCTTGTATGGGGGAGACCTCCTATAAGTTGTAACTTTATTTTATTTATTGTTATATAAAGTATATTATTACTTATAGGGTTCCGTTGGCACCCTTTGGGTACGTACCCCTAAAAATGGTTTCTATGTAATTAAAATTAAATTCCAATTACCTACAAATAAATAGAAGAAACCTTCAAAAATAATCCAGTTAGAACTAACTCCACTTTAAAAATAATTCAACCCAATTAAACGAGCATTACAATTTGAACGAAATTGTTTTAATTGAAAATGTAATTTTAATAAAATACCTAACGAGTAAAAGGGATGATCCACTTAGTGTGAGTCCGGACTAATCTTGACAAAACACTCGTTTAACCACTCGTTTAGCTAAACCACGGCTGCATGAATTAGCTGTTAGTTAAACCTTCTGTCCCTGCAGGCTTAAGTTTAGAGTTAGTATATAATACAGCGCCATTCTTTTTGTAGTTCTATTTCGTTACACCTAGAATCACCGTTCACCACCGATCGGTGGGGAGGTCCGTTCGTTATGAATGATTTGTAATGCATATTTTATAAGTCCTACTAATATTATAAATGTGAAAGATGGATGGATGGATGGATGGATGGATTTAGGTACGGATGGATGGATGTTTGTTACTTTTTCACGCAAAAACTACTAAACGGATTTGGATGGAATTTGGAACACAGGTGGTTTATAACTTAAATTAGCATGTGGGATACTTTTATCCCGGTTGTACGTTCCCGTGGGATAATTTCGGACATCCACGCGAGCGAAGCCGCGGGCAAAAGCTAGTACTTACTTTTATATTTTTGTGACTGTAATGTCCTACTATTAGGCCACCCCATGTTCTAAACTCTTCCTTTCTTCAATTCCGTCGTTTCCTGCTATGTCTATCACCGTCATCTACGCTACGGTCAATAATAGTTAGTACTATTGCCATTTGTTGTGATAATAATGAAAATCATCAGGAACCCACGTAAACTTTTGATGATGACTCATCTCTGTATAGTTACAGTTCGATGTTCAATCTGAACAGCATCCTAATTGCGTAACACACGATCAATCACAATCTGAATCATTTTGGAGCCTATTGCTAAACCATTGTTTCATATGTTCGAAAAATTTATCTGCTCAACACGTAAATAACGCAATGATTGTTGTTGAACTGTCAAAATGAATGCCATTTCTACTATTAGTGTGTAACACAATTACCCTGCAGAAGAGAATCTGAAATGATTTTGTTCTCGAAATTACTTTAGCTTCTAGCTATTACTTTGTTGTCGCTCAGCGTTCTGCCTGACTTATTTTCATTTGCACGGCTCCTAAGGGTCCTAGCGTGATGTGAAATGTCCTATAGCCTTCCTCAAGAATTGGGCTATCAAATGCAAAAAGAGTTTTTAAAATCCGACTGGTAGTCTAGTGATTAGCGCGTTCAAAAAAAAAAAAACGCACCCTCAGCTTTATTACTCGTATTAGTATAGATTGTGTCAAACGTTAATCACCCAGAATGACAGCTCGCTAACTGCCAGCCTCGAAGGGACGTTGGCGTGATGATACTCAACCAATATTCATATTTCACATCTCCTTGTTTATGATGTGCTCATGTCTTAGAAATAATTGCGTTCCCCTCTTAGTGCTTTAAAACTTAATTTATGTGGGTAGGAAAATATCGCTTGACGCTTCTACGTATCTATGGGTAAGGACAAGATGTGTAAAATTCTTTATTGAAATCCCGCGAAGAGAAATTTCACTTGTTGTTACCGGGTCAATGTCTCAAAAACAGAAAGATTAATCAAAGCAATAGACAAAATAAATTAATTTTCCTTTAAAAGTCATTAACGAAATCCAAAAAAAATATGCTTGTTAAAGTAATTAACATGAGTTCCATTATAAACTGTATTAAATTCGTCAGTGCCATAAAATAAATCAGTGACAGATTTCGACGAATAATTAATTTGTTTGTGGTGACAACAGTCATAATTATACTTTTGTTTATCGTCATATTCTGTTATATCCTCCATATTTCACGGAATCACAATCAAACCATCACGCATAATTACAATTTATGACTGAAATAAAATTCTAAATCATTCTCGTTGAACAAAACAAGGGAAAATTTAATAATCTGTATTGAATTACGTTCGCGCCATAGACGAGTATTTTATTATCTGTCAAAGCATTGTTTACGGCGTCCATTTTAATTCGGATTCTCACCTTTTTGTTATTATACACCGGTACGGTGGTATCACGTGTCGGAGTGACAGATGCTATTGCCATCATTGGATAAATAAATGAAAGCGTTTGTATATAAAGTAATTTAATGCTACCTTTGCCAGATTTTTACAGCCTTATTTATATAAATTGCGGTAATCACTGATTAGCCACTGTTTGGCTTACCACTGATTAACTTTTCTTTATTAATAAACGCTAGTTAGCAGATGATAAGAAGGTGAAATTATTCGTTCGGCACAGCCTACAAAATAGAATTTTTAAAATAATGTTGTCTAAACTACGATTTTTCTATCTGTCGTGACTGACTGACATAAGTCAGAAATTTCATCGGAAAAAATTAATTTGAATAAAATAATTTATTAGTTATGTGTTTATTACATTACATAGTTAAGCTCCAATAAAGTTGGAGTAAACAGGAAAATTTATTTATCTCTGAATTTATATCTACTTACTATAAACTGACCAAATGAATGTTAAAGCAATAGCCCATAATAGCTATGTATTTTCATGTCCTTGATATGCTTGTTAATATGAATATACTCTTTTAGAAATGTATGTAGTTACTTGTGACTACTTTATACTACTTCTTATTGCATTTGCAACAAGGTTTCATTGTCTTTTAATAATTATTATTACATTTGATTACAGGTACAAGTTTGGCTGCTGCTATGAAAGCCATTAGCACCTAGCACCAATACTATTCAACCTCGCAAAGGAGGAGACCATGACGCTTTGGAGGAAGAATATTGGAAATCAATAAATAATGAATTTATAACAAAAATGTAGCTTTATTATTTAGCAAAATAAATTGTTTCTACAAAATGTCTTGTTATTTGTGTGTGTCTTTAGTTCTGTTGCCTTACTATGACGTGCTAATACCATCATGATGCAATTGCGAAAAAGGGATAGTACTATCGGTCATATATAGCTCCGTCTCTCTTTTACGCTGGAACAATGATGGCTTTAACATGTCATAGTATGGCCTCAGGGCCGTAGAACTGGCTTAATGGCATGAAGGACACATCTAATAACACATTGGATATTATTATTATTATTATAAGATATCGGAAATAGTTATCTATTTCCGATATCTTCCTCACGAACTCATTCTCTTCAAACCTCCTGAGCACCTACTGAGCCTCCTCCTGATTGAGCTTTCCTTATAAATCCTTTCATCATGTGTACTTCACATGAAGAATATGTAATAGGTAATCATTCTCGTAGCGAATTTAAACGAGCTTTGAAGTCTTCTTCCCGCCGGTGTTTCAAAATAATTTAATTCTTCTGCGTCGTTCTAAAATTCCGTAAAAGATTTTTGAATTCCATGTTTACTAAGGCACAAATGATAAATGATTTTATTTCTGTAAGTAAGTAGGTTTGTACAAACACTTTTACACATTAATCATATTTTAAAAACTAGATGAGGTCGGCGTTTCCTATCTGACTACTCTGAGAAGAAAGGCCGAAACAAACTCAGAGGTCACAGTCTCTTTTAAAGTCCAGACATAATCATGGTCAGATCATGTGAAGACCATGTAGATTTATGTCTGAAATGGTCTTTTGAGGAAAAACCACACAGATTGAGTGAACCTGTCCAGTCAGTGCACGCATTTGTCAGTAATCGTGCAGCTCAACTCAGAACTTAAGGAGCTCAACGATTCGACGAACAAAACCAAAGAAAGGACATTTTGGGTAGGCCACAAAAATTACTCAAACTGCCAGATCATGATTAAAACTAACTGAGAAGAAAAAAAAAACAACAATGATGGGTTCGCTTTTTTAGAAGACTATGTGGGCATAGTCTTCACAACTCGATATTAGGAACAAAACAACCTCGAAGCAAACAATAATCTTATTGAATTGATCAGCTGATTCAAATTAAAACCGCCATCTTGCCTCTTAAGCTTTAAACAGTGAACCAGTGGTGTTTAATTTTGACAGCTACTAATCAATCGCTTAGCTACCTCTTAGCGTTAATGAATAAGAATTTTGTTAATCAAGAACCAAATGGCAATACGGTAATGTTATGTTGGTGGTGGTGGTATAGGTGGTATGGAATAGGTTTTGGTTTGTTTAGCAATTGATTAAAATTTAAAAGATGTTTTTACATAAACTGTTAATTTTTAGCCTACCCATAATGCATCGAATAATATTACACATATTTACTTATAGAAAGGTCATTCGTATGCACTATTATTATCATTAAATACATCATAACTGTTTAAGAATAATCAACAAAAAAAATTAACAATGTTTTTCACATCGCACTAAGCGCTTCCAAACATCTTTTATAATGCGCACAGCAAAAGAGTGGAATCTCTACCTGCGCCTGTGTTTCCGACCGCATACAACCCAAATCTCTTCAAAGTGAGAATGAACAGGCTTCTTCTGGGTAAGCTCACTCCATCGTCGACTTTGTCTCTGCCATCTTTGACCTAGACTAGAGTCAAGAGCAAACCCATCTAAAATAAAAAAAATAAAAAAATACAAAATTATATTTGACAAACGATAGCAATTCAAGACACGTAATACCTCTCGAGCTACTGTTTCAATGAATGTTAAAATTAACAGTATAAGTATTGGCGATGTTTAATTAAACCTCTCTTGAATCGTTTACACTTTCAGGTGTTTCAGGAATTCGCAGAAAATCTCCCTCTCGCCAGAGGAGACGATTTACTATGGTTTGACGGCTAGAATTCAAATTAAGAAGGGCCATCAAAAGTTCATTGGCTGTTTAGTGAAATGTCATATCGCCTTTTAGGTTTCTATTAAAGTAAAGGTAAAATGGAGTTGTCGATATTTAAATTGAAAGGTGGGGAATTTTTGGAAAGTTGAATCAAGGACAGACTATATCCAACGTTTGCCTTGGCACACAGAATCATTTATATAATTAAAGTCGCTTTTTCTATTAATCTGTGTGACCGTGTTGTTCTCCTAAACTGCCGTTTTCACTAACATTTACAGAATATACTCGGAAGTTTTATGAGCATCCATAAGTACATAAAGTAATAGCTTTTTACTAAATGCTTATGAAAGTATGTATGTACTGTATTTCTATACCTATTTTTTTATATATTTGTCTCTCGTCTATCTGTTAGTTCCCGCTGATCTCCGAAACGGCTGAACTGATTTTGACAGCATTATCACTGGCAGATACTTAGTTGATGTTATAAGGAGTAAAATAGGCTACTTTTTGTCCCAGTAGCACGTTCCCGTGGGATTATTTCCGACAATCCCGCGGGCGAAGCCGCAGGAAGCAGCCAGTAATAAATAAACGTCTTAAAAACTGTTCGAAGGAGAAGCGGCTTGCTAATTTATTCACAAAGACTTTCAGATAACTTCTTTGAACTGCTGGGTTAAGGGTTGATTTTAAATGGGCTTACCTGAAGTTTTTTACAAATAAATGATAATGATAAATGATAAATGATTTTATTTCCGTAAGTAGGTTTGAACAAACACTTTTACACGTCAATCATATTTTTTACACTAGATGAGGCCGGCGTTTCCTATCTGACTACTCTGAGAAGAAAGGCCGAAACAAACTCAGAAGTCACAGTCTCTTTTAAAGTCCAGACATAATCTTGGTCAGATCATGTGAAGACCATGTAGATTCGTATCTGAAATGGCATTTTGAGGAAAGAACCACACAGATTGAGTGTCCAGTCAGTGCACGCATTTGTCAGTAATCGTGCAGCTCAACTCAGGAAGTTAGGACTTAAGGAGCTCAACGATTATAATATAAGTGCACGTTTAGGCAAACGGTACTTTGTCGGCTACAAAGGTGTTTGCTAGTGACAGTTGTCTTCACAAGCATTCAACTGTGCTGCCTACTTTCGACTTTGTATCGCATCAACCTTTTGACAGTCTCATCCGTCTTTAATAAAGGAACAGAACTTTCTGGTAGATAGATCAAAATTAATCTAAAAAATATTGGCCTTCAATTGGTAATCTATGTGCGCGTCTTTATGCCAAACTTCAAATTTCTACATTGCATAGATCTCGAGAAAAATCCCCGTGTCCAATAGGACACGGGGATTTTAAGAAACTCCAGGAACACTCTTTGAAATATGAAAGAGTGTTCGTGGAGTTTCTTTCTCGTTCTTCTCAATAGGTACTTACTACGCTTTGGAATGGGCAACTAGCTTCATCTTTCTGACTGGCCGACGCGACGCCTTGACAACTCAAAAGAGCCTGTAATTGGTTTAAAAGAAAAAAAAAAAAAAAACATCGGTGTACAGAAAAAAAAGTCTAATAATGGTTCCGTTTTACTTTTTTAGGCTGTAACCCCGAAAAAGACTAATAATGGCAAATTCTTACTCTTCTTATTCTTCTTCTTCTTCTTCTTATTCTTTCTTGCTTGGGATTACCCAAGCTAAACAATCAAAAATAATTTCAAGTGTTTAGAATCAGGATTACCTGATTCTAAACACTGTTTAAATGCTATGGAATGTTAAAAGGCACGATGGGGTTGGCGTATCTGTTTCGATAAAATCCCCTAAACAAATTAAGAGAGAGAAAAAAAAACTGTTTAGCCTATATTACAATAAGCAGACATTATGCACCACAACAAACTAACACCCAAAACATTATTTCAAACTATAGATCTGCCTTAATTACTAGCAAACGATACTGTCTGGTTTCTAGACATGCAGCAAAAACAAACACCGCTCTATCTCTCTCACACATACACACAGAATTCAATACCTCCATCTCACTCCCACTTACACACGTCATTAGCGATCAAATCGGACATGAGTATCGACAGATCGGTGGCTTACCACTTAATGTGCGCAAAAAATTATAGATTAACATTCATAAAATTATTAACAGATATTAAGATATTATGTTTTATTAATAAACAGTGTGAGATCATTAAAATGAGTGTAAAAAGTGTTGTAAGGCTATTAAAAATCAATTTTGAAAGCTTTGTTGTCGATTCTTAGAAATGAATTCCAAGGTCATTGTGAGTAGATAGATCATTTCCAAGAAAGTAAAGACTTGGCATGTTATCTGTCATGAATTCTGTATTAACTAATATTTGGATGGTAAAAGAATTAGAAGAACAGTACTTATACCTAATGTCCGGATGTCGAGAGAACGCGATGTTGACAACTGTCAGTATTATGCAAACGAATACGTGTTTGGCGAATTCGATCTTTATTGGTTACTAAAATTGTCGCACTGACAAGTATCAGCACTGTAATATAAAAGACAAGGCCTTAAAGAAAAACCAAGCACGGAGACATTTCTATAAAGCATCAATCAATGGATGGAGTGCATTAAAATAACTTTCATGACTGACAATACCTGTGTCCTGTGCACCCTGGGTAACTGACTGTCCAGGGTGTCACTGTGGTGTTAATTTTGAGACTAGTAGTCCCTATACAAACCTAACTGAAGATTGTAAGACTATCTTTGCATTGTCTAAACTCGAATCTCCTTTGTATTATATCCTTGCATAGCACAGGTGTGAGTACTATGTACTGTAGAGCCTACTGTACTGTATGTCTTTCATTGACTTGAATGTGTCCTGGCGGCTGATAGTATGTCATGTCTTGCTGGTGGTGGCGCGTGTGTTGGATCATTTAGCTCCCTTCAAAATGGTTGAGCTGAATGGTGCTGATCCACGCGTCAGGACTGGTCATCTTTTAGCTGCCAGGGCTTATTTTTTTTTGTTTCTATTTGTTGTACTCTGGACGCTTTCACGTGTACAACATTTTTACATAGTTCTCACATATAATTATAAGTTCAACATTAATGATATAACTAATATTTTTATAACAATATAATTTAAAAGAGTGTCCTTGGAGTTTCTTGCCCGATCTTCTCCATAGGTACCTACTACACTTTGGAATGGGCAACTAGCTTCATATTTCTAACTGATCAACTCCTTGACAATTCAAAATTGCCTTTAAATGGTTTAATTTAAATAAATGCTTCGAGTTTGAATTTAAACAATTTTTTTTTTGACTGAACGTTTCGCAATATTGTCATAACGCAAGAACAATCCTATGAAGCTATTATTCCAATCTTAATCACCATAACAACACTACATTTTTTGTTACCGTGAGAAGAATAAACCGCCAAATACAAAGCATACAGTTTTATCAGACATAATATAAACTGCTTCATATACCAAACGTAATATTTTTTGTCAACCGTTTGGCGGTCACTGTGTTCCTCTAATATATTACATCACATTAATATAAATACACTTACAAGAGAACATAAATATATTATTATATGCTATGAATCTGTTTTTTATGTGACACTGTGGACAGATATTGTTTTGCTGGATGTGTCATGGACCATTTTGAATGATTTGTTTATAATTTATACAAAACGTATAAACATATAAACAAATATTTATATAAAATGAATTAACGTGTTTGTTTATAAATTTATTTATACAAAACATATAAATAAATATGTAAACAAATACGTTCATTGTCATTTTATTCAAATTTATACGTAATAACGATAATTTATATTTATTTCTGTAAATTGGTTTTAAAAAATCTTTATAGGTACCTCACTAATAAATTATGTTATATAACTACATGAGTTCCGTTTTTCCTATCGGACTATTTCGTGAAGAAAGACCGAAACAAACTCAGAGGGCAGTCTCTTTTGGAGTCCAGACATAATCTTGGTTAAGCTAAAATAGGCCATGTGATTAGTGTCTGAGATGGTCTTTTGAGGAAAGAACAAGAACCACACAGATTTTCTACACAACTTTTTACGTAGAGTACAGTAAAATAGTAATGTTGGTACTTTCCATCCTTGGTTTTGGACCTATAAGAACCAGTTTTGCCACTAAAACATTCGGAATTACAATCAACATTAAGCAACGCACATGTGTTAAAAAAAAAACAAAATGGCCTTGATAATTATCGTACCACAGTCTCATCCAGCCACCGAGCATCCACGTCGCGCCGTGATCAAAGGGCGGCGGCACCGTCAAAGCACATCGGAATCCACTAATTACTGCTCAACAGCCATCGATGCTCATCCCGACAACACTAACTACACTAATATCTATGACATACCCACTATATTAAACGGGAATTCGTACACAAATTCTATGAATTAATAGAGGAATATTCATTTGTATGGTCAAGGTTAATAAAGGAAGTTTGATAAAAATGTGAACAAGAAATCGTATCATCGTATGGAACGGGTCATTGTCATTACTTTTACGATCGATTGATTTCCAAAATCTAAATCACATAAAAAAAATATTGCACTTTCATAACACTTTTATAGCATGTAACCTTTGAAACGCATTTAGTAAATTAATTAATTTTAATAGAACATAAGTAGTCGTAAAATAAATCAAAGACCATACGTTTAATTTTTCTAGCTCATTAAAAAGCTATAATATTATTGAACTAACTAGAAATTGAGCTCAATACGTCGTAAAATTCATCATTTGACCATATAAGTAGGTATCATTAGCATATAATTATAAGCTTTCGGACAAGTCTTTGATAACCACAAAGTAGTAAATTAATAGACCATAATAATATAACCATTAATAGTTGTTGATAAAAAATATGAACTTAATTTTTGTTCTACTAAAAAAGCTACAAGAGACAGTCAAAAATTATAATATGTAATTTGCAGATACTCGTACCTACCACGATAAAATCTTGTTGGTTTGAGTAATGCCATAGTACCATAAACTACTAACTCAATATCTCACTCACTCTCATTTTCTCTCTACTCTGGAATTTCTCTGTAGCAAGCCGGAGTCTGGATTTGTAACCGGTTGATGGCAATAGGCTCGCTCCCTATTACATGTGACTTAAACATAATTGGCGAAATGTGGGTGTACTATAGGTACACGTCTACCTAATCCTTCGGATAATTCAGGCATTATGTCATGTTATGTGTGATGTTACTAACTCAGATTAAGCAAAGCCTATTGCAAATGAAGCGTCCCTACATCATTAACGCTTCAAAGATGACCTGTTAACGTACCTTACAATCTAGAAGGCATGCCATACATGCCCTTCAAAATCCAATTAACAAAAATATAGATAAAAAGAATCAATTCATTACAGAAAACACTCAAAAATCGATTACCGATGTAATTGGAATCGCTTCCTTATAGATAATTATGTGCTTTGCGCTATCTGAAATACATTTGCGTATTTTAAGGGAGTTGGGTGTGGTTTAAGAGTAAACGGTAGCGAGTCGCTTTTTATACATTTTATTGAGACGCCTAACTCGAGTTTAGTTTTATACAAGGTGTAAAAAGATCCATCACATAGCCGTCAACTATGCATTCTGTACATCAAACTAGGTAACATAGCAAAAAAAAAATTGCTGGGAAACGACGTATTTTTGGTGTAAAAGTTTGCTATTTGTGCACTGTAACACACGCAAACATTATGCTTATTGGTGCATGCAACAATACAGCGGGTATTTAAAGTTGTGTTATAACATTAAAAACTTGTTTTATTAAAAAACATCAGTGTAAGTTGGAATTTTGACCTTCAATATCTCTGCAACCAGAAGGTCCCCAGGTATGGTCCAGTACAAAAAAAAATATTACAATGACGGGGAGTACATTTTACACTTGTTATATTTTTAATAATATAATGTAAATAATAAACTTAAGTGACACCGTTATGCTCTTGTTATGCTCAGACAGCTCAAAGTTCAGCTTAAAGCGCCTTTGTTTCAGTATCTGTTGTATTTAAAAACATCTTAACAAATTACCTACAAACTTACACTGATATTCGATAATGTATGTAATGTATCTGTAATGGACTCAAATTCGAGCCATGAACCAGAGAATGAATACAAGTGTATTTCATTATTGGAACAATATGGGTAGCATCTATTTTCTCAACCGCTGCCTCTTATAACTTGCATCACACACACATACATAATTCATGTGATAAAATACAAGCAATCAATTACTCCGCATGTAAATCGCTTAAGCGCGTCCCTTACGACGTAGAGTCTTATTTGTAAGTAGCTGTGATGTGCTTTGTTTTAAGGTTTTTGGCAGGATTTTTATTAAGTAAGCTAAAATTAAATAGTTATCTTGACTTCAGAGGGAATTTAATTACGTTATGTCACTGTCTTGTGGGACTATAGGTACAGTCACCAGCAGGTCAACCTACACGAAACTGTCAAATTCCTCCAAACGATTGTAAACCTTAAAATGTTGACGGTTAAGTTCAAAATCGAATGATAAAATCTGACAGTTTCTGGTTACTTGATTTGCTAGCGACTGTACATAAATAGTGAAAACGCTGTTGGGTTGTTTGATATTTGAGTTCTCAGGTCAAACTAAGTGTATAGATTATTTTTTTGCAACTTTCGAAAAATTACCGTCTTTAAGTGATTCTGGATGTTACTGTTCACATCGTTGGCGAAACAAAATTGAAATCTTAAAAAACTTGAAGAAATTAAAAAACCATGAAGAAATTAACACCAAGAAAGAATTTAAAAACATCGAAGTAATTGAAAAACCTACTAAGAATTTCAAAACTCAACTTTAAGCTTGAGATTTTTTATTTTAGGTATCATGATTAAACTTAAAAATAAACCGAGAACCATGTGACTAAAGAATTTAAATCAGACCACAACACAAACACTAGACTTCCAGCAATACTCCGTCTTCACCATAATCGACTTTCCGACTCTTAGTGCACAAAGCGCTAGAAATAATAATCAAGTAAAGGAAAACAAGTATAAACAAACTGCACACAAACTGTCGCGAATTCTCTCAAACATTCCCTCTATATACAATATAACATGTAAATCCGTATGCTCGCTCTCGACACGCTAATATCCTTTAATAAAGGTAATGCAACTTGAATTGCGACTTGCCTGCAGTCTAGGGTTAGCACTCGCTAGCTTTGAAAATTATAATAAGCTTAAAAATATTTTTTTGGGTGGTATATCATCAAATGACTTCTCCCGCTCTGGGCGGAGCAGGAGACTGTGCCAGACTTTTATTGACTAACACCCACCCGCGTTCCTTCAGTTGCGTGTGTGCCAGGGCCACGGTAACCCTTTCGGACAAACCCGCGACCCCGGCAGGCATCGGCTCCGACGGACCCCGTCAAAGTGTGCTGACGTCTCTTTGAGGCGCGCGTGGAACACAACGCGCCGTCGACCCGGGCCTGGTCCTTATCGGCTGGCGAGCTACCCATCGCTCGCCGTCCGCAAGCCCGGGCCTACGGTGACCGGGAATCGGCTATTCCCGACGCCCAGGGCGTCTCCTGCGGCAAATAGGGACGTGAGGGCGCAACGATTGCCTCTCCCTCACACGCTCCGCCTCTTCCTTTGCGAGCATTACTGCTTAGTAGAAGGAGTTGACGGCTTTCAAACTCAAACTCAAAACATTTATTTCAAATAAACCAATTACAGGCACTTTTGAATTGTCAAAGGGTCAGTCAGTCAGAAAAATGAAGCTAGTTGCCCATTCCAAGCGGAGTAGGTACCGCTGCCGTACCGTGCTTTCCATGCCAGGACCAGGGCCGGACGTGAGAGATCACCGCCACCGATCGCCACCGCAAGGACACAGCGGTGCTCCGCCCAACCCGGGCAGTCCTCCACCGTATGCTCCACCGTGTCCTCCGGGCGATCCATACAATGGTAAATAATAATTCAGCCTGAAGGTTAAAAGCGTAACACACATAAAATGGCAATCGCAATGCCTTTCATTTTGTCAGTTCAAGCATTCCTTGCGTTATGTAAGTTGTTGAGCAGATGAATTTTTCTTACCTATGAAGCAATGGATGTCAAAATTAAAGGCAATGTGACCGATTGCCATTATACGTGGGTTACGCGAAAACCCGCTAGGTTGTCTCAATCAATCAATCAAAATATTTTATTTCACGTAAACCAACATGGGCACTTATGAAACGTCAGAAGCTAGGTGCACATTTCCAATTGGTTGTTTCCTATGGACAAGAGCCGGCAAGAAACTACACGGTTACTCTTTTAAAAATAAGGGGCCTCTACAATGTTTCCAATTACAGTGTTGATAGATATTGGAGGACAGTGTAGGCCTGTCAACAAGTAACAGGTACTCAACAAAATATAAAAAGGTCCGCAAATCTACAGTCTACAAGTTAGGCTACAACGTTCTCACATTCACAAAATATAGAAGAATCTATATAAAAAGAAAAGCCTATTTAGACCAAATGACATGATTGCCATTACAACTGTAACAAATCTGAATCAAAATCCTATCCATAAAAGCCATATATAAGGAGTTGAAATAAGAATCTGAGGTACATAATGTCAAATAATGAGATTATGTAAAAGAAGTAAGTAAAAAGAAACAAAAAACTTCGTAATTTGGGAACAGTTAATAGATATTTACTTACTGATGCCGTTAATGTGGTACCAGGGAAGCCACATGTGCAGAAGAAATTATTACTCATTTGTCACACTTAAATCTAGTCCCGCCATCTACGCCGAGATTTGCCGCGATGCCGTTGGACACTTTCGGGGACCTCTCATAATTATAGTCGCTGCTGTATCTTATTCTAGCACCATTTTCTGCATTCTGATTCTAAAAGGCCAATCTCGCCCGTATTGTTTATTTCATTTCAGCTATTTTGATGTTTTGGCGTAAATAAAAACAGCTTATTATTTATCATGATTTGACAACCGAAGACAATATTTATAAGCCTTCAAAATTTAGTCGCAATCCCATCTCAACGACAATCAATGTTATAAACATGACAAAAATGTGTAAAATAGAGGTATTTTTGTCAGATTTCGACTGAAATTAGGATGCGAACGATTTTAAAAACACGGTAATTGCCCCTTAGATTAACATGACTTTGTGTCAAACTGTGGTTTAATTTTGATAACTTGATATTACAGTTGCAGGACAATTTTCACATCCCTAGAACACCTGGACACTCCCCAGTTTCGTTCTTAGGTGCTCGCATTAGCATGCCTTAGTGTCTCAGGAATAAAATTATCCATATTTCCACTAGCAAACACAACTATAGTTTTAAATGTCGCATAATTGTTAGTTACTGAGAAATCTTTGAATGTTTTAGCGTGCATTATCTTCGTAGGGTAGTCATTGTGAGAAATTCAAGATAAATTGCGTAAGGGTGTGTGTGTGTGTCTGAGGGTGTATGTGTATGTGAGGGTGTGTGTGTGTATGTGTGAGGGGGTGTGTATGTGTGTGTGAGGGTGTGTGTGTGCGAGGGTGTATATGTGTGAGGGTGTGTGTATGTGTGTGTACCTTTGCTTGTAAGAGGGTTGGTGCTACCCGGAATTGCTTACCGCCGGTACACTTTGGTGTTGTGTTGTTTCTGGTTACTCCACCTTTAGGTGAAAATATTGAAATGTTTTCATCTGTTTATTTTATTTTAATTATGAAATATTATTTTCGTTGCAGTAATGATACAAACAAAAGTTTTACTTTCCACACGTTCAGTCAGTACTAGGTAACTATAGCATTTTTTCTGAAAAAGAGAAAATTTGTTAATGCAAGTCTACTTATTTTAAATTCCTATGCCAAATAGGTATCTCAGCAAAATATCAATAGAGGCATAAACAATAACACGTTTAGGTTCAAAGTTCAGCAAGGGAACAAACTTATTAAGGTTACCTAATCTTCAGCTAAACAAATAAAACCATTAATTCGGAGACCGATGAACTTTCAGGGAAAAGTTTTCTGATAGAATTAATCTAAATTACGTCATGACTTACGTCATCGTCAATTATAATCACAGAATAGAATCCCCATCAAATATTAAGGGTTCGAAATACCTTGAATGGGATCTTATTTGGAACAGTCAATTTTCATTATGACCCCAACAATTTTTGCGACAGGTGATTTTTACACTCATTCTTAATCTTAAGTGCCTATTCATAATTTAGTTCGAGATTTATTAAGGAAAAATTATAATAGCCAATTGTGACTCTTTAAAGATATGCAAAAGTTGGTAATCCTACGAAACATTTTTGCAAAAAATAAAAAACTATTAACTGTAATTTAAATAATAGACATGATTATACAGCAGTTCCAGCTTAGAAAAATTGAGAATCCTTAAAAAAAACGTGGCTGTCTTTGTTTTATTGGAAAACATAAGCAATATTTAAAAGCTAGACTTTCACGCTAGCTGAGAATAAGCGATTTCTAATAATAGATTTTGTAGTTGGTGTTACAAAAAAACAATGGATGGCGCACAATTACTGTTTGGAGAAACGAAAGTTTGTACAAAGGAAAGGGTGCACAATACCTTACTTGATGCAATGGAGGCCTGGAGCGACGATACGTATGCAATTTTCACAAACCTTTACTTGTTTCTTCAAGTTTCAACTCACGAGTTGCGCGAGCGACGCTTTTCGAACACAGACAAAACGCCATATTTTTTCTGCTCTACTTCAAATGTTGAGACTAGATTGCGCTGGGTGGTGCCACTTGGTGTAGCCATCTTGCTCGCACGCGAACAAAAGGCAATTGCGCAGGAATGGGATAGGAGATTGGAAGTTGCAAAAACCATTTTATCGATTAATTCGTTTGCCAAAAAAAAGAAGAAAGAAAATGACAATACTATAAATTCTAATCGATTCAATGCAACATCCAAAAAAAGTACATCAAGACAGTTTAGAAAAAGCACACGAAAAACATGCTTATTGACACACGTATATTTCATACGCCTCTACGCATAGACGCATAGGCCAAAAGTGTAGTAGGTAGTTAGCAGACAAAATTGCGTGTTTCATAGTCCTGCACCGGTGCCTGCACGCCGCAGCGCGATGGTAACAAAGCTTGCTCATTAACTCCCTGCCGACTGACGACGCCGCTATGAGATATAGAATAAGATACAGATGGGACAAAACGGTTCAAGGATTTAAGTTTACTGCCTCAGATTCTGGTTTTACTTTAGTACCTCTAAGGCACTCTAGGGTAAGTCATTTGTCGTTTATCAGGCTTGCGGAAGGTTTTTTTTTAACTTCGAATTTTGAACAGACTTCAATATCATAGCGAAGTAGTCAGTTCCTCTCTTTTCATCTCTTGAGCCTTTACTGTCGTATCTTGGATGCCTGGTCGAATTATGTACTTCTCCATCTGCACTGAAATATATCTGATTCAATATAATATATATAAGAGCATTTTTATCATCACTCTTACGCATTTGGTGAATTTAAACCAGAATTCCTTGTTCTGTTTTTCATCATAAGTCAGTTATGAACATAACATTGCGTCTGTAATCCCCGAAATGTTAGGCAGAAGTGTAGTGTATATAAATCTTGAAGTCCCATGTAAAAGGGGACAAGCTTATTGCCATCAACCGGTCACAAATCCAGACTCCGGGCTGCTACGGAGAATTTCCGGATAGAAAACCCTAATAACACTGCTCGACCCGGGAATTGTATCCAGGACCTCTATGCTAAGCAGGGGGTGTACTCCCTAAGCACGAAATCGGTAGTTAAGGCCGAAGTTACGGCCGCTTTCTACTCCGTATCACCTCCGGACATGAGATTACTTTGGAGCCCGAACTGAGAATGAATGACCACACGATTTGACAGTTGTCCCTTCTCGCGATGTGCTTTGTCCGTTCGAAAAATTTAATTTGTCACTTGTTTTGACGGATCTACTACATTCGGACGGGCCCGTATTTTAGTTGACAGACTTAAAGAATAGACCCCCAGTTGCGCTTGCGACCACTAGATCGAGGAGGCAGTCAGTTATGATTTAGATCAGATTGTGGATCTCTGTGCTTTTGAAGCGGGAAAGAGTCTATCAACTTTCCCATAATTACGATTATGTTTTCAACGTCTATATCTATACTAATCTACGTAATAATAATAAAGCTAATATAAAGAGTCTGTTTATTTGTTTGAACGTGCTAATCTCTGGAAGTACCCGTGGTTATTTTCTTGAGGAAGGCTATAGGCTATTGAACATCATGCTATGGCTCCTAGAAGCCGAGCAAAATGACAAAAAGTCGGAAAGAACGTTGCGCGAAAACGAAGTAACAGCGCGGGCGGGCGATGCAATGCGACGGGGTGGGTCGGCGACCGAAATTTTACGCGGACGAAGTCGCGGGCTGATGCTATCATGGATAATCTTGTAAATAGGTACACACGGCTACACATCAAGCTGTACATTTCCAGTATAAGCTAATCTCGCATTGTATAGGATTTCCGTACAGTGCGAGGTTTGCGTAAACTGGAAATGTATAGCTTGATGTGTAGCCGTATGTACATAATATGTCGCCTCTCCTCTCTTACTCTATGTCCACATTTGAACAGAACTAGGAAGATGGAAAATTTTAATAAAATATGTTTCCCGCGTAAACGTCTCGCGCGTCACGTCTCTAACAGATCCCTTAAACTCTTGCAATATTACATACAACTACCCTCCTTTCTATTACAATGACTGTAGGGTTGAAATTCCCCTGTGTTAAATTTGAATGTAGACGGGGTTGGTAAACAAATGCGCCATATGGATGCACCCCCGATTATAAGGGATATTATTTCCTGGTTGCAGTTAAAATAATTTATTTTAATGTGGAATGTAATTTGAAAAGTTCCTTCGTTTACGACGCGTTTTTTCTTTAACCTATAAGCTTTTAGCTAAAGTGTTAAAAGTTAGATGGCTTGTTTCAAGAAATATATTTTAACCGACTTAAAAAAAGAAGGATAATATATATTATGTGATTATATAGGTACCTACTACTTCCATCATTTATTTGCAGTAAGTATTTAAGATGTTAAACGGAAACGATAATTCATTATTTTTTAGTTTAGTGGCCATTGAATACCACTTACTAGCAGTGGTTCGTATAATTAGTGTTTCCATGCGTGTGCACATTGCTAAATACCTTCAATAATTAACAGATTTTTCCTACGATCCAATCACGATTTTATAATAAAGTAGGTGACACACAAGAGGAGCTGTATATCTCTATCGCAAATAGTTAATATCTTTTCTACAAACCCTGAGAAAACCTAAGCGTAAATAAAATTTTCCACACTAGATGCCTATCCTCGTATCCTTGAACCCCCCCTTTCATGACACCGTTGGAACAAAATGTGCGAGTATTATGAATATTTAGTATGAGATTTCTTAAAACTCTGCTGTGAGTATCGTGTCATCTCGCTCCCGTGTTTCGTGACCATAACTGCTACGAACGATGGCGTTTTAACATTTCTTACAGGGACAGTTTATTTTAAAGTTGCAATCTATCTATCTATATAGATAAAATTCAAAGTCCTGACTGAGATATCAACGCACAGCCTAAACCACTGGTCTTAGAGACATGAAATTTGGAGGATGTGTTTTTTATGAAGAGTAAGTGTCCACTAAGAAAAGGTTGAATTTTCTGTGAAACTTTTTATTTTCTGTGTCGATTGACTCGAAAATCAGTACATTTACTCATCAATTAAAATTATGAGACACGTGTATCACAGTTTTTCCAAAATCATCCCCCAACAGAGTCAAATTGGGTTTTTCTGAGGTAGAGGTGTATCTATAATATGTGACATCCCGATTTTCGCGCTGGCTCGTGATATGCGACATTGATAATGCCAGTATACTTATGTGTACAAATAGATTTCTTGAATCATTGGCGTCACCGCTGTCCAATCTCAACCAAGGTATCAAGATGTGTCAAATATGTAACTGATATTAATAAGAACAAATACTTTCATTTATAAGTAGCGGTCGCAAGCGCTACTGCTGAGCATGAGGTCCTGGGATCGATTCCCAGGTCGAACAAAGTATTATTTGTTGTTTTTCCAAAAGGAATTTCTCAGTAGCAGCCTGGAGTCTGGAATTCTGCCCGGTTGAAGGCAATAGGGTCGCCCTCTATTACATGGACTTAAAACATAACTGGCGAAATGTGGCTGTACTACAAGTACACCTCTGCCCAACCCTTCAAAGAAACATGGCTTGATGTTATGTGTTATAAGTAAGTACATGTGAGGAGCTCGTGGCTAAGTAATATATAACAGCCGCACGGGTCGATCCATCAGGTTAAGTTACGCCTGCCAGGGTTGGTCTGTGGATGGATGACGATCTTTACATAGCGAGACTCCTCCATGCCTTGGAAAGCACGCTAAGCCGTTGGCCCCGGATGTCATTCGTTGTTTTTTGAGAGTCTTTATGGATCAACAAAAGCCCGAAAGTCTGACAACCAGTCTTACCAAGGGGTATCGTATTACCCAGTTACTGGGTTGTGGAGATCAGATAGGTAGTCGTTTTATGTAAAATACTGCTATTTAGCTTCATCCGGTTAGACTGGCAACTGACCCCAACATATAGTTGGGAAAAAGGCAGGCAGATTGATTTTTGGAAGTACTTAAGTCCGTGTAAAAAAGTACGATTGTTTCTGTATAAAATTAAATGCTTTCACTAACAACATAATTATTCTTTATTTATTACATAATCAACTTAATAAGTAAAAAAATAAAAGATATAAAAACTAAAACCCAACTACGACAAAAAGTCAACTAAAAAGGTATAAACAAGACATCACAGAGAGATCTTTTCACACACGCTTTTAGTTCTATTAAAAACATACGAGTATTACTCTCATCCCAGAGATCAGTTTTACGGAGAACTTCGTTCTTATTGCGTTGTTTGATATTGTCAGTTTGTATATTCAATTGAGATAGTGAGAGCGCGTATAATGTTTGTTTCTGAAAAAAAAAATCATTTGTTGCCTGTAGGCAATGCGGGCGAAGCCGCGGGCAGAAGCTATATAATTATTATATAACTAGGAAAATAACTGTCTGCCTGTCTGTATGGTACCTTTTTACACCTAAACCACTGAACGGATTTCGATAAAAATTTGACATGGAGATAGATGGCGTCCTGGGGAAGGACATGGATTTTTTGTCTCAAATATAATCCTAAAAGGGGTGATACAGGGGATGAAAGTTTGTATGGGAAACTTAGCATTTCTTATGTTTGGGATATAATAATCGATGAGGAGCTCGTGGCTGAAAAATAACAGCCGCACGGGTCGATTCATCAGGTTATGCTACGCTTTCCGGGGTTGGGCCGTGGATGGGTGACCATCTTTACACACCGAGACTCCCCCGTGCCTCGGAAACGTTAAGCCGTTGGTTTCGGCTATCATTTGTGGGTCTTTCGCAGTCGTTACGGGTCGTCAGTATTGGACATCAATGGTTGGGCAGTGGCTCACCAGACACAACACCCGTCTGCTCGGTGGGTCCTGCATTTTCTATGGAGGATGAGTGAACTTTACACCCTGTTCCTCATGCCTCTAAAGATTTAAGGAATTAGAATTTAGTCAAGAGTCCGTATCTTGAGGTAATATTTAGGTAGCATTTATTATTTGTTTGTCTGTCTGTTACTTTCTCACACTTTAACGGCTAGATTTGGATGATAGGTAACCTACAGATAGGTCAAGGACCTGGGTTAGGACATAGGATACTTCTTATCCCAGTAGCACGTCCCCGTGGGGTAATTTCCGACCTAAACGCGGGCGAAGCCGCGGGAAGAAGCTAGTTATAAATATAAATATTTAATGGATCTGAAAAGCATTATTATACAAGTTATATCTATATGCATCTCAAGCTTGTAAAGCAATTTTACAATAAAAATATTAACCCACTGGGCCGTGACATCAGATAAACAAATGATTGTTTTATTATCAGTCAAATGCAGTCGAGTATTTAAAATTGCATTTTCAGCTTAGTGAACTTAATGCGATACTGTGATTAGTGCAATAATATTGTTAAAATTCTCGTAAATATAAAGATATAAAGAGTTTAATGACTGTCTTATTGTAAAATTATTTCCTTTTTAGAATGTCTTGTTTTTTGTTTTGGGATGGTAAATAGTCTTAAATAATAAATGGCTGGTGTAGTCAGGGGGTACTGCTGCATAATGCACTATTACACAGATAGGGGTTCATGGACAGCTCAGATCTCAAGGGCGTATGCGGCATCTTCCCGCAGACAATGGCCCAACTGCCATCCTGCGCCGCATGCCTTATCACCTGTGCACTTGATGATCCTAGGATGTCAGAAAACGGAGTTCGCGTAGCTGAATTTTGGGCCAAACATGTTTGAACTTCTTACGCTAAGATTCTTCATAGCGTTTCTTCTTCTTCTGAAGAAGAAGAAGAATGCGATATTGTACGACGGTATTGCCGGATAAAGAGCGACGAAATAAAAGTCTAATGTACATTTCATTTCTCCTTTATAAGCAGACCTATTTTCACAGACAAGCCCTTTTACAAAGACTTCAACTTCCTTCTGTAACAAGTAAACCTATTGTTCATTAATTCTTTAAATACTTCTGTCCTATGGAACAGCCAACAGCAGCAATCGTTCTTTTAAATATGTGCCAAACCCACGTTAGTAAAAAACGATTGGTTCACGGGAACCTTAAAATGTACACAACGATAGTGAGCTTTTCCTGCTGAACCTTGCTTTTCAGTAGACACGTCGTATGTTCAGCAATAAGCCTATGTTCAGATAAGATGAATAAAACTTATCACAACATTTAAAAGAATAGGAGCGTGAACATTCAATGAACATCAGTTTTATGCATTTTATTGCATAATCGTCTGATATTATTTTCAGAAACTATTTTCAAGTAATTGATGCGTAAGAGTGGAATAATTCACAGGGCAATACATGTACACCTCTTATCTGAGTTGAGAAGTCTGGCTGTAAATTAAATTGTTTTAATAAAACATAACATCATCACGCCTGTATTCCCCGAAGGGTTAGGCAGAGGTGTACCTATCGCACACCCACATTGCGCCAGTTATGTTTAAGTCCCATGTAATAGGGGGCGAGCCTATTGCCATCAACCGGGCACAAATCCAGACTCCGGGCTGCTACCGAGAAATTCCAGATGGAAAAACCCAATAACACTTCACCCGACCCGGGAATCGAACCCAGGACCTCATGCTCAGCAGTAGCGCTTGCGACCACTAGACCAACGAGGCAGTCAACGGCAGTCGGCGGGACCATGGTACGGAGCGAGAGGGAATGGGAAGCAGTCACCTCCTTCTGCGAAGCAGTAATGCTCGCGAAGGAGGAGGCGAAGCGCGTGAGGGAGAGGCAATCATTGCGCCCTCATGCCCCTAGTCGCCGCAGGAGGAGACACCCTGGGCGTCGGGAGTCGATAGCCGACTCCCGGCCACCATAAGCGCGGGCCTGCGGACGGCGAGCAATGGGTAGCTCGCCGTCCGGTAAGGACCAGGCCCGGGTCGATGGCGCGTTGTGATACACGCGCGCCTCAAAGAGATGTCAGCATAATTGACGGGGTCCGATAGGGCCGATGTCTGCCGGGGTCGCGGGTTGTTCGAAAGAGTTACCGTGGCCCTGGCGCACAGGCAACTGAAGGAACACGGGTGGGTTTTAGTCAGTAAGAGTCTGACACGCCCTTCTGCTCCGCCCAGAGCGGGAGAGGTCATTTGATGATTTCCCACCCAAAAAAAAAGGACCTCATGTTCAGCAGTAGCGCTTGCGACCACTAGACCAACGAGGCAGTTATTTATTTTATTTATAGTCTATCATTTATTATGTGTTTTAATAAAAACACACATAATAAATGATAGACTATGAATGATAGACTGAAGAATGATGTGATAAGGCAACGGTGCGGTTTAAAAGAAGATGTAGTGACAAAAATTGAAAAGAGTATGCTAAGATGGTCTGGTCATGTTGGGAGGATGAATGAAGGGCGATTCACAAAAGGTATTTACAAGGCAGATGTGAGTGGAAACGCCGGGAGGGGACGCCCTAGGAAGACATATAGTGACCTTATTGGTGATGTTCTTCAGAAAGGTCAGGTGCGTAGTACTCACAACCGGCGTGCGTGTATGACCAGATGTATGAACGTAAACGAGGCAAAAGGAGTATGTAAGGATCGTAGCAGGTGGCGTTCTGTAGTTTCTGCCTACGCCCATGGGAAGAAGGCGTGATTTTATGTATGTATGTTACACATAATGAATACTGGCTCCTACTTATTTTTTAATATCCATTACGCTAGTTTCTATGTAGTATTTACTGTTATTGAAGTGGGCGGCGGCATAGCACGGCGGCGGCGTGGTAGACGACGTGGCTTTTATGAATGAATAAAGAGTAGAGTAGAACGCGAGCGCGCGCACCACCCTCCCCACCACCTCTTCAGTCCCGCACGATCCGCGTATTGCATCATATGACCGTACGCGCTTTTGCTAAAATGCGTCGGGCACTGGGCAACAAACGCTACCAGGATAACCAGAATATGGTGAAGTGCTACAATAACAAGTATCACAAGGAGGCACAAGTACCTACCTCGCGAGTGCCGGTCGTGGTGGCATTCCTCCAGTTCGGTTGGGCAAAGCCATTGTGTTTTCTGTAGTTAAGGAAATTCTCAAAAAGAGCGTATACCTACAATAGTAGGTTTGTCAACGTCTGCCTATCTCTAGTAAGATTTTTGATTTTTTAATCAGCTGACGGATACGACTTTACGCACTCAACCTCACAGAGGTCATTAACTTAAGCAAATTCGAGTTGCACCTATCAGCTGTTTATTAGTATTTACCTTTTGTACAGATGTGTAGGTACTGTAGATTAGGATTAAAAATTGTTTTAATCGCACCTAGGTTCCTTTTCGTATAACTTTGAGGATCTTAATAATGTACCTACTAAGGTTTAGGTCGTTTTTTATTTTAAATTCACATTTATTATTACTGTAAGGGATAAGCTGTTCAAATAAGACTAGATCGAGGTATGAAGTCTACCTACGTTGGTTTATTTTTGACGTCATCGCGCCTGCATTCCCCGTAGAGAGATAGACAGAGGTGTATTTTCGTACAGTCACCAGTGATATTGTTAGGTCCCATGTAATAGGAGATGAGGGCAGGTGTTTGCGTCCAGCAGCACACAGACTGTGGAGTGCGCTAACCGTCATGACGCGATACAACTACTCGCCGCGTCGGGCGGGTCATTCGTAAAATAGGAAGTAAAGGTTTTATGCAAAATATCTCAAGCAGTTTTAAAATTATAATAATTAATTAAAATAAAAATCCCTTCGATATTTTTTTTTCGTTTCTATAGGTTCTGTACCAGCTATAGGTGCATCTCTTAAAATATTTCGTGTATCAATAGATACACCTTATATACATACATAAAGTCACGCCTTCTTCCCATGGGGGTAGGCAGAAACTACAGAACGCCACCTGCTACGATCCTTACACACTCTATAAAACTTAAATAGTCATCAAGATGCTCTCCATAAACAAAATGTGCTTTATCTTTGAATAAAGATTTAAGCTTCTAACTCCATGCAGTGGTAGAAATGTCCATGAAAGCTGACAATTGTATGTTAAGGTTAGCAATACTATAAATTCCTGTGACCTTATCTAGAATATCTGCTAGTTTGAAGGTCTGAGAGACCTTGGCGGAAGGTCCCTCTGTACCAAGGTTAAGATAATCCGCCAGGACTGGTCTTTGTCTTGTATGCAGATTGAATCTAATAAATGTAGTTTTTACTCTCTGTTCATAATATCTCGCCTGTATTTTCCCAAGGAGAAGGCAGTGGTGTTTATTAGATAGGACACCCACATTTTGCCGGAAGTATAAGTCCTATATAATGAGACATGTAGAAATTACTTTTCGCGGTTTTTTTTTTATAAATGCCTGCCTTTTTCCATCTATGTTGGGGTTGGCTTCCAGTCTTACCAGATGCAGCTGAATATCAGTATTTTACAAGGAAAGACTGCCTATCTGACCTCCACAATCCAGTTACTGAACAACACGGTACCCTTGGTAAGGGTGGTTGTCAGACTTTTGGACTTCTGACTACCTACATTTCGACACCTACAAGGAATAACATTGTAACTAATATTTAGTAACTATACAGGAGAGCGCGTCAAAGATTTAAAAAAATCTCTCAGTTTTTGGTTAAGTCTGATAGGATAAAAGTATGATAGGAAAATGTAGCTATTCCCTCGTTGACTCATATTTTCAAGGTTGGTTGGCATTAAGGTTTAACCGAAATCTGACTTAAATAGTAGTTACAATGTTATTCCTTGCAGGTGTCGATTTAGCCACGAGCTCCAAGTTTTTTTACTGGCCACAACTAATATATTTTTCGGCTGAAATAGGTTAGTATGCAGTGCCTACTTCCTTGGATAAACTTTTGCACTAAGTATGAGACTTTACAATTCCCGTCTAAATTGGCTCATCATGACTGAACTTGTGTCATGCGTCATGTTCGTGAACAAGCGCCGTCAGTAGGGACTGGTCATCTCTTAGCTGCCATGGCATAATTTAATTTAATAATATTCTCTTTATTACGGACGCTTTTAACGTTCTGCATCGTTCTCACATGCATAATTTCAACATGAACGATATACCTAACCAATATTTTGTAACCAAATTTTGATTTAAGAGAGTTTCCGTGGAGTTTCTTGCCCGTTCTTCTTTGTAGGTACGTACTAGTCGCTGGAATGGGTAACTAGCTTCATCTTTCTGACTGATCGACCCCTTGACAATTCAAAAGGGCCTGTAATTGGTTTATTTGAAATAAATGCTTTGAGTTTGAGTTTAACTTAATTACTGCTGTATTAATGAGTTAGTTAGATAAATAAATCATATATAAAACTAGAGTGGTGTTATCGATCTTGTGCGCCTTTATTGGCCTTCCAACATGCGAGGTGTTTTATTAATGTATCTCATCCGATAACCATCTAAAAGGCTCTCACATAATTAAATCACAATCATTAAGAAAAAGCCTCACGATGTCTTTTTCATTGTCCGTCGTACGCCGTGATACTTAATTAATGTACTTTTTAACTCGAGTATACAATTAAACTTTATCGCTTTGTGTCCGAAAATTTGGCAGAAATTATCATTCGTTTTGGCGATAACTTTGAACCTACTTAACTTGAAAGTCGTCCTAATTTTCTTGCCAATAAGGTTGAAAGTTGCAAATGATTTCGTGACTAATGTCTTCCGCTAAATTATAATCAAGTTGTAATAAAAAATACAAATAAATCATTTCCCTTTGTCCGGAGGGGCGTGGTCAGTCTGCCAAGTCCTCGCCGCAATAATTAATATTTAATTCGGATGAAAATTTTTACTTTGTTAGATTTTTTGTGGGGCACGTTGGACGATAATTAATTCCCTGTTTTCTGCACATTTTTCTTTGGAACGATTTAATAAAGTTTGGAATGTGTTCTCTATATTTGTGCGTGTGGTACTTTTAGATTGTTTTTTGTTTCACGCGATTTATAGGCGTGGATTGAAATAAATCTTTCAGTGGACGTGAAATAGATTGGACTGAAAATTATATTTTAAATGAGAGTAGACTGTTATTCATTTAAACACGAAATGTGTGACCGTTATATTTATATAAACTAACTAGCTACACGCCCCTGCTTCGCATGGTTCTAAATCTCGTCAACAGCGCCACCTATCGGTTTCAAAATTAACCTATCGTTCAAGCTGAAACCAACCATACTAGCGTGTACGAACCTAATGACTCGTGATTTTTATATACTGTTATTAAGATGTACGAGTAACTAAATGCCACATTGTCATCTTTCTAAAATTCAACAGCGACTTGTAATGAATTCTTATTTGCAGCATTTTTACATAACATCATAAGCATATTTCTCGGGAAGGTAATCTTCACATCTAGTAAAATACATGTTGATGTGGCCATACCATCAGAACAAACTATCACTTTGTCTGTAAGAGGCAACACAGAGGTGACATCAACTAGATGAGGCTTTTACGAGAGTTGTTATCAAGGCAATACTACCTTGAATATATTATCGCGTTTTTTGAAATAACCTATGTTCCGCCTGAAAGCGGCATCTTGATTTAATTGAATGATCAAAACAGGTGGTTTATGCTGAATTTTCTATGAGATTTTCGACAAAAGTTATGCAACCCCAAACGAAACTTACATTGGTCTGTGTTATTTTTACCTAAGGATAAGAGGCGGCTTAATCATTAGATTCCTCAATTTAGCGTGAATTTCTTAAATAGTTACATATTTGGATGCACGTAATTAAAGCGGTCTCAGTAGCAGCCCGGAGTCTGAACTTGTGCCGGGTTGATGTCAATAGTCTCGCCCCCTATTACATGGGACTTAAACGTAACTGGTGAAATGTGGGTGTACTATAGGTACACCTCTGCCAAACTCTTCGGGGAATTTAGGAGTGATGTTATGCTATGTTAATTATAGCGGTTTATAACTACTCCCAAAATCACATTAACCATATCAAGCATTGGTGGCACCACATGCAACTCTCCAAACCCTTTTATCAAAATAAGTTGCAATAAACCAAAGTAACTCAAGAAACTGAAGACCGGCTCACAAACACTCTCATTCTAATTAAGTGATGCAGGTTCGACTCCCGTTTGTACAACTTCTTCGGTCAGTCCGACTTCGACTTAGTTGAAGCCTGAACTTTAAGTTGAAGTTACAAAACGTGTGCAAGTAGCGTTTGATCTTGGAAATTAATTAATTTGTGTATTTCGTCGTAGTTTGTTGAGTTTCATGTGGGTATCGTTTATATTTATTTCACTTAGGTATGTATTCAAAGTTGAAGTATCTATGGCTTTTGAACGGATGGCTTCTTTTGTGTAAGTTACGTCATAGGAGGGTTACTAACAGCAGCCGATTCCCGGCCACCTTGGGCCCGGGCTTGCGGATGGCGAGCAATGGGTAGCCCGCCGTCCGGTGAGGACCAGGCCCGGGTCGACGGCGCGTTGTGTACCATGCGCGCCTCTAAGAGATGTCAGCACAGACTTACCGAGTCCATTAGGGCCGACGCCTGGTAGGGTCGCGGGTTTGTCCGAAAGAGTTATCGTGGCCCTGGCACACCGGCAACTGAAGAAACACGGGTGAGTTTTCTCCCGCTCCGCCCAAAGCGGGAGAAGTTATTTGATGATTTCCCACCCAAAAAAAGGAGGGTTACTAAACGGTGAGCACGTAAATTCAGAAAAAACTTAAATCTAGGTAATCTAAACTATGCATTAGATTAGATAACACTACAACAGTAAGCTCTTGTACAAAAGTTGGCCAACTATGAATTTTCAAAATAACTTTATCCGTTACACTGGTTGATCGAGACACGGTTTTAAAATTCGACATTGGTGCCGATTCTCTTGTTACAAAATTCTCTAAACTAGACAAAAAAACACAAAAATTTAGTTTATTCCTGTCAAACGACGATTTGTCATTCTGAAATAGACTAAAGTGACACAACTTAACTATATTTTAGTTTGACAGCACTAAGATGGCACTGGTGCCGATTCTCTTGTTACAAAATTCTCTGAACTAGACAAAAATCACTAAAATTTAGTTTATTCCTGCCAAACGACGATTTTTCATTCTGAGATAGACACAATATAACTATATTTTAGCTTGACAGCACTAATATGGCACTGAGTTATTAGTTTACTGAAAATGGCAATTTTGCTATTCTGAATTTGACGTTTTTTACCTAAAATTTTGGTTATCTAACTAAATCGGGCTATTTTTTATCGCGATTAAAAAGGTGTGGAATAAAATTAGTTGTCATGAACTAAAATTCACCACAACACCTCGACCTCCGGGGGAAAAAACAGTACTGTATCTTTTTTATTTTATTTTGCTTATATCTCGAAAATGGTGTGTCCTATCGCAAAAATAATTAAAATTTCGACCCCCTTTATGACACTCTTAAACTCCTAATACTCTACATGTAGGTAATCATTTTTCATATTTTCCATACAAAAAGTGAAAAAAAGCCAAAACACGTCGAGGCTGCCCCCATGCGTGCCTCCAGCTCTAAAAAAATTCACGGGGTAGGGCAAACAAGTACCTACCACGTGGAGTCGCGATTGTCAAATTAAATTTTAGTTGCATCAAAAGTATTTAGTAGTAGATATTGTTCGTAGGCATTCAAAGCATACAGACGTGCCCATCGATGCAATTTAAAAATAAAATAAATTAACGTTTGCATAAATAGTGACCTAGTTTTAGTGTATTAGCGTGTTATACAGTGAAACATTTTAAGTGACAAGCTAAAATAATGAACTGACTCGATTATTTTGTAATATCCTGTGATATATGGAAGGCAGCCCCTTTAATCGAAGCGCGATGATACGACGCAGCCCTCCACCAACACCAATCCCGGTACCGACCCCGGCATCGACACCACCCCAACAACAAAGACAGGACCAAGATGATATGGTTGAAGTAGTTTCCACTCCTGAGATCCAGAACTGGATGGGATCTATTGAGCAGTGCCTGAGTGAGATATGTGCCATTGCTTCTGATGGAAAGCTAAACGCTGAGCAGAAGCTAAAAATAAGCAATCTATGCCGAAAAGTAGGACATGGAGTTTCGCAAATGGCTGTTCAATACCAGTCGCTTAAGCAAAAAGCCATACAAACCCATACCTCCCTCAAAACCATGACCGAAGCTCGAGACCTATCAGACTGTCTTACGGAGATGAACCAGACGATTCAGGAGTCCTGTACGAAGCAAGGTGCAGCTACTACATCTTTTGCAGATATGGTGAAGAAGGGGTCCAACAACTTTGTTCGTCCTAATACTTTTAGTTCCGTAGCGATTTATCCCTGTGATAACTCAAAGTCCAGTGAAGAAACGAAGAACATGGTCCAAAAAATCATATGCCCTGGAGAAATGAAGCTTAAAGTACGAGGCGTACGCAAAATAGGAAAAGGAGGACTCATAATCAGCACTGAGACCAAAGATGACCTAGATAAGCTCAAACAAACAGTCCAACTCGCTTCGTCAGGACTTACCGTCAACGAACCTCAAAAGCGCAAACCACGCATTATAGTTATAGGAGTTCCCACAGCAATGGCTGAAAATGAGGTTTATAAATGTATTTATGAACAAAATTTGGCCGACAAACTGCCAACTATGTCCCAAGATACATTTTTGACCTCAATAAAACTGAGCCACAAATCAGGCAGGAAAGATGCTGAGAATTGCAACTTTATTATAGAAGTTCCAGCCATCATTCGTAAAGCCCTCATCACACAGGACAGATTATTTATAAATTGGACGTCCTGCCCGGTACGAGACTTCACACTGGTAACTAGATGTTTCAACTGCCAGCAGTACGGTCATGCAGCCAAGACTTGCAAAATAACTGCCCCCACATGTGGACATTGCGGTGAAGAAGGGCATTCACTCCAAGACTGCGCAAAGAAAGCCAATCCTCCAAAATGTGCTACATGTTTGCGCTCTAAAAAACAAGCCAACCACAAGACGGGAGACACTGATTGCCCGGCTAAAAAAGCTGCTGAATACAGGTATATAAATTCGATAGATTATGAAGGCGCCTAAGAGCGCCACATACTTATTTGTATTTTAGACTTATTGTTATTTGTTTTTAGTTTAGTATGGATGATAATTTAATTACCGATATAGATAACACATTTTTAACTGTGTCAAAGACATGTGACGTTGAGGACTGCAGAAAATATCTTTCCGACTATCAAAATGCACTAACCGTACTGACCCAAAACATTCGGAGTATTTATAAGAACATAGATAGCTTTAATATTTTTCTTCATAGACTTAACTTTGATTGTGATATAATGGTACTTACCGAGTGCTGGCTATCTAATCGCTACGATAACCTTCCAGTAATACCGGGGTACAACTTATTGCATACCACAATAAACCACAATCAAAATGATGGTGTGGTAGTCTTTGTTAAGGAATCATTAAAGGTCACAGTCGAGGAACATACTCTACGTGACTATATGAGTAACTGTTTAGTCATCAAAATTGGTTCAACCACAGCGATAATAGCTATGTATAGATCCCCTTCCACTAGAAACTTAGATCCTTTTAACAAATCCTTAAATCAGATTTTTGAAACACTAAGCCCATTTAAGAATGACTAATACTAACAGGTGAATTAAATATAAATATTGGCTCCGAAAACTGCGATACAGGGACCCAAGATTATCTTAATATCTGCTTATTCCATGGTTTTCTCCCCGCTCACACATTACCAACTCATCAGAGCGGTTCCTGCCTCGATCATATGATGATCAAAACTAGCTTATCATATATTACGCTTGTTACTAACTCAACAATTACTGACCATCACGCAGTCCTACTAACTGTAAATTTAACGCTGCCTAAGCTAAATCGTCCTCAGACTATTAGCAAATTAAACATAAACAGACTCGAATATGATTTATGCAACATTGATTTTAGCCTACTTTACAATACTGCTGACGCTAATTTGGCTTTATCGTATTTAATAAAACATGTACAACAAGCAATATAACGTAACACGACAGTTTCTACAGTAAACAAGAAACTTTATAATATTAAGCCATGGATTACTCCTGGACTAATTCGGTGTATAAAACACAGAGATAAACTTCATCAGAAAACTAAGAGATACCCTGATAATGTAATAATTCTAACCACTTATAAAAGATACAGAAATTTTTGCAACAATCTCCTAAAAAATATAAAAAATAATTACGATAAAAACGAATTAAATAGAGCAGGTAAAAATAGCAAACAACTCTGGAAACATATTAAAAATGTCACCAACATGTCTAAACAGCGTGAATTAAATTCGAGTTTACTGCTTGCTAATTCTTCACCACTTTTATCAGCTAACAATGTAAATAACTTTTTTGTAAATGTTGGAAAAACTCTTGCCGAACAGATTCCGAAATATTGCGACCAACTATCTTTTTAAAACCCAAACAATAGCTGTTACCCGAAATCTTTTGCTATTTTGGACACTGATGAAGATGAAATAACCCGAATCATTTCTGGGCTAAAGGATGACTGTGCAGTTGGATGGGATAATATAAGCAATAAGATCCTTAAACTCTTTAAGCATATTTTGGTACCACCCTTAACTCATATATTTCGAATCTGTCTTTCCAAAGGAATTTTCCCTAGTTGTCTAAAAAAGGCAGTTGTAATCCCTATCTTTAAATCTGGATGTAAAGACACAGTTAATAACTACAGGCCAATATCCTTACTCCCCTCAATTTCAAAAATACTGGAAAAAATCATAAACAGTAGACTAGTCAATTACCTGGAAAAAAACAACATCTTATCCCCTGCGCAATTTGGTTTTAGAGCCAAACTACTCGTATCGACAGCCGATGCGGTGCATAGCCTGACTGATTATATTTCAGAAGAACTTGGCAAAGGAAACCAGACCCTGGGAGTCTTTCTCGATTTAGCCAAGGCCTTCGACACGTTGTCTGTTTCTGTTCTTCTGAACAAATTAGAGACCATAGGAATAAGGGGAACGCCGCTGAAACTTTTTACTGACTATTTAAACGGCCGGTGTCAATGTGTTAGAATAGATAATATTACAAGTGATGAGCAGAAAAATACTGGTTTTGGTGTTCCTCAGGGAAGTATTCTAGGCCCCACCCTATTCCTGATTTATATTAATGATTTGTGTAATTTAAATATTAAAGATGGAAAAATTATATCATACGCCGACGATACGGCGTTAATATTTACCGCTACATCCAGTAGCGAACTGTTTGAAATCGCTCAACTAGGTTTTAATACTGTGACTAATTGGCTTCAAAGCAGTTTACTAACATTAAATGCCGACAAGACAAAATATTATACACTTCTCCATGCGCAAGCCTCAACTTAACATTACTAACCCTCATCTATATGCCCATCACTGTGGAAACCGTACAGTCAACACGTGTAATTGTCCTTTTATCCTCAAAACGAGCAACATAAAATACCTGGGGGTTATAATGGACGATACACTTTCTTTTAGAAAACATATTGAAAGCCTAGTTAAAAGAGTGCGCAAACTAATATATGTTTTTAAGAAATTGCGAACATTGGCAGATTCAAAATTAATTACACAAGTTTATTTGGCCCTATGTCAATCTATAATTCAATACTGTATCACTTCTTGGGGTGGCGCACCAAAAACTAATTTGCTTCCTCTTGAAAGAGCTCAGAGAGCTATTTTAAAGGTAGCAAACTTCCATCCCTTCTTCTTTCCCACAGATCTGCTATATAAATCCTGCAACGTACTGACGGTTCGCCAGATTTTCATAATGCAATTAGTATTAAAACAGCACACCATGCTTATCTACAATGCTGACAATACTAACAAGAGACGGTATGATATAGTATGCATATCTAATGCAACCTCAAAACATGTCTTTGTAGAAAAAAAAATCACATTTTTGGGCCCATTTCTGTACAATAGATTAAATAAAAAACTAAGTATCTATAAATTAAATTACTATAGCTGTAAAAACATTATACTTAAGTATTTACTAACCATCAATTATGCACAGACAGAAGATCTCCTTGTTGTCTGCAAATAGTACTGCTAACATGCTATTTTACATTTATTTAGCTCAGTTTTATTTTAGTGGTAACTTTACGCTTATTGCTAATTTATTACATTAAGTACACTCGAGAGCAATGAATCCGGGTCACTTAAAGAATGTTAAAAATCTCGGAAACTAAAAATGATAGGTTAATGCAATAAATTGTATTTAATAGACAATGTAATACTCCTTAAATGAAAGTAAAAAAAATATGAGTCACCATACATTTTATTAACACAAAATTACATAAAGAAAAAAACTGCTGATCTCTCCTTAAAACAAAAATAGGAAACATGAAATTTTTGAACTTTATTACGATTTTCTTGAATTTTAATACTTCGTATTGCCTCCTCGTGCTTCCATTACTGCGTTTACGCGGTTTGGCATGCTGTACATCAAGTTCCTTATACGATTTTGGGGAATATTCTCCCATTCCTCTGTGAGAGCAATTTTGAGCTCACGAAGCGTGATTGGGGGAGGGTTTCGTTGTTTTACGCATCTGCCTAGCTCGTCCCAAGCATGCTCGATCGGGTTGATATCCGGGCTGCGCGCTGGCCACTCCATACGAGTAATGTTCATCTCTTGAAGGTAGTCATTCACAATCCTACCT
This sequence comes from Griposia aprilina, assembly GCA_916610205.1. Lineage (NCBI taxonomy): Eukaryota > Metazoa > Arthropoda > Insecta > Lepidoptera > Noctuidae > Griposia > Griposia aprilina. The sequence continues at coordinate 21,149,378 of OU744299.1, read as the reverse complement.
GTATGAGGTCGGGCATTGTCATGCATAAATATAGCATCCTCACCTAAATTGACCATAAATGGACCAACGTGATCATTGAGGATTTCTTCCACATATCTTACGCTAGTTAAAGAGCCGTTTTCTATGATCACCAGCTCTGTGCGACTTTCAGAAGAAATTCCGGCCCACACAAGTACAGACCCACCACCGTAGGCTACTTTTTCTTCGATGCATGCTTGCTTGAATCTTTCCCCTGGTCTTCGATACACTCTGTGTCTTCCATCGTGCTTGTAGAGCATAAATTTTGATTCGTCGGAGAACATAACTTTTGACCAATCTTCAATACTCCAATTTACGTGGCTCTGGGCATATCTTAGTCTTGAAATACGATGCCCACGCTCCAGTTTAGGGCCGTTTGCAGGTCTAAGGGGTTTTAAGTTAGATTCAGCAAGCCGACGTCTTACTGTCCATGCACTTGGGTTACTTCCTCCGAGGCGTCGAAACTGATTTGTGAGTTCAGTTCCTGTGAGAAAGCGATTTCGAAGCATGGTGTTCACCAAGTATCGATCTTCTCGTGCTGTGGTACACCTGGTTCTGCCCGTTCCTGGTCTGCGTAGGTTAGAACCAGTTTCTTCGTAACGTCGGAGAACTCTTTGTACTGTTGACAGCGACACACCGACAGTCCTGGCTGTATCGCGCTGACTCCGGCCGGTTTCCAGCATTGTAAGTATTCTGGTGCATTCTTCAGGCGTAAGCGACATAATTTCAGCTTGAATAATGAATATAGAGCACTATCAACATGGTTTATGTACCCACATAAATGACAGATTACAAACAAAAGCAAAACCAAATGCTGTAATTTCGTAGTTCCATCTTCGAAAGTGGCCCTTTTTCAAATTTGATTTTTTTATGATATAACTTTACAATAACTAAGAAGTTTTAATACCTTCATTTAAGGAGTATTACATTGTCTATTAAATACAATTTATTGCATTAACCAAGCATTTTTAGTTTCCGAGATTTTTAGGATTCTTTAAGTGACCCGGATTCATTGCTCTCGAGTGTATTTATGCACTTTCTAGCCTGAAGCACAGGTTCAACCTAGTTCAGGCAAATTAGCAACTGTGTTCTATTTTAATTGTTAAGGTATTTTTTGTAAATGTGTCCCTCTATAAATAAACGATTATTATTATTATTTTTAAATTTACGAAAAATATTTTTGCAGAATAGCGTTGAGATTCTCACAACCAAAAGTAAGGAATTTTATTGATAGTTTAGTTAGTTTAGTTCGGTGTACAAGAGAATCGGCACCATTGTGGATTGATTCATTAATTTTCCGACTTTTGAAATAAATGTTTCAATCCCAATTATTCAATTCCTCCACTTCTTCTTTCGTTTGTCTTTAGTCTATACATAAATCTATGTAAATTAATATGAAATGCTGTTTGTTGGTAAGCACATCACTTGAGAACGGCTGGATCGATAATCCAAATTATGTTTTTAAGGAAAGCAAAATTTGAGAAGGTGCCCGGAAAATTTACAAATTCTGGAAAAACTGAACGTCATTTTCTCTATTTTCTATGGAATTTTTGTATGAACTATCGGATAAGACAACGTCGGTCGAGTCAACTAGTTTTCATAAATAAATAAATACTTTTAAAACAAAAAGAAATGCTATAAAAGCAAATTCAAAGGAAAGAGAAACCACAACATACATGATAACGCTCTTCGGGCAAAAACGCGTAACGTGTATTCTGTATAGATGCTATCTGCGTATTACGTCTTTATCTATCCAAGTCACTGGGTTCACATTAACTCATCAAGCTCCTGGGTACAGGAACTCCCAAGGGGATAATGTTACCTGTTTTTAACGTACATTCTATATTAAAAAGGGCACTTGTAATAAAATATGGAACCAGATAGACAAGAAATTAAGAGACGTAACATGGCAATAAGGATTAGGAATTCCCTGGGTTTAATTCCACCATAAATTATTTAGATACTTTAGTTATTTTTTTTATATAACTAACAATTTACAGTTGAAGTCACTGTTATAGCGTCAACCCAAAACATGAGTTAAACAATCCTTCTTTTAATAATCCTTCAATAAAACAGTTGGACACAGTTCCATATTATTATTTCCCTACTACCTTTCACATAGAAATTACTGCTACATTTATACGCTACATACAAAACACGCACAACCACCATTTTATATTCCAAGATCCCTCCGCCCGTGCCAGAGTGTATTATTTACCTACACGTCACTGAGTAAGCATTACCTCATCACTGCGTTTTGTTCGTGTTAGGGAAGACAGTCTTCAGGGAAATTAGTGTATGGAGTCGGTAGTGATATGAAAAGTGCAGTTACGAGGTTCTTGTTTTAGAACCAAGTGCGGGTTTAAAGTTTAGTTTGCTGGATGTGATTTTTAGGGTTCCGTACCCAATGGGCGCCAACGGAACCCTATTAATAAGGCTCTGCTGTCCGTCCGTCCGCACGTCCGTATGTCACAGGGCTGTATCTTTTAATAAATAAATGAAACACTTGAAAATTTCAAAGTACGCTATGGCCGTTAAAATAAAATAAAATAAAAAAATTGCGTGAGTGTCGTGGAACATTCGGTGGAAACGAAGTTCCTTTCGTAGTATATTTTGAACATCCATAGAACAAATTTGATTACCATAAAAAGGGTTATATTGAGTCAACCTGAAAAGGTAGACATATGCTGTTGCGGTCTTTTTTTGAACTTTTAAAGGGGTACAATTCCATCATACATTATTTTTGCGTAACTTTAACTGTTTACGCAGCGCACGCAACGAAAGTTCTCAAAAGGAATAATTTTTTCCCGTTTTTTGCATCATTTTTCATTTATGCTCCGCTCCTATTGGTTGTAGCGTGATGTTATATAGCCTAAAGCCTTTCTCGAAAAATGGACTATCTATAACACACAAAGATTTTTCAATTCTAACCAGTAGTTTCTGAGATTAGCGCGTTCAACCAAACAAACAAATCAAGAAAGGGTCGTAATGGAAACTCGTGACGGAAAATTCTTACACATTTGCACGCCTAGCGCCCATCCGCCAAGTCCGTACCGTGCGATAAGCAACTTTGTTCCAATAAAATAAAGTTAAAAATTAAAGGGGGTCCCGATAAAGAAATGTGTCATCATTCGATGTTTTTTGGTCGTCGTATTAAAGAAAAAAATGTAGTATTTAAAGTCAGGTTCGAGGTGGCCCGCTAGAAGGCCATAACAATAGATAATCAATTGTGTTTCATTAACGATGCTTGATGAGTTAATATTGTACGGTGGTACGGAACCCTTCGTGTGCGAGTCTGACTAGCACTTGGCCGCTTTCTTAATAAGTACTAGATACTTCTAGTATCCTTTGGGAGTAGTTATCTATTTAATAATAAAAAGATTACCTGTTTAATAGTACACTCTATTAAACAGGTAATCTTTTTATACCCATTAATGAGATATATGTAATTAATTATTATCTAGCTCTCTTGGGAGTCGTCGGTGAGTCTCAAAAGTTGCATGATTTTTTTTACTGGAACTAGTGGGTTTTTGCTTTAAGACAATGTATTTGATTTATTATTTATTTTTATTAGCCTACATAATATGTTGTCCCACTGCAGAACAAAGTCTTCACTTTCTCCTTTCGACTCCTCTCTGTCTTGAGCTAGTGTGAGAATTTTGTTTTCTTTTTTGTTTGGACTATTATTTAGGTAGTGATAAAAAGTAGCGTGGACCTTATCTTACAAAATTTGAATGAAATTCATTCACAAATAAACTACTGTTCCATACATTTTGTTACGTGTAGCTCGACAAACTGTATGGAACAGCTGTTTTTTTTTTTTGTGAATGGATGTCATTCAAATTTTGTATACCTTCTAAGTATACCATGTAGTTAGTATACATGGTATAATTTAATGTGATGAGGTCCACGCCACTTCGTGTTTATAACACATAACAACACATAACCTCACGCCTGTTTTCATCGAAGGATTATGCAGAGGTATACCTATTAAGGTACACCCACATTACCAAAATACATCAAGAACAACCATTCTTTCTTACAAGCAATAAAGATGAACTCCTGAAGCTGACCCACTAAAGATACAAAGACAGTTAAATTAAATAATTACCTCCAGATAACACAAAAGACTTCAGTCATCAAAACAACACAAAATAAGGAATAAAATAAAACAAAATAACTTTAAAAGTTTTTACTACTTTAAATATAATAAAGCTTTTAGAGTAGAGGGTGGTCATAAAAACTCATTTAATTGCACGTAAAAATCTCACCGGGCGGCTGTACCGATAAGTACGCCGTTCCTGTATTTGCATAGTTATCTTTGAGATGGTATCTTGTGACCAAATTGTTAAATACTGGCACGTACGGTTGTTAGGGTATCTTTATTTGGGAGAAATATATTTTGATGGTCAATTTATTTTTGGTAAAGAGTTGTTTTAGTGTGGTGTGTGTTTTTGTTTAGGAAATCAATTGGATTTTTATTGTCTACATTATTCATGATACTTAAGATAGTAGCTCGTAAACGTTCGCAATGGAACATAGTCTTTGGCGTTGTCTACTTGAGCACCTTTGTATGTGTAGGTCCTGCCTATTTTAGAGGTTATTTTACAGCTCTAAACTCTTGTTAGTGTATTTTCTTATTTGATGCACTTGTTTTATTCGTATTTACAATTAAATATAATAACCTAACCTGGTGTTTTGTTCAATAAAATCTCCAAATGCCTGGTGGACACTTCCCGTGACCCAAGGGCTGGCTTTTACCTTGGCCAGAGGCTAAGCATTGCCATACAACGTGGCAATGCCGCCAGTCTCTTGGGTACATTAACAGTCGATAGCGATGCTGAGGAATTTTGCGACGTCATATTTAAGTTTGTTAAATAGTTTTAGTCAGGTTAGGTTATTATATTTTAATTTTAATTGTAAATACTGTAATTGGTTAAAAGGAGGTTAGGTTACTAATACTCGAAATCCTGGTTCCATCTTGTTTGGACAGATACCAGCAGCTTCCATTATGGTATTGTCTAAACTAATATTACAAATAGGTAAAGTTTCTAAGTTTGGATGTAGCAGGTAGTCTCCGAAACTACTGATCCGATTACACAAAATCTTTCAGTGATAGAATGCTACACTATTGCCAAGTTTCATATATTTTATTGTATAGTTGGCTTCCACGTGGACGGAATCGCGGGCAGAAGCTAGTTTTCAATAAAGAAAAAATCATCTTAGTCATCTTTCATCGTCCAAGAAAATTGAGAATTTTCTTTTTCAAACGATTAGAAAGTTTTCCAGTTAAATAAGCGAAAACTTTTCTAGTATTAGTAGATGTTTCTTCAATATTACGCTAATCTTCAATATTTTGATATTTGCGGTTTTTTTACACTTGATATTTGCGTCAGACAGACAGACAGACAATTTATAACATTCGAATCAATAGTAACCGAGATTGAAATATCATTATTTAGCGCCCACGCAGTCTGCACAAATGAATAGGATTATTTTCACATTTTATGAAGGTAACTTCTATATGACATTGGTGGTTTCAATTACAATAGAAATGCGAATAGATTTATTCTATTTTAATTTGTGTTTTAAGTGTGAATGGAATAGAATATACAGTCTTGGAATAATTACTGCTGAGACTAAATCCCATAACGGTCTCGCAGACATGCGCGACGCGACTCTGGTGGAACAATTTCTTTAAAAACTTCATGGAAAATTTTCTACCAGAATCACATCGCACCTTTGCATCGCGCCTGTCTGCGGAATGGGAGAATTTCAGAGTCAAGAGGCGATTTCAATATTATAATCGGGTAGATTATAAACTATAGAATTTTTATGAGATATTTTGTAAATGACATGTTTACAATATTTCGCCAGTTAACAAGCTCGAGAGAAATATTGTAAACTGACGGTGTTTTCAATTATCCGGCGACATTTTTACCTTTGTAAATATAATCGAAACACAAAAACCACAAAAGTTAGAGCATTGTTTCAGTGATTGGCTTCTTCGCTATGGATCTTGATATTTGCATAGAAGTTTAGTCGGGCACATCAGGACGCTCAACAAAGAACAAAATAGAGGGAGGGAAGTGTATCCAGTGTAGTGTAGATGAAATTCTAGTGTGTTTAATTTCATATAAGTCACGATTATAATGACTGTTCATTACCACGAATCATATCACCATTGTAGCACCATATCTGACATTATAAAATCATTTTGAATGCAAAATTACTATGACGAGGACGTCAAAGTTTGATTAGATCACAATAATTACAGATGTTCAATGTCTTATGTGTTAATTCTTAACATTTCGGCACTCGCTTGTGACATGCATCGCTATCAAACGCGTTGGTTGAATTCGTCCGTCACGCACGCTGCGCACGCGCCGAAGCGTAAGGATTTTTGTACGATCCTCGCTTTGGGTAAAGCTCTTTGTATACTGTGTTGACCTGTCACTTTGACAATCACTTGCGGGGTCGGCAGAGAGTCTTGGTTTTTACTTAACATGACATGACGCCTGTATTCCCCGAAGGGTTGGCCAGAAATGAATGTATACCTACATTTCACCATTTATGTTTAAGTCCCTTGAATAGGGGTTGAGTTTATTGACAGCCAGACTAAGGGCGGCTACCAATAAATCCACATGGAAATACCCAATAACACTTATTTTAGTTCTTATAATTTATTTATATACTTACACACACATACACATACCTACAACTCACGCCTTCTTCCCATGGGAGTAGACAGAACCTACAGAACGCCGTCTCCGCCTTTATATAGGTACTTCTATGTACAATATGTATGTGTACGTTACGTAAGCCAAAGCATCCAACACTGTTTATTATCATCGCGTAATTTCAGAACCTGTCTACTGCTGCTTATACATCTCTCGATGATGCTGTGATATGTCGTCGATAGCAAGGTGTGTAGTAGGTCCTAGTTAAATAGCTACTAAATTAAACTAACAAATAAGATACAATGTTAATAACTTATATAGTCCCTGTTTTTACTTTGAACCCAAGAGGTGGTATAATTGGCTACAATACTGATTTTGTGTTGATAGAATCTAACCACAGCCATTAATCTGCCTGAAAAGGGTCTGTAGCTGCTTATGGGAAACCCCATATATAGCAGTCAAGATCCATGACCTATGGTCATAATGGCATCGTGCCAAAAGTCATCGAACTATTAATTTCAATCAACATAAATAATTCATTGGTAGTAAAAAAAAAAAAACGTATCTACGTATATCAATCCGTACTAAAATTATAAATAAAGTATCTGTCTGTATGTTATCTTTTTACGCCTAAAACACTGAACGGATTTTGATAAAATTTGGCAAGGAGATGGATGGTATCTTAAGGAATGACATAGGCTTCTTTTTGTCCCGGTAGCGAGTTCCAGTGGGATAATTTCCGACATACACGCGGACGAAGCTAGTAATTAATAGGTAAAAGGATAGAACACGACTGTTTTTCGTTTTTTTTTTAATTCATAGCTTGCTTCCTTTATTAAACAGCACCTATCATAAGAATGTATTTTTTTTTTGTTTCTTTGACAATTATGACGCACTGTCAGTTATATTTATTTATTTAAGATTTACTAGAAAAGATACATATATACAATACATTACACATAAATAAACGGCAACATCAGACATAAGAAGGTGTACTCCTTCACATATCAGGCGCCAGATCACACAAGACCCTCGTTTAATCACTCCAAAAATGGCTACTCAAAATCAGAATATTAACATCGAAATCCAATGTAAATTCGCTCTAACACCATTCGGACAGAACAATGCAGGCTGCAATCAACATTAAAAAAAGAAAAACGCATATCTTTCAAAATACACGAAGGCTCCATACAATTTGTTCCGCGGCGCGTGACCAGACGGACCTTAAATTATACACGTACAGACAAAAATGTCTGTAACTGTCAAAAAAATTATGTTTGCATCGAGGCTTTTTGCTGATCTTTTTTGCAGATTTCCAAGGTTAATTGAAGGAAAACTCTGGATATTTTTCAAATTCAAAATATTTTATTTCACACAAGCTGCTGCCAACGGCTTCGCCCGCGTGGATGGCGGAAATTATCCTATAGGAACGTGCTACCGGGATAAAAAGTAGCCTTTGTTACTCCTTATAACATCAGCTATCTGCCAGTGAAAGTCCTGTCAAAATTGGTCCAGCCGTTTCGGAGATTAGCCGGAACAAACAGACCGACAGAAAGACAGAAAAAAAATGTAAAAAAATAATATTTTGGTATATGTACCGTGTAGTATCCATTTAGTAAAAAGCGGTTATTTTAATATTACAAACAGACTCCAATTTTATTTATATGTATGTATAGATAAGCCTACATGGGTAATATGAAACGTCAGAAGCTAGGTACACGGTTCCAATTGATCGTTTCCTATGGAGAAGAGCCGACAAGACACTCCACGGTTACTCTTTAAGAAATAATTGACTTTTACATAGTTCCTTTTGTACCTTAAGCCCTCAGAAAATCTTGGGCATGAGTCAACATCCTCATGCCCTTATGCCAATTATTTGGGGTCGGCGTAGTATGGCGTCGGCCTTGGACATGAGCGAAATTTAAAAAAAATACTTTTTATTCCTTAAAATTCAACCTAATCAAGCGCAAGTTCAGTGGAACTTGCTTGGTTGAATTTTGAACTGTACGGAATAGTCCATACAGTGGAACTTCCAACTGATGTGGGTCTGATTAAAAAGTTTCCAATAACTCCAGTAAAAATCCTGACAACTACAAAAATGTCATGACAGATGATCTTGGGACAGCAATGTCGTTGAAGCCCCATTTTGCTATAGTTTTATTACTATTCATTATTTATTGACGTCGAGGCCAATTGTTACATACAAACATACATAAATTCACGTCTTTTTCCCGTGGGAGTAGGCAGAACCTATTGAACGCCACCTGTGACGATCCTTACATATGTACTCCTTTTGCTTCGTTGCAGTATGCGCTTTACCATACACCTATTACTTGTCAGCGTCACCAATTGTTAAATTCTTACAAACTCCATTTACTACATTAACGTGTTAAACCACGTTCAAAGAACTATTAAATATCCTTGAAAATACCCTCACAGGCCTTCATTTGAATTAAAAAATATACTGGCTCACCATATCGGTGGCGGTTCCCGGATCCCCCGACCGCACACGGCAGACCTTGAGCGACAGACAGACGAACAGACAATAGGCGATAAGGGAAGCCTGCGGTTGGCCAACGTGAAAACCGATGACTTCTGCATACAACACATCATGGACAAGAATAGTGAGTGATTTGGAGAGGGCATATTTTTTTTAATTTGATAGTGTATGCCAAATTGTACAAGTCGTAAAACGTGCTATGAAAATAAAATACTAAAATCATTATGAAAAAAGAAAGACTTCGCCATGTTTTTCCCAACAACATTGCTTGTGATCAGCTTTCAGCATATGTAGAAACGGCTGCAAACCCCCCACTGAAAAGTACTGACTATGTATAAAAATATCTGAAAATTTCTGGAAAATATTTTACTGATTTGCTATTCAGTAACTCACAATATTGGGCTGAATTTTTTTTTTTCTGTTCACGGTGCAAATCCGATTTGCCAAATAGGATTCGTTACGAACTGGCAATTCGTTCCTTACATTGAATATTTCACCGACGAAATACTGTTTTAAAAAATAAATAAATTGTAATATCCATATTTCCTACATCCCCACTATTGGTTTCTTATTCACATACATCTTTATGATGTGCTGTCAATTATTACTAATCTTCAATGCGCTGGCAACACGCCAAAGTGCGAAAAACAGCATTCATGAACATTATTAGCTGTTTGTATGCAAAACCCGTTAATGTTGTCCGTCTGTACGTGATCAGGACAGAAAGAGTCCTACTTGAAGCTAAGCGAGAAATGAGCGAGTTCGGAGATGAAATTGGAATGTCATTTTGATTTGCATGTGTTTTTAAACTAATTTTAAATGCCTTGTTTTGTAAGTGCGGATGTTATGCATGAGGGACTACGTATTTTGTTGGTGAATATGAATGTGAATGAAAAGGGGGAGACAAAATAAATTATGGAGACATTTTGTTAAAAAAATTATATAGCTATACAAAAACATAGGTATTTACTAAGGTGGCGGGTAATAGAGGTGTGTGAAAGGAAAATATTAAAAAATATCGGTTAGTTAATAAGTAGTACCCATAGCTAATTTGAGGTATATCCTGGATAGTGTAATATTTTGATGGTACTTTTTCCTTTAATCAAATCAAATCAAATTATTTATTTTAGCTAAAAACACTGTTATGATGGTGTTATTAAATGAACATGTTTCAAGTGATTCTACCGTAAGGCATGCAAAATGTATACAATCATGGTTTATCAAAATCAAGATTGGCATTAAAATCTATCAACCATCGAAGAATACTAACGTGACACTATTATCTATTGGCACGTTCCCCCCTGATAGACAAACGTAACTTAACGAACTAAGCAAAACAAGAAGAAAAGCCCCCAACTTTCATAAACAACACTAATTCCTGCAGTCATAATTCCGTACGTCACCCTCCTTCGATACTGAAATTCAAAGCGTTATATTTTTACGAGGGGCACACTCGCGGCCACCATTATCGCCGCGTCAGCTTTGATGGCACATAAACCGGACGCAGCTGGTAGCGCTAGTGCTGGCAGCCAGTATTGGCGTGAGAGAAAAAAAAACATAAAATTGAGAAAATTTGTGCGTCAGTCTAAAGTGTTGGTTTAGTAAAGCATGGGGACTAGTAGGGGTTTTGTAGAATATATGTATTGATGAAGGTTTTATATTCGTACTGATATACTGTCAATGCTTTTGATTGTATGGTACGAGAAATAAAGAAAAAAAAACAATTAAGAGGTTGGTTGCTTGTTGGTAATAAAATGTATTCTATTCTACGATGCAACTGAAAAGTTATGTAGGGTTTTATTTACTTTTAACTTCTGTTAGTCCCCGAAATCTAGCAGAAGCGACATTAATAGACCTTGTAGCGTCTTCAACCAGAAAATATTCAAAGCAGTAAGCTACAATGAAAGTCGAAAGACTATCTCCGTCACTATCTTTACGCATGTCAAACATTTTCAAAACAAAAACTGAGCATCTCTTAAACAAAATCTTTTTTACCTTTAACAAGAACGATTAGATAATTCTTAGGCAAAAATAACGTGTAAATAACTAGTATTACCAAGAAATAGATCAGTTCCTACCTGCTGAGAATTACTTTACATAAAATATTAACTGTAACAGTAATCCCCATTTCTCCTGCCACGTCCCTACTTTCGTATATATTTGTAAAGAAGGCATAACTCTTCTATTTTCCGCTGTTTACAACCTCACAGTATTGAATAATCTTCGTCAAATATTCACATCGTAGCTTCCAAAGAGTTATGGTTTTCTAATTCACTTATGAGTTACTTTATGGTGTGCTCATGGGGATTTGTGGCTGAGGAAATTATGTAAATCTGATTTTGTGGGTGCATACCTGTTTTGTTTTTGTAAATTCGTATATTTTTGGATAAGTTTTCACACAAAGAAGCAACAAGAATAATGTACCCAGGATTTTGTAATATCTTGATTTAAAAAGAGTGTCCTTGGAGTTTCTTGCCCGTTCTTCTCCATAGAGATCTACGTTTTGGAATTGGCAACTAGCTTCAACTTTCTGACTAACTGACCGACTCTTTGACAATTCAAAAGTCCCTGTAAATGGTGTAGTTGAAATAAATGCTTTGAGTTTGAGTTTGAATTAAAGATGGTTTTTCTCTTATATTATTCCATAGTTAAGGCTCAGGAACGAGTTTTCCTGTTTTGACTTCGAAACTACTTGGAATCACAAAACTTAAGCGTCAGTGGGTTTGATAGCGAAGAGTTTCGACTTACACCTAGAGAAGCTATTGGTAAACAGCTGAGTCAGGAGTTATACTGCAGAAGGTGGTTGTCATGATCACGAGACGCATTATAAAGAGGTCTGGATCTCTAACCACCGCTAACCCACCATCTTGTTGCGGGCGAAACGCGTAATTTTCGTTTTCATTTATTTTAAAGCTACTTAAAATAATGTACGCACAATAAAACGCTAGCAATCATACTAACAGGCATAAAACAGGAAGCAGCGGACTTGCGCATGCGTCGAATGCGACTCGTTTATAAATATCGCACTCTCACCTTCGCTTCTTGGCCAAAATTATCACGCTGTTGGTATGCGGTACACGTTATGAGAGGCCGCGGGGGCGGGTGGTAGAATAGCAGTGACTATAACATAAACAAACTTAGGCTATGTCCTCATTGGACCCTACCAAAAAAAGCAAGATGAGTCAAAATAAAAAGGTCGTAGTGTGAATACGTGGATTTTTAAAGCCCTTCTGTAGTGCAAATTATCTGTGGAAATATCAGAGATATGGATGCGTTTGGAGTTATGAAGGAATGTTTGCACATTCCTGACAGAGACAATAAAATGTTCAATGTGGGAACGTTTTATTGTCTCTGGTATGATACAGCATTTGAGATATCTCTTAATAATATTTATAGGTACCTACTCAATTTTAGAAATAAGAAACACTGTTACTTAATAACTTACCATACTTATTACCATTGCCCATTTCAGTTTCATAAATACTCATTAAAAAAAAGTACCAATTTTACAGTAAACACTGAAGTGTTTATCAATTTATATGTTTTTTTTTTTTAATTAAAACCCGCTTCAGTTTATGCCTTGTTCCAAGGCCAGAGTGCAACACACTGAAACGTTTGGCCATGACTCTACTAAGGCCAGTTGTCTTAACGTATTTGCAAATGAAATACAGTGGTTTTTATTTTATTTTGTTTTCAGGAATTTTGCAGTAAGTTATGAACAGTTAGCGAAAATGATTAATTATTTTGAATCACCTCGTTTAACTTATACCTCATTCCTTAAAAGCAATATTTTATAGTTACGCGTTTGATTACAAATAAAGATATATAATTATTAGGTTGGTTATCAGATCATTCTGTTGCCAAAGATAAGATAAGATAAGATAATATTTATTTGCTTAAACATGTGTCAAACATACAAGAAAAGACATGCATATGGGATGGTAACAACATTATCAGGTGCAGACATGTTTGCCACATGATGTGACGTGCAAATGTCAAGAAATATTATTAATTAAAACATTCTCTTAAAATAACAGTAAATTAAGTAGGTAATTAAAGAATCATAATAATATTGTAATAAATTTAAAATAACAAAAAATAAAATAAAATAATATGTCTTAAGTTTTCTTTTCAAGTGTACATTATTAAGCTCCTTCCAACTTTTAGGCAATTTATTGTAAACAATTGGACCCATATGAAAAACACTTTTGCGCATAAGCGCAGTCCTACAGGGAAGTACACATAGTTGGGTAACTGCCCTTTTTAGTCAGAATAAAAGGAATCAGTTCAGCCTTGTTTTAAGATCTTAATACGTGACTCTGAAAGATTGATTTCTGGACTGTACTGACCCAATAACAGTCTTACACAATCGGCAAATGTGGTGATTCATATTTATACACGGTATTCTGCAGAATGATAAATTTTACAAAAAAGCGAATACCTATTGCTCTATTATTCATATTCTTCAGAAAAACCCGCTATCGCGCATGTCGTGTTCATACGCCAGAGTGCAATACTCCGATGCGGTTGGCCATGACTGTTCTAAGGTCAGTTGCATTGCCAATTTTATTCATTGCATATTTTTAAATAGCTAATTTATCGCCTAGACGCCTACTAGAATATCCCGCTTCAGTTTATGCCTCGGCCCAAGGCCAAAGTGCAACATACTGGGCCGTTTGGCCCTGACTGGGCTAAGGCCGGTCTCCTTCTGCTCACAAATTAATAGAGATACTTAGCAAGTACTAATGCTCTTTTGTTTTTAGGGTTCCGTACGTCTTAATGTAAAAACGAAACTTTTATAGGATCACTCGTGTGTCTGTCTGTCCGTCTGTCACAGCCAAATTGCTCTGTATCTACTAGCCTGATTAAGTTGATATTTGGTACACACGAATTTCGCGTAACGTAAAGAAATGAATTTTGAATACGGGGGTCACTTTCTGGGGGAAACGAGAAAATTAAAAAAAAGGTTTACAAGCTAATTAGGGCAAATACAACAAAAAAAAAAACAACAAATATCAAATGAAAGTGCTTAACTGTGAGGGTCTCAAAAATATTTTTTGGATAATTTTAAAACAAATAGTTTTTAAGTTATTTAAGAAAATTAATGAAAATGGACCATTCCCGACTAATTTAACTAATTAAACTTACAGATTACCGGAAAATCTATAACAAGTCTTGGGTCTTAAAACAATATGGTAAATCGTTCAATATAGTGCGTACAAACTAACAATTACAGTTGTAATGTATGGGAGAACATGTTTTACAACTACAATGTCAAGTCTGTTCTCGGGATCTGGGGGCACGGGGTACTACCGTGTCCCCAGATCCCGCTAAGCCGGGCCAAAAATAAAAAACAGGTGCACTGCCTGTGCCTACCTTTTCTCGAAACGTTTCGTCGTATTTTCATACCCTCATTCATAGCTTCGGCCTGGATTATGCTAGAATACTCAAATTCTCAAGATAAAAATGTAGTTAGCAAACTTATAAAACACACTAAGTTTCATGTACCTTTGGATTTTATTAATTCCTAAAATACGTCAATTTCGTCACTGACTAACTCACTCACTCGCTCATCAAAGTCCTAGAATGCTGAAATTTGGTGTGCAGGCTAGGATTTGTACACAAACAACAAACACAAGGTTTTTTTAACTTTTACCCTCCGACGGGGTGCAGGTCGGTATACAAATTAAAACTTCTAGGGTACTTCCCGAAATCCCAAAAAGCAGAAATTTGGTATGCAGGCCCTCCCGCTCTACCCAGAGCGGAAGAAGTTATTTGATGATTTCCCACCCAAAAAATAGAAAAAAGGCTAGGATTTGCAGAAAAACAACAAAAAAATAAGAAATTTGTTCCTTTCACCCTCGTAAGTCCCTTAAAGGGAGGTGCAATTTTGTATTTCTTACGGGGTAATGGGTATACCTACTTCCATTTCTTATAAAAGCTAGATTAGCATGTACATAAACAACAAAAAAGAAACTCGTTTTCAATGGCTATGAAGAAAGAAAGTAACTGCTGGCGTGCAAGAAATACCTTTTTTACCCGAATATGCTAAAACTAAGGGTTATGATTTTAACATGTTTGTGTATTATCAGTACAATATCGCCGCTAAAAATAAAAAGAAATAGAGCACCCTATAAAAAAAAACGCATTAATAACATTTCATGTAAAGTAAGTTGCCAAGACTTAAGCTTCGAAACTTCCAATCAAAGATAAGTAGATATACGGTATCATTATATATATATATTATGTACCTACGCTCTATTCCTTATCACGTTTAAAACATTACTAACTAAAACTATTAATTATGCGATTCGAACCACGTCCGTCGGCTATTTAGAAGCAATTACTTTGACGCCAGTCCACGACCAGGTTGTTAGACCCATTCGGAGTCATTGGCACATATTATAAGTGTACAACCTTCATCATTTCCTGTTTCCGGAGCATTTTCAATTATTCTTATCCGACCTTTTGTTTTAGAGGTCTTCGTATGTACTTACCTAATGAAAATGGTAGGACTAGATTGAAGCCAGCATTTGTAGGGTTAGTTTGTTTGTATATCAGCGTCAGGTATATTTGCCTGACACTTGCTGAGCTGGACTCTCGTTTGGTGTAACCTTGAGAAGCACACCGCATTTTGTATGTATATTCATTATTTTATTTCAAATAAAATTGTGGTTTTGTGTGTGGTGCAACGTCTTTTGTGTTTACTGAAAAAATGGTTTATCTATCTATCTAGTTTGATAGAAGATTAGAATTATGATAGTTCCAGATATTAAAAGGTTGTTAGAGAATGTGCTAGGGACTGGACTAGCCTATTCTGAAGCTGTTCGCCTACGATGGTTTGAAAATGGCAGGTTTAACACGTTGGAATGCGGTAGTAGCACGTAAAGGAGGCTTATTCAAGCTAAATTTTCCTGAAAAAATCTATTTAAGTCGTTCACAAATACTACGCTTTGGAATGGGCAACTAGCTCAAGAAGTACTCCTCCGTAATATTTGATCCTCACTCAATCTCAACGAAATGAAAACGCATAAAATACTCGTATCTGCAATACTGCTAAAGGTCTAAGGAACGAGAGTCTCTCAAAGATTTTATACTTAGGTTCCCACTTACATAATAAAACAAATCGTATTACCACGATCTATTATAGCAAAGGCTTGTAAGAGTTGTCTAGTTGAATAGCTTCATAACTAAGATTATAAAGCAACTGAGGAATTACTAACTCATCCAAAATAGTCCATCCCGCTAATTTCCCTACACATTCTTTTTAATCTGTGAGTTTATCTTTGATTTTTATGTTATGCCCTTATTGTGTTGTGGGACCCTGGTGTTCTGCTGTACAAGTATTCCTAGTGCGTGATATCAGCAGGCTGTGACAAACCAGTGTCACATAGTTTTCAAGCTTGTTCAAATTAATATTATGCAATTATTTTGAAGAGAAAAGAATTTATTTGAATTTGACTAGCTTCATCTTTCTGACTGACCGACCCCTTCAAAAGTACCTGTTATTGGTTTATTTGAAATAAATGCTTTGAGTTTGAGTTTACAACCCATTTACTGGGTAACATGATACCCGTTGGCAAGACTGGTTCACAAAAACTACTAGTAGTTATGAAATGGACTAGTTGATAAGGAATGCTTTATAGAAAATTGAAATAATATACGGAAACCTTATAACAATAGGTATTCGTGATAATTAAATATAAAGTAGGCAAAAAAATATAACCCACAGTCCAGCCACCAAGTAAGTACAATCACTCACATACACACCACACACACACGACACATCAAAAACACATACCACTCAAGAGCATGCATGCCCTAAATTCCCTTCATTTTACGTAATTTTAATTGTATTGCAAAAACTGTTAATGTTCCCAAAAAGGGTGAAAACGCTGACTCCTGTAACACAGGTACCACCTAGCTCAGGAGTCAGGGATTTAATTGAAAATGCAACACCTTTTTATGTCAATAAAACAATTTAATTTTTTTGATCTAGAAAAAGGAAAGTCCTGTCCTTAAAATCTGCCAAGATCAGCATAAATGTCTCACTGTTTACTTGAAACTCACACCCATATATAACAAATTTAGTCCACATTTAACACTCAAGGGCTTTGCTTTTAACTTGAAGATAATGTATGTTAATTTGTTGATAGCGAGTATCCTTGAGAAGTGACGACGCTCTCGGAATATGTCTCGAAAGTAAACACTGACTCAGTGAAGGATTTTCACGTGTGGCAGCGAATTTTCGTGTCCATTTTGTCGTTTTTAGGTGCGGAATATGAAAGTTTTGAGTATGTTTGTTTATGTATTCAAATCTGTAAATGGAATAAATACTGTTGCTGATTATTCACGTCCTTTGCACATATTATGGGTTTTCAGTAACTTTCAACCAGTATCTCTAACGTTATTCAAATCATTTACATAAAATAATATTAATAAATAATATTTATATAAAAGAATAGCCTCTGGCCGCGGTTTCGTCCGCGTGAATTTCGTTGCTCCCCGACCCACAGGCGTCGCATCGCATTGCTCTCCTGCGCTGTTCCGCTTAGCTTACTTTCTGTTTATTTTTCTTTTTGCTCGGCTCCTAAGAGTCGTAGAGTGATGTTAAATAGCCTATAACCTTCCTCAAGAATTGAGATATCAAATGAAAAAGGAAAACAAACCCAACCGGTAATTTAGAGATTAGTGCGTTCAAACTAACAATCAATATCTTCAGCTTTATTATATTAGTACCTATAGATAAAGTCTAAGTGCTCATACGAGAGGCGTCACCAGCCAGATAGAAATAGTACTAATGGGCTAGCTAGCGTAGCTAATGAGATTTTACTACAACTTTATACAAATTTAGAATAGAATAGAATAGAATACTCTTTATTATGTACACCAAAATTACAGATATAAAAGTAGAAATTTTACATAGGGTGACACAATGGGCGGTCTTATCGCTAAAAGCGATCTTTTACAGACAACCTTTGGATGGATTCAAGGTAGAAGGAGAGACAATAATGCAGGTAGTCAGTGGTATACCATTTACATATACAACAAATACATACATACATAAAACATATACCTATCTACATAATATAATATATACAATAATAAACATGAAACAAGAGTAAGGAAACTAAATGTAATGACAATGTTTAAGGAGAGAGGAAGTGTTTTTTAACCAGAATTTTAAAAGTGGACAAAGATTGAGCACGCCTTATCGACATGGGCAAGGCATTCCATAACCGTACTGCTTGAACTGTAAAAGACTTGTCATAAAAACTGGTGGAATGCCTCGGCATCTCTAGTCTTAAGTTTTCCGATGACCTCAGGTATCTATTATGTGTGTCATGAAGGAACTTGAAACGTTCTTTAAGATAAGAGGGGGTTTTAGGGTTGAACAGAATACTGTAGAGCTGAAACAAGATATGAGAATTCCGGCGAAGACGTATGGGAAGCCACTTGAGCTTTGTACGAAATTCAGAAATGTGATCATACTTGCGCAGGCCAAATATAAATCTTATGCAAAAGTTTTGAAGTCGCTCAAGTTTATCGAGTTGCGCCTCAGTGAGATCGAGATAACTGACATCAGCGTAGTCAACGATGGGAAGTAAAAGGGATTGTGCAAGCGCAGTTTTAGTGGCAGTTGGAAGAAAGTTCCGCAATCGTCTCAGGGACTTACCAGATGCAAAAATTTTGCGACTTACGTCCTGTAACTGAGGACCCCAAGACAGATGTTTGATGTTTGAATTTACTCAATTTTATCTGGCTGGTTTTGATACCATTAAATAGATGAATTTAAATAAAATAAAAAATAAAAACGATTTCCCGCCTTTTTTCAATTGTTTTTCTGTCCGCAAAAATGAGTCTAATGAATCTAATGAAGAAATTCGATACATTTTGAAGTTTTATTACAAAAAAGGGAAAATAGAAAGAGCAACACAAACCGCGAAACAAATACGTGAAATTATTGACTTAACGATGTGTCAATAAGAGTAGCATAAACTTGGTTTTAGCGTTTTCAGTCATCAAATTTTGATGTCAAAGATGCAGCTCGCTCTGGGTCGCCGTTATTTTTTTTTTTTGGGTGTGGTTTCATCGAATGTCCTCTCCCGCTCTGGGCGGAGCGGAAGGGCGTGTCAGACTCTTACTGACTAAAACCCACCCGTGTTCCTTCAGTTGCCTGTGCGTCAGGGCCCCGGTAAATTTTTCGAACAATCCACGACCCCGGCAGGCATTGGCCCTAGCGGACCCCGTCAATGATCCTGACATCTCTTTGAGGCTCTTTGACTGTGGATAGAAGTGAAAACTAAGTAACTTTTGAATTGTATCGTCGAAGCGTGTGGTGACAAATTGACGATGACGTGAGTTCCACGGTTTTGTTCACCCAAAAAGTGCTCAACGCGCCTAAAAAGTTTCACTTCAAAATTTTGATAACATTTCGCCACTAGTGAAAATGCTCAACCACCGTTAGTATGTGAATGAGTCAATGTTTATCCTTTAAAATTAACTTTACACAATCTTCTACAACCTCAACTAAAAAACAATGACACATCGTAGAAGGATTTCCACACGTCGCGATACATTTTGATCCAATTAAACTTAAGACAACATAATGGTTATTTTCTCCATGTTTTACTCCTCTGCCTAACCCAGGAATGCCTCTCATCTTGAGCCAATTACGACTCAAATGTCAAGAGTTTATGCTTATTGTGAAGTTAAATCTTATATGTTATGTCTTACAAACATATGGTTTAAAGAGAATTAAGGTCACAACAGTTGTAACAGTTGTCAGTTGCCTGGTCATCACATTTAGGTTTTATTGTGTCCTTTTGTTTTTGTGGAACCTAACACAAATTGGTGCATTCACCTTTAGTGCAATTATATGAGGAGCTCAAT
Source organism: Griposia aprilina (assembly GCA_916610205.1). Taxonomy (NCBI): domain Eukaryota; kingdom Metazoa; phylum Arthropoda; class Insecta; order Lepidoptera; family Noctuidae; genus Griposia; species Griposia aprilina. The sequence continues at coordinate 21,129,287 of OU744299.1, read as the reverse complement.
ACCCTCCATATTGGGCACTTTGCTAAGGGTGTTACGCGCGTATGGTCCGCGACAAAAGTCAATAACCACTGCTACTTTTGCACATCATCTAAATTGACACAATGTGATTCGAAACATTGTATTTCAACATTTGATAATATAATAGCTAATAGTTAACATTCTTTTGATTCTTTTACTTACTTTTATTGTTCCCATTTTGATTAAATATAATAAATAGCTCAATATTTAACTTTTAAAATTAAAGTGTAAAGGGCTGCGCTCCAGCGCAGCAGCGGCTCGGCACAGCCTCGGATAAAATCCATCCGCTTGTCGCCAACGGGCCGTCAGCAAGACGACCGCTCGCTACTAGCACACTACCGGTGAGGTGACAGCTTGTTGTTCACGCGCCGCATACTAGTTGGTAGCTCACCGCCCACGCGCCAACGTCTAGTTTTTAGCTTAGAGACCGGTTTGCGAATATTGGTTAGTGATCTCGCTTGAGAAGCACACGTTTCTACGTAATGTTTCAGCTTACGTGAACTGGCAATCATCGCCATTGCCCTCGGCGGAGGAGAGAATAATTTGCGGGCGAGCGACGGGGTTACAGCCGTGCGAGCGGCGCGAGGACAGCGCGTGGATGGCGAGGGGTCCCACACTTACGGCGAGGTGCCAGCATTCATGCATACCGCTTGCAGGCGTTTCTTCACCGGGGAGCAGCGGGCTGGTCGCTTGAAGCACGTGGTCGGTGCGACGTGTGACGGCTGTCCACTATTCCGTATTGTCATCGTAAAATGTACTTTAATGCATTTGATTTAAAACCCTAACTTGAATGACGAGTTATTTGCTGTGTCGGAGCGGTGCTGTTATAATGAGTGATGACCTTTAATAGACTTTTGTCGCTAACTGTACCAATCAATGCATCTCTATGATAAGCACTTTATGGTTTTTTAAGTAATAAAATGACATACTGTGGACCTCTAATGTAAGGGTATCTGTCTATCTCATTGGTCTAGTGGTGGCAAGCGCGACTGCTATGCCTATTATCCTAGACGCCATTGTGTTCCAAATGTTTATTAACTTGGAGATACTATATTCCAGTCTGCAAAATCGAATGTCTTAATATCAACGACGAAAACATCGAATATAAATCACTGCCACTTCATTAATATTCCACAAACTTCAAGTTCAAACAACGGTTTTCTCAAACATTCATAGCCAAGGCGGTTCAAAAGAAGTTCGCAGATAACCTCCTCCATTCTTTGAAGTCGGTTAAATAGTGCTGTCAGCGCCACTGATACGGCGCTAATTTCCTGACGTCCACTGTAATTACCCACATAAAGTTCTATTGTCTCTCCGACTACCCTCCGAACGGTAAAAAAGTATCTTTACTTAGATTCAATTGAAGTAAACGTTCATTTAAGTAGAAGTATTTTTTGGTTAGTTTTAGATTTCGTTATTTTTTTTTGTAATCAATGGAAATAAATGTAAATCCTCTACAAAATCCAATATTTATCTATTTACAATGACTTCATATTGTTTCAACAATATTGAACTACTTAAGAAATATTTGGACACAGGATTAAAATGGAAAAAGATCTTCTCTTAATTTATCGAGATGAAAGTTTACTTCTAAACATTATTTACTGAAATTGTTAATGACGTTTTGTTTTTTCAAAAGAATACACGACGAGTTTTTAAAGATTTGTTAACTCAGTAATTAAAGCTCATTTTCACATTTTCCTCGGAATCGAACCTGCACCCTCGTCTACCCCCACCACCGCGCACAATCTCAGTAAAAAAATCGTCAGATGATCGCCGTCTTTCGAACGGAAATGACGTTTCCTCAATCTAGCAACTAACGTATCTTGCTGAATGGAATCCTTTTTGAATTAAACGTTTGTTTTTTTTTAATTAACACTTAACTTGATCGTTTCAAGAAATGGAATGGGCTAGTTATGTTCGTGGAAAGATTTTTTAGAGGATTTAAAAGAATTTAATGGCGTGGTGGTCTTCAGATAGCGTATTTTTAGTGTGATTATTTTTGTAAATAAAGGTTTGAATAGATATTGTTTAGTTTTTCTGCCAGTGTGGATAAATTGAAGGAATATTACGAACCAAAGTATACTATAGTGGCTTTGGATACCTAGCTGGACTAGTTAATATTTTGCCACGACTTAAGATACAAATGAAGAAGAAATGAAGAAGTGGCTGTACCAAGCACGTATCAATGAGAATTCCGGGATCTCTAAAAGGGCAGACCGAAGTCCTAATTTCAGGTTTCACATGTATACTAATATTATAAAGAGGTAAAATTTGATTGTTTGTAATATCGTATGTAGTGGGAAATCTCTAGCAATACGAGTCGGATTTCAATTTTTTGAACATTTTTGATAGCCCGATTCATGACGAAGGGTATTTAACATCACACTTGGGTATTTAGGAGCCAAGAAAAGAAAAAAAACAGAAAGAACGCTAAGCGAAAACGAAGTGATAGCACGGGCAGGCGACGCGATGTGACGGGATGGGTCGGGGGTACCAGAAACTTCACGCGAACGAAGTCCCATAAAAAAGCAAAAGCAAGTACTATATTATAATCTGAAAACACTTCTCACACACACATCCCAAACACACATTCACATTCTTCAAACTTAACTTTCTCTCAATAGAATTAAAACCCTGCAGCCAATACAAGCAATAGTCATATTAACCGTTATTAGGGTTCCATACCCAAAGGGTGCCAACGGAACCCTATTACTAAGCCTCAGCTGTCCGTCCATCTGTCTGTCTGTCAGCAGGCTGTATCTCATGAACCGTAATAGGTAGACAAATGAAATTTTCACAGAGTGTGTATTTTTATTGCCGCTATAACATTAAACAAAAATAAAAAATAATAATGAGGGAGGTCTCCACACAAGAAAAGTGGCTTTTTTCGGCGCTTTTTGCCTTGTTCTGTTATTTCCTAGACTACACCTTCAACGCTTAGCACAATAATATTTCTGTTTAACGATAGCAATAATTCCACAACTTGCAGAAACACAGCATTACAAAATAAGTCATAATTAATTCCCCACAGTGCTGCGAAGTAACAATATTGTGGCCAAAAACGAAAAAAATACAACCTTAGTGGTAATAGCGTTGTAGCATTTTGGCGCACAGGGTGTTCGGAATATGGATGATTTAAAAGGTCATAGTAATCTGGAAATAAAAGGTTTGTTTAAGTGCATGACTCACTGGTTTGAATGCATAAATAACAATAACATAGTTGCACGTTATGTACGGTTTTGCGACCAAACTACTGAAACCATTTTTGATAAACTTGAGGGAAACAAAAATAAGCATTAATTTGTAATTCAACACTGTTCCTAAAGCTACAACCTTGGAAATACCTACATTAGCTTTACTTTAATAACAAAATACCTTGATTTCAGACCACAGAGAATCCTCATCTGAAGCATTGACCTATCTTAGCATCGAATGTCTCGTACAAGCATTTTTAAGCTAAACCAAATATAAACAATTGGTACAGTTTAGTGAACAGCCTGTACAAGTTGACACTAGGGTAATAAATTAAATATAAAAAGTCCAACATAAAACAGTCGCACCTCGCTTTACCTACGGTTATGAGCGAGCCAACTCACACCGGCCAGTTTGTGAACATTTTGACTGGGGAGGGTTAGCAGAGAAGGTACCTTTTTACTGACCCAATTAAATTGATTATATTACAGATATTCGTCATTAACACAAAGAAGGTTTCGCTTACCCATTTTTTTTTTTTACTTTATATTGCTGGCTGTAAAGTTTTTTTTTTTTACAAAAAAATTACACATTCCTAGTATGGTGTAAAAATTACAAAGACATAATAAACTCCTAATGACAAATACTCTTTTAAATCTGTGTAATTTTTAATGTCGTCTGGAAAAAACACAGCATTTCTTATCATAGATTTTGTAATTAATAACTTGCGACTCAACAAGAAGTAGTTTATCTCATGTATACTATCTTCTATCTTCCCCTTTACCAAAGTCAGCACCCTGGTTACGTAATACACTATCTATCACAATCTGAATCATTTTCAAGTCTATTGCTAATCCATTGCTTAATATGTTCGAAAAATTTGTCAACTGCTCAACAACGTAAATAACGCAATGAATGTTGTTGAACTGTCAAAATGAAACCCATTCCTACTGTTAATGTGTTACGTAATTACCCCACAGATATATTTTATTCTTGGAAAAAAATAGGCAGACTGGTCTAGTACGGAAAAACTATCAAAAAAAATTTTTTTTTTCTTAAGATAAGATTTATTCTTGGTGTAAAAGTTTGATGAAATTCGCCGTTCGTTTTTTTTTTGTGTTTTTGTTAGTAGCGGGTAATCTTCGGAACTATTGGTCCGATTCCTAAAATTCTTTTAGTAATGGGAATCTATAGTTATTTATGTTAGTCAGAAGCTAGTCTTCTTATGGATTTTTATGTTTTTGTGCAACAGGGTTGATGCTTAGCCTAAAACTGACAGCATCGGACATTCCTGTATGAAAATTCACAGTTCTAAGCGGGACGTGTGAGTTGTGAACCCTCAAGGGTCACAGTAAAGATGGCAGCTCCAACATAATACGTAACATTGTTCGTTATTGCTCTAATAAAAGCCTGTGCTAGCCTGTTTAGTGCTTGAGTTTCATAAAAACTTTGCCTATGAGTTTGTTTGAATAATTGGTGTTATTTTCATTTGAATGTTAATTGTAGTTTTTTTAGGTTTATGCGGCTATATAATAGTCATAGTGTGTTAATCACCACTAAGTATTGGCAGAAAAAATGCCTCACCTCATTGGTCCAGTGGTTGCAAGCGTGAATGTTGAGCATGGGTCCCGGTTCGATCTCCAACTCGGGCAAAGTGTTATTCGAATCTCCATTTAGAATTTATCAGTAGCATCTCTTATGCTCGATTTGCGCCCGGTAGATTATAGGTTCGCCCCTTTTTACTTGGGACTTAAACATAACTTAAACGAAATGTGGGTGTTCTATAGGTACACCTCTGCTTACCCTTCGAAGAATACAAGCGTGATATTTAAAAAAAACGCTGCAGTCGGCCCTGCCTTAACCCCAGATTGAATTTGTCTCACATTTTCATCTAGAAAGAAAGAAAAATGAGTTTATTGGTATTACAACAAAAAAATACAGTTTAAAACTATAAAAAAACAGAAAATTATGATTATAATGCCAAAAGGGCCTCAGCACCTGACGCTCGTTTTCAGCTGCACCCCACACATCTGTTTCTTCAAAATTACTTAACCCAATATCCAATTTAACTTTTCCGGATCAAAAAAGCCTGAGAGTGAACTACAATCCGTGTTCACTAGCATTAATTGACTGAAACCAGTGAACCGACAAATTAAAATTAGTAAAATAATAATGACGTGTGTTTTCAAAGGAATTATACACGAGTGCACTGAAAGAATCGCGTGCGGGCTGCAATGAAAAAAATATTTGTGTCGATTTGTAGTCCGCTATGAGCAAGCATAAAGGCATTCAAAGGTATAAACATACAGACAAATGAGTAGTTTAACTCGTATCTTATTATCTAAACGAATTCCTTTGTTAATTTTAACGTTATAAAAATGAAAAATGAATGATAAATGATTTTATTTCTGTAAGTAGGTTTATACAGACACTTTTACACGTCAATCATATTTTAAAAACTAGATGAGGTCGGCGTTTCCTATCTGACTACTCTGAGAAGAAAAGCCGAAACAGACTCAGCGGTCACAGTTCCTTTTAAAGTCCAGGCATAATTTTGGATCATTTTTAGATCATGTGAAGACCATGTAGATTGGTGTCTGCAAATAATCGTCTTTTGAGGAAAAAACCACACAGATTAAATGGATCTGTCCAGTCAGTGCACACATTTGTCAGTACCCCTTTTTTTTTTTTTTTTTGGGTGGGAAATCATCAAATGACCTCTCCCGCTCTGGGCGGAGCGGAAGGGCGTGTCAGACTCTTACTGACTAAAACCCACCCGTGTTCCTTCATTTGCCTGTGCGCCAGGGCCACGGTAACTCTTTCGAACAATCCGCAACCCCGGTAGGCATTGGCCCTATCGAACCCCGTCAATGATGCTGACATCTCTTTGAGGCGCGCGTGGAACACGACGCGCCGTCGACCCGGGCCTGGTCCTTACCGGACGGCGAACTGCCCATCGCTCGCCGTCCGCAAACCCGCGCCTACGGTGGCCGGGAGTTGGCAATCGACTCCCGACGCCCAGGGTTTCTCACCCTGCGGCGACTAGGGGCGTGAGGGCGCAACGATTGCCTCACCCTCACGCGCTCCGCCTCCTCCTTCGCGAGCATTACTGCTTCGCAGAAGGAGGTGACTGCTTCCCATTCCCTCTCGCTCCGTACCATGGCCTGGACCAGGGCCGGTCACGAGAGATTGCCGCCGCCGATCGCCGCCACGAGGACACGGCGGTGCGCCGCCCAAGCCGGGCAGATCTCCACCGTATGCTCCACCGTGTCCTCCGGTCGATCCACACAATGATAACACCCGGGCGTTTCCTCCCGCCTTATCCGAAACAGGAACCTCCCGAAACAGCCATGTCCGGTGAGGACCTGCGTCAGGCGGAAGGTGAGGACGCCGTGGCGCCTCTCAAGCCACTCCTCAAAGAGGGGACTTACCGCCGCAATTGTGGCGTGCCCATTGTCAGTACCCCTGCAGCTCAACTCAGAACTTAATGAGCTCAAGGATTCGACGAACAATATAAAAAAAAAAAAAAAAACAAACAAACATTTAGGTAGGCCGCATAAATTACTTAAACTAACTGCCAGACCATGAATAAAACTGAAACATCATGCACATAGACCTTACATTCATACTAATTAAAATAATATAATACTTTATACACAAAAAATTCATATCATTGAATATGCAAAAAGGTATAGGCATGGAAAAAAAAAGTAAAATAGTTAGCAAAATAAAATACAAAATCAAAATTCATTGTGTAAATTTATTGGAGCAGCTCAAACCCAAGCCTTTTTGTCCTCAATATAGTCTTTCACAGTATAATAGGCTTTCTGGCATTTTCCGCTTTATAAAACATTTCAATTTATTAAGGCTTAGATCTTGAATGTGGCTGGGAAGTTTATTATAAAAATGTATATTAGCATCTAAACGAACCACCTATTTACTTGAGCCTGGTTGTAGTAACAAGAAATTTGTGATTATCCAAGTATAATTATTATATTAAGGATACCAGAAATATTGAATTGGATTTTTTAAACAGATTAATATATTTATGTGCGTACAAAAGATTTTCATAAATATACTTACTGAGAAGCATAGTCATTATATTAATTTCTTTAAATTTGTCTCTGAGGAAGTGTCTGAGATTTAATTTATAAATTGAACGAATGCCCTTGCCTTTCTCGATTGCCCTTTTTTGTAGAACATTAATACACAATTTTTTAATATCACAATAATATTTTTGAATATCGGCGGCATTTCCCCATAAAAGAATACCGTACGACTTCACACTATGAAAATAAGTAAAGTATACTGAACGGGCTGTTTCTAAATCACGATTTTTTGTAACGGCGTATGCTGCAGAGCTTAGCTTTTTTGACAATTTATCTATATCGGGGGCCCCATTGAAGCTTAGCATCCAAAGATATACCTTTTTTTTGTTTTCGCTGGAAAACGTCGTCGGAGGAGTTGGTCGGTCGTTGAGTGTGGGATTTTTACATCACTAAAACCACCCCGGTGATCACCATCAGCACATAGAGGGGTCCCGGTTCCTCTTAAAAGACCAATTCCGGAACACCCCTGCGCAACGCCTGTAAGGCACATCCCTGGGGACCCCAAAGGTCTACGTACCTTTATTGGTAAGCGGGTTTCGGCGAATTAGGCGCCAAGGCGATTGCCTCCCTGACCAAAGTTATACCGGACGGGGAAGGTATGTCTCTCTCGTTATTATCAGCCATATTTTAACTACTGTGGGCGTACTATGGGTAGTGTTGGTTATTGCGCAATAGAAAAATCGTTTGCAGTTCAAATCAAATTAGACTGTACGATCAAATTAATCACACTAGCGAATCACACACTGTAGGTACACGACAAAACATTATGGAAAGCGCGACAGTTTCTAAACGTCTTCACTGCTTACCCATCAACAACAAACTCTGCTTTAACTCTGGTCAAGCGTGAGCGTTATAGACTCTGTCCAGCGCCACCTGGTGGCAGCGGCGTCCCGATTAGTCAAGTCAAACGATTGATTTAACGTATTTCCGACATACCTAAGAATATGGTATTTTCCGGTTGCAGCTCTTCACCCTATAAGAGAAGGAGAACACTAGTTTCTACTTGTCTAACGTGAGGTATCGTAAACTTAATACATTTAGGTTTTTATCGTTAAGAAGTAGGTTATTAACGTGAATATTTATTAGATAGAAAATAAAATTACTATAATATGTTGCTACAGGTCATCATCTCCCTAGCCTTTTATATAATTATATAATTAATGCATATATAATATTGTAAAACATTTTTAAAAGAGTAACGGTGGAGTTTTTTGCCCATTCTTCTCCATACGAAACTACCTTTTGGAAGGGGCAACTAGAATCAATTCTATTTTTTTGGAAATATTGACGTTCAAAAGTGCCTTTTATGTGCCTATTTGAAATAAATGATTTGACTTTGAATTAATTAAAAGATTACAATTAAATAAACATTACAAAACTTTTTGACAAAAAAAACAACCGACTTCCAAAAAATAACACTACAAAGTGAAAAATAACTTTAATTTCGGAAGTCGGTGTCTTTGGATCTTTATTTTAGTTTTTTGCCACCGACTTCCGAAATTAAAGTTATTTTTCACTTTGTAGTGTTGTTTTTTGGAAGTCAGTTGTTTTTTTTTGTCAAAAAGTTTTTATTTTTTTCAGTTTTTAGTGGGTTAGATAATAATTTATCGAAGTTACAATAGCCTAATGTCAACTGCTCATCACCTTTTACAAAATATTTCGTTTCCCGATGCAAGGAATTGAGGAGTTTATTGTTGAGGTTTTCTCTTGGTAAAAACCAGAAGAACTGGAGCTGGTGGTGAAGCCACCATCAGCTCCATTTCACCATATGCATTGTGACAAGCATAAATTGCTTAGCAACCAACGAAAGAGCATTGCTAGAGATGACCCGATTACGCAACTTAAATTCAGTCTCAAATTGACGCGTCAGCATGACTAGTAGGTAGTGGTTGCCCTATGAAAAACTTCAATCTTAATTGGGTATTATTTTTGTATGACCTGAATATTTTGGAATATTGAACCGTATGAAGTAAGCCCAACAAAAGGTAACTGCTGTAAATCGTTGAGGAATTCCCTCGACCGTCTATGGTCTCCATCATCAGACCTGTAATGGCACTTATAACCCATATGGGTGCAAAGTTCTCATCAATATAAATGAATTAAGTTCAAACACAAGGTAGCTACTGTAAACCGTTGAGGAGTTCCCTTAACTGTCCTTCGTCTTCATCATCAGACCCTTAATGACTGTCACAACCCTTCAGGTGTAAAGTTCTCATAAATACAAATTAATCAAGCCCAAACACAAGGTACCTGCTGTAAATCATTGAGGAATTCTCTCGACTGTCTTTCGGCTCCATCATCAGATCGATTCCAGACCTTCATTAAATTGTAGTTCTTTAAAATACTTAATGAAAAAATTAACAAACGCACTAGGCGCTCCTACGATTTTCGAAGGTTCACCTCGATTTCTCCGGGATTCCATCATCAGATCCTGGTTTCCTTATCATGGGACCACCCTTGAAGTATGTCCTTTCTAACAAAAAAAGAATCATCCAAATCGGTTCACCCACGAAAGAGTTCTGAGCTAACACACATAAAAAAAAATATTACAAATTACAATTTTACAATAACAAAAAAAATTAATAAATTAAATACATTATTCATCTTAGTCTAAATTTAGGTTTGGATCCGGAATGCTCAACATGCTGTCTGATTCAGTACCGCATTATTGGTCAATCCAGATCCAGACACATCCTCCATGCGAACAGCTGAAGGAAAGCTGTTGGAGGCTGCTAAAGGTAGCTTTTCCCATCTATGTTGGAGTAGGCTTCCAGTATAACTGGATGCAGCTGGATACCAGTATTTTACATGGAGCGAATGCCTGTCTGACTTCCACAACCTAGTAACTGGGTAATACAACACCCTGTGGTAAGAATGGGTCAAATCAATAGATTCAGAGGTGTCCTCCTTCTTCCCCTGTCTCCTTCTCCATGTAGGTACTGGATAACCCCTTGGTAAGACTAGTTTTCTGATTAACAACTGTCAAAGATCCAGTGAACGACAGCCGGGACCAACGGCTTAACGTGCTTTTTTTCTTTTCTATGCTTTTCACGGAGGTTTTTCGATATTTAATGGATGGTCACCCATCCACGAACCGACTGCAGCAAGCGTAGCTTAACGTTCGATCGACCTGCGCGGCTATTACTATTTAGCCCCTGTTGCGACGAGCCAATTGTAGCTACACGTAAAAATAAAGCTGGTTAAAATTAATAGTGTCTCTGTAACATACACCTTGGATGTACAATATTGTACAATGATAAGAAAAAACAAAGAATAATCTAGCATGGATTAACAGATAAGGAAAATATATATATACAAAAACTTTAAGTAATATAAAGGTGAGTAGGTATACACAAGAGCATTTTCTCGAGCATTTCCGTGTAATGTAACGTTCTTATGAATGGTAAAATCCAAGCAAAAGCTTATATTAAAAAGCATTTCCATGTAATGTAACGTTCCGGCGAATGCTCGATACGGTGTTCGTAGTAATGTTTATGTTGAGTGTACATTTACCTGTAACATTCCTTTATATTTTGCGTTAATTCTTCGTTAAAATTTTGGCTCTGCAGGTCGTGTCTTTGCTCGATAAAATGTTACACAAATTCGCTCGTTTGTTGTTTGCATAACAAGTTGTAACAAAGATTCGAGTGTCGTGCTCAATATTCGGTTCGTGAAAGGGTGACACATTAGATCGACTCGACGTTTTGTTACAAGTACATGCCCTAGTCGATACCCACCTAGTGAAATATAGAAAAACACATTATTATTTATTAACAGACAAAGCCCAAAGCCCTCCCTACTCTCCACCTGTTTCTGTCCAGAGCTCTGTGTGTCTGTACTTACACACAGATTTAGAAAAAAGAAAGTAAACGTCAATCATTCTAGGGTGTTTTCATAATATTCAAAAACCGCATAGAAACATTTCTGTTAGAGTAAGTAACTCAAGAAGTTGTTTATTAAATATAAAATTACTATTTGCTTCTCTTAATTTTATTGCTAACTTATTATAAACGAGCATCGCCTCGCAGTTCCACCCGCATAAGTCTCTATCCCATGGGAATACGAGTATCGGGATAAAAACGCCAACAGACGAGGCTTATACCTAGCTATTATGAATGTTATGCTATTGTAGAAAGGATCATTAGCCGTCCCCCGACGCAACGCTTGGATCAAAATATTACCTACAATTTATAGAATAGAATACTCTTTATTATGTACTCCATAAAAATTACAGACATAAATGTAGAAATTTTACATAGGGTTTTTTTTTTAAAGTAAATTTAAAGGGCAAATACATTGTTTTTTTTTCTATTTTAGAGGTTTTAGTTTGTGTCGCGGGTTTTGTATTAAAACTTGTATAAACAAATTGTATTGTAGCTTTTATTTTAAAACAAAAGCTCCAACGCGTCAAATTGGTACTGTTTTAGCCGCCAGTTAAATAGTTCTAATTGGTTCCATTTTCGTCTCAATTACTGACTGATTATCTGACCGACAGAGGGCGAGATCACCAATTAGTGAGTATAAATAACCGAGGCTGTCTGGCTACAGGAACATCAGTAGTTAGGTAAGCTGGATAAATATTAGCTTTATTTTCTGGAGAATTATCTTAAATCCGTCTTAGGTACTAGGGGTTTCATGTTACCCATTAACTGGGTTGTCGACAACAGATAGGCAGTCGCTTCATGTACAATATTGGTACTCAGCTGCATCGGGAATGGAAACCGAGCCCAACGTAGTTGAAAAAAGGCTATTGAATTATCTTAAAGCCGGACAATATTAATTGAAAACTGATGACGTCATACAATTTAATACCACATTGCCCTGCCTTGCATATGAAGAGTGTGAATCTATTTAACCCATATTTATTTAAAACTTCTTTGCCGATCAAAGGAATTTAATGATTTAAAAATAAATCTTAATATATATTTTCTGTGCTGCTTTCCTGGCGGTACCACTCCTCGAAAGAATGATTTCCACCATATGGCTCGCATCGCATCGGATCGAGAATCGACGCTAGATGGCGCTGATGAAGTAAACATCCGAAGTGTAGTTCTCTGATAATTATTGACTTTAAAATTATAAAACAAACAAAATCGTACATTAAATTGTGTTTAGTATGTTCGTTATGGTGTGAATACTGTGCACAAACGTTATCAAAACAAACTATGTGATATATTTTCAAATAAGTAAAGACAATTACGTGAAGTGACGAAACAGAATACAACGTTAATAAACATTAAATAACACTGTGATAAACAATTGATTACGTGAAATACGCTAAAAACTAAGTGACAAGTGTATATTAACTGGAAAAAACTTATGTAAGCAGTTAAAATTGAACTTGGTGTTGTGTGGAAAAAATATCTAAACGATGAATCATCTTTAACGGCTTCAAAACTATTTGAATGATTTTTCCTCAACCACTTACCAACTTCAACCATATAATTAACGTTCGAATAGCCGAAGTAATTAGCGTTGGATTGCTGAGACACTGAGTGCTGGTTCGAATCCCACGAGCTGCGAAACTTTTTGTGTTTCTTAAGATCTCAAATTTAAATTAATATGAACTTCTTTGGGAACATCACACAACGTCGTAATCGAAGAGTCTCCGAAACAAAAAGTGAAGACTTAAATTTAACAAATAATGAACTAGATGGCACCACTAGTAACAGTCTACCCAACATATCAGACGACGAGGACTGCGATGAAATTCTTCAACTAAAAAACAAAATAAAAGAATTGACGCTTCAACTAGAGACTGCACACAGAGAAGTTGAATCCCTAAATATGGACAACACAAATCTCAAAAAGACCATCGAAAACTTGACAAAAAAGGAAAACATTTACAAAAAACTTACAACGGACATTGTAAATAACACTCCAAAAAGGAAAAAATCATCTCAAACAGTTCCTACAATCGATCTTAGCGTTACTCCTAAGTCGACGAAGAAATTTATGAAGCTTACTCCCGAAATGGCTGATAAATCAACTCCAGAAGCTGTACCCCAGATGGTTGATAAGACTACTCAATGTAACATCTATGGAAATAAACACTCAATACGTGAGAACTTAATCGACAAATAATTCCTGACACAAAACACAATAAAAAACAAACTAACTATAATAAGCGCCAACAATAGAAACGGACTCTGCAACATTATTGAGGATCTTTTTGCAACTAGTTTTGACTTTTGCCACTACTCGTATCCAAATGGTAGCATCGAACAACTCCTACTTGGCTTAGAAAATAAGATTAAACACTACAGTAAAAGCGACTATTGTGTTATTCTAATAGGAGAAAGAGACTTCTTAAGAACTAAAAACTATCACGATCTAATCTACCATATCTGTGATGGACGATGAAAGTATAAGCAGAATCTGTGCAAGCGCTTTTTCGGAAAGTGAAATTGTAGCGGCGAAGAAGTTGTTGTTCGAATCTTTGCCGACAACAAAACGTAAGATAACGCGAAGGAAAGCGGGGAAGAATGTTCGAGACATAGACGACGTCATCTGTCTTATTCGCGATACCGACTCCGAGGATATCCCAGTCTTCGTGGCACGCGACCTTGAGAAGTTACCCCCGGTTCTGTTTGATCATGTTGACGTGACGAGGCTATTGAAAGACATTGTTAAGCTACGGCAAGATCTCGACATGATGAAAGAAGACTATGCTACAGTTAAGCAGGTGGACCAGTTGAAAAGTGAAGTGCAGTATCTTTCATCAGGATGGCGTAATGTAAACACCAAAAGAGGTGCATATGTCGCAAGACTTGCAAGCTATGAGTGCGATAGTGGTCCCATGGGATTATCGCTAGAACGCAATGAAGGCAGTAGTGAATGTTTCCAACAACAACCTACGTTAGAATCTACACTAAAATCCGTTATTAAAAATAATCAAATATCGGAGGGTAGTAGTGAAGCTTCGCCGCAAAGTAAGCAATGTATTCCGACCGTCGAACTACGAGAAGTGGCTACGATGACGCACGTCGCGGGTCAGCTGATCGAGTCGCTCGCGGATTCTCACACGCAGACCGCGCCCGTTCCCCTAGTGCACGGTGCGGCCGGCGGAGCATCGTCGCTGCCGCCGTCCTCCGCGCCGACCGGCGGCCGCGATCCCCTACCCGCCGCTCCGCTGTCGCTGCTATCTGGTCAGGCTGCCTATACTGCGCCGCTACCACCACCAGTTGACAAAAATGGATCCGGCCCTATCGCTCCTAAATCGTTGGCGGAGATTGTTCGAGAAGGGAAATGGAAGACACAGGCCCCGAGTGACCAGTGGGTTCGTGTCCAAAACAAAAGATCACGAAACCGTTTCGTTGGGAAGCGAGGAAAAGCGGAGCCTGAGCCTGGAAGTAATTTTGTGGCAGCGGAAACTAAGGTTCCCATGTATATTTATAATGTGGCGAAAGGCGTGTCCGTGTGTGACATCCGTACCTACATAATGAAGAAGACTAACATTGATGTTATAATTGAAAAAATGGACATGAAGTTAGCGAAGGATTACGAATCATACAAAATATTCGTACCTAAATATTCGTTAATAAATTTCCTGAGTGATGACTTCTGGCCAAAGGGGGTAGCCTATCGTAGATTTATAAACATTATCAGACGTGACAAGGTAAATGTCCGTGTGACTAGCGAGAATACTGGCAGATCTAATTTATGAATAACATCAATTTGATAAGTTTTAACTGCAAAAATGTGAGGAGATCAGTGGAATGTGTGCGGCAGCTTTGTCGCTCGGGTGATGTTGTGGCGCTGCAGGAGACGTGGCTAATGCCGCACGACCTTGGGTTCCTGGCCGCGATAGATGTCGACTTCGCCTGCACGGGTACCTCTGCAGTGGATACCGCGGCTGGGGTCTTACGCGGTAGGCCCTACGGCGGAGTTGCCCTACTGTGGAGAAAGGTTGCGTTTCCAACAGTAACCGTAGTGAAGTGCAATAGTGTGCGTCTCGCCGCGATAAAAATCGAGCTCAGTGATCGTTCCATCTTGATATTTTCTGTGTATATGCCTACCGAATCCAATGAAAACTTAGTGGAATTCACAGAGTGTCTCAGTGAAATGACAGCCATAGTTGACAGTCACAATGTGGAGTCGGTGTTTATGTTAGGAGACTATAATGCGCACCCAGGTGAGTCATTTGCTACCGAACTTTTAACTTTTTGTGCGGAACAATCGTGGTCCTGTGTAGACCTGGAACTTATGCCGTCTGACAGTTATACGTTTGTCAGTGACGCGCACGGCTGTCGGCGCTGGCTCGACCACTGTCTTGTGACAAGTGCCGCGCGGCACTCAGTGTCCGCGGCCTCTGTGTTATATAATACTTATTGGTCTGATCATTACCCTGTATCTATACGATGTAATTTTAATTTACTTAAGCCTCAGATCTGTATACCTACTGTTTGTATAAATAGAATAGTCTGGGGTGAGCGTGACTCGACTCAGATATTGAAATTTAAAAATGTATGTCACTCTAGACTTCGTGAAATTGATTTTCCTTCAGAATTAAGAAGCTGCTCAGATAATATGTGTTCTAACAAAGGTCATAAAATCCTGTTAGATAACATGTATGACGAGATTATTTGTGTACTATCGGAGGCCGCTATATGTAGTTATAATGTTACCGAAAAGCGTAGAGGTAGATACATTACCGGGTGGAATAGGCACGTCCGCGGCGCTCATGAGAGGGCTCGGCTATGTTTTCAGGCTTGGTTGTATGGGGGTAAGCCCGGGGCTGGCCGTCTTTATAATGATATGTATGAAACCAGGCGCGCTTTTAAATCAAAACTTAAGTGGTGTCAGAATAATCAACAACAAATAAAAATGGATATTATTGCTGAACTTCACTCAAACAAGAAATTCGGTCAGTTCTGGAAAAACACCAATAAAATGAATCATAAGCCGGGCATCCCCGTCAGCGTGGCGGGAGTGCACGAGCCTAGTGAGATCGCCACCATGTTCTCTAACCATTTCAGGGTGGACTCGCTTCTGGGGCCAGCGCGGCAGGTGCCCGATGCTGAGGAAGGTAGTGAGCGTAGTGTTCAGTTTACTACGAAGGAAGTGCGTGCGGTGATCAAGGGCATGGTGAGGGGTAAATCCCCGGGTCACGACAGCCTTAGCATCGAGCACCTGCAGCACGCCGGTGTGCACCTACCCAGAGTGCTGGCTATGTTTTTTAACCTGTGTTTAGGCCACTCCCATCTGCCCGATAATCTAATGCGTACTATAGTTGTACCAATTATCAAAAATAAAACTGGTGACACGTCAGATGTGAACAATTATAGACCGATCTCCCTAGCCACAGTAGTCGCCAAAGTGCTGGACAGTCTGCTTGGTCAGCACCTGGATAAACACGTTTCGCTAAACGACGCGCAGTTCGGTTTCAGACCCGGGCTTTCCACCGAGAGTGCTATCCTGTGCCTCAAGCAGACTGTTCAGTATTACACGAGTAGAAAGACCCCAGTCTATGCATGCTACCTCGATTTATCGAAAGCGTTCGATCTTGTATCGTACGATATTCTATGGAGTAAATTAAGGGATGAAACTTGTCTACCTAGGGAATTTGTGCTATTATTTATGCATTGGTATAATAATCAAAAGAATTTTGTAAGATGGGCAGGCTCTCTGTCGGGGGAGTATAGGCTGGAATGCGGGGTGAGGCAGGGGGGGCTGACCTCTCCTACGCTTTTCAGCCTGTACGTCAACCGACTGATCGATGAGCTTAGCAGAACAGGGATAGGGTGTCATATAGACGGAGTGTGCGTGAATAACATCAGCTACGCAGACGATATGGTGCTGCTGAGCCCGTCGATGGGTGCCTTGCGAAAACTCCTGAAAATTTGTGAGTCCTACGCGGTGGCTCATGGGCTCAAATACAACGCGAAAAAGAGTGAAATAATGATTTTCAGGCCGGACAACAAGCGATACACATTCGTTCCGAATTTCACTCTAAGTGGTACAGCTCTAAAGAAAGTCGAGCAATTTAAGTATTTGGGCCACTGGGTCACCGAGGACCTTAAGGACAGTGTGGATATCGAAAGGGAGCGCAGAGCGCTGTCTGTCCGATGCAACATGTTGGCCCGCAGGTTTTCACGGTGCACGGGGACTGTCAAAGTTGCGCTTTTTAAAGCGTACTGTCAGTGCTTTTACACCTGCAGCCTGTGGGTTAACTATACACAGCGGACATACAGCGATCTGCGCGTTCAATACAATAACGCGTTCCGGGTGTTGATGGGGCTGCCGCGCTACTGCAGCGCCTCCGCGATGTTCGCGGCGGCTGACACAGACGGTTTTGCGGCCATTATGCGCAAACGGTGCGCATCTATCATGCGCCGCACGCGCGACAGCCCCAACACCATCCTGCGCGCGCTGGCGGACCGGTGGGACTCTCCGATACTGGCTCGATGGATACGGCTCCACGCAGTCGTTTAGTGATTTTCCACCGTCATCGGGAAGTGCACCCGGACCTGCCACTAGTGTTTAGTTGTTATTGTATGTCATTAATTATTTTATTACTAACATTAGTTTGTAAGCTCACAGTTTTACTAACAAATATGGATGTAATCTTAGGATGAATCTGAAATAAATTATTTATTATTATTATATTATTATTAAAGATTCCATTGAAAAACTAAGCCATACCAATATAATTATATGTCTGCCAACCTATAGACAATGTGCTGATTACACAACAATATACAACTCGCGGGTTGAAATGTTTAATAATCTTTTGTATCTGCACAACACAACATATGAATATGCTTATTTACTGGACTCAAACGCTGACTTATGTTATGAAAACACAATGTTTTCGGGTCGTCAGGGTCTTTTAAATGACAGAGGCATGAAAAACGTAATCTTGAATCTTAAAAAAACTATTAGCGAAATCCAAGAAGAGAATAATAGTAACACTGACAAAAAGGACATATTTGAAGATACATCAAACCATTTTTTTCTATGCTAATTTATCAATAATGCATCAAAACATCGCAGGATTAATAAACAAGGCAGACCAATTGCTTTTGCATCTGCTTGAATTTCAAAATCGCATAGATGTAATCTGCGTGACTGAACACTTCATGGAAACTGGATATGAAGACTTTCTCACTATACCTAATTATAAATTGGCAGCTTGTTACTCTAGAGACACAAAAAGAGGGGGAGCGTGCATATTAATTAAAAATGAGCATCAGTATAGAGAGCTTGAAGATATAAAGAAACTTTCTATTCAGGGAGCTTTCGAGTGCTGCGCAATTGAATTGATACAGCACAATATTATCATTGTATGTATTTACAGAATACCTAAATCAAATAATCTTGAAATTTTTTACTCTAAATTAGATATTCTCTTGCCCAAGATTTGTTATAAAGCGCGCAAGAATGTTATTATATGTGGTGACTTTAACATTAATACATTGAAAAAAAATAGAACTTCCATTGAGTTTACTAACTATCTATTAAGCTACAATCTAAAGTTGCAAATTGACCAGCCCACTAGGTTACAAAGCAACACATGTATAGACAATTTTGCGCACAATTTTTCACAAAAATGTATCCACGATATAGTTGACCTTAACATGTCAGATCACACCGCTCAAATTTTAAAGATTCCCGTAAAAAGGACTTGTACAATAAACAGTTGGAATATAACAGCCCGTGATTATGGTTACGATAACCTAATGAAATTTAGATTATGTTTATACCCTTTATCGTTTTGTGAAGTTTATCAAGCAGATGATCCTAATGTAGCGTACGATAGCTTTATTCAAACATTCCGTCTGTTTTACGACTTGTGTTTTCCCTTGATTAACAAAATAATAAAGTTAAAAAGGAATCCGAACTGGTTAACACCCGGACTAAAACGCTGTAGCAAAAATAAGAGACAGCTTCTTTGGCAACTAAGAGCAAAACCCAATAGCAATAACTTAACTAAACTTAAAAATTACTCACAAAGACTTAATAAAATAATAAAACTGACACAAAAGGCAAAAAATAATCATAGGATAATGACATCAACAAACAAATCAAAGGATACATGGAAGATCATAAATGAAAATAAATACTGTCCTCCCCATGAACACATAACGGAAATACGAAGGAACGGTGTTACAATAACAAACCCCTGCGATATAGCGAACGCATTTAACGATCACTTTGTGGATCAAGCAGAATTACTTGCAAATACCTCAAAATCTGCAAGTTATGAGACTCCAAATTCATGTTGCGAATCAATGTTTTTAGCCCCAACTACACCTGATGAAGTCTATCGAATAATACAGAATTTAAAAAACAAAGTTAGTGTAGGATATGACAATATTTCAACAAAGGTATTAAAATTTGTTTCCGATGTTATAGCTGGCCCCATTTGCCACATTATTAACGTTAGTATCTCTTCTGGAATATATCCTGATAAACTCAAGCCAACAATAATTAAGCCCTTATTTAAGAAACATGATAAAACTGATATCAATAACTACAGACCCATTGCTCTGATACCAGTAATATCAAAAATATTCGAGAAAGCTATTTATCACCGTATAGATTCCTTTTTCACGAAACACAATCTCTTAGTAAAGGAACAGAAGGGTTTCAGAAAAAATAAATCCATAAATCTGGCTATCTATGATTTCCTTAATATTATAATGACAGATATCGATAAAAGAATTCCTATTAGTGCTATATTTATGGACATGACGAAGGCTTTCGATTTAGTTGATCATAATACTCTCCTACGGAAACTTAATGCGCATGGAATAAGGGGAAAAGCACTTTCCCTTATACAATCTTACCTGGACAGTAGAACACAGTGTACGGAAATTAAACGAATTTCTATAAAAGAAAAAAAGGAATATAAATATGTATCCGAAAAACGTGAAATCATTTTTGGCGTACCACAGGGCAGCGTATTAGGACCGCCATTATTTTTGGTTTACATAAACGACTTCCCAAAACATGTCAGTTTTCCTATGGTTCTTTTTGCTGATGACAGTACGATCATTGTTAGACAAAATAAAAATAGTGACTATGAATGTGACATCAAAGACTCATTGCAACAATCAATTAATTGGCTTGACCATAATAATTTGAAATTAAATTTAAGTAAGACAAAAATTATGCAGTTTAGACAGAGAGTAACTACTCCTGACATAAATATATTAATTGACGATAACAAAATTGAAGAAGTAGAACATATAAAATTTCTAGGTTTGACTATTGACTCTAAACTGACTTGGAAAGAACATGCATCAATCCTCATAAAAAAATTAAGTCGCTTCGCCTTTGCTCTATTCAAGCTTAAGAAAGTAGTAAGTCAGGCAGCTGTTATAGCTGCATATTATGGCTATGTAGATTCCACATTACGATACGGAGTAATTTTTTGGGCAAATTCATGTGAGAAAAATAACGTTTTTAAAGCTCAGAAGAGGTGCATTAGATCGATGTGTAATTTAAAACAAACAGATAGTTGTAAACCTCATTTTAAATCCCTTAGGATATTGACATTACCTTGCCTTTATATATACGAGACTGCATTGTTCGTCAAGAAAAACAGTAAATTATTTAAAAAAGCTTCTGAGGAACGTTATAGATCAACAAGACCGGAATATCGACACGAACTATGTCTAAGAGCCTCAAAGACGGCCCTTATGCATAAAAGCATTATCTGCATGGCACCAAAAATATATAATAAAATACCAAATGCTATCAAAGATTTGAATTTGATACAATTTAAACGAAAACTGAATGATTTTTTAATTGAAAAATGCTACTATACCATTGGCGAATTCCTTCTTGACAAAGTGTAAAAACTGACAATTATATATTTATGCTTGACTAACTGATTGTATTTTAATTTTTGTAATAATAATTAATTGTAGGTATTCTAATATGATGTTATCTCAATTTTGACATTTTTATTTAATATATCAATTCTCTTTTGTTTGCATTTCAATGTAAATCAATTTTGACATTTTTGTTTTGTATTTCAATGTAAATCAATTTTAATTTCTGATATTGTTAAAACGTGTATGCCTAATGGGTAGCTTTTTGAGTTTCCATAAAATTACTGTAAGACCTGTTGTATCACCAAAAAGCACACGAATAAATACTTTGACTTTGACTTTGACTTTGAAAAGGATGCGGGACAGCCGATCGCGTCCAGCAGGATGTCGACGTTTGTCGAGTTTCATTCCTACCGTGTTGACGATACGACGATACGACGACAGGTGAATGGAGTCAATCGCGCGTCGCAGCATACTTTAGGCTACGATCGCGTGTGATCGCGGAAGATGCCCGCGGTCGAGCGCTGTGCGCGGCTTGGTAATATACGAGCCCCGATGCAAAATAGTTCGTCTAGTGTGAAATTTTCTCTGTGAGATTTTTTCTAACTTCATTCTTTTTGTATATCTATATAAAATATTAAGCTGTTCTACTATCACATGTCGCGTTACTTATGCCATTTTTTTATTATGAACCAATAAACTATTTTAGCTTTTTAAATTTATACATATCCTGTTTTGAATTCGAAGAAAATATAAGCAAAATAGTTCGTCTAATTGTTAATCGATGCAAAAGAGTTCGTCGATCGGTGAGTTAAATAAGATAATTCCTTCTTTGTACAATATGTTGCATAATTTAAATTTGTAAAAGTAATTCTGTGTCATTTGTCAAGTGAGACAGTATAAATTCTGAAAATTTCAGTTTGTTTCATTAGTTTTCCTTTACTTTAGATAAATTAATAGCTGACTCACTGAAAAGTGAAAAATAAAAAAATCTTTTTTACAAAAAAGAACAACCGACTTCAGGAAAAAACACTACAAAGTGAAAAATAACTTTAATTTCGGAAGTCGGTGGCAAAAAACTAAAATACAGATCCAAAGACAATAGCCTAATGTCAACTACTCATCACCTTTTACAAAATATTCCTTTTCCCGATGTAGGGACGTTAATTGTTGAAGAGTACTCCTGGTAAGAACTAAAAGAACTGGAGCTGATGGTGAAGCCACCATCAGCACCATTTCACCATATTCATTGTGACGAGCATAAATTGCTTAGCAACCATATTAAAGTAATCGAATCGTAACCCGTGAAATACTTATAATTGAGTAGTTCCGGTGGCCACCTCTAGTCTTCATTATAAGTTCCACTTCACCGAATGGTGCTTTCCGAGAGCAAATGCACGAATTACTATAAAAAATACCCAAACCGCTATAAGCGTGCCTGTAAAATTTGAGGATTGCCCTCGATTTCCATGGGATCCTTTCATCAGATTCTGACTTGGTGACAATGGGACCACCTCGAGAGTATAACCTTTCAAACAAAAAAAAATATTTTGCAAATCCGTTTATATATAACGGAATTATGCCCGAACATACATAAAAATAAAAAATAAACATCCGAATTGATAACCTCCTCCGTTTTGAAGTCGGTTAAAAACACGTCGAAAAAAAAAAACACGGAGTAGGGCAAACAAGTACCACGTGGAGTCGCAATTGTCAAATTAAATTTAAGTTCCGTCAAAATAATTTTTAAATTTAGAGATATTTTTTTGCAGAATACTCGTAGCTTTAAGATTCTCATAGCCAAAAGTAAGGAATTTTTGTGATTGTTTAGTTAGTCTAATTCGGTGTACAAGAATATCGGCACCAATGTGCGCCAGCGATTGTGCGTGGTGCTCGCTTCACACCACCACCTACTAAGCACAAGTTTATTGTATAAAATATGTTAATCCGAACAAAACCCTTATAATAGGTCTTTACCTATGAAATTGCCGTTTTGTATGAAAAAATTTAAACGATTTTTTTTCATGAATTTTTTATTTGTATTAATCGAAGTAATCACCCATGCAATCAATGCATCTTTGCCATCGCAGTGGCAGTTTATTGATGCCCTTCTTAAAGAAATCAGCTGGACGGGAGGCAACAAATTCTTCAAAGGCATTTTGTACTGCCTCTCGGGTATGAAATTTTTTTCCCGCCAAGAAGTTATCCAAATTCTGGAAAAAGTAGTAGTCTGTAGGCGCAAGGTCTGGTGAGTAGGGCGGATGACGGAGAGCTTCCAACCCCAGTTCTTGCAACTTGGAGACCGTCTGCTGTGCAGTATGAGGTCGCGCGTTGTCGTGCAGGAGCAGCGGAGACGAGCGATTGACCAATGCTGGTTGGAGATGCGCCAGCTTCTCCATCATTGTGTTCAGTTCTTCACAGTACACATCTGCAGTAATGCTCACCCCGTTTGGTAAGAAGCTGTGATGAATCACACCGGCGCTAGACCACCAAACAGTGACCA
This sequence comes from Griposia aprilina, assembly GCA_916610205.1. Lineage (NCBI taxonomy): Eukaryota > Metazoa > Arthropoda > Insecta > Lepidoptera > Noctuidae > Griposia > Griposia aprilina. The sequence goes on along the minus strand of OU744299.1, from coordinate 21,105,681 downwards.
TCACTTTTCTAGGGGTAAGTTTTCGTTTAGGGCATTGTTTAGGTGCTGAACCAGGATCCAACCAACTTGCTGAGCGCTTACGGTTATCAAACAGAATCCATTTTTCATCGCAGGTAACAATGCGGTTCAAAATTCCTTCATTTGTGTGTCTGTTGAGCAGTGCAAGGCACGTCTCGACGCGTACTTCGCGCTGGCGATCATTGAGTTCGTGGGGCACCCATTTGTCAAGCTTTTTTACCTTGCCAATTTGACGCAAATGGACCAATATTGTTTTGACGCTAACGTCGAAAGCTGCTGCTAATTCAGCCGTAGATTGTGTATCATCAGCTTCCACAATCGCCTTTAATTCGTCATTGTCGACCAAAGTCTTCGGACGACCGCGAGGTTCATTTTTCAGGTCGAAATTTCCAGAACGGAAGCGAGCAAACCAATAACAGGTGGTGCGTTGGTTTGTAGTGTTAGCTCCGTAAACGTCGTTGACGTTGCGTGCCGCTTGTGCCGCGTTGCTGCCACGACGGTACTCATATTCCATAATTACTCGAATTTTTAACGTATCCATGATGACGAAAAAGATTGAAATGCGATGAAAATGTAACACTAATCAATAAAGAAATGACTACTTTTAGAAAAAAAAATCCATGTTTTTAAAATAAAATTAATTTGAAATTAGAATTCTTAGCCAAACAAAAATTATTTTGATTTGAAATGGCCAGTACTGCAGAACGGCAATTTCATAGGTAAAGACCTAATATTATATAGGTTATCATAATGAAGGGGTAACCCTTTCACTGAGTTTTAAGTATAGAACCTATTCAATGGGTTATCAACCTATCATGTAACCTTTTTACTGGGTTTCAAGCATAGAACCCATTCAATGGGTTATCCATTTAGAAGGGTTAACCCTTTTACTGAGTTTTTAGATAGAACCCATACAAAGAGTTACACCATGATAAAGGTAACCTCATGAACGGCTTACCCTTTTGAAAGGCTTAACCCTTAACCGGGGTTATACGGTCCCTGCTTTAAATACTGTGTACACAATTTAATATCGTTTAAAGATTGTAAAATCCGTTCCGATCCGATGTGATGCGAGCCGTTTGGTGGAAATCATCCTTTACTCATCCTCAGTTACAATTAATCGACAATCACAATTAAAATTAAACTCACAACTAAAGCTTAGATAACAAACATTCATGAGTGTTTGCCATCTCTTCTCATAAGGTACAACAACTACACTAGTTTGTGAAGCACTGGTATTTCTGAGCTGAACTGGACAATGACCGACTATAAACTGTAAACGAGACTCTTTAACAAACACCGTCTTAACGTCTGTAAAGTCGAGCAATACTGCATAAAACCCCATATAAATGGTGCTTTATGGTTCCGTGCCTGAAAAAGAAATGACAAAATTCTTTTGGACACGCTTTCATTGTTCAGTCCATGTTTGCGAATTAGTTTTCTTTTGTTAAGGGAAACTCATCCTTCACGGATGAGCTTCGCGATAATTTTCATGTTTTTTTCGTAGATATTTAGTGCGATCAAAGACAAAGTCAAGTAATTTTTTTCATAGATTAGACCGTTCAGGTGTACTTGTGGTAGTCAACAAGAAAAAAGAGCAAATATAAATGTAATAGCTGTAATTTTAACCATTTTTATCAGAAGTTAGACTTAACTAAGTCCTATCATACGGCTATTAAGAAAGTAAATTATGCTTTTTTTCAATAATTTCTTACCGTATCATTCTTACGTGTCTCTGAAAATAATTTTTGTATACACTACCTATTAATACACTGAAAAGTTCGCTCACGCGTTATGTGCAGTAAATTCATTTACGGAACCGTCAGCACGCGCGTAGGACTGGCACTTGTCATTTTTTTTCTAGCAATGCACAAGTTTATGTGTTTGCATAGAAAGGGGTGCCTACGGACGGTTTATACTGACGCTAATTTATTATTTAAACTACGAAGCTAAACGTCACGCGAACGGTTTCAACTTGGTGGAATATTGTCCTGCTAAGGCACTGTGCTTTGTGTCAGAAAGAAACTTCGTGATAGACGGAGAATTTGCACGTAAATCAGCAAAGAAAATTTTCTATAGTTCATTTCAGTCCCCTGTTGAACAGATATGAAAACATCCTATGTTTTTGGGTGATTTTCACATATTTTTTTGCACCAGTAATCAGTTCACCTCTTTTTTCATGTTTTACCTTCGGGAAATACAGGTATGATGTTATGATTATGATAATCGTTTCACATAATTATAAACCAAATTTGTTGTACCTACAACAAGGCTCAAAAAAATAGGCGGCTCGTTCAGGTGTCAATGTATTCGCTTTTATAATAAACTTCCAAGCCACGTTCAAGATCTAAGCCTTAATAAATTCAAATCATTAATTAAACGTAAGTTGTGCCAGAAAGCTTTTTATGCCGTTAAGGATTATATTGAGGACAAAAAGGCTTGGGATTGAGTTGCTCCAATTTTTGCATACTGAATGTTGTTTTTTTTTGATTATTTTATATTTTTGCTAATTTTTTTAGTTTTTTATTTTACAAAAATTTTGACATTTTGATAATTATTATATATACAATTTCATGACAATTTATTTTGTGAAGTATAGTATTATTATTTATTTATTGTGAATGTGAGGACTATGTAGGTAAGTTTTATTTTTTATTTTTATTTTTCACTTTCTCAGGTAGTTTCAATGATAATCTGGCAGTTTGAGTGCTTTATGCGGCCTACCCAAATGTCCTTTCTTTGGTATTGTTCGTCGAGTAGTTGAGCTCCTTAAGTTCTGAGTTGAGCTCCACGATTAGTGACAAATGCGTGCACTGGCTGGACAGGTCCACTCATTCTGTGTGGTTTTTCCTCAAAAGACCATTTCAGACATAAATGTACATGGTCTTCACATGATCTGACCAAGATTATGTCTGGACTTTAAAAGAGACTGTGACCTCTGAGTTTGTTTCGGCCTTTCTTCTCAGAGTAGTCAGATAGGAAACGCCGACCTCATCTAGTTTTAAAAATATGATTGACGTGTAAAAGTGTTTGTATAAACCTACTTACAGAAATAAAATCATTTAACATTTATCATTTATCATTTATAACCATGCCATTTGGAAAATGTATGAAACATTCCTCCATCTACTTCTGGGGAGGACACTGTTTATTTGAAAAAACCTTATTCCACTGATCTATAAACTTAAAAATTGGCCCGAGTACTTTTTCCGTCTGTTCCGAGTACTTTGGCCGTCAGTAGGAACTGGTCATTTCTTAGCTGCCACGGCTTATTTTAATTTAATTTAATATTTGAATTGCTTTTGTCTTTTTATTAAGGACGCTTTTAACGTTCTGCATCGTTCTCACATGCATAATTTCAACATGAACGATGTCATCAATATTTTGTAACCATTTTTAATTTAAAAGAGTGTCCATGGAGTTTCTTGCCCGTTCTTCTCCATAGGTACCTACTATGCTTTGGAATGGGTAACTAGCTTCATCTTTCTGACTGATCGACCCCTTGACAATTCAAAAGGGCCTGTAATTGGTTTATTTGAAATAAATGCTTTGAGTTTGAGTTTAACCGACTTCAAAAAAAAAAGGAGAGGAGAAAGAGGAGTTCTCAATTCGTCTTCAAGTTTTTTTTTATTATTTTATGTGTGTTAGCTTAGATTTTTTTTTTTGTGTGAACCGATTTGGATGAATCTTTTTTTATTTGATAGCTGGTACTTCACATATGGTCCCATTTAAATTTGATCAAGGTCTGACCAGTAGTTTTTGAGTGATCCTTAATACTGCATATTTTTCCACTTAGTTTATATTGAGGATGTGTTAAAAATTTCTTTTCACTGTTATTTACATACCAAGTAGTGGTATACGAATTTTTGTGAAAAAGTGAAAAATAAAATCTTTTTTTTTCAAGTCGGTTGTTTTTTAGTAAAAAAGTTTTTATCTATATCTTTACAGCCTATTTTATGTTATTATTATTTGTTTATTTATTTATATACTTATTTATATACATTTTTATATATTTTTATTAAAACAGAAAAATCATTTAAAAATATAAAAAATAGTGGTCCGCTGGTATCGGGAGCAGGGTCCAAGCTCCCGGTGGTTAGGGCTCCAGAGACAAGAACCTCCTCACGATGCGAGCCGTATCGAGGAGAACTGCCTTCTGGATCAGGCCCTTTACCCAACCGCCTAACGAGAGCCTCGAGAGATGTTGATCGAGGCTTTCCGCCAGTAGGCCATTGGCCGATACGACAATCGGCACAATGACAGCCGAGCTCACATTCCACATGTCAACAACCTCGTGTGCTAAGTCGAGATATTTAATTTGTTTCTCTTTCTCAGCTTTCACGAGGTTCTCGTCATGCGGAATGGTAATTTCGATAATCATTGTGCGGCACGCTAATCGATCTATCACCACTATATCAGGCTTATTGGCGACAATAGTCCAGTCAGTAATGATAGACCGATCCCAGTACAACGTAATATGGTCATTTTCGAGAACTGGGTCGGGCACATACTTGTGATACGGTACCTCAGAATCCACTAGTTTATATTTCAAAGCAAGTTGCTGGTGAATAATCCTGGCTACTTGATTATGCCTGTGCAAGTACTCGCCGTTAGCCAGACGAGAACAACCAGAGACAATATGTCTGATGGACTCACCCGAACGATGGCATGTCCGACACACGTCAACCGTACTGTCTTTCATAATATGTCTCCGGTAGTTATTCGTCAAGATATCTTCGTCCATAATTGCACAGACAAAATCTTCAGTTTCCCCGAAAAGGTCACCAAAACGTAGCCAGGATACGGATGCTAAGAAATCTACACCGGGCTCGTGAAGAGCCCGATAAAAACGTCCGTGTGGCTCCTTGCTTTGCCATACCTCTTTGCGGTCATGGGTAGTAAGTACCACAGGTTTGCGCCAGTTCTCTTTAGCCATGGAGAGCGGGGTGAGGTCCTTGTTCACTGCTACCACATCACGGTGCATACCCACTTCGGCTTTTAAAAAATATTCCCTGAGACTGCACACTTCGCGGTTGTGGAGGGTCTTTGCATTTAAAAAGCCTCGACCCCCGCACTTCCGCGGTATGTACAGTCTCATCACCGATGATCGTGTGTGATGCATCCGGTTTGCGGTCAGCAGTGTACGGACCCTCCTATCCAGGGCGTCGAGTTCAGTCTGAGTCCATTTGAGTAAACCGAAAAAGTACATCAATACTGGCATGACCCAACAGTTGAAGGCGCGCACCTTGTTTCCGCCTGAAAGAAGACAAATTAATACCTTCTTCAAGCGACCAAAGAACCGCTCCTTCAGCGATTGCTTCATGTCAGCAACATTGATGCCTAACGTTTCCTACATACCCAAATACTTATAGCTTTCAGATGAGGAGAGGGATCTAAGGTGTATGGAATCCGAAAGTTGAATTCCTTCGGATTCCATAATCTCACCTTGCTTTACATGCATGACTGCACATTTGTCCACACCAAATTCCATCCTGATGGCGCTACTGAAAGTTTCAGTTACCTTCAGTAGCTTCATCAGTTGCAATTTGTTGGGGACAAAGAGTTTCAAGTCATCCGTGTAGAGGAGGTGAGATATGACCTGACCACCTCTCCTCAACCGATAACCTAGACCTGAATCCTCCAGTACTGTACTTAGAGGATTCAGGGCTAAGCAGAACCAAAGTGGACTCAAACTGTCGCCCTGAAATATTCCCCGTTTAATCCATACAGGCTCATCATTCCCCTGGATCTGTTGACACCCTGGATAGCGAAGAACCGTCCGCCATTGCCCCATACACGACTCAAGGAAGGTGCATAGAGTTGTATCTATCTTGTACAACTCCAGCACCCTCATGAGCCACGTATGTGGCACTGAGTCGTAGGCCTTCCTAAAATCTATCCAGCATGTCGACAAATCCTTGCGGGATCGACGAACCTGTTGGCTAATGGCCATATCGATGAGGAGTAGCTCCTTAGTACCACGGGATCCGTTCCTACATCCATTTTGGGAGGCTGATATAATCGAGTTATTTGCAATGTGCGTGTTAATTTTCGCTAATGTTAATGTAAGAAGTTTATAGATCGTTGACAAACACGTAATCGGTCTATAATTATTGGGATCCGTGGAACTACCTGACTTATGAAGCAGATGAGTAACGCCTGTTGTTAGAAACTGCGGAAGCGACACGGACTCTAAGGATGCTTGGAACTGAGATGCCAGGCAGGTGTGTGAACTAATTAGCCATTTCAACCAAAAGTTGTGCAATCCGTCCGGTCCCGGTGATTTCCAATTAGGTAACGGACGGACTGCTTTGGCGACGTCTAATGGCGTAATTAGTACCGCTTCCATTTCTGGTACAGTTTTACACACCCGCTCGACATCCCGTATCCAGTCAGCCTCAACGTGACAGACGGGCACTGACCAGATGTTGCGCCGGAATGTAATCGTGGTGGCATCATCCGGGCGGCACTCATCTGTCACATTTTGTTCAGGTCGCTCCAGAGCTCTATATACCCATCTCTCATCGCTCTGGAACATGCGATTCTGCCTGCCGCTTATACCGCCGAATACGGCTCACCCATGCACAAACTTTCTGCTTCAGGCAGTCGATGCGCTCTGTGACACGGGACATGTATTCCTGAGGGCTGATTTCAGTCCCCGAGAATGCCCGCCTCACAAAGCGCATCACTCGTGGTCGTGTATTGCCCTCCCTGAAGCAGTATGGTTTGCCAATGAGTACCCTGGCCTCATCGATACGACGCTCGATCCTGCACTGCCAGGCTGGTACGGCAGGTTTTGGTCGAGTAGCCCCGTCACAGTTTGGGAACTTGACGTTCGCTAAACGACATGCCGCAACAGCCGCGCAATACAGAATCGAATGTGTATCAACGAGATTCTCGCTGCTCTCAAACACATTCTTAAGATGCCAGTCCAGGGCACACACCAGCGCCCTATTTTTTTTGTGCATAGGCAGGCATGGTAATCGGGGTCTAATTTCGGTCGGAGTGGATCTATACTCACGAAATGCATCTTCCAGTGCGCTCCTCAATCGGGCGTTGCACTGGCTACTTACTGAAGTAACCCTATCATCTTCCACTTCTACACCATGATTAGACCGCAGCGGTATTTGTACCACGGTTTGTGCTGGACTCGAGACGATATGGTTGCTCAGCTCTGAGCGAAGCCTACCAAGTGCGGCATCGTCCAACCTATGACTGCGTTGGATAACCCGCACCTGACCCGAAAGTCGTTGGGCCGAGACGTTGACGGTTGGTTCTAGTTCCTGAAACACAGACAGCATCCTACCACGGTACGCAGTGAGATTAGTTCCCCCCTCTGTAGACCTGTAATATGCGCGCATGACGTTCTCGTTCATAGACTGAGTCCATCTCATCAGTCGGCGGGGAAAAATACTCGTCGCTCGAGCTCGACGCAACTGCCGCGGCCGGTGCTGTCACAGTGCTCACAGTGGGGCTGGATACCGGCGGCGGCGAGGCGGAGCTGAGCGAAGAGTTCGGAAGTGAAGGTGGGCGTGCTCGTGTTCTTGCTGATCTCGTCAACATGTTTTAATTTTTATACCAATTTTCATAATATTCTATTTAGCGGAGGTGACATGACAGATGTCACGATTCGGCCGTTTTTGATGAAGTCTGTAATATTATGGTTTATTTTATTTTTCTTCAATTGTGTGGTGTTTACTTGGTTTTCAGGTTGTTGCAGGGTTTCTGATAATATGTAAAAACTGCGTCCAAAATTAATAAAACTGATAATTATTTGGTGACATGTTGACATTGGTGTTGCTAGCTTATTATTATTATTATTTCCTTTATTTTTCTATATACATATAAATTATATTTTTAAATATTAGAATATAAAGAATATAAAAACATTAAAAAAAATATTATTATTATTATTCGTAATTAATTAATTATTTCTATTCTACTTATTAATGAATAATATGTAGAGTTATTGCCAAAGCTCGATTTGAACAGTGAAGTTATTACGCACGCGCATTCGCTTACAAATTAAGCTGCGTCCTCCATTTCAAAAACCTTTTTTTAGCAATAGAATCCCTTTGCTCAAGCGTTCTGAAAATCCTAACCTGACACAAATATGGTACAAAGAAATGTCATACTACCCACTAATATCCTACATCTTTTAACGGCTGCACATCAAAGAAAAATAACCCCCCGTCGCATAAACTCAAAAGGAATATTCACAATTCCATTCCGCGACAGCTGACAATTATTCAGTTTCAAAGTATTATTGATAAAGGTTTTTATTCCTTCAAAGGTGACACGATAATAACAGAACTGGGGAAATTATGGTCTCGGTGAAACAAATTGCTCTTGGAAAAGAATTAGAAGTCTTTAATTTGTCTGGAACTGAGTGAAGTACTGTATTATTTTATTAATACTGTAGCAAAGAATGAATGTGGTTTGCTTAATCAATGCCTTAGGAAAATAACTACAAACTGTTTAATCGATTTTGGAAACCGTCACGTAACGAAAAAGCATTATGGTCCCTCCATGCGACGTTTTATTATATATATAATAGAGAGAGTTTCCGAGGGTGCTGAAGCCAATAGTGAGCTCAAAACGACAATCTGAGATTCGGACTGCGAAAATTTTCAACTTTTACATCATGGGTGTCGTTTTTACGGTTTTTGAGGGTGCTACAGCCGATAGAGTGATCTAAATGAACATCGAAGATGGCGGCTGCGAAAACTTTCGAAGTTTTCGTCATGGGTGTCGTTTTCATGGTTTTTGAGGGTACTTATGCCGATAGCGAGATCAAAATGAAAATCCAAGATGGCCACAACTTTATGAGAGCTTTTAAAAACGAATACGAGTTGGCTCTGTTAAAACGCGTATTTAATTCACACTTTGTCTCTCTCTCTCTCTCTTTCTATTATTTACGAGTGTGTGCACACACACTCCTAAATAATAGAAAGAGTATCGCGTAGGAAATTTGTTTCTGACGGGGGTCCCCCGACCGCACATTTTTTTTTGTATTATTCAGTGTTGTTAGAAATAATGGGTTAGTATTGTTTAAAGTAAGAAAATACGTTTACTTGACCCCGGTTAAAGCACACAATAAGCACACAATATACACACAAAAAAAAAAAACAGAAAATACTTAGTTTGTTACCTACTTAGTTTACACAATGAAGTCAAAACCAGTTGATTTATCTACCTACCAAAGTCGAGTTGCATTCGTCCATTAAAAAGCTTCAGACATTATGCAGTAGCTTTTTCAATAAAACATTTTTTTACTCATAAAAAGAAACACAAAACAAACTACTTTAGTCCCAGGTATTTCCTCGTTCTACTCTATTTTGCTTTGAAAAGAAAAAGCTCTCAAAAAAAGTTTCATTGCAATTTTTTTATTTTAATAAAGGTGCATCACAATCCCTCTTTTATTTATAAAAGATTACATTGCACGGAACACATAAAAGGATTCAGCAAAAACATAGTGTATTTAACCAGTGGACAGAGTTCAAAGGGCTTTTACGTAATTCGGGGTATGCAACAGTTTTTAATCCTGGATTGCTTTGGAGCGATGTGAAATCAAAAATGGTTTTCGACAAACAGACTGTAGTTTTCGGTTGTCGGACTGTTAATAACTACTCTATGGCGCTTTTGGTGAAATGAAAAGGGAAACGAGTTTATTTTAGTAGGAAGATTTTGTGGGGTGTTATGTAAAATGTTATAGGTGCTTGTGGCTTAGTAATAACAGCCGCACGGGTCGATCGATCAGGTTAAGCTACGCTTGCCGCAGTTGGTCCATGAATGGGTGACCATCTTTAAATACCAAGACTGCGGCTCGGAAAGCACGGTAAACCGTTATTTCCGGCTATCATTCGGGGATCTTTGACAGTCGTTACGGGTCGTGAGAAGCCCGAAGGTCTGACAACCAGTCTTACCAAGAAATATCGTATTACCCAGTAACTGAGTTGTGAAAGTAATAATAATAATAATAACGTTTATTGGACAAAATCAGAACTTAGCCTACTACAGTTTCAATACTAAAAACATAACATATAATAGGCTTCTAACTTATATGAACCCCTGATTTCCAAACTAGTTGTAAACCTGTATCTTGGAAAACAGTGCTCTTCCAATGAACATAACAAGGACTCTTACTTAGATAAGGAGTAACTAAGATACATCAGTACTGAAAAAGGTAGACCACAATTAAGTCATGAGAAAAATATAATAACAAATTATTGCGATAGTTAGGGTTTATTTTACAGCTTGAGGATTATGAGAGATATGATAAGTGTTGTGTGTGTAAGATGTACGAGTGTATATTCACTATTATAGTGTGTATTGTGTAACAAATTAGTTATTCCTGGACAAGTACTAACTTTTCGGTATTAGCATAGTCCAGGTGAATGAGCCAATTTGTAACAGTTGTTTTACATTTGGGTTTGGTAAGGGGATACGTATTGAGGATTAGATTAATCTTGTTGTAAAGATGGGCACCAAGTAAAGGGAAGAATCTCTGAGCAAACTTAGTGCAGCACGCTCTAGACACACCAACTGCATATTTCCTGCGCTTCTGTAGCAATTCTAAGGGGTTATACTTTAAGGAACTATGCATTTTGAGGACTGTTTGCAGTATAAAAAGCTGCTTCACGGTCAATACCTCAGAGGTTTGATAAAGGCTGGTTGTGGGATGGAAGAATGGTAAAAACAGACTTAATTTAAGGAGTGCTCTTTGAGCACGCTCGAGTTTGATTAAGACTGTCTTACACGCACCGCCCCAAATAGTTTTACAATACACCAACAGTGACTGACATAGAGCAGAATAAATCATCTTTAAGACCTTCTTTAAGTCAACAGTCGCTCCATGTAAAATACTGGTATTCAGCTACATCTGGTTACACTGGAAGCCGACCCCAACATGGGTGGGTAAGGGAAAATTTGTTAAATGTCTAACAATATGTATAACACTAGTCGATGTAAAATGAGAATTATTAGTATCTACCACCTATAAAATGTGCTGTCATCATTTTCGATAACAATATTTATTCTATTGTTCCGATCCAACTCATAATTTTGATTTTAGGTTTTTAAATAAAACATTTAAGTAATTTCCCGGTAAATTTTAACAATGGAAATAGTTCTTCAATTTCTTATTTTAAAATTTTCAACTGTTAGGTATAAAATACGTAGTTTTCTTTGGAGAATTCACATTCTCCACAGCTCTTAAAAATATTATTCGATATTCTACTTTAGGTGATTTCCTTTACTTTTAACTTGCAAAATTCAAAACATCTGTTTACTTAATACTCGTAAATCATTGTTGACATCCCCGTATACCCTACACAGCGTTTCAGGAATGAAGCTGCTGCAATCGATTTACAGCGCTGCGCTTTCAGCCGACGAAGCGCTTTCAAGCGTTTGTTGTGCGCCCGAAAGCTGGTAAACATTCGTATGTTGGTGTTTCACTAATATTGTAAATGGAAAAGTTTTTGGATGTATTTGAAAATATACCTATACGTGACAAAACAAAAATCTCAGAAAATTAATAATGTATTAACCTAGATATTTTTTGTGGAAATCGTATGTATGCCTACATACGATTTCCACAAAAAATCCATCACCACCATTTCTTCGAAGAATTAGGCAAAGTTGTAGCGTAATAGCAATAAGTAGGTAATGCTTTATGTACGCTGTTTAATTGTCCTAGATTTTGTGTAGAACTTGTGTAAATAAAACCGTCACAAATGCATTTCCACCAAAAACTTCATAAAATATTAAGTTGAGTTGAGTTGTCTCTTTAAGAGATTGCATGTTCTGATAAAGATCTTGTAGATTTTAATTTCAGTAATCATTTTTTTTTTATTCGCCTTTAGCATGAATAAGTCATCAAAACAATATTTGCAATAACATCAGGAATTTTAAGACGTTTTAAAGACAAAAGTTACTTACTAAATGTTTATTTTAAGATTGTTTTTGTCAACTAATGATAACTATGTAAGTTAAAAGGCAATGTGTTAAACTTAAAACTATGAATTGCTACTTTTACAACGTTTGGCGGTCTGTAGTCGTCCAATAATTATATTGGTTTATAATCCTGGATTAGCTATAGTCAAGCGACATCATAGGCTTTTCAAATTGGCAATTTTGTGATTAACACATAATCACCCAAAACGAAATCGTACCTACCAAATACAAAACTTTTGCGCAGCAGTTGTAGAGTGCACTCCCGTCCTACTACACTCGCACCAAACTAGCGAAAACACTTTGATACACGAAGCCAACATTTTGAAACATAATGTTACAATTTTAATTGGAAACCTGAATTACTTCTACATGCTCCCGCTTAAACAATTCCAAACTGCACAAACAAGCCGGATTTGAACAGTGGTATTCACTAATAGAATACTGTTTTATTCAATTACTAAAAACACAGTGTGCAGGTTTGCGCCCCGGTGGAAAAAATACGTGGACACGCAATACTGATTGATTTTCCCGCGACGGTTGTGGTTTCTGCATTCGAGCTTTGTCTGCCACTTTTTTGTGGTTTTGACCACTGTGCGGCGTTTGTGTCGCGCCTCTAATGGCTCTGTGCTTTGTCCGTTTGATTCGTCTAAAAACGGGGAGTCAATTAGGTGTTTTAATTGGCGTATTTGAATCATAAAATTTTCATTTCGAAGTAGGCAGGTATAACTTTACTTAGTTTGACGCAAATCTATATATCTATATATATATAAAAATGAATCCCTATTTCCCTTGGTCACGTCATCACGCGTGAACGGCTGGACCGATTTCACATTTTTTTTTTTTGTTGTGTTCGTTATTGTCAGGAGAAGGATCTTATGAAATACAAAAATAAGGAAGTTGATCGGAACGTTACAAAATTTAAGAAAACTTAACGCCAATATTAATTTTACATAACTGTCAGTTGTTTGAAATAATTGTCAGCGATTGACAGAATGCGCGCTGCAAATATCGATTAACACAGATGGATCGGTTGATAAATGAGTCGATAGTTTTAGTTTTAGTTAATAGTCAAAACTAAAACTAAACGACATAAGACATTCATAGTTAAGACAGGACAACGTCTGTCGGGTCAGCTTGTTGAATTTATAAATCAGACCACACTTGCAGGTACCTACTAATTAATGAGGTTAATAACGGGATTAAATATCGACAAAAACATTGTATTTCGTATTAAAAGGTATGTAAACCCGGAACGCTTGCAGTTGGCGGCTGAAAAAAAGACAACAAATAAATAAATAAAATCCTGCACAGACCAGAAATGCCATAATAAAACAATAATTCAATATCCACGATCCTCCAGTAAATCTTTTGCAAACTTTTGGCAATAGCGTTCAGGTTTAAAGCCAAAACATATGAAAAATCAAATGCAGCGAGCCGCTACCCTTGATATATGGAGCGAGCTTATTATTTTCCACCATTAATAATTTCGAATGGTCACGTTTTTTTCGCAGCAGGGATTTTTGGCACTCTGCCGATTTTGGTCGACGTTATGTGATTTTATTTCGACCAAACCACCGCGTTGGAGCTGTAAATCAATTTTTGCATTAACTAATTGAATTTATGAGCTGTTTATTGCTTTGGGAAATTGTTGTTAAACGACTATTATTTTTTATTTTTGTTATTTTGTGATGGTTTAGCTAGGATTTTGTTTGGAGTACGTCGATGTTTAATTTATACTTATAGAAGATGTTCTGTGTATTTTATTTCGGTAAGATAAACAAAAGACTTATAAAAACATTTTATACGTCATACAAACATTTAGTTAAATATTCGTCGAAGCCAATGACGCACACACCGAGCAAATCAAATCATAATTTTCTCAAAAATGCAAGATGTCATAAGCACCTCAATAGGGTTAAAAATCTCTTTAAAATGAAGGAAAAGAATACGACTCATAAAACACAGTGCCAAAAACTGAAAATTATATTAAAATAACAAGAAAAACAATAACTGCTAAAAATATTAACAGCTTCAAAGAAACGATACATCATTTCAGTGCATAGGCCCTTGGTGTCACTGGCCTTGGTGTCAGTAGCCAGGCTGCCCTAATTCCTGAGGCATTTCCTCATGCATTATGATCATTTTGCAACGCATTGTTGCATTTGGTTGTCATAAAAACGGTGATCGGATGACGACGCATTCTTATGACACACTTCGCCATATTTATAACTTTTCCAGCTTATGCTTTCTAAGAAATTATCATTGTATCGAACCGTAAACTGGAGCAGGGGTGTCCCATTGGTAACAGCGGCAACTATAGGTCGTAGGTTCGAACCCAGATAGGCGCTTTAGTTTGTGTAAATTATTTCATCATCGTGAGGAAACCGGCATGTCCTAGAACCAAAACTTAAGACAGATGTGACATCCAGCAACCCGCAGTAGGCCCGCGTGGTGGATTACAGCCCTTTCACCGAGAGGAGGCCAGTGTCCCAGCAGTGGGAACATTATAGGCTGTTATAAACATCCACGGTTCATCATGGGTTCCTCAATAAAATTTTAGTCGTCCTCATAAATTACTTCACCACTTTTGACAAGAATTCCCATGCAATTGAAACTTCAATAAGGTCGAAACTCTCTAACTTTCTCACAGACAGATAGACCTTGTCGTTTTATGACGTACAAGTGACATTGAACCTAATAGTAATAAAGCAATTACGAGGTGAACTAAAGGTACTAAGTTACTGCTATAATTCAGATTCGTCATTGACGAAATGTGGGTAGGTTTACAGTAGGTACTAAACACCTTTGCCTACTCTTCGGGAAATAAAGGGGTATTTTATTTATTTATTTTCTCTCAACAACTATCTCTACGGGTTTTACCTAATAAAATTGATATATTAAAAAAAAAATCAGATGTGTTGATCCTTAAATTCCGATTAATATTAACATTAAAATAATGTGCCCCTCACCTATATTATTTAGACAGAAAGAAAAAATGTTGTTGTTGTAGTTTGTTGTTGTTGTTTAGAACATTTATACAGGGTGGCACGGACATCGACTCGCAAACTGAAAACATCAATTCAGCACATGAGTCTGGAACCCAAAGCTTAGAAAATTTCCGTCGGTTATCAAAAAAAAAAACTGATGTTTCATAGAAAAGTGCAATACCTACGCGGTCAAAATGTATGGAAAAGCAATTTTTTTTTAATGACTGACAAAAGAGTTCAACGAAGGGTTCAGATTCATGTAATGTATCCATGGTTGCAGTTTGCGCGTCGATGTCTCTGCGACCGTGTATATTCCATAATTCAATAATGTAACCATTTAATTACCTGTACTCTGCCTAACCGTTCGGGATATAGGCGTGATGCTATATTATGTTCAATTGTACAAGATCTCTAATTAAATTAAATATTTGTTTATTTATGGCAACTAGACCCAATTGTTAGTAACATTGTTCTTAGTAAACAAAACACAGAAATAAAAAGAAAATTATACGGTTAGCTGTGGGGTCTTCTGACCAGCACGTCCACAGCGTGTGACAACCAAGGTGCGTCGTACTTTTCCATTAACATACCTAGGATGCTGTTAGAACTAGACCGCGCTTTTGACAGGATGGTTTTTTTTTTGCGCATTATGGCGTAAAAATCATCGGTATGCGCAAAAGCGAACATACCGGACGCACTACAATAGCGCGGCAGTCCCAACAGCATCCTGAAGCAGTTATATTATTGAACACGCAGGGCGTCTAGCGATCTCTTGGTATGCCTTACCCACAGGCCGCTCGTGTAGAACGACTGGCAATACGCCTTAAACAGCGTAATTTTTACCCCAATTTTACAACGAGCGAACCTGTGAATCAAATGAAAACGAAAATGTACATTACGAAATCACTTCTCATAAAGCAACACTTAACTAACATATAACTTAGCTACTAAACATTCTGTTTTATTTATAAACATGCATAAAGTTAAAGACGTCAAAAATGTGTGGTTAAACAATCACTAATCTTAACTTTAAGCTACGTTATAACTGTGAATTATCTACGTATGTTTATCATGAAGAATAGGTAGGTCGGTAGGTACAATTTGCTCTCGAATCCAGTCTTCATTTTAATAGACTTAAGAAAATACTTCAGCCACAAGAAAACTTCACTCAATTTTCCTTCAGCAAATTCTTTTTCAAGACATTTTAAATTCCTACAAAAAATGTTAATAATACACAAGACGACGACCTGAAGAATCTCAGGTGTTTCGGTCTCTGAACTGAAAACAAAGTGTTTACAACACAGACAGCGTTCCTGAAAACTGAGACGCATTTGTAACATTCACGCTTCATTATTTTGTTAAAACAAATGAGAAAGTGGAAGGCGTGTGGAATAAATGACGAAAAAATTCAAAGGAGATTGTTTGCCAACAATACACCTATTTTTTCACCGACTTTAAAAAACCAGCCAAGTGCGAGTCGGACTCGCGCACGAAGGGTTCCGTTCCATTATCTATAAAAACGGCAAAAAAATCACGTTTGTTGTATGGGAGCCCTCTTAAATATGTATTTTATTCTGTTTTTTAGTATTTGTTGTTAACATAAAATAACTTAAATAACATAAAAAAAAAACCCAAATAACGGCAGGGTAGCAGTACCCCCTAAGGTTTTGTCGGTGATCCATAAGAGGCGGTAACCACGATATAACAACTTAGTAAACAGCCTGTGTTTACCCATCATATTAAAACATAAAAGAACAACCCAGTTAAACCCCCACGTACCGTTAGGTTAGGTTAAAGGCCTCCTTTTATAATCGAACCTCTTTCAAACAACCTCAGACGGAACATTACGCCACACAAAAAAAAAAACTTATCTTATTTAGTTCGTTCACTTTGATCGTTCCAAATTCGATTATTCGAACAAACAAAGCGTCTTCCTTACGTATAGTTATGCTAATTATTATGAGTCACCCCTCGCTAATCGAGATGCAAGTATAATGCGTCTCTTTGACTTACTTCCCCTTTGTTTAAAACTGCATTTTTCCTTGAATAATGTGACAAAGTGAGATGAAACGAATGCGCCTAATTAGTGGTCGGTGGATACGGGGTTTTATTTTGCGTGGGCTCGCTTGCAGCTATGCGTTTGTAGTCGCTTTTTTATTATAATTTCTACTTAAGCTATTTTTAAATGCTTTTTTGTTTTAATGGTTCCAAGTGCAGCTGTTAGGTGACTAAGGTTTATAAAAGATTACCCTACTTTGACCTATTTTGGGTACTGTAAAATAATTCCTGCTTGTACTAGAAGTATTCAAGAAACGTCACACACTTAATTCATCCGGGGATTGAAAAATGAAAACAGTTTTTTTTTATTATTATTTGAACAAGTATTGTTTGGATCCTCCTTTTAACGCCCGTGTTAGGAGACTCCGCTCTTCCAAAACTTAAATATGTATATTTCACTTGTTTTGGATTAAATTAGCAATACGCTAAAATCAGCCAACCTGTCCTTCGTGTCTTTATACTTTAAAGCAGGTTTTACATCACCCCACCCGTTAAACCGCAACGTGCACGCTCCCAACACGATTCCCTGTACAACTTCCATCTCGACATTCAGGATATGACACTGCGCTTTCGAGAATGTCATGCGTCGCGTTTGTCGAGCTCGTGAAATCTGCACGTTTCGTTATTGATATTGTTATTTTTCGCACTCCCTGTATCATTGCACTGCGGAATTTACGCAATATCCCGTTGCCTGTCGTTTTGAGCGACGCATTTTTATTTTAATATTACTTCGGTTGCGTTTTAGGGTTGTATCGGATTTTTATGCCTTATGTAGTCATTGAGTGTTGCGAAATTAAGTGAGAAGGTCGTTGATTACATCGCCATCGAGGTAGACCACGGCGAAGGTGGTGTGACGATCTAATCATGTTTGCGAGGCCAACTTGGGCAGAGATGGCACAAAATGGAGAGGTTTGGAAGGAAAAAGGGGACGCCTTTACCCAGCAATGGGACTCAATATAGGATAACAAAAAAAAGTGGGTTTTTTTTTGAGGTCTGTAACTAGTGTTTTATCCCTGGTATGTAATTAAAAGGAAAGCCCCATATGAATAGTGTAGGCGACAATTAATTACTATTTTAAACCTAATGTGCAATAGGTAGCAACAAGTCTTCCTCCACACGTCATCTAAATTGACACAAAATGATTCGGTAATCTGCTTTGCAGCATTTCTTATAATAGCTAAGAGTTAATACTTATTCTTTAAATTTTTCTTCTGGTCCGATTTTATTTAAATATTTTGCTCAATAATTAAGATAGAAAACTGAAGTGTTAATCGACTTTTGTCGCTGACTGTACTGATTTCGGGATATAATGTACGGGAGCCAGTCTGTTATATAAATAAAATACAAAATAATAAAAAATTAAGAGGCGGGAACGCATGACTGACGTGAAACTGGTGACTTTGTAGTTTGGGACAGTTGAGTGGAAAGCTCACCGTGAAAACTTAGATGCAATGAGCATGATGTGAGCTGTCATTTCACCAAATGCTAGGGATTGGCAATATTGACGCAGCTCACTTTAAGGTGAATCCTCAGCGGTAGCCCACCAAATTCAAATTTTCTTTGGGTTTTTGCAAATTGCAGCTCTGTTTTACGTTGTATATCGATTAGAATGCGATTCGAAACCATATGAATCATATAATTATTTATTGAAGAATCAAATAATCACCAATTTCATATCAATCGTCAACTTTGTTTTTTTTTTTAAACCAAAGAATATTTGAATTACAACACACACAACAACATTTACCACAACACACATACATAACACACAACATAACAACAACATAACAACACACACCGTAACATCAACAACATCACACGTCGTAACATTTTGCTACAACTATGGATCACCCTTCTTTTTTTTTTGGTTGATAAATTATCAAATAACTTCTCCCGCTCTGGGTGGAGCGGGTGGGCTTGTCAGACTTTTACTGACTAAAACCCACCCGTGTTCCTTCAGTTGCCTGTGTGCCAGGGCCACGATAACTCTTTCGAACAATCCGCGACCTCACACATCATCTTTGAGGTGCGCGTGGAATACAACGCGCTGTCGATCCGGACCTGGTCCTTACCGGACGGCGAGCTGCCAATTGCTCGCCGTCCGCGAGCTCGCGCCTACGGTGGCCGGGAGTCGGCTATCGATTCCCGACACCCAGGGTGTCTCATCCTCCATCGTATGCTCCACCATGTCCTCCGGGCGATCCACACAATGGTTAAACCCGGTTGTTTCCTCCGGTCTTATCCGGAACAGGAACCTCCCGAAACAGCCATGTCTGGTAAGATCCTGCATCAGGCGGAAGGTAAGGACGCCGTGGTGCCTCTCAATCCACTCCTCAAAGAGGGGATTTACCGCCGCAATTGTGGCATGCCCAAAGGATCCCCCTTAAGCTAACTTTACCTAAGTTTTCATGGTGAGATTTTTACAGAATAGATGGGTTAGATAATATACAAAGCGGTCAACTCCCTTCCACATTGTCGTTTATACTTATACATACCTCCTTTACATCTTGCCCTGGGCGTCACTGTCCCGCCTTTGATGCACTTAATCCTTCAAACACTGGTCTGAAAGTGCGATAACCAAGTAAATTGTACAGTAAACACCATACTACGCACGGGCGAGTCCACTTTGATCTTTTCATGGTGATTATTCCGTGAATAATTCATCATTCAACCGCTCACCAATAATGTGGTTGTATGTTTTATTTATTGAACCTTTTATATTGAGGGGCGATGTTGATAAATAGTAATGTTTATGTACTAGGAATTTGGTTTTATGATTGTAGAAAAATATTTTTGGGTCTGAAGGAAAATGTTGTGGTGTAGAAGGGTCGTGCGTGGGTCTTTCATGTTTAATACAGTTGATAACCATGTAGTAGATGATGTTAAAGATAAGCTTTTTGTATTATTTTACTAAGTCCTAGAACCAGTGTTTTCTAAGGTCTACTTCGGTGGCAAACTGAATATACATGAAAATTATTAGTCCTGAGTCCTGGAAGGATTCTGGGTTATGCTAGAAGTAAAAACCTAAACCTGCCTATATAGCGAAAGTACCAAAGAAAATATCAAGCATAATTTTCCGCCTTTATTGGCCTTGTCAACAAACATCAAATAAAACGGAGTCATATTCTAGCAAATATTTGACGAACGGTACGTAATTATGTACATAAATATACGTTATTTGTACAAGTACCACCAATATATCACATTAACAAATTAACGAAATGTGAACATACACGAGGAGGTCACAATTCTGTGCACCGCGTCTCACTTTCACCTCCTTTGAAGACCACAGAAACACACAGAAATGTTATTGTGACCACAGAAATGTTATTGTGAATTTATTTTGATGGATTTGTTAGGGACCCTTAACTAAGAATATACCCAACTACCTACATCCGAACAGTTTGTTTGTTGCAAATACAATAGTATCGAATCCATTCCAATATCTATTAGTCACTAATTAAAACTCATTTAATATGGATCAACGCAAACCTATGTAATACGCATTTTAACTATAAATATTAAAACCTACAATGAACAACATTATTAAGCTATTGCATAGCTTCTATCGCGGGCCTTGAGCGCGGGGACCGGAGCCAGAAATTCCGTAACGAAAAAAAACCTCACGCTCCCCACTCCGACGGGCACGGAGGTGTGGCTTGAAGGCCGTGCATTGTCTAACGTCGTTTCTTTTCGGCAGTCTTCGACACGGTGTTTGTGTGCGTGCAACTAGACGTATTGTACGACTCTACGAAGCTCGCACGAATCGAGACGAGCTGCTCCGAAATCGGACGAATACATAAGCAGCTGTTTATGAGAAAGTATATAGGTGTATAGGTATTTATCAAAAAGTGTAACTTCCATTTACTTTCGTACCATTTATTATTTACCAGTCGGACACCATACATTTATTATAATCACCACTATCTTAAAACTCAATATCCCAATATCTCGGAAACGGCTGGGAATATCAAAATTCTGACCAAACCCCCCCCCCCCCCCCTATAACCCCTCTCTCAAATAGTACATACATACAGACAAGCCCCTTTGACCCCCCTTTTTGACCCCCTCTTTTTCGACCCCAATATTAAGTTGTATTATATTTATTTATATTTAAATCAATCCCACTTATATATGATCCCGGGACCCCCCCGCGTCACCCCTTTTGACCAACCCCTCCACCCGTTCAGGGCTACTTCACCCCCCCGGGTCTTAACTTTTGAACCGGAGGTCGTAGAGGTATCGAGTTTGGGGTCTTTGGAATCGGCAGTAAAAGGCCTATCTTTTGGCCCCGATAAGGTTAGGGTAAAGCGCCCCATTTTAAATTTATTTTAGATTTAAAAAAATTAAATTCTTATTTCTTATTCTTATACAAAATGCTATGCAATAGCTTTACCGCGGCAGTCCCCGAGTGCCACACGTCTTTTTTTGTGTCGTCTTATCGTCTATTGATCTTGTCTTTGAAAATATAGTGATATGACTTTAATTTGACTCGATAACCGTTGCAGCGCTAAATTTATATTACCACTCTAATCTAAGGAGGTAAGGGGTCGGTATAGTCGAACTCGTAATTGCTTGTACCACTTTGACAACAACTCCCAGTTAATTACAACTTCACTAAGGTTGAAACTGTCTAACTGCTACAATACAGGAAAAAAAATAACTAGTGCGCAAACTGTGGCCATGAATTCAGCATACGATTCTAAACCCCCCAGCATAGAAGTTATTGGTCGGTTATAAAAGAAAAATGCTGTTCCATACATTTTAATCGCATATGTATTGCACTTTTCTATGACAGAGCTGTTTTTTTTTTGATAACCGACGGTAAATTTCTATGCTAGGTTGTCTAGAATCATACGCTGAATTCATGGCCACAGTTTGCGCACTGGTTAACATTTCTTCCTGTATAGACAAATAGACCTTGTCGTGTTACCACGTGCATGTGACATTCAACCGTAGGGCGATAAAGCAATTACAAGGTCAACTGTACATTGTTCCACTCATACTTTCTACACTGTGGTCACCTAAGGTATATTGAATGGAGTTTCAACGTCTGCTCAAGTTATCCTTTGAACGGTTCCGTATCATTTGGTACTTTGGTACGAGCATCGATATAATTGATAAATCACGAGCGAAGAGTTTTTATAAGGGGGTCGTCCATATAGGGATTTTTTGTGAACTACTTTCTTCTTGATGAGCGTTTGTTGTGTTATTATAAGACATAAATAATGTTTTATTTATTGTATGACCATAGTTATCTTGTGTATGAAGGTACACGGAGCAAAAGGATTCGTTATGTAAGGATCGTCCCAGGAGGCGTTTTGTAGTTTCTGCCTACCCCCATGGGAAGATGGCGTGAGTTTATGTAGGTATGTATGATATTTACAAAAACCTAATTTCATACGGATATTCTTTTTCAGTCTTTGTTCTTTCCATTACCGGATAGCTATAGGGCTCCGCTGTGCCCTTCGATTTGGTTTTATTTCTTACCATATGCACTTCAAACATGTCTATAATCTTCATTCCACTTAAGTACACCTACATAATCGAAGGTGATTCATTATATTCATCATTGGAAGTCTTGTTCCACCCACTGCTTAGTGTAGGCCTCCTCCTTTTTGTTCTATGCTTCCCTGGTCTGTGCGAATCTAAAGCAACAATTCCATTGCGTAACAAACACAGTTTCAATCAACATCCGAAGGAATTTGAAGGTAATTTCTAATACATATGTAGCGACATCTACTTCGCCACATGCGAGCTATGCGTCATACTGACGTCACGCAAAATCCTGCATCGCGCAAGCAAAGTTTACCGCGCAACTTGCATCTGACATCAATCGTCGGGCAGTTGCCCACCATATACAACATCCATCTGGTTGGAGGAACCTCCCATTTCCATAGAGTATGAGTGAGCTTTACACCCTATTCCTCATACATACATACAAAATCATCACATACTCAGCATAATATATCTAATGTTCCCACAGCTGGGAGACTGGCCTCCTCTCTTTTGAGAGAGAATGGGCCGTAATCCACAACGGGGGCCCAGTGCGGGTTGGTAGATGTCGCATGTCTTCGAATTTTTGGTTCTACGACATGTTGGTTTCCTCGCGATGTTTTCCTTCACCGTTTTGAGAGCAGCGGTGATGAAATAAGTTACACACAATAACCCGCCTGATTGGGTTTGAACCCACGACGTACAACTCGTATACCACTGCTCTCCCAATGCCTAATACATTTGTTTGAAAAAAATTAAATTGAATTTCTTAATTATTATTGTTGAATTGTGCAAAATAAATAGCATGGCGACAGTGTGCCAAGCAAAATTACCCCGCTGATCATTCCCGTGATCCTCTGAAAGTCATTCAAACACCCAAAAATTCAAAGCAAAAAACTAAGATGAAAAACAATGACCCAGAAATGCGTCTCATTTAAAATTCCCCCGATGACTTCAACCGATGCCAGACGTTTCGAAAATGAAAGTAGGTGAATGACATGACAACTCGCAAGTGAATAATTTGCTTAGTATTTTGTTTAGATATATTTTTTTTTTGGGATGCTACTTTTCGGCTCTGTTGTTTGATTTCCAGGTTCATCTTCTCGGGCCCCCGACTCATGTTAGTTGAAGGAACTGTGGGGTTTTAGTCGGTAGGAGTCCGACATAACCCTCCGTTCTCCCCTGGTGGTGGATTCCAGTGGAATCCATGAGGATTTCCCCCCCAGAAAAGAGGTTAATTCAATTCAAAGATTTATTTGTTCTTCATTTAAGAAGCGTTCGTAACGTAACAGTGTCTTGTAAGTAAGAGGTACTAACTGAGACCGAGTAGGCGGATTTGGCAATAAAAAAAAACGTTTATTTTAATACTCTTATATGAGTTGCTAATTACGCAAGTACCTATCCCTGTTAACCACTCAGGTGTTGATTGTGTAACGATTACATTGGGATTGAACTCACGAACTATCGGTTGTCATATCACATCTTGTCATGTAGGAAACAGTGAAGGGTGGGAATTTTTGAGGACTATCTTTTGTATGACCTTCAAATCAATTCTAAGACAGTCTGATTGAGCCGAGAAGTTCCACTCAAACATGTGGTACAAGTAACTACAAAGTATATCTAAGAATGCCTTGTACATAGATAACACAGAACACAATTATTAGTAATTCGCGTTTCAACGCGAGTTGTAAATTATTTCGCAAATTGAAGCGACAGCGCTTGACGAGGGACCGAAGGGTCACGGGTTCGAATCGTTTTCAACTTCGCTTACATTTGAATGTTGTACAGAATTCATGGTTGTACTCTATGCTAGTTTATTTACAGTTTTTTGTTAGTTTTTCAGTTATTTGTTAATACACTACGTCAAATTGCCGTGTTATAAATTTATTTTTATAATAATTTAATTTGGTAGATAATCAATTTGCCTAACAATTATTTTTCCAGCAGGTTATTTAGATAAAGTATTCTATTTTAACTCAGTGAAACCGAGATTGTCTGAAACAAAACGTTTTTAAACCATCTTAAACGTTTTTAAGCGCAGTTACTCGAGCAGGATAAAAAGTAGGCCTCATACAGTTTTAATTCTAAGCATTACAATAATGTAATCCAGTCTTTATCTAAACTTAGATTAGGTAGGACTATAGTTTAGATAAGTACCATCTGGCTGGAACCATAAAGGCTCCTTCAAACAGGCGCGACACAAAGGTACCGCTCGTCAGGCGACAGGCGGTGCCTTTGTGTCGCGTCGCGTGTCGCGCCTTTTTGCAGGAGCCCTAAAGGACACCCGTGGGTCTGTAACGTACCTATATACGATTATATTTTGTACCTAATACTGTTTGCCAATACGACTTAAATGTAAAAAGCGGACTAGTGCTTGAGAATTTTTAATACATGTGAATATGTCTTTGTAGTACCTACCATGGTTACTATTCTTTATCCAGGGCCGTAAGTCACATTAGGCATATGCAAAGTGACTACTTCAGCCTATACTAAAGGGTGGTCATGCCAGAAGAGGGATTAAAAGCACGGCGTGTCTAAAAGTCCCTAATGGTCAGTTCGGAGATGTATTATGTACTTGAGATTTCTCTTTACTGCTCGTTCAATCGCAGTTTGAACCTAAAACCTCTCATTGTAGTGCGTTGTAATGATACCTACCTATAATACATAAAAAAGGGCCCGTTGTTTGATCATTAGTCAAACAAACTTATAGTTTAAATGCGTTAGTTAAACTAACAATTTGTTAAAAATGACATAAGTTGTGGTTTGACAAATGGAGCAAACTATAGTTAAAAAATTGACAATTTGCTATGAAAGTTAACCATGCGTAGACAGAGTAGTTAAACTTTAACTATTGTCAAATGACTAATTGTTAAATTGACTATTGGTCATTTTTAACTATGTATCAAACAACAGGCCCTTAGATAGGCGCGACGCGACTCTTGTAGAACAATATCCATGGAGTTTTCATAGAGATTAGTCTACTAGAGTCGCTTCGCGCTGTCGCATCGCGCCTGTTTGCGGGAGCCATTATTCCTAGAAATTTTAGGCAGACGTAAACAGTACCTACACCTACATTTCGCCAGTTTAAATAAAAAACGACATTATCTTCAAATAAGTAAATACAATATTTTTCTTAAAAAATTGTTTCTATTTGTCGTAGTCACCACAGAATCTAGTTTGAAATTTTGACAACTTATTGATTTATCAGGTACTTAAACAAGCTTACGAATAAATATAAGTTATCAACTCATTTTTATACAATTTTAAAGAAGCTGGTCTTAAAAATTTAAGTAACATCCAACAATTTTGTTAAACAAAACGTTTCTTAAATTTAGAAACAAAACATTCGTTCCATTGCATATGTAACAATGCAAAACGATATGCAAAATCAATATTACAAAAACAAGTCACATGCAAAATAAATACGTATTGCAAAATGTTCCAAAAATATTGCAACTGAGCGCTGTGCCACAGCCTAAAAACCTATATTTTGGGGTACTGAAATGACAGGCATTCGCGAGTCGTATGTCGAATGCATACATATGTACATATATGCATTCGAAATAAGTCTGACTCGTTAGCATATTGATATCCTAAAATAATGTTGTGAATTGGTTTGTTTGGATGCCGGGAAAAGTCGAGAAAAACGAAATGTTGTATTTTTTCAGTAGGTTTGCAAATGCATGCTTGAGAAATTCAAAAATAGGCGCTCGATTGTAAATGTTCATAATGATTGAGGTTATATTATTTTATGGTCGATTGACGGATAATCAAGCACGAACAATTCCGCAAAAGGGTGGCACATGTACCTAATAACGGGAGAATATCAACCGCACCTTCAAGTACGTACAGTAAAAATCATAATAGAAAAACGTCATGCTTAGCAGGTGCGCTTACGACCACAGAATCAATGAAGCAGATTTAAAAGAAACAGGATATAATAGGTGGCGTTCTGTAGTTTCTGTCTACCCCCATGGGAAGAAGGCGTGAGTTTATGTATGTATGTAGAATGTGATAGGTCTAGTGGTCGCAAGCGGTAGCTGAGTATGTGGTCCTGGGTTCGATTCGCTGGACCAGGCACGGGTCAACGGCGCGTTGTGACCCATGCGCGCCTCGAAAGAGATGTCAGCACATATTGACGGGGTCCGTTAGGGCCGATGCCTGCCGGCGTCGCGGGTTTATCCGAAAGGGTGACCGTAGCCCTGGCGCACAGGCAACTGAAGGAACACGAGTGGTTTTTAGTCAGTAAAATTCTCACACGCCTAGAGCGGGAGAAGTAAGTTACTTGATGGTTTAAAAAAAAAAAAAAGTTGGGCTAGATTCCAAGTGTTATTGGGTTTCTCTATTAGGAATTTTTCAATAGCAGCCCGGAGTCTAGATCTATGCGCGGTTGATGGGAACAGACTCGCCCTCTTTTACATGGGACTTAAAAATAACGCGGTATTTGATTGCTGTACTGGTTGACATCATCGCGTCAACGCCGGCTATCGCTGAAAACTAGCGCTGGGGCTCTGTCTCCCATAGGATCGTAGCATTATGCTGAGTTATTGCCGTTTTGCGTGGATGTGACGCATATTTTCCACCAACTCGTTCTTTTTTGTATTTGTGTGTTTTTCTTTGCATCATATTCACCGCAAATAAACGTATCTTCTTTCTTATTTTTTCTTTCTTTCTTTATTAAAGGTACACCTCTGCCTAACCCTTTGGCGATTACAGGAAGATATTATGTTATGTTGTTTAGTACGTAATAGTACAATGACCATAAATGAAAACATATCAGATATATATACTCAATGTACTCATACATATTCACAAAGTAATAGCTCCATAATAAAATTAGGCTTTCATTTTACAGGACGTTTGTCAATACAGCCTGTATATGAGAAATTACCAACCTTATTACAGTTGCATAACAAATGATCAATTCAAATCAAATCTTACGTGTATTGGAATAGGGAGTCCTGTAACGTTCGGTGACGGTAATAAAGGGTTGTATTCATTATAAGGGCCACTCAAAGGGGAACAAATGTGAAACCAATTGGTAGCCGAAGGGTTTTGGATCTGTTCCGTTAATTTTCCGCAAATTTTAACCGGTTGTGGTCACCCTTTAGTTACGAAACTTTTACATTTTATATGGAAATTGATAGTGGTGTGTACGTTGGAGGTAAAAAAGTTTATTTTTTCTTCTAAAAGTTAAACTTAATTCACTTTTACCCACTCTTGTGAAATTAGACTAAACGATAATGTTAAGAGAGATAGCAGCGTCCGTTTTTACTAGTTACAACACTTTTCTAGCCTACCTTGACATATTATTTTTTAAAAAAACTAAGCGCTAGAACAAAAACCACGTAAAAAGCTGTCTTCTTTCTTTTAACTTTCCTTATTAAACTCTCCTTTTTTATTTTTTTTATAGCGTTATGGACCTGCACCCTAATTACGTAACACACTATCCATCGCAAACTGTATCACTTTGAAGGATATAGCTAATCTACTGCTTCATAATGTTCGAAAAATTTGTCTGCTCACAACGTAAATAACGCAATGAATGTTGTTGAACTGTCAAAATGAAATCCATTGCTACTGTTAGTGTGTTACGCAGTTACGCCGCTATTCCTTCTTCAAACGGTTTAATAATTATACACTGTACCAACTTAGCTTTATAAAGTTACCTTATCATTTAACTATTACAACCAAAAACATTTCCCAAACACTTTACAATCCAGAAATTATCATAATATCCCCATGAAAATAACGTAAGCAAAAAGGCAAGAGAGTCATCGTTTATATAGCTTTTATGAGTGTTATTATAATAAGCGAAATGAGCGAAGTCATATGCGGAAGAGTGCGATGCGTTTGTATGCTGCCCACGCGCAGCTTTAGTGTTGCGTTTGCGCGCCACGGTTATGTGGCAAGGAGGCTGCAGAAATACCAGATTTGTGGGGTATTGATTTAAAATTATTATGCAATGTAGGTGTAGTTGAAGATAAGTTTTTTAAAACATGCATCGAAATCTTAATATTTTCTTTTGCCAATACCTGTCTATTTAATAGAAATCTGTTTTTTTTTTCAATAATGTATGATGTCAATCATGTAGAAAATTGTTCAGTATGACGTGTATAATAACTCATATTTCATGTAGGATTAAACTTAGGTCCATAAAATATAACTTTTTTTGTTGCTTTATTTATTGTGCCAATAAACGCAATTTTCTTTTTTCCTTCTTTCTTTCTTTAGGTCAAAATTCGTGCTAGGCCTACAACAGCAGTGTTTCTTATGCCTTACAAGACTACTTCCCAGAGACGTATACTGCGTTCGCGATTTAGTTTCCAAACAAGTAAACAAATATGTGTTTTTGGAAAAACAACTTAGCCACACTTCAAAAATCTTTATGCCTTTTTCAATAGTATTAGTCTTTCTAACTTAATTTACATTGGCATAAAGTTGATATACGTTTAAGTATAAATATCACCAATTGGAGGGAATTACTTGAGTCGTGCCAGACCTACTGTTCTTTTTCTTTTACGAATGGATCATTGACTCGTTTGGCGAGCGAAGTTAATTTATTAAACCGGCCCCGCCCTATAGTCGTTGTATAAATATAATGACTTATAAAAAATGTTTAACATTCATACAGTCATCATTACGACAGGTCATTATAAATAACTGCTGGTTTTTGCGATGAAATTGCATGTAGGTGGTTTCTCTTTAGGTTAACTTAAAATTGCAAGATTTCAAGGTAATCAGTGTGTCTCTAGGTACGTTTTTGAGTTCAGAGGTCGACCACGTGGAAGGAAATAATGGACAGCTCGTCTAATATGGCTTAAACTTAGAAAGAAGTTAACCGAGGAAGGAAACTGGCATAAGAACCTAATTCTAAGACTTTGTAACATTCACTAACCTGCATTGGGGCCGCGCAGGTCCCAGTGATGGGATCATTATAGGCTGATTATGCTATGTCTGGCTAGACCTTGCGTCATGTTCGTGAACGGGCGCCGTCAGTAGGGACTGGTCATTTGTTAGCTGCCACGGCTTATTTTAATTTAATTTAATATTTGAATTGTTTTTGTCTTTTTATTACGGACGCTTTTAACGTTCTGCGTCGTTCTGCATCGTTCTGCATCGTTCTGCATCGTTCTCACATGCATAATTTCCACATGAATGATGCAACCAATATTTTGTAACCATATTTTGATTAAAAAAAGTGCCCATGGAGTTTCTTGACCGTTCTTCTCCATAGGTACCTACTACGCTTTGGAATGGGCAACTAGCTTCATCTTTCTGACTGACCGACCCCTTGAAAATTCAAAAGTGCCTGTAATTGGTTTATTTGAAATAAATGTTTTGAGTTTGAGACATGCACATAAGTCTTTTATCGACTCTATAAAGATAATGCACTACGATTTTTAAATCATTTCAATTATTTATTATATTAATGGTGGAACAAAATCTATAAAGAGTCGATAAAACACCTATACAATGTGCAAGATCTGTTTTGCTGTGTGATATAATTATAATAATGATTGATTACAGAAAGATGCGAAAATATAAGATAGCTTCTAATTTAGACTGGGTAAGGAAAACAAAAGGCCTTTATCACACAGGATAATCAATTATTGGAGACTCAATTAAATAAAACGCAAATAAACTTTAATACCACTGTCCCACGGCATAACATAATGGAATATTTGTTACTCTGTTGGTATACTCAGCACCAATTCAAAATGTCACATAATTTAAACCAAAACACTTTAATACAAGATTGTGTGTATTATGTGTTGCATTTAATATCAAAACAAGTGCATCGGCGTGCGTCAGCGCAACCTTGGGCTGTTCGCATTAAATACGGAAACTCGCGCGCATGTTTATTCGACTCGTAAAATTAAACTTACAGAGATGTAACGAGGATTGATGAGACAGTGTTAATCGGCAGTAACTACTTACATTGTCTTCGGTAACGACTTTTTTAGTCCGTCGAAGTAGGCGGGTATTATCCTAAGGGGTTTAATTTTAGGAATTATCTCGCTTACACTATCTTTTTGGGGTCCATTGGCTGCTACCAATTTACAAGACGGGCCAATAATATCTGTTCGTCGTAATTAGCATCTTTTAAATACCTCTGCAGTCACAGACCTCCGTCCCGAAGGTTGGCTACGCATTTTCATTTCTTAGGGTGCTGCAAGAAAACCTGCAACCGCCCTCCATCGGCTAAGCTGTTGACCTTACAAGTAAATAGAAAAAGATATATAAATATTGCCTGACAAAGAGTCACTTCCATTCAACATTAAGCTTGTGTACAAAATGCCACGTTCTGGTGAGCTATTTGGTTTTATTGCATGAATATAATGTTATTATTGCGCTTCATATATTATGCTACTATAATTGTATTTAATATTGCCCACTTTCAGATCTTTATAAGCCTATGTCTGAACTAATGATGTGCACTGATTTTGCTTGATTTAATTAATTAATTAGTTAATAAAGATTTATTTAATTAATTATCACTTAACTTGCATGCTTTAACTTAAATACTGTTGACAGGAGGCGTAGCATGAACACTATAGAAACGGGTTTTTTCGACGGAAGAATAGACAAAACGACAGATTGTTGACAGATTTCTAAATATTTATTTTCTACATTCTGTCATTTGGCTATTCTTCCGTCGACAAAACCCGTTTCTATGGCGGTCATGCTACGCGTGCTGGTCTAGTTTTAGAAAAGCAGCTGGCAAAATTTGGGTGTATCATACTCCTCTGCCATCTCATTCGGAGAATACTTGCACGATGTTATGTCATGTGAAAGGAACGGGCGCTGATCACACCATGTGGGTTGAGGATTACAGAATATGATTTCGTTTGACGGTTAGGTAAACTGTCACCACAATTCTCAGAGCATTGCGTGTCATCCACATTTCTTACACGAGAGTGACAGTGGTCCTAATTTTTAATAAACGCTAATCTCAACTTTTTATGGCCCAATCAGTTCTCTCCGTCGGATAATCTTCATGGAAACCCTTCGTCTGACGAGTATGGAAGCTTATATCGAACTCCAACCAACTAAAACCCCATGACGTTCCTCCTGATGCTATATTTCAGAAACGATAAATCAATCATCACAACATTACTATACCCAGAACTATGGACCAAATAATAATATATCAGATAAAACAAATTACCTACTAGTATCTCTACAACTAATATCTACTTTAATACCCGAAACTCGAGATTAAAACTACCCTCCTCTCGCCTTGATTGGTAAAGTTATCTCGAGTGACACACTCCAGTTGATACTTTTACATGAACACGTCTAAGTCTGATACAAAACTCTGCAACCAAGTTTCAGGAACTTGTGAATTCATTTGTCTGTCTGGCAGTTTCGGCGGCTGGATGGAATGTATTGTTGTGAAGAATGGCGAGCAAATATTGAGTCGAGTTTGTTGGATGCTAATTGTAGGTTCAGTCCACCGCGCGTCAGTGATAACAAATTCAGTGTATGCTGGCGTCTTATTCTATTGAAACGGCGTACTAGGCTAACTGCCGCGTACTGGAAAACGTAGCGTTGGAAGGCCTCCCTCCCCAAAAGGTGGACCGATTATCTGATAAACGCCGCAGGAATCCGCTGGATGCAAGAAGCACAAAACCGGTCCCAGTGCTTGGGGAAGGCGTATCTCCAGCCGTGGATGTCTTTCGGCTGAAATGATGAATAGGCTAGCTCACGGTCAAAGTTTTTACTTCTGTATCTAATATATCTTAAGTACTATAGGGAACAATAGCCTCGCACTTACAAGTGCTACCAGCGACGTGCTGGTCGCTGCACCTAATTTATTTTATCGCGAACAAATCTTATTATTCCGTAAAAATTAAATAAGATCTGATAAATTGTGGTGATTATAAATGGCAGGGTCGCGGCAGACCACGTAGGAGAAGGTGGGACGAGCTGGATAGGTCCCAGCAATACTGCTAAGAGGACGCGCGGGCTCGTGAAAGATAGGAGTGGAGGGGAGGCCTTTGCCCAGGCATGGGACAGCATAGGCTAGTCAAGGAAAAAGAGAAATCGTCAAATAAGCGTGTGAGTGGCGGCCAGTGCCGCCTGCACTAGTAATTCGTACCAGTTGTTGGATGTCCAAACTCCAGACCACTTCACGCTCATTGTCTAACCCATTTTTACCTACGACTCGTCGTCGTATAAGTAAACCGGCGAGGCCAACACTGGTCATGACTGTCACCAAGTTGAATACCCGAACAGCCTGACACCTTTCACTAACATAATGTGATGACCAACAGGCTAGCTACCTTCCTGTACGTCTCACAGGCGTATAAGTAAACCGGCGGGTCTTACACGAGCCGTTCACCCCTGCTATCAAGAGCACCTTGCACTTCACTCACCAACATGTTCGCTGACAAGCTCTCCAGCTCTTCCTCCCGTACGTCTCCAGACGTGTGAGTGACCCGACGGGGCCTACACTAGCCGTTCACCCCGGCTGTCCAGACGACCTGTTACACACTTCACTTGCTACATCATCATTATGAACACCATGCTGGATTTTATGTGATTTGCATCCTAATATCATTTTTATCGTTCGTTTAATTGAGTTTGGTAGACTACATGAAAGAAGTAACTTTGGCTGGAGGATTTACTTATAACGGTAAAAATTAGGCTTTCTAAAGACTGTTTTGAAAATAATGTTTTACATAAACCCTTAAGTTGCTAAAACAGAAACACTTCTAGGTCACTTTTTATAATCCTAGAAAAAGACGGGTAGTTTTATTAGGGCTGATTCTACCAAAGACAGATATCTTTTATCGGTGGAATAAAATTGACGTCTGACAGTTCTAGTACGGAAAAACTGTCAAAAATTCCAAAATTTATTTTTATGTACGATTGTTTGTTTTCCCAAATAAAATAAGACTTATTCTAGGTACTCGTATAAAAGTTTGGTGAAATTCACTCTTAGTAAAGTAAGTTTAACTGCTTTACAGTTAATTTGCTCTATTGCATTAAGAAAAGCTCCAGTTAATCGTTATGCATCCTAAATCTGTTAAAATGACCTACCCTTTTCAGAAGAACCAAGGGCCTCGTATTGGCTAGTAAGTACGGTAGCATCTTAGGCTTCTCCTGAAAAGGGGTAACCTTATCTGTAAACTATTACTACACTACGTAACGTAGAGGTATTTGATTAATTTAATAAGTGGTAACCTTACCTATTTGGGACGCCAAGCAGCAATGCTGTGCTGTACTGTGAACTAATCCTATAATGATTTGGCATTAGATTTAAGTATTTAGACTTTTCTAACTTCAACTCTTCATTAGTGGCTTTTTAGGACATGTTATCCATTCAGATTTGTTACAGTTGCAATGACAATCATGTCATTTTTGTCATGTCACTTTTTTGTTATATTTATTTATTTTTATTTTATTTCCTTTTATTTATGTTTTATATAGATTATCTTCTATTTTGTTTTTGTTTTGCTTTGTACTTTGTGAGAACATTGTAAGCCTTGTGGACTCATTAATATTTCGATTTGTTAGCCATTCCCTGTTCAGTTAAGTACATGGTAGTTGTTGATAGGCCTACACTGTCCTCCCATACTTATTAACACTGTAATTTGAAAACATTGTAAAAGCCACTTATTTTTAAAAGAGTTTCTTGCCGACTCTGCTCCAGCGGAATCGACCAATTGGAACCATGCACCTAGCTTCTGGCGTTTTCTAAGTGCTCATATAGATAAACGTGAAAAAATAAATTGAATTTGAATTAAATAAAATAATAAAATCTTTTTATTTAGGACAACTAAAATATCCATAAATTGTTAGTTACAAGTTTGCACTTAAAACACTATTGTTAGTAACTTAAACTAAAGACGAATTCATGAAAACTCCGCTCTACAACTAGATTCAACGAGAAATGGAAACTAGGGTATAAGTCTTCGCACAAATTGTCTTATTAATTATTAATTATCTATGGGGTTTATTGGGTGGGAAATCGTCAAAAAACTTCTCCCGCTCTGGGCGGAGCGCGAGGGCGTGTCAGACTTTTACTGACTGAAACCTACCCGTGTTCCTTCAGTAGCCTGTGCGCCGGGGCCACAGTATCTCTTTCGAGCAATCCGCGACCCTTTCAAGATGGGGCGGAAGTATCTGCTGCCCGTAATTAAGGGAGGCCGGTAAAATTACAATTATGCCCTTTTTACGACAGCCTTGTATTGTAAAGTAAAAAAGAAGTATTGTAAAGAAACTTACGTTCCTTAATTTTTATTAAATAGAACGAAAAAAAGATAGAAAGAAAAATAGTTTATTCTGCACAGACAAAACGCACATTACAAATAAATTACATTAAAAATACAGAAATACAAATGAGAAATACAAAAATACAAATAAGCCAAAAGCCTCGTATCCAAAAAATTAAAGTTTTACAATTTTGTCCATTGCTTGAGATTAGGGCCAGGGACCAAAGACAATACACATTTCTCTGCAAGGAACCTATATACTTTGCTCTGTGTTACCACACTCGCAAATGACAACAGACAAACGATGAAAACAAAAACAAAATGCCGATAGCAGAGTGGAAAAATTACTACTTTTGTAACAAAAAACAACAATATTATGAACAATTAAGCCGTGCGTCGCATCTGTGCAAGAACAGGTCGTTGCTCAACAAAATGCTGTGACTTCGGCCGAACTTATCGTCAACAGCGCTGATTTTCAACAACCACCTCTCAAAATTAGTAACTGTCATTAATTTTATGGTTGCGAACCATCAACTTATACTGAATCAGCTTTAGAAAGCAATGTCACGACGTTTAGCAAGCAAGTCATTGGCCGAGCGAGCAGTTTTTCATACAAATTAAAAAACTATGCAAACTATGAATTATTTTTTTAAGTCCAGACTGACAAACGACAAAAATATCAAGTGTCATGTTGTAATATACAACATTTTTTACATACTTTTAGTTTGTTTGAGACTCTAGAAATATTTAAAACAAAAAGTACCAACACATGGACTTTTCTGAATGATAAATATCAGTCATCTCGGTTAATTTATGATGTCTCGTGGATATTGATGGTTAAAACGACTTTCTGAAGCGTATCGGGATCAAAACTAGAATAGACCCTTAGAACGATAATCTTTTCGTTAACTGCCAGATTACCTTACCAGCCACCACAGCATTAAAGCACGTGCAATTATGTACCAACCTCTATAATTATTATTGATTTAGGTTAAAGCTTTCAATCGAAACAATGTTACATCACATAACATCACACCTCGTGTCCCTGAGGGGTTCGGCAGAGGTGTACCTACAGTATACCCACATTACGCCAGCTATGTTTAAGTCCCATGTAGGGCGAACCTATTGCAATCAACCGGTCACGATTCCAAACTACGAGTTGCTACCGAGAAGTTCCTAATGGAAAAAACTCAATAACACTTTGCCCGATCACCTAAGAATCCAGGACCTCAAGCTCAGCAGTAGCGCTTGCGCGGACGCAAACCCAACGTGGCACTTATTAGACCAACGAGGCAATTACTAGACCAGCGAGGCAATTACTAGACCAGCGAGGCACGTACTAGACCAACGAGGGACTTTCTAGACTAACGAGGCACTTACTAGACCAACGAGGCACTTACTAGACCAGCGAAGCTCTTTCTAGACCAACGAAGCACATACTAGACCAACGAAGCACTTACTAGACCAACGAATCACTTACTAGATCAATGAAGCACTTACTAAACCAACGAAGCACTTACTAGATCAACGAAGCACTTACTAAACCAACGAAGCACTTACTAGATCAACGAAGCACTTAAAGCACACACAAAGCACCAGAGCTAGACTAATGAGGCAGTTCAAAAACAAAACAATAATTATGGGACTGGGTAATAAGTTGTGACAAATAATACTTACGACGACGTAAACTTCAAAAATACTTCCTACAATATCAGCACAAAGAAAACAATTGCACTTGTTCAAATAAGGGCCCAAGGTCCCACATAATTGACTTCTACATTTCTAGTACTAAAACCCTTTGTCACTTCCGTGTAATCCTCATACTTCGTAACAAAGACCTATGAAAGTGCACTGACTCATTGTCTGGTTAATTACGACGCAGCAATTACGGAGTTATTGTTCAGACAGACAGACAGACAAATTAGGGTTCGGTTAGGAAAATCATTTTGTTAATTGATTTCGGGTGTGTGATGAGTTTTGGGCTATCGATGTTTGTTGTTCTTTGTTTTATTGCTTGAAGTTTTATCTTTGTACCTACGGAATATGTTTTTGGTTGCTAATAAGAAGGGTTTCAGTTGGCTAGGAGACATTTTCTCTTCTTTGCACATTAATTTTAACCATTGGAGCCGTCACTGTCTGCGCGAGTGACTTTATTTCTTTTCTCATTTCTTCTAAATAAAAGTTTAGATTACAGCTTAATACTAACAAAGAATCACGTCTGTATTTTCTGAAGAGGTAGGCAGAATTTTATAGCTTATTTATTTACCAAATAATAATGAACGATAAATATCTTAACCACTAAATAAAATATATGGAAAAATAATAATCACATGACACAAATATCTAACAATTAGGCAGAAGTGTACCCATACTAGATATACCCACAAAATAATAATAATCAATGAAAAATAATCTACGGAACCGTCACTCCGAATCTAATTAAGTATGCAAATTGTGACCTACTTTTATCATTTCAATACTGCGTAAAATTTTCAGTCGCTCAACGTTTGTTAGTCATTAAAATGATTCATTGCCTTAATGTTTAAATTGCAAACAAAATCATAATTACCGCCAGTTCATATTTTTAGATTTTGAAGCGTAGATTGTATGTGTCACTGTAGTTTTCTGGTTTATGAAGAGATGTGTTAATTTTCGTGTGGTAACTGTATAATTATTTATTTAGATAACATAATATCTCGCATGTATAGCCCCAAAGGGTTGGGCAGAGGAAAAACCTAGTAACTTCTACATTAACCAGTTATGTTTAAGTCCCATGTAACAGGGAGTGAGCCTTTTGCCATCATCAACTGGGCACAGACTAAGCTCAAGACTATGAAACTTCCTAATGGCAAGACCCGGAAAACCGAGACTGCTGAGCGTGAGGTTCGATTCTCGGTCGGGCAAGTTGATAATGACTCTGCCGGACCAGAGAACCGAACCCAGGACCTCAGCAGTCGCGCTTGTGACCCACTAGACCAACGAAACATTCAGATATCTTAAAGCAGACAATTTAACAACTTCTTTGATATTTTTTTTTTTTTTTTTAAATAAACAAATTTACTATTACAATGTTATTATTCTGTAGCTGTTTTTTTGCCGATAATTTACTATAATTAAAATATATTTAGATTTAGAGCTCGTAAGTTAGTTTATTTTTATATTTGTATAGCTACAATGCTCATAATATTTTTGCATGCCTTAAAGGCAAAATGAACAAGGAGCCTAACATTACACCCTACATTCTTCGCAAATAAAGATTATATTCTATTCTATTCTATTTGAACTAACAGACATTACGTTTTTCATTACATAGCTAAACTAAACTAAAGACTAAATAGTCTAGTATAGATTAGCAGTTAGTTTGTTACTAATACGTCTTGATAATTGTGTACTGTAGCTAGACACTGCTGTTTACTTCAAGCCTCTTGTCGCTGGTAGGGTTGGCACAAACGTTGGTAAACCAGAAA
This sequence comes from Griposia aprilina, assembly GCA_916610205.1. NCBI lineage: Eukaryota > Metazoa > Arthropoda > Insecta > Lepidoptera > Noctuidae > Griposia > Griposia aprilina. The sequence continues at coordinate 21,067,476 of OU744299.1, read as the reverse complement.
ATCTGTGGGCAACAATAGATTTTTGGACATTGTTAGGTACAACTTTGTTATCTAATTGGATGAATGAAATTAATTATCTGGCCAATCAATTAATTCTAAATAACAGTAATAATGCATTAATGATTAATTATTTCTGATATCAACAGATTAATTTCATCGATTAGTACCCGACTATAACTAAATGGTAAGAGCATAATCATGCATAATCAGCCTACAATGTTCCCACTGCTGGGACACAGGTCTCCTCTCTTTGAGAGGGAATGGGCTGTAATCTACCAAGCGGGCCCAGTGCGGGTTGGTAGATGTCACATGTCTTCGAATTTTTGGTTCTAGGACATGCCGGTTTCCTCACGATGTTTTCCTTCACCGTTTTGAGAGCAGTGGTGATGAAATTATTTACACAAAGTAAAGCGCCTGCCTGGGTTCGAACCCACGACCTACAAGTCGTAAGTCGGGCCCGATACCACTGGGCCATCACTGCTCTATAGTAAGAGACATTTTTTTAATGATTTTTTTAAATTAAATAATATAAAAGGTATATTCATTAATTTCCCAAGAACTCAGTTACCATGTCATTCATTCATTTCCCAAGAACTCTGTCATTCATTAGTTTCCTAAGAACTTAGTTACCATGTCATTCATTCATTTCCCAAGAATTTAGTCAACAACTAACACCTCAACTCAACTGTCAACTTAGTAACAATGTCGTTCATCCGATTTCCACAGAAATGCCATCCATAGATACTTAAAATTTCCATTAAAATACTTTTTATTTTCCAACAATTTTCTCTGCCAACCCTACCGTCGTCTCCGGTCTTTACTTTTAATCTCTCTTTATTTTCTGTCCGTACGAGAAAGTGTTGCGTATTTGTCTTTTGTCTAACGACTCCACCGGACTGGAAACAAGAGATTGTGTCTTAATACAGACAGTTATACTGTTTTAATCTATATCACTGACATAGAAACTTCTTTACTACTAAAAGATTTTGTAAAGATATTTTCTTTGCAATTTTCTGAGACTTATGGCGTAATTGAAGACTACAAGATTATAAGGTGTATTTTAATAGTTTATATACTTCACTGCCTGCCTTGACTTGACTGCCTCGTTGATCTAGTGGTCGCAAGCGCTACTGCTGAGCATGAGGTCCTGGGTTCAATTCCCGGGTCGGGCAAAGTGTTATCGGGTTTTTCCATCTGGAATTTCTCGGTAGCAGCCCGGAGTCTGGATTTGTGCCCGGTTGATAGCAATAGGCTCGCCCCCTATTACATGGGACTTAAACATAACTGGCGAAATGTGGGTGTGCTATAGGTACACCTCTGCCTAACCCTTCGGGGAATACAGTCGTGATGTTATCTATGTATGTATATACTTCACTATCATCATCTGCCAAGGCTATTTTTAAAAATGTTGGGGTTGGCTTACAGTCTAACTCAATTGCAGCTGAATACGAGAATGTTACACGGAGCGAATACCTATCTGACCTTCACTACCCAAGGGTCCGATAGGGCCGATGCCTGCCGGGGTCGCGATTGTCCGAAAGAGTTACCGTGGCCCTGGCGCACAGGCAACTGAAGGAACACGGGTGGGTTTTAGTCAGTAAGAGTCTGAGATGCCCACTCGCTCCGCCCAGAGCGGGAGGAGTCATTTGATGATTTCCCAAACAAAATAAAAAAAGGTAACATGAAATGGCTCTTGGTAAGAAACTGCACGTTATCAGACTTTGGCCTTCTTAAATAGCTTCCGCTAGTAGCAACTTGAAATATATATAGGCGCATCCTGTGCACTCGGCAGTCAGCTCCGGAACCTTGCTGATTGACTTACATAGACAGGGTCAAATTAAATTAGCAAGCCAAACTCAGTAGACGTAATGGGTATCAATATTATCTAAAGAAAAAAAATACTTGATGTATTTTTTTAGGAGGTCAATGACCGCCGGCAGTGGTCTTACTTGAAGTATAAGTTAAGAAAATCTGTTTTATTTTGTTTTATCGTGTTTAGATATATTAAGATATCGATACTTGTGTGAAGCAAAAAAAAACGTATGTTTTAAGTGATTACACTAATCGCGGTCGATGACCCCACAAAAAAAAAACAACTAATTAATTTATTTTTTGTTTAATCATGTTTAGTTATCGATACCCATCTCGTCTGCGGAGTTTCGTTAGCTAATTCAATTTGACCCTGTATTTAGTCACGGCATCATGAGATATTCCTAAAATGTGTATGCCTATATGCAAGAGACTAAGAAGATTTTATGCCAAAAGGTTTGGCATCACTGGCAGACTGTGATCACAAATTTAAAGCCCTCTGCCAAGTAAGGTGGTTATAGTAAACTGCGTTTCATTGTCGATGTGGAGACGCTTAAGGCTTATGTCCATCAGTGGACCTGGACATATTTCAGCTGCAATGGTGATATGTATGTGTTCTTCTCGTCTCACATACTACAGTGTCTCAAGACAAAAATCTTTGACCAATGCGTGTCCCCAGTGACTACCTATGGCACTGAAACGTGGTCGTTCACAATGAGCCGCAATGAAGGCTGGATGTCACCCAAAGGACAATGGAGAGGGTTATCCTTAGAGTTTGCCTACGTGATCGAATCAGAAATTAAGAGATCCGCAGGAGAACAAGGTAACCGATATAGCCCGAAGAATTGCCAAACTTAAGTGGCAGTGGGCAGGCACATGGCTCACAGAGCGGATGACCGATGGGGGCTAAAGGTTCTGGAGCGGCGACCGCGTACGGGAAGACGTAGCGTTGGAAGGTCTCCCACAAGTTGGACCGAACAGCTGGTGAAAGTCGCAGGAATCTACTGTCACAAAGCCGGTTGAAGTGGCGATGCTTGAGGGATGCCTATGCCCAGCAGTGGACGTTTTTCAGCTGAAATGATGATTTTATGTACTTGATTGTTTGTAGTAGTTGTTAAGAGATCAATGAACCCTAACAGGCCGATACAATTAATAATCAAACATTTACTTTGCACAGAATTCATTACTTTAAGTGTCTTGACTTTATCACTTCAGAAAAGCACATGTTTAGAATAATTTGTCTGAAAGATTGTCCTTTATTTTAACGGTTTTCTCGCTTAATCCATTTTTCCTGGTAGCATTATCATACATAGTAGTGTAAAAAGAAGATACATCAACTATATTGCTGTTATAAACACACATGCTACACAAAAATGAACCTTAAGTAACTGAAATAAGGATAACATATCACTTTCAGAACCGTATGTACTTTTAATTGCGGTAATGGACACGTTTTGGCTCAGTTTCATTTGGCCTTGAGTGTGAAATTGCTTTTGCCATTAATCATACACAAATGGACTTTATTTAGTAAACTTTAAAGGTCTTTAGACGTGCAAATATAAGTTTGTACGAGGACTTGACATTTGTTCAGTTTATGTTGACAGATTTAATTTTATGAGACACTGAATTAGTATTTTGCTTCCCAAAGAGTAAAGATGTAAGGACTAGACTGGTTAAAATAAAACCAGTAACTCCTCTTGTCATAAATAGAGAGAATTACTGCATATTTGAGCCGGCTGATAAAGAGACACGTGGCTAAATGGCTAACGTAGAGATCGAGCGATATGTGAAGATAAACTGGGTTAGTCACTTAGCTACGGCTAGCACAGGATCTTTACTATTACAAGTGATTCTTCCGACCTTAAGAGTGGTTAGCCATTACGATAATGGCAATGAGAGAACTGAAGTTCTGAAGGCCTATGTTACTTAAATCATCATCATTATTCTCCTGTCCTCATCCCAATTTACTTAAATATTTATTAATATTTACTTTGCCCCCGACCGGAGGGGGGGGGGGGGAGTTTTTCGTATTTTTTTGGTATAAAGTTGTAGCAAAATCTCTTTGGCTGTACTATTTGTATCTGGCTCGTTTTGACCATTAAATAGATGACATTTAAAAAAATAAAAATGAAAACCATTTCCCGCCACTTTTCAATTGCTTTTCTGTCCGCCAAAATCAGTGAATCTAACGAAGAAATTCGATACATTTTGAAGTTTTATTACATTAACGGGACAAATGCAAAACAAGCCGGGAAAAAAAAGTGACGTTTATGGACTTAACGCAGTGTCATTAAGAGTAGCACAAAGTTGGTTCAAGCTTTTTCAGTCCGGGAATTTTGATGTCAAAGATGCAGCTCGCTACGGTCGCATGTTACGGATTAAGTCGATGCCATTTTTGAAAAAGTGGAGCAATATCGATATTTGTAGATATGGCATAGATGAAGAGTGAGGGGTTGACCACAAAACAGTTTTGACCCATTTGAAAAAGTCTGGGTATACAAAAAATATCGATATTTGGGTGCCACACGAGCTCTTAGTCTTGAATTTGTATATAAAATACGAAGGATTTTTTTCCCGACCTGCATAAGATATCAATAATATTCAGCCACATCAGTTTTTATTGTAAGCTAACCAAATGGTCAAAAACGTAGGCTGACAACTGGCCCGTTGAGGCTAATCTTTCGATTTCAGTAATCTTACCAGTTAACTTTTTCAAATAACTTGGGTTACAATTAACCAGGCCTTTCGGTCTCTATAAAACAATACTTTACTCCTACGGATACTTACAGCTCCTAATCCGTAAAAGATGAAATTGGCCCTGATAAGGGCCGATTTCACCATATTCTGTTAGTTACTAAATGTCCTGTTACGCATTTTGATGTAGGTACTGTCACAATATGGAGAACAGTCAAAATGATTAATAGAACATTTTATAACCAACAGAGTTTGGTGAACTTGGGCCTAAATCTCCCCAAAAACAGTTAATGCTACCTGCTAATCTATCCCAGGGCTTCAGCCTTCACTAATGAGATTGCTAAAGGTCTGTATCGACGGTACAATGGCTAGGTATGTGGTGCGGCTAATATTCGTGGTATATTGCACGTCACGGTCGCAGGTCAGTCACCGCGTCTCGGCGTCTTACACCTAGACTGTGTCGGGGACCTTAGACGTACGAAGGGAGGCTTGCTTAGGGTAAAGCCAGAAATATACATGCCAGTGGCTTGCACAAAGGTCTGCAAGTAGCTTGCATGTGACGTGTCATTGTGACCGAACAATTTCTGATTCGTGAAGGTCACACTGGCGGGCAAGATACTTGCATACTTTCGTGCATGTTACTGGCACGTGTGTCGTGTGTTCCAGGTTTAATACTAGAAAAAGTGCTGCCCTCTTGCGGGAATAGGCCAAGTCTGTACATGTTAAAGCCATACGAAATAGAGACCTAGGACTGATGCCAAAGGAACAGCTAATGACTAAGACCCCCGCATGGATTAAAGTAAGACTTATTTTAAACAAGCCCGATGGGATTTGCAATCGGTAAAAAATGACAAGCTTCCACAAAAATCCTTCAGGGGATAATTTTTATAAAACCTATCCTTAGTGCCTCCTTTATACAAGAAACTCTTGCGCAAACATTTTATGCTCCTTGGCCCAGCGGTTCATACTTTATACAAGAAACTCTTGCGCAAACATTTTATGCTCCTTGGCCCAGCGGTTCATACTTTATACAAGAAACTCTTGTGCAAACATTTTATGCTCCTTGGCCCAGCGGTTCATACTGTGCCCTGTCTGTCAATAAATTTAAGATTTTTGTCAAGTAAATGTTTTCGCCACCTCCATAATTATCGTATCCCTACCCACATCGAGGACGGTGTCTCGGCATTTTGTATATACGTATAAACATCAATCGCGCTCGGGGACGGCCACACGGCTTGCGATATTTAAATTTTGAGACTTCAACTTTTATAGCCATTTTGTTAAGCGCTCGCTCGAGGAAATGGTAAATGGGAGACGTGATTTTTAAGAGGATGTGAATACGTTACTGGTTCGAACGATTCAATTTGTGGGTAGCTCTCAATTTGATAAAACGTTCTAAGTGTTTTCCTTTTTTCATAGTACCTATTATGTCGTGATGGCCCAGTGGTAAAGGCCTCGCCTCTCACGCACGAGGGGTTGGGTTCAAATCCTTGCAAGTACCAATGTGACTTTTTCAATTCATATATGTAGTTTCTGAGTTTGTCTTGGACATTACTGAAATCGGTGAAAGAGAAACTTCGTGAGGAAACACGGCTTCATAGTAAACATAAGTCTAAAATCGCCAACCCGTCTTGATATAGCGTGGTGATCAATGCTCGTGCCTTCTGTGTATGAGAAGAGGCTTTGGCCCTGCAGACGAACAATAATAGGCTGGTATTGTTATAATAATAGTACACCCACTATAGGTGCTCCTCTGCCCATCCCTTCGGAGAAAGAAGGCATGATATTACGTATGTATGTCTATGTATTATTATAATGCGCAGCGTGGGCAGGCTGCTCACAACGTTGACCGATAACCTTGTGAAGGTTGCGAGAATCCGGTATATGCGAGAACCCGGATCGGTCGATGTGGCAATGTTTGAGGGAGCCTTATGCCCAGCAATGGACGACTTTCAGCTGAAATAATGATGATGATAATGAAAGCTAAGTTATTTGCGACAATATCATAAATTAGGCACTTCTATGCATAGCAGAGGAGTCAAACATACTTTTGCTCAAAACAAAAATTAATTACGTACAGTATAATTGGAACTTATAAACCGGGTAAAGGCTCCCGCAAACAGGCGCGTCGCGACTCTAGTAGAAAAAAATCTATGAAAACTTCACACAAGCGTCGCGTTGTGCTGTCGTGTCGCGCCTGTCTGCGGATTCCTTAAGGACAAATTAATTGAACATTTCATATGTGCCTTCGACCTAATAACATTTTACGACACATTGACTGCCTCGTAAAATGCTATTTACCAATTATTTAATGGTACCAATCAAAACAATATTAAATTAATTTATACGAAGTACGGTCAATGACAGAAGTGTTTTGGCGTTTTTGAACCCATACCTAACTTTGTTCCGTGTCGTGCCGGACGTAAAGAATAGCACCACCCTATTTCTTGCCGTGTGGGTGTCGTAAACTTACTAGACAAAGGAACTGGACACTGAGATGACGTCTGATAGAGATGTATGGAAAAAAACAAGACAAATTGCGGTAAGCCCAGGAGCATGAATAATTTCAACATCGTATAGTGATTTAAAAAAACACCGAATAGCATTTAACACAGTTCAGACCATTAAACATTCAATAACACGTAGAAATTATTAATTACCAAAAACAAAACTCATTTGTAGCTCAAAGTGTCGTCATTATGAAGTAAAATTAATAGCAACTTTCGATAATGGCCGCCGAAATTACTGCGATATCAAATTTAATTACTCGGGAAAATTATTATGTATCGAACGTTTCGATATAATAGAACATCACTATTATCGATGTTGTGACTCAACATTATGGGTTGAATTTGATTTTGTAGTATGTGGGAGACTATAATGTAGTAGTTGAATGAGTAAGGGTGTACGATTCCCAAATAAAGTATTCTAGTTCTAATCGAGGCAAGTGTGACATGATAATTGATGATGATGATGATAATGGTGCCGATTCTCTTGTCACAAAATTCTCTAAACTAGACTAAAAATCACTAAAATTTAGTTTATTCCTGTCAATCGACGATTTCTCATTCTGAAATTGACTAAAGTGACACAACTTAACTATATTTTAGTTTGACAGCACTAAGATGGCACTGAATTATTAGTTTAGTGAAAATGCTAATTTTGCTATTCTGAATTTGACGTTTTTCACAAAAATTTAGGCTGACTTACTAAATCTGGCTATTTTTAATCGCGATTAAAAAAGTATGGAAAAAAAATTGTCGTCATGAACTAAAGTTCACGACAAGACCTCAACTTCAGGTGCAAAAACAGTACTGTACCTTTTTTAAAGTTTATTTTGCTTATTTCTCGAAAATGGTGTGTCCTATCGCAAAAATAATGAAAATTTCGACCCCCTTTATATCACTTACACCACTACCCCTTAAACCACTAAAACTCTACGTGTAGGTAATATTTTTTTCATATTTTCCATATAAAAGTGAAAAATTCCATATAAAACACGTCGAACCTGCCTCCAGGCGTGACTCCGGCTCTAAAAAAAAAAACACGTGGTAGGGCAAACAAGTACCACGTGGAGTCGCGATTGTCACATTCAATTTTAAATTTAGAGATATTTTATTGCAGAAAAGCTCTAAGATTCTCTTAGTCGTAGTAAGGAATTTTAGTGATAGTTTAGTTAGTTTAGTTCGGTGTACAAGAGAATCGGCACCAATGTCTCACATTTGGTCCACTTAGAAGTCTAGGTTTTCAAGTCGAAAGAAAAAATACAATAATTAATAAATTATTTTACTTACAACTAGTTACAACTCAAAGGGAAAATGCGATACTAACTTAATTTAGAAATACTTTCCCATGTTTGTCCGAATAACTACATGAAGTAGCAATTGTTGGTATTTGTGTAGGTGCAAAACCATTACTTCTGCCAACCCTCTCCTGAAAGTGGCGTAATATTATACAATAGTCATATGAAGCATCAATTTGATTCAAAGCCAGCTCCTACCAATGCTATGTCACTCAATTAACGAACAAATCAATACCTACCGTCTGCTACAAACATGCTACGTAAGCATGTATTTAATTACCTACTGTTTAGAGAACATACTAATAGACAGACGAATTAATTAATTTATATGCATAGGTGCCTCTATACTTAATGCGTTTGTCCACCGCAGCTGTCACCGGTACGTCACCGAGAACGAGATGACGGCGCTGAAGAAGCGATACATACATTTACTATGGTTGCGTGTCAATGTCCACCGCGAGCCCGTTACCCGAGGGCTGTCATCCCGGCTGCCGAAGTTTCGAGTAGTTTGGCAAGACTGCTAGAATTCAGCCTGAGATTGTGACGGGCCTATGTGCCGGCAATACAAATCACTTTTGATCTTGTCTATACACTGCAGTCGCATCGGCGCCGTTCGCCTGGCCTTTGTTTCGTCTATCATAAAATAATAAACCGCTGAGTTCGGTCGCGCTGGACATACGATCTCCATCACCCCTGCACCGGGACATCACGTTGGGTTCGAATAATCTCGTTTCTCAGTGACGTCCCGGTGACGGCTGCTGTGGACAAACGCTCTCAGGACTACGAACCTTGGTAGACTTTCTGAGAAACAGAAAAGGGATGTTTAACAGTCAGAAAATTCATGTTAGGGCTATTATATTTTTGATTTCGAGGTGAGGATCCTTAAATTTATTCATTTTGTCTTTCATAAGTGCCTTTTATGTGCCTATTGGAAATTAATAATTTGCTTTGACCTTAAACAATAATAAATTTATGTTGTCACATTGTTTTTGAATTATGTGTACTTACAATAAAGAATAAGAAAACAGTACGTAACCAAAAAAAAAATGTAGTATAAAATTTAAATAACTGGCATTTCGATAGGTTTTTGTGAGATCCTGCTCGCAGGATATATTGAGGGCATTTTAAAAGTATTCTATAGAGCGGTCTAAGTACTTATAAAAGTTATTTTAATTTCGTATTTATTTCACTAAGTACGGCTACCTCGTTAGTAGTCGCAAGCGCTATTGCTGAGCGTGGCGTCCTAGGTTCGTTTCCCAGTTTGGGCAAAATGTCATCGGGTTTCTCCATCAGGATATTTCCAGTTATGTAATGTAGTCCAAGCTATTCACACAACTTCAGTCGACATGAGATTGTTGTCATGTTACTCCTAACCAGACATAGGTACAAGCTACAACCAGGTACGTACATTTCAAAGTGAGTTTGTCACGCCTCACAACACGCGTACCGTTGTAGGCACATACTCGGTTACAATTCAATACCCTTGTCAAATTAACGTGCCCATCAAAGAAAATCGATCGCTCTTGTCGAGTTTGATATGAAATGAACTACGAAGCGGGTGGAGATGGCAAAGAATGATTACCATGATCAGACAGATCAGTGCCACAGTTACAGCGCAGAATATACTCAAAAACATCACGCCTGTGTCACCTGACGAGATAGGCAGAAGTATAGTTCACTCACATTTCATTTATGTTTAAGTGTCATTTCTATTTACCGGACACGAACACAGACTCCGGTCTATACTACGAATTTCCTAAAGAAAGAACTCAGTCAAACTTTGTCCGATTTGGGAATCAAACAGGAGCTGCTATTTCAACACCAACCAGGGCAAGTTATTCGATTCTAATGTTACATAGATGACAAACACTTTTTTTTTTTTTTTTAAGTAACATACATTGACCACCATTGCTTATTCCTTCAAAAGGTTTGGATGTTTTTTACAATAATTGTTGGCAAAACATGCATAGCAAATAAACTTATAACTACTGACCATTATCACTAGTTAGAGTATCCTTATAAGTTTATTGGTTAAACATATTTTGTTCTAAATTGTACTTTTACTACAAATAAATATATTATTACTAGCTTTTGCCCGCGGCCTCGCTCGCTTTAATTTAGACTTTGACAATCAATTCAAGTTATAATTCAATTATGATGGCGCCTTCTATTATCATAAGAATGTTATTGTTGTTTTCCTCAGGAACAGTACTTTTTTTCGGGATGAAAGGTACCCTATGTCCGTTTCTGTACACCTGACAACGTATATGCAAAATTTCAGGATGATCGGTTCAGTGGTTTAGGCGTGGAAAGGTAACAAACAAACAAACTTACTTTAGCTTTTATAATATTAAGTTAGGATTATCTTTTTTATTTTAAAAGCAGACTTTTACTAACAGTAACCAATTGCAGGCTGTTATTAGTAAGTAAATTGTACTTTTACTACAAAAAATATATTATTATTATATTTTTTATATAAATAGCAGACTATACCAACAATAAACAATTCCAGACTGTTGTAAGTAACGTTATTTTGTTCGAAGCAGTGTCAACTCCAAAAAACTTGTTACATTCACAAAACAATTCTCGTTGCTACAAAATGGTGAATTGGCATCCCATTGAAACTTTTTCAGTTATTTTTGGACGCAAAATGATATTTCGATATAAATTTAATTTTATTTAAATACCATACCCTGGCAGGCACTTTAAGTAATTTATTTCAACACCACTGCTCTCAAAACGGTGAAGGAAAACGTCGTGAGGAAAACGGCATATCCTAGAACCAAAAATTTCGAAGACATGCGACGTCCACCAACCCGCACTGGGCCCGCGTGGTGGATTACAGCCCACTCCCTCTCACAAAGAGGAGGCCTATGTCCCACCAGTGGGAACATTATAGGCTGATTATGCTTATATTGTTACCTAGTAACTGGGAGGTCAGATAGGCTGTCGCTCCATGTAAAATACTAGTATTCAGCTACATTCGGTTAGATCAAGTCTAACCGAATGTAGCTGAATACTAGTATTTTTAGCCAACCCAACATGGTAAGGATAACGCTACGCAGATTGATTAATTGTTATTTCAATACGTGATATATATTTAAACATAAGTTGTAATAACTGTTACTAAGTGAAATTGTGTGTTTGTGGCTTTATGCAAATACTAGCTTTTGCTCGCGGCTTGGCCCGGGTGGATGTCGGAAATTATCCCACGGGAACGTACTACCGGGATAATAAATATCCTACTTGTTTATGCATGTTATAAACTATCTGTGTTCCAAATTTCATCCAAATCCGTTCAGTAGTTTTTGCGTGAAAGAGTAACAAACATCCATCCATCCTCACAAACTTTCATATTTATAATATTAGTAGGATATTGTTGTTTTCATATAATAGTGGTGTAAGCAGAACTGAATTGGAAAATGATAGGATTCAGAGAGTTGATGTTAATGGAAAAAGATCACCCGGATCGGTAGTAAGAATGGGACCCCCATTCTTACTACCGATCCGGGTGATCTTTTTCACCTTCCCCTTTTCTTTGCCCCCACATAGATAAATTGTCAAAAAATCTTAGCTCTGCAGCATACGCCGTTAGAAAAATTCGTGGTTTAACTGATTTAGAGACAGCCCGTTTAGTATACTTTAGTTATTTTCATAGTGTGATGTCGTACGGTATTCTGTTGTGGGGAAATGCCGCCAATATCCAGACAATTTTTGATTTACAAAAAAGGGCAATTCGTTCAATCTATAAATTAAGTCCCAGACACTCCCTCAGAGATAAATTTAAAGAGATTAATATAATTACTGTGCCTTCTCAGTATATTTATGAAAATCTTTTGTATGCACATAAAAATATTAATCTGTTTAAAAAATACAGTGATATCCACAATATAAATACTAGAAACAAACACAAATTTATTGTTCCTACAACCAGGCTCAAGAAAATAGGTGGCTCGTTTAGATGCCAATGTATACGTTTTTATAATAAACTTCCTAGCCACATTCAAGATCTAAGCTTTAATAAATTCAAATCTTTTATAAAACGGAAACTATGCCAGAAAGCCTATTATACTGTGAAAGACTATATTGAGGACAAAAAGGCTTGGGATTGAGCTGCTCCAATAAATTTACACGGTGAATGTTGATTTTAATTTGCTAGTATTTACTGTAAAAACTATTATATTATTTTCATTATTGAGAATATGAGGACTATGTGGGTCATTGTTCAATTATATTCTTGATCTGGCAGTTTAAGTAGTTTATGCGGCCTACCCAAATGTCCATTCTTTGGTATTGTTCGTCGAATCGTTGAGCTCCTTAAGTTCTGAGTTGAGCTGCACGGTTACTGACAAATGCGTGCACTGACTGGACAGGTCCACTTAATATGTGTGGTTCTTTCCTCAAAAGACCATTTCAGATACCAATCTACATGGTCTTCACATGATTTGACCAAGATTATTTCTGGACTTTAAAAGAGACTGTGACCTCTGAGTTTGTTTCGGCCTTTCTTCTCAGAGTAGTCAGATAGGAAACGCCGACCTCATCTAGTTTAAAAATATGATTGACGTGTAAAAGTGTTTGTACAAACCTACTTAAAGAAATAAAATCATTTATCATTTATCATTTGATTTAATATTTGAGTCGAAAAGGGATGGAAAGAGTAATTTGATAACATAGGACTAGATATTTAAACATAACATAACATCACGCCTGTAATCTTCGAAGGATCAAGCAGAGGTGAACTTATAATACACACATTTCACCAGTTACGTTAAAGTCCCATGTAATAGGGGACGAGCCTATTGCCATCAACCGGGCACAAATCCAGACTCCGGGATGCTACTGAGAAATTCCTAATGGATAAATCCAATAACACTGCCCGACCTGGCAATCGAACCCAGGACCTTATGTTCAAAAGTACCGCTTGCGACCACTACACCAACGAGGCTGTCATTTCAGCTTTCATAGACATATAAATTGATTATCATACTTTTGACCGGTAGCAGCACAGCTTTTCAGAATGGATACGTAAGAAAAAAAATAGAAAAAAAAAACTTTCTTTCGTTTTGTACTTCCTACGATGCCAACTTTCTGAATGCGGATCTCATAAAGGTATACCTTCAAACTGTAGTAACCTAAGATTTTACAAAAAAAACTATCAACCGTCTCCAACCAACGTGCATGAGAGTCATATCCTGGAAAACCTTCCTGAATACTCATTATCACCATCATTCAAATCTTTTTTTTTTTTTTTATCTTTCTCTTGTCTTTATCTCATTTTATTTTGTGGTCGGCACAACATGTCTTTTACTTCCATACTATTAGTCGTATACAGGGTGACTTGTAATTTGACATATTCCTTCCAGAACGTGATAGTGTGTTCCATTTGCAACAGTTAAGCATCCCATAAGGCCTAGGCGATAATTCATGGAATTCGAGAAAACCCAAATTTCATGTATTTTAAAACTAGAATTCGTCTCTAAATAATTATCACTTTTCTCAAAACTCTCAAATTGTATGGCCGTCATTGCTATTGCATTGGGTACCTAATACTTTAACATATCTTTCAAAGTTGCCATTTTTTCTAAAACATAAAACAGTTAAAAGTTAAAGGAAAAAGTTTATTAACCATTTTCAAAAATTATCTACGTTCATGAATTTTGACACCAGTTATCTCAAAAAAAATGTGTTACATTAAGCGTACAAATCACGGGGACTACAAATCTTCATTTAATCAACTATCTAATTAGTTACAAATATTAAAAAATATTCAGAGTTGATGAAGCAATAGATAATACTGACAAAGTTAGAATTTGCAAATTATTAACATATTAAAAAATTGCGTGATTACCAAATCAATGAACTGGTTTACATCATCCTTCTACCTTCTTACCACCCCGCAATCCTTCCTGCGTTAGGCTGCCAGGTCGATGCGTCCAGGGGCCTAAGTCTACTAATTTACAAAAGTTGCAATTGTCTCGTGATTGTTAGTTTTTGACAGATTTTGTATGGCAAATCTGTCAAAAACTCACAATGCATAGACCATTGCGACGTTTGTAAATTAGTAGACTCGGCCCCCAGGTCGCAAGTTGAGACGCGGCTTTTGAGTGGTAAGTATTAGTCGCAGACGACACGCTGATCACGGATCACTTGCCACTTAGTTTACGTGTCTTTTAACTACTGTGTACGTACAAACTCTTAATTCTTTAATAAACTTCAAATTTTGAAGCTTTTGTAATTAAAATGACTTTTTATTAAAAACGTGCATTGGCAGAACCGGACGAGTTAAAACGCTCTAAATAACCAACAGCAACCACGTTCATAATTTCTTACAGGACAGCACATCATTTTATATCATGCAAGTAGCTCGGGAGAGGTCAATGTCCAGCTATGAATTGCGATATACTGAGTTAATTAAATGGTGGGTTGAACCCTTACTACTGGATATAGTAAAAAGATGTCATAGGCACAAAGTTGGTAGTAGCGAACTCTTACGTCAAAGATTACGGCCTTGATCTGATGTGAAGAGTTTACATTGCATGCTAATGACATGATAATTAAAATATTATTTGCCAAAAGGTTAAATAACCAAAATATGTAAAAAAATATGAATTTGTACGTGCGCACATGATTAAAAACACCCGAACTAAGCGACAATTTATCAGTGATTAACTCATCGACTGCGAGTAATATTAATTAATCGAAAGTGGCGTCCCAACTTGCGATCTGGTCGCGACAACCTGGCTACATAACGTAGGAAGGATTCCTGGCTGGTGAGAAGGTATATAACATAACACAAACCAGTTACAGTATACATTTTTTTTTTTTTTACTTTTTATAAGTTTTTGGTTGTGTCAGGGGTTTTTAAACATAAAATTTAACTTTTATTGAAAATGGTTAATAAACTTCTTCGTTTAACTTTTACTATTTAATGTTTAAAAAAAAAATGGTGGCATCTAAAGGTAGTATTAGGTACCCAATGCAATAGCAATAAACGCTATTCAATTTGAGAGTGTCGAGAAAAGTGATGTTTAGTGACGATTCTGAGAAATTTTCAAACAGACATGAAAATTAGGTTTACTTGAATTCCATGAATTTTCGCCTAGGCTTTATGGGATGCTTAATTATTGCAAATGGGTCACAATATCACCTCCTGGAAGGAATACCTCAAATTATAAGTCAACCTGTATAATACTGAATACTAAATAAAAGATAAATCATTGAACAAAACATGTTAACACTTACATAACCACACACGACGCATGAAATCTTCAATCGGAACATAATAAAAATCGCACGCGTCCGTGACATACTAAACTAAATCGTCAAGTATAAACGCACGGAATCGGATGCAATACGCACGATAAATGAAAATGGTCTGGAGTTCAGTGCGGCTACAAAAGGCGAGTCGTAAAACAACCGGATTAGGGGCGGACAGAGAGGCAGGGGGCCATTAGGTAAGCTGCGTAAAGAAAAATATGAAAACTGCTGAAAAAATAAGAAAATTATGCTTTTTCATGGATTGTTTGAGAATAAAATGGTATTGGTGGTCCAGCCACCCAATTCATGGAGTCATTCCTGGGCTAATCTCTACATAGTATAAAACAAAGTCGCTTTCGCCGTCTGCACGCTTAGATCTTTTAAACTAGGCAAGGGATTTTAATGCGGTTTCATCAATAGACAGAGTGATTCAAGAGGAAGGTTTATATGTATAAAACATGCATATTATAGTAGAGAAATGCTGAGAATTTCAAAGATTTGTAATGTGATGTCGTAAAAAACATATTTTTGTGCGCTTACATTGCAAACGCTGGCTAAACCTTACGAGATAGATCAAAATAATGTACGACGGAATTGTATATCTTAAAAAGATCCACAAAAAAGTCTGCAATGGTATGTATATCTGTATGTATGTATGTATATATGTATGTATGTATGTATCTCCTAAGAATAACCCACAGTAACCATTTTTATATTTTACATATTACAATAAAATGATGGGTTATTTACGAAGCTGTTTTATACAATACAGTATTATTCCTTATCCAATCAAATACGTTAGATACGTTGTGCATTTAATGTAGATTAAAATTTCCCTTTACAGTATATCATTAAAATTAATATCTTAGAAGATATCAGAGATTTAAAATGCGGGGGCAGACCGGCCATCGGGCCGTACGTCCGTCCCGGGTTGCAGCGGCCGGCGGGCGCGGCGCGTGCATACAAATCAATCCACTACGTTACTAAATATATAAATAAAAGACTTGGCTTGATCGCTACCTTTATTTATATATTTAGTAACATAATATTATTAATCATCCACACTGACACTACATTAGTATCTACATTGCACCCGTGCGAAGCCGGGGCGGATATCTAGTTAATGAATACAAGATAAAACACAGTGTTACAATGGCAGTTTAAAATGGGTAAGCCAGTTTCCTATTTTCTTCAATAACTTTCACTGGCTATGGCTACAAAATGTTCTCAAAAAGAATCTAAGCATCAAAATAGAAAATATAGTCGTAAGACAATATTTTTGATTTTTGTAGTGAAAACTTCTTCAGGCGCGTTGAGCACTTTTTGGATGAACAAAAATCATGGAACTCGCGTCATCGTCACCGGACGCTTTCCATGAGCGGGTTTACATGCTACTTAGTTTTCCTTTCTATCGGCAGTCCCCAAAGACTGCCCCGATTTTTTTGTCGATACGTAAATATCTGTAGGTTCATGAACCTTCAGCCGTCTTCCCGGAACAGGGCAAAACTGCTTGGTGGTGGACATGCTGAGACACATTGATACTTATTAATACTGCCCAATAGTTAGTTACCAAGGGGTATCGTATTACCTAGTTACTGGGTTATGGAGGTCAGATAGGCAGTCGCTCCATGTAAAATATTGGTATTCAGCTACATCCGGTTAGACTAGAAGCTGACCCCAACAGAGTTGAGAAAAGCCAGGCAGATTAATTTTCTTATTAATACTAAAAGTCATTCATTAATTACTTTCTTGACAACAAGCCTCGTAAATCATTCGACACAACCGCTGCCCGCTCCTTCTAGCCCGCTAACTTCATAGCCTCTACGTAATTCCCTAAACTTGCAACCAGAGCCTGTAGCACCGCGGCTATTGGCCGAACTATAAAACGAAGCCGTAATAAAACTAGTCCCTTTGCACGCATCCATACATCACTAATGATTTACAACGTACATTGAACGCTACGTATGAACGATGGTAAACTCATCCATAAACTAAACCGTCAATGTATACCGTAGTATGAGAGATATACAAGGTTTTATGACCTGGATCCGCTCGTTAAGTTAGGTGCAAAATATTTGATAGCGTCATGTTAAAGTTTTTACGAGTTCGCACAAGATAATTACGCGTCTATTGTTTTGTGGGATTGTTTTTTAAATGCGTTTTTATGTGGGTAGTTTGTAAGGACTTGGCGTGGAGGTTTTGTAGTGAATTATGACTTAAAGATTACTGGAGGCACAGCTTAAAGCGGTATTAACGCACGAGCGATCTAGTGATGTGGTTATAGCTTAGAGTTAATTATGTATTTGAAAAAAATAAAAAGTTTAGGTAAGATGGTTTAATTAATGAGGTCCTGGGTTCTTTTCGTATGTCGGGCAAAGTGTTAGTGGGTTTTCCACCTGGAACTTCTCAGTATTATCCTGGAGTCTGGATTTGTGCCCGGTTCATACCAAAAGGCTCGCCTCCTGTTACATGAGACTTAAACATAACTGGTGAAATGTGGATGGAGGTATGATAGAGTACCCCTCTGCTTCACCTTTCGGGCAATAGTCTATAACATAGACAAGTGATGTTGGAGCGTCGGGCGTGGATCGATCTTGACATACATAATGATGGTTTGCTTTTTTTTTTAAACGAGGCAATAGTAGTATTTAAAGATCGTAGCAGGTGGCGTTACTCGCTGGTGGGTCTGCCTACCCCCATAGGAAGAAGGGGTGAGTTTATGTATGTGTATGTATGTATGTATATTTTATTGCTTTATTTTCTAAATATTTTTTATTAATATTTTTTTAATGCCCTACTGGGATTTATAGATGTCCGTAGGTGTATCCGTACCATCACAGCGTGCCCTTTCAGAATACCAGCGCTGCGGTATATTTTTTTAAATATCGCAGCATTATGTTGAGATAGGAGCCTTTATGTCCTCGCACTGGTCTTTTATTTTTTACTTGTTCCTTGGTTTTTAAAGTTATTTTGTTCGTTTTTAATGCTCGCTTTTATTTTTACTGTTTGTATTTCCTGTGCGTATCCCAAATAAAATATTTTTCTTTCTTTCTTTCATTAATGGCGGGATGTTATGTTAACAATTAATAAAGAGATGAGCTTTACGAAAAATGCTCATACAGTGTTAAAAATACTCCCAGCAAGATAGCTCGGAGTTAATGTCAACGTTACTCTAGCTACATCACATTATACACATTTTTCCATTGTAGATTGAAATCTGTAGCGTTTTCGTGGACGCGTTAACTTAAAGCGGAACCTTCAGGGTAGCCCGCGAAATTCAAATTTTGTTACGTTTTTTGCAATTTACAGGTCACTGTCAGGTTGTATTTTGATTAAAATTTGATTCGCGATCGTAACAAATATGGCTTTACAGATTTATAAACATTAGAATCAGCAATACATCTCTAAAAGTTCATATTACCCTATGACTATTTCATGAAATCATGAAATTTGAGGGCAATTCTAACTTATGGAGTTGTATTGCTGATTCTAATGATTATAATTCTGTAAAGCCATATTTTATAGGGTCGCAAATCTTATTTAGATCACCATACAAACTGATACTGACCTGCAAATTGCAAAAAACGTAAGAAAATTTGAATATCGCGGGCTACCTTGGCGCATCCCCCTTAAGAGTAGAAATTTTAATAGTCAGGACAGATGTGGATAATGTATCTGGTGGACTGAAGCAATCTGATACAGATGTGGATAATGAATCTGGTGGACTGAAGCAATCTGATACAGATGTGGATAATGAATCTGGTGGACTGAAGCAATCTGATACAGATGTGGATAATGAATCTGGTGGACTGAAGCAATCTGATACAGATGTGGATAATGAATCTGGTGGACTGAAGCAATCTGATACAGATGTGGATAATGAATCTGGTGGACTGAAGCAATCTGATACAGATGTGGATAATTAATCTGGTGGACTGAAGCAATCTGATACAGATGTGGATAATGAATCTGGTGGACTGAAGCAATCTGATACAGATGTGGATAATGTATCTGGTGGACTGAAGCAATCTGATACAAATGTGGATAATGAATCTGGTGGACTGAAGCAATCTGATACAGATGTGGATAATGAATCTGGTGGACTGAAGCAATCTGATACAGTCTTATTACAAATCGTATAGGTACTAACTTTAGTGCAAACTTAAACCGTCAAGCCAGTTTTTTGCTTTCGAATTTTATTCGAACTAAGTTTTTATTAGGAAAACTGATTTTAGAATTGAATCTTAGTTGTCAATGTTGTACAGTGTTTCAAAAAAAAAACTAACTGTTGAGATGCATGAAAAATTAACAAATATATATACACGTTAAATTACAAAATCAGAAACTGAAGACAATGGGAAAATTACTTTTTGAAAATAACATTATTCAAATGTCGTCCTTCGCGGCTCTGGCACTCTTCAAAGCGATCTCTAACATTCAGGTGTATTAAGAACTTGACTTTAGTCGGAATAAAGTTAGTTATACTTGCAGCCGAAATACAACGCAAAATATGGAGCATCCTGTTTGCCAAACCTTGCACTGCAATAGTAATCACCTCTGTTTCCTATATTGACTCAATAGATGACTTGAATATGGATACTGGACGATACAAAAACTGGTTGAAAGGTTTAAGCTTAAATTTAAGTTAGAACTAGTTCTGTAATGAGACTGGAAACGTCTAGTATAGACCGTTTATTTACTCCACCTTTATATAAACAACATAAATTCAGGACGAAGCAATAATACTAGCAATATTTACGTAGCCCACAGTTAGCGACGATTATCGAGACAGTTAAGGCAGATTTATCTCTACAATAAAAGTAAACACTGGGCGCTTTCGACCAAGCACCATTAGTGAGAGGGATTCCCTGGGTGGGTGGCCCGAGTTGCAAGCGGAAGCGATGCTAGCGCTTTTGCGGTTTCGGAAAACTAGTGACATGACATTTTTTAAACCATGTCTATCAATCAATTCAGCCCTGACCTGGGCTACTCTCAGGCTATGCCACAACACCCTGCTCGCCGCCTTCCGCAACCTCGTCCATAGAACTTAGAAAATGTAACTTCTACACATACTCATCAAAAGAATCAAAAATGTTCACTTGATTTTGTTATTTTCGCAATTGAACAGAAAACATTCGAAGTTATATTTGAACTGGCAACCCTAACTGTCCGAACATAGCTGTCTTTGTATTCTTTAAGAAGCAGGTTCTTTACTTTTGATATGAAACATCTATTCCCGCACCTTGGGATAAGACTGACTCATATGCCATGACGGGAAACGGCATGTCGCTCTCTTATGCCGTCATAACCGCTCCCCGCCACCGCTCTTTTCGATGTTTCACATCTACCGGGCGTGCCGTGGCGGCCATTTTTTTAAAATGTGAAATTAAAAACAGTCTTCTTCTTTACTGCCAGCCTTCATCAACCAACTGCTGGGTTTGCCCAGTCGTGACCTTTGGGTCATCCTATGACGTCTAGCTGTTTCGGTCCAGGGTTAGTGTACTATCAATTTTCCCGCCACCTTCTGCGTGGCGTTCCTTTTTGAGTTGGTTAAAAATAATCTCTCACGCCTCCCAAGATGTTCATATGCTGATATTATCCCCGCTTGTCACCTATAACTTGCACCATAATATGTATTAGTTGATGGGGGGCGGGAGTTTGGCGAAATGTTCTGCACTGCCTTAGAGAGCTGATTGTCAGAACGAAATGGAATGAACTGTGATGTTCAGAACCGGTACCTTTGCTACAATTGTTTACAGTAGGAGGTTAGGAGGTAAAATCAGGGTAAGTGCTGAGTGACCGCTGTGGCATAAGTGTAGCAATAAGCCTTTACTTTTTAAGTTGCTGAAAAAAGGCTAAACGTTTACCTTTATCGGCAACAAATCATAATAATTCTCATATTCACATAGGGTAGCTGCAAAATGAAATAACAGATTTACCTTCCTCCTTTCTTAGTTTATTAATTAACAACTTTATTAAAGGAGGTTATCAATATTTGAGAAAATATTATGCAATATATCTCCATGGTTCTAGTATAGGTGCGCCTCTGCCTAACCCTTCGGAATATAGCGTGATGTTATGTTATTTTAATTGAAATCTGCTGTTTTATGGAGCCAATAGTCTGATGCTTTTAACCAAATGTATTTTCCAAGTTATTTTAAAGGCAAGAATTCATATTTTATCATCCAAATATATTACGATCTGTTTACAACATGTTAATATTCTTCAGAATACGATCTAACCAAGAGCATACTTGTTTGTTGGCAGTGAAAGTAGAGGCGAAATTGATAAATATGAGTCAGCAGCCAGTTGCGAAAGGTCACGCCACTCGCCAAACCTGTATCGTGTAGCTTTTACTTTTTTAGGTAAGCAGAGTACGCGGTCATTTGTTGTGTTTTCCGGCGAAGGATTACCCACCATTTTACAGAACCACTGGATGCAGCACGAATTTTGAATCTATACATATTATAAATTGAAGTTGCTTTTGAAAGGGAGCGCAGGGCACTCGCCGTCCGGTGCACCATGTTGGCTCGTAGATTTGCTCGGTGTTCAGACCTAGCAATGATTACTATTTTCAAGGCTTACTGCCAGAGTCTCTACACGAGTAATCTATGGGTCAATTACACCAAAAGATCCCTGGATGTTCTGCGCGTCCAGTACAACAATGGTTTCAGGATGTCGATGTCGTTGAGACTTCCTCACTACTGTAGCGCGTCGGAAATGTATGCGCAAGCTCATACCGACGGATTTCACGTGATTGTGCGCAGGAAAACAGCTTCACTACTGAGGAGAGTGAGAAACAGTCGCAACCGCATTCTGAGAACTGTAGGCGGAGAGTTTCAGCTCTCCAATTGTAAAGCATTGCAGCAGGGTGATTGGTACATACTAACACTAGATAATAGCTTTGTTTTAAGGCGGTACCCCGACCAAAACCTTGCCATAGTACGTTATTCAGAGGCTATTAACTCATTCACTATGGGTAATAAACTACATCTAGAAGCACATTATTAATGTTCGATATCCTATCATCACATAGCACATTCTTATTTGTTTTTATGTGTTATAAATACATTTAAAATCTTCTTTTTAAAAATGTAACTAAACTTATTGATTGCTTGCATTTTTTGCTAAAGGTGACGTTCTATTAATTTGAGGATTACACTAATGGACATATAATTTAAAAATCTAAATTATTTTATTTCAAAACATCGCTTGTCTTTTTTATTAAAATAATTTCATTATTTTTGTGATTTTTATGATAAATGAGCGTGCATAGGGAGCGAGACAGAGCGAGACTCAGCGACGGGACAGAGAAGGATCGAACGCTCAAGGTCTTTTGGTCGGGGAAGCGCCCTAATATTGTGTTACTAACACTCTATGGATTCTTTGTTCCGAAATAAAAATCATTATTATTATGTTATTTTTCGTGCCTGTCTGTGTGACCACGATGTTCTTTTAAACTACACAACCGTTTTTCATGCGGTTTTCACCATCATTTAGAGAATTTATTCCGGAAGGTTTATAGGTATAAAATAAAACTATCCTACAGCGTGTTGGTTACGACAAGCACAATTTATTAGAATTGGAAATACTCGTTTCAAATATTTTCAATTCAAAAATCGTTCGAATTTCCGTTATGTTTATTGCACGCGCTCATGCTAGACCTACCGGGCGTGAATATGATATATCGGATTTGTGACAGAGACGACGATATACAATACCGAACTTTTCTCAAACCTGATGTGCCATATTTACCTCCGTTACTGTACCTGGCGATGCACCAAGCACCAACCAACCAAGCTCAGCGACCGAAAACGTAGTACCACAATACTCTCCAAAACAGGAATCGCCGACGTGGGCAACAAGTCTGCTAGGGTAACATGGAATTGGGCGGGCCATGTATGTAGGACGCATCGGGACAGATGGGCCAGAGTCAATGTGAGCCAGAAGACGGGCATCATCGCCGAGGCAGGCCGAGGAAACGCTAGCGTTATGACTTAGAGGCGTTTATGGAAGATTTGCCGGCGAAGGCAACACACAGGGAAGATTGAAAAGCTGTGGGGGAGACCTTTGCCGAGCAGTGGGATGATAAAGGTAGAAAAAAAAATACCTGGGTAGGCACATACTTTAGTTACTTCTGAGTACCTTTAATAACATTCTGTAGGCCCATAAAGTTAACCAAAACGTTTTCAGTTTCAAGTTAAACTGTGATACGGTTTACGGCTTCAGTTAGCATACTCTTGATACACTGAACGTTGGATAACTTGGACAGTTAAATTTAACTGTTGAAACTTTAGAGTTATGGTTTCAGACGTTAAAATGAGTTTTATAACTTAACAGTTAAGATTATGGTTTAATGTGAGAAAATATTTTCTGTAATTTGTTTTTATTGGTTTTATTTTATTTTAGTGCTGTGGTGATGACCCTCGTTTTATGTGGTTCCAGGATGAGAATCTTGTATCTTTTCTTAGATATCGTTAAATGCTACTGGGGGTGTTATTACAGAGTAACAACTTTAGGTACAGTCACCAAATGTGATAAGTAACCAGGGTTGTCGATATAGTTGAAGTATAGTAAGAAACCGATTAATGTTTTCGAATAAAATTTAATTTAAATAATAGAAAACAACCAGGTAATTTATCAAATTAAATTTCATTCGTTTTTTTAATAGCAATTTTTTATATTATTGTCTTTTTATTATTTATTTCTGTATCTGTCCGTCACACCACAGCAGCGGGCCCTATCACAATACCAGCGCTGCGACACTTATTTTTTTAAATGTCGCAGCATCAAGCTGAGATAGGGGCCTTTTGACCTCGTACGTACAGGACTTTCTGTTGTTATTTTCATTTTACTTTTGTTTATATTTTATTATTTTTGTTTTTATGAGTGTGTTTAGTTATTTTCTGATAATCCTGTGCGAGTCCCAATAAATACTTTTTATTTATTTCTTATACTAAAAATTAACCATATCTGACGACCCTAGTTACTATCTCTTTTGGTGAGTCTACATTCGAGCTTGAATATATTTCTATCATCTTTAGGCCCTTCTCCGTTGTTACTTGTGGTCGTCACAACTCGTTTCCTACTTCCATTCTCCCCTGTCAACCGTCATGCTATCATTCACTCCCTTTTATTTCCTTTCATATCATTCCTCACACAATCCACCTTTTCTTTTGCCTTCCTCTCCCTTCCATACATCAAAATTTATATTCATCAATATTTTTGGAACATGCGTTTCCTCCCTCCTCATCGCATGCCCATATCAAGCCAAACGATTTCCTTTCAACTTTTACGTCACTGGCGCCACTTTTAAACTTACACTTTTAAACGTACCTACCTACCTCTGTTGTCCTTGCGATATATTGGTGATCGCGCTATTATGCTGATAACAAATGATTTTTCGCCCTGTTCTTTTGACAAAAACCACTCTTTTCTACACAGCTTTTTATACTAGCGCCTATAATTATAAATGATAAATGATAAATGATTTTATTTCTGTAAGTAGGTTTGTACAAACACTTTTACAAGTCAATCATATTTTTAAACTAGATGAGGTCGGCGTTTCCTATCTGACTACTCTGAGAAGAAAGGCCGAAACAAACTCAGAGGTCACAGTCTCTTTTAAAGTCCAGACATAATCTTGGTCAGATAAAAATCAAAATCATTTTTTTTTTCACATAAACCAATATGGGCACTTATGAAACGTCAGAATCTAGGTGCACGGTTCCAATCGGTTGTTTCCTATGGAGAAGAGCCGATCAGAAACTCCACAGTTACTCTTTTAAAAATAAGGGGCTTTTACAATGTTTCAAATTACAGTGTTGATAGATATGATAGGACAGTGTAGGCCTGTCAACAAGTAACAGGTACTCAACAAAATATAAAAAGGTCTACAAATCTACGGTCTACAAGTTAGGCCTACGACGTTCTCACATTCACAAAATATAGAAGAATCTATATATAAATAAAAGCTTATTTAAACCAAATGACACAATTACATAGTTTATTTAAAAAAAAAAAACTTCGTAATTTGAGAGTAGTAGACATTTACATAGTGATGCCGTTAATGAGGCACCAGGGAAGCCACATGTACAGAAGAAATTATTGCCAAACTTCCTTGTGTTCAACGTAGTCTTCAAACGTTGCTTAAAGTTAAGAAACTTTTAAATGTCACAAATGAATGGGTAAGTAAACGTTATTCATTTCTTAAATTTTAAACACCTTTAATAATAAATGCGTATTGTTATCACAAACTATTACCAACACTATAATCTTTGGCTCCAAAGTCACACCAAAATTGGAGCAAACTAACCCAAAATTCAAACTGACAATCACGTCACAAACGCTACGGATCAGTCAATAATTATTAAACCGCTCCACATTAATAACATTATTGATGAAATTTGCGTACATTTGGGCCTACAAAGGGCTCCCCTAATAAATTATTGGCAATCCCACCAGCTTGCTATTGGAACAAATTAATAGTAACTGAGTTTAATTGAATCTTAGTTGGCGAAGTAAAGCTGAATGGAAACCACTGACTTTCAACGAATTTATATATTAGTTTAACAATTTGCTTGAGTAAAATTTGGGTGCGTATGCGGAGGGACGATTAGGGTCATCCTAAACTTTGGGATAATTTATGTGGTCCATTATTACATGATTACTTATACATTCGTTTTGCATGTCACATGTTGATTTCACATATATGTTGCTACACGTAAAAAACAAGTAATTGCTCAATATTTTCACATGAAAACTGCTATTATTACCATAAATAATTATGAACAGGTTTTTTGTTCCTTACTTAAAAACATATGAACCCCCCCCCCCCTTTTTATTATTATTTTTTTATGTTGTATTTTTTTTTTGCTGTAATGCTAATAAACGCATTTTTCTTTCTTTCTTTCAGTAGTAGCGCTTACGAGTACGAGTGGACCAAGGCAGACCACATACGAACTCATTATTTAGGAATTTATTAGCTGTGTTACGAATCATAACTCCGATATTGAGTTAAGTTCTAATTCCATTTTCCCACCGTCTTACAAAGCAAATAGAACCTAATAAATTCTTCTGAAACATGTACGACTAGCAGAAATAGGCCTCGATTTACGCGTGCGTGACCGTCGTAACCCCAGTAGGCAGAAACTACTCAAAGTTACATTACTTAGTATTAATACCGAAGATGATGTTATAGAACTATTCCACTTACGGTCTGCGTAGAGATCAATAGGGAGGAAATACGTTAAAACCTTACCGGAGTTGCTAAACTTCGTATCCTTTGAGATTCGAGGTATTGAGTCGAGGCGGCCATGTTGGGGGGGGGGACGCGAGGATGAAACGATAGTGTGCCGAGATACGGCTTGCGAGGCAAAGGGTAATCCAGAATTATTTTTGACTACCTTCTGCCTGCGATGTTCGCGTGAAATTCCTTTTACCCCCGACCCACCCCATCGTATCGAATCACCTGCCCGCATTATCACTTCGTTTTCACTTAGCGTTCTTTCAGACTTTTTCTTTTTGCTCGGCTCCTAAGAGTCCTAGCGTGATGATAAATAGTCTATAGCCTTCCTCGAAAATTGGGCTATCAAATGTAAAAAATATTTTTTGAAATAAGACCATTAGTTCCAGAGATTACCCCCTACATACAAACTTACAAGCCAACAAACAAATTTTACCTCTTTATAATATTATTATTATATTATTATTAGTTTAGATACTTCACGTACATAATCATGTTACGTTTTATCTCCCAGATTCAGCTACTAAGTACAGTCAAGCGAATAATTAAGTCACCTACCGTGAAGTACGGCGAAGTTATTCAAAAGGTTTGAATAACACAGCTGACGGCGCATGATTCGCTTAGAATATCGCTGTATCGTGATCTGTTGGCAAGGAGACAGGAGTTGACTTACTTTTGGAGATTATTTTCATTTTGGTGCTTTTTCCGTAACATTACAGTGCCTATACTTATCTGTGAACGGAAATTGACAACACGGCCAAGGCTGTATTTTTATTTTTCATCAATGGATAGAAACAAGTTATTTGGGACACCCACAGGAAACACAACCACGAAAAACGGACATCTAAAACTAACAAAAATACGAAAACAAAAACAAGACCTGCGCGAAGCCAAAAAGACCTGTACAAGGCCAAAAAGACCAATGCAAGGCCTAAAAGACCAGTGCAAGGCCTAAAAGACCAGTGCAAGGCCAAAAAGACCAGTGCAACGCCAAAAAGACCTGTGCAAAGCCAACAAGTAAATATGGAAAATTGGATGGGTAGGCCTGGAACATGCGTAGGAAAATATGATGTAAGGATTAAGTTATCAAAGCAAGGTTCGTGGCACAACATCTTTCTGATTTTTCACCGGAATCTATTCTTGTATAGTATAGTTTCCCAACCTTTTTCTTTTTTATTAAGGATCCACAGACTTTAGATTGAGAAACGCTGTTCTAGAAGGTATTGTTTGAGGTTATTAAAGGACTATGTTGAAAGAATAGACGTACGTTCCTAGGTCATCAATAATCACTATAATATTAGGTTGGGGAAAAAGTCTTTTCGCATTATAGTATGTATGAACTTGTAATAAAATCTCTTTGGCTATACTATTTGTATCTGGCTGGTTTTGGTATCATTGAAAGTTTGAATTTTAAAGAACTTAATTCCAAATTCAAATTAGGAAAATGTGTGATTTTCATTTGTTTTTCGTACTGTCAAGATGAGTGAATCTAATGAAGAAATTCGATACATTTTAAAATTTTACTACAAAAAAGGTAAAAATGCAACGCAAGCCGCGAAAAAACTGCGATGTTTATGGACCTAGTGCAGTGTCTGTGCGAGTAGCACAAATTTGGTTTAAGCGTTTTCAATCCGGAAATTTTGATGTCAAAGATGCACCTCGCTCTGGTCGCCCTATTACGGATAAAATGGAGGCCATTTTTGATAAAATGGAGCAAGATCGGCATATCAGTAGTTACGACGTAGCTGAAGAACTGGGAATTGACCACAAAACAGTTTTGGCACATTTGAAAAAACTGGGTACACAAAAAAGCTTGGGTACCTCACGAGCTCACTGAAAGAAACCTAATGAACCGTGTACTCATTTGTGATTCTTTATTACGACCTAATGAAAGCGAACCATTTTTGAAGAAGCTGATAAGTGGTGATGAAAAGTGGATCACGTACAACAAGAACGTGCGAAAAAGGTCGTGGTCAAAGGCCGGTCAGGCTTCACAGACTGTGGCAAACCCGGGTTAACTCGCAACAAGATGATGCTGTGTGTGTGGTGGGATTGGAAGGGCATTATTCATTATGAGCTGTTACCACCAGGCAGGAACATCGATTCTGAACTCTACTGCGAACAACTGATGAGATTAAAGCAAGAAGTTGAGAGAAAGTGGCCGGAATTAATCAACAGAAGGGGTGTGGTTGTTCATCATGATAACGCTAGACCTCACACATCTTTAGCCACTCAGCAAAAATTAAGAGAGTTTAGCTGGGAGGTGTTAATGCATTCGCCGTATAGTCCTGACCTTGCACCTTCAGATTTCCACCTGTTTCGGTCTCTTCAGAATTCTTTAGGCAGTGTCAGGTTAACATCACGAGAGGACTGCCAAAACCACTTGTCGCGGTATTTTGATCACAAGTCCCAAAATTTCTATAGCAATGGGATCATGTCCCTACCTACAAGATGGCAAAAAGTTGGTGGCAAACAAAATGGTACCTACATACTTTAGTTAAATGTAAATAAACTATATTAAAAAATGTTCTGAATTTTCTTAAAAATGCGAAGAAACTTTTTCCCCAACCTATTAGAATGCAACTTTTGTCCAAAGGCAATGTTGCTTATTGCTTAAACTACTTCAAGTGATTCAGTTAATTTCCACTTATTCCCCAAAACAACAAATCAAACTTTAAATCATAACCTCTTAAATTAAAGTAGGTAAAGTTTAATCCCACACTAAATATCACCATCCTTAATATAATTATGTAATTCCATATTAATATCCCCACAAGTTTATGGGGAACGCTTCCCCATCAAAATGTACTTTATAGCATTGGCATTTATGGCTCCAATACGACGCGAACGCAGGGTTGACACCCCGTGGAAAAGATAACACAGAATGTGCACCCGTATGACTTTTCGGGTAACGTCGAAAGTTGCTTAAAGGTTTTCGGTTACGATACAAACTTGCGTGCGCTTGCGTACTTAAAAGGGGTCTGTTATATCGAAATTTACAATGAGCCCCAAACGTACAATAATTTGATTCATTAATTCAGATGCGAAGTTTGGTTTTAATGTACTCCTTATTTTATTAAGGTACTGCTTTGGGAGTTATTGTATGACAGATAGTTTGATGGATGAGACTTAATTGAATTAAATAACTGTTAAGGGTAAATTCGACTCGATATCAACGGGAATTTAATTCAGTTTAATTTATTGGGAATACGGATTAATTTGGATACAAGCTTCGAATAACAGGTTTTTGGTATTATTTTCTTTTCATTGTTTTATAAATCACTAGCATTTGCCCGCGACTTCGTCCGCGTGAAATTTCTTGTTCCCCCGGCCCGCCCCACAGTGGATCGAAACTGCTATATGAGGGAAATTCGTTATTTTTTTACAAATTGCATCTTTTTAAATACTTATCGAAATATCTTGTTATTCCGATGAATAATTGTCATTACAAGTTTTTCTCTAAAACAGATAGTTCGGCTGGAAAAAAATATTTTAGATTTTTTTGTATGGAATGAAACAGAAACTGCTAAAATTTTGCCATGTCTTTAAAGACCAGGCTTTCAAACTACTATATTATTATCCTTTGGCTTGTTGGCTATAATTCTACTCTATCAGCGTGCGCCCATAGTTGCCCTTTCAAGAGTTACGAGGTTCGGAAAAATTAAAAAAAAGTAAGTTAAAAGTACATTTTCATTAATAATATCATAGATAGAACATTAAAACATTTATAATTAAGGAATAATATTAATTCCAAAACAATACAAAATCGAAAAATGGGAAAAGAACCTAAAAAATTCAAATTAAAGCAAATGATAAATTTATTAATATTGATAATTCATTTAATATTGTAAAAAAATACTATATATTAGTAATTATATACAGTGAAAATTTTGCTAATCATCAAATAGTTAATTTTCTGTTCTTTTAATTACGAATTATCTCTTCTACGAATTATTTTACGTATTTGCTAATAACCACATTCATAATGAAATTTAAATTTATTGACTCCACTTCCCTATTAATATACCTTAATGATAGGGATAGGAAGGAGTTATTCCGACCCATATAAATAAGGGTTTAATTTAAATAAAATCATTCAGTGATTTGAATACCAAGACAACTTCCTGTGTGCCTAAATATTTTTGTGACTAATGTGGAAGGTCTAGTGAATAATTTGGATTTGTTCATGGTTTTAAGAGAACAGTTTGGATCCTTGGCGGAACGTAAAAAACTTTTTGAATACCTCAAGCAGACGCTGAATGTTCACTGGACTGAAGAAAAAAGTGAAAACCTCCTGAAGTTTTGTCAGAATTTTTGTACAAATGTTTGTGGAAGATGGGAAAGATCAAATAGGACTCTTAGCAAGTTTTTGAAGAGAAATGGAGATTGGCTGGAATCTGCCATAGCCTGGTATGAAGTCCTTATGTCTACAACAGAAAATGTCGATCCTGATGATGATGATGTCAGTGAAGATATAGAAAATTTGGCACCATCTTCACCAATAGCTTCAACGTCATCTTCACAATGTACGCCGAGAAAACCCTTTGAAAAGCTATCTAACAAGCAAAAAAGAAGACGCGTAGAGCGCTTGTCCAAATCAGTGTCTCCAAAAGAGATACAGAGTGCTACTATTAAAAATCTCAAAAGTAGTGGGGATTGGGAAGCAAGTCAAATACTGCAACAAATGTTGCAGTATTTGACTTACTTTCCAATGCATGCAGGATGGTTTAGGAAATGCTATACCATCCTGAAGATATTGATAAGGTAAAAACTTGTATAAGTCAGAAAAAAAAGAGAGTTTATATACACCTGAAAAAGTGCTAGTTCTCTCGATATCGCTTAACTTATCCAAGTGGCAATATATTATTCTACGAGATTCTGCAATTGAACAAGGTGCAGTATCTATGTATCCCTCCTACTACAAAATAATGCAAGCAAAATTAAACTGTTATCCTGCAAAAGAGGACATCACCATAACCGAAAATGGAGCATCTGTTAAACTGCAGGCCCTACTTTATTTGACTGCCTTCAGATTACTTGATGCAATGGACTTCAATCTATCACCTAAAGCTGATTTAAAACTGACATGTAAGTGGGGTTTTGATGGAGCATCTAGTCAAAGCAATTAGAAGCAGATAGCTAGCAGTTCAGAATTTGACGATTCCAGTGTTTTTATGGTCAGCTTACCCATAAGGCTGATGCGTGACGAAGACATACTTTGGGAAAATGATCGTCCGTCTTACTGCCGCCCAATTCAGTTCAAGTTTATGAAAGAGTGTGAAAGTTCAGATAAACGTGAAAAAGAAGCCATAGAACTGCGGATAGATGAACTTAATCCATATAAACTGCAGGAAGTGACCGTCACACATCAACTATTAATGACAATGATCGATGGAAAGATTACTTCGGACATATCGGAAACTTCGACAGCTGTGTGTCACATTTGTAAGGCGAAGCCATCAGAGATGAATAAGCTGGAAGACATCGACCGCAGAACGGAAAATGTATAGGTAGATATGTACCAATACGGATTGTCTTCATTACATGCGTGGATCCGGTGCATGGAATGCTTGCTTCATATAGGTATATAATTTTTAATCCCCATGAATATTTTTTGTAAAAGTTACGTTTTTCAAAACTAATGCATTGCTTCCTTTATTTCAGCTTACCGGATGTACTTCAAAAAATGGTGTTCAAAAGGCGAGGACAAAGAAAAGTTGGCGCAAAGAAAAAAACAAATCCAGCAAGCCTTTAAAGATGAAAACGGCTTGCTGGTCGATTTTGTGAAACAAGGGGCAGGCACCACAAATGACGGCAACACTGCCAGAAGATTTTTTAGTTATGCAAAAACATCGGCTCGCATCACAGGAGTTAATGAAGAGCTGATCGAAAGGTTCCACATAATTCTGCAGACAGTGGCGTGGTATTACATGCCCTCTAGATTACATAAGTTGCTAGTGCATGGTACGGATATAATTAAGCATTTTTGACATTTACCAATCGGGAAACTGTCGGAAGAAGCATCAGAAGTTCGAAATAAAGACTTTCGTAAATATAGAGAGAACCGTTCGAGAAAAGTAAGTAGGATAGCGACAAATGAAGATATCTTGCACAATCTTCTCTTGTCGTCTGATCCGAAACTGACCTTTTTAAGGCCAAAAATGTCGAAACAATGAAAAATGGTCCTCTCACCAAGAGCAGTCGAGCTTTTGGTGGCTCTTCCAACTGAACCCGAATTGGATTTTATAGATGTACACACTTTACAAGACAGAGATTAATTTTGTTCGAGTTTAGCTGCTCCTTTTTTGTTGTTTTGAACACAAATTTTATTTATATATATATATATATTTTTTTTCGATGAACATGTTTTTAAATTATTACCATTCCTTAATTATAAATGTTTTTGTTTTGAAAATGTAGTTTTAACTTACTTTTTTTTAATTTTCCGAACCTCGTAACTCTTGAAAGGGCAACTATGGGCGCACGTTGATAGAGTAGAATTATAGCCAACAAGTCAAAGGATAATAATATAGTAGTTAGAAAGCCTGGTCTTTAAAGACATGGCAAAATTTTAGCAGTTTCTGTTTCATTCCATACAAAAAAATCTGAAATATTTTTTTCCGGGCAAACTATCAGTTTAGAGAAAAACTTGTAATGACAATTACTCATCGGAATAACGAGATCTTTCGATAGGTATTTAAAAAAAAAAATGTAAAAAAAATAACGAATGTCCCTCATATAGCAGTTTCGATCCACTGTGAGGCGGGTCGAGGGAACCAGAAATTTCACGCGGACGAAGTCGCGGGCAAATGCTAGTGATTTATAAGACAATGAAAAGAAAATAATACCCAAAACACTATTCACTAGGAGAGGCCTACGTCCAGCAGTGGACGAATAATATAGGCTGATGATGATATTCATAGCCGCTGACAGATAATATACTGTAAACATTAGCATGTCGGTGAAACGAACCCATAGCATGTCCGGGGTTGGGCACGCCACAATTGCAGCGGTAAGTCCCCTCTTTGAGGAGTGGCTTTTGAGGCGCCACGGCGTCCTCACCTTCCGCCTGACGCAGGTCCTCACCGGACATGGCTGTTTCGGAAGGTTCCTGCTTCGGATAAGGCGGGAGGAAACGCCCTGGTGTTGGCATTGTGTGGATCGACCGGAGGACACGGTGGAGCATACGGTGGAGGTCTGCCCGGCTTGGGCGGAGCACCGCCGTGTCCTCGTGGCGGCGATCGGCGGCGGCGATCTCTCGCGTCCGGCCCTGGTTCATGCCATGGTACGGAGCGAGAGGGAATGGGAAGCAGTCACCTCCTTCTGCGAAGCAATAATGCTCGCGAAGGAGCAGGCGGAGCGCGTGAAGGAGAGGCAATCTTTGCGCCCTCACGCCCCTAGTCGCCGCAGGAGGAGACACCCTGGGCGTCGGGAGTCGATAGCCGACTCCCGGCCACCGTAGGCGCGGGCCTACGGACGGCGAGCAATGGGCAGCTCGCCGGTAAGGACCAGGCCCGGGTCGATGGCGCTTTGTGTTCCACGCGCGCCTCAAAGAGATGTCAGCATAATTGACGGGGTCCGATATGGCCGATGCCGGGGTCGCGGATTGTTCGAAAGAGTTACCGTGGCCCTGGCGCACAGGCAACTGAAGGAACACGGGTGGGTTTTAGTCAGTAAGAGTCTGATACGCCCTTCCGCTCTGCCCAGAGCGGGATAGGTCATTTGATGATTTCCCACCCAAAAAGAAAAAAAAAAAATATAAAGCATGTCCGGGGTACCAAAAATTTGTCAACGCGCCCAAAGAAGTTTTCGCTTCAATAAAAACTTTTTCACAAAAAAAAAACAACAGGGTTCCAAAAAAAACACTACAAAATGAAAAATAACTTTAATTTCGGAAGTCGGTGTCTTTATTTATTTATTTAACCATTTATGTACACACTTATATAAACAGACAAGAAGAAAGGAACAGAAAAATAGGTACAAAGGTGATGCTTTCTAAAGAAATCTCTTCCAGCAAACCTGCGATAGGAGAATATATTAAAGAGATGAAGACAACGTGTGTAAGAGTAGAAGGGAAAACAAAATACATAAAATCTAAAATAATTTTCTAATTTAAATATAAACATACAATAAGAGAATAACTAACATACATACATACTTCTAAAATAAATATCACTGAAATATATAAAAATATAATGTAATTTAAATAATAAATACATAAGCAACTATGATAAACTGGAAAGATAGTGTTCTTTTACTCTACTTTTAAATACTCCAACAGTTTGGCAGTTCCTTTGATTTTGTATTTAATTTTTTAGCCACCGACTTAATGGCAATAGGCTCGCCGCCCCCTATTACATGGGACTTAAACATAACTGGCGAAATGTGGGTGTAGGTACTACAAATGCACCCCTGCCTAACCTTTCGGGAAATACAGGCGTGATGTTATGAAAAATAACTTTAATTTCGGAAGTCGGTGTCTTTGATTTTGTATTTTATTTTTTTGCCACCGACTTCCGAAATTAAGGTTATTTTTCACTTTGTTGTGGTTTTTTGGAAGTGAGTGGTTTTTTTTAGTTATGGTACCTACCCCAAACAAAGTGGTATGTACCACTACTTGCAATGTAAATAACAGTGACAGGAAGTTATGAGTGACCAATCTGGAAGTCAGGAGGTGGGGTCTGGAGTCTTTCAAATAAAAAAATATTTTTCCAAATCGGTTTTCTGTTTTTTTTTAAATTTTTTTAATTACCGTCTTATTGTGAACCTCCTCCTTTTTGAAGTCAGTGAAAAACTAGATAAGTAATAGCTAATCAATTCGGGTTCTAAGACCTACTACCTACCTTCACCTACCTACTATTAACAAAATCTTGTAAACATTGAATACATTTTCTTCTGACCATGTTTAGATTAACCTACCTAGGCTACTAGTATACCATTAGTCCACGTACTGACGTAAAAATATCTTGGCGTGCTTTTTCCGCACTGTGCGTTGAAAATCCAACAGTGTTTATTTTCGACGCGCTGGGATGCACTCTTTTGGATTCTCAACGCTCAGTTCAACACCGAGAGTTGAAAATTCAGTGCGCGATAAAATCCCGCCGCAATATTTTTAAGTTCATGCGAACGTGGTCTTAGATTGATATCCAGGGTCCTCCAAACAGGCGCGACACGTGACTCGACATAAAGGCACCGCATGTCGCGCGACAAGTGGTGCCTTTGTGTCGCGTGTCGCGACTGTTTCTAGGAGCCTTCAACCGAATTTTGCACGAATATACAACATAATAGGTTAGGGAAAAAGTTTCTTCGCATTTTTTAAGAAAATTCAAAACATTTTTTAACATATTTTATTTACATTTAACTAAAGTATGTAGGTACCATTTTGTTCGATAACTTTTTGCCATCCTGTAGGTAGGGACATGATCCCATTGCTATTGAAATTTTGGGACTTCTGATCAAAATACCGCGACAAGTGGTTTTGGCAGTCCTCTCGTGATGTTAACCTGACACTGCTTATAGAATTCTGAAGAGACCGAAACAGGTGGAAATCTGAAGGTGCAAGGTCAGGACTATACGGCGGATGCATTAACACCTCCCAGCCAAACTCTCTTAATTTTTGCTGAGTGGCTAAAAATGTGTGAGGTCTAGCGTTATCATGATGAAAAACCACACCCCTTCTGTTGATTAATTCCGGCCGCTTTCTCTCAACTTCTTGCTTTAATCTCATCAGTTGTTCGCAGTAGAGTTCAGAATCGAAGGTCCTGCCTGGTATTAACAGCTCATAATGAATAATGCCCTTCCAATCCCACCACACACACAGCATCACCTTGTTGCGAGTTAACCCGGGTTTGCCACAGTCTGTGAAGCCTGACCGGCCTTTGACCACGACCATTTTCGCACGTTCTTGTCGTACGTGATCCACTTTTCATCACCACTTATCAGCTTCTTCAAAAATGGTTCGGTTTCATTAGGTCGTAATAAAGAATCACAAATGAGTACACGGTTCATTAGGTTTCTTTCAGTGAGCTCGTGTGGTACCCAAATATCGAGCTTTTTTGTGTAACCAGTTTTTTTTAATGTGCCAATACTGTTTTGTGGTCAATTCCCAGTTCTTCAGCTACGTCGTAACTACTGATATGCCGATCTTGCTCCATATTATCAAAAATGGCCTCCAAATTATCCGTAATAGGGCGACCAGAGCGACGTGCATCTTTGACATCAAAATTTCCGGATTGAAAACGCTTAAACCAAATTTGTGCTACTCTCGTGAGACACTGCACTAGGTCCATAAACATCGCAATTTTTTTTCGCGGCTAGCGTTGCATTTTTACCTTTTTTGTAGTAAAATTTTAAAATGTATCGAATTTCTTCATTAGATTCACTTATCTTGACAGTACGAAAAACAAATGAAAATCACACATTTTCCTAATTTGAATTTGGAATTATGTTCTTTAAAATTTAAACTTTCAATGATACCAAAACCAGCCAGATACAAATAGTATAGCCAAAGAGATTTTGTTACAAGTTCATACATACTATAATGCGAAAAGACTTTTTCCCCAACCTAATAATTATTTACTGCCTCGTACTGCCTCGTTGATCTACTTTTGAGCAAGCGCTACTGATGAGCACGAGGTCCATAGGTTCGATTCCCGAGCCGGGAAAAGTGTTATTGGGTTTTTCCACCTGGAATGTCTCAATAACAGCCCGGAGTCTGGATTTGTGCCCTGTTAATGGCAATAGGCTCGCCCCCTATTACATGAGACTTAAACAAAACTGGCGAAATGTGGGTGTAGGTACTACAAATGCACCCCTGCCTATCCTTTCCGGAAATTCAGGCGTGATGTTATGATAAGTCAACCTAATGTTGCAAAAATACAACATAATTATTTATTTGATCTACATTTTTAAATTGATTTAACTCTCAAATGAAAAAATCTCCTTGACAGAAAAATCTTTATTTAAACATAAGCGACTCCATCCAATTTATCACTTTCCAAATGGAATATGCTTGTGAGAACATTGCATAATAACCCAGACACCTTTCATGGGTAAGGATTCATTAATTTTGAGCCAAAAGTACAGTCTAGACGAATAAAAACTTGCAAAGAACCATTGTGATGTCACAGTATAAATAAAACAGTGAGACGAGATTTTGACGAGGAATGAGTAATGGTATGTTTGAATACGAAGTTCGCGCTGTGTTTATATTTTAGGTACTAATTACCACCTTATATTAGGAAGGATATATATGTATATACCAATCTGCCTGCCTTTTGCTAACCATGTTGGGGTCGAATTCCAGTATAACTGGATGCTGCGGAATAACAGTATTTTACATGGACCAACTGCCTATTTGACCTCCACAACCCAGTTACTGGGTAACCTGATACGCCTTTGTATGACTGGCTGTCACACTTTCGGGTTTCTGACGACCCGTAACGATTGTTGAAAATCCACCAATGATGGCCGGGACCAACGGGTTAACGTGGTTTCCTAGACACGGAGGGGTCTCGATATGTAAAGATGGTCATATCCACGGACCGACCGCAGCAAGGGTAGCTTAACCTGATCGATCGACCCATGCGGCTGTTATTACTGCCGCGAGCCCCTCGATAAAGGATATTACAGGCTACAATGTCATATTTTTGTAGCTATTAATATCTCTTTCCGCAACATTACTCTTACTCTCAATTACCAAGACACAGCATTTCCATAATGTCAGAAATACCCCTTTCAACTGTCACATTCAATTTCAAAGTTTCCACAGGAAGGAAACTTATACCGCAGCGAAATCTTACTCTGTGGCATTTCTCAAACGTGTCCCTGTAGCGGATATAGTGCCGATACCCTTATCTTAAACAGCGTTAACTTCCTCGTAACATTATACCCCGTCACAGATACCGTTTGCGAATAAATTCGACGGTCGACGCCACTGACCGCTTCCTGCGGTTTCGATTTTTTTGCGGCTTGTTTTTTATACTGACTGTACTTTTAGTTGTGGGGCTTGAGTGAATCATTGAGCCCTTTCATGTATTGATATAGCTCCTGTTTACTGGGTGTAAGCAGAGTTTTAGGTAACACGAGATTGTATAACGACTGGAGAGTCATAGTAGGGTCTCCTTTATGATGTAAATTGTGATTCATGCTCAATTTTATATCATTCTCCTAATTATCGTATTCCGTGGATGTCACTAAAGGGATCTCACAGATTACTAATAGGTTTGCCAAAAGATTTTGAGCAACGTACTTTATTCTGTTCACAAAAATCAAATCAATTAACCAAGTTTAGTGATAGGGATCCCTAGCAAACATTTATTTTAACACTCATTAGGACTGTTCAAATCCTCGTTCAGCAGAAAACGTTTTAATTATGACGATGAAAGCTGTTGTCGGACTAAAGCAGTTCTCGCAATAAAGTAAAAAGCCATTTCACCACCTTTTTTAAGGCAGAAAAACTGTAATGTTATAAACCTGTCCCCACATACCCAGCCCTTTGGAACAAATTAAGAAGCCGATGAGTCAAGACCTCCTTTTAGCCCTTTAAGTGATAATCCGCGAATCCAAAAACCGACATCTGAAACACAAGAAGACTTTGTAAATCTGAAAGAGAGGCCATAAATTAAAACTCTCTGTCTAAAATAAGGAATGACATTGTTTTACGCGAACCATCGTATCATCGGGGCGATTATTCGCGAAAACTTTAATGAGAACGTATGGGCTGAAGACAGTTTTAAAGGAACATTGTTTTTCATAATAAAACCCGCATTTTGGCATATTTTAAGACGTTTTTGTCGATGTGAAGACAGTGCGTCTGTTATGTTCCATTGTGGCTCGGAGAAAATAGTGTTATTTGGCATTACTGCGCAATATTGTAAAAGCTGCGTTTGAGTTGGTTGTGACAGCTTATTGAGTCTATTGTGGGAACAACTTGCCTTTGTGTAAAGTTGATCACCAAAATCAAATTGCTTTTGCGTAAATTGGACACTGAAATTACCATATTATTATGTAGATAGCTTATGCATAAAAACTACATAATATTCAACTCAACCCAGTTTGCCGGTATCAAGACAGCCGAAAGCAGTCCATTGTTGGACGTATGAAGGGCTCACCCCAGCTGCGCCAGTACACCCGATTCTCCGCCTTCCGCATCGAGCCTGTCCCAGCTGCCTTACTAAGGTCATCAACCTATCTAGCTGAAGGGCATCCCATGCTACGTTGCTTCCACTAGACAAGTTGCTGGTTGTAGAATTTGTAATTGTTTTTTTTTTTAAACCAAGCTTTCAAGCATATCCGAATCATGTGCATGTTCTAGAACCAAAAATTCGAAGACATGTGACATTTACCAACCCGCTCTTTGGCCTACGTGGTAGATTAAATCCTTCACCACTCCATGTCCAAGAAAGGAGGCCTGTATCCCTACAGTGGAAACCTGATAGGCTGATAATGTTAACATATTTTCTAACACCCAAGATCAATCTAAGCCACCAAATGAAGCACACAGTTGCGCAATGGCAAGCAGATCGGAATAGAAATTATAGCTGTAATAAAGGTGTAAACATATATTAACCAATCAAGGCGCTCCGTTATCCGCCGCTACGTGGCGCCGCCGATCATTACGTCGTCTGCGTTGGCGCCGCAGTGGGTTTCAAATTGGATGCTTTACAACGCTGGGTTTACTTACTGTAATAGGGTTACTTTTCATTTATCACTTCAATAATGGTATCTTTGCAAAACTAATTGATAAAGGATAACCCAGCAAGTAGAAACTTTCCCTCTAAGACAAAAAATTAAGAAAAAGTAGTACAAAACTTACTTACTACATTGTAGTTATGGCATTCATAGCATAAATATTGCCATATTTTGAAAATTGTGCCACTCACTTAACTAAAACATAATTATGATAATAACAACACCAGCCTATTATTGTCGAGCTGCAGGGCAAATGCCTCTTCTCATACACAGAAGGCACGAGCATTGCTCACCACGCTCGCTCAAGACGGGTTGGCGATTTCAGACTTATATTGACTATAAGTCCAGGTTTCCTCACGATGTCTTCCTTCACCGATGTCAGTAACATCGAAGATAAACAGAGCAAGTACATACTCGTATGAATTGAAACAGGCACATTGGTGCTTGCCAGGATTTGAACGCGCAACTTCGTGCATGAGAATGGTGATGGTCATGTTCGTTCAAAATTGTTGAACTCAAACTATGATAACAAATTCAAAGATTGACTAGAAGCCGTTGTTTGTTATCTTTCTAGATTTTTGCTTCTCTTTCGGATAGTCGACGTGTGTACACAAACCCCCCAACTAGGTTGTGTTGAAATGTGGATTTAGAGCAGATCCAGCCCGATTACTACTTCACTGCGTAGAAACGGACCCCCAATTCGGATAGTCTTTCTTAGCTTTTAGAAAGACGAAAGTGAAAATGAGGATTCTTCATTAAGTACCTTTTGCTATAGTAAATCGTCAATGAACTCGGTCCACCGCGCCACAATCTTGCGCACACGCATAGCTGAGCCGCGAAGCCGTTAGCTTGTCACCGTACCGGGGCAGGGTTGCCACGCATCGTAATAATTATTTTTTTGTATACAAAGGAAGTACTATAATAATACTATGATAAACAGGAAATTGAAAATATATTGTTTTATCTGGATGTAATATCGATATTGCATTGCTTGAGATTGCATGTAGCTGTGAACTAGATTGTGTTAGTAAGATAAGTCATACTTCTTTATAGCAAAAAATCTATATTAACTTTGCAAATATATAAGTTTGTTTTGTTTGCATTACTCGTATTATTTATGTAAGTAAGTTTATTTTTCATTTCTCGTTTTGCAGGTCTGCTGGAAGAAATTTCTTAAGAAATAAGCAGTACCTTTTACTCAATACTAATATGCGGTATCTGTACCTATTTTACTGAGTGTACATTAATAATAAAATAAACAAATAATATTATACCTTGGTACAATTCTTATATTTTTGAAACACAATGTACCTACCTAAGTATATACTAGTTAGGTACATTGTGTTTCATCATAAAGTAAACGTTATTTACGCTATAAGACATTCAAATATTTATGTTGGTAAAAGTAATGGTTGAGAGTAACTGAATGAGGAAGGCTGCATCGAGAGGACTCCTTACTCAATGAGGAATGAAGTCTACCGCCAATATTAAGCTTTGTGTGGAAACATAAACTTAAAATGAAGAATACCAGTGGCTAAAATTAAGCTGAGTAGAGTGTTCTATGTCCTTATTTAAAATGTTGTATGTCCGGGTAAGTCGATGCCTGTTTAGAAAACTAGGGAATAAATACCCTGCCCGGATACAGTTCAAAAGCGTGTTCAACCAGGCTTTAATAATATTTTTACTTCCTTTTATATTAAAAACTACTTAACTCATTAACCAATCACACGTCGCACCACCCCTAGCCACATGCGGGTCACCCTGTTTTTGCTATAGCGTGATTAGAACACCGAGTTTATAAGAAAATTGTTCGCATCGAACAATTATAGTGAAACATGTTTAATGGACCATTTGAGACACGCTTACCTATTTTACACATTAAGGTCGATAACTAAATGTTTATAAATAGTAATATGTAGGCCTATATTATTGTCTCCTTGCAAGGACTTTACTACTTTTCACGAGAGAGACAGTGATCACCACACTCGCTCAATGCTTTTTGGCGATTTCAGACGGGTATAATAATTATGTCCAATTTTTGTCACGATCCGATGTTAGGTATTGTTTTAGAACTTGTAAAAGACAAACTCGTCAATTTTTATCTCGACAACAGTTACTTACCTTACAATACCGCTAAAGCTGGTCAAGTTCA
This sequence comes from Griposia aprilina, assembly GCA_916610205.1. Lineage (NCBI taxonomy): Eukaryota > Metazoa > Arthropoda > Insecta > Lepidoptera > Noctuidae > Griposia > Griposia aprilina. The sequence goes on along the minus strand of OU744299.1, from coordinate 21,024,822 downwards.
CCGAAAAAAAATCGTTATAATAATAATAATAAAACATTTATTTCAGGCAAAAAGGCCCATAGACCTATACCACATTGCAGCAATTATAAGTAACTACTTGATTTACTCCAGTCATTCTTGCATTAGAACAAAACTTTTGTCCCAAATTTACCAGTCCTTAATCATTCAAAAGCTATCAAACAATCTCCAATGATTCACCACCAACCTCTTTAAGAAACTTGCAAGATCTGAACACGCCATTATAATACTTTCAAATGCGCAACAACCAATCAGAGTTTGAAGTTCGAGATAAGGCACGGTTCAGACGAACTTGTGAACTCACTTGGCGCCAAAACGTGCCACGACTTAATTCATACAAAATTACAATTGTTAAATTTTAGAACATTCTGTTACTAAATTATGCTGGCTTTTGACTTTGAATTTTGAATTGAGTGTTTGGTTATTATTGAATAATAATATGAAATTCTATTTGTAAGGTAGCTGATTGAGATCGGGTTTCGTAGGTATTAGTTAGAAAGGCTTCGCAACATAATCAGCGTTTGAAACAGATTACAAGCTTTGTCCTTAGTTTGCTTTAAGCTTGAAACAAACAATCATTTTACTACTGTTACCTTGGTACGTCTAAAAAAAATATATTACATTTGCATGCACCTACATACTGACTAGGTATATAATATTTGAATATTTTTTGTGAAAGCTTTTGCACTAACCGCAAAAGTTATGTAGCGAGGAAACTTATTTTTAAACGTGACTGTGCCTCACAACGCAGTAGGCAGTAAAAAAGGAAAATGTTTCCCTAATTGTTCCATAATTTGTGTCGCAAAATTACTCCATTAAGCACCTGTTCAGTCTATAAACTATTAATTTAATGTCGCTAAAACATGAAAGCTACACAAAGCGCCTTTCAGTTTCTAAAAGCAATAAGTGACAGATTGTTACTTTACGGTAGACTTTTCCTTTAAGGCGTCAGCATAAGGAAAAATACAGAAGGGAATATCCTTAAGTAGATCAATTCACATTCGAATACGTAAACGTATCACTGTAAAAACAAATAAACATCTACAATAATATCAGTATTCCTTTCACACCTCAATAAGGATTACCCTTCTAGGACAAATAATAAAAAAGGGGAATCAGCCAAAAAATCGTCAAGTTTGCTCGACGCTTGATAAAAATCAATTCAATTTTGGAGACTGTAGCTGTCATATCGACCTAGGTGAGGCGCGCGTGACGGGAATACCAAATGGGAGGACGTTAAATGGGGGAGCAGAAGTCTAAGTTGAAACGACTCCTTACAATTTCTCTTATTATTAAACGCGAGTAAAGTTACAACTAGTATAACCTTCAGATTTATCGTATTATAGGTTTAAGCTTGGCATAACTTTGCGTTAAATTAAACGAGTTTTTGGTAAAATAACAGTGATATTTTGAATAATAGTAAAAATACAAGAGCGACATAATGCGAACTATGCAATGGTGGGCGTGCAAAAGGGGTAGAGCGAGATAGCAATTAAGAAAGAGTTGGCTATATGACAGTGACCACTGCTTAGAAAAGAATCTAATGTCATTTAAACAAGGCTACAGATTTACAAGTATATATTCTAACACTTTGTTCTTTATTAATCCTTATTAATAAAGAGTAAAGTAATGCATTGTTCGCTAGCCTATCTATCTAACTGTGTTAGAAGAATGAAAGTTGCCATGTCACCTATTTCGCATTCCTTTGGATACCTAGTGATGAAATCGTGGAGGGACTTTAGTTATGTTGTGTTAGTAGTACAGGAAAATTGGTTCCAATTATACAGGATCTGAGTAGCACCCCTTCATCGTCATCAACATCATTTATGCCGAAAGATGTCCAATACTGGGCATAGGCCTCCCCCATGCATCGCAACATCGACTAGTTCTGTGCTTCCCGCGAGCCTGATTCTGTGCTTCCAGCTGATTCCTGTGGCGTTCACAAAGTCATTGGTCCACCTTGTGGGAGGCCTTCCTACGCAACGCCTCTCGGTATGCGGTCGTTACTCCAAACCCTTTCGGCCCCATCGGCCATCTGTAAATAAATAATTTAACAACATCACACCGCACTAGGAATTTCTTCTTCATAAAAGGTGTATCAGCAAACAAAAATCTGAAATATAAAAACAGCTTTTAAAAGACGTTTGACTCTCTGCATATTTCTCTACAGCATGACCTCTGTATTGAGATTCACCGTAGCTATTTGATTCCGCTGACGACAACTTAAAGCCAGCTGATCTGTACGACTCGTCTTGTAAACTAACTGATTGCTGAACAAGCTTGCCCGTTTACATTTGATTAGTGAAAGTAATTAGTAGCTACTTACGTAGCGTGTAGTCTCGTAGCCGCGTAGCAAAATACTATGAAGTTTGGGGTTGTGTTAATAAAATTCAAATACCGCAATGTTCAAACGTTATTTAGGATATTGATATTGAATTATAACGCAACTGAGGAATTACTTATCCAAAATAGTCCGTCCCGCTAATTTCCCGACACATAAGACCTATTTAGCGCGATTGTCCACTCACTTATCTCTTAATGCTGTGGAAATGCGTTCCTTGCGAAGCATGTGTGGTGTGACTATGAATGATAGACTTTAGAATGATGTGATAAGGCAACGGTGCGGTTTAAAAGAAGATGTAGTGACAATAATTGAAAAGAGTATGCTAAGATGGTTTGGTCATCTTGAGAGAATTAATGAAGGGCGACTAACAAAAGGTATTTACAAAGCAGATGTGGACAGGACAACATATAGGAAGACATATAGTGACCTTATTGGTGATATTCTTCAGAAAGGTCAGGTGCGTAGTACTTACAACCGGTGTGCGTGTATGACCAGATGTATGAACGTAAATGAGGCAAAATGAGTACGTAAGGATCGTAGCAAGTGGCGTTCTGTAGTTTCTGCCTACCCCCATGGGAGGAAGGCGTGAGTAAATGGATGTATGTGTATGTTATCTTTTTGTTTTATAGTTTTTTTCTCTTTGTTGTGGTTTTATCATTAATCTGTAAGTTTATTAGTATTTTTATGATATGCCCTATCCCTTCACAATTTATTAAACAACTAATTATGTTTACATACCGTGTGGTGCGATCCTAGTGATCTGCTGTACAGGTATTCTTAGTGCGTGAGACCAGTCTTTCACAAGTTAGTGTCACGTAGTTTTTAAGCTTGTTTAAAATAGTATGATGTCATTGTTTGTGAAGAGAAAATAAATTATTTTGAATTTGAATTTATTTTGTACTTGACAAATCTTAAATACAATATACTATTACGTACGTCGTCGTCGTCGTACGTCGTATTATATACGTTGTTGTACTTGTCTTATAATCATGCACGATTGTGGGAAGGTATTTTTTTTTGTTTTAATAATAAAAAAATGGATTTCAACAAAATCAATAATTATGTTTAAGCTAAAATATCGGTTTGTTGCAAAATAAAAATACGTTCTCTCAAAAGAATAATAAGTTTTTGATTTGTCAATAGATTACTTCTTAAAACGTACACGTAACACTTATGTAAGTGTTCATTGCATTACCCAGCCATCTTCAATATCAGCTCTTTTCGAAGCACTTTAATACTTGAAACAATAATCTGCGCTTTTTCACTTCGACACCAATCATTAACAACTGCACGAGAAAATACGCAAAAACAGCCAAATGAAATCCAAAAATTGCAACGCAAAGTAAAATGGAGCTACCACAAGTCCAGTCCAACTCCATTTTATCTGTTTCAATTCTTTCATTAAGCACTATAAAGACTTCCACAATCAATTTCTAGTCGCGATCCGCCTTAACCGGGATAACTCTGCAGTTTTTGTAAACTTTATTTCCTTCTTCACAAGGTCTAAAGTTGAATGAATTAGCAGCAAATACGTTCAGTAACGTACGGGATCTGTACTTCGTTGTGGATAGCATAGATTGATGGGCGTGGTTGGCGAAGCTAAGTTACCCACAAGTGAAGAGTCGTTAGTGGATACGATTTTTGGAATCGTTTCGTTGATCAGACATCGTAATTCTTATCACATTTTACCTTGATTGAGGAGTTAATGATAATGATAAATGATTTTATTTCTGTAAGTAGGATTGAACAAACACTTTTACACGCTGTAGCGGTATCAACATCGCCACATGCGTACTACACGTCATACTGACGTCACGCAAATCCTGCATCGCGCAAGCAGAGTTTACCGCGCGACTAGCATATATACAACGTCCCGACATCGACCGTCGGGCAGTTGCCCACCAGACACAACACCCGTCTGGTCGGAGGCTCCTCCCTTTTCCATAGAGTATGACTGAACTTTACACCTCTGTTACTCATACCTCTAGAACGCCAATCATATTTTTAAAGTAAATGAGTTCGGCGTTTCCTATCTGACTACTCTGAGAAGAAAGGCCGAAACAAACTCAGAGATCAGTCTCTTTTAAAGTCTAGACATAATCTTGGTCAGTCTTATGAAGACCACGTAGATTAGTGTATGAAATGGTCTTTTGAGGAAAGAACCAAACAGATTGAGTGGACCTGTCAAGTCAGTGCACGCATTTGTCAGTAATTGTGCAGCTCACCTCAGAACTTAAGGAGCTCAACAATTCGAAGAACAATACCAAAGAAAGGACATTTAGGTAGGCTGCATAAATTACCGAAACTTCCCGATCAAGATTTAAACTAACTGAAAAAAAAAACAAAATAGCAATAAGTAGGTAATACTTGTAGAATTAACAATATTTCTTCATTCAACGATAAATCGTGGGTGGTTAACAAATCACGTACTTTTCTAAAGGTAGGTACTAAAATACCCGACCCGCTTTCTTTAGTGGACAGCCTCATTTTACATTATACATCATCTAACGTGTCGGCACGAGCTGATTGAGAAAAAGGCAGAGAGATTAGCCCATTATGCCACCTTTGTAACATTTCTACATTTATATCTGTAATTTGTATAGTGTACATTATTAAGTCTATTCTATTCTATCCTATTTGAAGCAAAGTTCATTAATTCACCAATAAGTTAGACGTATAAATATTACTGAAATAAATGTTTTTTGTTGAACTTAATTGTTACAAAGGGCAGAAGTTAGCCACCCTTCACCACTGCCTGGGATAAGCTGGGGCTAACTTATTACATCCCAGTCATACATGCGTGCATGCATGTGTTATAGGTGAAAATATATAGCCTGTGATTACCTAACCACCTACCTACCACGGACTACGAAAAAAACTGAGTCACACGACCATCATTACCAAATCGTGTCGGCATCGTATCGTGCCCTGTAAAGGTTTCTGAGGTTAGTACAGATTACGAGGTGGAACTAAGTTGATGTATAGACGGTGTTCAAAAGAAATTTAGGTAGAATTGTGGTCTAAAAGAAAAGGGATTGGCTGAATAACCCCGCAATGGCTTTAAAAGACCGATCTTTTGAGATATTGAGAGACTGTTTACGTAGTTTTATGGTGCCGTTTCTATGGGAGATTTAAATTTGAGTAAGTTTAAATATCGTCGCTTGAGTGTGATTCGACTACACTTTAGATCACGTTCTAGTTAAAGAATTTGCATACATGGGGAAGATAGATACTTATAAACGCTGGCAAGTGTTTCTTTATTTTATTTGTCAATTATAAACAGAGATCGGATATTCAGATGCATATTGACTTAAAGTTGAGATGTTGACAAATATGCAATGCGCTTTTGTATCGAAAAAAAATGTTTTAACCAACACGCACCACCCCTCTTACACCCTACATACACTTATTTGCATCGGGAATTAAACATTAATTTTAAAAAAAAATGCATAGACTTTATGCAATTCAAGAATCCTGTGGTGTTCCTGGCATCCCAGGATTCTTTTTAAAAGAAAAATATTTCAAGAAACCGCTTCCATACTTTCATAGCGAAATTAACTTTAGGTCAATATGCATTCGAATATCCGATGTCTGATTATAAGTCAATGATGCTATCGACAGGTTTGTGATGACTAACAGGCTTATTCATAAACGTTGTTTAACTTTTAAGCAGTGGTTAAATAGATATTGCATTCATAATCGCTGTTTAAAGATAACTATCTGTTTAAACAGTTATTTAAGTAGCTGTCAAACTAAACAGCCCTCGGACCTTGTTTAGCGATTTAAACAACAAAATGGCGGACGAAATGCTTGCTTCTAACCGCTAATTTAAGTAGTATCTCTATGTAGTCTGTGCAGCTGATTGAGTCTGTCATTTCTATTCTAACTTGTGCAGTGAATTGATAAAACTTTTGTAGTGGAATTTTATATGTCTTACGTACGGTAATAATGGAATACTTTGACTTCGATGACGATTTAAGTCTGTTTGAGCAAGATGTACAAGATTTAAATGAATTTAGGCGACCTCGTACAAAATTTTATAAGCCTAAGTTGGATCCTATGGTAGAGTACGATTATGTGGAGTTTCGATCAAAGTACAGGTTTTCCAAAGAAAATACCATGAATGAAACTTTTTCCGCAAGCTACCGGCTGACAGTTTTGTTTTTTTTTTTAATTTGGGTGTTTGGCACGAGCCCCATAGACCGATTACATAGTTTTCTACCGAAAAGCTACCTAGTTGCCAGTTTACAAATAGTTAAGTAGTGGTTAGTTAAGCAATGCTTAAATATCGTTTATAAATAAGACATATTTAATTAATATTTAAGGTTTAATTAGTTAGTTAGTTAAGTAATGTTTAGGATGTTGATTAACGATTCTTTATGAATAAGCCTGTAAATGTTTATGTACAGTCAGCTCAAAAAGATGCATACATCGACAACATTTTTTAAAAAGAAACCTGTCTGTGAATGTGAGTAGCATGCAGGCTAGATTAAATACATGATATTCATTTTAATATTGTGAATGTGAAGACTATGTGGGTCATTGTTGCTTTTTTTGCCCCTCTCAGGTAGTTTTAATCTTAGTCTGGCAGTTTGAGTAATTTTTGTGGCCTACCCAAATGTCCTTTCTTTGGTATTGTTCGTTGAATCGTTGAGCTCCTTAAGTTCTGAGCTGAGCTGCACGATTACTGACAAATGCGTGCACTGACTGGACATGTCCACTCAATCTGTGTGGTTTTTCCTCAAAAGACCATTTCAGACAAATCTACATGGTCTTCACATGATCTGCCCAAGATTATGTCTGGACTTTAAAAGAGACTGTGACCTCTGAGTTTGTTTCGGCCTTTCTTCTCAGAGTAGTCAGATAGGAAACGCCGACCTCATCTAGTTTTAAAATATGATTGACGTGTAAAAGTGTTTGTACAAACCTATTTACAGAAATAAAATCATTTATCATTTAACAATTCATTTGATTGTCTACAATTATTTGTGTTTCATAATGTTGTATTCATGTGTAGCTACAATTAAGTACCCAACGTGTAATATGTATGTTTTATGTCTACACATCGATAGAGTAATATGGAACAAAGATTGTAGATAATTAAAGTACGAGTAATTGTTGTCGATGTGTATTATAGATTTTTGTGGCTAACTGTTTGTACTGTAGATCCCAGCTTAAACAGACATCATGTTTTATTTACCCTGAAAAAGAAAACAACATTGTTCCCTGAAGGCTGAAACACCGAGATGAAAGTTTTAGTTTTTACTGTTGTTATGCTAGATAGTAGTTAAAAAGCGCCTCGATACATTATAGGCTCGTGCACATTGGCACAACTCAAAGGCACCGCATGTCACGCAATAAGCGGTACCTTTCTGTCATGCTGTCGCGTCGCGCCTGTTTGAACGAGCCTTAACCGAGAAACGCCAAATACGTAAAGAGAGACCTAAGCCCTCCTATACCTATACCTTTAACTCTGCCGGTCACCTCTATTGCATTCGTTGTGACCTGCACCCCACGTAACACACTATTTATCAAAATCTGAATCATTTTGAAGTCTATTGCTAATCCATTGCTTCATATGTTCAAAAAATTTGTTTGCTCAACAAAGTATATAACGCTATGAATGTTGTTGAACTGTCAAAATGAAAGCCATTCCTACTGTTAGTGTGTTACGTATTTACCCCGCTGGTATTTAAGACAAAATTCGGTCTGGCGAGGTATATTAGGGCACACGCTAGGAAATATTAATTTCAAAGGGTCGCGCGCGGTCGCCGTTATCGAAATCGATGAGGAGGACTATACTTTAAGGAGTACTATTTATAAAAAAATGTTTTGCTGTAATACGTACATTTTTTGTGTGACAGTGAGAACGAAATAAAGTAGCCGTAACCACCAACATTTTAGAGCATTTTCCTTTTAAAAATTCAAGCACGTATCCCATTGGCTAAAATTAACAAAAGCTCTACGTTCAAAATTTTGTACAATAAAAGCAAGGATATCCAAAATTTTGGAACCAAATGTACGCTCCCTCCATTTGGCTCCATAACAAAAAGTATATAATAACAATTCGAAGGACACTAACTATTAACACTGTCCACTTTTGTATATAAGTTCAAAACCAACTTAACTTTGATACTTACCCTGACATTCTCCTCCTCTATGTCGTTGGCTTAAAGTTTACTTTTGATTGGAAATGATTTTCATAGACGAATATGTAGGGTAGTTTAGCAAAAAGTTGCAAGCTTGGCAAGGCTGCCAACGGAGCTGGTCACTCGCGAATTGTTTAGTTGGCCAGTGCACATTCAAACTTGCAGTGTTCCACTCCGGTGGGTGGCCATTTTCAAATGGTTTTAATACATTGCTCTTTGAATTTCGGGACAAAACTTTCTTAAAGCTTAATATTACTAATAAACTTAGCTATCGTAGTTTTGTTAACTTCAACAAAAGTCGGTAAGGCTGGATTTTCCGTTAATTCAATCAGCAAGAATAAAGTTACCTGGAAAAGCGGCTAAAGAAATACCAGCACCGCAATTACGTAACACACTTTAAATCCAAAGGATTTTGAAGGAAATTCCTAATCCGTTGCTTCGTTTTGACAATTCAACAACATTCATTGCGTTATTTACGTTGTTGAGCAGCCGAATTTTTCAAAGATATCAAGCAATGGATTTGGCATCTCTTTCAAAATACTTCAGACAGTGATTGAAAGTATGTTATGCAATTGGGGATGCTGAGTATATCAAAGTATAGTAAATGATCTTTGGTCCGGCAAATGTACTGCGTGTAGAGCCTTTTAATTTATAATAGTGATAACTTGTATAGTTTAGAAAAAAAGAAAGCAAAATTGTTTATTCTGCATAAACAAAACATAAATAATAAAAAAAAACATAAGCAAAGTAGCCAAAAGCCTCGTATTCAAGCAATAAAATTGTGTCAATTTTGTCCATTGCTTGCCAGTTTCAGATATTCCTCCAATCTGTTGGTTAAAGCTTGATAAAAGCATATTAATTTTCCGATGTACTTCAGAGATCACACAAAATTAATTAATTTCTGTATACCACTCTGATCATCCCAAATTTCAATTAATTTATCGCAAACAAAAACATAATTATATTTTGCAAAAAAAAAATACCTATTACAATTCCACAATGTTTGTTTGTGAGTGCTTTGGTCAATAAACTAATTAATGAATGTAAAATATTGTTGTTTTGAATCATTTCCATTTGGCCATTGATACTGCTGTTACTTTGAGCACAATTTAATAATATTATTGAGTTTATGAGTTGAATTTTGTTATTAAAATAATATTTTGCTGTTGAATGTTAGTATAAATAAATATTAATGGTTAGTATGTATGTTATTGGAGTGTACCTATAAAAATATTGTGAATGCTAAAGAGTACCTCTGTACCTATCTACATAATATTTATAAAATTTGTGTAAATAGTTGTTTTTGCGACTAGAAGGATCCAAAATAAAAGCTAAGAATCATTCAAAGATTAAAATATACTGTAGAGATTTTGTCCGGTTGGCTGTGACAACCGATCTTCACGGATATTTGGTAAGTTGATGGCATCTATTAAGAGATTAATACTATTTTATAATTACAAGATTAGAAAAAAATAGAGGATCAGCTCGTAGAGCTGACAGTGCATGTGCTAATTTAAAAATAAGTAGATTGACTTATAGAAATAATTGAGATTAATATAAAATATGCCTTTTATTCAGAACTCCGCTGCAGTACGTGCCTAACCGTGTATTATTTTACAAACAAATGAAGCTATTGATTCTTAGAAAGCAATGTACAGCAAACAATACAAAACTATCGCAATCGCCTTGACCCAGGCCGCCACAGACACCCGTACTGCCAATTCACGCCCATTCACAGACATATTGAAAGAAAAATGTAGCATATTTTTAACGAAACTTTTATAATGCCATCATTATTGTTTCGTTTTATAGACTTGGCATTTTTTGAGGAATGTTCATTCCTTTCTTGACGGTTCATGTATCTTACGGGTCGATAGGAGTTTTATATGCTACTCGTTGATGATAGTGTAATATATTAAACGTAAAAATGAAAGACATAAACTTACCTAAGGGAAATTCCCGTTTTTTTAAGAATGTTCGCATGGCTGATATCACTCTCCATCTGTCCAAAATACCTCTACTCCCAAATAATATTATAAATGACAAAGTAAGTTGGTTTGTTTGTTACGCTTTCACGCTAAAACGGCTGAACAGATTTGGATGAAATTTAGCATATGGGTAGACCATGATCTGCGCGCGTAGCTTGACCACAATAGAAACGGGTTTTGTCGACGGAATAATAAACAAAATGGCAGATTGTTGGACAGATTGCTAAAGTTTTTTTTCCGCAATCTGTCATTTTGTCTGTTCTTCCGTCGACAAAACCCGTTTCTAATGTGGTCCTGCCACGCGTGAAGAAGGACAATGTCTAGAGAAGGACATTAAGCTACTTTTGATCCTGGATCGCACTCGAAATTGCGGGCAACAGCTAATTTCCCTATATTTTTGACAAGGTTTAGAAACTGATTGTCCCTGCGATTTTTAACGTTTTTAATTTTGATTACAAGAATTGATCTTCTGATGTTGGTCCTGTTAAACCACAATATGGTCTACGTTGCTTGCTTAGAACCTACAAGTAACCTATTCGCAGGTTCAGACTTAGTAGCTTGGGCGAGGCCTATGTCGAGCAGTGGACTATTTTTGGCTCAGATGATGATATTGATGAGGAACCTATTAACTCGAGTCTTAAAGATTACCAGGTTATACCTTTCGGAACACAGACTGCGATAAGGAGTTATACTTCATAAGCAAAATCACCCTAAAACGTTCCACTGCTGGGACACAGGCCTCCTCTTCGTGAAGGGGACTGGGCCGAATTCCACCACGCGGGCACAATGCGGGTTCATGGATGTCACGTGTCTTAATTTTTTTGGTTCTAGGACATACCGGTTTCCCCACGATGTTTTCTTTCACCGTTCAGAGAGCAGTGGTGATGAAATAAATAACAAAGGTAAAGTAGAGCTTCAGTTCAAATCCACGAACTACAACCCGGAAGTCGAGAGTGATACCACTGGACCACTGCTCAAAAATTCTTAGCAGGGAAATAAAATGTTTAGTAGATTTTTAATAGTTCCCTGTGAACCAACAGGGTAATTTCCTCACACACTAACAGTAGGAATGGCTTTCATTTTGACAGTTCAACAGCATTCATTGCATTATTTACGTTGTTGAAGAGACACATTTTTCGAACATAATGAAGCAATGATAGATGGATGATACATGATTTTATTTCTATAAGTAGGTTTGTACAAACACTTTTACATGTCAATCATATCTTAAAAACTAGTTGAGGTCGGCGTTTCTTATCTGACTACTCTGAGAAGAAAGGCAGAAACAAACTCAGAGGACACAGTCTCTTTTAAAGTCCAGACATAATGTTGTTCAGATCATGTGAAGACCATGTAGATCTGTGTCTGAAATGGCCTTCTGAGGAAAAACCACACAGATTGAGTGGACCTGTCCAGTCAGTGCATGCATTTGTCAGTAATCGTGCAGCTCAACTCAGAACTTAAGGAGCTCAACGATTCGATGAACAATACCAAAGAAAGGACATTTGGGTAGGCCTAAAAAATCACTCAAACTGCCAGACAATGATTAAAACTAACAGAGAAGGAAAAAAAAACAACAATGACCCACATAGTCTTCACATTCACAATATTAAAATAATAATCATGGATAACAATATTCTTCAAAATGATTCAGGTTGTGATTGATAGTGTGTTGTGCAATTAAGGTACAGAATTGAATAATAAACACTTCAAAATAATAATCAATTCAAATCACGTCTCTAAACTTCTAAAACCGACCGTGAACCAATGAATCACGCACAAAAAAATTACATAAAAAAATATTATAGCTGGTTAAAAACCAAACAGTTAGGTGATGAATTTAAAAAGCAAACTGACTGTAACTCTGAGTCACAAGTATATTGTACACATTAATTAGATACCAAGGTCTTCCTGAACACGTGCTGTTAGTCATCTAGTGTATTACTAAGTATAAGATAGTTACAGGATTTGGCTGTGAAGATATTAAGGAAATAATATTTTAAACAACCTAAAAAAACACGATTTAATAGAAAGCCAAACTAAAATGTAGAAAATAATTTTCAATAAATTTAAATTAAGAATAGTGTGATTAACAAAAAAAATTGTAAAAAAGCGTGGGGTGCTTGATGTCAATAAAATTGTTATAAATATTTTACTGACAGATATTGGTATTTTCATAATGAGTCTACATTATGAAAATATTTTAAAAAAAGGACGCCACGCTTTTTTACAATTAAATAATTTATTTTGTTAATCACATTATTCTTAATTTGAAAATGAAAATTATTTTCTACTTTGGTTTTCTAGCGTGTTTTATTAGTTTTTTTCGACTATTATTTATCATTGCTTTTTTAGTCTTAAAACGATAATAATTTCGTAGTAACGAATATTCGACTTTTTGGTCTATCATATGTGAAAACAGGTTACCAAGTTGTTTTAAGAATTACTAGGTTTTGCGCGCGACTTCGCCCGCTTGGAGGTCGGAAATTATCCCACGGGAACTTACTAACGGGATAAAAAGTATCCTACATGTTGATCCAAACCCGTTCCGTAGTTTTTGCGTGAAAGAGTAACAAACATCCATCCATCCAATCATCCATCCTCACAAACGTTCACATTTATAATATTAGTAGGATTTCGATAAGTGTGCAAATTTTCAATTTAATTCGACGTGTTGAAGTGGGTGAAAATCACGTTCAAAGATTGCGTTACAAACAACCAAACATACATACCAAGCTAATAAAAGCGTGTAAAAAATATGGATAAGCAATTCCAGTATTTTTAATCTCCATGCAAGTCTATAATTATTTGTACCGCCTACCCCAGCACAGTAGTGTTAGAATTCAAAGGATGTAGGAAGTATATAAGCACTATCAGTATATTGTCCCCGCTGGTCATCACTGGTGGGATACTGAGATCCTCTCTGGAGAGAGAGTGGGCTGTAAAACAGATATCAGCATACGCTTTAGTTTTTGTTAATTTTTGTATTTCATTGCATCTTTTACGCAAAGTGAAACGTTTGAACGCTAAAAGAATCAAAAGTGAAAAATCAATTCATTAGTGAACCCATCTAATGAAGTTGGACTTCGGCACTGAAGCGTTTGATATCTGGTTAATCCAGCACGCAGGTCCAGCGGATTGGTGGATGTCACATTGTCTTTGAATTTTTGGTTCTAGGACATGATAGTTTCCGCACGATATTTTCAAGCAAGACTGCGGATTCGATACTTACTCGTATATAGTCATCAATATCTATTGGTTATTGTATCTATTACTCAACAATTGTTGAATGTTTACAGAAACACGTACAAAATAACCTAAACAAAATGTTGAACAGTTCAAAAGTCCGTACGGTAGCCGACCAGAGATTAAAATAGACAGTTTGGTAGCGATATGTTAGTTAGTTAGTCACTGTCGTTATGACTCACACGCCGCCCAGCGTGACAACTGTACGACTGTTATAGATGGCATCTCATTATTTACAAACTAATACGATGATGAAATAATGATAGACTGTTTTCATAATCTTTTGTTAAGAGCGCTTACACAAGTCCACTAGCGCCAGTCCTTTAAAAAAATATTATCTCGTGACTGAGAGGGAATTTTGAAAAACGGCTCAATGCGACCTCGGTAAGTATGTCTAGAATTTTCTAATACCTTTTATAAACTTTCATATTGAGACACGAAGCAACAAAATTCGATCTAAACAAAAGCGGCCACATTCATTTATATAATACAACCTACGACGACGATGTACCTATAATAAAGTGACTATAGGTACTACAATAGGTACAAATTACCAAATGTCTAAAAACTGTTTGTTTTCTAATCGCAAGTCAAGAAGCACCTACCTCTATTAGTCTCTCGAAAAATAAAAAGTACTGTTGTATACTTAAACTCAAACTCAAACTCAAAGCATTTATTTCCATTAAACCATTTACAGGCACTTTTGTATTGTCAACGAGTCGAACGTTTACGTCAACGTTTACGAACATGACCGTATTGTCGACAAACTAAGGTCGAATATCTTTTGCATGCGACAAGGTCCTATTTGTCTATGTGACAGTTAGATAATTTAAATTTTAGTGACGTTTCAAATTACTGGGAACTGTTGTCAAAAGTGGTATGCTACTTTAGGTGCTTACGACAGATTTTTCATATGGGGTCCGGAGTATGGGAATAACATAGTTTGAAGATTAGCCTTCATTGGTCTTCTGATACCCTGTATCAAACGTTTTCTGCGTACTTGTAACGACTGTCATATTATAATTATGACAATCAGCACCGACGGTTTGACTTCCTCGATGAGGTGCAGCGTAGAGAATGAACATCCATCCATCGAATAACCTTGAGAAACATAGCTTAACCTCAACGATTAATTGTTTTGCAGTTGTTATTTCGCCACGAATCTATGTTGCCATGTATCGTATGAGCAAATCATACGACATATACATATGTATATCAATATTTATGTACGTAGGCAGTCTCGGCTGCCCGTCTGCAAATTTTATGGCATAAAGGAATATTCTAAATAAGCTATAAAAGACATTTTCCTTGAAAATAACTTGGTATACCGTGATTTAGGAGCAAGCTATGAAAATATTATGTTCGCAGAAATTGATGTAATGCGACCAACATACACGGGCGTCGATATTGGATGGAAGCCGGCTATGTAAATAATTTATTGATAATACTGTGTATTTGATGAAATACTAGTTTTCGTTCTGTACTGTATATTTGGTCAATATTCTCTTGACATCGACATATTGATCAAACTGAAACAGCATAACATCACGCCTATAATTCCCCGAAGAGTCAGGCAGAGGTGAACATTAGTATGTACACTCACTGCACCTTGCCAGTCATGTTTAAGGGGGTCGAGCATGAGAGTGGGTGTTACATATTGGCATTTGGAGTGATGTACTCGCCATTGATGTTGATGCCAACCCCTTTCCAGTCCAGCACCCTAATTACGTAACACACTATCTATCACAATCTGAATAATTTCGAAGCCTATTACTAATTCATTACTTCATATGTTCGAAAAATTTGTCTGCTCAACAACGTAAATAACGCAATGAACGCTGTTGAACTGTCAAAATGAAAGCCATTCCTACTGTTGCAATTTATCATGTTATCAATGGTATTCACATTTAAGCTCTCAACCTCGCTAAGAAGTCATTGGATGTATTCGCTGTGGCCGAAATCGGCTACAGAACCTTGAAGACATCCTCCAGTGCAGCGGTGAACAAGTTTGGAGAGATAACGTCTCCCTGTCTCACACCTCGCTACAGAAGCATAAGTTTCGATGTCTGGTCCTGGAGTCGTACTGGCGTAAAGGTGTTTTCCTACAGACAATTCAGCACCTCGATGTACCGAAAGTCGATCTGGCACCATTGAAGAGACTGTAGTACAGGCCATGTCTCGATCGAATCAAAGGCTTTCCACAAACGCTAAGCAGAGAGGCACATTATACTCTTCGGTCTTCTGTATAACCTGACGCAGCGTACGTATGTGGTCTACGGTGCTGTACAACGCTACAGTCTAAATCCTTCACGGAATCCGGCTTGTTCAGGCTGGAAATCGTCAAACCTGCGCGCGAGACGGTTCCTGATGGCTCTTGAAAACAGCTTGTAGACATGGCTCAGAAATGAAATGAGTCTATAATTCTTAAGAAGGGCATTGCCGCCCTTCTTAAGGAAGACTATCACTACATGTCTGTTCCATGCTTGCGGCGTTTTGCTCTCGATTATGACGGAATCTAATAGCTTCTGCAGGGCCTTAAGAACGGGTTTTCCGGCGGCTTTTAGGAGTTCGGCCGTAATTTCGTCATCACCTTCATCGCCTTGTTGTTTTTGAGCTACTTCAGAGCCTTCCTGTTCTCGTACAAGCTGACATCTGGGATGTGTTCGGTATAGTGTTGGGGCAATCTAGCTCTTGGGTTGTTTGGCAGATTCGTAACAGGGTTACTTGTTGACGAGTATAACTGTCCATAGAACCTCTCAGTCTCTCTCAATAGCCCAGGTTTGGCCGATACGATTCTGCTATCATCGCTGTTCAGGATCGTAAGCTGGCTCTGCCCAATAAACAGATCTCTAAGAAAGCCCTTAGAGCCTTTATTCTGCTATATTGCGTCCTTATTACACAAATTGGTGAAAATATGAAAAGCTGTAATGATTGTGGAATAAGGAACCCTTAGTGTGCGAGTCCGACCCGCACTTGGCTGGTATTTTAAATAGATTTTTGTGTTTCCCTTTAACCAATGACCTGAAAAAAAACAAAAGTCTTTCAAAGTTCATTAAACCCTGAAGAACAATTAGCGCATCAAACCTTCATTGTCTATGGTTTACGTACAACACATCGGATAAACAACTGTGCAAATATTTGATATGGCAACACAAAGCGATGCACTAAGTTCGTTACACTACATTTTAGTTGGCAATGTTTAACAAAGGCCCTTTTTGATAACGGAGAATTTTGTGACTCATGGATTTCAGAGATGTGTGTTAAGGTATAGACTGAAGCTATTAGCCAGAAGCCAGGCTGAAAATGTATGATCACATTTTCGGGTCAAATCGCTTCAGCCCAGTATCCGCCATCAGGAATTTTATTTACATTTATCATTTACCTACGTTTTACAGATTAATGTTAAATAATTTTACCATTCACATAATTATTGTTTCTTAAAAACAACACTATTTCTTCTTTCCTGCTTTGACTACACTTTGGTCAATCACGTTTATTTGGAGAGAGACGGGCTAGTGGCTAAGTATTAATAGCTGCACGGGTTGATCGATCAGGTTAATAGGTTAGGAGACCATCTTTATATACCGAGACCCCTCCGTGCCTCGGAAAGCTCGGGTCCCGGCTGTAATTCGTGGATCTTTGACAGTCGTTACGGATCGTCATAAGCCCGAAAGTCTGACAACCAGTCTTACCAAGCGGTATCATGTTACCCAGTAACTGTGTTGTGGAGGTCAGGTAGGCAGTCGTTCCATGTAAAATACAGCTGCATCCGCTTGAACTGGAAGCCAAACCTAAAAATAGTTGTTTTTTTTAAACGTTTAGTTGTGAAAAGTCTACGCGGAAAATGATTTGGAGAGATAAATAATACTTATTACATGATCATCTCTAAACAGACTATCGATAATGAATTCGACAGCCTTTTTAGATATAAGACACAAATCCCGCCGAAGTCACCCAAAAAACCAGCAAAGATCAAGTGGGACTGGGCCTGACACGTTTGTCGCATGTCGGATGCATTGTGGGTCATTCAACATGGGTTCCTGAAACCGTCTAACGGCATCACGGAATACCCAGGCGTAGAAAGAGTAGGCGTTTGAATTAAATGTACCTCAATATAGATTGCAAATATTTAGGAGGAATGTATATATTAATGCCATTCAGGTGTATATTAAGTTACCTAACTCATTTAAGGAAATACCCATCCCCATGTTCAGGAAAATGCTGGCAAGTTGGTTATTGGATAATTGCATAAAGGACATTGGCGAATACATTAAATATGGTAAAAAATCCAAGATGACATGTACTTAATTTTGACATTAATATTAAAGTAACGATTACCTAATTATAATAATATTAATTCATATTGGACGTATTGCAAATCACAAATCTTAAAATTAATTGTACATAGTTATAAGAATGACATTTGAATATTTGTACACCATTTATGTTGTGGTAGAATGTATAGAACCTAAAAAAATATTAACACCATACTATATAAAACTACATTCTTACAAATAAATAAATACTAATTCTAATTCTAAATGGCGGGATGAACTTGATACTTATAGGAGAGACTGGTGCATATTGGTTTAGGATCGAATTGAGTTGAAAAACGAAAGGGAGACCCCTGCAGTGGCACAATACAGGCTGATTATAATTTTTATTACATACAGGATGACTTGTAATTTGACATATTCCTTCCAGGACGTGATAGTGTGACCCATTTGCAACAATTAAGCACCCCATAAAGCCTAGGCAAAAATTCATGGGATTCGAGAAAACTCAATTTTTATGTAGGTTTGACAATTTCCCAGAATTCGTTACTAAATATCAAACTCTTTTCTCTAAAGTCTCTTATTGAATGGCCTTCATTGATACTCCATTGGATACCTAATATTTAACACACAATTCGATGTTACCGAATATTCTAAAACATCAATCAGTTAATAGTTAAAGGAAGAAGTTCATTAACCATTTTCAAAAATTATCTACGTACATGAACTTTGACACCAGTTATCTCAACATTTTATTAAAGCATTAAGCGTAAAAAATACGGGTAAAACATCGTCATTCTACCAGCTATCTAAAACGGAGTAAAAATCAATAAAAAATATTTAGGATTGCTCATAAAACAGTCAATAATACTGGCCAACAATTTTTTTGTCCCAGTAGCACGTTCCCGTGGGACAATTTCGTATTGAATATCTTGCAGATTTATTTTACCTAACTTGCATCTGCCACTCGCTAGCTCTTATAACTTGCACTAAAACGCAGCGAGGTGCAGTAATTAGTACAGTGTGGTCAGCCAAACAGTCTTGCTTTTATTTTTATTGTATTTCAGCGTTTCTATCCACAATTATATTTCGCATTGGAATTTCTTCTTTGCTCTGTTTTATTATTAAATTTAGAAAAGTCTGGAAAGTGTGTTATGTTAACGTAACATCATGCCTGGATTCCCCGAAGGGTCAGGCAGAGG
The DNA here is from genome assembly GCA_916610205.1 of Griposia aprilina. Lineage (NCBI taxonomy): Eukaryota > Metazoa > Arthropoda > Insecta > Lepidoptera > Noctuidae > Griposia > Griposia aprilina. The sequence continues at coordinate 21,005,601 of OU744299.1, read as the reverse complement.
TGTACCTATAGCACACCCACATATCGTCAGTTATGTTTAAGTCCCATGTAATACGAGGCGAGCCTATTGCCAACAACCGGGCACAAATCCAGACTCCCGGCTGCTACTGAGAAATTCCAGATAGAAAAAACCCTATAACACTGCCCGACCCGGGAATTGAACCCGAACCTCAAGCTCAGCAGTAGCGTTAACAACCACCAGACCCACGAGGTAGTTAAAAAATAAAATGTTTAACAATTAAATTCAAAATATTTGATTGGGTATCGCTGTAAGTTACGAGTATACGTTCACGAGACAAGGTGCCCCAGATAAACAGATATCAATATTTTGGGGTGCAGCGTAGAGATTAGTAACGGAATAACTTTGCACAACCAGCATGTGTAACATGGCCACTATATGTATATACGGTGCGATGTCAAAATTCAAGAAAAGAATTACTTTTTGTTACGAAAGTAATTTGTCTTCTCTTCGGAGAGTAGAGATAGAAGTGGTTAAGCTACGCATGCTGGGGATTGAACCCCGCGCTCAAAGGTCCAAATTACCCCAACAGCAGTTTGCTTAACCTAAAGATTAGATCCAGGGCCCCAGCAGTCGTGCTTGCGACCTAGTGGTCGTTGGGCAACCTCCTTGGTCTGGTGACCAACGAGGCTGTCGTAGACTAATACAAACGATGATAACGCTATCTACACAAAACCTAAGAACTATTGCCTCGTCGGTCTAGCATTCGCAAGTGCTACCACTGAGCAGGAGCTCCTGGGCTCGATGCCCAGATCGGGCAAAGTGTTATTGGGTTTTTCCATCTGGAATTTCTCAGTAGCAACCCGGAGTTTAGATTTGTGTCCGGTTGATGACAATAGGCTCTCTATTACATGGAACTTAAATATATCTGGCGAAATTTGGGTATACTATACGACATAGGTACACTTCTGCCTAACCTTTCAGGGATTACAAGCGTCATAATGTCATCTACGAACAAATCTCAGACTAAAAAGTAAGTGTGTCATGCTGTCGGTACCAGGCAGACAGGTTTGCATAAAGAATGATCGATGTGCAGTATATTAGAGCAGGTGCATCCGTGAAATGAGTCATTAGTCCATCATTATGGGCTTATAATTGCACTAAGAACATGCTTCTCGTGATTATGTGCTCTTCGTTGTCAAACTTATATTTATAGCTAGGTGGGGTTGGTGGAGATTACACGGTAATTAATGTACAGTGAACTGAACATCAGTGGTGACACTTGCACTACCTACGAAAATCACTTTTGCGTCTATGTCATAGAGGAACTGTCCAATGATGTGCGGTTGACTGTACCTATGTTTAAAATTTGGATTTTTATAGGTTTTCTTTGTACATCTCGTCCTAAACCTCCGGGGATGTGGTCTTTACCTAAGTCAGAACGGAGAAGGTGAGTAGTTGAGTGCAAAAAACGAATAGTCCCAAATATCTCCAAAACGGTTTGTTGACCGATTTAGATAAGGTTTTCTGTAAAAGGTTTGTGTTTCACCGGCGATAGTTAAGAAAAAGCAACTGTATCTATCTCTAAAATGTTTAAAATAAAACCAAAATTAAAAAAAAATTAAAATACCTTTGATGGATATAAAAGTTGTAATAGAAAATGGATTACAACAAAATTTTCTAAAAACCTCGAACTCAAAAAAATCAATTGGGGGCTGCCATTCCATGCCTCGAACTGTTTTTTATTTTTCTATGCCCGAAATGAACGAAAATTTTGCAATTTTTTGATTTTGGGACTAATTGAAATTGCGTTGGGTAAGTAAATAAACGTAGTCAATCTCTCATTGATATAAATCGCTGCATCTCTCGACACACATAATAGTTTTTTTCTTCTTATATATTTTAATGGAAATCTGGAACAGAGATGGCACTGACAGCCTGCAACAGATTTTTTATAGCCGGGGGGTCTTCCGAAAAATTATTTTATAGCCGGGGGGGTCTTCCGAATTTTTTTTTTATAGCCGGGGGGTCTTCCGAAAATTTTATGTAATCCTTTTTCTATTATAACGTTTATATCCGTCTTGGGTTTAAAAAAAAACTGCTTTTTATTAATTGCATAGCATATGTGTGAGCACTATTTACCTACTATAAAGCCACCATTTACTAGGCTCGACTTTCATTGACTTGAATGTGCCCTGGCGGCTGAGAGTATGTCATTAGAACACTCAAATGTTTCGCTGGTGGTGGCGTGTGTGTTGGATCATTAAGTTCCCTTCAAAATGGTTGAGCTTCCCTTCAAAAAGGGCGCCGTCAGTAGGGACTGGTCATCTCTTGGCTGCCACGGCTTATTTTTAATTTTTTTTTTTTTTTATGTTTTTGTCTTTTTTATTACAGACGCTTTTAACGTGCACGTCTTTCTACATCATTCTCACATGTACAATTTCAACATGAATGATGTAACCATATTTTTTTTGTAACTGTATGTTGATTTAAAAGAGTGTCCATGGAGATTCTTGCCCGTTCTTCTCCATAGGTACCTACTACGCTTTGGAATGGGCAACGAGTTTCATTTTTCTGACTGACCGACCCCTTGACAATTCAAAAGTGCCTGTAATTGGTTTATTTGAAATAAATGCTTTGAGTTGAGTTGAGTTGATTGCCGAGTTTGTTTCGCTGCTTAGTGAAGTCAGTGCCAAAATTTTTAGTAACTTTTAGTACTAAAGTAACTAAATCAGTAACTAAATCAAAGGCTTCCGAGGCACTTCAAACTTCACACACATTCAATAATCTTTTATAACAAGTTGCCAAAGTCGGTAACAGAACTTGGTGATGGAAAGTTCAAAACCCACATCAAACGTATCCTTATCAAAACAGCATATAATAAAGCATATACCTACTGTATAAATACGAGTATAGCATTAAAGACTACGTTGAAAACAAGGAAGTTTAGCAATAATTCCTTTTGCACATGTGGTTTCCCTGGTACCTCATTAACAGCAAAACTACGAGTATGTAAATGTCTATTAACTGCTCCCAAATTACGATGCTTTTATTTTTTACGTACTTCTTTGACATAATCTTCTCATTATTTGACATCATATAGGTACCTACAATTCTAATTTCAACTCTTCATTAATTGCTTTTGTGGCAGGATATTAATTCAGATTAGTTACAGCTGTAATGGCTATCATGTCATTTGGTTTAAATACGCTTTTATTTTTATTTACCTTTTATATAGATTCATTTATATTTTTTAAGTACCTGTTACTGACAGGCCTACACTGTCCTGCCATACCTATTAACATTGTAATTTGAAAACATTATAAAAGCCAATTAGGTATTTTTAAAGAGAAACCGTGAGTTACTTACCGGCTCTTCTCCGTAGGAAACGACCAATTGGAACCGTGCACCTAACTTCTGACGTTTCATGGGTGCCCATGTAGGTTTATGTAAAATAAAATATTTTGATGTTTGATTTTTAAGTCAGTATTTTTACTTTTACTTCCTTTATAAACAATCTAAACGAAACGCATGTTATCTTAATTAAATATCTAAATAAAAAGAATCCATTAATCAAACAATATAACTATACTGTGATTATAAACAATTATTTATCCACACGCTCCCATGTCTGCGATCATATTTGATGATTTCCAAGAATATATAACAAAAAGTCGTAGTATTTTATTCAGACGAATTTTTCGCATTTACCGGACACAACTGACCGTGAAATAAGCCCGTTTTCTCAGAAACAACTTTGATTATATTATCCTCTTTAAAACAAGCAGTCAAGGATAAGTTTCGACTAGCAATTTGGCTCGATTTCACCCATTTCGGTAGTTATGTCACGCTTGAAGTATTTTTCAAAGAATACGATGGTTTGTCCTAATTGATTCGGCGAATATTAACATTTATTTTTAACCAACTTCAAAAAAAGGAGGTGGGTCTGAATTAGACTGTATGTTTCTTTTTTGTTTTTCTGAGTAGAACTTTTTTCTGGGTGCTTCACATGTGGACCCATTTAAATTTGATTAAGGTCTGACCAGACTAAAAATAACTAAAAATATGCAGCCGGGGAGAATGGGAGTCAGCGGGCAATGAGGGTCACTTCAAAATGAATTGAACCTTAAGCTTTACAGAATACGGCTATGTCGCACGGAGTTTAGCTCTGCACCCCTCCCGCACTGGCCAATACGCCGCCGGCCCGCCAGTCACGCTCGCATCACCGGGAGCGACAGAAGTATCACAGGGGAAGAGTCGTTGTAAAATTTACGAAATTTCAATCGAAAACGTGAGTATATTATATATATATACACTCGAGAGCAATGAATCCGGGTCACTTAAAGAATGTTAAAAATCTCGGAAACTAAAAATGATAGGTTAATGCAATAAATTGTATTTAATAGACAATGTAATACTCCTTAAATGAAAGTAAAAAAAATATGAGTCACCATACATTTTATTAACACAAAATTACATAAAGAAAAAAACTGCTGATCTCTCCTTAAAACAAAAATAGGAAAAATGAAATTTTTGAACTTTATTACGATTTTCTTGAATTTTAATACTTCGTATTGCCTCCTCGTGCTTCCATTACTGCGTTTACGCGGTTTGGCATGCTGTACACCAAGTTCCTTATACGATTTTGGGGAATATTCTCCCATTCCTCTGTGAGAGCAATTTTGAGCTCACGAAGCGTGATTGGGGGAGGGTTTCGTTGTTTTACGCATCTGCCTAGCTCGTCCCAAGCATGCTCGATCGGGTTGATATCCGGGCTGCGCGCTGGCCACTCCATACGAGTAATGTTCATCTCTTGAAGGTAGTCATTCACAATCCTACCTGTATGAGGTCGGGCATTGTCATGCATAAATATAGCATCCTCACCTAAATTGACCATAAATGGACCAACGTGATCATTGAGGATTTCTTCCACATATCTTACGCTAGTTAAAGAGCCGTTTTCTATGATCACCAGCTCTGTGCGACTTTCAGAAGAAATTCCGGCCCACACAAGTACAGACCCACCACCGTAGGCTACTTTTTCTTCGATGCATGCTTGCTTGAATCTTTCCCCTGGTCTTCGATACACTCTGTGTCTTCCATCGTGCTTGTAGAGCATAAATTTTGATTCGTCGGAGAACATAACTTTTGACCAATCTTCAATACTCCAATTTACGTGGCTCTGGGCATATCTTAGTCTTGAAATACGATGCCCACGCTCCAGTTTAGGGCCGTTTGCAGGTCTAAGGGGTTTTAAGTTAGATTCAGCAAGCCGACGTCTTACTGTCCATGCACTTGGGTTACTTCCTCCGAGGCGTCGAAACTGATTTGTGAGTTCAGTTCCTGTGAGAAAGCGATTTCGAAGCATGGTGTTCACCAAGTATCGGTCTTCTCGTGCTGTGGTACACCTGGTTCTGCCCGTTCCTGGTCTGCGTAGGTTAGAACCAGTTTCTTCGTAACGTCGGAGAACTCTTTGTACTGTTGACAGCGACACACCGACAGTCCTGGCTGTATCGCGCTGACTCCGGCCGGTTTCCAGCATTGTAAGTATTCTGGTGCATTCTTCAGGCGTAAGCGACATAATTTCAGCTTGAATAATGAATATAGAGCACTATCAACATGGTTTATGTACCCACATAAATGACAGATTACAAACAAAAGCAAAACCAAATGCTGTAATTTCCTAGTTCCATCTTCGAAAGTGGCCCTTTTTCAAATTTGATTTTTTTATGATATAACTTTACAATAACTAAGAAGTTTTAATACCTTCATTTAAGGAGTATTACATTGTCTATTAAATACAATTTATTGCATTAACCTAGCATTTTTAGTTTCCGAGATTTTTAGGATTCTTTAAGTGACCCGGATTCATTGCTCTCGAGTGTATTTGTTAATTTTGCGTATTAAATAATCTTAAAGTGTAGTACTGGAATTAAACTTATGTTTATTAATGCAAGTTATTAGATTCTCTGATGTTTTTGTGTAATAATTCAAATCTAGTAAACAAACCTTCATTGGGGTAATGAGAGTCAATTGACCCCCATTCCCCGCATCGTCTTTTATTATGATAAATATTTTCTATTCATTTCAGATGCCAAGGAACTGGACAAGAAAGACCTCTAAAGCGAGTTGGACTGCAGATGACCTGCAGGCAGCTGTTGCATGCATTAGACATGGCGTATCAATATGCAAAGTTGCCGAGGAAACTGGTATTCCTTTCAGCATATTACAAAGAAGGATAAAAAAAGATGAATTTAAACCTCCAAAATTAGGAAGGCATGCCGTTTTTAATGAAGAGCAAATACTTACAGAGCGTATTTTACAATTAAGTAATATGTTTCATGGTTTGACGACAAATCAACTAAGAAAAATAACATTTTAATTTTAATGTGCTGAAAGTTTAAAGCTATCTCATAACTTCAACAGAGATACTAGAATGGCTGGCAGGAACTGGATCCAAGGATTTCTTAAGAGAAATCCACGGATAAGTATTCGAAAACCTGAAGCTATAAGTATACAACGAATTACAGGTTTTAATAAAACCGAAGTGAGTATTTTTTTTAAGAACTTGGAACAAGTCATGACCAGAACTTCGTTCGCACCTCAAAATATTTACAACATTAACGAGACAGGTATTACCATCGTCCAAGAAACCGAAAAAATCCAGGCTACAAAAAGTCGTGAAAAAAGAGTGGGTTCTCTGACTTCTTGGGAGAGCTGTGATAGTGACTTAGAAAGTATTGAAATCCCGCTAAGCATCAAGCAAAACTTCCAGAAAGAGCGTGATCAGTCTGTGTCCACGATATGCCTCGAAGAGGTAAAACCAAGATAAATCTGGTATCGCTGCCGGCTCTGTGCTGGATGGGCTCATGAGGCATGTGTAGGATATGATGACCCTAGTCGCTATCGCTGTGATTTTTGCATTTAACTCAATTTATATATATACAATTTATACTATTCTTTGTTATAATTCCGTTGGGTAATCATTTCTAACTTTTAATTTTGTTAATTCTTATTTGTTTGTTAAAAGAGACAAGAATTTTGTTACTTTCTTTGTTTTATAATTTTTACTCTTATTCCCCCATGAACTGACTTTCATTTCCCTTACATGTGGGTAATTGGAGTCAAAACTACTTTTTTCTTTTAATTATTATTAGTTTTATGGTAATTCTAGCCAAAAAAGACTTATGTAACTCGATACCTGATTAGTTTTAAAAATTAAGTAAATGTGAACAAATTATAAGACTGATCATTAGTAATTACAATAACGAGTTTTCCTTAAGCGGCTCCCAATTCCCCCAACTCCCCTATTAAGGATAACTCAAAAACTATTTTGAGTTATCCTTAATACTGCATATTTTTTCCACTTAGTTATATTGATGATGTTTTAATAATTTCCTGTCACTGTTATTTACATATCAAGTAGCGGTATACGAATTTGTGTGGGGTAGGTAACGCAACTAAAAAGTGAATAATAAAAAAGTTTTTTACAAAAATACACTAAAAACACGAGAAAAATAACTTTTTGGTCACCGACTTCCGAAATTAAAGTTATTGTTCACGTTTTTTTAGTGATTTTTTGTAAAAAAAAAGTTTTTATTTTTCGTTTCTACAAGTTTTTTTTTTTGGAATTCGATTGTTTTTTTGTAAAAAAGTTTTTTTTGTATTAATGTATTTGTATGGATACTATCTGTTAATTGTTGTATTTTATTTTGCCTACAAGTGAATAATATAGATTTTCTAATATACCTATATAAAAATCTCGTGTCACAGTACAATAATAATAATATAATAATAATGTTTATTTGCACCTTCAAAATTAACAAAAGAAACAGGTTTACAATAAAAAATGCCGAAAGGTAGTTACATTATTTTACATGTTAGAGTTGCAACTAATACCTAAGCTAAGATAACTTAATATCTTGTGATATAGGTATCTGAGCCCACCCTTATTTGTATTCATATATTAATTATACATTAAAACCAAAAAGCGTAATATAGTTTTATAATTTAAAAAATTCAATTCCCGTTTTATTATTTAACAAGATACAGGAGCATTCTAAGTACAAAATAAACCCGGTAAGATATTTTATTTTTATAAATTGATAGCATATAAATTAAGCATGCAAGAGGAAAATTTGAGGTAAGTACTCGTAAATAACACTAAAAAGGAATTATTTAAGAACAAGAAAATAATTTAAGTATGATTGTGATTGTGTGTTGTGTTGTGTGTGTGAGTGGGGTTGTGGGTGTGTTTGTGTGTGTGTGCGTGGAAGTGAATGTGATTGTGGGGATGAGGGTGAAGATGAGTATGGGGTGTGTAATGTATGGGAGGTGTCTATGAGTGTGTGTGGCTTTAACAATACATAAATACTTGATACTTATGGAGTAGTTATGGAGGGACATGAAACAGTTTTTCAGTTTCGTCTTATGTAAGTGATAGAAGCCAGCTGATCACTTTCTGCTTACATTCTCTCTTTATCATGGAAAACATTTTATTATTTTTGTTAGCTATGTTATACAGTCTTGAGCCCAGGAACAAGTTAAATCTTTGAGCAAAAGATGTTCTACAAGGCACAGATTTACATAATTCTAACCGCCTTCTCCCTGTATTTTCTTTTTCAGTCATGGTGTTTAGACAGACACTGGAATGTTGTCTCATAATTAATAATAGTACAAAAAGTTTTAGAACCGTAAGTACTTCACTAACCCTGTACAGCTCCGTGGTAGAAAAATAACTGGGCTTAAAGTAACAAACCTTCAGCAAAGCTCTTTGAGCGCATTCAACAATTAAATTATGAGATTTGGCAGCACCGCCCCAGATAGTGATGCAATAAGTCATAACCGCTTGGCACAATGAATAGTAAAACACTTTCATTAGGTTAGTATTGGATGAGTGTCTGATTTTTTTGAATTCATAGATAAGTTTGCTAATTCTGTTTGAAAGATTAATTATATGATTCTTACAGTTAATTTTTTTGTCAAATATAAGACCTAAATATTTTATAGATTCAACGGAAGATAATGATGGACAAGAGCAATTTACAGTTTCAGTATGACAAGTGTGAGCGAGTAAGTTTGAGTTAGTTGAAGCGATTTACCGGGTTTGCGAATTGTGATAGGGATGAATTTAGTTTTATATCTATATTTAGTATTTAGTGAGAGATGATTTAAGGCAAGCCATTTAGTGACCATGTTGAATCCACGTTGTGCCTTTTGGTAAACTTCATCCCAAGTGTCGCCATGGAATGTTAGGGTCGTACCATCGGCATAGAAAATAATTTTACAGTTTTCGATATTAAGTTGTGTAAGCTCATTTATATAAACTATGAATAAAGTTGGGGTCAGAATACTTCCCTGTAGCACGCCATGGGTAACAGGCAGCCCATCACTCGTATAATTTGAAATTATTTTCACCCTTTGTGTTCTTCCGGATAAATAATCTTGAAGCAATTTTAGTTGATTTCCTCGAATGCCGAGTTGATGTAATTTGTTAACTAGGGTGGAAATAGAAACCGTGTCAAAAGCCTTTGCGGGAACAAGAAAAATAGTGAAACATTTCGTTTTGTTATCTATACTTTTAACAATGTGATCAGTAAAGTACAGTATTTGATATCGAACATTTTTATGTTTTTTTTTTGTGTTTATTTGGTTGTTCTGAGAATAGGTCGTAAAGTATATTACATACCGCTGCGGGTGAAACCGCGGGGTGCAGCTAGTCTATCTGTATAAATAAAAGGGAAATGCTGTTCGTTGACCGACCGACTCTTTGACAATTCAAAAGTGCCTGTAAATGGTTTAATTGAAATAAATGCTTTAAGTTTGAGTTTGAGTTGGTAAGCGCATCACTTGAGAACGGCTGGACCGATACGGCTATTCTTTATATTAAAATGTTCTTAATAGACCGAATTTAAAGACAAATTAGGAAAGGTTCCCGGAAAAAAGTCAAATTCGAGAAAAGTGAACGTCCTTTTTTATATGGGATAATTTATTGAAATTTAGACAGAACAACGTTAGTCGGGTCAGCTAGTTAAAAATAAAAACTTATCTGTATCGCTACAAATTAAACATCAGTCTTACTAGACTGCACAGTCGTCACGACGTTTTCATAGATATACTTAAAAACCAGCACCCTAATTACGTAACACACTATCTATCACAATCTGAATCATTTTGAAGCCTATTGCTAATCCATTGCTTCATATGTTCGATTTTTTCTATTCAACAACGTAAATAACGCAATGAATGGTGTTGAACTGTCAAAATGAAAGCTATTCCTACTATTAGTGTGTACGTAATTACCCCGCTGTAGTGTCGCAGCGACACGTCGCCTGCTGCTGCTACCTGCAGTCGGCTACGTCTAAGGGAACAGCATCTTAGGAAATGAATGCCAAACAACGAAAGTATTGATGATCGCTATTTGTTGGTTGTTTCTGTTAAATTCTGTTGTTGTTGTTTCTGTATCTGTTTTCCGTTCTGTTGTTTCTGTTTCTGCCTAATCATTTAGTCGAAACAAGACACCCCCGAAAAAAGAGAGGCTGATCTTATCTTCGCCAGGTACACAGATACTTAGATGCATCCAAAATTATCATCCAAGAAAATAAAACATCCGCAACACATCAAATCGCAAACATCACATACTCTGTACACAGATGCGGCCAAAATTATCATCCATGAAAATAAAACATCCGCAAGACATACAACAAAAATGTCATTTACTCTTATTTACGGAGTGCATTATCCCAAAAATAAATTTGGAAACTAAAATTACGAAATACTGTCATTCTGACCTGTACGTGAATAAATCATTTACAGAGACCGAACTTCATACAGTAGCGTTTCTCTTCTCGTATTACCAAAACCTATATATTTAAAAATAACCATGATGAAAATACCTAAGCCCTTACGCAATCGCCCCCCATTACCTACCTAAATACCTTGATTATTTTTATGAAGATAACATTAGCCAGTCAGCAAGATGGTGGCGTAGTTGACAGCCCAAGATGCACCGGACCCAGGTAGAAGTGTGGCTATCTCGGCGTTGTTTTATGAAACTTGGTCTCGTTTTTGACACTATATCTTTTGTGAGACACATTTAAGTTAATCATTTTATTCCCATGGTTAGGAATTACTTAAACAATATAGAATAGTTTATTGATGACTGTCACATAGTGTCGGACTCAAATGGAGCCCAAATTCTTAGCTCATGACGCGGTGAGGTCGCAAGTCAGACACTGTAGTTCTCTGTCGCATTATCTACTCCTGCACCACAGTTCTGCACATACATCAAATTCTCAAACACATCAAAGAGCTACAGTTTTGTTACTTTTTTATCTGATTTAGTGCTTCACCGTGCATCATTAATAACTTCAGCAGCGTGTAGAATGTAATATGCCGGAGCCTGTAGATTGTATATATCTTAATATATGCGTCAATGTCATACATTCTTGGACGTGTTTTACGTGAATGTCTGCATGTGACAGTTCTGTTTCAGGATTCGGAGCCTGTCTGAGCTTGAAAGTGAGACACCAATACCTAGGTAGAATTTGTCTCTCGCTGTGGTACTTGAGAGGACTACATATGTGGCTGTATAGGTAAATAGACATTAACTTTTAACTCTTTCACTCGCTACTGGGTAAAAATATCACATAGTATGTATATCTATCTATATAGATAGAAGCCTTTTGGCCTCGTACAGGACTTCTGTTATTTTCATTTTACTTTTCTTTTCTTTTTTTGTGAGTGTGTTTAGTTTAGTTTGTGATAATCTTGAGCGAGTCCCAATAAAAACCATTTTTTTCTTTGTTTCTTTCTCTATAACGAGTGTAAAAAGACACTTAACGAAGACTAGAGTCACTTGTACTCCGCATCGTTGTAATTTTTTTTTTTTTACTGGACCATACCTGGGGGGAACCTTCTGGTTACGGAGATATTGAAGGTCAAAATTACAAATCCTAATTACTTTTTTACAACAACAAGATATTAAAATTTTGTTTTTGTTAAATACTCCCACGACCCCTGTACTGTTACATTGCGCACTACCGCAAACAACAATTTTTCACACCAAAAATAAAAGTCGTTTCCCAGCAATTATTTTTGTGCAATCATACTTAGTTTGATGTACAGAATGCGTAGTTGACGGCTATGTGATGTGTCTTTTTATACCCTGTATACGATAATTATTATTTTTCTGAGCGCTCTGGCGACACGGGACTCTAGGTACCTTCAAACTGATATTTAACACACACGCACACTGCGAGACAGCCAATTCACGTGCGGTGGTTGGTAATGATGGACGTATAAAGTGAGTATGGGTGAAATCTACCCGGAAGCGTCGCGAGCGACCGATTTTATAGAAGTATAAAGCATTTTGTTCAATTTTTTGGCAAATAAAGGAGGAGGTCCTCAATTCGGTTTTAATTTAATTAATGTTTGTTACCTCAGAAATCACCGACCCTGATGACCCTTGGTTTATAGACCGATTTGAAAAAATCTTCTTTTTTTTTGAAAGGGTAGATTTATTGGGTGGCCCATACAAATTGGGTCAAGTTCTGATTAGTGGTTTTTGAGTTAGCTGACTTCGTGAATGTTGATGATGTTATAATAATTCCTTTCACTGTTCTTTACTCAGCAAAGTGAAGGTATACGAATTTGTGTGGGGTAGGTACCACAAGTAAAAAGTGAAACATAAAAACTTTATTACAAAAAAAATATGTATTCCAAAACAAAGTGAAAAATAACATTAATTTCGAAAGTTGGTGGCAAAAATTCAAAATACAAATGCAAAAACACCGGCTTCCGAAATTAAACTTAGTTTTCACTTTGTAGTGTATTTTTTAAGTTTTTTTTTTTTTTGTAATAATGTTATTATGACTCGTCCATGAAAAGCTCTCATTTTTTAAAAATAAACATTAGAACTTGAATTTGATATTTTATTTTTTGTAGATATAATATCTATAAAATTATTAAGAACATTTAAATAAATAAAAAAAAAAACATTATTTTCTTAGATAATACTATTTAAATTTGTGGTATTTTTTACCCGGTACCGAGTATTTGTGTTTATAAATACCTAGCGAGTGCTGCCGGGTTAAGTCAATAAAGACTTTTATATGTTTGCTTCCAGTAGGTCCTTTGCACCTACAAAGGACCTACTGGAAGCAAACATATAAAAGTAGTAGTTTCATAACCATACCACATTTCTCAATTTTTTTCAGCAGGTCCACTTCTATGTGGCAAGCGATTGAAGAGGAGACGCCAAACCATGATGGATAAAAAATGTCAAAAGTAAAATTGTCCGTCTTTGAATAATAAAGAATGTTTTTCTTCACTCGCACATTTAGCATGCAAAACATAAATTAAAATTGTTACTCATAAAATATAGTTGAAAACGTTCGGCCCGTGTTTGTGTCGCCCGCAATGATTAATTCACTTATTTCATGTTGCATTCCACTTCTGTATGTAAGAATAACAAATAAAAAGAATTTGCATTATTTCTAATTATAAGAGTACACACACATTTACAATAAAAATACAACACATAACTCAAAACTTAAGTAACTTAACTTATGTAGTAGAAATTTATGTTATTCTAGACTTAGTTAATTCCTGCTTTCCTGAGTGTTATGTCATTTAAATCAAATAGGTAATCACGAGCACAAATACCTTAATTTACGCAAGATTCAAATGGATTTTCTCCTAAAATATTATGAAATACTATTATGAGATAGGCCTTTCTCAAAATTGCATGTTTTTTTCACGTCATATTTTATTTTTTTATTTTGCGTAACTGTAAGGTATTTATACTCGTGACTGTACGGGGTTTTATAAAGATGCTAGGAAACAGTAGGTAGCCTAGAAAATAAACAATTACAATCTAATGACCAAGTGTAATGATTTCGACAACGCTTTGCAGAAGCCTCCATATTCAGCAGTGTCAACTGCTAGAGCAGTATGGTATGGTAAGCATAAGTGGTGCTACATATTTGGACAGATCGGCACATTCTATTCGGCAGTATTTGTTGAACCACAAAGCCGACCCGAAGCATTACTACACATATTCAGTTTTCATTTGGCTCGTGCCGATCGGCAAACTCCGTTCATCATCTCATCTCATTATCATTTCAGCCGAAACATCGCCACTTCGACCAGTTTCGTGCTGTTCTGTGCTTCTCGCATCCAGCGGATTCCTGCGGCCTTCACAAGGTCATCGGTCCAACTTGTGAGAGGCCTTCCAACTCTACGTCTTCCTGTCCGCGGACGCCACTCCAAAAGCTTTCGGCCCCTTTTGTCATCTGTTTTGCGAGTAATGTGCCCTGCCCACTGCCACTAAGCTCATTCTTCTCAAGCGGATCTCTTCATTTCTGATTCGATCACATAGGGAAACTGCAAGAATAGCCCTCTCCAACATCGTTTGTCATGGCCCCTCGCTGAATCATGTTTGGGTCGACTCGTTACCATTCGAACTAAGAAGAGCGGCTTTTTCCAGAACATATATTCGATTTCACCACCCAGCTGTGCCGAATCACGCTGACCCGAACAAGTGTGGAGCACCCCTTACTATTCACCCTGATTAGTAGTCTGAACTACATAATTATCACGCTTCTGGACAGAACTAACGATCTGGGCAGTTAGTTACTGGGTAAACGAACGTTTTTGAGGATCTATTTGTATCGTGTTTGTAAACTATACCACCGAAAACCACGAATTACGTTCGGCTGCAGCAGTCGATGATGCAAAGAAAACCGATTTATTTTACTTAAAGAATTGAATTAAAATAATTATTACAATTCGATCGGTAAAATTAACATGAGCGACCATTGTTCGACATGAGAATCAAGAGTGCTCCACCAATACACTAAATCAATATTAATCACTGCTATTGCACAATCTTCGATCCCACGCCATCGGATTGCTGAGAAGGCGAATCTCACGGTGCAGAGCGCAACGCGGTAGGTAGTCATTGTCAATGCGATTGGTCTTAGTCATGAGAATTTAGGGTTCCGCAATTTTATTAGTGACATAACACATGCTTTAAGTTTGTATATTTATTTATTCGCACAATGTACCACACCGTTACAAACTATCACAAGAAACGATTTCATTTCCAGAAATATGGGTAACTAAGATTTCAGCCAGTATATATTTAGAACTAGGCAATTATAGAGGTATGAGGAACAGGGTGTTTACTCAAGTTCACTCATACTCCATAGAAATGGGAGGATCCTCCGACCAGACGGGTGTCGTGTCTGGTGGGCAACTGCTCGACGTTTGATGTCAGGACGTTGTATATATGCTAGTTGCGCGGTAAACTCTGCTTTCGCGATGCAAGATTTTGCGTGACGTCAGTGTAACGCGTCGCTAGCATGTGGCGATGTAGATGCCTTCACACACTCAAAAGTCCCTTGTCAACATTATGTAAAATCTCACATAGATCCTATATAAATATGAAAGTGCAGCTGATTATGTCAATATGTAGCCGCTTCGTGTACGTGCACTGTACCAAACTTGCACATTGTAGGTAAAACCCTCCACAGAACAGTTGGTTACAAACAGACAAGACCCTTCTATGGTACACGACAGGGGGAATGATAATATCTTATCTGTTTGGGTGACTGTTATTAAACCATTTGGCCAAAACTAAAGAAAAATACTGTAGTAAATTCTGCTTAAATAAAACCTTTTCGCATAGGTACAGTCGCTAGCACATCAAGTTGCCACAAACTGTCAGATTTTCTCATTCGATTTTGAACTTAACCGTAAACATTTGAAGGTCTAAAATCGTTTGATAAATTTTGACAGTTTCGTGTAGCTTGACCTGCTGGCGACTGTACCTAATCAGCTTCTGCCCGCCACTTTGTTCGGGTGGAAGTCGTAAGCTACACAATAATAGCCGCATTTTTATAAAACTCCCTGGGCCCCCTACCTGACGCGTCGCATCGTATCGCCCATCCGCGCTATAATATTACTTCGGTTTCGCTTAGCGTTCAGTCTGACTTTTATGTTCTTTTTGCACTGTTCCTAAGGGTTGTAGCGTAATAATAAATACCCTATAACCTTCCTCAAGAATTGGGCCTTCAGATTTTCGAATTCGACTAGTAGTTCCAGAGATTAGCGCGATCAGAAAAACGAAACTCTTCAGCTTTATTATATAAAAGTAAAGACAAGACAAGAGTAAGATTCAGTAAAGGAAACTCTTTTATTTTTAAGTTTATAAATTAAATTTTACTTTATTGATAAGTAAGTAAGTTAAAAATGGATTCGTTTCGGATTCTCTATTAATTAAATTGACACCTCGCTGGTCACAGCTATAACTATATCTACCTACACAAATGCTATACAACTATACAGTATTATACGAGTACCTTACACACACACCTATCACAAAATCTAATATACACCAACCCGCACTATCCCCGCATTATGGCCTGCCGGTCTGTTCTGTGAAAATCTTACCGTGAAAACCTAGGTGAAGTGAGTTTGAAGTTAGCTGTCATTCGTCCCGATGCTTGGGATTGATTCTATTGACAACTCACTTTAAACTCACTTCACCTTAGTTTTGACGTTGAGATTTTTACAGAATCGGTCGGCTGATCCCTTGCACAGAGTGGAGACCTGTGTCCCAGCAGTGGGAACGATATATTCACAAATGCACCAACCAAATCTTTGTCTCCTACCCACTTTCTGTCGCATCTGTGTAATTACCATCTGTTCTATGGCAGCACACCGTAGACGTAAGAGGATTACGGTGCTCCACCGCGAACTAAGTCGGTCTAATGCAAAATGATTTAATAAATATTTACTGAAAGGGGTTTTGGGTAAAAGCATTTTATGGCGAATCAGATCATCTGCCAATAGAGTTTTGATGGGATTTGTGCAGTAGGTGAAGTGTTTGTCGTTTGATAAAAATAGGATACGATTTTGGTATACACATGAATGCATGCTTAATATTATTAAAGCGAAAGTAACTCTGTTTGTTACCTTTTTACATCTTAACAGCTGAACGCTTTTGGATGAAATTTAGCACACGGATAGAGCCTAACCTGGATTAGGACCTGGATTTTGTCCCGGTAGTACTTAAGTTCCCGGGGGATAATTTCCGACCTACATGCAAGCGAAGCCGCGGCCATAAGCTAGTGTTATATAAAGGCTGTAGGTACCCATTGAAATCATTGCTTTGAAACCATAGTAAGAGATTTCACTACGTCACCTGGAAAAGTAGAGAAAACTGCGTGACGAGCCTCAAGCCCTCGGCTCCGTTACAAGTATCCGTAACATCTAAAGGTACATACCAACTCGTCGAGATTTTACGTCGTGAAAAGAACGGTCCCCACAAGAAGCGCAACCTTTTTTCTTTCTTGTTCCCATGTGGAAAAATCCTCATGGATGTCCTCCACCCTGGGATAGGTAGAGGGGTCTGTCAGACTCTTTCTGACTAAAAACCACCCCAGTTGTTCCCTTCACACACTTGCACCGGGGATCATGGGAACTTGTGAAGAAGCGCAGCCTAACCCTACTGATCAATCAACCCAAATAATATCCCTACATAAGGTAGACAAATTAACCTGCACAATTTTCACATTAAATATTACCAATACCTACTAATGATGTTATTACCTACAAACAATACTAGTCTGCCTACCCCTATAAAGCAGCACGTATATGTATACGGATAAAAGGTGTGGTATTAACACTGGGAATCAATTCAAACGCAGACCACGCGCCGCATTACTCATTTGAACGAACGTGGTTGAAGCGGCTGGGTTGCCACGCTTTACGGAAATTCTCCGTAATTTTATATTTTTAAATCAGTGATTTTTAATGAGCTTTTGTGATTTTTTGAGTGTTTTGTTTTTGTTATATTGTTATAAATAAATAAAATCTTGTATGTCAGACCCATAGGTACAGTCCATTTGTTTATTGTACCCGTGACTTAGAAAATAGTGTTAGTACTAACATCTCCTAGAAAAGCAACACAAACTATTTATTACTACGCCACAGTGGCATGTAGGCATATATGCAATCAAATCAAATCAAAATATTTTATTTCACATAAACCAACATGGGCACTTATGAAACGTCAGAAGCTTGGTGCACGGTTCCAATTGGTTGTTTCCTATGGAGAAGAGCCGGCAGGAAACTCCACGGTTACTCTTTTAATAATAAGGGGCTTTTACAATGTTTCAAATAACAGTGTTGATTGATATGGGAGGACAGTGTAGGCCTGTCAACAAGTAACAGGTACTCAACAAAATATAAAAAGGTCCACAAATCTACAGTCTACAAGTTAGGTCTACAACGTTGTCACATTCACAAAATATAGAAGAATCTATATAAAAATAAAAGCCTATTTAAACCAAATGATATGAATGCCATTACTACTGTAACAAATGGGAATCAAAATCCTATCCACAAAAGCCATAAATAAGGAGTTGAAATAAGAATCCGAAGTATACTCGTATAATGTCAAATAATGAGATTATGTCAAAGAAGTAAGTAAAAAGAAACAAAAAAACTTAGTAATTTGGGAACAGTTAATAGACATTTACTTAGTGATGCCGTTAATGTGGTACCAGGGAAGCCACATGTGCAGAAGGAATTATTGCCAAACTTCCTTGTCTTCAACGTAGTCTTTAATGTTATAATATGCATTTTTGATAAGTATACGTTTGATGTGGGTTTTGAACTTTCCATCGCTAAGTTCTGCAACTGACTTTGGCAACTTGTTATAAAATCAATGTCAAATCAATGTCCCAGTATGGGGCTGTTCCACCTACCAGTTAAAGTTTTCAGGATGCTGTTGGGGTTGACGCGTACCTTGTGCATAAAAAGATTTCCATAATGAATATTTTCACACAGGCCAACAGACCACACAAACGGTTCACCTACCATAATCATTAGGTTAGCCTTTTCCCAACTAAGTTAATGTCGGCTTTCAGTCTATTCAAATACAGCTGAATACCAGTATTTTATAACTGACAAGGAGCGACTGCCTATCTGACCTCCACAATCCAGTTACTGGGTACCACAAACCGGGCCACCTACCATACAAAACAAAATCTCCCTCATTCCCGGGAAACTCAAAGCTGGCAACACAGACAAGCTGTGAGCAGTAACATTTTTATTTTTTCCCTCGTTTGTACATTTGTGGCAACATGTCACTGTACATTCAACGCGTTTTATATACGTTTGCATTAAACCCTCACACATACATATCAACAAACATAGGTATATAGCGAGCGAGCTTTTATTACTATTCGCTAGCAAACTTGACGTTTTTTATGAAAGTCGTATTAAATATGGTCTAATTTTAAGTACTTTTCGCATCAGATTGTAAGGTTTTTATGAATACTGCATTATGACCAGAGATTGGATATTCGGATGCATATTTACCTTAAGTATTTTTTTGGCTGTGAAAGTATGGAAGCGGTTTCTTAACATATTTTTTTGGTAAAAAAAGCAAATGCATACCTATTTAAAATTTTACCCCCGATGCAAATATTATATGTGTATGTAGCGTGTAAGAGGAGGTGTGCTGTGTTAATTAAAACAATATATATATAACTTATGTTTTGTCCTGATTGAGCGTAAATATTACCTCGGCTATAACAACTTTAATCAGTACCTTTCGATCGCTATGATTTGGTCCGGTTTGGTCACTGAAATCTGACGTTACCGGGATTTTTTCGGTACAATTGCGCATTCCATATTAGCCAACATCTCAACTTTAGATGAATATGCCTCCGAATGTCCGACCTTTACTTAAGACTTACCTGACCTCGAGACATGGAAAGGTACTGGATGCAGATCTTCTAATCAACTCAGCGTTTAATAGTCCACTGCCGGATTGAGGCCTCTCTCAAGTTATGCAAAAGTACCGGGCTTTCTGCCTTAACTAAGTCAAAGTCAAATCATTTATTTCAAATAGGCACATAAAAGGCACTATTGAACGTCAAAATTTACAAAAAAATTGAATTGATTCTAGTTGCACCTTCCAAAATGTACTTTCGTATGGAGAAGAATAGGCAAGAAACTCCACCGTTACTCTTTTAAAAATGTTTTACAATATTATGTATACATTAATTATATAATTAAATGTGAAGACGATGCACCTAGAATAACATTACTATACCACAATAGGGTAAAAATAATTAAATATAACGCAATGACAGGTAAATTAATTACGTGATAGATACATGGTTCTCACATATTTACAAATAGTGATAAAAACGTTTTTTACAAAAAAACAACCGACTTCCAAAAAAAACACTAAAAGACGTGAAAAATAACTTTAATTTCGGAAGTCGGTATCTTTGGTTTTGTATTTTCGTTTTTGGCCACCGACTTCCGAAATTAAAGTTATTTTTCACGTCTTTTAGTGATTTTTTAGGAAGTCGGTTGTTTTTTTGAAAAAAAGTTTTTATTTTTCACTTTTTAGTTGCGGTACCAACCAACCCCACACAAATTCGTATACCACTACTTGGTGTGTAAATAACAGTGACAGGAAATTATTAACACATCATCCATATAAACTAAGTGGAAAAAATATGCAGTATTAAGGATAATGCAAAAACTACTGGTCAGACCTTGATCAAATTTAAATGGGACTACATGTGAAGCACCACCTATCAAATAAAAAAAGAATCATCAACATCGGTTCACCCAGAAAAAAGTTATGAGCTAACACACATAAAAAAAAAAAACATACAGACGAATTGAGAACCTCCTCCTTTTTGTGAAGTCGGTTAAAAACTAGATGATTTTTCCAAAATTATAACAAGAAATAATTTAGTGCGTGAGTTAAAGTAGTTACATAATGAAAAAATCAATGTCATAAAAATTATAAATTATACAATTAAATTATCAACCAGTTTGATTTTGTCAAAATGTGAAAATATTGAATATAGCAATAGAGAAAGAAGTAAGAGAAGGGAGTAAATAATACCGTGATAGTTGACAGCGGACAGTGGAAGAAGGAAATGAGTTGCGTCGACCAGGAGTAACAAACGAAGAGGGCAGAAAGATCAACAATATTTCGCTTAGCTGGAGGGGAGATAGAAATGGAATAATATTAATATTCAAAATATTGCTAGTAGCCATTCAAATAACATATTTACACCACTTTACAGTTTTAATAGCGTGAACACACAATTGTTTGCGCGAACCAATTAAATACGTACAGTCAGCTAAATAATTGTGTTTACATACCGCAAATTAGTAACATAACAAATAGGTAAAAGTTAGCGTGACGTGGTTCAACTATAAATAATAAATTAAACACGACGATGTCCAATGTAAACTTATAAATTGGCTGAAAAATACACGCGGTGGACTGTACATGAGTGGCTTAATAAATATCTTGGTTGTTCTGTTTTTTATCTGATTATGGAAAGGTTTATTTTAGGTGGGAAACTATTTATTGATTCTAGGTTTGTGTTTGTTATGTTTTTAAAGTTTTATGTGAAAATGACTCAATTAGGGTTTTGTTTAGTTGCTGTGATTCCGTGATATAAAAACCCATTTTCTAAATAGCAGATTTTCGTTTCGTAGGTTTCTAAACCTAGCCTATTAATACATTTATTGGCATGTGCTAGCTGACATAATATGGCAAATAGTTTAATTTAATGTTTTGTGTTTCGTAATGTTAATTACTTACTATTGTATATAATCCGGTTCTTTTAACTGAGCAGACAGCTGTGCTGCTGGGGAATTTATTACACCACTTATTCTCCCCAACTAAAGCACGAGGAAATGGTGAAGGGCGGGCGTTTTGGGGGACTGTCTTATGTAATTTTGACGTTCAAAAAGTGTTGAAACTCAGCCTAGTTTGATTAAATGACTTTTGAATTTGATTACAGAAACTACATATATTGCAATATGTAGTTTTCTGTAATGTGTTAATTATAAAACACTATGATCTTCAGTAAAGGAGAACTGTATCCAATGGTGGTGAAAATCGTACCACAAAAGGTTATTTTCAACTGAAAACTTTGCGATTACCATAGCCGGTATAAATCTAACTTTATCAAAGATTGTAACATATATGGCCGCTATTTTTAAACCTAACTCTCGCCATAACATTAGTGCGGTAATACCTGGTCATTATGTAACAACGTAATTTCAGGGATTACGTACAATGTTTCCATCGAATAATTTTCTCCATTACTTTGTAAACAGAAAATAAAAGTGAAATAGTGAAAAACGTGTTGAACTATTGAATGTAGGACGGTCGACTTGTTAGACATTCAATAACACAAAACGCTGCACTACATTGCTTTGTCTCCGTCACTAACAGATGAGATATAGGTGCCTCATGTATTAACAAATTGTTGATGGAAGAATTGACCAGCAAAAAACCTATATATGTTAGTACAATTTATGGAGAGTTTAATTCAAAATCGACAAAGATTTAAGGGGTTCCATCATAATAGAGAACTTTCAGTTCCTGCTAATCAAAACAAATGACGATCCCCAAACCGTCTCCCAAGCGAGATAATCTTCCCATTTGACGACCCAATGTATCGATAAACCAAATTCCTCAGTTTACCAACGATTAACAAACGGACAAACAAAAATTGAGCATCGAAAACGAAAAGCTCGCTTCTAAAGTAGGATATACTTTAAACCGGTAAAGTTATTAAGTCCAAAAAGTCGTATTGCTGGAGTCGGGACACGTTGGGTGTGTTTGGGAACAGAGGAACTGTCCCAGCGACGTATCAGAGCAGATGCGATTAAATTGGAAAACATTCACTCAATTTCCTGAGCGAGGGGATCGGCTACCGGTTGTACGGTTAGCAGGGAAGGGAGAAATAAATGGATGTTTTTTTTTTTTGCAATACCTTTAAATTTGTTGACTTCCTTTTTTTAATCAATACAATGGCTATTAAATCACTAAGTCACCGAAAATGACCATACTCAATGATTATGTGCATGCAAACTCATCATCATCATCATGAAACATCATTTAGCAGTGTTTTTTAAAGTATTAGACCCATTGTGCACGTCCATGATGCTACTCAAAAGTAACGTGTTACAAACAAAAATCACCAATGAGTAGCAAGGATGTAACAGCACTAGTATTTCATTGGCGGTCCGTACACGACGCAACCAATCACGAACTCGTTATTATCAGGTTCGTAATTCGCGTCGTGGCTATTATGGCTTCTCATTGGTGATTTGAATTTGGAACAAGTTACTTTTCAAATGATCAAGTTTGTATGACTAGCCAGTAAACCTAACCGTTGGACGGTTAGGTACGGGATTTTTAAAATCATTATTGAAAATTCTAACGTCTTCTTATTTCCTCTTTTCTTCAAGCATTTAAGTGTCAGGACAAGCACTGAGATTAAAAAAAATCAATTAAAACAATATTCTAATTTGCGTCCGCCTATTTTGCCGACGCTACGTCAACGAGCACGTCGCAACGCTCTCCGGTTGCAGACTGACAAATCCACGGCGGTGAGTAGCCGATAGTAAATCGTATATATTTGCTGACGGTACCGGCCCGCAAACTAAAGGACGCTACGATTTTAAATTACTAAGCGTCGCTGAGCATGCAATCCTCTTAATATGTTTTTATCAGTTATGCTCAGACTTATTGATTTCAATGATTGATTGATTCGGAGATTTGTTAGTTTTCTGGATTTTTGCGGCTTCTACATCAAACCTACCTACCTATTAGTCGTAACTTTATGTCATTGAATAGACATATAAAAAGCATTTAAAAATGATAGGACAAATATTTTGTTGAGCTTAAAGCGCCTGTGATTTTTAACTTAGCAATCAAAGCATATGACGCGGCTTGTAGTTAGAAGTTTTATGACAGGCACAGAATAAGTTGTACTAGTGTTGGTTTCGTAGGGTAATTAATTAAAATTAATAATTTATTGTGATTTAAAGGACCAATGTACCATCATCTAGTGTGCTAAAACTAATTAACTGTGGTGAGTACACAGGTATAGCAATTAGGTACAATATGTTTTGTTGTAGGTAATAATGACTTTTTTATTTATTTTTTATCTTCTTGCTATATAATTTTTAGCCTCACGAATTATCTTTAAAGTATTAACACCAAACTTAAGTATTTTTCTATTTTTCAACAAGAAAACCTACCCACAAAGCTGTGGTTTCACCATCATAGTAAATCTAGCATCCAAATAAATAATTAAATCGTCTGGATTTCTAGACGATTTTATTTTCTCAAGAATAATATCTTGAGTGAGGTAATCCACAAGATATTTTGTTGAAAAGTTAATACGGTGTCTAATGTGCTTTTTACCACAACATAGACCTTCTATTTTTTTTCGGGACTGGCTAAGTGTACAAGCCTAGATACCGCCAAACGGTGAATCGGGACGAAACTTTAAAAGCCATTTTAACATTGAAATAATATAGTTTGTTGCCAAAAAGGTCACTTAATCATTAACTATAATACAGTAAACACATAGAGTCATTTTTGGCAACAAAATATATTATTTCAATGTTAAAATCCCTTTTAAAGTTTCGTCTCGATTCATCCCTGTATCCCTATTCACTGCGTTCGACCTGTTTATTTCATTTTAGTTTATATGGGTAGGTACCTACCTAAAAGTAGGTACCTACTTTATTTTTGTCTACTCTGTAAAAATCTCTAAACCTGACTTGGTTCCCGTACGTCGTTTTCGGCTGACCATGGAAAATCAGCGCTGTGCTGTGGGTCCCCCATTACACAGCATCATGCTGAGTGGAAGCCCTCTTGTCGCAGTCACGGCGCACGGCGTGCAGCTGCCGACTATATAAGGTCTGTGTTCGTAAGTACAAATCTGTTTTGTTTTTATGTTTTTATTCGAGTGATCTTATCTTTTTTAACCGACTTCAAAAAAGGGGGAGGTTCTCAATTCAGTTGTAAGTATATTTTTATTATTTATTTATTAAACATTTTGTAGACTTAACAGGTCAACCCAAAGCGTCTCCAAACAAGAAACATTATCGTAATATACGCATACAGTTATATTATTGATAGTTTTGGATACTACTAACTTATAATGAATACAACTTAGCCTAGTTACTTCGATAACATGAGTTAACTTGTATGACAGTATGTACGGTGGGCATTTGCCGCATATATAATTTTGTTCAGCTTGTCCGTGAACAGCACCGTAATTACCTACGTAACACACTATCTATCACAATCTGAATCATTTTGAAGCCTATTGCTAATCCATTGCTTCATATGTGCAAAAAAATTGTCTGCTCAACAACGTACATAACGCAATGAATGTTGTTGAAGTGTCAAAATTAAACACATTCCTACTGTTAGTGTGTTACGTAATTACCCCGCAAGTCACATATTGGGTTAGTATGATCGAATCGAGGATATGCACGTGTTTCTATCTATTTTTCTTTCTTTTTTCATACGTGTTGAAAAGATCAACAAGTCAGCCGGGTTGGTAGGGAGGTTGGATGCCCAAGGTTTTACAAACTGTTGCAAAACTCTACTGGTATAGAAAGTCACATAATATTATTGGGTTATGCCTTCAGGAATTTCACAGCAGCCCGTGGGTTCTGGATTTATGTACACACAAGCCGTGTGACCAATGGGATTTCACATCGGCAAAAATGAAAACGTTCCATAGAAACTTTGATCTCCTGTTTTGCCCCTTTTTATGGAGAATTTTCAAAAAACATTTCCTAGTGCTCACTTTCGGTATAATGTAAAGAATCCTTGTGGAAAATTTCATGCTTGCTGGCTATGCGTCGTTTATAAGTGAATTTAAGATTTTTATTAAGTAGATATTACTTAAAAGGTGTATGTCCTAGGTACACATTAGTCCGTATGCTTTTGTGCATGATGTTATGTAAAATAAACTAAATATACATAGTATTTTCTCTTTACACTAACTAAATCCAGATAGTTCACTGAACAATAAAACAATCTAAAGGGTAGCCGGTAAATCAATTGACCACTGGCATCTACTTACTCGCAACACCTACTGCTGGAAATTTAATTTACTTAACATTGTACGCAAACCGTGGTCACAGATGTTCCAACTGGTTAAAGGATACATTGTTTATTTATTTATTAAATATAGTAGTAAAACAGGGAATTTAATTGTTTACCAAGTTTATCACAATCTTAAATTGCTCGTAGGTATATTCAAATCACAGCTATCACTCTTTGACAATTGAATGACATGGCTATAACACGATGAATTGATGATATGTATATGTGAGGGTGTGTGTGTGTGTGTGTGTGTGTGTGTGTAGTTTATCAATTAGATAAACAATTAATTTCTCTGATTGTAGGAACATATTTACTGTGCGGGGATGATTGAAACATTGCAACACATGACTTAAGGCCATAGTTCGGCGAGCCCCGACTATTAACACATTATCATCATTCAGCGGAAAGACGCCCACTGCTGGGCCCTAATTCACTATGACTACTTAACGATTCCTTACTTCGAAACCACGTCAATTCCTTATCTAACCACGACATCTGCTAATAACGTATTCTCTATGATACAATGAACGAAACCGTTTCTACAAGACACGATATTGACGTGGTTTGCACATGGTAAGATTACGCGGAGAATAATAATTACCATACAGAATTGGGACCCTGGACATGGCCTCCCCCAAACAATGCCACAACGGCCGGTTGTGAGCTTCCATGTAGTGGATTTCCGCGACCTTCACAAGATCATCAGTCTTCGTTATGGTGGGGCCTTTCCTTCTGTAGCTTCGTAGAAACCTTCGATTTGATCTCGATCAAATCCCTACCGGTTTGTTACCCTGCAGGTATCGACCTGCAGGGTAATTGTGTAACACACTTACAGTAGCAATGACTTTCATTTTGACAGTTCAATAATATTCATTGCGTTATTTTCGTTGTTGAATTGACAAATTTTTCGAACATAATGAAGCAATGGATTAGCAATACCTTTCAAAATGATTCAGATTGTGATTGAAAGTGTGTTACGCAATTAGCGTGCTCGGCTCTCTTAGGCCTCTTAAAAATTCCCAAAATTAACCATCGGTACATCGACTATTTTTGGAATGAAGTTCGTTAACGTAGCTTGCAGTAGGAGTAAACATGTAGAAATTGTCACGTAACGAAAATTGTAGAAATCGGCTCGTAACGAAAAACCGTTATGCCCCCTCCATGCGACTTTTTATTATATATAATAGAAAGAGACAGAAAGAGAGAAATAGCTTTTCGGACGGATGGATGGATTTCGAGGGTGCTAAAGCCAATAGTGTGGTCAAAATTAAAATCGGAGATGGCGGCTGCGATTTCTTTTTTCAAATTTTTCATCTTAAGTATCGTTTTCATGGTTTTCGAAGGTACAAAATGGCGGCTGCGAAATATTTTTTTTTTTCATCATGGGTGCCGTTTTCATGGTTTTCGATGGTGCTATAGCCGATAGAGAAGTCAATTTCATTCGGAGTTGAAGAAGAAACGTAAAGAACTTCGTTCCTGACGGGGGTACCCCGACCCCCCCCCCCACACGTTTGTATATTATTGTACATGACTGTTCTTGAAACGAGCCATAAGTCGTAGGAGACCTTTATAGAGTACCTACCTAACGTTTACTCCCTTAATAAAAGCAAAGTGAAGTTATGACCAACTTAAATATTGAAAAATTAATGGTTTATCTGATGCTAATACTCGTTTTTACTTTGCTCGGCGCTTATTAATACCAAACACCCCTATAGATAAATTCAAACTCAAAGCACTTACTTTAAATAAATCAATTACAGGCACGTTTGAATTTTCAAGGGGTCGGTCGGTCAGAAAGACCAAGCCCATTCCAAAGCGTAGTAGGTACTATTGAGAACAACCGGGAAGAAACTCCACGGACACTCTTTTAAATCAAAATACGGTTACAAAATATTGGTTACTTCATTCATATTAAAATTATAGTATTAGTTATGTTGACAACGATGCAGAACGTTAAAAGCGCCCGTAAAAAACAAGCCGTGGCAGCTAAGAGCTGACCAGTCCCTACTGACGGCGCAGGTTCACGAGCATGACAACACCTACGTCCCCACTATTATTTTAATATTAGTAAAAACAAGTCTATCACGGTAATGTGTGTATCATGTTCGTACAGCGTACAGGCAATAATGCGTGATGCGTATCTGTTAGTGCTGCTCTATAAATAATGCTCTATGGCTCAGTTGTAAAGATGCGTGCTCAATGGCTAGGCCATCTGAAAGGTTAACTAAGTTTGATGAATATGTGGTGAGCCTAAAACTAAGTAAAAAAACAAGTATTTTTCGAAAGGTTTAGCACAAGTATACAGAGCACAGACATTTTGCAAGAAAGGAAGGTTTTTTAAGGTTTGCTGGGGCAAAACTCAACTTTGAGTTAAGCTCACCTTTGAACTCACTTATCACTGTATAAAGTATATGTTTGGTGTACAAATAGGAATAAATGATTAAGAATTTTTTCAGTAAAGTTTTAGTTTTCTCATGTAACTGGAAGCAAAGGTAAACCTAGTGCCAACAACTGGACACAAACCCAGATTCTGGGCTGCTACTGAAAAACTCCTCTTGGAAAACCAAAAACGGTCGCCTGACCGTGTAACAATGAACCAGTTTGTCTATGGCTAAAATACACCTTAAAGTAACAGAGACAGCATGGAACTTACCGGCACCTAAAAATTATTGCGCTTCGGCCATCAAAAGCCTATGTTAATTTTAACTCCCTATAACCGGTCAAATGTGACAATCGTTACGGGTAGTCAGTTACCCAAAAAAGCTGACAACCAGTCTTACCAAGGGGAGTCGTTCGTCGTCGTCGGGTTTTAAAACTGTCGGCCATTTTAAGGCTACCGTATATTAGTGCAATACTAGCTTTTGATGTCGGAAAACACCCCACACAAAACTATTGATTTACGCGGCGCACGCCAGTAAAGCCCCCAGTCGGCATGATTAATTCCGACATCTTCAACAATCATCGTCATATTTCAGCCAATTTACACAAAACCTTATTAAATTACATATACAACGTGTCCCAGAAATCAACGTCAAGCCGAAAACGGGCAAGTCGTGACAGTTATTAGAAAACTATTTAAAAAAATCTTGGTCATGTACTTTTCAAATTTTATGGATTCAAAAATAAATCTCAAAAAGTGACACCCTGTGATGATCTTTCAAGTCCTGTGATGATCTTTCTAGTTGGGTGATGTAATAATTTTGAATTCAATGCTGGGCAATAATCTAATATTCTATTTAAAACTGAGGTTTTAACTTTTAACTGTAATTTACAGAAGGGTTATTCGTGGTTACGTCACAGAAAAAAACTGACAAAAAGTTAATATTTGTGGCTGTGACCACAAATATTAACTTTTTGTCAGTTTTTTTTCTTAGATTATTGCCCAGCGTTGAATTCAAAATTATTACATCACCCAACTTTAACTGCGTGTAGTGTAAAAAAAATGTACTACACTATTTTGGCAAGTCACTTTAAAAGATGGCGCGGCGCATTTAGTCTGGATTGAAATTAATTTATAATTAATTTTGAATTCAATGTTGGGCAAAAATCTAATATTTTGCTGCTTTGCTTTAGCTGCATCTGGTTAGTCTGGAAGCCGACCCCAACATAACTGAGGAAAGGCAGGCAGATGATAATGAGCCGCATGGGTCGATCGTTCAAGTTAAGCTACGCTTGCCGCGTTTAGACCTTGGATAGGTGACCATCTTTACATTCCTAGAACCCTCCATGCTTCGGAAAGCACGTTAAATCGTTAGTCCCGCCTGTCATTCCATCAGCTTCATCAGGTTAGACTAGAAGCTGAACATAACATAGATGGGAAAGGCTAGACAGATGATGAGATGATGATGAACTGGTCAAAAGTGTGCCCTACCCCTAACAACGATAGGTATATATTGTACTTGTAACATAATCCGATGCCGCCGGGTTCCCAATTACCAACTGTAATGGTTCATAATTTAGCTAAATGCGTGGTCGTGATAATTGATACCGCTTGTTATGTAGCGTTTATATAACGACTGATTAGTTCATAGATGTGTCTTTGGTCTATGAAAGGTAAACTAGAACGTGTTAGTGTCATCGATAAACTTACGGTAAGGTAAAATGGTAAGGCAACTGACCAAATGCTCTAGTCAATACAAAATAAGCAAAGTTGGAAATCAATGCTACTTCCTGATATAAATAAATATGGGTATACATTAATTTGGGTAAATGTATAAGTAACTATCTCTTTTGTCGTTAGTACCCACCTACTGATGTTGTAAATGTGGCTCAAGGATCGGCTTTAGGTCGGACAGTTTTCTAAAATATGAAGTAAGTGTGCTAGATAGATGACATTTAAGGTTCTTCCCTTTATTACTTGCGACTGAAAGCAACCCACAATATGTTAACCTTGTTGTTTTCTTGAGTAAAAATAAATGTTTGAACCTGATAATTTCCCAAAAGATTTATGAACGGCTACTTTATCGCAAAAGCTTCAAGATGACCATAAATAACACAAAAATTAATACCTTAATACTCTCTAATACCAGTTACATTTCCCTTTTTAAATGAAAAACGTTTTCAAAGTAAATCAAAGAAAATCTTCGTGAAGTAACAAAAATGATCGTTGGCTGTCCGAGTGTGTTATCAATTTGAAACTAATGGTCCAATTTGGATGCTGGGGGGACCGTGCCGATAATAAAATTCATCATGGAAAGCTTCCAGGGCAAAAATTAATATTCCAATGATGTAACGGGCAGTGTTTGTTGTGCCACAATATAGAAAGAATAAGCGATCCGCCAAAATACTTCAAAATTGACGGTTTCAACGAGCAATTTTTGAGCAAATAAAACCTCGACTGAATTTTGGCCACGGTGGTCAATCTCAACGAAGATTAGCAGGAGATAATAGTGCACAATCCTGTGCGCAAAGGTGCGCTCTCTGTTCTTTGAGTCTGATGGGACGGCAATCGGACATGACCGGGGAGAGATCAGGCGCAGGACCAACGGCTCTACGTGCTATTTGAGGCACTGGGGTTTCACATCAACTTTCAAACTCCGGGCTGCTATTAAGAAATTCGTAATGGAAAAACCCAATAATACGTTACCCGACCTGGGAATAGAACCCAGGACCTCACACTCAGCATTCGCGCTTGCGACCACGAGACCATCCGGGCAGTCAAATAAAACTGTAATGACCTGTCTTGTGCCTTTTATTTTTATTAAAACAGCATCCATACAAAACTCGCACACAGTTCTGCTGATCGTGCTTGAGACAGACGGATAGTCACATCGAAATGTCATTACGAGAGGTCGTGATTTCACGAGTTTTTTTTTTTATTGCAGGAAGTAAAACATTAATTTCTTTCAAGTTGTCATAATATATTAAGTAGTATATAAATAAGAACAGCTATTTATCAAGTCGTACAAAATTAGTATTAGAATGAAAAGCATGCAAAAATATGTCGCAACTAGCACCCTCGCTATCAAGTTCAACGTTCTCGATAATTAGGGTTAAGGCGTAAGAACACTACCCATGTGTCGTCCTGAGTGATCGCAGTTTTTTTACAAAAAATCTTCACGTATGGAAACCGCTATCGCTTATGACTTGCGCCGACGACCTCGACCGGCAGCGATGAATTACTGCAAATTAAAATTGTTTAATGAATCAACTTTATTGCTCCAAAAGATTTGTTTTTGGTTAATTAAGACGTGTACTTTCTGTTTCCATACAGATTTGGGTATTGAATGAAAAAATATATTAATTTTTTGTTTGTTTACTGTTCTGTGTTGGATACGGATGGTACGCGTGCAGGTACCTTTGGCGTAAGCATAGGGTTGAATGGAATATCAATTTGCTTAGCCTTTTTACCCGACTCCGCCAGAAGGAGGGTTATGTTTTCCCCAACTATGTTTGGGTCAGCTTCCAGTCTAAACGGATGCAAAAAAATACCAGTATTTTAAATGGAGCGACTGCCTATCTGACCTCCACAACCCAGTTACTGGGTAACATGGGCTCCGGCCAAAGATTGAACTCATTTGTGATGGAGGACACAAGTGAGGATGAGATTTCTAGCCTTGTGATGGGGTTAAAAACCGAATGCTCAGGCAGGGATAAAATATTGAATGAACTATTGAAACAACATTTTGGTTTCTTGTCCCGGCTCTAACGCACATTTTCAATATATGAATAGAATAGAATAGAATAGAATACTCTTTATTACGTACACCATAAAAATTACAGATATAAATGTAGAAATTCCTGCCATCCCAACTATTATGCTCCGAAGTCCGCCTAATTTTTAAGAGTGGTGATTAAAATGAAATCTCAAATTATTGCTCGATCTCAATTCTCCCTTCTATATCTAAATTGTTAGAAAATATAATAAATAATAGACTTACAAACTACTTGAAAAATAATAATTTACCTACTTGCTAAAATCAGTTTGGTTTGAGAGCTGGTAAATCTACGGACGAAGCAGTTTCTATACTAACTAACTTTGTTGCTACTAATTTGGATAAAGGGCATAAATGCTTGTCCACATTCCTAGATCTAAACAAAGCATTCGATAAAATTTCTATCCCCACCTAAATGTCCAAACTTGAGAAGCTTGGAGTCAAAGAAACTCAGCTACAAATTTTTCAGAGCTATCACACCGGGTGGAAACAGAGTGTTCGAATAGGTAGTCATGTAAGCACTGATCTCCTGGTTTCCTTCGGCATTCCTCAGGGCAGCATTTTGGACCCAACCCTTTTTCTCATATGTTTATTAATAATCGCACAAGTATCATCTTTCCCAAAGGCGATGTAATATCATATGCTGACGACGCAGATCACCTTTTTTCCGCCGACACATTAACATTGTTCGACTTCACCTTTTGACTCACAAATAAAGACAAAACAAAATGTTTGACTCTCAGTATCCGTCCACCGTCACTAATTAGGAGTAACTACAGTATAGTGTCTCATCAATGCTCTCTTAATATAAATTGCATTTGCAAAACTATTGAACATGGTAATACCATCAATTATTTAGAGACCTTAATAGACAGTAATCTCATTTCGTCTACTGGAAATATTAGATCGCACTTCACCTTGTTAACCACACACAGACACACACACACTCTCGGGCAAGTAGGTGCTCACGCCCAGTGCCCTTCATGGGCGCTGAGCGTCATGACTTATTGCAATCACGGACACACAACACTCTCCGAAGACACACATAGCACATCTTCTTCTTTTTAACCGACTTCCAAAAAGGAGGAGGTTATATGTTCGGCTGTATGTATGATTTTTTTATTTTTTTATGTATGTTCACCGATTTCTCCGTCAATTATGAACCGATTTTGAAAATTATATATTTTTTTGAAATGGTATGCTCTCGAGGCGATCCCATTGTCACCAAGTCAGAATCTGGTAAGGGAATCCCATGGAAAACGAAAGAAATCCTCAAATTTTATAGGCACACCTACAGTGCTTTGGGTATTTTTATAAAGTAACTCGTGTGTTTGCTCTCGGAAAGCACCATTTGGTAAAGTGGACTGATGATGAAGACCAGAGGAGGCCACCGGAACTACTCATTGTGGTTGCGATTCGGTTACTTTAATATGGTTGCTAAGCAAATTAAGCTCATCACAATATATATGATGAAATGGAGCTAATGATGGCTTTACCATCAGCTCCAGGTCTTCTCACTTTTACCAGGAGAACTCGTCAACAATTATCGTCCCTGCATCGGGAAACGCAATATTTTGTAAAACGTGATGAGCAGTTGAAATTAGGCTATTGTAACTTAGATAAATTAATAAATGACCCACTAAAAAGTGAAAATTAAACACTTTTTTATTTACAAAAGAAAACAACCGACTTCTCAAAAAGCACTACAAAGTGAAAAAAAATACTAATTTCGGAAGTCGGTGCCAAAAAACTAAAATATAGATCCAATCCAAAGACACCGATTACCGAAATTAAATTAATTTTTTTCCCGTTGTAGTATTTTTTTTAGAAGTCTGTTGTTTTTTTTTTTTGTAAAAATGATTTTTATTTTGTATATTAATAATCTTCCTCTCAGTACTTGGAGCTTTTACAATGTTGTAGTACGTAAGTGCAATTTAATATTGTAATTTAAAGGCGGTGAGCCTGGAGATCCCAGACACAGGGATACAGGACCCGAACCCAGTATAGACTCCAGCTCTCACAATGGTTTAAATCTGCCTGTAACTTAGATACTATGGCCCAAAATTGTACCTTTTTGAGAGAAATAACGTATAGGTACACCTCTGGTTGGGTTGGGTCTTTGGGAAAACAAGACGTGATGTTATGTACTCGAAAAACAAACAAACAAATCTAAAACCGCTTCATATCCAAGATATCCAGGAAAAATTCCCCATAATAACATCACAAAGAAAACAAACAGTATTACATAAATCGGTGGTTACCGAAACTCTTGGGTAGTTATTCAGATTCGACGGTAGATTATGTTCAGGACAGCGTTACTTATCGTCAAATTATACCGACCGTAATGTATGTCCGAGCGACGCGATATATGGCAACTGTATGTAAATGTACTGGGAAGGACAGCGGTGTTTCGGGCACCGGGATATTTTGGGGTAATGGCAACATTTATAGGGAATTTATAGCAAAGAAAGAAGGTTTCAAGCAATAGATAATTTTGGAGGGCTGTGATGGATAATTGATAATTGATCATTTTGGAGGGAGATGGTAGGAATACATCAGGAGTACTGTTTTGTTCAGCGTGGATTGTTTAAACGTTGACTAGGTACAGCTTTAGGTAATCTATCTATATTCCGTCAGTTTGCGTTCAAAACTTAGTAATACCTAAAGAATACACGCAAACGTAGGCTTAGACCAAACGAACACAGAACCAGAAAAAGAGCAAGAGCATTCCTTTCTTCATATTCTTGGCATTTCAATAAGGTTGTACCAACGAAAGAACTACTACTATTCTGTCCTTGTTTATACATAAATACTCAAATAGCTTCATTTTTGTGATTCATCGACTCCTTGACAATTCAAAAGTGCCTGTAATTGGTTTAGTTGAAATAAATGAGATTGAGTTTAAATAATTTGGTAGAGTAGGAATAGAATGAGCATTCACTCGTTTGGTCCAAACCCTAATAAAGAAAACGATTTAAGATTTTAAAATTCCGGACCATTTCTACCCGACTGTACCCGAGTCTAGGATAATGGGCGAAGAAATAAAAATGCAGAGAACCCTAGGTGCTAACACTGGTTAAATCATGCGCAATGACAATTTATGTAAGCACGTTACTTCGCACTTCTACCGGCGCGTTTGCGTATAAGCCGGTCAACGTGGATAATGTATATTGGCATGCGTCTTCCGCGGTTCTTGTAGCAGGCAACGTTCCAAAATGTTTTACAGGTGTATATTTGAGGCTAATGTGAAATGGATTGATGCGCGTCTGATTGAAAAATTGCTTTCTTTGTATGTGTTAAGTTAAACGAAGTTTTTGATAAATAGCAGTGGTATTATTGCCGTTTTGCGTGGATATGACGCATATTCTCCCCCAACTTGTTCTTTTTTTTAAGTTTGTGTTCTTTCTTTGCGTTTTTTTTTTTTGGGTGGGAAACATCAAATGACCTCTCCCGCTCCGGGCGGTGCGGAAGGGCGTGTCAGACTCTTACTGACTAAAACCCACCCGTGTTCCTTCAGTTGCCTGTGCGCCAGTGTCCCGGTAACTCTTTCGGACAATCCGCGACCCCGGCAGGCATCGGCCCTATCGGACCCCGTCAATGATGCAGACATCTCTTTGAGGCGCTCGTGGAACACGACGCGCCGTCGACCCGGGCCTGGTCCTTACCGGATGGCGAGCTGCCCATTGCTCGCCGTCCGCAAGCCCGCGCCTACGGTGGCCGGGAGTCGGCAATCGACTCCCGATGCCCAGGGTGTCTCCTCCTGCGGCGACTAGGGCCGTGAGGGCGCAACGATTGCCTCACCCTCACGCGCTCCGCCTCCTGCTTCGCGAGCATTACTGCTTCGCAGAAGGAGGTGACGGCTTCCCATCCCTCTCGCTCTGTACCATGGCCTGGACCAGGGCCGGACGCGAGAGATCGCCGCCGCCGATCGCCGACACGAGGACACGGCGGTGCTCCGCCAAAGCCGGGCAGACCTCCACCGTATGCTCCACCGTGCCCGCCGGTCGATCCACACAATGACAACAGCCAGGCGTTTCCTCCCGCCTTATCCGAAACAGGAACCTCCCGAAACAGCCATGTCCGGTGAGGACCTGCGTCAGGCGGAAGGTGAGGACGCCGTGGCGCCTCTCAAGCCACTCCTCAAAGAGGGGACTTACCGCCGCAATTGTGGCGTGCCCATCTTTCTTTGCGTCTATGTTTAC
Source organism: Griposia aprilina (assembly GCA_916610205.1). Classification (NCBI taxonomy): domain Eukaryota; kingdom Metazoa; phylum Arthropoda; class Insecta; order Lepidoptera; family Noctuidae; genus Griposia; species Griposia aprilina. The sequence continues at coordinate 20,969,305 of OU744299.1, read as the reverse complement.
CGCAAATTAACCTATTTTTTAACCGAGTTCACAAAAAGGAGGAGGTTCTCAATTCGTCTGTATGTTTTTTTTTTTTTTATGTGTATTAGCTCAGAACTTTTTTCTAGGTGAACCGATTTGGATGATTCTTTTTTTATTTGATAGGTGGTGCCTCACATGTGGTCCCATTTAAATTTCATCAAGGTCTGACTAGTATTTTTTGAGTTATCCTTAATACTGCATATTTTTTCCACTTAGTTTATATGGATGATGTCACTGTTATTTACACACCAAGTAGTGGTATACGAATTTGTGTGGGGTAGGTACCGCAACTAAAAAGTGAAAAATAAAAAATAAATTACAAAAAAACAAACCAACTTCCAAAAAAAACACTAAAAGACGTGAAAAATAACTTTAATTTCGGAAGTCGGTGTCTTTGGTTTTGTATTTTCGTTTTTGGCTACCGACTTCCGAAATTAAAGTTATTTTTCACGTCTTTTAGTGTTTTTTTTGGAAGTCGGTTGTTTTTTTGTAAAAAAGATTTTTTATTTCTTTTTCTTTCTAATAAAAGTAAAAACACAAAAGCGACGCACACGAACTCAGTAATGGCGGACGAGCAAAAAGGACGAGCGAGATAACACGTTAAGAAAGAGTTGGCTATATGACAGTGACCATAGATTAGACAAGAACATTCTAATTTCATGTTAACAAGGCTACAGATTTACAAGTATTTAGTCAAAAAAGTTTTTTTAAAGTTACGTCAATATCGTAAATTACAAGTTATTTCTGAAATATTTATAAATAAAAATCCATTGCCAAAAGTGTTTGTCCGCGCATCACTTCAAAGCGGTTGCACCTATTTGGCTAAATCTTTTTTTTGTTTATTTTTAATTATCAGGAGGTTTGTATGAAGGAAAATATTTGAAAAATCATCCGGAAAAGCGAAAGTTTGTATGGAAGTTCGTCATCGATCTATGGGTGCACGGCTTGTTATTAATAAATAGTTCACACTTAATTAAACCAACAGATCAGTTTAAACAGTAGCTAAACTGCGATCATCAATTCATCTTAATTTCCTAATAAATACAAAATAATCAAAACTCCAACTGTATTTGTTAAAGTCAAACATGGATATGCCTCGTTGGTCTAGTAGTCGCAAGCGCAACTACTGAGCATGAGGTCCTAGGTTCGATTCCCGGGTCGAGAAAAATCTTACTGAATGATTCCATTAGTCATTTCTCAGTAGCAGCCCGGAGTATGGATTTGTGTCCGGTTGATGGCGATAGGTTCGACCCCTATTACATGGGAGTTAAAACGTAACTGGTGAAATGTGAGTGTACTATAGGATACACCACTGCATAACGCTTCAGGGATTCCAGGCGTGATATTATGAGTAAACATGGACATTTAGTATTAACATAATATGTAGAATGTTGAATATTACAAAGCACCGCTTAATTCCCTACACATTTCCCATGTCAGATTACACAAAACAAACAGCCAAATAACAGAATATTTTTAATAAAATCCCAAATGAAACAATTACACGTACAAATTGGTTAATTTACTTTCTGAATACGTCACCGGCTTAATAAAGCAACACAGCCAAATAATATGGGTCTGTAATGCCCTATTGGCTCGACGAGTACACGTTTAATTTTATTTTTGGCGCATTATATCGGATAATTATGATATGTGCGGACGCAAATGGGAGATAAGGATGGGGCCTGAGTGGCGGTTATTTGATTTTTTGTTTGCTCCGTATTATTTTTGATCATTTACATTTTTATTCGATTTGTAAGGTCCAACTGTGGTGTGGTCAGCCTGCGGGGCGACAATAGCTTTTTTGAAGAAGACTAAATATAAAGATAATTGGGGGAACAATTTCAAAATTAATAACTTGCATTTTTCAAAGATTAAAAAAAAACCATTTAAAAGCCATCCTGTATACTAGCTTTTTATGACTTATCGTCCGATGAGCCAATCAGTGAATAAACAACGGCTTGTCAGTACCTACCTATAATACATAAAGAAATTTAATCATCCATAAAATAGTAATCTAGATCTCAAAATCAAAAGTGTCTTATATATTCTACGATTTTGTCGACCAGTAATATGTATGAAATGATCTTGTCTGCGTGTGGTGATGCGAGCTCCTCCTTCATGTTGCTTGCGATTACCACAGCACGTTGCCGCGAACCAGCTTCCAACATTCCCACGGCTCTGATCATTTCTTCTCGGCTCAAATTACGACTTCTCTCCATAATAACGTTATTTTATGTTGATTCCACTTTCTGAGTGGAATGAACACAAAAGAACGTATGTCAGAATTTTTACTGATTTGGCATCAAACCCGTAGCAGGATTATATAGGAATACGAATTTACAGAAGATTTTCATCTATCGACCGAAATTCAAAAACTATAGGTACCCTTTTAAAATGACAAAATTTACTCAAGAGTATCCATAGGAGGATACAAAAAATATAATTAAAAAACCTGATTTTTATTAACTAGCAAAAATGTACTTGATCCCTAGACACTTTTGATGTGTATATTATAATCACTAATCACAAACGAAACGTGCAACAGTGTTCAAAGGAAGACAAACAATATCATCTACGTCTATAATAACAAGATAGTTTAAGAGCTAGCTCAGTACGTGTAGTCGTGGAGCCGGACATTGGTACAATTATATAATTCAGTTATACGCTATACGCTGCGCTCGTCTCAACTATGACCAGTAGAAGGGTCAGGTCTCACTCAGTCAAAGCGAGAAATAAGCTAGTGTTTTTAGTAACCACTGGTTAACCCTTCGCGCAAAAATTACTATCTTAGCAGTTCTAGCCTGCAAGATACAATAGCAATATGGTCTGCCGGATACCGTCGCGATAAAGAAATGCTGCGCAAACTATAAACAGTCAAAATAAAAACTATGATTGAAAAGCTGATTTGGTAGTGGTAACTTGTGTAGCATACATCTATGTATAAAGGTGCTACAAACATCTATCGTGTCTACTCAGGGTAGATGATGCGGTAAAAATCGCCTTCAAACGCATTTCCTATTCTCTTAAAGGTTTACAACTAATCAGGTGATTTCTATATAAATCACTGCAACAGGTAACTACTTTAAGTAGACAGATGATTAACTGTAATACAATAATGATGCAATGATATTAATATATTTGATATAATCCAAATACGATATCAACATCATAATACCTAAATATTTTCTTTACGTCAACCATCTGGGTCTTATCCTGGGCCCGATTTAATGTAAATCAAAATGTGACATATTTGTCTAAAAGTGACATAATTGTCATATTTTCACGGCAGGTGCTGTTTAATAAAGCAGACATCTAATAAAGAAACGGATAATATTGTCGGATTGTCACCTGTCGCCTGTCGGTTTTATTAAGTGGGCCCCTATTTTTATCTAATCTCACCCTCAGTTTTGATAGTGTCCGACTAAAAGTCGATGTTTTTCTTCAAAAAAGTATTCGGCTTTCAAAGCTATCTTTAAGTTAAGGTGTGATGTGTCGTCCGTCCCGCTTCCCGCTGCCATCGACACCCCAACTTTAGGCATTTGCAATGCTTGTTAATGTTAATAGGGAATCTGAATTCAACGTGCGATCGCTTTCCAGCTTACTGAATATCCATTTCGAGCACATTACTGTATTTAATACATCTATAATAATATTGGATTATGACTTAACTTGATTATAATAGGCTATGTACATTGTCAGGACTATTGTAACACAGTCTTGTTGAAACAAGTGATGTGTGTGATTAGTTTGTTCTTGGGTGAGGACAATATATATAACATGTCGATACATGCTCTCTCTAAGTTGTCGTCATGAAGATGTCGTGATAATTGTGTGGCGAGCTGTAATGTGTAGGCATAATTTCAGTTTTAATTACTACTAATAAAACAATGCAATTATGCCTATTGGTGAAGTTAGTCCTATATATATTTTACTAACTTTTGCCAGCGGCTTCACCCGCGTGTAGGTCGGTGATTATCCCACGAGAATACCAACGTACTACCGGATTAATAAGTATCCTTTGTGTAAATCCAGGTTATAAACTATCTGTGTGCCAAATAAAATTCGTTCTGCCATTTTGGCGTGATTGAGTAACAAACACAACTTTCACATTTATAATATGTAAATATATAGTAGGGTTAAGGAGATATTTAAATGTAATGTTTTATACTATGAATGTACGTACGACTACACATCAGGCTATACATTTCCAGTATAAGCTGACTTCTCATTGTACGAAAAGCCATGCAAAGCCAAGCAATGCGAGATCAGCTAAAACTGGAAATGTATAGCTTCATAAGTAGTCGTGTGTACCATGCTGACTATTGTTATAACTAAAATTTAATATTGTCATCATTACCCAAACCCATTTTTCGAGTATATTAATTCATTCATTTAATACTAATGTGTTCACTCCTCTTGGCCAAAAAGTCCGCTATTGTAGCGTACCAGAGCGGGGATAAAATAGCATATTTTCCTCTAGGGGAAAAGTATTTTCTAATTTTCGTGTTACCAACGAGCCTACAAAAACGAAGTCTTTATTCATAACTATATGTAATAATCATGAAAAAAGACTCGACTTATTACTGCTTCATAAAAAGAAGAACATTTTTTTTTTATGGAACTGAAAGCGGCGATCTTTTCGGTACAATTCGTACATTGCGTTACGGCTACCGAATAAATTAAAAGAAAAGTAAACTATTTAATATTGTATCAATGGATTATTTTATTTTCTCGCAATCGCGTAGTGAAAGTAGAGTGGAACACACGGTGCTAAAAACCCATTACAACTCGGTCTCTATTTACTCCCTCGCTGAGGCTCGGGAGTAAAACTACCTCGTATAAAATGGGTCATTTTAGCCCCTTGTAAAGTATAACAATTTAGTATTGCACGTCTAATATAAAGCAGATCGTACAGGGATCACCCATCTTACTGATAGACCACGTCCTTATGGACATAAAAATATGGCGTCGGGATTTTATCGCGCTCTTGATTTTCAACTCTCGGTGTTGAACCGAGCATTGAGAATCCACGCGAGATCCAGAAGTCCGCGCAAACGTGGACTATATATCTTATTTAATTTACCTACAATCTATGCAATTTTTTACTTTACTTTACTAATATAAGTGTTAAGAGCTAGAAACTATGGCTTTTCCTGTAAAAAGTAAAACTTATTAAGCGTACCTAATCACTTCGTTTTGGTGATCATAACCCTTTTAATTTAGGTGTGATAAAAGCGTCTTAGATTAGAGTAATTAACACAAACTCCACATTACGAGCATTGAAAATCTTTTTACATTGCAACTTTTTTACCTAAAACACTCTGAAACACATCTCATATTATATAATAAGTTAAATTAATTTGTGACTAGGATTAGTTTATTTAGTTTAGGAGTAAGTTGTTCTTTGTAAAAACATGATGGGATTGACGTCGTCACATATGTGTACAAAGTCCCTTAAATAAAAAAAGATAAAAAAAAACAAAAAACACTTCCCTAACTTAACACGACTTTGTCCGCGTGATTTAATTTTTATTTTTGCTCGGCTCCTAAGGGACTTAACGTAATGCTAAAAAGTCTATATATAACCTTCCTCAAGAATTGGGCTATCAAAAGCAAAAAGATTTTTTGAAATCCGAATGGTAGTTCCAGAGATTAGCGCGTTCCAACAAAAAACAAACAAATTCAGCTTTATTATTGGTACAGATAAACTTCGAGAAAATGACAGTTAAAACTAAAAACTATCACATGACACCACGTAAAAGACTAACCACAACTTCACATTTACATAAGTTTGAGTAAATAAGGCAGGCTGGAACATGCTGGGCCAGGCTGGGCCAATATCGGAGTATCTCAGGGCGAACTAACGACACAACTTCGCCACAGCGGGTTAACAAAGAAAAGTTTCGGGCGAAACGAAACTGTCAACTACAGGTATCGGAGGAGTTTCGTGTTACTGCTACAGAAGTTGGGGATACCGGAGGTTTTTAAATAAATAAATAAATTACAGTAAAAATCAACAAACTTCCAAAAAAACACTACAAAGTGAAAAATAACTTTAATTTCGGAAGTCAGTGTCTTCGGTTTTGTGTTTTAGTTTTTTGACACGGATTTCCGAAATTAAAATTGTAGCACAAGTCTTACGGTATTTCTATTGGTAGCAAGCTCGTTAGTTTGGCTCCTTGCGCGATTCACTTATTGACGGGAACCCACTCTTAAGTAGGACATACATTATTATTTTGTCAGTGAGGTTGTCAGAATGCCAGTTCTCGTACGTTCTTAAAAAAACGTTCAATTTCCAGTCGCAATCCCATCTCAGCGGGAATTAATGTCAAAAACTTGTCAAAAATGTAGAAAAAACAGAGGGTTTTAAAGGGGAAGGGGAGAGTTTAGAATACGAAAGTTCCTAAAAATACGGAAATTACCTCAAGAATATGAAGGCAAACAAAATTTAATAAAACAAATGAGTGCAAATAGAAAATCGTTGTCGAAGTGTTGTTTTTAATAAAAAATATTAAACTAACCGTATATATTTTATGCGATCGCAAACTGATCGATGGCAGTTGATTGTGACCAAAGACTACAATAGTATACTATTGTGACTTTTGCTAAAACCTATATAAATAAGTTTTGTTAGCTAAGTCATTTATTAAAACATCAGCGGGGAAACACACAAAGCATTATACCTTTTCAATAAAAAAAATAGTTTTAAAAGCCCGTGTAACCCGACTACGTAAAAATAAAAAATCATATCAAAAGCACGAAACAAGAAAATATTTCAGACAGAAATCAAGACATAGGTACAAAAATGGTCAAGGTGAAGCCGTGGTCGCATGTCATAATAATTTTGTAGGTGTTCCTGCCACCCACATGGTATATAAGCCACCCTTTTCCCAACGGTGGAGTTTCTTGCCCATTCTTCTCCATACGAAACTACCTTTTGGAAGGGGCAAGTAGAATCCATTCTATTTTTTTATAAATTTTTAAGTTAAAAGTGCCTTATACGTGCCTATTTGAAATAAATGATTTGACTTTGACTTTTTCTTTGCCGTAGTTGGGTAACAATAAGAATCATCTCGTCTCGTCTTTCAGAGACAAATCTTAGGTTATATTATATTATCTTATTAAATAAATAAAAACGTTTATTTCGACCAACAATAGATCAAAGTAAACAAAATAGCTCTGATTTACGAGTTGTAGGTCATGGGTTCTAACCCAGGCAGGCGCTTTACTTTTTGTAAATAATTTCATCACCTCTGCTCTCAAAACGGTGAATGAAAACATCGTGAGGAAACCGGCATGTCCTAGAACCAAAAATTCGAAGACATGTAACATCTACCAACTCGCACTGGGCCCGCGTGGCCCACTCCCTCTCAAAGGAGGCCTGTGTCACAGCAGTGGGAACATTATAGGCGGATTATGCGTGTGCTATGCTAAACAAAAAACATATAATTAAAAAGACTTCACATAAACATGTAACAAATTTCAATTGCTACATACAGCAATGGTTCAGGTACTGACAATCGAACCTATATTAATTAGCAGTTTATAAAAATATCCTCTATTTCTGAACCCCCGAACACGAAAAGACGTCTGCGCGATAGTTCAGAGTCTGCCGCGATTTGTTTAGACTTTTTCCGAGGTGCAAGCCCGAAGTAAATTGTTTTCAAACTAATATAAATTCGTCTCCAATACCCCGTGTTTATCGGAGGAAATTATTTAGTTTATTTCTTTCGTGAAGGTGTAGCGACCTTTTTAGTTCAGGGAAAGATGTTTGTTTTTTTAGAGAAATGTCTACTGAATGTTTTTTTTGTCAGTTATGTACTTTGTTTTTAGGAGAATTTCTGATCATTTGTTTTGGTAACATTCCTTGTTTCCCAAATAAAATTGAAAAGACGCTTTTATTGAATAAAAATACCCTCACTTTTTCTTTTATTTTTATAAAACCTGTTTTTTTTTAGGGTTCCGTAGCCAAATGGAAAAAGTGTAACCATTATAATGTCCGTATGTCCGACCGTCCATTCGGAAGTCAAACAGCCATTTACTCGGAAACTATTGGAACTATATCGATTAATATTGGAAAGAAGGTACTTAATCAGTTTTTTTCAAGAAATACAAACTTATTTTGGCAGTCGGTAAAATCAATACTGCGCATGCGTAAACATTCATAACGCTAACTTTTCGTGGTCTGACACGCATTTTGCCGTTTTTTTTGTTAATCTTTGGAATACCTTGAAATACGAGTACTATGTGATAAAATCATCCTGTATTGTGTCGTCTACCTTCAACAAATTCAAAATAGAACGAAGTACCTAGCTTAATTAAAAAAAAGGTTATTCGTACTGTAGTCAGTAAGAATCATACAAAAGAAAAATCCAGCACTCGTTGAAACAGTCTAAATAATTTACCCGACCGCACTCCATAAAAGGGAGTTGCATTTTTTGTCCCGCACCAAAATGTTTCCCGTATTTTCTATTCAGATTCGAAAAGAGCATCTATGCGGGACAGTGCTAGTGTATTTTTTAATCTTTTTTCCACACTTACGCTAGATTTGGAACAGTGTGTGGCGTTACAAGGGCAACTCACTTTTATAAATCAAGTGAAAAATGTGAGTGAGTTCATTCAAGTGGGTTTGATGATAGTTCAACTGTCGTAGTGGCTAATAGATTGGCTTCCGTGCTACGGTTTGAATCAATCTGCCTTGCCTCTTCCCAACTACACTGGCCTTCAAAACTTAGAACCAGCACACTTTTGAAATTGCAATTTTTCCTAAACTATAGAAGTTAGAATTTTGAAAAAAATTACGTTTTATAGCAAATTTCATCAACTTTCTTTGAAATTATAGCATAACATTAGTAACGTTTTTAACTTACTAGCAAACTCAAACAACGTTTATAAGTATGTTTTACGCCTTATTTACACTTTAATAACTGGTATTTCCTTCTCGGGCTGTGATGACAGCTTCGAGCCGGTTTCGCATACTGAAGACCAGGTTTCGTAGGCGATGTTGGGGAGTATTCTCCTATTCTTCTATTAGGGCCTGTTTTAGGGCCCTGAGGGCGATAGGAGGTGGTCTGCAGCTTCTGACCAACCTTTCGAGCTCATCTCAGGCGTGCTCTATCGGGTTGAGATCAGGACTGCTTGATGGCCAAGCCATCAAGTTGATACCAACCTCCTGAATGTACTCTTGTACGACCCGAGCGATGTGTGGCTGGGCGTTAACCTGTTTCAGATCCATCACCAATATTTACTAAATATGGCCCTGCGTGTTTATTAAGGATCTCTTGAGCATAAGTTTCCCCGATCAGGGTGCCATTTTCTATGGCCAGTAGCTCTGTGCGACCTTTTGAAGAGATGCCAGCCCACAAGTATACAGAGCCTCCACTGTATTGGACTCTTTCTTTGAAGCAGGCTTGGATGTATCGCTCACCAGGTCGTCACCTGTACACACTTCGCCTTCCATCGGAAATGATTAGTGAGTATTGTAACTCATCAGTGAACAAAACTCTTGCCCATTCTTCTTCACTCGACTGTATGTGTTCACGGGAGTAGAGCAGTCGTACTACTCGATGGCCTCTCTCAAGTTTGAGGCCACTTGCTGGCCTTTGGGGCCAGGCTTGCTTCAGCAAGGCTTCTTCTCATTGTACTGACACTAATGTAGTCTCTTCGGGTCTGAAGTAGCTGTTGCTGGACTTCCACTGCATCGAGGTGGCGATTTCTCAACACAGTGGAGACAATATAGCGGTCTTCTCGGGTACTAGTGCACCTGGGTCTGCCACTACTTCGCTTCACCTGCCCATATTCTTCAGGTGAAAGAGGCATGATAAGTAAAGTTTACGTGCTGTAGATACCTTGGCTTTTGAATCTACATTCATCTATGAAGAAATAAATGTGAAAACAAAAATAGAAAAACAAAAGACAAAAGTAAGACAGCAATTTGAAAAAGAGTCATTGTTTATAAAGCTTTTATCAGCCATTTTTAAAACAAGGTTATCGAGTATTAAGTTTTTATCTATTAAATTAAAATTATTTTTGTAATTCTTTTTATTTCGAAAATATCTCTTGTGTACTTTAAAAATTATTGCAATTTTTTTAAAGTGTGTACAAAATTTTGAAGGCCCAAAGCATACTAAGGTATGCTTTGGGCCTTCTGACTACCCGTAACGACTGTCAAAGATCTACGAATCTCAGCCGCGATCAACGGCTTAACGTGCTTTCCGAGGCACGGAGGTGTCTCGATATGTAATGAATGGTCACCCATCCACGATCCGACCGCGGCAAGCGTAGCGTAACCTTCGATTGACCCGTGTGGCTGTTGTTATTTAGCCATGGGCTCCTCACGCCCATTCGTGCTACGTGCTGAAGGTACGATTTTTGCACAGAATAAACATTGAATGCAGATTACCAGTTTTTTACTATAGTCATAATGAAAATGATTCGTTACGCATTAATCATACTGCTACATAAAAACTACTTTTGTTTGACAAGATTTATTTTATAACCTTACAGATAGCCTTCCAACCACAACAGATAAACATACCTATAGCTTATAATTAACTATAGTTAACTAATCGACTACCTTGGTAAGTCAATTACCGGGATTAGATCAAGATTAACTTGGTATTAGATTTACAAATTTGCCCAGCCAGTCAATGCACGTAATCTCCGCCATTGAATTACGGATTAACGGTCAATTTGCGTAAAGTTTGAATAATCACCGGCCACAGTGGGCTATTTAATTGTGTTATTATTCATTGTTGAAATTATGTGGTGATTGAAATGATGTGTTGATTAAAATTATGTGTTGATTAAAATTATGTGGTGATTGAAATGATGTGTTCATTAAAATTATGTGGTGATTGAAATGATGTGGTGATTGAAATAGAAAGAAAGAAAATACGTTTATTTGCGGAAAACATGACGCAAAAAAAACACAAAAATACAAAAAAAAAAACGACTTGGGGGAAATATGCGTCAAACCCACGCAAAACGGCAATCGCTCAGCATAATGCTAAGACCCTATGCGAGACAGAGCCCCAGCGCTGGTTTTGAGCGATAGCCGGCGTTGACGTGGTGACGTCAAAACCAGTGCAGCATACGAAAACTAAAAATAAACAAAAAATAAGAAATAAAATAAATACAGTATACCTAGTTCTAAATGTATATAAACATAATATCATCAAAAAATATATATAATAATAGTAAATCATGTGATGATTGAAATGATGTGGTGATTGAAAATGATGCTGGATGATGAATTCTTCCCAAGATGTAGTTACCTATAGTTTTCTTTCAATTGAGAAACATTGATGTCAATTTACAATTTAAAAACATCATTTAACTTTATTTTCATGATGTTGTTAGTTCTTAACATTAGTGGGGCTACCTCGACGATACGTCATCAGGGTGTGGATGTGGAGCTGTGGCGCAAACTATGTCCCACCTCTTATCCTACAGTCTCATGATCTGCCTGCCTTTCTCAACTATTTTTTGGGTCGGCTTCCAATGTAACCAGATGCAGCTGAATACCAGTATTTTACGTGCAGCGACTGCCTACCTGACCTCCACAACCTGGGTAACACTATATCCCTTGGTAAGGCTGGTTACGACCGGTAACAACTGTCCAAGATCCACTAATAACAGTCGGGAACAACGTTTTTTTTTTTTTTTTTGGCATTAATAGTTATCAAATGACCGGTCTGGGCGGAGCGGAAGGGCGTGTCAGACTCTTACCGACTAAAACCCACCCGTGTTCCTTCATTTGGCTTAAATAAACTTTTATTTTTTTATAGATTCTTCTTTATTTTGTGAATGTGAGAACGTTGTAGGCCTAACTTGTAGACTGTAGATTTGCAGACCTTTTTATATTTTGTTGAGTACATGTTACTGGTTGACAGGCCTACACTGTCCTCCCATATCTATCAACACTGTAATTTGAAACATTGTAAAAGCCCCTTATTTTTAAAAGAGTAACCGTGGAGTTTTTTGCCGGCTCTTCTCCATAGGAAACAACTAATTGGAACCGTGCACCTAGCTTCTGACGTTTCATAAGTGCCCATGTTGGTTTATGTGAAATAAAATATTTTGATTTTGAAAGAAAATACATAAATTTAAAAAAAGTTCGAAATTAATATACGAGTACTGGTGACACACAATAAAATACTGAGGTTAGCAATTTATTGTTTATTTCATAATATGCTTCACAAACATTATTGGAATCCAATCAGAATAAAAAGTAATAAACTCCACTTTGTTAATGACATTGGTGTACCCAAAAAAAAAAAACTACAAAAATCCTATCATTTACAAGTTTGAAATTTCATCGGAAAAAATCCAATAAAATTTCGTTCCGTACTTTTTCCGCCAGTTGTAATGGACGCGCCCACTGTCCAGTCGTATTTTATTTATTCTTCAATCATTGATTCCCTTTTGTTTCGAATTTTCAATGGACTTAGCTTTTTGCAGCCAGTGTTTAATATAGCAGGGAATATGGGCGGAAATAAAATAGAATTATGTTATCGGAGTTCGATAAAAAAATATGTTTCAGAAAAAAGTTTTGTATTTTTTATACTTGTGTACTTTTGTGTTTTGTTTTGTACTATATTGTTTAGGAATGTAGGTCTAAAAGTCTACACTTTAATATGAAAAATTCATTAAAAAATATGACACGGTATCAGAAGTTTAAATCTTAAAAAATATTCTTTTGGTAAAAATTCGTTACCCAGCACGATTTACGATGTATTCAGAATTACAAAATAAGTGTATGACATACTGTTTTGACTGGGATGGCGTTGGTAAATAATAAAACTCTATTTATTTACAGCTTACAGTGATTATATTACTAACACCGTACGAGCGAATACGTTAGAGTGTGAACGCATGATTAGTCTTAGAGTGTTTGTCCACCGCAGCCGTCACCGGGACGTTACTGAGAACGAGATGGCAGCGCCGAAGTAGCGATACATGCATTTACTATGGCCGCGTGTCCACCGCACGTCCGTCACCCGTGCGCCGTCATCCCGGCCGCCTAAGTTTCGAGTAGTTCGGTGCGACTGCTAGAACTCGGCCTGAGATTATGACGGCACACTGCCGTCGTACCAGCGCCGTTCGCCCGGCTTTTTTTGTCTATCATACCATACTGAACCGCCGAGTTCGGTCGTTGTGGATAAAATACCGCAGTCACAGGGACCTCACGTTCGTCCCGGTGCCGGCTGTGGTGGGCAAACGCCCATAATCTTTAATCTGTCGAAGTAAAAACAAGCATGTCTATGTTTGTTCTTATTTCGAAAGACTAAATGATAAATGATAAATGATTTATTTCTGTAAGTAGGTTTATACAAACACTTTTACACGTCAATCATATTTTTAAACTAGATGAGATCGACGTTTCCTATCTGACTACTCTGAGAAGAAAGGCCGAAACAAACTCAGAGTTCACAGTCTCTTTTAAAGGCCAGACATAATCTTGGTCAGATCATGTGAAGACCATGTAGATTGGTATCTGAAATGGTCTTTTGAGGAAAGAACCACACAGATTGAGTGGACCTGTCCAGTCAGTGCACGCATTTGTCAGTAATCGTGCAGCTCAACTCAGGAAGTCAGGACTTAAGGAGCTCAACGATTCGACGAACAATACCAAAGAAAGGACATTTGGGTAGGCCACATAAATTACTCAATCTGCCAGATCACGATTAAAATTAACTGCGAAAAAAAAGCAATGACCCACAATGACTAAAGGATGTTAGATTACTGTGACTCTTCTTCTGTTCCCTACGCACCATGTGCATTTTGTAGGTATCCTTATAAGAATAAGGAGACCTACAAAATACACATGGTGCGTTCACATACTTTAGTTATCAAGTTAATTTACATAGACAAATTCCTTAACAAAACATAGCCCTTCTTTGCAGTCGGGTAAAAAGCAACACATTTGCCAAGCTACTTAGCCCACATTTATTAAAAAATGCAAAACTTTCGAAATACCCACTCCACCACACAACGCCACTCACAGACTCCCATCCCAACTTTCTTCCGCCACATCTACCGACTAATCCCTAGCCCTCGATCAAATTTTCCAAAATTTTCTCAGCTGTACCAAAGTACACAGTATAGAGTACACAGTGCAGTCGTAGAGTACACAAAGTACGTAGCGTACATAGAGAACAGAGAGTACACAGTCCGGTCGGCAGCCGCTAAGTAGCCTGGCACTCAGCGCTCGCTACACGATCCGCCGCTAAGCTTATTTCGCCCGCTTTGGTTTTATAAAACTGGGTAAATTCCAACACAAAATACTTCGATGGTAAATAACCTGTGCGTGCATGGATGTGGTATGTTTTACTCCAGTAATTTTTAGCTGAGAAAGCTGTGAAGGTCGACGAAAATAAACATACGTGAGTGAGAAAATGAAGATGTGAGAAGATTAGTCAGTAAGGTTAGTAGCGGTGCTTTCTACTCAAAGTAGACGAAGAATATCTTGCAAAATAATAGTCGTTATAAAAACCAACCACATCAAAGGCACCAGCTTTGTAGATAAGTTGCGTTTTCGGACTTGAAAAGTCTGAAAAGACAACTTATTATTACAAAGCTAATAATGACGAGGATGTCACATTATAACATAAATACAATGAAAGTTGAAATCGCATCCGCGCTTGGACATTGAGTTTTGGACAGCGGTCCGCTATGCATTACAATACAATATGAAATCGTGATGAAACTTGACCCAGACAGAATTGTAGTCGCCATAAAGTAAGTAAGAATATTGTTCAACACTCTTTCCTTCTCTGTATGAGACACGCGCACACGCACACTATGCAGCCAAGCATATTATAAGTTGGGGGATTACATCGCTGATAAAAATGCTTGGGTCAACGCTGGTCGTCCTCCACAAAGGCGCATAAACTAATTAATTAACATTTCAAACTACTGTTGGAGCTGCTGAAGATTGTAAAAACTATCTTTGCATTGTATAAATTCAATCTTTTAGTATTGTGTAATTGCATAGCACATGTGTGAATAGTATGTACCTACTTTAAAGCTACCATTTAGTAGGTTTTTCTTCCATTGACTTGAATGTGCCCTGGTGGCTGAGATTATGTCATGCTCACTCAAATGTCTCGCTGGTGGTGGCGTTTGTGTTGGATCATTGAGTTTCCTTCCAAAAGGTTGAGCTGAATGGTGCTGATCCATGCGTCATTTTCGTGAACGGGCGCCGTCAGTAGGAACTGGTCATTTCATAGCTACTACGGCTTATTTTAATTTAATTTAATATTTGAATTGTTTTTTTCTTTTATTACGGACGCTTTTAACGTTCTGCATCGTTCTCACATGCATAATTTCAACATGAATGGTGTTACTAATATTTTGTAACCATAATTTAATTTAAAAGAGTGTCGATGGAATTTCTTGCCCGTTCTTCTCCATAGGTACCTACTACGCTTTGGAATGGGCAACTAGCTTCATCATTTTGACTGACCGACCCCTTGACAATTCAAAAGTGCCTGCAATTGGTTTATTTGAAATAAATGCTTTTAGTTTGAGATTAGAAGAAGCTTGTATCCTGCAGGGGAACCATTGTAGGCGTACCAGTTACATAAGGTAAGATAAATACGAGCATTAAAAAAAACGGCTCATCCACAAACATCATTAATTTTCTTCCTACCTCGTTCACCACCTCCCCTAGAGTCCGCTGGCTGAATGAAATTTCAGTAATTTGGTAAAGCGAATGCTAGGTACGGGTCCCGGGCGGGATTTTCTTACAATCCGCGCTTTGTTTTCAAGTCTATTTGAAGCGGAACGCCCAAAATTAGCTGATCTACCTCTCCCCGCACATATTAATACTTAGCCGACCAAAGAAATGAAAACCCACGGACCACCAGAGGTCATTCTAATTGGTCATAACATTTTCAAATTATGCGGTTGACTTGTAACTTACCGTTTCGGCATTAAAGGTGATAATGGCTTGGTAAATAAGGTTAGTAAGTTTGTTAAGTTTTGAATATTATCTGTTTGCGCAGATTAAGAATGTTGCCATTTCGATGCTCGTTTCCCCGTCGTTGTGATTTGAGTTGCTGCGATACATTTATTTGCATAATTATATAATTTCATCAGAGATTTAGAGTACTTAAGGATTTTGTCATTTAAATTTTTCCAGGTCATCTGGGAAATCTGTGGTTTTCTTAATGTTGTGTCTGTTTAATAATTTTCTTTTCTTATTGAATATCTCTGAATATTTATTGTAAAAACCTACAAGTATTTGAAAGCTTAACATAATCTCGACTTTATGTAATTGTTGAGAAAAACATTGCTTCGAGTCTTGTTACACGAACCATGAATGGTTATAGAAAAGTTATGTTTTAAGCTTTTTCTATTCATTCACTGCATTACCAGAAAAAATTGTGTCAGTATATAACTTCGTTTTCAGCTTATTTTCTTTACCAGTAGCTTAGTACGGCCAAATATATACTAATATTATAAAGAGGTAAAATTTGTGAGTTTGTATGCAGGGATATATATAGGTTATATTTTATGTCCAAACAAGCAATTTCATGAGGACGACGTCGCGAGCAGAACCTAGTACCTACAATACAATTAGGTAAATAGTTTATTTTTGCCGGTTTTTTAGCTATTGGCTAATCACCAGCTCGAAATCCGAAATAAAATGCAATTCCTCATCAACAGAAAACAGCACTCAACATTACTCATCCATAAAATCAATAATAGAATTTATTTACAATACCCTTCGCGTTTTACCAATGGGACTGAACTACAGTCCCATTGGTAAAACGCGAAGTAAGAAAACCTACATAACTATGTAGGTACAAGGTTCCGAGGTAATCCTTGAACTAGTGCTGGTAACCTAGAAAAACTTTGTCATCCACGTGTATTGTTAGGCCCATCGTCCACGATGCTATTCTCAAAACGTGTAACAAACTATCACCGATGAGAGTAGCCAAAATGCACTAGTATTTCAATGGTGGTCAGTACACGAGGTGACGCGAGGTCCATCGGCCATGACGCTTCTCAAAAGTAACCAATCACAAACGAGTTAATAACGCGTTAGTAAGTCGCGTCGAGCACGGACCGCCATTGAAATGGGTGTGTAATATATGGCATAATAACAGATAGTATAATATCACTTGAAATAATGTTCACATGATATAATTTACACATGCTATAAAAACAAATAACCTAATTTCATGTGATCTACTGTAATATTTCATATAACCTTCTTTTGCCTTAATAACATAGTGTAACGTTCATTTCATATAATTTTCAATTTATATAATGCTGTTTTTATATAACGTTCTAACTATTATAACTTCATCTAACCCAAATGATTCACAAACAACAGAGGGGTTCTCTTTAATGGTCACTGTTCTAACCTAACCTAACCTCAATGATATTATAGTAACTGAATATTATACTAATTGAATATTAATTGATATGTGCATTAGATGAAATGTTCATTAAACCATATAAAGTTAGGTAAAACTAAGTTATATCATTATTTCATTATATCATTTCACCCTAATATTAAAAAAATAAAAATTAGGTTAGAACTTTTGTTATTATTTCAAACGTTACACACCCCATAGAAAATAGTCAAGTGCTGTGACATTCTGGCCACTTTTTACTTGTACTTGGTGACTAGTTACTTTTGTAGTAGCGTCGTGGACGACGGGTCTTACCTAGATTGTTGTTAAGAATGTACTGATAAAAAAATATTGTGTTAAGGCCAGGCCACAACACTGCATGCGGCGTCGCGTCGCAAAATCGACGTCACACTACAATACACGCACCGAAGTGCGACTTCATAGAATTCTACGGTGCGTTGCCGCACCGTAATGTTGTGGCTACGTGCAAATATGGAGGGTTTTCAAGAAAGGAATAGCATATTGGTAATTAACGCATTCATTTGTTTCTTGTCGTATTTAGGACAACTCATAACTTCAAGCCTACCTTTCCCGAATGTGTAGGAAAAGCCGAAAAAATTGGACACCTACACAATATAAAAACAAACCAAAAAAATATTAAGGATATTTTCAAACGCTTTAATTTCCTAATTTACAATGCAGACTATTCCAAGATCTCTTAAAACCCAAACATTTTCGCAGCATTCATTTATGCTTTTAAATCTGCACTTAAAAACACACTTCAGTGAATTCCGCTTAATTCCTTAAAACTACATTTTTAGAGCGATCGTTGTAAAACATCCCTTTGGACTCTAAAGCCCAATCGCTCACTTATTTCTTTAATTTAGAATAATCTTGACAAAGACAGACCGAGGCCTTTGACCGAAAAATTAAGTGACGGATATGTAAGCCTCCAAGGACTACAGAATCTAATAATTTTATCAAGCTCATGTACTAAACCGTAAGTGAGTTTTTGGTCGTATATAAATGTAACTTGCAGCTTTGTCGCGTGGTACTAATTGATACCATACACATTTTAGTGCAAATAAATTTATTTTCTTTTACTTCTCATTCTTTCTAATATAACATGACCCCTGCTTTTCCCAAAGGGTAAGCACCCACATTTCACCAATGTTTGTGTCTTATGGTTAATATTATAGGAGGCGAGCCTATTTTTTATATTGTGAATGTGAAGACTATATGGGCCATTGTTGCTTTTTTTTCCCTCTCAGCTAGTTTTAATCCTAGTCTGACAGTTTGAGTAATTTTTGTAGCCTACCCAAATGTCCTTTCTTTGGTATTGTTCGTCGAATCGTTAAGCTCCTTAAGTTCTGAGTTGAGCTGCACAATTACTGACAAATGCGTGCACTGACTGGACCGATCCACTCAATCTGTGTGGTTTTTCCTCAAAAGACCATTTCAGACACAAATCTACATGGTATTCACATAATCTGACCAAGATTATGTCTGGACTTTAAAAGAGACTGTGACCTCTGAGTTTGTTTCGGCCTTTCTTCTCAGAGTAGTCAGATAGGAAACGCCGACCTCTTCTAGATTTTTTTAAATATGATTGACGTGTAAAAGTGTTTGTACCTACAAACCTATTTACAGAAATAAAAACTTTTATCATTTATTGCCCGGTATTACAAAGTAGATGAGTAATAATGTAATTTTATTATAATCGTAGTTGACATTCGAATTGACGATTGCAATAAGTATTTTTTTTACTTAAAAGGTTAATTTCTAAGCATGATATTGCAATATGTGCTAGAACTTTTTTTAATCTGTATCCTTTTCTTTTTTTTTCATTTTCCTAAGTTCTCAACGATACATAAAAATACGTATCTATTGCTAGTTTCCTTATTCTAATGATGACCGCAAAAGGTTTACGTACAAACGAAACCCCAATATCCCTCGTTATAATGTCATCCTTAATCTTAAGGGACCTTTGTTTGATCTTAAGGGATGAAAAGGGCCAATACCTTACAAAAGGTAATAACTATATGTGCAGGAATGTTGGGGTTTTGGCAATGAAAGTCGATACTTATCGATAGCAATTCCGTTCATTCTTTATTTGTTTCTTTTTTTAATTTCTTATTACATACGTACAGCCCGATTCAAACTTTATGGCGGCTCGGAACATGAGGCGAGTCGCTGCGCAGTAAAAAAATCATGTCGCCGCAGGAGGAGACACCCTGGGCGTCGGGAGTCAATAACCGACTCCCGGCCCACCGTAGGCGCGGGCTTGCGGACGGCGAGCAATGAGCAGCTCGCCATCCGGTAAGGACCAGGCCCGGGTCGACGGCGCGTTGTGTACCACGCGCGCCTCGAAGAGATGTCACTATAATTGATGGGGTCCGATAGTGCCGATGCCTGCCGGGGTCACGGATTGTTCGAAAGAGTTACCGTGGCCATGGCGCACAGGCAACTGAAGGAACACGGGTGGGTTTCAGTCAGAAAGAGTCTGACATGCCCTCCCGCTCCGCCCAGAGCGGGAGACGTCAATAGATTTCGCAAACAAAAAAAACAAATGTGTCAGCGGGGGCGAAGGGTACTGCGAAGCAAGTAGCGCACTTCAGAGCCTCCATAAAGTTTGAATCGAGCTGTACATAACATCACGCATGTATTCTCTGAACGACTAGGCAGAGGTCCACCTATAGTACACACACATTTCACCAGTTATGTTTAAGTTCCATGTAATAGACGAGCCTATTTCCATCAACCGGGCACAAATCAGGGCTGCTACTGAGAAATTTCGATTGGAAAATTCCCAATAACACTTTGTCCGACCCGGGAATCGAACCCAGGACCTCATGCTCAGCAGTAGTGCTTGTAACCACTATACCAACGAGGCAGTCCATTATGTCATAATAAATCAATTCTGTTTGATACATTTTCAATTGAAAGCAACACAAGGAATATGCAGAGTTAAACATGGGTATCTATGTGGATGGCTATAAGAAAAGAGGCAGATCAAAGAAAAGATGGATGGATCATCTGAAAGATGATATAGCTAAGAAAGAAAGTAAATACTGGTAAAAATATCGATAGCCAAAAAATTGTAAAGAACAGAGAGAGTAGTAGAGGAGGAGAGGAAGGGGGGAGGGGGAGGGGGTAGTAGAGAGTAGGAAAAAGTCTCAAAAAAGTCATGCTATGCTGACCTCAAATAGATAAGGGGATATGTCTGTCCTTTTCATCAACATTTTAATTAAAAAAGCAGACAGACCCGCGGAATCATGCTAGTTTATCCATCACGCACAACTTTCTGCCATATTTCTTCGCGACCTAGTCTGCACACCCACTGCGAGCAACCTTACTCCTAATAGTCTACATCCTAACAACTGCTGTGACGTCACCAGCGTCGTGCAGCTCTGAATTAACACGGCGATGTAGGAGCCTTGCATTAGAAAGTACAAGGTTACGCTCGCTGGGTATGAGCGTGGGCGTACACGCTACCTAATGTAGATTAAACAAGTAAGTTTTTAGTAGATGTGGCAACTGTTTGCTGCTCTCTCGTCTAGTGGTCCCACGCCTGTCTTTGGTAGATGTGGCAGCTGTTTGCTGCTCCCTCGTCTAGTGGTCCCACGCCTGTCTTTGGTAGATGTGGCAGCTGTTTGCTGCTCCCTCGTCTAGTGGTCCCACGCCTGTTTTTAGTAGATGTGGCAGCTGTTTGCCGCTCCCTCGTCTAGTGATCCCACGCCCGTTTTTCCGTTAGGGTTAGGCAGAGGTGTACCTATAGTACCTACAATCAAATTTCGTCAATTATTTTTTAGTCTTTGTTATGGGGGCTGAGCATGAGGACCTGGGTTCGACTCCTAGGTCAGGCAAAGTAGGATTGGGTTTTTCTATCTAGAATTTCTCAGTAGCAGCTCGGAGTCTGGATTTGTGCCCGGTTGATGGCAATAGGCTCGCCCCCTATTACATGGGAGTTAAACGTAACTGGCGAAATGTGGGTGTACTATAGTTGCACTACTGCTCAACCCTACGTTGAAACAAGACATGATGTTATTTTATGTTAGGATATTCTCAGCCGTTAGGTCTGTGTGCCTTAGATTGTGCCCGGTACAGCCAGGTTGACAGTACTACTGAAATTTTGGTGAACCTCTGCCAACCTCTTCGGGGTGTACTGTACAGGCGTGATGTTATAATAATTGCTAGCTTTATCTGTTGCTACGCCGTAGCTGTAATACTGATGCTACGCAAGCTACGCGGTCGTAGCAAACCGCTACGCGAAGATATCATTTTCGAACACGTCTTTTAAAAATCAGACGTGTGACGAGTGCCATATTTAAGATTTATTCTGTAGCGTTGTGAGGAATCTCAATGGTAAATAGTCGAGTGGTGCCATATAATATTTTTTTTTTTTTTTTTTTTTAATTTACAATGCTACAATTCGTATGAAAAAAACACTGCTATTATTAATTGTAATCCAACAAAATTAATTGCCTTTTACTTTAAATAAAACAAAATCATTTCAGTATGTACAAACAGTCGGTACAGCACGGCAAACTAAAATGAAATTTGTTAGAACTGACTACCGATCGACTTTGTGTAAAATATTTTTTGCTTCACACTTATTTCCCTCGAGGGCTCTGTCAGTGGCAACGTTAGATGCCACAGGCAGTAGAACATATTGGTTTAACCTACTTCCCCTGTAGAATCCAGCTTTCTATCGGGTACTGTAACTTAAAAAAAAGCTTTATTTATTTTCGATGCAGTTAACAGCATTTATTTATGCTTAATTTCTGACAAAGTTCAACAAGAACACAAGTAGACAAGTGGAATTCTCCCAAATTTAGAATTTAATATAACGATATAAAATTCTAAATTCGGCAGAATTCCACTTGTTATACTTTGTTACGCTAATACTATTACTGAATATTAACGAAATAATGCCCTTGAATCGAATGCAAATTCTGACACAATAGCTAAGGGTGCGGTGGGGTTTGAAAATTATTAAAATCTGTCGGTCTCTTAGTGCAGACTACTAGAATACCAAAACTGACTATAAGATGAATCGTAAAAAAAAACTCATGAATGATTTATTCGATAGCTAGCGAAAAATACAAGTTACATTTCTATTTCACATGGAAAGCCTAGAATAAATATTACAAACGAGTTGACTGAACTCTAAACTAGATATTCCTTTGAGACATCATAACCGGTTTAATACGTTATTAGGTAGGATAAAGGCACCACGGAACTTTCCCATCACTGTCGCCTCTCCAACCTACTCTTTGCTCTACTCTATGAAATGAGCAAGTAAATGCATCGCAGTGGATTACAGAACGTTGTAATACGCAGCCTTGGGCCCTTTGCGGCTAGGCCAAGGACTCGCAACAAGGATAACACTCCCAGCTTTGTAGATAATACAGGCCATTGTTGGTCCAATGCTTTTGATTTAAGATATAAGTCTAATACATTACAGCTACATACGAAAATTAATAGCTGAATTGTGCTGTAGAGTAGACCTTTCAAAGCTTAGCTGGTTTGCGATAGACCAGACTTATGGGCAGTGAACTGCTAGCACTGCACTGCTGTTCAATCTTCTTCGTAATTTAGATTCTGAAAACGTGTATAATAAGAACCTAACTGCACCTACTTGCAATAAAATGCGAACTGCTACAAAAAAAATAGGACAGCTTTTGCGACTCGTAAAAGGCCGACAAGTCACAGATTGTTCAAGAAGATGGGCAACACATTCATACTTATTTATTTATTTAACTAACTGCTGCCCGCGGCTTCGCCCGCGTGGATGTCGGAAATTATCCCACGGAAACGTCCTACTACGACAAAAAGTAGCCTATGTTACTCCTTATAACATTAGCTATCTGCCAATGAATGTCCGGTCAAAATCAGTCCAGCCGTTTCGGAGATTAGCCGGAGCTAACAGACAGAAAGACATTTTTTTATATACGTACCGTATATACTTTCTTCATTTAGTAAAAAGCTGTTATTCTGACATTACAAATAAACACTTCAATTTTATTTATTTGTATGTATAGATAAAAGAACAGCAACAGCATATACGTACATTTAACATTACAACGACATTGGGTACATACTTGCTAAGCTTGTGATTATTTCTGGCAATTTTCCAATAAGACAGGTCTTTGTAGTAATTATGAGGAGGCCAAGATTAATCATAATATATTTACGGACTACATTATCAACTTTCTCTTCCATAAATAGATAGAAAACGATATTAATATATAGAGGTATGAGGAACAGGGTGTAAAGCTCACTCATACTCTATAGAAAAGGGAGGATCCTACGACCAGACGGGTGTTGTGTCTGGTGGGCAACTGCCCGACGGTTGATGTCGGGACGTTGTATATATGCTAGTCGCGCGGTAAACTCTGATTGCGCGATGCAGGATTTGCGTGACGTCAGTATAACGTGTAGCTCGCATGTGGCGATGTTGATACCGCTACATCACTCCCCCCCGGAGACCGGAGGTCGATAGTGGGCTGAGTCTTGTATCTTGCGATGCTTGCCAGGGCCAGTTGGGGTTCCAGTGGGTCGGAACCGGGTGCCGCATAGTTCACGGTGAGTCGGAACTGTCTGCGGTGGTACCCCAGTGAGTCGGGGTGGCGCTGCGTTATGCTCCAGTGCGTCGGATGTGGTACAGCGCCGGGTTGAGGTTGACTGCTGGCGTCGACCAGGAGAAGGTATGAAGGCTCTGCTTGTGGACCGGCCGAGAGTGCAGTGTGCTGTGCCAAGGTTGCTGATGAGGCTGAGGGTGATGACCAGGTATGCGCGGTCGCTGCATGCTGGTGGTCAGGATACCCGTTGAAGCCGTGGGTGCTGGCTGGCTGTGTGAGTCACCGCCTTAAAGCTTGCGGAAGTGATGCTGATGTGATGATGACGTCACGCTGAAGTAGTTGCACGAAGGCTGCGCTGACGTTCATTTTCGGGGTCACCAGTATAGAGGTATGAGGAACAGGGTGTAAAGCTCACTCATACTCTATAGAAAAGGGAGGATCCTCCGACCAGACGGGTGTTGTGTCTGGTGGGCAACTGCCCGACGGTTGATGTCGGGACGTTGTATATATGCTAGTCGCGCGGTAAACTCTGATTGCGCGATGCAGGATTTGCGTGACGTCAGTATGACGTGTAGCTCGCATGTGGCGATGTTGATACCGCTACAAATATAATCAAAATGCAACGAAGAAACACACATTCTTACACAATTCTAAAATCCAGCTTCCAAAATATCCGAGACTGGAGAATGGATTACGTCAAATACCGATTTAATTACGTCGAAAAGTAAGCCGCATCGTTATCGATATAATAATCGAGTGAACAGACATAATTATGAGATATCGGTGTCGTAGATCGTTATAACGATTATGGCTGGTTGGCATGTCGGGACACAATGCTGACAGGTGTATTGTAAACTGTTGGGTTTTATGATATCCTGGTATACGAAGAGAAGTTAAGGTAGATGTATAATATACTGTAACATGTATTAGAGCAGTAAAATATTAGAATAAAACAAAAATCGAATCAACACTTGATAAGTAGTGCAATGAATCAATCAATCAATCTCAATCTGTGTGGTTCTTTCCTCAAAAGACCATTTCAGATACCAATCTACATGGTCTTCACATGATCTGACCAAGATTATGTCTGGACTTTAAAAGAGACTGTGCCATCTGAGTTTGTTTCGGCCTCTCTTCTTAGAGTAGTCAGATAAGAAACGCCGACCTCGCCTAGTTTAAAAAATATGAATGACGTGTAAAAGTGTTTGTACAAACCTACTTACAGAAATAAAATCATTTATCATTTAATGAGTTGATTTAATAATTTGCCAAAACGGTAACTTATAAAATAACATAGCATTACATAACATCACGCCTTTTTGCCCCGGTGGGTTAGGCAGAGGTGTATCTAAAAAATACGACTAAAACCGAGCTAACTAAAATACTTAATCTGTTTACTACTATTCTTCAGATTTAAACCTGAGACCTAGTGCTGCAGCAGCCAATCCTGAAACTATCTGAATCTACAAAATTATTTTAAAATTATATTCACGCTAAGATTTCAAGGCAATATAATGCTGAATAAAATAAGGAACACTGTCTGAATTTAATAAATTATTATCTTTTTATTCAACTGACTTGGATTTTCTACACAATAATAAAAAACATAACACTCCTTTTTTGGGCAGTCGTGTAAAAAATATGCTGTGATTAACTTTTATCTTAATTTGACCGAGATCTATCTTTTGAGAATGTTTGTACGAATCTACGTCAATTCTAAGTGCGACACAAATTACATGGAGTCCCGCCATTATTTTAGACAATAAAGTTGGTTCTGTGGAAAATTATACTTACCTTACCCGATTTATTATTAACGTCATAACTTCATTCAAGATGTAGTTGCTGAAAATCAGATGATGTGACGCACGGCTTAATTGTTCTTATTATTGTTGTTTGTTTGTTACAAAAGTACTAATTTTTCCACTCTGCAATCGGCATTTTGTTTTTGTTTTGATCGTGTGTTTGTTGTCATTTGCCAGGGTCGCAACCCAGAGCAATGTGTATTGTCTTTGGTCCCTGGCCCTAACTTCAAGCAATGGACAAAATTGTCAAACTTTTATTGCTTGAATACTTTTAGCTACTTTGTATGTGTCTTTTATGCCATTTATTTGTAATATGCGTTTTGTTTATGCAGAAGAAACTATTTTTTTTTCTTACTTTCTTTCTATATAAAAAAATATGATTACTACTAGTATATTCATTTCGATTAATTTTAAAGTGCAGTGTACCCACACCTTTACACCACGTGCATAGTTATTACATTTCCTGCTTTAAGTACATTAAAGTTCAATCTGCACTATATTTTACAAGTAAAATCTATCTATAATTGCACCGGTTACTTAGCAGTGTAAGTACTTTAAAGGCACGAGGATTTTCCACGAGTATCGTCTAGAAAACGGTATTTTTTTACATAGCCACGTGTATGTTAGTGACTAAACTATTATACTGGAAAACTGACTTGGATGACTATACACAATGAGGCAACTAATCGCTCATTTACATTATATTTAAAGCTGACAAAAATAAAAGTAGATGTAATAAAATTATCATCATATCTTTAATGTATTTTTTTTTTTTTTTACTTTATGCTCTTAGCATAACACCTTGGCTGTTTTTTCCGAAGGCTTTGGCAAAGGTATACCTCAAATCAAATCAAATCAAAATATTTTATTTCACATATAAGTACATGGGCACTTATGAAACGTCAGAAGCTAGGTGCACGGTTCCAATTGCTTGTTTCCTATGGGGAAGAGCCGGCAAGAAACTCCACGATTACTCTTTTACAAATAGTTGGGTTTTACAATCTTTTCAAATTACAGTGTTAATAGGTATGGGAGGACAGTGTAGGCCTGTCAAAAAGTACCAGGTACTCAACAAAATAGCAAATGGTCTACAAATATGCAGTCTACAAAGCATATTCACAAGATATAAAAGAAAATAATAAAAATTATAAATGATCATATCCCCAGTTAAGTTTAAGTCCCATGTAATAGGGGTTGAGCCTATTGCCATCAACCGGGCGCAAATCCAGACTCCGGGCTGCTATTGAGAAATTCGTGTTGGGAAAACCCATTAACAGAGTTTTTCAAATTTCATTATCATATTAATATAATTATGTAGGTTTTTTTTATCACCGTCTATCTATTTGTATAGTATAGATTACTTTAATATAGTATTTTAGTAGTGAAATCTAAATGTATAAAAAAACCAGTGGAGTATTTCCCGATATCCTAAAAATATCATTATGCTTACCAAAAAGTCCTTGAAACAGGCATTTGTTCTTCGTTGCAGTAAGATGCTACATAACAAAGCTCGCAATCCAAATATACATCAAACCTTATAAAGATTGGAAAAAATGGGAAATCGATAGTCCGGGAGCCCGTACAATGGCACTATCTTCTTCTATGTCATTACATTCTGTGACTTTTCATTTGTTATTATCACATTTATAGAGTTTGACCATGGAGTAGGTAGGGACAGAAGATTCACCTGGTTATAGTTTTTTGAAGACTCTAATGAAACAAACCTTTCTTAGACATGTGTGATAAAAAAGAAAACTCAATTCGACCAATATAAAAGTTCATGTTACTCACAAGAAAAAAGGTATGCCATAATTTAGATGAGTTGCTTTGGAAAAAATATTTTCATAATATCTTTCTCAGTGTTTCGTGATTCCTTTTGATAACAGTTCATCGAGAAGAATGGCCATCGTTACTGCTTCTGTCGCCTCGTAGTGTTCTTGTGTTTCAAGGGTTTAGTAACATAACATAACATAACATCACGCCTGTATTCCCCGAAGGGTTAGGCAGAGGTATACCTGTAGTACACCCACATTTCGCCAGTTATGTTTAAGTCCCATGTAATAGGGGGCGAGCCTATTGCCATCAACCGGGCCGGGTTTAGTATTATGGGCGTATAAGATTTATCTTGATTTATTTATATATTTTGTCTTGCAGATCAGCAAAGTAATGGCCACATAAGGCGCAAATTTCATCAAATGAGTCGTTGACCAGGAACATACACTTAAAATTAAAATACATGCGCTTATAATTACTACATACATATACTCCTTCCTTTTTCCACCGGGGGTAGGCAGAAACTACAGAACGCCACCTGCTACGATGCTTAAATACTCCTTTTGCTTCGTTAAGTTTATACATCTGTGGCGTAATTGCGTAACACACATGAAATGGCAATCATTGATCGCTTTCATTTTGACAGTCAGCCAAGTTCATTGCGCTATTTACATTGCTAAGCAGACGAACTTTTCAACCCTATGAAGCAATGGATTAGGAATTTCCTTGGAAACCCTCGGATTGTGAATGATGGTGTGTTATGCAATTCGGGTACTGGTCATACACGCACACCGGTTTCGAATACTATGCTTACAGTATGTTTTCTAGACCTTTGTGCAGACTGGTCTTTCTCATGTATTTTCCTTACGTCATGGTTTTACTGCCATAGCGCAGTTCCTACGAGATGTCTTTATAGTCAAAATGGCAGTTCACTTGACGGTAAATTTTTGGACTACTTTAAACCTGTCGACAGTTATGTAAGTCACATTTTTATTACTTTATTATCGGTTTGCAGTTGAGAATGAATATATGTGTCAGCTTTTCTTAGGTAATTTCAAGGAAAGTCAGATTAGTTGGTAATTCTCTACAAATCCATTAATTTCTCAGCCATTATTTGCTGGCTTTGATATCGTAAAAGACGAATTAAGTTAAAAGGCCAAGAGGAAGGATACCAGATTTTGAGTACCTTTCATAAAACATGTAATGCAAATGCAATCACAAATCCTTCTGCGAAGCTTGGTGACTACTACCTACAGCATATTAGGGACTGTTATTCGGTTGTTATATTTAGTTGTGCTCATAATTATGACAATTACATCATTATATTGTTGTCGTTCGTTGCAATTTTATCCTTCACCTTAAGTCAGTGGTGTTCGGATTAATTAATCACGTAACAAAGAGCATTAATAACGCTGAAAAGTCACAATATAAAATGCAAAATAATAATTTTAATACATCTCCTACACTATTTTCCTTTCATAAATAATCGACGAACATAATATCATGAAAACACTCGACATAAAGCAACATATATCACTACAAGTGAATACCTGCCGTCTGCCAAAAATATTCCCCTTTTGTTTTTGATGAAAATCGAAAAAGAATCTCTCGTTCATTAACGAAGGGTGTAAGTTACGTGGGGGACTGCAGGCCTGTATTACTGAAACACACGATATATTTACATGGAGCTCGTAATGTGTTCGAAATTGATGTTGATATTTTTTTTTGTGTTTGCATGCATATTGTCATGAAAATGTGGATTGTTTTTTAGGATTGTGTTGAACTTACGAGTATAGGTTTTTGGTGTGTGAGTTTCAACTGAAATTGTTTTGCTTGTATAATCGTAACACCATCGCAAGGCAATTCTTTGACTTAAAATAAGAGTTTTGCTAAAAAGGTATGAACTACATTCAGTATGGGGTTGATGAGTGTAGCGAAGTAACTTGGCATGCTCAATCGTTTGTTATCCTAAGGTTTAGTAGAAGAACCTGTTTGTCAGTGGCAGGGCATAGGACTTCACGTGACCTCCTAGTCTGTTTGTGGACACGGAATGGGGGTAGTGCATGGACCCCAGCCCTACTCCCTCTCGTTATACTCCTTCTCTCTGAAGATCGTGTATCTTGAACTCCAGAGGGGCAACAACCGTATTTGAACTTTTTTGGAATTCTTTTCTCAGTTTAAAAGTTAAGAGGCGTTTAAACTTCAAAAATGTATGGTTAAACACTCATCAGTACTTAACTTTAAACAACGTTTATAAATAAAGGGGTATATGTCAATACACAACTCTAAATTACGTACATTTTTGAAAAGTTTGAGACATGGATTGTCGCTAGTTTAGAACGTTTTTAAGTATGGGAATTGGCCTTCAAATCACATATTTGACAAATAATATGGAACAGTCTTTCAATAATTATCCTACTTTTATAAAATCCAGTTACATCAGAATAGTCCCCAGCAAAGCATTTTTAATTTGTACTTGAAGTAAAAACCTGAGGGCACGCGAGAAGGTTTTCGAGCGAGCAGAAAAAAAAGACGTTTTGTTTTGACATAAGCAGGGGCGGGTTGATTGAAATGCTAAAAATATTTGTATACTGTTGCTTACTGTTCACGAATTGATGTGTGTTTTCTTGGCATTTTAAATGGAATACCTGTGTTTGTGTGGTGTTTAAAATGATGAGGGAACGGAGCTGCTTGTTTGGCTTGGTTTAGCAAGCATTGTTGTAGATCATCGCGAGTTCGTACCTTAGTTTGCGCCAAATCTTGTCGGTTTTTTTTTTTTGTTTGTAATTTTGGAACAAGAGAGTTCTTTTTTTTGGATTGGGGATTAGGCCCACAAAAACATGTAGCCATTAGTAATGAAACGCATATTGATTTGTTCCTATTGTTCTATAAATTAAAGAGGTAGCAATAATAATCATTCCGAGTCTAGCGTCTAACTAAAAATTCACAAGTTAGCACACATATACAGCTGCCTCGGACAGCAGTGTCGCTTATCAAATCTTTATTAGTTTGGGTCATAGCAAGAATATGTTTAAATCCAATGGTCTTCGTGGGCAGTAGGGACATATAACAAAACATCATAACTTAATTTCTGTTTTCAGGGACCTTATAGCACCGCGTGTACACCCACCCATATACAAGTTGTGATACTTGTTTCCGACAAGTATTGTAAAAGACTTGTCACAAACATGTCCAGTATAAAACGTGTATCGCACCATGTACAAGTTTTTATTACAACTAGTCTTTGTAACTTGTTTTGTTGTAAATGTTAAAGGAAAGTAGTAGACATAACTTGTGGAATACATGGTTTTAAACCCTGATAATAGGAGTAATAGTTATTGTCAAACATTACAAACAATGTCTTAGAACAATGTCTTGTCAGTTCAACAAACAAAAGACGGACCTACATGGTAATTGCGTAACACACTATAGGAATGGCTTTCATTTTGACAGTTCAACAACATTAATTGCGATAATTACGTTATTGAGCAGACAAATTTTTCGAACATATGAAGCAATAGATTAGGAATATCCTTCAAAATGATTCAGATTGTGATTGATAGTGTGTTATGCAATTAGGGTCCTGAATGAATGTGGCATTAAAACTGTCTCTACCGCCGTGACGCGATTCAAAAAAGAATAAAAAATATTCAGTATAGCAACAATATAGCATAGCTTATCGAGCATAGCAGCCGGCAATTAAGCAGATTGCATTTATATGGGTTCCACATAAATCAGGGATCCGGTACGTTCCGCGCCCGCCTGCGAATTCCCTGAGGGCGTGGCCTCCAAAAAAGCGACTGAAACTATGAATCCTTTATTTATTTCAAATTCAAAACTCAAAGCATTTACTTCAAATAAACCAATTCTCGTCTTCAACGACATTTGTCTCCAGTTCTTCCAGGATTTCGGGGTCAAAAGTACCGTCATCATTGATATCACTCTGCTATGGTGAAGCATTAAGACAAGCTTGCCCATTACACTGGCCGCAAGCTAAAGAGCACTGCAGCCCTACTTTCCTGCATCCACATCGCGAACGACAACCTTTCTTGCAGTTGCAGAATATTGTTTTAAGCAATTCCTCCGGAGCTGGTGGATTCATTGTCATAACAGGTTCCAGGAGTTCATCACGCATTATCCAACCCCAGTTCTGGGGTTCTAAATCATGCCCTAACCAAGTCTGAACTTGATAACTTGATCGCTCTGCCCTACCTGAAAATGGGTCAAGTTATAAAAAAAATGTTTGAACAAAAGTTGTAGAGAATTTCATCTTCTACAATATTTATTCAAATACAAATAGCATAAAACCCATAGGAAACGAGATATTTGCAATAAATGTGTAAAAAAACTATTTTTTGACCTTTGACCTTGGAATAACTGTAGTCGTGGAAACCTACGATAAGTAGGTTTTGAGACAAGTTTTAGGGTACCAAAATAAAGGTTTAAACAAGTTTCTAGCTGACTATCTATCTTTCCGAGATACTTGCCCTAATTTGACTAATATTCCTTGACTATACAGGCACTTTTGAATTGTCCAGGTGTCGCGTCGGTCAGAAAGATGAAGCTAGTTGCCCATTCCAAAGCGTAGTAGGTACCTATGGAGAAGAATAGGCAAGAAACTCCATGGACTATTATTTTTACTAGCTACTCGCCCCTGTTTCGCACGGTTTTTACAACTTGAGCAAACATCGTGATTTCTTTATTAGAATTATGTTAGTTTAATATGAATGTATTATAAACATAAACCTTTCGAAACAAATTAGTAATCTGTGTTTTTTTTTTTCTGAAGCCGATCTGTTCTGTAAGGTTTCACCGTGAAAACTTAGGTAAAGTGAGCTTTATGTGTCCTGCCAATAGTTCCAATTCCTAGCATATAAGGAATGACAGCTCACTTTAAACTCGCTTCAGAGATTTTTACAGAATACATCCGCAGTACATATTACAGGTATGTGAGTCACGTTCAAGTGACGTCATCATCTAAAAACATTACCAAGTCTCCAGTATTCGCGAACGAAATTCACAAAAAACAGCAGTGCTAAATTGCAAAAAATACAGAAATCACAGAAGTATTTTTAGATGAATTCTTATCCCTATAAACAAAATCATTTAATCCTCCATCCCGCTGTTTCCGTGGCCCCCCACAATACTTAGCAATATGTCTTCGCGTGATTTACTTTAACGTAATTAACGCTTTCCCATGTAGACATTTTGGGGTTCCGTGGGGACACGTCGTGCCATCTCATATGATTGCCAACAATACGATTTGTACGATGATATAAGAGCATTTTGTGTGAAAATATTACCGTTTGATAGAAATAAACAAACGTTGCTTTTGCTACTGAAATTGTATTATTTTAAAAGCTTAACAGCACATTTTGAGATCTGTCAAAGTTTAGGCATGAAAATAGTATTGTTTTGATGTAGGGGATTCTGGTTGCTTCCACATATCATAAACCATGTTGGGTAGAATAAAATAACACCGACTCTACATTTAAATGTACGTCCGGAGGTGTCCTGGGCCCGCCTTGTCGCTATCGCTGTACTAACTGGCATTTTTTAACCATTGCATGATTTTATTGTATAAATTAAGCGAGAAGAAGCATCGACCAAATAGCGCATTTTACAGCTGAATGGATTAGAAACAGTTTTGCTTTCGCTGGCGGCTAAAAAGGACGTGAATCGATTGATCTGCGAAGCTAAGCAGTTTTACAAGAGTGCGATAAAAAGCTGGACCCAGTTGTCATACGGTTCACAGTTAAAGCTCCCACAGACAAGCGCGACGCGACTTTAGTAGAACAATTTTTATAAAAACTTTATGAACATTGTTCTACGTCGCGTCACGCCTCTCTGGGAGCCTTTATAAGAGATAGTCGCGGATCCTCCACGACTGACGATCTTACTTAAGAATCTCCGATGCTGTCTGTCTGGCTAATCTATTCCAAAGGTGACTATTCTTGTCTAGCTTGTGTCGACATGAAGGAAGACGAAGTAAACGCAGTTTATTAGACATAAGCAAACAAAATAAAATGTCATACAATTCCTTTAGCTTTGTGCATACAGGAGATGTGACATAAATAAGTAAGAAACAAAAGAAGATTTAAAATAAAGAAGAATACAAATAAAACTATAAAAAGAGGTAATACACTTCTTGTTGGCTCTAACACAGTTCCTTTGTGTAAAATACTGATGTGTATGAGCGTAAACAAGTAAATATACGTATTATAGGTACGCGTGGCAAGACTTCATGTCAATATTAAAAAAGAGCTGTGCAGATCGTCCTTTGAAGTCAAGTTTTGGTAAGTACTTGGTAATTAGTTTCCTACGGAGAAAAACCAGCAAGTTTGTATCACCCTTGGTTACAGAGATCAAAGGGGCAATCGATATTTATGTCATAACATAAGATCACGCCTGTATTCCCCGAAGGGTAAGGCAAAGGTATACCTATAGTACACCCACATTTCGACAGCTATGTTTAAGTCCCATGTAATAGGGGCGAGCCTATTGTCATCAACCGGGCACATATCCAGACTTCAGAGAAATTCCAATTGGAAAAACCCAATAACAGTTGCCTGACTCTGGAATGGAACCAAGGACCACATGCTCAGAAATAGCGCTTAAGACCACTAGACCAACGAGATGTCCTTTTTAAACATGAAACCAACACATTTAGACATTACCTGTACCTACACACATTATCAGATAAAATAGTCTAGGGCAATGACACCCAAAGGGTCTATGTCGACCCCATTGTTAGATGTTACACTTTTAAATTTGTGATATCTTCTAAGATATTCATTTTAATGATGTAAAGGGTAATTTTTATGTACTTAAATGCACAATATATCTAATGTGTTTAATTGGATAATGATAAATAATGTATTGTTATAATAGCTTCGTAAATAACCTATTTTTTTTATAATATGTAAAATGGTTACTGTGGGTTATTCATAGGAGATAGATATATACTAACGTGGTATTTTCTGTAGACTTTTTTAAGATATACAATTCCGTAGTATATTATTTTAATCTATCTCGTACGGTTTAGCAAGCGTTAGCAATGTAAGCGCCCAAAAATATGTTTTTTATGACATAATTACAAATCTTTGAAATTGTCGGCTCTAGGGGGGGAACAATGTATTTTATCATAATACGACTATCATTGAAATACTAGCACACGGCATGCTCAACAAAATCCTTAACCCATAGAACCATACATCAGAAAAGGATAATCCTTCTCAATAGAAGTAACCGCTACCAAATTAAGGCGGTATTTCCTAAATACTTAATGTCACGAACCAATATGGCGGGTATCGAAAAAAGAGTTGCAGCGATGATTCAAAGCAGCTTAAAATATTACTTGAGTCTGTATGGGGATGTGGCGCAAAGCGTCAGCGACAGCGGGCTAAGTAACAGAGTCATATACAGGGTCAAATTAAATTAGCTAGCGAAACTCTGCAAACGTGATGGGTGGGTGTATCTAAACAAGATAAAGTTAAAATTAAAAAACGTTGATGTTTTTTTTAGGGTTCAACGACCGCTGGTAACGTGTACTTGAAGTATGAGTTGAGAAAATACGTTTTATTGTGTTTAGATATCGATACCGATCATGTATGTGAAACTTACACAAAAAAACTATTTTTAAACTGATATTTCAAGTGAATACACTAACTGCGGTCGATGACCCCACTTTTTTTTTGTTTTATCTTATTTAGATATCGATACCCATCATGTCTGCGGAGTTTTGCTAGCGAATTTAATTTGACCCTGTATAACATATGTGTTAAACAGAAAGAAAGAAAATAAAAACGTTTCTTTGCTGTAAGACATGACGCGAAGTATAAACACAAAAACATAAGCGAAAATGTTGGGGGAAAATATGCGTCACATCCACGAAAATAGTCATGGCTAAGCATAATGCTAACCAATGTTAGTTTATGTCATTATATACTGACAAAGGAGATGGATAAAGTCAGGCCTAGTACAGACAAAAACTAATAATATTTAAAAAATAACTGATCGTAGTTAAAATCCCACCAAAGCTTTCGTTACTTGGCTAAACTTTGCAGGAAATATTTCAATTTAAAAGGTTTTTATTAAAATCCAAGTATTCGGGGAGATCTTTAAGGTACAAGTTTTAGAAAGATGGTAATTGCGACATGCTAATTGTAAAAATTGATATTATTTTACGAGTATTTTTTAAATATAAAACTGTATTTAAAGCGTATTGAATAGTAACAAGACTGTAATGAACATGATATTTAATCATTGATTAATGTATCGATTACATTATTAAATCCAGTCTTAAAAGTATGCAATGGCGCCACCTTCTTTATCTTTAACAAGCTGACCCGACAGACATTGTCCTGTCTTAACTATGAATGTCATATGTCGTTTGGTTTTAGTTTTGACTATTACCTAAAACTAAAACTATCGACTCATTTATCAACCGATCCATCTGTGTTAAACGATATTTGCAGCGCGTATGCTGTGAATCGCTGACAGTTATTTCAAACAACTGACAGTTATGTAAAATTAATATTGGCGTAAGTTTTCTCAAATTTTGTAACGTTCTGATCAACTTCCTTATTTTTTTATTTCATAAGATCCTTCTCCTGATAATAACAAACACAACAAAAAAAAAATGTGATATCGGTCCAGCCGTTCACGCATGATGGCGTGACCAAGGGAAATAGGGATTCATTTTTATATATATAGATAGGTAGATGATTAGTATCACTGCCTGTCGTTGTCATGCATTTGTCATAATTAATTTATACTTTCCACAGACCTATAACTAACATAGAAGGAGGCATTAGAAGATAAACAATGAAATGCAATATTTTATATTTTCTATACGAAACATCCTGCGTGTTAGAAAGAATACGCTTACCATGCATGTTACCTTTAGCATAAAAACAGTGTAAACAATTATTGTTAATGAACCAATAAAAATAAATAAATGACCCTGGTGATTCCAGGGTCATAAGTCATATTTTTGGAATCATCTCCTGAAGCCCTCTATTTTGACGTACTAAAAACTTTTTTCACGACTTTACTGATTGTGTTCTCAAGTCTGCCATGTCGATTTTTGTGAAACCTACTAACCTAACCACCTATTGTATTCGGAATTTCCTTCAAAATCCTTCAGATTGCGATTGAAAGTAAAGTGCATAGCAAATGAATCATTTTGTGATACAGTCGTTAGATTTGAGAGAAATTCAATCTGTTGGAAGATTGTGGATTACTCCGCGATCGACAGGTTTTTTATTAACAAGTTTGAAATAATCAGACTCGGGAAGGGTCTTATGGTACCTACTTCACAAAGTTATACGACGAGCAAAAATATACAGGGCTTTGAAACACTATTATTGCTTTATAAAACATTTGGTTTTATTTGTGTCCATTTCTGGGCTAAGCTTGTATGGGACCGCTATCCGTCTTCTTTGAGGGGAAAGTATAGTCTGTCTTATGCGTTAAGAACTCTCGGGTCTTTTCATTTTGACTAGTAAAATACGTATCAACAGGTACCTACGTAACTAAGTAGGTCCCTGTTGATACGAATGTTAGTTTTAGGTTGCATATTCGGCACTAGGTACTATCAGAATGTGTAACGCAGTTGAATTCTTGACAAAGTATAACTGTTTTGGTTAAGCATTGTCCACTCAATTGAGTTGATATAAGCATAAAGTTATTGAGCGGGACGTCGTAGTTTTTACCCGTAAAGAATATAGACGATGACACGACTTGAAAACTTGTACATAATCATGGCTACAAAACACTTCACACAATCAGCCTTTAATGTTTCCACTGCTCTAACTCAGGCCTCTCCTCTTTTTAGAGGGAGTGGATCGTAATCTACTTCGTAGGCCCACATATCACACGTCACACGTCGTACATATCACACGTCTTCAAAAAGAACAAGCTACAGCAACGCTTGATAGTTACTAATTTACAGCAACCCCAGTCCCCTGTAACTTGCACCACACCAAAGGGTTCAGTTCGTGTGACACTCCCAGGGGAAATCTTTTCGACGCCGACAGGGGTGAAGTCGGGATTAACTCCCGTTTCATTCGTCAACGCACAGCCCTAGCCGTACATGCATTTTACATCATCAGCCATTGGAAAACTTGCCTTTTTGGTGACCCTAATGCATGTTTTATATCGCGACATTATTGTTTATTTGTGTAATATCGTAAGCGATCAGGGTTGGCACGGGAATTGGCTAAATAGTTTGCGTAGTTAAGTTATTAAAGGGAGTGGGCTCTGAGGTTTTAACTAACTCACTATGTTTTAGATTCAAAATAAATCTATGGATTCTAAGATATTTGGAGTGAGTTCTTTTAAGTACCTACTGCATTTTGTTTATGAGCTAGCAGAGATTATGACCTCAAATCGATCCCGGACGACTCCGGAGACATTGCCTTTATAAAGTTGTAAATGGCAAGCCGGGCTAATGTCTAATAAGTAACGATAGGCCTTTTTCTTTTTCTTCGCCATATCTATCATCTCGCTAAAATACTTAATTATATAAACTAAGAGTAAGCAATCCATTCACAACATAAAGCATGGCCAAATCATAATAATAAGATAATATCAAGAAAGGTGTTCGTCATGTTTTGCATAAACTCAAAGTTAAAGCATTTATTTCAAATAAACCAATTACAGGCATTTTTGAATTGTCAAGGGGTCGGTCAGTCAGAAAGATGAAGCTAGATGCCCATTCCAAAGCGTATTAGGTACCTACCAATGGAGAAGAACGGGCAAGAAACTCCACGGACACTATTTTAAATCAAAATATTGTTACAAAAATTGGTTACATCATTCATGTTGAAATTATACATGTGAGAACGATGTAGAAAGAGGTGCACGTTAAAAGCGTCCGTACTACAAAACATAGAAATAAAAACAAAAACGTGTGGCACTCGGGGACTGCCGCGGTAAAGCTATTGCATAGCATTTTGTATAAGAATAAGAAATAAGAATTTAAAAATTTTAAATCTAAAATAAATTTAAAATGGGGCGCTTTACCCTAACCTTATCGGGGCCAAAAGATAGGCCCTTTACTGCCGATTCCAAAGACCCCAAACTCGATACCTCTACGACCTCCGGTTCAAAAGTTAAGACCCGGGGGGGTGAAGTAGCCCTGGACGGGTGGAGGGGTTGGTCAAAAGGGGTGACGCGGGGGGGTCCCGGGATCATATATAAGTGGGATTGATTTAAATAAAAATAAATATAATACAACTTCATATTGGGGTCGAAAAAGAGGGGGTCAAAAAAGGGGGGTCAAAGGGGCTTGTCTGTATGTATGTACTATTTGAGAGGGGTAAAATAGGGAGGAGGGGGGGAGAATTTGGTCAGAATTTTGATATTCCCAGCCGTTTCCGAGATATTGGGATATTGAGTTTTAAGATAGTGGTGATTATAAAAAATGTATGGTGTCCGACTGGTAAATGACAAACGGTACGAAAGTAAATGGAAATAAATATTAATTCAAGTTACACTTTTTGATAAATACCTATATACTTTCTCATAAACAGCTGCTTATGTATTCGTCCGATTTCGGAGCAGCTCGTCTCGATTCGTGCGAGCTTCGTAGAGTCGTACAATACGTCTAGTTGCACGCACACAAACACCGTGTAGAAGACTGCCGAAAAGAAACGACGTTAGACAATGCACGGCCTTCAAGCCACACCTCCGTGCCCGTCGGAGTGGGGAGCGTGAGGTTTTTTTTCGTTACGGAATTTCTGGCTCCGGTCCCCGCGCTCAAGGCCCGCGATAGAAGCTATGCAATAGCTTAAAAACAATTTAGAAATTAAAATAAGCCGTGGCAGGTAAGAGATGACCAGTCCCTACTGACGGCGCCCGTTTCACGAACATGAAGTATGGATCAGCACCATTCAGCTCAACCATATTATAAATCCCTTCAAAATATTCCTCATCAAAATCCCCACTTCGTAATCACCCAAAACCGACGAAAACGCCAAACACGACGAAATTAACTCGAGCCAGAAGTCAGACACGTTCCGCGCGAGACGAAAAACGAGCAACATTCCACCATCATTACCTTCAAAAGATTGCAAGAAACGATAAGACAACACTTTCTAAAGAAAGATTTTACCGGCTTTTAAAAACCGGGTTCTAAAACCGAAGTTTTACCCGCTATATTTATCCAAATATCATACTCGTTGGTTATTTTTTAGCCATTATGCATGTCTTGTTAACATAGAGCTCTGGAATAAAAGTTGGCATCTCGGGGGTGTACAAATAAAGAGACAAGGCAACCCTTTTGATCTCGCCCCGTAGAGTAATGAGCTCGTGCTGTTCGTCGCTCAAATATGTGTGCTTCAATAATACACTCAATTTTTGCTGTGTGTTTTGTGTTCCGAGATGTTTGTGTAACTTGAAATCAAAGTTAGGTATGTTTTATATTAAGTAGCTTTATGCTGAGCAGAACTTAACTGCTTAATTTTACCTATATCAATAAATGTATTTTATTTTTTCTTTTATTATTGCCGTATATTTGCTGAAATAGTAAATGCTGGAAGTTAGACTATTTTGGACTTTTGAAATCCTTATGTAAAGCAATTGGCAATTGGAAAACAATTAGTTGGATGACCATTTAACTAGGACATTCTATCAGACATGACGCGACGGTGGGTAAATTGAGCCTCTTCATAAACAGAATAATAAATGGACGTGAGTTTGAATGTTTTTGAATACTTAGTACATAAGTAGTTTAGTTGTATCCATTTTAGATCCTATAATCACCATGATGAAAAATAGATTGCTGATTGCAGTAAGTGGTTAGGGCACAAAAACATCTTGAAATTGCGTCCTTTCATCGTTCTCCTCAATAGCTAATTCTCTGTCAGGAGCATGCAATATTTAGAGCTATATTATATAAGTTTGTCGGCTCATTCAAAATCTGTTTTTCATAAAGCTTTCCGCACTGAAATCCATGTTAACACAAAAGAAAAAAAACGTGTTCAAAAACAAAGTTCCTTACGCTTTTTCTACAACTCCGCATGTTATTCGGGATATTTATATTGTATGATGAAGAATTTTAAAATGTTCGCAGTCGCCATCTTGGATTTACATTTTGACCTCACTATTGGCTTCAGCACCCTCAAAAACCATGAAAACTATTACTCTCTCTCTGTTTCTCTTTCTATTTGTATATTATTATTATAAAAAGTCGCTTAAGGCTTTTTAGTTGCGTGACGATTTCTAAAATTTTCTAAAATTTTGCTCCTACCGCAAGCTCCGTTATAGAACTTCATCCCAATAACTATCCACATTCACACACACATCCTCTCACAGACACACACACCCACACAACTAACAAACTAACTTCAAGCAAGCCGTACATACTCCAACGGGACTTGAAATAAAAACTCGCGCACAAGAGTAGTCGGGGAGCTTCAAATAAAACTCAGGGACAAGTAGTCCGGGAGTCGCATGCAACAGTTAGCGCAGCTGTACGAGGCCTGAAGTGGCCTGGCCCGAGGCAAGAGGCTCGAGGCCTCAAAGGCTCGACACTCGAGGGTCTGGCCTCGTAAAA
Source organism: Griposia aprilina (assembly GCA_916610205.1). NCBI lineage: Eukaryota > Metazoa > Arthropoda > Insecta > Lepidoptera > Noctuidae > Griposia > Griposia aprilina. The sequence continues at coordinate 20,928,192 of OU744299.1, read as the reverse complement.
AGACATCTCGGACTCTCGTTTTGTTGTCGTAATTGCTGTTTAATGTGGAAGTTCAGTATTTTTTTTTTTGACTTGTTTGTCGAGTAGTTATGTCAATAGCTCTCCCGAAAAACGGGTTTTAGGAAAACGGAAAACGTTTGAGGGAAAAAATAAATGTTTAGCTTGAGGAAAATCGAGTAGATAGAAGGGACTTTTGTATCGTTTTAATTAAAACATATAAAATAGACAAGCGTCAGTAATTAGCAAACAAAACAAAAAACTGAATCGTTAAAAATTCCACGCATTTTTGAACATGGGCTCAATTTGATGGTAATTTGCTAAGTGGTTACGGGATCTCCACACATCTCCAATCGAGTACATAATCAATACAACAATAAAACCTTCAAACAACCACGTTCTTTTAAAATTAACTAAAAACTTAATGACGCGCGTTTTTCCCACAACTCAAGCGAGTTTGACGGTACAAAACAATTGCGACTAAATTATTTGAAGCTACATCAGCAGTACTGAAAATATTGCAGCAAAACATCGCTTCCTGTTCATAAGTTAACAAAAACTCTCAAAACACGACCTTAATCGAATTTTGTGTACACGGGAATTAAAGTTGGGCATTCACCGTGCGATTAGTCGTGGAATTTTGGTCGCAAATGAGTAAGTAGGTATGATCATAGCACGTGGCGTGGTGTACCGGTTTTTCTGCCTACCCCATGGAAGTATGTGCGAATATTTATATGCCTGTTGGTCTGTAATCTGTAAGTCGAGTACGTGTACTAATATTTTTGAAGTCATGAGCTGAGGACGTCCAAAGTAGGTACTATTTTTGTCATTAGGGAGTTTGACACAAACCACCACCTACTTCAGGCAGAGGACAAGAAATAGTCGGGATCCGTGATAATTTCCATTCGGTAAAATGGAAGTAAAATTCTTAACTTTCTAGTTCCTCGAAACAGAACACAGCAATGCTACTGGCATAACGCTCAAATATCACATTTACAAAAAAATAGATAAAAGTCGCAGAAAAGTCGTAAAATAATTCCAAAAATCGTGTAATGAACAGTCCTTCTTAAACGCATACGTATACAGGATGATTAATCGAGCAGACGGCGTATCTACGGGTTGTTTCGTTGTATCCTCACAATGATGGATCACGGTGCAGTCCAGTTGTTTATAATAAATACTTGTTTGTCAACAACTTAACTTACTGACGCTGCGGCACTGTGGTCTCGACAACTTATTGTTAGAAATACTAAAATTTGATGCTATTGGTGAGTTGGTTAATTATTTAGGAGATGTAAAGTAGAGTTTTAATCTGTAGAAGGTATATGGGAGAAGGGAAGGTCGGGAGGCGATATCAAAAAGCTTTCTTCAGAGTATACAATAATTATTTTTGCCTCGTTGATCTAGTAGTCACAAACTCTACTGCTAAGCATGACGACCTGGTTTCGAGTAGATCAGTGGTGGCCCAGTGGTAGCGACCCTGATTTACGAGTTGTAGGTCATGGGTTCTAACCCAGACTGGCGTTTTACTTTGTGTAAATAATTTCATCACCACTGCTCTCAAAACGGTGAAGGAAAACATCGTGAGGAAACTGGAATGTCATAGAACAAAAAATTCAAAGACATGTGACATCTACCAACTCGCACTGGGCCCGCGTGGTGGATTATAGCCCACTCCCTCTCGAAGAGAGGAAGCCTGTGTCTCAGGAGTGGGAACATTATAGGCTGATTATGCTTGATGGCAATAGGCACGCCCCGATTACATGGGACTTAAACATAACTGGTGAAATGTGGGTGTACTATAGGTACACCTCTGCCTCCCCTTCTGGGAAACAAGGCGTGATTTATAATGTTATAATTTTTGAACGTTGACAATATTGAAAAAAGCTTCGCCAAAAAAAAACATACATACGCTAATAAACACATTACCCTCCTTTGCGTCGCGCAGTCGGGTAAAAAGCCTAGGTATAGTTATTATCCTCTAGTGCCCGGTTACGGAGGTATTATTAACTTTATCCATTCGACAGTGCTAATGGTTTAATATCTTGACACATTATGTTTCGAAGATCTACGCTTAAATAGATGAGTTTGTCGAATCATTCGTTATTCTGTCTCCTCAGCGTGTGGATGACAATCTATAAAGAGAGATTATGTTAGTTTACATTTAGAATAAGATATTTTTGTTAACTTGTGTTAATAAAAACATTTACAAATCAGTCGTTCAATTTAAATAGTGTCGGCCCAGAATAAAAAGAGTTTAACGGAGGCCCTCAGCGACCAGGGATAAGTGGTAAATTGATTTTTATTTTGGGTTGCAATTAACACTTTTACATGTCAAATAATATTTGAGCTACATGAGGTTCGTGTTTCATATTTAACACACAACGAAACACAGTCTCATATTTAAAGTCCTTATAATTTCACGTAATGGTCAGATCAGATAAGGGTAGGGATTAGGCGCGGATCGAGGTTTTTTTCTCAAGGGGGGGGGGCAATATTTTCTCGCTGAGGAAGGGGGAGGGGGATTTATCAAGTCGTGAAAGCCTTTTAACAAAATCTTCGGCACCTATTTTCCCTAAACTCAGCAATGTGCAACTTTATTTCTGTAAGTAGGTTTGTACAAATACTTTTACACGTCAATCATATTTTTAAACTAGATGAGGTCGGCGTTTCCTATATGACTACTCTGAGAAGAAAGGCCGAAACAAACTCGGAGGTCACAGTCTCTTTTAAAGTCCAGACATAATCTTGTTCAGATCATGTGAAGACCATGTAGATTTGTGTCTGAAATGGTCTTTTGAAGAAAAAACCACATCCTAGATTAAGTGAACCTGACCAGTCAGTGCACGCATTTGTCAGTAATCGTGCAGCTAAACTCGGAACTTAAGGAGCTCAACGATTCGACGAATAATACCAAAGAAAGGACATTTGGGTAGGCCGCATAAATTACTCAAACTGTCAGATCATGATTAAAACTAACTGAGAAATAAAAAGAAAAAAGTAATGACCCACATGAATGATTCCGTTACTACCTCAAATCCATTTTTATGCATTTTTGCTAAATACTTCAGGCAATATTCCCTAACATTATATGTATAGGAAACCCGCCTACAGATTGACCACAAAAAGTTAGAAAAAAATCCTTTTCAACTCTATAATATTAAAATAGCATCGACAGCACACACTATCGTGTAACATGAACATAAAATAAAATAGAACGCGGTATCTAACATTCAATATTTTTAAAAGTCATGTATGATGGATTGCGCTTTGTGCATGTTACCGTGTTATTGGAGATAATAAAAAAAACTAGAGCGTGCTATGATAAATTATTTACATGGATTACTAGATTTATGGGTAACAAATAAAATGTTATATTTTTTGTGTCATTGGTTTTACGAAGAATTTATTATACATATATGACCTCCTTTTCATAAATGGATATTTCTTGCGTTTAGGCCAATCTCTAACTGCTCTTATTACTGCTAGCCTAATCATTATTACTTAAGCATATTATGATTTGCGGATTGATTTTATATGACATTACCATCTAGCATACCAAAGACACTTCGACCATGATTCTGGATATTGTTGAACTATTAGAATAAAGAAAACTAAAAAAAACCATCATCGGTTAATCTAAAACAAAAATCTATTCAAAAAACGAACAAAAATTAGCCAATCCACATTTAAAACTCTGCCGACTCTAACAAAAGTCCGTACCTACCCTAAATCCTACCTTACAGCAACTTTAAATCCTTTCCACTTCAGGAAGACAGGGAATTATAAAGTAAAATATACCTGAGAACTGATATAAATCATAAGCTTAACATTTTAATTAAAATGATTAATATTGGCCGGTAAGTTGGTGACGGGTACTTTAGTAGTCCCGAGTTTGGAGGCACAAGTAGGAAGATCTATACTTTTTTATGATTGTAGGCTAGTGGGTCATGAGCAAAGATCGGATATTCGGATGCATATTTACCTAAAGTTAATTTTTCACTATGAAAGCGGCTTCTTAAAATATATTTTTTTGTAAAAAAAGTAGATGCGTATTTATTTAAAGTTAATGTTTAACCCCCGATGCAAATATTTGTATGTACGGTGTAAGAAGAGGGGTAGTATGTATTAGTTAAAATTAAAAAAACATTAATTAACGGCACGGTTGGTGCAGTGGTTAAGCGATTGACTGCTGCGCTTCGTGTCGCAGGTTCGATTCCCGGAACAAATATTTGTATGACCTACAAGTAGTTGTTACGGGTCTGGCTGTATGTGTATGTGAGTTTAAATGCTTGTAAACGCACCCACAATACAGGAGAAATTCCTAGTGTGGGGCAACATTAAAAAAAATAAAAAATATATCAAATTACGAGCTATATCCTGATTGGGCGTAAATATTACCTCGGCTACTAAAAAATTAATCACTACCTTTCGAACGCTATGATTTGGTCCGGTTTGCTCTCTGAAATCTGAAATTATCGGATTTTTTCCGATACAAAAGCGCATTCCATATTTACCAACATCTCAACTTTAGGTAAATATGCATCCGAATATCCGATCTCTGGTCGTGAGTCATGACCTAACTGATGGCAAGTGATGAGCCTAAAGTCTATTCAAATCCTTGTTTCCAATTGACGTTCTTTCCACTTACACGTATAACTTTATGGTAGTCTAAATTAAGTTGATTTCAGAATGATTAAGAATTATTTGGAACAAGTTATAGTTTTTTTTTAAGTTGTAGCGCAAACTGAACTTTATGAGAGTACCAACTACTTTTTAAAGAGTAGCCTCGGTTGGCCAGTTCCACTACATAGTAAACGCCCAATGAAACCGTGCTGACGAGCTGGCGTTTCATAATTACCCATGTAGGTTTATGTGAAATAAAATATTTTAAAATTGGTATTAAAGATTTTTCTCCTAAAACACATATTTGTTTACTTGTTTTAAAACAAAATCGCGACACATGGAACACCAAGCAAGGCAATTGTCGATGCATTGTTGATCTTTCACGTTTTAACCAAACTGAATGAATCACTTAAAAATTAGTAAAAAAAAGTAAGGTATGGCCAACATTGATAATTTTATTTACTTGCTTTATCCAAATTGAAAGACAAAAGTGAACCGTGTATTATTGCCATGTGCCATCAGAAATAGCGTAGTTTTTGAGGAAAAATTTTCATAAGAAACTTTACCGATTCCTAACTCGTTGATAGTTCAATGAGCATATAATATGTGGGAGGTGGGTTGGTGTAGTAAAATGTTGCCTATTTAATATATAACTAACAAAATTTACTCATTTTCACAACGCTTAACAAGGCAACAAAACTATGACTCCCTTGTTGGTCTATTAGTGGTCGCTAAGGCTACTGCTAAGCATGAGGTCCTGGACTCGATTCCCAGATGTTTTTGAGTTTTTCCATCTGGAATGACTCTTTAGCAGCCCAGAGTCTGGATTTGTGCCCGGAATGTAGAAACTATGAAAAAATACTTGTAAAATCGTTGTATTGTCGCCTGTCGGTTTCATTAAATAGGCCTCGGGGTCACTAAGGCCCAGTTGCGCGTTAGTAGGCGCAGTTGAGCGTAGTTTGTAAACTCGGAGTTAAGTAACTTACATTTTAACGCATATTACGCGTTGTGCCTCTAAAAAAAGTAACACCGGGTAAGTCAACCAACCATTAGTTTCTTTTTTTGACTTGGGAACATTTATATTGCAGTTTAATCGACGAAAAATAAAATAGAATTATAATGTACCTGTAATGCCTTATATGTAATCTGACTACAAATGAATGAACGAACAATGAACGGAATTTGTATACCGATCTCTTTTAAACTACATTACGATACGTAATAGTTTCTTGTCTTTAAATTTTATAACATGATATTTCGTTTTAATCATATTGTATGTGGTTTCCATGAACATTTTGTTTATTGCTTGACGAAAACGTCAGTTATGGAAAAATATGTCTTAAGTTTTTATAATTTGTATTGATTTTTTTATGAGTTTAAATGGGCATGATGTTGTTTCCTGCTATATAGTACCGAATTTTCTCTTACTACAAAGTCAAACAATATAAAATACAAAATTTGTTATCTGCGGTACCTCTTAACGTCAATTTATTTTCACATTACTTACACTAACCCAGGGATTAGCGACTTAACTCTCCCACATCGGTGGGTTTAATATTTAAAAGTCTATCTCTAGGTTTACCTCTAACTCTTGGTGGCGCAAGATGAATTATTTGTTTAACCTTGAGTAAGCTGTTAACTTCGAGTTATTTCGGATAACTCATGAATGCGCAAATGGGCTTAATTCAAATAAACTATTTAATATCATTTTGATAGAATAGAATACTCTTTATTATGTACACCATCAAAATTACAGATATAAATGTAGAAATTTTACATAGGGTGACACAATGGGCGGTCTTATCGCTAAAAGCGATCTTTTACAGACAACCTTTGGATAGCATCTTAACAATTTGCTCCGATCTTAGCCGCGTACTTAATACATAGATGTCGCTTAAGCCATGGTTTCCTAATCACCATTGATATACGGTGCTCGTTCACGTGTGCCCGTTAATTTGTCACCCTTTACTTAAGGGCCTAATGGTTAATTATGTGAGATATAGTATAATTTATAGGGTGCCCTTAGTAGTGGGATGCTGTGGTATTCGTGGCTCAACGGTTTGATAACAAGATTAAGACGTATCTATAGATTCAGAGGAATTTTGAAAAGAAAAAAATTAAACAAAAAAACATTTATTTAGCACAGACAACAAAACACACAACACAACACAAACAAAAAATCAAAAGTGTTAAGTGCATTGTGAGAAATTAGCAGGAAAGTGTGCTTCGCGGCTTCGCCAAATAGGTCCAGTTCAGCAAAAATGTCAGAGAACTAGTGCCTGACGCTGGTTTTGTAACTTAGTGCATCACGATTCTGGTAAAGCTTTGGTTTTCTACAGCTGTGACCGCAACATAACGGGCGCAGTGACGGTCGTCATGAAAATGAAGGCTTCGGCGTTTGACTTTACGAAGTCAAAAATCGCTCTCTAGAAAAACACCAACTACTTCCACAAACTAACGTTTCGGTGTCATTGAATGGTATATTGCGGACGCTATGTGGCTTTTACCGCAGTCTTAAGAAACCCTAGCTCAAGCGACAAGCCGCGTGCCCGTTGGGATTTCTCATCAGAAAAAATGATGAACAAGCAAACTTCCATTGCCTATTAAACCCTTTTGGGGGATGAATTTTAAAAATTCTTCCTTAGTGCTCATTTTCTTTATAAGATACGGAACTCTTGTACATAATTTATACTTTCATGATTCTAGACCCAGCGGTTCAGGCTGTTTGTATGTCAGTGAGACGATTTTAATTAAGGTGAATCCTCAGCTGTAACCCGCCGAATTCAAATTTGTTCCACCTAAGAATTTTTCAAAACATTTCATAGAAAAATTCTTAGGTGGAACAAATGTCCAAAGTTTAACGATTGATATGAAATTTATGATTATTATTCAGTAAATATATCATTCCTATAGTCGCAAATCGCATTTTGATCAACATACGACGTAAAACAGAGCTGCGATATGCAAAAAACCAAAGAATATTTGAATTTGGCGGGCTACAGCTGGGGATCCCCCCTTAAGTAGAATTTTTGTTTTTTTTTATCGATTGGCGAGAGAGTGCACGTTCAACAGCGAGTTTGACTCGCGATTAGAACAAAACATTTAAATGCCCTACATGATCTTGCGGTTTGTGTTTAGCGTGTAATATTTGTGGTTATAAGCACATGGAAAATGCGCCAAAATCCAATTGTTGACCAAAGATATTAAATAATAAAATATATAAACAAAACAACCCCTCATTTTCATAAAAATGTAACATTTTATAACAAAACAATAAGCACATTACAAACAATGTATTATCACAAGGGTGTAGCCACGCTGGCGGCTATAATTCAACAAATGATTTAAGCCTTGTTCACACCAGCCCTATTTTTATTTACCGCTGTATCGCTTCTGCCCATCTACATATTTGGTGCTTTTGGTCATAGGGGAATGAAAATTTGAGGAGAAGGCAATTTAAGGGTTTTAATTAACGTGAAAGCAAGTGACGGCATTTAATTGATTTGGACTTTTATAATTTTTACATAATGATTATAACTTAAACGCAGGTTTAGTAGTGATTTGCTAAAGAATAATTGGTTTTAAAAAACGGGGTACGAGACTTTCCTTTAAATCAACTTTAAACGAATGTTGAAGAAGTCTAAATCAGTCTACATACACATATATTCTCAAATGAAGAAATTAACTTGAAATTAAATTTTCGCAAAGTGGGTAAGTAAAGTAAGTAAAGTAAGTAAGTAAGTAAGCTAAGTACTATTGCCGCTATAGCAACAAATAATAATACCATGTTTAATGCAAATAAATTATTTTATTATTATTATTATTTTCAAAATAACATATAGTTAAATATTAAACGGGGTCCACATACAAGAAACATGTTTTTTTCAGCGTTCTTTTACTTAAGTATTTGAAAAACATAATGTATGTAGTGTTCATATTTTACAGTGCTACGGAACCTTTCCTGTGTGAGTCCGACTCGCACTTGGCTGCTTTTTTACCATCTGTGTCTGAGAATTTAAAAATCACTTATTACAGATTCTTTAATATTCACAATGTTTTGTATTAATTATCACATATTAAAAAGTAAAGAGAGAGAGATTATTAAATAGTATTCTATTCTATAATATTTATTTTGACCGTCCTCAAATCTAAGCATTTATCTCAAAGGTTATTTTAGTTAACAGAAAGCCTTGGTCTACAATCAATCTTGGATCTACACTAGCCTCCATCGTCCCTCCTCTTTCGAGTCTCTTTATGCAAACATGTCGTTTGGGAGATGACGTCGACCTACCTAGATCGAGTACATACCTACCTACCTACAGCTAATGAATTCAGCACCAATGTATCTTATTATTGTTCTTCTTATCTAACAGCATAAAATATACAGGCTGGTATAAATTCAGCACATGATTCTAGACCCCCCCTAGCGTAGAAATTTTTCGAAGTTTAAAAAAAAAATATCTGCTGTTTCATACAAAAAACGTGCAATACTTACGCGCTCAAAATGTATAGAACAGCATTATTTTTTTAATAACCCCCGATAAATTTAAGCGCAGGGGGTTCAGAATCAGCTCGCCGTCCGGTAAGGACCAGGCCCGGGTCGACGGCGCGTTGTGTTCCTCGCGCGCCTCAAAAAGTTGTCAGCATAATTGACGGGGTCCGATAGGGCCGATGCCTGCCGGGGTCGCGGATTGTTCGAAAGAGTTACCGTGGCCCTGGCGCACAGGCAACTGAAGGAACACGGGTGGGTTTTAGTCAGTAAGAGTCTGACACGCCCTTCCGCTCCGCCCAGAGCGGGAGAGGTCATTTGATGATTTCCCACCCAAAAAAAAAAAAAAAAAAAAGGGGGTTCAGAATCACGTACTGCCATCCTATATAAGGTCCAAACAAATTAAAAAACGTTGCAAGATTTTATATAGCAAATCTGTCAAAAACTCATAGTAGAAACACCATTGCAACGTTTGTAAATTAGTAAACTTAAACCCCTGCACACACTTGTACAGCGCATGATAACTACTCATGAATTACTAACAATTTTTACTACGGAACCAAGTCGGAAATAAAAAAAAACAGCATTCATACATTATGATCATATTGTCATTGCACTTTTGTATAGTATTTATAAAAATAAAAATAAACTGAAATTAGAACTGCGGGGTACTGCGTAACACACTAACAGTAGGAAAGGCTTTCATTTTGACAGGTCAACAACATTCATTGCGTTATTTACGTTGTTGAGATGACAAATATTTCGAACATTTAAAGCAATGGATTAGCAATAGGCTTCAAAATGATTCAGATTGTGATTGATAGTGTGTTACGTAATTAGGGTGCTGGTGCCGCGAGTGCTATTTTAAAGCACAACTTAACAGCACGCTGATAACAGCACGACAAAAGGCATAGATAGTGAAAACATCAATGACATAGCATTTTTATAAACGCAGGACTTTAACATCAGTCATTCTATATTCACTATGCTATCCAGTAGGTATTTACTAATGCTTTAAAACAGCGTCATCTCATTTCATTTTATTTCCAAATACATAATTCTTTATTTACCATAAGCAAAACAACACATAACAACAACAAAACAAACACAACAAAACAAAATCATAACACAAGAAAAATGATAAGCCGGAACCTTCAGGGTAACCCGCGAAATTCAAATTTTGTTACGTTTTTTGCAATTTGCAGATCACTGTCAGGTTGTATTTTGATTCAAATATTATTCGTGACCGTAACAAATATGGCTTTACAGAATTAGAATCAGTAGAATCAGCAATACATCTCTATAAGTTCATATTACCCTATTGAATGACTATTTCATGAAATCATGACATTTGAGGGCAATTCTAACTCAAGGAGTTGTATTGCTGATTCTAATGATTATAATTCTGTAAAGCCATATTTGATACGGTCGCGAATCATATTTAGATCACAACCTGATACTGACCTGCAAATTGTAAAAAACGTAAGAAAAATTGAATTTCGCGGGCTATTTGGGCGCATCGCCCTTAAGCTATATTAATACTTATTATAATTGAGGCACTTTATGAGGCTAGCGATTCACCTTTCAAAGCTTATGAGAGATAGTTTTAACAGATAACAAAATAAACTCAACGCAATAATGATGGGTACACGATGGCAAAATCACAAATTATTTAGTAAGTTATAATTGTACTGAATGCATATACAGCATCGTCTAAACGACTCCTGGCAGCTTACACACGAATGCCGTATCCATTTTTCCATGTTTCACTGTAAACCAGTAGATAATGCAGTTTCGCAATATATAATATAACAATAAGCAACTCATGTCAAACGGACACTTATCAGAAAGGGTCAGTGATATATTTATCAGTCACGAATCACCCCCTGAGGGTAACGCTAGCAAATATGAAATATGATATGAATGCCCTTTGGAGATGCGGTTTGTTTGCTGAAGATATTTAGGGGAAGGTAAATAAAGGATAGAGAGTTTTTAGAAAAAGCGTAGATTCGAGGTTTTAAAAAAAAATTACCTACTGAATGTAATAATGTCAAATATCTTAGTCAAGCAACGACACTATTCAATGCAAAGATGTAAGTACCTGCCTCGTTGGTCTAGTAAGCAAGCGCTACTGCTGAGTATGAGGTTCAATTCCCAGGTTGGGCAAAGTGTTATTGGGTTTTTCAATCTATCATTTCTCAGTAGCATCCGGGTCTGGATTTGGCTAAGCTGCGCGATTTGGCAAGTCCCAACACATCTCCACTTAGTAAAAAAAGGCAATGACAACTTAGGATGCAAGAGTGAGCGAAGCGAGCTTGGAATTTGGGCCACCCCAACTCGAACAGGTTAGGTTCGAAGGAGATGGCGGGGTCTAGTGAGCGAGCGAACAAAGACCCCGCCATCCCGTTCGTGGCTAATTTTTTTATCTATTTAGGAACAGGAGCCCCGCCGAGTGGTGCTCCGTCGACTATGCCTCAGGGGTGCCCCTTTCCCCCATTTATCAGGTAGATGATTTCAAAATACCCACAAAAATAAGATTTTAATTTAAAAAAATAGTAGCCCTTTGGTTTTAGTTTTGAAAAGCCTTTAACAGATGCAAGGGGGGATGGGGGCTACTACTTCTCCCTTCATTTTATTCGTCACCCCCCTCTCCCACCTCTTCTGACCTTTTAATCAATGTCAATACAAGAACATTCGAAAGTTAGGTTAGATAATGAAGTATATCGGATAATCCAAGACCTGAAAAATAAAGTTAGCGTAGGTTATGATGACATCTCAACAAAAGTATTAAAATTCGTTTCCCAAGTGATATCAGGTCCCATTCGTCACATAATTAATTTAAATATTTGCTCTGGAATCTATAGCCCACTATAATTAAGCCTCTTTTTAATAAGGTGATAAGACTGACATTAATAACTACCGACCAATTGCGCTTATACCGGTAGTATCAAAAATATTTGAGAAAATTATTTATAACTGTATTTATTCCTTCTTCACCAAACACAACATCTTAGTAAAGGAACAGAAAGGCTTTAGAAAAAACAAATCCATAAACTTGGCCATATATGATTTCCTTAATATTATAAAGACAGGTATCGATCAAAGCATTCCCACTATCACTATATTTATGGACATGACGAAAGCCTTTGACTTAGTCGATCATAATATCTTTTTAGGAAAACTAAGTGCTTACGGAATAAGGGGAAACGCACTTTCTCTTATAAAATCCTACCTTGACAGTAAAACACTGTACGGAAGTTAGACGAATTTTCAAAAAGGATAAAATGTAATACAAATACATTTCAGCAAAACGTAAAATCACATTTGGCGTGCCACAAGGCAGCGTATTGGGCCCACCATTGTTTCTAGTCTACATAAATGACTTTTTAAAACACGTTACTTTTCCTATGGTTCTTTTTGCCGATAAAAGCACTTTAATTATTAGGCATGATGATTTAAACAGAAACTATGAAATTGACATAAAAAATACACTACAACAATCAACAATCAATTGCTTGGCTTGAACAAAATAATTTAATTCTTAGTTTAAATAATTAAATGAAACTAAAATCATGCAGTTTCCACAAAGAATTACCACTCCTGACATCAATCTATCTTTAAATAATAATATAATTGAAGAAATAGGACATATTAAATTTTTAGGATTGATGATAGTCTCTAAACTGACGTGGAAAGAACATGAATCGATCTTAATTACAAAATTTACCAGGTTTGCCTTTGCTCTTTTATAAACTCAGCAAAAAAGTAAATCAGGCGGTAATCGTAACCGCTTATTATGGGTACGTAGATTCAATATTACGTTACGGAGTAATTTTCTGGGCACATTCCTGTGAAAAACTTGAAATTTTTAAAGTGCGGAAGAGGTGAATTAGGTCCATATGCAGTCTTAAATCAACATAAGTTGCAAACCACATTTTATCTCCTTAAAACTACTTACGTTACCTTGTCTTTACATTTACAAAACCGCATTGTTCGTAAAGAAAAACGGTGATTTGTTTAAAAAAGGTTCAGAACAAAGCTCTTTATCCATAAGACCAACATATCGACATGAATTATGCCTAAGACGTTCAAAAACTGCCCTTATGCACAAGAGCATACTTTGCATGGCTCCAAAAAGTTTGAATAAGCTACCAAATGACATAAAAGATTTACGCTTGGCACAATTTAAACGTAAACTAAATAATTTTTTAATAAACAAGTACTACTATACCACTAACGAATACCTAGTTGAAAAATCTTCATGTGACTAACCATTTTATGTATTTACGTTTTAATGTAATATTCATATACATTATATGTATTAATTTATTACAATATATTATGTCGTGTATTTTAATTTCTTTACGTATGAATTACAATATTAGAAATTGAGTTAGGACTCAATTTCTAATATTGTAATTTAACAATGCATGCCTGAATAGGCTTGATTTTTGAGCTACTATAAAATATTTTTAAGATCCCATTGTATCACCAAAAATCGCATTAATAAATAACTTTGACTTTGAATTATAAAAAAAAACATATCTCTAAAAGGGAGCGAGCCCTCCCCTTTTTGACATATGATTTGTACCCGGTTGATGGCAATAGGCTCACCCCCTATTACATGGACATTGAACATAACTGGCAAAATGTGGGTGCACCATAGGTACACCTCTGCCTAACTCTTCGGGAAACACAGGCGTTATGATGTTATGTTACGTAAGTACCTCATTTTAACAATCTAAAAAACACTACCCTCCTTTTGGACTCCGCCGCTGTCGGGTAAAAATACGTCTCCAAAGCCCGCTGCCATAAGAAAAGATTATTGATTATCTCTAACAATAAACAAATACACAGAATTACCTTCAGAACTGCCCAAAGAGCATTAAGACCAGTGATCACCAAACGATTAACCCCTAACCACTCAATCCCTGGAGGCGAACGAAAATTTTAATCAAAGAAAACTTTAAATTAGGAAAATTTCGAGCAAATACCCGACAGCGCGCCGCTCTGCCAAGTTTGTGTGTGCCGTGTATTAAAACAAATATAAATAGTTCAATTTTATACGGGTTGTGTTATGACAGCAAACAGTATGTATGTTTAAAACCCCTACTACTCGTATGTATAAGTAGAAACTATTAGCTACTAACATTACAAAACATCACGCCTGCATTTCCTGAAGAGTCAGGCAAAGGTGTGGGTACCTATAGTACACCCACATTTCGCCAGTTATGTTTAAGTCACATATAAAAGGGGCCAGCCCTTTTTTTTTTTTTTTGGTTGGGAAATCATCAAATGACCTCTCCCGCTCTGCGCGGAGCGGAAGGGCGTGTCAGACGCTTACTGACTAAAACCCACCCGTGTTCCTTCAGTTGACTGTGCGCCAGGGCCACGGTAACTCTTTCGAACAATCCGCGACCCCGGCAGGCATCGGCCCTATCGGACCCCGTCAATTATGCTGACATCTCTTTGAGGCGCGCGTGGAACACAACGCGCCGTCGACCCGGGCCTGGTCCTTACCGGACGGCGAGCTAGAGGGCGAGCCTGTGATCATGAACCGGACACAAAACCAGACCCCGAGCTGCTACTGCGAAATTCCAGATGGAAAAACCCAGTAATACTTTGCCCGACCCGGGAATCGAACCTAAGACCTCATGGTCAGGAGTAGCGCCTGCGACCACTATTATTGTCCCACTGCAAGCCAACTTCTCATACACAGAAGGCACGACCATTAATCACCACGCTTGCTCAAGATGGGTTGGCGATTTTAGACTTACCAACTATAAAAACTTTTTTACAAAAAGAAACAACCGACTTCAAAAAAAACACTACAAAGTGAAAAATAACTTTAATTTCGGAAGTCGGTGTCTTTGTATCTGTATTTTGTTTTTTGCCACCGACTTCCGAAATTAAAGTTATTTTTCACTTTGTAGTGTTTTTTTTGAAGTCGGTTGTTTTTTTTTGTAAAAAAGTTTTTATTTTTCACTTTTTATTTAAAGATAAAGATAAAAGATAAAGATAATTTATTTGTCAAACATGGGTACACATACAAATCAAGCATGCAAGATCTTAAATATATGTAAAAAGTCCGTACATGTTTTGCCTGACGAGACGTACAAGTTTTTTATTTATTTTAACAAACACACATTTTTATAAACCAAAGACTGGCTATTGGGTCACTAACATTCATTATTAAATTTTATGAACATAATAATAATATAGAAATAATAATCTAAAGTTCATTTATGTACCGTGTGTTTTTGTATCTGTCAAAAATTATTTATATAATAGTAACACTTGTCTGTTAATAGATTTCGAATCTTATTTTTAAATCGATTTGTTGTCATAGCTCTATAGGACTGTGGTATTTTGTTGTATATTTTCGGGGCCATATAAAAAAAGCTTTTCCCCATAAGGGCAGTTTTTGCCGAATGCAAGCAAACTTGGCTGTTGTCACGTCTGTTGCGCGGAAAAGGGTCAGATTGTCGTGGAAAGAGTTGAGGGTTAGACTTTACAAACGATGCAACTTCAAAAATATATAGAGACGGTAAAGTTAATAATTTGTATTTATTAAACAATGGTCTGCAGCTTTCTGTCGATTGTAACTTAAACATAGCCCGAATGCACCTCTTTTGGGATTTAAACGCTATTTCTTTGTCTGTAGAGTTACCCCAAAATATGATACCATAGCGCAAAATTAATGCCACTAATCCATGATAGGCCGTCACCAAAGCATCTGGGTTAAGTTCTGAGGACAGTTTGTACAAGACATACGCACACGAGCTCTGTTTTTTGCTTATATATTCAATGTGCGCTTTCCAGTTCAATTTTGCGTCTATCATATAGGATAAATAATAGTGATCCAAGCACGCTCCCTTGTGGGACACCGTAAATAGGCGTTCGTTCGCCAGATATGTAAAACTCCTCTCTTTTTGTCTTAATATTTATTTTTGTTATTTCTGTGTACTGTTTTCTGTTAATTAGGTAAGACTCTATTAGGTTAAGTATATTTCCTCTTATGCCATATGCCTCTAGTTTCTGAAGTAGCACGTTATGGTTTACATAGTCAAAAGCTTGCGTCATATCACAATAAATAGCGCATACTGGGATTCTAACGTCCATATTTATCATTGCCTTATGCAAGAAGTCATAAATTGCCATATTGGTTGTCCTGTTTTTTCTAAATCCCTTTTGTTCATCGATTAAAATGTGTTTCTTTTCAAGGTATGAATACAACTCCCTATAAATATACTTTTCAAAAAATTTAGATATGATCGGAATAAGTGCAATTGGTCTATAGTTGCCCATGTGTTCATTATTGTTTTTTTTTAATAACGGCTTTACTATAGACACTTTTAAGGCATCTGGATATACACCTGAAACGATACACAGATTTATGAGATAGCTCAAGTGTTTACAGATAAAGTCAGATATATACTTGATTACCTTCGTAGAGATTCCGTCATATCCTGTACTATTTGTGGATTTTAATGATTTTATAATGTTTTTTATGTCTATAGGTATACTGGGGGCAACAAAAATTGAATGTTGTCGTTTTGCAATATGGACTGAATTATTTCCTGTACATGGAATGGGTTGAATTTTGTCTACAAAAAAGTCGTTAAATGCGTTTGCTATTTCTTGAGGGTCTTTTAATACTTTATTATGTAAATTGATCTGTCTAATGGATTCCTTAGGGAAACACGGTTTTGATTTGTTTATTATATTCCAGGTCGTTTTTGACTTATTGGTCGAGGTTTTAATAGAATAGTTGTTTTGGGCACGTTTAGTAAGTTTCATAATTTTTTTAAACCTTTTTTTGTAGTTTAGGAAACTTTCCTTATTCGTTATATTTCGTTTTAGTCTATAACGCCACAACAGTTGCCTTTTCTTTTTGCTGCATAATTTTATGCCGTGTGATATCCATTTCGGTTTCCTTATCACCCTTATAGTTGTCCATTTAAACGGAAAACATAGGTCATAAAAAGTTTAAACGTGTCAATAAACATGTCAAACGCGTCATTAGGATTATCCGTTTCATAAATTTCCGAAAAAGTCAGTTGTTCTATACAGTCTTTAAATTTAATCATATTCTCTGCATTAAAATCACGTATTTTTATGCGCCAATATTTTAAAATAGCAGTTTTTTTCACCGGGAACTTTATTATTTGAGCTGTGTGGTCTGAAAGTGCAAATTTAGTTACTTCAGTTTTACATTTGGTTTTAAAGTTATGTGCGATATTGTATATGCACATTTGGCTATGTATCCTGGTTGGTTGTCTTAACGCTAATGTTAGATTGAAATTTAGTAACAGACATTCAAATTCTAATGTAATTATTTTTTTTTTCATTACGTCAATATTAAAATCTCCTGTCATTACAATATTCGTATATATTTTTTTTACATATGATTCGTAATATTTTCTCTAACACTCCATAAAATGTATATATATTATTTATTTTTGGTACTCTGTATATACACAAAATAATAACATTATATTGTAAGAGCTCTACACCGCAGCACTCAACTACACCAGTTATTGACAAATTAGCTACCTGCGGAACCTCTCTCCATTGGTGTCCTTTTCTAATTAAAATACAAGCACCACCATGCTTACTATTCTTTCTACAAAATAGTGATGCTAAACAATAATTGGGTACCTTTAAGTGACCTTCGTAGCCTGACATCATAAAATGCTCTGTAATACATAGAGCGTCAATATTAATGTTCTTTTCTTCTAATTCCTGTAGGCAAACAGTTAAAGCATCTGTCTTATTTAAAAGGCCTGCTATATTCTGATGCATCACATAGATACTATTGCTAACGAAAAAACTGTTTTTCTGTTTCTAGCACATGTGTGGGTTCGAGGGTCGTTAATGTAACCAAGTGTTTCCTTGGAGACTGAGTGTTAAAACATTGTATGTTCCCAATTAAATTAAGAAGACTAAGAAAAACGGTACGGAGTCCAAAGTTATTTAGTTGACCAGACCGCCTAAAGAATGTGTTGTAGTTATACTCGATATTTGCATTTGAATCCAACACATATGCATACTTATGTTTTCTATTATCTTCATACAAAAGTTGATTAAAACTCATGACTCGCCAATTGTACATATTTGAATTAACATTATATTTATATGTTGGCAAACAGATAATAATGTTAGTATGAGTTATGGCACTGATCGTGTTTCTTATGTCTACTACTAATTTAAAGTAGTTATTACTAATCTTAAAGTCCTGTTCACCAATAAAAATTACACAAAACTCACTCTTCGTGTAATCCTCAAGTTTAGTGCTTAACACTTCCAAAAGGTTACACGTGGCTGCTCCTGTTCTCAGATAATGACAAAAGCCAAATTGCCTCTTAATCGTCTCTTCTGTGTGTATGTGTCCGTTAGTGAGTCAGTTATTCATAAATCTAAGTTACAATAGCCTAATGTCAACTGCTCATCACCTTTTCCAAAATATTCCTTTTCCCGACGCAGGGACGTTAACTGTTGAGGAGTTCTCCTGTTAAGAACCAAAACCACTGGAGCTGATGGTAAAGCCATCATCAGCTCCATTTCACCATATCATACGCATTGTGATGAGCACAAATTGCTAAGCAACCATATTAAAATCGAATCGCAACCCGTGAAATACTTATTATTAAGAAGTTCCGGTGGCCATCTCTGGTCTTCATCATCAGTTCCACTTCACCGAATGGTGCTTTCCAAGAGCAAATGCACAAGTTACTATAAAAAATATGCAAATCGCTATACCTGTGCCTATAAAATTTGAGGATTTCCCTCGATTTCCATGGGATCCCCTCATCAGATTCTGACTTGGTAACAATGGGACTACTTCGAGAGTGTACCCTTTCGGACAAAAAAAGAATTTTCAAAATCGGTCCACAATTGACGAAGAAATCGGTGAACATACATATAAAAAAAAGAAATAAAACATACATACAGTCGAACATATAACCTCCTCCTTTTTGGAAGTCGGTTAAAAATACAAAAGTATAGAAATTACTGTTTTTTTTTTTGGGTGGGAAATCATCAAATAACTTCTCCCGCTCTGGGCGGAGCACGAGGGCGTGTCAGACTCTTACTGACTAAAACCCACCCGTGTTCCTTCAGTTGCCTGTGCGCCAGGGCCACGGTACGGGGCCAATCGTATGCGTCGACATTCTGACGGACGCCATCGGCGGTCGCTGCATCCGTTCGTATCTTTTCCGATCCGATGCGATGCGAGCCGTTTGGTGGAAATCAGCCTTTTTGACTAATTAGTACACACACATTCACACATACTACACATCGTTGTGATAATTCTTTTACTTTTTTTTGTTGCAGGTATGTCCGAGTAGCTAGACGGCGTCGGTGACCACCATTCAATCAGGTAAGTCGTAGAATTTTACGAAAAAGTCGGTTTAAAACATAAATTAATTACCAATAGTAGTACCAATTGGCGTACCAAACAATGTATTTATGTATGCAAACACTCGTTCACCGGTTGCAGCCGTGTTTACAATAGCTGTTTACTTTGGATACAAGTTATTACCGACGCGCGACGGTAGCGCGTCTGGTTGGGTTATAAAATTTATGATATGCGCAACGGTGACTCGACGATAATATGCGTAAATAGCGCTTAAAGAGCCGTGTACACTGGCAGGAATGTTCAAAGATATGTTTACCTACAATCTACATGGTCACTGTTTTTTTAAACGTTTTATTTTGCTTCTTTTGCATGTGTGTCCGGTTACTCGGTTTGTAATCCATTTTTCAAACTTTTCCTGGCATCCTATTAAAGGCTTCCACAGACAGGCGCGACGCGACGGTGCGACGGGATTCTGGTAGAACAACTTGCATGAAGTTTTCATAGAAATTGTTCTACTAAAATCGTGTCGCGCTGTCGCGTCGCGCCTTTCAACAAGAGCTTTAATATTTTTTCAAAAGTTTGAGGCGTGAATGTTCTTTTTACATTTAAAGATAAGCCCTAGCTTTAGCAAACTTTTTTTTTTACCAATACAAATATTTTATTAGAACAAAAACATATTACAAATATTAAAGTTCTATGTTTATGTTACGTTTTTTCGATTAAATAAAAGCTTGTTTACAAAATGAATATCTAATACATAAAAATCTCGTGTCACAGTGTTTGTTATCGAACTCCGCTGAAATGGCTTGACCGATTTTTATATTATGTTTTGTGTATATTTGGTAGGTCTGAGAATAGTTCGTAAAGTATATTTCATACCGCTGCGGGTGAAACCGCAGGGCGCAGCTAGTATATATATGTATTTAAATAGGTACTCCGTAGCATAAAAAAATATTCGTAATTATTTTGTTTTCCATTTATTGAACCTGGCACATAACAGTTCCAAAGAGCTAATTTAGACACTTTTGTTTAAATAAAACAGGAACCTACCTACTTACTTTTATTTGTCAATTCAACACAGTCAAACGAGCTTCCCAATGAGAGCAAGAAAGATCCTACTTTTTGCCCTAAGACTAACTAACGTACACATACACAGCTTTTCCTATTTTTATTTATTTTTACTTTACAAAACAGTCACTGACATTTTTCGAACAAAATAAATGTAATAAAAAAAAAACACTTCAATTAAGCATTAACAACGTTATCCTTTTACATGAAATTGTTTTCAGCTTTTCACGATTTAGTTTCAGGAAAACCTAACTCGTATTGAGATCAATATTGGATTCCGGAAACTAGTATTTTAAAATAAAAATACCAATACTATTCTCATAGGTTTAAAAAAACAAAAATGGACAAAATTATCAGCGAATTAGCAATTTTATGATAACACCGGGGCTCTATAACAAATATCACTTAAAAACTCTATTCCTATTAAAGATAATTACAATTAAAATTAAATAAATTACAGACTGTAAAACTATTTACATAATATATAAGCTACCAGTCCTAAAAAAAATATATTGTAAATGTATTGTATTTTTTGTTGTATATGTAAATGGTACACCACTGACTACCTGCATTATTGTCTCTCCTTCTACTTTGAATCCATCCAAAGGTTGTCTGTAAAAGATCGCTTTTAGCGATAAGACCGCCCATTGTGTCACCCTATGTAAAATTTCTACTTTTATATCTGTAATTTTTATGGTGTACATAATAAAGAGTATTCTATTCTATTCTATATTATATACATCTATATTATATAAAAAGCGGAGGGGAAAGAATCACAAGGATCAAAAAGAAATTACTGTGAATAATTCATTGCCTCAGATAATAAAAAAATCCTTAAAAAAAGACTGTAAGGAATCAAAAGAACCTAAACTTTTCTTATTTCAAAAATCTCCCCCTGTTATACGAACAAAACTGGATACTATTAAATACACACACATGTTAACATTAGGTCGCTTGCAACCCAGGGTGCGTCGGTGTTGCCACTATTTATAGGTCAATTACCGCTCTGTAATTAAGGCAATACTTCAGCAAGATCACAGCTTTTGCCAAGATTGCTTAAATAAATTTTAACTTGAGATTTCCAGCTAAGTAAGGGAGACATTACGTTATCGCATCTTGGTTGGTAAACAAAACTGTTATAATAACGTAATTAAACGTAAAATGGTTTGGTTAAAGGTTTTGTTATTTTGAGTAGAGGTTTAAAATGTATCTCTTTAAAACGGTAATAAATATAAAATTCGATAAAAAATATTACTCATAATAATTACACTTTTCATCATTAATTTATACATGAATAAATACCTTAAAATACCTATTAGGTACGCTTGTTGATCATCAGAAAAGTAAATAAGGAAACATCAAACAACATGCAATATTAAAATGAAAATAAAAACATAATCACAGCATACCGATTTAAAATAAATGAAAGATATTAAACTTTAAACGTAAAAAATATATAAAAGCAACGCAGAGCTATATCGAATTTTAAAAAAGGTTATTAAACATTCCCTTTGAATTTATTTCCTTTGAGCTTTGCATATTAAAAAAAATGTATGACGTATTTCCTTTTGCAGCGCGCGTTCAAATTTATTTTTTATCTGTGGTGCTTACAGGAGTCGAGTATTTATTGGTAGCTAGCCTTTTGAGTGATTCAGATTAATAATTCTGATGTTAATCATTTCCCGTTGGTTTCTTTTTTGTTGTATGTTTTCACTTTATTAAGGAAATATAGTTGCAGTAATATAGTTAAAGCATGCTTTTTGTTACAGTTCATTGTGGTAACAAGCATCCCAACCAGAATCAGAAACTTACATAAAATATATTTTCATTTTTTTACTGACTTCCAAAAAATCCAAATGTCCTAAATAAATTCGACCAGTATTTCATTTTGTCTATGGAACAAAAATCAACAGCTTCCAAAATCAAACATGACCAATTCAAATCGTTTGATTCTTAAAATAGTAGCAGCAAAATTGAAGGCGTACGATCAACGAGTACGTCATCAATAACCGCTCAACGCCATCCAGATTTATCAGACGCAAACGTCTACAGTGCATTGCTAGCGAAAGAATAACATAGACATGCTTGCTTGTTCTTCTTTATACTTTTATACTACATTACAAAATACACTCGAGAGCAATGAATCCGGGTCACTTAAAGAATGTTAAAAATCTCGGAAACTAAAAATTATAGGTTAATGCAATAAATTGTATTTAATAGACAATGTAATACTCCTTAAATGAAAGTAAAAAAAATATGAGTCACCATACATTTTATTAACACAAAATTACATAAAGAAAAAAACTGCTGATCTCTCCTTAAAACAAAAATAGGAAACATGAAATTTTTGAACTTTATTACGATTTTCTTGAATTTTAATACTTCGTATTGCCTCCTCGTTCTTCCATTACTGCGTTTACGCGGTTTGGCATGCTGTACACCAAGTTCCTTATACGATTTTGGGGAATATTCTCCCATTCCTCTGTGAGAGCAATTTTGAGCTCACGAAGCGTGATTGGGGGAGGGTTTCGTTGTTTTACGCATCTGCCTAGCTCGTCCCAAACATGCTCGATCGGGTTGATATCCGGGCTGCGCGCTGGCCACTCCATACGAGTAATGTTCATCTCTTGAAGGTAGTCATTCACAATCCTACCTGTATGAGGTCGGGCATTGTCATGCATAAATATAGCATCCTCACCTAAATTGACCATAAATGGACCAACGTGATCATTGAGGATTTCTTCCACATATCTTACGCTAGTTAAAGAGCCGTTTTCTATGATCACCAGCTCTGTGCGACTTTCAGAAGAAATTCCGGCCCACACAAGTACAGACCCACCACCGTAGGCTACTTTTTCTTCGATGCATGCTTGCTTGAATCTTTCCCCTGGTCTTCGATACACTCTGTGTCTTCCATCGTGCTTGTAGAGCATAAATTTTGATTCGTCGGAGAACATAACTTTTGACCAATCTTCAATACTCCAATTTACGTGGCTCTGGGCATATCTTAGTCTTGAAATACGATGCCCACGCTCCAGTTTAGGGCCGTTTGCAGGTCTAAGGGGTTTTAAGTTAGATTCAGCAAGCCGACGTCTTACTGTTACTGTCCATGCACTTGGGTTACTTCCTCCGAGGCGTCGAAACTGATTTGTGAGTTCAGTTCCTGTGAGAAAGCGATTTCGAAGCATGGTGTTCACCAAGTATCGGTCTTCTCGTGCTGTGGTACACCTGGTTCTGCCCGTTCCTGGTCTGCGTAGGTTAGAACCAGTTTCTTCGTAACGTCGGAGAACTCGTTGTACTGTTGACAGCGACACACCGACAGTCCTGGCTGTATCGCGCTGACTCCGGCCGGTTTCCAGCATTGTAAGTATTCTGGTGCATTCTTCAGGCGTAAGCGACATAATTTCAGCTTGAATAATGAATATAGAGCACTATCAACATGGTTTATGTACCCACATAAATGACGGATTACAAACAAAAGCAAAACCAAATGCTGTAATTTCGTAGTTCCATCTTCGAAAGTGGCCCTTTTTCAAATTTGATTTTTTTATGATATAACTTTACAATAACTAAGAAGTTTTAATACCTTCATTTAAGGAGTATTACATTGTCTATTAAATACAATTTATTGCATTAACCTAGCATTTTTAGTTTCCGAGATTTTTAGGATTCTTTAAGTGACCCGGATTCATTGCTCTCGAGTGTATCACGCCTGTAATCTCCGAAGAGTTAAACAGAGGTATACCTATAGTTCATCGACATTTTGCCAGTTACGTTAAAGTCCCATGTAATAGAGGACGAGCCTATTGCCATCGACCGGGCACAAATCCAGACTCCGGGCAACAGCCCGGAGTCTGGATTTGTAGTAACAACTAAGAAATTCCTTATGAAAAAACCCAATAACACTTTACTTGTCTTGGGAATCGAATCCAGGACCTTATGCTCAGCAGTAGCACCCGCGACCAATAGACCAATGAGGCAGTACAGTAAATAAATACTATTATCACAATAGGGAAGATGCAAATATAATATTTATGAAAATATTATGATTAAAACGTTAAAAAAATGCATTTTTTTTATTTTACATAATTTTGTTTTTTAACAATAATTACGAATTAAAAATGACTTGAAACAAAACGTATTTAAAACACCAATCAGCGTTTAGTGACGTCACCCCTGTTATGACAACTTATTTGAGCTTATGGTTGTAAAAGTGAATATTATTTTATGGGAATATTAATTGCGTTTTTTTTAATAAAAATGGAAGTTGGGTTTATCAAAGCAGACTCCAGGGTTTAACCAAGAATTAATGTTGACATGGTTGTAACTTTTTTTGTCGCAAGTGCAATGTTTTCAATATTTTTTTTGTGGTTATTGACCACTCTGAAGATGGATCTGATACATGAAAGTCATAATAATATAGTTATTCATTAGAAAGCATTATCCTTATATTATTATAAATTTGAAAGTTTGAATGTTTGTTCCCTAGTATAAGAATAATTCAAAATTATACCCGGTGAATTTTCAATGCTCTCAAGAATTTCACGTTTTTCCTTTTCATTATTACTGATCTAGGTTTCAGTGGCATCATTCTATTTTGGCATTCAAAAATATGAGGTACCACATCTTTTTTCAGAAAAAAAAATCCTCCGCACATTTTAAACTTTATCCAATTTTCGACGTCGTTCTGCAACTGTAAAATTAAAAATATGAAGACAGGTTTTGTAAGTATTAGGTAGGTTACTAACGCGTTTTTACGTACAAGCAGATTAACTGAACAATAACAAGTATATTCGCCGACTTACGTCAAAGTGATCTTCACAGCATCGAATAATGGTCTTTGGAGAATAAGTAATTGTCATTTCTCTTCGCAGCTTGAAACCACTTTTTTCTCAGTTTTGGGTCAGAAGGTCCAGTCAAAAACAATTTATTTGGTAACTTTGTTGAAGTAGATGGACACATTTGGCACCAAACATGAGTCAACACGGCTTTTTTTCGGAATATTAGTGGTATTGTTATGATCACTTGATGTTGATGGATAGTCCATTTTAAATTTTTACAAAAATATATCTCAAAAGTCGAAAATATGCAAAAATATGAAAGCCGACGAACAAGTACGACCAGTGACAGACAGGAGTGACGTAATCGGAACCATAGGTCCGTTTTCGCGCGAAAATTTAAACTGTCAATTTAAACCCGCATTTTTTCCGATAAATTACAATGTTTTAATTTTTTATGTAATATACATATTTGTGGTCTATTCTACATGGAATTCTTTAAAATGAAAACAAAAATAAAAATATTACATGTTCCCTATTATATTATAATCCATTTGAAATAAGATTAGATATTTAAATAAACCTTTTTTACAGTCCGCTCCACCGATTTTGACTTCTATTGCGTTGGTGGCATGACAAATGGCAGCAGTAAACAGTTGGTATTGTAACCACGGTTTTGCTTTTAATGGCATCCGTATGCCTACGGAATAGAAGTCAAAATCGGTTGAACGGACTGTAAAAAAGGTTTATTTAAATTATAAATCTTATTTCAAATAGAATATAGTTCTTATTATAACATTTGTTAATGCTTGTGTCACCCACAATCATAGAACGTGCAAGCGAGATGACACTAGACTCGGTTCTTATAGAGTTTTTAGTAATCCCGTTTTGTATATTATTTTTATTAGGTACTTTCCGTATTACTCGCTGGTTTTATGACTACGACTGTCACGTCTTGGCGTTTAGTAGTAGGTAGAGCTCTTTGTAACGGACATGGTCCTAGGAAGTACTACCAAGATACCGATTTATGCTGCCGGGAGCGTAGTACTGCTGTTACTAATATCAAGCACATGAAAAATCACAGCTTTTAACTTTGGAATGACAACGCAACTAAAGCCATAAACATACTACACATGCCACACACGCACACATGCCCATGCCCATGCCCATACACATGCCTGTAACTTGAACAAAAGTATGCAAGTAACTTGCACACCTTTGTGCCACTCACCAAACAAAAGTTGTTATGGCATATCAGCGTGCAAGCTAATTGCATACTTTTGAACAAGTTACTGGCATGTATAAGGCCGTAGGCACGTTTGAGTGTGTGTGTGTGTGTGTGTGTATATGTGTGAGGGGGTGTGTGTGAGTGTGTATGTGTGACTTTATATACATGTGGTATTGCGGACGTCCGTAAGCGGCGTTCATCACTTAACATCAGACAGTAAAAATAAGTTTGACAATAAAAAGTATCTTTACCATTTAACTACAAACAAGAATGTAATAATTTCTGCCAGTATCTTGTCTCCTCTAAGACGTCGGTACTGGTAGTGCGGTCGCAACAAATGATAATTGACACCGCAGCGATTTATAGCCGCGCAGTTAGCCGAGCAAGCTGCAGCAGCGATTTATAGCCACTCACCAGCCAACATTATGGAAAAAATACAAATTTCCTACATTTTTTACTTGTTCAGTAGCCTTTGCACCAATAACTTTTAAATTACTTAGCATAAATGTAAGTGTATCGTTTAAATTTCACTTCCATAGTGTGGACATCAAAAAGTATTTGATAGTTAAGGTCTACACTATACTTTTTAACATGCTTTAAACTATGGTTTCAAAAGCGGAAAGCGGTCACACAAAAACGGCTGTCCAAATTCATATAGCATTTTTTGATACCTTAATGTCAAATACTGGTAAAACTGTAACGTACATAATAATGCCATGGCAAGCCAAGTAGCACGAAAAGGAAATTTCTAATAGATAAGACATATTACTCTATCGAAAAAAAAATTAATGTCAAAATATGACATTACCAGCTCTAATGTAATTTACCATTGACATGCATGAAAAAACTAAATTATAATTGATTAATTATTTATTATTAATACATTTAATTGACATTATTTATTCGAATGTGACTTTGTATTCTATAGATTTAGACTGATTACTAAAAAACTAATATATTTGTACACCAATTTCATTGCTAGGGCATAGAGCACGACTAAAATGTATACTTATGACGTTTATTGTAATACCTGTGTTCACAAATAAAGATTGATTGTTTGATTGAAAAGGTCGACTTTGCTTGAAGAAGGTTGTCAAAATAATTACCACATTACAAGCATTTTTGAGTAAACAAAATAGCGACACACATTTCTTTTGCTTATTTTGCATAAACTCAAACTCAAAGCATTTATTTCAATTAAACCATTTACAGGCACTTTTGAATTGTCAAAGAGTCGGTCAGTTAGTCAGAAAGTTGAAGCTAGTTGCCCATTCCAAAACGTAGATCACTATGGAGAAGAACGGGCAAGAAAGTCCGTCATACAAAGCAATTCTTTGTTTTTTTAGTATTGATCTCAGTAATTATTAATAAATGCTATAGTAATTTTTAAACATCTAATCTTAATAACTATTTATATCCTTATTTTCATTTTAAATTAATTTAAATACCTAGATTATTTTTATTCTTATATTAATCTAGCTTTAACCGGCCCGCCTTCGCACAGGTAGCACTGAGTATCTAACACCTACCCTACCTACCTTACCTACCTACCTACCCACCCAATCTACCCTACCTACCTTCCCTACCCTACCTCCCTACCTACCCTACCTACCTACCTACCTACCTACCTCTTCTGTCTCATTCACTCACTTTTTTTAAAATTTTCTTTTATTCAAACCTGACAAATGAAACTGACAATAACGAACACAAAAAAAAGAATTATCCAATTTAGTGCAGTCGTTCGGAAGTTATGCGCGTACATACATTTCGGCGATTCATTTTTATTTATATAGAGTGATAGAATTATTTAGATTTTTTGTATTTTTCACTTTATCCTTTTACTGTGCCATTACAGGGCCATATTTTTGGAACAAGCATTAAGTCTTTTTAACCGACTACAAAAAGAGGAGGTTATCAATTCGGATGTTTATATATGTCGGAAATTCGTTAAATCTTTCGTTTGACTTTGACTAATCGGGACGCCAGCGCCACCAGATGGCGCTGGACATAGTCTACCAGAGTAAAGCAGAGTTTTATTTTATTTTTCTTTATTATTCAATCTTATCTTTTTATATGCACTTGTTTCTGTAACAAATAAACCTATTTTTCTTTCTTCTCTTTACACGAAAAGTCGAAACAGAACGAGCTTTCCATAAAAAAATCTAATAATCCACAGAAACTTTTATGGTTTAAAAAAAACATAAAATTTGACGTCGCGTGTTTTTTAATCGCGTCGCTAAGTAATGAACACACGGTCGTAGCAGGCGGCCAGCTGATGGCAGTTTCGCGTGCTATAATTCACACCAGATAGTATTTCTATTAATCGTCTCGTGATAGGATGTCACTTGTAAGTGACATACTGTGAGGAAGGATGGTGAGCAGTTGTTGAGAGGTTGCTTTTTTACTGTTGTGTGTAGTATGATGAGATTGTACCTTTAAATTAGGTACATTACACTATCTACGGGTTCGTGACCGGCTCGATGATAAATAATAACAGATGTACGGGTCGATCGAAAGCTAAGCTACGCTTGCCGCGGTCGGTTCGTGGATGGGTGACCATCCATTACATATTGAGATCCCTCCGTGCCTTGGAAAGCTAGTTAAGCCGTTGGTCCCGCGGCTGTCATTCGTGGATCTTTGACAGTTGTTACCCAGTCAGAAGCATAAAAGTATGACAGCCAATCTTACCAAGGGGTATCATGTTACCCAGTAACCGGGTTGTGGAGGTCAGACAGGCAGTCGCTCGATGAATTCTGAATAAAGTAGCCCGCCTATTCTGTTCAGAACACATACAAATCCGAGTATGAATATAATAAAACATTGGACCTATCACGTTACATTCAGTCTAGGAAAAATAATGCAGCAAAACTGCAAACAGCTGCAAACAATTTTCTAACAAAAGCAGAGTAGCATGAATTTAAACCCAAAACATTTTTTTTTTATAAGTATTTTTGTGGCCTGATTGCTAAGACCTTTTAGCCAAGTCTTTACTTTATTTAATTTCCTTCACTCAATTTCTTCGAAAGTCCCCAAAACCTTTCACTCAGCTCCCGTCCCAAAACTACCAAATAGTTCCAACGTTCGTCAAACAAAACAGCCGTCATCATTACCTGCTTCGCCTTTTCCTAACATGTTGGAGTCGGCTTCAAGTCTTACCGGATGCAGCTGAATACCAGTCTTTTACATGGCGCGACTGCCTATCTGACTTCCACAACCCAGTTCCTGGGCACTGCGATACCCCTTGGTAAGACTATGAGCCGAGCCGTATGTCACACTATTAACGAGTGTTATAAAAACAGCGATTAAAAATATGGGCCGAACGGCATCGCAGCGCTATGGCGATTTGTCGACCGGCATCATTTATCGGCAGACATCGTTGTCTATCCATCATTCATATATGGGAATTATGGAAAAAACCTATCATTCAGAGTGGGATCTATTCATCATTTTTCCTGGACTTTTTGCGTAGGTTGTCTGGAAACAAGTCAGCAACTCATTTGCTCTTAGATTCGCGTGAAAATTTTTGTGTTTTGTAAATTATGGAATTAGACGTTCGATTTGATCAACTCTCAGGCCATGGCATGCTAAGACAGACCCCAGAGGTCTAATTGGATGCTTTGTTTGTATGTAAGGAAATTGTAATTGATAAAATAAACGCAAATACAAATTATTAGCTTTCTCAAAAGGGGCTTCTTGCATAGTTACAAAATCTCAACAAGATAATTTGGCAACACACTCAAATACCTACAATAGACTTATTGGCTAACCGGCTAACTTGAGGCTAAAATTACCCATTGTCAGCCTAAATAACTGCTCTCTAGAGTGCGCATTAGTGCTCTGCAAAACAATAAAGTTTTCGAATAGAACTAAGTAACAATAAAGGTGGAGAGTACGATTGCAATATAACGTAAAGGTTCCGTTCCTCTTTCTCTTCTCCATAGGTACTGTAAAAGTCAACCTTATGAATAACTCTAGTTATATTCGAACAGTCAAGCAAATTTAGAATGAGCTTTTAAATTATTTGAATTAGGTTTTATTTCGCAAAAAGGAACGCTTAGAATAAACGTAATAACTTAATATTGATTTGAATGATGGAGATGTGGAGAGAAGGGTAAATGCGGGAAATAAAGTGAATGGTGCTACACATACAATTGTAACCAACCAGTTGATGTCCAAAAAAGCACGACTGGTTGTTCACAATAGTGTGCTGGTGCCTACGCTTATGTATGGAAGTGAGTGTTGGGTGTGGCAAAAGAAGCATGAAAGTAGAATAAATGCTGTGGAAATGCGTTCCTTGCAAAGCATGTGTGGTGTGACTATGAATGATAGACTGAAGAATGACGTGATAAGGCAACGGTGCGGTTTAAAGGAAGATGTAGTGACAAAAATTGAAAAGAGTATGCTAAGATGGTTTGGTCATGTTGAGAGGATGAATGAAGGGCGATGAACAAAAGGTATTTACAAGGCAGATGTGAGTGGAAACGCCGAGAGGGGACGCCCTAGGAAGACATATAGTGACCTTATTGGTGATGTTCTTCAGAAAGGTCAGGTGTGTAGTACTCACAACCGGCGTGCGTGTATGACCAGATGTATGAACGTAAACGAGGCAAAAGGAGTATGTATGGAACGTAGCAGGTGGCGTTCTGTAGTTTCTGCCTACCCCCATGGGAAGAAGGCGTGAGTTTATGTATGTATGTTATGTAACTTAATATTCCTTTTCCTTTTCCTTTTCCTCCTACATCTCAATCACCATTACAGTACCTACTACGCTTTGGAATGGGCAACTAGCTTCACATTTCTGAGTTACCAACTCCTTGACACTTCAAAAGTGCCTGTAAAAGGTTTAATTGAAATAAATGCTTTGTTGTTTGAGTTTTTTTTATGCCTTCAATTTTTAGACAATCTGTGATACCGCTTAATTCATTATGCCATCAGGTTTAATTTCACTTAGGAAGAAAGCACTGCTGAATATCATTTCACGTAAAAATTCTCATACTGTACACCACAGGAAACAGAAAAAAATATCTAACTTATACCACAAATACCTACAAAGTCAATGTAAAACCATTAATTTCAAACAAGTAAAGAGTAATTGAATTTAGTTGCAAAGGCAAGTCTGTTTACAAAAAAGTCTTACAGTTAATATAATACATAAACGAATACAAACAACTTCATAATACTTTCACACTCTCTAAAACAGCACAACATTCATCTTCAATTTCCTTGAAAGATAAGCATCAAACACCTCTGCGACTCACTTACGTGAATGATAAAAACCTCTGGTTTAAGGAACCCTAAAGTACGAGTATAAAATAGCCGGTGGGCGTAAACAGGGCGTTAATTAATTACCTGCGGAACCCAACCGCGTGTTTACATACGAACAAAAAGCGCTGGGTAGGCAGCAATGTTAGTTTTGAATCGCAATTAGTGCTGTTTTATGAAGGTATTGTGTGAGAGAGATCGGAATAACACCTTACTTCATGGCCGTCAGGAAACAGATCAAGAAGAACAGGCGTTATTCTAAAGTAACGTAAGTAAATGTATTTCTTTTATGTCACTCAAAGCAGGCGCTTTGAGTGACATAAAAGAAATACTTTATTGAGCCGAAAGAAGAATTTTAACAACTAAAAACTTTTTTCCAAAAAAACAACCGACTTCCAAAAAAACACTAAAAGACGTGAAAAATAACTTTAATTTCGGAAGTCGGTGTCTTTGGTTTTGTATTTTCTCTTTTGGCCACCGACTTCCGAAATTAAAGTTATTTTTCACGTCTTTTAGTGTTTTTTTTGGAAGTCGGTTGTTTTTTTGGAAAAAAGTTTTTATTTTTCACTTTTTAGTTGCGGTACCTACCCCACACAAATTCGTATACCACTACTTGGTGTGTAAATAACAGTGACAGGAATTTATTAACACATCATCCATATAAACTAAGTGGAAAAATATGCAGTATTAAGGATAACTCAAAAACTGCTGGTCAGACCTTGATCAAATTTAAATGGGACCACATGTGAAGCATCATCTATCAAATAAAAAAAGAATCATCCAAATCAATCGGTTCACCCAGAAAAAAGTTATGAGCTAACGCATTGAGAACATCCTCCTTTTTGTGAAGTCGGTTAACAAAATACTCGTACAGTCACAAATCACCTTCTAACGCAAAACTCACCACTAGTAATAGGGATGGTATAGATCTGCCTTCAGTAAGGAATTTGTACAGAAGAAGAACTATTCAGTTTGAAGAGCGCAGCTTTATAAGTTACCGAAAGAAATAAGAGATTCTTCATCAGAAAACATTTTCAAAAATACGTTAAAGTTCTATTTGGCTAACCAACAATAATAAATTTATTTATTTAAACTTCTCGCACACAATAACATACAAAGGCGGACTTAATACCTTAGGCATTCTCTACCAGTCAACCAAGGGTGGTGTCGAGATAAGATGGCATGTGCTCTGCTTAACAGACGTTAATAATAATAATAAAAAATAAATCATTACTCACTGTATGTACTCCATAGATCGATGTTTGTACACGATAGATCGATGTATGTACTCGATAGATCGATGTTTGTACTCTATAGATCAATTTATTTACTCGATATATTAATGTATTTACTCGCTAGATCAATGTAGGAACTGGATAGATCGATGTATTTACTAAATAGATCGATGTATGTACTCGATAGATCGAACCACAATTATGTTTATTAGTTAAGATAATTTATTAACTTTCTCATATTTAAATGAAGTACCTATGTATGTTCTTTTTTTGGGAAATATTTTTTTTTAAACCAAAAGCGAACCTTAGCTAAGTGGTCTCATCTTCCACCAATGGACATCTGCAATACCAGAGGTATAGCAGTAGCGATTCCAAGACCTAGCTGACATGTCCCATGTCCCTATCACATCAACGCTGCCTGGCAGCAGAAAAAGGTGTGGTAATAGGTAAAGCCTGACCGCTTAACTAAGACCGTTCCTGAGGTAACTGCGCGGTGCGGGAGGGGGGACAGTTGTCACAAGTTGACGTATCGATGAGCTCTCGTGGCGCGTCACTTCTTCCGCACTGCGTGGCTACCTCAGGCACGGTCTCAGATAAGCGGTTCGGCTATAGATGGAATAGTATTTAATAAGAACACCATCAAAATTACAAACTGAAATGTATTTTTTTACATAGGGTTCCGCAATGGGCGGTTTTATCGCTAAAACCAATAATAAAAGACAACCTTTAGAGAAAAAGATTAAAGAAGAAGGATAGACAATACTACAGGTAGTACGTGATGGCAGTCGGTGGTGGCAGGTAGTAATTTCTCAGACGACCTCCGTCACAAAGACCTACTTTATGAATTTATAAGCTGATAACGTAAGTCAACATTTTATACAACAAGACAAGTACATAACACTTTAATCCCACTAATGCATCACACTAAATATTTAACCAATAAATCTGTCGAGTCCCGTAAAGGCACAACACTACGAGCTAGAGATGTCATAAAGAATGCATTAACAAACGCGGGATTGCACAGCATTACTCTTTCCCGGGACGGCGGAACTTAAACAAGAGAAAAAACAAAATACATTAATCCCCTCCCTATAGAGTTAAGAGGAAATAAACGACAGAAAATATTCGTAATTTCTTTCTTGAATTGTATTTTTTAAATGAGATTGGAGTATAAGGTAGGTTTTGCCTGCGGGCTTGGCTGTAATTGATTCAGTTTTTCTTACATATATAACGTAATTACGATTTGTTTCTTTAAAAAGTTCTCTTATTTGTTGCTCTTCCTTAATGTTTGCAGAATTTTTGTTATTTTCTTGTCTGACGTCATTAAATCAATTTTTGCTAAGGTTCCTATTTCTAGTTTATATTAATGACCTGCCTTACATGATGGCTAATTTATCGGATATAATTTTATTCACTGATGACACTTCTCTTATTTTTAAAATAGATAGTAAAGATACGGATGTCTTACATGTGAACGATAGTCTGGCGGTGCTTTCGAAATGGTTCGCAGCAAATAATCTTTTACTTAATGTTAACAAAACTAAATGTCTTATGTTTTCATTACCAAATGTACCCCAAGTGGGTCTAAATTTAAAACTTGATGGCAAGGAACTAGGTGTTATTACGGAAACTGTATTTCTAGGAATTACTTTAGATTCAAAATTGCAATGTGGTCCCCACATTAGAGCTCTTTCAGGTAGATTAAGTTCAGCTGCATATGCAGTAAGAAAAATAAGGCAGTTGACTGATATAGCCACTGCTAGGTTAGTATACTTTGCTTATTTCCACAGTATTATGTCTTATGGTGTGCTGCTGTGGGGATCGGCAGCTGACGTAGATTCAATTCTCATTTTACAAAAAAGGGCAATCCGCGCGGTCTATAAAATGGGTCCTCGCGGGTCTCTTAGAAACAAATCCAAAGAAATTGATATACTAACTCTGCCTTCTCTTTATATCTTAGAAAGTATTTTG
The DNA here is from genome assembly GCA_916610205.1 of Griposia aprilina. Taxonomy (NCBI): domain Eukaryota; kingdom Metazoa; phylum Arthropoda; class Insecta; order Lepidoptera; family Noctuidae; genus Griposia; species Griposia aprilina. Next base: position 20,893,178 of record OU744299.1, on the reverse strand, counting down.
TATGTTCGCAAAAACTTAGGACTTTTCAAAATAAGAAGCGATTTCCATAATACGTAGCAAAAATGAAATTGTAATACCCAAATTTAGATTAACTAAAACAAGCAAGTCATTTCTCATAAACAGTATCCGCTTTTATAACAAGTTGCCAAAGTCAGTTACAGAACTTAGCGATGGAAAGTTCAAAACCCACATCAAACGTATACTTATCAAAAATGCATATTATAACATTAAAGACTAGGTTGAAGACAAGGAAGTTTGGCAATAGTTCCTTCTGCACATGTGGCTTCCCTGGTACCACATTAACGGCATCACTAAGTAAATGTATATTAACTGTTCCCAAATTACGAAGTTTTTTGTTTTTTTTTACTTACTTCATAATCTAATTATTTGACATTATATACTACGTATTCTTATTTCAACTCCTTATTTATGGCTTTTGTGGATAGGATTTTGATTCCGATTTGTTACAGTAGTAATGGCAATCATGTCATTTAGTCTAAATAGGCTTTTATTTTTATATAGATTCTTTTATATTTTGTGAATGTGAGAACGTTGTAGACCTAACTTGTAGACTAGATTTGTGGACCTTTTTATATTTTGTTGAGTACATGTTACTGGTTGACAGGCCTCCACTGTCCTCCCATATCTATCAACACTGTAATTGGAAACATTGTAAAAGCCCCTTATTTTTAAAAGAGTAACCGTGGAGTTTCTTGCCGACTCTTCTCCATAGGAAACAACCAACTGGAACCGTGCACCTACCTTCTGACGTTTCATAAGTGCCCAAGTTGGTTTATGTGAAATAAAATATTTTGATTTTGATTTTGTTCTTATATGAAAAATATATTCTGCCCGTCACTCACGTCCCGCGTGGAATTCAGTTATATATATATCCTATGGAACTCGGCAATAGTGTAGCATTAAATCAGTTAAAGAGTTTTCGTAATCGAATCAGAACTTCCATATATTATCTCTTACAAACAAACAAATCATTGTACTTCCTTTATAATATGAATTTTAGGTTAAGATGGTTAGCACCTAAGATCTAACTCAAGTGGCAGATTTCTTAAAGCAATATACAGGCTAGCATGTATCGACGCATCGATGGCAGCGAAATATGCTCACATAAACTCACGCCTTCTCCCCATGGGGGTAGGCAGAAACTACAGAACGCCACCTGCTACGATCCTTACATACTCCTTTTGCCTCGTTTACGTTCATACATCTGGTCATACAAGCACGCCGGTTGTGAGTACTACGCACCTGACCTTTCTGAAGAACATCACTAATAAGGTCACTATATGTCTTCCTAGGGCGTCCCCTCCCGATGTTTCCACTCACATATGCCTTGTAAATACCTTTTGTTAATCGCCCTTCATTCATCCTCTCAACATGACCAAACCATCTTAGCATACTCTTTTAAATTTTTGTCACTACATCTTCTTTTAAACCGCACCGCTGTCTTATCACATTATTCTTCAGTCTATCATTCATAGTCACACCACACATGCTCCAAGGAACGCATTTCCACAGCATTTATTCTACTTTCATGCTTCTTTTACATGCATTTTTTTTTTTTTTTTAGTATGCTGACATATTATATTATATGCTTTATACTCAGCAGCTGGCATCGATGGCTGATCGACGCGCATCCTTTTACCAGGGATTCGGTAGATGATTCTGACCGCCTGCGTTCAGACTTATCGTCGGTTATTAAGGGGACTACAGGACCTAAACGCAAGTTTTATAATGCCTAAAAGTATATGATCCACTGCAGTAAACAAAATCAGAAAAAATATTCGATATCCTTCAGGATATATGCTAGTTAGATAGTGTGTTGAAAACATAATACAACTAATTTGATACGACAGAAAAAAGTCAGGAAGATACCTCTAAAAATGCCTTTTAACGATTAAAATACCATACTAATATACATGCAATCATTCTGATTTTTTGTCAGATTATTCTACAAGCAACATATTAACGTAATGGTGTTTTAATTTTTTAGTGCAATCAATAGTTTTTTTGTAAATAGACAATTGCTTCATATTTTGCAATAAATTACCAGCGTTGTGTCATCGCGCTTCTCTTTCTTTTCTATGCAGTCCGATGGTGACGGCGCTGTAGCTGTTGTCAGCCTCTTAAAAAAAAATTACTGCGTAGGTATCGCATTTTTGTATGAAACGGCCGTTTTTTTTTTATAACTAATGTAAATTTTCTACGTTAGGGGCTCTAGAACCATATGCAGAATTCATGGTTTCAGTTTGCGCGTCATTGTCTCATGTCACCCTGCCTAAAGTATTTGAGTGGTAATAAAAATTACATAATTGTTCACCGTTGCGACATAACAACACACACAAGCAATAGACAAAATTGTTAAACAATAAACTTTTAATTATTGAGTACGAGGCTTTTGGCTAATTTGTAAATGTGTATTTTATGTCTTTTTTGTAATGTGCGTTTTGATTATGCCGAATAAACATTTTTTCTTTTATATTTATTTTTTCTTAGCAATGGTCTATTTGCACAATTTTTACTCACAAATCGATCAACCGTCATGTTTTTCATTAATAAAATAAAAATCAAATCTCCAATTTCACGATATTTCATTTCTCCTATACAAAAAATATTTTTCCTTTTATACGTAATTTTCAGTTCAATCAGTCGTTCCGATTTCCCTTTAATTCAGCTATAACTCTGAATTCAGTGAACATTATTACTTTGCACTAATGATTTAGCTTTATTAAGACACGATTACACTACACAAAACACAATTTGTGTGCAATTAATGTCAATTCACACGACATAAAAGCGCAGGCTTTGGTAGATTTGGGACTCTTAAAACAGCGAGTGGGAAGTTCCTTGATTCCTGTTTAAAAAAACTATCTTGGATAATGGGCATGGTGCGATAAGCTCTTCTACCCATAAGACCAGTTCTTAATAGCAATGGATAAAGAAAAGTAGAAGAAAACCTATACAGGTTTTGGGGTTTTTTTCTTAACTATAATTACACGAGAATTCGAGAAGATCGATAATAGTACTCGCTTGCTTATGTAAAAGTTAGTTGTAACTAGTATTAAGTATATTTCACACAATACAATTAGATTGACAATTTACTCAAATTGTCGCAACATAACATAACATAACGCCTATATTCCCCGAAGGGTTAGTCAGAGGTGCACCTACAGCAAATTGTCGCAAGTCAATGTCAAATCATATAATTCAAACTAGCTGTGCCCGCGACTTTGTTCGCGTGCATGTCAGAAAACAATAATGTGTCTCTTAGAAAAGGTAAGGTAGGTTCCACTCTGCCATTGAAAAGGAAGAATCTTCCGATCTTGCCTGGTGGGAAGCGCTACCTGGGGTTCTCCACCACAGCCCTTTCGAATTCAGTCACTGCGTCTTCAGGGTTTATAATGTCAATGCGACGAATGAGGCACTATGAATTTGAGAATAAATAAAACTCAAGGCGCCTGGTCGAGGCTCATTAACTGTGTACCTGCCGTACTCAATAAATCGACTGCCCGGCTGACGGAGTGTGCTGAAGCGTTAGCATGGTGAAAAAGGATCGCTTTAAGAGGGCTGTTGAAAATTTTCCAAGAAAATAGGCAAGAACCTATGAAATTATCAATAAAATATGATTGTTGTATGCGCGAATATGCGTTACCTAACTATAATTTTGCTGTTGGTGTTACAAAATTATGGATGACGTACTGTAAGGAGAGATAATTAGGTGATAAAGACAGTTTGTACAGTAAAAGGAAAGGGTACACAATACCTTATTTTGATGCGATGGGTGCCTAGGGACGACACATACACCATTTCCACGTATATTCACTTGTTTCTTCGAGTTCAGAAGCTCGCGGTGTGCGCGCGGTGAGGATCGATCACACACACAAAGTTTCCACGAATTTTCCACAAGGTTTCTTCGATTTATAAACGCGCGTGGGGCGCGCGTGGTGAGGTTCGAACGCACACACAAAAAAACGCCATGTTTTTTCTTCTCTATTTCAAATTGTTGCGACGAGAATGCGCAAGGTGGCGCCACTTGGTATAGCCATCTTGCTCACACGCGAACGTAAGGCGATGTGCAGGAATGAGATAGGAGATGGGAAGTTGCAAAACCAAGTTATCTATTAATTCGTTTTTGTCAACATAACAAAGAAAGGAAACGAATCTACCATAATTCTAATCGAATCGGCGCAAACACTTGTGGTTTCTATTGTATCTGTGTACCATTTTTTGGAGATCCTAAATAAATAAACAAATGTCTTAAAAAATTAAGAAAATTGTCTCTGTAAACGATGTTGGAGAGGTTGCTTGCCCCTCGGGAGAGCACCTAGATACAGTTGCTCGTGTGAAAAGCAACCCATTTACTGATATCCACCTCTGGTCATGGCCGCCATTTTGGATTTTAATTTCCTGATTTTCGACACTGGCAAATTTTCGTTATGATATCATTTTCATAGTCGTAGAGGGTGAAAATGTTGAAAATGATATCATAACGAAAACTTTACACATCATTTAGATTAAGACTCCCGAAAACCATAAAAATTACACCCCCGTTTTAGAATTAATACAGTATTTATGTGTCCATCGTTAAAATAAACTTATTATAAAAACAATTTAACTGACTTGCTTAGTAAAAAACCGGCCAAGTGCGTGTCGGACCACGCTCAATGAAGAGTTCCGTAGTCAAAATGAATTTATCCCAAGAACAAACTTAACTTTGTAGTTGAAAAAATGTTCTCCCATACATTGATACGTCATGGTCAATTCTCCAACATCCGTTTATAATCGCATTTTTTTTATGTGATAAAACTACAAATTACAAATTACGGTTTTGGGACTTTTTCCTTTACTTCCTTGCTTCTTGCTAAATTTGTTGATTCTCTCTTGGTCAACGGGAAGTTTTGGTTTATTTGTAAGTATCAAAATATGTCGCGTAAGTGGCTGTAGTTTTTTTTGCGTTAACTTAGAAGCTTGATTTTTTTCGAGCTCAAAGAGACTGTAGAACTACTCGTACGTATTTGATCATCAACTTGATACCTCCACACGTTCCTGGGAAAAAGGGTCTTGACAGCCGGACTGACAGACAGATGGACGGACGGACGGACGGCTAACGAAGTGATCCTATAAGGGTTCCGAGGTTCCCCAAAAACACTACAAAGTGCAAAATAACTTCAGTTTGGGAAGTCGTTAGCAAGAAATTACCGAAACTCTTGTCTTGTGTACTTTGATGTGTTTTGTTTTTGAAGTCGGTAAAAAAGTTTTTAATTTTATGCCATAGTGCCAGCAACCTAGACTTAAACATTTGAAACTAGCGAAATGTGTGTGTACTATAGATGCATGTCTGCCTAACCCTTCGGGAACTACAGGCGTGGTATGTTATGTTATTTTTTTTTAAGTGAAACTTCTTAGGCGGCGATTTGATAATTGGACGACAATTGAAAGGAAAATTTCAAGGACGCGTCATGTTTAGGCACATTTCGTTACGTGAGAGAGAAGAAAGATATAACTCTCCGTCTGTCACACTAAATCTCCCTTTCTCTATATTTTTTAAGAAGTTTCACATTTTTTTTAAAGTAACCCGAAACTAATGCATCGGTTTCCTAAGAAAACGGTTCCGTCATATTATAACGGCCGCCATGAAAATCTATCATTTACACCAGTATTTGACATTAAGTCAAACCCCGCTGGCCAAAAATTGAAATCGCTAGATTTGCTCTCACCGTTCTTAGTCTCGCGAAAACGTATTCATACTGAGAATAGTGAGCTCACATATTATTAAATAGCGTTTCCATGGCAATTAAGTCAAGTCTGCGTCATCATATATCAGATGTGTCAAAACTAAACCGAAACGCGACTATCTTTTGACGCAGTAGGGCGAATCTAACGATTTAAATCTTAGTCGGTGTCATCGTTTTTATGACAGCTGTCACTACGACCGTTAAGTCCGGCCACGGCTTTTCTAGCAAACCGTAGCTTTACCCGCTCGCCTAGGCGCCACACAAGATGGCGACGCGTCGCGCGCTCACGCCGTGTGACAAGGCGCCAATTTGGCCGGATTAAAACTTCTATTCACTTTGAACTGAAAGAAGTTTATTGAAAATATAAAATACGCGTTTTGTTATTTTATAAAGGCGTAGAAAGGAACGTTAAGTTTAAAGTTATGTTTAAGATTATGTCCTGGTAAAAGGGCTCGTTTGGCAAAATACTAACATACATACTTTTACCGTCAAGCGACATTTCCGTGTTTAAAGGCTATATATGAGCAGCTGAAATTTTACACTTCAATTTTGTTTCTTAGGTTGGCAGGTGCATTATACACTCTCGATCAGGTGGGCCGGCCTTTTTCTTTGCAAAACCTATCACATAAAGAATGAATTGTTCGACGAACGTTTTCAAGTTGTACGAGTATAAACTCGCAGAAAGTCTCATGTTCGTGGTAAACTAAAGTTACGCAACATTGTTGCAGCACCGTTTTTCGTGTTGCTAACTACGACTTTACTATTTCAATAAAAGCGAACCAAGTTACAGCAAAAATTACAAGTCATTCATTTTCCAATATCATTCGCTTAGCATATTATAATATTATTTATAATTTTTAGCCTATGTTGTCACAATACAGGGAAAAGGCTTACCTTTCTCCTTTCTACTCTGCTCTGTCTTGAGCTAGTGTGGACCAATCCTGTCTGGAGGCGTCAAGCTCATCCCGCCATCTTCTCCTTAATAATAATAAAATGTGTATTTACTACACAAAAAACAAATAGTACAATGTAGTGTCTTAGGATTAAATTGTATAACAGTGACACATTTAAAGTCGAACGTTTGGCTTCTAAACTAGGCAGGAAGCCTGTATCTTAGAAGCCAATGTTTCCAGAAATTGCAGTGTCATACACCTACGTAGCAACTGTGCGAGTACTTTTGATTTTCCAAATACAATATTGATTATAAACTCAAACTCAAAGCATTTATTTCAAATAAACCAATTACAGGCACTTTTGAATAGTCAAGGGGTCGGTCAGTCAGAAAGCTGAAGCTAGTTACCCACTTAGTTAGTTATAATACTTTTATAACATTTTAAAACTACAAAATGTAAATAAATATCCTCCAAATCTAAAGGCACCACACGAACTTTACCGACAAACAAGCAAAACAGTCTGAAACCCCCTACGTTAATCTTTCAGCACAAAAACGAACATCCGATCTTAGACAAAAAGTTTAAAACATCGCAGTGAATCAATCTCTGCTAACTTTAGCAAGACTTAGATCATGCAATATGGGGGAAAAGAAGATAGTGTTTGTTAGAAATATTATTAATGGACGATATATACCGGTTCGTACAGGAAATTGCTGCAATCACCATGCTTAAAAAGATTTAAGATCGTGTATAATACCTGCATGTATAAGAAAGTTATGGTCTTTATTAAATGGTATCAACATCTTTATCGCGGAAAAATAATAAGCTGTCCCATACATTTGGATCGAGTCGGTATTGAAGTTTTGTAGACCTTTTTCTATTTTGTTGAGTACCTGTTACTTGTTAACAGGCCTACACTGTCCTCCCATACCGATTAACACTGTAATTTGAAAAAAATGTATAGCTACTTATTTAAAAAGAGTAACCATGGAGTTTCTTGCCGGCTCTTCTCCATAGGAAACAACCAATTGGAACCGTGCACCTAGCTTCTGACGTTTCATAAGTGCCCATGTAGGTTTATGTGAAATAAAATAATTTAATTTGATTTGATTTATGGGATCCTAACTTAATATTACGAGTATATATGCGAAAGTAAGTTTGTTTGTTTATTACCTTTTCACGCCTAAACCACTGAACCGATCACCCTGTGCATATACGTTGTTTGGTGTACAGAAACGGACAAAGGGTACCTTTCATCCCGAAAAATAGTAGTATTCCCGAGGAAAACAACAATAACATTCTTATGATAATAGATGGCGCCACGTGTATTTCGAATCATGATTGAATTCAAATCAAATCAAATAAAAATATTTTATTTCACATAAACCAACAAATCAACAAGTCTACAAGTTAGGCCTACAACTTTCTCACATTCACAAAATATAGAAGAATCTATATAAAAATAAAAGCCTATTTAGACCAAATGACTTGATTGCCATTACAACTGTAATAAATCTGAATCAAAATCCTATCCCAAAATTATAACTCGAATTGATTGTCAAAGTCAAAACTAACGCGAGCGAAGCCGCGGGAAAAAGCTAGTAGTTAATAATTTTTTCGCGATCACGATGTTGGGCCGTTGAAATAAGTTGTCCAGTTATTAAACTGGACAACTTATTTCACCACATTCCTTTTTTTTATTAAGCTATTGCATAGCTTCTATCGCGGGCCTTGAGCGCGGGGACCGGAGCCAGAAATTCCGTAACGAAAAAAAACCTCACGCTCCCCACTCCGACGGGCACGGAGGTGTGGCTTGAAGGCCGTGCATTGTCTAACGTCGTTTCTTTTCGGCAGTCTTCGACACGGTGTTTGTGTGCGTGCAACTAGACGTATTGTACGACTCTACGAAGCTCGCACGAATCGAGACGAGCTGCTCCGAAATCGGACGAATACATAAGCAGCTGTTTATGAGAAAGTATATAGGTGTATAGGTATTTATCAAAAAGTGTAACTTGAATTAATATTTATTTCTATTTACTTTCGTACCATTTATCATTTACCAGTCGGACACCATACATTTATTATAATCACCACTATCTTAAAACTCAATATCCCAATATCTCGGAAACGGCTGGGAATATCAAAATTCTGACCAAATTTCCCCCCCCCCCCTATAACCACCCTCTCAAATAGTACATACATACAGACAAGCCCCTTTGACCCCCCTTTTTTGACCCCCTCTTTTTCGACCCCAATATTAAGTTGTATTATATTTATTTATACTTAAATCAATCCCACTTATATATGATCCCGGGACCCCCCCGCGTCACCCCTTTTGACCAACCCCTCCACCCGTCCAGGGCTACTTCACCCCCCCGGGTCTTAAGTTTTGAACCGGAGGTCGTAGAGGTATCGAGTTTGGGGTCTTTGGAATCGGCAGTAAAGGGCCTATCTTTTGGCCCCGATAAGGTTAGGGTAAAGCGCCCCATTTTAAATTTATTTTAGATTTAAAAAAAAAAAAAACTTATTTCTTATTCTTATACAAAATGCTATGCAATAGCTTTACCGCGGCAGTCCCCGAGTGCCACACGTCTTTTTTTTTTGACCATTAGGTCTGCACCACACTCTTAAGTATGAGCACACCTTTCTAACACATGCTGTATATGTATTTGAAGGAGAATAGTTCTGCCCGTCCTGTCGACGCAACTTCTTAGTAGTCCATAACGATCCATGGGTTATGGTATACATACAGACGGACAATACACGACACGTTTTCAAGCTTTGTTTCCGCCAATATTTGCAAACATAAATATTTAAATGTATCTCAATTTAAAATTTACTCTCTATATTTAATGTTCCGAGTAGTACATAATATATTAATTTGCACACCTCATTAAGTTATAATACAATGTACTTTTTATACCTGTAACACCTTTTAAACATGTATTATGTAAATAAATTATTTGATTTGATTTGATCTATAGTTGAGAATAAATCACACTATAAAATAATTGGTATACTGAGTATCATGTAAGATAAGCACCTAGAGGTAACGTGTTAACCAGTAACTGATGGGTTGTGGAGGTCAGATAGGTGGCTGCTCCGTGTAAAATACTTGAATTCAGCTACATCCGGTTAGACTGGGAACCGACCCGAACATAGTTAGGCAAAAGCTAGGCAGATTGAATATAGAATAAGCATCAAACACGTCTTCACTTACGCAAACAAAACCGCGGGCAAAACTAGTCAATTTAATATCCAGTCAAAAACCACTAAAACCAAAAATGAGTAATCTAATGATTAATTGATAACGAAAAGCTCAGTAAATAAATTCTACCTCACAAAAACTTAAAAACGGTCCCGTGAATCAATCTCTCGGTAACTCAGGTGGCGCCATCTATGCCGTGTCTGGGAAATGAAAGGGTAAAAACTTCTGAATAGAGTAAAAACTCGTGAATACAGTCGTAACGTATGGGAGCAAGGCACGCCAGCGTTCCTATTTGTCAACTGTGATTTATTTGTGCTCTTTTATGTTTAACTTTTAGTAGAAAATGTTTCAGTTAAATGTATTTTAACTTAAACTTGGTGGAAATTGAACAGTTTCTTTGTAAGATCATGAACAAAGACCATGTTTAGACAAAGCGATTTTTGGTTAGAGGTACGCCGTAGGAAGCTACGGCGTAGGTGGTTCGCGCTACGAGTGCTACGCAGTCGTAGCACATTTCTAAACGGCTACGCACGAGTAAAGATTACGCCTTGACCTACTTATAATAATTATCAGGGCCGATAACTTATCAAAAGAAAAGTAGAAATAATGTTAATTATTACCTTTTTCCTAATAAAGCTTTAATGCAATACTAATGATGTTATATTAGATTTTCTACATAAAAACTGTTTTAACAAAATCGGATGGCTAAAAAACCCCGCCCTAAAAATCTGCGAACGGTCCAATATTTTACTAAATCGAATTCCAACAATCTAATAAACCTACATAACTACTTCATCCCTAACCCAGAGCCCCAGAAACAGGTGAAATACAACCCATCAACTCGTAACAATCGATAAACGGACTCGATGCACGAATATCGATAATATTTACTCGATATCGCGTTACAAGTAACGACTAATATTCCACTTGGCATAGCTCTTATAACTCCGAAGGATCTTAGAATCGCCAACCACACCTGTGTAATGGGAAAATAAACTTTATTGTGCTGAGAATAGTGTTTTTCATGTGTGAGTCTATAACTTTGTTTGTGGATTGGTTCGCCAGGGAAATTATTAAAATGGATATCAAGTCCATAGTTGGCAGCTATTTTAGCAGATAAAGGGTATTTGTTTTGTTCAATTGAAGGCCGATGGTTCAGGTAACTTATGAGGTCGGTACAGGGGGTCTACTCTTTATGCACGCATTCCGTAACTTCGGCCAAAGTTACGGGGTTGTTCAACTCCGATTCACCTACGGACATAAGATTACTTCGGGGTCCAACTTAAGAAAGAATAACAACACGATTTGACAGTTACCCTTACTCCTGATGTGTTTTTGCCCGTCCGAAGAACTACTTTCGGATGGGCCCGTATCTTCGTTGACGGACTAAAAGAGTATGCCCCCAGTTTTGTTTAAGTTTAAGAGGCTTTATCATAAACTTTTGTTGTATGTTTGAGAGCTATAAAGTGAGTTATAAGCAGTTTAGTTTATTAATATATTTGTTGGAGGTGCACGGAGCTTGAATGGAAATTAATGTTAGTGGCACGGGTACTGGTAACCTAGTTTTCGCTAGTAATGACTAAAGCAAAGACCGATTGGTCCAATTTTTGCTCGGAACTATACGGGTTGATTCATTACCAAAAAATATTTTTTACAAAAAAAACAACCTACTTCCAAAAAAACAATACAAAGTGAAAAATAACTTTAATTTCGGATGTCGGTGTCTTTGATTTTGTATTTTCGTTATTTGCCACCGACTTCCGAAATTTGTGGTACCTACCCCACACAAATTCGTATACCACTACTTGATAATTATGTAAATAACAGTGACAGGACTTTCACGCAGTCTATCCATCGTTTCTTTTATCTTCCCCAATTCTTACAGCCATCTTGGTACAGTCAGAGAATGAATTGTTAAGCAAATTGACACCCTACGTTAATTTGCCGTGTTATATCCATTTCATACAACTGTCAGAGAATGACAGCTGTGATTTAAATGTGCGAAGAATTTATATTGATTTCGTGGTGGCCCAGAGGTTAAGGTCTTGCCTCTCATACACGAGGTTGTGGGTTAAAACCCGAGCAAGTACCAATGTGACTGTTTCCATTTATCTTGGACATTATTGACATCGGTGAAGGGAAACGTCACGACAAAACCTGGACTTATAGTTAATATAAGTCTAAAATCGCCAACCCATCATCTCAAGCGTGGTGATCAATGCTCGTGCCTTCTCCGTATGAGAAGAGGCCTTTGCCCTGCAGTGTCACACTAATAGGCTGGTATTATTGTAATCAATTTACCCAACAATTAATTTCCCCGACTTATCGTACAAGGAGAAAACCTGAAAACCAAAGACAGTGTCATTCAAGATCACATGTAAAACAGTGCACACGCCGAATCGATTATCGAGTACATTCGAGTACTCAATTCTGAAATATGCGGAGTCAATGTCTGGCGCGGTCCCGATTATGACGAGGCCGTCGACCCCGGTGTGGTGACACAAACAGAATTATGTAAAGCGATTTAAAGCGATCGGCGATAATGCGTCAATCAGGATTAGGTAATCATCATGTGTGAGTTGGTGAAAACATAGGTCGCAATGTAGGTATATACGATAGGAAGGTTGCAAATAAAGAAAAGGTATATTAATTCTAATTTTGTCGGTATGTTGGCGTGTGCTTTAAGAAGAGAATAAAAATGCTCGTAATGTGGTCAATATTTTGACAACGTTCTTTGAGCAAAGTCGAGTTTTCTGCGCTATTTACTATTGACTTATATTTGTCTATCACAACCTGACGACATGCTGAAAAGACAGTCCGACGGATATAAGTGTAAAAAATCAAAAGTCTTGACAGTACAGAATGTGGAAACATTTATAAATGAAGCCCCCGACACTGAGTACTTGGCGGTGAAAGTAAGTGTCTATAATTTGAGTGAATTTTTTACCTCTAAAAAAATCAGTAGGTAGGTCCTAATAAATACCTACAAATAATGTTTTTTGTTGCAGGTGGTTCTTATTTTCGGCATTTACGGTGCATGTAGATATATCGAAATTGCAAATATCACAGTAACTGATATAGAAACTCACAACAATGTCATGATTAATCTTCGTGACACTAAAACCAAGAAAGATCGAACTTTCGTCGTTCGTGACACCTCATTTGCAGAGTGGTACAAAAATATCAAGCACTTCGTCCTGTTGATGTAAAAACACACAGATTTCTTCTCAACTATAGAAACTGCAAATGCACAAAACAACGAATGGGAAGGCATAAAACTGTACAAATGCCCAAAATGATTGCAACATACTTAAACTTGCTCCATCATTCTTTCCGGCGATCATCAGCCACTCTGCTTGCTGATACTGGGGCCAACCTAATAAAAGTCAAATGGCATGACGAATAGAAATCTGACACGAGTGGCCGAAAGTTACAGTCGTAGAAGAATCACTAGAAAATAACAGTAAGATCACAAATCAAATCAGCAAAACTATGAACATGAAACCAACAACGTCTCACCCAGAAGCTTCCACATCTGCACAAGGGCCTGTTGAATCATCAACCGCTGGAGACTTGGCAATCCGTGATGAAGAAATTATCCAACAACAACAAACTATAAGTAATGTACCCCATGTACTTTAACAATTATTTCTTTAAATAAATTCTTACTAAGGTGGTTTTATTTAAATTACTCGCATTGTTTGAGTAAAGCACTATACAAGCCTTGGTCGGCAATGACTGCGTTGCTGGTCACGCTATGATGGTCTCGAGCTTAGCTTAGCTACGCTCTCGGCCTTCAAGCTTGGTGATCATTGCAGCCCTTGCTGTCCACGCTTTAATGACCTCGAGGCTTTTATTCTAGTTTGTCCATCAAGGGCTGCAATGCTGACCGCAGTGTGTTAGCCTGGAGCTGTGCTACGTTGCGCTTTCGGCCATCATCAGCGCTGCCAGCAACGCAGTCATTACAGACACCAGCAGTCATTACTGCTGCAGTTTGCGGTACTATAATTTAATGTTTTGTGTTTCGTAATGTTAATTACTTACTATTGTATAGAATCCAGTTCTTCTAACTCAACAGACAGCTGTGCTGCTGGACAGTTTGTTGTGCCACTTCTTCTCCCCAGCTAAAGCACTAAGAAGTGGTGAAGGGCGCACATTTTGGGGGACTGCCTTATATAATTTTGATGATCAAAAAATGCTGATTCTCAGCCCAGTTTAAATAAATGGCTTTTGGTTTTGAATCCTAAAAAGAAAAGTCCTGTTTAACTCACTGAATGACTCTTCAACACCCAGCTAAAACCCTTGGACCTAGACAGCGGGAATTTTGCACAGACGTTCACTTTATGATGAAGACAAGGAATAAGGTTTTCGAATTTCCCACAGTATATAGGGAATAAAGAGGATTGCGGTCAAAGCCACTAGTCCCTTGAGAGCGCTCCTCTGCTTTTGAGTTCATTGTAGTCAGGCCCATTACCACCTTAACATAAACCCTAATCAGCCTGTAAGTTTCCCACTGCTGGGATACAAGCCTACTCTCTATGAGAGGGGACGGCCAAAATCCTCACGCGAACCGAGTGCGGGTTGTTTAATGTCAAACGTCATCAACTTTCTGGTTCTAGGACTTGTCGGTTTCCTCATGATATTTTCCTTCACCGTTTAGGGAGCAGTGGTGATGAAATAAATTACACAAAGTAAAGTTCCTGCCTGGGTTCGAACTCACTGCTCTCCGCCACCTTGCTAATTGTGAAATATAATAATATATGCCACGGCATGAGAGCAGTGGTGGCCCAGTGGTATCGGCCCCCACTTACGAGTTGTAGGTTGTGGATGGAAAACATTGTGAGGAAACCGGCTGTATTAGCACCAAAAATTCGAAAACATGTGACATCTACCAACCCGCACTGGGCCCGCGTGGTAGATTACAGCCCATTCCCTCTCAAAGAGAGGTGGCCTGTGTCCCAGCAGTGAGAACATTATAGGCTGATTAAGCCACGGCATGAGTACCTAATTCTTTCGAAATTCGTGCCAAAACGAGAAAAAATAAAGGATAAATATAAATAAGAAGCCAAATAAACAACACATCAACGAATGAATATTCCTTCGCTTATTATTGAACAACAAACAGAACTCCACTAGATCGTAACTTTACAGCGACAAGTACCAGTTGTTAGTAAGTACTAAACAAAAATAAAAGCAGTCTTCATTTATAGTAGGTAACTTCTTTCAAACGGCGGACAAAAGTACGGCGAACTCGTGGATCTCAGAAACGTGGATATGAAATTGATGAAATTTTAATCCGTAGGTACTTATTCACACATAGTACATTCACACATTTAGAAATCGTCACGTAACGAAAAAGCATTACGCGACTTTTTATTGCGTTACCCTCCATGCAAATTTTTATTATATTATGTTATAGAAAGAGACAGACAAAGAGAGAGCTATTTTTCATGGTTTTCGAGGGTGCTGAAACCGATAGTGAGGTCAAACTTAAAATAAAAGAGGGCGGTTGCAATTTATTTAAATTTACCATCATGTCTTTCGTTTTCATGGTTTTCGAGGGTGCTACAGCCAATACTGAAGTCAAAATGAGTCTTTATTTTTTGTGTTTTATTAATTTTCACAGCCTCCATCTTGGATTTTCATTTTGAACTTCGTTCCTGCCGGGGGTCCCCCGACACCACATGTTTTTTTTTCTGCTGCTGAATGCTTGGTTACACGTTAACAAGAGACACGAGGATAAGCAGCAATAACTTACTAACTGTTAAAAAAACACAAAAGTAATATCAGACACTTTTTGCGTCTAATTAGGAATTTATTCTTCCTACAAAATTATTACTGTGCTACTCGAACTCAAAATCTATACATATTATAAATTAAAGTTGCTTTTCGTGTCTGTGCGACCGTGATGTTCTTCTAAATTTCGCAACGAATTTAGTTGCGATTTTCAACATATCGTTAAGACATTTTTTTTATTCCGGAAGGTTTATGTGTTCAGCACATTAAAATTAAACTTATTTTTTAATAGTTAATTTGTTAGTTTATTTAGTATTTGAAAATTATCCAGTGTATATATTTTTATCACACAATTTATTTAGGATGCCAAAGTATCATTTAATGTCAGAGTTTCAAAGTATAAAAGATTACAATTCATTTGGAATAATAAAGAAATCTTGATGTTCTATCATAATTATCGTAAATACCGTTCGAAGCAGGGCCGGGTCGCTAGTATTATAATAATTAGCACCTACACACATCCAAACACCACTTCATATCCATCTTAATATAATCGTGATGTTGAACTCAAATGGCAAAGAAACACGGTCGGAAAGAGGCGACAGGCAATTCATACGAGCGTCTGCGCTGGCGACACAACAAGTCGCATAGTGCTGCGACTCACTCACTTATTATAATAGCAATTTATTCGATAGGAACCGACTTTTCAGACATGCTTCGTCGTCGACCACATTAATTAGCTTAATATCTGGTGAAAAAGTGGTGAAACGCGAGCCTATCAATAATAAAAAAGTGAAACTTCCATTTTTTTTATTTTTTTATTTGCTATTAATGTAGGTATACTGTTATAATATGTTGTACATACGAGTACATTAATTAGATCGGCTACAATCTACCTTACGGCGTGCAAATTATTACATTAAAAAAAAAATATAAACAAAACAAAAACAGGAATTAAGTCAGTTACATATGTCTTCCATGGTCAAATTTGCAATTAATTATAACAATCATAATCTGGATAAATTCTTAATAATAATAATTCTAATAATAAGTCTAAAATACTGTCAATATAAAAATTCTTATAATATGGTCAATAAAATAAAGAATTAAAGATGTCAGGATTAATTAGGTAACTATAAAGTTTTATCATTTAGAAATTCACAAATGGAATAACAACATTTATCAATTAATAAGACTGACAATTTCTTTTTAAACAGCGGAATGGACTCGTTTTTTATTCCATCGGGTATTTTGTTGAAGATAATCGGGCACATACATATAACACTTTTTCTTAATAATGCGGTGTTATGACCACTAACACGTAGCATGTTTGTATAATGCCTTCTAATTGGTATTGTTCTATTATCCGATAATTTATTAAAAAGATGCATATTTGATTTTACAAAAACAGCAATTTCAAAAATGTAAAGTGATGGGAATGTTAGCAAATGTAGGGACTTGAATACAGGTACGCAACTATCTGTTACTTTCATGTTACACATTGCCCTTATGCATCGTTTTTGAGCCTTGAATACCTGTTCTGTCCGACTACAATTTCCCCAAAATATTATCCCGAATCTCAGAATTGACGCCACTAAACCATGGTAAGCAACCAATCTGGTGGGCATATTCACTTTTCTGGATAGATTAAAAAGCACATACGCTGCTGAACTTAATTTTCTGCATACTTCTTCTGCGTGCGGCTTCCAGGTAAGTTGGCTATCTATCATTATACATAAAAAAATTGTAACTTGCCCTTGGTCTATTTTTTGTCCATTGTAATTTAATTTTAAAGTTTGCGGACGTATCCGGTGATAGAAACGCATAACCTTAGTCTTAGTTATATTAATCGTTAAATTATTTTGATCAAGCCAGTGTACAATGTCCGTCAAAGTATTATTTATGTAATTTTCATACGTTTTTAGGTCTGTACATTTAATCAAGGCAGTACTATCGTCAACAAATAAGACCATTGGATGTTGTATGCGTCGTGGCAAGTCATTAATATAAATTAAAAATAATAAAGGGCCCAACACAGTGCCCTGTGGTACGCCATATCTAATAAGTCGATGTTCTGATAAGTAGTTGTTTTTCATGCTTAGTTTTTAAACATATTTTTGAAATTTCTGTGTGCTGTTTTCGGTTGCTGAGATATGATCTTAAGAGATTGTGAATATTTCCTCTGATACCTATGATGTTTAGCTTGTATAACAGAGTTTCATGGTCGACACAGTCGAAGGCCCTCGTCATATCAGTTAAAATTGCGCAAACTGGTAACTTTCATCGACGTTTCTAATTATTATATTCATTAAATCGTAAACGGCCGCATTTCCATCACGAGTGAAACTTCATAAAAAATTAAGAATAAGAGATATTGAGTGTGAGAGAGAGAGTTATATATTTCTTCTCTGTCGTGTAACGAAATGTGCCAAACGTGACGCGTGCTTGAAATTTTTCACTCTCAATAAATTCTCATCCTATTATCAAATCGCCGCCTAAAAAGTTTCACCTCAAAAAGTGTTTAGTTAGATAGAGAAAACATCGTATTTCCAGCGTTACTGAGCTGTTTGGGACAGGCGATTGTCCAGCAGTAAACTGCTATAGTTTGAATAAAGTTATTTAATGAAGTAAGTAATAACGGTTTTACTTGTATGCTATGTATGTGCATAGTGGTGCTTATTAAGCCAAAAGTTACCCATTACTTTTCGCTGGCGGTTAATGGGAGACACAGACATAGCGGCCATTTCCAGAATTTTCGGCGTCTTTTAATTACATCGTCACCTGCCAAAGACTTAATTACCAGACCTTATTTCAAAAAATAAAATCTTAATTCAATTAGTCGACAAGTGGGCACATCACTAGCCCATAAGTTTGACGAGCTTTGCCCACCGACGCTGACACCAAACTATTGTCCCGCGCGACTATTTTACTTTTTGTACTCTGACAGAAATGAATTGAAATAAATGAAATGGAACGTAAACATATGTTTGATATCGTATAAAAGGTGACTTGCCTTTCGTAAATAAAAGAGCTTTTTATTAAATTGATTGAGGAAGATATTGACAATGATAAGAATGTCTTGGAACATTTTCTAACCCCTAAATAACGTCGTCCACAACGCACGTTATCAAAAGTAACCAGTTACAAACTCACAGAACTAGTATTAGAATGGTCGTTTTTATAACTTCTAACGTTTCGATATTATCGTGCACGTCCACGGCATCACGATAACACTGGGAAGTAAAATGTATGGAAACATAAAGAGACGTTTTTAAATTTTCATCCACGATTACGTTACACGCTGGATGTATTTCCATACATTTAATAGACGTCCACGATAATATCATCTAGAGATGGGTATAGCACACTCTTTTAAAATGAGGGTCGTGCGAGGCACTCTTTTTATTAATAAAAAGTATGCTAGGACACTGTGCTACCACGAATGAGGCGAGCCTGCTGTGGCCTGCGAGCGCGTACATGCTGTGTGTCAGTGAGCCGCGTGACTCGCGATTTTGGAGGGTACTGACGACAGCGCGACACGACACACGCGGTGACATATCGGTTAAGCGCGTCACACATCGCGCACGAGTGGTGATGAGGGAAAGAGAAATGAGAATGATTACGTGACGTCATCAAACAAAAGCAAAAGACGGCAATTAAACTTAGACCTTAACTCCTTTGCTTAAAATCGTAAATAGACTTGCAAACAACAAAATAAAAATCATCAGTGACTCGTTTCGTTCAAAACTCACAATACGTACAAATGTTCTGTATGTCAAATCTGTGCCCTGTGGTGTATGCTAGCACATAAAAATTTTTACCCAAGTGAGTAGCTACCTAGCTACAACTGTGCTAGTCCATGTTCTGAGTTACCCAACACTAATATCATCACGTTAGAAATTACAAAGGCGCACAATAGTGGCCCGTACACGACGCAACTTACTAGCGCGTTATTAAATAGTTTGTGATTGGTTGCGTCATGTACGGACCGCCATTGAAATACTGCAGAAATTCTGTGTACTCATTGGTGATTTGAGTTCGTACGTGTGCTGTTTTTCCGGTGTAATTAGAAGCACATGAAACATTTTAGCTTAATCCCCAGAAGGCAATGCATATTTGATGCCTCTGGCTCTGGTAGTCTCTGGTATCAGATGCAGCGGTGGTTACCCCTTACCATCAGACAAGTCATCGACTAGTTTTCATAAAAAAGCAGCTCCGATGTTTAAAGTGGAAATGTGGGTGTACAGGTGCACCTCTGCTTTACCCTTCGGGGATAGCGGCGGGATGTTATGTGTTATACAAAATATTCACGGGTGTACAGTCACGAGCACTATGTATGTACTTAGCCACTTCTAAATGTGAATTTCTCCTTCTGTATTGATCGTAATTTTATGCTGTTGCGAACATAGTATGTACCTATACTGCTAAGAAATAGGTCTTATCCGAAAGTTGAAAGAAAGAAAAGAAATAAAGAATGAAAAATGCGTTTATTGGCATTGCAGCAACAAAAATACACATAAAACTAAAAAAAAACGGAAAACAAAGAGCAAGAGAGAGTTGCAATTAATGTTCAACAAGAAAATCGCATTAAAATTTTGCTAAGTGTGTACATTTTAGTGCTCGTGACTTTACCTTGTGAGGATTGGTTGAAGGTTCATAGTAGGAGTAAAAAACAACAGGATATTATTTAAAGAAACAAATTTAATTAGTCCCAGTAAACGCACATTTGCGTGATTTCTCTTAATGGAATATTATTAAATGAAATTACGAAACATCGCTTTACAATATATTAGTGCACCACAGAGCGATATTTCGTAACTTTATTCATTAATTACAAATAAGTCATTTATTTTCTCTTCAAAAAGCTGACTTAAAGTTAATGTGTTCAAAAAATGTCTCAGCTGTATTACACCTTTGTGAGAGACTGGTGCCTGATATAGATTTTTGGAAAAAAAAACCTTTGTTGTTACTAACCAGGGTAGGTAAAGAGCTCCTGGAAGGACTTGGGGAGGCCTTTGCCTAGCAGTGGGACAGTATAATAAGATAAAAACAGTCGAGAGGTCTCGTGGGACACCCAGTTGGAACGAAGTTTCTTCCGCTCTTGGACATTTAGCGAACGACACTTTTGTTACGTAACTAAAGTATCATGACGGTCAAAGTGTTACACTTTTTCCGGAAAAAGTGTGTTATACACACTGGGCGAATAATCGCCAAGTGTGTATAACACAGGGCAAAGTCCTCTTCTCATATTCAGATGGCACGAGCATTGATCACCACGCTTGACTAAGGGCCTGTTGTTTGATACAAATTTTAAAAATTACAAAAAATGACTAATAGTCAATTTAACAATTAGTCACTTGACAATAGTTAATGTTTAACTGCTCTGTCTACGCATGGTTAACTTTCATAGCAAATCGTTAGTTTAACTAACGCATTTTAACTATTAGTATGTTTGACTACTGATCAAACCACGGGCCCTTAGACGGGTTGGCGACTTCAGACTTCATAAAAAATACCAATTAATAATTTAAACAGTGACGATGCTAACTTTCAGAATGCTTTCTTAATAATTTTGTAGTCACAGAAGACATACCTACACACACTCAACAACTCATACCGGTGTCATCTTCAGAACCTTCCCACATAATATCTGTTTACTAATTACGTCTATCAAACTCCCCCCCCCCCCCCCCCTTCATCCTGCACACGGCACGGTATGAGCTTCCTCATGCATATTCATAAGGCTCGGTACACACTTGCGACCGACCAGACCTTGCAGGAGCCTGTTCATGTCCATAGTGTCATCTCGCTTTATACTACTATGTGTAACCTTATTGATTTCGTGATCTTAAGATTCTTAGGTATGATCAGCATAGTAGTATGGAAATCTTGGCTGTGCTGATACTGAGAACCTTATCATATAACTTAGCTATATGATAACACTCAGCTACATCAATATCTTTCTTTATACCCGTATGTATAGAAAAATACATATTGTAAATTTGAAGTCGCTTTTCGTGTCTGTCTATATGACCGTGTTATTCTTCAAAACTACGCAACGAATTTTGATGCGGTACATTTCCGGAAGATTTAATGAACTATTATTATTATTAAACTGACATAATTATAATATTTTTGTCTAATTGTAAAAACCGGTCGAAGCAGTGGCGGGTCGCTAGTCAATAAATAAACTAAGTGTGACAAAGCCCATTTGTTTTAATTGTTCTAATACTACTTATTTCTTGCATAAGATGTAAAACATAAACGCCTTTAAACCCAAAAGAGGTAGGCAGTGATGTACAAGTTCACCTTTATTCGGACTATTACGAACATTTTAAAACGAAAAATAGCCAGACCGGTCCAGCAGTTCTCAAGTGATGCGCTTACCAACGAACAGGATTTCATTTTTACTGTTCCGTAGTCAACAAGGAACCCTTATAGTTTCGCCATGTCCGTCTGTCCGTCCGCAGCTTAGCTCAGAGACTCTTATTACTAGAAAGCTATAATTTGGCATGGATATACATATGTATATACATGGGTAAAATAATATCATGAAAAAAAAAATGTTTAGGGTACCTCCTGTACACGTAAAGTGGGGGGGGGGGGTTTCTCGCCTATCCCATGGTGTGTAGTATCATTGGATAAGCCTTTCAAAAATATTATGAGTCTGTCAAAGCCATTTTTCGATTCGGGGATCCGTTTGCGTAAAATGAAGCTTTGTTAGAGTCAAGTGTCCCCCCCCCCCCCTTGCCAGCTAAATGGTTGCTTTAAGATATGTAAAAAAAAATAACGGCAGTAGTATATATAATGAAATTAAGAGGAAAGCTATCACAGCTGAGTAGGCTTTACAAGTTTACGAGTAATAGTCGACCAACTTACATTTGCAGTTGGAACGTATGGGAAAACATGTTTTTCAACAACAATGTTAAGTTTGTTCTTGGAATGAATTCATCCAAACTACGGAACCCTTCATTGTGCTGATTTGTGCGTGGTCCGACACGCACTTGGCTGGTTTTTATTATTCGAAGATAGATACAATCCTAATAGAGAGAAGAAGCTACATAAAAAAATGGTCAAGTGCGAGTCGGACTCGCACATGAAGGGTTCCGTACCACGAGGCAAAAAACGCCGAAAAAAACTCATTTTTTTTATGGAGACTCTTTAATTTGTAACTTTATTTTATATTTATTATTTTCTGTTATAGCGGCAATAGAAGTACACACTATGTTAAAATGTAACTGTCTGCCTATTTCGGTTCTTGAGATACAGCCCACTGACAGACAGACGGACAGACGGACGGATGGACGGACAGACGAACAGCGGAAGCTTAGTAATAGGGTCCCGTTGGCACCCTTTGAGTACGGAACCCTAAAAATCAACAACGTTTATTAAAATGCCTACAATTACAGAATCCATTGAGCCAAGCGAGGGAAATTGATAATGAGGGCGTATTTAATACGAAAAAACAGGCGTAGGGAATAATTAAAAGATAATCTTCCAACGAGTGAAGCGAGAGAAGCGGCCCGATCGAATGGGGACCGAAATGTTATAATTTCAGTATCCAGATGAATATTATAAGGGAGTTTATACGCTACTTTGGATTAATTTTATTAATTCATGAGATAGTTTATTTTTCCGTAGGTAGAATAGATTCAAATAATATACTTTATTGATAAATGATAAATGATTTTATTTCTGTAAATAGGTTTGTACAAAAACTTTTACACGTCAATCATATTTTAAAACTAGATGAGGTCGGCGTTTCCTATCTGACTACTCTGAGAAGAAAGGCCGAAACAAACTCAGAGGTCAGTCTCTTTTAAAGTCCAGACATAATCTTGGTCAGATCATATGAAGACCATGTAGATTTGTCTGAAATGGTCTTTTGAGCAAAAACCACACAGATTGAGTGGACCTGTCCAGTCAGTGCACGCATTTGTCAGTAATCGTGCAGCTCAACTCAGAACTTAAGGAGCTCAACGATTCGACGAACAATACCAAAGAAAGGACATTTGGGTAGGCCACAAAAATTACTCAAACTGCCAGACTAATATTAAAACTACCTACCTACTATTGTACAGTCAGGGTAATTAATTGTTAAGCAAATTGACACCCTACGTCAATCTGCCGTGTTACACCCATTTCATTCAACTGTCAATGTGATTTGAATCATCATTTGCCTAGCCTTTACCAACTATGTAGGGGTCGACTTCCTGTCTCTAACCAGATGCAGCTGAATAACGGTGTTTACATGAAGCGACTGCCTATCTGGCCTCCACAACCCAGTTACTGAATAACACGATACCCCTTGGTAAGACAGCTTGTCAGAGTTTTTGGACTTCTTACTACCCGTGACGACTGTCAAAGATCTAGGGATGACAGCCGGGCCGTGCTTCTCGAGTCACGGGGGGATGTTAATATTTAAAGGATGGTCACCCACCAAAAGACTAACTGCGTCAAGCGTAGCTTAACCTTTGATCGAAACTTGCGGCTGTTATCATTTATTTAGGCACGAGCCCCTTATATGGGTTTAAAAGAGACTGACCTCTGAGTTTGTTTCAGTGTTTCTTCTCAGAGTAGTCAATAAATAAAAAATCATAATTTAGTATAAATAAAAAAACCTGCCAATTGTGAGTCGGACTCACACACGAAGGGTTCCATAAAACCTTACAACATTTAACACAACATATTAGGTCGGGGAAAAGGGTTCTTTCGTATTTTATATACAAATTCAAGACTAAAAGCTCGTGTGGCATTCTATATCGAGCTGTTTTTGTACGAGTATATCCAGACTTTTTCAAATGGGTCAAACTATTTTAGTGTCAACTCCTAACTTTTCAGCTATGTCGTTTTCAACTACTAATCCACTCCACTTTTAAAAAAATGGCATCGACTTAATCCGTAACAGGGCGACTAGAGCGAGCTGCATCTTTGACATCAAAATTCCCGGACTGAAAACGCTTGAACCAACTTTGTGCACGTCTTACTGACACTGCGTTAAGTCCATAAACGTCACTGTATATATGTTTTACGCGGCTTGTGTCGCATTTTTCCTATTTTTGTAAAAAAAACTTCAAAATTTATCTAATTTCTTCATTAGATTCACTCTGTTCTCATGTTGGCGGACAGAAAAACAATTGAAAAATGACGGGAAGTCGTTTTTACTTTACATTTTTATATTTTTAAAGTTACATCTATTTAAAGGTATCAAAACCCGCCAGATACAAACAGTACAGCCAAAGAGATTTTACTACAACTTTATACCTATAAAATACGAAAAAAAATTTTCGCCGTACTATTATTAAAAAAAAACGCAGTTTTTATATAGGGACGCCCTTTAATTTTTAACTTTATTATTTGTTGTTATAGCGGCAATTAAAATACATGTACTCTGTGAAAATTTCATCTGTCTACCAGGTAGACAGTTGAATAGGTAGGCTCTTAGTACGGTTTATGAGATACAGCCCCCTGACAGACAGACGGATGGACGGACAGCTGAGGCTTAGTAATAGCATTCCGTTGGTACCTTTTGGTGACGGAACCCTAAAAATGACGTGTAAACGACTTATTTCTAACCAATTTACAATATGAATATTATTTAACACGCGAGCCGGTTACTTTTTTTTGACTTAAGCTGTTTCAACCAACCCGAAATTAGCCAATTTTATGCAGTGAATAAACGCTTACTTTAATCTCATGTCAATATGTTTTGCTTGTATCATCTTGGTCCAACATTCTTAGACAGTAAAACTGAAACTGTGGATATTAAGTAAGATTTAGGATAGTTATACCAGCTGTTGCCCGCGACTTCACCTGCGTGTACTATGTTTTTTTTTTTTTTTATACAACCATCCAGGATGAAAAGTAGCCCATGTTCTTCTCCAAATCCTAGGCTACTTAATTAAAAAGGTAACAGACAGATAGAACTTTCGCATTTATAATAATAATATGGATGGATGGTGTCCAATAAAGCATATTCTAATCTTTTTCCCGATCGAATATTGCTACTCTAAATCAAAACGCTTTGCTTCCACATTACGTCCGTTAGACTCATGTGCAAGGTACTTAACAGAGCGGTCCATACGCCCGGAGGCTCTCATTAAAATTTCAGCTTTCCTATATGAAAACCATTTTGTGGCGGTCGCGTATAACTTGCTTTTATTAATGGAATATTCGCGTCTAATATTATGTTTCCTTGTTTTGTGATTGGTGAGTGATAGAAAAATATTTTTGTAACGCTATAATATCACAACTCTATTCCCCGAAGAGTTGGGCAGAGGTGTCTATTACACTCATATTTCGAAAGTTATGTAATAATTCTACTTTTTTTTTTAAGCGCACGAAGGCAGTACAGCCATCGTGCGCTTTTATAATTCCTAAGTCACAACACTATCGTGGACGTCCACATCCATACAATGTATGGAAAGACGTGCACGTTATATCCGTATCGTGGATGGGAATATAAAAGCGTCTTTAGAGATATCTATACATTCTACTTCCCTGTGTTATCATGATACCGTGACGTGGAACTGGACGTTCACGATAATATCTTTACGTTAGAAATTATAAAAGTGCACATTAACAGCGCAATTACAGCCACCTACAGAAAGTATACTGTAAATGGAATAGACATGTAAATACATATAAATGAAGACTACTACTAAAATATTGACACATACATACATATAACGTTTGTAAAAAGACATTTAACGAAGCCAATAGTCAATTGTACTCCCCATCATTGTTTTATTTTTTTGTACTGGACCATATACCTGAGAACCTTTCTGGTTACGGAGACATTGAAGGACAAAATTCCAATTTTTACTGACGCTTTTTTACGAATACATGTTTTTTATGTTATAATAACACGTTACATTGTACACTACTGCAAACAGCAAATTTTCACACCAAAATTAAAAGTCGCTGCCCAGCAATTATTTTTGTGCAATGTTACTTAGTTTGATGTACAGAATGTGTCGTTGACGGCTATTTGATGAGTATTTTTATACCCTGTATATACTATCGCCTTTTTACTACCTGCTACGATCCTTACATACTCCTTTTGTTTACGATAAAAACCCAATAACAGTTTGCCTAATCTGCGAATCGAACCCAGGAACCTATGTTCACACACTAACGACCACTAGATGAAAAAGTATAAAAATCAAAATTATCATTCTCTTCAAAAATAACTACGTTACTAATTAACTAGGCTGAAGTTGGCTTGGCGGGTCATGTATGTAAGATGCATCGAGACAGATGGGCCAGAGTCGTCACGCAGTGCGTGCCAGAAGTCGAGCGTCGCCGCCAAGGGAAGCCAAGGAAACGCTGACGTGATGACTTCGATACGTTTACGGGATATTGGACGGAGAAGGTAACACACAAGGACCATTGGAAAATAATGGAGAAGATAAGATGAAGAGAAAGAGAAGATGCCCAGCATAGGGGCAATTTTTTATTTTATTTCAGACTAGGTAATTTCCATATTTTGTTAGCAACAAATTCATTATCTTAAGACTAAGTTAGTAGCAATTCATGTAGGTAGTCCAGATGAATACGAATTAAAATTAAAATAACTTGATTGAGAATAAATTAAATTGAAATAGACAAGATTAACCAAAGCAAATAATTAATAAATTTAATTGAAACAAATTATGTCAAATTGAAATTATAAGTAAAATTTTAACAAATAGGGTTAAAAATTTATTAAAACATTAACAGCAACAGCATTCTGAATTTTTTTCACATAGGTTAGAAGGACCTACAATGGATAGGTTTATCAAGCTACATGTCAGACATGGGGCTTGATAGATCTTCCTCTAATGGGGGAGAAAAGTGTCAATTAGTTCCTAAGTCCAAGTTCGTAGGTGGCGCTAAGTGTTTGTTACAAACGAACTGTCAAACTCCTAAGAAATTAAACAATATTTGTTTTTTTTTGTGCCCTGTATTAATATAACGGGTCGTTGTGTAGCTTTTGGATGCAAATAAATAGATGTTGTTAAATTCCCAAGTAATTTGCACATAAAGAGAAAGTGGGAAAAGGCACTGAAATAAAAAAATCGGTGTGAGTTGGTTTGGCACTCACGAAAATTGACGTGTAAACATGTGAGCTCGCATAAGTTTGGTTCACGCGCTCACATAGACACGGGTCTTACGCTGACGTCATCTGTCGCTCGAAGTCTTACGCTTACGCGTCTGACGCTCGAAGTCCCAGCTAGCCCCTACCGTAGACCGATCGCTAAAATGTTTACACATCAAAAACTTCTAATCTAGAGATTTTTCGAGAGACTGCTTCTAAGACGAAAGGTTGGTACGATACCGGACTGGATTCAGAACTGTTACACATACTGTCGAGGTAGAATTTTCTGTCGTAAGCTTCCAACCTGTGAAGAAAAAAATGGTTTCTTTTCAAATATCCTTACATTTTGTAACAAGTAACCTTACGTCTTGTTTATTATTAGTATCATTAAAAAGCAAAAAGTTAGTGAGTTAAGTTTGTTTTATATCTTATAAAACCATAATATTGTTCAGAAAACTGCTAAATGTTGATAAAATGTTAAATATAATGACAAGCTCGGCTATCTTTGCTTGTTGCGATGCTCCTCTTTTTTCAACTTCTTCTTCAACTGGGCGATACGCCAGGTAGAATACATTGTGAAGCAACTGTAAGCAACACAAATTGACGACAATAACACGCAAATACTTAAAAAATTGTCCGTAAAATGTACACGTTTTTAACAACAACTTTTGACAGGTAACAAACACACAGCGCCGTCTTACGGCGAAGCTTCCGCGAAACAACCCCATTGGATGCTGGGTTCTTGTTTTGTTTTTTGTACTGTTGTCTGTCACTACTAACATAGTTTGTAAGTTTTTTTGGTAATACATACTAACACGCTGTGGGCCTTCGATGCCTGAAAATAAACGATATTTATTTTTATTTTATTAAATTCATCAGAAGATGATGAACTGTAACCTGATGAACCTACCCACCACTGGCGATACAGGTTGGAAAAAATAAAAAATAAAGTAGACAAACATAGGCCCTCCCGTAGTTTGAATTATATCCGTCATATCCATACGCCTAAGAGACAGCCATTCACGTAACGCAGGCTTTTTATCGAGAATCACTTAGTGGGGTGCGAAAAATGTGCTCGTCACTAGTGATGCCCCTTAGTCGAGCTGATTTAGTCGATGTTCATGATTTAGTTGGTTTCTACAATTTATAACATAAACATAACATTACGCCTGTGTTCCCGGTTAGGCAGAGGTGCGTACACGCACATTTCGCCATATGTTAAGTTCCATGTTACAAGGGGCGAGCCTATCGACATCAACTGTGCACAAATCCAGACTCCGGGCTGCTACTGACAAATTACACCGATTACAATTATTTGTTATAAATATTTACTGTGCTTAAATCATTTAGATTGTGTACTTTTATAAATATGTTGGTTAGCTAAACGTTTTATGAGCGATCGCGTTAATAGCCAAATTAAGTAGTTTTAATTGTTTTTCTGTTTTTATCTGACAAGTAGACGCTGTGGCGATCCAGACTTGGTTCATCATAAGTTTTAAATGGTTTTTAAAGAAACGAAAGGGGGATAGGTGTAGGCCCCTTTTTTCTTAACAATGAAATAAGGCACAGGGTAACCGTGATCAAACTTATTATATGTATGTATTGTATTCTTCGTAATTGCGTTACCACTTTTAACAACAATTCCCATGCAACTGAAACTTAACTAAAGTTAAAACTATCTAACTTTCAAGTAGACAAATAGACCTTGTCGTTTTACGACGTGCAAGTGACATTCATCATTAGGATGATGAAGTAATTATGAGGCAGACTATATTAAGAAATTTTATTATTATTATTTCCTTTATTTCATTATTTACATATAAATTACATTTTTAAATATTAGAATATAAAAAATATAAAAATATTTAAAAATATAAAAAATAGTAGCCCACCGGTATCGGGAACAGGGTCCAAGCTACCGGCGGTCAAGGCTCCAGAGAGAGGAACCTCCTAACAATGCAAGCCGTGTCCGGAAGTACCGCTTTCTGAATCAAGCCCTTGATCCAGCTGCCCAACGAGAGCCTCCTCAGGTGTTGGTCGAGGCTCTTGGCTATTAAGCCATTGGCTGTCACGACTATCGGCACAATGATCGCTGAGTCCACATCCCACATGTCGACAACCTCGCGAGCCAAGTCTAGATACTTGATTTGTTTATCTTTCTCGGTTTTCACGAGGTTCCCGTCATGCGGGACCGTTATGTCAACAATCATTGCGCGCCGCTCTAATCGATCCACCACCACTATATCAGGCTTATTGGCAACAATAGTCCTGTCAGTGATGATGGATCGATCCCAGTACAATGTGATATGTCCATTTTCGAGAACTGGGTCGGGCACATACCTGTAGTACGGCACTTCCGATTCTACAAGGCTGTATTTCAGAGAAGTTGCTGATGGATAATCCTGGCTACAAGGTTGTGTCTATGCAAGTACTCTTCGTTAGCTAGACGAGAACATCCGGAGATAATATGTCTGATGGACTCACCCGGACGATGGCATGCCCGACACACGTCAACCGTCCCGTCCTTCATAATATGTCTCCGGTAGTTATTCGTTAAGATAACTTCGTCCATAATTCCACAGACAAAACCTTCGGTTTCTCCAAAGAGGTCACCGAAACGCAGCCAGGCTACGGACGCTAGTTGGTCTACATCGGGCCCATGTAGGGCCCGAAAAAAGCGTCCGTGAAGCTCCTTACTCTGCCATACTTCCATGCGATCATTAGTGTCAAGCACTACTGGCTTGCGCCAGTTCTCTTTAGCTAAGGAGAGCGGGGTGAGGCCCTTGTCCACTGTGACCACATCTCGATGCATCCCCACGTCGGCTTCTAAGAAATATTCCCTGAGACTGCATATCTCGCGATTGTGGAGGGTCTTAGCATTTAAAAAGCCTCGACCTCCACACTTTTATTTTTATTATTATTATATCTGTGTTACTTTGTTGAATTAACAACAAAAACTAGTAAATGTCTACAGTGCGTGCAAGAGCATGAGATTAATTCCACAATCCGTTGTAATCGCCTACTTCCGTAAAAGCTTTGCCCGTGCCTTAACCACGCCTTCTCACTAATAATTATTATAATAGTAAAAAAATATGTAGATTATTCAATATTTTGATGGTGATAAAAAGTTAAACATAATGGATAAAAAAGTCAGATATTAAATTAAAATTTGTTACAAATTTAAATAGAAATGGACTGCTGTGTTGTTCTAGTGGTCGTTAGTGCGACTATTGAGCGTGGGGTTCTAGATTCAGACCCCATGTAGGGAATAAATTCATTGGGTTTTCACATAAAGATTTTCTGGGAAGCAATCTGAAGTAACCATAACTGGCGAAATGTGGGTGTACTAAAGTACACTCTGCCTAACCCTTCGGGGTTGCAGGCGTGATGTTATGTTGTGTTGTTCAGTCCGGAGTCCAATACACCAAATATCCCATTTTACTTTATAAACTCTTTAGTCGATATTTAGATAACGATGAATCGATTTAACTGTCGATGCACATCACTAGCAGCATAACGCTCGTATGCGTATATTTAAGGCCCTGACACTTTTTATAATGTTATCATGATGTTATAGCTGGGCCCACATAACTTATGAATGGGTATGACTATGCTTCACTGGTTCGGACACAGTGAAAGAAACCAGAATATGACTTTTATATCTCATATCTTGACTCTTGTTTTTTAACGTCAGGGTTTCAGGGTACTTACAGCGTGTATCAGAAATGTTTGGTCATATTTAAGCTAGGGCGTGGTACAGACCACCAAACTTAACAACTTTCTCCATGGAACCACCATCGTAATCACAAAAAATATAATACTTCAATACAGGCTACTCGACATATGTAAAAGTATGGGTTATATTTAATATGATTCAATAATTCGTTCTAAAATATAACTGTTATCTTCTGATATCTGTTCTCACAAAGTCACAATACAGGCCGTTCTCGTAAAAATAACAACAATAAAAGAAAAACGAGAGAATACCTCAAATAAATCCAATACACAATAATTCAATTCACAAATCAAGGAAAAAGCGCAATATTCCTTAAACGCGCCATAGCATTCAATCTTTCTATGGAATAATCTGTGCGGTACGAAAATTGAGGATTCTTTTTACATAATAAATGGTAGAATGTCACCCGTAAATATCTTTTTTATCTTCATCATCATCATTGGCAGTCTTTGTCACCCTGCTCTGCTGAGTATAGGCTTCCCCCCCTTTTGGGAGCGACCCCTTCTGTGCCATGCTTCTTGGTCTGTGCGTAGGACTACGGGTAGTGGCTCTGAAATGGAGGTGGGCAGGAGACTTGGCTAGACGTAGTGATGGCAGGGGGAGCACAGCCCTAACGAAATGGTTGGCGAGAAACGGTAGAAGCGGGCAAGACCTGGATGAGACTTGCACATACCAGGCAAATATCTTTTGCTCAGCAAAAATCTCGTCATCGATATTAAAACAATATCACCACTTTTGTCAATAGTATTGGAGATTAATACAATTTGCAGTGCTGCTACGCCGTAGCAAACGCTACACCAGAGCTACGCCGTAGCAAACGAATGTACTACGAGTAGCATCGCAGCAATCTAACTGGCGCCGAATCAATTCACAGTATTTTCTTTTTACTTTCGATGTATTTTATTTTGTGTCCATACTCATAACATACTAATATTAGCTAATAAGCTAGATTACATCTCTACAGTTTAAATAATCTGCCGATCCCAATTTCTAATGATATCTTAAAGGCTCGTGGCTAAATGATAACAGGCGCACGAGTCGTAAGAAGTTTAAGCTACGCCTGCCGCGGTCGGTTTGTGGTTACCATCCATTACATATCGAGACCCGTCCGTGCACGTAAGCCGTTAGTCGCGGCTTTCGTTAGTCAGAAGTCCCGGGTAATCAGAAGCCAGTGAGCTATTCAGCTACATCCGGTTAAATGATAAATGATTTTATTTATGTAAATAGGTTTGTACAAACACTTTTACACGTCAATAATATTTTAAAAACTAGATGAGGTCGGCGTCATAACTGACTACTCTGAGAAGAAAGGCCGAAACAAACTCAGAGATCACAGTCTCTTTTAAAGTCCAGACATAATCTTGGTCCAGATCATGTGTAGACCATGTAGATTTGTGTCTGTAATGTTGTTTTGAGGAAAAACCACACAGAACGAGTGGACCTATCCAGTCAGTGCACACATTTGTCTGTAATCGTGCAGCTCAACTCAGAACTTAAGGAGCTCAACAATTCGACGAACAATACCAAAGAAAGGACATTTGGCTAGGCCACAAAATTACTCAAACTGCCAGACCATAATTAAAACTAACTGAGAAGGAAAAAAAATAAAGCAACAATGACCGACATAGTCTTCACATTGATTAAATTAAAATAATAACCAAAAATTATAAAAAAAAACATTTATTCAATCTAGCCTTCATGCTACTCTCATTTAGACAACATAGTTTTTAGGTTAGACAACAAAGTTTAGAAAAGGCTAGACAGACTGATCGTAAACGCTTAAATGTCTTCCCATACAAAAATAATGCAGTAATTTTCACAACACAACAAAAAAATGTCCCCTATTTCCAAACCGTGTCACGCCATGGGGAGTAAACGAAAAACCCACAATGGGCTCTTTATCGTAACCAAACCACATGTTTTTATGGCATCCCGGGCCGTTATAAAGTCCGTAAGAAAGAGAATGTTATTTATTTGTTCGAGCACTTTGCCAGGCGCGGAGTTGACGGCTGATTCGGAAGAATATCGTCTTATTATATTATGTTAGTGGAACGGGTTGGTAACGTAAGTTAGCTTGGGAGATTGGGTAACGAGAGTTGTGTTATAGTTTTCTTTTATTTAGTTGGAATTGGAAGATTGTTTGTGTTTTTACTTTTTATGGCTTGACTGGAGTAGTGAAGCGATTGGCGTCTTCTATTCCCGTACCGTTTATTTTATTTTATTCGAGAACATAAACCAGTTTCTTATTAAACTTCAACTATATCCGGCGACCCTGCATACTTATCTCTTTTGCTGACTGTACATATTATTTATATTATTTTAAGACTGTTAGCTTGTACATTGTGTAAATATTATAGGCATCACTTATAAAAATCTGATACTATAAATTTATCTAATACCAAACCACAAAAATAAACCACAATCAACCACCAACCAGTCTTAGTATTTCTGCATTTTCTATGGACGATGTGGGCTTTTTTTTTGGGGTGGGAAATCATCAAATTACGTCTCCCGCTCTGGGCGGAGCGGGAGGGCGTGTCAGACTATTACTGACTAAAACCCACCCGTGTTCCTTCAGTAGCCTGTGCGCCAGGGCCACGGTAACTCTTTCGAACAATCCGCGACCCCGGCAGGCATCGGCCCTATCGGACCCCGTCAATTGTGCTGACATCTCTTTGAGAAGCGCGTGGAACACTACGCGCCGTAGACCCGAGTCTGGTCCTTACCGGACGGCGAGCTGCCCATTGCTCGCCATCCGCAAGCCCGCGCCTACTGTGACCGAGAGTCAGCTATCGACTCCCGACGACCAGGGTGTCTCCACCTGCGGCGACTAGGGGCGTGAGGGCGCAACGATTGCCTCTCCCTCACGCACTCCACCTCCTCCGTTGCAAGTATTACTGCTTCGCAGAAGGAGGTGACAGCTTCCCATTCCCTCTCGCTCCGTACCATGGCCTGGACCAGGGCCAGATGCGAGAGATTGCGGCCGCCGATCGCTGCCACGAGGACACAGCGGTGCTTCACCCAAGCCGGGTAGACCTCCACCATATGCTCCACCGTGTCCTCCGGTCGATCCACACAATGGTAACACCCGGGCATTTCCTCCCGCCTTATCCCGCCTTCTGTGAGGACCTGCGTCAGGCGGAAGGTGAGGACGCCGTGGCGCCTCTCAAGCCACTCCTGAAAGAGGGGACTTACCGCCGCAATTGTGGCGTGCTCTATGGACGATGTGGTCTGCGATATAGATTTTTATCTACTCTCTTATCATAAAATTCGAACTATACACTTCAAAACGAATTTATGTTAACATACTTTATAAACACAAAACCGAAATTTAAAAATAGAATCATATTACAACGCTTTAAGGTAATATTTTTTATAACATTACTTTGTTATAGAAATATAACAAAGTAATGTTATAAAAAAATATTACCAATACAATACAGGGCAAATCAAGAATTTTCTAATGGAACGCGTATGCGGAGCGCGCCATTTATAAAGCATTACAAAAAGTTTTGATTCCAATTTTAACTAGTCTGTGGCAGGCGCCCGCTTTAGCGCATGCGCGGATGTGCTGGGTTCTCACACCATATACGTTTTGTTGTACTTAATTTCGTGGGAAACTTTAATCTTTTACTTAGTAGGTACAATCCCAATGTATGAGAGTAGATAAAGTAGTGTATAAAACTGCACATAACTAGGTATTAAAACACTCGTGTGATACTATTAAAAGACGAGGTTTTTAAACACACACTCGTGTTTTAATACCCCTCATTATGCAACAATTTCATAAACTACTATTATTTATTTATTAATCAATAGATATTTTTAAAACTAACTAGTACCACTAACTTTTAACCCTAAACGCTACACTTCACACACTCAACTTCATTCTTTCTAACTTTAAATGTAATAAAATGATAAACATTTTTATGTTAGCAACAATTTCCCGCCTCGCGATTCAGTGATTTACAAAAAAAAAAACAAAAAAAAATGATAGTTTCACCCCTACGTTCGTCCACGTTGTTTCTGTGAATAGTTTATAACGCATCGACCCAGCACGGTGTCAGCAGACGTTAGTCTTCCTA
Source organism: Griposia aprilina (assembly GCA_916610205.1). Lineage (NCBI taxonomy): Eukaryota > Metazoa > Arthropoda > Insecta > Lepidoptera > Noctuidae > Griposia > Griposia aprilina. Next base: position 20,857,691 of record OU744299.1, on the reverse strand, counting down.
CACCGCTCCCTAAAGGCACGTCGTGACGTTCCACATGTGTACCCGACGTCGGGACGAAAATCCTAATGTTTTTGGTGGTTTATTTTTGTGGTGATGCAATAATTTACACAAAGTAAAGTGCTTGCTTGGGTTCGAACCTATGACTTACAATTCTTAAGTCACAGCCGTTACCACTGGGCTACCACTGATAAATGATAAATGATAAATGATTTTATTTCTGTAAATAGGTTTTTACAAACACTTTTACACGTCAATCATATTTTTTAAACTAGATGAGGTCGGCGTTGTACCGACGCATTGTCACTACTCTACTACAATGCTCTTCCATATTATAAGACCATAGAAAAGTTAAGTAAGCTTTAACAATAATGACAGTTAATTAAGTAATTCCAACAATCTCAGTTACATGTAACCCAAAAATGTCAATGTTTAACGTAAGGTACAAAGCGTCAAAGCTTAATGAATACTGCCGTCGCCGAAAAGTTACAAACACCAATATTTGGTTACCGCTTCGCGCATGTTAACAAAGGTGGCATATTATATTAACCGAAACTGAACTTCAGGAAATTTATTACAAAAGCAGCACCTTTACTGTGACACTCTCGATGTGAACTTACCACATTTTCAATCAACATACATTGCTGCATTGGTTGAAAACCAACATTTTTCGTAGTAACAAAACCAGCAGTGGATTGTATACAGGGTGACAAAGTAGGGTAACAAGGATTTTGTTCTGTGTTTCGGGATACGCGCTAAGTATGAAGGGGTGCTAACTTTGGACAGGCCGTCGGCTACATCGTCCTGAGACGGCACACGAATGCAAGTTACAACTATGACACATTGTTGCGATATTAGACATCCCACCTCCAGCTCTTATTACTTTCGTGTCTCTTATTCGAAAAAGAGTTAAGAAAGCGCGAGAAATGAGATGATTTAGTTATTTTTTTTTTTTGCTAACTGTGTGAAAAAATAATAATGTTTTAAAAGAGTGCTTATTTGATTAAAAACAAGGATATTATTTAACAAGCCGTGTACCCGATGGGATATCTCATCGGCAAAAAATTAGGAACTAACGAATAAAGTTTCATCTCCTATTTAACTGCTCTGGAAATGGAATTTTCAAAAATGCTTAACTTAGTGCTCACTTTCGTTATTTACAGAAACTTGTGCAACATTTCATGCTTCTTAACCCAGTTGGGTGTGCCTTGTCTATCAGTGAATTAATGAATTTAAGATTTTATTAATTACATAAAATAAAACTTGGAACTTTGTTACAGTTTACGGTTTATCGCTTAGTTGCCCCAATCATCAAACTTAGCAAATTAATTGATCATTGGCATAGAAAGGAAAACCTTCCTCTTGTCGTTATTTTAAACTAAATTTCTAATTTAAAAACTTCTAAATCTAGCCAGTTACTATCAGAGAAAAATAGCAAAAAAATGTCCAGCATAAAACAAAAAATAAAATGTCTAGAAAGAACTACTCGCGAACGTTTTACTGTGGCCATTAACGTTAGAGATTATTTATTGGCCTAGTTAGGCCTCCTTTCTGGCCACGTTGGTGTAATTACGATAACCTTAGGCAGCCATAACTCTGAAAATAGTCCTGAGAAAAAATTCTGTACTGCGTTAAAACCTATGTAGGTATATGTAACATTTTTCACATTACTTAAAGATATGAATTATACATATATTATACGTACATTTTCTACTAAAAACATCTCGTAACAAAAATAAAACGCATAGGAAACAATTTTCTGTACCAAAACAAACTCTTAACTCATTAAAATAATATCTTACTTAAAAGTAATGTCTGAACTATAAACTTTTAGAAGCTATGAAAGTTTATCGCGCATTTGCGCTAACAGATTTTCAGAATGCAACTGCAAAAATTATCGCCAAGCCTAATTAACATTTAAAATGTACACCCGTTTTAAAGTCATGTTTTTTTTAAAAAAAGCTCAGACTTGTTAAAAAAATAAGTTTGTTTCCACAGCAGTGTGGAACACAAGAAAAAATCTTGCTTTGTTGCTACACTCAGACGGTCTACTGTTTACTAATTAATGTTGCCCGCATGTTAACTGGTAGGGTTGCCATGATTACTAAATAGATTTTTTTTACTGTAAAACTATATGCTATATCTTTATTTCTGAAAGATCAAAGATAAATACTGACCAACAAAACAAATTCAATCTGTATTTATTTAAGTAAAAAAGGTTAGAACTGTGACCAACCGAGTGGCTACTTCCAAGTTAGATTTCTTACCGACTAATTCCAATTTATTAACTGCTCACACCTAACTGCCTGTTAAGCCATTTTACTGCTTAATATTTATTTAATTAGCAGGAGGAGCAGCAACAGCATTCTGAAGATTTTTTCAGATAGGTTAGAAGGGACTCCAATGGATAGGTTTATCAATCTACATGTCAGACATAGGGCTTGATAGATCTTCCTCTAATTGGATACCGTGTTTTGTTTTTTTTTGTACTCTTGTCACTAGTAACATAGTTTGTATATTTTTTTTTGGTAATACTAACATGCTATGGCCCTCGATGCCTGAAAATAACCGATTTCTATTTTATTTATTTATTTATAAATTTGTAACTGGCTTCACTGCGGGAAATAAAAATATACGTACAGCTGCGCAGATTTAAGTGAGGCACTTGGTAATCGTAGCATGTCTACTATTAGAGTTTAGAGTTAGTTTTTAGAGTTTTATTTTTATTTAGAGTTTAAAAAGCAGGAAATAAAAGTTAAATTTAAAAATCCCCCGACACAAACAAAAACCACTAAAAAGTAAAAAAAAAAAATATCTATGTATTGGCCCTTTAAGTTTGATATAAGTTGTAGGTAATATTTTGATCAAAGCGTCGTCACGTCGGGGGACGGCTAATGAAAACGCCAAACAGACGAGACTCGGCCATAATGAATGTACTCAATACTTTATTGCATTCCACAATGTATTTGCTTAGGTAGTAAACATTTTTTTAAGAACATTCGTGGACCCTGTCGGCCCAGCAAAAGAAATATTGTGAGTAGAGGTGAGGACTTATCGTTTATCTTATAACCTAACTTATTCTAAAAAACATTATTTGTGTATTTTATATGAGTTTCAGGGATTCATCATTTAAATATTAGTTTACACTGTAATAACATTTACTTATTAAAAACTTTTTTAATTTATTCGTGAATAGATGGAGCTTCTTTTGTTTTCATATGGATTCGGGGGTAACTTATTTTATATTCTTATTGACATAACGAGAGGGCTTGTGGAATATATTTTTGAGAGGGATTTTGGTAAGTTTAGTCGTGTTTTGTATAGGAGTATGTATCTCGTTTGTATGTCTTCTCTTTTAGAGTAAAAGTGTCGGTTTTTTTGAGCTAAGTTGCATATTTCAAGTATAATATATACAGGGCAGAGTTAAAATCTACAGGTTTATAAAATGGGTTTTGCAGGTATTTATATATGTTTTACATTTACTAAGGTACGAACTAGACTGCGGGCGCCGCGACTGTACGACATTCGCGATTAAATGAATGAGAATAACGTAAAACCAATTCAAAGTGACTCTTATCTTGGTAAGGTAAGGTATACATTAGAATGATTGCCGAAGGTTTCATCAAACTCACAGCAATCATTGTAATTAACACTAGTTATTTACTAATGGTTTTACGTCATTCAAATTTGGATCGTAAATGTCCTACTTTAGTCGAAAATCGGTCTAACACATGTCATCTAGAAAATAAAATCATTCCTATCAAACATTCTCACAATGTTATTCTGCAAAAGTCCTGCCGTACTCATGGTGTTGCTACAACTTTCCGCACGCCCGTCTGTAGTTTGTGATGTTTATTTGTAATTACTTGATGCGTTTCAGATTGGAATAAAATCTGTCTCCGCGGCCGCCATTGCGGAGAGTGTGCGGTCTAATTGTCGGAGCTAATGTGTTCAAGCTGGTTTTAACATTGACAGGTGTGTGGTTGATGATGGTGTGTAGTTTATTTTTTTCCAGCTATATGTTAATTTATCAATTCAGTTTGTTTTTCTTTGAGCCTATGTTCGAACCAGCCGTTCCCTTAAGATAATATTTACGAATTATAGTTACCTGCTGACAAGTGACAACATCATAACAAATTATAAGTTGCTAAATCAAGCCAGAATAGAAGACAGATTTTCGAATCGAACCCGCGACCCGTAGCTCAGGTAACAGCGTAAAACTCATTCAAACTCAATAAAGGCTCCCACAAACAGGCGCGACGCGACAGCTCAACACAAAGGCGCCGCTCGTCGTGCGACACGCAGTGCCTTTGTGTTAGCTGTCGCGTCGCGCCTGTGTGTACGAGCCTTAAACAATTTTATCTTCATTATCATTCACCCCTTGCAAAAATGTCCTGGTTAAACTGAAGCAATCATAAATTAATGCTTCATTAACCTGAATGATAATCTTAGCAGCCAAGACAATTGCAACTCTGTAAAATAAAACCATTACCTACTTCAAACAATCTAAGTCCACAACGCATGAATATCGTTCAACTATGTACCTTCTGTAAAATAACGGTAACAGGAACCTTAGTCTCCAGGTCTTCACGGCTGGAGCTACACAGATAGACCGGTGATCAGCTAAAAGGCGATATATCCAGCAAATAGTCAAATTAACCCGAACTTGTGCCAACTCACTCAGGCCCGTACTTAGCCTCTGTTAAGGGGTAGCTTAAACAGATATTTACCGGTTTTTTTCTAACATATATTCTCAGAGATCAGATAGGCGGTCGCTCCATATAAAATATTGGTATTAAGCTGCATGTGGTTAGACTGGAAGTCGATCCCAAAATACACTGGATCGCAAAAATTCCGGGTCGCTAATAAAAACCGTGATATATCCACAAATTATATACCTAGATCGCTAGAATAGATAATATGTAGTAAGCAGGTTACTAATGCTTGTTCTAAATCTCTAAAGCTATTTCATTTGTAAAAGTTACGGATTTAAAAATAAAACGCTCTTTGTAAAATTTCAAAATATGAAATTAGGAAAAGAATATTTTTTCTGCTTTTGTTTCAAACCGAGCTGTCATTATAAATGGTTCCTTGGATTGATCAGAGTATTCAGTGCAATATCATGTCGTTAAGAGAATCATCTGCATAGCAGATGACACTCTGATATTTTCAGCGCAGAAATGCCGGAGATATCCAGTTTTGATAAAAACCGACCAGTGGGACTGGCTCAGTAAGAGTTCCGAAACTATATTTGCCTTTGGTTTATGCAAAAAAAAACAGATTTTGAAGAAATACTTCCCTTAAATGGGCCAATCATGTTTTGAGCATCGTATTCACCAACTGGTGCCTATTTTTAGCATTGAAAATGTTTGTCAAAGATAGACAGAAGATAATAATTATATTCTTTATTAAGTCAAAGTCAAATCATTTATTTCAAATAGGCACTTAGAAGGCACTTTTGAACGTCAAAATTTACAAAAAAATAGAATTGATTCTAGTTGCCCCTTGCAAAATGTAGTTTCGTATGGAGAAGAATGGGCAAGAAACTGCACCGTTACTCTTTTAAAAATGTTTTACAATATTATGTATACATTAATTAAAATAATATATGTGAAGACGATGCACCTAGAATAAAATTACTATATCACAATAGGTAAAAATAATTAAATATAACGCAATGACAGGTAAATTTATTATGAGACAGATACATGGTGCTCACATATTTACAAATATTGAAGTAAATGATTTTTTCACAATTTCACAAGTAATAATTTAGTGTGTGAGTTAAAGTAGTAACATAATGTAAAAATCAATGTCATAAAAATTATAAATTGTACAGTTAAATTAGCAACCAGTTTGATTTTGTCTAGACTCTAGATTGTGCTATGGAGCAGGACCAGCATGTTTCCAAGCATTCTTATTTAGGATATAATCCTCTAATTTGTACTATGCTTGTTTACAAAGTGTAATTTTAATGAGTTTTAAATTTTCTTTAATTTAATTGCAATATATCACAAGGTATTTTGTTGTAACATTATTGTATTTTCTTGTAATATTTTGTTGTACATATGTATACCACAAAAATTACAGATATAAATGTAGACATTAGCATAGTTTTTAGCGTCTTAAAATAGATTTGATCTACTCTCCTATCGTAAAATACGAATTATAAACTTCAAAACGAGTTTATATTGACATACTTTATAAATACAATACCGACATTTAAAATAGAATCATATTGGGCCCTTAAATATGAAATTGATGTTTTATATGGAAAAAGAAAAACTTTTTTTATTATTTAATCCATCAAAGTAGGTACCGTTGTGATCTATGCACTTTTGCTATTTTATAGGGAGTTCATTGATTCCTTTGCTGAAAAAATTGCGGGAGCGAGAATCAACAAAATATTTGAAGGTGTTTTAGACTGCCTCATCTGAATTGATTTTTTTCCAACTAAGAAATTATCCAAATTCCGAAAAAAGTGGTAATCGGTTGGAGCAAGGTCCGGGGAGTATGGTGGGTGACGGAGACATTCCAATCCTAGCTCCTCTAGTTTCGCCACTGTCTGTTGTGCAGTGTGTGGTCTAGCGTTGTCCTGAAGCAGCAATGGGCTAGAGCGGTTGACCAATCTCGGCTGTTTAACGGCTAGCTTTTCCATCATGGTTTCCAACTGTCGGCAATACAGATTTGCCGTAATCGTCTGACCAGATCTTAGGAAGCTGTAGTGGATGACACCAACGCTGGTCCACCAGACACTAACCAGTACTTTTTTTTGAGTCAACTTTCGCTTGGGGCAGGATTTAGCCGGCTCTCCTGAATTTAACCACTGTGATGAGCATTTCCGATTATCGTATAGGATCCATTTCTCATCACAAGTAAAGATACGATTCAAAATCCCCTCGTTATTGTGACGGTTGAGTAACGTGACGCAGCAGTCGACTCGTGTTTGTTGGTTTGCTTCACTTACTTCATGCGGTACCCATTTTTCAAGCTTTTTCACTTTTCCAATTTGTTTCAAATGATTCAAAATAGTTTTATCACTCAAACCGAAGCCTGCAGCTAACTCTGACGTGGTTTGAGATGGATCCGCTTCCACGATCACTTTCAATTCCTCATTGACAACTAGGGTCTCCGGCCGTCCACGAGGTTTGTTCTGGAGTTCAAAATTTCCAGAACGAAAGCGTTGGAACCAAAAACGTACTCTGTTTTCTTTTACAATGGCTTCTCCGTACACATTATTAATCCTTCGAGCTGTTTCTGCAGCGCTAGTGCCACGATGGAATTCTTATTCGAAAATAATGCGATATTTTATGTTTTCCATATTGAGCACAGAACGATGTCAAAGCAAAATTAAATGGCGCGAAAACAAATGAATTATTACATTCGAAACACAAATAGACACGCTTTAAATTGAAATAAATTTGAATTTGGAATTCTTAACCAAACGCCGGCTTTTTGAGATCAAAGTGGCCAGTTGTATAAAACATCAATTTCATAATGTAAGGACCTATTATTATTACACATTTTCTCTATCAAAATAATGTTATAAAACATTTTTTTTTACAAATACGATGATTACTTCTCTGTGACAGCGCCCGCTTTAGCGCATGCGCGGAGATGTGCTGGGTTTCGACTCCATTCATTCCTTTCTTGCACTGAATTTCGTGGGAAACTTTGATCTTTTATTTAGTAGGTTCAATCCCAATGTATGAGAGTAGATAACGTAGTGTATGAAACTGCACATAACTAGGAATTACTTTAGTATACCCCTGATTATGCAAGTTTCATAAATTACTATTCTTAACAATAGTTAACAAAATTAAAAAAAAAACAAAAGTAAAGTAGTAAGTAAAAGTATAGGTAAGAATAGTAGACGTGACGTGACGTGACATTCGTTTTGACGTGCTTTAATAGAAGCACGTCGAAACTTCTACTTTGGGTCTCACTTTACCTTAACGTCTCCTTATCCGTTTCGGTGTAACATGCCCCTTAACTTAGAATGTACGTAATAACAATAACAATATCTGTACAGCAGAACTGAAAACCACGTCTCGCTCAGCAGACTACCCACTTTAGTACTCATTGCTTAAATACAATGTCTTCATGTCTTACCAGGCAAGCTACTACAGAAACGTGTGAGAGTAGATAGCATTTAAGGGGACTACAGGACCTAAACGCAAGTTTTATAATGCCTAAAAGTATATGATCCATTGCAGTAAATAAAATCAGAAAATTATATGATATTCTTCAGGATATATGCTAGTTAGATAGTGTGTTGAAAACATAATACAACTAATTTGATACAATAGATAAAAATCACGAATATATCTCTAAAAAATTATTTTAACGATTAAAAACCATACTAATATACATGCAATCATTCTGACTTTTTGCCAGATTATTCTACAAGCAACATATTAAGGGGCATGCGCCAAAGTAGCCCGCGAAATTCAAATATTCTTACGTTTTTTGCAATTTGCAGGTCAGTATCGGGTTGTATGGTGATCTAAATAGGATTCGCGACCGTATCAAATATGGCTTTACAGAATTATAATCATTAGAATCAGCAATACAACTCCTTAAGTTAGAATTGCCCTCAAATGTCATGATTTCTTGAAATAGTCATGAAATAGGGTAATAGGAACTTATAGAGATGTATTGCTGATTCTAATGATTATAATTCTATAAAGCCATATTTGTTACGGTCGCGAATCATATTTTAATCAAAATACAACCTGACAGTGACCTGCAAATTGCAAAAAAAGTAACAAAATTTGAATTTCGCGGGCTACCCTGAAGGTTCCACCTTAACGTAATAGTGTTTTATTTTTTTAGTCCAAACAATAGATTTTTTGTATATAATAATTCAATTAAATAAAATAGACAATTGTTTCATATTTTGCAATAAATTACCAGCGTTGTGTCATCGCGCTTCTCTGTCTTTTCTATGCAGTCCGACAGTGACTGCGCTTTAGCTGTTTTCAGCCTCTTAAATATTTTTCGCATTTTTGTAACAGCTGGCGAATAACTTGAAAATTTTGACTGCCTCGTTGTTCGAGTAATCGTAAGTGCTACAGCTGAGCATGAGGTCCTGGATTCGATTCCAAGTTCGGGCAAAGTGTTATTGGCATGTTCCATCAAGAATTTCTCAGTAGCACTCCGGGGTTTGGATTTGTGCCCGGTTGATGGCAATCGGCTCTCCCCTTATTACATGGGAATTAAACATTACTCGCGAAACGTGGGTGTACAGCTGTGCCTTACTCTTCATGCATTACGGGCGTGATCTTATGTATGTTCACAATTTCTTTAATTTTGACAATTCAGCCACGTTCATTGTGTTATTTACGTTGTAGAACACAAGAATTTTTCAAACCAATGAAGCAAATTAGGAACATCGGATTGTGTTCAAAACCGTCGGATTATAATTGAAAATGTGTAGTAATTGGGGTGCTGGTCAGTGTTCCCTAGCCAATTATTCTGAGAAGAAACACCGAAATAAACTCAAAGGTCAAGGTCTCTTTTGAAGTCCGTACAATTTCTTCCAAAGATCAGCAGGCCTATTCTTAAAAAAAATCACCACTGAAAACTTAGATAATTTGTGAGCTTGTAGTGAGCGGTCATTCCACCTTTTAACACCGTTAAAAAACGAGAGAAAGAGTTCTTATTACTAAGAAATAAAGTTCTTAATAAATTTATTACAATCTAGCCTAATAGACTAATAAGCAACTTAACTTTAACTTATTATTTTACGTAATAGTTTACGTTATAACTAAAAATAGTGTCAATTTGCACTTTCACACAATTCCGCAGCACTTTCTTAGAGTCTGATAAATTAATAATAAAATGCTTTGTTTACAAAAAAGCAAAAAAATAATAATAATTGAAAAACAGAAAAAAAAAAATATTTTTATTTTATTGAAATTTGATTGATTTCATTTATTGTTGATTGAAATTGTCGGCTGAGTGCTATCTTCTGAGATACCGGCCTCGCCTAGTTCAGAAAATAGAGTCAATACCCAATGTAAACCTCTCCTTACCACCACAAATGCTGCTGGATTATTGTTGTATAATGTAGGTATACTTACCTAGTATGTATTAAGTACTTTTAAATTGTAATCTTTGTTGCATTACTATACTTACCTAGTATGTATTAAGTACTTTTAAATTGTAATCTTTGTTGCATTACTATACTTACCTAGTATGTATTAAGTACTTTTAAATTGTAATCTTTGTTGCATTACTATACTTACCTAGTATGTATTAAGTACTTTTAAATTGTAATCTTTGTTGCATTACTATACTTACCTAGTATGTATTAAGTACTTTTAAATTGTAATCTTTCTTGCATTACTATACTTACCTAGTATGTATTAAGTACTTTTAAATTGTAATCTTTGTTGCTATGCTGGTGAGAAATAAACTTTTTTTTTATACGTTATTCATGCACTGTTTATAGACTACACTAACTGAGATGGTTTAGTTCTCTTTAGCCTACGCAGTAACAATCACATGTCGGTGAAGTCTGTGTTCGTGGGCTTCAGCAAATTTTTGAATGACGTTGGTGACGAATTCCATTTTAAGGTCACGGGTCATTCAACTTGATGCTAGATTTCATTCGATTGACACTACTGAGTGCTCACTTCACTGAAGAATTCACGGTAACATTTTTGACAGAATAGGTCAGCAGATGATCATAATATATCTGAAACTTATCTGTGGTCTTACCACACAGATTTAAGTGGACCTGTCCAGACATTGCTCGCATAGGTAAATCATTGCAACTGCTGGATTTAAAACAAAGTACTAATATTCAATATAATGCGCCACAAGTTCTTTAAGTGCGCAAAAACGATGATTTGATTGCAGTGTCGTGCACCGCGGTGCTCCCAGAAGGGATGGATATGGGTCACCTAAATACACGCGCCCTAATGCAGGGTACATGCTCCTATTGCTGTTTATCATAAAAATATTGTTTTTTAAATGGGCGTTCGGTATTTCAATTATTGTATTTAAAATGAGAACGTAATTAGAAACACTAATATAGATAAAATATAATAATAAAATAAAATAATAATAAATAATAATTTAGATTTTGATAATTTAGATATTTAGTATTATGCTGCTAGAATATTGGTAGGTATAAAAAATATATTATTAAATTATTACTAATGACATTTTATTTATTTATTTATTTATTTGGGATCACCAACAAAGGATACACAAAACAATATAGATCACAATAATAAAAAAATAGGTTCTTTTACGTGTGCTACCACAGCATGCACATAATAAAACTAGGTGTAAACACGATGTTTATGCCGTTGTATAATTAAAATCACAATGCCAAAGATACGTTTAACGCAACAACAGAACCTACTATTGTTTAATTTTGATTTGTGTCAAATATACATTAAAATAGTACCTAAGTATAATGTTTTCAGACAATGAACGGGTGCCAACTGAAACTGCGTTCTAAATAACTAGACTGAAATTAAATCCTAACGTTTCTGACTTTGATTAATCACGTAGGTTAGTCAGACACAGCCGCAAAGGATCCGCACCCACTTCCTTGCTTTATTTTCAACTTAATAAGTTCATACACAGAGTAAGTAAACACAGAGGTTCCACTCAAGTTTAAATTCAAAATATTTTATCTATACTAATATTATAGTGAGGTAACATTTGTGAGTTTGTATGTAAGTAGGGGGTAATCTCCGGAAAACTACTGATACGATTCCGAAAATTATTTCACTAATAGGAAGCTACGGTATTGCCGAGTGCCACAGGATATATTAAATGTTAAATCAATAAATTACACGCGGTCGAAGTCGCGGGAACAAGCTAGTGTCAGACAAACCTACACGATACGACAGTAGCTAGGTCCACGGTTCCAATTGGTCGTTTCCTAAGGTATCGAGCCGGCAAGAAACTCCAAGGTTACTCTTTTATAATAATTGGCTTTTACAATGTTTTCAAAAATGGAGGGGACAGTGTAAGACTGTCAACAAGTACTTGGTACTTAACAAAATAGAAAATTATGAACTATTCGAAGCTTAGATGAGTCTACAAGGCCTACAACGTTCTCACATTCAAAAATCTTTTTTACAAAAAATACACCTAAGAGTAAAAATATTTTTAATTTCGGAATTAAAGTTTCGGAAGTCGTTGTCTTTGGTTTTGTATTTTCGTTTTTTGCCATCGACTTTTTTTTTGGAAGTCGGTTGTTTTTTTGTTAAACGTTTAAATTTTTCACTTTTTAGTTGTGGTACCTACCCCACACAAATTGGTATACCACTACTTGATATGTAAATAACAGTGATAGGAAATTATTAAAACATCGTCAATATAAACTAAGTGGAAAAAATACGCAGTAGGTGTTAAGGATAACTCAAAAACTATCTACTTATCAGAACTTGAACTTGATTTGAATTTGATCAAATTTATATGGGACCACATGAGAAGCACCAGCTTTCAAATCAAAAAGAATCATCCAAATCGGTTCCCCTAGAAAAAAGTTCTGAGCTAGGACACATAAAAAAACAGTCTAATTGAGAACCTCCTCCTTTTTTTGAAGTCGGTTAATAAAAGGATAAAAATAATAGTTTTTAAAGGTTTTTTATTTAGTAAAATAAAAAAATAGTCTGTAATTCCGCCGTTAACGCTTATAACACAATTGCAGCGATTCACTCAATATGATATTATCATCATATAATTATATCATCCAAATCACGTTGCGGAATGGCCGCCCACGTCCGTTGTAACAAGCGAAAAAGATTTTCAGGTGTGTGTACGGCATCCATATTTGGCTGAGCTCCTTTTTTTAAGCATATCCCATGCGTGCTCAATGGGATATATTATAAGTCTGACGACTGAGCAAGCCATGGCAGGACGTTAATATTAGCTGCGGCAAGTATAATATTATGTTACTATTTATTTGGAAACTTGTAATTGGCCATATTTTGTTTAAACTATTACTTACTGTATCTGCTTAGCTGTAAGTTTTCCTAAAAATAAAATAAATAAATAAAATAAAAATAAAAGTGTGTTTGCAATCACTCTGGCAGTGTGTGGAAGTGCACTATCATGCATAAGCAGAAATGAAGCACTAAACTGGATCCGCAAAGGAATGATAATACACACATCTAATACAATCGTTTCAGCGTAAATCTGTGCATTGAGATTGCCTCTGATCCAAATCATTTTGGTTCATCCGCTGATCCAAATACCCGCCCATATCATGATTGTTCCACCACTGTATGCATGGACTTCCTGGCATGATTTTAAACGTTCTTGGCGTCCACGGTCCTCCAATACCCTACGTACGTCTAGTATATGGCCTCATACCACAGCGAAATTCGTTAGAAAAACACAAAATGTCACTCTATTTCTGCCCAATTTCTGTGTACACGAGCCCATTGTAAATGGGCTCTGCGATTGCGGGGCTCAATAGGTGGTACATGTAGCGGTCTTCAAGAATGGAGATTGATTTCATGCAAGCGATTTCTTATGGTTTAATCGCATTAACATCCCAGAAAAGCTATCAAGCCTCGTAACCAACATCATCGCTGTCATTGTACGATTTCACCGAGCAGTAATTTGTATGTAACGACCTTGTCTGCGTGTGGTGATGCTAACTCGTCCTCCATGTTACTCTGCCACATTTCCAGTGATGCGGTAACGTGTCCAAAGTCGACTTATAATACTCTGCCTAGTGTCCAGAGTAATTGCCACAGCACGTTGCCGAGAACCAGCTTCCAATATTCGCACAGCTGTTATCATTTCTTCTCGGCTCAAATGACGTCTTCTCTTCATAATAACGTTCTTTTGTTAACCGACTTCCAAAAAAAACACTAAAAGACGTGAAAAATAACTTTAATTTCGGAAACACATAAAAAAAAAAAAAAAAAAAAAAACATACAGACGAATTGAGAACCTCCTCCTTTTTGTGAAGTCGGTTAAAAAGGAGGAGGTTCTCAATTCGTCTGTATGTTTTTTTTTTTTTTTTATGTGTGTTAGCTCAGAACTTTTTTCTGGGTGAATCGATTTGGATGATTCTTTTTTTATTTGATAGGTGGTGCTTCACATGTGGTCCCATTTAAATTTGATCAAGGGCTGACGAGTAGTTTTTGAGTTATCCTTAATAATGCATATTTTTTCCACTTAGTTTATATGGATGATGTGTTAATAATTTCCTGTCACTGTTATTTACACACCAAGTAGTGGTATACGAATTTGTGTGGGGCAGGTACCGCAACTAAAAATTTAAAAATAAAAACTTTTTTACAAAAAAAAAACAACCGACTTCCAAAAAAACACTAAAAGACGTGAAAAATAACTTTAATTTCGGAAGTCGGTGGCCAATAACGACAATACAAAACCAAAGACACCGACTTCCGTAATAAAAGTTATTTTTCACGTCTTTTAGTGTTTTTTTGGAAGTCGGTTGTTTTTTTTTTTGTAAAAAAGTTTTTTATTGATTCCACTCAGAAGTATGGCAGAAATTTTACTGATTTGGCCCCAAACCCGTTACAAAATTAAATAGAAATACGACATGACAGAAGATTTTCCTCTTTCGCACGAAATTCAGAAACTATTCCATTTTCGAATGATGAAATTTACTCAAAAGTATTCGTAGGAGTTAATAAAAATACATAATTAAAAAGAACTGTTTTTTTGTAACTAGCAAACACGTGCTTGATCCCTAGACACTTTTGCGCACAAAAAAGGATGAATAAAATTACACAAAGCTTGTAAGAATGTCTTAAAATTCAGTGTCGTTTGAGATTTTTTGGGAAGTTTGTTTCATTGTCGAGTAGGTGGGACTTCTGGTCTTTTCATTGTTTGGTTTCATTTTGGTCCAATGGCGTTAGATGCATTTGAATCAGACTGTGGCCTCTTTTGTTACGAATTAAATGTCTTCGGAGCTCGCTTATTCCAATTTATAATCATTGTGCTTATGGGGTGAGCAGATTAGCTGCTTACAATCAAAGCACGCACAGAATGAATAAGTATATATGAAATCTGACTGCATTTAAATTGTTATTTTATTTGAATCTTTGTTTTCGTTTGGTAACTAATTATTTAAAGATAGAAATATAAATAGTTTACAATTCTCCCTACTTCATGAAAAAAAAACTTGATAACTATGCAAGTACATCATTTCAAGAAAGAGTAACTTCTATTATATACTACATACTCCTTAGTTCCATAAGAATATTATAAATTGGAAAGTAACTCTGTCTGTCTGTATGTTACATTTTTACGCCTAAACCACTGAACGGATTTCGATAAAATTTGGCATGGATAAAGGCATCCTGAGACAGGACATAGGCTACATTTTGTCTCAAAAATAATCCTAAAGCGGGTAATATAGGGGATGAAAGTTTGTATGGGAAACCCAGCATTTCTTAAGTTAGGGATATGAAAGTTCAAATGTATGGTTTTGGAAAGAAACAAAGTGTACCGGTTGTAGTAGTTAAATCCGTACACCGATTTGTCGTGATTATTTGTAAGTTCAGTTAGTATAGAGAAACACGTTCCACTAATATGGCCTAAGTAGTTGAATTTATTTAAGTTAAGAGTAAGTGGCACTACCTAATAGAGTGGCAGGCGATTATTTCTCTCAGTTGTTGATAGCTACACAGTTATAAGTTCACTATATTTAAATTCGATAGTCATGGTATTTGGATCAGGGAAAGTACAGATGAGTTCCATCTGTACTTTCCCGTCAGTTCTTTGGTAGAATATGTTACACAAAATCTTGATGATAAAAAAGTGTCTAGGAGTGTTTATTGACCTCGCGCACGCATTTGATACTGTCTCGATCCCGATTCTTGTGGACAAGTTAGAAATAAACGGTATACGAGGGAACGTGCTTAGAATTTTCGAAGATTTTCTTTCAGGTCGTCGGCAAAAGGTTAAAATAAATAAATATACTAGCTCAGATACATCTGTCACCTGCGGCGTCCCACAGAGCAGTATTCTTGGTCCCAGTTTATTTATTATATACATAAACGACCTCTGTCGAATGTCACTCCAAAACGGATTTGTTTTTACATATGCCGATGACACCGCTCTAGTTTTTAAGGGAGAAACTTGGGATGAAGTACAACAAACTGCGGAAACGGAATTGCGCAGGGTGCACTTGTGGCTGAAGCAAAATCTGTTAACTTTAAACGTTTCGAAAACTCTATTGATTCAGTTTACGAATTCTCACGTGAAACAGCAAAACATGGTGATTCGTTTTCACACATGCGAGATATTAAATCAGCAATGTCCTTGTCCATATATAAATAAAACTCCGACAGTTAAGTATCTTGGAGTACTTCTAGACGAGAACATATCTTGGAAGCCACATATGGACAATGGTGTCGTCACGTGTTATAAAATTAATATGGATTTTCAAAAATCTTAGGCATGTAGCTAACCTGGAACTTCTCCGTACTGTTGACTATGCCCTTGTTCAATCTTTCATCGGATACTGCATTGGAGTATGGGGAGGTGCATGCAAAACGCATATCGTAAAACTGGAGAGAGCTCAGCGATCCTTGCTAAAAAGTATGACATTTAAGCCCTACAGATTCCCCACTAGAACGCTATATGAGCTGTGTCAGGTTCTTACTGTGGGGCAGCTTTTTGTTTATCAGGTTATTATCAAACTGCATGTGTCTACTCATTATGATCCGGATAAATTAAGCAGCAAACGTACTATTATGTATTTGACTCCGTAAGAACTCGTACTACATTATCCAGACGTCAAAGGCGTTTTCTTTCTGTGCATATTTACAATCAAATTAATAAAATCTTAAACATTTACCCGCTCTTTTTTCATGAATGCAAGTATAAGGTTAAGAACTGGCTTCTTCTAACTAAGAAGAAACGGAAAAATATTTTATTCGACGCAGTGATGACACCGAGCGTCTGGCTCCCTGCCTATGCGATGCAGGTACCTCCCGAAGCAGCCGTGCCCCGAGAGCACCTGCGGCGCCCTAAATGACAGAGAGCCGTGCCTCCTCCCGAGCCAGTCGTCGAGCACTGGCCGGACCGCCCCGATAGTGACGAGGCCAGCGGTGGGGCGCAGAAGCCTGTCCCGCCATTCCGCCACCAAGACCTGACGGAGCTCGGACCGGCACAGCGTGAAATATAATAACCTAACCTAACTTAAACTATTAACAAACCAAAAAATGGCGTCGAAAAATTCCTCCGCATTGCTGTCGACTGGTAATGTGCCCAAGTGACTGGCGGCATTGCCACGTTGTATGGCAGTGCTTAGCCTTTGGCCAAGGTAAAATCCAGCCCTTGGGTCACGAGAAATGTAAAACAGGCGTTTGGAAATTTCCTTGAACAAAACATGGGCACTCGGACCCCACGGCCCGAGGGTTTCAACCCCAAACGGCTATAAAATATAATTACCGATAAGGTTGTTATACTTACGCCGCTTGAGGTTTTCCGCAGCCGCAGCAGCGGCACCAGCACAGCACGCTGACACTGGAAGATGGGATGGAGCAAGAGTATCGACACATGTTGCATCCCACACTAATGCCACTAAGCATTTCTTAAGTTAGGGATATGAAAATTCAAAGAACAATGGTGAATTCTTATTTGAAATAAAGTTGAACGTCTAAAAGTGACACTTATACGAAAGAAATTTAATTATTTATCTACGTTTTTTTTAACTAAATGATAAATGATTTTATTTCTTTAAGTAGGTTTGTACAAACACTTTTACACGTCAATCATATTTTTAAACTAGATGAGGTCGGCGTTTCCTATCTGACTACTCTGAGAAGAAAGGCCGAAACAAACTCAGAGGTCACAGTCTCTTTTAAAGTCCAGACATAATCTTGGTCAAATCATGTGAAGACCATGTAGATTGGTATCTGAAATGGTCTTTTGAGGAAAGAACCACACAGATTGAGTGGACCTGTCCAGTCAGTGCACGCATTTGTCAGTAACCGTGCAGCTCAACTCAGAACTTAAGGAGCTCAACGATTCGACGAACAATACCAAAGAAAGGACATTTGGGTAGGCCGCATAAACTACTTAAACTGCCAGATCAAGAATATAACTGAAACAATGACCCACATAGTCCTCATATTCTCAATAATGAAAATAATATAATACTTTTTACAGTAAATATTCATGTCTAAAATAGCTAGCAAATTAAAATCAACATTCACCATGTAAATTTATTGGAGCAGCTCAATCCCAAGCCTTTTTGTCCTCAATATAGTTTTTCACAGTATAATAGGCTTTCTGGCATAGTTTCCGTTTTATAAAAGATTTGAATTTATTAAAGCTTAGATCTTGAATGTGGCTAGGAAGTTTATTATAAAAACGTATACATTGGCATCTAAACGAGCCACCTATTTTCTTGAGCCTCGTTGTAGGGACAATAAATTTGTGTTTGTTTCTAGTATTTATATTGTGGATATCACTGTATTTTTTAAACAGACTAATATTTTTATGTGCATACTAAAGATTTTCATAAATATACTGAGAAGGCACAGTAATTATATTAATCTCTTTAAATTTATCTCTGAGGGAGTGTCTGGGACTTAATTTATAGATTGAACGAATTGCCCTTTTTTGTAAAACAAAAATTGTCTGGATATCGGCGGCATTTCCCCACAACAGAATACCGTACGACATCACACTATGAAAATAACTAAAGTATACTAAACGGGCTGTCTCTAAATCAGTTAAACCACGATTTTTTCTAACGGCGTATGATGCAGAGCTAAGCTTTTTTGACAATTTATCTATGTGGGGACCCATTGAAGCTTGGTATCCAAAGATATGCCTAAGAAGACTGTGGTATTTTCGGGTTTCAGCACTTCACCCTTTATGAGAACACTAGTTTCTACTTGTCTAACATGAGGTATCGTAAACTTAATACATTTAGTTTTTTTCTCGTTAAGAAGTAGGTTATTAACATTAAACCAGTTAACTACTATTGCAAGGGCGCTATTTACATTGTCAGTAATCAGCTGCTGACGTTCGAGTTTAAATAAAAGTGAAGTGTCGTCTGCAAATAACACTATATCATGTTTATCCTTCATGAGGTAAGGCAAGTCATTTATATAAATAAGAAATAAAAATGGTCCAAGTATTGAGCCCTGGGGGAACCCCATTCTTACTACCGATCCGGGTGATCTTTTTCCATTAACATCAACTCTCTGAATCCTATCACTTAAGTAAGAAGTAAGAAGATCCAGAGAGGCGTTTCGGATTCCGTAGTGGTGCAATTTCCTGATCAATGTTTCATGAAGAACACAATCGAATGCCTTGGACAAATCGCAAAAGATTCCCAAAGCATCGCATTTGTCCTCCCATGCATCATAAACATGTCCTAAAAGTTCAACTCCGGCATCAGTAGTCGAACGACCCCTCGTAAAACCGAACTGTTTGTTATGCAGTAATTTGTGTTTATTAAAAAATTCTTGCATTTGATTCAAAATAATTTTTTCAAAAATTTTACTAAAGGTAGGTAGTACTGAAATAGGTCTATAATTAGTAGGGTCTGATGTACTACCCGATTTAAATAACGGTATTATTTTACTGTTTTTCATAAGATCAGGAAACTCACCACGGTCAATACAATTATTAAAAATAACAGCTAAAGTAGGTGCTACAATGTTTATTATCGACTTAGCAACGTCCACAGAATTACCCCATAGATCTGCGGTCTTTTTAACATTTAATGTGTGAAAGGTTTTAATTATATCTTTGCAGGTGACATATTGGAAATTAAATTCAAAATCACAAACATGAACGTTTTCCTTAAGTAAATACTCTGCAGCAGTGGGTGACGAGTTTAGAGATTTAGCAGTGGATACGGAAACATCTGCAAATAAATTTTCAAAGGCCGCGGCGACTTGTGAATCTGAATTAATTATATTGTCATCAATATCAAGCCTGTAGTTACTACATCGGTTGCATGACCTTCCCGTTTTGCTGTTAATGATACTCCATGTCATTTTAATTACATTACTACTATTTTTAATTGTTGAACTCAAATAACGTGACTTGGCCATACTACAAACTTTTTTAAATAATTTAGAATAATTCTTAACATATAAATTAAATTTAGCAGTGTTTAGACAAGTCCGTTCATCATATAATTCATAAAGTCGTTTTCTACTTTTATGTATACCAATGGTGGCCCAGTCACTGAAGGAAGCGTTACTATTCACCGAGAAAGTCTTTGGAATTAATGTGTTATCAAATTGTGTGCAATACATATAAAAAAAAACATTATATTGTTCATTAGGGTCATCATTAGTCGACAAAAATGGTAATTTACTCAAAAGTTTAGTTTTAAATGTTTCCAAGCGATTACTAGTTTTTGGGTTAACAGTGATATCTTTTTTAATAACTTTTTTGTTAATATTAGGAATAATGATCAATTGTCCGCAATGATCAGAGTCTATTAAATTATTAATTTCTTTATGGGTTGGTGTAACATCTGTGTAAATGTTATCTAGGCATGTGGCACTAGTGGGAGTTATTCTAGTGGGCTCCAAAAATTGGTTAGCAAGATTGTATGACTGAAACAAACTTATAATTTTAGTACTTAACCCAGAATTTTCTAACAAATTAACATTGAAATCATCACAAGTTATGATACACTTGTTTGAATTACAAATTTTGTGCAACACTTCATCCATAACCTTTTCAAAACAATCATACAATCCTGAAGGTGGTCTGTACACACTTAATATAATGATGCATGAGATGGAGAATATTATCTTAGAGAACATAGAACTAAAAAAACAAATAACTACCGTGAATCAGGAGCTGAGTGTTCTAAGAGAATTGTGTAAAAGTCCATTATCTACTTTTAGACATAACATGTCTTCAGGCACCAAAAAGAGTGTGAGACGTAGACTCACAAGCAGTTTTCATGTATCGCCTCTAAAACCAAACGGGAAATATACGAATCCATCAATAAAACCAGAAAAAGAAATAGCTTTACAACCGGAAGTTATCGCAAGCACCGATCAACCCACAACGAATATAGAAATCCAACATTTAGACACCCTAAATTCTTCCTTGGAACATGAAGTGCAGATACACACCGACAATGATTTCGTCGAACATCCCATACCAAGCATAAATCTTCAGAAGAATCATGTTGCAGTTGGCAATATGCGAAACACTAAGACGTACAGCAATGCACTAGGACCTGAATGCAGGAACTCGAGGTTTAAATGTGAAAAGAGGGCATTTATTATAGGGGGCAGACAATGTAGTGGATTAGCTACACGACTTTACAAATCTCGATTTTACAACCCTTATAATTATTATCGTTTCCTATCAATTGTCAAGACCAACGCTTCTACAGAAGAAATCTTGACTTGTGTTAAATTGTTTGACATTACCCCCGACGACAAACTAATCATATCTGTAGGACAAAATGATTATAATAGTCTAAAAATGGTAACAGAGCTGTGCTTGTTTCTAAAATCGATTAATTGTCCTGTAATTATTTTAGGTGTGAATAAAAACATCTGCTATAAATAAACAATAATGAATGAAATGTTACATCTTATCTGTAGACAGGGTAAAGAATGTTCATTTATCGCAAAATATGACAAGATTTCATCGCTATGCTATCAAATAAACTCGGTGTTAGATCAATTAGACTATGACAAAACCTTTTTATCACATGTTTCTAAGATTTTGAAAGCAAATACGATTTGTACAAAAAACCAGAGTACACAAACAAATTACTCAATTCTGCAAGTTTCGAATGACGCTTCCCACGTTAATGGCACCATAGGTAATAGGGTAGACGACACATTTTTTCGTGCCTAAAACAGTTCATGGAAACCATGTCGTTTTTCATCAGAATATTGCTGGTGCAATAAATAAATCCGATGATATTGAAATGGCACTAAACTTACTTCGAGACAAACAATGTCTAGTTGACTTTATATGTCTAACTGAAACCTTTATTAAATCGGGAGATGAAGAAAACATGAAATTGAAATCTTATAAGTTAGTGAGTTGCTACTCCAGGAAAGCTGAGAGACGTGGTGGTGTTTGCATACTAATAAGGCAAGACATTGAATACGAAAACATAAAATGGTTAGATAATATTACTCTTGAAAAACATTTTGAAATATGCGGTATACGACTGCAAAAATATGGCATAAATTTATTTTGTGTGTATAGAACGCCAAATTCAGACGTGAACATATTTTTTAGGAAACTACAAATAATACTAAATAGGATACATGACAAAGATAATAAATGTAATAATATAATATGCGGTGACTTTAATATTGATATTATAATTGACACTAAAAATAAAACTGAACTTATCAATATCCTAACAATTATAATTTGACACTCCATATAAATGAACCAACTCGACAAAAAACATGTATTGACAATATTATTAGTGATATAAAAGATGCGAAGGGGGAGGTACACGAATTAGGGCTGTCTGATCACAACACGGGGCAAACTTTGTCAATAAAAACAAAAGCTAAAAATCTTGTTAAACAACATTGGTTTGTGTATAGAAGAGACCTATGTAGAGACAATCTGATAAAATTTAATTATTATCTGAGTAATATGTCTTTCTCAGAGATCCTTACTGAAAAAGACGTAAATAAAGCGTTTTCTTTGTTCCATGATGATATTTGTCTTTTCTTTAATCTTTGTTTCACACTGATAAAAGTCAAAATGAACCAAAACTCGACAAACCCAAAATGGATTACAAGGGGCTTAAAAAAGTCCTTTGTAACTAAGCGAAAATTACAAAACGAATATTACAAAAACAAAAGTAGACAAAACAAGCTAAAATACACTACTTATAGTAAAATATAAAAAAAAATGTGTTGCCTATATTCAATGCAGTAAAAATAAACATTCTATAGAAAAAGCTAAAAACAAGTGTAAAGCCACATGGAAAATAGTAAATTAACGACTAAAACAAAACAATGCAACCAATGAAATCAAGGAAATTTCGGATGGAAAATGCATCCTGGTCGAAGGCGATGACATTGCAACATATTTCAACAACTTCTTCATAAACATCGCGAAACCTAAAGCTATCGAGCACCCAATAAATAAACCAATAAGGGAAAGAAGGTTAGCAAACTCCATCTATCTTGAACCAGTTGATAATGTGGAAGTTTATAAAATAACAATGGAGTTACGAAATACGAGTTCAGCAGGATATGATGGTATTACTACTCGAATATTAAAAGATAATATATTTGCTATACTAAAACCATTGACCTATTTAATAAATCTGTCCTTGGAAAACGGAACCTTTCCTGATGCTCTAAAATTCTCCGTCGTAAAACTACTACATAAAAAGACTTCGAAAACAGAAGCGGGGAATTATAGACCAATTACTCTGGTACCGATTCTCTCCAAGATATTTGAGAATGGAATGTGTGCAAGGCTTATTAATTTCTTTGAAAAAAATGATGTAATAAGTAAACAGCAAAACGGTTTTATTAAAAATAAATCCACTACATTGGCATGTTTTAAATTAATAACAGAAATTCTCAGTTCAGTAGACAAAAAAGAAATTCCTATAGCTGTATTTTTAGATATGACAAAAGCATTCGATATGGTATGCCATGATAAATTATTAAACAAATTAGAACAGTACGGTATAAGAGGCCCTGCCTACAATTGGTTTGAAAGTTATTTAAGGGGTCGAAAACAATGCACAGAGATTTTAAAAATGCATCCAGAGACCAACACTCAGGTAACCTATAGGTCCCCATACTCAAGGAATCAGTATGTCGTACCACAAGGGACTGTGCTAGCCCCGATATTGTTTTTAGCATACATAAACGAATTGCCAGAATCAACGGATCAGTACATCATATTATTCGCAGATGATACCACTGTTTTAACTAAAGAAGCTACTATTGATCAGGCGATAAACGTCACCAATGAAGCTCTAAAGGGTATACATGACTGGTTAATTGTAAATAATTTAGAAATAAATACCGATAAGACTAAATTCATGAGATACCTGACATATAATAACAAACGAATTAAAAAAGACACAATAGACTTGCCAATAAAATATAATAATAACATCATTGAAGAAGTAAATGAAATAAAATTTCTAGGAATAAATATAAATAATTATTGTAACTGGAAATCTCACGTGGATCTTGTTTGTAAAAAAAATCACAAATTCGCATACGTACTTCGTAAAATAAAAAAAATAACTAATAAGGAAACAGCATTAATGGTATACCACAGTCATGTATGTTCAGTATTGAGGTATGATGGAAAACTCTACAGACGCCCAGAGAGCTTTTATAGCCCAGAAAAAATGCATAAGGTCAATTTATAGTGTCAAGTGGACTGATTCGTGCCGACCAATATTCACTAATAAACGTTTACTTACACTTCCATCCCTATACGTTTTTGAAATGTGTAAGTTCGTTAGAAACCACTTATCACTTTTTGAGCATGATGATAAGGCCCAATTTAAAAGGAAAATAGTACAAAAACCTCTGATAGTACCTCGAAGCAGATTAAAGTTATGTGACAGAAACTGCTACAACATGGCGGTGAAAATTTATAATAAATTACCGGAAAATATAAGGAAAATGAATCACTTAGAATTTAATAGAACTTTAAAAAATTGGCTTTGTGACAGATGTTTTTATTCAATAGATGATTATTTAAATTTTAAACAGACATGATGTTTATCTGTATAAATCTACGAACACTTATTTTAAATTATAATTATTGACATTATTTATAAATCGAATCAATAAATTGCTGAACTGTCTTGACTGTAAGAAATAATCTAATAAACTATTTAAAATATTTTATAATATTAATGTGCCAAATTAATAATTAATACTAACGAAGCCAAGAGTAAATTTTATTATGATTAAGATTTGTATGACTAATCAAGTAATGACATTCATATAATTTCATGATATTATTATGCATGTACTATAAATATTTGCACGACTGATAAGTCGAATATAGTGAGTCTAAAATTATTTTCAAGTACCATGTTATTATGTAAGTACCTATATTCTCGCAAATAAATAAATTTCATTTCATTTCATTTCAATGAACTGCTCCAATTCTATACAGGCTATTTCAATTGTCCGCTCAACAGATAGGCTCACAATATCCTTGCGGTCTTTAAATTTAAGCTGGTTATTTACTATAATTAATGAGCCACCATGTATAGCATTTACTCTGCTGAACTAACTACCAACCTGGTGATTACTAAAATTGAACATGAACTGGTGGCTTTTAAGTCAATGTTCTGTCACACAAAGAATATTGCTATAATTCAGGAATAATTCTACTTCTAAATCTTTCTTCAAAAACCCTTGAATGTTTTGTTGCACCAGGTTGATACTATTTAATTTTTTTACGCTTCCATTTGATTTATTATTTGCCTTCTAATTTAACTATCATATTATCTAGTTAAGACCGAGTAAAAAATAATGTTTAATGAAAAGTTATGTGACTACTTCGTTCTAAAAGATTAGGAAATTGTTGGTTGGATTGGTTTAGTATTGCCATTTTATATTCATTTTCCTAAATAGTAGGTATAGCATAATTGTCGGGGTGCTGTTATCATTTTTAGTTTGTTATTATATTAACATGGAGTAAATGAATAAGTAACACTTTTATTTTGTTGTACCCATATCTAAGTTTATGGTATGTGGTGATCATATTACAATGTATTATTATTAATTTTAAGTTAGACATGTATGCCCCCTAGCATTACAAATTTCTAAATATGTTTAGCGCTAATCGAATTTAAAACAGTGTTCTATTTCTGTCAATTATTTGAAGATGTCAGAGATGGGATGATGTTTTAAATAATGTCAGCGCTAAATTTTATTTATGGTTTTTGGTGCAAGCGGGCCTGGAATTATAAAAACCTGTTTTATTTTTATGTACTTATACAAAAAGATTATTTAATTTTATTATTTTTCTGTTTGTCTATTTGTTACCTTGTCACGCCTGAATGGCTGAAAGGATTTGGATAAGCCATGTCCTGGGTGAGGACATAGGATATTTTTTTATTCCAGTAGTACGTTCCCCTGGGATAATTTCCGACTTCCACACGGTCGAAGCCGCGGGAAGAAGCTAGTACCTAGGTATATAAATAATAAAATTTCGCTTAGATAGATGCCAGAATTTGTTTTAGTAGGTATTTTTTTCCTTCAATGCCGAGAACTGGTACACTCACCCTACCCCATATACCAATGTGCGTCGTAACTACTGCAGGGGGTTCAAAACTGCGCAATTGCAAGCACCACGTGGACCCAAGTTCATTCACCCCACTTAATGATACCCCTACAACCTTATGCCCTTGCGATAAGAGCTAAAATCACACACATTTTTATTACCAAGTTGTCAAACAATCCCATCAAATGATTTTCAGCTTTATCACTTAGCAATAAAGATTATTTTGAATGTATTTTAAATGTTGTTGTTAAGTAGGCCATCTTTTGTTTTGGTTGTGAATTACTACGCAATAGATGACGTCACTCATTATTTGTTAAGAGCTTTCGAAGTGGGATTTGAATATGAAGTAAATATAATAATTTATGTGCGCATAACTACGTATGAATGAGTTATGGAACTTAACGTAAATAAATACGGCTTCGCGTAAACAATTATAATATAGAAATGTACGTTCCATTATATTGTAAAGGGGGTTATTGAAATCCCCATACCTAATCAAATCAAATCATAATATTTTATTTCACATAAACCAACATGGGCACTTATGAAACGTCAGAAGCTAGGTGCACGGTTCCAATTGGTTGTTTCCTATGGAGAAGAGCCGGCACGAAACTCCACGGTTACTCTTTTAAAAATAAGGGGCTTTTACAATGTTTCCAATTACAGTGTTGATACTCGTAGATATGGGAGGACAGTGAAGGCCTGTCAACAAGTAACAGGTACTCAAAAAAATATAAAAAGGTCCACAAATCTACAGTCTACAAGTTAGGCCTACAACGTTCTCACATTCACAAAATATAGAAGAATCTATATAAAAATAAAAGCCTATTTAAACCAAACATACTGTGAGGACTTCAGGCATCCCCTTTAAAATACATAGAATGACACATATCGACAGGATGTATCAGAAAGGTGTGATCATGTTTTAAGGTTGTGGTGGGTGTGGGACTATCACACTGAACAACTTCCTCCAAGAGACCAACATTATAATCACGAAAAACTGTCCCACACGAAACTTTAATACCCACTCGACCCAAATGTACCACCCAGCACAATGTAGCTGCCCTGTTGGTCTCATGATCACAAGCGTGACTGTTGAGCGTAGGGTCCTGGGTTCGATTCCCAGGTCGAGCGAGGTGTGATTGGGATTTTCCATTAGGGATTCCTCAGTAGCTGCTTGAAGTTTGGAGGTTGGTGGTGTGATACCCCCGTGCCTCGAAAGGCACGTTAAGCAGTTGGTCCTGCGCCTGATCTCTGTCCGGTCGTGTCGGATTGCCGCCCCAGCGGACTATGAAAGTGAGGGAAGAGAGACTGCACCTGTGCCTGCGCCTGCGCACACACTTGTGCACTATAATACATATCTCCTGCGTCGATAGTCGCCGCTGAGATTGGCCGTTACGACCGAAATTCAGTCTGGAGGTCTACTTATTTCATATTAATATTAGGTATCTGTATTCTGAGACGATAGACCTAGCTTTTACCATAAAAACCTTTTTTATTCTATGCTTTCACCTAGTAGCATTAGTAGGTCTTTAACAGTCGTTACGGGTAGGCAGAAGACCAAAAGTCTGACAACCAGTCTTACCTAAGGGTATCGTGCTGACTGGTCGATGTAAGATACTGGTATTCACCTGCATCCGGATAAATTGGTAGCCGACCCCAACATGGTTGAGAAAAATCTAGGCAGAATGCTTTGACCTAGCACAGACAGATGCACAAACAGAAAAAAGTTCATACTTATAACTCCCATGGTTTTAAAAATAGAATAACGTTTCGAAAGGAAAGTTACCCCTATGATACAAATTCCCCTCCTAGATCTACTTCAAATATTCCTCATACATGCTTATCACCTCTACCCACCCATTGAATTAAAAAAGCGTGAACGAGACTAAAAAAGCGACCAAAATGTATCGTCAAAACCTGAACAAACACTTTGCATCAAGCATCCCTTTCTTAAGGGGAGATTTCGATACGTACTGAAAAAGCGAGACATGTTTAATTTATAAAAAGTGTAAGTAAAGGGATGTAAGATGTAAGTACCGATTTCAAAAGTAGGCAGTTTAATGCAGTATTACATCAAATCCGACTTATGTATTAACTAGCTTTTGCCCGCGGCTTCGCCCGCGTAGATGTCGGAAATTAACCCATGGGACCGTAGTACCAGGATAAAAAGTATCCTACGTGTTAATCCAGGTTATAAACTATCTGTGTTCCAAATTCCATAGAAATCTGTTCAGTAGTTTTTGCGTGAAAGATTAACAAACCATCATCATCCATCCATCCATCCTCACAAACTTTCACATTTATAATATTAGTAGGATAATAAATATAAAGAGACAAACGAGATGTATAGTTAAGTGACTGGCATAGAATGTCAACGCATAGTTACAGCTCAAAATTAATTACTTTAAAAATACTATACTTAATTTTTCGTAATATTACATTCAAATAGAAAGTAACAAAGAAAAATGGTGAAATCCTACTAACTAATGTTATAAATGTGGAAGTTTGTGAGGGTGGACGGATGGATGTTTGTTACTCATTCACGCAAAAACAGCTAAACGGATTTGAATGAAATTTTTCACACAGATAGTTTATAAACTAGATTAACACATGAGATACTTTTTATCCCAGTAAACTCAGACGAAGTCGCGGGCAGAAGCTTATCAGAAATAATAACAAAAGTGGCACCGTGTTCTTTATCTTCCTTTCGCGAGCGTTTCAAAAACAAAACAACCAATCTGCAAGTTTGGTAACGGTACTAACTGATTTTCGAGATATGGCTTTCTTAATTAAATATCGTTTGTAACGCAGGCTCTGGTCATCCGAAAATTCTAATTGCCGTAATGAAAATTATTCGTATCTTCTGTCTGTTTAGCAGAACCCATCTTTAAGTGCGGCGATGAAATCTCCACTATTTGCCGTGCCTGGCGCGAGCATGTTTGTCGACGACGATTGAAACGCCTTTGATACGAAGAGTCAATATTTGCTTGTTTGTCTGTGTATTTCTTATTTTCGGGGTATCTTCGCAAATATGAGGCTGAAAGTGCTGGGCGTTACGAAATACAAAAAGGTGAATTGATCGTTTTTTTTTTTCATTCGGTTTATTTTATACTTGTAACTTGTTTGAGTCGTTATACTGCTAGATACTTGAAGGACCTCGGCACCCGTAAGCAAAAGGGTCACGGAATGGTGACCATCACGAATCAACCAAAATATTTGTATGGTCTACAAATACTTAATTGTTTCGTTGTGCATGTGAAAACGCCACAATTACCGGAGATTTTTTTGTACTTATTGAGCAAAGTAAAAAAAGAGTCTTCCGAAATTGACTCCTTTAGACTGAGTCGAGAGATTATAATCATTATGACGCGTAAACACAGAAAAACACGTCTCTAAATTTCTCCACCCCTGCGGGCTTAGCATGACGCTATCTATCTCTTCGAAGAATAGAGACGGCTATTCCCATACAAAGTGACATTTCGTTTCTCTATTTTTGACATCGCACCGTAAAAATCCTTCTAAAATCTGTCATTATGTCTTTCGTTTCTGCCGATCGTTGTCTAGGTCCTTTTTAATGTAGACTATTTCAGAAGACAGTTGTCTAAGGTAGTGAAGACAAATTGATTTTTTAATCGCCATGCTAAAGACGGTAGAAAACTTTTTACTCGACGGCCACAAAGTAAAAAAATGGAAAGGAAAAAAGGAATTTTTCACTTTTTGTATGGAAAATGTGAAAAATGATTACCTACATGTTGAGTTTTAGGGGTTTAAGGGTTTCATATAGGGGGTCGAAATTTTCATTATTTTTGCGATAGGACACACCATTTTCGAGATATAAGCAAAATAAAAGATAAACGTTAATAAATTACTGAATTTCGTAAAAAGTGCAGTTGACTCTTTCTACTTTGCTGCCGTCGTACTGTCTTCACGAAACATCATTTTTGTCTATTCTTCCGTCGACAAGGCGGTGCTTGTGCTACGCCTGCTGGTAGTCTAGCCCTTGTAAACGGACCTGTATGTTTCGATTTCATATTGGTACCTATTTAAGTAGGTACAATCAAAGGCCAGTCAATGTTCATATTCGCCCGCACGGTTCTGTGTATGATGCTTCAACGCATACAATAAAATAAAATAAAGTAGTAGATTGTTAAATAAGGGGCTAAAATGACATTATCTTCATTTTCAAAAGAAAATCGACTAATTTTGTCATAATTTTTTTTATGAAAAAATTAGTTGAGTCTTTATTCATGATTATTCTACTTATGAATAAACACTTTTCCGTTTTTGTAGGTTCGTTGGAAATAGACAAAATTTCAAAAAAATACTTTTCCCTATACGAAAATATATTATTTTATCCCCGCTTAGAGGGCCTAGACAAATGGCAATCACTTCGGAGCGATTCTACTTCTACGATCGCTATCGCTCTCGCTAATGTTTCCATCATACGAATCGAAAACTAGCGATAACGCTTGTCAAAAACTTTTTTACAAAAAAACAACCGGCTTCCAAAAAAGTCGGTGGCCAAAAACGAAAATATAAAACCAAAGACACCGACTTCCGAAATTAAAGATATTTTTCGCGTTATTAAGTGTTTTTTTTTTTTTGGAAATCGGTTGTTTTTTTGTAAAAACGTTTTTATTTTTCTCTTTTTAGTTATGATACCTACCCCACACAAATTCGTATACCACTACTTGATATGTAAATAACAGTGACAGGACATTATTAAAACATCATTAATATTTTACTACGTGGAAAAAATATGCAGTATTAAGGATAACTCAAAAACT
This sequence comes from Griposia aprilina, assembly GCA_916610205.1. Classification (NCBI taxonomy): domain Eukaryota; kingdom Metazoa; phylum Arthropoda; class Insecta; order Lepidoptera; family Noctuidae; genus Griposia; species Griposia aprilina. The sequence goes on along the minus strand of OU744299.1, from coordinate 20,826,690 downwards.
ACTGGTCAGAACTTTATCAAATTTAAATGGGACCAAATTTGAAGCACCAGCTATCAAATAATAAGAATCATCCAAATCGGTTCACCGAGACAAATGTTCTGAGTTAACACACAAAAATAAAAATAAAAACATACAGTCGAATTGAGAACCTCCTCCTTTTTTTGAAGTCGTTTAAAAAGTGCCACTAGGCTACGCATCTGTATGGAAGTAATCGTTCGACACTGTCAATTTATTTCATAGAATCGGATGATTTTAACATTGTCTAGCTAATTTCTTTTCGTTGACCTATGATCACGTGACATTTCGATAGATTATGTCAACCCCATACATTTTTTGGCTTTTCTACTAGCGTCATCGCTAATCGAATGTTCCTTTGTCTAGGCCCTAGGTCTCCACCCAATAGCTCCAAATGATTAAATAATCTTACAGCTGAGCTAGGCAGTAACATAAGGTTTATCACACCGTGCTATCACATTCATAAACCGCGCTATCTTTGATAAGTGTGTACGTATGTAAGCATAGTAACAGATGCGCTCAGGGTTGTCAGTTACAGAGAAATTCTGTTAAATTCTACAGCTTTATAAGCTCGTTAGATGTCAGTTGTTGCCGTCCTTGAATACCGAAATAGTGATGGCATACCTTGTAATGTTGTGTGGATGTTGAATAAAACAGTTTGTTGAAGTAATTGGGATTTATTATTTTTGAAGTGAAACTTCTAAGGCAGTGATTCGATAACTGCACGAGAATTGAGGGTGAAATTTCAAGGACGCGTCACGTTTAGGCACAGTTCGTTACATGAGAGAGAAGAAAGATATATCTCTCTCTCTCTCTGTCTCTCACACTAAATCTCCCTGAGTCTTTATTTTTTAAGAAGTTTGATTTCTATCACGTGTACGGTGCTGCACTCGCATTCTTTTTTATAATACTAGATGTTGAAGTGGCCCAATGTAGCCAGATTTACATTAGTGTTGCCATTAAATACCATCTAGCCGGACTTTCTGAAACAACGCTAATTTGATAAGATTCTAATATGTGTGTTACGTATCTATTTCCTATGGTCCAATGCCATAGGTAATTTCGTATGAATAAGTCAAATTGAACCCAGTTTGGTTAGACGAATACGTATTACCAATCTCAGAAGACGTCCACTTCCGAATAAAATCACTGTTTAATGATCGCATAACTATCACGCCTCGATAAAAATAAAATTAAACCTAGTAAACTTTACTTTTATTCTCATGGCAACCCTGTGCGGTGCGTTCCGAACACAGGGCAATGTATAAATCTGTCAGACGCGACAATCCGGTAGTATTCCCTCCGTGCGCTCATTTACGTAGCACTGGGTAGGTACTCTTATACAATATGTAACAAAAACCCTGTTGTTCCTTTTAGGGACGTATACATTTAACTACAAGCACAACATTGATGAAATTATAATTTAAAAAAATTAAGAATTGGCTAGTCGAGCGGTCAAAAACAAATAACTATTAAAATCGACACATTCATAAAAATGTTTAGAGTATCTGATTTTACAAGTACATCTTTATTTCGCTAAATAGCCTACGGGCTCGGCGGCGGCTTTCTTTGATGCGTCAGTAGATGCCGCCACTAACTACCGCGGCGCACGGGCCCCGCTTCTGTACCACGTGCCTGCCTACCCCTTTACCCCGCCACCCGCCGCCCTGCGAATCGTGTGTGGCACAAAGAAAGATCAGATGCCCTGTATCAGAAAAGGAAGTAACAATATTCACAGAATACTTTATGATTCTGACTTCACAGGAATAGTGAACAGGCATCCTCTGCGCACGCTCATTCCAACGTAGACCTCATCCATCGCCTTCTATCGGGCTGGTCAAGGTCAAGAGTAGGCCCATTCCGCAATAAAGCTTTCAAAACCATTATCTACATGAATGCCAACACACATTTGCTTAGACAATGCCCTAAGTAATGGCAAAAATTATCAAAGAAGAAACCTTTTTCAGCCTCACTAAATAATAATAACATTTTATTATGATTCTGGATTCGTGCCCCCTATTTTTCAAAGTCAAAGTCAAAACGTTTATTGCAAACTAAAGCCATTACATCCGCAACGGGCCGCAGCGCGTAGTGTGCGTTCGTTCATATACAATGTACCATAGTGATAAAGGAGGATTGAGGCCCGCCCCAATCTGCGCTAGCCTTAAGTGTAGGTAAAAATATTTACTTGTGTTATGTTTGTACTCATGGTTTATCTGCCTTTTGCAAGCATTGAAATGTCAGCACAATTTCTTAGCGTGGTTATTAGTACATTAATTCATATAAATTATTTTATTAATAATAAACTAGAGAAATATTGTCTTTCAACATACGTATTACATGAGATATAATTGGCAAAATATATGTATATCATACTCTTCTATCAAATTTCAAGGGGAAACAGGCGTGATATTAAAATGAGTGTCAAATAAACAAAATGTTGTCATTTTTCATGAGGAAACCTGGACTTTTAGTAAATATCGCCAACCCGTCGTGCAAAAGTGGGGATCAATGCTCATGCCTTCTCTGTACGAGAAAACGCCTTTGCCCTGCAGTGAGTCAGTAATGGCTGGTATTATTATTATTAAATTTATTTATTTATTTATCTTAATACTAATTAAATAGAGAAATGTTGTCATAAACACATACATGAAACTTAAACATACTTGGCGAAATATCCGTACATAGCATACTCTTTTGCCTAAACCCACGGGGAAAACAAGCTGGCTGTTTAAATGTTACGTGTGTAATAAATAAAATGCTGTAATTTTTCGTCGTGGCAACCTTGTGCGGTGCGTTCCGAACACAGTGCAATGTATAAATCTGTCAGGCGCGACAATCCGGCGGTATTCCCGGCGAGCGTTCATTCGTGCGTTTATATCTTTGTAAGGCTATAAATCTGTGCTTAATTGCGTCAATGGCGTTAAAGCTGTTCAATTGTAAGCTAAACGCTACTCACCAATTATTTTTTTTGTCTGGCAAAGGTTAAGGGAAGCGGAAAAGAAGAAATATGTATGTCTTTGCTATTCTACGATAGTATTCGATATTTGATGTACTAATGCCCGTTAAACGTCAAGTTTAGCAACGCCTAGTTTTCTAATGAAATGCATCAACCTGTTTAAATTACATTCAAGTAGTACCTAATTAGCATTGACGAACTACCTGCCCCTCACCGTCGTTGTTTTGTACTTATAATTATAGTTACTATATTTTACTAACTACCTCTCAAAATTGTTTTATAAACTATTTGTTAACCATAAATGATGATTTTAGATAGTATTAAGGGGGAAGCGCCAGAAATTTCATGAAATAGTCATTCAATAGGGTTATATGAACGGGTTATATCATTGATGATTTTAATAATTATAATTCTGTAAATACATACTTGTTACGTTCGCGAATCATATTTTGTTCAACATACAACCTGACACTGACCTGCAAATTGCGAAAAGCGTAAGAAAATTTTAATGTCGCGGGCTACCCTGGCGCTTCGCTCATAATGATTTTTTTGTTTTTATTTTGTTTTGTTCCTTAGTAAATCCTTAAAAAAAAGGTAATTTCTAACGTAAGCAGATCCCTAAGCAACCACTTAACACCATTAATTTCTAAGTAGGCAACTTGACGCTTCCAAATCTACATTTTTGACACACGTCTGTGGTTTTTAAGTTATGTTCGATGTCAGTCAGTTTTGTCAGAAATCTGTTGCTGTGGCAACCCACATTATTATAAAAATGGTCCCATTTTAATTGCAGTTCAAAATCTGTCAAAAATATCTCTAATATCCCTACAGTTATGACAAGTTTTTGACCATAGATAAATAATTAGTAATAAAATAATTAGGTGATGAAATATATTTTGTTCGCTAAATAACTGCATAATATCTACGCACTACATTAATATGTCGCTGGTAATATTCAACTCAACAAAATGTTTTGTTCTTTTAATGATGCACAATTATTTAAATAGATGAGCCTCGTTTTATATTTCTGGGCTTTCGCGAGCGCTACTTCCAAGTTGGTTGCAGTTGCTTGGCTATTTAGAATTTTTAGGACCCCTCAATAGAAAGGTTCAAAAAGAGAGGGACAATCATTATATTAGATTGTTCAATAATACAGGGTGGAAAGGACATCGGCGCACAACCGGTTACCATGGATTCAGTAAATGATTCTGGGAAAACAAAATTAAACTATCCATACATTTTGACCACGTAGGTATACGGTAGGGGGAGAGGGGGGGGAGGGGTATACGGGGTAGGTTGGTTTTGTAGGAAAAAGCAACGCACGTACTGAATCCATGGTAACCCGTTGTACGTCGATGTCCCTGCCAGCCTGTACGTTTAGGAGCGCAAATTAGGAATTATGAGAGGTCCAATTAAATACATGCCATCGCTTAGTGGCACTGAAAACGGGGATAAGTCTCTTTTGGCGACTATTAAATGCATTGTTCGCCAAGAAACATTGAAAAAATACGTCGTAAAGGTGGTAGAAGGATATCCTGTCCACATAACCGCTCAGTTGCAAATTGTGACACCAACAGGGAAAGCTAAATATGCGCCTATTTTTGTTTTCGTAAAACTGTTTTGAATTAAGGCCTCATGTTCACGTCCCTAAAATGTATGGAAATACGTGCACGATATAACGTTATTGTCGACGGAAATTTAAAAGCGTCTTCATATACAGGTTGGCGATTGAAGCCCACTTGCACCGCCAACTACTAAGACACGTTTAGCGCTAAATGAGTTTAAAACAGTTCTGTTTCTGTCAAATGTTTGAAGATGACAAAGACAGAATTATTTTTAAAACTCACATAACATAACACATACATTCACATACATTCACGCCTGTTTTCCCCGAAGGGTTAGGCAGAGGTGTACCTACAGTACCCCACATTTCGCCAGTTATGTTTAAGTCCCATGTAATAGGGGGCGAGCCTATTGCCATCAACCGGGCACAACTCCAGACTCCGGGCTACTACTGAGAAATTCCAGATGGAAAAACCCAATAACACTTTGCCCGACCTGGGAATTGAACCCGAGACCTCATGCTCAGCAGTAGCGCTTGCGATCACTAGACCTACGAGGCAGTTTTTAAAACTCGTTTAGTGTTAAACTTGTCTTAGTGATTGGCGGTGCAAGTGGGTCTTACTCATCTGCATCTGTTAAGGGGGTGATTTTACCCGTCATGATAAATGATAAATGATAAATGATTTTATTTCTGTAAGTAGGTTTGTACAAACACTTTTACACGTCAATCATATTTTTAAACTAGATCAGGTCGGCGTTTCCTATCTGACTACTCTGAGAAGAAAGGCCGAAACAAACTCAGAGGTCACAGTCTCTTTTAAAGTCCAGACATAATCTTGGTCAGATCATGTGAAGACCATGTAGATTGGTATCTGAAATGGTCTTTTGAGGAAAGAACCACACAGATTGAGTGGGCCTGTCCAGTCAGTGCACGCATTTGTCAGTAATCGTGCAGCTCAACTCAGGAAGACAGGACTTAAGGAGCTCAACGATTCGACGAACAATACCAAAGAAAGGACATTTGGGTAGGCCACATAAATTACTCAATCTGCCAGATCATGATCAAAATTAACTGCGAAAAAAAAGCAATGACCCACATAATCCTCACATTCACAATAATTAAAATAACATAATACTTTACAAGTAAATACTCATGTCATTGTGTATATAAAATTCAACAATGTCAATGTGTACATAAAAAATCGGACATAATGTTTGAGAACCATGTAGATTGGTGTCTGAAATGGTCTTTTGAGGAAAGAACCACACAGATTAAGTGGACCTGTCCAGTCAGTGCACGCATTTGTCAGTAACCGTGCAGCTCAACTCAGAACTTAAGGAGCTCAACGATTCGACGAACAATACCAAAGAAAGGACATTTGGGTAGGCCGCATAAACTACTTAAACTGCCAGATCAAGAATATAACTGAAACAATGACCCACATAGTCCTCATATTCTCAATAATGAAAATAATATAATACTTTTTACAGTAAATATTCATGTCTAAAATAGCTAGCAAATTAAAATCAACATTCACCGTGTAAATTTATTGGAGCAGCTCAATCCCAAGCCTTTTTGTCCTCAATATAGTCTTTCACAGTATAATAGGCTTTCTGGCATAGTTTCCGTTTTATAAAAGATTTGAATTTATTAAAGCTTAGATCTTGAATGTGGCTAGGAAGTTTATTATAAAAACGTATACATTGGCATCTAAACGAGCCACCCATTTTCTTGAGCCTGGTTGTAGGAACAATAAATTTGTGTTTGTTTCTAGTATTTATATTGTGGATATCACTGTATTTTTTAAACAGATTAATATTTTTATGTGCATACAAAAGATTTTCATAAATATACTGAGAAGGCACAGTAATTATATTAATCTCTTTAAATTTATCTCTGAGGGAGTGTCTGGGACTTAATTTATAGATTGAACGAATTGCCCTTTTTTGTAAAACGAAAATTGTCTGGATATCGGTGGCATTTCCCCACAACAGAATACCGTACGACATCACACTATGAAAATAACTAAAGTATACTAAACGGGCTGTCTCTAAATCAGTTAAACCACGAATTTTTGTAACGGCGTATGCTGCGGAGCTAAGCTTTTTTGACAATTTATCTATGTGGGGGCCCCATTGAAGCTTGGTATCCAAAGTTATGCCTAAGAAAACTGTGGTATTTTCGGGTTTCAGCACTTCACCCTTTATGAGAACACTAGTTTCTACTTGTCTAACATGAGGTATCGTAAACTTAATACATTTAGTTTTTTTCTCGTTAAGAAGTAGGTTATTAACATTAAACCAGTTAACTACTATTGCAAGGGCGCTATTTACATTGTCAGTAATCAGCTGCTGACGTTTCAGTTTAAATAAAAGTGAAGTGTCGTCTGCAACTAACACTATATCATGTTTATCCTTTATGAGGTAAGGCAAGTCATTTATATAAATAAGAAATAAAAATGGCCCAAGAATTGAGCCCTGGGGGACCCCCATTCTTACTACCGATCCGGGTGATCTTTTTCCATTAACATCAACTCTCTGAATCCTATCACTTAAGTAAGAAGTAAGAAGATCCAGAGAGGCGTTTCGGATTCCGTAGTGGTGCAGTTTCCTGATCAATGTTTCATGAAGAACACAATCAAATGCCTTGGACAAATCGCAAAAGATTCCCAAAGCATCGCACTTGTCCTCCCATGCATCATAAACATGTCCTAAAAGTTCAACTCCGGCATCAGTAGTCGAACGACCCCTCGTAAAACCGAACTGTTTGTTATGCAGTAATTTGTGATTATTAAAAAATCCTTGCATTTGATTCAAAATAAGTTTTTCAAAAATTTTACTAAAGGTAGGTAGTACTGAAATAGGTCTATAATTAGTAGGGTCTGATGTACTACCCGATTTAAATAACGGTATTATTTTACTGTTTTTCATAAGATCAGGAAACTCACCACGATCAATACAATTATTAAAAATAACAGCTAAAGTAGGTGCTACAATGTTTATTATGGACTTAGCAACGTCCACAGAATTACCCCATAGATCTGCGGTCTTTTTAACATTTAATGTGTGAAAGGTTTTAATTATATCTTTGCAGGTGACATATTGGAAATGAAATTCAGAATCACATACAGGAACGTTTTCCTTAAGTAAAGACTCTGCAGCAGTGGGTGATGAGTTTAGAGATTTAGTAGTGGATACGGGAACATCAGCAAATAAATTTTCAAAGGCCGCGGCGACTTGGGAATCCGAATTAATTATATTGTCATCAATATCAAGCGTCTAGTTACTACATCGGTTGCATGACCTTCCCGTTTCGCTGTTAATGATACTCCATGTCATTTTAATTACATTACTACTATTTTTAATTTCTGAACTCAAATAACGTGACTTGGCCATACTGCAAACTTTTTTAAATAATTTTGAATAATTCATAACATATAAATTAAATTCAGCAGTGTTTATACAAGTCCGTTCATCATATAATTCATAAAGTCGTTTTCTACTTTTATGTATACCAATGGTGGCCCGTCAGTCCAGGTCCAATCACCTTCAAGGCTACATTAGATTTTTGTAGCGGTCGGCTAATGTGCTTAGACAGCAGCAAATCGATGGTAATTACGACAACTCAGTGGTCAGGTTGTATTGTTGAGAAAAATATACAAGAAAAATATTTACGCATTTATTAACCTGTAACGCAATTAATGCAAGTTTGCAGATCTAAATGGAACAAAATTAAAGGTATTGTCCTTACAAGAAGATCAACAAAGTCATGATATAATTTTATCTGCTGAATAATAGAGAAACCCTCAGTGAGTGAGTCAACCTCGTACTTACCGATTTTTTTTATTTATTTATTTAACCATTTATGTACATACATATAAACAGACAGGAAGAAAGAAACAAAAAAATACTTAAAAAAATGATACTTATTTCTAAAAAATCTCTTCCAGCTTAACGCATAGGAGAGTATAATATATATTATATAATATAATATACGTATATAGTACGAGATGCAGATAACGTGTGTAAGAGTAGAAGGGAAAAAAAAATACATAAAATCAAAAAAATGCTCCAATTTAAATATAAACATATAATATGAGAACATACATACGAGTACATACTTCTAAAATAAATATCACTAAAATATACAAAAATATAATGTAATTTAAATAATAAATACATATGCAGTTATGACAAAGTGAAAAGATTGTTTGTTGTGTTGTGTGTTGATAGTGTGAGTGTGCATGTGTGCGTGGGTGTTCGTGTGTGCGAAGGAGTGTGTGTGTGTGTTGTGTTGTGTATTGTGTGTGTGAGTAGTGTGTGTTTGTGTGTGATCATTTTATCAACCAGCCACCTTTAACAACGCGACAAGTACAGTCCTTTCACAGTTATTATACCATCGGCAGCAACCATAAGTCAACGAGAATAAAGATCACTCATCATAGTGATGCAAAATCAGAAATAAAATAACTGTGATAGGGCAAATGTCCCGTCTTGTTCCAATCTTTACCAAGAACCATAGACAAGCTACACAAAGGCGATATATCGCTGATAATGTAGTGTAACCCTACCAAACGACGGTACAATAAAATTTCTGGAATTTCAGAGAGGATCAGAGGAATTTTTCGCGCGGAAAATTATGTCAATTTCTGAAGAGATGCTCTTTGTTACCCACGTGTTTGGGTACTCTCTTGCTCACTGTGACTTCTTGTAACGAGAGAATCAGGTATCATTTGAAATTCGACGTAACTGTGTACTTTTTATGGATTTTTTTACGTTAGTTAACCCTTTAATGAATTGATAGTTTTATCTGTTTTCAGGCTGCTGTTTTAGGGCTTGAGTGAGCGATGTCTTGTGCAAAAATTGGATTACGCGCGAAATACCTATCCAGTGATATAAAAATAAGCAATACAAATAAGAAGTTTTACAAAAGAAATACAATTAATTCGATCCCAAAATATGCTCGTAAACGCTTCTATACCGCAAGGAAGTGTGATAGGGTGCCTGCTATTCCTTGTTTACATAAATGATCTCCCTAACCACATCAATGAGTCATGCGTATTGTTCGCCGATGATATCTCTATCTTAACATCATGTGACAATAATATAAATTTAAACCAAAAATTAAGCTCTATACTTGACACTGCAACACACTGGATGAACGAACACAACCATGAAATTAACTACAGTAAAACAAAAATAATAACTGTCCACCCCTGACAAAAAATACCTATAAATATAAGTTTCAAACACAACGGATCAAAATTAGAAGCAGTAAATAAATTCACCCTTTTAGGCCTAGACATAGATTCACACACAGATTGGAAATCACATATTCAAAAAATAAGAACTAAATTATCCAAGTTTTCATACGCTCTCCGAGAAATCAAGAAAACAACAGACCTCAAAACAGCACTAGTGACATATTACGCGTACGCATTTGCATGGCTCAAATACGGAATTATCCTATGGGGAAATAGTACAGACGCGCCTACATTATTCACTCTACAGAAAAAAATGATTAGAATTATATTAAATATCGAACATACAGACTCCTGTAAGCCCCACTTTACAGATCTAAAGATATTAACCCTGCCCTGCCTCTACATACTTGAAATTTGTAAATCTGTACGAAAATATCCGCAATTCTATACCAAAAAAGGAGATATCCAAACAAAAATTGCACTTATACATGAAAGCAGATTAAACATACCCACTTCACAATTAAAAATGCACTCTTCTAGTACATTTGTTATGTCCATTAAAATATACAATAAATTACCGGAATATATCAAAAGTATAAATAATAATAATATCTTTATCAATAAATTAAAACAATTTCTGATAGTCAAAAGCTACTACACTATTGTCGAATATTTTAGCGATAAATTTCAACAAAAATAAAAACTATTTAATTTAATACCTATATTTCATTTTAAATTTCACTTTGAATATAAATTTATTTTAAAACACTAAAATACTGTTAATTTAAAAATGTATGTGATAAACAGTGCACAATTAATAATATTAACAATTCTACAAGACCAAAAAAACATTTATTTTATTTTATTGTAATTTATAATATTAATAACTTAAATAAAATATAAATACCAGAAAAGCAAATGATACTATTTTTTATTTTTTTTCTTATCAAAAAGCGCCTTCATCCCCTCTCCTTTTAAAAATTAACTTTGCTGTGCCCGACAGGGTCCATAATTGATTCGATGTTTTAACATACCAACTGTTATTATGTACACATTATGGAATGCAATAAAGTATTGAGTATTGAAATACCTACGTATATGCAAGTGGTTTTTGTTAGCAAAATTATAAAAAATCATTTAACCCCTATTTTTCTACCCTCAGGGGTGGATTTCGTTTTTCAATTTTAAATGGGACCAACTTTGGGGTATACTCTTTTCTTTAAAAAAAGAATCATCAAAATCGGACTACTCTGTAAAAAGTTATGCGTGGTCATACATAAAAAACATATATTTATATATATATATACATATATACGGGTCGACTTGAGAACCTCCTCCTTTTTTTTTTCGTTGGTTAAAAAGTCGAAGTCAAATCATTTATTTCAAAAAGGCACTTTTGAACATCAAAGCCAGAAAGCAAGCCTTAAAGGTTTATGGAATGAGACAAGTGTCTTTGACATGACTGCAAACTAGGGACGAAATCATGTATTGCGAGGACAAGCCTTTAAAGTCCACTTCAGAATCATCTTTTCTTTCAGTCTGTACTTCAAAGAATATAGTTACAAGCCGGGTTTTTAAGGAAGTGGCGACAAATTGATAATGACGAAAGATACTAAAACTATAATAATAGTTACTGAATATTTGTCTCTCGAAGTTTATGAGAAAGGCTATTTAATATTATAATAAGCGTCGTCAATACCAACATAAAATTACGCCTGTTCACTCCGAATGGTAGGCAGAGATGTACCTATAGTACACCCACATTTCGCCAATTATGTTTAATTCCCATGTAAAAGGGGGCGAGCCTATTGCCATCAAGCGGGCTTCAATACCCTCTATCTAAACGTAGCGAAACATAAAGTCACCTTGCTATCAGCATCCAAGTGGAAACAAATAAATAAAAGCCACGGAAACCAACCACTCTGCCTCAGAGTTCTCAGTATTCGTCAATACGTCTCGTTTTTATGAATTCTGGCTTGTGACAATAAAAATCTCACTGGTAACAATAATAGCAAGAAAATAAAAGGTGTACATAAAACGTACAGCATGATTTGTTCGGAGATTGAACGAGTTATTGGCTCTGGCAGCAGGATGAGGGATCGGGAGCCCCCTGTACTTATGTTCTTTGACAGAATGTACTTATTTGTTTGATTTTTGACTCGCACAAAAATGTCTTTGTTGTGAAGTTGTGATGTTCATTATAAGGACAATTTGTATCGTAATGGGAAGAATGTTGTGCGATTAAGATACTAGCTTTTGCCCGCGGCTTCAGTCGAGTGAAGGTCGAAAATTATTCCACGGGAACGTACTACCTGGATAAAAAAGTATTCTGTCCTAACTCAGGTCATAGTCTATCCGTGTGCTAAACTGCATGGGCATCCGTTAAGGTGTGAACAGGAAACAGACAGACAAAGATACTTTCACATTCATAACATTAGTATGGATAACGTCGATGTCCTCGAAAATACAATTGCACTTTTTCTTTTATGTTTCGACGTGATAACGTCTTATAAATCGATGAACGCCGGCTGCACGCATGGAAAAGCATGACTCATTGTCACGTTCTTCCTGAGCCGAGCGTGCAAGCGAGAGCGCGGAACAAGCGATAGAGAGGCACGATCGGCCTAAGCGTTCGGCTTGTGACGCATCTATCTCTCTTCCACTCCTTATGACGATATCACGTAAAATTATCACTTTACAGACAACCATTTTTTCAGGGTTTTGGTTAAGAATAAGAATAAGGATAAGAATCATTTACTTGCAGAAAATATAGGTGTTACCAGTTGCAAAAGTTGGTGGTTTACTGTACAGTCCATATTTTGCCTGTTTATCATCATGCTTGTATTCCCCGAAGGCTTAGGCAGAGGTGTACCTATAGTACACCCACATTTCGCCAGTTATGTTTAAGTGCCATTTAATTGGGGGCGAGCTGCACCCTACCCAGCACCTAATTGCATAACCCACTTTCAACCACAATCTGAATCGTTTTGAAGGACATTGCTAAACGATTGCTTCATATGTTCGAAAACTTTGTCTGCTCAACAACGTAAATAACGCAATGAATGTTGTTGAACAGTTAAAATGAAAGCCATTCCTACTGTTAGTGTGTCACGCAATTACCCCACCTGGCCTGTTTAGAGCATGCATATTAATTTAGGTTGATGGTTTTGGCATCGTTTTCTTACACTTTTAGTTTAATTGCTTTTCATCTAGAAATATATTATTTAAGTGCAAAAATTATCTCTGAATGAAAGAAAAAAAAAGAAAGTAAATACGTTTATTTGCGGTAAACATGACGCAAAGAAAAACGCTAATACAAAAAAGAACCAGTAAATAAAACGAGGATCGAGGAATAATATTTATTCTTACTCATATTTTATTGGTAATTCTAAGTAAATGTAAGTCTGTATAAAATCTTTTCTGGAGACGGCTTGCAATTTGAAGGATTAGTTTCTCCAATCACTGGATACCAACGTCGTCAAAAACTGTTTATCATGCTGCGTATACAAGATTACCGCTTCAAAAAAATCAATCAGGTAAACACCCATATTACTTAATTCAAATCAGATTTAAAATAAAATAAAATTACAATCAGAATTTAAAATAAAGATAAAATTTCACAGTTTTGTTGCAGAATACCTAGATAAGAATGAAATAAAATTCCAATGCAATTAAATAAACGAATGAGTAGGTACAGATTATAAAGGTGGGATTATAATTTAATATGAAAGCAATATAATATTATTACTTTCACTATTCAAAGAAGTCCAAGGAATCAGCATTGCCATCCAACGTGGCAATGTTGCCAACCTTTTAGGCACTTTTCGCACTGACAGCGAGGCGGACGAATTTTTTGATGCCCAATAAGCTCTTTCCTTTTTTTCCTTTATATACTTGTACAATCTATATATACTCGTATATTATTGTTACATTGTATCTGGGCACGTTTCCGGTTGACAGCCATGCGGACGAGTACCTACTTCGACGCCTAAATGTCCTTTTGTTTTTGTATTTATTGGTATAGTAAGTTAGTTACTTATACTTCATAAAAGATAGCTTGATCTCTGCGACAGCTCTCAGTAAAATCACGCCTATGAAGTCTTGAATTTCAGTACTGTCAATGTCATACTTTATGGGCATGCCGACCTAATTAGTGAGGTGTAATTAGTGATAAACTATCGATATTTAAAAAAAAATTACTAATTAATCTTAGTAAAAATATGTTTTCTTTTAAGGTTACGCTGCCAAACACAACACAACAGCGCCTTTCACGGCAAATAAAATGTTGCAGTTATTAAAAAGTGCGGTCGACAATGTATCTGCAGAAGACTGGAAGGAGGTGGTAACCAAATGAAGAAAACTAATGGAAGAGATTGTGAGCGGGACGTCCGATTTGATAATATTTGCGAACAAGAGTTTATAATTTTACAAGATTGTTCTAGCGATTCAGAAACTGATTCAGATATGGATTTGCGGTGTACTCCTTTAAGAGAATAAATGTATTTTATATAAAAATATTCGTTTAATTTAGTAACGTTTGTAATTAAATTAAACCCAATTATATATTACATTAGCATCGATAATAGTAAGAAACGTCGATAATTTCTATCGACGTTTTTTTATATCCTGACAACCCTAGGAATGTCATTTTGACATATGTCGCAGAGATCAAACTATCATTTATATAATATTTAAAGTCTTTTAATTTAGTACCTAGTTTAAATAGGTAGTAGTGTTACATCCACATACATACAGAAACTCACGCCCTCTTCCCATGGGGGTAGGCAGAAATAACAGAACGCCACCTACTACGATCCTTACACAGGTATTCCTTTTGCCTCATTTATGTACATACATCTGGTCATACACGCACGCCGGTTGCAAGTACTACGCACCTGACCTTTCTGAAGAACATAACCCTTATTGTTTATGTTCTTCAGAAAGGTCAGGTCACTATAATATGTCCTCCTAGGGCGTTTCCAGTCACATCCTAGTGTTAGTCGCCTTTCATGCATCCTCTCAACATGACCAAACCATCGATGATCTATCTTATCTCTTATCTTATCTTTGATATATCTTATATATTGTATAAAAGAATTTTGATTGTACATTGTATTTAAGATTTGTCAAAATAAAAATAATAAAAATATGCTTAATTAGTCCTAAATAAACAACAAATAAACATTTTTTTATTGAAACAAAAAATAAGAGGTCACTCACTCTCTTAAAAATATATACAGGCTGTTTCCTCTTTTAACACATCCCTCGAATTGGCGACGCGTGAGTAATGACAAGTGGCATGATCATAAATGACGATCGACCGGATTGAATGAAACGTATTTTATAAGAAAAAAACATTCCCTTTACGAGGGTTGAGTTAAAAGGCAGTAAATGAAATGTTGCAACATGACAGTGTGAGAAACAAACGTTCAGAATCAATATATAATCGTTTAAAATACATCCAACATATACAGCCGCTAAACTTGGGCATTGCCTATAAAGACATCGTGCTTTTAAACCCAGCCCTTTAAACATAATGTGAAAAATTAGTTTGAGTTTAATGGGTCTTAGACATTTTTATTTATTTATATTCTATTAAATAAATAATCTAAGAATTTAGATCATTTATTAAATAGAATAAAAAAAATAACTCCATAATTAAAAATCACATAAACTCATGCGACAAACAAAACGTGTCAATAACTACGTAGAATACTTAAGAGATAGCGCAAACTTTTTTATCCGCGTAATTTGCGAGGCTTCGTTAACCAAGTCGACCGGTACATAAAGGTATATATCTAAATTCTCGGTCATTTAACGCTTACAACTTGGTGCGTTACTAAACTCGCTCTTGGGTTGACAGCCTTCCAGTTTATTAGTGTCATAAAATATTTTATGAAGCCCCCTGTAGAGCACCACAGTGGGGGTTAGAACAGTGAGACAATAACGGGTCGACTCTAAAGACGCTCAACGAAGCCGAAAGTCACTAGTACTCCCTGTCATTGTGATCGTTTTTTTGTGCTGGACCATACGGAGATATGAAAGGTCAAAGGTTTAGATAACGGCCATGTGATGGTCCTTTTTACACCATGTATAATTGTCTCTGTTTTTGGAACGAAGTTGACTGGTACAAATCGTCACGTAAGGAAAAAGCGTTGTAGCCTCTTCATGTGACTTTCTCTCTCTCCCTGTCTCTTTCTATTATATACGAGTGTGTGTATGCGTGCGAGAATCGAGTAAGACTGGATTAAGTGCGCGCTGATTATCGGTCGTGACGGAGCGCTAAGTGGGGTACTCACAAGAGAGGTCCCACAACGTCGGTCAAAGACGCACCTCAGAAATAACACGCTCGGTGTCGATGTTCATTTTTGTTCACGATATTGCGTACGCGCGTACGGGTGGTCGCTCGGTCAGCGTCGCACTAAATGCCCGCATATACCGTCATAGCGCGTCAGTCGACCGACTTACGCCCGACCGACGAGCTCGACCGACGGTCCTCGTCAGCGCAATGTAGCTATACATCAGCGCTGCACTGTAATTGTTCACAAGTTTTCGTTGATATAGCTACGTTCGAACAATGTCAGCGCTGACCCTCTATCGAGCACTAAATCCATGTCTAAGGAACTTCGATCCTGACGGGGGTCCCCCGACCGCACAGTTTTTTTAATACATTGTTGTTACTGACAGTCGAACGTAGATTTCCTTCCATCTATAGAAAGTAAGGTAGGTTTAAGCGTCGGGTTGAGAGTGAAAGTTCATAAGTTCGCGCCTTGCGCCAAGATATTACTATTACCAGGGTATAGTTACGTTGGAAATGTTTCTTTATATTTATACTCTAATCCTACATACACATACATATATGTATAAAGTCACGCCTTCTTCCCATGGGGGTAGGCAAAAACTACAGAACGCCACCTGCTACGATCCTTAGGTACATACTCCTTTTGCTTCATTTATTCCTCTTTATCTCTAATCCTCTTTTTTAATAAACGCGGAGTATATTTTGTCACTCTTACCTAAACCTATGAAAGATGTACTTAAAGATAATCTGAAATTAATACTGGTAGCTTGACTCCGCATTTAGAAACGAAAAAAAACAGCTTAGCTGTCCGTAGAAATAACACAAATATGGACGCAGCTCAACAACGTAGCACCCTTTAAATAGCGAAAATATCAGTTTCCCTGCCACCTCATGTTGTAGCCACTAGCCACCTACCACAGAGTAGTTCCGTGTGTGTTCGTTCGGCGTCGTAACCACACATAATATAAACGCGAAGAGCCATGAGCCTCAGCCAATAAACAACAATGCCTTTAAGCCGAACTGAAGTTAAATTTGACTTGCTCACTTACGATAGCTTACATTGGTCATAGCTGTACAGCAGCCGGAAGTGTCTACACTATAAAGGTATTAAATACTAGGTATAAAGGTATTTCGCGCGCGTGGTTTCTTCTTTCATATTGGCACGTAGTATAAGGAAAAACTGTAAGTATACAGGGTGAGGGGAAGTCGACGCTCAACCTGTTACCATGGATTCAGTACATGATTCTGAAACCCCCGTGTGTTGAAAAAATTCGCATATGTTACATGTTCGCTGTTCCATACATTTTGACCGCGTAGATATTGCACTTTTCTGTGAAACAGCAGATTTTTGTTATGATAGCCGAAAAAAAAATCTACGCTAGGGAGTCTAGCATCATGTGCTGAATTTGTGGTTACAGTTTGCGCGTCGGTGTACCTGCCACCCTGTATAAATGGGTGTAAAAAAAACTATTAACGAAGCCGAGAGTCACCTGTTCTTCCCGTTATTATGATATTTATTTGTACTGAATCTTACTTGGGAACCTTCTGGTTACAGAGATATTGAAGTTCAAACTTTCAACTTTTTACACGATACAAAACATTTTTACAAAAAAATCAACCGACTTCCAAAAAAAACACAAAAAATAGTGAAAAATAACTTTAATTTCGAAAGTCGGTGTCTTTGGTTTTTGTATTTTCGTTTATTGCCACTGACTTTCGAAATTAAAGTAAATTCTCACGTTTTTAGTGTTTTTTTCTGGAAGTCGGTTGATTTTTTGTAAAAAAGATTTTATTTTTCACTTTTTAGTTGTCGTACTTACCCCACACAAATCCGTATACCACTACTTGATAAGTTTAACTTCGTTTGTATTCATTTATGTGTGATTATGCTTGTTGAATAATTTCAAAAATCTAATATGGGTTTTAAGGTACCTGAAATAAAAGTTTTTTTTTTTTTAACATTGATAGGAAATTATTAAAACATCATCAATATAAACTAACTGGAAAACATGCGCAGTATTAAGGATAACTCAAAAAGTGCTGATCGGAACTAGATAAAATTCATATGGGACCACATGAAAACCACCTGCTTTCAAATCAAAAAAGAATAATTTATATCGGTTCACCTAAAAAAAAAATTGAGCTATAGGTACAGTCGAATTGAGATCCTCCTCCTTTTTTTGAAGTCGGTTAAAAACAAGTTTTAAATGTTGTAACTTACTCCTGTACCGTTGCATGCACCCTTAAGCACAATGTTTTGCGCACTACCGTAAACAGCGAATTTTCGCATCAAAAATAATTAAAGCCAATTTTTTTCTTTTTTTTTTCGATTTTGGCACAAACTTACTTAGGTTAATGAACAGAATGCGTAGATAACGGCTTCGCGATAGGTCTCTTTCCACCCTATATCATTTAAATCAGTCGGTATGTTTGACGTACCTACATTTCATGATCGCCATTCGTGTAGTCTTTCGATTACTGACAAATGCGTGCACTGACTGGACAGGTCCACTCAATCTGTGTGGTTTTTCCTCAAAATACCATTTCAGACAAATCTACATGGTCTTCACATGATCGGACCAAGATTATGTCTGGACTTTAAAAGAGACTGTGACCTCTGAGTTTGTTTCGGCCTTTCTTCTCAGAGTAGTCAGATAGGAAACGCCGACCTCATCTAGTTTTAAAATATCATTGACGTGTAAAAGTGTTTGTAAAAACCTATTTACAGAAATAAAATCATTTATCATTTATTCTAATACACTAGCACCTAGCGGTTTATTATTAATATTTCCATTTTATTTCGGACAAAATCATATAAGTGTTAGTAACAATTTTCTTAAGATCTATGTTATTATGTACCTAATATAAAGACATTTCTTATTTAAATTATAATTGCCCCGTAACTATTCCCACCCAGTGTGCCTGTATGGGACAGTCATGTCAGGATGCAATCATTTTCAAAATGCTGTTGGTGCTACCGCGCAGTCTTTGAAATAGTGACGCCACTTTTTTACGCACTATAGCGTGAAAACCGTCAACGCGCGCATTTGCGAAAATTTGCGACGCACTGCAATGCCGCGGCAACCCGAACAACATTCTGAAAGCATTGTTATACTGAATACGCAGGACGTTGTAGGCTCGTTGCGTATACCGAACCCACAGGCCGCTCGAGTAAAAAGATTGACAAAGAAAGAGAAAAAAAAAATGAAAAAGGGTGGGGGGGGGGGGGAGAAAGAAAGAGATCTTTACTTCTTTAGTACATCGAGTGAACCGACGGGCCAGCATATTGCTCCTTAATTTGCTTGGCTTAATCAATAACAATTCTAGAATTGATCGTTCCATATAGTTAAGGTATGCTTGCAGTGGTTACCCCATGCATTAAGTAATCGTTCTATAAATATTCAAGACCTAGTCACCGTTCTGTTTTAACATAATTTTATAAAACAATTTTAAACATCGAACATTAATCGTTTTAATTAAATTAATTAATGACAAATAACTTATTCACTCTCCTAAAATAAAACCAACAAAAGCAAAGCCAGACAATAAACAATAAAAAAAAAAAAATAAAAAAAAAAAAAAAAAAAAAAAAAAAAAATGAAAATAAACTTTAACTTCGATGTCTCTTCTAGATCCCCGCTATATCAATTCACTACCGAAGTACCGACCACCGTCCACTAGCCGTCAAAGTAAGCTGAGTGAAAATATTCAAACAGGCTACCATGGACTGTAACATTACACAAATGGATGTGGTATCTCAATGGTTATGGTTTTATAAATACATTGACATGAATGACTTTGTAAAATAATATTTTACTTTAATTATTGTGAATGTAATGACTATGTGGGTCATTGTTTTTTTTTTCTCTGTTAGTTTTAATCATGGTCTGGTTGCTTCAGTAAATTATGGGGCCTACCCAAATGTCCTTTCTTTGTTATTGTTCGCCGAATGGTTCAGCTCCTTAAGTTCTGAGTTGAGCTGCACGATTATTGACAAATGCGGGCACTGACTGGACAGGTCCACTTAATCTCTGGTTTTTTCCTCAAAAGACCATTTTAGACACAAATCTACATGGTCTTCACATGATCTCACCAAGATTATGTCTGGACTTTAAAAGAGACTGTGACCTCTGAGTTTGTTTCGGCCTTGCTTCTCGGAGTAGTCAGATAGGAAACGCCAACTACATCTAGTTTTTAAAATATGATACGATTGGCCTGTAAAAGTATTTGTACAAACCTACTTACAGAAATAAAATCATTTATCATTTAACGATTGCCTCGTCGGCCGAGTGGTCGCAAGCAGTACTGCTATTCTGTAATCATCTCACCGTGAAAACTTAGGTGAAGTGAACTGTCATTCCAAATGATGCTAGGGATTAACAGCTCACTTCGTCTACATTTTCACCGTGAGATTTTACAGAATACACGGACTAATCCAGTGTTATTCAGTTTTTCTATTTGGAATCTCTCAGTAGCAGCACGGAGTGTAAATTTTTACTCCGTTGATGGAAATTGGCTAGCCCCATATTATGTGGAACTTAAACTTAACTGGCGAATTATCTGTTTAGCCCTTCGGTATCCTATAAAATCCCAGTGGGGCATCGACTTTCAGAAAACGTTCCGTTTTTTATAACATCATCTCTTTCACGAATAGTTTTGTCTCACAGTCTCTTTTTTAAACTCAATGTGGAATATCGACTTAAACACGGGAGTATTTATATTTTATGATCCTGTAATTCAATACCATACCCAAACGTTGTCTATGCTCTTATCTGCCTGGCTGTTACATTTTTGACTGCAGGTGGTTGCATTTTTTACAAATTTTGTATAACGTAGAAAGCATAAAAAAATCAAGCGGGTCGAAAAAAAGGAGCTTGTTCCCAACGAGTCACACCTCAACGGGTAACAGTGTGACCGGTTGGGAATTAATTTTAAAAATAATCCCAACCAGTCATACTGTTACTCGTTGGGCATGTTAGTGTTCCCAGGTATTTGGTACAACTTGGGGCACCCCGACTCGGACAGGTTAGGTTAGAAGGGGACGGCGGGGTCTGAAAGACCCCGCCGTCCCCTTCGTGGTTATTTTTTTTTAAACCGCCCAGAAGTAGGAGTCCCGCGAAGCGGGACTCCGTCGGCTACGCCTCATTATTGTTGAAATACTTATTAGGACACACCTATTATAATACATACAAAAACATTTATTTGGTACTAGACCTTATATCTCAGGATTTTAGGTGATTTATTGTGGAACTGATTTTGCATTGTTTGGTGACTACATTTTGGTGACAGATCTACTATTTTGAGGACAAACCCTATTATTTAAGAAACACAAAACTAATTAAATTGGTGATAGCTTAAATGATACCCTAAATCAAGGTGGGATCATCCCAACGAGTAACAGTGTAACAGTAACTGTGACTCGTTGGGAATTATTATCCAAAACATTCCCAACGAGTCACACTGTTACCCGTTGAGGTGTGACTTGTTGGGAACAAGCGAAAAAAGGGCAAAATTAACTACTAGGTATAAATTAGTTGCCGCCTCCATTACTACCGGGCTCCCGCTGTACCCGTCAAAGTTCGTTCACGGTCGAATGCGAGCATACGGCCAATGTTAAGATTATTACGTTGGCCAACATGCCGCAACACCACTGAATATACTGCCAACATAAGAACATACACTCCTATGAGTAACGTAATGCGCTACGCTGCGTAGACATCATTTGCGTAGATTGCTACGAAATCCCGTAGCCGCGTAGCACGACAATATTATTTATTTACTTATTCTTCAGAAAGCTTATAGTCTAATATATAAGTAAATAATGTACAATTAGCGCTTACATTAATAGCCCTTTACCACCTACCACAAATTAAAAACTATGTGTATGTTAAAATAAATAAAAATACACACAAAAATAAAATATAAAATAGAATCTTCTTGAACAAAAAAAAAAACAAACCTAATTCTTCTTTCAAAGACTATGTAACAAAGAAGATGATACATACTAGAAAACACGTCTGTGGTTCTTGAGAATGATGTTGATTGATTTTATTCGATTCTTTTTTCTTTCCGATTTCGTCAAATCGTCCTGGCGCCGCTGTACAAGAAGACTCGACCCAGATAGAACTGGGATTAAGGGGTGGAAGAAGAAGAAGGTAGTCTATCGTAGACAATATGGAAACCCAGGCTTCAAAATAGAACCTTAATATCAAAATATATCGCATAAATGGCCGTATTTTTTTATTGCGTTGACTAAGAAACTTGATTTTTTTAGAGCTCCACGGGATCGTAGACTTATCGTCTGTATTTGATATTAATTTCAATTTAATACCTCCATGCGTTTCTGAGTAAAAGGGTTTTGACAGACAGACGGACATCGAAGTCATCCTATAAGGGATCCGGTTTTTTTCCTTATGAGGTACGGCACCCTAAAAAAAAACAATTCTTTAAGCCAACTGCTACATACTTTGCCAACGACACAATAACTATTAAGTACCAAAAGTTTATCATCAAAAAACACGGGTTCACATCATAATCATGCGAAGTTTCTTTGATCATGCGCCGTTTGAGCAGACCAATCGTAAAATAACAATGGTAGAATGGTCCACATATAAAAAGTATGATGGTGGACCCTAGTCGACAGACGGGTAATGTCCCGTCACGTCACCACTACCGCAAGTAATAAAATAGGACGGTACACTGATGCAAACAAGTGTTTCTTGTACTTTCGGCTTCACTTTTTCGAGTAGATACTTTATTGGTGATGGCACTCGAAAATGACAGGGATGTTATTGGAATTGGGTGCCGGTTTGAAGTCAAATTACAGGTTTTTGCAGCTTCTTCTAAGGTCGACAACGCATCGGCAAACCCAGGATTGTTAAAGGCCGACACCTTAAGTTTGCAATATCAGCGTGTTGCGTTGATCGAATTTCATTCCTTCATGAAATATTTTTTATATTATATTCAGTGCACTTATATCTACCGCGTTAGCCGGGTAAACATTTCATCAACATTGCATTCATATTTTAGTTACGTTTTAACATTTAGAATATTTTGAGAGTGAATAAATATTGTTCAACGCATTTGTTTCATCGAAAAAACAACGACACCGACACTTAATATGCCAAGAGATTTAATAAAAAAACTGCTTTTTAGCACAACTTTTTTAAGTACTGCTGCCCGCATGTTATTAATTGTTTAACATATTAACAATAACACATTCATTAACAGACACATACATGTATTAACATTACATATTAAGGCAGTTGCTCCATGTAAAATAGTGATATTCAGCTGCATCCTTAACCCTTACCTTAACATAGGCGGGAAAAAGCTAGGCAGATTGATATTGATATTAACAGTACCTATTTAGGTACTTGTATACCTATTTTATTTGTAATTAAATAAGTTATCTTTTTAATATTTTTTGTTATTACTAACGCTTGGTAAACAGAGCACCTGCCATCTTATTTCTACACCAGCCTTGGTTGACTGGTAGAGAATGCCTGAGGCATTAATTCCGCCTTTGTACGTTATTTATTATGTGCGAGAAGTCTAAATAAATAAATAAACAGTAGTAACAAAAAAAATAACACTTTCTTCATATTTATAGTTTAGCTTAGCAGAACAAATATATCTGTTTACCACTTTTGCGCGCAACGATACATAATTTTCCGCTCCGCAAATGTCAATCGTGGACCTTAAACGGCTAATTTCCTGCCAAATGTGACTTTGTATTAAGAAAATATATAAAAACTTGGACAATAAATCGACTTCATATTATCATCGATAGTAAAAAAAGTTTTTTAATCAATCTTTGGAAAAGTTTAACGAAAAAATGTTTACGCGAATTAGTTGCGAAGTAATTTAAAAGATAAAGGTTTAGTTACCCGTTTTATGGTGGTGAACCTACTTTATTATTGTTTACGGACACAGTTTGTATGATAACATCTTATTGTTCTAGAGCCCTAGGCCCCATCCCTAGGGCTAAATTAAGATTACTCGTTTTAATTAATTAATACGGTAAAACTCTAATGAGTTTATGTTGGCACAAACTTAAATATATAATGTATGTGTACCTACGCCTACGTCTGTTACTGAATAAAAAAGTATATATTGTATATAGAATATAATTAATTGTTGTAACAGGTGGCTTCAAAAATAAAGCCGGTATTTAAAAGAAAAGTTATTATAAAAATTACTATTAATAATTATAAAAAAAAACAAAAAAATATTTGAAGTCACCTGTTACAACAATAAATCAATTGTATCCTATTAAAATGACTAATCTTAATCTACGTAGCCAGGATATTATGATACCAAATTAATTATTTATTGTTTGGAAACCCCGGGAGTCTTGCGTTACTTTGTGAATTACTATGTTTATATTTCGTTTACTTAATATGCCTTTTGTAATTATGTCTTAAAATACGAAAAATTACATTAAATTAATTGTACAATTTAAATTAAGTGTGCTGTTGAATAGGTGCGGATTATTTCCGTATGCGGATAAAAAATGTCGCCTCCTGTTCTTTTGGAATTTATTGCCGACAGTATAGATTGCTCAATTCCTTACGAATATAAAGTTTTTGCACACTAACGTTTCAAAGCGATAATATACAATAAGATATAATATATTTTATATAATTTATTTCCGCCAGCGATGCGGACGAATTTTTTGATGCCATGTGAGCTCTTCCCTTACATTATACACTTGTAAATAGTAGGTAATATATTTTAGTTTTAGCTTGTATATTATAATCTATGTTTAATTGATATATTTAATATTTATTAAATATCTGAATCCACAAAAAAAAAAAGGTTTACTTGAAATAACTGAAAACCTAAAACCTCTTTGTACTGATTAATACGAACAACTTTTATTTAGGGTTAAACCTTGAAATCGCGAAAAAATATCTGCTGTTCTATACAATGTTCGAATTACTCGACAAAATGTATGGAACAGCTTCTTTTTTCTTTACTGCCGGTTGCCTAACCTCCTGTCAGTGATGTCTCAGATAAACTTAAAAAATACTGTACAAAGAAAAAAATACAATGGTACCTTCTTGCCAGGTTTCAAACCCAGGCCCATGGAGAGCAACACGGGCCACCGCCCGCCGGTGGCCCGTGTTGCTCTATGTCCTGTGCTTTTGTAGCAGAACATTATAAGATCACATACTTCCAACCCACATTGCAGTAAACACTTTGAAAGGCCTATATTGTTCACTCTGCAACAAAAGCATAGCTCCTCTTCGCTCACCTGCCATTATACAACATACTTTTACATTTGGCGTCTCTCAATGTGGCATGGAAAGTTTATGTCAAATAATGGGATTTTTCGTCCCTTAATCAGACACGTAAGGCTTTTGTACCCTAAGAAGTGTTCCGTGGCCATTTGTCATGGATTGGGTTCCTTGGGTAAGTACAGTCACCAAAAGAGATAAGTAACCAGGATCCTCAATATAGGTGAAGTTTAGTAAGAAACAGATGGATGTTTTCAAATGAAATTTAATTTGATAAATGAACTGTTTGTTTTCTATTAATTAAGTTTAATTTTATTCAAAAATATCCACCGCTTTCTTACTAAACTTCAACTATATCCGACGTCCCTGGTTACTTAATACTTTTGGTGACTGTACATGAGATTAGGGTGGGTTTAGGGTGTTTGGGTCTCAACCACTGACTTATTTAGAGAGCAATGTCTCTACTTTCTACAGAGACTTACCTATTCTTACGAAAATGCATAAAAAGCGCTATATCAGATAGAACAGCGAAGAGTAAAAAAAAAACTGTGGGTCACTCAACCTCCCATGTATTCCATAAACAGGCAGACTTTACAAAAATCAATCTGCCTGCCTTTTCCCAACTGAGTCGGCTTCCAATCTAACCGGATGGAGCTGAATACAGGCAGACCAAATACTGGTAACATGGAGCGACTGCCTATCTGACCTCCACAACCCAGTTACTGGGTAACACGATACCCCTTGGGAAGATTGGTTGTCAGACTTTTGGGCTTCTGATTACCCATAATAACTGTCAAACTTCTACGAATGACAGCCGGGACCAACGGAGGCCTGGCGATGGTGGGGGCCTCGGTATGTAAAGACTGGTCACTCGTGCTCGGACCGACCTCGGCAAGCGTTGCTCAACCTCGATCGACCCGTGCAGCCGCTATTATCTGGTCATTTCTTACCTGCCACGGCTTATTTTAATTTAATTTAATATTTGAATTGTTTTTGTCTCTTTATTACGGACGCTTTTAACGTTCTGCATCGTTCTCACATGCATAATTTCAACATGAACGATGTAACCAATATTTTGTAACCATATTTTGATTTAAAAGAGTGTCCATGGAGTTTCTTGCCCGTTCTTCTCCATAAGAACCTACTACGCTTTGGAATGGGCAACTAGCTTCATCTTTCTGACTGACCGACCCCTTGACAATTCAAAAGTGCCTGTAATTGGTTTATTTGAAATAAATGCTTTGAGTTTGAGTTTGATTACCACGAGCACAAGGGATTGAGTATAAACACTTTAAAATAAGCAAACGTGTGATACTCCTACTTCCAAAATAATAATACAAGGGAGTATCTATCTGTCAGTGACATTATCCTCACTCCCCACACAAATCTTATATCCTTAGATGTTCGGGCTGTGAAACCGGTCCGCAGTCGGTACGCCTACCCTCTCAATATCGCTGCCTCGCTTGCCTTCGCTACTGCTTCGGCTACCTTCGTTACAAGACGAAGCGATTTGTTATAGTCGTTAAACCTTTTTCCCAATAACAAACGCAGAGCAAAGTTATGCGAAAATTAAAACTCGAAAAATGTATAACTAATTAAACTGAAGTTAATACTGGTTATAACTTGATTCTGCGTTTATTATTAAGGGAGTTTCTGTTCAACATCAGTTTTATGCCAATGTTTTGTATAGGCGGTTGCCTCATACTGTCATGAATTAATTATAATACATATCTCTCAACGGTGCGGTTTAAAATAAGATGCAAAAATTGAAAAGGGTATGCTTAGATGGTTTGGTGATGTTGAGAGGATGAATGAAAGGCGACTAACAAAAGGTATTTACAAGGCAGGTGTGAGTGGAAACGCCCTAGGAACACATATAGTGACCTTATTAGTGATGTTCTTCAGAAAGGTCAGGTGCTTACTACTCGCAACCGGCGAGCGTGTATGACCAGATGTATGAACGTAAACGAGGCAAGAGGAGTATGTAAGGGTTGTAGTAGGTGGCATTCTGTAGTTTCTGTCTTCCCCTATGGGAAGAAGGCGTGGGATTTTGTACGTATGTATGTATCTCTTTAATGTATGACTTACCAGCCGCTACTTCGGTCAACATTCATATAACCAACCCTACTGTAACCAGCTGCATTGTTGCGAAAAGGCTGAGTAGATGATGATATCGCGGCATTTGCTAAAAAACGCTTGCGCTCACGCACTATGCCGCGGCCTAAAGACGGCGAACGAACAGCGGATATGAGGTAGGAGCGGATATTGCACAGACACTCGCAGGTACATTCGGTAACAGTGTAAACTACCCGCATTTGGTTATAAATGTTGTTTGCCGAACATATACTGCTCGAAGTAAACACTTATATTACAAAGATTTCTTCACTCGATGGTTCTACCTACACGTTTCTTGGATCTGAAGATATTGTTAATTTTCTGGTGTCTTCTGTTTTGAAAATACATATTATTGACTACTAGGTACACTATGAAATTAATTATGTCTCATAAACAACTTTCGAAATACTAAAAAAAGAGCCTCAGTGAACGTGAAGTCTGACAAGGACTACATCTTTGTTAGATTCCTACGTATTATAATAGCTAGAGTTGCCAGATGTGTTGAAAAAAATCGGACATTTTTTTTAATTTTTATTTCCCTATTAAACTGAAAGTTTAAACTTAAAATTAGTTACTATTTTGTACTAAACAGATTTGAATGCTAAATTAGTAACAGTTAACCTACTTTTTCACATATTTAGCATTCGATCCCAATGCCAATGCTTTGAATAAAGTTTTATGATCAGAGATGGCATCTTTGAATTCAGTGCAACTAGCACTTAGGTACCTATATTAAAGAAAACATACAATTCACTTTTTACAGTGTTAACAGTGAGAGGATTTCTTTCATCTGTCCATACATTTCCCAATATCGTAACAAACGTTAATTAATATCATATTTCGATTTCACAAATGTTTCGTTACCAACCCGCGCGCAACGCAATGTCTGTTTCTTGCTTCTGTATAAACTAGTCGTCCCAGAGTTCTGTGGAAGCGAGGCGCTGCCTAATTCTACTTGTCGGTAGTCGGCCCAAGTGCCAGATATTATATGTTTTTTTTTATTAAAACCGGACAATCTTTGGTCCGGTTTACCAAGATTTTCTTGACGGGACAGACATAAAAACCGGACATCTGGCATCCCATGTTGTAGCAAGGAATAGACACAAATAAGCTCTGGTGTGCACGAGGCACAAAACATTCAAAATAAAACCCTTATAAAAATACTGTTTAATAAAACACTATTCCCGTAACCTATCAACGCTGTATTCTAACGAGAGAGAAAAACCGGCACCTTTACTTTTACAACACCCACTAAAACTTTTTTATGGCTGGCAACACTCGTAAAAGGTATAAATAAAATATAGCCGCTGGCAACATTGACAGCGGGTGAGCGCGGGAAACGTAATAATTTCCACGTTTTGGCGACTCGAGTTGTGGGCTCTTTTCGATTATAATTTATAGCCTTGAATGAGGGCTGGCTTCGATATCAGGGACACTTTCCCGTGTATAATGCCATAAATACTATCGTAAAATTGTTTGCTTGCTCCGAACTGTAATCTGATCACGTCCGCACGCCAATAAAAGCGGAATGTGCGAATTTACACAAATAATTATTTTATTAGACGTTGTGCGATTAGAAATGAGAAAAGACTGCTGATACCGATCAGCGTGCAATCTAGACGTGAACAAGGCCAGTGAGCCTGACGGCATTCCAGCGAGAGTGTTGTGGCAGCCTGAACTGTCTCCTGTGTTGACACGCTTGTTCCGCCTCTCTCTTAAAAAGAGAACGGTGCCAGACTCCTGGAGGCTTGCAAATGTACAACCAGTGCCCAAAAAGGGCGACCGTGCAGACCCTGCCCATTACCGTCCAATCACCATCACCTCCATTCTGTGCAAGGTTATGGAAAGGGTACTGAACAGTAAGTTGCTGACCTACCTTGAAGACAATGATCTTCTCTGTGACCGTTAATATGACTTTCGCTAGGGACGGTCAACAGGCGATCTTCTTGTTTATGTCACGCACTGCTGGGACGAAGCCATCGAGAAACACGGCGAGGCACTTGCTGTATCGCTTGTTATCTCGAAGGCTTTTGACAGGGTCTGGCACGCCGGTCTACTCAGCAAGCTTCCTGCTTATGGCATCCCGGCTGATTTTTGTAGCTGGATATCAGACTTCCTTAGCGAACGGTCTATCAGAGTAGTCGTAGAAGGCTGCTCCTCCGACCTTATGGCTATTGAAGCCGGAGTTCCTCAAGGGTCTGTTCTCTCTGCAACTCTTTTCCTGCTGCACATCAATGACCTACTTCAGCCTGGTATTGTTGGGAACACAGATGACAGTACTGTTTCAGAGAGATACTTGTCCAGCGCAAAAACCAGCGGGGCCGAAGTTTTCTCCTTGAGAAAGGCCATGGTAGAGCGGACAGATTTGACTTTAAGCCTTGTCACCCAGTGGGGTGATGACAATCTGGTCTCTTTTACCGCCACCAAAACACAGGCGTGTCTTTTTACCGCTAAAAGGAGTCGTTTCGACCTATCTCCTACTTTTCGGGGTACATCTGTTCCTGTAACTGATCGGCTCGTGCTCCTAGGCATGGAGTTGATATCTGATCTCAACTTCGGCGCTACCATCGAGTATAAAGCCCAAACTGCGTGAAGCTTGCTGTGAAGCGATACTTTACGCCTGGACAGCTTTTAACCCTGCAGGACTTTTAACCATGCAGGACTTTTAACCCTGTACAAAGCGCAAGTCTGCGCTTTGTACAGGGTTAAAAGTCCTGCATGGAGTATTGCAGCCACCTTTGGGATGGCTCAGCTAAATACCAACTTACCGCGCTTGACTCGGTAAGTTGACTTGACTTGAACGCAGAGCTAAGAGACTCATTGGCGACATAAAAGTGGTGGATGACAAGCTTCACAGCTTGGCTCATCGCCGCAAGGTTGCCTGCTTGTCGGTCTTCTACAGATTGTACTTCGGTGAGTGTGCCCAAAAACTCCACAACCTCATTCCACCGGCCCCCTTCTACCATCGGACATCTAGGCGCACTGCAAGTTACCATCCCTACCTAGTTGCTATTCCACCAATTCGCACTAAGCGCTTCTAAACATCTTTTATAATGCGCACAGCAAAAGAGTGGAACTCTCTACCTGCGCCTGTGTTTCCGACCGCATACAACCCAAATCTCTTCAAAGTGAGAGTGCTTCTTCTGGGTAAGCTCACTCCATCGTCGACTTTGTCTCTGTCATCTCTGACCTAGAATAGAGCCAAGAGCAAACGCATCTAAAAAAAAAAACTAAAAAAAAGCGATTCCTTTTTTAGACAGCAAAGTACCCAATATGAATAAGACCTTGACCTCCTTATAAAATATATATACCTACCATAGAAAATAATAAATTAAATTTTAACGCACAGACCACGCAGAACCGATATGTTCACCGTATTAGGAATAATTTAGAAACAGCGTGGTGTGCTTTAAAAAGTGGAGTAAGTAAGCCAGGCTATAATAATCAAAAGAACCCTTCTCGCTAAAAGCTCTGGGTAGTTTCGGCCCTTTTTCCGTTGGTGTACCCCGTATACCTCATAAACGATGGGCCGAGTCAATTTTTCCAAGTGAAGTGAAGGTATGGCATGTTTTTGTTTTTGGCACACGAACAAAATTAAGGGAAAATCGTGGGAGTGTATATTGAATACGAGTAACAAGGTTTTTTTGTACGCATGAGGTTTTATTGAGAATGTGTCTTAAGACTTGTAATTTAAAAAAAAAAGAGAATCGAAGTGGGTAGGTATTACTTTTTGGCACAACATTAAAGAGGCACTTGTCTCTAAAAAGGCACTACTGCCAAAGCCCACGTTTTCGGAAAATGGAAAATCACAAATTGAGAGCCAATCTGTCTTTAAATATCAGATTTTTTCTAAGCTGAACTCTAAATTAATAGTTAAACGCTATCAAACAGACTGCACTAACCAGATAAATTGAATGGTAAACCTTCAGAACAGTGCAGTTGAGGGCACTTCCGAAACTCGCAGTCGAAAGGGATCGTCGGACACTTGACATGGCACCCGCAAGAGGGCGCACTCAGTTGTTCCGGGAGCGAATCTAATGTTAAGATTTGTGCGAAGCGTGGAAAACCCAGTGTTGTCGAATGTTTGTAGGTAAACTTTAGTCAAACTCATAGTAGTAATTTTAATTTATTAATTCTTAATTTGTTTCTTTATAGCACCCGTTGCACCGTATTTTACGTCCAGAAATTCCTACTACTAACAGATTCTGGATAATTTGACTTCCAATGGTATGAGCGAGTGATAACCGTCTCGCGGTTGTGATAACGCCGCGCAATACACTTCCATGTCACTTCGAATCAAGTTGGGAAATCCCGGAAAAAGTAAATAAAACCATCAAACCCATTTGCTCAGATTATCACTACAAATAACAACCGGTCTATTCTATTTAAAAGCTCACACAGTGAAAACTTCGGTGAAGTGAGCTTGTAGTGAGCTGTCACTTGTGTCAATCCCTAGCATCAGGTGGGATGACAGCTCACTTCACTTACGTTATGTAAGAATATATCGCCAGCATACCCGCTAAAATTAGATAGAAACATTCCCAAATCCATCCCTTTCCGTTATTACAACAAAAAATATATAGCAGGTACTAACAGCGGGGGATTCTTCACAGATTTCTTTTCAACTTTAAATCGAGCGTTAATTAGTTGGCGTGAGGACTTTGTGCCTTTTTTGCTCGAGCCCAGTGGCTCACGTAATCAATTAAACTTCTTTTTAATCTCGACTCAACGGTCGCGGCGACCGCTGGAGCGCAGCCATTTTGACTTTAAAAAGTTTCGGTTTGGCAAACGATCTTTTTTTGAATTTCGTAGTTGTTTGTACATGCATTAGCCGATCAGATATTCATTGCCTTATTTCTTCTTTATTTATTTAAGTTTCTGCGCTGTCGGGCAGTTATATAGATCTTAATTATATACACCATAAAATTACAGATATAAATGAAGAAATTTTACAAAGGGTACCACAATGGGCGGTCATAACGCTAAAACTGATCTTTTAAAGACAATCTTTCGGCAGCTGCTTGCTATCTTGCTAAGGCTCAGTTAAAGTAACTAGGCTTCCTTGTTGCGCCTTATGTAAAGTCGTACAGGTACGTAACCAACTAGCAAGCAAAAGTATACAATTAATCAATCTGTAGCAGCGGTGTTTATCATTTGTAACTTCAAGTTACAGCTATAGGAACATAATATAACATTGCATATGAAAGCAGACACGCCCTTTATGCCTGGAGTCTTTTATTTACATATTAAGTTCTGATTACGTCTCTATTATTTATTTCTGCTTGAACATAGTTTTCAATGTTTTTGTTGGTATATTGGCGTGTGCTAGCTGACATATGGCAAATAATTTAATTTAATGTTTTGTGTTTCGTAATGATAATTACTTACTAGAATAGAATAGGATACTCTTTATTATCTACACCACAAAAATACTACAAAAACAATATATATATATATATTACTATTGTATAGAATCAAGTTTATTTATTTAAACTTCTCGCACACAAATGCATACAAAGGTGGACTTAATGCCTTAGGCATTCTCTACCAGTCAACCAAGGGTGGTGAAGAGATAAGATGGCAGGTGCTCTGTATAACAGGCGTTACTAATAAAAATAAAAAGCAACGGCTCAATAAGCGACCTCGGTAAGTGTGTCAAGATTTTTCTAATACCTTTTATAAACTTTCATATTGAGACACGAAACAACAAAATTCGATCTAAACAAAAGCGGCCACATTCATTTAAATCGTATTTCGTTGCTTCGTGTCTCAATATGAAAGTTTATAAAAGGTATTAAAAAATTCTAGACACACCTAGCGAGGTCGCTTATTCATTTGTTTTTCAAAATTCCTTCTCAGTCACGAGATAATATTTTTTTAAAGGAGTGGCGCTAGTGGACCCGTGTGCGCCCTCTTAATTACAATTTTATTACAGACAATCCCGACTTTTACAGCATGATGACATTAAATTCCGTTAAACCGTAAATAATTAAATATTTCTGGAGCTTCGTTATGACCTCTTTCTAGATACCGGGTACCTTAATTGTTGGTACTTAACACTGCTATGTGGGTTTTTGCAAAAGTTAGATAAACTAAAGGGGTAATAGCATTCTTTTTTGTGCTAGCATCATACCACAATCACAGATATTTTAATTAAGATTTATGAACGTGATCATTAGAATAATTAATCGACGATTAAAAAATCCACTAAAAGTGGATTTTCGGCCAATTTTGGGCAGTCTGCATGTCTACCAACCTTGCTAGCTGTCTAATGAAAAAAAGCAGAATGTATTACCTATTATATTAAATAACATACATGTATGACCCTGTCTGCAGCTGTTTCATTTCCTTAATATAATAATTTGAAAACTACGAACGTGTTTCTTTAATCCACGTTAACGCGGACGGACGGAGTCACAACACAATTTGTGTATTATTAGAGTAGCAGGAGGATTACGGGGAGTTTCCTTCAAGAGGGAGATATAGTTGCAGTGGCATAAGTTGAGACCTGAAGCGGAATAAGAAGAATAGTAGATTATTCACTAAGGGGATAAAGCAGTGTCTTAGGTCACAGGCACCATTTTGAATACCAAGCGTAACGAAGGATTCTAGGGCTCCCGAGCACAGCGAGTTAAGACTAGTCTAGCGAGGGATTCAAGCTCGCGCAAGACAAAGACACCTTTACCCCCGCGGAGAAAACTCTACTTTTCGCATCTACTGCGAGGTAAAAAAAACCAATTCCACTTTCGAATACCTAGTTATGTGCAGTTTTATATAAGTACAATATTTCAACTAAACTTATGTAATTTCATCAAAACCACAACAAATAATATCGTAAATAAGACGCCCAAATCAAACATTTTAACGCAGGGGTAGGTACGCTCCACAGCAACCGATCAGCTGTTGTGATGACATAACGCCATTACCGCCCCAGATTATGTAGAAAGAGCGGATGGCGAGTCTAATAAGCGCATTATTAAATAATTTGAGACTTGACCTTACACAGAAAACAATTGTTTTTGTTGTTGTCATTTTTATTTTTATTTAATTAATAAATGTTATTACAACTTATTACTGTAATATTTTAATGAAATTGCGAAATTTAATTATAATAGGTCTTTACCTATGAAATTGCCGTTTTGTATGAAAAAATTTAAACGAATTTTTTTCATGAATTTTTTATTTGTATTAATCGAAGTAATCACCCATGCAATCAATGCATCTTTGCCATCGCAGTGGCAGTTTATTGATGCCCTTCTTAAAGAAATCAGCTGGACGGGAGGCAACAAATTCTTCAAAGGCATTTTGTACTGCCTCTCGGGTATTAAATTTTTTTCCCGCCAAGAAGTTATCCAAATTCTGGAAAAAGTAGTAGTCTGTAGGCGCAAGGTCTGGTGAGTAGGGCGGATGACGGAGAGCTTCCAACCCCAGTTCTTGCAACTTGGAGACCGTCTGCTGTGCAGTATGAGGTCGCGCGTTGTCGTGCAGGAGCAGCGGAGACGAGCGATTGACCAATGCTGGTTGGAGATGCGCCAGCTTCTCCATCATTGTGTTCAGTTCTTCACAGTACACATCTGCAGTAATGCTCACCCCGTTTGGTAAGAAGCTGTGATGAATCACACCGGCGCTAGACCACCAAACAGTGACCATCACTTTTCTAGGGGTAAGTTTTCGTTTAGGGCATTGTTTAGGTGCTGAACCAGGATCCAACCAACTTGCTGAGCGCTTACGGTTATCAAACAGAATCCATTTTTCATCGCAGGTAACAATGCGGTTCAAAATTCCTTCATTTGTGTGTCTGTTGAGCAGTGCAACGCACGTCTCGACGCGTACTTCGCGCTGGCGATCATTGAGTTCGTGGGGCACCCATTTGTCAAGCTTTTTTACCTTGCCAATTTGACGCAAATGGACCAATATTGTTTTGACGCTAACGTCGAAAGCTGCTGCTAGTTCAGCCGTAGATTGTGTATCATCAGCTTCCACAATCGCCTTTAATTCGTCATTGTCGACCAAAGTCTTCGGATGACCGCGAGGTTCATTTTTCAGGTCGAAATTTCCAGAACGGAAGCGAGCAAACCAATAACAGGTGGTGCGTTGGTTTGTAGTGTTAGCTCCGTAAACGTCGTTGATGTTGCGTGCCGCTTGTGCCGCGTTGCTGCCACGACGGTACTCATATTCCATAATTACTCGAATTTTTAACGTATCCATGATGACGAAAAAGATTGAAATGCGATGAAAATGTAACACTAATCAATAAAGAAATGACTACTTTTAGAAAAAAAAATCCATGTTTTTAAAATAAAATTAATTTGAAATTAGAATTCTTAGCCAAACAAAAATTATTTTGATTTGAAATGGCCAGTACTGCAGAACGGCAATTTCATAGGTAAAGACCTAATATTGTTTATCGACCACAACTAAAACCTATTAACTGAAAACTCTTTGGTCGAGCTGTATTTTAAAACCATTTTTTTTATTTCTATGTTTTGATACGAGTTTTTTTTTGTTGTGGTTTCAAATTCATGTCACATTATGCACCAGCGTGTCATAATGAAATTCAATTAAGGGCTTTAATGACTTGCTGCAGGTTAGGTTTGTATGACATATAATTTGACGTTAGCGAGCGGGTGGTGTAAAAATATTATTGTGTCATTCTGGTTCTCTTTTATTTTAACCCCAAGTAAAAAATATGTTCTTGGCTTTTTTAGTTTAGCTTTGTTTGTGCAACACAAACAGCGTAAGTAAAGTGCTTCAAGGATATTTTGACGCTTGAATGACATTGACAGGTAGGCGGTGTTAGTTCCGATTATGACCACGTGCAAAAAGATCCTTGTACAACTATAGCGTCCACAATCTAACATGGATCATACTAATTGAACGAGGCGAAATACGGAACTAACATGACATGTACTGGGTTTGACAGCTTTTAGACATCTTCCTTTACAAGCAGCGCCGCTATCCACTTTCAATTAGATCGAAGTCGGACTGTCTACGTAAGTATACTCAATCGCATCGTAAGAGCCGGTTTTCACAAGGCCTGGGTCACAATATTTTATAATGTCATCTGTGGTTTGACACAGTGCGATTTGCCATTTTTATTATTTTTTCTGTCGACCACAGTCGGACCAGCTATAAGCGACAGATATCCAACGAGTAAAAACATCATCTCTACTCTACATAATATAGTGTGCACCTGACTGACACAGATTAGAGATTCACAAAACTGCTTATCTGTGCGTTTCAGCACAAATAAGCAATTTTGTGAATCTCTATCCCTTTCATGACTAATTTATGCTCAAAACGCTTTCGCGTATAACTGGAGGCAAGTTAAATGCTTGTACGAAGTCTGCGGTAACCATTTCTGTGGTTTTTGTTCCGAGCAAATATGATTAGGTTCACTTACTGGATTACACTAATCTAGCTTCCGCCGAGCGTTTACAGAATATTTGATCACGTCATCCTTATCGGGGTAAGCAGAATAAGTGGTAAAACTAACTTCGGAACTCTTTTGGGAATAAAGATGATATTATCCACAGAAATTACGATAATACCTATGTATTTTCATGACTGCGGCGGTGGTCGGCGGCGAGCTGGAATGTTGAACGTGGACTTTATTCGAGTCGACCCCCGGATCGTATTGTTAGGCAAAGAGTTCGCTCGTTTACACGGCGCCTCGCGAGCTCTATATTGTATACGTCTATCCATTCTGAATGTATACATCCAACCACCATCCAACTAAACCGCTGCGCTTTGGAAAAGTGTGATGATACCTCTGAATGAGTACCTAGTATCGTTTTACAGACAGAACTAGGGTTAGCTAGGCTATCGAAATATTTATTCCGGATTTGCATTCTAAGCTAGAAAGTAGAAATCTACATTTATTTCTTCAATTTAGCATTAGGTATCTATCCAAATCCATTTTACGCTCCTATTAAAAAGAAACTTTACGCCGTGTCGCAAGGCGGGCAGCCATTCGTTCGCAGTTTAAAAACTTCAAAATTGGGTGCTTTCTCGAGTCCACAACGACGGCATCTCAGTCGTCGCTAATTTCCCATGAGGCGACTCACGGCGAACCGCGAACTGCCGCGATAAACAACCCAGGGGCTACAAGAATTAATAGGCCCTACAGTATATATATTTTTTTTACTTGCGAAGTTGTCTTACTTTTTAGAGTTCAGAATTGTTGAAGAGAAGCTCAGAGCGCACGTTTAGGTGTCGTTCCTTTAACAAAGACTTACAATTCAAATAAGTAGTACATTTAGGCTTGTTGAAAAATATCGATACATCGATACATCGATATTATTTTTACAAGGTATCGGTATATTTGTGTGATATTTCGTTATATCAATGTATCGATATAAAATTCTAAGTATCGTAAAGGTATAAAAATCGATATTTTTTTCAGACCAATAAACATTTATAAGTTTTAAAAAATCCTAAAAAGGAAATTATTTTTTATGTATTTTTTTTTGGTCGATTCGATTTGCTGTTTTATAATTTGGTTTTAAGTTGGCAACTCTGTTTGTCAATTCCAACTTCAACTGCCCGTCCGTACTTTTACCATGACTGATAAGTCAGTTTTGGCTAAATGCACAAACCGTGCGAAGCCATAACCCAAAAAAAAAAAAAAAAAGTCAGTTAATTTTTTTTTAATGGTTGTTCTTGATTTATTAAAAATGATGTCTATTGATTATCGTATTTATCTAGTAATGTAAGATGATTGAAGTAGATGACCAAATGGCCAAATGAATAAATTTTTAGAGCACGAATATTCTCTGTCAAATCATACCGATATATCGATATTTTTTCCTAGATATATCGAGGTCGATATTGATATTTTAATAAATATCGATACATCGATATATCGTTTTTTTTTTCACTTCCGACATCCCTAGGTACGTTTGTTTGGTCCCTGGCCCTAATATCAAGCAATAGACAAAATTGTCAAACTTGAAGCTTGAATACGAGGCTTTTGGCTATTTTGTACGTGTGTATTAATTAATATCATTTATTTATAATGTGCGTTTTGTTTGTGCGGAATACCTAAACTATTTTTCTTTCTTTCTTTACGTATCTATATTCCAGAACATAGGTATATGTGGAGAAGAACTTGTGCAAAAAATATAAATCTATTTAAAAGTTACTGTGTTTAGTACCTAGCGTTTAGTAAACTTTACTTCATGTCTTTATGAAATTAGTATGATGTATTCATAAAAAAAAAACATTTTAACAGGTAAGGCGGCTTAGCTAGGTACCGACATCTTCGACTTTATTCAACTGGAATCATCAGCCTAGCCTTTTCACAACTAGGTATATTGGGGTTGGTTTCCTATTGAACCAGATCCAGCTGAAAACCAGTTTTTTTACATGTAGTGACTGCCTATTTAGACTCCACAACCCAGTTACTGAGTAATACGATACCCCTTGGCCCTTGGCTAGACTTGTTGTCAGACATTCTGGCTTCTGAGTACACGTAATGACTGTCAAATCCACAGAACGACGCGACCGCAGTAAGTAAAGCTAAACTTTCATCAATCGACCCGTGTTGCTGTTCCTTTGCTACAAGCCCCTCATTTAAGAGGGATGCGCTCTGGTAGCCCGCGAAATTCAAATTTTCTTACGTTTTTTGTTTTGCAATTTGCAGGTCAGTATCCAGTTGTATATGTTGATCTAAATATGATTCGCTGCCGTGTCAAATATTTATCTATGAATTATAATCATAAAAATCATCAATACATCTCTCTAATTTCATATTATCCTATTGAATGACTATTTCATGAATTCATGACATTTGAGGCCAATTCTAACTTAAGGAGTTATATTGCTGATTATAATTCTGTATAGCCATATTTGTAACGGTCGCGAATCATATTTTAATCAACATATAACCGGATACTGACCTGCAAATTGTAAAAAACTTAGGTAAAGTTGAATTTCGCGGGCTACCTTAGCGCATCCCCCTTAAATGTCTCACTGATGGTGGCGCGTGTGTTGGAACATCCGGTTCTCTACAAAATGGTTGAGCTGGATGGTGCTTATCCATGCGTCATGTTCGTGAAAGGGCGCCTTCGGTTGAGAGTGGTCATCTTTTAACTGCCAGGACTTATTTTAAATTTTATATTTTGAATTGTTTTTTTAATATTATTTTTTCACATTGTTCTCACGTAAAGAAAGCACTAAGAATAATGCACCCAGGGTTTGTAATATCTTGATTTAAAAGTCCTTGGAGTTTCTTGCCCGTTCTTCTCCATAGATATAGTACTACTATAGTAGTACAGTGATAGTTACTTTATATATACTATGTTATTTTGATGTAGGTTAATATTTAGGATGTAGATTAAGGATTTAGCATGTAAGGCCACTCTATCGTATTGGATCACTGATCTGTAACGGTAGTTGTAGGTAAGATTTTCGTAAATAAATAAATATGTACATTTTGGAATGTGCAACTAGCTTCAACTTTCTGACTAACTGACCGACTCTTCTACATTTCAAAAGTGTTAAGTGTCTATAAATGGTGAAATATATGCTATGAGTTTGACGTCCGGTTACCTGTGTCAAACCGCCTTTACTTACTTTAGTTGTGATTGAATGATGAACGAATGAATGAAATGAATTATGAATGATAGCAAAGAATTTTTAATCATGTCGAAATGGAAGACCTCTTGTCAAAATGACGCCAACTGGTGGCGTGAATTGTCACGAAAACCTTTATTATTACGTCTTTTTTGTCCTATAACATTTATAAATTACACTGGTACAGTCGAGTCGCCAGCACTGCCGTGCTAACGAAGAATACATGAACCCGATTTTGGACGTTGAGTTAAATATATTCGGAAGCAGTGAATCGAGATCTATTAACTCTCTCGAAGTAACTTTTTATGAATCCTTCAGAACTCGGTTTTTCAGTAAGCAAGAATGCAATAACTTAAACTTCACTAGTAAAGTTCAAAAATTTGAGCGCGTTTTTCTCGGAAGCGTCAAAATCGAGTTATTGTAAGCGCGGCAGAGCAGGTCAAGCTACACGAAACTGTCAAATTTCTCCAAACGGTTTTAAGCCTTAAAATGTTGATGGTTAAGTTCAAAATCGAATGAGAAAATCTGACAGTTTGTGGTAACTTGATCTGCTGGCGACTGTACACACGGCTACACATCAAGCTATACTTTTCCAGTTTTCGCTGACCTCGCATTGTGCGGAAATCCTATACAATGCGAGATTAGCTTATATTGGAAATGTATAGCTTGATATGTAGCCGTGTGTACATTCATGCATTCATTACCGCGAGTAACGGTTACACTGGTACAAACATACATTCATTAACGGGTGTAACGAAAAAAAAACTTACATTCTTTTTGGCGTCGTGGAAACACCCTGTTACACGAAATAAAAGTAAAAAGTTAATAAACAAGTCTCTAGGTTTAATTAAAATGTAAGAAAGCGTGAACCATGTAATTATGTACCTGCGTACAAATGCAAACTTACAAAAATTCTCGAGCTTTGAATTCACTTAATTTCACAGAGTAAAAATAACTCTCGGCCTATTGTAGTGTAGCTACCTACATAAAAATTAAATTACATATTCTTGAGACATAAAGTAGCGACCCTGTCCCTGCTTCGCACGAATTTTACGCCTTGACAAAACATCGAGATTTCTTTATTATAATTATGTCGGTTAGTTCAATATTAACTTATTATGCACATAAACCTTTTGAAATAAATTCTCTAAATTATGGTGAAAATCATATCATATTCCATTACTTACTTATTTTAGATTTGTAGAGTTTAGAAGAACAACTCGGTAACACAGACAGACACGAAAACCGACTCTGTGTTTAACGGACTTCACAAAAAGGAGGAGGTTCTCAATTCGTCTGTATGTTTTTTTTTCTTATGTGTGTTAGCTCAGAACTTTTTTCTGGTTGAACCGATTTCGATGATTCTTTTTTTATTTTATAGCTGGTGCTTCACATGTGGTCCCATTTAAATTTGATCAAGGTGTGACCAGTAGTTTTTGAGTTATCCTTCATACTGCGTATTTTTCCACTTAGTTTATATGGATGATGTGTTAATAATTTCCTGTCACTGTTATTTACACACCAAGTAGTGGTATACGAATTTGTGTGGGGTGTGAAAAGTGAAAAATAAAAAGTGAAAAATAACTTTAATTTCGGAAGGCGGTGTCTTTGCTTTTGTATTTTCGTTTTTGGCCACCGACTTCCGAAAGTAAAGTTATTTTTCACGTCTTTTAGTGTTTTATTGGAAGTCGGTTGTTTTTTGTAAAAAAGTTTTATAATATACTAGCTGTACCCGGCCTGGCTTCGCACAGGGAGTACTAAGTATCTAACACCTACCCTATCTAACTACCCTACCTACCCTACCATACCTACCTACCGTACCTAACTACCTGCCCTACCTACCTACCCTACCTACTTACCCTACCTATCTACCCTACGCACCTACCCTACCTACCTACCCAACCCTAACTACCCTACCTACCCTACCATACCTACCTACCGTACCTAACTACCTGCCCTACCTATCTACCCAACCCTAACTACCTTACCATACCTACCTACCGTACCTAAGTACCTGCCCTACCTACCTACCCAACCCTAACTACCCTACCTACCCTACTATACCTACCTACCTACCCAACCCTAACTACCCTACCTACCCTACCATACCTACCTACCGTACCTAACTACCTGCCCTACCTACCTACCCAACCCTACCTACCCTACCATACCTACCTACCGTACCTAACTACCTGCCCTACCTACCTACCCTACCTACTTACCCTACCTATCTACCCTACGCACCTATCCTATCTACCTACCTACCTCTTCTGTCTCATTCACTCACTTTTTTTTATATTTTCTTTTAGGTAACAAACCTTGTCCCGACAATAACAAACACAAAAAAAGGCATTATCCAATTTAGTGCAGTCGTTCGGAAGTTATGCGCGTACAATCGTACATACATTTCGGCGATTC
Source organism: Griposia aprilina (assembly GCA_916610205.1). Taxonomy (NCBI): domain Eukaryota; kingdom Metazoa; phylum Arthropoda; class Insecta; order Lepidoptera; family Noctuidae; genus Griposia; species Griposia aprilina. Next base: position 20,784,297 of record OU744299.1, on the reverse strand, counting down.
TTTTTTATTTAAATATATAAAGAAGGAGGGACTGACTGACTGACATATCGCACACCTATACTCGAAAGGTTTAGGTAGTTAAATAAAGGTAAACAAAAAAAAACCACGTGACTCATAGATGTTAAACCTTTTATTTCAAATGTTAAAATCATATTATGTTGAGTCCCATAATAATAGGCTCTATTCTGAATCTGAATTTGAGGAACTATCTGTCACATTAATAATAAAGCGTTCAGTGGTATCATCAATTATTTTGTCTAATTTAAACATTTTATGTTCTTCTTTTATTACATGACCCTTGCAACTTTTCCAGTTCTCAGCAGTCACATTAACTAAAGCCTCTGGCAAAAGAATGTTTAGTTCAGACATTTCAAAGTTTTATTTTTCTCGGCTACAAACCCTTTAATTTGACCCCATATTAACTCAATTGAATTGCCCTCACAGCGGTATGGTGGCAGCCGCAATACAGTGACACCTTAAAACATTTTTTCTAATTCATCCACAACTTATAAGGCATCTGGTTAACCGACTAAATGTAATACCTGCAACTTCAGTTGCCATACTACGTCACAGGTGTACTCTTCAATTTAGCAACGTTATCTAATTCGTTGTATTTCTAAAAGGTTTATGGAACCTGTCTTTTTGGGCTCTTTACAATAGACAGATTACAAAATATTATTCTATTTTATAAATCTAACAAAAAGATTGTGCTCAAGGAATTACATGTACGAAGAGTTTACGATTATATGATAAAATTTAACATACATTAATAAAAGAGGAAACTATCGTATAAATCGCAAATAACTTTAATTTTGTTGTAACGTATTTTTAAACAAGAAAGTGTCCACAAAAAAAACCCTTTTTAAGATTTGTTTACCTTTATTTAACTACCTAAACCTTTCGAGTATAGATAAAGAGTAGCACAACTCAAAAACCTCTTTTTTCAGGAACAGCAAAAAACCTTTTACTCGTTTTCTATTTGACCGATTTAAAATGATTGTTGTATGATATTGTATATTATATTCCTTTTTTTTTTTTATATCGTTGCAGGTGGCGTTCTGTAGTTTCTGCCTACCCCCATGGGAAGAAGGCGTGAGTTTATGTATGTATGTGTGGGCTTTTACAAATCAAATCTAGTCTACAAGTTAGGTCTACAACGTTCTCACATTCACAAAATATAAAATAATCTACATAAAAATAAAAGCCTATTTAGACTAAATGACATGATTGCCATTACTACTGTAACAAATCGGAATCAAAATTTGATTTAATATCTTACTAATATAATATACAACATCATACAGATTCCAATAATCGCAATAACTCGATTTTTGGATTATTTTGAGTTGTGCAACCCTTTACTTAAGTGTGCGATATCAGCGCACAGCCCTAACTACTGGTACTAGGGATATGAAAATTTGCACAAAATGTTCCTTTTGTAATGCAGGCGAGCACTGAGCAGGGAAATTCGACCTTCCATCATCTGCCTGCCTTTTTCCATCTATGTTGGGGTCGGCTTCCAGTCTTACCAGCTAAGCAGCTGAATACCAGTATTTTACATCGAGCGACTGCCTATCTGACCTCCACAATCCAGTTACTGAGTAATACGATACCTCATGGTAAGACTCTGATTGTCAGACTTTCGGGCTTCTGACTACCCGTAACAACTGTCAAAGATGTACCTAGAATAACAGCTGGGGTGCTTTTCGAGGCACGGGGGCGTCTTGATATGGAAATTTCGACCTTTAAGGGGTAATAATGGGGATTCGGTTTGTATGAAAAATCTTATTCTTTGAGTTTATAAACTTTAAACTTAGCACGAAATCATTCTTAAATAAATAAATAAATCATTACTCGTTTTTCAAAACTACAACCTCAAAGGGTTTGTTAAAGGTTGTGTGGAAGAATCTGCACGCGCGATCGGATTAACTCGAAACTCGGTACTAATACTTTTGACAAAAAAGTAAAAATATTTCGGTTTTTCAAAAATCGACCCCTAACTGGGTAAAACGGGGCTATACAGTCTGTAAGGTGAGGATTTTACTTCGTGTGTTGATTAACTCAAAAGTTGATATAGGTAGGTATATAAACTAAAAATTAAATGACACGTTTAAAGTTTTTTTTTCTTGGGTGAAAAAGGGGATACAGTTTATAAGAAAAAAAAAAAAACTTTGATCAATAAACTTACAAATTGACAAAAAATCATCTAAATAAATAATAAAGAGCATAATCATACATTTTCGAAAAGCACCGTTTAAAGGGAGTGCAGCGGGTGTTGAATTTTGTAAGGGAAAATACAAAATCCACGCGCACTAAGTTGCGGGGGACAAGTAGGTCTGTCAACAAGTAACATAGTAAAGTAAGCTAGTTCTCAACACAAGCTAATAATCTGAGGCGTGAGGTGGGTTTATTTTATTTCTGCGAAAATGACGCGTTGCTGTGTCTCCGATATTGGAGTACACCTTTTCCCGAAAGATCCTAAAATTAGGAGATTGTGGCTTAAAGCTATTCGTAGTGATTTTTTTTTAATTAAACGCATTTCGATGTTCTGTCGGAATCATTTTGAAGAAAGTGATTACGAGGAATGTCAAATACTTGATTTAAAATATTGAAATAAAACAAAACTCATGAATGAACACGAAATGGAACGAATGAACGCAATGTTAAATTAATTGTAGGCCTTAGGGACCTAGCTATGGTCACGCCATCTACAATTAGCTTCCGACCTTCTCCTTGAAATGATAACAAATAACAACCAACAACAAAAATTATCTGACAGTTCCTTTTTAAAACCCGAAGTGTCATATCAACGCCCGGGTATTGTTTTAGGTAGCTACCTACAATAATTGACGTTGAGAGCCATAGATAGATATACGCATGTAATTGTAGTACGGGAATGTGTAGTACGGGAATGGACGCAGAGATGCTTCTAATTCCATCGGGTCCAACAAATTTGTTCCAGTCTGGTGCAAATAGGTCGTGCCGCCCGTCGCTCTTACAATATGTATTGTATCTACTATCTGTAGGTACGCACGACGAAATATCAAGCTATATAGGTACATTTCCAGTATAAACTGACTTCTCATTGTATGAAAAGCCTTTGCAATGTGAGGTCAGCTAAAACCGGAAATGTATAGCTTGATATGTAGCCATTGTTATACGACAAATTCTTACAAAATTTAATTCTAATCAAATAGCTACGGCTTCGTTTCAAGAACATGTAAGCTTTTACTTTCGATCAGCACTAGAAGTGCTTAAAGAACTAGTTACGAGTACATTCTTATTTTCAAATGTTCTTAATTTAGGTATTCGATGACAATTTAAGGCAATATTAATGCTTTTGAACGTACTAACGTCTGTTTTCAAAAGCTGTCCGAATGTGTTTACGAGTACATATTTTATTTGTTTTGATGGTTCTTGTAGATTTTGAAATAATATATTCAATAAAAATATATAATTGCATATTATTTAAGAATACTGTATAAGTTAGCTGTAAGTTTCCCGAATAGAATAACATAAAATATTACCAACAATAACTGATTGGACTATTTCGTGATTGAAGGGAATAGTCATATTATCATTTGCCACCTAGGTACCTATAGTACCTTACCTACCTATAATTTTTACTAGTTGGAGTTTTATAACATAAATTGATTTATTTGTATTTACATGTATTTCAGTACAAACAATGTATATTGTTTAGCAAAGTGAATAAAACCATTAGATAGTATGTATTATTAGTGTAGTCACATATATCAAGCATTTATGACAATAGCTTATAAGTACACAAAGCTACACTGTCCAATGTGTATGTATATACGAAAAAAGTTGTTTCTTTCCTTCCTCAATATAAGATTTGCTAAATTTTACCCTAACGCAATCTTCCTATAATCGAAACTACAACGATTCCATACGGTTGTGAAGCGTGATATTTTGACAGTTCAAACCACGCAAACTTCGCGTTCATTTCATGCGGTTTCATTCATTGTGTCATAGAGAATGTGTTATTAGTAGACGTCGTGATTAGCTAAGGAATTGACGTGGTTTCGAAGTAACGAATCATTAAATGGTCATAGTGAATTAGGGTCCAGGTGGTACCAAGTACAAGGCCAACTCCACATCACAAAGCAAGATGTGTGCCTTTTTATGGACAGGGCCTGGGCAGCCGCTGAAAGTAGAGCAAATATATAGGGACGATAGTTTTTGGAACACTAAGATGGAAAAATAGGCTTGTACATTTCTACAATACATGCCTTTTACCCGAAATAGTCGACCCAAGAAAAACTCGCTCAATGCCATTGAAAGACACATTTTTTTATTTTATTAAAAGTTATTAAGTAGCCAATCTTTACTTGTAATATATTTTATTATTTCACCACTATTCCATATGAATTTTATTTACTTTACCTATGCAATTGTCGTTTTATTAAACTGCCACTTCGAACTGTAAATTTATTTTAATAGCTACTTCAGTTTGACTTGGAATTCCTAATTTATTCGTTCGCGGAACACGGCAGTTTCATAGGTAAAAACCTAATATTAAAATTTAATTGTTTTGCATTTTCCAAAACTTTATTTTTTATCCAAATCCAATTGGAATCCTCCCATTTTTTATATTTTTTTATAATACAGGTTTCAAATACGGACCCATTTAATTACCTAAACATGCATATTACTCGTATTATGTAAAATACTCCACATAACAATTATCGCAGCCGTTTTTTTTTTTTGAATCATCTTAATATTTTTATTTATTTTTACATATGAAACGGTTCCTTTGAGTGTTTAAGTTGAGGAACACAGACTTTTAACAACACGTAACATAAAATAGCATCCCCGAAGGAGTAAGCAGAGCTTTATAGTACGCCCACACTTAGACAACTATGTTTGAGCTAGATATTTATTACCGGGTTGGATAAAGAGCTAATCAAGAGATTTGCTGTGATTTTTCAAGCAATAACATCTAGGGAGAAGATCAACGTAATCAAATTTAAAGATTTTGTCCGCAAAACAGCAGAAAAGTAGGTACGTGGAATTATACGACTGGTACTACATGTCATCAACCGTACATAAATTATTAATACACGGGGCTGGCATAATCGAGAAAAAATATATTTTGCCTATTGGGACTCTCGGAAGAAGCCTCAGAGTCTCGAAACAAAGATTTTAGGAAGTTCCGGGAACATCATATGCGGAAAAGAAGCAGGCAAGATTGTAATCAAGATATCCTAAATATGGCTGTTGTTTCTTCGGATCCTTTCCTAAGCGCACAAAGGCCTAAGTTAGATGCCAAAAGAAAGTAGAGCTTTTTTGCTGAAACTCTCGACTTAATTCAGTTTCAGGAAACTGAGTTCGAGTTTTTAAATACAATATCCAATCTGGATTCTGACTCTAAATTGGAGTCCGATAACGAGAGTGATAAGGAAAATTTTTAATATTTCATTCTATTTTTTCATGTTTTTTTGTTATATAAGTTAGTTTATTGTACCAATACGTTTTGTTATTAATCCCATAAATTAGATTAAACAAAAACAAAAAAAAGTATTTATAGTGCTTAAATAATATTTTTGTAACCTTGTTTTATTTAAATTATCAATAAAAAATAATAAACTGCATTTTTTTTGTAACAGCTTGTTTTATATATTCTTAATATTAGGTCTTTACCTATGAAATTGCCGTTCTGCAGTACTGGCCGTTTCAAATCAAAATAATTTTTGTTTGGCTAAGAATTCTAATTTCAAATTAATTTTATTTTAAAAACATGGATTTTTTTTTCTAAAAATAGTCATTTCTTTATTGATTAGTGTTACATTTTCATCGCATTTCAATCTTTTTCGTCATCATGGATACGTTAAAAATTCGAGTAATTATGGAATATGAGTACCGTCGTGGCAGCAACGCGGCACAAGCGGCACGCAACATCAACGACGTTTACGGAGCTAACACTACAAACCAACGCACCACCTGTTATTGGTTTGCTCGCTTCCGTTCTGGAAATTTCGACCTGAAAAATGAACCTCGCGGTCGTCCGAAGACTTTGGTCGACAATGACGAATTAAAGGCGATTGTGGAAGCTGATGATACACAATCTACGGCTGAATTAGCAGCAGCTTTCGACGTTAGCGTCAAAACAATATTGGTCCATTTGCGTCAAATTGGCAAGGTAAAAAAGCTTGACAAATGGGTGCCCCACGAACTCAATGATCGCCAGCGCGAAGTACGCGTCGAGACGTGCCTTGCACTGCTCAACAGACACACAAATGAAGGAATTTTGAACCGCATTGTTACCTGCGATGAAAAATGGATTCTGTTTGATAACCGTAAGCGCTCAGCAAGTTGGTTGGATCCTGGTTCAGCACCTAAACAATGCCCTAAACGAAAACTTACCCCTAGAAAAGTGATGGTCACTGTTTGGTGGTCTAGCGCCGGTGTGATTCATCACAGCTTCTTACCAAACGGGGTGAGCATTACTGCAGATGTGTACTGTGAAGAACTGAACACAATGATGGAGAAGCTGGCGCATCTCCAACCAGCATTGGTCAATCGCTCGTCTCCGCTGCTCCTGCACGACAACGCGCGACCTCATACTGCACAGCAGACGGTCTCCAAGTTGCAAGAACTGGGGTTGGAAGCTCTCCGTCATCCGCCCTACTCACCAGACCTTGCGCCTACAGACTACTACTTTTTCCAGAATTTGGATAACTTCTTGGCGGGAAAAAAATTTAATACCCGAGAGGCAGTACAAAATGCCTTTGAAGAATTTGTTGCCTCCCGTCCAGCTGATTTCTTTAAGAAGGGCATCAATAAACTGCCACTGCGATGGCAAAGATGCATTGATTGCATGGGTGATTACTTCGATTAATACAAATAAAAAATTCATGAAAAAAATTCGTTTAAATTTTTTCATACAAAACGGCAATTTCATAGGTAAAGACCTATTATTTGGGTCAATTACATTCTTCATATCGATGTTCTTAACTTAAACACTCAAAGGAACCGTTTCATATGTAAAAATAAATAAAAATAATTTCATGATTTAAAAAAAAAATCAGCTGCGATAACTGTTATGTGGAGTATGTCAAAAAATCATAAATAATTAGTTAAGTATATCCACCTGTAAGGATACTCGTATTACGATTTTCCTTGCCGTTTAAGAGATAATTAGATTTTTCAAACTAGCTTCATACAGTTTTCGTAAAAAAAAATATAATTCCTTCGTTTTTGTGCAGAATTAACTCGGGTGTCATTTTTGTATAATAATATAGTAATAACTAATAGAAACGATATCCTGCAAAAAAAAACGGCACCTGCAAATTGAAATCTCTAAGTCTATGAAAGCTGATTTTCAGCTCACCGTGAGACATAGCACTGGTAGGGGTGCCAGTTCTGGGGATCATGCGGGCCAAGGAATAGGGCCGCCTCCGCCAATCCACGAGTTTGGAAAACAATTATCTAGGTGCTCTCGTACTGATCGCCGCGCAGGACAGGCGACATTTTGAAAAATAGTCCGCTCACCTTATTCTTAACTTGGTATTACCAGATAAGGTCGCACGTTTAATAAAAAAAACTGATAAATATCTCCAGTTTTTTTACCTGCTCACGTTGACTGCATTGTTCTTCTTTCTTTCTTTAAGGCATTGTTCAAACTGGTTCAATTTTTGTGGTGCGTGATCGGCCGCCCCGGCAAACTAGTATCTCTAATTTTGACCACATACCTAATGTTATTTCGATGACAAGTAGCATACCGTTGTAAAGGATATAAAGTTGGGAACTTTAAAAAAAAAGCTAAGTCCAAAATAGCTTTTTGTTGATAATTAAATTAATTTAGAAGTTGTAATTTTTATACATTTACACAGTTTTAAGATTTTGGAATCACATGTATTTTGGAATCACATGTATTAAATAAACGTTATTTCGTGCTATTACAACGATAAGTAAAAAGTAATGACGACTTAAAGGCAAGACTTCGGATAATGTAAAGAAAAAATCAAAAAAAAAAACATGTTGTTAATTACCGTGACACATAGGACATGGGGTCACTTAGGACACTTAGGAAATGGGGACATGGTGTCTTTGGGTGAAACCTCGCCAATGGCCCTCGCAACCCCCCCAAAAAAATGTGTCGGTCCATGCGCCAAACATTCTGTATATTCCACAACAATAGAACGTGACTTTCTGTGGGCGCCCATAGTACTTACACATTCCATGACGCGCCGTAGGGCCCATAATATCTGAAGCTGTCATGTGTCACTGTCAGTGTCAAGCAAGATAAAAAAAAAGTCTATTCTTTGACTTTTTCTTTCTTGCTTGACGGACTCGATGTGGGTAGTGGGTGGAGAAGGCTTTACGTGCTTTTATTTGTATTACGATTTTTTTCGATTTTAGTGAATTCTACAAGTGTGAACTTCAATCGAGATTATTCTTTGTGTTTGTGTTGTAGTATAAAGTTTGTTTTAACACTAACTTTTTATATTTTAAAGATTTTACCCCGTATCCACCATGGATACCAAAAAAACCCCTGACCCTCCTGATTCGTTTGACTACACTCCGGTGTTAACAGTTTCTCTCCCCAATGACATTTTGCTAAATGCAATGGATTCCGAATCTTCAAGTAGGAAAAGACTGGCTACTTCTTCCCCGACTACTGTTACAAATCCTCCAAAAAACCCAAAAAAGAAATGGGAAGACAGTCATACACAATAAGGGATAATCCGCCATATGTTGTTCACGTTTCCTTAAAAGATGGCGAAACCCCTGGTACTGTTTTACACCCAGTTAAATTTGGAATGTTTTTGACACAAAACAACTATAGCAACATTCTTCTAGGTAGTGTCAAACGTCCAGGAAGAAACCGTGTTTCAGTAGACTTTAAGTCTCACCAGGATGCAAACAGCTTCTTGATAAGCCATACATTAGTTCAGAATAACTTCATCGCTACTATTCCTCAATTCAACATTACACGCTTGGGTCTCGTCAGAGATGTACCAAGCGAATGGACAGAGGATGAGGTTATTGAAAATACCAAGGTTCTTGTTGGATGCGGCCCCATTGTAAAAGCAAGGAGAATGAACCGAAAGGTGACTTCTCTGGGTGTTTCAGAGTGGAAACCCACTCAAACGGTAGTTCTTACTTTTGACGGGCAAGTCTTACCCAAGCGAGTTTACTGTTTTTATTCTGCCCTATCGGTCGAGAGATATATTATATGTACCCGACTATTCAATGTTTTAATTGTTGTCAATTTGGTCACACACATACAGTATGCCGCTCAAAACCCCGCTGCTTTAAATGTGGTCAAGACCATCCAGGTGATGGATGCCAAGTTTCCACTGATTGTGCCATTTGTGTATCATGTTCTGGCAATCATTATGCTAACGATAAGTCATGTCCTGAATTGGGTCGGCAGAAGGGCATTAAAGCTCTTATGGTCGAGAAATCTGTCTCTTATGCAGAAGCAAGTCAGGTTTTCCCTTCGGTTTCAAGATCCTATGCTGAAGTGTCTAGAGTATCCCAAAAATCTAGATCAATACCTAGCTCACCCCAGTATCCCAGTCCAGCCTCCCAAACACCAAAATCATACCGTAGAACGGTTTTTCTAAAACCCAAATCTCATGCCCCTCTTTCACCTAGCTATGACAAGCAGGCTCATCAAGCCGTTGTTCAGGATTACTCCTTCTCTCCTTCTGAAAATGGTTGTGCTTTCCCCAAGGAAGGTGCAAGCAACCCTGATAAATCCGAAAATATCCTTAATATTATAGCCAATATGCTAATTAAAGTATTAGCTAATCCTGCACAATCCTTACCTGACCATGTTGCCAACAAACTGTCATCAATTGTAAATTATATAAATAATGTTCCATCCCCTGACATTCCTTCAATGGAACGTGAGGAGTATTACTCCCAGGAATCCTGACCTAATCTTTCTTATTAACAAATTCAAACCATCGATCTGTGGCATCGCTGAGACATGGCTTTGCTCTGATAGTAATTTCAGAATCCCGCGCTTCAGTGATCTTCGCCATGACAGATCAGATGGATATAGAGGATGTGCTTTGCTCATTAATAACAAAGTACCATTCTCCCCCATTCCTCTAACCTTTGTTGGTGGCAACATCAATGTTGTTGCTGTTAAGGCTGAGGATATAAATACATTTAATTTCTATATTGCTCACCCACAAATGGAAGATTTTACTACAGTGAAAAGTTTGCTGAGTAATGTTCAGGGTCCATTGCTTATTATGGGGGATTTTAATGGCCATCATTATAGATGGGGATCAGAAACCTGCGATAACTTTGGTATAGGCCTTGTGGATATATTGGATGAGCTTAACCTATGTGTGATCAATGATGGCAGTGCCACACGTAGGTCTGCGCCAGGACAGAATAACAGCTGTGTTGATCTAACATTCTGCTCATCTAATATAGCCAGCCTTTTTAATTGGAGTTGCTTGAATATGACTTATGGGAGTGATCACTATCCCATCATGGTTGAAATCCCTTCTAAGACTATCCCTGACAAAATTTCCCCTCCTTTGTTAAAATACCAACTAAACTCAGTGGATTGGGACCTTTACTCAAAAGTTCTAGACTTACGTGTCTCTTCCCTTCCATCCACTAATCCGGAGTCTGCTCAGGAATGCTTTTCCTCATTTTCTAACATAATTTCCTCTACAGTAGAGGATTGCTTCCCTCCAAAAAACCTCCAACGGGGAAAATCCCGGCCCCGCCATGGTGGGATAGGGACTGCTCTGCCGTGATCAGGGCCAGGAATGAGGCCGAAATGAATTTCAACTCCGACTTGAACCTGGATAACATCATTGCCTTTCAACATATCTTGGCTAAGTCCAAGAAATTGCTCATGAATAAGAAGAGAAAAGGTTGGCGGAAGTACTGCGGCTCGCTGAGTCCATCCACTCCAGCGTCTGCAGTGTGGCGTAAACTGAAGTCGTTCAGAAATAGTTTGACGCCCCTGGTCGGGAACACACTATCTGCGGAACTGGGTAACCAGTTTCTTTCTAAGCTAGCCCCAGTCTATGTTCCTGGTATGGATGAGTGCGTCACTACGGGCTCTCAGCTGGCATCAGAGGACCCACTGGATGGGCCATTTACTCTACAGGAATTTAAATCGGTCCTCGCCCATGTAAAGGATTCTGCTCTAGGAGTGGATGGATTCCCCTACTCCTTCATTACCAAAGCGGGTGATAAGAACCATCAATATTATCTGGACTTAGCCAACTATTGTTTTTCTTCCGGTTTCCTTCTGATTGGAAGGTTCAAGTCGTCATCCCTATATTAAAACACGGTAAAGATCGTAGTGATCATTGTTCTTACAGACCAATTGCTCTATCATCCATACTTATTAAGCTTTTAGAGCATTTGATTAAAAACCGTCTAGAATGGTTTGTAGAAAGCAGGAATCTACTCCCAACGACTCAATTCGGCTTCAGAAAAGGTCTGGGTACAGCTGATAGTGTGGGTACCCTCACATCAGCGATCCGTCTGGCTCTTAGCAGGAATGGGTCTGTGGTAGCCGTTTTCCTAGACGTTTCAGCTGCCTATGATTCTGTCCTATCTCAGGCAGAAGATGCAAGAGCTGAGAATCCCGGCTAGGATTCGTCAAATCATATGCAGCATTTTTTCAAACCGTAGCGTTATACTCAGGATTCCCGGAGAAAACTCTGAGCCGAGATCGGTTTGGAGAGGTCTACCTCAAGGATCCGTGCTTAGTCCCCCTTTATATATATACTTCTGATCTTCCTTCTTGTTTAAATTTTAACTGTAATATTCTTCAGTATGCTGACGATATTGCATTATTGGTCTGTGGCAATTCCATACAAGATGCCGCTCAGTCCATTAATATATCTTTGTCCTCGTTAAACCAATGGCTTCTAGATCACGGGTTATCTTTAAGTGCTCCAAAAAGTTCAGCAGTTATCTTCACTCGCAAACGTCGTATCCCCCAAGTCGATATTCATATTGACGGCCATACTTTCCCAATCGACGAGAAGGCCAGGTACCTGGGGGTTACTCTGGATTCCAAATTGTCGGGAGTGGATCACATTAATAATACGGTTAAAAAATGTGAGCGCTCGGTCTCGGTCCTTAAGACTTTGGCAGGTGTCTGGTGGGGTGCTCACCCATACACCTTAAAACTGGTCTACAATGCGCTGGTCAGAAGCGTGCTGGATTATTGCAGTTACTTAATTGAGCCATGTAACAAGGAAGCAATGCGTAGACTAGACTCTGTCCAGGCCAAATGTCTGAGGATCGTAATTGGTGCCATGAAATCCTCCCCCATAAATGCTCTCCAGGTAGAATGTGCAGAAGCTCCTCTTACCCTTCGTAGGCAATACTTAGCGGATCGTTTCTTGTGAAAAGTTCTCTCCCTTTCGTCCCATCCTTTACTCCCAATTTTGAAAAAAATCTACCTCTCTCTTGACGCGTCTTCCTACTGGAATAATAAATCTATTCCATTGATGAATAGGTACAGAGAACTTAAACTCCTCTCCTCACCTGTTTGTCAATACCCTTCTCTTCCGGTCTTTTCTTCAGCTTATGAGGTGCTCCATTTCAGGCCAAAGGTCGTTTTGGGACTTGGTATCTCCAAAAATTCTCAGGACATAAAAGGCGACTTCGATCGGGCCATTAAAAGATACTGGAAGGGTTGGAATCTGTTTTATACGGACGGACGCATCTAAATTGTCTTTAACAGGATGTACAGGTGTTTCAACATATTTTCAAAATTCAAAAATTGCTCTTTTATTTCAATGTCCACCACAGGCCTCAGTATTTACAGGGGAATCAAAACCAACTTAGATCTAAAATTCACAGCACAATTATTTTTGATATTCCTAATTTACTATTCACTTGTTCGAACAACGGTATAAACATTGAAATAGCTTGGGTTCCCAGTCACTCGGGTATAGGTGGCAATGAGTGCGCCGACTCACTGGCTAAATTTGCTACATCTAACCCGGTGGAACGAAAGCACTACATGGTGCATAGTTACGACTTACGGACTGACACCAAACATAAGCTGTACAACTCGTGGTCAGCAGTGTGGCAAGTAAGTTCGAAACTCAAGAGGGCGTACTACGCCAGCATTCAACCCGACATCCAGCGGAAACCTTGGTTTTTTAAATGTCCAAAATTGTCCAGAAGAACTGTTGCAACCTTGTGTAGACTGAGACTTGGTCACTGTTGCAATCCAGTATTTCTAAATAAGATCAGTGTTCGTGACAGCTCCTTGTGCGAATGCGGTCTTGATGATGGAACTCCGGACCATATATTTTTCTCATGTCCTTCGAATTACCAATCCTTTGACTTGTATCATAAGCTTTCCAAAATTAAAATCCCCCTTCCTACTAAGTTCCATTCCCTTTTGACTACCTTTTCTCCTAAATTAATACAAATTTTATCAATATTTTTAAAAGAAAATGATAGCAAAATGTAGTTCGATGTGGGATAATAATAACTTTTATTATATAATTTGTGGTGTTTTAAAATGTATTTACTTATATGTATAACTTGGAAGAAAATTAAAAAATAAACTTTGTTAACTAACAAAAAACTGTCGTGCCGTTTCAGCTACTAACATTTAACTACCACAAAGACCATAAATAGTTCGACGGCTCGCCTCGTTACTCTGCGGCCACTACATGACTGGCAGAATAGTCGACATCGGCTCAGTTGCCAAAGAGGAAAAAAAAAAAAAACTTGCTTGACACTGAGAGTGACGCATGACAGAATTGCCATTTTTGACAGTCAGATGGTCGGTCAGTCATAAAATTTTGTTTGTCGGTATCAAATTAACAGTCGGTATAATCCACAGAGTACATTATTTAAGTGTAGTCCAATGTTCAAAAAATTCAGTAGAACTGTAGAATGAACAAAACAATAGTGAATCGGATTTTGCCGATGATTAACTTTTGTTTGAGTTTAATAGTTTATCAACACCACTGATAACGCCGGCTGTCGTCAGATAAACGGTATCGCCTGTGGTCGTCTGTTGTTATCATTGTTGAGTACGTTCAACATAAATCAGCCGCAATTAAGTAATTATGGATTTAACATTCTCCGAAATGTCTGTGGACACAAGTCTTGCACAGGTACTACAACTTTTATAACTACTTAACTTTTAAAATTGTAATATCACTGAACTAAAATACTTAATAAAAAATGTTTTTTTTGTATCTCCTATATTGCGCAAAGGATTTTGATGGCGTTTTCACCATCGTAAAGAGTAGTGTTTTTGAACCTTTTTCATACTAAGTGGGTCGTCCATAATATGAAAAAATACTTAGTTTGCGACCCCCTACCCTCCAATATTTCTAACTTGTAAAAACGACCCACTGACCGTATTTTTTTATGTTACAAACGTTGAATCCGTGCATAATTTATTTTAATTAAGTAAGTAAAACAGACATTTTTCACATAAGTGTCTCTTTGGGTACCTTTTCGTTAAATAGAATACCCGGAAAACTTTGCAGTGTGGTTGTGATTCCATTTACAACCTCATACTTATACGAGTTAACAGATGGCACAAATAAAAGGCAAACAGAAATCAACAAAATTTAGAAAATTATTTAATTCTATGCAAAAACAGATTGGCAGTTGGAAATAAATGGTTAACGAGAAACAGTAACCATACATTCCTCATCACATTAATGATTCATGTGACTTGTAGGTATTTGTTGATTTGTGCTTACCTAAGCTCTAATCTTTACTTAACTTTTTTCTAAATAATAAAAAAACACATTAACGTAAAATATAACATTTTGAACTACATATTATGGTTTCATATTATTATGTGCTTTAAATTTTAAAGTAACGGCAACCCCCTTCTTAAAGAAGCTTCGCGACCCACAGGTTGAGAAACACTGAGGTTGAGAATTTATTCCGGAAGGTTAATGTGTTTAATAATTTACTTTTTTTTTTATTCTTATTATAAATCTGTATCAACAATAACATTATTTATAGTTTGCCATACTGCATAACAGTTTTTCGGCAGTTGTTCTCATCTAGTAACATTTTGAAATTTTGAACTTAATAATAATGTACTAAAACTTAATTCAGCTGAGTAAACAATACTACCACTTGCATTTATTAAAAAAACGTTTTGCCAAGTCGTAAAAACCGTGCCAAGCAGGTGCAAGCAGGTCGCTAGTATAAAGTTAATCAGTACAGAGAAGAGCTTTTTGTGAACAATCTATTATTGCAACCAGGCAGCATTTGTTGGTGATGACTTATCCCTGGAATGGCCACACTTTCAAAGCCTCTTTAAATCTTTTGATCACCATTGATAGCGCACCACTTACTATCAGGCCACCTGCAACCTGGCAAGTCAAAATTATAAACTCTCAAACAAAATACATACCTATCTAATGATTAATATTAGATTTTAGAAATTAACGGTTTTAAATAAAATATTTTTTTGTTTCAGAAATATTTAATAAAAAATGAAGCTCTTTTAGAATTGTATAATGATTATAATGGGACACTTAAAAAAATTGATTGTTATTCTTATGATGAAACCAGTGTATTCAGTAGTTTTAAGAACATACAAAAGTTTCAAAACATTGAAAGAACATGGAATGAAGATCACCAAAACACAATACTTAATATGGCTTCAAAGTTAAAAAAAAATGCCACCTTAATCACGCAACTTGAATATCACATCAGAAATATACCTATAGAAGTCACCAGTGCACAACTTAATCTGATTATTGGATACATCCGCTGTTACTTGAAGCATGGAGATGATTTTTGTAAGTAACTGACAAGGGTAGCATGGTTATTGGTAATCATAGTAGTTATCTTAATAGATATAATTCTTCTGTACATGTGTTTATCACCTAACTCCACTTAAATGGCTTGACCGATGTGGATGAAATTTTGTGTGTATACAGGGTGGATTTTTGAGATGGGGCAGCAAAGGCAGCTACCTTAACCGTTGTAGCTACAGGAAAACGGTCTTAGGAGAATTTCCTTAACTTTTTGAGAAATTTTGATTTGCATTCACAGATTTTGAAAAAAATGTACAGTCATCAGGAAAATGGGTAATTTTCACAAAAACTGTTTTTAATGTTAATCGATTGTTTCATATAAGGATCAAAAACCTCTATTGGATCAACTAAGGTTTGAGTACTAGAAAAGTCAGAAATCGCAAAAGCTTTTCCCATACAAGTTAAAGAAAGTCTCATAAGACAGTTTTCCTGTAGCTACAACGGTTAAGGTAGCTGCCCTTGCTGCCCCATCTCAAAAATCCACACTGTATTTCAATGGGTTCCTGGATGGTTTGAAAACACAATTGGACCCGGTAGTTGGCGCTGCTTTTCCGACGACGTCTGCCGGGTCTGCTGGTATAGTATAAGTATTACCGTGTGGTGATAATGGTAAATCACCAACCTATTTTGAGCAAGCGTGGTAACCATTGCTCATGCTTTCTCTTTATGAGAAGAGGCCATTTGCCCTACAATGGGACATAATAGGCTGCTATTGTAATGGTAAATCATTACCATTTCTTCACTTACTTAAGTGATTTAACCTTTTTACTCTAGATGGTGTACGCCTGACAATTTTATTTTTTACTCTATCGTTTTTTGCCATTTTGAACAATTTCTAATGCTCATTTTCTTCTAGGTACCTCCATTTTTTATCCTAATGACCCGCTACTCGTATTTGGACGTCACGTATTCAATATTGTCTGCAGCGGCGGACCCTTTGTGAGTGTATCTAAGGAAACAGCTCCTATTTGTCACCTCTTAGCAACACTGCTCCATGAAGCAGGGTAAGTAAAGAAGTCACTACACTAGAAGCCTTTTTCCAACTGTGTTGTGTTCCGCTCATGCTGGGGCCACACCAACGGTTAACGTCAATGCCCATCATTGCCATAAACCACGAGCTAATTATTCTGATTATTAACGCGATAAATTGAGTGGCCACACTTGGAACGGCCAACGACAATGCTCATTTGATTGGCGCTAACATTCCTTCCTTAAATTTCCTTGATGCCGTCGTGCTCACGGTGCACAATGACAGACGTAGTGTGGCCGCTTCAACGCAATGACTCTCGCGTTAAATCTCTTTGATGTGCCAAAAAATACCGCCATCTGAGTAATCGCCTAACGTCAAACGGCAATGTAAATGCCCTTGTCAAATTAATATCGCGATAAGTGCTGGCTACACCTACGGTTAACGTCCATCATCGCGATAATCAACGGCGTTTCTCGTTGGTGTGACCCCAGCATCAAAGACATTTAAATATACTTACGATAGACGGGACAAACTGAAAAACATCAAAAACTACCAATTAGGTATCAGCTACAGGTCACACCTCGCTCAATTTAGTTCCCTGTCTCGTGTCATACGCCTCACATGACAAGGCGTTTAATGTGCAAAAGAAAATTATTTTCGAATTGTACATTGTGGTACCTGTAGCCAACCTCGTAGTGATAAAATTACTGTTTCGTTAGAATTTTATAATTTACCAATTATTTAGATAAATTGAATAATTTTCTTAGATATATCAAACTATCTGACGGTTGGTGTCGGTAAAAGTATATTGCGTCAAACTTGGCTATTATTGACCGAGCGAGCGCAAAGCGCGAGCGAAGCGTCTCTGTTTCAGCTTGGGCAAAAATGCTTTCGTATGTCCTCCGGATGGCTGTTCTCCTCTACAGGGCCGGCAGTCTCGACTAGATAGCGACGCCGTCGCAAACTACCAATCGCTAAATATTAAAATGAATCCTCAGTTGTAGCCCGCCAAATTCAAATTTTCTTTGAATTTGACGATTGATATGAAATTGATGATTATTATTCGATAAATATATAATTTCCACATTTGAGAACCGCATTTTGATGAACATACGACGTAAAACAGAGCTGCAATTTGCAAAAAACTAAAGACAATTTGAATTTAGTGGGCTACAACTGAGGATTCACCTTAATATTTATCGATCGGTAGTTAGCGACAGCGTCGCTATCTAGTCGAGACTGCTATCGCATTTCTCAACCGATTCTCGTGAAATTTTGTGAGCAGAGGGCTTAGAAAAAGTATCATTCGATTAGCGATGACGCTAGCAGAAAAGCCAAAAAAATGTATGGGGTTGACATAAGCTATCAAAATTTCACGTGATGATAGGTCAACGAATAGCCAAGTGGCACTTTTTGACAAGCGTTATCGCTAGCTTTCGATTCGTATGATGGAAACAGTAGCGAAAGCGATAGCGATTGTAGAAATAGAATCGCTCCGAAGCGAATGCCATTTGTCTAGACCTTGAGGTTCGATAAATCTATGGATTTATTTTGGCGATTCAGTTTATCGATTTTTTTCAAAGTGGCGGAGATGTGGGGGTTGAAAACGTGAAAAAAACATATTTTAGCCATTTCGCACTCGTTGCGCGCGCTTTTTAAGGCGTTTGTAAGGCGCTGTGAACATTTATACAGTTTTAAGCTAAGCAAAGACAGACTCGCGAGGTTTACAGCTCATAGAGCCACTAGTTTAAAATATATGTATTTATATTCTGAATTGTAAATTTGAAGTTAAGAACTTTTCAAACTGTACGTGAGCATACGGTATAGGTGATTCCTTTACAAAAGAAAAAGTCGTCGCCTTAAGTAATGCTAAAGTATTTAATAGTTTCGGGAAAATCTAGTAGAGAGACTTCTAAAAAAATGTTTTTATTCTTGAGCCACCTCTATGTACCGTATGTAATCAAGTGGAATTAGTCTCTTATGGAGTGAAGGTTCGACTCTCGGAACTTCTGACTAGTAAAACGTTCTGAGTTCAAAATATTTGGAAAAAGTGTTTGCTTGCTAAAGTTTTGCGGTCAGGTAAAAATTATAATTATGTTTTTATTTACAGAGCCACGAACGTTGTATTGAAGTTTGCGCAGAATACAGACTCTTATTATAGTGGTACAACATCATTAAAAGTTCAAGGTACGTTATAAATTTAGTTCTATAAGAAAAGAACTGTAGACGAGCGGCACGGACGTTACTGCAGGAGTCGCGCGTCGACGAAAACGACTGCTGTTGCGTTCATTTAATGACCAATTTATTTTTTGCTGAAATCAATCTTTAGCATTAAAAATAAAACTGAACTTTTTTTATCCTAGAAAACCCTTTATATCTTCAAATCCTTCTTTTTTTATAAGTTCGCATAACTGCCATAGTGTTTTCAGACCCCGTTAAAGATTTTCATGCATTTGTATTCAGAGTTGGATTCCGGCACGGTCGCCGTTGTATCCGATGATGCTGATGTTGACTCTGCCGTTGATAAATTCATCGCAGACTCTGTGCAGGTATGTTCTAATAAACACAAAGTATTAGTAAGTCGAATGCTTCACCATTTCTGCCGAAAGACACCCCCCTCCGGCCTTTGTCCAACAGACGACCTATGGCGGTCTTGTGCTTCTCCTATCCATCGGATTTCTGTGTCCTTCACCAGGTCATCCGTCCACCGCTATGGAAACATGAGCTCAATTAAGAAAATAAAATTGTATTTAAAAAATGTGTATGTTCACGAAGTTATTTCTGCTGCCTCTACATCACATTACAAATTAAATCATGTAGCTATCACTGTCTCAAGTTGCTGGTATATGAGTTGGAAGAGGAACGTTATGTTTAGATTGCTCAGCCATTAGCTGCAATAAAATGTTTTCGAGATGGCCGAGCGATAGTACAGGCACACATTTCTGGGAAAGAATAGCCCGTTTAGAAGCACCATTAAGTTGCTAGAAGTTATCTAAAATATTAATTTACATTTACCTTGAACATGATCGTATAAACTGTTCGAAGTGGCCGCCATTTTTATTTAGGTACTTTAAAATTTGCCCATGTTTCCTATCAGCGATTCTCTACGACCCAGAGAGCCACTGGTACAAGGTGTAGATGTGTACAATGACCCCTTTCCGATTCTTCAGTTATTTCAATTACACCTCGTATGGTGTCAATAGTCACCGAGTAATATGGCTGTAACATACGGACAGGATGTAATTATAAAGGATCCACTTGTGCATAAAAATCCGCTAGCCCGATTGGCAATAGTAGTACCTATTATCTGAAGCTAAACAACAAACGTTCACATTGCAGGCCCCGTGGCGCCTGAGGAGGATCCTGGTGCAAGAGAGCGTCTACCAACAATTTAAAGACGCTCTCAACTGGAAATGCAAATTAAATAAATCCGGAAGCAAGTCCCTAACATCCGATGTGTTATGTTCGGATACCCTTACTTACAACGACAGAACATTTCTTATAGATGCCGTCGAGTTGACACATGAAAATCCGTCACGTCACGTTGTGACCGTCGAAGCGTACAGGACCACAAAAGAAATGATATCTTTGGTGCAACAATATCAAGCTCACTACTTATCCCTTTGGACAAACGGCATAGCGGAAATTAATGAGGTCACGCACAGCACGATGTCGCCCGTGGTATGGGTGAATAATGTAGCTGACTTCAGAGGACCATCCCAAGTTTCCGAAGCGGTTTTTTCCCATTTGGGTCGCCACAAGCTAATCAAGAAATGTGACAAAATCGCTAAGTTGTGCGAAGTCTCACAGTCGTGGCTAAAACTGGATTTAGAAAGTCGTCGCGACATTCTGTATGGTTTTTTGGACAAATGCATACTATCAGATCCCGCAAATAAACTATATACTGCTATAAGAAATTCCATTTCAGCCTGTACCCTGAAATCTTTCGTAGATGTTGGCAAAGATTATGTTTGCATAGGAATGTCGCAGCCTAAGGGTATTATGGGAACCGAGGGTACTTTTTTCTCTGCAGAAAATTTTGAGTTAATTTTAAAAGGTAACGCATTAATCGTATTTATGGACAAAGAATCATCTCGACCACTGTCGGACTTGGCGTTACTTGAACAAGCGGGCGTACCGGTTGCTTATTTAGATTTTGTCACAGGAGATTTTCCAGTTTTTTTCTCAACCCCCACTCGAACTCGCGCCGTCTGGACTAATTCAGGAACAATATTTGCAAATTGATTTACTGACTTGGCAACACTTTTGTTTGTTCAGATAAGGAAGTTAGCTGTTATGATGTTTTGGCTGATTTTTGAAGTGAAATCTTCTTTAGCCCCGTTGTGATTTGAAACTCGATGAAACATAAAAGCGACATTAAAAAGAGATAAACATATACGATATCTGTAGGATTTAACTTGCGAGAGAATGCGATAGAATACTACTACACACATGTATTTTTTAATAGTCGGATAACTTTTATCTGAAGAATAAACATGACAGTACGGCAATTTCCCATAAAAAACGCTGTCAAACCGCAATAAAGATAAAGATTTTCTAACTATTGAATAATCAGGACTTAGTTTACATAATAATTTGTATAATTTAGTAAAAAAAAAAATAGAATAACTGAACTAGTTTTATAGATTTTAGGTAAAATATAGGTAGGTATGTACACTTACCTAAATATGCATGTTCCATAAAATCCGGTCTCTAGTAATAAGTTTAAGTATTAGTCTCTATAGCATGTTTACTATATTTTTATAAAAGTTTTATTTGAATATTTTTTTTTGTTTTCTTTCGAACACACGTTCAGTCTAAAAATTATTTGCTGTGTTGGCATGTCAATCAATCTGCCCCTCTTTTCCAACTATGTTCGGGTCGGCTTCCAGTCTAACCAAATGCAGCTAAATACCAGTATGTTACATGAAGCAGCTGCCTATCTGACCTCCACAACAGATACTGGGAAACACGATACCCCTTGGATGTGTGTCAGACTTTTAGGCTTCTGACTACCCGTAACGAGTAACCGACTCAAAGATCTACGAATGACAGCCGGGACCAACGAATAAGGAATGATTTTTGCTAGACATTGATGCCGATTCTCTTGTACACTGAACTAACTAAACTATCACTAAAATTCCTTACGTTTAGCTATGAGAATCTAAAAGCTATTCTGCAAAAAAAAAAACTCTAAATTTAAACATAATTCTGACACAACTAAAATCTAATTTGGCAATCGCGATTCCACGTAGTACTTGTTTGCCCTACCCCGTGAATATTTTTAGAGCCGGAGCGCGGAGGCGCGCAGGAGGATCAGGCTCGACATGTTTTTTAAGGAATTTTTCACTTTTTGTATGGAAAATATGAAAAATTATTATGGTCTACATTTTGAGTTTTAGGGGTTTAAGTTTCATAAACGGAGTTCAAATTTTCATTATTTTTGCGATGGCATAACATACCATAACATCACGCCTGTATTCCCCGAAGGGTTAAGCAGAGGTGTACATAAAGCACACCCACATTTCGCCAGTTATGTTTAAGTCCCATGTAATAGGGGGCGAGCCTATTGCCATCAACCGGGCTCAAATTCAGACTCCGGGCTGCTACTGAGAAATTCCAGATGGCAAAATCAAATAACACTTTGCCCGACCCGGGAATCGAACCCGAGACCTCATGCTCAGCAGTAGCGCTTGCGACCACTAGACCAACGAGGCAGTCAAGGTCAAGTCAAGTTTTGCGATAGAACACACCATTTTCAAGATATAAGCAAAATAAAAGAAAAAAAGATACAGTAGGTACTGTTTTTGCACCTGAAGTGGAGCTGTTGATGTGAATTTTAGTTCATGACAACCAAGGGCGAATTCAGCGGGGGGAGGGGGGGGGGGCACAGGGCCCCGTGCCCCCCCAAACGGCTTAATTGAAATATAATGGAATCGTTTGGATTGAGTGGCCTGAATGCATATCCATCATGACGTTGCTTCAATGATGAACGCTGAAGAAGTATCTAATATATCTTCAGCAGCTGTTGCGTAACTACTGAGGTTCAAAATGGTGCAGTCAGTTCGTACTCGGGTACTGAGGTCTGCTAAGCCAATAATGTGCCGGCCTAGAGTCGGCGAGAGGATTTCAGGTTAACATAAATAATGCTAAAAAGATAGAGCAGTCTGAGGGGCCTCGCGCGGGAAAAGATTATACAGCTTTCTTCAACTCATGTAAAATATAGCTAATACTGTGAATGGTCAAAAGACAAAGTAACCAAACCAATTCGAGGTGGGGTACTAAAATTATTGAGCTTGCTTCGCTCGATCTTGCAGCCCAGGGTCTCCTAATTCTTAAACTTTTAAAGTTAAAGTTACTCATATTTCTGTATCTATGGTCATCATCAGGTCATCGACGTTTGACAGGAATAAACTAAATTTTGCTGATTTTTTGTCTAGTTTAGAGCAGGGGCGGATCCACGATTTCATTTTGGGGGGATCATTCTGACAAGGTTTGGAGCTAGGGTTAAAATCACATGTAAACAAAAAAAATAGTTTTCAGGAACATTCCTGTGGCTGTGTAGGAGTGCAAGTCCGCAAAGCCGCTCCTCCGCTGTCCATATCCGCAGCCATGTTTTTAAGCAGCGTAAAGTGGAGAATGGACTTTCGGCTGAATTGAATCGAAAAGTTGAGTCGAAAGTATGGTATTCCTGGGTATTTTGGGGGGACCCATGGCCCCTCCTGTATCCGCCAATGGTTTAGAGGCATTTGTGACAAGATAATCGGCAGCCGTGTCGGGCGCAAGCCGTGCCATGCCATGTACGAGGCATGGATCCTAAACTTCACGAACATTTTATATACAGCAGTTCATGCTACACCGTGCAGCGTCCGTAACCCGTCCGAGTCTTGGTTCCTACAATGAGCAGACACGGACGCGGCTTGCACCCGATACGATCTAGCATAATCACCCTTTAACGTGCTTTCCGAAGGACGGAGGGGTCTCGATAAGTAGTAGATGGTCCCATCCACGAACCGACCACGACAAGCATCGACTTATGCGACTGTTATTATTTGGCCACGAGCCCTTAGGCACTTAGTTTTAATAATAACCATCAGCTCTACGCTACTCTAATAGCTGTCCTTACGGACCCGTTTCAAAAGATAGATTTTGTGCCTCCTTGCAGTTTTTGAATTGCGATATCATACCTACTGCGAAACCTCCGAATACGTAAGAATCACTTAGGTAGGTACTTATCCGTATGCTAATCCAGATTACAGGAAAATACACCCTAAAACCTCGCACGGGGAAACAGCGCAATGCTCGTTTCACGTTCCTTAGATGTCCGTATGACGCTCGTGCCTTCCTCTGCACAAAGCGCAATTTACCCAACTACTCACTGAAAGCCCAACTTTATCTCATCTCACAATATCAACAGAAATTAAAAACTTTACACTGCCATAAAGTCGGAAATAGTGACAACCTGCAAAATTATCAGTTGCGTTGCGGATGAAGCCTAGTTACCTACCTCTTTTTTTCTATTCTATTATTACTAATCTCTAGTAATCATTTAACTGATATGCGCCGACAGTGAGGCGGCCCGTTTGATATTACAATCACTTTGATTGACAATAAACGCGAAGCTAATTAAGAAACCTATTTTGTGCCGCCGTTCAACGTGCAGGGGCACTGGCGGTTACATTTAGCCGTTAAAAATAGTCCAATCAAATGTCACACCCGTCAATAAATAGTTCCAATTTCGAAGACCAAACAAAAGATGGTACCCAAGCATTTATTATGACGTTTACATGTAAATACGATAATAATCGTGTGAGAAAACGTGTGATTTGCATTGTTAGTATAAATACGTTTTTTCCCGGTTGAAATAATATAATTATGAGTCAAAATTAGTGAGTAAAGTTTAGTATGAAGACTGCCAATATGACCAGGAATAAGGGACAAGTTTATAGTGTTGGAAATTATCTGATGACTGGCAAGGTACTCGGGAAAGGACACTTTGCGAGAGTTGAAGAGGCTACACATAGGATAATAGGAAAAAAGGTAACAAAAGTTTAATATTATCTACTCACCACTAAGCCGGAACTTCGGTTAAAGTTAAAAGTCCCTTACCTATTACCACATATACTCATTGTTTTGGTATTCAGTCTTCTCCACAATCGTCCGGTGGTTAGCAACCCTGAGCGAACGATTAGATGTCCTTGGCCTCGTTTACTAAATGATGTGCCGCGTCAATATCTTGTCATTCAGTTTCTTGGCATGGCATGATAGGTTCGAGTTTGTTCACTATCACACCACCTTGTGATGGTGCAGCCCGCAGAGTACTTTTTTCGTGATACTTAGGAACGTGTTGGCATCGTTTTTACAAAGAATGAGAATATTGGCTCTGGGCTAAAATACCTTTAGATTCTTAGGGACCTATCTAAGTAACATCCTGAAATCTTTAATCCTTTGCCTGATTTTTAGAACTGTCACATTGGGACGTACTTCCATAGCATTGATCTATACCTACTTGTTTTTTTTTTATATTTTTTGTTTTTATGAGTGTGTTTAGTTTCTGATAATCCTGTGCGAGTTTCAATAAATACTTTTTCTTTCTTTCTTTTCTATAGTTCATGAAAACTTATTTGTTTAAGGTGGCAATAAAGATCATAGACTTGACGTGTATAAAAGAGGAGTATGCCCGTCGAAACCTTCACCGTGAACCGAGGGTGATGGCAAAGCTACGGCACCCCTGCATCGCGGCCCTCTATGAAACTATGATGGTTAGCTGAACAAGTTGCATTCTATAGTTTATACACTTTCGTTATACTATTATCAGTGTCCATGAGAGATAAAGCTGCTAAGCACTAACCTACAATTCTGCAGTTTTGGGAGTGCGTAGAAGGAAATTAACGCTGTGACTTTCCAATGGTATCGAAGCTTTTCTATCTCACTGGCGCGCGCGCCAACTTTTGTCTTCACATAGTGTCGTGCCGAACCGAAACATGAATATTGTTTACGCAAATCAGGTCTCGTTTCGGCTGTCAGTATAGCGGTGCAAAAGGGACACTCCATCGAGGTGGAGCAGATGAAAAATAATTTAATATTTTGCAGCCGTTATATGACGGCGCTTATTAGAGAAGCCAAGCTTTAGTGGTTATTGTAGCACGGACCGCGCCTGTACGTGGTGATGGAGGCAGCGGGCGGCGGCGACCTGTGCGCGCACGTGCTGGGTGCGCGCGGAGCCACGCGCGGCCTGCCGGAGCCGCGCGCTCGCGCGCTAGCCGCGCAGCTCGTGTCGGCCGTGCACCACATGCACGCTCGCGGAGTCGTTCACCGGTATTCTCAGCTTTTTAATACGCTTTAGCTAAGACTTGACAAATGATCTTCTGAATTTATCTTGGACATTACGAACATCATCGGTGATGAAAAATATCGTGATGAATCTTGGACTCTTATACTTAGTTAATATCCATCTGAAATCGCCAACCCGTCTTTAGCAAGCATGGTGGTCAATTCTCGTGCCTTCTCTGTATGACTTGTTTTATGTCTACCTTGCAGGGGGGGGAATAGGCCCAAGGCTGCGTCCTAACGTTCATTTAAGTCACTTTTCGTTCGGCAAACCGGAACGCGTGGTCACAACTACAGAGGGCGCCATTCGGGTTTCCCAAAAAAAAGTGACATATGAACGCGACGATTACTTTTGGTTTGAAGGACGCGGGGTCAGGTCTGATACAACCTGAATATGGCCGTTCGCTTCGTCGGTAGGTGGTTCTAAAAGTTTTTCAGCGAAAGACCCGCGCCAAATAGCGGTGGTCTTTGATTTTTAAAGAAGCCGACCCACGTGTGGATCATCCGTCGCGGACGTTCGCCTAACGCAGAGTATTTTGGCCCATCTCTCTGAATAATTAATAAGTAACCGGAGTTCACAATAGAAAGAAAATTCGTTGAAGGGCATAATAATATATGTATAAGTACCTATAATTTAAAAAAAATACCTAAAATAAATCCCCCGGAAGAAGGTAAATACTGATGACGGCAAATAGAGACGTTTGGAAAAAGGAATAACCTGCTGCATTGACCCAAATAAAATTGGTAATAAGAGCAGGACCATATTGTTTCGCAACTTGGACCCCAGCACCGATACAAAAGTGATGCATGAAAAAATCCCTTTTTTGTCAGTTTCTTATCCAATTGTGAGAAAGCTTAATATAATTGAAACATTGTCTGTGGGGCTATAAAAGTAGGTAGTTACAGTTTTCGTGGCGCTAAGCCTGTCATGTCAGTCACACCTGTTAATAGTTTCATCACTGGCGCTCTCGAAAATATAGTTTATTTTGCCATTGATTTACTTTAATGAAGATATTGTATTATCATAAAATGATATTTTATATTAAGAATAGCTGAAAATTAATATGTGATTTTTAATTTTCTTGAAACGGTTTGCTTAATAATAGGAAAACATTACTGACTGGGTTTTTTCGAAAAATTGTTTTTTTCAACATTTTTCTGTTAGTTGAAAAAAGTGGTCCAGTCACATGCAACTATACCATAATTACAGTGATGTTGATTATATTTTTTAATGTTCAAAATCAAACGTAGTTTCTATTAAAAAAGTGATCAAACGTAAGTCTCGCTTATTTTTTTTTGAAAACTTGTTGCGAATGTTTGTGATTTTCCATGAATACTTAATTTATTTGAAAAATCCCTTTCAGCCACATTCAAAACAAAGAACTCTGCTTTTCAAAGCACAAATCATTTTGTTTTTATTCTTTTTCCCTTTCTCACAAATAATGCAGAAAATTTATCAAAATCAGTCGATTTCGCGCACGAGCTTGTACCTTGTACCATAAATGGGTAGGTAGCAGTAGCGAAGGGCCAATTTTTGTAAGAGGTAAGCCAGAGTACATTTCTTTAGTGTGATTATATTATTTGTCTATAGAATACTGACTGTGCTATTTTTCAAAGGGAAGCCGGTAGGAATCAAGTTGTATGGAACCTTCGCCACTGGTAGGTAGGTAGGTCTATGACTCTGTCAATGAAGCAGGTTGACGAGTGTCCCCTTTTGTCAGATGTTGTCTTAACAATAACGATTGTTTTGCAGCGACTTGAAAATGGAAAACATCATGCTGGACAGCACTAAGCAATTTATTAAAATAGTTGGTAAGTTTTATTACTTTTCCTACTGCCCAGTTATCTCCGCTTGGTTCAATGTTTTAAAATGTTCTTAGCTCTCTAGTCTCTCAAAGTTTCCTCCAAAACGTTCTCGTCAAGCGTTCTCGTCTAA
Organism: Griposia aprilina; assembly: GCA_916610205.1. Lineage (NCBI taxonomy): Eukaryota > Metazoa > Arthropoda > Insecta > Lepidoptera > Noctuidae > Griposia > Griposia aprilina. The sequence continues at coordinate 20,756,279 of OU744299.1, read as the reverse complement.
ATGTCGTGAAAATTTTTCAATTTAAAACGTCAACTTCATACTGTCCGGATTCTATTTCCCAGAACAGTTAGTTTCAACGGTACAACTTCCGAAATCTAAAAAACCTCCATGGACTATAAATAAAAGCTTGTTGCTGGCAACATTGCAGTATGCATGTTCTTTTTTCAGCAAAATTAAATCATCTAGCTGCAACATTATTGCGCAGCTTTCTTTTCTACAATGTTTTCGTAAGGTGATTGTACTAAGGTCCTGGGTTTGATCCCCAGGTCGGGCAGTGTTATTGGGTTTTTCCATTTGGAATTTCTCAGTAGCAGCCCGGAGTTTGGAAGTTAGTGGTGTGACACCCCCGTACCACGGAAAGCACGTAAAGCCGTTGGTCCTGCGCCTGAAATCTCTCCGTGGTCATGTCGGATTTAAGAGTTCAGGAACAGGTGCACCAGTGTTTGCGCACAAAAAACTTATTGTACTATAAAATCTCCTACTTTTTCCCCGTTCCCGTCATGTGGGACCGCTATGTTATGTCAACAATCATTGCGCGCTTCTCGATTCGATCCACCACCGCTATATCAGGCTTGTTATAAATATTATAATCCTTTGGTTGTAGATTTCGGGCTATCAAACATGTGGAGCGGCGGGGCGGCACTGCGGACTCCGTGCGGCTCGCTGGAGTACGCGGCTCCGGAACTGTTCGTCGACGGCCGGAGATACGGGCCCGAGGTCGACCTATGGAGCATGTACGCACATGGACACAACTAGCTGGCATCATCATTATTGGAACGAAGTTCCTTATCGCGCGTTGCGAAAGGGGGCTAGACGGAAAAAATTAAGACCAAAAGTTGTAACGATACTTTTTGTAACGACACTTTTTTTATAGTTGTAAGCCGTACGGCTTGCGCGTGTTTCTGTCTGTCTGTCTCTCTCTCTCTCTCTCTCATAGAAAGCAAGCCAGTTGTTTTTTTTATATATATATTTTTTTTTTTATTGGACTTCGTTCCATCCGGGTGTGCCTTGACACCTCTCAAGTTTTCTCTTGTCCTGCACCTTAATTACGTAACACACTATTTATCACAATCTGAATCATTTTGAAGCCTATTGCTAATCCATTGCTTCATATGTTCGAAAAATTTGTCTGCTCAACAACGTAAATAACGCAATGAATGTTGTTGAACTGTCAAAATGAAATCCATTCCTACTGTCAATGTGTTACGTAATTACCCCGCTGATCCCAATTTACTTGTGATCGGCGCAATGTCTTTTTCTGCCATATTTCTTTAAAATGCTCGGTTCCTATAAACAAAAGCGAATCGTTTTGCTTACCAATGGTAGCATTTTTTATTGCCAAACTGGGCATATAAATAGATACGTAAGCTAATTTTTACCTGTGATAGCTATTTCTATATAGGAGGGTCTACTTTGCAATGCTATGAGGTCTTTGAGTCATTTTATTGGTAAAGATACAAGTCTTAATTTTAACTAATAACCAGTGATCGGAGTAGGTAGATTGATTTTTAGTACTTGTATCATAAATGCACACAGAAAGAATAACATGGATAAGCCATTTTTCCGGAAAGTAATTCCGGTATTTCCGGATTTAGTATTTCCGGCGGGCGTACGCATTGTTCTGATAACCGGTTATTGTACCACCCATGATCCTTTGTTCTGATTGGTCGTTGGGTTTTGTCAAATCGTGACAAAAAAAAAAATAGGAAGAATAATAAAGAATAAAATTGCTCATTTTATTACAATTCCTACCTTTTTTTTGAGGATGGCAAATCATCAAATGACTCCTTCCACTCTGGCAGAATACAATTCCTACATAAGTTCCGGTTTTTTTTTAATAATCCACCAATTCCGGAGGAATGTCCATAGTAATATATACGTTTCGGATCAATGACCCCAGTTCAATCTACCTACTCCGATCACTGCTAATAACGGTCCGTAAACTATAGGAATCGGACATAAGTCGTCATCTCAGTAGTTCACCCCCTTTCTAGAAATATCATCATAATTATATAATATACAGGTTCAAATTAAATTAGTTAGCCAAACTCCGCAGACGTGATGGGTAGGTATCTAAACATGATAAAAAAATTTTTTTTTTTACGACATCTACCGTAGATAGTTTCGTTACTTACTAGAAATATCGATTAAAAAACAGTTTTTTTTTTTTGTAAACTAAACCAGTTAAAACAAAAAAAATCTACACCAACGACGGTAGTAGTTGTAAAAAAAAAAGTTTTTATCATCAAATCATATTTTTTTTGTTTTGATTTGTCGTGTTTCGCATTATAGTATGTATGAACTTGTAATAAAATCTCTTTGGCTATACTATTTGTATCTGGCTGGTTTTGGTATCATTGAAAGTTTAAATTTTAAAGAACATAATTCCAAATTCAAATTAGGAAAATGTGTGATTTTCATTTGTTTTTCGTACTGTCAAGATGAGTGAATCTAATGAAGAAATTCGATACATTTTAAAATTTTACTACAAAAAAGGTAAAAATGCAAGTCCAGCCGCTAAAAAAATTTGCGATGTTTATGGACCTAGTGCAGTGTCTGTGAGAGTAGCACAAATTTGGTTTAAGCGTTTTCAATCCGGAAATTTTGATGTCAAAGATGCACGTCGCTCTGGTCGCCCTATTACGGATAACATGGATGCCATTTTTGAAAAAGTGGAGCAATATCGGCATATCAGTAGTTACGACGTAGCTGAAGAACTGGGAATTGACCACAAAACAGTTTTGGCACATTTGAAATAAACTGGGTACACAAAAAAACACGATATTTTGGTACCTCACGAGCTCACTGAAAGAAACCTAATGAACCGTGTACTCATTTGTGATTCTTTATTACGACGTAATGAAACCGAACCATTTTTGAAGAAGCTGATAACTGGTGATGAAAAATGGATCACGTACGACAAGAACGTGCGAAAAAGGTCGTGGTCAAAGGCCGGTCAGGCTTCACAGACTGTGGCGAAACCCTGGTTAACTCGCAACAAGGTGATGCTGTGTGTGTGGTGGGATTGGAAGGACATTATTCATTATAAGCTGTTACCACCATGCAGGACCATCGATTCTGAACTCTACTGCGAACAACTGATGAGATTAAAGCAAGAAGTAAGCGGCCGGAATTAACAACAGAAGGGGTGAGGGTTTTCATCATGGTAACGCTAGACCTTACAACCACTTTAGCCACTCAGCAAAAATTAAGAGAGTTTGGCTGGGAGGTGTTAATGCATCCGCCGTATAGTCCTGACCTTGCACCTTCAGATTTCCACCTGTTTCGGTCTCTTCAGAATTCTTTAAGCAGTGTCAGGTTAACATCAAGAGAACTGCCAAAACCACTTGTCGCAGTATTTTGATCAGAACTCCCAAAATTTGTATAGCAATGGGATCATGTCCCTACCTACAAGATGGCAAAAAGTTATCGAACAAAATGGTACCTACATACTTTAGTTAAATGTAAATCACTACATAGTATAAAACAAAGTCGCTTCCCGCTGTCTGTCTGTCCCTATGTATGCTTAGATATGTAAAACTACGCAACAGATTCTGATGCGGTTTTTTTTAATAGATAGCATGATTCAAGAGGAAGGTTTATATGTATAATACATGCATAATATAGTAAAGAAATACTGATAATTTGAGAGGTTTCTAATGTGATGTCGTAAATAAACACAGTTTTTTGCGCTTACATTGCAAACGCTGGCTGAACCCAACGAGATAGATCAAAATAATGTACTACAGTATTGTACACCTTAAAAAAGTCTACTAAAAAGGCCGTGATGGTATATGTCTATCTCTTAGGGATAACCCACAATAACATTTTTTTATCCTTTACTTTTTACGAGAAATAATGGCTTATTTACGAAGCGATTTTAAGCAATACAGCATTAATCCTTATCCAATTAAGTACCTTAAATATAATGTGCATTTAATATAGATCAATATGGCCCTTTACATTGTATATCATTAAAACGAATATCTTAGAAGATATCAGAGATTTAAAATGCGGGGGCAGAGCGGCCATCAGGCTGTACGTCCGTCCGGTGGAAGCGGCCGGTGGGCGCGGCGCGTGCATATAAATCAATCCAAAATGTTACTTATTAGTAACATAATATTACTTATTAATCATTCCACACTGACACATCTACATTGCACCCTGCGAAGCCGGGGCGGGTTGCTAGTAAACTATATGAAAAAATGCTATGAATTTTCTTAAAAAATGCGAAGAAACTTTTTCCCCAACCTATTAGATACCCGTCAGTTCTGCGGAGTTTCGCTAGCTAATTTAATTTGATCCTGTATATTATATAATTTATATAAGGTGATCTCTCATTGTACGGGAAGCCTATACAATGCGATGTCAGCTTATACTGGCAATGCAATGTATATCTTGGTTATGTGTCATAGTACGTACCTATACGTTTCTACTTTATGTACCCGCTACGTTATTGGCTTCAACTGTGACTGTGAGCAGCCCCGGAACTAGATTATACCTCGATTATTATTATTATTATAATCTTGGTATCGTCAAACGGGGTGAATAGGCATGCAGGGGTGAATCGAGACGAAACTTAAAAGGGATTTTAACATTGAAATAATATAGTTTGTTGCCAACAACGGCACTTAATCGTTAATTATAATACATTCAGGGGGGGGGGGCACAGTGCACGCGCCCCCCCCCCCCCCAACGGTTTAAGGGAAATATAATCGAATCGTTTGGATGGATGGGCCTGAATGCATATCCATCATGACATTGCTTCAATGATAAACGCTGAAGAAGTACCTACTATATCTTCAGCAGCTTTGGCATAAGTATGATGGTTCAAAGTGATGCAGTCAGTTCGTACTCAGGCACTGAGGTGTGCTAAGCCAACAATGCACCCGCCTAGAGTCGGCGAGAGGATTTTAGGATAACATGTAATGCTAAAAAGATGCGCGGTCTGAGGGGCCTCGCGCGTCCAAAGATTAGACAGCTTTCCTCAACTCATGAAATATATTTAGCAAATACTGTGAATGGTCAAAAGACAAACTAACCAAACCAATTCGAGGTGTGGTGCCATAAAAATTGAGCTCGCTTCGCTCGCTCTTGCACCCCAGGGTCTTATAATTCTGAAACTGTACTACCTATGTCGACAAAGTTACTCTTATTTCTGTATCTATCGTCAAAAGAAAATCAATCCTATCCAAGGCGGGGTGCTAAAATTGATTTTTTGTTTGTAGTTATTCTTAAATGTTATTGAAAAAGGATAAATCCTAAAAACAACATAGTGCAATACTAGATGTGAGAGACACTTTTTAACTGTCTGGCCCATGTGCCCCTCCCAGAAATAAATCCTGGATCCGCCCTTGAATACATTAACACATTTTAGAGTCCTTTTTGGCAACAAACTATTGTATTTCAATGTTAAAAACCCTTTTAAAGATTCGTCTCGATTCACCCCTGCATCCCTAATCACACCCCTTTTGGCGGTTTTTTTTAAATCGCTCTAAACCCAAAATTGTCTGATAACTTATCAGATTATCGCGCATGAAGCGCGTAACGCACGCATTCAAGTAGTTTTTTTGTATAATTTTGCGCAACTCGTGGGCGTTAGAAATAATAGCGACTTATAAAGGGTCCAACCTTTATAAGTCACTATTTTTATTTGCCATGATAGCGGCCATAGCATTCTGTGACAATAGGCTAGTCGACAGTAATAGATTGTGTGATCATTGTGATATGAGATTGAGTGATGGTAGATTTTCCCTCTCGCACAATGTGGTTGTTCATTAATCTACTAAATTAGTAGTATTAAGTCTCATTCTCGGGTTTATAACTGAATAAAAAAATTGACTATCTAACTTAAATAATACTGTCAAAGTAAATACTATCACAAATAATTATTTGTCTACTTATTTTTATTTATTTATATTTAAACACCTTGTTATGACTACCGAATATTATAATATTCCGAGCTTGTTCCCAACGAGTCACACCTCAACGGGTAACAGTGTGACTCGTTTGGAATGTTTTGGATAATAATTCCCAACGAGTCACAGTTACTGTTACACTGTTACTATATCATCTATCGCCACGAAATATTTTCGTTCTCAGATAAACAAAAATTGTTCCCAGGTATTTGGTACAACTTGGGGCACCCCGACTCGGACAGGTTAGGTTAGAAGGGGACGGCGGGGTCTGAAAGACCCCGCCGTCCCCTTCGTGGTTATTTTTTTTTAAACCGCCCAGAAGTAGGAGTCCCGCGAAGCGGGACTCCGTCGGCTACGCCTCATTATTGTTGAAATACTTATTAGGACACACCTATTATAATACATACAAAAACATTTATTTGGTACTAGACTTTATATCTCAGGATTTTAGGTGATTTATTGTGGAACTGATTTTGCATTGTTTGGTGACTACATTTTGGTGACAGATCTACTATTTTGAGGACAAACCCTATTATTTAAGAAACGCAAAACTAATTAAATTGGTGATAGCTTAAATGATACCCTAAATCAAGGTGGGATCATCCCAACGAGTAACAGTGTAACAGTAACTGTGACTCGTTGGGAATTATTATCCAAAACATTCCCAACGAGTCACACTGTTACCCGTTGAGGTGTGACTCGTTGGGAACAAGCGATATTCCGACAGAAATAAAAAAAAATAAAAAAACTAAGATGTAATTAAGTACATTGTTTGTTACCTTAGTTACAAGTGAAGCTAGTAAAAGCGTGTTAAAAAAGCGGATTTGGCGGAAAAATATGTTCGACACTCGAGTGCCCACAAATATTTGTTCTGTTAATGTTGTGTAAACTGTCAACTAACATATTGGCTTACTATTACGGTTCCCAAGAAAACAGCCGTGACAAACAGGCGGCGTAGGCCCTTTGGGTTAGGAACCCTATATATAGTAGTACAGCTTAGTATAACGGGCTGGTGGTGGTGGCCCATTGAGTCACCCTATGTAAAATATCTACATTTATATCTGTAATTTTAATGGTGTACATAATAAAGAGTATTCTATTCTATTCTGGTGTCCGCAACTCCACGTCCAAGCGCGTATTTTACGTACGGTACGGGTGTAAAAATCGATCATTCGATCAACACCAGCTCGTCAAGGCCAGCAACGCCTTGATGTTACTGGCGATCACACGGGAGGGTATTAGGAACCTTAAAAGGAGCATGTATGTATGTTGCAGAGGCGTGATCGTGTACGGCATGGTGACGGGTGGGCTGCCGTTCACAGGCGCAGAGGCCGGCGAGGGCAGGTCGCGGCCGCAGCTACGCGCCGCCATCACGCGCGGCTTCACGCGCAAGCAGCGTTGTGCGCTCGCCGCAGTCACACCCGGTTACTAACACTTCACTATACTCCCAGACTCCGAAATCGAGCCACCGTGCAGTTTTATGTTTAAAGGCCTAAAATATCAAAATAATCAAGTCAGAGAAAAAGATTTTATGCATTTTTGAAGCAGACTTATTGGCTATCATTTTGGTATCACTATTGTCCCAAAGTTAAATTCAAGAATTTGAAAAAAGATAAAAAAAAGTAAGGAGTTTGGTCGCTTTTAAAGAAGCAACAAGCTTTGACTAGAGCTAATTCAATAGTTACCTCGTCAACGGAGCCAGGTTCTTTTGACGGATGAAACCAAGATTATGCTGTATGGCAATGATAGATGTAGGAAAATTTACCGAAGATAAGGACAACAGTTGCATTGAAGAGAAGGTGAGTTATGGCAGTGGGTCAGACAGTCGGGGGCCGAATTTCCACCGACGGAAAAACTGGTCGTCGAGTTTGTGTCCGGACCACGGTTGCCGCCACTAAATAGCGACCGATGCATTCATCAATGCCTAGAGGATCATGTGATGCCATATGCTGGCTTTGTGGATCAGGATTTTATTTTTATGCATGATTATGCAAGGGCGCTCACTGCAAGAATTGTTCGAGAATACCTGCATGACTTTAGTATCGCAGTAATGCAATGACCAGCAGCAACCCTGATATGAATCCAATAGAGCACTTATGGAATGAGCTGATGATGAGACGTGTTTGAACTAACCAACCAGCTCCAGAAACTTTGCTGGAGCTGAAAACTGCCATCTTGAAAGCATGAGAGAACATTCCACAGCACGTCATAGTGGCAATAATTAATTCCATGCCGAACCGCATGACGGCCGTCGTAAATGCTCTTGGAGGTAACACAAGTTACAAAATAAACGTTTTCTCTATGTAAACCATTGTTTTCTTTAGAAAATCCACGCTAATTTTGCCGTTAAGAAATGCGAAAAGACGACTTATTGCAATGAAACAGTTTTTTTTAGTATTCCGATTTTATATCTGGAACAATGACAAACTGAAATAATAGTGAGTGACTGGCTTCAAAACCACTTTTTTTTTTCTTTGTACTACCATTATTTAAAAAGATACGAGACCTTTAAACAAAAATATGCAGGGTGGCTAGATTCAGGTGTCCGGGAGTGCATTGTATACTACCATTATGCCCAGTTACTACTTACGCCCAGTTGTTACTAACACTTTATATTACCATTACGCCCAGTTACTAACCCTTTATATTAACCATTACGCCCATTTACTAATACTTTATATTACCATTACGCCCAGTTACTAACACTTTATATTACCATTACGCCCAGTTACTAACCCTTTATATTACCATTACGCCCAGTTACTATCCCTTTATATTACCATTACGCCCAGTTACTAACAAGTACCATTACTCCCAGTTACTAACCCTTTATATTACCATTACGCCCAGTTACTAACACTTTATATTACCATTTCGCACTGTTTCACTCACAAGGAGCGGTCCGCGCTCGCAGCAGTCACGCACGGTTACTAACAATTTACTATTTATTAACACCTGGTCTCTGGAACCAAAAATAACGACGTCAAAATAAAATGCGTGATTTTAATAATTCAGTCAATCACAGCAGTGGTGTTATTTTTTGTTCCAGAAACCGGACGTAGGTAAGTCACAGATGGTTGGAAAACCGCTTTTGTATTAAATGTTTAAAGTTAGTAATAATGTTATAAGTCATCCACTTTTATTCGAATACGTCATTCTAAATACGGTTATTAAATGAAAAGTGATGTGACAATTATTTTATTATTTATTTAAAACGTACAAAAAGAAACAAAAACGTTAAAATTATTTGTTATTGTTGAAAGTATCATTAAAATGTATAGGTACCTACTATTGTTTTTATTTTGATTTGATTATTGACATTTATTTCCGACGGCGGCAGGCGGGCGTTGAAATAGTTCAAAAACTTGATCGCGCTTATATTTGAGCGTATATTATAACAAAATCACAAACAGTACGTTCGAACCTCTTTGGAATCACTTCACGGTCAGTCCATGAAAATTCAGGAAATGTTCGTATAACAACTCCGGACGGCGCGATCACGTTGGATCTGAAACAAAGATGATTTTTCATTGATAAAGTTGAAATGGTAACATTCAGAAGCCCTAAAACGTACTGAATATGGGGTCCTTCATGAGAATTGTATGTAATAGAATCTAATAATGAATATAAGTTAATGTAAATAATAACTCTCACACTTGGAATGACAATTCAACAATATTCACATCATCGCTTACCATAAGTTAAGATAGTGTTCAACTGCAAGCCTATCAATAATAAGAAATAAAAAAAGTTATTTTTGCTGTCGAGCAGACGAATGTTTCAAACATAAAGAAGAAAAAAAATACATTTATTTATCACAGACTAAAAGGCACACAATATAATATACTGCAGATAAAGAAATATATAAATTAAATATTATGTTACAATGGATTTTATTGTATTCTCAAAAAGAGGAAGGTTGTCATTTTGAGTGAATTACGCCGTAAAGCTGTGGAGCGCTTGGTCGCCCAGTGGTAATGGCCGCGACTTACCAAGTTGTAGGTCGTAGTCGTTTGTTCGGACCCAGACAGGCGCTTTACTTTGTATAAATTTATTTTATCACCACTCCTCTCAAAACGGTTAAGGAAAACATCGTGAAGAAACAGGGATGTCCTTGAAAAAAAAAACGAAGACATGTGACATCTACCCAGTGGCGTGCACGTTGTATGTTGTGTTTTATTTAAACATATATTAAATCTACACGCCTATCTTTCTGTAAGAATGTCTGCAATATGGAATCGTAAAAGTTGGGCATTTCCGTAAGATGGTTTTTTTTCTATTGAAATCATGGAAAGATCTGTAAAGGCTCGTGCACACTGACGCGACGCGACAGCCCGACACAAAGGCGCCGCACGGTGGATCGAAAATCGGCTGTAGAAGACATAGGATCTCGATTTCTTAAATGTTATTTTTTTTGCTGGAAATGACTTCTGCTGATCATTACTATGTACAAAAATGACACCCGAGTTAATTCTGCCCAAAAACGGAGGAAATATATTTTTTTTACGAAAAATTTGTATGAAGCTAGTATGAAAAATCGAATTATCTCCTAAACGGCATGTTTAACCGTAATATCCTTGGAGGTGGCCATAGTGCTAATTATTTATGATTTTTTGGTTGCCAATTTGACGAAAAATTTAATGCCGTTTTTTTTAAAAAAATCGTCAAAATATTTTTATTTATTTTTACATGTAAAACGATCCCTTTTAGTGTCCAAGTTAAAAAGTTCGATATGTTATTAACCCAAATATTAAGAACACACAAAACAAGAAAAATTAAATAAAAAAATTGCTGTTTTTTGACACATTTTTACTAATTTAAATAAAAAAAGATTATCAAACTCTTATTTAAGTAACATATAAAGTTATATTATATACAAAATAATTTAATTTAAAAAACAAAATACTCTCACTTCGTAGAAGAACAAACAAGTCTAAATTCGTGATTAAACTTTCCATTCTAAGATTTTATAGTCGCAGATTTAGTGTTAGCAGTTACACAGTTGTGAACAAACTAAATTATAAAACAAAACTTTAGCCCTTTTATTGCAAAACGCCAATAATTAGGTAACTACCCTCATTAGTTATCTTCTCATTAGCTAATGAAAATTTATAATTGTCACTAACTATTCTTAGAACTCATAGCACTGCTAATTAACAAATTAGCTTACTTATCAGGAAAAGTTGAATGTAATCCATAGTTGGCATTGTCGTGAGATATTGAAAATCATTAAATCACCTATAAAGACTCATTAGAAGACCTAATCAGTGTAGTTACTTAATCACTTCTTTTCGGACTCATTAGAAGAGTAAACAATTGGTAATTTGGTTGTATGAAAAGTTTTAAAACTCATGATGTGTTGATAAATATCTAGCTCAAACATAGTTGTCTACGTGTGGGTGTACTATAAACCTCTGCCAACTCCTTCGAAAATATAGGAGTGATGCTATTTTATGTTACGTGTAGTTAAAAGTCCGTGTTCTTCAACATAAACACTAAAAGGAATCGTTTCATATGAAAAAACAAATGAAAATATTTTGACGATTTTTTAAAAAAAACGGCATGAAATTTTTCGTCAAATCCGCAACCAAAAAATTATAAATAATTAGCACTATGACCACCTCCAAGAATATTACGGTTAAACATGCCGTTTAGGAGATAATTCGATTTTTCATAGTAGCTCCATACATTTTTTTCTTATAAAAATTATAACTCTTCCATTTGTGCACACATTTACTTCATATGACATTTTATAGAACAGTAATGATCAGCAGAAGTCATTTCCAGCAAAAAAAATAACATTTAAGAAATCGAGATCCTGTCTTCTACAGCCGATTTTCGATCCACCGTGCGCCGCCCGTCGCGCTGCACGCGGTGCCTTTGTGTACGCTGTCGCGTCGCGCCAGTGTGCACGAGCCTTAAGTCGTTGCTGGCCTTGTGTATTTCTTAAGTAGGTATGTATACGTTTTAGCGACGAGAATGACCTTTCGGTTGAAGCACTGCTCGCCGGAACTGTAACAATTAATTTTGCCAAACGCAGCACTTCGGGAAAAACTGTATTTAGGTTATTTTCGTAAAAATGTTCTATATTTTTGTAAATATTAAGGTTTTTGAATTCGGCAGATTTATAAACACATTTGAGCTCATTGATAAGGCGGTCTAAGTTAAAGTCGTATAATATAAAAACATTTACGCTTTGCGATACTAGTTCAACTGGAAAATTGTCATTATATTTATTGAAATTTTCGCATGAAAGTCCAAAATTTCTTAACTCTTTCAGATTTTTCATTCGTTGGATATAATATTGTCTATAATTTCAATAAAAATCCGCTTAAAATTGATTTTTGCGTCCACAACATTACGTTTTCGTTTTGGCGACCCTGTGATTATTTTTAAGCTTTCAAAAATTAATTCAAACCTAGAGCTGAATGATTCTAAAAACGATTCAAACTCTAATTAATATTTTTTTTTATGTATTTGTTCACATCTGACGTCTTTTTTTACATAATTTCGTAAAGCATATCAGTTTCTGCGAATATTTCGTTAAACACATGGAGTAAAAACTGGAATTGAAAGTCTTTTAAATTGTGTAACAAATACGAAACTTGACTTAATGTCTCGCCATCCAAAGAGTCTTCGTTTTCAGCCATATCTTCAAATAAATCAAAAACACAACACACATCAAACAATATGGCGACTATTGACCATTGAATTATTGAAAATAATTAGTAAAAAGGGAAACATAATACGACAAAAAATTATGGTCATCTAAATATATAAAATTCAATGAAACAATGATACTTCCTAAAATATTTGCATTGCATAGCAAACTTACGTTCGGAAATGTTCGGTACGAGTCGTAATTTTTCGTGTTAGCTGTATAGAAAAACTACAAAGACACTGGCTTATCATGCAGTTGTGTGCGTGATTTTTGTCATTGTGTGTCAGCAAAGCCCACGTAGCTATAGGAACGCACACACATTCAATCTGCATGAATACGACGTACCACGAGAGCACACATTTATGAAATTCAGAGACGAATAGTTTGTGTCTTTGCCGTGGCAAAGGCGAGGCGGCGCTAGTGCAGCGCGAATCGATCAATGCGAAATTATGTGAACAAGCCTATGTTAATGATACCACCGGCACTCGATAGGTGGAGCTGATTTATGATTTAATTTTTTATGTTGTTTTGTTTATTGATAAAATAATATTAGATCTATTATCAGAACTAGGGTAGGCAGTGTCTTTCTGTCTTTATGAAGCGCACGCCACTGCATCTACCAATCCGATCTGGAACCGCATGATAGATACAGCGCACTCCCTCGCACCAAGAGGAGGCCTGTGTCCCAGCAGTGGGGACATTATAGGCTGATTATGCTTATGCGACGCAGTTAAGGTGCTGAACTTTTACTAGTTCTAAGTAATGGAAGTTGAAATAGCGCACTAAGTATGAAAAAACCTGGTCTTTGACTGTAGACCTTGAATATAATATGTAGTTTACACCCGCGTCATTTGAAACTGTTAATTCTAATGTCTCCAAAATATACCCTAAATGAATGTGATTTTATTTGCAGAGTGCAAAGCGTTCATACAGCATCTCTTGGAGCCAAACGTAGAGGTTCGGATGAAGATCGAGGAGGCATCTCGACACCGCTGGGTACGGCGACCGGGCATGAGGATGAAAACACACCCCTTCGGAGTCGTCGAGGCAGCCGCTAACAGAGAGGTAGCTGCACCGACCAACACGGTTCACGATCGAACAACATAGCGATAACCAATAACCGAGTGGCAGCTGATAAATTTGAACGGGCTTTCCTATACGTCTTGTACAGCTCCATCTCTTTCGCACACTATTGTAAGATTAAAGTAATATTACTATAAGAGGTTGCGGTAGGCCCTTAGGTGTACTCGCATACATACAACATACCTACATACGGTTGTATCGTAAACAATTTAAAGGCACATTCGTTCGCAGATATACAGGCAAATATCAGAGCTGTGCTCGAGGCCGGTGATAGACGTGGTAGCCGAAATAAAAGCCGACCCGTTCGGGCCGGTGGGCGGCATGTACAACATCAAGACGCACGCGCAGCAGGCCGGCGCCGCGCCCGGCCCCGACCTGCTGTGGGGCGCCGGCGCCGCGTCGCCCGCGCCGCGCACGCCGCCGCCCTACCGCGCCAGCCACGAGCGCGAGCCGCGCGCGCAGCCGCCCAGCGCGCACGTCGCGCACGCCGCGCCCGCGCGCGCTCTCGACCCCAAGCGCTTCCAGAACAGCGAGCTGCTAGTCAAGCCGCCCCTGCAGGTCACGCTCCCCGCCAAGAAGAGCCAGCTGCCGAGCCCGAGAATGATCAACAGACCCATCGGCAGTATTTACGGGTTAAAGAAACCCGTTTACAAAGTCTACGACAATGGCGACGGCGGCTTCGACCCGCGCCTGCCTAGCATCGAGGAACATTCCAACGCCGACGGCCATGATGCCAAGATCGCGAGGAGCAAGATTATGAGGACGCCGTGTGTGAGAAAAGTTAGCCTGGAGGACGACCGAACTATGAGGCTCGGCAGTTGTCCCAATAGGGTCGGTGATAAACGCGTGGAGTTCTATAGGAAAGCAGGGGACGGTTTACCAAGGTGAGGAGCATCTTTAACGTGTAATAGAAGAATTGTCTTTCAAGACAGTAGTAGCTTCTTATTTAATTTTTGGGCATCATGAGCCTTGGCTAGCCACTCCTACACATAGGCCTTTACAAGCGCACGCCATTTAGCTCGATCCTCATCAACTCTCATCTAATTTTTGGTCACCTGATGATGATCCGAAGACCTCATATAATTTCAACGGTATTATTTTTCGTGAAGTAAATGCCTTTTCGCAAAGTATATTTTAACTTGTGCCTTCGTTTTGTGACAGTTGGCGAGCTAGCGGGTCGCTGGCGCCGCCGCCGGCTAGAATCTTACTGCAGAGCAACGCCTCAACCATCAAACGAGCCTCATTGGGGTAAGTGTCTTGTGCCTAAGAGTCTAAACACACGGACTGGCACGCCAACTGCAAGCCGACGGAGTTTTGATGTCAACTGTAGAAAAACTGCAATTTCGCAGCTTGTATGCATTTCAAATGCAGGCCGTTTGTTTATGGGTCTAAACACAAAAGAGTGGGCTAAATGGGCATAAATAATAAAATTCATTCATAATACAGGGTGAATTTTTGAGATGGTCAGTCTTCATTGTAGCGGTTAGTCTATCCATAATAAAAAAAGTAAGTTGTAGTCTCATTTCCTACGAAATGTATGGGAAAAGTGTTTTTGCGATTTCTAACTTTTCTAATACTCAAACCTCAGTTAGTCCGACAGAGGTTCGTGTTTTCCAAGATGGCGGCTCCCCACCCAACCCCCCCCCCCCCCTACTTGGATTGACATTCAGGGGATACCCCTGAACATATTCCAAAAAAAAAATAGCAGGTCCCGTACGTTGCATTACAAACCTACTTTTTTTGCTGCGGCGCTTGGACTATTAATCAATCCACAGAAGTGACATCTGAAGTGAGCAAGTGGCAGATTTTATCGCCATTACATTTTTTAAATCAAATTGCTTTCTCTCGTTTACAGAAACATCATCAGTCCACACTCGTCTTCTAATAGCCACTGCAAGAGCGAGAGGGCAATACCGGTATGTCGCATTTATAAAGTAAAAAACACTAATCTAAACAAAAAAATACCCAAAGAGACTGTCACTAGTTCCTTTGTGACAGTTTCTTTCTAGAGCCCGATGCCCGATGTGTTTACGCCAGAGTACAAAACAGAAAACTATTTGTCCAATTCTAATTGGTGTAAACAGAGGTCTCATGCAATTATAGAATGGAAAACCTTTCATTCAATTATTTTATTGCCGTTTTATGGAATTCGCACGCGTGTGAACACTTGCAGGCAATTCTTGAATGGCAATAATTGAGCGTACTTTATGGCATGCGATTATTGCTCTTGAACATTCCAGAAACTTTCACCGTGTAAATGGGGCTTACCTCTAGTCGACTAACATATTGCTTTAGTTGTGTTAAGATTATTATTTGGATACTAATATTAGTTTTAAGTTTTCTCCCTTTGGATTGAGCTTCATCTTTCTGACCGCCCCTTGACAATTAAAAAGTGCCTGTAATTGGTTTAATCATAAATGCTTTGAGTTTGAAAAGGTTTGTTAATTATTATTATATGTTTACAGAAGCGGCCAATGTTGCCCCTTCCGCAGGTGAGCTGGTACTCAACACGGAGCATAGGCAAGGAGACCACACACTTACAACGACTCAGACGCACGGCGCCGATGAAGTGACCGCTACCATCTACCCAACCCTCGTGCCCACGGGCGATTTTTTTCGGGCACTGCATTATCAACGCACTGCTTAGTGCTGAGAGTTGATAATCCAACAGTCCAACAGTGTATTTTTTTGAAGCGCTGTCATGTATTCTGTTGGTTTCTCAATGCTCGGCTGAACACCGAGTGTTGACCATCCAGTGCGCAATAATAAATTGTCGCATAAAAAATGGCCCGTGTACACCTGGGCTTAGTGAACCGCCTTCCGCCCCTGAACGCTCATCTCCTTTAAAATTGTGCGCCTTTTCATTGCATTTGCGCTAAAGCCGATATCAGACGCTTCACTTTTTACCCGACTGTACGACGCAAAGGCGGGTAATGTGTTTATCAGCCTTTGTATACATGTATGTTTGTTCCTTTGTGGCGCTCTAGAGACCAAACGCATTGGCCGATTTTGATGATTCTTACGTCAATCGGTTTGTCTTAATCTTGTGTCACTAAAGACACAATAGTAATGAAAATTCAATATGGCGACGCTCAAAAGCCATATTGTGAAAAAGATAAAAAAGAAAAAGTTGACCAACTATGTCAAGTGGGGTATCGTTGAATAGGTCTATGAAAATCATTTTTAGTTTCCTTTAATCATTTTTCATTTTGAATGACCATTTAGGATCTACAACGATTTTAAGTTGGTTAGCAAACATTCTCACTTACATTTTCAAAACATATAATAAAGCTGTGATAAAGTTCTTCTATTATCGTATCATAGGTCTTATTAACATGAAAAATATATTGTACAATATTATTCAATAAAAAGTAAAGTAAAAAAGTTTGTCTAAAAAATCGAAAAACCCGACTGCGTAAAATGTGAACTTTAAAAAGATGGAAATATGATGACATATTTTTGTCTTCAATCCACACCCAATCTCATGCAGGTAGAGGCAATAGGACTTTATTGTTAAAAAGAAGATACCAGTCGGGTGTTTTTGGTCTTTCATTCGACATCATTCACTCGAAGTGAAATGTCTGAGCACACTATTATTATTATTGAATTATATTATATATTAATGATTATTATATTCACATTATTATTGAATTCATTACTGAACAGATCCAACGTTGTTGGACTTCGGCACTCGGCACCTTTCACTCGGCAACAGAATAATCGAAAATGAAACAAAAGGAGCGAACCGTTCATCTTATAAAGAGGTAAAATTTGTGAGTTTGTGAGGTTGTAGGGGGTAATAGCTGGATCTACTGAACCGATTTCGAAAATTGTTTTAACAATAGAAAGCCACGTTATTTGTGAGTATCATAGGCTATATATTAACCCAAAAACAACAAGTAAAAATGTTTACCGCCCAACGAAGTG
Organism: Griposia aprilina; assembly: GCA_916610205.1. Lineage (NCBI taxonomy): Eukaryota > Metazoa > Arthropoda > Insecta > Lepidoptera > Noctuidae > Griposia > Griposia aprilina. The sequence continues at coordinate 20,738,690 of OU744299.1, read as the reverse complement.
GGCACGGGTCAGCTAGCTCCTATACAATTTTGTCGGTGTCGTGTGAACGTGGAATGAAACAAAAAATTATTTTCACTCGAGTTAAGCGTCTGATATCCGCTTAACATTCAACGTATACGTAATCACTACAATCCTTTCACAGTTATTTCACCTCTGATTTTGCATCACTATCAATATCACAGCGATCTTTATCGACGTTACAACATGGTCGCTGTTGGGTTGCTGCGACTAACAATTCTATCAAAATTTGGTGAACTTTATTGTCTGTGCAATAAGGTTGCTTTCGAGTTGCTGCTGTCAGGCTTGAAAGGGCTGTATAATAGTAACCATGAAGATAACAGCCACTGTTACAATCTCTGACTGACAGTGACTAAATAGCCAATGATGGTGATGAATTTTGAGCGTATTACGTACACGACATACTTTCATATGTGCGCAAATGCTTTGGAAGGGCACGCAATTTTAAAGTAGACGAATCTACTTCACAGCTTACCATGCGCTTAGTCGCTAGTGTGCAGCGGATCTTAGACATGGCGCACACTATGCGACATGCGACTTCGACAGCTTGGCGACTAAACGCAACGACAGGGTTCGGCCTACAATTTTCATATTTTGTTTAAAGTTCCGCACACTTAGAGTCGCACAAGCTAGTCGCACGCTCTCGCTAATTGTCGCAGCGTCTAGATGCACGGTGCACGCGCACACCCGTTGACAGGCGCATGCGACAGTTCCACGTCTTATCATCGACATGGTATCTAGCTATCGCAGGCGTATATCACATAGTGTGCGAGGTGATTTAGTTAAAATTTTTGCGTACTACCCTCAATGTAATGTTAAGCGAATAAAACAATTTTACTATATTGTACACGCTCGACTTCCAACGAATCGATTTTGGACTAGTATTTTTTTATATTTATAATAATGAGATTTACATTTTAAAAACTAAATAATAGAGTGTTATGTTATGGTTGTATGCATGTAATTCTATTGAAAGATTAATATAAGATGTGCATTACGTTTATTTATTTTTATTGACTTTACTAACTTAAAAGCAAGGAAGCTACTAAATTATTGACGATTCTTTCATTTTGTGTTTGATGATCAGATGGCCTGTAATAGCCCCACTGTATGGTGGGACCATTACAGGCCATCTTGACACAAGCTTAAAACATAAAATTAACAAAAATAACTTCTCTCTACTATTATTCGACTTACGTTGCTGATCTTACGTATTGTCAATGTACTGCGTGTTATTAAAAAGGTGAAGAACATTGAGCGAAATTTGCTGGGAAAGTTTTAAGCAAAAAAAAAATCGGGGCTGTCTTTGGGGACTGCCGATAGAAGTGAAAACTAAGTAACTTGTAAACCCGCTCATGGGATGTGTTGGGTGACGATGACGCGAGTTCCATGATTTTTGTTCAACCAAAAAGTGCTCAACGCGCCTATAGAAGTTTTCACTTTAACCCTTTAACCGTCATGTCATAATTCGCGTGGAGTGCATCTAGCGCCAGCAACTTTTAGGTACAATTTTGCATAATGTTGTAAAATATAGTTATCGATAAACAAACTAATGAAATAAATAAAACTTACTCATTTTTAATCAAAGGTTTATTCTTTTCTTTTTTCAAACACACGTTAATCAGTCTTCAAACATACGTTAGGTAGGTCTTGATTGTTAATTCTTCATAAAATATTAATATTCACAAATAATATTAACAACAAATAAAATAACTAAATCAACTTTATTTTTTCTTTAAAATAAAATAAATAGGTAAATACACATATTATTATTATCTAGCTGTCTTTTTGACTGTAGGATAAATAAACAGACTAGAATATCATAATAGATTGCTGCAATATATTTAATAGTTCTTCGTCGTCGTATAACATTATCGACAACTTCTCGACACTAGCTTAGAAATGATAATAAAGAGAGCACGTGTTATTACGGCGTTGGCGCTAGCGCAACTGACGTTTATTCAAAATATGACTTAAATTACGGCGACGGCGTTCGCGGATCGTCTGCACTAGTGACGTACTGGCATAAGTCGATAATTTATATTTCTTTGTTGATTTCTACATATTATATCACTTAAGCTTATTGGGTTTTGAATAAATAATTAAATCGTTAATAAACCATGAAATTTTAATGAATGTTTAGTTGATAGTTTGATAAAAAACAGGATGTTTTTTATTAATTTAGCATCAGGAGTTTCATATGTGGTACAACACTAGTCTGCGTGAAATCACGGGTTCGGCGAAGTAGGTTGATAATAAGACGTATCACGAATTGAGAACTATTAATTATTTCATTTAATTAGCTAAAATATGTATCTAATACTGTTAAAAATAAAGTAATAACACGAAATATACTAAGATTTAGTAAGCATATTCAATATCTATTGAACATTTTTTAAATGACAGGACTTTTACGCAATATTCCGACGTGGCGACTGAGGTATTATTCTTACAACACGTAATATTACGGCGATGGCGGTTAAAGGGTTAAAAATGTTTGCTGAGAAACTACTTTCGTTTTTAGTTGCTTATCAGTGCGAAACGGTACAAGAGTTGTTGGGAGTACCGTCAAACGGGGTGAATAAGAATGCAGGCAACAAACTATATGATTTCAATATTAACATCCCTTTATGTTTCGTTGCGATTCACCACTGCATTCCTATTCACACTCCGTTTGACGGTATTTAATTATAACATTTTGTTGTTGTAAAAAAAAAAACTTGTTTTCGTAAAAACGTCAAAAAATCTTGGAATTTTGACCTTTAATAACCAGAAGGTTCCCAGGCATGGTACAGTACAAAAAAAATATATCATAATATCGGGAAGAACAGGTGGCTCTCGACTTCGTAAGCGTATTTTTACACCTGTTATTTACTAGTTGTTGCCCGTGGCTTTGTCTGCGGGTTGCATGCATTAGCCTAGTTGGATAAACGGGATTTATAGGCTTACAGTGAATTCTCAGACCCGCATTTCCGCGAATCCACCTTAAGGTGGATTTTTTAGGATGGACGGAATAACTCTGGCCGAGGATGTTGCGGCGTCAGTGGAAGGGTATGTGTGAGCGCTTAGACGTGGTGGTGTGTGGTCAGGACAGCGACGGAGAGTCGTTAGTTATATATATATATATATGCGTGACACTGACCGTGGCGCTGGCCGACGATGGCGCGGCGTCAGTGGAAGGGCATGTGTGAGGGGTTGGCCATGGTGGCCATTCGCATGTACGTGGTGGTGTGTGGTCGGGACAGTGGCGGAGAGTCTCCCGGGAGCGGCTCGTTCTTGAACACCGCCACGCACTTCCACTGGTTCAGGTATTGCACTGAAAAATACAAATTCGATATTAAATTACGCCTTCGCTTAAGACGAAAGCACTAGGGCCCGCTAAATATAGTATTTACAGAATTAAGATCATTAAACTCATCAACACAACTCCTCAAGTTCAAATTACCCTATTGTATGACTATTTCACGAAATCATGCATTTTAGGGCAATTTTCACTTAATTAGTTACTTCCAATTTTATACCATCAATTATTTATGGGTAATATAAGTTATGATATTTTTTACCTACCACATCTGCAAAGTTTCACTTGTAAATTTTATTTTGAACCTGTATAACCGAGCTGGATGGCCCTACCGTGGGGGGGGGGGAGGGGGAAGTTGGCAGTCCACACCAGAGCTGCCACTCATGCTCTTCTCTAATCTACGTCCCCTGGTTTGATTCAATCTATACTAATAGATTCAATCTAGAGGGAACAAAACAAAATTTATTCAAATCGGTTAAGCCGTTTTTGAGCTAACGAACAGCAATTGATTTTTATATTTAAGACGATTTAAAATAAATTCTTTAACTTGGTTGAACGCGCTAGTCTCTGGAACTAGCAGTCGGATTAGAAAACATATTTTTGCATTTGATAGCCCTATACTTGAGAAAGGCTATAGGCTACTTAACATCACGCTAGGGCCCTTAAGCGCCGAGCATAAACAATAAAGAACGCTGAGCGAAAACGAAGTAATAGCGCGGGCAGGCGATGCGATGTGACGGGGTGGGTCGGGGGAACATGAAATTCTATAATCAATACATTTATTGCATTCTATAATATGAACTTAGGTGGTCAAAAACATGATTCTTGTGGACCCTGTCCAGCACAGCAAAGTAGGAGAGAGCAAGAGGGCTGTTAGTAATTTTTGTAAATAATTCAACAAAAAAAAAAAAACGAGTTTATATTACAAAACATGTAAACTTTTTTTTTTTTTCATTTACGTGATCATTGATATTATAATAACATTTAGATAATAGAAATTGTTTTTGTCTATCTATGAATGTCTTGAATTTTTGTTCCTTTTATAAATATATCGGTATGTATTATACTTTAATTGACATGACTGGGGTATTTAATGAGTCCATTTTTAGATTAGAGCTTGGTAGGTTTATATTTTATCTTGTCCTGTAAAAGTGTTGATAGATTTGCCCCTCTTATACCAAAAGCTGGTTACGTCCATCGTCCATGGGCCGCGTACTGTACTCACTCTTCCACAGGCGCACGGCGCAGTCGTCGCCGGAGGAAGCCAGCAGGGTGCCGGTGAGGTTCCAGCACACGCGCCACACGCAGGAGTAGTGCTCCTCGAAGGCGGCCACTACTTCGCACTTGAAACGCACGCTGGTCCCGTTGTTACCCGTGCCAGAAGCGGCCGACTCACTGTAACAGCCGGGATATAGCATTGAAATTGTTTATTCAAATATATTTATTTTTTAATTAGAGTCGGCACGGTTGGCGCAGTGGTTAAGCGATTGACTGCTGCGAAACGTCTCGCGGGTTCGATTCCCGCACAGAACAAATATTTGTATGATCTACAAGTAGTTGTTCCGGGTCTGGCTGTGAGTTTGAATGTTTGTAAACGCACCCACAATACAGGAGAAGTTCCTAGTGTGGGTAAACGTTTTAAAAAAAAAAAAAGCTTACATAAATATTTACAACATTAGGGCCATAAACTAGAGGTATATAACAATTGTATTCTACCTGAACTAGGAATGAACTGTATCTCACTCAAGTTCGTTTAACTTAACAGACAGCTCTGCTGCTGGGAAGTCGTCCGTACGCGTGTGTACGTCCGCGATGACATAGACATATGCTGTCAACCTCTCCGCTGCTATGAGGTTGCGGGATTTTCTAATCTATGGCTGCTGGACACCGGCTCTCATAATACTATTTATGTCGGTGTTTACAGGTCGCACAGCGTTGATCAGGAGGCGACTAGACTCTTTGACCACCTCACAGAGGCTGCCGAATTGGCCCAACACAAATATCCAACGCCGGAGTTTGTTTTTCTAGGGGATTGTAATGCTCGTCATAAGAAACGGTTGTTCCCGTACCAGAAAACTGACCATGCTGGAAGAGAGGCGCGCAAGTTTGCGATATCGCTAGATCTCAACTAACTGGTTGACCAAGCTGCCCACGTTCCGGATGTTGATGGCCACACACCCAACTGCTTAGAGCTTCTGCTGTCAACAGATCCTGACAGGCACTCTCAGTTTGGGCTCCGCTCGGATCGTCTGACCACTATCTGGTGAAATCCGTGTCTTCCTGTTCTCCTCCAGACTTTTGATTTTGAAGTTCTTATACATAAATATTATATAATATTCCATATACTAATAGTAAATAAGTACTCGTAACTTATCTGACTATAAATTGTGGTTTTATTAAAATTAAGAAAAATGGTTCGCTTAATCAACAACTTTACTACATTATCGTACCTACTACATATTTTGTAACCATGTTCTATCACAGATAAAACACTATAATTTACTATGTACTATGACAATTTAATGAAACTCTTTTTTATTCGTTCACCTACAAAGGTTACACAGATACAATATAAACCACAACAAGACAAAAGGTTCTTTTAAGTGTGATCCTTCAATTACAGAAGACCATAGTATGCACATATAACTAGGGTGTGAACAGGATAAAAATAAATATATAGAAAATAAATGCTGAAATCAGAAAAAGAACCCTTTCAAGACTGTGCATTCATAATACAATTGTTAAGTATGATAATAATTATTCCACATTTCTTGACTATTGAAGGAAAGAAACATAGTTAATGTATTAATGCATTATACAAACAAAGTCGGATGGATCAGAAAATGTACTGCCGGATGCCCCTTACAAATTGAGTGCTTTGATATGATTATTTGAATATTTAAATCCGAAATTACAATTTTAAATCACCTTTCATTTGACAATTGAGGTTAATTCTATAACCTCATTTTTCGTCTATGGTTTTCAATTACAATTTAATAATTTTATTAAAATAAAAATAATTTAATAATATAATAATAATTTAATGATATTTATTTTTATTTTTATTTTATTAACAATAATTGTAGGAAAAAGTGGTGCGATATAAAGTTGACACCTTCTAAATACAGATGAATGGGTACTAATTCCTATAGTGAGTGATTTTATAAGAATTTAACCTGAACACATTTTTGTTCACATTTTCATCACATGCTTTTGAAGCAGACCATAGGCGGATCATCTACTGCGACGCACGGCCACGCTACGCACGAATGCGCGGCGGGCAAACAGATGAACCGCGCATCTAATGTGCGTAACCTCTTTGTGCACATCCTAAGAATCAGTGGAACTCCGCATTTTTGTTTGAATTCAGAATCTCAGATAATTATCAAGATTTTTTTATCGCACACTAGATTCAACGCACTGCTTAGAGCTAAGAGTTGAAAATCGAACTGCGCTTTTTTGACGCGCTGGAATGCGCTTTGTTGGGTTCTCAATGCTCGGCTCAGTACCAAGGGTTGACAATCCAGGGCGCAATAAAAAATCGTCGCGTTATAAAGACTTCCCGTGCGCACGGAAGCTTACTGTTCGTAAACTGCACTATTTTTGATGGCAATTTCATTTGATTTGTGGATAGTTATACTTATATGAGGGGAACAAGGCTACCACCTATAATAAACGATGGCAAAAAAGATCGAATATTATCTTTGGCCCAAAATTCAGGTACAAAAACTTCGAACGCAGTCATAAGGAGTAGGTACATGTGAAAGTGGACCATTGAGGCTGCCACTGATCTTTTCATTTTGTTTTCTTATTTCTACATTTCATCATCTGCCTACCCTTTTCGAACGACTACGATACCCTATAAAACCCCCTCTCCTCCCCCCTCTCTCTTAGAGAACGTTTCAAGTTCCTTCATGCCACACATAATAGATACCTGAGGTCATCGGAAAACTTAAGACTAGAGATGCCGATGCATTCCACCAGTTTTTATGACAAGTCTTTTACAGTTCAAGCAGTACGGTTATGGAATGCCTTGCCCGTGTCGATAAGGCATGCTCAATCTTTGTCCACTTTTAAAATTCTGGTTAAAAAACACTTCCTCTCTCCTTAAACATTGTCATTACATTTAGTTTCCTTGCTCTTGTTTCATGTTTATTATTATATATATTATATGTAGATAAGTATATGTTTTATGTATGTATGTATTTGTTGTATATATGTAAATGGTACACCACTGACTACCTGCATTATTGTCTCTCCTTCTCCCTTGAATCCATCCAAAGGTTGACTGTAAAAGATCGCTTTTAGCGATAAGACCGCCCATTGTGTCACCCTATGTAAAATTTCTAAATTTATATCTGTAATTTTTATGGTGTACATAATAAAGAGTATTCTATTCTATACCCTGGCAAGACTGGTTGTCATACTTTCGGGCTTCTGATGACCCGTAACGACTGTCGAAGATCCACAAATGACAGCCGGGACCAACGGCTTAACGTGCTTTCCGAGACACGGAGGGGTCGTGGTATGTAAAGATGGTCACCCATCCACGGACCGACCGCGGCAAGCGTAGCTTCATAATTAAGCGGATCGATTGACCCGAGCGGCTGTATTACTTAGCCACGAACCCTCTTTATTTTTTTGTACATTTATATATCCAATGTATATGGTGTTACAATAAAGAATTAAAGAGTATTCTATAGACCCAGCAAAATTTTCTAAAATTTCTCTATAGGTACTTACGCGATAGGTTCAATTTTAATAATTCGGACGTCCTTAGTCGCGACAGCTAGTAAGTGGAATGATCTGCCAAGATTCGGAGCAAAGGCGATATCGTTGACCGGCTCCTGTACTGAAGACAGGCAATCAGTGCGCGTCCAACGACGAGATGATTCGCTGTACCTGTAGGTTTTAATGTGTCAGGTACTGAGTTATGTTAAATTGCGACACTGACTAGTGAATTACATCGACAGTTTTTTTTTAGATTAGGTTAATAGGGTAGCTTAAGAAAAAAATACATTGAACTATGCATAATGCATATGTATGAAATACGAACTCAATACATCTGTATATTCCTGAAAATTCCTGAAAGACTACCGTTAATAGTGTACCAAATGTTATGTAATTAGCAACAATCAAAGGAAGCTTCCAGTTGTTGAAGGAAATTGATCTTTAAACTTACTCATATATGAAGACTTTTCCATTGCAAGCGGTAGTCTTGTCGCCTTGCACGGTGGCCGCGGCGTTGGTGGTGTTGGGCTCATCACTGCCCACTGCCAGCATTGGGGGATGCACCACCCTAATCACAAACATTCATTTTCATCTACTCACTAAAATTGTAGACCTCTGCCCACCCTTCGGGGTGTACAGGCGCAATCTTGTTATATTATGTGTTAATGAAATTCTTAAGGCGAAAGCGTCAGGGTATCCCGCGAAATTAAAATTTTCCTTGACCAAAATTTGGCCAAATTGACCTTGACATTGACACAAATTGAACTTGACATTTGAAATTGACCTTGACATTGACATACATTGAACTTGACTTGACATTTGAATACTGACCTCAGTATCAGGTTGTACGTCGATCTAAATATGATACGCGGCCGTAGCAAATATTTATTTATAGAATTATACTCACAAAAATCATCAATAATAATAATAAGTTCATATTACCCTATTGAACGACTATTACATGAAATCTTGACATTTCAGGTCAAAGGGAGTTGTATTGCTGATTCTAATGATTATTATTCGGTAAAGCTAATTGTTAAGGCCGCGAATCATATTTTATACAACATAGGTTGCATATTGCTTAAAATATGATTCGCGACACTGACCTGTAAATTGCAAAAAACGTAAGTAAATTGAATTTCGCGGGCTGTCTCAGTGAATCCCCCTTAAATTCACTGACAGACCACGCACAGCCTACATCGATCGCTGAGTCTAGAACTAGAAACTTTTTGAAATAGTTCCTTTTATGATGAAGGTGAACACTAATAAAAAATAAAAAAACTTATTGCACGACTCATGATGCGAAGCATCAGAGAGTGCTTTACGATCGAAAAAATTTTTTCGCCTCGTTTTGGCGGCTATTTTTATTATTATAGCCTTGTTAGTTCACGGAATCAAGATATTTTGCATACTATTGTCGAGATAATTTAATGGAGATTAATTTCATACTTTTTAAAAATTGATTTACTGCAATAGAATTGGAAAAAACACGAAAATAGGTCAAAAAAAAATCCTGTCCGTCATGTGTGAAACCCGGAAACACTGTAACTTGTGAAAAAATCCATTATTTGAGTTTTTTTTTTTTTTTTATATTCTAATCGACGATTGGTCGACTCTTCACGTGACCAGAGGGCTGGCCTATTTTTTGGCCAAAGAATTAGCATCGCCATACAACGTGGCAATGCTGCCAGCCTTTTGGGCACTTTTCCTGTCGACAGCGATGCGGACGAATTTTTTGATGCCCTATGATTCTTTTCATTCTTTCTTCTTTTATTTTATTTATTTGTATTTAGATGTACATACTATTAATATTTAGTTTAATTGTATAATACCTATGTAATCATTATTATAACAGTAACCAAATAAATCGTGTTACGATTGTAGGTCACTGAATGCGAATGATTAATTAATTCAGTGTCGTTTAATTGCAATTAATAAAAAACGAAAACTACAAGACTGTATATCTATATATATCCATAGAAAATTAACATATGGATGGTGATATATTAGGTCTTTACCTATGAAATTGCCGTTCTGCAGTACTGGCCATTTCAAATCAAAATAATTTTTGTTTGGCTAAGAATTCTAATTTCAAATTAATTTTATTTTAAAAACATGGATTTTTTTTTCTAAAAGTAGTCATTTCTTTATTGATTAGTGTTACATTTTCATCGCATTTCAATCTTTTTCGTCATCATGGATACGTTAAAAATTCGAGTAATTATGGAATATGAGTACCGTCGTGGCAGCAACGCGGCACAAGCGGCACGCAACATCAACGACGTTTACGGAGCTAACACTACAAACCAACGCACCACCTGTTATTGGTTTGCTCGCTTCCGTTCTGGAAATTTCGACCTGAAAAATGAACCTCGCGGTCGTCCGAAGACTTTGGTCGACAATGACGAATTAAAGGCGATTGTGGAAGCTGATGATACACAATCTACGGCTGAATTAGCAGCAGCTTTCGACGTTAGCGTCAAAACAATATTGGTCCATTTGCGTCAAATTGGCAAGGTAAAAAAGCTTGACAAATGGGTGCCCCACGAACTCAATGATCGCCAGCGCGAAGTACGCGTCGAGACGTGCCTTGCACTGCTCAACAGACACACAAATGAAGGAATTTTGAACCGCATTGTTACCTGCGATGAAAAATGGATTCTGTTTGATAACCGTAAGCGCTCAGCAAGTTGGTTGGATCCTGGTTCAGCACCTAAACAATGCCCTAAACGAAAACTTACCCCTAGAAAAGTGATGGTCACTGTTTGGTGGTCTAGCGCCGGTGTGATTCATCACAGCTTCTTACCAAACGGGGTGAGCATTACTGCAGATGTGTACTGTGAAGAACTGAACACAATGATGGAGAAGCTGGCGCATCTCCAACCAGCATTGGTCAATCGCTCGTCTCCGCTGCTCCTGCACGACAACGCGCGACCTCATACTGCACAGCAGACGGTCTCCAAGTTGCAAGAACTGGGGTTGGAAGCTCTCCGTCATCCGCCCTACTCACCAGACCTTGCGCCTACAGACTACTACTTTTTCCAGAATTTGGATAACTTCTTGGCGGGAAAAAAATTTAATACCCGAGAGGCAGTACAAAATGCCTTTGAAGAATTTGTTGCCTCCCGTCCAGCTGATTTCTTTAAGAAGGGCATCAATAAACTACCACTGCGATGGCAAAGATGCATTGATTGCATGGGTGATTACTTCGATTAATACAAATAAAAAATTCATGAAAAAAATTCGTTTAAATTTTTTCATACAAAACGGCAATTTCATAGGTAAAGACCTATTATCTATAGATATTATGTACATTTATTCCACCAGGGGCGCTTGTGCAGTACCTTCTTCCTACTACAGCTGTTTTTTCGGCAATTAATTTTGAACGACTTAAGTTTTTTTTTTTTTTTTTATATTTCATAATTAAATGAGCATTATGAGTCGTGCACTTTTGGATTTTCCAATTTTACTTTTTATTAATATTTTTGATGTGAAACATCTATATCCGCGGGTAAAACCGATTGTTGGCGTGGCGACGCATAACGTAGCGACGGGTCGCCACGCTATACGATGGTATATTTCACATCTGCCAGGCGGCCCGTGTTTTTTTAAATCCCCTAGTGGTATTTATAGATGTCCGTGGCATCATCCCTATCAGAATTCCAGCGCTGCGATTTTTTTTTTTTTAATATTTCTACATTATGCTGAGATCGGAGCTTTTTTGGCTTTACACATGTATTTTATTTTGAATTGTTTATTTTCGTTTCTAATGTTAATTATGTTAGTTTTTATTGTTTTAATTTTTACTGTTTGTATTTCCTGTGTCCCAAATAAAAAATATTTTATTTAACTTGAAGATAATAACAACACTTTATTCATTAAATAGCCAACTTTAGGATGGACATGGAAATTGCCAGATGATATAACCAAAAAATGAAATAGACTATATTACCACCAACCTTCCCAGACCACTCATAGAGAATATAAATGTTCTAAACAATTTCAAACACTCTAGTGAACACCGTTTTATTAGAGCCACCTTTAATTTCTAAAAAACAGCAATTAACCGGAAGAAATTCAGAAATACACAGCTGAATCAAATCGACCACGAAAGATTCAAAACTCAACTTTACACAGTAAACAGCCAAGATAATAACGCATCAATTCAGACACAGTAGAACCTTTAGAAAGTCCAGTATTATATTGTGCAAAACAATCAACTGTATCAAGTAAGACCATAAGGAAAAAGAACATGCTTAGATATGGATACCCATGGCGACTGCGAAGTTTCGCTAGCTAATTTAATTTTATCCTGTATACATAGATGAAGAAGCGTCGCTGTTTTCTAAATGTAAATAAACGTCTATTCATGTCTAACGACTTATCAATGACGGATGCATCTGTGGAAGAGTCCTAGGTGTGTGATCTTTTAAGATTCAATCAATTGCTTTCATAGGGAAGCCTTGCCTCTCTTTCATTTTATCCTGTAAGGCTACTACAGTATTTTTACACCCAAGTCACTTAATTTTAAGCTTATATTTTTTCTCGTACTCAACACAGTGTTTTGAGATTCCGTGTATTCTCCTAAGTCGACGAGGAGCGAGGTTTTTTGCGAGCACAAGTTCAAAGAGTTGCAAAAAAACACCGAGTATCGAGTTTCGATACACAGTGATTTCTTGCACCTGTTAAAGTCTAACCTCCTTACTAATAAACGTTGTATAGCGTAAATAGTTACACAACGCTTTGTCTTCTTCTTTCGAACGTCAAATTACTGACGACTGAAAGAGAGAAAACGGTGTGTAACTACACAGACGCTATACAACGTTTATTAGTAACGAAGATAGTAGTATAGAAGCCATGGGCCCAATGGGATTTCCCGATTCCCCATGGGCAAAAATGACAGACTTCCATACTAACTTTTATCACCTATTTAACCCATATAGGGGGGTTTTCAAAAAATATATTTTATTGCTCACTTTCGGTGTATAAGGAACTCTTGCGCAAAATTTCATGCTTCTAGACCCAGCAGTCAAGGCTGTGCATTGTATGTCAGTGAATGAATGAACGAATGAATGAATTTCAGATTATTATTAAGTAAATTTATCATTGTAGCCTGGTTAATTTAATTAGGTGTTACCTGGATAGGGATGGGTTCCATGAGAGGCAACTTATTGACACTTTGGTTGGTATTTCATGCTGCAGAGTCCACTGAGCTAGGTTCATTACGTCGGGAGCTTCATATATCCTATAAACATGAAAAAAACAGATTATAAACAGCCAAAGAAGCACACAAATTAAAACACATTTTTCGCCTCAAAGAGATGTCAGCACCATTGACGGTCTCCGTCAGGGTCGATGCCTGCCGGGGTCGCGGATTGTTCGAAAGAGTTACCGTGGCCCTGGTGCACAGGCAACTGAAGCAACAAGGGTGGGTTTAAAAAAAAAAAGGAAGTTGTTAGAAATTCGTCATGTCATCTATCTGTCTGACTATTAGCAATACATCGATGAAGATTGGGAAGATGTATTCTGTATGAAACTAAACAATGGTGTATGGTGTAGCGCTAGCGACACGACGAAAAAAAATATTAGGGGTTCAATGAACATAAGCGTGTGGGGTAGGTATTGTTGGATCCCATGATTAAAAATTATATGATGTTTCTAAGTGACTTTGCTATTTACCTAAGTCAATAGTTGTTGAAGAACGAGATACTTTCGGTTACAACAGCAGAAATAACTTTATTTTCATAGTTAAAAAAAAAATAAGTACCATAAAGTAACACTTATTTTTGCGGCGGGTAAAATAGACACTATGCAATCTGTGTAGGCGTAAATATTGATCCCAACTACGTAACCTTTCATTTTGCGTGGTCCGACACGCACTCAGCCGGTGTTTAATGTTGATTGCGCTTGTGCACCACTTCTTACAAACAAAGTTTAGCGGTGTTATGCAGACAGGGCAATGTGACCATACTCTTTCGAGTTTGACTTAAATTAATACAATTAATTCTAACCTTATAATACCGTCAGCAGAGCATGTGACTAGTAAGAGTCCTAAATGCTTGGGTCCAAACTTGACATCCGTGACTGAGGTCCGGGAGTCCACTAAGTTGGACCTCTTCAGCCACGTCCGTAATCCTTTCTCTGAGCCAGACGCTGCTGTGTCACCTGTAAATATTGTGGTACATTATTGTTTTTATATATAATATGTGTATTTTTTTTGACCTTCATTATTTGAGACCTCTCTAAACACTTTGGATATAGGCATGCATAAAGTGTGTTTGTAATATCTTTGTTTTCTTTTCTTCTCTATTTGCAGGTCATCAGTAGAGATCGGAAATCGGAAATTCGGATGAATTATTTAAATTTTAAGCTATGAAAGTATGGAAGCGGCTTCTTAAAATATATTTTTTATAAAAAAGTCAGATGCATATTTATTTAAAATTAATGTTTAACCCCAATGCAAATATGTGTATGTAGGGTGTAAGAGGAGGGGTGGAGTGTTAGTGAAAACAAAAAAAAAACATAAATTAAAATAATTATTTTTATTAAATTAAGTAAGTACCGGTAAAACGGGGTGAATAGGAACGGCAGGCGTGAATCGTAACGAAACTTTAAAAGGAATTTTTACATTTAAATAATATAATTTGTTGCCAACAGGGATATGTAATCGTTAATTATAATACAATATACACGTTAGAGTCCTTTTTGGCGACAGACTATAATATTACAATGTTAAAATCCCTTTTAAAGTTTCGTTGCGATTCACCCTTGCGTTGCTATTCACCCCGTTTTACGGTACCTATATCCTGATTGGGCGTAAATATTAGGTACCTCGGCTACAACAACTTTGATCACTACCTTTCGATCGCTATGATTTGGTCCGGTTTGATCATTGAAATCTGACGTTAGCAGATTTTTTTCGATACAAAAGCGCATTCCATATTAGCCAACATCTCAACTTTAGGTGAATATGCATCCGAATATCTGATCTCTAGTCACCAGACTATAAGCGAATTTATTCAAAGCGTGTTAACAAGGATACATAGATCAAACTGGGCTAGCTCGTAAGTCATTAGGAGTGGACTGTACCAGATAAATAATGGCAGATATAAAATATAATAACAAGAAACCAGCAGTGAGAATGATAGATAAGGAAAAATAAATAGTTAAAATGTCATTCCAATATAAGAAAATTAAATAACATGAATGTGGTGTAGAAAAACTAGCTAAATTAATTGAATTTGTTTTATCCTACTAATATTATAAATGTGAATGGATGTGTGATGTGTGTGTGAATGGATGTGTGTGTGGATTGATGGATGTTTGTTACTCTTTTACGCAAAAACTACTGAACAGATCTGGATGTAATTTGGAACACAGATAGTTTATAATCTGGATTAACACGTAGGATACTGTTTATCCCGGTAGTACGATCCCGTGAGATAATTTCCGAACCCCACATGGGCGAAACCGCGGACAAAAGCTAGTTAGATATATACTCTTGTTAACTCCAACAAAGTTAGGTCTAGTTTCTAGGTACACTTCTTTAAAAATATTTGATAAATTTTAAGTAGTAAGTACACTTAAACTTTTTACAGATAGGTGTTTAGTTTTTTTTTTCATTGCTTCCATCCGCAGAGATCTTCTCTCATGTTCTGTATATTTTACGTTGAGAGCAGAAGTGACTTTTTCAGAATGGTAGTTATTACTGGGCTGAGAAAGGTATTCTTTACTGAGGTTCTAAAACCATACCATAGGTTGGCATTGGTACGGATAGCATTAGCACAGTGTGTACCTATCGTAGTAAGTTGATGTCAAAATGTTTTATGAACTAAGTGTAATGAAATCATAAAAGATGAAATCTTTAGTTCCCAAAAACTAGTAAAACACAAAAAATAAATGCTTTGATGTTACAGGTTTTGTAAACAAGTTACTTTTAGTAAGTATGGAAATGGAAATAGAAATAGAAAAACAAGAATCAAGCTTGACATTCAAAACAGTCACTATATGTCGTCCTAGGAAGACATATAGTGACCTTATTGGTCATGTTCTTCAGAAAGGTCAGGTGCGTAGTACTTGCAATTGGCGTGCGTGTATGACCAGATGTATGAACGTAAACGAGGCAAAAGGAGTATGTAAGGATCATAGCAGGTGGCGTTCTGTAGTTTCTGCCTACTCCTATGTGAAGAAGGCATAAGTTTATGTATGTATGTGGTGTGTGTATCAGTGGAGTAGCCCATAAGATACTATGTAATATGTCTATTGTCTACTAGTTCTCACCAACTTCCTCCCATATAGCTGCAGTTCTGTCAAAGGAGCATGTTGCTATGACTTGACCGAACTCTGGATGTGCCCATGTGACCTTCCACACGGATCCATGATGCGCTTTCCAGCTAGCTGTGAGACGCCAACCTCCGTGACCGTCCGAGTCCCACACCTAGAACACCATAATTACAATTTAAATAAGATGCAGATATTAGGGAAATAATATGCATGTCATATTTTGAAAGGTTAAAAACACATTAAGCTAATCTATCCAACATGATATAATAACCATGTACGGTACCTAATAATCAGAGACTCCGCTTGCTAATGTAAAATCATAAGGTTGTTGTAAATTATCAAACAAGGCATCTACCCCAAAATAATATATCAGCTTATAATAGCTAGTTATTGTGAAACAGTTTTCTACGTACGTAGAGAACATTAAAATCAAAAGGATGCAAAACTATAATACTTACAACGTTTCTTAGTTTAAAGCATTGAAGATTTAAACCATAAAGTCTTAAATTAGTTATCTCTACTGATTATTTATGAGACATATATTGTGTAATTGTAAATTCTTATTAGGTTACCGCTGTTTTGTTTGCTAACAAAACATACCCAACCATACCTTTACATACTGGTCGCTGGAACAAGTTGCCATTCTCTCGCCATAGAAGTCGTATGCGACATCGTGAATCAAATCCTTATGATCGGCGAATATAGTTTGTGACTCAAACAAATTAGTGGCTGTTAATTCACCCATTTTGTAGTAGAAAATTAATTTTAATTCAAAACTACACTCGCTAACCTACCCTTTTTGCATGACTATGATGACTTTGTTGGGTACATTCCGAATTATGCCATAATCGCTCACAGCGCTCAGATTAATAATGCGTTCCGATTTAGTTATCACGATTATGACAGCTGAGCAAAGCTATGACAGCTGACAAACCTTGCCAAGAAAGACCAATTGGATATTTTTTGGACAATGGAAGTTCAACGCATTGGCACTTCTGTTTTATTGGTTGAGATTTTGAGATGTATGAGACCAAAGATGGCACTCTAAACAACTGTCATTTTTGACGGCGCTCACGATGATATTAATTATTTTAGGGCATGATCGCCGTTATCGCAAGTAGGCGTACGTCATGCGTTCCGAATTGCACTGTAATCGATTTGAGCGTGCTTCCACCCATTCCAAATTAGTGTGAGTGCGATAACGATGTCCCGTGAATCGTTATAGACGACGCACGGTGGATCGAAAATCGGCTGTAGAAGACATAGGATCTCGATTTCTTAAATGTTATTTTTTTTGCTGGAAATGACTTCTGCTGATCATTACTATGTACAAAAATGACACCCGAGTTAATTCTGCCCAAAAACGAAGGAAATATATTTTTTTTACGAAAAATTTGTATGAAGCTAGTATGAAAAATCGAATTATCTCCTAAACGGCATGTTTAACCGTAATATCCTTGGAGATGGTCATAGTGCTAATTATTTATGATTTTTTGGTTGCCAATTTGACGAAAAATTTAATGGCGTTTTTTTTTTAAAAATCGTCAAAATATTTTTATTTATTTTTACATGTAAAACGATCCCTTTTAGTGTCCAAGTTAAAAAGTTCGATATGTTATTAACCCAAATATTAAGAACACACAAAACAAGAAAAATTAAATAAAAAAATTGCTGTTTTTTGACACATTTTTACTAATTTAAATAAAAAAAGATTATCAAACTCTTATTTAAGTAACATATAAAGTTAAATTATAAAACAAAACTTTAGCCCTTTTATTGAAAAACGCCAATAATTAGGTAACTACCCTCATTAGTTATCTTCTCATTAGCTAATGAAAATTTATAATTGTCACTAACTATTCTTAGAACTCATAACACTGCTAATTAACAAATTAGCTTACTTATCAGGAAAAGTTGAATGTAATCCATAGTTGGCATTGTCGTGAGATATTGAGAATCATTAAATCACCTTTAAAGACTCATTAGAAGACCTAATCAGTGTAGTTACTTAATCACTTTTTTTCGGACTCATTAGAAGAGTAAACAATTGGTAATTTGGTTGTATGAAAAGTTTTAAAACTCATGATGTGTTGATAAATATCTAGCTCAAACATAGTTGTCTACGTGTGGGTGTACTATAAACCTCTGCCAACTCCTTCGAAAATATAGGAGTGATGCTATTTTATGTTACGTGTAGTTAAAAGTCCGTGTTCTTCAACATAAACACTAAAAGGAATCGTTTCATATGAAAAAACAAATGAAAATATTTTGACGATTTTTAAAAAAAAACGGCATGAAATTTTTCGTCAAATCCGCAACCAAAAAATTATAAATAATTAGCACTATGACCACCTCCAAGGATATTACGGTTAAACATGCCGTTTAGGAGATAATTCGATTTTTCATAGTAGCTCCATACATTTTTTTCTTATAAAAATTATAACTCTTCCATTTGTGCACACATTTACTTCATATGACATTTTATAGAACAGTAATGATCAGCAGAAGTCATTTCCAGCAAAAAAAATAACATTTAAGAAATCGAGATCCTATGTCTTCTACAGCCGATTTTCGATCCACCGTGCGACGTCATGACATACGCCATCTGAGAGCGCTGTGACCGATTATGACGTAATTCGGAATGCCCCGTTTAATATCAAGATCAACTGTCAACGTGACATTGGCTAAATGCACAAACCGTGCGAAGCCATAAACCAAAAAAAAAAAACAAAAAAAAAAAACTGTCAACGTGACATTGGCTAAATGCACAAACCGTGCGAAGCCATAAACCAAAAAAAAAAAAAAAAAAAAAAAAAGATCAACTGTCAGAAACTAAACGTGACATTGGCTGAATGAACAAACCGTGCGAAGCCACAAGAAAAAACAAACTGTCAAAACTCAAAACTAACGCACAACTAACGTTTAGTTTAATCAACCGTGTTCAACGTTTAGCGATCATTTAAATCCTGCCTTTTATTACCTACTTAGTTCGATTTCCAGGTCAGGAGAATTTGACCATTCCATATTGGGTTGTGGGTTTTTCATGGAATTTCTCAGCAGCAAGTAGCAACCCGTACTGGCCCGGAATCTGCAACCTCTACCTGCCTACCCTACCTACCCCATCAGGGAATAATGAGTGGTACTGTTTTTTTTAAATGTATGGTTACTACTAGTACTTACCATGAAATTTATGGGTGGTGAGTATGGAATAGATATATAAACTTTATAATCAATCAAACCTATACATACTTGAAATATGCAAATTCGTTCGAAATTAAGTAGGTACCAACCAACATTTTTACACGACAAGAGAAAATATACAGTCAAGTTATACATTGCGCCATAAAAATTGGTTAAACTTACCAGGCTCTAAGCTAAAAATACACTCAACAAGTACCCTAAATAAGTTCATGAAAATATGATAATAAATTTCGAGAAAAAATTAAAGAACAACAAAAATTTTATAGATAAGTACCTACATTCATAAATAAATTAAAACGATTTCTATTACCAAAATGATAGTACAATATCAATGAATATTTTAATGACAAATTTTAAATTAGGTACATGTTATAGAAAATAATCACAATATAATTATAGTAACAACTATGTACCTACCTAGGCAAATATAAGCCCTCTTCCTCTTTCCTATTATTGCTGTGCCTGACAGGGTCCACAATGGTCATATATTTGTAACCTACCACCAAAGTTCACATGTGGAAGCAATAAATATATTGAGTATTGATAGTCTCGCGTGAGTGGTTTAGTCACGGTTAATTAATTTTTACGGCTCTGCGCTTAAAAGCACCGCTATTATGTATGTAGCGAATCGTGCTTTATTAATTAGAGCACGCTATCATCATTCGCATCTTACGTGCTCGATATCATGATCTAAAAAACAAGTAATTTAGTAAAGGCGAAGTATATTATTATACCATGCTCGATATTAGATTATAAAATACTAGCTTCTGCCCGCGGCTTCGCCCGCGTGGCTGTCACAAATTACTCTAAGGGAACGTGCTACCGGGACAAAAAGTTGGTAGCCTATATGGCTATATCCTTCCTCAGAATGCCATCTATCTCCTTGCCTAACTTTATCAAAATCCAGTCAGTGGTATAAGCGTGAAAAGGTAACATACCGACAGAGTTACTTTCGAATTTATAATATTAACTATGGAATAACATGATGCGCCAGTGTCGTGCCGCGTTTTGTGGCGTAAGATTTGATCGTTGTAGGTACTTGTAAGGGAGAATTTAGGGACCCTGCGCACTACGCGGCCACGGCCGCTACCACGAGTCATAACATGATTGACAGTGGCGGCACAGACCAAGTTAAATTATAGAAAGCGTATGTTTCTATGGTGAACGCGCACAACGTTGTGTACTTTAATATGAACGTCTGCATCATGGTTGGTTGAAGCTTCTGCGACAATGTTTTCGGCCGCATAGTGCGCGAGGTACTATTTATTACAACTGAATAAAATGCTGGTTTTGAACTTTTGATCTGCCTCATTGGCCTCGTAACAAGGAACATATTTACTCTAGGCCTCGTAATCGCAAGCGCGACTGCCGAGTATGTGGTCCGGGTTTGAACCCCAGGTAAGGCAGTGTTATTGCTCCATTGAAAATTTCTCAGAAGCAGCCTAAAATCTGGATTTTTACCTGGTCCATGACAATAGGCTCACCCCCTATTACATAGGACTTAATATTACTGACGAAAAATTAGTGTGTAACATGACATTACACCTCTGCATTAAGAGAGATGATTAAAATTTTCTTACGTTTTTTGCAATTTGCAGGTCAGTATCAGCTGTGCTATTCTGTAACAATCTCACCGTGAACACGTATGTGAAGTGAGCGCGGACTGAGCTGTCAGTGTCATCCCACTCATGCTAGGGACTGACCAAGCATAACATTTACAATCATAATCGAGATTTTAATAATATTTTATAAGCTAAATCTATTGATCATTTTATATTAAGTAGGTACTTATTTCATAGCTAATATTTAAATGTCTAAACATTAGGTACTATTTTGGGGGGTATTAAAATAAAAAAGTACCTACTTAGAACAGAAATTCGGTGAGAAACTCAATGTGGTGTTTTTGCCTAGATTAGGCGCCTGAGGCGCGAGCGCGGCACGCACGTACAATAAACAAACAAAATATAACACACGTTTAAGACAGCTACTGAAGAAAATGCGCATCGACATTGTTTGTTATTTTATTTATTTAACCATTTAACCATTATTTTTATTTTTTACTATAAACCCAATGTGGAATGATTAGGTAAGTAAACGCAATGCCATGACCCAATCGCGATGTCATGTGGTTTGAAGAAGCGATTGTGGATCGAGTCGAGTAAAGCCTGTGCGACGTTGTTCAGCGTTGTTATTATCCCAAATCTATTCAATTCAAGAGTTCAAATGACACTCGCGGATCGCGCTCGCTTCAGCTAGTCGAGGTAATGCTACGGCAATCGGGTGAAGTGATAAGATCACGCCGCGCTTGCGCGTTAGGCACTGTCGTTATCAAATTGAGTTTATTTTTTTACTTTTTTATATTATGTAAGTATGAACCTTAATGTCAGCCGATGCCTTAAATGCAATCCGATACCTAGCGTGATGAGATGCGCTACTACCTATAAGTACGATTTGTGTAATTAATTATGTGTACATAACTAGTCGTTGCCAATAATAGGTACAAGAATATTCATCAAATGAACGTCATCAATACCTACCTACCTACTAAGACAATATTCAACGGTTAAACTTTACTGCAACTTGCGCAGCGCACCTTGCGCCGAAGTGGTGTCGCTATGGCAACCGCCGCGTGATTTCTATAGCTAACGAGAATCGGGTGATGTGAGCTGAGCACGCGACTGCGCAGAAGACAGAAGACGCTGTCATTCTCATCACATTGTTTTTTTTTTTTTACTCTCCGATACCGAAGTCCATGTCCCTAAGCCTGTTCGTATTCGAGTTCCGAGACAGTAATTTTATTAGTACCTACTTGCCTACTTATTCATTTTAATGCTTTTAGATATTTTGTACCTACATTTAAAACGTAGGTTCAGTGCCAACCTATATTTTGTTTGCAATAATTATAAAGATTTCCTTTATTAACTAAGTACTTACCAACCACTTATTTAACATGCAATACGTCACGCATGCGCAGTAGGAGCCTTATGCAAATGCTATACCTACCAATGTATGTTAAGTACAGCTGCCTAGGTAGGTACTACAAAGCATCTTCTTGTAGTCTGAGCATAGGTATGTACTTACCTACATAGTTTAATACATGTACGATTGGTGTAATTAGGTACCTACCAAATCATTAAAATAAAAAAGACGTGTGTGATGTTTACCTACATAATTATCTAGTCGTTGCCAATAATAAAAGAATATTCATCAAATGATCATCATCAATACCTACCTACCTACTATGACAATATTCAACGGTTAAACTTTACTGCAACTTGCGCAGCGCACCTTGCGCCGAAGTGGTGTCGCTATGGCAACCGCCGCGTGATTTCTATAGCTAACGAGAATCGGGTGATGTGAGCCGAGCACGCGACTGCGCAGAAGACACTATCATTCATCAACAGTAATTTTATTAATACATGTACCTACGATGGGTGTAATTAGGTACCAAATCATTAAAATAAAAAAAGACGTGCGTGATGTTTACCTACATAATTATCTAGTCGTTGCCAATAATAAAAGAATATTCATCAAAATCATCATTATCAATACCTACCTACTTTGACAATATTCAACATTAATGCTACTTGCGCAGCGCAGCAGCGCGCCGAAGTGGTGTCGCTATGGCAACCACCGCGTGATTTCTTTAGGTACCTAACGAGAATCGGGTGACGTGAGCTGAGCACGCGACTGCGCAGAAGACTCTGTCATTCTCATCACATTCGAGTTTATTTTTCAATTTTCAGCCTTTGAATGTCATCTCTACAAGCATTGACGTATTCGGGCTTATAGGCAAATAAGTATGTACTTACCTATATAATTCAATGCTTTTATGTTATCAATTCAAACCATTTTTATTACTTTTAAATGTCAGTTTAGTAATTAGTACCTACATTTAGTTTACAACAAATGGATATTACTTGACAGGTGAGATTGAGCAACTTCATAAAATAGTGATAGGCAAGTATTCAGTGATTGGTGTATTGTTCGTTTATATACTACGTAAAAAGCACATAAGTATTTTTTTAATACCCCGTCATCTAGATAAAACGCAGTACAAGATACAATCCCTATTACAACATAAATATTTAGGCATATCAATAATCTAGGTATGGGTGCTGTTAAGACACACACAAATTGCTTTTCTCTTGCTATCAAGAAATTTAAATTATTCTATTTATTCATGTATTTGTTTCTATATTAGGTCTGTATTATTATTATTATAGGCATGTTTACTTTAATCTGATAGAATAATGTAAGTATGTGTAGGTCGCTAATACGATAATACGTCTACGCTTCGCTCCTGTCGCAGGTCTGCTGGAAGAAATTTCTAATGATATAGGTAAGCAGATGTTACTTTTTTCTATTCAATCTTTATGTATTTTACTTTATTAAGTGTTTAGTGTGTACATAAATAAATGAAATTTATTCATTTGTATCACATCAAAAAAAGTTGGCTAATTATGGTTTTTTCTACTGAGCTTCTTCTGCTGCTTCTCGGGGTTCAACTTCTTGATGCCGCGAGGATCGGAGGGTCGTGTGATGTGTCGGCTGCATTAGCTGTAAACCATGGTAATTATTTATTACTAAGTATTTGAGGTAAGTACTTCATTCCTACACTCATTCTAGTATATTTTTTTAAATCAATTGAACCACCTAGTATAAAATTGACATTATCATCAGAACCACACGCAGAATCACCTGCAGATAATTTTGTACTTTTAATAAGTATAGCGGTATGATTTATTCTTAATACAATAAAAGATCAGCATCTGACTCAACAAAATCAATCACATGGGCCATTATTATTCCTTTATTTTGAGTACAATGAGTTGCTATATTTCTTAATTCCATGCTCCATGCCTGTCATGTCCCAACTTATTTGCTCCCTATTATGTTTATCAAAAATAGTCTGTAAAATATTAATACAATACCTCAGACGGCCACGATTGACAGACAGCCAGGATTGATGAGATCAAATCAAGTAGAGGTGGTGTTCCTTTATTGTCTTCAGTTTCTTTAGTACCTTGGCAACCGCAGGGTTGAATAGGTTCATCAGCTGAGAGGTAGAATAATATATCAGATTAATAAAATTTACTTGCATCTTTTTTTTACTGAACCTATGTTGTCCCACAGCTGGGCAAAGGTCTCCCACATAATTTTCCTTTTCCTGTGCCTTACTCCGGCCAATCGGTCAGGAACGAGTCCAAATCGTCATGGCGCACACTGGTCCCGAATGATAAAAAAGGGGACATTAAGAAATTTTTGACAAAAGGTCAACCGATTCAGCTTATTTTTTTTTTGTAGACAGCTGATGCAATTACAAATCACTTTTGTACATTGAGTTTTTGCCAAAAAAGCCGTATTTTCAGAGAAAAAAAAAATTCAAATATTTTTTGTATGAAAGAAATCCTAATTTTGTCTTTATCTTCCAAGATTCAAACGTATTCAAAATAAAACTTAGCGCAGCTTGTAGAGGGGCTAATTGCTCACTACTTTGTCATAGACACTCTTCTGCGATTTTGTGCTCCTTTTGAGTTACAGGCACTTTAAATATTTTTTGTATGAAAAAATCCTAATTTTGTCTTTATCTTCCAAGATTCAAACGTATTCAAAATAAAACTTAGCGCAGCTTGTAGAGGGGCTAATTGCTCACTACTTTGTCATAGACACTCTTCTGCGATTTTGTGCTCCTTTTGAGTTACAGGCACTTTAAATATTTTTTGTATGAAAAAATCCTAATTTTGTCTTTATCTTCCAAGATTCAAACGTATTCAAAATAAAACTTAGCGCAGCTTGTAGAGGGGTTAATTGTTCATCACTTTGCCATAGACACTCAATTGCGATTTTGTGCTCCTTTTCAGTTACAGGCACTTTAAATTTTTCGTTGTCGGATGAGCTTTACTAGTTTTTTGTAGACAGCTGATACAATTACAAGTAACTTTTAAAGATGTATTTTTTGTTAAATAAGCCGTATTTTCAGAGTTAAAAAATTAATTCAGGCGGATTAGAAATAATCTTGTTAAAGATAGACTAAGATGTAATAACATTTTCTTCATTAATAAGTAACTCTTATAAATGTCTTTCTATTAAAAAAAGTCTTATTTTAAATATATCAAATAAACAACTTGGATATCTCAAAACGTGTACAGACATGTTCAGGTACAGGTAATTTATTGTGTGACTCATATTCAGATTATAAGCATTTTTTGGTAATGAGTCATTGCTTAATTAGCCGATTACTTACAATTTGGGCTATATTTGGTCATCTAACGCTAGTGAATGCGTCGGAAACGTTGAATGATAAAAAGGTATAAATTGCAATTAAAACTTTTCCTTCGTACTTTAACGGGCTTAGGACCGTCAAAATACAAACCTATATAATAATATAGGTATTGTATTAAGGCGTACTTAAAAATGTTATTACATCTAAGTCTATCTTTAACAAGATTATTTCTAATCCGCCTGAATTAATTTTTTAACTCTGAAAATACGGCTTATTTAACAAAAAATACATCTTTAAAAGTTACTTGTAATTGTATCAGCTGTCTACAAAAAACTAGTAAAGCTCATCCGACAACGAAAAATTTAAAGTGCCTGTAACTGAAAAGGAGCACAAAATCGCAATTGAGTGTCTATGGCAAAGTGATGAACAATTAACCCCTCTACAAGCTGCGCTAAGTTTTATTTTGAATACGTTTGAATCTTGGAAGATAAAGACAAAATTAGGATTTTTTCATACAAAAAATATTTAAAGTGCCTGTAACTCAAAAGGAGCACAAAATCGCAGAAGAGTGTCTATGACAAAGTAGTGAGCAATTAGCCCCTCTACAAGCTGCGCTAAGTTTTATTTTGAATACGTTTGAATCTTGGAAGATAAAGACAAAATTAGGATTTCTTTCATACAAAAAATATTTCAATATTTTTTTTCTCTGAAAATACGGCTTTTTTGGCAAAAACTCAATCTATAAAAGTGATTTGTAATTGCATCAGCTGTCTACAAAAAAAAAATCAGCCGAATCCGTTGACCTTCTGTCAAAAATTTCTTAATGTCCACTTTTTTATCATTCGGGACCAGTGTGTGGCGGTAACAAATGGTATATCATTAATTTTTTGTACGGCTTTTTGCCAAAAACGATGGTATGGTTAACCTGTTGTACAGGATGCGCGATAGTAAAAAAAATATACTGTTTCAGTCAGTGTATTTTCGTTGAGGTTGGAGTTAACTCCTCTCTCATCAGCATGTTGAGCTCGAACAAATGACACTCGAATTAAACTTGGTCTAAGTACTATGGAAAGTTAATTGAAAAAAAAAGGACTTTGTTAAAGAGTTAAAAGTTTGAGTTTCAGAAAAATATATGGGGAATATTACTTAAAATTATAATAATGAGATGAACTTATCTAGTATAAATGAATAATAACAAGAATTACTTGATTTATTATAATTATTTTGACTGGTCCAAATGCTAGTAAATGACAACTCTAACATTCCTATTTTAAGTGAACCGGGAATTATATAGAAAAAAATATATTATTACTACTAATACCACACAAATACCCATAAGTCAGACAGCCAAATTAAATTTGCCAATAGCTCACACCTGGTATGGTCTGACAGACTCTTAGAAGCTCAACTATGTAAAAAGCAATGCTGGCAAAGAAACTTGAGTGGATTGGACTGAAATATTTATTAAACAATATTAGCAGGTACTTAGTTATTGATAACGTACGGACCTTTGTAAACTTTTGCGACTATTCTTATGGTAATTTCCTCGGCCGAAAACAATGAAGGATAAGACTAACTTGGCGCCAATACTTTTCAAATCTCATAGATGTATCTTTTCAAAGTGTATCTTGCACACACATAGCTTGTGAAGATCTCCCATAAGACGACCCAATGACCCGCTTAATCACTGTTAATGCTCAGAAACCACTTTTTGCGTCCGATCTCACTAACAGGTAACGTTTGCATTTTCATCGTTTCGTAAGACAACTATGTTCGATAAAACACTTGCATCTTGCACTGCCAATGCAAAATAATACACTTTAAAATCACTGAGCAGCTATGAATGGAAATTAATCAACGGAAACTTTATTCGACCAGCCACAAAACAAGAAACAAAACTTTTCATGAAAAAATCACAAACAAACTTCGAACGAAAACCGCCTAAATTTGACAGATAGTAACATTCCTATTGGTGCGTTCCGAATTGCATTGTAATCGATTTGAGTCATAAGCACCCAAATCGATTACAGTGTAATTCACTCAGTGCTTACACCTGTTCTGAATTTATTAGCGTGAGCGCGATAACGTTGTCCCGTGAATCGTCATAGATGACGTCATGACATGCGCCATCTTGCGATAACGCCGACCATGGCCTTATAATGGGGATACGCCAAGGTAGCCCGCGAAATTCATTTTTTTCTACGTTTTTCGCAATTTGCAGGTCAGTATAAGGTTGCATGATGATCTAAACATGATTCGCGATCTTATCAAATATTTGTTTAAAGAATTATGATAATAAAAATCATTAATACATCGCACTAAGTACATATTACCCTATTGAATGTCTATTTCATGAAATCATGACATTTGAGGCCAATTCTAACTTAAGGAGTAGTATTGCTGATTCTAATGATTATTTATTTATTTACACAACACTTCTATCATAACAGGATATCCCAAAGCGATAGGGTGGTACTTAGCTTATGCTTATTTTACAAAATAATAGTAACACTAATGGTATGCTGTTATTCTTGCGAATTATTATTATAATTATGTAAGGCCATACTTGTTACAATCATGAATCATATTTTAATCAACATACAACCGGACATTGCACTGCAAATTGCAAAAAACATAAGTAAATTTGAATTTCGCGGGTTACCGTAGCGCATCCCACTTAAGTTTTGACTAATCTGTGATTAATAATATCTTAGAGATAAAGTTCCGGTGTTTCGAAAAACAGAATTTAAAATTCTTGTTGGTAACACTGGTGGCTCGCGTCACAACGGTCCAAGTTCCAAATATATCTGCAATTTAAGCTCTAAATAAATTATTGATTGTTTGAATTTAGTATGTATCTACTTTGATTATGTTTGTCAGTGACAATAAAGGTAATTAATTATTAATTTTCAAATCATCCATAACCAAGCATAAAGATTACTAAACTTCACGATTTATGGGGAAACGGCGTCACTGGAACGTTCCACAAAAAAAAAAAACATAATTTTGTAAATAGTTCCAAAAATTATCTACCGCTATAAAAAAACAAATGAAATCAGATAGAATAACATAATCCGTCACTAATTGGACATAATTTTTTTCTCGTTTCCACAGGAAACGAAACTTAATTACAACACAACCGTTACTTTATGGCTGGAAAACTGTTCTTTTGACTGTCAATGTCAAATTTAGGCGGTTTTCGTTCGAAGTTTGTTTGTGATTTTTTCATGAATAGTTTTGTTTTCTTGTTTTGTGGCTGGTCGAATAGTTTCCGTTGATTAATTTCCATTCATAGCTGCTCAGTGATTTTAAAGTGTATTATTTTGCATTGGCAGTGCAAGATGCAAGTGTTTTAACGAACATAGTTGTCTTACGAAACGATGAAAATGCAAACGTTTCCTGTTAGTGAGATCGGACGCAAAAAGTGGCTTCTGAGCATTAACAGTGCTTAAGCGGGTCATTGGGTCGTCTTATGGGAGATCTTCACAAGCTATGTGTGTGCAAGATACACTTTGAAAAGATACATCTATGAGATTTGAAAAGTATTGGCGCCAAGTTAGTCTTATCCTTCATTGTTTTCGGCCGAGGAAATTACCATAAGAATAGTCGCAAAAGTTTACAAAGGTCCGTACGTTATCAATAACTAAGTACCTGCTAATATTGTTTAATAAATATTTCAGTCCAATCCACTCAAGTTTCTTTGCCAGCATTGCTTTTTACATAGTTGAGCTTCTAAGAGTCTGTCAGACCATACCAGGTGTGAGCTATTGGCAAATTTAATTTGGCTGTCTGACTTATGGGTATTTGTGTGATATTAGTAGTAATAATATTTTTTTTTCTATATAATTCCCGGTTCACTTAAAATAGGAATGTTAGAGTTGTCATTTACTAGCATTTGGACCAGTCAAAATAATTATAATAAATTAAGTAATTCTTGTTATTATTCATTTATACTAGATAAGTTCATCTCATTATTATAATTTTAAGTAATATTCCCCATATATTTTTCTGAAACTCAAACTTTTAACTCTTTAACAAAGTCCTTTTTTTTCAATTAACTTTCCATAGTACTTAGACCAAGTTTAATTCGAGTGTCATTTGTTCCAGCTCAACATGCTGATGAGAGAGGAGTTAACTCCAACCTCAACGAAAATACACTGACTGAAACAGTATATTTTTTTTACTATCGCGCATCCTGTACGACAGGTTCACCATACCATCGTTTTTGGCAAGAAGCCATACAAAGAATTAATGATATACCATTTGTTACCGCCATGACGATTTGGACTCGTTCCTGACCGATTGGGCGGAGTAAGGCACAGCAAAAGGAAAATTATGTGGGAGACCTTTGCCCAGCTGTGGGACAACATAGGTTCAGTAAAAAAAAGATGCAAGTAAATTTTATTAATCTGATATATTATTCTACCTCTCAGCTGATGAACCTATTCAACCCTGCGGTTGCCAAAGTACTAAAGAAACTGAAGACAATAAAGGAACACCACCTCTACTTGATTTGATCTCATCAATCCTGGCTGTAGGTCAATCGTGGCCGTCTGAGGTATTGTATTAATATTTCACAGACTATTTTTGATAAACATAAGCAAATAAGTTGGGACATGACAGGCATGGAGCATGGAATTAAGAAATATAGCAACTCATTGTAGTCAAAATAAAGGAATAATAATGGCCCATGTGATTGATTTTGTTGAGTCAGATGCTGATCTTTTATTGTATTAAGAATAAATCATACCGCTATACTTATTAAAAGTACAAAATTATCTGCAGGTGATTCTGCGTGTGGTTCTGATGATAATGTCAATTTTATACTAGGTGGTTCAATTGATTTAAAAAAATATACTAGAATGAGAGTAGAAATGAAGTACTTACATCAAATTCTTAGTAATAAATAATTACCATGGTTTACAGTTAATGCAGCCGATACATCACACGACCCTCCGATCCTCGCGGCATCAAGAAGTTGAACCCCGAGAAGCAGCAGAAGAAGCTCAGTAGAAAAAACCATTATTAGCCAACTTTTTTTGATGTGATACAAATGAATAAATTTCATTTATTTATGTACACACTAAACACTTAATAAAGTAAAATACATAAAGATTGAATAGAAAAAAGTAACATCTGCTTACCTATATCATTAGAAATTTCTTCCAGCAGACCTGCGACAGGAGCGAAGCGTAGACGTATTATCGTATTAGCGACCTACACATACTTACATTATTCTATCAGATTAAAGTAAACATGCCTATAATAATAATAATACAGACCTAATATAGAAACAAATACATGAATAAATAGAATAATTTAAATTTCTTGATAGCAAGAGAAAAGCAATTTGTGTGTGTCTTAACAGCACCCATACCTAGATTATTGATATGCCTAAATATTTATGTTGTAATAGGGATTGTATCTTGTACTGCGTTTTATCTAGATGACGGGGTATTAAAAAAATACTTATGTGCTTTTTACGTAGTATGTAAACGAACAATACACCAATCACTGAATACTTGCCTATCACTATTTTATGAAGTTGCTCAATCTCACCTGTCAAGTAATATCCATTTGTTGTAAACTAAATGTAGGTACTAATTACTAAACTGACATTTAAAATTAATAAAAATGGTTTGAATTGATAACCTAGAAGCATTGAAATAAATAGGTAAGTACATACTTATTTGCCTATAAGCCCGAATACGTCAATGCTTGTAGAGATGACATTCAAAGGCTGAAAATTGAAAAATAAACTCGAATGTGATGAGAATGACAGAGTCTTCTGCGCAGTCGCGTGCTCAGCTCACGTCACCCGATTCTCGTTAGGTACCTAAAGAAATCACGCGGTGGTTGCCATAGCGACACCACTTCGGCGCGCTGCTGCGCTGCGCAAGTAGCATTAATGTTGAATATTGTCAAAGTAGGTAGGTACCTATTGATAATGATGATTTTGATGAATATTCTTTTATTATTGGCAACGACTAGATATGTAGGTAAACATCACGCACATCTTTTTTATTTTAATGTTTTAGGACTTATTTACACCAATCGTACATATAGGTAGTAGCGCATCTCATCACGCTATCGGCTGATATTATGATCATATTTAATGTTATCAAACTATGTAGGTAAGTAGGTACCTACCTATGCTTAGACTACGAGAAGATACTTTGTAGTAGGTACCTACCTAGGCAGCTGTACTTAACAGACATTGGTAGGTATTGCATTTGCAAAAGGTTCTTATTGCGCATGCGTGAGGCGTTGCATGTTTAAATGTAGGTACAAAATATCTAAAAGCATTAAAATGAATAGGTAGGCAAGTAGGTACTAATAAAATTACTGTTGATGAATGACAGTGTCTTCTGCGCAGTCGCGTGCTCGGCTCACATCACGCGATTCTCGTTAGCTATAGAAATCACGCGGCGGTTGCCATAGCGACACCACTTCGGCGCAAGGTGCGCTGCGCAAGTTGCAGTAAAGTTTAACCGTTGAATATTGTCATAGTAGGTAGGTAGGTATTGATGATGATCATTTGATGAATATTCTTTTATTATTGGCAACGACTAGATAATTATGTAGGTAAACATCACGCACGTCTTTTTTTATTTTAATGATTTGGTACCTAATTACACCCATCGTACATGTATTAATAAAATTACTGTTGATGAATGACAGTGTCTTCTGCGCAGTCGCGTGCTCGGCTCACATCATCCGATTCTCGTTAGCTATAGAAATCACGCGGCGGTTGCCATAGCGACACCACTTCGGCGCAAGGTGCGCTGCGCAAGTTGCAGTAAAGTTTAACTGTTGAATATTGTCATAGTAGGTAGGTAGGTATTGATGACGTTCATTTGATGAATATTCTTGTACCTATTATTGGCAACGACTAGTTATGTACACATAATTAATTACACAAATCGTACTTATAGGTAGTAGCGCATCTCATCACGCTAGGTATCGGATTGCATTTAAGTCATCGGCTGACATTAAGGTTCATACTTACATAATATAAAAAAGTAAAAAAATAAACTCAATTTGATAACGACAGTGCCTAACGCGCAAGCGCGGCGTGATCTTATCACTTCACCCGATTGCCGTAGCGTTACCTCGACTAGCTGAAGCGAGCGCGATCCGCGAGTGTCATTTGAACTCTTGAATTGAATAGATTTGGGATAATAACAACGCTGAACAACGTTGCACAGGCTTTACTCGACTCGATCCACAATCGCTTCTTCAAACCACATGACATCGCGA
Organism: Griposia aprilina; assembly: GCA_916610205.1. NCBI lineage: Eukaryota > Metazoa > Arthropoda > Insecta > Lepidoptera > Noctuidae > Griposia > Griposia aprilina. Next base: position 20,705,670 of record OU744299.1, on the reverse strand, counting down.
TTGGGTCATGGCATTGCGTTTACTTACCTAATCATTCCACATTGGGTTTATAGTAAAATAACAAACAATGTCGATGCGCATTTTCTTCAGTAGCTGTCTTAAACGTGTGTTATATTTTGTTTGTTTATTGTACGTGCGTGCCGCGCTCGCGCCTCAGGCGCCTAATCTAGGCAAAAAAACCACATTGAGTTTCTCACCGAATTTCTGTTCTAAGTAGGTACTTTTTTATTTTAATACCCTCCAAAATAGTACCTAATGTTTAGACACTTATATATTAGCTATGAAATAAGTACCTACTTAATATAAAATGATCAATAGATTTAGCTTATAAAATATTATTATAATCTCGATTATGATTGTAAATGTTATGCTTGGTCAGTCCCTAGCATCAGTGGGATGACACTGACAGCTCACTCCACGCAAGTGATCACGGTGAGATTTTTTTACAGAATCGACAAGCAGGTTGTATGTCACTCTAAATATGATTCGCGGCCGTATCACATATTTAGAATTATTTTCATAAAAATCATCAAGACATCTGTCAGTTCATATTACCTTAGTGAACCGACTATTTCATGAAATCATGACATTTGAGGCCAATATTGCTGATTCTAATTCTGTAAAGCCATATATTTTACGGTCGCGAATCGTATTTCCATCAACATAACCACAGAGTACCTGCATTTTATATGATGCAACCTGACACTGACCTGCAAATTGCAAAAAACGTAAATATTTATAAATTTCGCTCCATCTTGGGAGGGAATACAGGCGTTAAGAATGATATATCGCGGCGTAAATTAAGGTTTTATACGCGATATGCTTATACCTCACCCTTTTATTAATTTAATAAAAGAATATAGTGTTAGAAGACGGTTTATTTAATTGAATCCACATTTACTTAATACGTAACTATTATTAACAATCAAATTAACGACAGCAAATGCCAATATTCACAGCATTTGGTTACAAATACGCTAAAATGTAAATTTCTATTATTGTCCACTATTAAAATACTGGTAAATTGCGAAACATAACAATTTCTCTAATGGCACAGATAAACTAGTTTATAAAACTTCATGCCAAGCAAATTCATTGTGTAATATATAATTATTATTACTAAATAGAGATTTGGCACTGGAAGTATTTTTAGGAATTTTGAGTTATTCCACTTTTTATCAGTCCCAAGTTCACAGCAACAATGTAAGTAAATTGTTTAACATAATTTTAATATTTTCATGGTTATCAACTTATCAATAATTTACATGCAATTATTTTTTACTCTCCTGAAATATTTGAGACATAATACATTTTGCTAAAAAAATATCCTTTTAGGATTTAGAGAGTATTATTAGTTAATAGTATATTATAGAATGTAATGCATGTGGGCAAGCATAGCCCAGTTAATGTGCCAGTTTCATGCAAGTGCAGACTTATTCAGTGTTGTGCAAAACAACATCTTTTATTGGAATGTTATCCTTTTTGTGACATCATGATGACTCCAAACTATCAATTTCGATTTAAAAAAACATGAAAACATAATTGTGCCAGCAACACTCAATCAGTAACACATTTTAAGATCTTGAATTTTTAAGATTCATTTCCAAGTTATAAATAATTATTTCTAGCCTTCAGCTGATCAACTTCAAATGCAAGTTTTCTATTTGATTCAACTAAAGCATTTTGAATATTAGCCATATTCTGTATTTGCTCACGCATGCCAGACAATTGCTTCTCTAAATACAATTTCTGCTTAGTTAGGGCCATCATAATATGTAGGAAATAGTTCCTGTTATCTTCAGCCACATCTGTAATAGTCAACTTGAAAAAATCTTTTAATTCTTCAACACCCTTAGATTCCATGGCCATAACTGGGGCTGAGTTTAATGGCTGCTGATGTGACAAATTGGCATTAGAGCCTCCTTTATCATCCAGACCACCATTTGTTATCACTGGTGAAGGAAAATGTAAGTTTTCTGTTGTCCGGTTATTTATAGGAGTTGAGACTTTGCTTATGTTTTTTTCTGCATCCAATTGAAGGTACCTCAAATCATGTCTGTCACTCTTTCTTTCAAATTCAGTGGATTTATTTGCTTCTACCTCATATTCATTTGATTTGTCAAGACCCATCATCACAAGGAAAGAGTCTGCTTTTGCATCACCTCCTTGAGACAAACCATCCAAATAATTTTTTGGTGGTGAATCTGAGACAAAGAACATATCTGATGTTCTTGAACGAATTGGAGAAGACATTTTTTGTGGTGACTGCATGGCCTCCGTGTCTTCACAAAGACTAATATCAGCTGATACCATCTTTCTCCTGCTTGGTTGAAATGAAACCTTATGGACTTCTTCGTCATGTCCTTTTAATACTTTAGAAGGAGTTGTAAGATCCCTGAGGTCATACATTAGCACTAGACCATTTTTTGTGCCAAAGGCAACTTGGTTTTCTGGATTAATTGCTAAGGAGGTCAAAGTGTATGAGGTTCGAATAGTTGAAACAACATTCTGTAATCTTACATCATACACATTCATGATTCTATCAAAACCAGTGGAAAGCAACACATCTCTATTTATTAGAGAGTATGCTATATCACTGACAGGTGATGCATGGACATTTTCAAAGAAGGCTTTGTCTTTGTTGGTAGTGATATCACGAATTACGATATGGCCTTCATCAGTGGCTAGACCGAGCAAAGATCGACTCTCATGATGAAACTTCATTGCAGAGATACTTTTAGAGCAGGACAGCTTCACAGTTAGCACTGGAATGTTTGATACAAGACCGTAGATAACGGTATCCCCATTTTGCATAGATGCGGCAAGACTTGTGTTTTTGGCATTATAACTGACATAGTTCACGCAAGACTGTTGGGAGGGAGTAGGGAATGTTTTTATAATATTTTTGTTCTTAGTGTCCCATATCATTACATTTCCACTTCTAGTACCAATGGCAATATTACGATGGCCGTCTCGATGGAAGCAACCCGACCAGGTGTCTTTCAATGGTATATGCTGTAGAGTTCTGATGTCATGGTCAGCTGGACTTAGTATTTCCACTACACCTTTAGCATTGACCTAAAAAGAAAAAGGGTTTCATTAATAAGAAATATTCTTGTGGTGTGTGTTAGGTTAAAGCAGGAGCAAGAATACACAATATGAGTATACCAAGAAAAGAAACTGAATTATAAGAAGAATAAATAAGTATTAAGTAATTGAACACTGCTTGCACAATCACAACCTATTAACTGTCCTGTTTATACAACCATTGTATGCCCTCGGACAATGCAATACTTGGCACACCCAGAGATTATCAGTGACCTATCTATGTGGCTATAGAAACATGCACAGTATGTGTTAGGGTTACCTAATACTTCTCTCTTTGGGCAAGTATTTCTAATTCAAGTATGTACGTAATACTAATTATTAATATGTGAAATTGATATACATACCTGCAATAGATATTTGCTATCATCACTCCATGATATATCCCGCAATATACCTTCATAGCACCAGTAACTCTTTTTCAAATCCCAACTGTTAGTATCATACAGGAGTAACCGGGAACTTATTGAGGAGAAATACATTCTCAAGCTTACAGTAAGGTGCCCGGTTACTTACGAGTACTTTCCCCGATTTATAGCTCTATAAGAATTTATTTATTAATTAATCATCGTAAACAAAGTCGCGGAAAACAAATTGAAAACCTAAAATTTCGACAAATAAATTGACAATATATTGTGTGTTGCCCACGCAAATAAATGGAAGGTACTTGTTAAAAAACTAAGGGCATACCACAGATATGTCTGTGGGGCATACAAAGCATATTTTATTTTTGAGAATCATTTAAAATAAAAGCATAATTGACAACATTTCAAAACTGCCATGACCTTAAAACAAAAATACCATTTCTTTATTTTCGTATCCTGAGATTAAAGACATATTTTTTTAATTTTTTTATTTCTCCATTCCTGAGAAAAAAAAAGAAAAGCAAAAAACATGTGGTGACGTCACATAAACAGTGGAATGAGGTAGTTACCTTGGCCTAAGCATTCCAATGTTTTAGATGAAAACATTAATGTCAAACATGACATGTCAATGTCACATGTAACGAAGTTTTTATAACAATATTGAATTGAGCAATATTTTTCCCTATCAACCGGACACGCTGCTTACTGTTAATATTATCAACTTTTGATTGATATTTAGCCAATAAAATCGATCGCAATGCAACATTATACGCCAATGAAGGAACCAAAATATTGTTTTGTACCAGCCTGAAAAAACAATTCGAGAGATACCTACTCAAAAAGCATTATTTGCGGTGCCTAGCTTAGCAAAACAAGAGTGGTGCAACGCTGTGCGTACATCATGTCCTAAACGCGTTATATATGTATGGGAAGATCATCTCAATGTAAGTACCTAAATGACAATGATTTTTATCATACATTATTTTTTTATTATTATACACAAGGCAAAGTGCATGTGGTGTTTATCTATTGGTGGTATTACGAGTGGTGTTACAAAATTTAGAAGTATATCAAGCAATATTGTAATAACTGTTACCAAAACTAATAAATAAGTTCATAAACCCCCCCAGTGCTATCACTTTGCAGAAATATTTCACTAGTACTATTTTGTAAAGTAGCTATAATATATTGATAACATAATGATTTTAACTTATGATGTAGGTTGTTTTTTGGGACACACACAAAATATAAATTTAAATTATTATTTATCTTTTAGTTGGAGGAAGATGTGGAGAACTACCGGTATTGGATGACAATGAAAGTGCGGCCAAAGTTGAAATCTCGGCTACCACATTCTCTTGTCAGGAAACCCCTTTCAACTGATCATCAAGAAATTATTGAACCTAGACCCATTAATATGGATATGGATACACTTTGCAAAAATCCATTCACTACAAAAGCCAGCAAAGGAGTACAAGTGAAGCCAAGAACATCGGATCAAACTACTTATTGTGCTATTTACAAGAAGAAGACCAAGAAACCTTTGTTTGAAGAAGATTATGAGATGGACGAAATGTTACCTTCAACTCAAGGAAGTTCTACCTCTGCTGAAATGTCAGAAGTCTCATTAGAAACCCACATTAAAACTATAATACACTGCAGAAACTTTATGCTTGACATAAAAAAAAAAACACAAAATTACATAAGAATTATTATTGGTTGATTAGCTATTTAGAAAGTAATCTGAATGTAAAATCATTTAATATAATAGTCACTTTGTATAAAATTAAAAATAATACCCCCTTCTACCAAATCTCAGATATGTTTGAGGTGTCATTAACCACATTGTGGAGAATATTTTTTAGAACTTTGTGTATTCTATCAAAGTTCTTCAAACAATTAATTTTTTCTCCTTGTGTATATGATGTCAAAAGAAACTTGCCAGCTTCCTTCAAAACCAACAAAGAATATTCAAATGTTTTTTGCATTATTGACTGTTTCGAGATAGAAATTGAAAAGCCGTCAAATCCTATCAACCAGTCTCTAACATGGTCACAGTATAAAAATGCTAATACTTTAAAATACTTGATAACTACAACACCTGATGGTTTTGTCAACTTTGTATCTGTTGGTTATGGGGGACGTATATCTGATGCCAATATAGTAGAAAATAGTGGTTTTCTGGATGCGCTGCCACCAAGGTGTACTGTATTGGCAGACAGAGGATTTAAACATGTTGATGCTTTACTAAGTAGAAATCAGAATAATCTACTTCGGCCACCCAGTGTTTCAAAAGATCAAAAATTGATAAAGCAGGATAGGTCATTGCCAGTCTGCGTATCCATGTTGAGAGGGTAATAAGAAGAGTACGGCTATTTAAACTTTTGAAACCACACTGTCATTAACAATAAATTAATTCAACATACAGATGATGCAGTTATTGTGGCATGCGGATTGATAAATCTACATAGTTCCATTATTAAGAAAGAATAAAAGACACAATATTTTTTTTAACCTTTCTTACTTAGTTTTAATGATAATCTGGCAGTTTTAGTGCTTTATGCGGCCTACCCAAATGTCCTTTCTTTGGTATTGTTTGTCGAGTGGTTGAGCTCCTTAAGTTCCGAGTTGAGCATCATGATTACAGACAAATGCGTGCACTGACTGGGCAAGTCTCCTCAAATCTGTATAGTTATTTCCTCAAAAGACCATTTCAGACACCAATGTAACATGGGCCTCAAATAATCTGACCAAGATTATTTCCGGATTTTTATATACCTACACATGGACATTGATGATTTTTTATAAATACATTGACATGAATATTTACTTTGTAAAATAGTTTATTATTTTCATTAGTGTGAATGTAAAGACTATGTGAGTCATTTTTTTTTTCTTCTCAATTAGTTTTCATCAAGGCCTGGCAGTTTCAGTAATTTATGCGGCCTACCCAAATGTCCTTTCTTTGGTATTGTTTGTTGAATCGTTGACCTCCTTAAGTTTTGAACTGAGCTCCTCGATTACTGACAAATGCGTGCACTGACTGGACAAGTCCACTCATTGTGTGGTTTTACCTCAAAAGACCATTTCAGACACAAATCTACATGATCTGACTAAGATTATGTCTGGAATTTAAAAGGGGCCTCTGAGTTAGTTTCATCTAGTTTTAAATATGATTGACATGTAAAAGTGTCTGTACAAAGCTACTTACAGAAATAAAATCATTTATCATTTAAATACTATATTGATTTTTATTTTGCACTTTGTAAAACAGTCTTAAAAATAAATTGTTTCCAAAATTCTTCAGCGGCATCTAATAAACCTTCCACATATTTTTCATCATACTCCACCAAGTACTTGTGTAGGAGTTTTGTCTGTTCAAAACTAGGATCAGCTATACAAAACAGTCCTTTTAATTTTTTTGCAGCATTCATTCCCAAACCTGATATAACTTTGATTTTACTTTATGTTCGGGTGTTACCCTGCATTTAACGGTGCATGAGTTTCCTTCTCGCTTGACTTCTACATATCCTACAGCTGTGTCAACATATGCTTCCCGTGATGCTAGTAATGCCTTGGCACTACGTGTTTCCGCAATATTGTAGCATTCATTTTCGTGCACATATTGCAATAGCATTAAATAGTCTACTTTCGGCAAGTTTCTGCTATCGGCAACTAGAAATCCTTCCGAAACTTTCATAGTGACTTAATAAAAACAGAATTAGGATAATAACACTTGAAAATAAGAAAATTTACGAAATTAATTGAAAACAAACAAGTTTAGGTTAGGCGCCAACGAGTTTGACAAGCTCTCACATGACAGTGACATCTAGCAGTTTCTTTACTTTCTTTTGATGGGTCACAGTAATGCAAAGGTTATATCGTCATTCTACCGTAAGCATGACGTCATTTGGCGCTTACGTCTTTTTAGAATACACAGAATTTCAAAGTTAAAATTATGAATGAAAAGTACATTATTTCCAAAAATGGAAAATATGGGTACCGTAGTTTTGAATTTACTTTTATTTAACGTAATAATATATGCAAGTTAAAAATATGAAATGTTGTCAATTAAAATAAGCGCACAGAAATCAATGCGCAGTATTCGATAAAAGTTTTGATAAAAAATACAAAAAGAAAAAAGAATACACTTCCGTCATCTTTTGACAGAATGTTGCATTCCAGCTACAGTTTCAGGTAGTATTTTAAACATCTCTGAAAAAATCAAACGCTAACTATTACGTAATTAATTCAAATTACTGCAAAATAAGCAAGCAGTTGGCTTTCAAAAAGTTATTATAATATTTACAAATATTTTTAATAGACTATACTTTTAGAAACTCATGGTTCTGTTTCAAAATAATGTTTTATGAATGCTATAAAATATAATAATGTTGCTATGAAACCGGCCGGTGAACGTGACGTGAACCGGCTAAAGTTTAGTATCTGACGTGTACTTGTTTTCATTGCGGTGGCCGGATTTTATCGCAATTACTTTATCTGATTTCCTGCTTAATTGTAAGTATTTGGTGTATTTTTGCATTCCCTAAGAATATCTTGTCATCTTATACAGACTCACACATAGTTGAAATATACAGAAATTGGTATAATTAAAATAATTTAATACAACCTGCACATTGGGCTTGGTTGGTGAAGACAGGAATGATGATACCCGTAATGCGTTAGAATCTAGACCTAATGAATTTATTTCAAGCTAATTGCATTTATTTTTATCCGTAATAGCCATTTCCGTATCTCATGAATACTGACTAGCCTATGAACTAATGTACCTACTTATTATTTACCAGTTTTCTTTGGTTCCTCGAACTTATGATGTGCAGACCTCTGTACAAAATCCGGAAGCTTGCCAGAATTATCTTCACTATATTATTTTTTATTTATTTTATTTTAATTAGAATGGCCAAAGCCAATGAACACTTAAACACTTTGTATAGCATCTGAAATATACAAGCTCACTATATATTATATAGATGTCATAGATAGAGTAAACCCCAGCCTATAATCACCATCAGTAGCTAAACAAGAGAAGTCCTGTAAACTAATATTTATTTACCATCTACATCATTATTTATTTACATCAGTATCTTTGTTTTCCAGTAACATCCAGTCACCATGATCACGGACATCCAACTGGCAGTGTTCTCCAACATCCTGGGAGTTTCTATATTCTTACTAGTAATTCTTTATCACTACATCAATGCCAACAGCACAAAATGAAGAAGGTATAAAAAAGAAAGAAAATAATCTTGTAAATGTTTCTAAAATCTCCCCCACTCGCTATCTAAATTCTAAATCCACATTTAATTTTTAATGACAATTTTTTTTGCTCTGCCTTCAGCCTTTTTGGTTTAGTGGTTGCAAGGACGACTGCTGATCGTGAGGTTTGATGCCCAGGTAGGGCACTGTTATTGAGTTTTTCCTTTAGGAATTTTCCCAGTAGCAGACTAGAGTCTGGATTTATGCCTGGTTAATGGCTATATGGCGAAATGTAGGTGTTAATATTACTATAGACCTCTGCCCATCCTTCTTGTACAGGTTATGTTATGTTATCCTAAGTTGGTTAATGGTTGTTACCCAATCATTTTAGCCAACTAAGCCTGCCATGGGATTTGATAGCTGTTTACATCATCCTTTTACAGGCTTCCAGAAAACAACCATCTAAGTGACGCATTGTATCTCAGCAGCTTGTAGGTAGCTTCAGGGGTCAATTGGGCAAGGATACCTACGATTCTTTTTTTATAGGCTTTAAAATGACATAAACCCTCGTTGTTTTTGGTTAAGTTCATTATGAACAGGTAATGCTTTTATACAATAGTTAATTATTATACAACTGACTATTTACACCAGGTACTAAAGGGGTTTCTCTTTTACTCTTACACACGCCATCTACATCTCTTTATCTACTTTCTAATCGCAGGTATGCTGGAAGAGATTTCTTTAGAAATAAGCATCACCTTTGTACCTATTTTTCTGTTCTTTTCTCCTTGTCTGTTTATAAGTATATTATGTGTGTACATAAAAGGTTAAATAAATAAATCGACACTTTGGCGTCGAAGTACTCCTCATCTGTATCATCCAGTAACGTGCCCAGAAGACTGGCAGTGAATAGTTTTTTTTATTTTTTATAATAGACAAAACAATCGCAACATCTGCAAATGCAGAAAATAACAAAATGGCTTATACATTTTGATGCGAAAATTACCGAGCGGAATAATAGCCATGTTTCTTGTTTCAGGTAGCACTCAACATGCCAGCTAAAGCAATGTTATAATAATTATATTCCATCTAATGTTAAGATGTTAATAAATTAAGTATTCTCACTGATTTTGTTCTTTTTTACTATGAAATAAATACCTCTTGGCATTTAGTTGGTAATAACAATAAGCCTTATTATCTACACTAAATAGTAGTATAAAGGATGCAGGGGCGTAGCTACCGCCGTATCAGCCGTATCAATGATACGGGGCCCCCAAGCTACAGAGGCCCCCCGACGTGATGTGAAAATTCGTAAAATACTATCGGTAATTATTATTGATAAGAGGCCCGTAATAAATAAGTAAGTACATAATGAAAGAAATCAAAATATTGAAATGAGTTTGTGGCTTCAAACTTATAGCATTTATTTCAATTAGACAATTTACATTTGAATTGTCAAGGGGTCGGTCCAGGGGGAGGACACATAGAACATTAGGCGTCTTGTGAAAAACGTAGGGCCATCTATATTACTGAACGGGGAAACATATTTGCAGAAGTATCAAAAAGTGCTGATAGATGTCATTACTATCACAATGAAACAAACAAAATTGTTTTAAACAAACAAAAATTAATTAGTCAAAAATACAGTACATTTTAAATTACATATAAATAATATAATTATTTACTGTTCTAGTTGTAGTTGGTACTTCGTCTCATGAACAAATACACGCAGGGTATTTATGTTCTGTGCACACGCAATATGGCTGCCGGAATGTGCGTCTACGCTTGTTTTTGCTTCCTCATATTTTGTGTGTAATTAATGGTTTTCCGAGTGTTTTCTCTTTACTATACGTTGAGTTGAGATTACTCCTCCGTCCTGATACTTAGACTACTACCTGAAAACCAGTACTTCAGTTTTTGTTGCCGTCTGAAGAAATTGTGTAACGCCGGCTTAGTTAAACAATCTAAGTACTTAATTCGCGAGAAAAGACGCTATTTTGTTTTGTGTGTTCCTATCAAATTGAACAGGATGCCACACCGCTGCGCATTTGGGTGCAAAAACACCGATACTGGTAAGTAACAAGACAAACTAATTTTACTCTAACTTTTAGGTTATATGATGGCTTTTAATTTCATGAATGCAGCCATGCAAACCAGTATTTAATGCTATTGAATTATTAACACAAAATTACGGTTAACTTGATGTACTCCTAGCAACTCATTATTTTTTTAATTCATTAGTTAAACCGTGTCATACCGAAATACAGTGGCCTAATACATCTACGTATTATACATACAATAATAATATTATTATCATAAATGTGAAAGAAGCTGTCTGTTGTTGTCTTTTCACAGATAAACCACTTGACTGATCCTGATAAAATTTGATACAAAGTAATATGTAATGACAGCCTCGTTGGTCTAGTGGTTGCAAGTGCGACTATGGAGCATCTGGTTTTGAGTTCGATCCCAAGAGTGTTACTGGAATTTTCCACAAGGAAATTCTCAGTAGCAACCCGTAGTCTGGATTTGTGCCCGGTAGAAGGCAGTTGGCTCACCCCCTATTACATGGGACTTAAACTGTACACCTCTACCTAACCCTTTGGGGAATACAGGCGTGATGTTATGTAGTTTAAACTCTGTGACCCACAGAGACTGAAGTAAAACATAAAAGTAAACATTTATAACAGTACTAATGTTAGTATAATTTGTACTTGTTTTCAGGTGTTGTGTTGCATGTAATGCCAAATCCTGCCAAATTTCCTGAGCGTTTTCACGCTTGGGTTAGTCTACTTGGAGGGAAGTTGGAAACCCCATCAGATTATGAACTCTACAAGAAAAAGAGAGTTTGTGACATTCATTTTTCTGATGAACACAGAAACCGTTATAAACGTCTCAATGCACTGGCGGTACCAACTTTACATCTGCCTGGTAAGTTTAAAATAACTCCTGTACCTATTCAAATAGAACACTTGCCAGGACTGCCACCTTTTGTTTGAAAAAGAAAACAATACTTATACCAGATTTTGGATAATGAATCTAAAGTAATAACAACATGAACAGTGTTCCTAAAGAATTATTTGCTGTGGGTTAGCATTATGCATAATTAATGTTTGCATATGACGTTATTACCAGTGAATATCAAATATTTATGTTCAAGTCCATTTGGTTTTTAAATTCTGCAGTATTGCAAAAATTAAGGAGAATTTTTATTTAATAATGTATGGTTTTCAGGTAGCAGTGTTAACTTTCCTGCTCCAGTTCAGGCTACCACGGCGCATGAACCTACCATTACTACTGCCACTCCTCAAGTTTCTACTGCTTCTACTTCAGGTAACATTTGATACTTCCTATAAGCTTTCAACTAATATTAAAAAAAAAAGGGTAACGTTTGTGAGTTTATAATTCTGCAGAACTTAAATTGCATCAACTTTATGCACATATTGGCCATGTTTTTTTTATTTATTTTTATCCTTTATTAAAAAGAACCAGGTTCTTAATAATTAATTACAATGTAGCCTATGAGACTAATAAGTAATTTAAATCTATGTATTTTTTTACGTGATAAATATTTAAAAACTTACAATTTGATTCTTTATTTAATTGGAAGCTAGAACTAGATTTGATTACGAGCACAATAAGTAGTGCGTGTTATGCTATCGGGTCTCTGAGGGAAATTTTGTCTGTTGCCCAACTTCGTACCGTCTATTTTGCTCTAGTTGTATCTAAACTTAGATATAGCATTACATTCTGGGGAAACAGCTATAAATATAATATTAAGGCAGCCTTTACTATACAAAAGCGAGCCAACCAACCATGCTTCGTTTAAACCAGACAGAATCATGTAAGGAATATTTTATTAAATTTAGAATTGTAACGGTACCATGTCTTTATATTTTAGTTCTCCTTACTCACTTAAACAAAAACTTAAACCAGTTTGAAACAGACGAAGAAAGAAAAAATAGAGTAGATACTCGCAGAAAAGATCATCCTAGTATTCTGCAGGCAAAGATTTATGGTGTCAAACACTCGTCACGCATGCAGTCTGTCAATCTGTTTATCAAATTACCAGCAGAATTAAAGAATATTCAGAATGTGAACATTTTTAAAAATAAAATCAGGGATTTGTTAATCAATAAAGCGTATTACAGCATTGACGAATTTTCTAATGACAAAAATCTTAAAACTAGTATTAAATTAAATTAAATATGTGTCCTCATTGCTCTTTGACTTTGTTATAAATGTTGTTTTTTTTATACTTAATATTTCGACATCAAATGTATTTTGTAGCATTTTGCTAGGGATTTTGTTCTGTATGATCAATAAGAATGTTAATGTTTGTAAAGTTAGTGTTTTGAATTTGGATAGACATTCTAACTTCGATGATGGGTAAGGAACGAGGTTATGTCATTGTCGCTATTATTTCTACACTTTTTACACTAAACTAACTCAAAAGGTTTTGTTTGTTTTAGTCTTCGCACTATATTTGTTTGGTTTAACAGCTGAATTGCCTCGATGTTCACATGTCGGTGGAGTCGGTGTTCATGGGCCTCAGCAAATTATTGTATTATGTTGGTGACTGGTTCCATTTTTAGATAACGATGGAGCTCGTCATTTCTTATATACCAGGGCGCATTAACAATACTCCTGAGTACCTTATTCTGGAATGTTTGTATAGTTTTGATGTTGGTCGGTTTAGTACAGCCCCCACAGTTGGATGCCATGTGCCCATATTGGCATAGGAATATGCTTATATAATAAAATTTTGTTATGTATCGATAGACAGGAATCCCGTCCAATCAACCTATACATGTTTTTAAAACGCATGTCTAGTTCTTGTCTTTTCTTTTTGACGTGCGCTTGCCAGCGCAGTTTCGCGTCAAGCGTTATGCCAAGGTAATTGGCTGTATTTGCGTATGCCACTTATTGGCCATTTATGTAGATTGGGCGGTAATCACAATTCCTGTTGGTGAAATCAATGTGAAGTGACTTCGATTCATTCAATTTGATTCTCCATTTATCCCAGTCATGAACTTTGTTTACAGCGACTTGTACCTTTTTTATTGTTTATGGCCTTGGACTTGGACATGGTCGTATGGACATATTGGCCATGTGCAGATTATAGAACTATTCTCTCTTGCCCCAGTAACACAAGTTAAAACTCACCTGTATTCCAAATTCATGAGATTTTTTATTTAATAGGAAATTGTATGGTTTTCAGGTAGCAGTGTTAACTTCCCTGCTCCAGTTCAGGCTACCACGGCACACAAACCTACCATTACTGCTGCTACTCCTCAAGTTTCTACTTCAGGTAACATTTGATACTTCCTATAAGCTTTCAACTAATATGTAAAAAAAGAGAATTTTTTGAATTTATAATACTGCGGAAGTAAACCGCATCAGTTTTGTACACATATTGGCCATATGCAGATTATAGAACTATTCTTTCTTGCCCCAGTAACACAAGTTAAAACCCACCTGTATTCCAAATTCATGAGATTTTTTATTTAATAGGAAATTGTATGGTTTTCAGGTAGCAGTGTTAACTTCCCTGCTCCAGTTCAGGCTACCACGGCACACAAACCTACCATTACAGCTGCTACTCCTCAAGTTTCTACTTCAGGTAACATTTGATACTTCCTATAAGCTTTCAACTAATATGTAAAAAAAGAGAATTTTTTGAATTTATAATACTGCGGAAGTAAACCGCATCAGTTTTGTACACATATTGGCCATATGCAGATTATAGAACTATTCTTTCTTGCCCCAGTAACACAAGTTAAAACCCACCTGTATTCCAAATTCATGAGATTTTTTATTTAATAGGAAATTGTATGGTTTTCAGGTAGCAGTGTTAACTTCCCTGCTCCAGTTCAGGCTACCACGGCACACAAACCTACCATTACTGCTGCTACTCCTCAAGTTTCTACTTCAGGTAACATTTGATACTTCCTATAAGCTTTCAACTAATATATAAAAAAGAGTAAAAAATTGATTTAAAATACTGCGGAAGTAAATCGCATCAGTTTTGTACACATATTGGCCATATGCAGGTTATAGAACTATTGTCTCTTGCCCCCATTAAAACCCAGCTGTATTGCAATTAATCAGAAAGTATTTCTAGGTGTGTGTGCTCCGGCTGGTAGTAATATGTGATACTGATACTGAACTTATTATATTGCACAATGTAATTCATTTTAATTCTTGATAATACTTACAAAATAATAATTTTTATTTTTACAGGTGCAGGGTTGATAATGATTAAACATATGCAAAGGAAAATAAAATACCTCCGTAATGAGATATGTCGTTTGCGTAAAAGAGGGCACTCATTTAAAGGAAGATTGGCTAATGCTACAAAGTTGTCAAATGATATTTCATTTCAACGTGTCATCAAAAATATGACAAAGCCAGCACAACTTTTTGTCCACATGCAGCTGCAATCCACCAAGAAACCCAAGGGTCGGCGATTCACATTAAACGAGAACATTTTGGCATCATCCCTTTTTAAAAAAAGCCCAAAGTGCTACAGGCTTTTGTGTAAATACTTTACACTCCCGTCGTCAAAGACCATGACACGACTTTTGAGCCGAATAAAACTGAGCCCAGGTATTAATAATATAATTTTTGCCAAAATTAAAAATACTGTACAATATAAAGATTCCTGTGATCGACTGTGCACTGTCATCTTCGATGAAATGTCGCTAACTCCCCAAGTTACATACAATGCGCATAAAGATGCATTTGAAGGTTTTGCGTGCAATGCAGAAAATTCATTTGCTGACCATGTCTTGGTATTCATGGTTAAAGGCATAAAATGCAATTTTAAGCAACCAATAGCGTACTATTTTACCAATAGCCTAACTAAAATTCATTTGAAAGTAACAATTAAAAATGTTATTAAACATATAACCGAGGCAGGTTTGATTGTCGTCAGTACTGTGTGTGATCAAAGTCCCGTTAATGTTGGAGCAATAAATGAATTAATAAATGACACCAAAGCCTTATATTTAAGGTTAAATAAACAATGGCGTCATGAAATGTTTCGTGTCAATAAACAGAATATCATTCCTTTGTATGACACTCCACATCTAATTAAAGGACTTCGAAATAATTTAATAACTAAGGATTTAAGTTATACTGTTGACAAACAGACAAAAATTGTAAAATGGGATTATTACCAAATGGTATATGCCGCAGACAAATCTTATGGTCAGTTGCGACTTTTAGACAACTTGACAGAGGCACATGTCAATCCAGAGAAGATTAATAAAATGCGGGTGAAGACAGCCACCCAACTGTTCAGTCACAGTGTTGCTGTTGTGACTGAACACCTTACAGCTAGAGGAGACTTGCCCAATGATTGCCGACATTTAATTGATTTCACAGTAATTATTGATAATTTGTTCGACAGCTTAAATGTTAACTGCCTATCTGTACCAAATGGTAAAATTTATAAAGGGCCTGTTAAGCGTAACTCGCCTCACCATCAATTATGGCACAAAGCCAAGGAAATGTTAAAATCTACGAAATATATAAAGAAAGTAAAAGTTGGCGATAGAATCCGATTGACTGAAACAACTGCACCGTCTATAACAAATTTTATTAAAACTATAGAAGGCATGGAATCTATTTGGAATATATTGTCTAATAAGTATGGTTTAGATGCTATGTTGACAAGAAACTTAAACCAAGACCCGGTCGAAAACTTTTTTGGGAGCATCAGGAGCTATGGCGTACGAAATATTGCTCCAAACACGGTGGCGTTTGAAGGGGCGTTCAAAGCTTTAATGCTCAATAATTGTAATTCGCCACACTCAATTAGAGCAAACTGTGAGGAAGACCAAAATGAATGCCTTCAGAGTTTTGAATTCTTCCTCACAGAAACTACTCCTGATGTTCCTGAAGAAAATGACACTATTCATTTTAATAATGAAATTTTCTCTGACCAACTCAACGAAAATGATGCTGGTCAGCGAAACTATGTTTGCGGTTGGGTCATAAAAAAATGCCTGAAAAAAATTGTAAAAAGTTGTCAACACTGCAGGCTTAATTTATTAGACAATAAAGATCCTAAAAATAATAGTAAATTTATTAGTGCCAAAGAATACCAAAATAAAAATTGGTTGTGTTACCCATCTGAGGAAGTAGCAACATATTTCAAAGAAATTCAAAATGTAGTCACATCGTTTTTAAAGAGAAACGTGCCAAAAAAGAAAATTAAAGCCAATATATTAATCTTTTTGGATATTTTAACCGATGGGCCATTTAAATGTCCAACTCACAAAAATGTTTTATCATCATATTTTACTGATGTTACATTAAATGTATTAATTTATAGTTGGTGCAGGTCTGTCAATCGCATTTTAACCGGCAAAATAAAATATGATGGAGAGGACGAAGTAAAAAATGCTGCTCAAAATTATTATAATAAGCACAAAAATTATAAAAATAGAAAATAAAATATACTTCAGGACTAGCTTGTTTTATTGCAATTTCCTACACATTTTACCTTGGCAATCACCTACGTCAGTGGTAAGCTATTTTCGTCATAATACTTAAGTAGTACCGTCAAACGGGGTGAATAGGGATGCAGGGGTGAATTGCGGCGAAACTTTAAAAAGGGATTTTAACATTGAATAGTTTGTTGCCAACAAGGACTTTATTATAATTAACGATTTAGTGCCCTGGTTGGCAACAAAATATATTATTTTGAATGTTAACATCCATTTTTAAGTTTCGTCCCGATTCACCCTTGCATCCCTATTCACCCCGTTTGACGGTATCCATTCAAAACATCTATAGCTATTTATATGTAGGTACCTATAGATCGAGAATTAGTTTCTGTTCAGAAATACAGACGGCGCTGAAAACTGTCATGCGTAAAAGATTCGAGAGAGGGCTCTCTTAACCTATATTACTTATACTACTCTTTGGGTCGGTCAGTCAGAAACATGAAGCTAGATAGCGTAGTAGGTATCAATGGAGAAGAACGGGCAAGAAACTCACAATAATAGCTGTATTTTCCAAGTCAGTCTACTATTTTGGGAAAAACAATACCAAGGGTAGGTATTGTTTTTTGAAGCTTCGCTGCAGTCGGGTAAAAAAGGCCCCCAGCAAATTTCGATACGGGGCCTCTAGGACTAGCTACGCCACTGAAAGGATGTCAGGGGGGGGCATCGACACGCAACCTGTTACCATGGATTCAATACATTATTTTGAACCCCTCTGCATGGATTTCTTTGTCAGTTATTAAAAAAAAAAAAACTGTTCCATAAGTTCCATATATTTTGACCGCGTAGGTAGGGTTGGGTTTTGCATTTTTCTATGAAACAGCAGTTTTGTTTTAAATTATATAACCGATGAAAATTCATTACTCTAGGGGTCTATAATCATGTGCTAAATTCATGGTTACAGTTTGTACGTCGATATCCCTGCCACCCTGCATATGTAGAAGTATAATAAAGCTGAAGAGTTTGTTTGTACCTGCCTACGTGCTAATCTCTGGAACTACCAGTCGGATTTGAAAAAATATTTCTGGATTGATACTCCCAAATCCTGAAGAAGGTTATATAACATCACACGCTATTTAACATCACACTACGACCCTTATGAGTCGAGCAAAAATAAACAAAGTCAGATAAGAACGCAAAACGAAAACGAAGTAGACCGTAGATACATTAGTGGCGGCGGCGGCGGCGGCGCCGGCGCTAGAACAAACTTGGACTGGACGTGCTTCGACGAAATCGACATTACGAGAAGACTCTGCGACTCAAAATAAATACTACACGCCTACGGAAATAATTATGAATAACTAAACTTTTAATTTGTAAAAAAAAAATGCGAGACCCCAATATGCGCGAGGCCGTCGGCGATTCAAACTCAAACTCAAAACTCAAAGCATTTATTTCAAATAAACCAATTACAGACACTTTTCATTTGTCAGAAAGATGAAGCTATTTGCCCATTCCAAAGCGTAGTAGGTACCTATGGAGAAGAACGGGCAAGAAACTCCATGGACACTCTTTTAAATCAAAATATGGTTACAAAATATTAGTTAAGTACATTGTTCATGTTGAGATTATAGATGTGAGAACGACGCAGAAAGTTAAAAGCGTCCGTAATAAAAAGACAAAAACAATTCAAATATTAAATTAAATTAAAATAAGCCGTGGCAGCTAAGAAATGACCAGTCCCTACTGTCGGCGGCGGCGCCCGTTCACGAACATGACGCATGGATCAGCACCATTCGGCTCAACCATTTTGAAGGGAACTTAGTGATCCAACACATATGCCACCACCAGTGAGACATTTGTCAACAGTAGTCTATGAGCATAACAAACTCTCAGTCGCCAGGGCACATTCAAGTCAATGAAACAAAAACCTACCTACTGGTAAATGGTAACGTTATAGTACATAGTACTCACACATGACTCAAACTCAAACTCAAAGCATTTATTTCAAATAAACCAATTACAGGCACTTTTGAATTGTCAAGGGGTCGGTCAGTCAGAAAGATGAAGCTAGTTACCCATTCCAAAGCGTAGTAGATACCTATGTACCATGTGCTATGCAATTATAATAATGCCGAGCGACGTCGCTGACCGGCACCTAGCGCCGTCACTGCCGTACAGTCGCCAGCACATCAAGTTACCACAGATTTTCTCCTTCGATTTTGAACTTAATTATCAAAATTTTAAGGTTTAAAATCGTTTTGAGAAATTTGACAGTTTCGTGTAGCTTGACCTGCTGGCGACTGTATATAATAGCGCGAGCAGGCACGTAGTCGTTGCGATGTGACTACTGCAGTACGCGGTACGGCATCGGCACCCCGTCGCATCGCATGGCATAAAATTATAGATTCGTTCAAATAAGTAGGTACAATATTTTTTTCTGTATACGTATTATGTTTTCGGTTCTCATTTCTCTTTATCAGAAGAAGATAATATTATGTCCTCTACAAGTCTACATGAAGAAAATTTTAGATGATCAGCTATGGCAATGATCAATTGGGGTACATTTTTTTAAATGGCAACTTTAGAACAGATGTCAGAACTCACAAAATGTTTTGTTTGAAACTGAATGGTTTTGAATTTCATAATCTCAAAGAGATTTAATAAACACACGTTTGGATGGTAGTGCGAGAGCGATTTGTTTCAAAATACCTTGAAACCTTGCTTGTTTCTTGTAGTTTGTGATCATGTCGAAAGATCTGAGCTGCGTTCAAAAATGCGTTGAAAGTGGAGGTAATTATTTTCATCGGATATTTTTATTGCATGTTTCCTATCTTAGGCCCGTATTAATAAACGTTCCTCAGCCCAAGAGGTCGCACTTGATGACAACCTTGAGATCATGACCGTATTATTAAACAAAATAATTTGTGTACTTAAGTTACGGCTTGGGTTTACGTTATCAGCCGAGTGATGGACTGATTAATAAACGGAA
The DNA here is from genome assembly GCA_916610205.1 of Griposia aprilina. Taxonomy (NCBI): domain Eukaryota; kingdom Metazoa; phylum Arthropoda; class Insecta; order Lepidoptera; family Noctuidae; genus Griposia; species Griposia aprilina. The sequence continues at coordinate 20,685,538 of OU744299.1, read as the reverse complement.
CTCCACACTTAAGTATACAATAGATGTGTGTACTCGAGATGCGTAAACCTGAGTGTAGGCAGTCCGTGACTTAAGGTCCTGATTAGTAGCGCGAAACATGGAGTTTAAAAATATTTTGGGTGAAATTAATTATTACGATGAAATAGAGTACTATGACGATATTTTATGACCGGTTTTAGGCTACAGCATCATTTCAGGTAGGTACCTAGGTAAATATTTTAAATACATTTATCATAAGTATAATTAATTAATTTTAAATTTTTATTTTAAATTTTTTATTATTTTTTATTTTTATTTTCATTTGACATTGAGTTGCTTATTTTTATTTGACATTGTATTTATGATTTGATGACATTGTATTTATTTTTATTTTTATATTGTGATTTGTATTTATCTCGTGTTTTGTAACTTGTGATTGTAATATGGGAGAACCTGAAATAAATGTTTTTATTTTATTTTTTTATAATAAAATTTATTTAATTACTATTTATAGGCATAACACAAAGCCATTAAGTCCGCAAATGTACTTCTTTAGTTGTATATAGATTAATAAATAAATAAACTTTAAAAGTAGTAAGTACCATATAAATCCAATTAATTTAATTTTAAAACCCAATATATTTATGTGAAAATGTAATCTAATAAATTCATATTTCAGCTTGTTTATGGTGACCTAATACATTTATCACAACCTGCAGCACCAAATATAAAAATTAAAAAAATTAAATAAAAACAAACAAAAAATTATTTTATTTATTGGGAAATAAAAACACTTTTTTTTTACAATTTATGGCTTTCTTGGGTAGAAAACAACTTTATAATTATTAGTTTTAACAAAATACAAGTATTTCAATAAATTTTACAACATAGATTAATGAAATGTGATGCATGCATGTCATTCTAAACTTCGGTCAATGTGACGTAATCGTTCACGAAATCAAGCCATCAAGTACAGTGCATTGAGGAGCTGATCTTGGTAACTGAGATACTGTATTCATGTGTTTATTAATTAGCAATGATCTTGAGATGCTGATATCGAAATAATGGCGTATCAAATTATTGCGTACTTGGGCACGTCATTGAGGAACGTTTATTAATACGGGCCTTACTGTACTTGGAAAGATTTTTTGTTGAAATTAATTTGATAAGCAACAATCAGTCTCTTATGGTTGGAGGAAGAAGTTATAGGTAAAACAAAAACTAGTTGGTTCAAAAATATTTATGATAATACACTTACCCTATGTAATTTCTTTTGATTTCACATTAATTTATAATATTCTTATAGATGTGAGCAGCATATTGTATCTATTACTTATTTAATAAATTAATTAATTTATCTGTCATGGCTTCTTTTTTAATTATTTGTACCTACCTATTGTGTTATAGTAATTTTATTCTTGGTATGTTGTCTTCACATAATTATAATTAATATATTATGACAAACATTTAAAAAAGCTACCTACCTAACTATGGAGTTTTTTGCCCATTCTTCTCCATACAAAACTACCTTTTAGAAGGGGCAACCTGAAACATTCTATTTTCTTGTACATTTTGATGTGCAAAAGTTCCTTTTATGTGCCTACTATACATTATTGCTATTTACAATAGTACAGAGATGGAAAAGAAAAACAGTCTACATGTAGAATAATACAGGATATTATTTTTTTGCATCATGAGTACAGTAATAAAATAGTATCCAGCGATGAATGTTATACCAACACTATTATCTATTATTTCAGAACAACTCACAAGTGCCCAAGTGCTCTCTTCAAAACTTGCACAAGTAACTGTTGACACATCTGATCAGACAACTGAAACAACACATCAGCCTTGCACGCCACAAGGTAGGTACATATAAAACAGGGTGGATTTTTGTGATGGGGCAGCAAGTGCAGCTACCTTAACCGTTGTAGCTACAGGAAAACGGTCTTAGAAGACTCTTCCCAACTTTTTGAGAAATTTTGATTTGCATTCACAGATTTTGAAAATAAATGTACAGTCAGCAGGAAAATGGGCAATTAGCACAAAAACTTTTTTTTATGCCAATTGTTCATGTTTCTTAAAAGGATCAAAAACCTCTATTGGACCAACTGAGGTTTGAGTATTAAAAAAGTCAGAAATCGCAAAAAACTTTTCCCATACATTTCGTAGGAAATGAGACTACAACTTACTTTTTATAATGGATAGACTACCCGCTACAAAGAACAATGGCTGAAAAAAAAAAACTTCGAATGTCAAACAAATACCCGTCATAATTTCATTTGCTTTGAAAATAAAATCGAGATAGTTTATAGTATTTCAAGTACTTTATATAACATTAGTCATCAAGTAATTGCCAATTTTCTTCTTTTATATATTTGACATATTTGGGGTAACTAATTTAATTAATTTTACGTAACTCTGTTTTTATTAAAACATTAATGTTTTCTTTTTACAGCTAATGCAACACAATCTGATGAAACTGTGACAACATCACAGGAGGTAAAGTTATATAAAATGCTAAGAAATGTACAGTTGAAATTGAGCAGATGCAAGAACAGAGGAAGGAAGCATCTCAAAACTTTGAAATTGGCCCAATATATTATGACAATTAAAGCATTTATGAAATTGGTTGAAAACATGACCAGCGCCGGAAAAATGCTACACCTATTACAATCCAGGAAACAGAAAAGAAGCAGAAGGACTCGTAGATTTACCTTTACTGAAAGTATTACATCTCTATCAATTTACACACAAAATCCAAAAGCATACCAGTTTTTAACTAAGATATTTCTACTACCAGAAACTAAAACTTTGGATAAGTTTATCCAAAAAATTGTCATTACACCAAGCATAAACAAAAAGATATTAAAAAACTTGAAAAATAAGGCAAAATCGATGAGGGCTAAAACCAGGCTGTGTGTTCTGTTATTCGATGAAGTTGCTTTGCGGCCAAGCATGAGTTACAGTGTGTTGGATGACAAAATATATGTCTTTAAAAAAGAAGGAAGTTCTCTGAAGTTTGCCACCCATGTTGTTGTATTTATGTTGAAAGGGCTTTTTAAGAATTACATGCAACCAATTGTTTACGCATTTTCCTCTGAACCAACTAAAGCTGCTGAACTCAAAAATATTATACAGAATATTATTAATGAAGTTAGACGGGCTGGATTTGTAGTTGTAGCAACCGTGTGCAAACAAGGAACTTATAATGAAGAAGCTATCGAGAGCCTTATTGAGGACACCAGAAAAGAAAAGTTAAAATCTGGAGAAGAGCATAGATTAAATACATTTTATGTTGGAAAGTTAGAAATTATACCTCTCTATGACCCTCCAAATTTATTAAAAGACTTAAGAAACAATTTACTGAATATGCCACTTCAATATGAGAACAAAGAAGGGAAAATATGCATAGCCAAGTGGGAGCACATCCAAATGCTATATGCTACTAACCTGAGCTGTGAACGTTACAGAATACTGCCCAATTTAACTGACCAACATGTGGTGCCCGGGAAGATTAACAAAATGAAAGTCGAATTTGCTAGCCAAGTTTTCAGCCACACAGTTGCAGCATATATGAACTTGAACTCATGTAAGGATTTTTGATATCAAACATCATTGTACTTTATATTCTTTTAAAGTATTCATCAATTAATATAACATTAATGTTTCAGTGCATGGAATTCAGCCTGCTGAATGCATGGATACCGCTCATTTGATACTGTTAATTGATAATCTTTTTGATACCATGAATGGCAGCCCAGGGAGGAGGGAAGTGGATTGGAAACCACTACTAGGTCCTTTAACACCATCTCCACGTTGCCCACATCATAAGAATTGGACAGAAGCGAAGAAAGTTATTAGAAGTATGGAATTATTAAATGGTAATAACATACATGTTCCCACAATACAGAAATATTTGTGGAATATTGAAGGTTTCGAATACGTATCAAGAAAAATGGCAATTAAATATGGAATAAGTTCCATTTGGACTAGATGTCTAAACCAAGATCCATTGGATTTTTTTTTGGGTCCATCGTGTGTCATTCATGTGTGATGGAATAACAACTGACAATCAGCCAGAGTCCAAACAGCCTTTAATTTGACAAGATTATCGCTGGTGCCATTTGCGATGAAGATTTTTGTGAATCATTACAAGCCTAAGTACACATTATTTCCCAAGATAATTATTTTGAAAAGCCAATCAAAAACAGAACTACTTTATTTTAGTTTTAGGTTCTCATTGGTCTATGCAAGTGTAGTGTTTTTTTTTTATGAAATGTATTTGTAGAAATAAATCAAAACAAACAAAATATCTTTGCACACAGAATAGTGTACTAACATAATAGACATAATATCACGCCTTTATTTCCCGAAGGGTTAGGCAGAGGTGCACCTATAGTACACCCACATTTTGTCAGGAAAATATATATTGTATGAATATTTTACTACTATGACAAATAATAAAAAAATTTGAAAAACATCATGATTTTCAGAAATACATAGATACATAATTCAATTTGTTGAAGATTTTGTTTTATTATTGTATAAATTCCATTGTAAGAACATTATATTGTACCAAAGACATTATTTTATCAACCACTAGCTATCCAGTCGTTGTCCTGTCCCTCATACAAAAATTACCAAAGCAAATGCACTTACAGATTTCCCGAATTTTCCAATTTTCTTTTTTGGTGGGAAATCTTCAAATAATTTCTGTGTCAGTGTCAGACTTTTACTGACTAAAACCCACCCGTGTTCCTTCAGTTGCCTGTGTGCCAGGGCCATGGAAACCCTTCGGTCAAACCCGCGACCTGTCAGTCGTCGGCACTAGCGGACCTCGTCAGTGTGTGCTGACATATCTGGGGCGCGCGTGGAACAACGCGCCGTCGTGTAGACCCGGGCCTGGTACTTACCGGACGGCGAGCTACCCATTGCTCTCCGGCCGCAAGCCCGCGCCAACGGTGGCCGAGAATCGGCTATTGATTCCCGACGCCCAGGGCGTTTCCTGGGGTGACTAGGGGCGTGAGGGCGCAATGATTGCCTCTCCCTCACGCGTTCCGCCTCCTCCTTCGCGGGCATTACTGCTTCGCAGAAGGAGGTGACGGCTTCTCATGCACTCTCGCTCCATACCATGGCATGGACCAGGGCCGGACGCGAGAGATGCCGCCGCCGATCACCTCCGTGAGTTCAGAGTATTTATTTGTAAACATAGACACACGTGTGTGAGATGTTATATGAGGACACAAATCCACCTCGGTCGTCTTGCTCCCAACCGAAGAGGCTGCAGCCTTACATTCATAGGGAATGGTAATGGTACGGCTCGGAAGACAGCTAAAACTATAATTTAAAGCCGGTGTTTGAAGTGTCGTATCGCGAGCTCTATTGGACCTACAGAGCTCTGCGCTCAAATTGTATCAAACTTTTCCGTAGGATGCATCTTTTAGAATTTATAAGCAAAAAAAACTTTAAAAAAGTTCGAAAATTTCGAGGTTTTTCGAGCACCACGCAGTTAGCACAGGTCTTTCGAAGCTGCAAACTTGGTTTTACACTATTGGTATCTATCCTAATAAAATTCTAAAGAATCAGTAAAGTGTATTTTTTTGCGACCTACGATGTTTGAAATACTTAAATAAATAAAAAACTATTCAGTTCAGAAAAACACACTGAACAATATTTAAAAAAAAAGACGTACGGCACCCAAGGGCGGATCCAGGATTTATTTCTGGGAGGGGCACATGCGCCAGACAGAGAAGTGTCTCCCACATTTAGTATTGCACTATGCTTTTTTTTGGAATTTATCCTTTTTTAATAAGAATTAAGAATAACTACAAACAAAAATGCAATTTTAGCACCCCGCCTCGGATAGGACTTTTTTTTTACCATAGGTATAGAAATAAGAGTAACTTTGTCGACATTGGTAGGAAAGTTTAAGAATTACTCTTAATTCTTAAACTTTCCTACCAACCCACCCTGGGGTGCAAGAGCGAGCGAAGCGAGCTCAATTAATTTAGCACCCCACCTCGAATTGGTTTGGTTAGTTTGTCTTTTGACCATTCACAGTATTTGCTAAATATATTTCATGAGTTGAGGAAAGCTGTATAATCTTTGGACGCGCGAGGCCCCTCAGACCGCGCATCTTTTTAGCATTACATGTTATCCTAAAATCCTCTCGCCGACTCTAGGCGGGTGCATAGTTGGCTTAGCACACCTCAGTGCCTGAGTACGAACTGACTGCATCACTTTGAACCATAGGTATTACTTATGCCAAAGCTGCTGAAAATATATTAGTTACTTCTTCAGCATTCATCATTGAAGCAATGTCATGATGGATATTCATTCAGGCCAGTCCATCCAAACGATTCGATTATATTTCACTTAAACCGTTGGGGGGGGAGGGGGGGGCACGTGCCTGTGTGCCCACCCCCCCCCTGAATCCGCCCTTGTCGGCACCCTAACTACTACCTAACTTATCCTTAGGTGCTGTATAGTTTTTTACAAATGCCAATGCTTTTTTGTAATTTCGAAATGATTGAAGTACCCTGTATTACGAAAATTTAAAACAAAAATTTGCCAAGTCGGTCCAGCCGTTCTAAAGTGATGCGATAACCAACGAACAGAATTTGAATCTCTTGGGTCATGCCGTTGTACGGAGCCAGATAGAAAAAAGGGGCAGTCAGCAGCTTTTATTATTTCGAAACAACTCCAACAGATGGCGCTACATGTATCAATTTATTTTTCTCTGCGCGGGTCTAAGTTTTTTCTCAAGGGGGAGCAAATATTTATCTCTGAGAAGGGGGGCGGGATTTATCAGCAATGACAGCTGTTAAAAAAACCTTTCAGCACCTATTTTCCCTAAACTCAACAATGTGCCCCCTTTTCGAGTTTCGTCTACGACTTGTTTACTTTGGTATATCTTAGTATACTGTATACAAAGTAAAAATACAGGTTATAAAACTATGTTTATGTCCAATTTACAGTTTTAGACTTAGTTTGGTTGAAGCCCAGGGGGGGCAACGGCCGCCGTTGGCACCCCCCCCCCCACCCCCCGCCATGTATACACGCCTGTCTCTGGAGATGGCGCCACCAACCGCCAAGGTGAACATTCAGACCAATCATCATTTCATTTATTAAGGTCTTAATCCAAAAATTTACCACAGCTTAACAACATGGGCCTCTTAATTAGTGATTAGGTAAAAATGTATGATAAACCACTTACCTATTGCTATGTACAGTCGCCAGCACATCAAGTTACCTCAAACTGTCCGATTTCATCATTCGATTTTGAACTTAACTATCAACATTTTAAGGTTTAAATCGTTTGGAGAAATTTGACAGTTTCGTGTAGCTTGACCTGCTGGCGCTGGCGACTGTACTTATTATTAACTAGCTGCTGCCCGCGGCATCGCCTGCGTGGACGTTGGAAATTATCTTACAGGAACGTGCTACCGGGATAAAAAGCCTAGCCTATGTTACTCCTTATAACATCAGCTATCTGCCAGTGAAAGTTCCAACAAAATTGGTCCAGCCGTTTCGGAGATTAGCCGGAACAAACAGACAGACAGACAAAAATTGTAAAAAAAATATTTTTTTGGTATATGTACCGTGTATGCATCCATGCATTTAGTAAAAAGCGGTTATTTTAATATTACAAACAGACACTCCAATTTTATTTGTCTGTATATGTATGTAAGTATAGATATAGATGTATAGATTTATTAAACATCAACAAATTGTGCTGGGGATGTAGTCACCAAGGAAGCGTAAAAGGGGTGATTCTCATTAGTAGAATGAGAATAACGTCGTGCTTAACTATTTTTCCGCAAAATTCTACTTGCTACGTTCAACGTGTTATTTTCAGATATTTATGGCTTTTATTCGGAACGTTATACATTCAACATGACGAGTGGAATCACCCTAAAGGCACTGTAGGTATTGATTGTAATACTTACTGTCCTAAGAGTGTGTTTGGCAAAAAGTATGACAGCTATCCGCGCTGAACAGCGTTGACAATCAGCGCTTATCGGCGCGGTCAGCGCTGGTTATCAGCGCTCTACTTGTATACAACCTTACGCTTGCACTTGGCTTTAAGGACCGACGAAACCGTTTTCCCGGCCAAACAAATATCAACAAATTCAAGATATTTTATTTCACATAAACTACTTGTAGTTTCCTATGTAGAAGAGCCGGTAAGAAACTCCACGGTTACCTACTCTATTAAGGAAATAATTGGCTTTACAATATTTTCAAAACAGTGTTAATAGAGGACAGTGTAGGCCCGACAATAGACAATAGTCAACGGCCTCACCGGACTTTTTTGCAAAAGCCGGGTTTTGTCGGGACTTTAAAAATTTTGAAATGGTAACCCTCGTCGCGGTGCCAAACCCCAATCTCTGCTGTATCATCATTTAATTTAGTACCGTCAAACGGGGTGAATAGGAATGCAGGGGTGAATTGAGACGAAACTTTTAAAACTTTATTTTTAAAAAGACAACGACTTCCGAAAACAACACTAAAAAACGTGAAAAACTACTTTAATTTCGGAAGTCGGTGTCTTTGGTTTTGTATTTTCGTTTTTGGCCACCGACTTCCGAAATTAAAGTTATTTTTCACGTTATTTTGTGTTTTTTTTGGAAGTTTTCACTTTTTAGTTGTGGTAGCTACCCCACACAAATTCGTATACCAATACTTGATATGTAAATAACAGTGACAGGAAAATATTAAAACATCATGAATATAAACTAAGTGGAAATAATATGCAGTATTAAGAATAACTCAAAAACTACAGGTCAGAACTTGATCAAATTTAAATGGGACCACATGTGAAGCACTAGCTATTAAATAAAACATCATCAAAATCGGTTCACCCTGAAAAAAGTTCTGAGCTAACAAACAAAAAAAAAAAAAAAAACATACTGTCGAATTGAAAACCTCCTCCTTTTTCTGAAGTCGGTTAAAAAGGAATTTTAACATTGAAATAAAATTGTTTGTTGCCAACAAGCGCACTTAATCTTTAATTATACTAATTAGAGTCCTTTTTGGCAACAAACTATTACCTACTTCAATGTTAAAATCCCTTTTAAAGTTTCGTATCGATTCACCCCTGCATTCCTATTCACCCCGTTTGACGGTAAGTAGTTATTCCTCATCCACCCAGCTGAACATAACCCTCTCCTCCCCATAGTTTTAGGATGATACGTTACGGTCAACACCTCCGATTATCGGATTAACAAGTTAGGTATGCCCAAGAAAGCCTGTAGGTAGGTCTAGGTACAGTCCACGGCACAATCAGTGGTAACACTGATTTTTCTTGTGTAGTTACTACGAAAATCATCCTTATTGGTACGACATAAAGGTGCTATCGGTGTCAAATTGTTACTACTAGTGCGCGGGTGACTGTACACCGTACACTTATCCTACTTGAATTCAGTTATTTCCTAGGATTGAATGATTGCTTTGTCCTGAAGAAGGGGTTATGGCGTTTGGTTGGTAACATAGTCATGTTTTCCGTTCGTCCACCAAAAATTGCACAATTCTATTAATATTCAAGTACCTAGAATACGAGTCTTGTTACTTGAAAACAAAACATCTTTTCTGGGTCAAGCTTAGTTCAACAAATTGCAGTGACAAGCAAAACTGTTTGCGAAGCGTCCCTCGTCTTTGTTTTTGCAAATCACTTATTTAATTTCCTGTCGACTTTTTGCTACGATCACATTCTGTTTGCGTAACGAATATTTTCACAACTGTTTACTGTCATGGTGTAGGCAGGATTAGTAGCTGTAATTACCTACTTCGAAACCAGTTTTGAGTAGCTTACCTAATATCTTATTATCATATCGCGCTAAGTTTTTTAATTGTTTAGGTATGCCACTGGTTGATGTATATTGTCACATAGGAACTTTGACTTAAGTTTGCAGTCCAATAAAATTAGTTTTGTTATATAAATTATTTAATTCCACAACTAAAATCGGTTTACTAGGTATTTTTAGAATGATAGAAGCATTTTCATCAGCCTTTTATAAACCAATGCTTTCACATCTTTAGCTAATATAAAATCCACATGATTAAACTGTTCGTAAGGTATCTTGTGCGTGTCCACCACGTTGCGGAGCCTCTTGCGGAGATGCTCCACGTCGCCGGGGTGCGCGAGCCAGTCCGCCTCGCTGTAGAACAAAGAAACCGGTGCCGTTATCTTATCCAACGCATATCTCGGCGCCACCCTAACACCGTATCTTTTCATATTCTCTTCACTATCATAGTTGAATTTTCTAAAATCCTCAGATATCAATCCTTGACCATAATGAGCAAATTGCTTGATCGACGCGCCAGACGGCATGTGCCCATAAATCATGGGCAAATTCGTAACATTGAGCTGAGCGAAATCAAAACCAGCGAAAATAAATAAAACATTGCTGCATAGAATCGTCACTATAGGTCCTGTTCCACACGTTAACAACTTCAAGGCGGTAATAACGTTGTTATCCGGTAAAAACTCATACAGCCCCAGACTCTTTGAAACTCCGTGCAAAATTGATGTCCCAGGAGATAGCAGCCTCACTATAGGGGACCTGACTTTAGACATAAAAGCAACAGGGGACAATGCAACCATCAAAGATATCTTTTCATTATATTCAGGTTTTTCAGAGGCCATCACGAAGAAAGCTGTAGTGCCTTGAGAATGGCCGATGTATTTTAGAAATTTCTTGTTTATTTTTCTTAGCACAAAATCAATCATAGCTGGGAGATCGTATATGCCAATTTCATGCCACGAGAAGTCCCAGAACTGTGCTTCGGACGGCTTCAAGCTGACGTGGCGACGGGAATGCTTGCAGCCTCGGGCATTGCCCATCCAGACGTCGTAGCCTTGAGCCGCTAGAAGGTAAGCAAGGCTGCTTCCTGGGCCCGCTATAATAAAGTCGTCTGCACTACCAAGTAACCCGTGCATGAGGAACACTGCTGGCCCGGTGCTAGGGATCCTGAACATCGTCAACATATAACCATCTTCTGTAGTTACCTCGTGCTTTTCAACTGTATATCCATATTTATCAAGGATGGCATCGATACTCATTCTTGCATCTTCATTTCGCTTGCCTGCATTGAAAGCAGCCATGAATTTATCGACTGCATCTATTGTGTTTGTGTTGCTGATTTGAGATGTAAGTTGGACGGGTCCTATTGCCCTTGAAATTGCCAAGGGCAGCCTGGTTATTAGGTTAACAGCGGCTGCGAAATTATTGGAAGTCACAAACGTCGTTGAAGTTACTATTGGATGTTTGATAAGCCTTTCGGCTATGTTCTCCGCTGTTTTCGCTATATTAGAACTTGAGATTAAATGGTCCGCTGTTTGCACGTATAAGAAGTTCATCAATGCGAATAATATAACGAACGTTGTAGCCATCACACGAGTTCTCCGAGTTTGAACTGAGAGTGAACTGTCCGGATTCCATGATCGACCTTGTCTGTGTTTAGGTTTTTGCGATTTAATCTTTCCGCTTATTAGTGATGGGTAAATGATCAGCCTGGTCATTGTCAATAGTTCAAAAAGGTAGGCAGGTACCTACTTAAGTGTTTGGAAGAATATCACGTCACGTTCTAACTTGTATGTTATATTTGCTTTACCTTAATGTAGTCTGTGTGTCATGTAGCAAACAAGATATAAATTAAAAGATGATTAAAAGCTTTAAAATTAAGTAGTACATGCCTATCTATTTCTGTTCATACCAATCTACCTAGCTATAAAATGTTCTATTTGCGCGTATTCTTTTTATTTTTTTTTGATTCTGAGGAATGATGTGGTAAGGCAACGGTGCGGTTTAAAAGAAGATGTAGTGACAAAAATTGAAAAGAGTATGCATAGATGGTTTGGTCATCTTGAGAGGATGAATGAAAGGCGACTAACAAAAGGTATTTACAAGGCAGATGTGAGTAGAAACGCCGGGAGCTGGGGTCGCCCTAGGAGGACAATAGTGACCTTATTGGTTATGTTCTTCAGAAAGGTAAGGTGCGTAGTACTTGCGACCGGCGTGCGTGTATGACCAGCAGGCTAAGCAAGAGCAATTTTTCAACAATTTTTCTCAAAGTGTCGAAGTACCGTATTTTGGAACAAAATAATATTACAGTAATATTGGCCTTAACCATTTCCTTGGTAATTTGTGAAACTTTTTAGTTTATAACGATATCTTCAATTTGATATTCGAACATGTGTTTTCTTATAAATGACTTGTGTCATTGTGTGCAATATAAAATATCTCTGAGCAAACAACGTTTTTACTTTCTTAACCTTGTTATCTAGTTTATTCCATCAAAAGTAATGTTGCCGATTCTCTTGGCACAAATGCCTCTAAACTAAAAATCACAAAAGTAGTTTATTCCTGTTTTTCTTTTATTTTACTTATAATTATCTCAAAAATAATGATAATTTCGACCCCCTATGTAAAAACCCCTAAAACCCAACATGTAGGTAATAATTTTTCACATTTTCTATACAATAAGTGAAAAATTCCATTTTTTCTACGGTGCGATGTCATATATGGAGAAACGAAATAATAATTTTAAATTAAACATTCGTCAGGCAGGGGCCATAGTCTTTCCCCTAGATAACCAATCCACTTAAGCTACCCAAATCCATAGCCCAATATCTTTGTTTCTATATCCTGCATTAGTCCTACACCAACCGGGGCTTGTCCTTGGGTGCACTTGTGTAGGTAGTCCGAACAGGGATAATCGTCGGTTGGTGCCTCATTTCATTAAAAACGTCTAACGGGCGGCCTCTACGAGTTGGCTTCGGCTCCTCGTATGCCTTCCAAAGGTCCGGGATCCCAGGGTCTCGAGAAATGTCAAGAGACGTAAAAATAATAATAATAATATTTTTTATTTCTAGAATGTTTACAAATTAAAACTACGCTAGTTTAGATTACATTAAATGAGTTAAGCATCATGAATGAGTTAGCCGAACTAGGTAAAACCTGTATTTCGGCTATCAGCGCCAAACGTCAATGTCACTTTTTTATAGAAATAGCTGTGTCTATTCCTCGTAGAAATAGATAACGTCATGCTAAGCCTGCTGGTATGAACGTAAACGACGTAAAAGGAGTACCTATGTAAGAATCGTAGCAGGTGGCGTTCTGTAGTTTCTGCCTATCCACATGGGAAGAAGGCGTGAGTTTATGTATGTTGATCCTGTTTGCATTGCAGGCACACCCATGACATGTATGTACCTAATAATATTAGGTAAGTACCTATCCACTTTTGTATGGACATCATGGTCCATAAGATTTGATCGTGGGGCTCGTGGCTAAATAATAGCAGACGCACGGGTCGATCGAAGGTTAAGCTACGTTTGCTGCTACCGGTTCGTGGAAGGGTGACCATCCATTACATATTGAGACCCCTACATGCCTCGGAAATCACGTACAACCATTGGTCCCGGCTGTCATCAGTAGATCTTTGACAGTCGTTACGGGTAGTAGAAGCGCAAAATCTAACAACTAGTCATAACAAGGAGTATCGTGTTGCCCAGTAACTGGGCTGTGAAGGTCAGATAGGCAGTCGCTCCATGTAAAATACTCGTATGCATCTGGTTAGACTGACAGCCGACCACAACATGTTGGGAAAAGGCAGGCAGATTGATTATGGTCCATAAGACCGACATTTAAGACATGCCTGTCTGCCTGATGCGTGTCCAGTTCTAAGGAGAGACTTAAATCGACAATAGATAAAGAGTAGTCAAGTACCTAAACAATGATTCCTCGTATTTCTACAAACGGAGGAACCGTTTGTAAGCTAAATCAAGGAACCATGATGATTTTTTTACGTAAAAAACATAGTTTGGTTTGGCGTACTAAAGCTAGGTAGGTATGCCCATAATGGTTTATGTCAGACATAAAGGCACCGCTCTTCAGCGGATCACGGTTAAGCTACGTAGGCACCTACGCACACGTGCAGATACAATATTTTTATTTTTTATCTCACGAAGCGACGCGTGCTTTACTTGTGGAAACTAGTGTACAAATACGCTGTGTATGTGTGCTTGAAGACGAGTAGCGTCAGCACATAACACACACACACACCCACGAACTACCGACTTCGCCATTGTCTCGGACGGAGAGCTCCTGCGCTTACACACCCATTCACAGCGTGTTTGTACACTATTGGTGAACACAAGTAAAGCGCGCGTCGCTTAGTGAGATAAAAATACTATTCCGATTTTGCCTCGCTTTGTGTGAAAATGTACGGGACGTTAAGAGCGCTTACAGAGGTCCACTAGCGCCACTCCTTTAAAACAATATTATCTCGTGACTGAGAAGGAATTTTGAAAAACGGCTCAATCAGCGACCTCGGTAAGTGTGTCAAGATTTTTCTAATACCTTTTATAAACTTTCATATTGAGACACGAAGCAACAAAATTCGATCTAAACAAAAGCGGCCACATTCATTAAGATCGTATTTTGTTGCTTCGTGTCTCAATATGAAAGTTTTTAAAAGGTATTAGAAAATTCTAGACACACTTACCGAGGTCGCTTATTGAGCCGTTATTCAAAATTCCTTCTGAGTCACGAGATAATACTTTTTTAACGGAGTGGCGCTAGTGGACCCGTGTGCGCCCTCTTAACTTATATAATAAACTTGTGTGCACATCCCGCGTAGCAGTGGACCACGGAATAGAAAAATATATATTCCGTGCAATCGATGGTCGACTAAAAAAAAAATACTTAAACATAACATTGTACTCCCCGAAGGGTTAGGCAGGAGAGTACGTATCCTATAATAGCACACCTACATTTCGTAAGTTATGTTTAAGTCCTTATATAATATAGGGGGCGAGCCTATTGCCATCAACCGGGCACAAATCCAGACTCCAGGCTGCTATTGAGTGGGCACGCCACAATTGCGGCGGTAAGTCCCCTCTTTGAGGAGTGGCTTGAGAGGCGCCACGGCGTCCTCACCTTCCGCCTGACGCAGGTCCTCACCGGACATGGCTGTTTCGGGAGGTTCCTGTTTCGGATAAGGCGGGAGGAAACGCCCGGGTGTTGGCATTGTGTGGATCGACCGCAGGACACGGTGGAGCATACGGTGGAGGTCTGCCCGGCTTGGGCGGAGCACCGCCGTGTCCTCGTGGCGGCGATCGGCGGCGGCGATCTCTCGCGTCCGGCCCTGGTTCAGGGCATAGTACGGAGCGAGAGAGAATGGGAAGCAGTCACCTCCTTCTGCGAAGCAGTAATGCTCGCGAAGGAGGAGGCGGAGCGCGTGAGGGAGAGGCAATCATTGCGCCCTCACGCCCCTAGTCGCCGCAGGAGGAGACACCCTGGGCGTCGGGAGTCCATAGCCGACTCCCGGCCACCGTAGGCGCGGGCCTGCGGACGGCGAGCAATGGGCAGCTCGCCGTCCGGTAAGGACCAGGCCCGGGTTGACGGCGCGTTGTGTTCCACGCGCGCCTCAAAGAGTTGTCAGCACAATTGACGGGGTCCGACAGGGCCGATGCCTGCCGGGGTCGCGGATTGTTCGAAAGAGTTACCGTGGCCCTGGCGCACAGGCAACTGAAGGAACACGGGTGGGTTTTAGTCAGTAAGAGTCTGACACGCCCTTCCGCTCCGCCCAGAGCGGGAGAGGTCATTTGATGATTTCCCACCCAAAAAAAAAAAAAAAAAAAGGCTGCTATTGAGAAATTCTAGATGGAAAAACCCAATAACACTTTGACCGAACTTGGAATCGAACCCGGGACCTCATGCTCAGCAGTAGCGCTTGCGACCACTGGACCATCGAGGCAGTCGACTCAATGACTCAATACAAACGAAATTAAATACCTACTAACATTATGCTATGCGATTATTAAGTCATTTACATTGTGGGCGTTTTATTTATGTAGATGATGTTGATACGAGTAACAATTTGGTGCAGTAATGATAATCACAGAATAAAACTACGAGTAGAGATACCAGTACAGTTCTAGAAAAAAATCCTTCTAACTTAGGTCAATGCACACGATATTATTAAGGCGCTTTCCCGACCAAACGACCTTGAGCGTTCGATCCTTCTGGGTCCCGTCGTCGCTGAGTCTCGCTCTGTCTCGCTCCCTACGCACGCTCATTTATCATAAAATTCACAAAAAATATTTGATTAATAAAGACAAGTGATGTTTTGAAATAAAATAAAACGTGAATTGAACTTCACCTTTAGCAAAAGATGCATGCAATCAATAATTTTGTCACTTTTTACAAGGAGATTTTAAATGTATTTATAACACATAAAAACAATTAATAACGTGCAATGTGATGGTAGGATATCGAACATTAATAATGTGCTTTTAGATGTAGTTTATTACCCATAGTGAATGAGTTAATAGCCTCTGAATAACGCACTATGGCAAGGTTCATCTCGGGGTACGGCCTTAATATATCAGTAAACACAATGATATTTTAAGTAGGTAAAACCAGGCACATTTTAAACACTGCACCGGATGGAGGCATGACCTCATACAGGCCAGACAGCTTTTGATTTGCTAAGATCATACCTGAAAGATAGAAAGGTTAAAGTTCCAGTAAACTCATTAGGGTGTGAAATGACAATGGGCGTTCCTCACGGTTCGATATTGGGGCCATTCCTCTTTTTAGTTTACATTCATGATTTACCCCAATCTTACTTCAAAATCAAACGAAGATGGTGTTATTTGCAGACGACACATCATTGATCTTTTATTTTTATTCTTCAGGTACAAGATTAGTTTACGGTAAATAATTTGGTACCAAATGAAAAAAAAAACAAATGCTTTTGATTTAAGTAACCTAATTTTATATACAGGGTGTTTGGCAGAACGTTGAACATACGAAAATGGTGGATAGGTGGGGTCATCTGCTACTTACTCAGCCCTAATTTATTTGGCCCTGGCCCACTGGATGATACGAGTACTTCACTTTTTTTTAAACTTAAACGTCAGCAGCTGGTTACTGACGATGTAAATAGCGCGATTTCAAAAGTAGTTTACTGGTTCAATGTCAATAATTTACTCCTTAATGAAAAAAAAACCAAATGCATTAAGTTTACGCTACCTCACGTTAGACAGGTGAAAACGAAGAACGAAAGTGAAGGGCGATGAATTGAATCCTGAAGATAGCACAGTATTCTTGGGTTTAACTTTGGATACTAAGCTTCAGTGGGGCCCACATATAGATATATTGTCAAAAAAGCTAAGCTCCGCAGCATATGCTGTTAGAAAAATTCGTAATTTACCCGACACAGAGACAGCCCGTTTAGTGTACTTTAGCTATTTTCATAGTGTTATGTCGTACGGTATTCTGTTATGGGGAAATGCCGCCGACATTCAGACTATTTTTATTTTGCAGAAAAGAGCTGTTCGATCAATTTATAAATTAAGTCCGAGACAATCTCTCAGAGAGAAAAAGGAGACTATTGTAATGACTGTGTCTTCTCAATATATTTATGAAAATCTTTTTTAATCTCATAAAAATATAAAATTGTTTAAAAAATACAGTGATATCCATAATATAAATACTAGGAATAAACACAAATTTCTTGTACCTACAACAAGGCTCAAAAAAATAGGCGGCTCGTTCAGGTGTCAATGTATACGCTTTTATAATAAACTTCCAAGCCACGTTCAAGATCGAAGCCTCAATAAATTCAAATCATTAATTAAACGTAAGTTGTGCCAGAAAGCCTCTTATACCGTTTAGGATTATATTGAGGACAAAAAGGCTTGGGATTGAGTTGCTCCAATTTTTGCATACTGTATGTTTTTTTTTTGCATATTTTTTTTTTTTACCTTATTTTTTTATTGTGAATGTGAGGACTATGTAGGTAACTTTTATTTTTTATTCTATTTATTCATTTTCTCAGGTAGTTTCAATGATAATCTGGCAGTTTGAGTGCTCTATGCGGCCTACCCAAATGTCCTTTCTTTGATGTTGTTCGTCGAGTGGTTGAGCTCCATAAGTTCTGAGTTGAGCTCCACGATTAGTGACAAATGCGTGCACTGACTGGACAGGTCCCCTCATTCTGTGTGTTTTTTCCTCAAAAGACCATTTCAGACATAAATCTACATGGTCTTCACATGATCTGACCAAGATTATGTCTGGACTTTAAAAGAGACAGTGAGTGACCTCTGAGTTTGTTTCGGCCTTTCTTCTCAGAGTAGTCAGATAGGAAACGCCGACCTCATCTAGTTTTAAAAATATGATTGACGTGTAAAAGTGTTTGTATAAACCTACTTACAGAAATAAAATAAATAAAAAGTAAAAAACCCTGTATAAGTTGCGCATCTGACATCATATTGAATGGAAAAACTAGAATGTATTAATCAGAAGGTTTTCCTAGGAATCAGGCTAGACGAGAAATTACAATGGGGACCTCATATAACAACCCTTGCAGGGCGGCTAAACTCGGCCGCTAATGCTGTTAGAAAGATAAGACAGTTATTGTAACAGATGAAAGAAACCGCGCGCTTTGGTCTATTTTAGCTACTTCCACTGCATTATGTCGTATTGCATTTTACTGTGGGGTCGGGCTGCTGTCATTGAATCCATTTTTATTTTGCAAGAGAGCTGCCAGAGCAATGTACAATCTACGTCGCTGCGAATCTCATAAGGAACTATTAAAAAAGATTAATATTAGGACGGTTGCCAATTCATGTGTTTATGAAAATATTATGTATGTAAGAAAAAATATATACATCTTTTTGATGAAATAAAAGTGATAGACATAACTTTATTACTAGAAATAAGGATCTATCTTAGATGAACCATTTTTCAGATTATCTAAAGTACTTTCATACATCATTTATGGGGTACTGTGTTAAATGTTACAACAAAATACCTTGTCATATACTGCAATTAAATGAAAGAGAGTTTATAACTCATACTAAAAGTACACTTTGTAAATGTCACAGTCAAGTAGAGTGAGTTGCACCTAGTAACTTTAACGATAACCAATGCCTTGTCAGCCGTCAAATCTCCGGTTAAACGACATACGGGTTGCACCATTTTAACAATAGTTAAAATGACGTCACAAATAACGACAACATTAACCGCTCAACCTCGGGCGGTTAACCGCCCGAAGTTGAGACAAAAAAATGATGACACAAACCCCAACTATAGCCCTTATGGGCTATAGTTAAATGATAAATGATAAATGATTTTATTTCTGTAAGTAGGTTTGTACAAACACTTTTACACGTCAATCATATTTTTAAACTAGATGAGGTCGGCGTTTCCTATCTGACTACTCTGAGAAGAAAGGCCGAAACAAACTCAGAGGTCACAGTCTCTTTTAAAGTCCAGACATAATCTTGGTCAGATCATGTTCTTGGTCTGTTGCGGTTTGTGTCATCATTTTTTTGGAGTGTGGTATTGATTTCCCTATCAGTGTTGTCCCATGCTTGTTTTTTTTTTTTGTGCTTAATCCCGTCTGTTTTTTTGCACATCAAAAATGTGTTTTTCTGCAAGGACTTGTAATCTAGTAACTTCTACCTGGCTAAAATTAACACTTGTCCGAAAAGAAATGTCAGTTATCTTATTATTAAACTAATCATTTATACATCAGAATATGGATGGATTATAGAACTTTCTATTATTGAAAGTTCTCCCATGTGGTATTTATAAGTAGTGGATATAGGTATTATAAAACACAGGTATTTAAGTAATAATAACATTCATTCGCATAAGTCTATTGTGTGTAAGACCTAACGTCGTATTTTTTATTACGTAGGATGAACGAGGAACCGAAGAAATCATATTTAAAAAACTATGAAAGCAATACCTACTCACTTTGTATTGAAGTTGTGCAACAAAGTGCTATTATATTTTAACGTAACTTTGTTTACTTTTAATATTTTGCAGCAGAATTTAAATACTTACGTCTATAATTATTTAATGAATGAATCAGCCAGCCGAAAAAATAAGTTTGAACTTAGTTAATTTTGAAAGCGTGATGACATTAATGTATATTTTGGCAAAATAAGACGTCTTGTCACTTGTCACCCTTAAAACTTTAACTTTTGCGTTTTACATGATGGTGCAACAGTAGGTAGTTCAATTCTATGGTCATAGTTAATGTTACTGTTAAAATTAACTTTGACGGAAACTATAACGTAGCTCTTGGTGCAACCCACCATTAATCGGTCAAAAGTACTTTTAACTGAAAAAAATCAGGCAAAAGTAATTTTGACTGAACACGTTGGTCAATAGTAGTTTTGTCTGAAAATCTGTAGTTATTAGTGATTTTAACTGACAAAATGTGGTTAAAAGTAGTTTAGACTGAAGCTCTTAGTCAAAACTACTTTTAACGAATAGAGCATCAGTCAAAATCACTTTTAACCAGCTGTTAGTATGTAATAAAAGATTTTATATGTTGTAAATTTAAGAAGGTTTAAAAATAATGTTTCACACTTTAAAATGTTTAGCTTTAAAATTAATTGAATGAACTAAAAATAATGGTAACAATAATGGTGTAATAATGGTTTCCACTATAAGCGCGAGCGAAGCGAACTCGGGGCTTGGGGCACCCCGACTCGGACAGGTTAGGTTAGACGGGGATGGCAGGGACTGGAGGACCCCGCCGCCATCCCCTTCGTGGTTATTTTTTTTTAAACCACCCGGAAGTAGGAGCCCCGCCAAGCGGGGCTCCGTCGACTACGCCTTATTATTATTCGTCACAGTTATAGTACAAACCATTATTGTTTTAGGTTTTAATTAAGTATGTTGTTTATAAAATTATTACTTTATAGTGTTTAATTATCTGATAGAACCAATCAAAACTACTTTTAAGGAAATTAGTCACTTTTAACGTTAAGCAGGTGAAAACCCATGTACTAGTAAATGGGACGGAATGGGATCTTGTGGACACCACTGTGTTCTTAGGTATTACTTCGGACTCGAAGCTACAGTGGGGCCCACATATCACCAAATTGTCGAAGCGGCTAAGCTCTGCAGCCTACGCGGTCTATAAAATCTGTCATTTGACTGATGTCGAAACAGCCCGATTAGTATATTTTAGTTATTTCCATAGTGTAATGTCGTACGGCATTTTGCTGTGGGGAAATGCAACCGACATTCAGGCTATATTTGTGTTGCAGAAACGAGCCATTCGAGCAATTTATAACCTTAGTTTTAGGCATTCACTGAGGGATAAATTTAAGGAAATAAACTTAATGACTGTCGCATCTCAATAGGTATGTATATGAGAACCTGATTTATGTAAAAAAGAATATTAATCTATATTCTAAACACAGCGACTTTCATAACATAAATACTAGAAACAAAGATTTACTTATTGTGCCCACGACGAGGCTCCAAAAAATTTGTAATTCATTTAAGTGCCAAAGTACTTATACGTTTTTACATCAAACTCCCAAGTCTTGTTACAGAACTGAGCCTCAATAAATTTAAATAATTTATTTAACTTTATAGAAACTCTGTCAAAAAGGTTTCTATAAAGTTAAAGATTACTTGGATGACAAAAAGGCTTGGGATTAATTAAGCTACTTCAATGTACCCCCGTGCAACAATCCATTTTTTACTGTGATTATGTGTTTTAGAAATAATAATGTAATTTTTATTGATTTACATGACATACTCGTAACATATTGATATTTTTGATGACATCTATAGAGATTAAATACATGATTTTTATTTTAATATTGTGAATGTGAAGACTATGTTGGTCATTATTGCTTTTGTTTTCCCTTTCAGCTAGTTTTAATCATAATCTGGCAGTTTGAGTAATTTTTGTGGCCTACCCAAATGTCCTTTCTTTGGTATTGTTTGTCGAATCGTTGACCTCCTTAAGTTCTGAGTTGAGCTGCACGATTACTGACAAATGCGTGCACTGTCTGGACAGGTCCACTCAATCTGTGTGGTTTTTCCTCAAAAGACCATTTCAGACACAAATCTACATGGTCTTCACATGATCTGACCAAGATTATGTCAGGGCTTTAAAAGAGACTGTGACCTCTGAGTTTGTTTCGGCCTTTCTTCTCAGAGTAGTCAGATAGGAAACGCCGACCTCATCTAGTTTTTAAAATATGATTGACGTGTAAAATTGTTTGTACAAACCTATTTACAGAAATAAAATCATTTATAATTTAGTTAGTCGAAACTACTTTTAACCAGGTCCATTGGGCAAAACTAGTTTTGACTATAATTTCAGTCAAAAGTACTATTGTCGAGAGCTTATAGTCAAAAGTACTTTTGACTGATTTTGCTAGTTAAAATTACTTTTGACTGGTTAGAGTTTTGCCTGCAACATAAACAAGCATTTTACAAATTTGAGGATTATATTCTAGATAATAATTATTGGTAACGTGCTGGTCCTGCTCAGCCTATAACGTTCCCACGGCTGGGACACAGACCTCCTCTCGGTGATAATCAAACTGGTTGCTAACATTTTTTATTTTTTATGACATTGATTTTACATTATGAAATTAGGTAATTACTTTAACTCACACACAATTATTAAGTACTTACTTGTTAAAATTTTATTGATTGTTAAAATCGTCTACTTTTACAATATTTGTAAATATGTGAGCATCATGTTACCATTTCAGTCTCCCAAGCCTTCGACCGGTTCAGAGCTTCGCGCATCCAGCGGATTCGTGCGGCTTTCATAGGGTCATCGGTCCACCTTGTGGAAGGCCTTCCAGCGCTACGTCTTCCGGTAGGTACGCGGTCGTCACTCCAGAACCTTTCGAACCCATCGACTATCTGTTCTGCGAGCAATATGCCCTGCCCACTGCCTCTTAAGTTTGGCATTTCTTATTATAGGGCTATTTCGGTTACCTTGGTTCTCCTGCGGATCTCTTCATTTCTGATTCGATCACGTAGGGAAACTCCAAGCATAGCCCTCTCCAATTCCCTTTGGGTGACTTCCCCTAATAAGGGGCCTTCTAATAAGGCCCATTGTGAGCGACACGTTTCAGTGACATAGGTCATCACTGCCAACACGCACTGGTCAAAGACTTTTGTCTTGGAACACTGCGGGATGTGGGACGAGAAGATATTGCGTAGCTTCCCGAGCGCTGCCCAGCCGAGTCGTATTCGACAATTTACCTCTTTCTCGAAGTTGGACCTACCTACCTGGACAGTTTGTCCTAGGTAAACGTACTCGAGCACCATGTACAGAGCAGCTCTATCAAATAATTAATTTACCTGTCATTGCTTTGTATTTTTAATTCTTTTTACCTATTGTGGTATACTCGTAGTCATTTTATTCTAGGTGCATCGTTTTCACATAATATTAATGTATACAAAATATTGTAAAACATTTTCAAAAGAATAACGGTGGAGTTTCTTGCCCATTCTTCTCTATACGAAACTATCTTTTGGATGGGGCAACTAGAATCAATTATTCTTTGTAAATTTTGTTGTTCAAAAGTGCCTTTTATGTGCCTATTTGAAATAAATGATTTTACTTTGCAATCTCATTTTCCCTTTGAATTGTACATCGCACATCGCATCCCCGCCAGTCAAAACCTTTGATTAACTATTACCTATATTATTATTATTATTTATCTTTATTTCAGATATACAGTCCTTAAAATAATTACAAAGAAAGTGTTAGTAGGGTTGTTAGTAGTAGTACACACAAAAATAAAAAGGTGTTAGTAATTTGTTAGTACACAAAACACGACACACAGTAATAACTTAGCCTATTTCCTATTCCTGTGCAGATGTACACCTGCCCAGTACACATTAAACGGACCATCAATTTTGCACATATATATAATCAATGGTCAAAACATAAACATCTCAAAACTCCATGATCCTGCAGCCTGTCTGCTGTCACTACTACGTTTTCTACTAGGTTGGTCTAGTGGTCGCAAGCGGTACGCCTGTGCGCGGCGTCCTGGGGTTCTATTCCCCGGGTCAGGCAAAGTGTTTGATGTAAAGTTTCTCCATGAGGACATTCGCACCCTGAGCTTGACTGAATTTATTTGCAATAAGTGTACTTAATAACATAAAAGTGACTGAATAAAAAGGAAAAAGGAGTACCTATTTAAGCATCGTAGCAGGTGGCGTTCTGTAGTTTCTGCCTACCCCCATGGGAAGAAGGCGAGAATTTATCCATGTGGGTATAAGTAAAATAATGTAATGTCCCAGTAACTGGGTTGTGGAGGTCAGATAGACTGAGACAGTCGCTCTAAGTAAAATACTGGTATTCATTCAGCTGCAACCGATTATGCCCGAGATACACGAGGGCTGACGAGGGTAGTTTTTCAAAGCTAGGATAGCAAATTAGAACTTCGGCTTACTATCCTGACTTGCTGTACTGGCTCGGCACATGCTAGTGCTGATGTTTACACGATGCTAGTAAATTTGAAGCCTAAAACATTTCGGTGATACTTAGTTCGTAGAGTAAAATGATCCGATTGGTTGGGTACAATCTCCGCCGGCCACACGGCTAGGTTGCACAAACCAGCACGCTAATTACGTAACACACTGGTGCCGATTCTCTTGTCACAAAATTCTCTAAACTAGACTAAAAATCACTAAAATTTCGTTTATTCCTGTCAAAAGACGATTTCTCATTCTGAAATAGACTAAAGTGACACAACTTAACTATATTTTAGTTTGACAGCACTAAGATGGTACTGATTTATTAGTTTAGTGAAAATGGCAATTTAGCAATTCTGAATTTGACGTTTTTCACCTAAAATTTTGGTTATCTTAACTAAATCTGGCTATTTTTAATCGCGATTAAAAAGATGTGGAATAAAATTTGTTGTCATGAACTAAGATTCACCACGACACCTCGACTTCAGGGGCAAAAACAGTACTGTATTTTTTATTTTATTTTGCTTATGTCTCGAAAACGGTGTATCCTATCGCAAAAATAATGAAAATTTCGACCCCCTTTATGAAACCTTTAAACACATATAACTCTATATGTAGGTATATTTTGTTAATATTTTCCATACAAAAAGTGAAAAATTCCATATAAAACACGCCGAGGCTGCCACCCATGCGCGCCTCCGGCTCTAAAAAAAACACGGGGTAGGGCAAACAAGTACCATGTCGATTGTCAAATAAAATTTTAGTTGTGTCAAAATGATTTTTAAATTTAGAGATATTTTATTGCAGAATAGCTCTAAGATTCTGATAGCCAAAAGTAAGGAATTTTAGTGATAGTTTAGTTAGTTTAGTTCGGTGTACAAGAGAATCGGCACCACTATCTATCACAATCTGAATCATTTTGAAGCCTATTGCTAATCCATTGCTTCATATGTTCGAAAAATTCGTCTGCTCAACAACGTAAATAATGCAATGAATGTTGTTGAACTGTCAAAAGGAAAGCTATTCCTACTGTTAGTGTTAATTTTACGCAATTACCCCGCTGGGTGGTGAAATCGGTGGTTGGGGGCGCTAGTAGCTAAAAAACAGAACCCCATCCTATGAAAATATCACACTAGCTAACCATCTTTCTCAATAGCTTACTAGCCTAAAAATGAGGATAGTTCTGTATACACGAGGTTAGAGTTACTAGCTTGCTAGCTTACTAGCACTATCTTGCTATCCTAGCTCCAAAAAGTAGCCTCGTGTAACCCGGGCATTGACTGGAAGGCGACCCCAACATATTTGGGAAAAGACTAGACAGATTGATTGACTTACTGAAACACCTCAGCCTTGCTCACCCCTTCCAGAGATACAAGCGTGATGGTGATATGTTATGTTAAACAAACCGGCCAAGTGCATGTCGGACCAGGGGGCCTGCTCACAAAGTCTGTCAACGAAGATACGGGCCCGTCCGAAAGTAGGTTGAAACTTTGAACTTTTGACTGAACCCGACACTGTTTCGGACAGGTAAAAACAAATCGGGAGTAGAGACAACTGTCATATCGTGATGTCATTCATTCCTAAGTCGGGCCCCAAACTAATCTTATGTCCGTAGGTTATACGGAGTAGGAAACACCCGTAACGTCGGCCGAAAAGAGTAGACCCCCAGGCACAGTAAAGGCTTCCGTAGTTGGGATGTATATGTACGCATGCACAGTATTGATTTTTGCAAAAGTAAGTTGCTGTTCCACAGTATTTCTAGATAAAACTATGAAAAACAAAGTTATTTCGGCAGTTGTAACCGAAAATATCCCACTGTCACTTAGAAACATAATAATCTTTTTAATTATGGGATTCAACACAATAAGATGATACTGTTACGCTTATGTTATGTCATGTGCAATGAACTTTTATTTCATCTCTCTGTTACATGCATAGATGTCTTATACCTATGGTTAGGTACATGTATGGGGAGTGCCTCACCTAATTATTTTTTTCGTAATTTGACTACACCATTGTTTGACTACACCATTGTTTGACGGTGCACGGTACGACAATACTGGGTACACTATACCTTTTTTTTCTAAAGTTCATCGATTTAGTAGTATAGTAGTAGAAGTGTAGTAGTAGCGTAGTATTATTATTAAGTATTTTATTTTTATGCTAGTAACATATCTCGGGACCATGGTCCCGGACCTTTGGAAGGCGTACGAAGGGCCGAGGCCAACTCGCAGAGGCCCCTTAGAAAATTTTAAATGTAAGGAGGCACCTACCGACGACTATCCCTGCATGCACTGTGCAAGTGCACCCAAGGACAACCCCCGGTTGGTATCGGACTATTGTAGGATATGGAAACAAAGTTACTGGACTATTGATTTGGGTAGCTTAAGTGGACTGGTTATCAAGGACTATGGAAAGACTATATGGCTCCCGCCTGACCCATGTTTTATATAAAATACAAAGATAAAATGGCAGGGGGTGTCTTTGCACACTCAATAATGGGCCCCCGAAAACGGTCGCTAGCACATTGTGTCGTAGCGACATGCGGGCAACATATCCTGAGGTGCTTATGAGAAGTGGAGAGGTATCCCGCGGCTATCAGGACAATCCCAGAAGTACGGTCAAGATCCCTACCAGCATCTTACTGGAATACTTCGTTCCTCCGAGCACGTTTGCTCTTGCGAATTTCCACTCAAGCCGGCCAATACAGACAAGAAAGAGGTGAGGAACAAGACTTCACCCGGGAGATAGGGTCCGTGGGGTCGCTACTATCCAACAGCTCGCCACATGCTGCCCTGCGGGTTTCTGTATCTCTCTTGGTCTGGCTCCTCACCCTAGACCTGTTTCGGCAATGAAAACTCTACCTGTACAGACCCAGAGTTCAGGAGCACGCAAGCCCCACCACGACGTCAACGTAGAGATACGGCTATATATTATGGGGTTATTATTATTATTATTATAGTGGAAATAATCTCCAAATAAAGTGGCTATGTGATGTCCGGAACTCGTGACAGACGGACATGACAAAATTATAAGGATTCCGTTTTTGCCATTTGAATATATACGGAATCCGAAAAACAAGCTTTTACAAGTTTTAGATGAGCTGAAAAAAATCATGAAAAAAATCATGTTTAAAAAGAATGAAGTCAGGGGCAACAGCTTGTTTTATCAATTAGGTACTTTATTATTGCATTATTAACAATTCTACAATAATTATTTAAACTTACTTAGCATTTTATTCATTGGTACCTAAAAACACTTGAATGTACAAAGTCTGAAACATTTTACTTAATAAACATTTCCGTAGGTCAACGTGCTGACTCGGTAATGAAGCAATGATCACGTTAGTGTCTTAAACTAGCAAATTACTGTGGCTTTGCTTATGCATTTTACGCCATGTACCTATATTCTAAATGAAAAAAAATATGCGTCCATAAAAGCCATAGTAGACCACTTGATAAAAAAAATAAAAAATAAAAAAAAGTTTGCGACCCACCTCCCTTTAGGGTTCCGTGCCTCAAAAAGAAAAAACGGAATCCTTAGATCACTTCGTTGTTAATCTGCCTGTCATGACCTTATTTCCCAGGAACGCGTGGACGTATCAAGTTGAAATTGATATCACATATTAAGATCTACGGTCCCCTGAATCTGTAAAAAAATTAAGCTTCTAAGACTAAGTCAACGTTACGCAATAAGAAAATACGGCCATTATGTCGCATATTTTGACATTCGCAAATAAATCAAAACTTAGGGTACTTCCCGACTTCCCGTTGACCTAGCTGCGTGAAAATCGTTGAGAAGCAAGGTCTTGCAGTCATTATCACACAAAATATACATAAGTTTTTGCAATTACAAACTA
This sequence comes from Griposia aprilina, assembly GCA_916610205.1. Taxonomy (NCBI): domain Eukaryota; kingdom Metazoa; phylum Arthropoda; class Insecta; order Lepidoptera; family Noctuidae; genus Griposia; species Griposia aprilina. The sequence continues at coordinate 20,657,419 of OU744299.1, read as the reverse complement.
TAGATACATTTGCAGTTAGAGCATCGACCGTCGTGATGTAGAACGATGTACGGGAGATATTTTTTTTGCAGCAGCTATGTTGAGTTTCTTCTTACATTTTGGAATCGGCAATTCATAGGCCGTATTTTGAGGTAACATTGAGTCTGTATTTCATTCAAATCGGTCCTCTGTCCGCTATAGAGGTGTTAAAAGTTATTTTTCAACTGCAAAGTTAATTTTGTCCTTCAATCCGGAATTTGAAATTCTGACTTTCGAGCACAGCTTTGAGCCAGAACCCTCAGGGTGCGTCCTACTGGCACTTGTTCGGTTGTTTTTAAACTAAACTAACCACATGATGAAAAAACTTTATATCTTTATTGTTCTCTCATAAACATACAGTACAAAGTCAAGATATATATTAGAGACTGGTGTCTGCTGTAGGTAAAACCTGTATTACAGATCACCAGGCTTACCCTCCATAGGACAACTCACTATAGACCTATAACTGTTTTAAATGAACATACAGGTTGTACATAATAAAATACAATACAAATTAATAATAACAAAATGATGGCGATGTACACCCAATCAGCCGAAATACGTTACGTATTAAGAAATCGTACATTTTTCTGAACCTTTGACTGCGGTGAAAGCCTCCAGCGCTCACAAGGGGGTGTTATCTCCCACTTCGAAAAAGACGGCTATAGACCATCATAATCCTCGCTTGGTGAAAGATTTTTCAATAATAACTACATTTGCATAACATCACGTCTGTATGTCCCTCCCCCAGGGGGTAGGCACGGGCGTAAACTGCAACCACATTTTGACATTATTTTTAGCCCCATTTAGGACCGTATTACAGAACCTTACTCAAAACATAAGTATTATTTAAAACTAGTTTCAACCAATCAAATAGCTTTAAGGCTCGTACACACTGGCGCGACGCGACAGCGTGACACAAAGGGACCACTAGTCGCGCGCCAGGCGGTGCCTTCGTGTCGCGCTGTCGCGTCGCGTCAGTGTGTACATGCCTTTAAGTAATGCTTGAATTTTGAGTGATTTTCTGTAATACGGGCCTTAGTATCTATCGTATCCTACTTCCTACTATTATTATAAATGTGAAAGTTTGTGAGGATGGATGGACGGATGTTTGTTACTCTTTCACGCAAAAACTACTGAACGGATTTGGATGAAATTTGGCACACAGATAGACCATGACCTGGGTAGGTACATAGGCTACTTTTCATCCTGGATCGCAGACGAAATCGCGCGCAACAGCTAGTATTGCAGCCATGAATCGGGCACAAAATCAGACTCCAGGCAATGAGGCTACTAAGAGATAACAGAACACTACATCAAACCTGTAATCCCGGAAGGGTTCGGTAGAGGTGTCCCGATACTAGGTTCTTACGTACCCACATTTCTCCCAAAGTGTTAATGGTTTCTTCAATTAGCTACTAAGAGATCTAATTGAAGAACCCATAACATTGTAAGACCTGAGGATCAACCTCAGGTGACCCATTGAGGACTGCAGGCGATTGCAAAGCCAGTTATTTTACTACCTACGTAAAAGGGGGAGAGCCTATTGCTATTAAAATGCGTACCACACTTTCTTCAATCACAATCTGAAAAGATTATGAAGAAAATTCCTAATCCATGGCTTCGAGTTGTAAAAGTTCGTCTGCGCAACAACCTAAATTTCAACGGAGTCATTGAAACGGAATGAATGTTGATTAACTGTTGTTGTTGGTTCACCTGTTATTGGCAACTGTATAAGCCCATGGCTGTTACCTACTGTTACTTCGATCAATAATAGCACTACTGTTATGTGGTATTTTGTATACAGCAGCTGTTGGTGTACCTTTTTAAAATAAATAAACTGTCAAAATGACTTGCCACTGTAAGCACAAATCCAGCCTCCGTGCTGCTATGTCACTGTGAATATCCAAACAACAAAAAAAAGCAATGTGCTTGACCCGTAAATTAATACACGTCTTCCTACATCGTTCTCATATACCGGGGTGGCTCGTGGTGAAACGACGTCCTAAGGAAATGTTAAGAATCCTCTCTCCAAGAGTTTCCTAAATTCTAACTTGACTTCAGACTTTTTCTATTAGTTTCGCATTTTTTTTAAATATTTTTGATGTATTATTTTAACCATTATATTTTATAACAGTTTCATTTTCTTGCCCGTTCTTCTCCATAGGAATCTACTACGCTTTGGAATGCGCAACTCTTTGACAATTCAAAAGTGCCTGTAATTGGTTTAATTGAAATAAATGCTTTGAGTTTTGAGTTTGAATTTAAGTGACCGAATCCAGAACTCTACACTCGACGCACTAAGACAGACCATCGTTAATAGGGTTCCGACCTCAAGGGTGCCAACGGGATCCTATTACTAAGCCTCCGCTTTAAGATCGTCCGTCCGTTTGTCTGTCAGCTCAGCTGCAGTGGACTGTATCTCATGAACCGTAATAGGTAGACAGTTGAAATGTTCACAGAGTGTGTATTTGTATTGCCGCCAGAGCAACAAATAATAAAAATGAAATAAAGTGAAACATTAAAGGGGGTCCCCATACAAGAAACGTGTTTTTTATTAATATGTTGTGTTAAGTATTGTACGGTGGTACGGAACCCTTCGTGTGCGGGTCCGACTCGTACTTGGTCAGTTTTTTTTAAAGCATACTATGGTGAATAGTTATGCGAACGGGATATTATTTCGACTTCGATGAATTATGCTCCATTATCTGCCTACCCCTTTAAAATAAACTGTCGTGATAGTATTTTTGTTGTGAATTACAAAATTGTTTAGGTTTCGCGTTTATCATGGATTAAAAATAAGTTGTCAAATACCTACTTAATAAATTATTGCACCGGCAGCAAGCATAGGTAATATTTCTATGTGTTGATTAACTTAGCATACCTGTACGTATTTTCACGACTGTATTATACAAAGAGGTAGGCAGAGGTGTAGGTCTTGTACACCACCATTTTGCCAATTATAATTATTGGAGTTCTATGTATGCTATTAATCCCTTTTCCCATCTTCCAGATTAGCCCACGAAATTATTATTTTCTTACGTTGTTTTGCAATTTGCAGGTCAGTGTCCGGTTGTATGTTGACCAAAATATGATTTGCGACCGTAACAATTATGTATCAACAGAATTATAATCATTAAAATCATCAATTCAACCCTCTAAGTTCATAAATAATCCCATTGAATGACTATTTCATGAAAAAGTGTAGACTGTAGAGTAAGAAATTATGAATTTTGCGGGCAGCCCTGGTGCTTCCCCCTTAATTTACAGGATTCAGGGGTCCTAGACAAATGGCAATCGCTACGTAGCAATTCCATTTCAACAATCGCTATTTGTTTCGCTAATGTTTCCAGCATACGAATCGAAAACTAGCGATAACGCTTGTCAAAAAGTGTCACTTGGCTACGCATCTTTAGGGAAGTAATCGTTCGACGCTGTCGATTCATTTCATAGAATCGGATGATGTTAACATTGTATAGCTAATTTCTATTCGTTGACCTATAATCACGGGACATTTCGATAGCTTATGTCCACCCCATACATTTTTTGGCACTTCTACTAGCGTCATCGCTAATCGAATGTTATTTTGAGGCCTCTGATACTTTATAATACAAAAACATTTTTACAAAAAAAAAAACAACCGACTTCTAAAAAAACACTACAAACTGAAAAATAACTTTAATTTCGGAAGTCGGTGTCTTTGGGTGTGTATTTTAGTTTTTTGCCACCGACTTCCGAAATTAAAGTAATTTTTCAGTTTGTAGTGTTTTTTTAGAAGTCGGTTGTTTTTTTTTGGAAACAAGTTATTTATTTTTCACTTTTTAGTAGGTCAGTTATTAATTCATCTAAGTTAAAATACCCTCTCATTTCAACTCCTCATCACCTTTTGCAAAATATTGCTTTTCCCGATGCAGGGACGTTAATTGTTGAGGAGTTCTCCTGGTAAAAACGTGAAGACCTGGAGCTGATGGTGAAGCCACCATTAGCTCCATTTCACCATATGTATTGGGATGAGCTTAACTTGCTTAGCAACCATATTAAAGTAATCGAATCGCAACCACAATTAGTAGTTTCGGTGGCCACCTCTGGTCTTCATCGTCAGTTCCACTTCACCAAATGGTGCTTTCCGAGAGCAAATGCACGAGCTACAATAAAAAATACCGAAATCGCTATAGGTGTGCCTATAAAATTTGAGGATTTCCCTCGTTTTTCATGGGATTTCCTCATCAGAATCTGACTTGGTGGCAATGGGACCACCTCGAGAGCATACCCTTTCAAACAAAAAAAGAATTTCAAAATCGGTTCACAATTCACGAAGAAATCGATGAAAATACATAAAAAAAAAAAAAAACATTCATACAGCCGAACATATTATAATCTCCTCCTTTTTGGAAGTCGGTTAAAAAGAAGTAAACTTCCTTTGATATTGAATTGATTGCCTCGTTAGTCTTGTGGCCGCAAGCTCTACCGCTGAGCTCGGTTCTGAGTTCGATTCCAACCAGGTCGGGAAAAGTGCTATTGTGTTTTTCTATCAGGAATTTCTCAGTAGCAGTCCGGAGTCTGGATTTGTGCTGAATATTTGGCAATAGGCTCTCGCCCTCTATTACATGGGACTTAAATATAACTGGCGAAATGTGGGTGTACTATAGGTACACCTCTGCCTAACGCTTTGGGAAATACAGGCGTGATGTTCTTTTGTAGTATAAAGTAATCCTGTGGAATTTTGTAGTTAATTCTATATTCTAGTTAATTCGACTTAATAAACAAGGGGTTAGTCCCGCTATGGTATGGTCCCGGTATGGCACCCTCTTAAAATACCTATCGAAAAGTCCCGCTATGGTACCCATCTTTTAGATCTACGTTAGACAATAGAAGGTACAACTGAAAAGAAAAGTGTATCTATAAATAAATACTTTTAGGAGTGTATCAATAAAACGTCTGTTTGCGATATTAAATCAGTCTTTTATTAATTCAAAATATTTATAAAAAAATATCAAACAGTAAAACGAAATATTAATTGCAATGTAATTTTTAAAATAATCAACAATATTAATTACCAATAATCAACAATAAAAAAAATATAAAAAATCCACATCTCAGAAAAGTATTACTGTAAATATTATAAACTACAAATAAAAACAACATCCAGACATAAATATTAGTTACAAATAATCAACATTGAGAAAAGGCAGTAATTGTAAATTTATATAAACTACAAAAATAATCAACAACCAACTAGACAAATATATTAATTACAAATAATCAACATGGAGAAAAAGGCGCAAATTGTAAACATAAACTACAAAAAATAATAGCTTGTTCCCAACGAGTCACACCTCAACGGGTAACAGTGTGACTCGTTGGGAATGTTTTGGATAATAATTCCCAACGAGTCACAGTTACTGTTACACTGTTACTCGTTGGGATGATCCCACCTTGATTTAGGGTATCAATACATCTATCGCCACGAAATATTTTCGTTCTCAGATAAACAAAAATTGTTCCCAGGTATTTGGTACAACTTGGGGCACCCCGACTCGGACAGGTTAGGTTAGAAGGGGACGGCGGGGTCTGAAAGACCCCGCCGTCCCCTTCGTGGTTATTTTTTTTTAAACCGCCCAGAAGTAGGAGTCCCGCGAAGCGGGACTCCGTCGGCTATTGTGGAACTGATTTTGCATTGTTTGGTGACTACATTTTGGTGACAGATCTACTATTTTGAGGACAAACCCTATTATTTAAGAAACACAAAACTAATTAAATTGGTGATAGCTTAATTGTATAACTTTTCTTTACAACAGTACCAAAAACTGAAGGGTACCATAGCGGGACTTTTTGATAGGTATTTTAAGAGGGTGCCATACCGGGACCATACCATAGCGGGACTAACCGTAAACAAGTACCTACAGACTAGCTAATAAGAGATTTAGTTGAAGAACCTAAATAATACTTTGTAAGACTTTGGGATCGACTTCACCCAGGTAGCAAAATGTGGTCCCGTAAGTATTCTAGGAGCATGTATGTTTTAGTCCTATAGAAATCCTGTAATCGTAGAACCGCATTTGGGCGCATTCTCTAGGACTATTACGCCATATAGTCGTTTTGTTATAGTCCGGTAAAGTGCAATACGATTATAAAATTATCTTTTCACACCACGCTCGCTAACGTCAAATTATGTCATGCAAACCTCATATTCGGGTCTAGCCGGCCATTAAATACTCGTATTGTATTGAATTTCATTATGACCCGCGAGTTAGTAATGTGATTTGAATTTGGAACCTCAACTGAATGGAAATGAAATGGTATGGAAACATTTAAAAAAAAATAAAAAAAATAATGTACAACTCGACGAAAGAGGTCTCACTTCATAGGTTTTGATTGCCGTCAACGAATAAAATGATCGGTTGCTGTGGCGCCTACCCCGGTGTTCGAATGTTAGATTTGGGCTGACGCCCCATGGACGATATTATACAATGGGTTTTTGATGACATTGCATGAGTTTAGATTAAAAAAATCTAAAATCCCGACAGGTAATAAGTTATTTTGGTTCAACCTCAACTTTTGATGCTTGAAAAGTAAGCGGGTTTTGAATCTTAGATACAGTAGGGTTTTTTGATTTTGTCAATTTTGTTTTATTTTAATACTTTTAGTGTGATATATTTTTTCTTCAAGCCCTTTATTTTATTACCCATGTAGGGTATCAAAATAAAGGGCAGTCATGGTACATTTTTTCAAGACCTTTCTTATTGATGTCTAAAATACCTACGCCATTTTGATTTTGTAAAAAACAAAACCTAGCCTAACCTTCGCGTGACCCAGACAAGTCGACACAATAAACACATCATGTATTCAAATCCATGCGGTCATTAGGATGCTTCGTCGGTCTAAAAAAATCCACATACAAAGATACATAGATAGGTACGCATCAAAAACATAACCCTGTCTTTGCTATCACGTAGTCGGGTAAATAGTCTATGAAATTGCACATAACTAAGTATTCCCGGTTATTTAACAGTTTTATAAACTACTAATTCGATAATCGAATTGGTTTTTATTACCTCACAGTAGATGGGAAAAGTAGAATATTCTCCTCGGGTACAAATGTGTCTTGGGCGAGCTTGAATCCTTCGCTACACTCAGGATTCTAGTCTTAACTCCGTCGCTTCGCTGCGCTCGGGAGCCCTAGAATCTTTCGTTGCGTTCAGGATTCAAAATGGCGCCCGCGACAGTAAAACACTATTTTATCCCCTTAGTGCTTAATGTACTATAATAGGTGCTTTTACTGGTGTAACTGATCCAACAGTTACAGTTACTAGACCATTCGTTCTTCATTTATTCTTTTTGTAAAGATGATGTGCTGGTGTCCTAAGAAAAAATCTAATATTTCCAAAAGGAAAGTTATCCACATTATAATATATAGATATTATAATGTGGATAACTTTCCTTAGCATCACATAGGTAAATTTGTCTTTTGACTGTTATGTAAAGAATGCCTTCTCAACAAGCAAAATTTTACTAAATACTTGGGCAAGTGACCCATCGAGAGCTGCATATGTGATCGCAATGCCAGTTAACTTAGAAGGTAGGTATGTAATTAATTAAGGATTTAAAAAAAAAAAAAATGAAACCCGGCTAAAACTAAAAAGTTCAAAAGAAGATCAGTTTTCAGTCTGATGCAGTTGGCGGCAGTTATTATAGTTCAATCTCAAATGGACGCACTTCGACCATCTTTTTTTTTTAAAGCATCGCGGTGGTGAATACGGCTCCTAGAATATTATTTCATCTTCGGTGAACTACCGCTCCATTCTCAGCCTTCCCCTTTTAACTTTAGTGATAACATTTTTATGTAACGACCTACATCATTATGGTTTGCGATTTATTTGACCTACATCATTATGGTTTGCGATTTATTTAGCTGTCGCGTGTAACATGAATTGAAAATAAGTTTTCATGTAGTACTGCATTCACAGCAAAAAGCAGGAAATATTGCTTACATATTTATTTATTAACGTAAGGCACCTGTCCCACCGCTAACGAGGAAAGCGACTAGCTATCAACGATTTTCTCGCTCAAGAAACGTACAAAAGATTGTTGGTCCCGCGTGTAAGGAAACAAGATACATATCGACGGTGACGTATCCATATCAAATAACTAACATTTTAGCGATTTTCACTTTATTGCTTAATCGTAGTTAAAATTTTATATAAAAGACATCGTATTTGCAGACATAATAAGGTCTGAAATCATTATCACCATCACAAGCGTTTCCTAATTTTTTTTTTGTATAAGTTACTTTTTGATTAAAATGTTAAAAACTATAGAAATTAGACGTTTTTGTCGCCTTCTGTAAAATCATGGTTTTTAGTTATTAGATATTGATACTATAACGTCGATATTACTATATTAATTGTAGATCGGTGTCTGCTTGTTCACATCGCTGGCGTGTGGCGAGTTCTCGTTTATCGCGGAGACAAGAGCTATTAAAGGGAGTACTTGGTCGGTGACACTCGCTTGGCGGGCAGAACAATCGCTGAGAAAATCACGCTTGATAGGTACATACATATACCAGCGAGTAATCGCTCGTCGTTGCGCCCGCGCCACTCTTTGCTTTTTGCTCGCTAACTCGTTTTTGGTCGCTAGTTCTAATCGCTTCTCATTAATCGCCGGCGGTGGGACAGGTGCCTTACATAGGTACGTAACATCACGATTACATTTCCCAAAGGGTTAATCAGAGGTGTAGGATTATGCCAAAATTTATATTATTGTAGTCCCATGTAAGACGAAATTATTATTTATGTGATTTGACCTAATAAATAAGTAGGTATTAAATAGCCCAAACAAAGACTTATGTACCGGGCATCACGACAAAAGTACATGTTGTTTAGCTTATTTACCTCCGTGTTGAAACCACACTTTTTCTAAGACCTATATTCATCCAATCAAAAAATAAAATAAAAAATATGTAGGTACCTTGTTTCTGGGTCGACTCGAACCACGTTCGACAGGACGACAGTCAAAACATTTTTTAGGGCGAGTAGTCCCGGGCAATGTGATCAGGTATTAGGTATTTATTTGATGTATGGTTTCCAACAGAGTTGAAATAAAAAGCGAAAATGTGTTTTCCCATTGTTTACCATACGATTTCCGTGATAAGTGGGTACTGGGGCTATAACTTATCCTCCGCGACACACGAAGCGAATCGCACGCGACATAAAGGCACCACCTACTATGGCGCGACAAGCGGTGCCTTTGTATCGCGTGCGTTTCGCGACGTGTGTCGCGCCTGTTTGTAGGAGCCTTTATCCGTAGGGATACCTCTACTCAACTGTTGATGACGAGCAAATACATCCTTTGATACTTATTTTCCTAAGTACGCCGATACTTTCAAGTTCTTTAGTCTAAAAAGTCTTAAGTTTAAGTTCTTAACCGATTATTTCGAATCCAGGCTAGATACCCAATAGATAATTTAAGAGTTTGTTAGACGACCTGGGGATTGAACTCAGGACCCCATGCTCACTGGACTCAAGAGGCACTTACAAACATTTTATTACAAAAAGCTGCATACATTTACTTTTATATAACTCGGACAACGTGTAGGGAATGCTGTTTTTTTTTCGCGATTTCTGATTCAGTTCCCTAATAAAAGTTGTTCATAACGATATCTACTATGACCCCTTTTCAAAATTTCAGTTATTATAATTACACCTTGTACAAATATAACGTGACGTGTAATAAGTTGGAAAAATAACAAACGCATTTTGTTCTAAGCTAGCAATATTTTTTACAAGTAACGCATTGTGCTTACCCTGCACTTACGGCAATGCGCCTACGCCGGCACCGTCACAGCTCACACACACAGCCACACACGTATTCGTATGCAGAATCGGCAAAATATTGCATATAAATACTGCCCATTTCTCCACAATCGACACACATCAAACCGACAAGATGAAGGCAGCTTGTGTGTTGGTCTGCCTTGCTCTCGCCCACGGCATCACGGGCAGTATCTTCAAGCAGCAAGAACGAGAGGTGGACGGCCTCGATGTACAGCAGCTGGAGTACAACGATCAATACGAACGGCTACACCAGGAGCAGCAGCCGGAAGGCCAGAAGCAGCGGGACCAAACGCTCCAGAGCCAGAAGCAGCGGGACCAAAAATTCCAGAGCCAGAAGAACCGCGGCAAGCAGCTGCAGAACCAGAAATACAGGAGCCAACAAGTGCAGGACGAGACATACCAGGGACAAGAACAGCTGACCCAGGCCTCCCAGTACCAACAGCAAGTGCCGTCCTACCAAGAACAATACCAGCAGTCTGCTTCCTTGAACTCTCAAGAATGGCCATCCACCCACCAGCACTCGCATCACTCGCACCACCATCATGACAAGAACCACCGTAACTCACCCTCCAGCGAAAGCTCTCAGGAGTCCAAGGAGAGTAGATACTATGGAAAGCAGCAGTCTACACTCCGCGCTGATAACCAGAAGTGGAATTCGCCTCTTTTCTACCCAGTTATGAACAAGGACAGCCAGAATTCCCAGGTTTATGGCGACGTCATTGAGTGGAATGGCTTGCGGATGGCTGTTGGACCGAACTCTCCAGTTCAAACCCCAGAAGACATCGAGAAGATCTTCGGCGACGCCCAGAAAGCTATGAGGCACATTCAAGAAGAGGAAAAGGTCAATTACCACGAAGTATACGAAGTCGCCAAGCAAGAAGTCAACGAAGATGCTCAACTTAACGCTACCCAACTAGCACAAAAATACCAGTACCTCATCGAGGAACACACTATCAAGACCGACGATGGCTACATTCTCACTGTCTTCAGAATTCCTCCCAAGAAGCAGATCCGTGATGTTCAGCAGAAGCCTGTTGTGTTCTTGATGCACGGTATCCTCGGAAGCGCTGATGACTGGCTTCTCATGGGCCCCGGCAAATCGCTCGCTTACTTGCTGTCTGATGCTGGCTATGACGTATGGCTTGGCAACGCTCGTGGCAACAAGTACTCCAGGCGCCACGTGACCAGGTATCCCGCTATGGCTGACTTCTGGCAATTCGGCACTGATGAAATCGCACTCCACGACTTGCCAGCTATGATCGACTTCGCCTTAGAGGCGACCAAACAGGAGAAATTGTACTACATCGGACATGCCCTGGGATCCACGGCCTTCTTCGCGCTCACCGCCACCCGTCCCGAGTACAACAACAAGATCATCATGATGTACGCTCTGTCACCCATGGTCTACATGACGAACGTGCGCAGCCCATTGTTCCGCATGATTGCCCCTACAAGCAAGTTCCAAGAGCGACTCAGCCGCCAGATTGGAAACAATGCCTTCACTCCAACCAAGGAGCTGATTCACACAGTTGGCGGAGCTATGTGCGAGAACGAGATCGGCTGCAAGAAGGTGTGCTCAAACGTGAACTTCGTCATGGCTGGTGTCAACGTAGATGGCATGGACTCCAACATAATCCCCGTGGTGATGGAACACTTGCCGGCTGGCACATCTGCTAAGGTGATCAAACAATACGGACAAGGTGTTGCTTCTCACGAGTTCCGCAGATATAACTACGGACCCTACATCAATGAGCAGGTGTATGGCACGATAGAGGCTCCTAAGTTCAACATCGCTGAGGTCCAAGCCCCCGTCACCCTGTACTATAGCGAGGAGGACTGGCTTGCTCATCCTAAAGATGTAGTCAGACTACAGAACGAGCTTCCCAACGTCAGAGAAACCTACAAGGTGCCCGAAGAACACTTCAGCCACATGGACTTCCAGTTCTCGAGCAAGGCCCCTGAGATGGTTTACCAGCGCATCATCGAATCCATGCAGAACCAACAGTAACTAATTAGAACAAAACTGTTTACCTAGATAATTAATTCATTGTAGAGACGTATCGTTCATTGTAATTGTAATAAGTTATTTTTTTTACTTTACTGACGCATTAAATAAATCCGTCCATATTTTTAAAACTTTGTTTATTTTCGTGGTATCGAAATACCTACCCAAGGTTCTATGTTTCACTACAACTTTCCAAAAACATTATGGCCCGTATACAGCACCTCACTCACGACTCAAGCATTACTTGAAACTAGTTTTAAGTACCTACCTAATGCTTGAGTCTTGAATGAGGTTCAGATACGGGACTTAAAAAGTTATTATCATTCAGAGTCACTCATGATAATAACTTATAAGTGTTCTTTAGGTATCCCATCCGTCTCATCGAGTGAGGTGTGGCCGGCAAGGGCAATGTTTGGTATAAGTTGGAGAAATAATATCCCCAACATAATTTATTTATTAGCTGTGAAAAGATCACTTACTTGTAGTTCTGTGTATTAGGCGTAGGTATCTGCATACCCCGCAACTACAAGACTAGGCATGAATATACCTATAACCGAATAAAGCATGGCCAGTCTGGTTTATGTTTATAGAATAGAGAGACTACCAATTTTTTTTTCCTGCGATAATAATCTCGCATAGTACCTACATTTTCCGGTGGACCTAGGTACTATAACAAGTTCAACAAGCGTAAATAATGAATTAATTGAACAGTACATAATGGTTATCATTGGGGGACTGACTAGCTCTAGCTAGTGACTGGGTCACCCGGATAGGTACACACTCGAAAACAAACAAACAAAAACCAAAGAAGTACTAGTTTAATTAATACTACTTCTCGATTATCATACTGATAGGTATTAATCAGCACGGGATCACACAACTATGTTTATTTTCGTATCCTACGGGTAATCTAGGCAGTATTACTCAATGAGTTCAGAAGGCGGTGAAAACAGTGTTAAAATATCTTTGTGCCCATTTTTCCAACAGTGCACTCAATTTTAGATAGATGTCGCTACATAAAACGGTTGAATGTTTGACATTTAAACAGCCCACGCTTTGTTTTGACATATACACTTGCATCTGTCATCAAATCGTTGTCGAACAAGCGAGAAGGCACTATACTTTTAGCCGTGTAAGAAAGGGATAGATGCGCGGCGGCGCTGTAGCTTCCCGCCGTCCCCCGTTCGACAGTCGCGCTCTGTTCGGTTTGCTGTGCGTAGTTGAGCTGTGTTATTTTTGTTTTCCACATAATCAGTGTTAACACCGGACTTATTTCTATAACTGGACAAAGTTATTATTGTGTATTAGTGACTGAATGTAGAAAGAAGTGTTCGCATGGATTGAGTGAGCAACGATGTTACCTCCCACGGCCGGTCTATCACAAGAACAACGCGACCGGCCCGACATGGCGTACCAGCAGCGTCAGGACGTGAGGGAACTCACCAGAGAAATTATCAGAAGCGCCCGAGTAGCAAACAGACAACATTCAACATCCCCTGGAGGTGAGCCGGTCCAAAATCAAAACGACGCCACGTTTCCGCCATGCTTGTCAAATTGACGTGATATGTCAAGGTGACATTTATATGAAAACAGCATTTCTCGGGGGAAAATTACATTAAAAACAAAGCTTAGAGACCTATTTGTTGTATAAGAATCATATGTGGAGCAAATTAGGACTGTTACGTCACCAAGGAGCCCGATCTTGCAAAAGGAAAATGGCGCCAATGCGCCACATTGCTTATCATTAGCTGGGTACCTATATGGCTAGTAGGGATTTTTATAGTATTTCAGGCCTGATAATGTTAAACTTAGTATTATTAGTGTTTAATGTTATATAAGCGAGCATTCTCTTATGCTTATTGTTGAATTGGCACGTGCTTGGGTTATTTTTAGCCCACCCATTTGTGACCTACGTAACGTGGCCGCATCGCGTCACTCCGATCGATATTGTATGTGCATTTTTTACCGATGTACTTCAGTATTTTACATATTGATGGCAGACATTATCCTATGTAGAAACGTTTACATTCTGTTTGTTGTTGTTATTGAATTCCCTTTGACTTTTAGAAAATGTCGTGGTGACAGTAAATTGACAGCACTCAGCAGTCATGACACAAGATGGCGGCCGGACCGCCCGCCATTGGAACTAATCAAGTCATATTTTAGTTCAATCACGCGCTACACCAGGCGGCGCCACCGTCGCTTTGTTGATATTTTCAATTCGGTTATAATCAAGTTGAAGTTCGACCATAAATTGATTACGGTCTTACTTCTTTCTACTAAATAATTACTTTATGTGCATCACCAATATCAGTATTGTCGTGCAAAATTAAATCATGTTTTACCCGGGTACTTCTTAAATAGATATAAAAATTTATACTTTCATCCCACAAAGTTTAATAATGACAAATCTTATTTATTTTAATTTATTTATTTTTGCTAGTTTAGATCCATCTGCAGCTAAAATATATATATTTATTTGTAATTGTATTAAATCTCTGCAAATACTTCTTTCTATAATGTCTTATACAATGATATTTACACAAATCAAACTGAAACCATTGATTTCAATTAAACCATTTACAGGCACTTTTAATTGTCAAGGAGTTGGTCAGTCAGAAATATGAAGCTAGTGGCTCATTCCAAAGCATAGTAGACACCTATGGTGAAGAACGGGCAAGAAACTCCAGGGACAATTTTAAATTATATTGTTACAAAAATATTAGTTACATCATTAATGTTGAACTTTTAATTATATGTGAGAATGATGTCAAAATGATATACACATCAAAAGCGACCAGAGTACAGCAAATAGAAACAAACCAAAAATAAAATAAGCCGTGGCACCTAAGTGGTAATCTCTTAAGATTACCAGTCCCAACTGACGGCGCCCTGTTTTAGAACATGACACATGGATCAGCACAATTCAGCTCAACCATTTTGAAGGGAGCTAAATGATCCAATACACACACCACTGCCAGCGAGACATTTGAGTCAGCATGACATACTATCAGCTGTCATAGCACATTCAAGTCATTGAAAGACATATAAACGGTAAATGGTAGCTCTACAATATATAATGCTCACAACTGTGCTATGAAATTATACATATAATACAAAGGAGATTGAGTTTATATAATTTAAAGATAGACTTACAAACTTCAGCAGCTCCAATAGTAATTTCAAGTGTTAATCAATTAGTTGTGGTTGTGTAGCAGGACCAGAATTGAGCCAGGCATTTTTTTTTTATCAGCAATGTTATCCCCACCTTATAATATGCCTGTCTGCATAGTGTGCGTTTTATACAACATTTGAATTTTGTCTCATTCAGTTGAAGTATGTGGGGAGGTATTTTAAACAGTACCCCATGAAAGATGAGTCTACTTTAGCCTGTCTGAAACCTGGTTGAACAAATAGGTCCCAATTTCTAGTACTTAATATAATTGTGTCTGTCACCTCTTTTACTAAAAAGATGTAAATTGTTTTATATAGTTCTCATAGATATATTGACAAGGTACCGTCATTGTCATGATGTTAATATCCTTACTTGCCTCAGGGAATCGCGCCTGCACAGATTATATATGGCTCCGATAGCTCTTTTCTGCAGAATAAAGGTAGACTCGATTTCTGCAGCCCATCCCAAAAGTAAAATACCGTAAGACATGATACTATGAAAGTCAGTCATGGTATCTACATCAGTAAATTGACGGATTTTTCTTACAGCATAAGCTGCTGAACTTAACCATCCTGTAAGAGATGTTAAATGAGGACACCATTGTAGCCTTGAGTCAAGCGTGATCCCAGGAAAGCAGTTTTATCGACGAATTCTAGTTTCTCTTGATTCAATACTATCTCACAATCACTACCTGTGACATTTGGCAAAGAAAATGTTATGCACAAATTATTAGCAGTGAATCAATTTTTGACCTTTTTTGGCAGTGGCGTGCCTAGGGGTCAAAATTAGCTCGCCGTCCGGTAAGGACCAGGCCACGGCGCGTCGTGTTCCATGCGCGCCTCAAAGACATGTCAGCAGCATTGACGGGGTCCGATGCCTGCCGGGGTCGCGGATTGTTCGAAAGAGTTACCGTGGCTCTGGCGAACAGGCAACTGAAGGAACATGTATGGTTTTTAGTCAGTAAGAGTCTGACACACCCTCCCGCTCCGCCCAGAGCGAGAGAAGTCATTTGACGATTATCCACACAAAAAAAAAACGGGTTCAAAATTAGGGCAAGCCGACATACCTATATAAAAAAAAACAAGTGTGTTTACGTCATACTTGACGGGGGTCCGATAGGGCCGATGCCTGCCGAGGTCGCGGATTGTTCGAAAGAGTTACCGTGGCCCTGGCGCACAGGCAACTGAAGGAACACGGGTGGGTTTTAGTCAGTAAGAGTCTGACACGCCCTTCCGCTCCGCCCAGAGCGGGAGAGGTGATTTGATGATTTCCCACCCAAAAAAAAAAAAAGTATGTTTACGTCGTCAAAATTTGTAACACGGTAAGTGTCGTCAGCAAATAACACCATTAGTGTTTGATTTTTGTAATAAATGGACTAAAAAGAGGAAAGGACCCAATATTGATCCTTGTGTAAATAAATGTCCTATAGGTTTATTGTCTCACATGCATGTAGTAATTCTAATTCATTTATTAAATATTCAGACACATATTCAAATCATTCAGAAATTATGTATAAAGTATATCAATGACCTAAATTACACAAAATGTTTTCTATAAATCTTTATCAATCATTGACACTCCTGTAAACAGATAAGAGAATATTGCCCTGTGATTTATTACTGATTTAAGATGTCTTATGTTGTTCTACTATGCAGCTACATAAACACCAGCATTCCAACTCATCATATACATAACTATATGTTGATATAATATGATGTAAGTATCTAAAAATAATATTGGGTGAATTCATTATTGGTATTCTTGTTAATCTCTCATCTTCTTCTTTCTGCTCTTGTCCCATGTTAATCTCCCATTTAATACAACTGTTTTACCCATGTTAATAGTAGTACAATAAAATTGTAAACAAATCATGGGTCTGTAGTTTGACACCTAAACTGAATAGCCTAGTGCAGACCGACTAAGGCAGCCTCATGAGGCAAATGCTAGGTGGCTGTGGACTGGACACCTTGCATTAGGCAAGCGCAAGCTGTGGCCACGCACACATAGTAAAGAAGTCGTATTGGTAACACAAGTAACAAAAACTATAGTAAAATTATTGTCTCTATTCATTTTTACCCGACTACGGCGAAGCAAAAATAAGGGTTATTATTTTGACCGGTATGTATGTATACAGGGTAACTTGTAATTTGACGTATTCGTTCCGGGGCGTGATAGTGTGACCCATTTGCAAAAATTAAGCACCCATAAAGCCTAGGCGAAAATTCATGGGATTCGATTTTCTTTTTTAATGTTATTTCGAAAAATTCCCAGAATTCGTCACTTAGTTTCACTTTTAGTTTCATAACTCTCGAATATTATGGCCTTCATTTCTATTTCATTGGATACCTGATACTTTAAAACACTTTTCAATGTAACCAAATGTTCTAAAATATCAAACAGTTAAAAGAAGAAGTTTGTTAACCATTTCCAAAAATCATTTACGTACATGAACTTTGACACTAGTTATCTCAATTTTTTTTACTATGGCATTAAACATACAAATTACGGGAAAAACATCTTCATTTAATTAGCTGTCGTACAAAAGTTTAAAAAATATTTAGAGATACCGATGAAACAGGCGAAAATGCTGGCAAAGGTCGAATTTGTAAATTTTCATCACAGACAGACAAATTAAAAATCCGGAGTCACACGTGAACTGTTAGATTTTTGCCTTAATTAGGTACCTACATGACGTGTGACTCCGGATTTTTAATTTGTCTGTCTGTGATGTCTTGTTAAGACCCTTTTAGTTGTTGTTTTTGTCGTAGTAGGGTTTTAGTTTTTTTATCCGACTGCGTTAAATACAAAGGAGGGTTATTATTTTAATTTTAATACATAAGTACACATACATAAACTCACCTTCCCATGGGGGTAGACTGAAACTACAGAATGCCATCTGCAGGCTACCATCCTTACATACTTATGTTCGTGAACGGGCGCCGTCAGTAGGGACTGGTCATTTCTTAGCTGCCACGGCTTATTTTAATTTAATTTAAGGCGGTACCCCGACCAAAACCTTGCCATAGTGCGTTATTCAGAGGCTATTAACTCATTCACTATGGGTAATAAACTACATCTAAAAGCACATTATTAATGTTCGATATTCTATCATCACACTGCACGTTCTTATTTGTTTTTATATGTTATAAATACATTTAAAATCTCCTTGTAAAAAAGTGACTAAAATTATTGATTGCGTGCATCTTTTGCTAAAGGTGACGTTCTATTAATTTGAGGATTACACTAATGGATAGATAATTTACAAATCTAAATATTTCACGTTTTATTTTATTTCAAAACATCGCTTGTCTTTTTTTATTAAAATAATTTCAATATTTTTGTGAATTTTATGATAAATGAGCGTGCGCAGGGAGCGAGACTCAGTGACGGTACAGAGAAGGACCGAACGCTCAAGGTCGTTTGGTCGGGGAAGCGCCTTAATGCCTATTTGAATTGTTTTTGTCTTTTTATTACGGACGCTTTTAACGTTCTTTCATCG
This sequence comes from Griposia aprilina, assembly GCA_916610205.1. Taxonomy (NCBI): domain Eukaryota; kingdom Metazoa; phylum Arthropoda; class Insecta; order Lepidoptera; family Noctuidae; genus Griposia; species Griposia aprilina. The sequence goes on along the minus strand of OU744299.1, from coordinate 20,638,889 downwards.
TTCTCACATGCATAATTTCAACATGAATGATATAACCAATATTTTGTAACCATATTTTGATTTTTAAAAGAGTGTCCGTGGAGTTTCTTGCCCGTTCTTCTACATAGGTACCTACTACGCTTTGGAATAGGCAACTAGCTTCATCTTTCTGACTGACCGACCCCTTGAAAAGTGCCTGTAATTGATTTATTTGAATTAAATGCTTTCAGTTTGAGTTTGATACTCCTTTTGCGTTGTTTACGTTCATACATCTAGTCATACATGCACCCGGTTTTGAGTTCTACGCACTTGACCTTTCTAAAGAACATCACCAATAAGGTCACTGTATGTCCTTCTCGAGCGTCCCCTCCCGGCATTTCCACTCGCATCTGCCTTGTAAATTCTTATATTTTAATTTTAAATAGGTAAGTAATGAGGCATCAAGGTGTCCCTGACCTTCTCAATGTTGATACTGGGTCCTATGCTATTGGAGGCAAGCTTGGTTACAAATTGAAATATTTTATCACATCCATGTGCTAAATTGTTGTTTCATACAAAGGGGTCCATCCAGCACCTGACACGAAACAATCAACTGTACTTTTGGACTGCAATTTTTTACAATATTAAAACTTGGAGTATAGGTAGTATATTATAGCGGGATGGTGTCTGCACGTCTAAGCGCGTTATTTGCGTACGGGTGGGATAATGGATAATTCTATCCACACCAGCTCCTCAAGGAAGGCCAGCAACGCCTTGGTGTTGAATGATAATCTCACGGCGGGTACCTGGGTTTCTGAAGTACATACTTTGTCCTGTATGTGGCAACCACCGGGCAGTTAAGAAGGACATAATGAACTGCTGTATAAGGGTATCAAAACTCATTTGAGGATTAGTTAATTTTTGCTAGGACTATGCTCGTGCGTGTCACCTTGCAATAGCTTATTTTTTTTAAAGTACCTATGCTATTTATAATATTTAAGTTTTATCCTCATAACTATAAACATGTAGGTATGATCTTAAGCTTCTGCACACAGAATGCGTTTGCGATGTTCTGTTCGATCCATAAGCGCAAATCCTGCTCTACAGGTCGGATCACATTTAATGTGCCGGAGCTCTAAAGCGAAAATGTTACATCTGAATACCCCGAAGGGTAGGTAGAGGTGCACCTATAGTACCTACAACCACATTTCGCTAGTTATGTTGAAGTCCCATGTAAAGCGCAGGCCACACCGCCAGCTAGCGAGTGAGCGAGCGAGCTGGCGTGCGATGCGCGCCGAGGGAAACTACATCTGCCAACAAACTGCTTTGCAGTTTGGCAGAAGTAATTTTTATTTGTAAAACAGTATTTCTCCACAAAATAAATGCTTTTTCTTTTTTTTTTCTTATAAACCAAGCAAAGCTTTGGCGAGCTAAACTATGTGGGTTCACACCGAAAACTATGGGCGGACGGGCGAGCGAGCGGGCGCGGGCGGGCGGAAGAGCGAGGGTAGGGTTCCGTCTCAAGCGCAGGCTACACCGCCAGCTAGCGAGCGAGAGAGCCGAGCGAGCATCATTTTACCTCTTTTCATACTTCAGAGGGCCTAAACAAAGTAACATTCGATTAGCGATGACGCTAGTAGAAAAGTTAAAATGTATGGGGTTGACATAAGCTATCGAAATGTCACGTGATCATAGGTCAACGAATAAAAATTAGCTAGACAATGTTAACAACATTCGATTATGAAATGAATCGACAGCGTCGAAAGATTAGGTACTTCCACAGAGATGCATAGCCAAGGGACACTTTTTGACGAGCGTTATCACTAGTTTTTGGAATCATTAGCGAAAGCGATAGCGATTGTAGAAATAGAATCGCTCCGAAGCGAATGCCATTTGTCTAGGCCCTCTGTTCACACCGCGAACTACAGAGCTAAGCTACGCTAACGAGTTTAACAAATAGCATCGCTGGCATCGTCGTATATTTCGATACTACGAATGACTTTTATTATTCGTAGTTTCGTTAGCATAGTTTGTATCGCTGACGTAGCTTTTTATCTCTGTAGTTCGGGTGTGAACCGAAGTATAAAAAGAGGTGAAACGATGCTCGCTCGCTCGCTAGCTGGCGGTGTGACCTGCGCTTAAGAGTCACAATTCAATATTCAATTCAAAATTCAAACAAGTTAAAATTCCTTCTCAGTCACGAGATAATATTTCTTAAAGGAGTGGCGCTAGTGGACCCGTGTATGCGCTCTTAATAGGGTGCGAGCATATTGGGAGAGCGAAAAGGTTATTTATGAAAAATTCAGTTAACATGCTGCAGTAAATATGCTGATCGGGTAATCGTAGAATATTAGCCTTGTCTCTTTCCCAACATTCTGGGAAAATGATGAATAACGTAGGTAGAACTTTTCCATGAGCGTCGTATTATGGATCGCTCCGCGAATCCTCCTCACCCATTTTATTACGCGAACCATCAATCATTGTGACGGTACGGACTTGCGAAATGACAATAGACTCGGATTATCATTTGGCGACATTCGGGTCAAAAGTTCAGCTATTTATATGGTAGCAAAATCACAAGCCATTGCGCTTTAGGTAAAGATAGGTAATTCGTGAAAGTATACTTTGATTAAATAGGTTTTGCCTGCGGTTTCGCCCACGAGGAAGTCGCAAACGAGAAAAAGACAATTAAAGTTATTCATCGGGAACGTACTACAAACCAGGATTAAAAGTCCTAATTCAGGTCATGAGACCATCATGAACTGAATTAGGATAATTGACATACTCACATAACAAATTTCAACCATATCCGTTCAACTGTTAAGGCATATCTGTTCAACAAACAACCAAATACACAAACTTCCAGACTTGAAGATTCATTCACATCATTCAAGTAAGAAGTAGGATTAGCGAAAGCATAGTAAACCTCGAAAAACTCAAAACATCTGACGAATACCTTTATAGCCGCGGGCGCAGCTAGTACCTGGTTATAATTTAAACAATCATTGCAACACCTGACAACAAGGTATTGCATTACCTCGGTGCAGTTTACGCAACGCCTGTAAAGCGGCTCTGTAATGTCGGTCTCCTATCTTGGCTCCTGTCCCGCGCAGATGTTGAGATTGTGTTCCGGTTTTGATGTCGACTCACGGCCTATTCTTTCAGTCATTTCTATAGCTATTGTGGGTAAAACTGTCGGTCTAGAATTATTGTAAGAAGTGTAGGTACCTAGTAGGCGCACATTGTTATTTAAATGGCTAAGGGCTCGTGACTTCGAGAAGAACAGTGTTGTTGTGGAGCTCCAGGACGCAATTGGTCTACTTTTCAAACATGAACTTTATTTCGTTTGATTAATGGAATTTAACCATCTCTAAAGGCCCGTTGTTTGATACATAGTTAAACATGACCCTACCCAATACCCTTTGATGTACCCCACTCTATTCGTACTGGGTATGGTGGGGTACAATCAACTCGGGGTGCGACGGGAATTTGCGCTGGTGTCGTACATGGTGAAACTGCTCCGAGGCATAGAGCACAACCCGAGAGTGCTGCAACGGTTGCACTTGTGCGTACCCGACCGTTACGTGTGGAGGCGACGGCCCCCGCCCCTGCTGGTCGTACCATCAGCCAGAACCAACTTGCTAGCCAAAACCCCTCTGACTCGAGCAATTCGCACCATCAATTATATTCAGGTCGAAATTGATATATTTACATGTCACTGGGGTGAATTCGCAAAAGTACTATTGTTTACATTGTGTTACAAACAATGGTCTTTATGATCTTGTTATGTATTTTGTGCTTTAATTTTAATTTTGTGTGTGTGACTTGGCTATCGCATTAGGTTAAGACCTGTAATGATAGTTTTAAGGCATTTAAATAAATAAATGACCAATAGTCAATTTAATAATTAGTCACTTGACAACAGTCAATAGCTGTCAAAGTTTAACTACTCTGTCTGCGCATGGTTAACTTTTATAGCTAATTGATAATTTTTGAACTATAGTTAGCTTAAGCATTTGTCAAACAACATATTTATGGCATTTTTAACAAATTGTTTGTTTAACTAACGCATTTTAACTATTAGTATGTTTGACTACTAATCAAACAACAGGCCCTATTCAATTTAACAATTAATCACTTGACAATAGTCGATAGCTGTCAAAGTTTAACTACTCTGTCTGCGCATGGTTAACTTTTATAGCTAATTGATAATTTTTGAACTATAGTTAGCTTAAGCATTTGTCAAACAACATATTTATGGCATTTTTACAAATTGTTTGTTTAACTAACGCATTTTAACTATTAGTATGTTTGACTACTAATCAAACAACAGGCCCTATTCAATTTAACAATTAATCACTTGACAATAGTCGATAGCTGTCAAAGTTTAACTACTCTGTCTACGCATGGTTAACTTTCATAGCAAATTGTCATTTTTTTTAACTATTGTTAGTATAACTAACGCATCTTAACTATTAGTATGTTTAACTATGTATCAAACAAAGGGGCCCTAAGAGCAGAGGTAACGGACCCAACTTACGAGATGTAGGTCGTGGGTTCGGACCCAGACAGGCGCTCTACTTTGTGCAAATAATTTCATCACCACTGCTCTCAAAACGGTGAAGGACATAATTGACATACCCACAACACAGTCAACAACATCGAAGGTGAAGGTGAAGGACAACATCGTCATGAAACCGGCACAATGTCTTCGAATTTTTGATTCTAGGACATCCTAGAATCCAAAATTCGAAGACATTGTGACATCTAACAACCCGCTCTGGGTCCGCGTGGTAGATTACAGCCCACTCCCTCGAAGAGCCTGTCTCAGCTGTGGGAAAATTATAAGCTAATTATTCTTAAACATCTCTGTTTATGTACCCCAGAATCTAAGCTTGAAGATAACTGAAGCTTCAAATTACAAAACATTGTCAATCAACGTTCAGTCATAGTGTCTCGGATGAGCACGTTACGCAAACACAGTGTAATTCTGTGTAACCGTGGACTTTGTATCGTTCATCGAACTGTAATCGAAATTTTGCTAACTGCCATTGTGATTTAGTTGATTGGACCTATCAGAATTATGTATGCCTACTTACAACTTCAATTTTTATTGAGGAACGACAGCTTTCTGACGAGATATTTATCTCCAGACAAAAAAATATATTTTACGATTAAAAAACATTTTCTGCTTTCATGAGTATGTAAAATGTCGACATGTGGACACGGGAGGTGTTATGTTATGAGCGAGAGCCTCGATAATTACCGAAAACTACCAGCGCGCTGAATAATTTGAGCTGACCAAGCTTATAAAGGGAATGTCATAGGACTTTTCTCTCAAGGCCTCTGAACAAGTTAACCGTTTTTCTGGGATTTCTCATCAATTCATCATGCATCGTTTCTCCTGTGTGCGCTATTTAATGCCCAAAGTGTACCTAGGAATTGATTGATTTTCAAGAAGGACGAGCCTTTCTCTCATTAATTCTTCTCCTGGAGTTAAACCCTCAATACCGCAACTATGTATGCTTGTTTCTAAGTTTCCTGCATCCTCCATTGGTCTCGCGAGTGGCCGGCATTACCCTCGCATAGTTCTAAGCTTGTGCGGTGTCGGTTACACAACAACACCTACGGTGTACGACACATTGTGTTCCGCGTCTCCACTTGCAAAACAATACCATCTCAACAATGACGGGTTCACGACAATAGTGCTTTGTCCTTAGCTGTGCTAATTTACTAGGACCATTTTAACGGACCGTTACTTGCGTTGTTTGTAAGGCGGTTTTCCTACTTTTCCTAGATGTGTCTTCCAGACTATTATCTTCTCCTTTACGCTGATGAACCAAATCGATGTAATGAAGAGAATTGTGATAAGAAATTGGTATCTCACCAGTTCTGTGTACATTATAAGGTGGCAAGTTCGTACCCATGACTAACATGGATGTTATTAGGTTACCAACGGCTGGTTATATCGGTAATCTCGGTTATACGAGAACAGTCTATTCCTTGAGAATCTCAGGAGTAGAGAATGCTAGCTATAATAAAACCGGTTTGTTTACAGACACAAACTGTTAGTGTTCATGTGTATGGTTTAAAAATCGTGCCATATATGCACTATGTAGGCATGAGGTATCTCTTAAAAGTTTCGTGTAGAGACTCGTTTATACAACGCGTCAAAGTATTGTGGCGCATGGCCAAAATCGGAACTAACGTTTCCATCTTGTTTTGTTCTACAATTTCTGTGACACAATTTCACAAATGTTTACCAACAACTCGTCCGTGTCAATGAGATTCAGGCGCCAAGATATTGTTGTAGCGCTCGCTCTACCTCCTACCTAGAGATATCGTAAAATGATTCCGTAAAGGTAAAACCCAACCAAGTAATTCATTGATAAATCCTAGCAAATGCAAAATGTTCCAAACCAAAAGTAAAACAACCTGGGCTTCAACGATAAAATTATTGTCATTATCAAATCAAGATCTCTTACAAGAGTGCTATTGACCAAATAAATTACTGTCAGGTCCTGTTTTCGGTAAATATTTATGTCCTTGGACGTGTTGCGTCACCCCCCGCGGACGTTCACCCGCATCGATCGCACCGCCTCCCCCCCATCCCGGGTCCCCTGCTACTTCCGCCGCGCCTCTCGCACTAACGCAATCACTTTGAGATGACACCCCTAGAAAATTAGCCAAGGGAGGAAAAGGTTGTGAGGAAAATATCGTGATTTTTATTTTAAGCTAGAGATTAGACGTGGTTCTAGTTTAATATGTTTTGGGGACTTTCAAGGACAAGACAAGAATCACCGTAAAGTTCGTTCTAAACACCCATTTGGCGTCATAAGAGATGCAATCATCTGTTTTCAGATAAAACCATTCTCTTATTTGCTTCCAAAGCAAAAATCCTCAACATTCTCGTTTAAATTATAGATACAAAAGTATGTAAATCGTCACGTTATTAAAATGGCTGAGCAAACAGAAACGTATGCGACTCACGTATTCACTAAACAAATGTTGACTATCCAATACGATCAGGGCTGCCAAACATTCAAATCGTTTTTATAGCGCATGAATAATTTAGCGGTAAGGGGTAAATAGAGTTTTCAAAGCTGCTATAGCATCGAACTATTTAGTTAGAAACCTTATACCGAAGAAATAACATAAACATACCATCACGCCTACATCATTTCCCGAAGGGTTAAACTGGAGCCCTATTATTCCACCTACCCACATTCGCCAGCTATGTTTAAGTCACGTGTGTATATTGAAATTGAGCACAAATCCAGACACCGGGCTGCGACTGAAAAAATTTTATACATATAAAAATATCTCCAATAACGCTGCCCATACCTGGGAATCGAACCCTGGACCCTACACAGCAGCCGCGATTGCAACCACAGACATAGTAAAACCGACCAAGTGCGTGTCGGACCACGCACATTAAAGGGTTCCGTTGGGATGAATGTTTACGCACGCAGTATTGATTTTATCAACCGCAAAATTAACGTATCCTAATCCTACAAATATTATAAATGTGAAAGTTTGTGATAATGGATGGATGGATGTTTGTCCACGCAAAAACTACTGAACGGATTTGAATGGAAATTGGAGCACAGATAGTTTATAACCTGTATTAACATGTAGGATACTTTTAATCCCAGTAGTACGTTCCCGTGGGATAATTTCCGACATCAAGCCGCGGGCAAAAGCTAGTTTCATGTTTCTCGAAAAAAAACTATGAAAAACAAATTTTTCACTGCTGTTGTAACAGAAAAGATCCCAAATCTCAAAATCAATCATTTTATAATCTTTTCAATGAAGGGGTCCACGATACCCCCTACATGTTTATGTGCATTGATTTTTTGACGTGTATCGGGAGAGCCACCCTTAATGGTTGTTTCTTTTTTCGTAATTTCACTACAGCGCAAGCGTTATTTAGCAATGTACAGGATACACCTTACCAATTTTCATTACAAAGTGCAAAATGGTCTCCGAATGAAATGGACAACATCCGGAAAGATGGACATGACTATAAGGGTTCCGTTATTGCCCCTCGGCTACGGAACCCGAAAAACGAGGCAGTCAAGTAGTACTTACTACTTGTGGAGGCTATTTTAATTTCCCTTCAAATGTTTTGCTTTCTCAAACACTTCGAAACTTCTTTTTTTTTTCGATTTTGACATTGGGCATCCCTAGCTGTGACACATGTAAATAATTTACCAAAGTCATGAGTTGACAATAGAATCGGGTCACGCGTGTTTTAAAAACATATACGATGTGATTTTTTACACATTTCTTCGAAAGTTGTGTTGATTATTACATGAAAAGTAAGGAAGACGAACATAAGAATGACGTTTATGTAGATGTAATAAGATAATACTATGCTCTAAGTCTATGTTTAATCAAATCCATGATGTAAGCCAACTATTATTATTTTTATTCGTTTCGAGAATAATCTTCGCCCATGCAATTCAGTCCTTTTAAGGCTTTTACCATGTTTTATCTACTTAGATACCCCTGTAATTTGATGGCCTTTTATCAAAGCTGTCACATTAGGCTTATCACATTATGTTAGGTATGTTTAGAAACAAGAAAATTCCTACATTATCTTACATGATTACATCCGAACTCATAATAACATCCAAACAAACAAGAAACCATAACATACAGCTTACAAGATTTAAGAACATAATATATAAATTATTCTAAATAAATTAAAAACAAAACTTCATTCTCTTGCCATTATCCCAATTTAGGGACTAACTAGACTTATACAGCTCAATTCAGTTTTTGTCCATACAAAACTGGTGTTTTCTATGGATAAAAACTGAATTGAGCTGAACAAAAGTGTAGTTAGTCCCTTATTTGGGGTCGGCTCAACATGTCTTTTCTTCCGCCATATCATCTTTCACGCAGTCCATCCATCGTTTATTCGGTCTTCCCATATAGCCAACAACATTTAAGAACAATTAACATATTTTTAAACAGCATTAGGTATTTATTTGCAGCACGCGACCGTTTCCCGTCGACATCTTCTACGGACGACAACGAGAGCGGCACAGATGGCGAAGCGGACCGCTCTCGTCGGGTCAGCCTCGTACACGCTGGCATGCCCAACCCGCCGCCCGGCATTGTGTCCATACGCAAGCGACGCGGCAACCTGGCTAAACACTCCGTGAAGATCCTGAAGAAGTGGTTGTACGACCACCGGTACAACGCGTACCCGAATGATGCTGAGAAGATTGCACTGAGTCAGGAAGCCAATTTAACTGTTTTACAGGTGCGTTTTATGTGGAATTTTATAATAGTTATGCTTCAAATGGGATCAATATTGTTTGTTACTGTGTCCGAAATTATTAGCTGCTGTTGAAAAATCTGCGGACCCAAGTAGGCCGCTGCATGCACAATCCGGCGAAATGGGGGATTTAGACTATCGACGCCCAGTGCGAATGCGGTGCTTCTGACCAAACCATGTCTCTTTTGGAGTGTCCAAGTGTCCATATACCTACACTTCTGAACACCTAAAAACACCACCTATTCATTTAAGACAATATGTATTATGTACATTACCATCGACTCGAAAAGAAGAAGAATGGAGCAAACAAACTAAACGATTACTGACCAATCCGTGTTTCAGACACTAATCTACATGGTGTTCACATGATCTGACCAAAATTATGTCTGGACTTTAAAAGAGACTGTGATCTCTGAGTTTCTTTCGGCCTTTCTTCTCAGAGTAGTCAGATAGAAAACGCCGACCTCATCTAGTTTAAAAAATATTATTGACGTGTAAGTGTTTGTACAAACCTACATACAGAAATAAAGTCATTTATCATTTACCATTCATAAGATCCGTGACAGGATAACGCAGTTACAACAGACCAATTTATCAGTCAAGAGCATTATTATTTCTATTCTGCAGTTAGCATCAATAAACACGCTTCTTTTCCCTTGCTTAGGTATGCAACTGGTTCATAAACGCGCGCCGGCGCATCCTGCCAGAGATGATTCGTCGCGAGGGCCACGACCCGCTGCACTACACGATCTCGCGGCGCGGGCGCAAGCAGCCGGGAACTTCCGGCGGCAACGCGAACACCGCCGGCGTCGTCGTCGCCTCCTGGGATGGTGTTGAAGCTGAGGTAACTAAAATTACGTACATGGGTTGGTTTTTAAGACGGGACAGTAAAAGTGAGCGTACCTTAACGGTTATAGATACAGGAAAACGTTCTTAGAAGACCGTTCTTAACTCTTTGAGTAATTGATAACAAACAGCATTCACAGATTTTGGAAAAAATGGTGCAGTCAGATAGAAAAACGTCATTTCTCACTTTTTGTTTTTATGATGCCGGTCGATGCGTAAATAAATACTTTTCTTAAGATAAAGATTTAATTTTTTGAGAATGTATGTTCGCTACCTCTTTTTACCGGATTGGCGTATGGACACAAACTCAAAAGATCTAGAAAGAAAAAAATTATGTTTTTTTTTTTTTGTAAGTTTTGTGATAAGTATAACCATTTAAAGGGAACGACCTTTGTTAATTAACATACTGTAAAATCTGTTAATCAACGGAGGCTAATCTTATTTTCTATCGATCGGTTTAGTCAGCTGAATGTAGTAACACCCAAGGACAAAGAAAATAAATATTAAATTACAGCCTAGAATCATAACATAACAACATTACGCATGTATTGCCCGAAGGGGAATTGAAAGGTGTACAGTACCCCACATTTTGTGCTTAGTTCAATGTAAAGCCGCATTCAAACTTTATGGCAGCTGTGAAGTGCGCTACTCGTTGCGCAGTACCTCACTCCTCACTCCCGCCGACACGTGAATTTGTTACTGGCTGCGCAGCGACTCGCCTCATGTTCCGAGCCGCCATAAAGTTTGAATCCGGCTGTAATAAGAATTACGAGTTAGAAATTACGAACGATAAAATCTCTGAAAACTATTATTTTATCTTTATTAATTTTAAATTCAAATGTTAATTATGTAATCAATGTATTTCTTAATCTAATTTATGAATCCAATTTAAATTACTGTCTATTAATATGCATGAGTTGTGTACACATTTAAGTGACATATTTACACAGAACGAAGATCCTTTGTAAATACATTATGTATGTAATATATGTTCCTAATAAATAAATAAAAAATTGTCCACAGAACGACGCAGACCGCAGCGCCGAACAAGAATACAGCGACGGTCTCCTAGTCTACAGAAGTGACGGTGACGAAATCGCCGACGGAGAGGAAGGATACTCATCCAGCGCTGTCTCAGAAGAGGAGGTCAAATACGACCCCTCTGTGTGGCAGTCCGTCATACGGTACGGACCGGAGGACCGGGAACTACACCCCGCTGCTAGAGGGTTGGTTTCTGATAGGCCTTTTGTTACAAGTGAAGCGGCTGCGGTGTTTCGGTCTCACGATTGAATGCGGCGTTTTGTAAAATTGTAACGTTTGGACTAGGGAGTTAGTGTGCAGTCTTGCCCAGTAACTGGGTTGTGGATGTCAGATAGGCAGTCGCTCCATGTAAAATACTGGTATTTGCTGCATCCGGGTAGACTGGAAGCTGACCCCAACGTGACAACATAGTTTGGAGAAGGCTCCAGGTAGATGATGGAGTAGGGGATTAGTGGAAACGAGTGACAAAAATTGATATTTTTTGGGCTGTTTAGTTTCATTTTAGTGCAAATCTTGTATTGCGAGTAGATCCAGTTCAGCCAGTTCAAGTGCTATTTGAGTATTTGTTAATTAGTTAGAATCTCCACTAGCATATAAAATCTGGATAATATTTACGCAAGTTGTCATGTTATTGAAGTCATTGTTGCGTTCAGATCGTTCTTCGAATTGTATTCTCACTTCAACCAACATAAATCCTATTATTTTCCGCTTTTATATACTTCGCTACTATTTTGAGTATGTAAATGCATGAAGTAAAGTACAATGTTTGTCCCCCAGGCGCACCGCGGGCGTGGTGTCGGTGCGCACGTCGGAGTCGGAGGAGGGCTCGGAGAGCGCGGGCGGCAGCGGCGACGCGGCGGGCGGCTGGCACCCGCAGCTGGCGCACCTGCCGCAGTTGCCGCACCCGCTGCGCAGGCGCATACAGGTACGTACAGCGGGCGTGGTGTCGGTGCGCAAGTCGGAGGAGGGCTCGGAGAGCGCGGGCGGCAGCGGCGACGCGGCGGGCGGCTGGCACCCGCAGCTGGCGCACCTGCCGCAGTTGCCGCACCCGCTGCGCAGGCGCATACAGGTACGTACAGCGGGCGTGGTGTCGGTGCGCAAGTCGGAGGAGGGCTCGGAGAGCGCGGGCGGCAGCGGCGACGCGGCGGGCGGCTGGCACCCGCAGCTGGCGCACCTGCCGCAGTTGCCGCACCCGCTGCGCAGGCGCATACAGGTACGTACAGCGGGCGTGGTGTCGGTGCGCAAGTCGGAGGAGGGCTCGGAGAGCGCGGGCGGCAGCGGCGACGCGGCGGGCGGCTGGCACCCGCAGCTGGCGCACCTGCCGCAGTTGCCGCACCCGCTGCGCAGGCGCATACAGGTACTCGAACAAAAAATTGTAACATTTATTTGGCAACATTTCGTGATACAAGGTAGTACTACTGAGTAGACTACTGAGATGACGACTAATAGAGAAGGATGGAAACAATACATGTTTCGCCGACCACAAGTAAACGAAACACGTCCACTGCTGGACATACGCCTCCTCCAAGCGTCGCCTCAACGATCAGTCCTGTACTTCTGGCATCCCACGACTCATTAGGTCATCGGTCCACCTTGTAGATCCCCTACCCACTGGTACTTGTCGCCAGTCTAGAATCATTCGCGTCAATCAGCCATCCGTTCTGGGAGCAATATGCCCGCTGCAGTATGCATTATGCATACAACTAAAACACTCCCCCCCCCCCCAAATCTGTTCAAAATTGTAGTGCACCCTTGCGACTGCGCATCAGTAAAGAATTCTCATATTTGATCTCACCAACTGCATCAGACTGCTTAAAACTTGGTTTGAATTTTTTTGTAGAAGTCGCGAGTTTTTTTTTTTAAATTATATTATTCTTTTCGTCAGGTGGTGCCAGCCAATGTAAGCAGTGAGGGCGAACGCGACAAGTTCAAGTGTCTGTACTTGCTCGTGGAGACGGCAGTCGCGGTACGTCAGAGGGAGAAAGAGGCAGAGGAGGTCCCTGTCTAGTGACCGACAGGTACTTACCCGACTATTGTGTGATCTACAATCTATAGACAAATCGAAGACATGTCAGATATTTTTCGGCCGAAAGCTGATAGCGAAAAAAAATAAACTTTTTTTCGGTGAAATACAGAGTATCTTTCTTTTACTATTAAAAACAGTTTAAATACACGAATACCTAATTTCAGCAATTTTCGTTGTGACGAAAATACAGGTATTCGAAGCTGGCCGAAAAAAATATTACAGTGCTAGTTAATACTTACGAATTATTTATGCAGAGAAAATCAATGGTCAAATGGTTAAAACATTGACCCTGTAATTCTGGTACTTTTATTATCAACCAAACATCGTGTTAATCCAATTCATATTTTTTCGTTTTCGGCTCATTTTCGATCGGCCTCTAATCTCTATCCACAAACCATTTGATGTTCTGTTTACTACTAGTGCTGGTGGCTCCATCTATGCATCTAGTATCGAGAGCTTATTCTAAGTAGTCTCACATTTGCATCAATAGTTGAAGAATTCTCCTCAAAAAATATAATATCACATTTTCTATGCATAATACTGACTAATATCGTAAAATTCGAATTAGGTATAAAGTTCAAAACGAGTTTATATTGACATACTTTTTAATCACAATACCGAAATTTAAAAATAGAATCATTAAATAACACTTTTTCTATAACAAAATATATAATGTTATAAAACTTTATTTTTACCAATACGATACAGGGCAAATCCAAGAAGTTAATTAATACCACCCAGGAGTTTCCATCAATTATTTATTTCTAATGAAACGCATATACGCGCGCGCCATTTTTATAGTATTACAAAAAGTTTTGATTACAATTTTTACTCGTCTGTGGCAGCGCCCGCTTTAGCGCATGCGCGTTAGTGTGCTGGGTTTTGGCGCCATCAATACGTTGTTGTACTGAATTTCTTGGGAAACTTTGATTTTTTATTTAATAGGTTCAATCTCAAGGTATGAGAGTAGTTTATGGAAACTGCACATAACTAGGTATTAAAACACTCGTGTGATACTATTACAAAAATAATAACTTTTATAAAAAGTTTTTATTTTTCACTTTTGAGTTGTGGTACCTACCCCACAATTCGTATACCACTACTTGATATTTAAATAACAGTGACAGGAAATTATTAAAACATCATCAATATAAACTAAGTGGATAACTCAAAAACTACTGGTCAGAACTTGATCAAATTTATATGGGCCCACATGTGAAGCACCAGCTTTCAAATAAAAATCATCCAAACCGGTTTACCTTGAAAAAAAGTTCTGAGCTAACACACATAAAAAAAATATAATCGAATTGGGACCCTCCTCCTTTTTTTGTAATCGGTTAAAAACGTCGCCTCTCGTGTTTTAATACCCCAACAGTTGCAACAGTTTCATAAACACTATCATATTGACCATGTAATGAACGTGTATTTGGTTGTATATTGTGTGCGTGTATGTGTGTGTCAGTGTGTGTGTGTGTGTGTGTGTGTGTAAAACCCTTTGAAAAGGAGCTCTACAAAATCCGTTTCCCGCGTATCCATGTTCATCAAAAAATGTTCTCTGTATGAATCACCCATAATAGGAGCTAACATCAACAGTTTTCTAGGTTCACATGACATAGGACCTAACATCTATTCTATTCTAGTTTATATTGTAACAATTTCTAAGTATTTTGTAATTGTTACAGACAATGCAGTATGGAGTGGACTCGGCAGCGTCGCCAAACGGAATTGTACGTTCAACACGCGGTATATAACGTTACAATCTTCCACTAATCTAGAGTTTAATGTGGTTCGTTTGTTTATAATCACTAATCATGCCGCCAGGTGACATTGGCCCGTTAGACCGCACCTATTGACTACGGTAGTGTATCCTTCACTTTATGTCAAATGCGCTTTTATTTGACTTTAGTACTTCAGTTCTATATATGCAAGTGGGACTTGGTTAGTCAGGGGTCTTGGTTTATCGAGACGGTTCGCCAAGACAATAGTTTTGTATATTTATGAGAGAATGCAAACGACCGTAAAAAGTCGGTGAGAATAGAACATTTATTATGACATCCATAATAATATTATAAATTCGAAAGTAACTCTGTCTGTTACCTTTTCACGCCTAAATCACTGAACGGATTTCGATAAAATTTGGCAACGAGATAGATGGCATCCTGGGGATGGACATAGGCTACTTTTGTCCCGGTAGCACGTTCCCGTGGGATAATTTCCGAAATCCACGCGGGTTATGCCGTGGGGAGAAGCTAGTATGCAATACATCTATAGCCACAACTACAATAATATACAGGTTGGCAGGGACATGGACACGCAAAGAGTAACCATATCAGCACATGATTCTGAACCCCCCCTGCGTTGAAAATTATCACTGGTTATTAAAAAAATAATTGCTTTTCCATACAATTAGACCGCGTAGGTATAGCACTTTTCTATGATCAGAGTCATTTGCTGAATTCATGGTCATGCCACCCTATATGGGTTACCGAGTATACCCGGTCGTCTACGTTCTCGTTAAAGCCCATAAACTTTATTGTGATAGAAGAGGTTTGTTTTAATTTCAGGATAAATGAGTTTTGTAAGTAAAATATCTAGACTGTTGTTACAAAAGTAGATGGTCGATATTTTATATTAATGCTAAGCTAAGCCAAGTTGGTCCCGATAAGATGGCGTCGCT
Source organism: Griposia aprilina (assembly GCA_916610205.1). Taxonomy (NCBI): domain Eukaryota; kingdom Metazoa; phylum Arthropoda; class Insecta; order Lepidoptera; family Noctuidae; genus Griposia; species Griposia aprilina. Next base: position 20,623,052 of record OU744299.1, on the reverse strand, counting down.
TATAAGACCTTTTCTTCAGTTTATATCAGACATACCCAAGGGGTATTCTTTAAATGTTTATGGGTACTTCAGTTAGCAGGCTTATATATTTTGATGGCTCTGATTTAAGAAATGAAAATTCATGTTTTTTTTTTTTTGTATATGTTGCAACTGTTTGCGAACAACAAAACTTGTAGTATAAGTTTGTTCTTAATTTAATGTTTTTACAGACTATAACATTTTATGATAGGATTATATCTAAAGGTACTTACCTCGAAGATAAACTCAAAGGTGGTTTTTCAATTTAGCATCCATTTTCGAGGTTCTACCAATATGAATGTACTCAGTATTGCTCGAACGCTACGGCGCAAAGGCATCTTATCTTTAAAATACGCGGCCGAGTTACGGCCGCCATATTTAAAGGCACGTCGAGTTTAAAAAAATAACGTTCTGTTTTGTAGAGCGTCGTCCCTGTCACTCATGCTTGTGTGACAGGCTCGTTCTAACACTCGATGTGCTGTTGACCGGGTACTGAACTTTTAATACTGACAAACCTCTTGCCAACGGAAGTAGAAGTCAGCAAAAAGGCCCTATTTTTTTTTCAAATAAACTGGTGAAAGATATTTGTATGTTAAGTTGACAAAAAAAAAAACTCAAAGGGGCATTTTGAGGGAGTTTAGTGTATGATGACTGGGTAAGGCCCCGTTTTTATTAAAACTAAACTTCGGCACATTATGCAAAAATAAATAAAACTAACTTTTATAATGATGCACATGCTACAAAGATGTAAACTGATGCATTTTAAAACTGATTATGTACTAGATCATAATCTATGTATACTGTAGAGTGCAATCATATTACCTAAACTTGGTAGTGCACATTTTATAATAAGATAAAACTTTAAAAGAAAAGAAAATGTATAATGTAATATACATACACATTATATGTGTGTGTCTAGATTTTTCTCTTGCACTTTCTATTGTATTTTAATGGTGAATGGTCATAACTGTTACAGTACACTGCTGGACATGACTCTCCTAACCCCGCGTCCTACTTAATAGCGATCCTCGCGTACATTATGTCAGTTTTTGTTCGGAAAACGCCCTCTGTCGGCGCGACCACCCGTTCAGATTCACCGTACAAAAAGTGATATGATCGCGACGGTCGCTTTTTTATAGGACGCGGCCTAATGGTCGCCTGGTCGGTTACAGTATTGGTCTGAATGGCGCTATTGAGTATTGACCATTTAGAGTCCAAAAACAGCATTTATAAACCTTAACAATAAATAAATAAAGGAATCAATTCTTTCTAAACGATGGTGAAAACCGAATCAAAATCCGTTGCGGAGTTTCGAAGCTCTACGCGGTCACACAGACACAAGAAAACAGACTATTGTTATACACGTAAACTTGATTTAACTATCATTGAATTCGTGTACTTATAATAAAATCGTGCACTATTAAAGTAGATTATAATTATTATACACTATTTATAATATTTTTGTAGGATACATAATAAACGAATATATCAGTAGCCTTCCTATATTTATAATTAGTATGACAGACTGGTTAATCCTTATCTATAGGAAGTATTTACTCTGCTTATATCGTTCCTAACTAACAAATAATATAAATAAAGATTTGAATTATTATTAAATGAATACATTTATACAAATAGGGGTTCTGTATATTCATCCCACTAATATTACATTTAATCCAAAATCTTCTCATACATAATTATAGACATGCCATTACGGCTAAGAAATATATATTTACTCTTTTGTCTTAAAAACTGATTTGAAAACCAACTGAAAGTGATTGCAAAATTTTAATCCCATTCAAAAAATAAACATAGGACTGGTTTAGTGTTGCCTTTTTATAATTGCCAGACTAGCAATAAATCGTAATACAAGAGGTCATCTAAAGATCATAATAGTCAGCCCGGCCATGCGTAGAGGTCACTTCAGATTCCCAAAACAGCCTCTAATTACACTGCAATGTAGATTACCAAGTACACTTGAAAGGGAAATATTATCCAAAATAAAAGAGTATACCTATATTTAGTTTTTTCAATTCGCGAGCGCGCGTGGTTTTAACTTTTGGTTTTATACGGGTAAGTACACGCATATTGTGATAGTGTGCGTGCCTTACGAAGCGGTCCGAGCTCATATTGTTTTATGCTAACCGTATCTGCCTGCTGTCACCCACTCATTGACAGGAACACACGTCCCTTACGACAACCAAACGCCACGCGGGTTCGTGTGTTGCATTACATTTTCCGACAGAAAAACAATCGTTTAAATAATATTCAATTCTATTAGTCGTCTTATGAATTGAAGATTCTTCATCAAAACTAACAAAAACGTACTTGAGGTACACTGGCAAAAAGTATCGATTGTCACCCAAGTAAAATGCGACACGTCGCAACAATATTATTCTCTAAAAACATTATCACATTGTAACTACCTACTTACTCCATACAGTGTGGTCCATTGCCTTTTATATTGACCGGCCTTTAGTTACCTCATCACTTAGGAAATATTCATTCATATTGAATGTCATAACCAAGCTGTCGAAAGGGCAGTTTGGGACTTAAACCCGTCCCATTTTGTTCCGACAATTTGTTCTGCAATAACCGACTGTATGGAGATATTTACAGGTAGATTGCATTAACTACTTCATACATATAAACTCGTGTCCTTGTATATAGTTTGTACACATACAGTGTATGTTAGATGTAAAGTTCTGTAGCTCCTAGTTATATGTTAATGCCAATGAGGCAAGGAATAGTGTAACATCTCACGATACGGATAATTCCCATGATAATTTATTTAAGGGTGATACCTATAGATGAGCAAATATCATAGAAGTTAAATTGTAGCTATTTAGAGAGTTAAACTTATCGGCACTGAATTGCGGGAATCACTCTTAATTTTTATTAATAAATTGTCAAGATAATTATCACAGTTATAATGTTAATTTTTCTATCAATTCTTATGATATATCTATCAACTTAAGCAAAAGCTTTAAATGGAAGTGGAGACACATTTTTTGTATAAATGTTTCTCTTGTAAAAATATAATTATACTAGATAGCAAGACTAATAAGAAAGTTTGGGTTAGCTTAGCTATCTAGCATATTGCCTGTCTCGATAAATGTCTTATACATTTAGAAAATCATATTCAAATAATTATAACAGCGCTATAAATCAACTTGCAATTATGTATGAGTATCAAGCCTTGGAACTCCAATACACTAATTATTTTCTTTGTCTTATTGCTAAAGGTTTAAGACGGTTACTGAGCAGTATTTTTTTTATAATTATATAGGCTGTATAGCTTGTTCAGCTAGTATTATATGTGCACTAAACTGAGTACTATATAATACAACATCGCGACTGCACTCCCCGAAATGAGTAAGCAGTTTGTGCAATAACTCCATAATCGTTAGTTACGTTTAATTGACGGCATTATGAGAATTATTCTCAAAAAAAAAACGTGTTCGGTCGGGGAACCCCCGTCAGGAACTAATTTCCTTACGCAATACTCGCACGCACACACACACTCGAATATAATAGAATGAGACAGAGATGTAGAGAAAGTCGTATAGAAGGGGCATAACGCTTGTCCATAAGTGACAATTTCTACTAGTTAACTCCTACCGCAAGCCGCGCTAAGGAACTTCGTTCCAAAAATATACTTTTTTTTCTTTATTTTATTATCAGCGTATTGGAGTTCTCTGTAAAATTTATTTATTGGTTGTGAGTTTGGAGCGTCGCTGTGTGAACAGATATTCTATTTGGTAAGGCCTTTTATGTATAGTTTCGTTTAGTAGGCGTATTGAACAACAGGCAATCCCAAATGTTGAAGAATAAAGACAAGCCTAAAAATCTGTCTTTTTACAGACAATTTTGGACGTAACTTTGGATTAACAAATACTTTATTTGCTCCAAAATAAGTCTATTTTTATAATAACAACAAAAGGACTCGTTTTAGATCAAATAAAATGATAAAGAAAAGTACTTCAATATGTCTACTAAACTTTAAAGTTAGGGCTTCACGATTGCTGGCCGCGAAGCCATACGGGAAAAACATACGTTAATTAGCGAGAAGCTTGGCATAATAAAAAAAAAACAGTCATTTTTGGGTACTATGATTCAAAAAGAGTGCGACGAAGCATAGTCACATCTTTCTAGCTCCCTCATTTTTAGGCTTTACCGTAATGTCGTTATTGTAGCAAAAATAATAAAATTTGCTGCGTTCACCTATATACATAAATTATTTTTTTAATTGCCGATTATTTTTTGTCATGTCACCCTTCTTGCCAATGAGCGAATATCGAGTCCAAACATTAATTTTAGAATAGCCAGTAGTTATTAAATTATCAGCCAAACCTTACAATATTATTACTGACGGGTGTCGATTGAGATTTCGTCATTATGATAGCTCGCTTATTTTAATGGCAAATACCTACCTACCATTTTATCTACACAGGGTAGCAGGGACATCGACAAACAAACTGTAATCCTTAATTCAGCACACGATTTTAGCTCCCCCTAGCGAAGAAATTTTCCGTCGGTTATAAAAAAAAAATGCTGTTCCATACATTTTAACCGCGTAGGTATTGCATTTTTTTGTAGGAAACAGCAGTTTTTTTTATAACCGTCTATATGTTTCTTCGCTAGAGGGTCTCTAGAATCATGTGTTGAATTCATGGCTTCAGTTTGCGTGTTGGTGTCCCTGCCACCCTGGTACGTCAAACATATTTTGATCTACAGAAAATGTATTTGTACCGCAATTTACGTGCACAAAACATGTTCTATGAGAATATGATACATAATTTTACTTTAGTTTTTATTTTTTACTATGACCTACCTTAATAAGGTACTCCATCGTCGTCTAGCCTGTTGCACTTAATTTAAGCAGTCAATGTTAATTAGCTTTTAAGCCGTTTGTTTTAAGGTGACTTTTCGTTTAACTCTTAAATATAAGTAGGGTGTCATTTTCGTTTCTTAATTTACCTGAGTACAATAACTTAGAACTTAGTATTTTTTGTTCGTGTAAATACTCCTGTGTAAGATGCGTAATTTGTTAGTAAATAAAATAAAAAAATGATTTCAAAATACTGTGTTTTATTATAAACTAGCTGACCGACAACCATGGTCCTGTCCAAATTTCAAGAATTCATACAAAAAGTCCTTAGAAAAACGGATGTTCAGTTTTTCCGGATTGTAATATTACATTTTAAAACAAAAAAATGCCAAATCGGTCCAGCTGTTCGCAAGTGATGCGCTCAACAACGACCAGCATTTCATTTTTATTTATACAGACTGAGATTGAATTCATAGGCATCCTTCTAAGGGGTAGTTGTACTCATCATTATGAACAACTTTTACTATGGGACCAAAAAAGATATCGCGAAAAAATCAGCTGTTCCCTACATTTTGACGACCTATGCGAACTTATATGTACAGAACAGCTGATTTTTTAATTTTTTTCGCGATTTCACGTTTGGTTCCATAGCAAAAGTTGTTCATAATGATCAGTACAATAACCCTCTAAAAGGATGCCCATGAATTCAATTCCACTCTTTATAAATAAAATAAACTTCATTCATATCCTAGCAATGTCATCAACTCATCATGCAGACGACAATATTAATTGAACCATAGAACATTATATACTCTTAATTGAACACATTAATTCTATTTAAAGAACTCAAGCACAGACAAAATTGATTTGGATCTATTGAAACTTTCTGAACATTAAATTTTGAACTAGAAGTAATCCCAGTTGTGCTTGTGCAACATTGTGTAATATCCGAAGATTTTCTTTTTTCTCCTGTAGCAAGGAACCATACTTAAATGCGACTAGAGCTTTTATGACATTAATTTGTTTTTAATTTATACATCAATATTTGAATGATGCGAACATGCTTTTCTAATGTACCTACAATTATTATTTATTTAATTATTCGTGAAACGATAATATATAACTATAAACTATGTATATTACTGTATAGACTAGCTCATAGCTGACCCAAGTGACGTCGTCCTGTTCAAATTTCAATAGTTCATACAAAAAACCCATAGAACAAAGAATGTCCAGCCTTTCCCGAATATTTTCTTTACATAAAAACTTAATTGGGACTTTTACGAACACTTTATAACAAAAAATAGCCAAATCAATGCAGCCGTTTTCAAGCGACGTGAAACGCTTCTCAACGAACAGAATTTCATTTTTATTTATATAGATTAGTCTGTTTTCACGATATCTAACTTGCTCTTGAAGCTGTTCCGTCGCTTGGCCGCGCTGGCGTCGAGGTCCGATCCCGGCGACTTCCTCTTGCCGGCCTCCTCGCCCGTGGTCTCAATCATAATGTCTTGCGTCGGTATCTCCAGCAGTAAGTGGTCGAAACTGCTGCTGTTTCTACCCAGCTCTTGTTTTTCATCTGCAGACAATATCACGTTTAGCGGTCAACGTTCTACTAAAATTTTCTATCGCGTTCTTTATATGAATATGACGTACTTGCTCACGCGATCAATCATGTCGCTTTTGTACGCCATAATTCATATAAACGATCGCGTACTCTCGCGACATTCGCTTTGTTAGGATACGGAGTAAAGCTGTAGTAGTTATTGTTATAAATACTACTACGACTAATAGCTGAGCATGAATTTCTAGGTTCGATTCCCACGTCGGGCAGTGTTAGGTATTGGGAGTTCCTCAGTAGCAGCCTCAGGAGTCTGGATTTGTGCCTGGTCGATAGCAATAACCTCGCACCATATTACACGGGACTTGAAACATAACGGGTGTAGGTACTATTACTATAGGTACCTACACCTCTGCCTAACCGTTCGGGGAAGCAGGCGTGATGTTATTTTAGTAATATTCTTGTAATAGAAGTGGGGGTCACGTCACTAAAGCAACAGAATGTTCGAAGCTTCAACTTTCTGACTGACCCACTCCTTCACAATTTAAGTGCCTGTATAATTATGGTTTAATTGAAATAAATGCATTGCTTTGTTTGAGACCTCACTCTCGTCAGTCCGATACTTCAATCGTTGAGCTATTGCCACTAGGTAACACTATACTTAATTTTGCCACTAAATCAGTTTTTCAACAACTAAGCCGATATTCTAGTTTTAAAAATCTTCGGCTCTACTCACAATTTTTCATTTTCACTTGACTTGGTATTATTTTTATTAGGTGCATACTATTATCTGCATTTTAGTTAGATGGTAAGGTAAAAAAAATATGCCTGCTTGGTTTGCAAAAACTCAAAACCACAATAAAAATCGCATGTTCTGGTATTCTACTAAGGATGAGATAAGGAAGTAATAATTTAGAAAATGTTTGAAAGAAAAATCATTTAATTGGACAAAAAAAAGTAATCTTACAAAAAAAACAGAGGTATACAAACTCATTATCTCTTCGTTATAAAGAATTTAAACGGAAATAAGAATTCATAAAACAACTGCCTAAAATATAGCATATAATGTTAGATAGCCACTACCTACTAATAAATGAAAAATTAAAAAAAAAACATAATTACTTTTAGAACTCCTAAGTACTACTTATCAACAATATAAAACTACCATTATCACCGGTTTTTAAATAAATAACAAAATATTGTTGATGTTGTTTTAAATAAATTTCTTCATCCTAAAATGAAGAAATGCATTTAAAACAATCAAGATGTTTTCCTGTCTTTTCTTTGTAAAGGACTATTTAATTTAAGCTGTGCGAACTCCTAGCTGAAGTGCGGTTGTATTATTAAAATTACGTAGGTACGGTCAACCCGAACGTCACGTAAATAACAATTGAACTACTAAAACTGCCCTTACTGCTACCACATAAAGGCGTTATCGGTGTCAAATTGTGACCCCGACGTGTAACTGACTATACATCATCGTCTTATAGGAAGTAGCGTAAATCTTTTTCATACAAAATGTTCACACTGTTACTTATACGCGCCAGGGCTTGTGCAAGCATATGAGTCCTATTATTACTATCACTAAGTGCCGAAACTGCATCAAAGATTAGTCCCTTAAACTATCTAGTATGATATTGGTAACAACAGAGCACGCAGACGCCACGGCGGCCGTTGCCAGAGGCGGCATTGTCAACAGTTTCCATACAAACCAAGCGTGCCATCGTTTACTCGCACTACAACACGAATGACGTAGAGAATCTGACGGCTTTGAATGGCGTCCGAAACAGAAATAGAGCGCTCAGCGCTACGAATTTTATTAATAATGCCCGTCTCTGGATTCTGCCGGCGCAGCGGTTCTGTGCTCTCTGTTGGTAACAATAATGTGTATCTAACCGGGTCCTTGTTGCTTCATGAGTTGTTTCTGTCGGAACTCCTCTTGCGCTTGCCGCTGGCGCCGCTTTCGCTCCGCTCTCGCCTCTTCCTCGCTTAGCCCATCCAGTGCTAACTTTGCCGGATCTTGTTCAACAATCACTTGTTCAGTCTCCAGCCGGATTGTTTTTGGCAGCTGTATAGGATCGGAAATGGGTAAAATTATAAAAATAATAGAGGAAAAGAAAAAAAAAATAAGAAGAAAAGAAGCTAAAGCGATAAAGAACTTATAAGTTATAATAAAATGAAACAAAAAGGAAAACTAATAAACGAAACTATCAATCAAACATTACATAAATTCAAACAATTTTATTTAAATAAAAACAGTTGTTGTAAAACTACTTACATACATATATCTATGTACATTCGCAATTCCATTCGTTTAATACCTAGTTATGTTATGGTCAAAACCTAATTCCTAATGTAATCATAACGCATCTTTGGTAGAACAAGGACATAACTGACAAAAAATCGAGAAATTACTTAAGAGGGCGCGCACGGGTCCACTAGCGCCACTCCTTTAAAATAATATTATTTCGTGACTGAGAAGGAATTTTGAATAACGGCTCAATAAGCACCCACGGCTAATGTGTCTAGAATTTTTTATAGCGTTTAAAATCTTTCATATTGAGATACGAAGCAACAAAATACGACCTAGAGGAATGTGGCCGCTTTTCTTTTGATTGAATTTTGTTGCTTCGTGTTTCAATATGAAAGTTTATAAACGCTATAACAAAAATCTAGACGCATTTGCCGTGGATGCTTAACGAGCCGTTATTCAAAATTCCTTCTCAGTCACGAGATAATATTATTTTAAAGGAGTGGCGCTAGTGGACCCGTGTACGCCCTCTTAAGTGTGCCAAAGTGCTTTAAAAAGTCCCTTTTCACACGCTTAATAAAAGACTGACCTAACTAAAAAAAGAAACGTTTTTTGGGAAATCACATAAAACTTTTTGGCAATCATGACTTGTCTTACATAATGGCTTAAAACTCAGTGAAAAAGCATAAAAATAATGAACTAATGTATTGTAGGAATAGTTGATGAGCTGATTATTGATACAGACATGATATTTTGGAGAAATTTAGTTTTTGGACTAAACCATAATTGGTCAGTTTATTATTAAGCGTGAGTTTTGTACAGAGGAACAAAGACCCGTATGAATATCAGCTTAATGCAAGAGGGCAACAGAGCCTTTGTCATATTGGTGCATTTTTTTTAAAGACAAGGAAGTTCCTATAAGACATAGTGAACTTATTTGTTATGTTCTTCATAAATGTCAGGTGCGTAGTACTCGCAACCGGCGTACGTGGAAGATGTATAAACGTAAACGAGGCAAAAGGAGTATGTAAGGATCGTAGCATGTGGCGTTCTGTAGTTTCTACGTACCCCCATGGGAAGAAGGCGTGAGTTTATGTATGTGTATGTATAGTGTTTATTGACTATCTTGGCATAACAAGATCTTAAAATGACTGCTGTAAAATCACTAAAAGTGCAGTTATGGCCTTGTTCTACCGTAAGTGCGATTATATTAAATATTAAAATATCGTAATTTTAAAAACACTGATAAAAATTTTACAGGTGATTCATAAATCCAGTTGATAAAATCTAGTAATACCAGCACACATTTGTACATCAATAAGATATAGGTAGGTTTGCGAATTAGAATGCTATTCTGGGCAAATACTACATCAAGATAAAAGCAGACATTCACAACACTCTTAACACACCGACTTCTAACAACGAAGTGGCGACCAGGACGCCTGACCGTCGACAACACTTACAACTACATACAACGAGGAAAAATTACATAAAAAATAGTTCACCATTTTTGAGATTTCAAACTTACCAATATACCTAACGTACCTATAATACATTTACTATTCTCAAACTACTGCAATACTTGTGTGAGCGGTGTGGCAAAAAACTTCCACAAGTGTATAAGAATAACTCGCTGATAAAATACTAGTGGCTAGTGAGCCGGGTGGCTAGGGGCAAGAGGGCTAGGGGGCGACGTGCGGGTGGCGGCTAGGCCTTGTCGGGCGAGGCGGAGGAGGCCGCGCTTGCGTCCTCCGGAAACTGCTTCTCCACCTGCTCCGCCACCCACTTCTTGACCTTCTGCTCGGTCCAGAAGCCGTCGTAGAAGATGGTGGGCTTGATCCAGCAACCCTGCGCCGGCGCCTGCGGAGCGAACGCACCCTCGTCGGGCCGACACGCGCCGCGCCCGTTCATCACGAGGTTCTTGGGCGGCAGGTTGAAGTTGAGGTTCACGTTGCCGGGCGGACGCTCGTAACTCTCGTACGCGAAGTGCCAGCCGCCGCCGGGGTACTCGTAGTACGCGCCGGGGAACACGTGCGGCGCGGGCCCCGCCACGCGCGGCGCGCCGTACGCCGGCGCCGGCCCGTAGCCGCCCAGCACCGGCTGCAGCACGAAACTTACGTTGGAGTTGGGGCGCGCGTGCGCAGGCGGCACGGCGGGGCCCGGGGCCGGGCGCGCGGGGCCCGGCGGGGGCCGGTTGGCTGGCGGCATCGCGCCGCCCAGGACTCGCGCGTTCTTGACGGCGGGGGGCGGCGCGAGGGGGCCATTCTGCACGGGCTGGGGCGCGAGTGGCCCATGGGCTGCGGGGGCCGCAGGCTGCGCGAGCGGGGCCAGCGGGGAGCGCATCGCAGGGTGTGGTGGGGTGGCGCTGTCGGAATCCTTGCGCGCGGCGCGCTCGAACGTCATGTTCGTCATATTCTTGGGCTCGCCGTGTCTGTTAGCGACGTTCTGGTTGTTCTCTATGGCCGGCTCGGGCGCGTTGGCAGGCGCCTCCGTTTGATGAGCCTCGAGCAGCTCTATCAGCTCAGTGGCCACGCTTCCACCGAAGCTCAGCAACGTCTCGCGAAGTGCGTTCGTCACTGCACACTGTAGATACACAAAACAAAAAGTAATATAAAGCACTTATCAAGCAACAAAACATCAGGTTTTCTAACTTGAACAACAACAAAATTCTACTACATATTACTCAGTTTCATTTAATTTAATTTATACCTTTCTAGACTTGTAAATAGCGAAACCCTTAGAGTTGGCGGTTGTGGTGGCGTAGCCGATGTTCTCCCGATGTATGTCAAAGGTCTTCACTGTTATGGAGACAAATGCAACCACTCCCGCACAGTACTTGCCATTTGTGAAGTCCACAAAATCTAAAACAAATGTTTTTTTCTACTAAATAAACATGATGGGATGACCTATGAAAGTTCAAACTAAGAAGATTACATTTGAATAAATTAGATTTATTATTGGTAATAAGGGGCAATTCAGGTATTGCGTAAGCAGATTTTTTAAAAAATTTAACCCACCCCCCCTCCTTCTTGTCAACAAAAGTAAGCAAAACCTTTACCCCCCTCCTACGCTTACATAAACATTGTATTACACTCATCACATGCACACACACTCATCACATACACACACACTCATCACACTCACTCATCACATACATACTTACACCCATCACATTCACACATACATTTGGTTACCTTTTAGTCCTAAGTTTAATTAATTAATTATACGTAAAACGTTGCATTTGTTATTATAGTTTATATTCCTTATTGTCTGTCGAAAGAGACTGGATCCTGCGACACAGGGTATCCTAGTGCGGGATCCAGTGTCTTACCTAAGTATTGTAACACACGTTTATGAATCAATAAAACCTTTATTATTATTATTATTATAAACTTTGTATACACACAAACGCGCGGTTGGCGCAGTGGTTAAGCGATTGACTGCTGCGCTGCGTGTCGCTGGTTCGATTCCCGGACGGAACAAATATTTGTATGACCCACAAATAGTTGTTCCGGGTCTGGCTGTTGCTGTATCTGATATTAAATGTTTGTAAGAGCATCCACAATACAGGAGAAATTCCAAGTGGGGCAAATAAAAAAAAATATATATATATATATATATATATATTTTAAATATGTTTAGGTTTCTTCAATCTTATTCATGAGTCTAGAAATAAAGAATATTGCTGACGTAATCACCATCCAGACAAACTCTCGGTGCACCCAGATCCTACACTGTTGCTATCTGTTGCGATGCTCTCAGCAGACCAGGACCCATTATGAACTTCTGGAGGGAGGTGGGCTGGTGGGAATAACCACCGACAACCACCATGGCCCACGCACAATGGTCCACATGAAGGACTAAGTACGGAAACCAGAACCCATAATGAAGAAGAAGATCACCATCCAGAACCCCCCATCCACCGTGTCATGAAAAATAATCCAAGCAAAGATCTCCCACCCCGTTTTGATGCTTACGTGATACTTGAAAGGCCCTTAAAAAATCACATTCTCACATTATTTTATTTAAATAAGTTTCCTAGCCAACTACTTTGAAAAGAAACACCAAAACTTGATGTCAGTCTCTTTAAAAATCAATAAATTTACATTGTTATGGTGTAAATAGCCCATTTATGACGTACATGGTCCGAATTTGATGTCTGAGGTGGTCTCTTACTGAGAAATTTAAGATGCACAAAATCCCTTTAGCTTTAACATAATTTATATTTAATTTTATCAATAACTTCAATGAGTAAGTTAAAAGCTTACCTAGCTCTTGTTTGCTGACTGACCAGCTCCAGTTATTGAAGCCCCACTGTGAGTGACCGAAGTTGATCAGCAGCTGGCGACGTTGCTGCTGATCACTGTCCTCTTCTAACAGCAGCGGATCTGGCATTGCCGCACAGTCCGGCTGAGGAAAATGACATAATGAAGAAGGTTTGGTCATGTTGAGAGGATGAAGGTAAGGCGATTAACAAAAGGTATCCATAAGGCATATATGAGTGGAAACGCCGGGACGGGATGCCCTAGGAGGACTTATAATGACCTTATTGATGATGTTCTTCACAAAGGTCAGGCACGTAGTACTCACAACCGGCGTGCCTGTATAACCAGATATATGAACGTTAACAAAGCATAAGGAGTATGTAAGGATCTTAGCAGGTGGCATTCTGTAGTTTCTGGCTACCCCTTTGGGAAGAAGGCGTGAGTTTATGTATGTAATAACGATAGAAAAAAATTAAAGGGCCTTCAAAGAATCTATGATCATAATGTAAACAGGTTGTTTGAATACACTCAAGTCAAAGAATTCCATAACAAAGTAGTATATTTTTGTAATATTATATTGCTTTTTTTTGTTATTTTTGCTGGCCTGCTAGTGAGTATGCCATAGACGTATACAAATGCTAAAACGAAGAACAGAACAGAATAAGCTACATAACTGGAGGGAAACAAAATATAAAAAATAACCAACATAAACATTCCTATGAACTGAAAATACCGTTTTTTGGGTACCCAGAAGTATTCATTCCGTTTAGTATGTTCCATTTTAGTTCACTTAATCTAATAATACATTCTATTTCTGTTTACAATCAACAGTTGTAACTTTTTTGTACCGCACGTAACGTAACGCACCGAAAACCCGCTCAACTAATATTGACAGCCCAACCAAGTTAGTATTGGAATTATTAGCAACATTGCTTGCTAGGTACTTCTATTGCACCTTCTATCTACTGTGTATAGAAAGACCGGGTCAATTACCATTTTAATACTGCAATTAGCGACGGGGAATCCAGGTTTTCTTTGCATCATGAATTAGGTTGGCGCGCTTAGTAATCAAGATGCCATGTATTTTCTATATTAGGTACTTCTGTATTTTTGTAAATATTGAACAACTAGAACAACTAGTAGTAGTAGTAGTACTCAAATAATTGGCAAATAATTCCCAACAAATCAAGTATTGACATTTTGCGCGGAACTTCCGTCCCACAGATAACTAATATGTTCTGATATGTTCTTCCATCCGTTTACAATGTTCCATCAATCAAAGACAAAACTTTTTTTTAATAGAGGTGCGATAGTTATCGAAATTATTCCATCAAAAACATGATTGTGTCGGGTAATTTTCGGGCATCGTGTATCGTCTTAGCGCATCCCTATTTTCACAACATTAAAACTCTACTAAAATATGATTAAAATTATCTCCAGAATAACTATAAGTAGATCCGAATTATAATATCTTTGAAAGAACGGTTTACGCACGACGATTTATCAAGTTATACATTTCCATTAGAAGCTGACTTCTCATTGTATGTATGAAAAGCCTATACAGTGAGAGGTCAGCCAAAACTGGAAATTTATAGCTTGATAAGTTGTTACCTAAATCGTCGTGTATAAAATATTAATAATAAAAAAGAAGAGGAACCACGATCTTTAGTTGATTGTGATTGTATAAAAGGTGATATTCGTTTTCTGTGATACATCGACTAGCGTAATCATCAACTGTTGCGCATATTTTGTAAACGATTGCCATATTATCATATAGTGCTGGCAGTTCAAAGGCTTCTCCCGTAACATGGGCTGAAAAGCAACATATTAAAGGGTTTTTTTTTTTATAGAAAATTGCAGTTTTAGATACATGTGTGTAATGAATGTGTTAGGAATGGATAAACCACAATGCTCATATTATTGTATAGATGGTTGGCTGGTTATTTATTATGTATGAAAGCTCAAAAAAATGTTTATCAAGAAAACATCATAAGGTATTTATTTCCTGAAAGCTAAGAAGAACGAGTAAGCTACTTCATAGTTACTTGACCATCACCGCTCGCGCGCCTTGAAGAGCTAGGGGTCCATGCAAGAGTGAAACTAGGAAATACTATGAAAACATTTCATCACTAAAGAGCAAGATTGTAGGGAATTTAAGGATGTTATGTTTATTTATTTATCAGCGAAGATCAATTTTACTTACACTGCTGCTGTAGCCATAAAAATGTTGTCTATCTTTTCCAACAGCGCCAATGTCTAGTATTTTTAAGTGTTTGGACACACAATGTAAAAAGGGTGCATTGGTGCAACTAGTTTGCAGAATTGCATTCGATGATCGAATGACGATGGATGATGATCGACCACGATGGAAGTCGTGATGAAGATCGTGGTCAACTTAAAATATGACACGACGACATCTTCAATCAACCGTAGTGTTGAAATGGAAGGAACAGAAAATATGGGGAGAGAATGACATTTATGAGGGCAACACAACGTCTTATCATTTTAAATGACATTGACATTTTGTTTATCCCGATCCGGCAACATCTGACGGCGGGCCGGGTGCATTTTCAGGAAACAAGAGCTTGTTTTTTTTCAATCGTAGGGTTTTCATAAATTGCGAAATATTGTAATCATAGAAAGGCGTGTCCGCTACAGATCAAAATGGCAATGGCAACAGAATTTACTGAAATCGATGGGAGTATTTTAGAAGGGGTAAATATCTTTTTAGATAATTTTTTGTATCGTTTGATGTTGAATTAAAATGTGGATATAAATATTTACAGGGCGGTCAAATACTTCGGACCACGATTTCTCTGAGTGCTATTCTGGGAATACCTGTAAGGGTTACGAACATTCGAGCAGGGCGGAGCAAGCCGGGTTTAGCGGCGCAGCACCTTATAGGTAAACTTATATTTTATTTATACTTGTATTATATTTAGAAAATATAGCTGGGCGTTTCATTCTAAAATATACCGACAAAATTCATCCATTATTTTAGAAAACATTGACCTGCCAAGCTAAACATGAGTAAAATAAAGTAGCAACAGTCTTATATTTTGAACTTTTGAGTTCATTAAGCTCTTTGTTATTATTAATTATTTATTTATCAAAAAAACAAAGTTTGTAAAAATCTTAGCATATGAATGATGTCCCGCAAAACCGTTTACACAGTTTGTCTGTGGGAACAGAAGAAACAGTATTACAAATAAGTATATTAATGCGGACAGATAATTTTCACTTATTGTACTTAAAGTAACTACTTTGTAAGTAGTTGCTTTGCTTTGCCCATTAGCTAATACATGCAATATTCAGGTCTTCCTTGATCAAATGGTCCAAGAAAATAATCATGATGATAATCAATCAAGAAAATGGTGTAAGTAGGTAATGTTTTATTTAAATTTTAATTGTGGAGTTATTTATGGGTAATATAGGTTCTCCATTCATGATAGCTTAATATTACTAATAATAAAATTATTTTGTCTGAATTATTTAATTAGAAAGTGTTTTGTTCTTTCACAATAAATACCAAGAAATATATTTACAATTTACTTAGAAATTTCAACACTAAAAATGTAGTCATTTCAAAAAATACTATGCTACCTACTATTGTAATTATTTTCACTATTAAGTATTTGTCTAAGATCTCACTTAAGATTTTATCGTTATTAGTCAGGGATATCTATGCTTGCCTATTAATAGCCCAGTGCCTGCAGTGCCTCAGCATCATCTCAAAAAGTTTTATATTTCAGTGATGACTGCCTACCTAATGTTGTTGAAAGTCAATTGCCATACATCATTGGTCACATCTAGATTTTTTTTTTTAAAGTAAAGATAAAGCCTAGACTTTATTAAAGATGTGAATACTTAAATAAGAATAAGGAATCATATAACAGAATATTTATAATCAGCTAAATATATTTCTTTTACTTTTGGTTACAGTCACATATATTTCAGTGTAGTCAGATGTTTTCTCTCTATGATAGGCAAAGAGTGAGGCTAAGAAGAAGGCTTTATGCCTTAACATCCGGCTCTGTTTTGAATGCCTGCCATCTTGCAGAGTTCCAGAATCCTGGGTCCATAGAGGGGCTTCGTTAGCATGTCAGCATAGAGAGAAAACACCTGATTACACTGAAATAATATATTGCGAAAAAAGTTTCTTCGCATTTTTTAAGAAAATTCAAAACATTTTTTAATATAGTTTATTTACATTTAACTAAAGTATGTAGGTACGAGGGCGGCACTGAAAGTTTCGGGAATCAAGGAAGTGACACAACATTACTATTTAAAAATGTATTTATTGCTTTTCGAAGTATTCTGCGCGAAATTTGACACATTTTTCCATACGATGGAACCAAT